>OY743170.1:69214441-72082857 GCA_963555705.1 Ligustrum vulgare | reverse complement strand
GAATTTAGTAAAGTTGAAGATGATTGAAATAATTGATCCTAGGAATGATTAAAACTCATTTTCTCCTAATTTTAGTGAAGGCAAGAGAGGGATCAAGAATGGACAGATTCTGGACAAAAATGGAGGGGGAAATGGAGAAGAAAAGGAGGGAAAAATAAGAGGAAAAGAAAATGGAAAGGTAGGGAAGAAGTAGGAGAAGCTTTGCTTAAGATTTGAGCCCTCAAAGCTTGATTTTTCCTTCTTAGTTTCAAGAGGTGGGTGAAACTCAATTTGTGTAATATTGTGTTAAGTTTTTCATATGGTGTTGAAGTATTATTCTTAAATTTCATAATCTAATATGTATCTTATTGATTATGGTTGATTTGATAAACTATATCACAAGACTTAACGTGAAGAACACAAATGCCTTATATAGTGTTTGATAAAATGTTTGAGTAAAACAACAATGACTTTGTTGAGTTATATTGATGTTGTGCTATATTTTAAATGTTCGGGATTATGTTTAAGGATGATAACAACCAACTGATATATTTATGAGTGTGATAATAAGTGAAGAACTATTTAGATGGAAATTATAAAGTAATAGAAGTTAGGACTTGACAAAAAGTTAAAGGGAAGATTTTTGAAATTTAAATAAAGGTAATTACATATTTCTATGGGAGTTATTGATACTATAAATTTGATTTTTGAATGGAATATTATATTTTAATGTTGATGGCATGTGATTATGTGGAAGTTGTGAGTAAAGTAAAATGTGTTCTTTTGTGATTTGTAGTTTTTCTTTATCACTTTTTTATATGTTTTTGTGTTTATATCAAGCTTCTTATACATATTGTTAAAGATATTTGTTGATTTTGATGTAATTATGTTTAAAAATTGGAAGTTTTGGCTTTAATAATGTAAAAATGATAAGATAAAAGCCTGGCCAAAGTCTATCTTGTTGATTTTGCATACATAAAGCTATAAGCCCCTATTTGGCCCCCATGTTTTGTAAACCAAATTTATTCAACCCTCAATCTCAACTATCTATTTTAGTCAAGCTTACAATTTTTTACTTTTCAAACATTTTTTAACCACGCATCCTCTAAAAAATACTATTCCAAACCATGATTTTTCCCAAATAATGGGTCTCAAACAAGGGCTAAATGTTCTCTTTTTTTGTTGAATCTATTAATAATAAGAATTTTGGTTCTTTTTGAAAGGTTGAAATATGAATTTGATGGAGATTTGACATTCTTAGCATATCCAAACTCAAGATCTAATTTTGTTCATACATGCATGTCTCATATTTTTATTTCTAACAATGATGTTAATCATGGACGTATGTAAATTTATGTACAATAAGTTTATGACTTAGAACGTAACTTAGATTCCATAAATTTACCAGAATTACACGTTTTTAGTTAGTTGAAAAAATTTCTTGCACAGTGCTTTCAATAGACACTTGCAACATATTATCTAGTGTAGTACCGAGCTACTGATAGTGTCCTGCAGCATGTCATCTAGTGTATTTCCAGGCCATTGATAGCTGTCTGCAGCATGTTATCTAGTGAAGTGTCAGGCTATTGATAATCTCTTGCAGTTTATCAGTTTTATTTGAATATGACATTAGAAAGGGTATTTTAGCATTTTAAGAAATTCAGATTCTTGAATAATGTTCTTTGAGCATTAAAGTACCATCAAATTCTAAAATTATGATTTTCAAACATATTTTTATGTTAACTCAGATTCCAAAAGCCAAGTTGTGAGTAGCTGAAGTTGTTTCCAGATTTATGGAATAGTTTATAAACTTCCTAGTTCAATTATGTGCTTATGTGAATGAATTAAAGCATATGCGACCTTATTTGGCATACTTAGTTGCTACAACTTCTATTATGCTAATTTTAAGGAATTATACCTGCATGTATTATATTGTGCAAAATTAATTGCTTTTATGTGGAGGAAGTGATGTACTTTGAAGTTTTATTTTCATATACATCAAACATTGAGAATATTATAAAACTCTTACATGCAACTCCTCTTATACATCTTGGACGTATTGTATTCAGTTATGATGCATCATTTGTCCTCTAAGCATGCACTTAAGTCTAAGAAGAATACTTAACAATGTGCATAATCATGAAGCAGAACCCTAAGCAGTTAAGTATTCATCAGTTGGGATTCCAGATGCCCAAGGAATTATTCTCATAGTTAAGGTCACGAAAGTGAATCTAGTTTCGATTCTAATACTTCTAATAGTTATTACAGTTTACATCAAGCGTTATGCTTCAGACTATCACGAGATGAAATGTTTACATTTTCACAGTTTTATGTCATGATTAAGTTACGCGATAGGTGACCTTTGTACCTTAATGGTACCAGATCTTGTACCGAAATGGTACTAGAAATTATATTGAGCACTCTGTGAATACTTACTCTTAGAATAGGGCAAAGTAAAATGAAGAAATAAAGAAAGCATGAGAAAGTGAAAAACATTAGCACTCATACATATCACTTCATGCATTACATTCATGTCATAAATATGATAATGGTTGCTTGAATGTAGTTATATGGAAGTAAATGTTGTGAATGTGATTTGAGTACAATTATCAAATGATATGTTAATGTGATTATAATTTCATCACTTATATGAGAGATAATGTCGAAATTTAGAGGTAGAGTGTACGATTTATATTCATTCCTGAAAATTTGAAAGTTTAACAAGAAAATAATGAAAATGATAGATGTTTATATGACTTCATACACTTTTATGTTAAAATTAACATTTTATTACATGTATCAAGTTTTATTCACTGGACCATGTGGTTCATAGTTATTTCTTATCTCTTTTTATAGGCAATGGAACACTAATTTTCGTAGTATGGATTTCTTATGGAGAATGTCGGCCGAAAATTAAGAGTACTTATTGGTAACCAAAAGAGATGAAAGATTAAGCCCTTTTATACTTAAAACTAATTTGGAATGAAATTTTATTTTTCTTGTATTTAAAAGTTAAATATTATTTGGGGGCTACTTTTGAAATAAATAGTTATATTTTTATGTAAATAAATGGGCCTTGCATTTTAAAGTTCCGCTTGATGTTTAAATATTATTCTTATGAACTGTTGAAATTATTTGACTCGATTAACATTAAAATGTTAAATTCGAAAGTAAGGATGATGATCCTAAAAGTGTAATAGGATAACTCACTGTTTGTGACACTTAGTATGATTTTAAACAAGCTTAGAAAGGATTTTGGAAAATGTAGTCAATTTGCACTGGTCTGAAAATATGCTAATAGAAGCCACCTGCAGCTATGTTCTCAATTCAAAGGGAGGCTACTAGTATCAGCAGATTTGATATTAAAAAAAAAAAAAAATAGCCTGAATTTTGAGGTCGTCACATAAATAAACCGATATTATCCGTTGTATAATCTACGAATTATTATGAATTAAATTAAATTAATATTTGATTGGAATAGCCTATCTGGAATAATTGTCATATTGCAAAACCTCAACACCATTCCAAAAACATAAAATCGCACCCCTAACTTCGTCGACACCCTTAACATCAACCTCAATGTCAAACAATCTAGAGCAAACTATAGAATATGAAAAACCAAAGTCAAGGCGACTACAAGAGGCCTTAGGCTTGACGACATACTGTTCGGATAAGCGACGTGTCCATCAAAAGTGCTACTATCGACCGACATCAACGGTACAACCACCACAACCTCGAACCCAGCTCACCTAGAGTGGATTCAACTGGACCAGTTGCTTCTAAGCTGATTGATGTCCTCTATTACAGATGAAATTTTACTCTTCTTGACCGAGTTCAACACGACTGCGAAACTATGGCTTGCAATAGTTCAAGTTTTTGGACAACAGAGTAAGACAAAGTTATTTCAACTTCGAGGTTTTCTTTATTTGTCAAAAAAGGTTCGTTAACTGTCATGGATTTACAACCGATTGAAGAACACCTCAGACGACCTAGCTATTGCTAATCATCCTATATCTAAAATTGAGTTTTTGACTTGTTTATTGAACAATCTTGGAAGGGATTTTAAAGTAGTGGACCTGTTTATTGAACAATCTTGGAATGGATTTTGAAACATTGGTAGTTATTATCCAAACCTAAGACATAGAAATTGTAGTTAAAAAGTTCTTTCTCTTCTCTTAACTCATGGATGAAGATTGGAAATATATAGTGTTAAAACTAATCTCAATGTTGCTCAAAATATTGCAAATGTTGTGCATGTTGGAGGAAATGTAGCAAGCCAGAGATCTAACAAATGAGGTATGTTTGGTAGAATCTCAAGAAATTTTAATGGTGGAAGCAGAAATGGAAATTATGGGGGTAACTCTACACAATATTTTGTTATGGTCGAGGTAACCATAGCAATAGAGAAAGAGGGCGTGGTGGTGGTAGATTTAGTAGTAGTGGCTGACCGACACTTCAAATCTGCCATACATAAGGACATTTAGTTGGTGATTTTTTGGTTTAGACACGATGACGATATCAGGCCAAACACAAATCAAAATACCAGTTCTACTAGAGGAAGTTCATAGAACCATACTTTTACGACTACAACTAGTACTGTTATTGACTTTGGGTGACTTGTCAATCCCTCACTACACTACGACGACCATTTGAAACTAATGATTGGAGATGGTAAGAAACTTAACGATCATGGACTTTCTCTCATCTTGTTCTCTAAGAGTTAGAGGTTATGTTGTATGCCATTAACTTAAGTACTTTTCACTTTAGAAGTGCTTGATCTCATCTTATCCCTTATTACTTTCTGACGCGTCCTTATGAGAAATTTAAGTTCAATCTTGATACCAATTGGACTTACCACAATCATCTCTCGTAAAATGTATTCAACCAAGATTCCACTGAATCATTTTGTGAAAAAATAAAGTTAAAATGATTAATATGATTTTTATAAATTATAAAACATGAAAGAAAAGCAATAGGTTTAGGTCACCTTTTGGGGGTAGGATGTAGTGTTTCTTTTAAATTTTGATTTTGTAATAGTGATAGATTTAGAGTGTGATGTATATACACAATAGTGGTGTGGACATACAGTATTTAGCCTCTATTTGTTAAAAGTTGTATGTTTAAAAAAATGTTTTTTTATTTTTTCGAGGTAGAATATGTGGTTGAAAAATGGAGAGAGAAAGTGTGTGTGATTAAAAAGTGATTTGAGGAATTGTGTTGTTTAAAAACATAAAAAAAACACATTTTTCCAAACAGAGGCTTAAATGAGAATATTTGATAAGGATAATATTAGAATGTTACGTGGATGAAAATAATAATTTTTAGATTTTTTAAATTATAATGTGATAGATTCATAGTGCGATATATATTTATACAAATTGTGGATGTTAATAGTTGCTCCCAAAAAAATAAATTGAGGAGATTTTTTTTTTTTTATTATTATTATTATTTATTTTTTAACTTGAATGGCAAGATTTTGATCATTCATCACTTTATTATTATATGTTGGTAACTATTATACCCCTGTTTAATACGAATTAAAATTAAAATTTTAATACAAGTGAAAGTCAAAATTAATTTTGACCAACCATCTTATTAGGATAAACAACTTTTTTATCACATATTTCATCAACTTCTATCAAAATTTATTTAAAATGTGATTTTATTCTCACCAAACATTGAATTTTAAAATTTCGAGTTTTGATCATTAAATTTAGCTAAAATTCTATGAAACCAGGTACCTGGAATCAAGTGATGAGATGACTATCTAATCAGCCTAATTAGAATTTTTAAAATCAAAATTGGAGCCTACAAATTATGTATAATTAGTAGCTGATTAGACAGTCATTTTATCACCTGGTTCTACAGAAATTTCGCTAAATTTAGGGTTTATTGTCCCAATAATCACATAACTTATGTAAATGTCGAGTTTTGATCACTAAACTTGTCAAATTGACGAAATGTTAGTCATTAACTTAATTTTCGTAACATAATTGATGACGTGACGACAGAATGTTCATCAATTTTAATTGATCAATCACGGCACGCCGACTTGCTAAGTAAAATTTTAAGAACGTCTTCGATTGATCATTAAATTTTTAAAAATATTTTTTACTGTTGATTTGTTATATATAACTGATAATTTAAAAGTCTAGTGACTAATCGATGATCATTTTAAAGCTTTTTTTACGCTATAATTTGGTGTGTTGTGATTGATCGATTGAAGTTGACATGATGTCACCTGTACATTATGGTTGACACGTCGTTAATTTTATTATGAAAGTTAAGTCAATGATTAATGTTCATTACTTTGATAAATTTAATGATCAAAATTCGACATTTAAATAAGTTCAATTATGCCGACCAAAACTCCCGTGATCAAATCTCGACTTTAATGATCAATATCAACGTATGCTCAGTTCGGTATCATTCAAAGAATTAAGTAATTAACTCGAATATTTTTTATATCACTGCTCCAAACAAGCTACCCGAGATGGATGCGGCGCCGCTTCTTAATCGTGACTCCGACGAGTTGCACCTCGTCGGAGATGACGGCGATTATCTCCCAATCAGAGGGCTGAGACCATGGTGGAGAGTTTTCTGCATAGAGACTGTTAAGCTATGGAAAATCGGTGGTCCAATAGCCTTTCAAATCCTTTGTCAGTTCGGAAGTGGCTCTGTCACCACCATGTTTGTTGGCCACCTCGGAGATATCCAACTGTCCGCCTTCTCTATTGCTCTGTCTGTTGTCAGCACCTTCGCATTCGGTCTCCTGGTTAGCCGGCCCCTTCCCTCATGTAAATATAAACAGTTGACACACAGAGATATTAGATAGATATATACGTAAATGCACACAATTATTGAGATTTTTTTTTTTTTTTTTTTTTTTTAATGCAGGTATACTGTTATTAGTATCATCTAGATCAAAATCTTGCGATCATAACAGAGTACAAATCAATAAGGTTTGATTGTTGCAAAGGGTGAGGGCGAGTGTGAGGGTGCTGTAGTAAGTTCCTAAGAGTAACTCCAAGGTATAATTTACACTCCCCAAATATCACTTTTACTAGAGCCGATCTAGTGCCCATATGGGCACTAGAAATGGCACCCACTCGACAAGTGTCGAGTGAGTATTGGATATGGGTGGGTGGGCCCTACTGCCCACCCACCCATAAGGGGGAGAGGGGATTGGGGATTATGGCCCACAAGTGGGTTTGATAACAAACCCACTTGTGGGTTTTAGATCATTCCCATCACTTTTACATCCCAATATATATCCCGTGGATCTATATCAAAGTTTTGCTCCAAAGATTAGATGCAAATTGTAAGATTTAAATTTAGTTTTTGCATAATTTTTTTAACTAGTAAATTTTATGTTAATCTATTTTTTTTATTTGTGCATATCTATAAATATTACGAATAAATCGACCTAAAAATTCGAAATTTGGTCAAGAAAATAAAAATATTAAAAAATTAAAAATGTTTAAATTAATATAAAAATTCAAATTGTAATGTAAATTAATATAACAGATTTAAATTATATATTTCACATTAAAATTTTATGAATTGATAGCTAAATTTAGGTGAAATTTGTTTCATTTGGAAGTGTAAAACAAGATGCAAATGTGTATTTTTTTTAAATCTTTGGCCGTAATTCTATTTTATATCTGTTTTACACCCTACCATTGGATATCAATCCGATGATCGTGGGGATGTAAATCACTAATTGAGTGTAATTTAGACAACGACTCGAGTTACTCTACGTTAATCAAATATGCAAGGCGGTAGGAAAAAGGGGGGGGGGGAGTTACTTCAAATAACTTATCTTTTCACTGTTTCTTGCGCTTCTGGATGAAATTTTTATTTTATTTTATTTTATTTTTGAAAAACTGGAATTATTGAATTATATATTACCCTTATTTGGTTTTCATTAATTTTTTTTTTTTTTTTTTTTTACAGTACTCAATCTCAATCATTCATTAAAAGTCAAACCCACAATATTTGACTTTTCAACCATTGTTCATTGATACTTACATCACGTGGGTCACTTCCATATTTTACTTTTAGGCACATCTTTCTTACAAATGTTTTTTGGCATCTTGATGCTCACAATGAATTTAATGAATCTGAAGAGTTGCCTTATATAGCTTCTGCCCAGATTAAAGAAAGCGGGAAAGAAAAAAGGACATATCTGTTTGTTTATCTAATTATCTGCCACACAATAGGGTTGTTTTACCTCTCTACAGGCCTCTACGACGAAGATTTAACATCTTTTGATAAAAGTTGATAAGACGTGTGGTTGAAAAGTTAAAAAAAGTTGAAAAATTTTGTGGGAAGTTACTTCAAATAACTTATCTTTTCACTGTTTGTTGTGCTTCTGAATGGATATTTTTTTTTTTTTTTTTTTTTTTTTTTTTTTTTCAAAAACTGGAATTATTGAATTATATATTACCCTTGTTTGGTTTTCATTAAAAATTTCTTTTTTTTTTCTACAGTACTCAATCTCAATCATCCATTAAAAATTTGACTTTTCAACCAAATTTCAATCATCCATTCTCCTAAAAATCACTATTCATTTCAAAAATACTATTTTTAAACAATACCAAACACACTCATTATCCTTCTGAAAAATTGTTCATTGATACTAACATCACGGGGTCACTTCCATATTTTACTTTTAGGCACATCTTTCTTACAATTGTTTTTTTGTATCTTGATGCTCATAATGAATTTAATGAATCTGAAGAGTTGCCTTATATAGCTTCTACCCAGATTAAAGAAAGCGGGAAAGAAAAAAGGACATATCTGTTTGTTTATCTAATTATCTGCCATACAATTGGGTTGTTTTACCTCTCTACAAGCCTCTAAGACGAAGATTTAACATATTTTGATAAAAGTTGATAAGGCGTGGTTGAAAAATTGAAAAATGTTGTGGAATCCAACAAACATGGAGTTAAAATTGAAGTTTAACCGGTTCAAAAGTCGATCAAAGTTAGCAAAATGTTATCAAATCTTGTCATCATCTATGATGAACGAAAAATTTAAAAAGGATAATTTTATGGACATGTTTTAGATACCGATAACTAAGAATTTTTTTTTTTTTTGGTTCTTGTTCTTGTCGTGTAAACTACTTTTATTCAAGATTGAGTATATTTATTATTATTAGTGATTGATATGACTTTGCCTAATCTTGAAATTTGAGGCGAAACCTAGCAAAGCCTGATATGGATTTTGCAATATTTCTAGCTCGGTATGGGGAGTGCCCTTGAGACGCTATGTGGTCAGGCATTTGGTGCTGGACAAATTCATATGCTTGGTGTCTACATGCAACGCTCAATCGTAATACTATTTGCCACCTGTCTTCTCATGTTGCCATTCTATGTGTTTGCGACCCCAATTTTAAAGTTGCTTGGACAAGAGGACGCCATAGCAAATCCTGCAGGAGTATATACACTTATGATCGCCCCTCAATTGTTTTCCCTCTCTGTCACTTTTCCGACTCAGAAGTTTCTTCAAGCCCAGAGCAAAGTCCTTGTGCTTGCATGGATCGCAGCTTTTGCATTAGTTTCACAAACATTTCTATGTTGGATATTTATTTATGTATTCGACTGGGGAGCAATTGGTGCAGCTGTAGCATTTGACCTTACAAGTTGGGTCACGGCCTTTGCACAATTTGGTTATGTGGTTGGTTGGTGGAAGGATGGTTGGAAGGGATTTTCATGGGCCGCATTTAAAGATTTATGGGCCTTTGTGAGACTCTCCCTTGCATCCGCCGTCATGCTATGCCTCGAGATATGGTACATGATGAGTATCGTTGTACTAGCTGGAAATTTTGACAATGCCGTAACTGCAGTTGGTTCCCTTTCCATTTGGTGAGTTTAACAAGTCCTTTTTTATGGCCTTCTAGTGAATGAGATATGAAATTTCACTAGCTCTATTCAGTGAATGATTGATTTTAGTTATTCACCACTCTTCTTGTTTGGTAACGAATGTTTTGGAGGAATTTTGGATTTTTGGGAGAATGTGATTGAAAAGTAGTGGGTCCCATGAAAATGTGTGGTTGAAATTGAATTTTAGGGATAATGTGGAAAAAAACTCTCCTTACCAAACCTGGGCTTATTGTGCATACAAGTGATTTTTTATTATCAAGGGACATTGAAAATGCCACATTTCCATTTTACTATATGCCAAGTGATTAGAATGTTATGAATTATTAATTGGAAATTGGAATAGAAAAATAAATATAAAAGTGTTCTGTCATTGTTATTTAACCAGTGAAATTGTAAATATTTTATATTACAAGCCTTAAGTTTTGTATGCTTGATTTCTTTTCTGATGCTATTCTTTTCTTCTGGTGTAATCTTTCAGCATGAACATTGATGGCTGGGAAAGCATGTTGTTTATTGGAGTCAATGCTGCTATAAGGTAAAAGGCCAAAAGATGCTTATCAAGACTTCCTCTTTCATTCCGACAAACATTTTCTGGGAATTTCCATCCACCACCACTATTGGCGGGAAAGTATTTTCATTTCATCAACCAAACTCTGGAAAAGAATTATGTTGAAACTCATTGGCCATGATGTTTCTTTTTCTAATTACATTGTATGCTTATTTTGTTTTTTATTGTCTACTATCCCTAACCATTTTACTGCCTAATTTTCTCGATTCCAGTGTTCGTGTCTCAAATGAACTTGACTTAGGACATCCGAGAGCAACCAAATATTCTGTCTATGTCACAGTCTTTCAATCGCTCTTGATTGGTATTTTGTGCATGATTATTGTTCTAGCTACAAGAAATCATTTTGCTATTATTTTTACTCATAGCGAACCTATGTCACGTGCTGTTGCTCGCCTTTCGCTCCTCCTTGGAGTTACAATGCTTCTCAACAGTGTCCAACCAGTAATATCTGGTATCAATTCAATTACATATATTGTCATTCAACGGTTTACTTAATCATATTCCCTTGCTTTCCATCTCAACTCTTTTTCGTGCCATTTTGCAGGTGTTTCCATTGGAGGTGGGTGGCAAGCTCTAGTAGCGTACATCAACTTGGCTTGCTATTACGTCTTTGGTCTTCCTCTCGGATATTTTCTTGGCTACGTGGCTAATTTTGGAGTGGTGGTAAATAAATTCTTCCTTGAACCTCTCTTTATTATGCTAATGTGCATCCTAACTCTGATTCTTCCTTCCAATCTGGAAATTCCACATTAGGGGATGAGTTGAGAGAGAATTTTGAATTACAGTTTGAAAATTTTATTCATCATTTCCCATCGGGTTTGCAGCTATAACTTGGTACTAGTTATTCCACCCGTGCGATGCACGGGAAGCAACGATTGATTAAAATACAAACTTTTATCTCTACTGTAGTTTTGAACATTCTTTCTACTATAGGTTTAAAGAATGCAACTTTTATCTCTACTATAGTTTTGAACATTCTTTCTATGCAAAATCGACCCTAAATAACATACAAACTATCAGCAAGGTGTATCATTAAAATATGCACAACTTAAACTTTGCAGGAAGTAATGCTCGAGAATGGCCACAACCATATCAAAATCCATATTTTTCCAAGAAGTTCCATAATCCTTCTTGAACTGATCTTGATGTTATTTTTCAACTCCAAATAACAAACCCCGTCGATATTTCTGACCTCTTTGATTGAGATTTGTAAAGTCTCTACAAAAAAATAAAGATAAAAAATCACATATGATAATCTGAGCTTCAATGCTTTGAACATTATCAATTTCCAGAATAATTTCAAAGTTCCTAGAATAATATTTAATTATTTGAACCACTCATCACACATTTTTAGCCTTGATAGTAAATAAGCATTATAATGCTATTGTTCCTTCCTCACATAAATATAATTTCAATCAATGTGAATCCGACATTATCAATAAAAGTTAAGAGAGGACAAAAATAAACTATAACAAAAAACATAATAAATTTCCAAAAATGTCCAAAATAACAAACCACATCGGTATTCTTGACCTCATTGATTGAGATTTGATAAGTCTCCTACAAAATAATGAAAATAAAAAAACCCTCAATAAGTATTGCACAATAAAATTCCACTAATTGATTCTTGATTGGTGATTACCGTGTTTGATAAACAAATTAGTTCGACGAATATCATAAACAATGCTTTCCAAATATCCACTGATTTTGCAACAAAAAATTCAAGCATGATCGATTATAAAGCAAGAGATCCAATAAATCCAAGAATACTAAGCATGTTCACTAAGTCATTGAAGTGGCAGTAGTGGCACAACATCTATGATAATCCATAATCCACAATTCAGTTGCAGACTTTTACTCCCTACCCTACTCCATTTCGTAAGTATTGCAGGAAGAATTATATCTATATATTAACAATTTGAAACAAATATTACCTTACCTATACATCATTTTCCAAAGCTCTATCGGTAAGTTCTCCTTAAGAGCCCAGTTAAATCAATGGATGGTGGAGTTTCAAGTTGATACTCATCTCCAATTTGAGGAAGGCATCTGGCTCTGTAAAATCACCACTTGCATCATAAGAGTCTTAGGGAGAAGTAAATGTTCAACTGACAGTTTATCAATGCAATCCCCATTTTGATCAAAGCAAACTAAAGCCATTTGCCAAAATATCAAGCTAATAAATTAGAATAGACAACATATGTATGATGCAGCTTAAAAATAACCACAGCCTAAGATTACTTTCATTACCTGTTCAATGTCTAAATACAGAAAGAATGTGCATATTGATCATAGTAATGAAAGTCCCAAATGAATAGAGAATTTGTAATCAATCTTTGTAGTCTAGTTGAACCTTGTTTCAATATTCAGTATTTAAGAGTGTGACAAATTGTAAAAGCATATTCAGTATTATGATCACGACAATCTTTCTTGTAGTAAAGCAAAATCCAAGCCCACTCAAAAGTGGTCAATGCATACCAATCATGTAGTACCAGCTTTAAGAGTCATATAATATTGTTAAGATTCAATCTCTCTCATCTCTGTAAATCCCAACTGGAAAAAAAAAAAAATAAACTCTCAATAAAAAGCAAAAGAGATGGAAGCACAGGTAAAAATATTACAGACATCAATTTACAAATCCTGGCAGCAGTTATATTGAATATTGTGCAACTTCCATCGGACAAAATTGGGTTCATTTCAACAAAATATAGTAAGCACTTAGTACCAGGTGAATTAAAGAAGAATATTTCAATAAAATTAATAAGAAACAGTGTTTACCAATTGGTTTTCCCTCTACTTGGCCCTCTGTCTGATTTCGTCATAATCAAAGAGTTCCAAGAATTCAGCTCTCACATATTGGCATCTTTGCAATACTCTGCAAAAGGTGGGACGAAAATGTCAGTTCATCTCCTCTATAAGCACAACACTTACAGATTGAAAATTAAAATATGCTTACCTCAATTATCACTATCCTAATGTATCAACCCATTCTAAGGAAAAGTACCATCTTTATATAAGTTAAAGTCCAATCTTTGCAATTGTCTTAACCGAGATGTCAGGATTGTACATCTTTTGAATCAGAGTCACTACTGGAGGAACTCCCTGAATCAGAACTTGTAAAGAGAAGGAAGCTATGGATAATGAGCATTATTATAGGGCCCTTCCAATATCTCAATTCCAAACAACAAATCCTCTACACATTTCAGAAATGCAAGAATTAATACCACTGGAAGATGATGAAACACTACTGGAACTGCTAGAACTACTTTAGCTACTACTGGGATTGCCTTGATCAAGATCTCCACATTCTTTTTCAACTTCTTTCCCATGTCATTTCCCTTACTCGTTTCACCCTACAAAAATCAACACAACATTAGTCTTGGTGCCAATCACAAAATGCAGTAGATAAACCATATTGACATTGCGTATAAAGTTGAATTAAGCATTACCTCCAAAACATTGGAATCCTTGTGAGAACCTACACATGAATTAATCTGATATTCTTTGTCTATTTAGTTTTATCTCAGTTTGTCATCCAAATGTTTCTATGTCTATGGATCAACCAAGATCACTTCACCTGAGAAAAAGGCAGTATGTTATTCTACATATAGTTTCTTGTTGGAAAAAAAATCAAGAATTTAGTTTAAAAATCATAGATAAAAAAGACTATAAGACTATATCCAACTCAGTTCACGTCTTAGTTTACCCCCATCTTTCAACCTATAAAACTAAACGTAGGTGAAAACTAATAATCAGCTCCACAAGATGAAATGGACACCTTTACTGTTGTCTCAAGTTGGTAAGAATCTGCATAAATATTTGGAAAATCAACACAACATTAGTCTTGGTGCCAATCACAAAATGCAGTAGATAAACCATATTGACATTGCGTATAAAGTTGAATTAAGCATTACCTCCAAAACATTGGAATCCTTGTGAGAACCTACACATGAATTAATCTGATATTCTTTGTCTATTTAGTTTTATCTCAGTTTGTCATCCAAATGTTTCTATGTCTATGGATCAACCAAGATCACTTCACCTGAGAAAAAGGCAGTATGTTATTCTACATATAGTTTCTTGTTGGAAAAAAAAATCAAGAATTTAGTTTCAAAATCATAGATAAAAAAGACTATAAGACTATATCCAACTCAGTTCACGTCTTAGTTTACCCCCATCTTTCAACCTATAAAACTAAACGTAGGTGAAAACTAATAATCAGCTCCACAAGATGAAATGGACACCTTTACTGTTGTCTCAAGTTGGTAAGAATCTGCATAAATATTTGGGACTAATTTTCCCAACTAAATGCGTAACACATGCTCGATCAACGTATAGTTATACATTTGAAATGTGTATATAAGAAATTAATCAAGGGAATACCTCTTAGCATCTAAAGCTGGAAGAGAAGTCATATTTCCCCCTGCCAATGCACACTTAATTATACCATATATGTACATCAAAATCTCCTGCAATCACATTAACATGTAAACATCAGAATAACATTAGCAGCACAACCACAAACGTATCTGACCCAATCCTCCAGTGACACTGATGAATCCATTCCTTGCACGAACAACTGTAGTTCTGGTCGGAAATGAAAAAAATTGCAAATAAAAGTCAAACCACAACTACAAAATTAGGCAAAAAACACAGATGACACTTCAATCCTCAACACTTGAGAACTACTCCACTTTCAAAGCCAAAAGATCCTCAGAGTCATGGAACGAAAGGGGAAGTATTGAGGGATGAATTCAAGGGACAAAATTTAAATTAGAGAAAAATATATCAAAATAAAACCATAAAAACCATGAAGAAACTTACGATCTTCATCTACTTCATCGACCATGTCTTGAATCTCTCTCAGTGAAACTTTCACCTAACTCCTGCTGCACGCTTAATGTTTGCAACAGAAATCTTCCCCTGCACTCAGATGACGAAGAGAAAGTTACCAACAAAAAGAGGAAATAGAATACAAATAATACCAATAACTCACACTTAACTCTTGATTTTTTTCCTGAACGACAGTGAGACGCGCGTTGGTATAGCTGAAGAAATTTGAACAGTCAACAGCTTCGATCAATTTCTTTAGTTCCAACCCTTCGTTGCTCGATTCGCTCGACGATCCCACCAGATTTTGATGCTCCAAGGAGGAAGAAGGAGAGTTTGGAGAGAGAGAGAGAGGGAGAGCGAGAGCGAGAGGTTAGAGTCAGAGAGAGGGACGGAGCCGCCGAGCAGTATAGTCTAGGGTTTGTTCTGTGGTTCAAATTTTAAAGTTTGGCTGTCTGAGAGAGACTTGGCTGTCTGAGTTACTGAGCTATGCGTATGGGAGAGGATGAGAGAATATGCAGCGTATGGGAGAAGAACTTGTAAAAGCTGGACTAAATCAGGGTCTTGGGGCTGCAGAAGATAGAACGCATTGATAATGGGAAAATTTTGAATTTTTTGGGGACCACGATTATCAGTATTAATTTTTAATTTTTTTTTTTTTTGGCACTTACTCATCATTACTACCACACACAAGCAGCTTGGGGACGAACAATGATGAAAGAGAAAAATGGTATAATGATGAAAGATTGTTTTATTGTTTATTTATAATAATTGTTTATAATTGTTTATTGCTTGGGGACGAACTATGATGAAAGAGAAATATAAAAATGTTATATGTCAATCATCATTTCACATCACAACTTTTAAAATAATTAATGCAAATTTTGAAAATCGGTACTCATTGCAAATTCAAAAAATGGTACTGTACACATTTGTTTTATAATATTTAATCATCAGATATCCTGTCTTTTTTTCTTCTAGGAGATGCTTTCGAGGAGTGAAAAAATCATTTTGGGAACTTTTGGAGGGATTTTTTGGAGCCAAAATCTAAGGCACAATCTTTATTTATAATAATAAATTGTTTATTGTTTATTTATAATAATTGTTTATAATTGTTTATTGCTTGGGGACGAACAATGATGAAAGAGAAATATAAAAATGTTATATGTCAATCGTCATTTCACTCTTTTTCTCCTCCCAAAAAACATAGGCGGGAATTTTGCAACCTCTCTCTCTTTCCCAATCAGGCTGGGCGGGATTCTTGACAAAAATTTGAGCGGGATTTTCTTCACCAACTATCCTTCTTTATAATAATAATAAGATATAGACACTTATCGATTTCTTTGTAGGGACTGTGGGGTGGCATGATAGCTGGAGTAGGTCTGCAGACCTTGCTGCTGATTCTGGTACTTTACAAGACCAACTGGAACAAGGAGGTTTGTGTTAACTGTTTCTTCACGTAACTGATAACAATCATGCTAAATGTACTTACATGTTCACCTATAGGTACAGGTTGACATAAGTATATGTGACACAATCCTATTTTTCTACACATCAATCATCTTTTTAATCAACAATCATCACACCCCATCACTTATTTATCAACTTGTATATCAAGCTACTTGTACAAGTAGCAAAATTCAATTGAGAATATTGGTTCTTGTATTTAGTCGTGATAATCATATTGTAAACGTTGAGGATGCTTGCACAGGTTATTCGACCTGTCTGAGTTTCAATTAGATTGAAAATAATCTTAACCGAGATACAAAACATCTTGAATTCATTTTGAGAAGTTACGAAATGCAGGTTGAGCAAACAACAGAGCGCATGCGGAAATGGGGAGGGCAAGACGTGATGGAGAAATCACAAGGTGATCAACTTCCATTAAAACTCAGTAGTTGAAATATTTAAAATTTTGGGATGATGATTTATGCATAGTTTGATGTGGTTTTATTTTTATTTTTTTTAAATCTAATATAACAATCCAAAAATAAACTAAATGGACTTGAAAAATCAATGGTGGAAACTCTAGCCCATGCCGGGTGAAAAGCGTGTAGATCAGATGCCAAGAATATTCGTTTTATATTTTGTAAATATAATATCATATTCCCTATTGCCAAATGCTATATAAAGAATCTGTAACCTTTCCCACTAAGAAAAGGAGAACACGTGCCTCCCCACTTATACCTACCTTGGTTAATTCTCTGCTCATCAGTGTTTATCTAGTTGAATATATTCGGAATCTAGTATTATGTATTTCTTAGCTTGTGAATGTATAGATAATTATGTCTTTGTTTGGTTCTCATTAATCTCAAGTCAAAATCAACACTTAATCATTTTTATAAAATTTACAAATTTTTAATTGCACATTCCATATGCTTCTATCAAATATTTCTTGAGTTTTTGTTCCAGTCATCTACATTCTTGATTTATTGTTACCATTACTAGTAATACAAGACTCGACTTGGTTCTAATACGCAAAGTTCATATATGATAGTGTACACTCAATCACTCATGTTAGGAATGGGACGGTCCCTTGCCTCGTCTAGTCTAGAATTTTGAAGGTGGACATGATAGGTCAGTGTGAAAAATGCAAGGTGGACGATCAATAAATAAGCCTTAGTTTGACAGTTGATTTTTGTTTATAAATAAGAAATTTAAATTTTTTAGGTAGAATGTGGTTAAAAAAATAATTTGATGAAACGTAATGTTTATAAACAACTTTACCAAACACACCATAATAAGTTTAAGGGTAATTATATTGTCACAACTAATATTTTTTGGTTAACAACAATTTTAAGTAATTTTGGAACTGCATTTGTACAAGCAAAAGTCATAATTTATGAACCATGTATCCAGTTGAGGTACAAAATACCTGACTTTGTATGAAATTTCATCAACATGATTTTGATAAAACTACAGAACAAAATTTAGAACAAGCAAAAAATCCAGAACAAGTTCAAGAAATTATCAATAATTTACCATTAGAAATAAGACAAATGATAGAAATAACTAATGATTATAAAGATATAAACAAACATATACCCACACAAATATTAGAAGTAAAACAATATGTAAATAACCTATCAAAACAATTAATAACCTTAGAAAATCAAATTAAGCAAATAACCGATAAAATAAATAAAATAGGAAATATGGTAGGAGTATATGAAAACCCAATAGAAATTATAGAGCAAAAAACTATTATAAAACAAATAAATATGATAAGAACAATTAAAGAAGAAGAAATAGGGAAAAATGATTTACATAAAAGAATAGATAATATACAACAAAATATTGGAATTATAAACCAAAATATAACAAAAATATATGATGAAATGGAAAAAAGAAAACCTAAAAGAATAATAACTGACAAAGAATTTAAAGCCATCAATAGATTAGGAATAAACATGATTACTGAACAAATAGAAAAATTTATGGAAAATCCTAAAAAAGAAGGTGAAGAAGATTACATAACAGAAGAAGATTATATAGAAAAATTTAAAAATCTTAAAATAGAATAAATTAATATGAATGAACAACAAAGAGCTTTAATACCAGCAGGACAAAATCCACCAGAATATATACAGCAACCGGAACTAACCAAGTTAAAAAAGAAAATACAAGTAATACCAATCCACAAAATACACCAGAAATCTATATAAATCAAATACAAAATACAAATTTTAAAACAAATAATTTTATACCACAACAAAAATATTACACCAAGCTAAGCAAAATTTATCCTATAGAATATACACCATGGAGAAGTATGGAAACACAAATTAGTTCAGAAGGAAGATGGATAGATTTAGGATGTGTGCAAGATGTAGATCATGAATTAGAATTATGGATGAAATCTATGGCTATGATGACCTATACCAAAGAATTAACAGGAAAGCAATTATAATTAATGTTAGAAAATACATTTATAGGAACCACTGCAAGATGGTGGGGAAACTTAACAGAAACTTATATAGGGCAAGTTAGAGGAAATGACCAAGATGAAATAGGAACTATTTTAAGCAGATATGAAGATGCATTAAAAAGAGAATATACATTAGTAATAGACAGAGATACCAAAATTAGCTCAAGACTAAGACATAGATATTTATTAGAAAATCTATCAATATGTGATATGTGTTACTTTAAACAATTTGCATGTGAATTTAGAGAATATTTTGAAAAAGCAGAATATAATCAAGAAACATATGGTATGGAAATTATGAACCAAATATTCTTTAAATTACCAAACCCATGGAATTTAGAATTATTTAAGGATTGGGAAAAATTAGAAATACCATTAAGTAATAATAGTTTAGGAGCAAGAATACAATTTATAGAAATGAGACAACAAGAAAAATGTATGGAAGCAAATAATATGATAAAATTCCATAAAGCATGTAAAAAATCATTATGCTGTGATAAATTACAATATAAACCAACACAATGGGGATGTCATCTAGAAAGAAAATATAAGAAAAAGAAATATTATAGAAAAGATAAATTTAAAACAAATTCAATAAATTTAATAAATACAAAAAGCCATATAATAAAACATTTAAAAGGTATAGAGTACCGTATAAGAGATATTTAAGGCAAAAACAAAACAAAACTAAAACATACCCTAAAAATCCTAGAAAATGTAAATGCTATTCATGTGGAGAAATAAGACATATATCTCCAGAATGTCCTAAGAAAGATAAAAAGAAAATTATGATGTATATCTCATTAATAGAAAAAGAAAATTATAACTTATTACCTATTGAACAAGAAGAAGAATGGGAAGAAATTCCTGAAGATGAAGAAATTTATGAATTAGAAGAACATGAAGTAATAAATACAATAATGGAATTAGAATCTTCGGAAGAAAGTGAATCTAATGGATCTAGTGAAGAAAAATATTTATATATAAATATGATTAGACAAATTAGTGAAGAAGGTACATCTAAAGAATATGAATACCAATTAGAAGAAAATGAAGAACAACTAAATGAAAGATTAATATTTAATCCTAAAATGTATGAAAAGATCTTAAAATCAAAATTAGATGTATAACCAAAAGAAATATTTAATTTACCATTTTGGCAGAAAAACAAAGAAATAGCATATGTAGCAAGAAACTATAGTCACCCTATAGACATAAGAGATACTACAGGAAATACATTAATACCTATAATAAATGAAGAAATTATAAGACAAGAAATAAACCTATTGAATCCTGAACTAAAAGGAAAAATAAAGAACATATATTTAGGAGCCGTACAAATTATAGCAAAAGCCTATTTTAGAGAAGGAATAGATACACCTATAGAATTCTATATTATGGATGATAGAATTGTAAGTTCAGTACAAGATGCTCTAATAGGAATTGTAACAAGAAACTTAATGTACCAAAAAGTAAAATTTACAATAAGACCAAATTTCAGCATAAGTATGGGAGAACAAAATAAAAATAAAGCATTAACATTATATTACAGGTTAAGAGGGATAGATATGGAACCAGGAAGTAAAACTATAAGTTTAACTATTAGAACAATATATGCTTTTACTAGTAAACATGAAGTAAAAATTAAGAATGCTACAAGAACACATATAATAGAACCCATATTTCAGAATTTATTAGAATACAAACCAGCTAAAGAAAATCCAAAAATGACAATACCAGAAGATATAGAAATAGATTTCAATCAAGCTAGAAGATTAGTAAATATGGATAAACCACAAATAGAATTTGGAAGAAGATCAATTAGCCTAAGAAGAAATACTAATACAAGATCATTACCTGAAATAGAAAATAGAAATGATTCAGAAAAATAAATAATGACAAAAATACATAGAAAAATACCAAGAATGAATCTATCTAAAAGAAATTAGACAAAACAATTTGAAGTTATGATAGAAATTAGAATAAATGGAGAATGGAAAGAGCAGAAAGTATTAATAGATACTGGAGCAATTGTATCTCATATAAAAGAAAACATATTATCTTGTTTCCCAACTTTGCTTTTACCAACTATAAAAGGAGGAGTCTCTCCTCATTGTAGGGATCCGAAAATCATATAAGTTTTCAGCAATAAAAATCTATATTCTCTATCTATTGTCTTTCTTTTCATTCTTAGTTCAGAATTTTCTTTCATCAAACCAATCCAGAAACAGTTAGCAGAAGGTATGAGTAACTAAACTTCACATAGATATATATGAAGCCATAAAATAGTTAGTAATACTCTATTTATTTATGAGTCAATAAATTTATTCTTTATAAAACTTTTGTTAAAAGAGTACATCCAGAGGTAGGAAACGAAACTGGATTGTGCTGAACCTCTTTGAAGTGTTTGTTTAAAGTATTAAACAGAAAGTGTTGGAGTAAGTCTTTCGAGCATCCTTTAATGCGTAAGTCTTTTGAGCAGCAACGATCTTCTATGAAGATGTGTTTAATACTTAGATAAATAACTGAAGAGTATTTGGTCAAAAATCTTTTAAAATCAGATTTACAAAGAAGCGTGATGGACCCATAGATAGAAAGAAGTATTATTGATTATTTATGGTGGATTATATATCGTCTTTTTTATTGATATTATCCAAGTACTGTTATCATAGTCTTAAATTTATCATTTTGCTTATGATATCTCTTACATGTTTCTACATATGTTGAAAATTTGTTTTTAGAATTAATTATTGGAAGAGGATTTGAATTAATAGCTTAAATTTAAATAGTCTTATAATTTATGAATTCAGAACATTTAATAGAACTAAATCCTTCAGAAGTAAACGACTTTAAGTATTTAAGAAAAGAAACAATTAAACAATTAGAAATTATAAGAGAAGATTTAGGAAGATTTTATGATTTATTAGACTACGCAATAAAAGAACCCTCATTCACAGATTTTTCACAATTCACTAGAATTATAGTAAATAAAGGAAGAATAATTAGTGATTTAGAGAAAAAAATTGAAGAATTAAATATAATTATTGAAGAAAAGAGTTTAACATATAAATTATAATAGTATATATTACGCATTTTATGTAAACAATAAATTTAGAGATATAGACATAACATCAGAAAACTAAAAGAATTATAACTAGAAGGATAACATAGTAATTGAACATTCAAAAATTTTGTCTTTTAACTGTTAGTACAATTGTTAGTACATTTTGTTAGTACATGTAGTGAGTGGTTCATCATCTTCTGAAATAAAATTAAAATTGAAGGGTAATCTTGCCCCGTCCTTCCGTCATTCAACCCTATAAAATCCCAACGACCTTTCATCAGATCCTACGTTTCCAACAAACAGTTTCTTTTCCATTCCTTAAATACTCTCCGAAAAAGGTTTTAAATGGGGTCGCGATACGAAGTCGAGGTCACGATCAATTCAGCCAAGGACTTGAAGAACATCAACTGGCGCCACGGCAAGCTGAAACCGTACGCCGTCGTTTGGGTTGATCCGAACGCCAAGTATTCCACCAGAGTCGACGAGGAGGGCGATACGTGTCCTTACTGGGGTGAAAAGCTTGTAATTCCGTTCAATTCCCCGGTGGAGGAATCCACCCTCCACGTGGACATCGTGCACGCCAACGCCGCTGAGGATACCAAGCCTCTGATCGGCTCAGTTAAGCTTCCTCTGCGGGAAGTCGTAGGTGACGCCGGATTTGGGAGTCGATTGGAGAAGAAGCTTGAGCTCAAGCGCCCCTCCGGACGGCCACAAGGGAAATTGGAAGTGAATGTTACCGTGCGCGAGCCTAGCTATCGTGCGCCCGATCCTTATTACACGCCGTATGGCGTCCCTCCACCGAGCAGTAGAGATTATCCTGCACCGCCACGACCATACGGTAACCCATATGCAGCTCCGCCGGCGCCAGCTTATGCTGCTCCACCTTCGGGTTATCCATACAGTTCGCCTTCCTACGGTCAACCGAGTTACGGGCAGCCAGCTTATGGGCAGAGTGGTTACTATGCGCAGCCGGGGTATGCGGTGGAGGAGAAGAAGAACAAATTTGGTGGGATGGGAACGGGATTGGCTGTGGGTGCAGTAGGAGGGGCGTTGGGTGGACTTGCGTTGGCTGAGGGCGTTGATGCGCTGGAAGACCATATTGCCGATGACGTGGCGGATCGAGTGGAGGACGATTTGGGCTACGATGGTGATGATTTCTAGAGTATACTAATGTGATCTTCATTACCAAAAAAAAAAAAATGAGAAATAACTTTTATTATAAAACTTTATTGTATTCGTGATTGCGACATTTTCTTGTTGGAGTTCATAGAAATGAATTGAGACATTTCATACAATTTTTTTTTTTCTTTTTTTAATATTTGGGAATTTGTGTGCTTATGAGATTAACGTATGGGTCGATTAATGTCATTTAAACTTCTAGTTGCAACTAAAAAGTCAATTGGGATGGAAATGACGAAATGGTGAGTTTATGGATATTTCATTCCTTTGATTGATAATCTCGATTCTCGACAATCTTCAAGAATTGTTATTGTACCCCATATATTGTAGAAATAATTTATCCGAGGGAGATAGAAAAATAATATTTTTGTGGTGTCAAATCCAACCATTTATCACTCCTAATGTGGGACCCGAAACATTTCTAGAGTATGTATTTTGGAGGTGTAATAAAACAATCGAATTTGCCGATAATTCTAGAAGTTCAATGTCTCAAGAATCGAATAAACGTTAAGATAGTGTTTGATAACTTTTTAATTTCATGGAAATGTTGGAGAATTGATTTCCAACTTGTTTCGTTCGATCCTAACATGAAATTCGAATTCTAAGGAACAATAATTTGAAGCTAAAAAATGATCAATTTCACGGAAATCAATTCTTTGGGTGGGGTAGCGGGTCGGATCCACCACATGGCGAGCCGTCCCGCTCGTCCGTGCTGGATTCGCCAAAAAAAATATTAGTAGAAATTGACTTTTTTTTTTTTTCAAAAATACAGTTAGACTGTGTTTGATACAGCCTTATTTTCCAGGAAAATGTCAAATCATGGAAAATATTTTCCACCTTTTGCATTTGTTGGGTGTTTGGTTGGAAAAATTTGCCTTGAAAAATATTTTCTTATGTACAACTATTTAAAGTACAACTACCTCATTTGCTTTGAAAATATTTTCTTACCTATTTGTTGAGAAAATATTTTCCAGCTAAGGTGGAAAATTCTTTTGCGTCACGTTTGATCATTTTTATTATTGTTAATTGACTTTTTTTCCCTAGAAATTAACATTATTATTATCAAGTACAAATGAGTGAAAAATAATAAAAAAAAATTATTAAATTTGTTAAATTTTGATTATTTGCGATGAAAAATAATATCAATCAAACAACAAAATTTGGAAAATCTCCCACATTTTCACCTGGAAAATTAATCTAATCAAACACTTTCAATTAACATTTTCCAGGAAAATAATTTCCAACCAAATCAATTCCTAAAAAATATTTTCCTACCATCTATTTTCCATCTTTTCTATTAAACACAGCCTTATTTTGTTGAAGGCCGCCCGTGCTGGAATTTTTTTTATTAATATCCGTCCGTGCTGAATAGAATTTCTAAATCTGCCACTGTGGGGGTGGGTTGGGGGTTGTTTTCCAACTTATATAGAATTGAAATTCTTTTCCAACTTTTCCTATCAAACGGACCCTAAATATAATTTAAAATGCCATGACAAAATTGAGAAAATATAAATCTTGACACTGATGCGTGTTTTTTTCATGTGGGGTAACACAATTCTACATTTTGACTTGTATTCTAATTTCTAATGGAGAACATAACTTCAATTTGTTGCAGTTAACTTGAATTTAAATAAAGTTACTATTGAATAATGTGATTCTATTCAATGTCATTGAACAATAAACCATAATGGTACTAATAATTATATAGACGAAGTAAAAATTAAAATAATGAGTTCACATTGATAATAAGCAAATTAACTAGTTATAACTTATAACAATGAGGTACATTAAAAAATATCGTAATCTATTGTGAATATAAGAATATTGTTCTTTGGTGACCTTTCTTTCTTAGGGTAGTCAAGTTGGTGAAATAGGTGAGCGCGAAGGCCTTTTGTCATAAGCTCGATACTCCCTATTAATATTTTCTCGGTCGAACCTGTCGCATCGGGCTTGCCTAGTTTGTTTGGTTGGAGTGATTTTCAAGTTATTGCGTCAGCCCGAGGATTTACTCAATGCTTACACAGTGGGTAGCGAATGCCTGATCTCTAGCAAATTAATAATAAAAAAAAGGAGAATATTGTTCTTTTGTATATTTTGTTAGTGATAGTAGCAACCTCTTGAATGGTAAAGGAAAAACAAAATTATACAAAAGATTTCAAAATATTATTTAAAATATGTTACATTTTTAAGCTCAGAATCAACACACAATCACCACAAAGAATAGATATGAACATAAAACCTCAAAAACTTTATTAATCAAAAGATAAATACAAGAATTAGAATGTTTTTACAGATCTAGATAAAACTTCTCAAATATCCAAATCTTGCACAAATTATACCACAAAGAATACTACTGATTATATACACAAAATCAGAAGTTTAACAACAAAGTAACATGCGAGAAAAAGGATTTCTGGAAGAAAAACCACAAAGAACCACGAAAAGGCAAAATCGCCTTAGAGAGAAACTAGAGAAATTTTTGGAAACCAGGAGGCGTGAGAGAAGTGAGAGATGAGAGGTCAGCCTTCAGTCCTTATCACTTAGGTGGGCGGCTGTGATGATTTGGAGATGATCCAACGGCTGGTAATGTAAAGGCGGTGAATCAATTGGGCCAAAGACCCGAATTTAGCTTGGGCTTTGTAAACAATTCAACAATCTTTATATTTTTTACTTCTCTATTCAGCTGGGCTTCTGTTATTTTGGGCTGCTCCAAATCTAGTCCAACTGTACTTACAATCTTCACCTCAATTGGATCAGCAGTACCTGTAAAACTAGAATTAAGCAGTATCAACATTCTAACAATTTTAGGAACTTTAAAGCATCTTTAAATTTATTTATAGGAATAATTTTTGTTCCAGCATCTGGAGGATTTAACTGGATTGGTATTTTAACAAGTTTGACAATCCATTTTTCAATAATATCTTTGATAAAATGAAATTTTACATCTATATGTTTTGATCTATCATGAAAAATAGGATTTTTGCACAAATGTAATGCACTAAGACTATCAGTACATATTTCGACTTCAGAATTGTCAATGCAGCCAATTTCAGATAGTAAACCTTTCAACCAAATGCATTCTTTAACAGCATCTGAGCCAGCTATATATTCTACCTCAGTTCATGATAAAGCAACAAGTTTTTGCAACTGAGATTTCCAACTAATACAGGAACTATTTAAAGTAAAGAAATATGCAGATGTAGTTTCCTATTATCAATGTTCCCAGGAAAGTCAGAATCAACAAACTCTTTTAGTTTAAAATCAGTTTTGGTTTTAGAAAAAACTAAACTAAGTCCAGCAGAGCCTTTAAGATACTTTAACAAGGATTTCAAGATTTCCCAATGTAACTCACCAGGGTTACTCATAAATCTGCGTAACACACTGACAACAAAGGCTATATCATGTCTGATACAGACCATAAGATACATCACAAATCCAATAGCATTTGAATAAGGCACATTTTTCATCCTAAATTCTTCTTCATTAGATTTAAGTGAATATTCAACAGATAGTTTAAAATGTGTAGGCAAATGCAATGAAACAGGTTTTGCATCAAATAAACTAAATCTTTTTAGAACTTTTTCAATATAATGTTTTTGGTTAAAAAATAAATTTCCAGAATTCTTATTTCTACAAATATTCATTCTAAGAATTCTTTTAGCATGTCCTAAATTTTCATTTCAAATTCAGATTGTAACTTATGCTTAAGCAAACCAATATCATGCATGTTTGGGCCAGCAATAACCATATCATCAACATATAGCAAAAGATACATGAAATCAGTTTCACTAGACTTAAAATAAAAATAGGAATCATATTGGCTCTTCTTGAAATTAAGGTTTTGTATATAAGAGTCAAATCTCTTATGTCATTTCCTTGGAGCTTGTTTTAAACCATACATGGATTTTTTAAGCAAACATACTAATTCAATTTTACATTTCTTTTCAAAACCTTTAGGTTGATTCATATAAATGGTTTCATCTAAAGAACCATATAAAAAGACAGTTTCAACATCCATTTGTTCTAATTCTAAATTAAATTGAGCAACTAAAGCAAACAAAATTCTGATTGAAGTAAATTTAAAAACTGGAGAGAAAATTTCATTGTAATCAATCCCTTCTTTTTGTGAAAAATCTTTTGCAACAAGCCTAACTTTGTACCTAGGTTTCACATCTTTAGATTCACTTTCTTTTAATTTAAAAATCCATTTGCAGTCAATTATCATTTTATTGATAGACTTATCAACTAAGATCCAGGTACCATTTTTAATAAGAGAATCCATTTCTTCTTGCATTACTGTAAGCCAAAGTTTAGAATCAGTTGAAGAAATATGTTATGTTCTCTTTACTGTTTTCAACCCGTTTTTAGTTTTTTATTTTTTGAAATATCGAAAACGCGTGCACTTTGCCCATTTTCAGAAATTTATTTTCCAAAAAAAAAATAAATAAATAAAATACAAAGGAAACTCAAAACGAGTTTATCGCGTTTTGAATATTTTGTGTTAAAAATTTCAAAACGCGCGTTTTGGACTTTTTTCTTGTAAATGTGAGACAGTTCTTTCACTTGAAGTTCTTATGTTATTTTTCCATTATGAGCCTGTTTGGTAATGTGAAAAGTTTTGATTTTTGTGATTATTTTTTTTTTTTGATGGATGTGTGGAATAAAATTTTTTGAAAAGTCAACAATGGTGGGCTTGACTAAGAATTGATTGTTGAGATTGAGATATAAAATTTTTACCATTAGCAAACATGCTTTATATATAGATCCATGCTAAGACTTTGCTGGTATGAGGTTATATTTTTGTTTAGCTGAAACAATATTAATGATGAATTTATTGACATACAGAACAACTGATTTATTGACATTAAAAGTAATGTAATTTAACAAATCAACAATTTTTTACATATAAAAGATCACAAAATAAATATATCAGAAAATTACAAAGTAAACGCATTTTTCAGTTTTCTAAAATCACGAAGAGAACATGTTTTCAGCAATCCCAAAATAAACAACCAAAATCCATAACTCAAAACAAACTCCAAAACTCAAAATTCAAAATCGAAACACAAAGAGAACGACCTCTAACTTCTTCAAATGATTCTGGTTCATTTTGTAAATGTTCAAAATATATAAAAGCAGACACAATCATGATTTTCAAATCTAAGAGGAGGTCTAATCTCTCTTCTAGTTCAATCCTTAGCAAGTTGATAAGTACCAAGATTATGTTCAGTTTTTGTTTCAAATCATGTTTCAGGAATGAATACAGTATTTGGAACAAAACTTGATGATTCAGGTTCAGGACTATTATTACCAGAATGTAGGGGCTGCTCCATTTGAAACTGAGTATTAGGCAGATCATTATCATCATTCAAATGGTCTGCACTCAGCTCAAAAATGAGGAAATCCTTTTCACTATGAGAATATTCCAAATTTTCATCTTTACAGGGGAAATAATTTTCATTAAAGATAATAGGCATACTTATAATAACCTTGTAACCTCCTTGTTTTTTTACCCATAATCTATAACCCTTGACCCCCTCTCCATAGCTCAAAAAAACACATTTTAAAGATCTAGAGTCAAGTTTGGTTTCAGTTTGGTGTGAGTAGGCTGCACAGCCAAAAACTTTTAGTTTTGAAAAATCAGGAAGAGAATTATTCCAAATCTGATCAGGTAATTGAAAATCAATAGCACTGCAGGGAGAAATGTTGATTAGATATGAAGCAGTTTTCACTGCTTCACCCCAAATTTTTTTTTTTTGCAAGTTTGAATCAAGTAAAAGGCACCTAGTTCTTTCCAAAAGTGTTCTATTCATCCTCTCAGCAACCCCATTTTACTGTGAAGTGTAGATAAAGTCCTATGTCTAAGGATACCTACATTACTACAGAATGAATCAAAGTCTTGGTTACAAAATTCTAGGCCATTATCAATCCTAATCACTTTGACCTTCCTATCTTTCAAGTTTTGAATTAAGGTAATCCAGTTTTTAAACACCCACATAGTAGCATCTTTAGTCTTTAGCAAATGAACCCAGGTTTTCCTAGAATAGTCATCAACTATAAGCAGGAAATATTTAAAGCCAGAAACAGAGTTGGTTGGGGCAAGACCCCACAGATCAGCATGCACATATTTAAGTACATTATTAGACTTGTGAATGCCTTTATCAAAAGAGTTCATTTTCTGTTTTTCCAAAACATATTTTTCACAGAAATCAAGTTTATGTAAAACATCTTTATCAAAAACACCTTTCTTTTCAAGTAAATTGAGACATTTTTCACTTAAGTTTCCTAGTCTTTTATGCTACAAAACAATTTTATCAATTTTAGAGACTGTATTGAAAGAATTGGCACAGAAAGGGTATGATTTCAAAACATAGATCTCATTTGTTTTGGGAGTACAGCAAAGTAAATAATTACCTTTAAAAATACTAAGATAACCTCTATGCAGTCTAATATCATAAGTTCAGAATCAAGTACATCAAGTGAAATCAAATTTCTTTTCAGATCAGGCACATATCTAGTATGATTTAAAACAAGTATCTTGTTATTTTCAAGTTTCAACAAGACTTTACCTGTGCCTTTAATATCATAAGTTAGATTGTTTCCTAGTTTAAATGAGCCATAAGAATAATTTCAGAAACTAGCAAACAAGTCCCTTTCGAGGCACATATGGAAAGTACAACTAGAATCAAGTATCCAATCATGCTTGGTACCATTTTCAGTATTAACATAGACAACACCATTATTATCATAAGTTATAGTCTCTGTTTGATTACCGTTTCCTGTTTCATTTTGTTTCTTAAAACAATCTTTCACATGATGTCCAGGTTTGCCACAGTAATAGCATAGTCTAGGAGGTCTGACAATGTTTTCTTGACCTACAAAATTATCTTGGCCTATGAAATTATTTTGGTTTCTAAAATTGTCTTGACTTCTTAAATTGTTCTGACCTCTAAAGAATTATCTTTAGGCTTATAAAAGTTATCTTTCTTTTGAAAGTTACCCCTAACAGGCTTTCTATTTGTGTTATTCCAATTTCTGTTATTGTTAGAAGTATTACAACTTTTGTTGAAATTGTTCACAAGCTTATTATCCCTAAAAGAATTCTTTTTCTTTGAAGTTCCTATAACATTATAGGCTTCTTTATGATTGTTCCTAAATTCCAGTTCCTTATTCTTAAGGGATGTGTGAACTATTTCAGTAGTTAATTTTTTACCACCATATTCTAAGGCATTTCTAAGATCCTTAAATTTATCACCTATTGCATTTAGAAGGCAGACTACTTTCTGTTCATCAGTCAATTTCTCATCACAATTCACCAAATTTTGAGTGATCCTATTAAACCTACTCATATTATCATTAATATCTTTAGAGGGATCAAATTTAAAAGAAAAATATTGTTTTCAAAGAAAGAGTTTATCAGACAATGAGACTGTGTCATATACTTCTTCCAATTTATCCCAGAGTTCCATGGCAATTTTAGTCTTACCTATTTGTCTAATAACATTATTAGAGAGATGGAGAAAAATAATACTCCAGACAGTTTCATCCATTTCAGTTTGCCTATCTCGAGCTAGATTAACAGGCCAATATTGATCAACAACTTTAACACACTTCATTTGGAGTAATAAGACTTTCATTTTCTGGCTCCAAAGATTAAAATCTCATTTTCCATTCCAGTCTTCAACATCTACTTTTATAGTAGCCATTGATGTAATAACAAAAAATATTTTGAGAAAGAGTTATTCAAGAATTTAAGACTTATTTCTTCAAAAATTATTAGGCAGGTTTAAAAATAGAGAAATATAATGGTAGTTCACAAAGTGTCTCAAGTAATCAAAGGCTAACCATAAAAGTCGAAAATTATAATGTCACACAATCTCAAAATTAAATCACTAAGCAGTATAGCAATCAAAGTGATCACAGTTCACTAAGAATAATCACTCTAGTAAAAAAAAAAAATCACAAAGAATTAAGTATTGAAAATTACTCTTCTAGTATATCCCTCAACCTACTATGAGTCAGCCAAAAACTCCTTCAGATTCTCGAATTTTCAAGAAACCCTGGACAAAGGTGATTGAAAGGGTCCAAGAATAGGCTTCAAAACGGAGAAATTTTGGAGAGAACGGATAATTTGAAAACAAATCACAGTAATGAAAGTGCAGTATGTAAAGATATCACCTTCTAAGAATTTTCAGTATATTATAAAGAATATACTAAGTTCCAATACCACAAAGTGACACGAAGCTTAAATTCCACAAAGTTCCAATACCACAAAGTCCAACAATATCCACGAAGTTCAGCCACCAAGGAATGTCAGATCCCTTATAAGAATTTTCAGTATATTATAAAGAATTTACTAAGTTCTTGAAATCGTTTAATTTTGACTCAGAAGTCAAAAGATCCAGATACAAAAACAACCAAACCCTTATTTTGAAGACTAGGGTTCCAAGAAATTTCACAAAGTAAATATACCACGAAATTACTGTAAAGAATTTTGAAAATCCTTCAGATCTAAAAATTTCACAAAGTTTTTCAGAAATCAAAAAACGTTTTGGTATGGGTTTTTCAAAAAATATTCAAGAAATTATAAATTTCTTAAAAAGATCACAAAGAGACTGAAAACTCTAAATCTTTTTGAATGAAACCACAAAGGATCTTCCAGAAACAACAGATCCACTCACAAAACTCTGGATCTATAAGATCTAAGTTGTAACACAGCGTATTCACACGAAACCCAAAGGTTCTGATACTACTGTTACAATTTCAGGCTCTGAATCAAGACACAATCACCACAAAGAATAGATTTGAACATAAAACCTCAAAAACTTTATTAATCAAAAGAGAAATACAATAATTGGAATGATTTTACAGATCTAGATAATCTCAAATACCCAAATCTCGCACAAATTATACCACAAAGAATTACAAATTTTAACTGTAAATGAACCACAAAGAATACTCCTGATTATACACACAGAATCAGAAGTTTAACCACAAAGTAACATGCGAGAAGAAGGATTTCTGTAAGAAAAATCACAAAGAACCACGAAGAGGCAAAATCGCCTTAAAGAGAAACTAGAGAAATTTTTGAAAACCAGGAGACGTGAGAGAAGTGAGAGATAAGAGGTCAGCTTTCAGTCCTTATCACTTAGGTGGACGGCTGTGATGATTTGGAGATGATCCAACAACTGGTAATGTAAAGGCAGTGAATCAATTGGGCCAAAGATCCGAATTTAGCTTGGGTTTCAGTTTGGGCTTTGTAAACAATTCATCAATCTTTATATTTTTGACTTCTCTATTCAGCTGGGCTTCTGTTATTTTGGGCTGCTCCAAATCTGGTCCAATTGCACTTACAAAATAAGATTTAATTCGTTCATGTTATGCTGTCCATTTATAATTTACTAGGATTTTCGTGAACTTGCTAGTATTGAGAATGCCATCAAAATCTTCTTAGGTTTAGCTTCCCCAACTTTCAAGGAGATCATTTGTTAGTGTTATTTGTGCACTTCTATCGATATTCATATAACACAGGTCGATAGACACTTAGGGGGGTTTATTTAATTAGGATTTGGAAGGAAATTTAAAGACTTTGATGGAATTTAAAAATTTAGGGGTATTCAATCTAGACTTTTTAAAATCCATTAAAATCTTGAGTTATTCAATCTAGATTTTAATAGACTCTTAAAATGTCTTTTAAAGTCATGGTGTATTGTGTAAAGACTTTTAAAAGTCTTTAAAAGTTCCATGTTATTCAAATTATCAATGACTTTTAAAGACTCCTACGAAATCCTCTATATACTAACTTCTAAACATAAAGTACAACCACAAAATATCTTTATTTGTCTCTTATTAAACTCCAAGATTTTGAAAGACTTTTATAAAAAAAAAAATTCTTTTAAATTGTAATTTTATTTATTCTATATTTTTCTTCTTTCATATTATTTTTAGAAACCTTAAACATTTGACTAAACAAATCATTATTTCTCTTCTCTTCAACTTTTTGTATTTTTTTATTTTAAATATTTTTTCTTTATATTTGGACTATCTTTTTTTTTCATCGTTTTTTTCGATTTTTTTATGAAAATAAATCTAATTAAAATTTCATAAGATCTTATAGAAAAATAATAAATAAATTGTGTCAAAACAAATAATAATAAGTAAAGTGATTCAAGAATTTTCTCTCGAAATTTTTTTATGAACATGGTACAATTTTTATGTCGATATCAAATGCGATTTTATTTTCCCCCCATTTTTTTAATCACAAATGTTTCGCTGTCTTAAAACTATTTATATTTCTCACGCTGTTTTTTTTTTTTTTTTTTTTTTTTTGTAATTCACTTTACATATAATTATTATTAACTATTCATATTCACATCATACGAAAATTAATCTATTAACGTTTATATTTTTCAATTAAAAAATAAAAGTCTATTAAAGTCTTTAAAAATATTTGAAAGTCTTTTAAATCAATTTATAAAAGACTTTGAAAGTATATAAAAGTCTTTTAAATAAATGTTCACGAAAGTCTTTAAAAGTCTATATAAATTCATAAAAGTCAATAAAATTCATTAAAAAAAATCCATCAAAAAAAGTCTTTAAATGTCTTTCGAAATCTCAATTGAATAAACCCCTGTTAATCAATGTTAAGAAAGACATTAAACAAAGTTTAAAACATTTATTAATATATAAGGATTTTGACTAATCCTTTTAATAATGCTAATTTTTTAAGATTAAACATTGAGTCTTTGTGGTCGATGAGTCATTGAATGCCTTTATTATTTGTCTATCTGCGGAGGAAATGATGCTTATTTGAAAGACTTTTGAGAGAGCTCGAGTTATAAATGGAAGTGTAAATCCAAAAAATTGTTATAGAAAAATGGTATAACACGTCATGCCCACTATTTTAATTTTCTTCTAAGATAAAGCATATATTTTCATATCTTGCAGTATAAGGATCAATTAATTTAAAAATAGTTTTCTTTACCTTCCATGCCAAAACAAGAAAAAATTGCACGCACTCGCACACATTGTATGTATATGTATATGTATAAAAGTGCAATATGATACACAAGTTCCTTCTTCACCTATTGAAATATTTTTGCCATTTTACATAAATATTATTCTCTCTCACCCTCACCCTCTCCCTCTACCAAGGTATGATAATTGATATCACATTTTCATTTTTTCTATCACTATATTCCTCGATTTATATGTTCTAATAACTTATTATCGCCTGTTTTCTTCAGATTTGCATAAAAATGAAGATTAAATGTCATGTCGGAATCAAGAAGCTATTTGTATGCAACAGTAAGTTTGTGTTTTACGATTTATACTGAGTGAAATTTTGTTGGAAAATAATCAACGATAAAACTATATAATGTTTGAATGCATGCAGCTAGTCGAGAGGACAATCATAGGCACGTAGACATGGACTTCCAAGAAGAATACGCTAATGCATTTCGAACCGAATCATACACTGATTTTTGGACACGTGTAATTGCATTCGAGGAAGGAAAACTTAACACATGCCCGAGCGTAGGGTCAACTTCAGCTGCTCGGCTTCCTTCTTATCGCCTTTTCGCGGAGCATCTTCTGGATCCAGATCAATCAACAGTGTCTCGGCTCCTAGATTTAACCCGCAATGATCAACCCGAGAAGTTTGCCTTCTTGTCAAACTATTTTTCCATTACTGCAGACGCTTTCCATTTATGTGGACTTTTGCTTAAAGATATTGACCATACCCGTTCAAGATACAAATATGTTAAAGATCCATTTAACCCTTCCCAAAATGGGCCATGTGGCCCATGTCCACAACTAAACCAGTTACCCATGATATTGGCCCGATTAACCAAATTCTCTAAATCCAATCCATTTACCCCAACGGCTCCATCCTCCAGCCACTTTCAAGCTGTGCGAGCGAATTGCTCGAACTTGTTCAAGCAACTCGAGTCAAGCCGTGACAAGATACAAGCAAAGCTCCGAATGCACAACAAAATCAAGTTTGGCTCAGCTGTTTTTCTAGTGGCTTTTACGGGTTCGCTGGCAATAATTATTGCAACTCATGCTTTCGTAATGCTAGTGGCTGCACCCGGCATCGTGGCTACATCCCTTGAGCTAGTTTCTGAGAAAAAGCTGGTTAAGGAGTTGGCTCAGCTCAATGCCGCAGCTAAAGGGACATATATATTGATAAGGGATTTGGACACAATTAGTCGACTAGTGGCTCGGCTAAATAATGAGATGGAACACGTGCATGATGCAGTCAAAATTTGGCTAAGGAGAGGAGATTATCAGCTCCGAGCCAATGGTAAAGTGGCTAGCCAGTTGAAAAGGAATGATCAAAGCTTCATTGAACAACTAGATGAGCTAGAGGAACTTCTGTACTTGTGTTTCATGACCATAAATAGAGCTAGAAATCTAGTCATCAAAGAATTCTAAAACTAAAACACCATATATTTTAGTTATTCAATTATTTTAATTTTTCTAAATTCTAAATCTTATTTATATACCCTTCCAAACGAAAATTAATGTGTACCAACTTATTTTATTCTTATCCATATTCTAGATGATGTAGTTTGATCCGTAACGTAAATGTTGGAGCACTTCCAAGGGTTCGGTTATTTTTTTTTTTTACACTTTAAAGTAGTTTCAAAATTTGTATGGATGAAGTAGTTTCTTACTACATATTAGCTATGCAATTTTTCATTTCGTAATTGTTTGGTAAAGTTTTACTTTGCTTAAAAGCTTATTGAATCTAGTCAAACTTCATTTGTAATCACATATTTTATTGTTTTCCCAACTTTTATCCATCTTTTTCACTAAACGTTTTCAGGATTCGTTATCTTTTACTCCCTCCAACCACAAAGATAGGTTTATTTTTATTTTCATTGAGAAAAAAACTGACATATAATTTGGACAGACGAAAAGAAAAGAATATGCAAATTTATTTTTATAGGATGGGGATAATATCAACTTTTAGCAACATCACGCAACCTCATGTATTAAGTTCGCTTGGTTGCATATTCATTGCTTTCTTGAGTTTTTAAGTTCGATATTCTTTCAATCGGAAATCTTTCAATTTTCCTAGACCAGTTCATGGATGATATACTAGCATCCTTCACAATTTTACTTGTCATGTAAGCATTTTGAAGTGATTTGACACGTTTTTTGGTGCAATCCACTTCCCCGTAGGAGATGCTCTTAATAATCTCAAATTTGAGTGTTCACTGATATCTCGCGATGCGAAATATCTCCGCAAGTGCACGAATCGTGAGAAGTAATAAAGTGAACCTAGGAGTCCGGATTATCGTCCCACGAGGACTGCTATTAATTACCGAAATATTTTAGTTCTACACTTTATTTGAACAGACGAAATAATTTGAGATTTTAAACTAAAACTAAAGAATTAAACTGAAGAATTTAAAATTAGAGAATTGTTTTGTTTTCAAATACGATTTTAAAGTAGTTGGGATTTACGATTTCACCTAACCAATTAAATTAACTCCAATTCCAGTTTTATTTCCTAAATATGCATTCGGTCGAATTCACTAATAACGACGCGATCGTGTGGGTAAAACCCTAGCGATCGCGTGGAATACATTAAAACTCTCGGGTTACAATTTTGTGTCTTCTCGCGATCGCGTGGTATGTATCCAGCGATCGCGACTTCCATCTTTTTTCGACTGTGTAAGTTAGTCACTGACTTTTAATTGCACCTTCAATCCTCAACTTTCAATTTTTGCAATTTAGTCCCCAAACTTTATCTTCTTCTCGATTTGCCCATTTAAGCTCTTAATTCATTCAATTAGGTTCTCCAACCTCTGATTCGTTCATTTTGGCACATTGCATCTTTCCGGTTGACGTCACAAACTTATCAATTGGTCGTTTTAGCTCCAATCAACATCCAATTATGAATTTTTCTAATCAATTACTTCATTCTTCATCTTTTGTGATATTTTCTGCAAAGTAAACAAATAAACACAAATTAAATAGCATAAATCCTAAAACGATAATAATTTATTCTAATTTAGACGTACAAATAAGTGTATAAAATACACTTATCAAATACCCCCAAACTAGAATTATTGTTCATCCTCGAACAATGGAAAATAAACTACAAAAATCAAAGAAATAAAAGAGAATTTTTTTTTTTTTTTTTTTTTTTTTTTTTGTCAACATGTTTACCATATGCCTCCATAGTCCAAACAAATTTAAGGTTTAAGCAAACGTCATGAACAACAATGCAACATAATTTCTAGTTATATCCTGCCAGAGTCTCAAGTGTGTGTGTGAATAGCCAGTGTCAAAAGCATACTTATGCAAAAGATGTGCTCAACACTGTGTGGCTCATTATGCATAATCAAGCCCGAATCCCATGTGGTCAATCTATGATTTCTAATGAAATTCTTTTCAACGCTCATGGATGATCACCACTTTCTGCTTTTTCTCTCGCATCCCAGGTTTTTATCTATGTGGGTTCTAAAAAATATTCTTTACTTTTTCCACACAAGGTAGTCAGAATCAGAAATAAGTGTGCACAACAAATCAAAAGAAAGCAGTCCCCAATTCTACAACCTCAACCACCACAGCTCAGTCAACAAAGTTTATACCATGCAATATTTTTTTTTATTGGACAACTTTTTCTTTTAATGTCCCTGTCTTTTACCATCTTTGTGCAGAAATTTTTATACTGGCTTTCTATATGACCCCTGTAGCGGGCTTTCAGATCGGCAACTCCCAAACCAGTTGGCTTTAGGGTACCAGGTTCAAAGAACCCCTCAGACGTACTTGCCTGAGTCATAAAGGCTTAAACAGAAAAGTTAAAGATGTTATAATGTCTTATGTGTAAGTCCACTCTCCGTACTTGCTTTCTAATTGACCCATGTAGCGAGCTTTAGGTCGATGACTCCCAAGCCAGTTGGCTTTAGGCCACCAGGTTTGAAGGACTCCTCGGACTTACTTACTCGAGTCAAAAAGGCATTTGAAGAGCAGAATAAGACCTTCAGCATTTTTCTGTTTTTATGCTGGTTTATACCGGTTGACCAAACTGCAATGACTAAAGTGCAAAACCAAGAACTACAGTCCTCCAACCCATCAATACACACAAATTCCAACCATTTTACCCCCAAACTTGCTTTTTAGTATGATTGGTTCTAATTTAGGGGTGGGATGTCTAACGATCTAAGTTCAGGGATTTTTGAGTCATTCCTAAGTTCAAATTGCATAAATTTGCCCCACATGTATTAAACAAAATCCCTTACACAAGCAATTATCCAACACTGGCTATGTGTGCAATAAATATGAATCTAGCAAAACATAACTAGTTCAAAAATAAGTTTATGCTTTCACGTTGTCCAATTTTCAAACCTAAGCACAAATTGATTCATAATATATCCTAGGCAATAAACATGTCAACAAAGTTTTCAAATTTTTTTTTTTGTCCCTAAAGAGTTGAATGAATATAAAATGAATGATGAATGCAATGAATTTTCACCCTCAAACTTGAAATGAACATTGTCCTCAATGTTTGTCAAAAAGATTCAATAATGTAAAACAAGACAAAGAAAAGAGAACGAGAACTTTCTAAGTGTAGAGGATGTATTTCTTTGAAGCTCCCTATTGCACTGCATTGGATGAATCGACCCTTTGTTTGTATTGTTGAAATTTGGTTGGGGTGTTTTGATTGGTGTTTTCCTAGCAAATAAGAGATAAGTAACATTAGAAGTTATAAACACCAATAAGCAATAATGGAAGTTCAGGACCACACCCCCAATCTTAAGTTAAAGTACAATTTTTGAATTTTCAAAATTGGTCGACCCTACACATTCAAGCCTTTACATCGCCTAGAAAAACATAAATTTTCCTGAGCCATCTTTTGATACGTTAAAGTTCACAGCATGATCGACAATATATTAAAAATTCAGCTCATTTGAAATAATGTCGAGAAGTAGGTGACGTAAGACAGTTTCTGGGTGCAATGGCCTGCAGTGGCCTTGCAATGGGATTGCCTTGATGCAATGTTGGTTTTCATGAATTTCATGCAATGTAGTGAACTAATTCTTGAACTAAATACACACAATCAATGATGAACATGTCATGAAGTTAAATGTCTTTGTGGCATTTCATCAAACACTTAATGGTCATTACAAAAATCAATGGATATGCATAGGGTTGGAGGCATGAATGAACCCAAATTTTTTGTCTACTAAACCACAAATCACAATCTTCAACCACTAACCTAAGCCCATTCTTCACCATTCACAATTTCAAAATCCAAGAACTCAAAGAAAATTTCAAAAATTTGAGTAAACATGGATTTAAGTGAAGAATTTCATACCTTTCATTGATTTGGATGTGAAAATAGCAATGAATTTGGTGCAACTAGGTGTTGATGACATGCACACAAAATGGAAGATCAAATATGAGGTGATTAGGGGAGATAAAAAGAGTTTATAATGTTTGAAATTGAAAACATGGGGAACAATACTTAAACTGTCGATTTTGGTCCCATTACAGCCACGCGATCGCCTGGCTGGAGTGCTAGCGATCGCGTGGTTCAAGGTTTAAGAATCTGTTGATTTTTGAATGCACATTCGCGATCGCTTAGTACGCGGCAGTACTGAAATTTTTTCCTATTTTTGATTTTCTAAATCGTTTTTATTCCCCTAATCACTTCATGATCGATGCAATGATTTTCCGACCATTAACTACATGATTCAAACTAGTGTGTTAAACGTGTGGGATAACAATTAAAAGCCTAGTTTAGTAAAAATATGCAAAAATAAAAACATACATAAATATGCAATAATAGACTATTATGCACAAGTGTTCTCAATATAAAACATGCAAAACACTCAAAAACATATCCTACCATGCATATATCTAAAATTTAGCAATAAAGTAAATAATGCAATAGTAATATGTAAAAGGGAAGAAAAGTTGGGTTGCCTCCCAACAAGCGCTCCGCTTTGAGTCTTAAGCCTGACTTTTGCACATAGAAATCATGGAGGTTTGAAAGATCCTCTTGAAGCCCTGCACACTTTGCAATTTCCTGTTTTGCATATCTCCACCTGTTTTCTCACTTTTTTGAATTCCAAAGCCTCACTTTTTACTGTTTGTTGAGGGATGTTCGGCTTTTCTTCCTTTTTATCTCTTCTTTCATCTTTTACCTTCACAAACTCATATTTTGTGTTTGGAAACTCCTCCAACTTAATACCTTGCTTCATCTTCACTTCTGGTTTCTGGACCACTCCCTCCACCTTGAAGCAACTTTCTTTTAGAACTTCAAGGTCTTGCCTTGGCTTGATACTGAAAGTGACTTGTTCCTTCTCGACCCTAAAGATGATTTCCCCTTTTTCGATGTCTATGAGAGCTCGTCCTGTAGCAAGAAATGGTCTTCCAAATATCAGGGGCATCCGAGAGTCTTCTTCCATATCAAGGATCACAAAGTCAACTGGAAAGAAGAATTTATCCACTTTCAAAATCACGTTCTCCACTATCCCATATGGATACTGTATAGACCTGTTAGCAAGCTTTAGTGTGATATTGGTTGGTTTAGGCTCCCCCAAACCAAGTTTCCTGTATACAAACAAAGACATTAGATTAACACTAGCCCCTAAGTCACACAATACATTATCAAAAGTGAAATTACCAATAGTGCAAGGGATAGAGAAACTCCCTGGATCAGTCAATTTTTTTGGTAATTTCTTTTGAAGTATGGCGCTGCACTCCTCACTCAGTGCTACTGTCTCAAAATCAACCAACTTTCTTTTGTTTGACAGCATCTCCTTCATAAATTTAAGTAGAGGGGCATTTGAGCTAAAGCTTCTGCAAATGGGATATTTATGTGCAGTTTCTTGAATATTTCCAAAAATTTTCCAAACTGCTGGTCCAACTGATGCTTTATCAGTCTTTGTGGATATGGAACTGGAGGTACATATGCCTTGACTGGAGGTCTAACTCGAACGTATTCTTCGGCTTTTTCTTGAATTTCAGGAGTCGACCTCTATTCTTTCTCACTTTCCTGTTCTTCCACCACATCTTTCCTTTGGTTCTTCTACTTCTCATATTCCTCTACAGTCACTTCAGATAGCTGAACCCCGCTCCTTGTTGTTATTGCATTAACATGCTCACGAGGGTTTGTTTCAGTATTGCTCGGTAACTGTCCTGGCTGCCTTGTGGAACTGCTAGCTGCCAACTCTCCCACTTGTCTCTTCAAATTCTTAATCTGACTCTTAACTAGCTGGATTAACATCTCCATGTTTTCTGCCATGGTTTTATGAGATTGTTGTTGCTGCTGTTGTTGAAAACCAGGTTGACGCTGAACATTTTGATTATTAGACCAGGAGAAGTTGGGGTGGTTCTTCCATTCTGGGTTTTAGGTTTGTGAATATGGACCACCTTGCTGTCTGTTCCCAATGTAGTTAACCTGTTCTGGGTTTAATTGATTTTGTTGAAGTGGGCAGAAATTTACAGTGTGATTTTCAAAACAAAAATCACATAACACTGTTTGAATTGAGTTGACTGTCTGCACACCCATACTGTCGATTTTCTTCGTCAACGCATCCAATTTAGCATTTAATGATGTAATCTCATTAACGGCCATTACTCCCCCGGACTTAGGTGCAGACCTCTCTGAATACCATTGGTTACTATTTGAAGCCATCTTCTCGAAAATCTCAGAAGCTTCTTCATAAGTCATATCCATTATTGAACCCCCAGCTGCTGAGTCTGCGTGCTTCTTATTTTCATTTGTTAACCCATTATAGAATGTCTAAACCAAGATCCAATCTGCGATTCCATGGGTAGGACACTGTCTGATGAGATCGTTGAACCTTTCCCAAGCTTCAAAAATTGATTCCCCAGGCTGTTGACTGAATGATAAAATTTCACGCCTTAGCTTTGACATGCGGCCGGGTGGGAAAAATTTATCTACAAATTTTTGGCTCATAACTTCAAATGTGGTGATTGTGTGTAGGGGCAAAGAGTAAAACCAGGCTTTTGCCTTGTCTGCCAAAGAGAATGAGAAGATCTTTAATTTTACGGCGTCATTTGAAACTCCATTCATGCGTTACATATCATATAATTCCAAAAATGTCCGAAGATGGGCATGAGGATCCTCAGATGGCAGTCCATGAAAAACACATGAATTTTGGATCAAGGATATCAAGGAAGTCTTGATCTCAAAATTATTAGCTCGGATTGCAGGAGGTACAATGCAGGTTCCAATGTTCCCCATAGGAGGAACCATGTAATCTCGCAAAACGCGCCTTCCATGATTTTGTTGCTGTCCATTCACAGCTGCTGTCAGATTTTGTTGATTTCCCTGATTATCCTGAATTATGTCATCTACCATGGCTAAGTCTTTTTGTTGATTCGCTTCCAACTGTTGTCTACGCCTCTTTCGAAAGGTGCGTTCAATTTCTGTATCAAAATGAAGCAAAACAAATGACTTAGTCCTTCATAACATAAATTAAAGAAAACAAAAATTAAAAGCAAAAACTGAATATTAATATAAAAATAGAAATAAAAACAAGCAAAATAAAGTTCAAAGTAAAATAAGAACTAATGGGTATCGATATTAATTAACAGTCCCCGGCAACGGCGCCAAAAATTTGTTCACTGATATCTCGCGATGCGAAATACCCCCGCAAGTGCACGGGTCATGAGAAGTAATAAAGTGGACCTAGGAGTCTGGATTATCGTCCCACGAGGACTGCTATTAATTACCGAAATATTTTAGTTCTACACTTTATTTGAACAGACGAAATAATTTGAGATTTTAAACTAAAACTAAAGAATTAAACTGAAGAATTTAAAATTAGAGAATTGTTTTGTTTTCAAATACGATTGTAAAGTAGTTGGGATTTACGATTTTACCTAACCAATTAAATTAACTCCAATTCTAGTTTTATTTCCTAAATATGCATTCGGTTGAATTCACTAATTTAAATTGAAATTCTTCTCTCGAGTTTAAATCAACTCTACCTAAATAAGTCAATCATGTATCTCTACAGCGGGTCTGAATATTCCTTATCTAGATCCATTATATTCTAGAATTCATACACGACCGCAATAATTACAAGAGTATATCTCTATCTCTCGTTCAATTACCGGATTTATTACCTAGATCTATGTTATTAACTCACCTCTCGGATTATGGAAATAACACATAAAATCATGAATAAGTGGTCAGTTCATTCACGCATTAAACGCAATAATAAATCAACACATGCATTAAAGCGTTAAAACAAGGACTATGGAATTAAAATAATTAACTAGGCTACATCGTTCATCCCAACATCAAATTTAGCTACACATCATATTTTAATAGCAAAAATAAAATATAATGACGTTCATTGAAAATAACAACGAAGAATGGAAAGATTGCACCAATTATCAATTCTTCAGGTATCTTCAATTCATGCCTCTCTGCGATGCTTGAATCTCCAAGAATTTGAATTAAAATCTCTATTGTTTCTTGTTTTATGGAGAGGCAAATGTCTGATTTTCGTGCCTCATGTGTAGTATATATAGGTTTTGGAGAAAACCTAGGTCAAAAAGAGAGAATTCTGTTGAAAATCGCGAGAAAAAGCCCACAGTCGGCTCAGCCTGATAAGGACGCGACCGCGTGGGTAAAACCCTTGCGATCGCGTGGAATACATTAAAACTCTCGGGTTACAATTTTGTGTCTTCTCGCGATCGCGTGGTATGTATCCAGCGATCGTAACTTCCATCTTTTTTCGACTGTGTAAGTTGGTCCCTGACTTTTAATTGCACCTTCAATCCTCAACTTTCAATTTTTGCAATTTAGTCCCCAGACTTTATCTTCTTCTCGATTTGCCCATTTAAGCTCTTAATTCATTCAATTAGGTCCTCCAACCTCTGATTCGTTCATTTTGGCACATTGCATCTTTCCAGTTTACGTCACAAATTTATCAATTGCTCGTTTTAGCTCCAATCAACATCCAATTATGTATTTTTCTCATCAATTACTTCATTTTTCATCTTTTGAAATATTTTCTGCAAAGTAAACAAATAAACACAAATTAAATAGCATAAATTCTAAAACGATAATAATTTATTCTAATCTAGACGTGCAAATAAGTGTATAAAATACACTTATCATTGAGCAATAGAACTGTTACACTTCTAGACGAAAAGATTAGAAATACATGGATCATTTATTCTACATATACATATAAGATTAATACTATTTATAAGTTGACAAGAAAGATGATAAAAAATGAGGCGACGACATTGTGTGTATTGATTTAAGAGTTGATGTAATGGATAAAGTGGTAAGATTGCATTATGTATGTATTATGTCAACTTTCTTGTCAGCGTACAAGTACAAGTAGCATGTCCAAAATCAACTGTAGAAGTAGGATAATGGCACAGTTAAAACTGTCAGCATCATGGAAAAACTGACCTCACAGATTTTGCCACATCCAATCTGTCAAGGCATCTATACAGATTTTCAGTACATTGACATCTGTTCGGCAACTGATTTTTTGTAATGATTACAAACTATTTTTAATCACATATTTTTCTCTATCCCATTTTTAACCTCAAATTTTATCTTAAGAAGTCAAAGAAACAAGAAAAATATGGCTGGATGGTTGTCGGACAATCCATTAATAGTAATACATAACGACAACAAAAAAAACTTAGTCCACATTTTGCCTCCATTAAAATCAAAATACATTTTTCAATAATATTATGTTACATATAAACACAAAAGTTTTCGTTATTTTTTAACATATTTTTCAAAAAATACTATTCCAAAACTCATTTTCTCCTTTGAAATGGGTATCGATAAAGGCTCAAAAAAAGATACGGAGTGTTAGGCGGCTCATAGTCGCCAATTTTTGTGTTTTTTAGATAAAATGTGTAATTAGAAATTAGAGAGGGAAAAATATGTGTGATTAAAAAATAATTTCAAAATTTGAGTTGTTTATAAGCTTTCGTTCGGCGTCGTTTTTTCAGATTTTGCACGATTTTTTTGGTGTTGTTCACATATCTCGAGATGATTGGAGGGTTAAAAATTGAAGAGAGAAAATATGTGTGGTTAAAAAATTATATTGAAAATTCTAGTGTTTAAAAACTAAAAAAAAAAAAAAAAAAAAAAAAACTCAAAAAAACACTATTATCGAACAGTGTGTAAATTGATTTATAAGGCCGTGTTCGGTTGACTTTTTTTGGAAAATAAATGAAATGTAAATTATTTTGTTTGTTTATTTGTGTTTTCTTGATAGAATGTGGAGTTAAAAATATGAATGATTAAAAGTGATATCAAAAATTGTGTAAATTAATTTTTTGATCAATTTTATCTTTTAACCATATTAATTGCACCGGCTGAACGGATAATTGCGTTAAAAATCGTTTTGTTTGTCGGTGGGAAAAAGACACGACTTTATTTATGATGTTGAAATATTGATTGGTAATAATGTTAGCCGAAATTATAGGCTTGTACTGCACTTGAGTTGATTGGTTTGTACCTTACGAAAGTTTGAGATTTATAACAAAAATAAGGAATAAAATTTGTATTTTATTTTTTTTTTGATAGTAAGGAATAAAATTTGTAGATTGGTGCGACGGCGACCCCTGTTGGGCGGCATTCAAAATGGAATTTGAATTATTTGGATTATTTGTATTTTTTAGATAAGGTATGAAGTTAAAAATTGAAAAAATAAAATGTGTGTAATTAAAAAGTGATATGAAAAATTTTGTAAATTAAATTTGTGTCTTTTTCAAATTAATGGTCTTAGCCGAACATACATTTAGCCTTTCGGCAACGATTTTTTTAAATTATAAACCAAATTATAATCTCCACAATTTCTCAAATCACTTTTTAATCACACATCTTTTCTCTCTCCACTTTTCAATCACATATCTTATTTCGAAAAATGAAAAAAAAACCCAATTTATAAACTTAGGGAAATATTCGAACCTGTTGGATAATATGTGGTTAAAAATAATTTTGTAAAATATGTGTAGTTATTGAGGAAATGTGTTTTTTACTTTTTTATGAACATGTTTCACCAAATGTATGCATTAGTGTGTTCTGTAACGGAATCATTACAGTTTATAAATCAATTTACAAACCACAAAATTTCTCAAATTATTTTTTAACCACACATATTTTCTCTCTCCACATTTTAATCACACATCTTATCTCAAAACAATAAATAAACCAGTTTATAAATCTCTAAAGTGTTACCAAACGGTCATGAATTCGCATATTATCTCCGCATACTTATTTCCTTTTTGATTTTAGGTGGTCGCCCTACTAGAAATAAATTATTTTCGACTTTTTCTATTGTACTAATACATAGGCAATGGCTTTATATGCAGGGCGAACTAAATAGGCCCCACAATTAGTTGACATTATATGGAGGGTTGAGATTGTGTTTGAAAAATTGAGGTAAAAGTTTTACCGTTATCAAACAGGCTCTAATTGACATTACTTTTAAAAAATAATTTGAAAAAATTTATGACTTTATACTTATACGTGATTTATGAACAATTTATCAAATGGCTTTGTTTGTTAAAAAATTTGCTTTTAAAAATATATTTTTTATGTGTTTCGAAATAAAATATGTGGTTAAAAAGTGAAAAAAGAAAATTTGTTTGGTTTAAAAGAAATTTGAGAAATTATTTTGGTTAAAAACATTTTTTTATAGTTTATCAAACAGTGACACAAAGGCTCAATCCCGCTACAGTGCCACATCGACAGCTTTAAGCCAACAGAACTGCTGGTGACCAATAAAATTGGCCTTAAAAGCAATGATGCGTTGGCAAATTAAAAGAAACATGCTTTTAAATATATTTTTTTAATACAATTTCTCAAATCATTTTTTAAAACAAAAAAAACATATTTTTAAACACTTTCTAGTTGCCAAGTAGAGTATCCTAATTTTTAGGTACAAAAACAAGAGAAAACTCTGTTTGGCAAAATATAAAAAATGTTTTTAAATAACACAATTCTCAAAATCATTTTTTAATTATATACATTTTCTCTCTCTATATTTCAACCATATATTTTACCTCGAAAATATATTAAAAAAACATGTTTTTATATATAAAGCTTTTAACAAAAAGAGTAGCTAATGTTTCAATTTGGTTGTCGATTTCTTTCGAAAGTAAAAAATGTGGGGCAAAGATTTTTAACTAGTCGAAATTGTTAACTTTCGTAAAAAAAAAAAAAATTCAATAAAATTTTGTCATGTGTCCTTTTATAAACAAGTTATGAAAGCACATTGTGCGTTACATCATGCTTCTTTTAGTCTCTATTTGACAAACTTATTTTTAAACATGTTTTTAAATAATATTTCATCCGTCCCAATTATATAGGCTATCTTTCATTTTTCGTCAGTCCAAATTATATAGACTTGTTTATTTATTGAAAAGTATTTATTTTGTTTGTTTACCAATGTACCACTATTTATTATTTCTAATATAATAATTTTGATATTAAATAAGGGTAAGTTGAATATTTTCTTTACAAAAATTACTTTTTCAATGACATTAAATATGTTTTCTTAGTTTGTATGAAAAGTCAAACAAGTCTATATAATTGGGACGGAGAGAGTATATTTTTTCAAATCACTTTTTAACTAAACGTATTTCTAAAAATTACTTTTCAATCACATATTTTACATCGAAAACATGACATTCTTCGTTTTGAAATAATTTTTTTTTAACAAATAGAGTTTTAGCATTTTTTTTATGTGTTTGTTTGGAGGTTGGGCGATTAATGCATTGAGGTAGAGGTTTGTTGTATCCTCTATATTTAGGTATGAAAGCAAGAAAAATATACATGTTTATTAATTGATCTTTGAAAATAGTTGGCAACCGTTTAAAACTATTGTTTATAAATAATGAGATGTTAATATTTTGTTGGTATTTTTTTAAAAAGTAAAAAAAAAAAAAATGATGAACAAAAATCTTTGATCGATATAAATTGTTACTTTTAAAAAATAGTCCAATTAAAAGTTGTCACGTGTCCACTTATAAACAAAGTATATAAACAAATTTTTCCAAACACATTGTACGTTTTGTGTCTTGTAGCCTTTTTTTATATTTTGGAGGTTGGGTGATTAGGTAGAGGTTGTTGTATTACATAGATCCAAAATCACTCTATCTATTTACCCTATTGATGGTCAACAATCTGAGGGTCTATACGAGCCCCCTTTATTTGCAAGAATTGATTTTGTAATTGTGAACTTTTTTATAATGTACGATTTAAAAAAATAATAATGTGGAAGTTATACTCTCACATGCATTTTAAATTTCAATTCAAAAATCCAATTTAAGACTTATTTATTGAAAATTCAAATCATAATTCATTTTTTCAATTTTAATATTATTATTATTAATGTTAGCCCAATAGTAAACTAACCAAGAGGGGGGGTGAATTAGTTTATAAAACTTTTTCGATAAATAATCTCAAACTTAAAAATCAACGTGTACAAGTATGTGTACTTAGTGTTGTAAGTAACTTAACTATCAATGTAGTGTGCTATAAATGTGTAAACTTTATTGATAAAGCAAGTATAGCACTTAGATATAGTGTTGTACAATATAAATTGATAGAATAAAGTAAGTGCAATGTAAGTAAGTAAAAGGGATAAGAGAATGCAAACGCTATTTATGGAGGTTCAATCAACCAACGTGATCTACGTCCCCCGTTACCGAGCTCTCCGTCACGAGCAATGCCAAATCCACTATATTGGTAACTTACAACAAGGAGTATCAAATCCTTAGGCGACTTACAACAAGAAGCACCTACCCTTAACCAACAATCGAGTTTTCACAAGGCTCTCGAAACCACAAGATATAATGAATTGAATTTACAATTGAAATAACTCTCTTGACAAATGATATACTCAAATTAAGTACCGAGAGAGTTAGGCTAACACTTCAATAGATAGCAATGAATTAAGCTCGAGTGTTAGAGAAAAACTTTGATGCAAATGATAATGAAAAGTTCAATGCAATCAAACAAAGTTTTTCAAATAATCTCTTGTTAAAATATTGAATGAAATTAAGTACCAAGAGATGCCACACTTGAATAATTAACAATGAGTTAAGCTCAAAGAGTTTAGGCAATGGAACTTTGATGAATCAAATGATAATGAAAAATGTAGCACAAATAATCAAAGTTCCTTAATTGGAATTTCTCTCTTTTAAAAGATTAAAACAAGTTTAGAACAAAGAGAGACTTACACTTCAATTCCAATATAGTGTGAAGATGTTGAAGAAGTTTAAACAATATAAAACCAAGAATATTCACAAAAATTTCTTCCAAAAAATTTTGATAATTTGATAAAACAAAGTTTAGATCAATCAAAGTTTTATAATAATAATAGATGAATATAAACCAAGTAAGAACAATGAATTTTCACAAGAAAGTTTCTATAAAATCTTTTCTATATTGTTGAAAATGAATGTAAATAAGATGGCTATTTATAGATCAAGATATTCAAGTTCAGCAAATTTCGGTTGACCATTTCTGGAGTTTCGGTCGACCGAAACATGCATATAGCCGTTACAGATTTTCAACCGTTGAACTTTCGGCTAACCAATTTCGGTTGACCGAAAATTGACTTTTGAAAAACATGAAAATTTAGGATTTTTAGGTTTCTAACTTGTTTTTCAAAGTGATTTAACATAGTATAATCATGATTTAAGATCAAATGACATATGAAAAGCAATATTGACTTAGATAAAAATATTTTATGCAAGTGATGAATTTTCAAGTAAGTTTCTTGATGCATAAAAATCATTTTTGAGCTCTTTGAATTTCATCGCTAAAGATTGATAGTGTTATACCTTTACATAGGTTAAATTAACTCTTGAACTTGAACTCTAATCTTGTATGCTTGAATTCTTGATATTCATGTCATGTTTTTCAACTTCAATTTTGATCTTGAATATCTTCAATTCTTTCATGATCTTCTTTGCTTCTCATGTGCTTGATCACATAGTTTTGATTTATATCTTTGAGAGACGATTTGAACATAGAGTGCTTTTTATATTTATCATTACATGAAACACTTGAAGCACACTTGTTAATAGCACAATATATTCTTGTTTGTTATGATCAAAACAATAAGGTTAAGTTAACCATAGGTCAACAATTAAGATAACATACCCAACCTCACACCGCCCAACCCCAACCCCACCCTTACAATATTAATTTAGGGATAATTCTACATGTTGTGGTCGTACCTAAATGGACTTAACACGTCATTAATAATATAGCCCACACAAGATTCGTTGGCTATCAGCGGGACCCCAGGCAAGAACAAATTATTATTGGCCGAGGTTCCATATTATTAGACGCACCATATAGCTGGGCTACTAGTGTCGAAGTAGAATTATCCGGGGCCATGCCTCAGATTGGTGTGGAGATCGGTCAATGTGACAGAGAGAAGATCGCTCTGCAAATTGCGGCTTGATGTGACAGTATCTTTAAAGGGACGTGATGATTACTTTATTCCTAAGATAGGTAGTAATGATTGTAACTAAAGAAATGATTTGTCTCATAAATTATATCATTAAAATCTCTTACATTTGTTTAATTTTCCTTAAATAATTGAAATGTGGTAGAAAAGTGAATAGAAGATTGTATGTCATTATAAAGTGATTTGAGAAATTTTGTTACTTTTAAATTGATTTATAAATTGTAATGATTACATTAGCAGAGGTTTAGTGACTTAATTGACATTTATATTGTTGACTAGCCTAAATATATAATATCGTTCATAAAGATAAAATAAACTTATAATAGCTTAAAATAACTTTTTTTTAATGTTTATTTGAACTTAGTTTATTATTTAGTAAAGAACAAAGAAGAAACAAGGTTATAAGTAATTTAAATCTCATTCTTCGCTATTTTATAAAAACTAGTTTTAAGCACGTAGGTTACACATCTCACGTAAACGATATATGATACGAGTTAACTTTGAAACTATACTCTATCTCAAGGTAATTGAGGTAATTAAAGAACATGATATACATTACGGGTATTAAATTTGAAGATATAATCAAATTACTTCAATATTTACTGAGAAGTCTTTACCCAAGGAAGCATATTCCCTCCATTTTTAAAACACCAGTGGAAAAATCATAAAGAACAAGAAAATCGACGTTCAACAAATCTAACAACGTAAGTAAAAATATGCCAATGTAAAAGAGCAATTCTCTACTGCAAGTTACCTTAAAAAATCATCAATTCCATTAAAGGACGGATAGAGTGAGGTGAAGATCTCATCATGGGAACGGTTAGCCAGTGCAGGTTTCTGCAAGAAAACAACTAGAAAGCAAATAATAAGCGTCCTCCCCGTACTTGAGTTCATTGTACATGAGCATCAAGAAACAAAGACAAGCAATTAGTTGGAAGGTTTTACCCTCATCATTATCATCAAGATTATTGTCGATCTTTTGTGGGTCTTCTTGACGATTTTCCTCTGAGGCTGCTGGTAGTACTTTTTGTCCTTAGCGAGGACAATTTGATTGTCCATATAATCATCAGTAGTTGTTAGCCAACCATTAGGTTTTCCAGTAGTGTGCTCATCATCAGACATGGGCCTCACATCATCAACTCTTTCCTCAAGTTCCTCATCTTCCTTCTCCCTATCACTCTCCAGATCAAACTCGATTTATGTTCCAATGCAGTTACAAAACTCATCATAGAAACTATCATCCATGGATCTGCAAAATCCATCATAAAGTAATTTTTATTCTCAAGAATCTCAACTATTTATGAATATGTTACAAAATTTATAAGTTAGTGATATATCAAAGACAACCCAGGCAACAATGTCAATTAATTATATAGCAAAAATTAACCAATTCTTTGCCTTACAAGTTACAACATAAAATTATTGCTTTTAGAAGCCTAAACAGCCCATGCTTAAGATTGAGATTTGTTCAGACAATGGGCGAAAATCAGAATGGTTAAAAGACTCACTTAAGTAACAATATCGATTCATGAAAATAACACGTGTCTTTAAATTTCTTATCCAAATAACAAAAAGAATCTCAATAAAGATGGTTCTGACTACAATGACTAAAGTAAGTTTCTAACTTTTGTATCATAACCCATATTTGCATGTGATTTGATAAAACAACGGAAGTTGTAGAGGGCCATCACTTGTAATCAACCTAGTAGTCTCTGCCACTCAATAATCAATATTATGTTAACTTAAACCAACATTTCCTCGTATTGCCTAAAATCCCAAAACCATCCAGCATCAACAATTTTTCAAGAAAATTCTATTAGATATAGTTTCTCTAAAAGCTACATAGAGTAAGATTTTAGTCCAATCGGTCAAGCCAAACAAACTAAAAGTAAAAAAGCTGGTACATTTTGTACTACTTTCTGACAAAAAATCCCCCATTGCAAAAAATGTGACAAGAAAGTTTGCTTGAACTTACAAGTGATTTGGTGGGGCCAAAACCAAGGTTTATAAACTCACCTTGAGGAATCGTGAACTTAACTTGTTCGCTTCATCAGTATATATACAAAAATATTCCATATGCCTCAAGAAAAATCAATACATTTTAGGCCATGAAAATAAAATTAGTATACAAAATTGACAACCATAAAACCATAGATTGAGTAAGGTAAAGTAAGAAAGATAGCTAACAATTGTCAGCCAATACAACTGATGTCAATGCAGGAAAAGCAATTACAGCAGAGACTACCTGAAGGCAAAAACGATAGCTCTCTTCTTCTCGTCGCAAATTCTTTTCCAACGCACACACTATAAGCATTCAAGAAACAAAAGGAAGTTATTCTAAGAAGAAATTTGTTAATTGAAATTGAAGAATTACCTCGGTCGGTACTTGCTATCACGTCACTGTCCTTGGAGCAAACAATGTTGAAAATCCTACTTCTCCCGAGACCTTCAAAAACCAAAGCAATTTTTTCAAAGTGAATTATGGGTTTTAAAAAAATAGGATGAAAAAGTGTTGCATTCAATTCGAAGGGGGCTGACTTGAGTGATGAAGACAGGAATGGAAATGCAAAGAAGAAACAAGGGCCATTTCTCGTTTTGTCTGCTTTGCTTTCTTGATTTTGCTAACCAGCTGGCAGATTGGGTAATTTTGTATGCCTCAATTTGCTGCTCTACTGGATAATTAGAGAAATATTCTCTTTGGCATATTTACTTTTTCTTAGGCTTCAAAAACAAACATAAAAACTCATGACCAAATTGACCATCAACCAATTACAGCAATATTTGTCAATGTCAACGACTCAACATTATTATCGACCCCAAAAAGCTATTAGTTATATGTCCTAAACAACAAATATACCACAGTATATAAGGGAAAATTTGCTTCAAAGGTAATCAATGCACAAAAATATACTCAACCAAGACTCCAAAAACACACTCAAAGTTACTGGTAATCAGTATCTCTGAACTAATGTATAGAATATGATCTCAAAACCATAAGCGACTGCAGAACACTAATGTAAAGAAAAAATATCAAAGTGTTAAGTTTAGGAAAATATACCCTGGTGAAACACCTCTCTTGTGCACAACACATGCATAAGGGGAGGTACAATTATGTTCCTATTTATCGTACCCGGTTCTTGTAGTCCTTAATCTACCTATTGATCATCAATAAAGTATAATTTCCTTCATTCCATGATTAGGGTTTTATCAAATAATAATAATAATAACAACAACAACTACTGGAATTTGAGAAACGGAATAAGAATCAATTAAATCCATTGATTTCAAATTCAAAATTTTTTAACTACTTAAGAGTACCTTGAATGTTTATAAACCTGGTCACGCTGGGAAAGTTCTCATCTGATCTTCGCATCTTGATTATAATTCAAATCAGCAAAAATTATTGAAAAGATCAATTCACCGACATATTAAAAAAAAGTCAATATACCAATCGTAAGAAAAACCAAATTCTCCAACAAAAGAGGACAAAATTAAAATCAAGCAATCAATCACAATTCAATTCAAGGCCAAAGAACAAAACCCCTAGATTGTAAAAGAAAAAAAAGGAACCATCTTCAAAATAAAAAAATAAAAAACATAGAAAGTTCTATTCTCTAAATTCAACGACAAATTTAGAGTATTGAAGACCTCTGTCCCTTCCTCTAAGTGCACATGAGATGAAAATTTACAGGTATACACCAATGGAACAACTATAAAACATAGGGAAGTATATTATAAATATCAAAACTCAAAATCTTAAACAACAAAATCATAGATTACACAAATATTCAGAAAATCTTATATCTAACCGGGAAAAAGCAAAGATTTTAGGCTCGGGTCAGGGTGAGACGGTGATTATGGTGTTTTCACGACGCCTCTCTTGGCGGCTAGTTCGGTTATCAAGTAGCAAGGTGTGCCGCCTCGATGGAGGCGGAATTTCAGCCCGAATTGTGAGGAAGAAAAAATTCAAATCTCTCCTTCTCCTTGGCCACCGGCGGATCTAAGCTAGGATACTTCACCACCTCATTGAAATTGACGAAATTTGATGGAGTTTGTAAAGTTCTAGTGGGGGCGACGGTGGAGAGCATGTGGTAGAATTCTTATAGTCTATTTTCTAGGTTTCATTTCAAATGGGAGTGAAGTTTTGATTGTCACAGTGTAATGAGTCTAATGACTAATGGGTAGTAAAGGGTATATTTGATTTAGAGGAAAATATGTGAGGGAAAATTCGGTAACCGAAAGATTCTCCTCTATTGATACTTTTAAAGTAGTAGTATAGTATAGTATAGTAATAGTAATAATTGTGAATGCGTGAAGCTTTGATGAAAAAAATAAATAAATCTCTAACAAGTGAAGGCCTTAGTTGAAACGAAAATTGTTTTATCCATTTTCTAACAATTTCTCTGACTTCAGTTTATACATAAGCGTGTGTTGAAGATAAATTTATCCTATTTCTTTCTAGCTATCATTCCTACTTTTTATGGATTTAAAAAAAGAAAAAAAAAAATGAATCTAATATGCAAGTGAAGGAGCATGTTGAACACAAATTTAAATAAAAATAATTTATCATATATATTTTTAACACGATTATTACAATTTATAAATCAATCTATAAACAACACAAATTTTCAAACTATTTTTTAATCACACATATTTTTTCTTTCTACTTTTTAAACACATATTTTATCTAATAAACATAAATTAACTAATTTACAGTGTTGCCGAACAGAGCGACTCGTCTTTAAACTAGTTGTTTAAAATTTCTTAACAAAATTCTCATCTTTTCGATACATTCCAGAAAAATAGTTACACAGAGAAAAAAGCAAAGGCATTTTTTTCTACTCAACTTCCACCAAATAGCAAAGAAGAATTAATATCTTACAACAACTACACTGAACTTCATTAATGCTTCCCAACCACATCCGAATACCTTGAGGACTATAAGTATGGGTATGTCTCCAAGGATTCTTTACTTCCAAACAAAAAAGGATTCGTTTTTAATATTTCCCATTCTTTTTAAGGTTTTCTTGTCCTTCCTGTTGCCCATAAAATCCCCCCATGGCATTGGCGGGTGAAGTTGCAGAGGAGAAGAAATATATTGTCAAAATCCTCACTACAACAAATGTGAAGCCCAGAAAACCACTAGGAAAAAAAGAGTGTCAATTGGTCACGTTTGATCTTCCTTATTTGGCCTTCTTTTATAACCAGAAGTTGTTGATCTACAAAGGAGGTGAGGCAGAGTTTGAGAGTATAGTTGAGAAACTGAAGGATGGTTTAGGTTTAGTCTTGGAGGATTTTAATCAGTTGGCTGGGAACCTGGGAAAAGATGAAGATGGAGTGTTTAAGGTAGTTTACGACGACGATATGGACGGCGTGGTGGTACTGGTTGCTGCCACGGAGGAGTTAGCGGTGGAGGACCTCACAGCTGAGGAGGGCACCACCAAGTTCAAGGAGTTGATTCCGTACAATGGAGTATTGAATTTGGAGGGGCTTCACAGGCCACTTTTGGCCGTGCAGGTATGTAGTGCTTTGCATTTATTGCATAGCTTGCTTTTTTCACCAAACTATAATACCAACTGATTTCATTTATATATGCAAAAAACATAAATTTGATTAACTATCAGGTGGACACAATTGTATTAGAAAGGGTAAAATATGTTCATTAGATAAAACTTAAAGGTCATGTTTGACACGAATTATTAGACAACTCTGCTAAAAAATAATTAAGAAATACTCTTGGTAACCATTCAAGCAGACGAAATTAGTAATATGTGACTTGCCCGAGGCAAGATCTTATTATTGCATAGTCTCTCGTTAGACAACCACTATGTCTATATCATTTCTCAGCAATAATAATGAACAAGATTTTAAATTTTCTTTAGTGATTCATTAGATAACGTATCAAAACTTGTAGTGTTTTGGAGCTAAAAGTGAAATCGAAGCAACATTTATGATTTGAGGACTATTTAAGGTTGTTTTACATTTCTCATTATTGTGTCAATTAAATACAGCTAACTAAACTAAAGGATGGAGTTGCTCTGGGTTGTGCCTTTAATCATGCTATACTTGATGGTACATCCACATGGCACTTCATGAGTTCATGGGCTGAGGTGTGCCGTGGATCGATATCCATCTCGGTCCCACCCTTCCTCGAGCGTACCAAAGCCCGAAACACGCGAGTGAAACTTAACATGTCCCAACCATCGGACGCACCAGAGCATGCCAATTTTGCAGCAAATGGTGATGTGGCTGCGAAGGTGGACCCACCCCTAAGAGAAAAGGTCTTCAAGTTTTCCGAGTCAGCCATTGATCAAATCAAGTCAAAAGTGAACGCTCACCCATCCGAGGCGTCAAAGCCATTCTCAACATTCCAGTCACTCTCTACACACGTCTGGCATGCAATCACACGTGCACGCCAACTCAAGCCTGAGGACTATACCGTTTTCACAGTGTTTGCTGACTGTCGTAAAAGGGTGGAACCTCCCATGCCGGAAAGCTACTTTGGGAATCTGATTCAAGCTATTTTCACTGTAACAGCGGCTGGGTTGTTATTGGGCAATCCACCAGAGTTTGGGGCAGCCATGATACAGAAGGCCATCGACATGCATGACTCCAAAGCCATTGATGCACGTAACAAGGAGTGGGAGAGCAACCCTAAGATACTCCAATACAAGGATGCTGGAGTGAACTGTGTGGCAGTTGGAAGTTCGCCACGCTTTAAGGTTTACGACATAGACTTTGGATGGGGAGAGCCGGAGAGTGTGAGGAGTGGCTCCAACAATAGGTTTGATGGCATGGTATATTTGTATCCAGGTAAGATTGGAGGGAGAAGTATTGATGTTGAGATCAGTTTGGAGGCTAAAGCTATGGAGAGGTTGGAGAAAGACAATGAGTTCCTTATGGAGGTTTAATAACTAGAGAATAGCTTCCGTGAAGATTGTTTCTATTTTTTCTTATCTATTTTCGTCCCAAGTCTTGTTGTATGTTCTTGGTTTGCTATAATTTTTATTCTTGTGTGGCTTGTTTGTTATGGTGGATTGCACTGAACTAGAAAGCATTGTGGAAGAAATGTAATTAACTTCTTGTCTAATTTCTCCAATTTTGTTCAATACTGCATAACAAACATGCATTATATTCTTTCAAAATATAATTCAATAAAAGAATAAAGAGGAAAACATCTAAGAAATTACTACTGTTTACATAGAAGGTCATACGAAATTCCACAAGCAAATACATATGAAACTGTTGGTCTTTAATGAATGACCATGTACCATTATATCCACGATTTTAAACAAATAATCAGCGACGTGATTATAACTGCATATCCACGGTCCTAGACAAGTAAGCACCAGCATGATAAGAACTGCAAAATCATTTGATCAGATCTCATAACATTAAAAAATGATTAATGAATTGACCGACTGTTATTCCTTACTTGCAAAGCATTTTGAAGTCTAGAATGATCATTCAAGAATTAATGTAGGGAACCAATTCATTAGTAGCGGAATGCGAATTGTAGGGGTTGTGTAAATCTTGGTAGAAAATGGTTTGTTTCAATACTACCCTTCTTTTCAATTTTCTCTCCCCAAAAATGCATATGAAGCAGCTTCTAGAAGAACACTACTTCCAGTTTGAGGGAGGCATTACCAAGCTGCTTGAACAGTATCTGATAATAGTTGTATAATACTAAGTTTTTGTGAGAGAGAGAGAGAGAGAGAGAGAGAGAGAGAGATTTCAAAAGTTCTTTAATGATCTTGAGACGAATTTTGGGCATTGAGGCAATGTAAGCAGATGGAGATGGACTGTTAGTGTGACTTTCTGTTTTCGTGTTTCTTGGCCTTATATTCATGTGTCTGTTATCAAAGCGGTTAAAGCACCATTTGATGTGATCCGGACCCTCGACAATAGGAGTCATAGCAGGCTTGACGGGAAAATTTAAAGATTCAAGCCAAACAGAGAAAAAAGGACCAGTTTTGACATTACGGCTGTAATGTCAAGGATCACGACCGTAACAAAATCCTCACGGCCGTAACATATTTCAATTACACAATTACGACCGTAAATGAAGACCTCACGGACGTAAGACTGCTTCTGGAATTGCGCCGCTGTGGGGTTTAAAGATTTCGAAATATTTTATTTCCTTATCAGTTTTTAGCTATTTTAGGTTAGTTAGAATTCTATTTTGAGTAAATTAGCGATTAGGGTTTTATTCTACTTATTTATACGCCTTTTTTGATTCATTGTAATTTAAGACTTTGATGATTAAATAAAACAGAGATTGAATGTTTTTCAATTGTTTAATGTGTGGATTCACATTACAAACCCAAACTTATCAAGATTGATTATCTTGTGGCGTTCATCCCGAATTTATCAAATATTCGCGAGAATATTTGTGGCGTGTCCGATTAGAATCTTATCAAGGAGATTGGGCAAATCCTTGTGGTGTTTCGAAAGTCGTGGTTCTTTATTCTCCATCGTCGAGCCATCGCGTCGTGAATATCGGGTCATGATTCATCCGTCCAACCACAACCTGAGTTCGGAACTTTTCGGCGTTTCTTCCGCGCTTCGAACCTCATCATCTGGTATCAGAGCTGGACTCTGAATTCAGGTTTTTCTATCCAGTTTGATTTTTATGTTTATCATCGAGTCCCATAAAAATCATCCATATCTTGTTGTTGAGTCTTTCTTTTCTTGATTTTCTTGTTCTTCGTGCCAGTAAATTTTTTCTTTGTTTGATCCATATAAAAATTCAACAAAAATTCAAAAGTGTTTGTTTTGCTTAATTCTTATCCGAATTAAGTTCCGTTTGTTTTTTCGTGTTCGTTGTCAAATTTTCGGATTTATTAAAAAAAAAATTATTTTTTTTTTATTATTTTTTTTATTTCGAAAATTCATCCTAAAATTCAAAAAAAAAAAAAAAAAAAAGAGTTCATTCAAGAACCACTTTCTTGAATTTCTTGATCCTTTGTTTTCATTATTCTTTTTTTGTGTCCTTCCACAAAAAAATTTCACAATGTCCAATTCCCATGAAAACGCCAAAGATCGTATGTGGAGATTTTTTAATGAAGCTTTGGTTAGGTTGGATAAATTAGATGAAAGGGAAGGGAAATTGAAAAAGGGGGGATCTCAAGCAAATCGCAGTGATTATAGGTGTGATCCTAAACCTAGGGATGAAATCGGGGTTAAGAGAGGAGCTGAGATTGATCCAAAAGCAATTTTGAAATTTCAAAAAGAAATTTATGAGGAAAGATTGAGGTGTGAACGGGAGGCAGAAAGAAAATATTTGGCTAAATTACAAAGGAAGGAGGAGAAACGAAAGGCGGTGATTAAATGGTTAGAGGAGAGTGAAATACATGTTATGGTTGAGCCTCGGGATATGAATGTTGAAAAGAAGGAGGGAGGCTTAAGGCATGAATTAGTTGAAGAGACCCCGAACTTTGTGGTAGGAGTTGAAAACGTGGAGTTGTGTGAACAAACTCCAAAATATGATGAGGAATTAGAAGTTGGGGTAGAAGTTCAAATTTTGAGCTTTGAATTGGAAGATCCACATTTTGGTAGTGATGAGATAGTACATGAACATGGTGATTCAAATGTGGAGGTCGGAGATGTGGTTGAGTTTGAAGATAAAAAAATCGAACAAGAAATTGCAAAGGAGGAAAGAGGCGAAGAGAAGAGCCTCGTGGTTCAAGAAGTGGAGTTGGTGGTGGTTTGTCATGAATACAAGGATCCATACCTTGTACCCCATGAAGCTAACATGTCCCTCCCCATTTTGTTTAAATCTTTTTTGCAGGTTAATTATGTTTGGAAGTTTCAACCACACTACATATGGAAAATGAAGTTCAAGTTGCATCTCTTCCGTGTTAGCAAATCAAAGGATTCCAATTTATTGAACTCATGGCATGGAAGCAGAAATTTTCCGTTTGATCCAGGAGGTGAAGTGAAACACCAGGAACAAAGCTATGATTAGGGACGAATCATCCTAAAGAAGGAGGGTATGATGTGATCCGGACCCTCGACAATAGGAGTCATAGCAGGCTTGACGGAAAAATTTAAAGATTCAAGCCAAACAGAGAAAAAAAGGACCAGTTTTGACATTACGGCCGTGATGTCAAGGATCACGGCCGTAACAAAATCCTCACGGCCGTAACATATTTAAATTACACAATTACGGCCGTAAATGAAGACCTCACGGCCGTAAGACTGCTTCTGGACGTGCGCCGCTGTGGGGTTTAAAGATTTCGAAATATTTTATTTCCTTATCAGTTTTTAGCTATTTTAGGTTAGTTAGAATTCTATTTTGAGTAAATTAGCGATTAGGGTTTTATTCTACTTATTTATACGCCTTTTTTGATTCATTGTAATTTAAGACTTTGATGATTAAATAAAACAGAGATTGAATGTTTTTCAATTGTTTAATGTGTGGATTCACATTACAAACCCAAACTTATCAAGATTGATTATCTTGTGGCGTTCATCCCGAATTTATCAAATATTCGCGAGAATATTTGTGGCGTTCAAATCAGAGACTTATCAAGGAGATTGGGCAAATCCTTGTGGTGTTTCGAAAGTCGTGGTTCTTTATTCCGCATCGTTGAGCCATCGCGTCGTGAATATCGGGTCATGATTCATCCGTCCAACCACAAACTGAGTTCGAAACTTTCCGGCGTTTCTTCCGCGCTTCGAACCTCATCACCATTTTTCTAAAATGATTTGCTAAACTACTGATTTGGCAAACTTCCTCTTGTCCTTCCTCTGAAATTTGATGATCTACCAGCTGCATTGCTTGGTGATCTAACAACATTACTGACGTTGTAGTTCCTTCTTGTACTGCCAGCTCTTTAAGCTATTTTGTGCACTGCTTTGTCCAATGTTGACAGAGGCGAAACCACACCTTACTTCATTGAGATAATCTAACCTGTTTTCAAAGGTCATGAGCACTGAGGACAACTCATGCCATGAAATGTTTTCTCTCCTGGTAACTTGCACCATTGTTGGTGTGTACTCCTCATCAAGTCCTGATAAGACTTGAGTAACAAGATCAGCATGCTCAACCTTTTTTCTTGAAATTTTGAGGTTGTCGGCCGACTGTTTTAAGGTGGTGCAGTATAGATCCTTGGACCAACTCCATTTCCTAGTCCTTTGCAGTTCACCAGTTAAGAAGGCGACTCTAGAATTGTTTAGAATATCATAGCTTTCTTGCACTGTATTCCAAAGTTTGCTTGAACTTGTACATCCCATGACCCTCATTCCTATTTCCGATGTCATGGATGAGTATAACCATCCCATCAATAATTGGTCAATCGACATCCATCTGTTGTGTTCTAGGTTAAGCTGCATTTCCACAGCTTCACCTCTTTTAGTGGTGACAATTCTGGTTGACATAACTTTGTCCCCAGTGGGTTGCCTTCGAGATTATTTCACTTAATTATGGGCATAATCATGTTCTTCCAAAGTAGGAAATTGTCTATATCCAACTCCACAGAGGCAGTTTGAGTAAGATTCATTCCGAATGGCGAATGTGTAGAACTGGGCTGCACCGGATTGATGGATTCAGGAGTGTTTGATTCATTGATTTGACTTTGATTTCCAGAATTGGTATTAGCCATAATTCTGCTATGATACTAAGATAGAATTTAGAACAGGAAATTGGCAATATTTTTCTTTTTGAAAACTTTGTTATTTTACACACTGAGAATACATTAATGATAAGTCTATTTTATACACTTATTTCTATTCTAAAAGTAGGATTTTATTTATTTGTTTAAGAATATTTGCTATTTATTTAGTTAATATTTTTGTATTTAAGAAATAATTCAAAGTCGAGAAAACAAAGGAAATGAAGCAAAAACAAGTCATTTGGATGATAAAAGAGCTAAAGTGTGAAAACCAAGAGTTGATGAAGTAAATCAAAAGGGTCAATTGGAAGAAAAGTCAAAGAAAGAACCAAATTGGAAGAAATTGGGAGTTCAATGACTAAAATATACAAATCAAAAGAAGAAGGACCAAATTGCAAATATTCAATAGCTGATTCGGATCAAGATAAGATATCTGAGGAATTTTAGGAGTCAATTGGGTGCAATTAGAAGGCAAAAAGGAATGAAATATGGTAAGAATATTACCATAAATTCATTTCAATCAAACAAGGTCTTTGGGCAGATTTTTAGTTAGATTTTGAAACCTGATTTCGGGGAAATAAACGTTCGAATTGGGAAAATAATATTTCAGGAATAATTGTAGCCCTTTATGTTATGTTTCTAACGGACTTTGAAGCACCTCAATCGGATAAGCGAAATGAAATATATGATCAAAATACTAAATGCTGTGCAATAAAATGATGAGGACCAAATTGCTGAATAAAGAAGAAAATAGTTGCTGCTGATATAACCGTGCGACCGCACGGTTGAAAAAGCGTGCGGTCGCACGGCCAAGAAAATCAGCGACTGAAGGTTGGCTTTTCGAGGCTGCGATCGCGCACTTTTGAACCGTGCGGTCGCACGGTAGTCCCGACTGGGCCGCAGCTGGGCTTTTTGCGCGAATTTTAGCCAAATTCTCATATTTTTTACCTAGATTTCGTGAACATCTATAAATAAGAGACTTGGGGCATGAAATTAGGGGTTAAAAACTTGTCAAATGTGATCCCGAAGGGCTGTCGAACTCTCAAGGAACCAACTGGAGTAGGATTGAAGATTCTTCTACAACATGGTGAAAAGGGTGATGAACTTCAATTATCATAGTTGTAATTTATCTTTTATCATGTTTTTAGGCTTGAAATCTTGTGTTAGAATTGTGATGAAGTTTTAACTATTTGATTCCATGTTTTTATCAATTATTTAATATATGCAGTTTATGGGTTTGATGCAATTAAATAAGTGCCTTTATTATCATGCAATTGTTTGGCCAACTTTTGTGTGATTGTCTTCATGATTTTCTAATTTCGAAAGAGTAGGATTTCATTAGAAGCTATTTAATTGACACGAAGTCCGATAGGGGATAGAAATATACCCCTATACTTTGTGTTATCCTATATAGTGTTTATTGACTTTTAATGTTTTTCTAATTGGTTAATTGTCATAGAAATATAGTCAATTGGCATTTAGAGATAGATTTTTATGCATCACTCGAAAGAGGATTTAAAACATTTTAGGAACATGGATATTCAAAACCCCATAACTTGTCTTTAAATGATTTGGTTAAATATATGGATGATTTGGTTAAAATGGATTCATAATTCTAATGCGTTTGCTTTTATAAGTTTTAACAAATCAAACTTTATTATTTTTAGTTTAATCTTTATTTTAATTTTCAAATTCTAAATTTTCAAACCCAAACAAATTCCTTGTTCCGGTTAAGGAAATAGTCTAAAATACAATTTAATACAATCTCTGTGGGACCGATACTTGGACTCACGTCCACTTTATTACTTGTGCGACTTGTGCACTTGCGGAGCGTTATCAATTAATATATAGAATGTTTACATAACAACCTATAACTAAAAGATCTACATCAAAAGGCTATAATAGATACACGTTTCAATAGCTATCGCATGATCAGTAAGAAGAATGAATCGGTTGAGAATATACACAAAGGACGAGAGGGAATTTGCTTCTAGTGATAACAACACACACGCGTTCTTCAAGTGTGTCCCCAAAAAGCGTGTTTGTGAATTACGATTTCTGTCTCTTATTTTCCTTTCAAGATCAGAACTTTCTTTTGTGATAATTAGACACTCAGTTGGAGATTAGACCATTTCTAACAACTATGAACCATCAAAACCATTTCGAGGGTGGTATAAAGATTCATGAGTTAGCTTGAGATTAGATATACCCCACCCACATCTCCAATCCATGAATTATCTAAGTCTTTTATGAGTTCACAATCATTGTTCTCTATGGAAAACGAAGATAAATTCCAAAAGTCACTACTGTTCAAACAAGTAATCTACTCAAAGGCTGACATACAGTTTTTGAGAATCTCTATACCGCACAAGAATAGATGATTATGTGTTACATGTTAAGCTCCAATTGTTAGTAACTAAATTCAGTTATTTCAATCTAATTTCGAATCAGACACAATAACAAAAAAAATACTAACCCCGGCTTGCCAAAACCCTAAAAAGCCACCAAGCCAATGATCAAAGCATCCGTAGCTTCAACTCCAAAAAGAGAAGCATAAGCTCCTTTTCCTCTACCTTTCCCCTTCCTTTCTGCAAAACTTGTCTCCAAACATTCAGAAACGCAAAAAGAAATTAAAGATACTGGTCCAAAAGAGATTAGGAAATGCTTATTGCCGGTAAAAATTGTTGGTTCTTTTTTACATAAAATTTCCAGAAAACATGCTATTAAGTAAAACAGACTTGCAGAATATAACATATGCAAAATAGTGAGAATATAAACAAAGCAGAAATCATAAATAAGTCCAGAAATGAGGACAGAATACGAAAGTTTAACAGTAAAAATTCGTACACATATTCAGATAGATTTTTTTTTCTAATAAATAGTTGCACCAGAAGATGTGGTAAAGAATACCACAGAATATTTTGCGTTAGAGAAGCCCAGCTGCTCAATGCTAGGGAGAAAAAGAATTGAAATCCGATTGAAGAACGCATTTGAAATAGTGAAAACTTGGGGGTCATCCTCTTTATGTTTCAGTTTTCAGATTTGAGTTTTTAATTTTGTTTTGAGTTTTCTATTTCGGTGTTTGTTTTGAGATTACTAAAAATCAGTGTTCTAAAATATGGCCAAAACGCGTCGAATAAGTGGTATGCACATAAAAATGCGGTCAAACTTTTTTGTTAACAGCATAGGCTCGTTTAATCCCGCCTTGGCGCGCCTATTCTCATCTAGGTGTCGGCTAGGCGCGTTAATCCTACCTAATCCCTTTTTTATAGGTAAAAAATTATATTTTTTTATATAGAAATATATTTAATGTCTTAAAATAATTAAAATAATATTAAAAATACGAAATGCATTATGACGCTTATTCTTCACATTGACACACCTAAACTTGTGATTCTTGATTCTCGACCTCGACGCCTCGCAACGCATTATACCTTTTAGAGCATTGCTAAAAACATGTTATTTTTGTTATTTTGAAACATTATTTTTCAAAATAGAAAACAAAAAAATGCGTTTACTTTGAAATTTCGAGAATCATTATTTTGTGATATTTTATATGAAAAAAATTAGTTGATTTGTTTAATTAAAATAATGTATCAATCAATGCTATATTTTATTACTCTATCAATATTTCATCTCCTGCAAAAAATAAATAAATAAAATAATAATAATACTTGAAATTTAAAGTAAATATTATATATATTAGTTCATATTAGAGAGTAGCCCAATTGTAACAACATCCAACTATGTGAATTAAAATGTTCCAAATCTTGGCAACCAAATAGGAATATTTTTCATTGTTTCCCTCTCAATCTCAACATTGTACTATACCTTTCGTCAATTAGTATAGAAATTTTTTTGTGGAATCGTCGTGCACACAGACAGCTCAATTTTTAGCATAAAAGGGTTATGCAATTTATAATAACTAGTAAATCACCCGTACGATGCACGGGACGAAACGTGAGAATAAAGATAATTCAATGTGAAATTAATTTTCGACTTTTTCTATTGTACTAATATACAGGTCCTTGCCTTATCTATCGGGCGAACTAAATGGGCCCCACAATTAGTTGTTTGACTTCAAATTGATAGCTACATTCATTGACAAATATGTTACTTTTAAAAGATAATTTTAAAAAATGTGTGACTTTGTTATAAAATTATCGAAATCATAAGAACAACATAGAGAGAGAAATGGAGAGAGTTTAGAGGAGAGAATTTCTCTTCAAGAATTGGTGTAATAAATTGGTAAGTATAGGCTCCTATTTATAGGAGTGGACAATGGCACAATCGTAATATTGTAAAGTTTACAGGGATATAATGGTAATGTCATTCACATATATACATTATTTATAACACTCCCCCTTGAATGACATATTACGCAATTGTCTACCTCGTTAAAACCTTGCTAAGAAAACCCAATGGGATAAAACTTGAGCGAAGGAAAAAGAGTACAGTTGCTCCCCCTGATATTGGCCATCGTCAATCGTTGAGTCTTAATGTTCAAGTAGAACAAATCATGTATTGAATCTTTGAGGTTCTTCAGTGCTTCAGTGCTGCCTCGTTAAAACCTTGTCAGTAAAACCCAATGGGACAAAATCTGAACGAAGGAAAAAGAGTACAGCCGCTGCCTCGTTAAAACCTTGTCAGGAAAACCCTGTGGGACAAAACCTTGACGAAGGAAAAAGAGTACAGCATGACAGCATGATTCTCCCCCTGAAGTGTGCAATCAAGTATTCATGAACCTTTTGAATAATGATATCATCTTTCTTCTGGAATATATATGAAAATCTTCTTGTGTGTAGTCGATATCATAACATTCTTCATAAGATGTGTATGATTTTCTTCATTTGTTGATATCATTCCAGTATAACAATGTGTTGCTGAATTATAGCTTGTTGATAGCTATGATGATGCCTCAAAAACCTTGCTAGGAAAACCCTGTGGGACAAAACCTCAGCGAAGGGAAAAAGAGTGCATTATTCTCATTAATTTTCATCAATACGCCTCAACTGTTGCCTCATTAAAAAACTTGCTATGAAAACCCTGTGGGACAAAACCTCAGCTAAGGGAAAAAGAGTGCAACGCGTATTTATTCCTTTCATGAAATATTACATGTATATTGGTGCAATCACGAATCTTTTCATTGTATTTTTCACTTCTGGTGAATAATCAAATTTAGAATTCACTTCTGGTGAATAATCAAATCTATAATTCACTTTCATAGATTGCATCTTTCACTTCTAGTGAATAATTAAATATTCATTTTCAAATTCACTTCTAGTGAATAATCAATTTCAAATTCACTTCTGGTGAATATTCATTTTCGTATTCACTTCTAGTGAATAATCAATTTCCCAGATGTCATAAATAGTACACTCCAATTTCACTTTCAACATATTATATCATGGAGTCATTTGTATCATTCTATAGTGATACTAATCTGGGCATATTGAATCTTTCAATGATTTATACATGTATGTTCTTGCACTTTATAAACTGCAATTTCTAATTTTGCAGGAGCATAATCAATCATTGAAATAGATATCAATTTCGACATATAATCTACAATCATTTTACTTGAAATCCCAACGTACCGCGATCAACTGGTACATCAAAGAATACTCCCAAAGTACCGAGATGAGAATCATACATTTTGATCTCACTCATTGGTATATCAAGGAGCTCAAGCTAGTGATTTAGACTATAGTCTATCCACCATATGTCATGCCAGTTCTATGAAAAATTTCGCGCGCAACTAGTCGTCTTTTACGACTGTGAAATATTTTTCATTTGTACATATAATTACTGGCTTTACACATTTAAGCATTTGGACTTCAGGTCCTTGAACAATAATTCCTACATTAGGGTTTCATACTTGGCCAAAGAATTATAATTTCATCAATCTTATTTCATAAGAGGGTATGCAGTCGACTTATTTATCGATTCCATCTCAATATAACATAGAGAGATCTCTTTATATGTTCTATCATCAGATACCTGAGTCTCTTACATTTAATTATGTCCCTTTTACTCACCATGAGTATTTAGTTTCAAAGGGATCATCTCAATCATTCAAGAGATATTTATTTTTTTTTTTTGGAATCGATAGTCATTATGCTTCAGGCATAATTACGCTTCAGGCGTGTTTTCCCCAAATATTATATTATATCAATTGGCTAAAATGCCGCACATGTCGTCCCTTTTAAGGATGTAATTTCAACCATATATCTCAGTGCGCTTTGGTGGATTGTATACATATCACACTTTTACAAATCATAAAGCTTCTCGAGCTAATCCCGTTTATTATAGAACTTCTGGTTCAATACGGTTTTATTTCATTTTGATGTATCAATATTTGATTCAATACAATATTGCTAAACTTCTGGTTCAATACAATGTATATTTCATTTATGAGCTTCTGGTTCATACTATATACATATTTCACTTGTACGTATGAACTTCTGGTTCAATACAATGTATATTTTATTTATGAGCTTCTGGTTCATACTATATACGTAATTCACTTGTACGTATGAACTTCTGGTTCAGCAAGATATTTCACTTATACATATGTATGAACTTCTGGTTCAATACAACATTTATTTCATCAGTACGTATTTCTGTACAGTTTAAATCAGTATACCTTTATTACTTTTAGTATACCGAAAAATCAGGTACAATATCCAAGGAAATATCTCATAATCTCAATCTTGTCGCCAAATCTTCCCTTATATCGAAAAAGGTAATGACACATTATCTCACCTTTTCAATAATTTATTCCATTATTTCTTGATGGAATCCATATCACTGACACGCGGAGCCACCGCTCTTTTACGCGTTGAATAATGCTTTTAAATAGATGACTTGGGAAGAAGGCTAGATCCATCAAAAATGGATATCATACTTTCAAATATTCGCAAATATTATTCCAATCTTCCAGTAAATGATTTGAGAAAAATTTATCGAATTAGGCTCGAAAGATTGAGGTTGCTGATGGATCATGGCATGCCAGAAGATGTTCGCTGGTTGATCGAAGCAAAAGTTCGATTAGCTGGTGAATTACCAGATTCATTTTCTAAGCACAAGCCTGGCTTAGGTAAGAGTACTTTTGCAAAGAAGCGAAGAGCAAAAAGATTAAATAGTTGCTACAAATGTGCTCGATGGACATGTGATACCCGTTGTAAATCAATAGGATATTCATCCATAAATCGAGATGATAAGATAGACTTCATTAAGGGTGGACTGAGTAAGGAGTCATTGGATGATATTCGATTGACTCTTGAGACGCACCCTAGTGGGTATGTGCAGCGTGAGCTACTATCTTTATGGGCTAAATTCATCAGCGATAAAGAGAGATATAGTCTCAAAAATATAATAGCAAAAGATCCTGTTTGCCAGGCTGTTATAAACAATGATGCTTTGGCTATGCAGCATTAATACAAGGTAAATCATTTGATATATATGCACATATAAAATATTTTTCTGTTTCTTTTCACGAGTTTTGATAAAGGCTGGTTAAAAATATTAAATCGCCGAAAGGTGAGTAGGATGATTTTGTCAAAAGTAAATCTTCACTTTTTCGAAAAACGACCAGTAAATAGTGAAGCTTTTCGGTTTTAAATAGCCAAACATTTTTCATAGTTCATGCATCCCAAAATAACATTTTCCCATAAGTTTTTCCTTCTTTACTTTCAAAAATGGAAGGACCAAAATTTCGACAGATCAAAACTATCTGTGTATTTTGTGGATCAAAAGTGGGAAAAGGTTTTGGGTATCTAGAAGCAGCCGTGGATTTAGGAAAGAAATTGGGAGAGAAAGGTATCACTCTCGTGTATGGAGGAGGTAGCAGTGGATTGATGGGTTGTGTTTCACAATCCGCTCTAGTAGAGAAAGCAAGAGTGATAGGTGTTATACCTACTCCTTTAGCTGATATTGCAGGCAAAACACGAGGGCATGAAGTACAAACCTTATCTATCCATGAACGCATAACTTGCATGTTATATGGTTCTGATGCCTTCATAGCCCTGCCTGGAGGTTTTGGTACTTTAGAAGAAATCTTTAATATTACTTCATGGGCTCAACTAGATCTCCATACTAAGCCTATAGGGCTTTTAAATGTAAACAATTTCTTTGATGGTTTGCTAACATTTCTTGATTATGCTGTGGAACAGGGATTCATATCTCCATTTTCTAGGAGAATCCTTATTTCTGCTCCTACTATCGAGGAACTGCTGGATAAGTTGCAATCATATATTCCAATACAAGATCCAGCAGGAGTAAAGATAGATTGGTCGCAAGGAAGGGGAATCAAGCGAAAATGGAGTCCGGTTAATGTAAATTTATCTTTGTGAACTCTAGAATAGGTGGTGGTAGAGTACGGAGTATTCTCACTCTTGAGACACACCATAAATTTCTAGGATTTTATCAATGTATTAATCTTGTGTACCTCAAAGATTTAAAGTGGTAGAGTATGGAGTATTTCTTACTCTTGAAACACACTTTTTTCTTTATTTCCTCAAAAGGTCAGAGGTGGTAGGATACGACTACTCCCGAAACACATCTCTAATTTTGAGGATCATAAATGTTTTCCCCTTTTGCATTTTGCATGTATGTCTCGTTTATGCTTCTTCAGGAGCAATAATAATATCATTTCAGTATGTTTAGATGATAATTTTTACTTCTTCTGGAGTAAATATGTACTTCTTCTGGAATATATAAGTGCTCGTGCAAGAACTTTTCCAGGCACTTATCATCTAACATTCATCTCATAATACTGATGAGATTATTTTCACATTAGCTATATCCGTGCTATCATGTGATATTATCTTATCATACATCAACATTCTCTTGTTGAATAATTTTCATCCACCCATTCAAATTCAGATATTGGTAACTTCTGGTACCATTGGATAAAACATTTTATTAATATTTATCAACCTTTTGGTAATGATAACTTCTGGTATCATTTGATAAAATATTTTCTAACTTTAGTATTGATAACTTCTGGTATCATTTAATGAAGTATCAAATAACAATAATATTGTATATATATATTAACAATAACGATACTGGGGTTATACCACCAAGTATATATGTTGACAACAACCCTCTAATATGTTAGAATTAACCAACAACTGAGGTGTTTATATGTATTCAATTGATATACCGACCATATAGGCGGTGTCAACGTGATGAAATAATTAAACCAGCCATATAGACGGTATCAACGAGATGAAACAATTAAACCGGCCATATAGGCGGAATCGACATAATGAAATAATTAAACCGGGTAAAGCCAACCATGTAGGTGGTAAAACCAACCATGTAGGTGGCAGCATAATATAATTCAATTGATCACATATTAATCGTTAATTTACGATTATTATACTTGTATGTATTATTAAGGGCAAAATCGTCCATATTTTAATATATTGCTCATATGAATAAATTGAAACCGTCAATAGGTTTAAAATTTAATTTAGAACAAACTTACTTTTGGTTCGAAGTTCAAAATCTCGTCAGGATTGCTCCAAAAACAGTTTTTAAGAAAACCGCCATGTTCGACCGCCGGAATATTTTAAAAACTGCACAAAACAAAAAAATAAGATCATAGAAAAATCCAATTCATCAAAACGAACAAACTGCCTTTCGTCATCGCCGGATCCGCCACGCGCCGCCGCCGCCGGCCGCCACGCGCCGGTGATCGGAAAAATTAACCCATCACCATAATATGTGCCTCGGCGTCCTGAACATGCCGGTGGTCTCCGATTTTCCAAAAGATCAACCGTTTGGCCGGAATCATCATTTTTCAGTCCGCCAGCATCTTCTTCTCCGGACAATAACTTCCGTTTTAACCGTTGGATTTGCGCCAAATTTCAGTCGAGTCTTCTCCTAGAAAAACCCGTTGATATGCCGCTGGCCGATCGTCGATCGGAGTTCAGAATCGTCCGGAATAAGGATTTCAATTTTCGGTCAGATATCTGTTTTTGCACAGTTTTTCAGATTTTCTTCTTCGGTCGATATCTTTTGTTTCAGCCGTTGGTTCTGCGCCAAATTTTAGGCGAGTCTTCTCCTTGACAAGCCCGTTCTGATGGCGGTGGCCGATCGTCGATCGGATATCTGGATCGGCCAGAATCATTCTTTTTCAGTTTGAGAGAAAAGGAAACATTGGTTAGTAATAATCAGGTTTCTGATACAGAGGCTCATCATTTAGATGCAACTGTAGAGCATACTCCCGTTATTACTCAATTGGTTAGAGACTCGTGCTGATAACGTGTTATAAAATTATCGAAATCATAAGAACAACATAGAGAGAGAAATGGAGAGAGTTTAGAGGAGAGAATTTCTCTTCAAGAATTGGTGTAATAAATTGGTAAGTATAGGCTCCTATTTATAGGAGTGGACAATGGCACAATCGTAATATTGTAAAGTTTACAGGGATATAATGGTAATGTCATTCACATATATACATTATTTATAACAGACTTTATGCTTATACGTGTATTTATGAACGATTTATCAAATAGGCTCTATTTGTTAAAAAAATTGCAATTAAAAACATGTTTTTTTTTTATGTATTTCGAAATAAAATATGTAGTTGAAAAGTGAAAAAAGAAAATTTGTTTGGTTTATAAGAAATTTGTTTGTTTCATTGTTTGATAAACTATAAAAATTAGCCAATGTTTGAGTCTCATTATTTCAATTTTTAATTTGAATTTATAGCCCTTGTTTGAGCCTCATTATTTCTTATTATTTTTACAAATTTTTCTACAGTAATCAATCTCAATTATTCAAAAAAGTCAAGTTCACAATTTTTTACTTTTCAAACCACTTTTTAACTATTAAATTTTCAAAATTCAAATTAAAAATTGAAATAATGAGGCTCAAACACAGGCATATTTTTATAGTTTATCAAACAATGAAACAAAGGCTCAATCCCGCTACAGTGCCACATCGACAGCTTGTGGACGGTGTTGACTGGACCCGTTTTTGTACTGTAAGCCAACAGAACTGCTGATGACCTATAAAATTGGCCTTAAAAGCTAGAATAATGCTATGATGCGTTGGCAAATTAAAAGAACAAAAATGCTAGTTGTATTTAAAATATGACAAAGAGATTGATAAAAAAATGAGTTGACAAATTTGTGAATGTTGATTTAAAAATTGATGTGATGTGTGAATTAATATAATTGTACCAACTATGTAATATGTCAACTTATATGTCAAATTTAAAGTACTTGTAGCAAAATTGTTAAAAGAAACATGCTTTTAAAAACTATGATGTGTTGGCAAATTAAAAGCGAACTTTGCTATTTGTACAAACAAACTGTACAAACAGTTGTACAAATAGTTAAAAGACAAAAATTTTGAATGTTTAATTACTATGTTATCCTTTTGGTTATAACTCCTTTAGTTTTCTGATGTTATATCTATATCTCTAGATTTATTGTTTACATAAAATGCGTAATATATACTATTATATGTTAAAGTTTCTTCTTCAATAATTATATTTAGTTCTTCAATTTTTTTCTCTAGATTACTAATTATTCTTCCTTTATTTACTATAATTCTAGTAAATTGTGAAAAATCTGTAAATGAGAGTTCTTTTATTGCGTAGTCTAATAAATTATAAAATATTCCTAAATCTTCTCTTATAATTTCTAATTTCTAATTGTTTAATTGTTTATTCTCTTAAGTACTTAAAGTCGTTTACTTCTGAAGGATTTAATTCTATTAAATGTTCTGAATTCATAAATTATAAAACTAAATATTTAGATTTAAGCTATTAATTCAAATCATCTTCAAATAGTTAATTCTTGGAATAGTAAAAACAAATTTTCAACATATGTAAAAACATGCAAGAGATATCATAAGCAAAATGATAAATTTAAGACTATGATAACAGTACTTGGATAATATCAATAATAAAAAAAGACGATATATAATCCACCATAAATAATTAACAATACTTCTTTCTATCTATGGGTCCATCACGCTTCTTTGTAAATCTGATTTTAAAAGATTTTTGACCAAATATTCTTCAGTTATTTATCTAAGTATTAAACACATCTTCAGAGGGGATCGTTGCTGCTCGAAAGACTTACGCATTAATGGATGCTCAAAAGACTTACTCCAATACTTTCTGTTTAACACTTAAACAAACACTTCAAAGAGGTTTAGCACAATTCAGTTTCGTTTCCTACCTCTGAATGTACTCTTTTAACAAAAGTTTTATAAAGAATAAACTTATGGACTCATAAATAAATAGAATATTACTAACTATTTTATGGCTTCATATATATCTATGTGGAGTTTAGTTGCTCATACCTTCTGCTAATTATTTCTGGATTGGTTTGATAAAAGAAAATTTTGAACTAGGAATGAAAAGAAAGACAATAGATAGAGAGAATATAGATTTTTATTGCTGAAAACCAATATGATTTTCGGATGCTTACAATGAGAAGAGACTCCTCCTTTTATAGTTGGTAAAAGCAAAGTTGGGGAACAAGATAATATTCCCTATCTTTTACATACTTGGCTAAGAATTAAAGTAGATAAAGTAAAGCTAAAGTTACAATAATTTCTACTGCTTTTCTAAAGTTTCACATGAGTCTGGATCCCCATGCCTTGAATAATTCATGTTCGGACAAGGTAGGCTTCATCTTCCTTGTAGTTGAGTAGGTCCCCACAATTATTACACTTGTGACCCGTTTCTACCTCCATTAGTTGATGTAGATATTCATAGGCTTCTTTGCTAAGATCCAAATTGCTGACAAGTATATTCTCAGCATATTCTCTTAATTTCCATAATTGACAATTAACTTGATTAATTCTTGCAATGCTGTAGATTAATAATTTGTCATCATTAGATTCATATACCTAAACATTAGTTTGTGTAAGGGTATCCTTTAATTCGGTGTACATGACTCTAAATCCCAATGCCCTTTTTTCTGGAATAACTTGTATCTGTTCTTCTTTGTTAAATGGTTTAATTTCTGGTTCTGAAAGAATAACTTTGCTAGTTACTCCAAGTTTTACAATATGTTCTGCCCTTAGGAATTCTTCATCAATAAATTCTGGAATGGTTGAGTAAATCATGACATAAATCTTTTCAGCTTTGGTAATTCCAAAATATGTTTTAACTGCTGCCTTGATAGAATTAGGTAATAATGATATTTCCTTCATATCCTTGCTAGGGTAGATGCACTGAATAAGTCTTTGGTCAAACAGCCCCATGACTGTTCTTGGTTCTGCTCCTGAAAAAATAATTGCTTTATTGATTTTTTGATGGCTAATTGTTCTTAGCCATTCTCCTTCTTTTGTCCTCTTGTTTAGATACTCCACATACTTCAAGAATGTCTCTAGTTTCTTCATAACTTTCTCCTTTTCTGATAGTTCCTTTGTTACTACTACTGGTTTCTTCGCAGCTTCTAAAAAAGTTTCTTTAGATGGTTCAATAGTTTTGCTAATAGCTTTGGAAGATGAACTTCCAATAATTGATACATTAGATACTTCTTCCTCAATAGGAAGTTCTACAGATAATTTCTTCACTGGATAGGATTGAGATCCTCCTTTGTACATTTCATCAAGAGAATTAACCCTTGACTTGTAAAAGGCTAGTTCACAATTAATTTGTATAATCTACGCCGTGCAAGTATTCACATGGTTGAATAGATTTGAATAGTTGATATTCATTTGACCCATGGCCAAGTTAATTTCTTCTACTTTTTTAAGTATGTCTTCCATGTCTTGATAAATAATCTGCAATAACATTGTCAGTACCCTTGATATGAATAATTTCAAAATCATAATGGCTGAGTTCTACTTGCCATCTAATTAACCTTTTATTTGCAATAGTTGGATCAATTTCTTTAGTTAACCAATATTTGACTTGTGTATTATCGGTTCTAATTTTGAATTTTGTAGTAACAATAAATAATTCAAACTTTTTAATAGCAAATTTTACAGCTAATAATTCTTTTTCAATTATATGATAATTAGTTTGAGTTTGGGTAAAACTGCCACTAGTGTATTGTGCAATCCTTTCCTCATCCTCATTTGGATAAATATATTTAAACACTGCTCCCCATGTTGTTTCGCATGCATCGGTTTCTATAATACAATTACATTCTTTTTTGAGTAATTCTAATTCTGATAAATCTTTACAAAGGTCTTTAATTTCTTGTACTTCTTCTTCTTCGTCTTTAGACCATGGTGTCCATCTAGTTTTTCCTTTTAGTTTTTTTTGTAATGGGATTAAATGTTTTCCTAAGTTAGGTACATATTTTCTAGTTTGGTTTACAAGTCCTAAAAAACTTTGTAATTGTGTTTTATCTTTTATATGATTGTCAAATTCTTGTATTTTTGTACCTATATGTTTTTGGAGTTTTATTCCTTCTTGACTTATTATAGATCCCAAAAATTCTACTTTTTCTTTAGCTATCTCCATTTTTGTATAATTCCATTATTCCTTACAATATCTATAAAAATATTAAGATGTTTTAGGTGGTCATGTCTAGTTTCAGAGTAAATAAGAACATCATCAATATATACTGTAATAAAATGATAATAATCTTTAAATATTTTATCCATGTACCTTTGGAATTCTCCTGAACTATTTTTAAATCCAAAAGGTAATACTTTCAATTCATAAAATTCTTGTGGTACCGTAAAAGCTGTTAAATGTCTAGATTCTTCAGTTAACATAATATGATAAAATCCTGATTTGAGATCAAATTTATAGAAATATTTCTTTCCTCTAATTTGGTTAAATAATACTTGTTGGTTTGGTATTGGATATTTTAATTCTTTTGTATAAGTGTTTAACCTTTTATAATTAATTACCATTCTAGATTTTCCTCTTTTTTGAATAGAATGTTTTATTACAATGAAGGCTTGACTACTATGTTTACTGTTAGATTTTCTAATGAATTTCTTTTCTAGCATTTCTTTTATGTGCATTTCAAATTCAGGTAATTCTTTTGGTGTATGTTTAATTGGTTTTATACTAATAATCTTAGTGTCATCTTCTAATATAATTTCTGTCATAGGTTTATTTATGTGCCATTTTTTCAAATGATTATCTCCTGATAATTTTAATAATTTTTCTGTAATATTTTTTATTATTATTTGATCAAAATGTTCTTGTACTAGATTTATTCTATTTTTATTATGCATAAATTGTGTTGTTTGTGTTAATTTTTGTCTATCCTCACCATGCTGAGCTGCTATATGAGACATTTTTTCTCTACAGTAAGAATCATTAATTCTTATTGCTATTGCTATATGATAACAAGGGGTGGATAAAAGTATAACTTTATCATCAATAGTTATTGGATAATATTGTTTTATGAAGTTATTTCCTAATAATATATCCTCTGGCATATCATCAAATTGATATACATAAGGTATTTGTAATTCATATTTTCCTATTTGTATTTTAACATTCCTTGCTACTTTAGTTATTAGGTTTGTGCTTCCATCAAATCCTGCAAGTATTACTCTTTCTTCATTATCTTTTTTATTACTCCACATTTTTGGGGGTAATACATTTTCTTTAAATAAACAGGAAGATGCTCCTATATCAAACAATGCATGATAATTTCTGCTAAGATATCCATTGTAATTCATTTTGGTTAGTATATACATATGTTCTCTTCCTCCTTGTATTTTATTCATAATAACCTTGATATAACTAGATTCTCATTTTGTATTGTTAATAGCATTCTATCATCTTTTATGTAATATAATTTTACTTGCTCTGAGAAGTCTGTTCCTAATAGTAATTACGTATTTACCTTTCCTGTATGTTCTACGTACATGTTTATGATTATTTCATTTCTTTTATTTATTCTTATTGGTAATTCTACATAAGTATCCATGGGATGAATATTTCCAAAATAATCTTGTATTTGAATTGGATTATATGTTACTTTAAGTTCTAAATCTCTTATTATGTTTTCTTTTATATGAGATACAGTTGCTCCAGTATCTATTAATACTTTCTGCTATTTCCATTCTCCATTTATTCTAATTTCTATCATAACTTCAAATTTTTTTGTCTCATTTCTTTTAGATAGATTCATTCTTGGTATTTTTCTATGTATTTTTGTCATTATTTATTTTTCTGAATCATTTCTATTTTCTATTTCAGGTAATGATCTTGTACTAGTATTTCTTCTTAGGCTAATTGATCTTCTTCCAAATTCTATTTGTGGTTTATCCATATTTACTAATCTATCTATTTAGCCGATTGATAGTCAACAATATGAGGGTCCATACGAGCCCCCTTTATTTGCAAGAATTGATTTTGTAATTGTGAACTTTTTTATAATGTACGATTTTAAAAAAATAATACTGTGGAAATTATACTCGCACATGCATTTGAAGTTTCAATTCAAAGATCCAATTTAAAACTTATTTATTGAAAATTCAGATCATAATTCATTTTTTCAATTTTAATATTATTATTATTAAGATAACACACCCAACCTTACACCGCCCACCCCACCCCTACACGATTAATTCAGGGATAATTGTACGTGTTGCGGCCGTACCTAAATGGACTTAAGACGTCATTAATAATGGCCCACACAGGATTCGTTGGCTATCAGCGAGACCCCAGGCTAGAACAAATTATTATTGGCTGAGGTGCCATATTATTAGATGCACCATATAGCCGGGCTGCTAGTGTCGAAGTAGAATTATCCGGGGCATGGCCCCGGATTGGTGTCGAGATCGATCAATAGAGAGATGACCGCTCTGCAAATTGCGGTTTGATGTGACAGTATCTTTAAAGGGGCGTGATTGTTACTTTATTCCTAAGAGAGGCAATAATGATTGTAAATAAAGAAATGATTTGTCTCATAAAGTACTAGGAGATTGCCACATATAAAGCACAACACGTGTCACCATTCAAGACGATTACTTCTATTATAAATAGATCAATGGTGTCTCTAAGTAAGAGGTTAGAAACTTCATACTCAAAATCAATCTACAAATCTCATCCCCTTTTCTCTCTTTTACAAACTTATATTTTCCGCATCTAATTTATATTTGCTTGAAATGAGTACTGAGTTAGCATCGGAGTGCAAACTGGAGCCACATCGGCCCTCGTTGCATTGTCTGTCCTAGTGCACAGGAAGTCCACTTGTTCAAGAGGGAGGAGTTAAGACGTGTTGATCCAAGGTCCCACCAGAATCGAGGTCCTTCTTTAGCTCTCATTTTCCTCCCTCGGGGCCCTCGGAGTGCTACGCTCATCTTGAAGGGACCTCCAGACTGAAGATAAAGAGTCATTTAGATCTTTAATCTCCTTCTCCATGTTATCAGCATTGCGCATGGTAATCTTAGTACTTGCCTCTTTCTACTCCAATTCTAGCACGGAGGATTCCGTTTCCTCAATGGAAGCCAAGGTTCGACCACTCATTGCCTTAATGGCTTCCAACCGTTTACTAGGAGAGGGCTCGAGAAGAGCTGCTAAAGTGATGAAGTCAAGAACCATCAACTTAGCCACAAAGCTGGCTTTAATCCGAGCCAATTCAGAACCAACCTCTGACTTCCCACTCCCCGCAAAACAGGGAATTTCAGAGGGGTTCTGCATCCTTGGGCAGATCAGAGGACCGGGGGGAAACATCACCCAAGGGAATTGATGCGAACCCCTTCGGTATATGGACCGAAAATTTCCACAACAATTTAATACAAAACCCAAGAAAGCTAAAGTGGTAAAATAAGTGATAAACACCTTAACCCAAGTTTAAATCTAACCCAAAATTCAAGGATTAACTAACCCTAGCCCAATGGGTATCAATCAAACAAATTCCAAGGTGGCAGAAAATAAACAACAACACAAGAATAATAATACTCAATCAAAGTTGATTAACTTACAAGAATAATACAAGATAAAAGGAGGTTTTTATCCTTACCTCAAGGAGCCTCTCAAGAGAGCATTTCACATTGAACATCCAAGTTATCTTACAAATGACAAGAAAATGTGTATATAAAAAGTACAAAATGGGTAAAAGATGCAATTTCGGTATTTACAAGAAAAACCCCGTTTTTGTAAAACGGAGTGTTTCGTTCGAACGAACTGGTAGACCGAAATTATTTCGGTCGATCACTGGGTCGAACGAAATGGGACTTTCGGTCGACTGGCACTCAGTCGAAAGCGACTGAGGCTGAATCAAAAATTTCTCTGCAGAAGATCGGTCGACCGGAAGAAAGTTCGGTCGACCGAAATTTGGCTGAAACTCCAAACTTCTCATTTTTGGCTTCAACTTGATTCTTGGCTTCTTTTCTTGATTTATTCACATTGTTTAGCTTCGAATCTTGAACCTCTTCGACGTCGGATCTCGTCATGGGTCCCACGGGCACATGCATCGATGTTTGAATTTCTCGATTCTCATCATCCCCTCCATCTTGGGAAGGATTTGACCTCGAATCTGGCTTGAATGCACTAGTGTGAGATTCCTTGACCTTTGATCTTGAAACATTGCGGACCATGGGTTCATGTGATGAAGTTGGACGTTCGCGATTCTCATCATCTCCTCCATCTCGAAAGAGATTCGACCACGAATCGACACCTACAATAAAAATAGAAAATTCAGACACAATAAATGTAACTAAAATTTCATACTCACCGTGCAAAATCATTTTGTAGGTGTTTCCAAGAGCTTGAGATGTGCCAACACCGCAGAGAAGCAATTTGGATTTTATTAAATCAAGAACCCGTTCTTTCCTCCAAATGAACAACATCCAACCACCCGGGTCAACTACAAATCGTATTCGATCTTGGTTCGGATTGGAAGTACATTTTTCAATAAGCGCCCTAAATTGACGCTCGCCCTGCTTTATCAGGGACTCAACCAAATTTGCCTTTTTATGCCCACCTAAACTAGCATCTCCTTAAATAAACAAGTGCATCAATCTCAAAAGAGTTAGTAGGCTAGGGTCAAAAACAACATTAAGTGAAGAAAATTTGCTACTAGGATAAACACTTTTATTGCAAGCAAATTTAACAACCAGAAATTGAGCATCATTTTTATGCAAATACACCACTCCCCCAGAGAAAAGATTTATCATGTTGATAGCAATGCGGGTTTCATGACATGTAGTAAAATGTGAAAGTTTAATACCCCTACCAATATCCACAAAATTAGCATCATTTCTTTTCTTTAGTCTAAGTAAACCCAATACAAACTCCATAGAATGATTAATCCAAGGTTTACTGAGAACGTGCAAATGTGTGTATAAAACTTGAGGTAAAAACTTAGATTTAGCCATTTTGAACGTTCGACCTTTACCACAAGTGCAAACATGTTTATCACCAATTTTCCAATGAGGCCAATAAAAGTGATCACAAAATATTTCAACGGCCCCCTTGGTTTCAAAGTGCCCAATCAAACAACTAACATGTGCATCACTCATTAGAAATTCGCGCATGGCACATTTAAAAACAAACAATCCAACTTTCCAAAACAAATAGTTATCATGCCCATAAAATCCATCAAAATATTGCTCACGGCACGATTCACAAATGTTTAACAAATTCGGATTATTAACATGGATGCCCTTAACATGCTCAATACAAATTGAGTTGGCACTTAGACAATTAGGCACACATAAAAATTTGAATTTACAAATGAGGAATTTATCATACCAAGGACCTTCATTACATGCAACATTTCCACATGACAAAATTTCATTTGTCAAGTCCACATCAATGTCATACAATCCTTTGATGTATTCCAAATATAATAACCTTGCTCTCGAAGAAGTGTTAGGAGCGTACCTCCTAGATGTTGCATCGGTTACCACATTTTCTTTGCCTTGATTGTATTTGCTGTGGTAGGAAAATATCTCCATAAAGTTCTTCCACTCGGCATGACTTTTGAGTTCTTTGTTGCTTTGATAAGTCGGCCTCACGATCTCCTGCAACAAAGAAGTAACCAAGCTAGGGAGAGCATTGTTAGAAAATTCAAGAGTAAAGAACATTTTTGTGTGATCTCTCCTCTCAATTTTCTTTGTGGCACTCATCACTCCCTCACCTTTTTCTGAGGTAGTATCCTCAACTCTCGGTGCTTCTCTCGCCTCTCCTTTTTCTGGAGTCGTGGCTCCAACTCTCATTGCCTCTCCTTTTTCTTGGGACGTGGCCCCAACTCTCTTACTTTCATTTTTATTTTCTTCAATTCTCTCAATTGAATTTTCATTTTCAATTTCTTTCTCCTTTTTCTTTTCTTCTTCATTTTCACTTTCCTTGTCTTTCTTTTTCTCCTCTTCTTCCTCACACTCCTTCTTGAGTTTCATTTGGTCTTTATAAACTTCCTCCAAACTTAAAGATAGGATCACAACCCTTTTTCCATTCATTTGGAAGCTACACCGGTTCTTCCTCTTGTCATGTGTCACACCCCTATCACTTTGCCAAGGTCTCCCCAAAATTATGTGAGTAGTGTGCATAGAAACTACATCACATATCACTTGGTCACAATAGGATCCAATGTTGAAGGCAAGAAGAACTTGTTCACTCACTCTCACTCCCACATCGTCACCCAACCTTTGCAATACATAGGGATTAGGATGCTTCATAACCGGTAACCCCAATTTCTCCACCCTACTAGCACTGACCAAATTCATGTCACTCTCCCCATCTATAATGAGACTACATGCCCTATCCCTCACAAGGCATCTAGTGTAGAAAGTATTTCCTCCATGCTTCTCCCTCTCATTATCATGGGCCAAAAATTTTGGTAGCCTAGCATTCATCTCCTTCACTACTTCTCTACTTCCACTACCATCCCTCCTATGGAATGATGAAGTCTTCATTTGCACACTATCAATATTTTCATCAACTCCATTCCTATCTACCCACTCTCTTCTTCCTCTACCCATTCTCCATTCTTCTTCAACTTTCCCTTCATTATCATCCCTCCTAGGGAATGATGGACTCTTTATTTTTTCTCTATCCATATTATCATCAATTCCATCTCCACTCCTATCTACCCATTCTCCTCCTTTCCTATGCATGCTCCCATTTTGCTTACTATCCCTTTCATCATTACAAGCATTCCTTCTGATTTTCCTATTCAAACTCTCATTTTGTTTTCTACTTCCATCCCTATACACAATGTTCCCAAATTTATCCCCCACCCTTCTTCTATTACACATCATTTCTTCACCTCTCCTATTTGATGTACTCTCCCCTCTTGTTCCTAAATTCTCCAACTCACCCACAACCTCTTCAATTTGTCTAGCCATGGTGGTTGAAAGATTTTGTAACAAGTACTTCAAGTCTTGAGTTTGAGCATTAGAATTTGACATGGTGTGCAAGTGTGAAAGTGTTCTCACAAGAATAATTTTCACTCGTGTTTCACTCAATTTTGGCTTTTACCCTCTAATGAGCTCACCACTCTTGCCTGTTTCCACTCAAAATCTCCTTTCTCAAGTTCTCCAAGGAATGTAATCAACTAAACCACAAAGTATAATTCTTGTGAAGTCAAGGAAATCACAAACAAAGGAAGAAGGAATTTAGAACAAGTAGACACAAATAGCAAGTAGAATTTATGTGCTTTCTATACTCAAAAGGAACAATATTTATGTGGGATAGGATGCTAGGAACACAATTTAGTAATGGGATTGACAAACCACAAATAGTAGACAAGGTATAGATGTAGAACAATAAGCACAAAGAGTGTAAATTTTGAATGAGACAATTTATCAAACACCTTGTACTCAATCTTTGAATGACCTTGAATGTGGATAATGTGGATATATGAAAATCCCCCAACAACACAATTGTGGCAAGAAGTGAATGATCAACAATTATCCAATAGATGAAGCAAGTGATATATGGAATAAAATGTTGATAACACAATCTCAATGATGGGAATTGGATAGCCCCAAGTAATTAGCAATATATGGGTATTGAACAATAAGGCACTAATGGAGTATTTTTCATTGGGACAATTTATCAAACACTTTGAATACATAATTTGGAAAGTGTAGGTTTTGTAGTGAATGAATATGGAATTCTCCCAACAAACTCACAATCAATATACCCAATACATGGAATCAACAATATACATGGGTATATAAATTTTCCCCAATTTTTTTTTTTTTTTTTTTTTTTTTCGGATTTTTTTTTTTAACAACAACAATAATGTAAATGATTGGTTTACCAAATTAGAGCCAAGCTCTGATACCAAATGATGCGAACACCTTTGGCTGAAACTCCAAACTTCTCATTTTTGGCTCCAACTTTATTCTTGGCTTCTTTTCTTGATTTATTCACATTGTTTAGCCTCGAATCTTGAACTTCTTCGACGTCGGATCTCGTCATGGGTCCCACGGGCACGTGCATCGATGTTTGACTTTCTCGATTCTCATCAGGAATGCCAGCAGTATGGGAAGGACCACCCTTGCCCTTCTTCAATCTCTTTAAAGGAGGCGGAACATCCGTCTCCACCTCCATTACGTCATCATCATCCCCCATTTCATCAGTCGAAACCTGGTTAGGCAAAAGCTCATCTTTCTTTTTAAGCTTCTTTTCCTCTCCTTGCCCAAGGTTAACTTGGAGTCATGTTCATTCTCTATGGCTAGAAGTTGCTGCATGGATGGAATCAAAGAAGAGGGAGCCAAAAGCATTTTAGCACTGGTTAAAATTTCGAAATCATTTAATTTTATAAATCCAATTCCCCGATTTTTTTTTTCATATGTTTAAATTATTATAAATCTCGATAAATTGTTAAATATTGAAAATTTCTGAAGATTTCGAATTATGATTTGGGATGAAGTTTGTATATTCCAAAAAATTTGAAACGGAATTTTGAATAACATTTTGATTCCTAAATTTTACGGAACGAAATTTGGAACACCTATAATCCATTACATCCGAAAAAACCCCCTAGTTGTGACCAATTATCAGTAATTATGACTTATAACATAGATTAGTTGTGAATAATAAATAATATGTGACTGAAAAATATTTGAGATAGCGTTTAAATTTGTAATCATGGCTCACATTGTTAAATTGTGGCTGTGAAGTAAATTGTATAACTTATAAAACTCAAGATTTGTAACTGAAAATAAGTTCTAACCTATAAATTCGTGATTTGAAACCGGGATATAAGTTGTGAAATAAAAATTTGCAAATTGTGATCGTAAAAAATAATTCTTGATCGATTAATTTAATAATTTGTTACTGAGAAAGAAATTGTGATTTGTGATCGATAAATAAATCATGACCAATTAATTTTAGGGTAATTGGCGTAAAAGGTCCCTACCTTTGGACATTCTTGTTCAATTCATCCCAAAGTTTGATTTTTTGGCATTTTCACCCTTACCTTCACATTTTTTAGCCGAAAACGTCCCTACCGTTTGATTACATCCAAAGAACCATTACATATTGACTACTTTAATGAAGGACAAAAATGTCATTTTGTAGTGGGTAATTGGTGCAATTGGTCCCTTCCTTTCGTACTTCTTGCGAAATTCGTCCCAATGTTTTTTTTTTTTTTTTTTTTTTTTTTTTTTTTTTTTTGCAAATTCACCCTTACCTTTACATTTTCTTGCTAAAAAGTCCTTACTGTCTAATTTCATCCAAAAATTCGTTAGTTGATCCAAAAACTACCTATTGCCTTTTTTTTTTATAATCTTATTGACTATTTTAATGAAGGGCAAACAAGTAATTTCCTATTATTTAATTTAAAATGATGTAAAATAAAGGATAAAATAAAAACAAAACAAAATATTTGTTACCATTTATCTTCTTCCCAACCCCATTTCCACTTGTTCAGTTCAATTAAGCCATCTTTATTTTTTTCCAATTGTTGTAATTGGGCCCAGAGCATCTTTTTGGTGTTAAGGCAGGAAATGATTCGGATTGGAACCCTAATCGTCTCCATCGAGCCCATCATTTTCTTTGCATCAATTTCAGACCTAAACATGTAAAACCCTAAAATTCCACCATCTCCATCAATGTATTAAATGCACAGAAATTGTTGTTTTCTACCATACCAATTACAACAATTGCAAAAAAATAAAGAGAGTTTAATTGAACTGAACGAGTGAGAATGGGATTGGGAAGAAGATGAACAGTAACAAATATTTTTTTTGTTTTTTTTTTATTCTTTCTTTTTCAATATTAAAGTGGTCAATATGTAATTTTTGAGTCAACTAACAGTGCCTTAATTTGTAACCGTGCCTTAATCTATTTAATTAATAAAATATATTTAATTTCATATTTTTTTAATTAAAACCTGATTTTTGAATCAAAACATCAAGTTTCTTAATTTTTAAATTATATCATTAAAATCTCTTACAGTTGTTTATTTTTCCTTAAATAATTGAAATATGGTAGAAAAGTAAAGTGAAGAGAAGATTGTATGTGATTAAAAAGTGATTTGAAAAATTGCGTTAATTTTAAATTTATAATTATTATGTTAGCAGAGGTTTAATGTCACTTAATTGACATTTATATTGTTGACTAGTCTAAATATATAATATCGTTCATAAAGATAAAATAAACTTATAATAGCTTAAAATAACTTTTTTTTTAATGTTTATTTGAACACAGTTTATTTATTTAGTAAAGAACAAAGCAGAAACAAGGTCATAAGTAATTTAAATCTCATTCTTCGCTATTTTAAAAAAATTGTGAATGCGTGAGGCTTTGGTGAAAAAAAATAATCTCTAACAAGTGAATGCCTTAGTTGAAAAGAAAATTGTTTTATCCATTTTCTAACAATTTCTCTGAGTTCATTTTATACATAAGTGAATAAGCGCGTGTTGAAGATAAATTTATCCTATTTCTTTCTAGCAAACAATTCCTATTTTTTATGGATTTAAAGAAAGAAAGAAAAAATGAATCTAATATGCAAGTGAATGAGCATGTTGAACACAAATTTAAATAAAAATAATATATCCTATATTTTTTAACACAATTATTACAATTAATAAATCAATCTATAAACAACCGATAGAGGGCGTAATTGCTATTTAATTTGTGATATTTCCTCTTACTCCATTGATTTTAAATGCTTAAATTGTGAATATTAATCATATTTTATGTTTTGTGGATTAGGTGGAGAATTGAGATCAAATTGGACTCAATATCACAAATTGAAAAGAGGAAGTTGAAATATCAAAAGGTGCACAATCAGAGAAGGACTTTGCATAAAGCTTGGACACGCCTTACTGTTTCGGGAATACTTGACTTATATGAGCGAGTGGATGGAGAAAATATTACTATTGGACCCACAATTATTTTCTAAATGGATATGAAATTTTAGAGAGATTATTTATGTAATTAATAGATTTTTATTATTTTAGAGAATAATTAGATTTTGATAAAAGGAAGGAAATTAGATCCTTCCTTATCTCTAGGAGTCTTTCCATATAAGGACTCTTTATCCATTTTTCTTTTTGAGGGTCTTAGGTTTTCCATCATTCTCTTTTCTCTTGGTTTTCTTTTTTCTTTCTTAATTTTTATGGATACCTAATTTATTATTCCAGTTCAAGGATATTCGAAGTTTTGATTCACCAAGAATTGTGAGATCTAATTAATTTAATTGTTCTTTTATTTGTTTTCTACTTATATATCTTTTGTTTGTATCGAAGTTGTTGTTTTGATTGATTAATACAAAGTGCACGTTATTTTAATTGTCAAAACGATACTTAGCCAATTAGGAATCTAAATCCGTAATTGTTTAGGTTTTCTAATACAAGTGGCAAATAACATAGTTGATTATAGACTGATTTTTGACTCATGTTATGAAGATATATAACCTAACTTAAATGAATCACACGTGTGAATTTGTTGATTAGAATTGGTAGTCTCTCTAGAGGTTAATGCTATTGGTAAATTAAATCCTAAGATCGTATCTAGGGTTGTTTATTGATTAGGGAAATAATCAACAAGCGTCTCTTGATTATCGAGATAGTAAGCAGAGATAGGTTGTTAGATCGTATCAATGACCATAATCAATTTATAAAATTAGTAAAGGATTTTATTTTTGCATCCATGATAAATTCTATAAATCAATACTGAGATTATACCTTGAACTAAATATTTATTTAATTTGTTATTTTCATCATTTTAATTTCACAATTGTATATTTACAATTTGATTTTACAATCTAAATTCAAAACCACCCCTTGTTTTTAATTTATTGTTTTACTTTTCTCGAAGAATTAAATCTAACCAATCCCTGTGGATTCAACATTGCTCACTACTATTACAATTTACTTTTATAGGAGCAAGAAATTATTATTATTTTTGGATTTAATTTCTTTTTATTTTTTTATTTTTTTATTATCCCTTTTAAGCTCAATTGATTCATCATTCAGTTATTTTGAGACAGACAGAAAAATGGCTTACAAGGAAACAACATTAAGGGAATTGGCTGCATCAAATGAAAATCGACAGTCACTTTGCATTCAATACCATAAAATCTGGTATAATCCATTTGCTACCCAAATTCTATGATCTTGAGAATAAAGACCCCCACAAGCATCTGAAGGAATTTCACATAGTGTGTTCAAGTATGAAACCACAAAGAGTGATAGAAGAGCAAATCAAGTTGTGCGCTTTTCCATTCTCATTAGCTGACAGGGCAAAGGATTGGCTATTACTTACCTTCAGGTTCTATAACCACATGGACAAGTATGGTTAGATTATTCCTTGATAAATCTTTCCCAGCTTCAAGAGCTGCAAATATCAGAAGGGGAATTTGTGGAATCAAACAGAGAGATACTGAAACCCTTCATGAATATTGGGAAAGATTTAAGCGGCTGTGCGCAAGCTGTCCTGAGCATGGGATTTTAGAACAATTGCTTATTCAATACTTTTATGGAGGATTGCTGCCAATGGAAAGAAAGATGATGGATGCAGCTAACGGAGGAGCTATAGTGAATAAAACCCCAACTGTTGCTAGGGATTTGATCTCCATCATGACTGCTAACACACAGCAGTTTGGATTCAGACAGGACACCCATGTGAAAAGGGTGAATGAGGTAAATGTATCTTCTCTTGAAAATTAAATAGCGAATCTAACCTCTCTTGTTCAACAAATGGCTGCAGGGAATATACAACAAGTTAAAACTTGTGGAATTTGTGCTGCTACTGCTCATCCAACTGATAAGTGTCCTACTTTTCAAGAAGATTCCTTTGAACAGGCTAATGTAGTTGGAAGATTTCTATGCCCACCTCAAGCGAATTATGATCCCTATTCAAATACTTACAACTCAGGATGGAGGGATCATCCCAACTTCAGTTATCATACAACGCCGCAATTCCAACAATTTCAGCCTAGATACCCTACTCCTCAACCACAACAACATTCTTCAAGTTCAGGTATGTCTCTAGAAGAAATTGTTAAATCACTTACAATTAATACACAACAATTTCAACAGGAGACGAGGACGGCATTAAGAATTTGGAGACTCAAGTGAGTCAATTGGCATCAACTGTGAGCAGACTAGAATCTCAAGGTAAATTGCCTTCCCAAACTATTATCAACCCAAAACAAAATGTTAGTGCGATTACCTTAAGAAGTGAGAAGGAATTGAAAGAACCAAGCAAGATGAAGCAAGGCAACTTAGGGGAAGAAATTGAAAATGAAATCATTCCTCAACCTCAATCTAACCAATCTCAAAGCCTCAAAAGAGAATCACCGAAAGTTTATGTGAAAACTCCCCCGTTCCCTACAAGATTGATTAGATCCAAGAAGGAGGAAGATGAGAAGGAAATCCTTGAAACTTTTCACAAAATTGAGGTAAATATTCCCTTACTTGATGCAATTAAACAAGTACATCGTTATGCTAAGTTTCTCAAGGAGTTGTGCATGAACAAGAGGAAGTTGAAAGGCAATGAAAAGGTAAGTATGGGAGAAAACGTTTCAGCTGTCCTCCAAAAGAAATTGCCTCTAAAATGCAAGGACCCAGATATGTTCACTATCCCTTGCAAAATAGGTAAAGTAAGAGTTGAGATGGCCATGTCAGATCTAGGAGCTTCAATAAATATCATGCCCTTATCTGTTTATTTATCTTTGAATATTGGTCCATTAAAAGAAACATGTGTGATTTTGCAACTTGCTGATAGATCTAATGTGTATCCTGAAAGTGTCTTAGAGGATGTTTTAGTACAAGTAAATGAATTGATTTTTCCTATTGATTTTTATGTACTTAATATGGATGAAAATTCTTCTTCTAATTCTATACCAATTCTTCTAGGAAGGCCATTTTTGAAAACATCTATGACAAAAATTGATGTGCATGATGGTACATTCATGATGGAATTTGATGGTGAAATTATTAAGTTTAATATTTATGATGCCATAAATTGTCCTAACAATGTTAATCCTGTTTATTTTATTGATGTTGTTGATTGCTTAGCACCGAAAGTTTTCAAAAGTAGTGGAAAAAATGGCTTGAAAGTTGCCAATGGCAAGCATCACAGAGCGGATGATCAAGGATATAAACATTTCAATGAAGGTCACCAAGTGGAGAACATGACAAATTGGGCCAAAGGAATCCAATTGATCCTGGTTGAAGAAAGAAAAAAATGAGTCTAGCCAAAGACGTAAAAGAAAGGCGCTTCTGGGAGGCAACCAGAAATTTTTTATTTTATTTTAGCAATCAATTTTTAATTTTTAATTTTATTTATTCAATATTATTTATTTATTATTATTTTATGATTCCATAATTTTTGAAGTGAAATTGACCTTGTTTTGATTTTTGGGCAGATATGAATCTTCATTAGGATGTGGACACGCTCTATGGAGAAAGCAATTGATTCAAATATTGAAAAAACACTTGGAATAAGGCATGCCTACTCCTTACCCAAAGTGCATCTCGGGTTACAAGGTCTTTGTTTAAAACTTGGAATAAGGCGTGCCCACGCCTTACCCAAAGTGCATATCGGGTTACAAGGTCTTTGTTCACAACTTGGAATAAGGCATGCCCACGCCTTACCCAAAATGCATCTCGGATTACAAAAAAAAAAAAAAAACCCTATTCAGACTCATCCCAGCCTTCATCACCGCCTCCCTCAATCAAACGCCGCCAGGTATACCACCGTCATCTTCTCCAATCCTCACCTTCATCTTCTTTACAGCTTCAACAACTCCACCCTCCTCCCCTATTCCGAAACCGCAGCCTTCACCACCACCACCTCCTCCTTTCTTACAATCCGTCGCCCGTTTCCCTCGTTTGAAACCACAGCCTTCACCACCACGCACCGGAACCCTAACCCCCCATTCACCTCTCCAACCTCACCTCCCCAATCACACCACCATAGCATCAACAGCCCCTCAACTGCTGCTGCATTCTTCATCACTAGTCCTCACCTCTCTTTCTCTTCCACACAACAGACCAGCCACCTCATCCTGCCGCGACTCCAGTTCCGACCAGTCACCTCCGCCCATGAATGTCTTTAATGATTGTTCCGTTTCTGCTGGGATAGTGGGTATGAGGTCAATGGACTGCTACTTCATTTGGACAAGCTGTAATACTTGGAGTAAACTAGACAGAGTATGGCGAACAATGTACGGTTCCATGCAGGAATTCTTGGGCTTGAGCGTCGACCTGTGCGCAAATGAGAATCAAGCAACTTCAGGGGAGTCCTCTAATTTTTGTAATTTATTTATGGATTTTACAATTTATATTACATTAAGGACAATGTATGGATTAAGTGTGGCGGAGGGTTTTGATGTGCTTTACTTGATTTGTGAAATTTGATTCATTTTAGCTACACTTCAATTTCCATTATGATCCATGTTTGCTCTATTTTTCAAAGAATTTTTTTTTGAAAATTCTCTTCTTAATTCTGGATTCTGTCGGTGCTTATCCCTTTATGATTTGAATTATTGTGCATTATTGAGTTGAATTGAGGCACAATGGGGAATGCCATGAGTAGTTGAATTTTTGTTTGCTTCACTAGATTGATTGCTCTTGACGGTGGATTGGATTAAGGGTGTGTGGGATTTGATGCACATTAACCCTAATTTGTGAGATTTTTGAGCCTCTTGAGCATTTACATTTAACATTAAGACATGCTCTATTCCTTTTATTGTGTGATTGTCATGTGTAGTTGATCTCTTCTAGAACTTGCTCTGTTATACATGTTGAGATGTCTTTTGGTAATTGAATGCATTAAATGAGTAAGGGCACTTAGGTGAAGCCAAATTTAGATTTATTAAAATGCCTACCTTGAAATATACCCCTAGAAAGCCACTTTTGAGCCATAGCTTTTTTGTTGAAAATTAACCACAATACAAGTTATGAGAAATCCTATTCTTTGCTAATCTCCCATTCTCTTGAACCTTGCATTGAAGGAATATATAGACTTATTCACTTGAGCTTTAATTTATTTTGATTGAGACTGAAAGACATTGAGAATCAAAGACCTATGATGCAAGTCTCATCTCTCTTTTGAGAAGTGGTAATGTGAGAGAAATGTTCAGGATAAAGTGGTCGAGTTGTAATCTATACCTAATCGAGTCAACCAAAGCTGATATGATGTAACACAACCCCGATTAACCTAACACCACTTTTTTTAGCATTAATCCTTGGTCACTAAATTTTGAGTTTGAAACCAGGACCGAGCAATGACCTATATCTCATAAATGGATGGGAGCAATACATATAAACCGTAATTCGTGAGCTTTTGAGCCTATGAGCTACTTTCACTCTTTATATTAAGCTCTTATTTCTTTGATGTGTATCCTGCACGATTAGTTTGTTCTTGGATGTGCTCTCTTGTGCATGTCATTGTAGCTTCTTGACTCAAGTGCAAAATATAGTAAAGGCATTAGGTGAAACCCAATTTGACCTTCTAAAAGGGCTTTACCATGATACATGTACCAATAGAAGCCCCTTTGAGCCTTAGACTGTTTTTGAAATTTTGGTGCCACGCTACAAGCCAAGGAACCCGCTCTTTCATACTACCTCTATCTTGAACCCGTAAGAGAGGAATTTCGCAAGCTTGTATTGGCCCGGATTGACAGACCGCGGGCCGACCCATGACCGTGCGGGCGGTTCACGGGTCAAGAAGTTGTGAACCGCGGGTTTTGCGGGTCAAACCTTCGCGGGTCGCGATTAACCCGCTGGCCCGTAAAAATAAAAAAATAAAAAAACTATTTTTATTAAATATGGTAACATTGAAAATCTCTCTTCTTCTAGAAACTCTAATACAACTTTTAAAGTAAAATCTTATTTTTTTCTCCCTAATAGCTAAAAAAATAATGTTTTTTGACAATAGTAATTAGAAATATATTTATCATTTAATTGTTATTTGTTTATATTTTATTTAAATTTGCAAATTTAGAAGTAATTCATATAACATAAACTATAAGGGTGCGTTTGATAGCCCTTTTTTTCCATGAAAAATATGATTTTCCATGTGATTTTTCAACTTTGCGCTGTTTGGTTGTCTAAATTTTTCATGGAATTCATTTTTCTATGTAAATATTTTATGGTATAAATATGAATTTATCATTTTAATCATTTTGTATTTAGAAATTTGACAAAAAATTTGCTATAAATATGAAAAATCTATATTTTTATTCATACGGGCTAAATCAGAACAAACCGCGACCCGCATGGGCCAGCGGGCGGGCCTGGATTGTAGTTCAAGATTTGTGGGCTGACCCGTAACCGACCCGTAACCCATAGCGGGCTAGCTTTTTTTTCAAGCGGGCCGTTACCTGGCTTTTTATTTGCGGGTCGACCCGACCCGGACCACCCGGATTGACAACTCTACATATTTCCTTTAAACTAGTTGTTTAAAATTTCTTAACAAAAATCTCATCTTTTCGATACATTCCAGAAAAATGGTTACACAGAGAAAAAAGCAAAGGCATTTTTTTCTACTCAACTTCCACCAAATAGCAAAGAAGAAATAATATCTTACAACAACTACACTGAATTTCTTTACCACATCCGAATACCTTGAGGACTATAAGTATGGGTATGTCTCCAAGGATTCTTTACTTACCAAACAAAACAGGATTCGTTTTTAATATTTCCCATTCTTTTTAAGGTTATCTTGTTCTTCCTGTTGCCCATAAAGTCCCCCCATGGCATTGGCAGGTGAAGTTGCAGAGGAGAAGAAATATATTGTCAAAATCCTCACTACAACAAATGTGAAGCCCAGAAAACCACTAGGAAAAAAAGAGTGTCAATTGGTCACGTTTGATCTTCCTTATTTGGGCTTCTTTTATAACCAGAAGTTGTTGATCTACAAAGGAGGTGAGGCAGAGTTTGAGAGTGTAGTTGAAAAACTGAAGGATGGTTTAGGTTTAGTCTTGGAGGATTTTCATCAGTTGGCTGGGAACTTGGGAAAAGATGAAGATGGGGTGTTTAAGGTAGTTTACGACGACGATATGGACGGCGTGGTGGTGCTGGTTGCTGCCACGGAGGAGTTAGCGGTGGAGGACCTCACAGCTGAGGAGGGCACCACCAAGTTCAAAGAGTTGATTCCATATAATGGATTATTGAATTTGGAGGGGCTTCACAGGCCACTTCTGGCCGTGCAGGTATGTACTGCCTTGCATTTATTGCATAGCTTGCTTTTTTCACCAAACTATAATAGCAACTGATTTCATTTATATGCAAAAAACATAAATTTGATTAACTGTCACGTGGACACATTTGTCCAGAAAGGGCAAAATATGTTCAGTACAATTAGGGTCACAATTTACCTACGTGGCGCAATTCTCTCTTTTCACACATCACGTCATCTTTTAAATCAACAACAATAACATCTCCACATCATCAAATTGTCATCTATATTGTCAAATAAATTGTACACTTAGATTAATACGTTTAGTAGATAAAACTTAAAGAGCATATTTGATACGCAATAACAGACAACTCTGCTAAAAAATGATTAAGAAATACTCATGGTAACCATTCAAGCAAACAAAATTAGTAATATGTGACCTCCCCGAGGCAAGATCTTATTATTGCATAGTCTCTCGTTAGACAATCACTATGTCTTTATCATTTCTCAGCAATAATAATGAACAAGATTTTAACTTTTCTTTAGTAATTCGTTAGATAACATATCAAAATTTGTAGTGTTTTGGAGCTAAAAGTGAAAGCGAAGCAACTTTTATGATTCGAGGACTATTTAAGGTTGTTTCACATTTCTCATTATTCTGTAAATTTAATACAGCTAACTAAACTAAAGGATGGAGTAGCTCTGGGTTGTGCCTTTAATCATGCTATACTTGATGGTACATCCACATGGCACTTCATGAGTTCATGGGCTGAGGTGTGCCGTGGATCGATATCCATCTCGGTCCCACCCTTCCTCGAGCGCACCAAAGCCCGAAACATGCGAGTGAAACTTAACATGTCCCAACCATCGGACGCACCAGAGCATGCCAATTTTGCAGCAAATGGTGATGTGGCTGCGAAGGTGGACCCACCCCTAAGAGAAAAGGTCTTCAAATTTTCCGAGTCAGCCATTGATCAAATCAAGTCAAAAGTCAATGCTCACCCATCCGAGGCATCAAAGCCATTCTCAACATTCCAGTCACTCTCTACACACGTCTGGCATGCAATCACACGTGCACGCCAACTCAAGCCTGAGGACTATACCGTTTTCACAGTGTTTGCTGACTGTCGTAAAAGGGTGGAACCTCCCATGCCGGAAAGCTACTTTGGGAATCTGATTCAAGCTATTTTCACTGTAACAGCGGCTGGGTTGTTATTGGGCAATCCACCAGAGTTTGGGGCAGCCATAATACAGAAGGCCATCGACATGCATGACTCCAAAGCCATTGATGCACGTAACAAGGAGTGGGAGGGCAACCCTAAGATACTCCAATACAAGGACGCTGGAATGAACTGTGTGGCAGTTGGAAGTTCGCCACGCTTTAAGGTTTATGACATAAACTTTGGATGGGGAGAGCCAGAGAGTGTGAGGAGTGGCTCCAACAATAGGTTTGATGGCATGGTATATCTGTATCCAGGTAAGATTGGAGGTAGAAGCATTGATGTTGAGATCAGTTTGGAGGCTAAAGCTATGGAGAGGTTGGAGAAAGACAATGAGTTCCTTATGGAGGTTTAATAACTAGAGAATAGCTTCCGTGAAGATTGTTTCTATTTTTCTTATCTATTTTGGTCCCAAGTCTTGTTGTATGTTCTTGGTTTGCTTTAATTTTTGTTCTTGTGTAGCTTGTTTATTATGGTGGATTGCACTGAACTGGAAAGCATTGTGGAAGAAATGCAATTAACTTCTTGTCTAATTTCTCCAATTTTGTTCAATACTGCATAACAAACATGCATTATATTCTTTCAAATTATAATCCAATAAAAGAATAAAGAGGAAAACATCTAAGAAATTACTACCGTTTAAATAGAATGTCATACGAAATTCCACAAGCAAATACATATGAAACTGTTGGTCTTGAATGAATGAGCATGTAACTTGCAATATATCCACAAGCCACTACATGCCATTATATCCACGATTTTAGACAAATAATCAACGACGTGATAATATCTGCATATCCACGGTCCTAGACAAATAAGCAGCAGCATAATAAGAACTGCAAAATCATTTGATCAGATCTCATAACATTACAAAATGATTAATGAATTGACCGACTGTTATTCCTTACTTGCAATGCATTTTGAAGTCCAGAATGATCATTCAAGAATTAATGTAGGGAACCATTTCACTAGTAGCGGACAACGAATTGTAGGGGTTGTGCAAATCTTGGTAGAAAATGGATTATTTCTATACTACCCTTGTTTTCAATTTTCTCTCCCCAAAAAAGCATATGAAGCAACTTCTTCAAGAACACTACTTCCAATTTGAGGGAGGCATTACCAAGCTGCTTGAACAGTATCTGATAACAGTTGTATAATACTAAGTTTTAGTGAGTGTGAGAGAGAGAGAGATTTCAAAAGCTCTTTACTGACCTTGAGACAAATTCTGGGCATTGAGTCTCGCTCTAATTTTCCTTCTGCAACTGGGTAAGAACTCCTGCCAGTTGGGCTTTCAAATTTTCCAGTAGTCTTCTTCCAGTTTTGAGATGGGTCCATTAGCTGTTTCAAAAGGTTATCATTATAATTCCTAATTAAATATTAGGATGAACTTTTTGTCAACTCCTGATATATCCCTTCATGAAATGGTGAGAAAATGGAACTTGATATCATGTATACTACTAGGAAATCTATGAGCTAATCTCCCTTCTCCAAGCTCCACGCCTGTTATCCCACCATACATTCATATTACCTTATTGTTTATTTAGTTTTGTGTTCTACGAGTGCTCATTGAATCAATAGGTTTCGAAACACTCAAAACCATGATTTTCATTCCTATATTCTACCTATATACTACATGCAATTCAAAATGACTAGTCAATTGTGAACTTGGATTTTAATAGATGGTTATGAAAGTTTGTCATAACCATCTATGAAGATAGTTTTTCAGGTTCCTAGCTATAAGGGAGCTTCAATAACTACTGAAAGTAAATATTACCACTCATTGATGTTATTCAATTATAAAAAATGTTTAGCAACAAAAAGACAATGACATTGTAGAACCTTCCGGGTCCAGAATTAAGGCCTTCCATTTCTGCTTAATATAACAATCATCCAAAGATCATAAACTGTGATGATGCAAGACATTCAAATTGTCTTCACTATAGATAGGATTTAGAAATCGAAATTGGTAATGTTTTTCATTTTGAAAACTTTGTTACTTTACACATTGAGAATACATCAATATATAGAATGTTTACATAACAACCTACAGCTAAGAGATCTAGATCAAAAGGCTACAATAGATACACGTTTCAATAGCTACTTTATGATCAGCAAGGAGGATGAATGAATTGAGAATATACATAAAGGATAAGAGGGAATATGCTTCTGGTGATAACGGCAAACATGGGTTCTTCAAGTGTGTTTGTGAATTACGATTTTTGTCTCTTATTTTCCTTTCAAGACCAGAACTTTCTTTTGTGATAATTAGACCCTAAGTTGGAGAGAAGTTGGAATAGGTTTCAACCACTCCAAGCTTGTCTTTGATAAATAAGAACCTTGAGTGGGAGATCAATTTTGGTTAACAGATATGTTGTTTGATCCCACGATGTTACATAATCAATTTCCAATTCTCATCTCTTATAAAATGCATGTGTTGTTCTATGTGTTTAGTGTGAGCATGGTACACTGAATTCTTTTGATTGGTTTTTTATAACTTGGACTTGTGATGAAGGAAGCACATTTGGAATTACTTGATTGGCTTGACTCTCTGGAATGATGTTGTGATTCAGGGCTGTCTAAGAGAAGCTGATACAAACCATCCATAAGCATCCCCTGCAACATCATCTTATTGGTTCTCAGATCCTTCACAACACAATGATCAAAATAGAATTTCATAAATTATCCAAAGTTAGCATAAATACACTGACCAAGTTCTTTTTAATTTCAAGTATGTGCAGTAAATTCTTTAGAGTAAGAGTCTTCTAGTCAAGAGTTTTAGTGATGCTTGTGCCAATGTGAGTTATATGAAGGGCATTTCCATTACCAACCAACAACTTTTCACCAACATTAAATTGTTTGGTAAAAGAGAGGTTACCTTTATCAGCTGAAACATGATTGCTAGCCCCAAAATCAGCATACCATGCTAGGTCACTCATAATACTAGGTGAGACAAAGTAAGCAGATGGAGATGGACTGCTAGTGTGACTTTCTGTTTTCGTCTTTCTTGGCCTTCTATTCATGTGTCTGTTATCATAGCAGATAAAGCACCATTTTTCTAAAATGATTTGTTAAACCACAGATTTGGCAAACTTCCTTGTTCTCATAGGCTCTGCTGAACCTTCCTCTTGTCCTTCCTCTGAAATTTGATGATCTACCAGTAGCTTGGTGATCTAACAAAATTACTAACACTGTTGTTCCTTCTTGTACTGCCAGCTCTTTAAGCCATTTGTGCACTGCTTTGTCCAATGTTGATAGAGGTGAAACCATACCTTACTTCATTGAGATAATCTAACCTGCTTTCAAAGGTCATGATCACTGAGGACAACTCATGCCATGAAATGTTTTCTCTCCTGGTAACTTGCACCATTGTTGGTGTGTACTCCTCATCAAGTCATGATAAGACTTGAGTAACAAGATCAGCATGCTCAAGCTTTTTTCCTAGAAATTTCGAGGTTGTCAGCCGACTATTTTAAGGTGGTGCGGTATTGATCCTTGGACCAGCTCCCTTTCCTAGTCCATTGCAGTTCACCAGTTAAGAAGGTGACTCTAGAATTGTTTAAAATATCATAGTTTTATTGCACTGCATTCTAGAGTTTGCTTGAACTTGTACATCCCATGACCCTCATTGTTATTTCCAGTGTCATGGATGAGTATAACCATCCCATCAATAACTGGTCAATCGACATCCATCTGTTGTGTTCTAGGTTGAGCTGCGTTTCCACAACTTCACCTCTTTCAGTGGTGACTTGGGTAACCAAGAACTCTGGTGGACACAACTTTTCCCCCAGTGGGTTGCCTTCGAGATTATGTCCCTTAATTATGGGTATAATCATGTTCTTCCAATGTAGGAAATTGTCTATATCCAACTTCACAGAGGCAGTTTGAGTAAGATTCATTCCGAATGGCGAATGTGTAGAACTGGGCTGCATCAGATTGATGGACTCGGTAGTATTTGATTCATTGATTTGACTTTGATTTCCAGAATTGGTATTAGCCATAGTTCTGCTATGATACTAAGATAGAATTTAGAACGCGAATTGATAATATTTGTCTTTTTTGAAAATTTGTTATTTTACACACTGAGAATACATTAATATATAGAATGTTTACATAACAACCTATAGCTAAAAGATCTAGATCAAAAGGCTATAATAGATACATGATTCAATAGCTACCACCTGATCAGTAAGAAGAATGAATCAGTTTAGAATATACACAAAGGATAAGAGGGAATATGCTTCTAGTGATAACAGCACACACGAGTTCTTCAAGTGTGTCACCAAAAGGCGTGTTCGTGAATTAATATTTCTGTCTCTTATTTTCCTTTCAAGACCAGAACTTTCTTTTGTGATAATTAGACACTCAGTTGGAGATTAGACCATTTCTAACAACTATGAACCATTAAAACCATTTCAAGGGTTGTATAAAGATTCATGAGTTAGCTTGAGATCAGATATACCCCACCCACATCTCCAATCCATGAATAATCTAAGCCTTTTATGAGTTCACAATCATTGTTCTCTATGGCTAACGAAGATAAATTCCAAAAGTCACTATTGTTCAAACAAGTAATCTACTCAAAGACTGACATACTGGTTTCGAGAATATATATACCGCACAAGAATAGATGATTCTGTATTACATGTTAAGCTCCAATTGTTAGTAACTAAATTAAGTTATTTCAATCTAATTTCGAATTAGACACAATAACAAACAAAAAAAATACTAACCCTGGCTTCCCGAAACCCTAAAAAGCCACCAAGCCAATGATCAAAGCCTCAACAGCTTCAACTCCAAAAAGAGAAGTATAAGCTCCTTTGCCTGTACCTTTCCCCTTCCTTTCTGCAAAACTTGTCTCCAAACATTTAGAAATGCAAAAAGAAATTAAAGATATTGGTCCAAAAGAGATTTGGAAATGCTTATTGCCAATAAAAATTGTTGGTTCTTTTTTACATAAAATTTCTAGAAAACATGCTATTAAGTAAAACAGACTTGGAGAATCGAAAACATTCAAAATAGTGAGAATATAAACAAAGCAGAAAGTATAGATAAGTCCAGAAATGAGAACAGAATACGAAAGTTTAACAGTAAAAATTCGTACACATATTCAAATAGATTTTTTTTTCTAATAAATAGTTGTACCAGAAGATGTGGTAAAGAGTACCACGGAATATTTTTGAGATAGAGATGCCAGCTGCTCAATGCTAGGGAGAAAAAGGATTGAAATCCGATTGAAGAACGCATTTGAAATAGTGAACACTTGGGGGGTCATCCTCTTTATGTTTCGATTTTCAGATTTGAGTTTTTAATTTTGTTTTGAGTTTTCTGTTTCGGTGTTTTGATGAGTGCTTTATTAGCACTTATTAAGTTCACTATTGTTCTATGTTATTATTGGTTTGATCATATTTAAGTATTGCTTAACGCATTTTTGTATTTCATATTACTTGATCACAAAGCAGAAGAAAAGAGGAAAATGGACCAAAAAGTAATTAAAAATGAAGTTTGGGGACCAGGAATGCAATTTACTTACGGCCGTAAGTCATTTAAAAATTCGTACACATATTCAAATAGATTTTTTTTTCTAACAAATAGTTGCACCAGAAGATGTGGTAAAGAGTACCACGGAATATTTTTGAGATAGAGATGTCAGCTGCTCAATGCTAGGGAGAAAAAGGATTGAAATCTGATTGAAGAACGCATTTGAAATAGTGAACACTTGGGGGGTCATCCTCTTTATGTTTCGGTTTTCAGTTTTTTATTTTGTTTTGAGTTTTCTGTTTCGGTGTTTTGATACGTGCTTTATTAGCACTTATTAAGTTCACTATTGTTCTATGTTATTATTGGTTTGATCATATTTAAGTATTGCTTAACGCATTTTTGTATTTCATATTACTTGATCACAAAGCAGAAGAAAAGAGGAAAATGGACCAAAAAGTAATTAAAAATGAAGTTCGGGGACCAGGAATGCAATTTACTTACGACCGTAAGTCATTACATGGTGAAAGGTATGAAATTATGCAGAAGTCCAGTTACGGTCGTAACATCCATTGATCACGACCGTAACTTCAAAATGTTAGAATTTCCAGAGAACGAGTTACGGCCGTAACTCTAGTGTTCACAGTCGTAACCTTCCCGTGGAAAGTTTCCTTGTTGGCTTCAGTATCTATCTATGGCATATATTCTTGGGATTCTTTGGGCACGATTTTGGGACCTATAAAAGGAGAAATTCACCACATAACAAGGGTTGGAAAACTATCATAGGAGTCGCTATTCTTGGAGCTTGGAAGAGAGAGCATTTGAATTACGTTACAAATTTGGAAAAGTGATAACATTATGATAGAATACAACCAAACATGAGAACTAGGATCCATTAATATTTGATCTTTATTCCAACCATTTTACTTGCTTATTTTATTGTTCAAGTTATTTACAATTTTCAAACTCAAAAACCCCTCATTGGTTTTAATTGACACGACACTATTTTTTTTGTTCATTGTTCCTCGTGGGATCGACCATTACTCTCGATACTACATTATTAATTAAAATTGAGTGAGTAAGGAATTAATTATTATTTTGGTGCATTGCGACACGCACCAAATTTTTGGGATTACTAAAAATCAGTGTTCTAAAATGCAGTCAAAATGCGTCGAATAAATGGTATGCGCGTAAAAATGTGGTCAAACTTTTTTGTTAACCGCATAGGCGCGTTTAATCCCGCCTAGGAGCGCCTAATCACACCTAGGTGCCGCCTAGGCACGTTTAATCCCATTTTTTTAGGTAAAAAATCTAATTTTTTTATATAAAAAAATATTTAATGTCTTAAAATAATTAAAATAATATTAAATATACGAAACGCATTATGACGCTTATTCTATGCACCTAAACTTATGATTATTGATTCTCGACCTCGACATCTCGCAACGCATTATGTCTTTTAGAATATTGCTAAAAACGTGTTATTTTTGTGATTTTAAAACACTGTTTTCCAAAAAAAAAATGCGTTTACTTTGAAATTTCAAGAATTATTATTTTGTAATATTTTATATGAAAAAATTAGTCGATTTGTTTAATTACAATAATGTATCAATCAATGCTATATTTTATTACTCTGTCAATATTTCATATCCTACAAAAAAAAAATAATAATAATAATAATAATAATAATAATAATAATAATAATAATAATACTTGAAATTTAAAGTAAATAATATGTATTAGTTCATATTAGAGAGTAGCCCAATTGTAACAACATCCAACCATGTGAATTAAAAAGTTTCAAATTTTGGCAACCAAATAGGAATATTTTTCATCGTTCCTCTCTCAATCTCAACATTGTACTCTACCTTTGGTCAATTAGTATAGAACTTTCTTTGTGGAATCATAGTGCACACAGACAGCTCAATTTTTAGCATAAAAGGGCCATGCAATTTATAATAATATCTAGTTCTCATAGTAGCATCTTCTGCGTTACTAAGAAAAATAGTTAACATCATTTAGCCCAAAGACTCGTAAAATCTGCTATGCAAGAACTTGGATAGCAAAAAATCAACTAAAGTGATACACCCATTCATCCATTTACCATCTGGTGCTGATTTTAAAGTTGAAAACATAACATATAGCCTAAGCGATTCATTGAACAATGAACATCCACAAATCTAACTAGGATTTACAGCCAATATGTTAAAATAATCTGCCTTTTCTTTCACCCTACTACCACCCAAGAGTCCTTATCTCAAGCTGGAGTAGGACCCTTGTTCCAACCTGAAGCTCCAGCTTCATCTCTAGCTTGACTACTGTCTGTCTTCCAGCCTTGAGTTTCAAATTTGTCCGCAGCTGTAGTACATTCCGTGATCCATCGAGTAGTTCCACAGCTTCATCTCGAAGGGCTGTTTTCCAGCCTTGAGTTCCAACGTTAAGAATTTCCAACCTTGAGTGCAAAACAAACTAGTTGTACTTGGTAGATAAAGAACATATTATTGCCAATGCTCCTTCTTCCATCAAAGCACTGGGTTCAAATTTATTCTATCATTAACAACTCTTACCATCCAAATTGGTGGAACAGAAGTTAGAGAGTATTCATCAACCTGAGAAATAATTACAAATGAATATAAACCTAAATTCTGTTACAGATAACAAATGCATCAGCAGTGAATTTTTTTATGAATTAGAACATGAGAAGGCAACTTGCAAATGTTCCACTTAAAATGAAGAAACTAATAAAGTATGATAGTGTGCAAAATGGTATCTTCACTATCTTAAAGCCTACAAAATATGACCTGACAACACAAAAATTGAGGGAAGTAAGGAGTCCTACCAACAATAGAATGGCATATGAGCTTAAGCAAATAAGGTAAGACTCCTAATTCCCTTTCAGTCCTTCACTTGTGCAGCAAGAGATATGGGTTAACGGCAACAATGGAAACAATGAATGAATTTTGTTAAATAACTAGCTCCATCCAAAAGGGGGAAACCTGATGGTGTCATCATAAAAGAGACAAGTCATTTCACAATTGATTCTGGGAACCAACAAACTTCATCCAAAGCCATGCCAATATGATTCTGGAGAAACAAAAATCAGGGCATAAATTATGATGACAAGCTAACACATTTTTATAGACATCTCTTAGACTAATATCAAAAACCCTGGTTGTTGAGATCATGCATAGTTGGAATAGGACTAATTGATAGACTCAGCATATGCAATGAACATGGCAAAAGACAACAAGAGCATCTACTCTAACTTCAATCACTAAATGAAGAAACAGAAACACTCCTTGTTTTCCAAGTCTTTTATAAGATAAGATAAGCTCCAAAACAGTTGCATAAAAATTTGTGATCCAAAATGTCATTAATTTCCTTAATAAAACGACTTTTCCTTCCCGAATGTAGCATGTACACATCAGACCAGCAATACTAAATTCCTATAAATTTGAATAACATTTTTTCCAGAATACAAAAATCCTCCTTCCACATAAATTAAAAGATTGCAAAAGGGGATAGATGTTCTAGATGAAAGCAGTAAAAGGGGAACCTAGCATATTGAAATGGATACACAAATATGGATTCTCCTCAGCCTCAATGCTCAATGCTGGGAGCATTGTCGAACAAAAAATAGAGCCACCAACTTATTACCGAACATATTATAAGCAAAAACATTTTCTAATCCCCTTCTAATAAATTCGAATGATAGTTCAATTAGGCATTTCACCGAACATATCATAAGCACAAACTTTTTCTTCCATTTCACACAATTTAATTCCAAAACCTAACTCCAAAATCCAACACATTCAACCCCAAACTCCATCAAGATCGGAAATTCGAACCATATCGACTTGCAGAAATTCGAATTAATCCAAAAAGATTGAAAGTGGCATAGGTATTACCTGTAAGTGTTGTGATGCAATTTGATGAATTGTGTGTAAATGGCGTGGTCAATGGAGCAGATTACAGCAAATTAGTAGTAAGGAAAGTCGTGCCCTAATTCTCACTTAGATTTCGACTTAAAATCCAGAAGAAAGAGATGGGAGAGGAATCGAATTGCAAGAAAGTAGATATTTTCGTAAAGAACTGAAGAAGTGAAGAGCCAAAGCTGCCACTGTCGTCGCGGGTTCTTCTGCTCAGTGCTCACAGTTCACTTTCAGGCCAGCTTCCACAATCCACAGCCTAAATGTTAAGGGAAAAGGATTGATTTTGGGTAGAAGAACGGGTTGGGGGTTTGTCGAGAGGTCTGGTCGCCTAAGTTCTATCCCCCGTGAAGGATCCAACTCGATAAAGACCCATTCAAATAAATGAACGAGGATTACTAGACTAAATGGGTACATAAGTAAGGTATGAAAGTAAACTTTAGATAAATTTTTGAGGTAATTACGTGTGCTATCTCTAATATTATACTTATTCATAAAATACTTCTTATCTTTTTTTAATCTTAATTTACTGCTTTTTTGAAGTTAAAATGTAAAATCAAAACTAATGTTCTAGTCAATTAATTTTGTTAAATACATAAATCAAGCCAACAAACAAGCCTTCCAAAAAGCCGTCTATTAATTAACACAAAAATAATTTGAATATTGAAATTTCCCTCACTTCCAAAAAGCCTTCCATTTAGGTTATTCACAACCAATCGTGGAAAGATTGAAATTTCCCTCACTTTACACAAAAAGAACCTAAATAGATTTGGATTACACAAAATCTGTAAGCTCTAAGCATTATGCCGAAAATAATTGCAAAATGGTTTCAGTCGCCATCTCCGAATCGAAGTTGCTGATTTCTGGAGATCTTTGAAGGATAGTTAAATTTGGGCATCAAATCCATTATATTTCTCTGATAAGCTTAGTCCATTCCGCTAGATTACTTTTTTCCTGTATGTCGTTTTTATTTCGAATTTGGGCCAACGCTAGCAAAGCTTTCAAATCCATTTGTTCTTGTGTTCACTGTAGTTCAGTAGCCATGGGAAGCTTGAGTTTGATCTACCTCCGTCGATTGCGGTTAAGGGCCGACAGGCTTAGGCCACGCGATTGGGATGTATCTTCTCCAATCAAAAAACACTATCGAAATTTTGAGGTAAGAATATTGAAACTCAAACTGCCAATAGTACGTAGCTATTCTTTCAATTTAATTTTTTGTTACAATTTTAGTTTCATAAACTTCAAGTTCAGCTTTAGGTCAATTTTTCCCCAAGTATATTTTTTTGTATTCAAAATATGGCTTTTGAGATCATGTTGACATATCTTTAGGACATAGACTGAATTTGTGTCCTATTAGCTGAAACAATGAGTAATGACATTGACAACAATAATCATTGGTTTAGGGATTTATCATAATTTTTTGCTTTCTATTTCAACTTAGATGAAATGGAGATCCTGAAAATATGTAATCAAAAGTAATGACAAGATGAAGCATTGGTCTAGGGATTTGTCTTCATTTTTTCCTTTATGTTTTTATTTAGATGAAATGCACATTTTAAATTTACTTTGTTGAATTGGTAGGAACTCGTAATAAGAGGGAAGAACTATGGAATGTCACAGTTGCAGAGAAGAAGGGCATTGGTCGATGACTGCCGGAAGAAGAGGTATTGCCCTCAAATGTGTAGAGAGCTATGTGGAATTGTTTAAGGCAGATTAACTGACTTCAAATATAGGACGATTGTTCTTCTCATGCAGTCATCCATTTTGTTGATACTTCAAGTGGCATGGCAAAGAATTGAGCAACCGCATTAAAGTGAAAAACAAGGGTGAAGATGAAACTGATGAGCTATCTCTACTGCTTAATCATAACCTTTCGCAAGAGCAAACGATGTGCGAACGATAAAGGGAAAGAAAAGGAGCATGAATCTTGAGTTGTAGGAATAGGGGAAGATCTGGACATATTTCATGTCCAACGAGTGTATTGTATTTGAAATAAGTACGCAGTAATCATGTACGAGTGGCTTTTTAGTTTCAACAACTTCTTTATTTCTTTCCAAAGTTTGTATCTTTCATGTTTAAAGAATTTCAATAGTTTTCTCATTTCAACTTGTTCAAATACCATGCATCTTAATACGTCCATAATTCCACTGAATGAACTTCAACAATTTGTTCCATGAAATTGCACCCAAATGAAATCGACTAAAAGGCCGACGGCATTCAATTTCAAAAAATAGTTTTCCTTGTGAAACATGTAATTACTAATTAGTGGAACCACGCATGTCCTTGTGACTTTCATCTTGACCCTTCACAATCAAATTGGAATCGTGTAATATAGTATAGATTACTACTGAGCAGTGGTACATTGCACAAAAATTATTATGTTTTGACAAATTTTTGGCACTACTATTTATATGTTCCTAATGATAAAGAGTACATTTATCAATTTATGTTCAACAAAATAAGCATGAATATCAATAATTTCAACGACTTTATTTTGGTAAAATATTTATCAATTTGGAATGTCATGTTCCAGTCGCATCTCCTGAGCTTGTTTTGTTACTGTTGTGGAAGCTTTGTGGTGCTCCTTAAGAGGAGCCCCTAGAAGTCTTAAAGGTGGAAGCTCATCTTGTGCTGGAAGTTCACTATTTCAGGGCTATAATAATTTTATCAATTGTTTTGGGCAGAAATGTCTAAATTATGCAGAGGAGTGATGCAATATTATCACATGCTATGCAAAGTCGATTCTGAATTTAACATACCACAATGAGAAACATATCCACTGTTTATTGTAGGCTAATCTTCAGTATTGTAATTAATGGTTGAAAAATCATTTGTATTCTTTGTATTTGTTTACCTTGGTTTTCTAAATGAAATGTGCAGATAATAAACAATCAATTTCCAAGCTTCAAATAATATCTTACTACTGGCATTCTAGTTTGTTAACTCATAATGGACATAAACGCTACCAAACTTTTATTCTGTCGAATATCTAATGGACAGACCACCACCACCACCATGGACTCTCTCAACAATCAGATTGAAGTTGGTTGTTGAATTGAAATCCCATTAAAGCATCCTCAAGTTAGTTTGGTTTGCCTTGTTTCATTGCACTTAGATGGGTTACCCTCTCTTTGATGAATCCCCAAGGCACTAGCTAACGACCTCTTTGCATCTCCCATTAGCTCTTCTTTTCTAGAAGAGTCGATCTGAACGTTATTATCCACTCTTTCTTCAGGAGATAAATTTATCTACGAAGATGTTCTTCGACTCCTTTGCTCATGTACCTTGAACCTAGTAGCCTCTAGATATGTGGTAGATGGGACTTCCATGTCTTTATGACTGCTCCATTTGATGGCCACTTCATCAGGTTGGACTCTCACATCCTTCACTGGGTGTCCATACTTTTATTAACCCATAAATAAACTAAGTTCAAGATTTGTCGACTTGATTCTTTAGCCAAGAGCATGCGTTATCATACAATGAGCAATCTTAGGGTCATATTGTGGCATCTACTATACCAGTCCCATCTCACGTTCATCTCCAAAAACGATCCTTCCTCTGGAAGTGAAAGGAGAAATATGTTCAAGTAGCATGTAAGTTATAAGTTACATATTAGATGAAGGAGAATATAATTTACCCAGTAGAACAAGCTATTGCTTGCCAGAACTCTGTTCCGAATTCGAATATAAAGAAGTGCTAATTGTTGAAATCGGAGAGATATAATCTATTCTGGTGCATCCACAAGATGCAAATAGAAAAATATCAAACTTGTTTAAGAAATAGAGACTTAATCATCCACTCACTTTGCAGAATCTGTTAGGGAGAGATACAAATGTGTGACCCATCGAGGCACCGACAAGAGAACTATAACTGAAAGAATTTGACGATCCACTATGTAATTTGAAATTCCAATTGTGAATTGAAACTAGGAGCAGTTTGCCAGAAGAAGATTCGAGGTGTGCATTAGAGAGATCGTAGTTAAGAATAAATGCATTTCCATTCCACATCTCCATTCCACCATACAGAGATCAATGCGGTGCTTGATGTTGGGAATTAAAGGATTTCAGTTACAAATTACAATTGATTATTTCAGGAAAGTTAGCAAGTCAGTAGTTGTTGGTTTATTTCTTGAAATTTCCAATATTGCATGGAATTTCATAATATTGTAGCATTTCTTGAAATATTTTATATTTCACAAGCATTTACCAAATTTTCCCTAAATTTTTTTTAATAATAAATAAATTAAAATAAATCTATAAAACCCAAAAATCATATAACTGATAAATCAAGCCACATATAACTGATAAATCAAGCCAATTACTCCCCAAGCTCGCCCCCCCCCCCCCCCCCCTCCCCACCCCTCGTCGCTCTCTCTCTCTACAATCTATTTTCTCTACCGACTGCGAGATCACCGTGTGGCGGGCCTCTGTCGTTGTAGCTGCGATCTCACCTTTGGAGACCGCCGCTAGCAACGACGATCATCGTCATTGCTCGCCGCAGCTCAAGCAGCGGTCTCTTGCGACGAGATTTAGAAAACATTAGGCTAGGATCGCCGCTACTAGCGACGGTCTCCACCAGTCATCTCTAACCCCGTTTTCCCTAATTGTGGATCAGTTCGTGCAAATGGTGAGGGACGGTGCGGTTGTAGGGTGGTGGCTGAGCTTGTAGTTGTGGATTTATAGAGTGCCAGCAATGAGGCTAAGTTCGACAACAAGGTGATTTGAGAGGATTTGAATTTTTATTTTTAGGTTGTATGGTGTGGGTTGGGGACGTCGGCCAAGTGGCCGAGGCCTGTTGGTGAGTTGTGGATTTTCCAGTGAGAGTTGAGATCCTGCAGATGTGTTGATGGTGTGAGTTGTGTTGTCGCCGCAGGGATCAGAGACAGCGGCATAGCTCTTGCACGATGACATCAGGAGCCTATTCGCACATCTAATTGTTTATTTTGTTTTTCATTTGTTGTGTTGCAAATGGTATAGTGTGGTGCGGTGGCAGCGGTGATATGTGGTGATTGTGGTGGTAGTGGATCTGTGGCGGAAGTAGGTGGCGATTTTGTGAGATATCTGGGTAGTTGTTGATGGTTCTGTGGTAGGAGTAAGCTGGGGTGGATGGTTTGTGGTGACCACGGTGGTGCTTTGATGGTTGTGGGTGGTGGTTTTGGTGGCTGTTTATAGCATTTGATGGTGTTTTAGGTAATTGTGACCAATTATGGATGATTGTTATCAATTATTAGTATTATGACTAAAATATTGATGAATTGTTACTTTGTGAACTTGTGACGGGTTCTAGTAAAAAGTTGTGACTAATTATACGAGTGATTGGGACCAAATGTGACTGTGTGATCATTGGACGTGACTCGTTGAATTAATTCAATGTTAAGAAATTTTGATTGAACACAAATGTGACAAATTATTAGGCAATTGTGATTGAAATATTGATTAATTGTGATCAAGAAAATAAGTAGATTGTGATCAATAAATAACATGCATTTAAAAATATTTGATTGTAACTATATTTGTAATTGTGATTAATTATATGTTAAAAAAATTTATTGTCACAAATGTGACCAATATATGAGTGATTGTGACATGTTTATTAGGTAACATGATCAATATATTGATTAATTGCCAATTGTGACTTTGTGAGATTTTTCTATTCTCAAATGTGACCAATTTATTAGATAATTGTAATCAAAATATTGATTAATTATGACTTGGTGATACTTGTGATGAGTATTGAATGTGATCGTTTGATTTGCAACTAAATTTATAATTGTGATCGCACTGTGACTTTGCGAGTCAGACAAGGTGGGATGGGGCAGGGTGAGGTGAGGTGGGGTGAGGTTGCGGTAACTGAAATGTGATTTTGTGTGACCAACTGTAACTTTACTCGGAGGGTGGGTGGGTTGGGTGTTGCACCAAGGATCACAAATCCAACCACACCAAGTAGAGTCAACAAAACAATTATATCACAATCACAATGTGAATATAACTCAACCAATCACACAATCAACACACTCACACACACTAATAAATAAAAATATGAACACCGATTTATTTTACGTAGAAAAACCCTCCAATGCGAAGGGAAAAAACCACGGGACCGTTGTCCACCCCAAACCTTCCACTATAACTTCAAAGTGGGTACACCAAGTGTTCTACCCTAATCAAATAGGGATTGACAAATAGAGCATTACAATATCACCTCAAAAATACAAAGAAACCATCACTAAAACAAGTGGAAAATCAAAGATAAAAGTTGGAAGAAATCACCAAAACAAGAACTGAAGTGTGTCACGAATAATCAGCTGTAGGAACCTCCAAATGACGATCCAACCGTCCAAAATGTAGGTCTATACGTCTACAACCACCCTGCAAAATTTCAGCCGATCGGAGAAGAGATGACCGCAAGATGAAGTGGGTTTCTGGGCTGCTGTTTTCAAATCCGAGAAAAACAGTTTTATCCCTTCTCTCTCTATTCTTTTCCAACTCTCTCTATTCTTGTTTTGAGGCTTGCCCTAGTCTTTTTACTTAAAACCTAAAGTGTGAGAATAACACTTTTCATCCCCAAACTTTGTAACAAAGGTTAAGCAAGTCATTTTCATCTATATGTACTCAAATAGATAAAATACATGGGCCATCCTCATAGGAGGGAACCCAACAAATCTCCCCCTCCCGACTATGAGGAGAGGGTCTCCATACTGGTAACTCTACAACAAGCTTCAAGCTTCTCTTTTGAAAGAGTTTTAGTCATCATGTCTGAACCATTATCATCAGTATGGATCTTTGTCAATTCTAACAACTTGGAATTTAACACATCACGAATCCAGTGATATCTAACATCAATATGTTTTAATCTAGTATGAAAGGTAGAGTTCTTACTAAGATGGATGGTACTTTGATTGTCACAATGCAATAAATACTTTTCCTGCTTCATTTCAAGCTCTTGTGAAAATTTATTCATCCACAACTCCTTACAAGCTTCAGTTGCAGCAATAAACTCTACTTCTGTCGTAGAAAGAGCAACACATTTCTGTAGTCTTGATTGCCATGAAACAGCTCCTCCTCCCAAAGTAATCAAGTACCCAGAAGTAAACTTTCTATTATCTACATCTTCGCCCATATCAGCATCTGTATATCCAGTCAATACAGGTTTCTCACTTCCAAAGCAAATACACAATTTGGAGGAGCCATGGAGATACCTGAGGATCCACTTCACAGCATCCCAATGTTCTCTACCTGGATTGGAGAGAAATCTACTAGCAACACCAACAGCATGAGCTATGTCAGGTCTGGTACATATCATTGCATACATTAAACTTCCCACGGCTGAAGCATATGGAACATTCTTCATATCATATTTTTCTTCTTCAGTAGAGGGACTTTGCTTTGAGCTCAATTTGAAATGATAGGAAAGTGGAGAGCTAACTGTTTTAGCTTTTTCCATGTTGAATTTTTCAAGCACCTTCAGAATGTATCTTTCCTGTGATAACCACAACTTCTTGGCTTTCCTGTCTCGAACAATGTTCATGCCAATGATTTTCTTTGCTGGCCCCAAGTCTTTCATTGCAAAGGACTTGCTCAATTCCTTCTTTAACCTGTCAATTTTAGATACATCATGGCCAACAATTAACATATCATCAACATAAAGTAACAGGATAAGAAAATCATTATCAACAAATCTTTTAATGAAAACACAATGGTCAGAAGTTGTTTTCCTGTAGTTATGATTCTCCATGAATGATCCAAACTTCTTATACCATTGTCTCGGTGCTTGCTTCAGCCATATAGACTTTTCTTCAATTTACAAACCAGGTCTTCCATTCCTTTCACTTGAAAACCCTCATGTTGCACCATATAAATATCTTCTTCAAGATTACCGTGAAGAAAAGCTGTTTTTACATCCATCTGCTCAATCTCTAAATCCATGCTAGAAGCCAAACCAAGTATCAATCTAATGGATGACATCTTCACTACTGGAGAGAAGATTTCATTAAAATCAACACCTTCTTTCTGACTGAACCCTTTTACAGCCAGTCGAGCTTTGTACCTTGGTTGTGAGCTATTTTCTTCGGTCTTCAACCTGTACACCCATTTATTTTTCAATGCCCTCCTACCTTTAGGCAATTTCACCAACTCATAAGTGTGGTTAGTATGTAATGACCCCAGTTCATCTTGCATAGCTTCCAACCACTCTTCTTTCTGCTCATGTACAATAGCTTCTTGATAGCATTCTGGTTCTCCCCTATCAGTAAGAGTTATAAATTCTGTGGTAGGATTTGTCTTTGAGGGTTGACGAGTTCTACTTGATCTTCTCAAAGAAATCTCATCTGCTGTTTCTACAAACTCAGTGCCTGACTGATCATCCTGCTCAATTACCTCCTCAGTATCATTAGGGGGAATATGGCCATTACCATCATTTTCATCATTCTGAGCATCTTGAACATCATCTCCATTTTGACTAGAATCTATAGATGGAGGAATAGGACCCAAGTCAACAAGATCATCATTGCTTATTTCTGGTTTTTCAACGACTTTCTCAATAGCTTTAATGGTGTGATCTTCCATAAACACAACATCTCGGCTTCTAACTAGCTTTCTTGAAATAGGATCATAAAGTCTATAACCAAGATCATCTAGACCATAACCCAAGAAGATGCACTGCTTTGTTTTTGAGTCAAACTTTGTTCTCTCGTCTTTGGGGATATGCACAAAGGCTTTACGTCCAAAAACCTTCAAGTGATTGTATGAAATATCTTTCCCATTCCATATTCTTTCTGGCACCTCAAGTTGTAAAGGAATAGATGGAGAAATATTTATAACATGCACCGTTGTAGCTAATGCTTCACCCTAAAAGGACCTTGGTAACTTGGCATGTGACAACATACACCTTATCTTCTCTACAATGGTTCTATTCATTCTTTTTGCCAAATCGTTGTAATGAGGAGTTTTAGGACGAGTTATTTGATGTGGAATACCTTGACTTCTGCAGTACTCATCAAATGGCCCTAAATATTCACCACCATTATCTGTGCAAATACACTTTAATGACATTCTGGTTTCCCTTTCAACACTGGTGATGTGATCCAGACCACGAATACAAGCCCGCGCAAAGATCCGTTGATGATCAAAGGAGGACCGATGACTCGATTGCAAACGAAGAGGGTCAACGAAGAAATGGACAGGCTAGTACAAGAAACAATGGTCAAAACAATGTTCGTGTTATCAAAAGAAGCAAGTTCCATGTTGGGACCTAGCCAAGACGACGAGTGGATCAACCTCATTCAAGCCGTCGAAGAAAATTTGGAAGGTTCCAAGTTACGGCCGTAACATATATTTCTTACGGCCGTAACGAGTTCACTACTGAAACCGATATTGCGATAAATAAGGGATTACGACCGTAATTTCTGAGAGTCACGACCGTAATGAAGTCACTGCTCAAAAACTGGGTTTTGGAAATTTTGGACTTACGGTCGTAAGTCATGGTGTCACGGCCGTAAATATGAATCAGTAACCAAGTTACGGCCGTAAATGTCAAAACGCGTAAAATCCTATTTTTATGTTATTTTTATTTCTTTCCATATTTGAGCAATTTCATTCCTTGTTTAATTAGGGCTCTTAAGCCAGACTTTTACCCTATTTATAGGGATGTAATTTTCATGACCATTATTGATATTATTGTGAGGAAATTGCTTTCAAACTTCTATTCTTCATTGAATATAATCCGAACTTGCGAGTTAATCTTGTTTGTTCAAATCTCGATGAGAATTAATATTTCTTGTGATCAAGAGGTCAATATATCCCTATGATTGTATTGGTTGCTTGGTTCAATTAATTTTAATTGGATCCATAAATCGTGGTTTCTTGGCGTTCTTAGGTCGATTCAATATTTTGTAGGTTGGTTAGTTACAATTGTTACGTGGTTTGCATCATTTGGTATCAAAGCTTAGGCTCCAAAAATCAAGGTTATATCTTTATTTTGTTTCTTGAGTTTTCTTGATTTTAGTTCTTCGTGTTCTTCAAGTTCTTGAGTCTTTAATTCAAAAAATGTCACAAAAAAAATTCAAAAGTCGTTATTTCCTTCGTTTGGTATCCAAATTAAATTTCGTTTGTTTCCTTATTCTCGTAGTTGAATTTTTGAGAAGAAAAAAAAAACGAAAATTTCAACAACGAAGAAGAAAATTGTTATTTGATTTCAAGAATTACCTTCTTGAATCAATCTTAGTTTTTATAAAAGTGTCAAGTCCTTTATAGAGTTAGATTTCATTCTCTCAAGGTCTTCTTCGAGTTTTCCAACAAGTTCATAAATCCTCACTCATACTCGGTTTGAATCATTCGGATTTGAACTTGTTTAAGTTCGGATTCGTTCTTTGAAGCAATTGGGGTGAAAGTCATTGAGTGGAAAAATGCTAGAGATGTGAGATCAATAGATGGTAAAAGCCAAAAATTGAGTGATACACGAGCGAAATACACGTGAGGCATATATTACTTAATTTTAGGATGTCGAAAAATTCTACTACAGCAAAGAATGGCGATCAAGTCAACATGGTGGAAGAGTTGACACAACGCTTTGAGAAAATGCTTGGGGATATGTCGGGCAGGATTGAAAGGTTAGAGCGGCCTAGGGAAGCGCCCAATGTGCTGAGACAAGTGGGGCGTGGTCATAGGATAGAGACGGAGGAAGAAGATGAATTTGATGGGTATGATGATGGGGCACTTATGGATAGAGAGGTTAGGCATGAATGACGAGGTAGAGAGGTTGTTGGGGATCGACCGGATCGTGGCATGAGTAATATCAAAACAACAATTCCTTCCTTTAAGGGTCGGAGTGATCCGGAACAATACTTAGAGTGGGAGAAAAGGATTGAGTTGATATTCGATTGCTACAGCTATACGGAGGAGAAAAAGGTTAAGGTAATGGTTCTTGAATTCACCGATTATGCACTTACTTGGTGGGATCAATTAGTAACTTCTAGGAGGCAAAATCATGAGAGATCTATTAGTACATGGGGTGAATTAAAGGCTGTCGTGAGTAAGAGATCTGTCCCTAGTCATTACCATAGGGAATTTCATCAAAAATTGCAAAGTCTTTACCAAGGTTCTAAGAGTGTCGAGGATTATCATAAGGAGATGTTGATGCTTAGAGCCAATTTGGAGGAGGATGAGGAGGCCACTATGTCCTGTTTCTTGAATGGGATGAATAAAGAAATAGCAAATGTGGTCGAATTGCAACACTATGTGGAGTTAGAAGATATGCTATATATGGCCATGAAATTGGAGAAGCAATTGAAGAGAAAAGGGACAGCTAAGTATCAGTCGGGTTCTTTGGGTTCTAATCCGTCTTGGAAGCCAAGGTGGGAAAATAAAGGAGCTGGGGCTGTTTCGAAGGGGAAGATTGAGGTACCCAAGGGAAAGGAGGAGTTCGTTAACAAATTTCCACCCAAAGGGGAGTCTCAGCCATCTAGGAGTAGAGATATCCAATGCTTCAAATGCTTGGGAAGAGGACATATGGCTTCTTAATGCCCTAATAGGCGTGTCATTACCATGCGAGCGGAAGGAGCTTGGGAAAGTAGCAGTGATTAAGAGGACTATGGCGACATGCCCGCTTTGGAGAAAGCTAGTGATAATAAGGAATTGTTATCCGGGGAGCATGGGCCGTTATTATTGTCAAGTCCTTTATAGAGTTAGATTCAATTCTCTCAAGGTCTTCTTCGAGTTTTCCAACAAGTTCATAAATTCTCACTCATACTCGGTTTGAATCATTCGGGTTTGAACTTATTTGAGTTCGGATTCGTTCTTTGAAGCAATTTGGGTGAAAGTCATTGAGTGGAAGACTTCGATCCTCTGGCCACAACCATTGACCCCTTTTTGAGTTTCCTAACACCATCACTGAAGATGTTACAATAACCCTCATCATCAAGTCTTCCAGCAGAAATCAAATTCAGTCTGATATCAGGAACATGCCTCACATCTTTAAGTATCAACCTGCTACCATTATTAGTCTCCAGACACACATTACCAATACTAATGACTTTAGATGAACCATCATTTCCCATCTTCACCACTCCAAAATCACCTGCAGTGTAAGAGGAGAAGAAATCCCTTCTGGAAGTAGCATGAATGGAGGCACCACTATCAATAACCCAACTGAATTCTTGGCAAGCAATATTGACTTCATCTACACCACAAACAATGAGCAAATCTTCAGTAGTAGCTGCCACTGTCTCCTTATCACCATCTTTCTTGTTATCTTTCCTTTGTTCAGAAGCTTGATTTCTCTTCCATTTACGGAAATGCTTCTTCATATGGCCTTTGCTGCCACATTAATAGCAATCAAAATCTTTCTTTTGTTGAGATTTGCAACTGGACTTGTCACGATTCTTAGGACCTCTGCTTTTGCTTCTCCCCCTATTTTCCATGACAAGGGCTTCTGACTGAGAATATGAAGAACCATATGTCTTCCTTCTTGTCTCTTCATTTAACAAACCACCTTTTACCAGGCTCATGAACACCACTCCTTCAGGGGCTGAGTTGGTCACTGAAACTCTGAAAGTTTCCTAGCTATCTGACAAAGAACCCAAAAGCCACAAAGTCTGCACTTCATCATCAAAAGAAATTTTCATAGTAGCCAACTGATTTATAATTCCCTGCATCTCATTCAAATGATCAGTAATAGGAGACCCATCTTTATACTTCAAATTCATAAGCTTTTTAATCAAAAACAATGTTTCCTCCAGTTTTTCTAGCGTACAACTCCTCCAATTTGTTCCAAAGAGTGTGTGTATTAGTTTCATCAGCTATATGATTGTGGACATTATCATCTACCCATTGCCTTGTGTAGCCACATACTTATCTATTTAACAATTTCCACTCCCCATCACTTTTATCACTAGGCTTCCCCTCATCGCCTAAAATGGGATTATGAAATTTTTTGCAATAAAGCAGGTCCTCCATTTTTCCTTTCCACATATGATAATTGATTCCATTTAAACTAATCATTCTACTGGTGTTCACTTCCATGATTATACACAAACAATCTAATAACCACAAGCTCTGATACCACTGTTGCTTCAAGGATCACAAATCCAACCACACCAAGTAGAGTAAACAAAACAATTATATCACAGTCACAATGTGAATATAACCCAACCAATCACACGATCAACACACTCACACACACTAATAAATAAAAATATGAACACCGATTTATTTTACGTGGAAAAACCCTCCAGTACAAAGGGAAAAAATCACGGGACCGTGACCCCAAACCTTCCACTATAACTTCAAAGTGGGTACACCAAGTGTTCTTCCCTAATCAAATAGGGACTGACAAATAGAGCATTACAATATCACCTCAAAAATACAAAGAAACCATCACTAAAACAAGTGGAAAACCAAAGATAAAAGCTGGAAGAAATCCAAAACAAGAACTGAAGTCTGTCACGAATAACCAGCTGTAGGAACCTCCAAATGGCAATCCAACCATCCAAAATGTAGGTCTATACGTCTACAACCACCCTGCAAAATTTCAACCTGATCGGAGAAGAGATTACCGCAAGAAGAAGTGGATTTCTGGGCTGCTGTTTTCAAATCCGAGAAAAATAGCTTTGTCCCTTCTCTCTCTATTCTTTTCCAATTCTCTCTATTCTTGTTTTGAGGCTTGCCCTAGTCTTTTTATTTAAAACCTAAAGTGTGAGAATAACACTTTTCATCCCCAAACTTGTAACAAAGGTTAAGCAAGTCATTTTCATCTATATGGGCTCAAATAGATAAAATACATGGGTCATCCTCGTAGGAGGAAAACCCAACATTGGGTTGGGTTGGGTGAGATTTGAGACTAAGTTTGTAATTGTGACTGAAGTGTGACTTTGATGTGACCAACTATGACTTTGTACATGGGTTAGGGTGGGGTGGGAGATGGGGTATGGCGAAATTTTTTACTAAATTTGTAATTGTGACCAAATTATAACTTTGTGTGACCAACTTTGACTTTGGGTTGGGGGGGTGGGTATGATGGAGATTGGGAAACTTGCGACTAAAATTGTAATTGTGACTAAAATTGATTTTTTACGTGAGATGGAATGAGGTTGGGTAGGGAAAATTTTGTTACTAAATTTGTAATTGTGACTTTGTGTGACCAACTGTGAGTTTGTGGGGGTGAGGTGGGGTGGGTGCGGGGGTGAAGGGTTAAATTTGCAATTAAATTTGTATATGTGACCAAATTGTGACTAACTGTGACTTGTGAGAAATATGAAATGTGACTGTTTGATTTGTGACTTTGTGTGACTCTTCTAATTACATATGTAACCAATTATATGGGTGATTATGACCTCCCACACCCCCCCGGGTGACTTTGTGTGACTATTGGACGTGACCCGTTTAATTAATTTATATGTTACAAAATTTTATCTATCACAAATTTGACCAATTATTTTGACCAAAATATTGACTTATTGCGACAAATAATTGTGACTAATAAATAAATAATGTAACGCCCCGAATTCCGCGGAGCCCGGGACGCCACTTCGTCCTTTAAATCTGATTTTATTGCGAAAATAATTAAAAATTTCAAACATCATATTTATTATTTGAAACATTTGAAACAACATTTTTGCGGAAGAAATGAATTTATAAAACATCACATCCATTGTTTAAAAGTTAAAGCGGAAACTAAATTTTAATCAATTTAATAAAAACAATTCCTAAAAATTAAATCTTAAATTTTTAAAGTAAAGTAACGATAAATAATTAAATTGAAGACATTTATGAAACTTGATTTAAAAGAAATGAACGCCACGTCATCGTCTCAAATTAACTTTGAAAATAATGATTTAGCGAAAAATAAAACAACAATTGAAATTTCATTTCACATAATTTTATAAAGTTTGACCCAAAAGGTCACCAATTCGAATATTGAAATAAATTGGAAATAAATTTGGAACAAACATAAAACATTTCTACAATCTCAATAATGGCCATCATCGCACGCCTCGCCGCCGACTCCGTCATCTGCAAAATCTGTTTGGGAAAACGTGAGTATTTCAAAGAAATACTCGGTAGACTCGCGCATAATAATCATTTAACATTATAAATTAAAACACATAATCATGATATTCAAGTTCTCAGGTGTCTAACGATCACCAGTATTCTCGTGAACATACAAGTTCAAGTCTCATGCATTTAAGCAAGTAATTCTCATGAACATAAAAGTTCAAGTTCTCATGCATTTAAGCAAGTAATTCTCATGAACACAATCATACATGCTAAACTTATAATCCAAAAAATTATTGATGCGCACTTTTGAAAAACGTAAATTTGTAGATTAGAGTCTACCTTAATTTCTCGAGTATTGAGCAAACGGGAATAAACACTTTCAAATGTTCTCGCGCCTCGTCCAGCATAACTTAAAATAATAAGTCCAATTAATACTTTAAAACTGATTTAAATGACTTTGAACTTTAGGGACTGGAATGATTATTTTAAAACTTGGGGAACTAAAATGAATACTTTGAAAGTTGAGGGACTAAAATGAATACTTTTGAAAGTTGAGGGACTGAAATAGATAACTTGTAAAACTTGGGCTTAAAATCAAATGAATTTAATCTATAGGGACTGAAATAAAATGGGTTTGATACTTAGGGGCCAAAATAATAACTTTTAAAACTTGGAGATTAAATTGAAAATCTAGAATAATTGATTTAAGAAAATGAGAGGGCTGATTAAAACTATTTAAAAATTTAAGGACTGAAATTAAAAGTTTTAAAGCCAAAAGGGCCGAATTAAATCAATTTTGGAACTTAGGGACTAAGTTGCAATTTATGAAACTTAAAATATAAAAATCAGTTTCCATTCCCTTTCTCCCATTCCGGTATAGAGACGGGAGAGAGACAGGGAGGACGCGACGCTGCGCTGCGCCGGTCTCCAGCCGGCGAAACGCCGCGCTGTGTGGCGGCGGGCGGTGGGTAGGACAAAAGGGTCAAATTTTTGGGGATCTAGGCGCGAGTTTAGGTGCAAGACCGAGGCTAAAACGAGGCTGCTGTTTCGTGATTTTCGGCGAAAAAGTGGTGGTTGAGGTAAGAAAATGAACTTCTTGCTTCATGGGTTTTTCCCTTCTTGGTTTTGATTTTGATTTTTGGTTGGGATTGGGCAGTGATGATGATGGGTTTGTGCGGTGGTGTCGCGGCAGGATTGGGGTGGTTTCGTACGGTGGTTGAGGTGATGATAACGGTGGTGAATGGCGGTCGGTGATGATGGTAATGATGATGATTTGCTTGTGAAATTCATGTTGGTTGGGTGAAAGGGCTGTGGCAGAGGCGGTGGTTTGACTGTGGCGTGCTGGGGCGGTTGGGTGGTGGTCCTTGGTGGTTTTTGAATCTGAATTGTGCATCAGTGTTACGGGTTTGAGGTGCGAAGATTGGTTAGCTTCCGGAAATGGTGATGAGAACAGATTGGTATTGAAAGTTAAATTGCAGATTGGAGCTGAAATCTGTTGATTAAGGTTGATGGAGGTTAGAAATTGGTTTGTGGTAAATTGTGGCTCGATTGGGAGTGTGGATGTGGGTTATGAAATTGGAATTCGGCTGGGCAGTAGGTGGTGGAGGCAGTGATCTGGAATTGTTAAGGTTGAGATGATGAAACCAAATTTGATCAGTTTGAGACAGAGATTCATACCTAGAGTTTCTTTCTGTTCACATGGGTTCGTATGGGTGAGGAATAGGAGTGTATATGTATTGATTTGCTTCTGATCAAGACTATGGAAAGATGGTGAGATTGAAGGGAGTTACAAGGGGCAATGGCGGATTAAAGGGGAAGGATTTTGGGAATTAATAATTATCCATAACTGGATAGCATGAAACTGGAAGGAGATAATTTCTGGGAAGAAAAGAAATAAAAATGTGAGGAAATTGTGAAGAGCTCGGTTTATGCAGAAGGCTGGATTGAGGGAAAAGATTGAGGAGAATTCAAATAAGTTGCAGGGTTAACGTGATTGAGCAGATGATAGGGAAGGAAAATTGTGTGAATTTGGGAGGATTTAGCTAGTGAATTATATGTTGATTTGGTGATTGAGTGAGAGAGGATTAGGGAGAGAAACTGGTGGATGGAGAGGGGATACATACCCAGGATTTTTTTGCAGAGAAATGTTGTGGATGATCTTGAGTTATTGGGGAGGATTTTGAGGTTGATCAAGATGTATTGAAGGGTGATCATGGGGAAGGGAAAAATGTGCTGAATATGATAATGAAAGTTGTGGAGGAAATTTTGGGATTGAATGTGGATTGGTGATTTAAAATATTTTGGACTTAAATAATTAAAATTTGGATTAAAATACATAAATAAATAAATAATGAAAATAAGATACTTTCATAAAAATTGAAATCGAACTACGATAAATTTAAATAATTTAAAATTTAACTTAAATGGCTAGACGAAAATGTGTTGAAAATTAAATAGGCCAAAGTCGTAACGACACGTTTTAAATAATATTTATAAGTCACGGAAAATTGTCGGTCGCTACAAATAACATATGACCAACTATGAATAATTGTGACCAATTATATTAGACATTGTGACCATCTATGACTTTGTATGACCACTGAACGAGGATATGACCTCACGTTACTGGAATGTGACCTTTGACCTAATTGCACCTTTGTGTGACCGAACATAATCGTGACCAAGAAAATAAGCCATTTAATTATTTGATGATTGTAACAAAAAATATTGACTAACCGTCTGATTAATTGTGACTTTATGTGACTTGTGATGGGTAGAATGTAACTGTTTGATTTGTGTCAACCGTGACTTTGCGTGACTTTTCTAGTCACAAATGTGACCAATTATATTAGAGATTATGACCAACTATGACTTTGTAATTATTGGATGTGACCCGTTGAATTAAATTATATGTTATAAACTTTATGTGACATAACTATGACCTTGTGTGACCGAACTGTGACATTGTGTGATCGAACTGTGACATTGTGTGATCAAAATGTGACCAAATTGCGACCTTGTGCGAGCGAACTGTGACTTTGTGAGACCAAATGTGACCAAACTGTAACGTTGTGCGAACGAACTGTGACCTTGTGTGACCAAACTGTGACCTTGTGTGACCAAACTGTGACTTTGTGCGAACGAACTGTGACCTTGTGTGACCGCACACAAAACTGTGACTTTGTGTTACCAACTGAGACTTGTATGTATTGGGTTGCGATTAAATTTGTAATTGTGATTTGTGAATAAAGTATGACTTTGTGTGACCAATTATGACTTTGCGGGTGGGATGGGATGGGACGGGACGGTGGGGTGGGAGGGGTGTGGAAAAGTAGAAGAAAAAAATCATTTTTGAATGGAATGGGTGTCGGTAGGGATGAAAATAATACCCACGAACTCGATACCCGATGGAGACCCGACATAAATGGGCGGGGATTACCCGATTAAATGGGTTCGTGGATAGGATATGGAGGTAAATTTAAAAACCCGACATGGGTATGGATCAGGTGTGAGTTTTACTGATGTGATCCGGGATAGGAGCTCAAAGGAGAAGTCAAGTCACGGACGACGCAACAACATTCGACATAGGAAAATGAACAATTTCCATGTTGGAAGCTAGTCGAGACGACGAGTGGATCAACCTCATTCAATGCGTCGAAGAAAATTGTGAAATCACAAATTCACGACCGTAACATACACTACTCACGGCCGTAACTTACAGTGTCACGGCCGTAATGCAGTCTCTGCCAAATTATGAATTTCCGGGGAAAAAGGATTTACGGCCGTAAATAAAGTCTCACGGCCGTAACTGAGAATCAGAAAGCTTCTTACGGCCGTAAGGGAGTTAGTCACGGCCGTAAAGGCCAATACGCGTGAATTTTAGGGTTTTATTTATTTCCTTATTTTTAGGTAGTTGTTTCCTTGTTTAATTAGAACTCTTAACCTAGATTTTGACCCTATTTATAGGGATGTAATTTTCATTATTCATGAGACTTTAACCAACTTTGATATATTAATTGAGAGGCAAATTGCTTTCACATTCTTATTCTTTATTGAATAAAATCCGAACTTGCGAGTTAATTCTTGTTGTTCGAATCTTGGGTGAGATTTATTTTCATTGTGATCAAGAGGTCAGCATATCTATTGATTGTGTTGGTTGCTTGATTCAATTAATTTGAATCAATCTCTAAATCGTGGTTTATTGGCGTTCTTGGGTCGATTCCAATAATTTGTGGGTTGCGTAGCTACAATTGCTACGTGGTTTGCATCATCTGGTATCAGAGCTTAGGCTCCAAAAATCAAGGTTATATCTTGTTTTTGTTTTTTTGAGTTTCTTATTCTTGTTCTTCGTGTTCTTCCAGTTTTGAGTCTTTAATCAAGAAAAGTGTCACAAAAAATTCAAAAGTCGTTATTTCCTTCGTTTGTTATCCGAATTTAATTTCGTTTGTTTCGTTTTTCTCGTAGTTGAATTTTCAAATTCAAAAAAAAAAAAAAAAAATTATTTCCATTCAAGAACCACTTTCTTGAATTTCTACAATATTCTTGAAATTTCTTTCTTCCGTTTATTTTTCAAGCAAGAAAATAAATTCCTTCTTGCTAATTGGTGTCTAGATCATCTATTCTTGAGTTTTCTTTAATTACCACATAAGGGATGGATTATGATCCGAGTTCGTTGTTCCAAACTAGATGTTATGTGGGACAAAAGGTGTGCAGTTTGGCAATTGATAGAGAGTGCTTCACTAATTTTGCTAATATCACCATGGTTGAAAAATTGGGATTATCTCTAATACCGCACAGTAGACCTTATTGTGTGACGTGGATGAGGGAATTTGGAAAGTTCCATGTAACCAAGCAAGTCCTAGTGACTATCACCCGTGAAAAATATATTGATGACGTATTTTGTGATGTAGTGCCTTTAAAGTCTTGTCATATTTTATTGGGAAAATCATGGAGTTGTATGAGGGAAGCAATTTATTATAAGAGTATGCACATATACAGGATTCTTACGAGAGGGAAAACATTCACACTGTATGGGTTGACACTCGAGGAAGCACTAGACGATTCGAGGAAGGTAAAAAAAGAGAGTGAGAGGAAAGTTGTAGTGAGATTGCAAGAGGATCCTCGAGATAGGGATGTTGAAAAGAAGGAGGGAAAGCTGAAACTAGAAACAGTTGATCAAATTCCAAAATTTAATGTAGGAGATGCGGAATTGGGTAATAAAGAGGTGGATGAACAAGATGTTAAAATTATTGATGAGGATATGCATGAATTGAAAGTTGACGGGGTAGAGAATGAAAACATGAAAGAATTGGTTAAGGCCAAAAATTTAGAAGATGTGGTTAAGCTTGAAAATGTGGAGTTAGAAGAGGTGGATGAGTATGAGAGAAAAGAAATAGAAGAGATTGAGCAAGAAGTTACAACAAAAGAAGGAAGTGAAGAGAAGGACATCGTTGTTAGGGAAGAGGATTTGGAGATGATATACCATGAGTATAAGGATCCATTCTTGTACTTTGTGAAACTAACATTTCCCGCCCTATTTTGCTTAAATCTTTCTTGCAGGTTGAATATACTTGGAGGTTTGAGTCACACCACATTTGGCCAAGGAAGTTCTTATTTCGACTCGTCCTTCCAATCCAAGTATTCGACTATTGGTTGATCCTATGTAATGGAGGCAAAAAATTTCCTTTTGATCCAGGCGGTGCGCTGAAACACCATGAACCAAGCTATGATTCGGGACGAATCATCTTGAAGAAGGGGAGAATGATGTGATCCGAGATAGGAGCTCAAAGGAGAAGTCAAGTCACGGACGACGCAACAACATTCGACATAGGAAAATGAACAATTTCCATGTTGGAAGCTAGTCGAGACGACGAGTGGATCAACCTCATTCAATGCGTCGAAGAAAATTGTGAAATCACAAATTCACGGCCGTAACATACACTACTCACGGCCGTAACTTACAGTGTCACGGCAGTAATGCAGTCTCTGCCAAATTATGAATTTCCGGGGAAAAAGGATTTACGGCCGTAAATAAAGTCTCACGGCCGTAACTGGAATCGACCCAAGAACGCCAATAAACCACGATTTAGAGATTGATTCAAATTAATTGAATCAAGCAACCAACACAATCAATAGATATGCTGACCTCTTGATCACAATGAAAATAAATCTCACCCAAGATTTGAACAACAAGAATTAACTCGCAAGTTCGGATTTTATTCAATAAAGAATAAGAATGTGAAAGCAATTTGCCTCTCAATTAATATATCAAAGTTGGTTAAAGTCTCATGAATAATGAAAATTACATCCCTATAAATAGGGTCAAAATCTAGGTTAAGAGTTCTAATTAAACAAGGAAACAACTACCTAAAAATAAGGAAATAAATAAAACCCTAAAATTCACGCGTATTGGCCTTTACGGCCGTGACTAACTCCCTTACGGCCGTAAGAAGCTTTCTGATTCTCAGTTACGGCCGTGAGACTTTATTTACGGCCGTAAATCCTTTTTCCCCGGAAATTCATAATTTGGCAGAGACTGCATTACGGCCGTGACACTGTAAGTTACGGCCGTGAGTAGTGTATGTTACGGCCGTGAATTTGTGATTTCACAATTTTCTTCGACGCATTGAATGAGGTTGATCCACTCGTCGTCTCGACTAGCTTCCAACATGGAAATTGTTCATTTTCCTATGTCGAATGTTGTTGCGTCGTCCGTGACTTGACTTCTCCTTTGAGCTCCTATCCCGGATCACATCATTTACTCCAATACTCATACCCGACCCGCATACCCATTAATTTCCTTTAAAAATTATATAATTTAAAACAAAAGTGATTGTTTAAAATAAATAAATAAAAATTAGAACACAAATATCTATTGACATTGTTGTCGTCTAAACCTTAATATGTTTAAATTATTGACTGTGTTAACGTCTAAAAAAATTGTTCAAATTCGCTTGTATAATTTTAACATATAACAAGCTTTTTTCAACTCAAATTCAAGTGAAACCCAATAATTAACTGATTCAAGTTAATCCGGAGTACATATAACCTATTTATAGCCTAAAAAATAAAAAATAAAAAAATTAATAATGGATTTTAAATGGGTATAGAAGCAAACCCGCCTCCGACCCGCACCCGACCCGCAATTTTTAAATGGGTATATGGGTAGGGTATGGAGGTTATAAATATTTAGTGGGTAAGGTACGGGTTTGGCAAACCCGACCCATTGCCATCACTAGGTGTCGGAGTAGGGTTGGGGCGGGGTGGGTGTGAAAAATTAGAAGAAAAAAATCATTTTTGGTTGGGGTGGTGGAGTGGAGTGGGGTGTGGAAAGTAGAACAAAAAAATCATTTTCGGGTGGAGTGGGTGGCGGGGTGTGTAGGGTGTAGAAAGTTAGAAGAAAAAAATTATTTTTGGGTGGGGTTAGGTCGGGGTGGATGTGGGTGTGGAAAATTAGAAAAAAAATCATTTTTTGGTAGGGTGGGAGGTGGGGGTAGGGTCTGGGCGGGGCAGTGGGGTGTAGAAAAGTAGAATAAAAAAAATCATTTTGGATGGGGTGGAATGGATGGGATCGGTTTGTTGGATGGGTGGCGAGGTAGGATGGGTGGGGTGTGGAAAATTAGAAGAAAAAAATTATTTCTGGGTGGGGTGGGTGGCGGAGGTAGGTTCTGGGCGGAGTGTGGAAAAGTAGAAAAAGAAAAATCATTTCTGAATGGAGTGGGTTGGATCGGTTGGGTGGGTGGGTGGCGAGGTAAGGTCGGGGGGAGGGGTGGGTGTGAAAAATTAAAAGAAAAAAAAAATTAATTTTGGGTGGGGTGAGTGAGGGGATAGGGTCTGAGCGAGTTGTGGAGAAGTAGTAGAAAAAAATCATTTTAGGTGAGGTGTGTGGGGTAGGGTCAGGGGAGGGTGGGATGGGGTGTGGAAAATTAGAAGAAAAAAAATAATTTTGGGTGTGATTGAGCGGGTGGCGAGGTAGGGTCTGGACGAGTTGTGAAAAAAATAGTAGAAAAAATCATTTTGGGTGAGGTGGGGTGGGAAGGGAAAACATCTCAAGGAAAAAAAAAAACTCATTTTTGGGGTGGGGTGGTGGGCGAGGCGGGGGTGAGGGATGTTGTGACGTCAAATTTTGAATTTTTGATTTAATATTATATTAGTTTTAATACAATATAAAATAGATAATTATGTTTATATTATATATAATATTATATTTATTTTTAATTATTAAACACCCGATTTTTAAAAGAAAATGTTAAGTTTGTTAGTTTTAGAAAGTGAAATTCAAAATGTTGTATTTATGTACTTTTTCCAATTTTAAAACCCGACATGAGTATGAATCAAGTGTGATTTTAACTATAATACCCATACTTGAGTCCATGACCCGCATACTTGTTAATTTCCTTGAAAATTATAAAATTTAAAACAAAAGTGATTGTGTAAAAAAAAAATAGATAAATAAAAAATAGAACTCAAATATATATTAACACTGTAAACGTTTAAACCTTAATATATTTAAACTATTGACTTTGTTAACGTTTAAAAAAATTGTTCAAATTCGCTTGTTTAGTTTCAACCTAGAAAAAGCTTTTTTCAAGTGAAATTCAACATTTAATTGATTCAAGTTAATCTGGAGCACATCTAACCTATAACTATTTATAGCCCTAAAAGAAAAGAAAAATAAAAATAAATAAATATTAATGAATTTCAAATAGATATAGAAGCATACCCGCCTCCGACATGCCATCGACTCGCCATTCTTAAATGGATATATGGGTAAGGTATGAATGTTGTAAATTTTTAGTGGGTAGGGTATGAATTTGACAAATCCGACTCATACCCGACTCATTGTCATCTCTATCCCAGGTAACCCACACGCCATGCATGTGGGGGCTTCTTATTAAGTTCTTTCAATTTTTTTTTTTAAATATCATTTTACAGTGTAGCCAACGGTCTTTTAACCTTTTTTTATTTTTTATTTTATTGCAACAACTTTTTTATTATATATATCTTCACTTTGTACTTAAAATTAGGGGTGCACAAATAAATCGTAATCCACTAAATCAAATAAACCACAATAAATGGTTTGGTTTGGTTTCAAACGGTTTGATTTGATTTGGTAAAAATTCAAACCGTTTTAAACGGTTTGATTTAAAATTTTGTTACAAATCGTCCAAATCAAAACCGTGTTCATCCCTACTCAAAACATTCACACCAAAAAAAAATTATATTCTCCACAATTTTAACAAAATTATTTTTTCTTCATAAACAAAATTGTTCCAAAATTTCAACACCATGTTTTTTCATATTCTCAACTATTTCAACATAATTATTTCTTCTTCTTCTTCTTCTTCTTCTTCTTAAACACAATTGATCCAAAACTCAACAAGTAAATGGATAACGAAAGTAATGTGTTTGTGCCACAAATAACTCCCGATCTACTTCTACGAGAAGGACATAAATTCTCTTCAATTGATGAGGTATTTAAATCCTACAATACGTACACTAAAATAGGCGGCAAATCCGAAACATGGAGTTGGAAGCAGGCGAACCTTCGCCATTGGGATTCATTATTTGTAATTTACGACAACAACATAACGATTAAATCACAACCAATTTAGTAAAATTAAATAAAAAATATTTACATAGTCCACAAAGAGGTTTAATTAAAAAAAAAAAAAAAGATTAAGTATCTGTTTGTTAAAATTTTTAATCTGTATATTTTTGGTCATTTCATTATTAGAATATTATTTTTCACCTTTATATGTGAGACCCAAGGTCATGCTTTAGATCGGCCTTCTATCTTGCCTGATCGATACAAATTCACGATGTCTTACAATAATTTAGGAGTTCGAAATATAATAGGTCGGGATTACCTTGATCAATGGGTCGATCGCATCTATGACCAACAACCAAATAAGCACATGGTTGGACAAGAATGTCCCTGTCATGCATAGATCGGGATTGATGCCCGACCTCATTAAGTTACCAAATCCGTTCATCTACAAGTGACATGTCTGCCCGAGCTTATCCTGTAACGTAGGTCGGGTATTCTTGGCCTTGTCTTGCTTAATCCTATAGTGTTTTATGGACGGTACATCCTGGCCATATTATGTCTACAAGTCCAATACAAACGGGTTCAAAGCCTTATTTGTTTATGGGCTTTACCAATGGGCCACCTTCTTGGGCCCTCGAAATAAGACAAAACCTATGAGGAAACGTCCTAAAAAGGGGGAAGTACAATTCTTGTAAGGTTAGAACTCCTCCTAAAATGTAAGTTTATATCAAAATAACTCATTCTTTAATTAAAAAAGATTATGGGCTTTTCAGCCCTATAAATACATCTCATTTTATCACATATTATTTATTCATAATTCTTTACATATATTCTAGTTATATATTTTCTGCTTCCCTCCAGAATACTAATTCTCACATCGGAGGGGCGACGAGGTCATCCCTTGTTGTCTTTTTTGCAGATTTCTTGAAAGCTTGGATCATCATCTCTAACAAAATATCAGTTTTTGATCTCGTCGCGTCAAGGTCAGAAAAACTACCGAAACACTTTCTATAAACACGTTCCCCTAAAATATCCAATCCAAAAAGCTAAATAAGCCAAATTTAATAATTAAATTTAAATATTTCATTAATCTAACACTTCTTAATTATATATTTCATCCATAAAATCAAAATTTACTACAAATTTAATTTTAATTCCTATCGAGAGGGGATAAATTAGGGATGGACATTTTAATTTGATGATACAACTAGTAGCAAGTTTGTAACAACTCAATAGTAACATCGTTTATTTGAATAATTGAATCTTACCAAAAGGACGTCGCGGTAAATGGTGTTAAAATATGTACTTAATAACGTATTATTTTCTTTTGTTTTTACTAAATAATACTAAAGAGATAAATGTACATTGCAAATTCACGATTTTTAAAAAAGATAGATAAAATCGAATTCCAGTTGATAGTTTGCATATGAGTTTAGTTCTAATAATTACGTAAACACACGTGATTTTAATTTTTATTTCGAATACTTGAAGTGTGATGGATGATTCCGATTATCAATATATGTATCAACATGCCTACTTTGTTATTTGAGGCGTGCAACAATTATGTTGTCCACCTTTAATGGTAAAATGTTAAGTGTCTCATTTAAAAATTAATTGAACACTTGTTGTATTTTCATTTATAATTTGTAATCATTATCCAAAAAAAAAAAAAAAAATCACGACCAACGCATTGTGAAGTTGAAAATTTTAAGGTGGAATGTTTGCACTGAGGTGAGGATAAATAGACCAAAATAGAGAAGTACTTGTATTTATTATTTTATAGTATTCTTATTTGTCTTTTTTTAGTTTTAATTTAATCTAAATAATATAAATTAATTACTTTAAGTTGTTAATTATTTCAATTATCGTTGAATTTATGTCTATATTTTCAACTGATCAATGACGTTTAAAATATTGAGTTTTAACCAATAAACTCATGAGTTAATTGTCTCAATAATCACAGAACTATGTTTATATTTTCGACTGATCACTGAAATTTTAAAGTGTCAAGTTTTTGCCATTAAACTTATGAGTTAACTTTTCCAATGATCACTAAACTTATGTCTATATTTTTCGATTGATCATTGAAGCTTAAAATATCTAGTTTTAGGCTCTGTTTGTTAAAAAATTTGTGTTTAAAAATATATTTTTTTATATTTTCGAGGTAAGAAGTGTGATTAAAAAATTGTTTGGAGAATTTTATTGTTTATATATATATATATATATTACGTCTTTTGGTTTGCCATATAGGGGCTTAGTCACTAAACTTATCAAAATGTTAGACGTTAGTCTTTGATTTAACTTCCGTAACAAAATTGGTGATATGGAAGAAGGAACTTACACATGACATCACGTCGCCTTTAATCGATCAATCATGACATACCAAATTGCAATCTAAGAAATTTTTTAAAATGCATTTGATTAATCACTAAGTTTTAAAAATGCTCAATTGTTCACTAAACTTTAAGGTGATTGAATTTTGATCATTAAACTTGTAAAAATAACACGACTGACCCTAGGGATGACAATAATACCCACGAACCCGATACCCGATGGAGACCCGACATAAATGGGGGGGATTACCCGACTAAATGGATTCGTGAGTAGGGTATGGAGGTAAATTTTAAAACCCGACATGGGTATGGGTCGGGTGTGGGTTTTACTACAATACCCATACCCGACCCACATACCCATTAATTTCATTTAAAAATTATAAAATCTAAAACAAAAGTGATTGTTTAAAAAAAAATAAAAAATAGAACCCAAATATTTATTGACATTGTTATCATCTAAACCTTAATATGTTTAAACTATTGACTTTGTTAACGTCTAAAAAAATTGCTCAAATTCGCTTGTATAATTTCAACATATAACAAACTTTTTTCAACTCAAATTCAAGTGAAACCCAATATTTAACTGATTCAAGTTAATGAGGAGCACCTATAACCTATTTATAGCCTAAAAAAATAATAAAATAATAAATTATTAGTAATGGGTTTTAAATGGGTATAGAAGCAAACCCGCACTCGACCTGCAATTTTTAAATGGGTATATGGGTAGGGTATGAAGGTTGTAAATATTTAGTGGATAGGGTACGGGTTTGGCAAACCCGACCCCATACCCGACCCATTACCATCACTAACTGACCCGAACATTTATAAATGATCTTCTAAATTATCAATTCCATACAACAAATCATCAGTGGAAGATGTTTTTGAAAGTTAACAAATCAAAGTCATTTCTAAAAAATTCTTATTTGACAAATTGGTGGGTTGTGGTTGATCGGTTAAAGGTAATATGGTGGGACATGCACATTCGTATGCTAGGTCACAAATTTCTTTACTAAAGTTACATTAATGACTAAAGTTCAATATTTTTATAAGTTTAAGAACTAAAACTCGATATTTTAAAATTCAATGATTCATTAAAATATATATATAAGTTCAGTGATTATTGAGATAATTAACTAATGAGTTTAATGACTGAAATTCGATATTTTAAACTTCGATGATTGGTCGAAAACATAGATATAAATTTATTGATCAAAATTCGACACTTTAAACTCTAGTAATTAGTCGAAGACGTAGTTTCAGTTATTATTGGGACCATTAACTCTACTTTAAGGGTTTATTTTTTTCTTTTTTGTACACAGACTTCATAAAAACCACATTTTGTGAAATTGATTTCTCATTTAAAAAATAAACAAGGGTAATATAAAGAAATTTTGCCGCATTTTTTTTTTTTTAGAGTTTGGAAAGAATGGGTTTTTTTTTTTTTTTTTGAGAATGTTTGATTAAAAAGTAGAGACAAATTTTAAATTTACATATAAATATATATTACAAGAATGAAATGTTCAAAATGTATTTCATAAAGAATATGAGTTTTGGGAAAAAGAAAAACAAGGCTTAAGGGCATCTCCAATGCAGCGGCAAAATGGATCCAATGCAGCACCATTTCTCACGCTGAAATGGTGCTGATGAACAGTGCAGCGCCAGATTTGGCGCTGCACTGTTCATATACCGCACCAGCGGTATGTTTTTTTTTTTTTTTCCTTAACTTTAATTTATATATATTTTTTGTCCCTATTTCATTTTTTTCTCCATTTTGTTCCCTACACTTTTGTTTAGTTTGATTTAAAAAAGTGATGTATATTTGAGATTGTTCATTTCAATAAATTGTAGTGTTTTATCTTTTTATTCAAAGATATTTAACAATTATTAAAATATAAAACGTTTTTTCTATTTAATTACCGAAATTATTAAATGTAATGAAATTGTATTTTCTTAAAAATAAAAATTATAGAAAATGATGAATAATGTACATTTGGTGTAAGATTTAGTGTTGCTGGGTTGGAGTAGAGAAGCTGGAATAGTGTAACTGTAATTCAAATTTAGTATAAAAGTGATAATTTAATGTAAAATTTAGTGTATGTGGGTTGGAGATTGCCTAAACAAGGACTAAACATTTAATTTCATCTTTATTTCACTTTTAACTTAGTTATTTGAATTTCAATCTTTAAATCTCTTTTTTTTTTTTTTTTTTAAACTTATTTTCAATCACACTTCTCTCATAAATAATTTTACACATAAATAAAAAATTTACCTTTTAACTATACATTTTCAAAAATTGATTTTATAAATCAATTCTAAAAAAATGGAGCTCAAATAGTGACTTTGTATAACATGAATGTTATGTGAAACTACTTGTCTCGATTTGTTAAATATTAATCTTTGAAGGGTTCAAGCATCAACCTCCCCTCGAGTTAATTGCAAACTTGCGTAGGTGAAAAAAATGTTTATAAAAACTTATACGCAGGTTAAAAAATTAATATATAGGTGCATAAAGTATTATTATGGATATTTCTGTAATTTTAATTACATGATAATGTTTTTATTTATAGTATATTAACACTTAGCCCTTGTTTGATATTCATTAAAATTTTCTCTTTTTTTAATAGTATTCAATTTCAACAATTCATTAAAAGTCAAGCCTACAATATTTGATTTTTTAACTAAATTTCAATCATCCATTCTCTTAAAAGTCACTATTCATTTCCAAAAAAAAAAACTATTTGTAAACAATATCAAGCACACTATAAAGTATAAACAAATGTGTTATGTGGAAATTAATTAACTTAATATTTTGAAAAAAAATATGGTATTAATTAAATTTTGTGAAAATAAATTGAATATTAAACAAAAAAATCGAATACTTCCCCTTATCAACTCCTTGATCAATCCGATCTCAAAAAGAATTATTTTGATTAACGATACACCATTGACCCTTGAGTTGAGGAGATTTAAATAGACAAATACTACTAATAAAATGTATCTTCAAATTATATTATCAAAATTTTAATTACTTATCAACCCCCACCTTCTTAAACATGTGGTATGTTGGTTAAGTACCTAGGGCATAGCTCAATGATTAAAAGGTGAGAGTGAAATATCATTTGAGCTGACACTCAATCTTGTTCCACTAAAGCACATCTTGTGGGCAAGTGGTGAGCCTTAAGGTGAGGGTTCCACATCCTAATATGGTCATTAAGTGGGACCCACAATTTGGTGGGTCCGAGAAGAAATGTAGGGTTCTGAAATTGGGAGATGTATCTAAAAGGGTTGAATTATTGAAGAATTTGGAATTCCAGTCAAATATCTACTAAATAATTCACACGTGAAAAGGTTTCATAAAGGCAATAGTGATTGGAAGAAAGCTCAACGAAAACTATGTAGAAAGTTACAAAAAGGTAAGATTCACAAAAAGTTGTTACTTTCACCTCTTACACTTTGCACAAAGTGTGAAAAGGAGAAGTAATGTTACAATAATAGTTTTCTTCCTAGAGTTAATAATTAATAGGCTGAAAACTTTTTTTTAATTATTTATTTAGAAATTGTTTATTCTGCAGTAAAAATATCGTCCAAATGTTTGTATACATGGAGATAGAAATAAAGCAAAATATAGAAAAATTAGAGGTATATATTGTCACGTCCTTAGAATTGAGATAACATGTCTTTGAGCTATGCGTAACTCTATATGATCCATATAAGAATAGTTTAGCAAGCGTTGTGCAGATGAAAATAGGAAGAGATAAAAAAATCTAAAGTAATTCGACCTAAGTCGATCTATCTGTGAACAACTTATAACTCATATCGTTTATTCTTAAAATTGTAGGTGTAACATTATTTACATGGACGTCTGACTAGTGAACCTCACGAATCAAATAATATAAATTTCATAATAGTCGAACTCATTTTTATATATTTAGAGCCCGGTTGGTCTGATGTATTTTTTTCAAAATTTTGAGGAATTTTGGATTTTGAGGAGTGTGCGGTTGAAAAGTATGAAAATTGATGAATCACATAAAAATATGTAGTTAAAAATAAATACGAGGAAATTTTGAAAAAAAAAACACACACAAGACTAAACGGGCTCTTAGACTACAAATCTCAATAAAGATGTATTAGTGATAATTATGGGAGTGGAAAAGGATAATGTGAAGAGTGAAGCACTCGTGCAAAAGTAGATAAAATAAAGGGAAAATTATAGAAATAGAAATGTCATTGTCCGTCACACGAGGGCTAAAGAGCTAGCAACAAAACCATTCCTTGTGCCCACGTGCATACCTTTGACAAAAAAAATGATAATCCATGTCGAATATGCCCTCATAATAATTACTATAAATTTAACGTGTGGACACCCTGGGATTGCCATAACATTTTGTTGCATTTTATATACAACTGTAACACACTAGATTTATTTCCATACATACCTAACACATGCGATGCCCGCTTTCGATCAAAGTATGAACTCATTTTGTTTTGTTGGCCCGCGGTAGGTTCACCGAGACTCAATCTTTTTGCATGGCTCGATTTATGTTGGTCAAATATTTCGTTAAACCTACAATCAAAGTCGGACCTGTCTTTTTCGAGACCTGAAACGAATATTGAATTCTAGGAAAAATGGGCCCCGAATTTATTTTTTTTTTGAAAAAAATCGAAAACAACAAAATTCAAATTCACACAAGATAAATGTACTAAATAATATGAAAATGCACCATAAAATAAAGATAAAATTCTACCATGGTCTTAATAAATTTAAGAAGCTCCATAAAAATTACATCAAATAAAGATAAAATTCTCTCATTGCCATGGTCTGATTTTTTAAAAATGAGCCCCTAAAGCCCATGTGCCCTGATTTCATTGTCTCACTGGAATCAAGGCAGGTCCGGCCCTGCCTACAATCTTATATAAATATTGCTTGTTAAAAGTTTTTGTTTAAAAACAAAGAATGTGCTGTTTTCGAGTTAAAATACATGATTGAAAATTGAAGTGGGATAATATGTGTGATTAAAAAATATATATATTGGCAACAGAGGCTTTAAAACGCCCCCTCCACCTGACTCTAGTTTTGCCATTAAGCGCATTATAGCCAGATGCGTTCTATTCTGGGAAATAGCAAATGTTGATTGTTGAAGGGTACCTTGGTCAAATCCATACAGATATAGAGGTCAATAATGTCTTTTAAATTTTACATGCTAATCCCAACATTATCCATCTTGTTAAACTCAAACAAATCTCTCATTACTTAACATAGTGTAATTATTTCACAAATCTGAAATTTCTGTTTTTTCACTTTCTATTTGCCACTTACTTGACCCCACCATCCAGCATAATTACAAAATAACAGCTAGAGATAGAAACTATCTTAAGAAAGAGAAAAATAAATGCATTCTTTTAAGAGTGTGTTTTACAATTTTTTTTTTTTTTTTTTTTTTTTTTTTACGATTTTTATTTATAAACAATAATGTAATATGTAATTGGATTTTTTTTTTTTTTGAAATTAAAATTTCAGCTGATCAAATATTTTCACGCAACTATTTTTTACTTTAAAAAACAGAAAGAAAATGATCAACGAAATATTAACGCGTTACTTTTTATTAACAATATTTATAAATAAATGTTTATAAACGAGTTGGAAAACATAATTTAATGCAACACATGCTAGAGAAATACAGGGAACAAGATTTTATCTCTGATGTATCCTATAAGGGGATAACCTATTTTATTAAAATATTATCGTTGAACATGTTCGTTCATATGTTGAGCAAATCAAACCGATTGAATCTTTTGCCGAACACTATTACTTATGTTGAGTTTTAAAATTTTATCATTATTAAAAGCATATACTAATCTCAATTGATTATTATTTCACATTCGATTCTGAATTACAAGCATCCAAAACAATATACTTTTCGCTTGAGTATAATGCAGTGTTCTAAAAAGCGTGACGAAGCGTTGAGTTCAAGAGTCAAAATTTTGAAGCTTAAGCGAGAGTAAGCGTTAAAAAGCATTTTTCAATTTTTAAATATTTGATTTAAATTTTACCCATACTTAAACAAGTAAAAAAAAAAAAAAGGGCAGCGCGCGCTTCCGACGCGCTTAAGTGCGCATCGGCACGCTTTGTGCGCGCTTACGCACGCGCTTTTTAGATAAAAAACTTTCAAAACGCATTTTTCGCGCTTTTCGTCAAAACGACGCTCTAGAGACTCGTCGTTCGCGCACTGTGCGCGCGTTTTAGAACACTAGTATAATGTGATAGGTTGTCTAAATGCATGCTCATATTGGTCATTCTCTTATCCGTGTCTATAAAGAACTTGTGACATACAATCGTACTAACACTACTCGATAGCATGTATTTCTGTATTTTATAGCCCCGTGGGACTAGGGATGGCCAAAAACCCCTTTTTGACCCGAACCTGATGAGGCCCTGACCCTAATGAGGCGGAAAGAAATTGTCCCGCTGGTCGATAAAGCGGATTTGGGATTGATATCAATCACCCGAAATGGGTTTGGGGTAGGGTTGACCCGCCCGCTAATTTACTTACTTTAAAAAAAAAAAATTCAAAAAATACAAACAACACACTTTCAAAATACAATTTCTTGCTTATAATAACATCTTTAATTCTGTGATGAATTTGATGCTTGATTGTTTTGACTTTTACTTTTTTTTAGTGAGAATTTTATTTTATTTATTTATTTATTTTGGAGAATGAGTAAGAAAAAAGTTAGAAACTTGAAGAAAATTATGTTTAATATATATATATATATATATATATGGTCGGGGCGGGGCGGGGATGTCCCATTTTGATACCCACCCCGTTTTGATTTAACGGGTAATGAGAGAAGTATGATTTTAATAATTTACTCATGGGGTCCCGAATCCGTCCCATTATCATCTCTACGTGGGACGAATGAAAGTAATAAAATTATACATATTGGGACAATAACTTCTCAATTTCTCAAAGTTATAAAAGCATTAATGTTGTGTTTGATAGCTTTTGTTTTCCATGTAAAAGAATTTCAATGTTTTCCAACTTTTATGAAAAATAAAAATCACAAATCCACTAGAATCAATTTTTCATGGAAAGTAGCCCAAAATATGCTTTAAAATGTTAAACCATAAAATTCTATTCTAAAGAAAATGTAGTGCATCAAATAACTAGGGTGTAAAATTTACATGAAAAATGACATTTTTCATAAAAAAGGACACAAATCAAACACAACAAGAAGTTTCCTAATGTGCTAAACTATACTAGTTGTAAGTCGCTAGCACTTGACTACTAATTTAATAAGACTTGTCACCTAAAAACGGTTAATTTATTTCGAAAGTGTTTGAAATAAAATAAAAAAATAAAATGTAGATGGTGGATGGGAATATGAAATAAAAGACAAGGGGCACCAAATAAATTTATTTATTTTGTGGGTTCAATTATGAAGGCACCGTTTCGTGGTTTGTTTGTGTTTGTGTGTCTCACCTTCTCCAACTATGCCATGTGACATGTGATCTTTCGTAGCTTTCTTGATTGACTTCCGACGAATGCTAGAGATAGAAATTCATCCATCTACACGTCGACTGGCCGGAATTTGACATCAATTCGCCGGAGAGAAAGGAATTACCATGAGTAGTGTTCATAATAGCGTGGAGACTGTAAATGCTGCGGCAACTGCCATAGTTACTGCTGAATCCAGGGTTCAACCGTCTACGATACAGGTATATATAAATTTTTTGTTTTATGTATTTGTGCGTGTAAAGATTTTCATGTTTACTTTGCTTATTGCTAGTTTTTTGATGTGGAAATGTTGCTTGATGTTATCTTTCTCGATTTGTATCTGTTAAATTTGTTGAATGTTAAAATTGAAACTAAAATTCATGTATTTGCTTGTTGATTTTCTTGTTCTGTTGGTTGAATTTGAACCTCTTATTTTATTTTACTATTTTTATGAAAGGAAGTTGAAAAAAAGAGAGAGAGAAAGATTGAAGCCTTGATTTTCCGATCCGAGAATTTAGGTAAAATGGAGCTGATATAAAATTCAAGAAACTGTTTTGTAAACTAAGTTCAAAATTTTCAGAAGCGAAGATGGGGAAGCTGCTGGAGTATTTTTTGGTGTCTTGGTTCACACAAACCCAACAAACGGATTGGTCATGCTGTCCTTGTTCCCGAACCAACTCCACCCGCGGTTGAAGCTACTGTTGCTGAAAATCCAAGCCATTCTGCCACCATGGTATTGCCCTTCATAGCCCCTCCCTCTTCTCCTGCATCTTTTCTCCAATCAGATCCTCCGTCTGCCACCCAATCACCAGCAGGTTTACTTTCCCTAACGGCCCTTTCCATTAACGTCTACTCTCCCAGTGGGACTGCGCCCATTTTTGCAGTTGGCCCCTATGCTTATGAGACTCAATTAGTTTCGCCGCCAGTGTTTTCTGCCTTCACTACTGAACCATCAACTGCCTGTTTTACACCCCCTCCTGAATCAGTGCAAATGACAACACCTTCTTCACCAGAAGTGCCATTTGCTCAGCTTTTGACATCGTCACTAGCACGTAATCGCAGAAACACTGGAACCAATATGAAATTCTCATTGTCACAGTATGACTTTCAGCCTTATCAATACCCGGGAAGCCCTGGAGGTAATCTTAAATCACCAGGTTCAGCAATTTCTACTTCGGGAACCTCTTCACCCTTTCCTGATAAGCTCCATGTTGTTGAATTCCGCAAGGGGGAAGCTCCCAAATTTCTCGGATATGATCACTTCGCCAATCGCAAGTTGGGTTCGAGAGTTGGTTCTGGATCATTGACTTCAACAGGTTGGGGTTCAAGGCTAGGTTCTGGAAATGTAACACCTAATGGTGGGCTTTCTAGGTTAGGTTCTGGAACTGTAACACCTAATGGTGGGGAACCCCCATCTCAAGACAGTTATCTTCTACCCGGCCAAATATCTGAAGTGGCATCCCTTGCCAACTCAGATAAAGAGCCAAAAGATGGTGAAGTTGTAGTTGATTATAGAGTCTCATTTGAGCTCATTGGTGAAGATATTCCAACTTGTGTGATAAAGGAGTTGGTTTCATCAAACAGAACTGCATTGCAAACTGTAAATGAGATGACAATGAAGGGTATGAATCAAAATGATTTGATGGCAGAGAACACTGATTGTTGTAGAGAATATTCTGATGGGGAAACTGTCAATGAAGTTCCTGACATGGCTCGAAGGCATCGTACCATTTCACTAGGTTCTAGCAAGGATTTCAACTTCAACAATGCAAAGGAAGAAGTCTTAGGCAAGTCTGCCATTGACTGTGAGTGGTGGACTAATGACAAAGTTCCGAAGAAGGAATTAGGTCCTCGGAAAGACTGGACTTTCTTCCCAATGCTGCAGCCCGGGATCAGCTAATGCCAAAACGTATGCATATCTCCAATAAAGATTCGAAGTTAAGTTTTACGATCTTAATACTCGTGCAGGTTTCAACCTGAGAATGCAGTTATGGAGGTGGAGTTCCCGCAAGCTCGTGAAAGTTATGTACAAATGCATTCAACAGCTTAGTTGTTCGAGTAAGATCATTCCAAGAGTCCTGTTTTTCTTTTGTCTATTCTTTATTTTAGATGTATACAGTAATCAAACAACCTATTTTTCTTCTGAATCAACTGTGAACAGAAAAAACATTCATGTAAGTAATTTAGTTAATAAAACCTAGTGCATGCCTTGTATTATGATGGAGAAGTTATTTAAGTTTTACATTGCTCAATAAGAGAAATGGTAAAATCCCACAACTTCTTTGCTAATTCAAGATCATTAGCTTGTGAGCTAACTTCTGCCAAGTTACAGTTCGCATAGTACCTCCCATTCATGCCTTTAACATCCGGATGCAGTGCCGCATAGCACGTCGTTGCAGCCCCCTGCAATTGTATGCATTGAGGTCATAATTAAGCTTCTGAATATTTAATCACAAATCTAGAGATTAAGAACATAAGCAGCAGAGTTTCAATTTCATAATCTGATAATAAAAGAAATCAAAGAATTTCCGAGATAAATGCACTATGGTTTTCAAGGGAATGAAAAAATTAACTTCAGTAAGGTGTAAAATTTTCATTCCTGCAATTAGAGTAAATACCTGCTGAATATTTTTCATCACATGCTTGCCAAGAGCATCAACAAGTCCTGCAGTGAAGACGAGTATTTGTTCAGATACAAAAAATGAAACAATTTCCACGTTTAACTAATATTCTGAGCACTAAGATCACAAAGTTTGACAATAACATATTAATAGAATTCTATTTGAGGATATTCATTATGGAATAGTAAGCTCTTTCACATTGATAATCTAAACTGTTGGACTTCTAAGGTTGCTTGAAGATATGTCCCTGAAGAGTAGCACACATGACATTGTTTTTTTTCCAAAAGTCGTAGTTCACTCTTTACGCCTCTGTTAGGCAAACTGTTTTTAAACGATACGTTTCCCCAAACCACATTTTAACCACACGCATTTTCTCTCTCCATTTTTCAACAACATATTTTACCTCGAAAACATCACATTATTTTGTTCTTAAACAAGAAACTGTTAACAAACAAAGGCTAATATTGAGCCTAAACTGCTGAGATTGATTTCAACTTAGAACATTTGCAAGGCACCTAGTAGAGTTAGTAGACATTACCACTGACAAAGCTATGATGACGAAAAAGATTGGTGGCAATTGCTCCAGGATGAATTGAATTAGCTGTTATCTCCACCTTTTCTTCCTTCAATAGAAATCGACCAGATCATTATACTAACAATGGCAGCAAACTAAGGATTGCACATGCAAGACAATGCTCCTTGTTGGTGATTTTAATATACCACTTCTCAAGACTTAAAACATTTAAAGAACTTTCCGTTCATTAGAATGCAGCACATTAGCTAGCATTATTAGGTGATAAGACAACAGAATTTATAGACGACTTTCGTTCTACTACTAATTATCCTATACAGGCTACAGCCAAGTGCAGCACTTAAAAATTAAAAGCCCCTTTCAGGGTTCAGAAAATGGCTGATAGTTGAAAGAAGCGTGTCACTGAAAGGTCAATCCATTATAGTAAATCATGCAGATAAAATCTGTCTCTAAAAGCATATGTCCAGTGTCAGACTAAAGTAAAAAATTAATCACAATGTTCATACTAGACTATAGATATTCGAAAAATAAGCCAAAGTACCTGCAAACGCCTGCCTAATTCATTGGCATGCAGCACATTAGCTAACTTTGATTGTCCATACGCAGATAGACTGTTGTATCTGTATATCATCAAATGCACCAAATAAAGTTTATTGCAGAAATGAAGTCAACCTATTAATGCCTGAGAAAAGGATTAAAGCCTCTGTTTGGTAAAAAAAAAAAAATTGTTCATAAACAAAGAATATAATGTTTTCGAGGTAAAATATGAGGTTAAAAAAGTGATTTTGAAAAATTCGTGTGGTCAAAAAACGGTTTGGGAAAATGTGTTGTTTATAGACAAGAGTTTACCAAACGGATTAGTCTTGAGAGCTCCGTGTTCTCATACTTGGTGGTAAAATGATCACTCTTTTAGTGCACCTTCAATGATACCTAACGAGTTTGATAACTGACGAGAAGAAAATAGCTGAGAAGGAAACAATATTACCCTGTTTGATCATTAATTTTACTGAAGCGGATCCCTTCAGGGTATAAGAACTTGTGCCGTCGTGAAGAGACATTCACTATCCTGCCCTCTTGACTATTTTTACGAGCTGTTTTCTTCATGGTTTCGAGCAATAAATTAGTCAAAAGAAAATGTCCTGCAAGAAGAGAGAGTTAAGAACCATCATGTTATGAAATTGGCAGTTAATGTAACAAAACCCAGCCATTTATTTCCAAAATTAACAAGAGAAGCAAAGATTTCCACATTACATAAAACATATATAGTCGAACTACTAAATAACCTAGAGATTTGGCTCATGCATCTAAAATTTAGTGTTTGTTTGGTGTAGGCAGTTTTTGGGAAATTTTGAGTTTTTTGGAGAACGTGTAGTTGAAAAGTGATGTGTCCCAAAAAAATATGTGGTTGAAAATGAATTTGAGAGAAAAATTGAAAAAAAAAAAAAGGGATGGAGCAAACCACCTTTTAGTTTCGGTTATTTATGAACTAAAAAATGAATAATTGTATCCAAAATCATCATTTAGGAGTTAAATCAGAACTCTTCATATTTTTCTTCTTAATCTCTCTCTATATGTTGAACATCAATGTAATGCATCTTACCCACATGGTTTGTCGCAAACTGCAGCTCTATGTTGTCTTTTGAAAGCAAGAAAGGCGTTGCCATAATTCCTGCATTGTTACTTGTGAACAGGGAAATAAATTACTTATCAATGTTAAGGTATATTTTAAACCATTTTACGAGTCCGTGCAATATAGGCATTGTTTAACGGAAAATGCTTAATCCTAGTTAAGTTAATGACTGCAAATAAAAATGAACTCCTCTAGATTCTAAGAGCCTGTTTGGTGTAGGATTTTTTGAAGGAAATTTGAATTTTTTGGAGAATGTGTGGTTGAAAAGTGTAAAAGTTGTGGGTTAGATTGAAAATGAGTTTTGGAGCCTGGAGGGGAGTTGTCCAAAAATTCCGGGACCAAACAGTGGATAAGAATCAAGATCTCACAAATCAGAAGCATCATTTAGTTATAGCAGAACCTAAAAGCATGCAACTAATTCAGACAAAAGTCTGAATAAGAGGATGGGAGAAACTACGTACTGCCAGTTTGATAAATATACAAGAACAAGTAAATTAGCGTAACAAATAAGACTTAAAGTTTGATCCATGCGTCTCTTACACGAGCACATTTAGAGGAAGGCCCAAGGAATTGAACTCTGAAGCGAACTTCCTTACTGATGAGATTGAACTGAGATCCAACTCCATGGCATCAACTCTGGCTTTTGGAATTTCCTTAGTAATTGTTTCTTTGACCTCATTACCAGCAGAGAGGTTTCTGACGGCCATGATTACATGGACTCCGCGTAATGCAAGAACCCTTGCAGTTTCCGCTCCAATGCCACTTGAAGCTCCTATAATATAATGGTAGTAGACAGGAACGAAATGAAGATCAATGGGATAAAAAATTCTCTCTCTATATCGTCAACCGTCAACAAAATCCATATCCAACAATGAAAACATCTGTTGTTTTCTTATGTTCGCGTCAAATATATCTGGGTTTATCTTTTTCTTTTTCCGTAAAATATCTATGAAAAATTGCGTTGATAGGCTACAAGAACTGGTAAAAGGATTCAAAAGCCCACATTTGACTGCAAAACGGATTCAGTTTTTCATCAAAATCCGTAAGTGCAGGTTTTTCGTAAATAAGTATCACTTCGTACGCTTGAAACTGCTTAATCTCGAAGTTTTAAACTGTTATAAGCGAACTTATTTATTTATTTATTCAAAGTATATCTTGAACACCAGATCGTCAATTGAGCCTTTCTTAGCCATTCAAACACAGATAACCAGCATAACCCAGCTTCAACAAACACGTATATCTTTTGAAGATAAGGGAGAAAGAAAGAACCTGTAACAATGGCAGTGAGACCAGACCCATCAATTCCTTGGGTGACTTCTTCAGCTGTAGAATTAGCTGAAAACCCAGACGCCCCTTTTCTGTTGAATAACCACATCTTTGATCTTTGTCTTCCTCTCAAACTTCACTGCAAAAGTAATTTTGCAATTGTGCAGAGCTGTTTTGGCTTCAAAATTATATGTTGATAAATATAATTTTATTTGTTTGTATTAATATATATTCAAATAAATATATAAATTCTAAAAATTATCGTTTCAATAATATACCTAGCCATTTTTTTAATTTAAAAGTCTATTTTCTGTAATAGAGTAACTGTTGAATTTTGAGAAATAATTTTTTCAATAGCTTCAAATGTCAAACTACTAAAAAGCACATTGACAATGTATATATAGCCTGTTTGTTTTCCAATAAAATTTTCTTATTCTTATTTTTTTATAATATTCAATTTCAATTATTCATTAATAATAAAGTCTATAATCTTTGACTTTTCAACCAAATTTTAACTATCTATTCTCCTAAAAATTTAACTTGCAATTTCATGTGTCAATGTTTACAATTCAGAAATTTCGAAGAATAGTACAAAACAATAATAATACAATAAAACCGTTTATATATTTTCTTAAACTTTTCCAAGATATCTATAATACAACATTACTTGATCAAATTCATGCTAAAATCCCATAATTTTTTTGATAAATCTGTGTCTGCAGCCTTTGAGCTTGGTTTTGCCACATTATTGTCTGAAAAATATTCACCGCTTATTCCCTTCAGTTGTGGATGCAATGCCACATAACAAGTTGTCGATGCCCCCTTCAGACAAATTCAGACAATATATGTCAGAAACATTTTTGTCATCAAGTAATTATGTTTTGAGTAATTCTAAGGATATATTTTTAATTGACATTATGACATAACGCACATACATTGGATGGTAAAAAAGTAAGTGGTGGGGTAGTTATTTACACCATCCAATATATATTCGACATGTCACAATGTCACTTTAAAATGTCAGCCTAGAAAAATGCCTAAGCAGTGTTGAAACTGTCATCGAGCATCTCACCAAGAAGGAAATTCAAGAAAACTTGAGAAAAGCAGTAATTTTCGAAAAATCACTGGGTGAAAGGGAAATGTACCTGTGGAATGTTTTTAAACACGAATTTACCAACTGTACTTAAAACACCTGCACCCAACAAGAAAGTACCAATCGCGTTAGATATGATATGCAATATGCATCATGCACTTTAGCTGAAGATGTTTTAGCCTTCTCCAAATGTAGATGTAAATCAAGAAATTTTAGCACCTGACAGTGGAGAATACGAACTTATGACTTCTCAAGAAAGCTTAAGCCTCTGTTTGGTAATAGGTTTATAAACCCATTTATAATCAGTCCAATTTCTCATACAATTTTTTAACGACACATCTTTTCTCTCTCTAATTTTTAACTCCGCATTCATCTCGAGATCCGCAAAAAAACTGATTATAATCAGTTAAAAAGCTTCCGAATAGAGGCTTAATTAGTTTAATCCGTGAAACCACACGAGTTTAAGTCAAATCATTTACCTCCAAAAACACCGAGATGACGGAAAAGATTAGTCGTGATCGATCCAGGATGAAGGGAATTTGCAGTTATTTCTGCTCCATCTTCCTGTTAGATGAAAATTTGATTCCAATAACTAAGAATATACAATGTATCAGCTTCCAAATGAGATTGGATGTGAGTGTGTTTCCTTTCTTTTTCATTTTTTTCTTGTTTTAGGATCATGGTCGGGGGAAGGGACATGAATCTATGAGATATATCATCAATATAAGAAAAGTTTTACGCCAACTTTACCAGCCCCCAAAAGCCAAAAACCTGGTGGGATCTTTCAATTTTACAAGGTTCGACTTTAAGGTATTCAAATGCAAGCAACAAAAAAATAGAAATAAGGATCTTTCGTATTTAGTCTAATATTGTTTAACCACTGTTGAATTTAGCACGGCCAATTTTGATGAACGATATGAAAGAATTATAAAACTAACACACAGATTTAACGTGGTTCGACATCTTGCCTACACCCACGAGAGAGAGGATGATTTGTTTTCATCATATGAAAAACTGTAGGGTTACATCATATTTATACTAAACCCTAACCACATACAGGTATTAGGATGGGAGGAAAAACTCAAAATTACCCTAATCCGTACCGCGGGAACAATGCCACCTCACCCCCATCCCTCTTATTCGTCTCAGGCCAACAAACACTAAATAAAGCCCATCGGGGCCACTGTCGTCGCTCCACTGATCATTTTCTAGCATCCATGTGTTTCACTCAATATAAGCAACATATTAGAACGGCCTCTAAGAGAAATCTAATGAAACTTAATCGAATGCACAGTATTCAGCTATCTAACGTACTCGTTCAAAGAAAGGTATCAAGTTTAAGTTCATTATTACGATTATAAATGAAGTTTCTGATTAACTCCTGTAAAATTCCTGATCATTTAAAAATCATATGATAGATAATGAATCTTTTTCAGAAATGCACATCAAAATAAATACCTTTAATCGTCTCGATAGCTCATTAGCATGGAGTACATTAGCAAGTTTCGACTGGCCATATGCAGCCCAGGGGCTGTACCTGGACGTAGACAATCAAAATCACATATAAAAATATATCATCCTCCTCGAAATCATAACCCGATCCAAGAGATGAATTTGAAAATGTGATAGAATCAAATACCCTTCTTTATCATTGAGTCTATTGAAACGAATTCCTTCGCTATACGTAAAGCGGTGTGCCACTGATGAAACGTTCACAATTCTCCCCTCTCTTCGTCTCACGAGCCGTTTTTTTCATGGTTTCTACTAACAAGTGTGTTAAAAGAAAATGACCTGCAAATCAGAAAGAATTCAAGGACACATAATAAGTAGCAGATTGGTGTTCATTCTTAGATTCATGTAATCTTTTATCGACTCACAAGTGACGCTCCACATTAACAGAAATTTATCTTGAATGATTACTTTCATGTAACCTTTTATTTGCCAGAAATGTTGGCCAAAAGATATAATAGGAGTAATTTTATGGGTAAAGTTCATGGTAGTAAATGATTTGCAGCTGTTCTGAATAGAAAGACTTCTCAAAATTCGATCATAACTTGTTCCTAATTGACGTAATATAATGAATAAAAATGATACATTATGAGCTTTTACTTCATGATATGCAACAAGAATTTGTAATTTTGACATCTAGATAGACAGGTTCATGTGAGAAAGAGCCAAATACCCAAGTGATTTGTAGCAAACTGCAGCTCGATATTGTCTTTAGAGAGCGTGAACGGGGTTGCCATCACTCCTGCATTATTACTTTCGAAAGAGAAGACAAAATCAACTCTTACAAAACTGAGAAAGTAAACTGCAAATATTAGATTGTAGATGACATCAAATCCATATTGGCTCATTTACTTACATTAAAAGGTTCAAAGGACGACCTGAGGAAGTAAACTTGGAAGCAAATTTTCGGACAGATGCCAATGAACTGAGATCTAACTCCATGGTATCAACTTTAGCAGATGGAATTTCCTTAACTATTGCTTCTTTAACTTGTTTTCCAGCAGCCATATTCCTGACACCCATTGTAACATTTACACCGCGCAATGCAAGAACGCGTGCAGTTTCTGAACCAATACCACTCGATGCCCCTGCAATTTTAGCATCCACGAGCTAAAGTTATATGGTGGCTTGAGAAATCTAATGGCTCGTTTAAGAATTATATGGTCTCTGATATCGTATTAAGACGTGAGATTCATTTTAAAATGTCAAACTTTTTAAGTAGTGTAGCTCAAACCCTTAGTTAATATTTTATTTTATTAGATGTGCGCGATTCTACCTCAAAAGATCCAATCAGGCAAAAGAAAATTCAAGTTTCTGAATTTTCATCTTTGAACAAACAGTGTATGCAGCAGAGCCGGTCCTGTCATGAGGCAGACGAGGCGGCTGCCTCAAACGCCAGATTAAAAGGGACGAATTTCAATATGTGTGTGTGTGTGTATATATAAAAACACTAAGAGCCTAAACAGACTGTCAAATTTGTATTCTCTTCTTTTTCCCCCCTCCTTCGAGGGTTTTTCCCCCTTTTAATTTATTTTCTCTTTGAAATTCCTCATTGTCTTTATATTCATAAAAAGATACAATAGCAGAGGTGGAAGCAACAACAAACATTATTGCAACAATCTCTCTATTACCCCCAATCTTCTTGCTCCTCAAGTTTCTTTCTTTTTTATATTCTGATCGTATTGTTCAAATTAGATTTTGGCCTTTGGGTACATTTATTTATTTACTTTTGACATGGATAAATTTTAAGATCATGTCTGGTTTTTAATTTTGAGTTTTTATTGATTTTTTTTTTATAAAAAAAATAAGAGAGGTATGTGGAAACTGGAAGGTTAGGTGGCGTTCTGTTTGTATTTTATTTTGTATTTTCATTTTCGAAAATGTTTTGTGTTTTCATTTTTGTTTTCAAATTTGCTGAAAACGCGTTTGGTTTGTCATTTCTGAAAACTGTTTTTGAAAATGAAAAGCTGGAAAATACGTTCTGTTTGAAATTTTGCAGAACACTATTTAAACTATTTTTAATTAATTTGCTTGCAGAATACTACTAACTCCAACTCAAATTTCCTTTCACAATATACTAAAAATATGGTTACATGCAACACACTAATGTGAGCATTAAGAATCTATATTAATACAGCTTGGTCAGGTTCGGGACTTGAGAAAGCTCTACTTATATTAAAATCCAGAAAATGCAAGTTCTTTCAAAACCACCAGAGTCCATTTATCATTGCATTTTTTGAAATATAACAACAAGAATTCTCATTTAATTTTTTTTTGTAATGTTGATATTGAATTCAATAAAACTTTATTTAAACTAAGTTCCAAGTTAGGATAATTCTCAAAAAAAAAAAATCTTTATTTAGGCTTAGTTCCAAGTTAGGATAATTCTAAAAAAAATAAAAAAAAATAAAAAAAAAATAAAAACTTTATATTAAGCTTAATTCTAAGTTAAGATAATTCTAAAAAAAAAAAAAAAAATCCCAAAAACGCGTTTTCCGCGTTTTGGACATTTTTTGTCGAAATACACACAAAACGCCCAAAACGATGTTTCTGGCGTTTTCCGTTTTGCAAATTTTTTTTTTTTCCAAAATGCGTTTTCAAAAATGGTAAAGAGAACGCGTTTTTAGCGTTTTCGAAAATAAAAACAGAAAACGACCTCAAAACAACAAAGAGAACAGGGGCTAAATGTTTAATGAATTATGTTGATTGAAAGATTGGAGATTAGATTTAACTAACTTGTTCAAGGACACAAGCAAGAGAAAGTAAAAATATTCAAGAGCTAAGCATGTATAGCTCTCATTGGCTCTACATTGCTTTGTTAAGCCTTCTAATTTTTCAAACCTAAAGTATAAATGAATCAATATTGGGTGTTTTATTGTTTGAGTGGTTGTGTTAAACAAGAATGGATTGATCGTGACTTTGCTTCGTCTTTAACCATTCGTAAACTGAATTAGTGAATTGATTTGTCCATCGTCCTCCAAATTTCAAAAGGTAATAATTACTAGTTTAATTATTTAATCTTAACTTTATTATTTGTCAAATTGTTAAATTTTTTAAGCTAATAATTAAATGTACAATGTATGTGACAATTAAAATACAATGAAAGAGTTTGAAGCTAAAGAAGAAAACTGAAGCAAAAGGAGGAGGCAATGATTCAAAATAATTTTGAATACCTATTACCTAATACAATGTATCGACTTTTATGTAATAAATTAACTAATCATTATTATCAAACTGATGATTGACATATTATTATGGAGATCGGCACTTTATTCATGTTGCTATGTGACTTCACCTTTTGTTCTTAGATAAGCAATGGCTTGTCCTTGCTCATTATTTGGATAATTGAAAATGATTATATTGTGGTCTTGTTGACTTATATGACTAAAGACTTGTTGGCTTATATGATTGTGACTCTGTCGATTTTGCATATTTTTTACTTTATAAATGATAGTGATTAATATAGTTATTTATTTATTTTTATTTTTTTGTGAGAATAATGAATAATTTTATAAAAAATTCTATGTTAATTAGACAGCGGGAAAATTTAGCACCCCCCCCCCCCCTTTTTTCCGTCCTTCCTATAGAAATTTTTTTCCATTTGGACTATAAGGGGCGCTTAATTTGTAATTTGCCAAAGTCTTCACGACTCACAAGGACCCGCGCTGGTACGCACGAGATGAGTAATGCACCAGAATTTCATTCTGAAACTTGTATCACCTTGTATAGGTACTTCCAACTTTGTTTATTATCCCTGTTCGGTAGAAAATCAGATTTTTTTTTTGTAGATTTTGATAAAAAGCGTGATTGAAAAGTTGTATGTTCATAAAATTTTTGATTGAAATTCATTGTTCACTTTGATTGAGATTAAAATTTGTATATAAATTGGTCATAAAAAAACAAATTCAAACTTCAGAAGTTCAAGGCAATTTAATAATTGTAAAAACAAAACCAAAAATTTCATAGCAAAATAAAAAATAACAATATTATAAAGCATGAAGAATAAGCATAATAAAACCCAGAATTCATTAAAAAAAAATTATAAATTTAAAATAAAAAATTGGGACCTGTAACAATGGCAGTGAGGCCAGAGCCATCAATTCCATTGGTGACTTCTTCAGCAGTGGAAGAAGAAGAAAACCCAGATGGGCCTTTTCTTTTGAACAGCCACATTTTCTTGAAATTCTCAATTTCTCCGGCTACAGCGTTTCTCGATATTGGAATTTCTTGAGTTTTAAGATAGATTGGTCTGAAAAACTTGGTCCAATGCTAATTGATAACCGTCCAAGATATGTAACTACAAAGAAGATTGTCAGTTCAAACTCGAAACACGTACATTAACAAGTGGCTTTGCGTGCGCGTGCAGGAAAAGTTACTTGTGGTGTCTGTCAAATCATCGTGTCTGCTTACTCATTAACCACGAACGAAAACATTTTTGGAAGGCTATTATAATAAATTAGTCGTAATTACGTGCTTCGTACGTCTTATATATATGAGAATGTAAAAGTAACGTTTTTTAAATATTAATATTGTTTTTGAAAATAATTTACGTAATTGATATTGTTAAAGAAAAATTATAAATAAACTTCAATTCTTTAATATATTAATATTTTATTGAAAGTTTTCGTCCAGATCTTCAAAATATATATCAAACAATTATTTAAAATGTCTGCTTAATAAATAACTCGCGTGTGATATATTAAAAGGTAATATGATATCATAAAATATTAGGCAAATCAATAATTTCTCTATAAAATATTAATGGTAAGTTACGAAAAAATGTGAAAAGGTAGCTCATGTATTGTTTTTTCTGTAATTATATTTTTAATTTTTTCACGAAATTGATGAAGTTACAGAGAAAGTCATATGTATGACATTAATTTGCGGAAATATTATCATATTCTATGTAAACCGTAAATTGGATAATAATAAATTAAAAGGGATCGCAAACATATAACGGGTCACTCATAAAATTTCACATTGGAAATAAAAATTACACAATTTGTTACATGGAAGCAACGAAATAACACAACACATACCTAAATTAAGAACTAATTCGAAACTGGTGAACAATAGAACTTATTGTATGAAAACACAGATTACGCGACAAACACAATAAATAAAAAGCATGGCAAATAGCACATATGAGTGATCGACCCAATTATAATGATCTAGTACTCTGAGAGATCGTCATGTGATGCCCCGAGGATCACAATAATTAATATAATTATCTCAATGTTTCCTTTAATTCATTTATGTATGTGATTAACAATACATCATATATTATTTATTTTTTGTCTAATAATAAATAATTATTTTGTATAATACGTCTCAATATATAATTAACTAATTTTCAATACTATATTAAATGGTTGATATTAGAAATTATACTTTCAAGAATATATTGTTCATATGATTGGATATTGAAAATTATAAGAACTAATATATTTTATTAAGTGTGGGGCCCATATAGAGTTTTTGGGTTAGAGAGGATTTTCGAAATGAAGTTTTTGAACCTCCAAAATAGCAATTTGGATTGGAGATGTCCTTATTGAAAGTAATAAATAGGGGTATATTAGTAAACAAACAAAATAAATAAATACTTCTTAATAAAGAAACATGTCAATATAATTGGGACAAGAGAAAAAAGAAATGAAACCTATATAAATGGGACGGATGAAGTATCATAATTAATTAAAAACATAATAGATACGCACATACCTTCACGCCTTTCAGCTCTTTCTTTTAAATTAGAAGAAAAAAAAAATTCAAGAAAATACATTTATGAGTGACATGAAGCATGTGGTTATTCTTGACAGTTGACAATAGGCAACAAATCCGTAGAATCAAAAAATGATAGTAGCAAACTAACCTACATCCATAAACTAAAATAAAGATTTACTGTTGTAATATTAATTGCAAGAACATTAGTTGTCAACATAACAATCTTTAAAAAAGGTGTATGCTCGAATATCATGTCATATAAAAATTAACATCGAATCGTTTTCCATGTTCAATGTTCCCTAATTGATGAGGATTCTGTTCTGAAATTCTAGTATAGAATTTGATATTAAGTTTAAAGTTTTGCATTTGGTTTCAAAACAGAACACTTGGGTCTGATAATATATTATAATTGTTGGAAAAATCAAATATCAAGGTCAGCTTGTTTTAAATTTTACTAGAATGCAGAACTCAAATGGCATAATCAATAACTTGGGAACATGTTTGGTGGATTTACTTGTGAGCAGAATTCAAAAAATTAAGGTAATCTTGAACAGGAGAATGCCATCAACAAAGAATATTAATATTAATTAGCATTAAACCAAAAGTGAGTTGCATTGAAACAAGGTAATATGGTATCAAGAACCTTCACTCCTGAGCTACGATTGCTGAAAGTACCTTGAAGACTATGATATCTCTCGACAACACGTTGCCTGACTGGGGTTTTTGGGTCTACCTGATTGCTATATGGTGTAACTGCATTGTCTGAAAACTTAACCCTCGACGGAGTTGATGAACATAATGACCTTAGATTGTTTGATATTTCTTTTAGTCTTTTAGTAAGTGATGATAGGGCTCCATCTTCATTCTTCTTCAAAAGTACATTTTCCTCCCCCAAGTGACCTGAAGCGTTGCATAATAGATAGAAAAAACCAAAACATTACTTAATATACTTGTAGGTTTTGCATCAACAACAATACTAGGAAAAGCATCTATGTTATCACTCATGCTATGTGGTGAAACATCCTTAAAAAACCAAAGGCGTACAGATTAATCAAATTAGTTCTTCATTGGCGTGTAACAGTAAATAACTTTTAGACAAACTTTACCACATTTTCTATTTAAAGCAATAGTGTTAGTAATAGTCTACAAGTAAACAATGTTATTACGTACCTTATCAGCGAGAACAATAGCGATATCATTTGGGGAAATTGGCAATTGAGTGCCCTACAATAAATACGTTGATTGAGCTACAAGTTTTGAATCCACTGCAAATTTTAGAAGCAATAATAAATCTTACATTTTCTTTTGCTTCCACAGCTAAACTAACATCTGAAATAGATTTATCCTGTGTCTGCAGCATCAAACCAATATTCTTAAGGATAATGACAGTATTAGTCAAGATATACTTTTATCTGTTTAAGTAAATGCATTAGAAGAATTTTTTGGGAGTCGAAATATACTTGTTCCAAGGAAAAGGGTGTTACATCTGAAGCAACAACTGGGAGAAGCTTTAGATTTCCCAGTTGAAGTATCTTCATGTGAGGATCTCAACTGCATTCTATTCAAAATCTAGATTAGCTTACAGCTAAATGTGATTTAGTGCTTAGTAACTGTTCTTCTTTTTTTCCTTTTTTACCATACCAAACATCATATGCATGTCTACGTACGGGTCTGACTTGAACTAATAAACATTGACACCTGTTGACGGTGTCCTACCTTCAGGGTACTTACGGGACGTCAACACACGGATTGTCCACCGCGTAGTGTGAATTTGTTCCACGCGAGGTGAACGTATCCCCAGAGGGTTTCGAATCTTAAACCTATGGAACTTAAGAATTCTAAAGGCCTCCTTGGTACAACTAAGCTAACTACACTATGCGATTGACAATCCGTGTGATGGCATCCCGTAAGTACCCCGAGACAGGGCACCGTCAACATAAAAAAACGTGCGCTTTTTATATTGACGGTGCCCTACCTCGGGGCACATACGGGACGTCAACACACGATATTATCCACCACGTAGTGTGAATTTGTTCCACGCGAGGTGGACGACACACACTACCACGTAGTATGGATTTGTTCCACGATATTATCCACCACGTAGTGTGGATTTGTTCCTCGAACTACTACTATGTTTACCTAGGTTTAACTAATTTTTTTTATTATTTATTTTTTAAATTAAATAGTTAAAGTAATTTTTGTGGTAACAATTTTCTAGATGTATATTTTTAAAATTATTATCCATTTTATTTTTGTTAAGTAAAAATAAAAATTATTTCAAAACTTGATGTACATTGTTTAAAAATGTTTTAAATGGTGATTGATGTGATTTTGTGTGGTTGAAAATGAAAAAAAAAAATGGATTTGTGTGTGTGTTTTCCTTTTTTAATAAATACCAAACATGGGTTTATTATGTAATGATTAAATCTTGATGTTAACTATATTTGGTTAATAATTGTTTGACTACAATATGATTAACTATCTGGTTAATATTTAGTAGTTCAATATGAATACATGGTGTTAATATAATGTTGTTAACTATTTGATTAATATTTACTAGTGAATCACCCGTGCGATGCACGGGAAGAAACGTATTGATAAAGATAATTCAATGTGAAATTAAATGAATTATTCAGATAAAATAAATAAATTTTGCAAATAAGAGATGTCATCATTTATTGGTTTCATATGACTACAAATTTTGGAATACTTCTTTGTACATAACATTGTTTGTTAATTTTGTTGGTCTTCCATTCTTATCACAAATCAACATCTTTAATCCGGAACGATTTGTCACCTAGAAATCGCAACATAAAGTTGTTCATGTGTAAACACCAGCCATTTAAGAAGAAGTCCCACATGCGAACGTGATTGTCCCGACTCTTATTGATAATAATGGCATAGAACGTCATCAATGGAAATTGTCTTCTTTGAAATCTAATAGGTTTTCTAGAATCAGAAGGACTCAACGATATCATTGGAATAAAGAACTTGTGTCCTACATTGATGCTAGAAAGAATTTGACCTTTTAGAACATGGTCGCCAAGTTTTGTAATTATCAACCTTGTTCCATTACACAACCCCTGTATATGATCAATATTTCTCAAAAAAGAACTTGTATCCTTCACTTATCCGATGCAACGGTCCATCACGTGGTGCGATAAAGATATCCCTGTGTTCAAGTCATGTATCAAAATCTACCGACAATCAATTCGATAATTTCATCGACAATAGGAAAATCATATTGGCTATCACCGGTCGCCCACCAACCAATAACTATAAGTCTTACATTTGAAATGTTTTCCTCAATCATCTTTTCTCAAACCGACCTAAATTGCTTTAACAATTTGTTGTATTTGTCTAGCATATTTTTCAAATAAAAAGCTATACAATCATGCAACATTGAATCGCATGATTTACTCCTATCAAGGGACATTAAAAGACATAAATTAAATTTCAGACTAAATTATCTGTAAACAATATAAATATAAAAGCAATAAATACATAATACGTACCCCATGACCCTTTTTCTGCTTTCAACCTCATTCACATTGTCAACAATGTAAAGCGAGCAAATTGTAGAGCTGAACCATCATCAGGCAACAGACTCCCAATCTTATGGCAATTTTGATCATGTAATCTGAAGACTGAAGGCCCTCCACCATCATTTAGCCCATTATCTAATCCCCCATAGAAGTGAACGAAAACATCATATTATATGTCCGAATGTTCTCAATGAAATTCTCAATCCTGTCGTCCCTACCATATAAATTTTTTTTCAAAATAAGCGGATGACCTTCCATAAGAGGAATCTTCACTTTCTCTTGTATACAACAAAGTAAGGGTGAACAAATAAACCGCGAAACCGAATTAAACCGCAACAAATGTTTTGGTTTGGTTTGGTTCAGTTCGGTTTGGAGAAATTTCAAACCGCCTTAAACGATTTGGTTTAGGTTTCAATTGTTAGAACCGCGATTTCAAACAGTCAACCCACCAAATTTTAAAAAAATAAAAATAATAAAAATAAAGGCAAACGTTCAATTAAAAAAATGCAACACACTTTTTATTGTCAACAAATCAAAATTAAGGAATCAAATATTAATTTGTTCAAATTCACAATCATTTGAAAATAATTCTTGCTCCTACAATTCATAATCATCCAAGACAACAGGTATAAGAAACGAATTCGATAATCATAAAAAAAGAAATACTAAAATTATGAGATTGACAATAATCCATCAAATTAATGATATTATAGGTTTTTGCAATAATTATACAACGTAATTATTTTTTTTATGAAAAATATAATATAACATTGATCATCTCAATTTTCAGTTAAGTAAATTGGGATACAATTTACTTATTATTGTAAAAATTTAAGAATCATAAATATTGAATTAAAATACAACAATTAATATCATGTCATAGCTAATTATTTTCTTAAAATTTAGACTCAACAATTATGACAAAAAAACCATTAATAACTATATAATTTCAAAACAATATAAATAAATCTGTTAACCGTTAATGTAAAAAATGTGATATGAGACTTTCTAGAATAAAAAATTATATAATAATTAAACGTAATTGTAAATAAAATTATTTTGATAAATAATATGATATAGAAAAGAATGATATTATGTATATATAATAAAGAACTTAAAAGTATGACTATTTAAAATGAAATTTAATACAATTTGATTAAATATTCGATATAAATGTAAATGAAAATTCGACATTGGATTTGTATGACCGAACGAAATTATTCATCCATAAGATTGAGACCAATAAAATATCACAATTATTATAAAAAAATTATTTACGTATTAAAAGTAACTTTCTATAAAAATACTAATTAATTTAATAGAACGCAATAAAAAGGAGCTCGAATTTTTAGATGTACTAAATAACTAAAAAAATAAGATTATTTATAAAAAAATTTATATTATAATATTTATTTAGTATTAGATGCGTAATACAATTTCGATATAATTTTGAACTGTACATTTTACATTGAATTTGTATGAGTGCATACAAATACTTATTTATAAGATTCAAAACATTAAATGATTAGAATAATTTTATGAAAAGAGAGTTTTAAACACAAATAACCAAATATAAATAAGTGAAAAAAATTCTTTATAAAAATACTTAAGTGGAAGTAGCAGTGTGAACACAATAAAAGCAGAATTTTTCCGCCAAAACTCAGCTGCTTTTATATATTAATATAATATAGATTTGGTTAATAAATGTTTGATTACAATATGGTTAACTATTTGGTTAACACATGTTTGACTATTTAATTTTACATTTTGATCATATTCGAACAACTACTATATTTACCTAGGTTTATTAAATTTGTACGTTTTTTAAATATTTTTATTATTTATTTTATAAATTAATTAGTTAAAGTAATTTTTTTAGCAACAATTGAATATATATTTTTAAAATTATTTTCCATTTTTTAAGTAAAAATAAAAATTATTTTCAAACTTATAGTGTAATGATTAAATCTTTATGTTATTTTAATTTACAACTTTTTTGCTTAACTTTTTTATATTATATTTGACCATTATTTGTACTTTGTATCCTTTTGTAACTGAAAATTTTAATTTTAAATAAATTATAAATTCATGTACAAATATTGCATTTTTATATTACATGTTGTTCATACTGTACATTTGACCCCCTACTATATTTGCCTAGGTTTATTGAATTTTTTATATTTATTAATTTCTTATTATTTATTTTTTTAAATTAAATCGTTCATGTAATTTTTTTTTTTTTGCAGAAGTTTTATTCCTTTTTTTGTGAGTACAAACAAAAAATATTTTCAAACTTATTATGTAATGATTATATCTTTATGCTGTTGCGGAATTTTGATCACTCTATAAAAATTGTGTAAATACAAGAAAGAACACACTCAACTTGTAATTCTTATTCAAAGGCAATAAAAAACCTAATAATGATGTTAAGAGTCTTAAATACTGAAAACAATAAAACCTACTGGGCCAACAGTTCCTTAATGGGTTGGGCTTACCACAAAAAGATAATAAGAATAAAACATAATGAAATAAAAATCATAAAAACGCAATTTTGACTTCGTAAACGATTTCAAACAACAAAAATTCATCATAGGTCACGACGTAGCAGTGAGTATTATCCGGATCATCGAGACCTTTCAGAATTAGTATTATGGGCTGAAAACGGACACCGTATGCGAATTCTGCCCCCAAAATACTAACCGCCGATAAATTTTTCAATTCTTCTTATTATGCTCGTTCAGAAATGCTAATGTCAATCAATCCACATCATTCTCCTCATCAATAAGATTCGTCCTCGAATCTGAAATATCATCATCGTCTGACCTACTGTCATCATCCTCAAAAGGAAGCAGATACGGATATGGCTTGGCAGCTTCAACCTATATGCATTGGGGTTGATCTTCTCAGTAACCTCGACCGGGCCAATGGTGAGGGCAGATAGTTCAGAGTACTCATGGACAAGAATACGATCATTTGTCAAAACTGCCCAAACAAAATCACTAACTTCAAACTCTACATGATGACGATGACAATCAGCGGATAGTTTATACTTTCTTGCTGACTCAGCAAAACGAGCTCCAGTCTCCTCATGAGTATGCTGAATGCTGCGCACAAAATCCACTTCCTGATCGTGCACCCTAGTTTTTTAGGGTATTTGTGTTTTCTAAGTAAGATGAATGTTTAAAAATTGGAGAGATAAAATGTGAATGATTAAAAAGTGGTATAAGAAATTGTATAAATTAAATTTTTGTAATCATTCCAAATTAATATACAACCGAACACACCCTTATATATAACAAAGATTAGAGTTGAGTGGCCATTAAGAAGCATGTTGAAATTGAGTGAGTAATCTATGACATGACACAAAGTTGGGTGGTCATTCAAACATTTAAGTCGGTATTTTCATCGGTTCGTCGCTGAAGCTGTGTAATCCTCTTCAGCGTACACCATACGACTCGTTGGAATTGCACAATTGGTCCTCAATTTATTATGTGGATAGCAAGCTGTCCTCCAATTCCTATTTCCTTCATTTGTGTTTCTCCTTCCTTCACTGTGGTTCTTTCAATTTGCATCTATAAGCGACAAATTCACAAGAATCTGGTAATTTCTCTTGTTATCTATTCTTCACAATATCAATATAATTTGCTACTTTCTTCCATCGAGTTTGTATTTCATTCTAGTTTGATTTAATTTGGATGAGCATGAAATTGTCGTTTCAGATAATCCTGTGATTCCTGTCCTTTACTCAATTTATTCCGTGTATTGGATTTGAAGAAAATGAAAGGAATGGTGGATAGCGCCAGGAGCAGTACAAAGAAGATAATATCACCGTGTGACGTGGACGTTCTGAAGAAATGTTTGGAGGAAAACAAAGGGGATTATGTCAAATGCCAATCGCATATTGAAGCTTTCAAATCTTCATGTTCCATAAAAAATGCAAAGGCATCTTCGGATTCCCCCAAATAGTTATACCTGTTGTTTAATTGTAAGTTTCCGCAAGACTTTTTGAAATTTTGTTTCGCAAATTGGTATTTGTGGTTTTATAGCTTCAGAATTTGAAATTGGAAACCTCAATTTGGGTTGCATCTGAATCGTAATCCCGAATCGTTCTATCTCTACAAAGGTTAGAGCTTGTTTGGGCAAACTTCGAATGTTTACTTTTAAGTAATAAGCAAGTTTTGAAAGTTGGATAAAGTTGGAAATAAGTAAATTTTAAGATGAAATTAAAATATAAAAAAAATAGTGTTGCCAAAACAGGCTGTCAATCAGTCAATGTCTTTATCTTTGAACACCTAGGAAAAGATCCAATGCTTCTTAAGTAGCACCGGCCAGCAAGAGAAAATCCACGAGCGAGAGTTTTTGGAGCTGTGGAAGAGAGTCTCCATACTTGATGTTTAGGATGAGCATTCTTGATTCCTCTTGATCCTCCGCTCCCTCCTCCTGAAACATTTTTAGAATTTTGATATCCCGAACAGTGTCAGTAGTATTGAAAATTAGAAATACTGTATTTGATTGCGAAATTGAAAAATGGGTGGAAGAAAATATTTTTCAAGGAAATGATTTTGCTTAAAAATTATTTTCCTGGAAAATCAATTGAGAGTGTTTGATTGGTTTAATTTTTTAAGTGGAAAAAGTGGAGAATTTTTCAAGTTTCCTTATTTGATTGACATTATTTTTCATAGAAAATAAAGTAAATTTTTGCTATTTTAATCAAAATTTATTTTTTATTTTTTACTTTTTTAATATATTTGTACTTGATGATGATAATGTTATTTTTTGGAAAGAAAATAAGTTAATTAACAATAACAAAATTGATTAAATGTGTCGAAAATAATTTTCCATCTATCATGAAAAATAAAAATTCACCAAAATCCAAAGAAAATATTTTCCATGAAATCAAGGAAAAGGGGCGCGTGGGTGGGGTCCGCGAAAAATATTTTCCGCAAAAAATTTTCGTAATCAAACGGAGTAAAGTAGAAAAGCTGAAAAAAAATTTCATTTTAAAAATTTTGGCCAATCAAACACAATTCTAAAATTGCTGCAAAGAAAAAGAAACAAAAGAATACTCGAGATTTATTAACTTCAATGTGAGAGTTGAGACAACGTAATTTTTAATTTAATTTACCGTGATAAAAAAAAAATTGCACAGCCTATTTTCTCTAACTTTTGTCCCTCCTTTGATAAAGAATTTTAAAACCGTTCGAAATAGGTTAATTCGTGTACTAATTAGACTCCAAATGTCAAGGTATCAAGCTATTTGTTAGGAAGATTGATAAGTGTAAAAGACACATTTTGTGTAGATCCAATGAATTTAAATGACCTTCATTAGGTTAGCAGATATTCACGTATGTATACTCTGGTCTTGATTCTTCTTCAATAGTTGACTATGTCGATGGAACTATATTGGACTATGATGATTTTGTGGTTGATTACCGTTTCAGGTAATCTACATCCGTATTACAAAGGGTTCTGCCTAGATAGTAGATATAGAGGAATAGAAAGAGAAGGGGAGGACAACTGCATAAAGATTATCAGGATGTTTCGCAGTGCGCTCATGAACAGTCGAGCTTTGAAATCTTCGTGCTGTCTGGAAAATGCCTTGTTATTGATGTTTACTTTTCTTTTGTAGCCTTCCATTTCCAACTGGCTGGCATTTCTGCTTACGCTGTTGGTCTTGATAAATTTGAAATATATATATATATAGTAGTAGGGAAGCACGTGACGTTTTTTATTTGTGTGAATTCGCGTGGAATAGAAAGATGAGTAATTCTTACATGGACATAAAAAAAAGTGTTACGATTTATGAAAGTTTTGTGAAAGTGAAAATAAAGATTTATGGAACAGTGGACTATTTATTAGAACTAATTTGATTTGGTATCATTCTATGTAAATGGGAAGCAAAAAATGACGTGAAGATTGGAACATGAAGTAACATAAAAAAAATTGTAGCAGTTAAGTAGCGTGTTAATTATTCTTAATTTATGTGAAGAAAAGTTGAAATGTAGTAGAATGGATATAAGTAGGAAAAAATTGACAATACGCCTTCATGATTTATCCTGTGAAATGAAATGTAATGTAAGGTTTTGATCACTGAATTGTAAACCTTTTGGTATCTATGATTGTTTAAATTCCAGTTCATTTTCTGCAATAATTGGGTCGCTTAAATCAGATATTTTGTTGAAATTTCAGTTGTTAAAGAATTTGGAAAACCACCTGGTATAGACATTTTACCATCATAAATTTCCCAGTATATAAAAAATTAATTCACCTTAGAAAATTGGAACCATCGAAAACTGTACTTTCTGATCAATATAAGTATTTGAAACTTCTACTAATCACGTCATGCATTTGAATTTAAGTTATAAATTGACAAAAAATTAATTTCATCCAACCAAAAGAAAAAACTGTAAAGACCACTGATAAGATGTATATCAGGTCAATTTTATCTATGCACGCATATGTAATATTAGTTCTAGATTGTATGAAATAAAGTTAAGTAACAAGAAGAAAAGAAAGCTTAAGAAGCAAATAGATTCATATTTAACAAAAGCTATATTTACAATAGAGATGATTCCAATATATTTCTTGCACTGTAGCAAGAAATTTAACAAAATCACACAAGGTTTTTCAAGTGAAAAGTGTTGTGAATGTATTCCTTAAAGCAAAGTAGCAGTGACATTGTAGCTGAACTTATATATGTTGAGTTTTCATAATACAAAATATGAGAGTTTGAAGATTGATCAAAATATGCATCGATTAGAAGAAATTCTAATCAAGCTTATCATTGAACTTCTTCTTTGTTGGAGACAATGTGCCATCAGTTGGGAATAAAATGCGCTTGGCTAGAGGTGGCAAAACAGGATGACCAACTGGAGTGCAGGAATTACTTGATTCAGAGATCATAGGAAGCTGTTGGTCATGGATTGGGCTGTGAGGTTGCTTGAACTTGTTTAGGACATACTCCTCAAGAGAAATAACCTCAAATTTATGAGTAGAGGTTTGTGAAAATGCAGCTTGTGCCTTCCCACGATCATTTGGGCTTTGAGTCATTGGAATTGCTTTGATGTGAAAAATGTATTGGTCATCTATGTCGAATCTTATGTTTCCCTCATCAGTAAGCCTCTGGTGAAATTTTTTTATGTTTTGAATGTTAGTTACAATATTGGAACAATAATAGTGAAACTAAAATGTTATTGTATATATGGAAGTAAATGTAGGTACTAACCCCCTTAGAAATTCTCATAAGTTTAAAGGCTGAGCACTGCAAATAATCTTATGCAATTTCACCCATCAGTGAGGCTCCTAACTTCCCAGATTCATCTTCTATATGAATGTCAGCTCTTGCCCTATATAATAAAGGTAATGTTATTGGATTGTCATTTAGTATTAAATTTAAATGAATGATATGTATATTTTATATGTTTTGAAGCTGCCTAATATGTTTTGATTTTACAGGTTGGTAGTTGTATTAAGTTAAAAACAGCATCATTTTAAAGAGATAATTAGCAAGAGATTGACTTATGTGAAAAATAAAGATTATTGTAAATATAGTATTATTTGAACGAGAAATGCATTAGTAATCTGTGTGTATAAAATTTAAAATGTAAACTAAAACTAAATGAACATAAAATTATAATTTTTAGCTAAATAACCTGGAGAGTTGTTGAGATACGAAAAAATGTTCCATCAGCCACTAATAATATGTAACATGACCTATTAAGAAGTTGTTATATTTATTTATATATATAAAACTAATATGGAATAAAATATCATCTATTTATGTTTATTTAAATACATAAAGGGCTGTTTGTTGAAACTAACCTAGGTAGTGCCGTCACATTTGGTGTATTGCAGTAACGACAATCGTAGCTTTCCCCCGCTATCGATGCACATGATGATCTATAACATAGAGAACAACCCATATACCAGAATGGAGCACTGGTCATCTTCATTTTTGCAGTACCTTTAATCCAGAAATGGCTTGTTGAAGCTGTATTTATTAATGAAACAGAACTGTTATATTTTTGAACTATATATATATATATATATATATATATAATGGTATAATTATCAGAAAAAAAAATTGAGAAGAATATTAGACTTTATGTATACCTTTTTTGCTAAGTGAAACACATCTTGAACTGATGTGAAGTGTGTGTCTTCCAAAGGTGATATCTTTTTGGGTGTAAAATATGGCTTCAATGAAGTCATTTCCGCTATTCTCTCAGAGTTGTCACATATCCTGTAATTAGAAAGATGGCCACTATTAGAAAATTGCTAAATGTTACAGATTTGTGTAAAATATGTGAAGATTTTTCTATAAGTTACCATTTTTGATACTTTGTTACTTCATCGAATGGAAAATTCACATAGAAAAAGGAATCAGACGTTGTAGACAAAGAGAGACCTAATAGGAACAATTTAGTTAGTATTGTCAAGTATAAAATATTTGTTAAAGGTAAAAGTTTAAATGCTTGAGCAGTGTATCTAGATTGAAATAATTTACCATTGAACGATGTGACGAGAAGCTGTGTTGCAACAACAATAGGTGTTTTTGGCAATAAGTGAACTATTTCTTGTGCTTCATTATCAATGAAGGAAGACCACATTGTTAAAGTAATTGTATTGAATCTGTAAAAGGTATGGAATTGTTGTTTAATTTGACTTAGACAGATTATATATATATATATATATATATATATATATATATATATATATATATATATATATATATATGAAGTTTGTATGTACTTACTCTTTGTTCATTAGAACAATATCTTGCACAGTAACTTTATTCCCCGTTTTAGTGTAAAATTGCATCTTTGATTTCACATCAAGCACAATTGCAATAATACCTAAAGTGAGTAAGATAGAAAAGTCAGTAGGTGTAGGTGTTGAAAGCTAACAGCAGTATAATATCATGATATAGATGGACTATATTACTGTAAATATGCATTGATCTAAAAATTGTTGAAGTAAGGGAGAAAAGTATTGGTGCATTTAAACTGTGTGGAAAGAGAGAAAAATTAAGAAATTGAAATGAAATTACAAATTGTTATAATGGAACTGGTAATGAATGAAAGATAGAGAAAATTACTAATTTGTTTGATTTTTTCATCCATGTAATTCCTTAAATCATGAAAAAGAGACAACTGCAATTCCTTGAAGATTATATCATGATGTATTTCATCAAGTTTCTCCATTTTTGTTGTTCCAGATAGGGTCCATTGAAGTTCTCCATCAAATTTCTTATATTTATCTGGTGTTAATCTCACTGATCCATTAGAAATCAGATAAATATTTCCAAGGATCATAACACTTTCAAATGCAGGGATGTGATGATCCCATATCATCGCTTTGACAGTATTACCCTAAGAGAGGAGAAATAAATAAGTTTATTATGTACTAAAACTGATTCATGAATACAGAACAATAGGTAAGTATTGAAAACTGTTTTTTGATAAACTTTAAGATAGTAAAAAATATGAGAAGAAAGATATAGGTAAAGAAGGAGGAGGAGGAGGAGGAGAGAGAGAGAGAGAGAGGAATGTACTATATAAGAAATTAAATAGACATCAAAATTTGGAAAAGAAGAAGTAATAACAATATAAAGACTAATTGAGAACTATTTTTTTTTGCTTAGAAATGTAAAACGTTTTTAAGGAGGAGATAGTTGATTTGATATAATAGCATTGTTGTGAATATAAAATAGAAAAAGAAAAAGTAATAAAACAAAGAGTTAAATAATTAATTTCAGTGAAATGTTTTTGTAGCAAAAGTTTGATAATGTACAGCAGATGAATGAAAATAAAAATTCTGCAGTTATAGTTAAAAAAAATTAAAAATACCTTAATGTCCAAAAAAAGTAAAGTTTGATACTTTTTTTAACCATAGAATGCTGTCTTTGGGTAGGATTTCTCAGCTATAATAACCTTTGATGTCCATTTTTTATGCGTGGGAGTAATTTCTGGTATAAGAAGTTCATTCCCAGACATTTTGAGTATATTTTTAGATGTAAAAATATAGTAATTAATGTTAGATAATATTTTTTAAGTACAATAAAATGTAAGAACAAATAGGATACTTACCAATGAAGCTTTTCAATGAGAACAGGCAGGAGATGAAGTTTTTTTTTTCCCCTAGCTTTACTCACTCATGTTCTGTTGAAGTAGAGTTTTATAGCTGTGCATGCGTGTGTATTTATCATGATCTCACTATATATAATAGTCAGGTGTGTGTATATGCATTGAGATGACATGATTTGGACAGATTTATGAAAGAAAACTGAAAATTTGTAATGTAGTAGATATGAAGTATGGTTATAAAGATATCTTTTGTTGATGCATTATTTTATATTGATGAGAGATAAATTGTATTTTAGATTCTGTAGGAATGAATATATTGGTAACTGTTAGAAACTGTACAGTAAAAAAAGGAACTATAATAATCGAAAATTTGAACAGGATCTGACTGGAACAGAAACTGAATAAATTAAATAGAAATGGAAAATGAACAGTGAGTAAATGTGTTTAAATGTATCTGTGTAGACCTTGGAGTACGAATAAGGTTGTATAGAATGAATTGGTAAAAAGCTTTGAAATGATGTTTACTTTTGAAATAGTACACAGGGTAATGTCAAATTCAAACAGCTGTACTTTTGAAGCATTGTTTACTGTGTTGTACTGCTATAAAGTGCTGTGCAATGTTCTTTTCAAGAAAAAGAGACTTACTTTAGATGGATTTTATCAGATATAGTATTATTATTATCAGATATAGTATTATTATAATAGTTAAGAGGGAGAAAATATTTTCCTACTTTTTAAGAAAACAAAAATGAATAAAAAACTATATATTATTATTATATTGTATCATAAGATTTTATATATTGGAGTCAGCGGACAGTAAAAAGTTAATATTATAATAATAGTTATAAGAGGGAGAAAATATTTTCCTATTGTTTAAGAAAACAAAAATGAATAAAAAAAACATATGGGAAATAATAGGTAATTTGAATAAAAAAAACATAATAGAAACAGTATAAATAATAATAATAATAATAATAGTTTTAAAATATATTTTTGTATTTAATGTAAATTAAAAGAAAATACTTATACCTCTAATAAGAAAACATTTGATATGATTATATAAATTTCTATAATATGATACTATGTATGTATTGAATAAGTAAAGTCAAGTGAAAGCAAAATGAGAAGAGAAGAAGTGAAATCTAATTGTATGTTAATTGAAAATAAATTATTAGAATTTTATACATATAATACACTATTTATTACTTACAACCCTTGCAAAGTGGTGATGACACTTTTTTCCGGGATTATACCACCAATATGCTTTCCATGAAATGGTCTATAATGAAAAAAATAGTTAATATAATCAACACTCCATATAGGAAGCTCAGAACAGGGGTTTCAAGGTCCCATTATCAATAACCTACAAATATATCTAGTATTTGATGTATCTATGACAAAAACTATATAATGAGTGGGGTTCGGCTGGGTATGTATATACGTAAGAAATTATGAATTTTTGGACTATAAGGCCAATCGTCATACAGTCGATAAAGGAGGAAAGCAAATTTAAATTAGGAGTCATGTCAAGAAAATTGGAAATAATGATGGAAAAATAAAATTTTTGACAGGGGTAGAGAAATGTTCTTACCTTATTTTAAAATTGTTCCATGAAAAGATTGATACTTGTTACGTATGTGAAAATGTCTTCATGTGTCAGTAAATACCTTTGAGATCTCCACTCGTGCCACTTGTAGTTGAAACCTTAAACAAATAACATGACTTAATGAAAATCAAGAAAGAAAAACTCCAAAGAAGAATAAAATAAAACCACTCCTTCAAGATTTTTGCATCCAACCATCAATCCACATCATAAACGAAGCTTTTTATTAAGAAAAATCAATCCTCCAATTTTTATTGAAACAAAAGAGAATATTATAGGAAAAAGGGGGATGATAAAATAAACTCGGAAAACCCATAGATTATTATAGGAAAAAGGGGAATGATAAAATAAACTCGGAAAAACTAATGCATAAAAGTAATGCAAACTACCAATACCTAGACATAAAAACTTAAAAGACAGACTTCAAACAAAGTTATGATCAATTTTGAAAAGATTGAAATGTGTGATAAAAACTCCATAAAGCAAATGTCAAGAACCTTTGCAACTTGATCAAATGAGTGATGAGATATAATAAACGATTTGTAACCATCTGGGATTTCAAACACATGATTCCCAAAAGAAACACCAATGTAGAAGAGAAAAATATAAACTGCATGCGGGTTTCAAATGCTCAAATGAATCACAAGAATAATTAATGGACCATGTGGTTTAAATGTAAAAAAGATAGTCTACTGTAATATTGAATGACAAAAGTAAGCAGATATAGAAACTATATGCACCAGATATATGATATATCACATTATATAACTATAGGAACCTGAATTTCTTGTCATAGTCTTCAATTTGTAACTATTTGGGATTTCAAACACATGATTGCCCTGCATAGAACAAAAAAGGAAAAAGAAGGAAATCAGAATATTATACAAGTAGATAATCAATCAGTTTCGTTTCAGGTTGGCCGCAACCTTAATTTTTTCGTTCAGTAGTTGCAATTCAAACCTGAGTCTAAAAAAAAGGGACATTAGAAATCAAGAACATATTCAAAATTTGATAGTAATAAAAATATTAAAGTTGTTAATAACCAACCTTGCTTGCTAGTTGTTTTGGACCTATTGCAGGCCATATATCCTGTTGTCAATTCCTACAAATGTTCAAAACGAGAACATATGGTTCAAGGTGAAAATCAGACCTTACTTACAATGACATTAAGGAAAGAAAGAAAGACCAGAGCATTGTAAATTAAATATATATCACAATTCTACAACATAATTTCTTTGTAAAATAGAAATCAAAAGAACTGGTCCAAAATGATACCTTTGACATGTTGTAATATAGGTTGACGACTTTCATCAATTATAGTAGAGGGGATGACATATAGGGCTGATATAAATTTGCAAGATAGGCACATCATCTGAAAGATCTCATGCTTGTGATATTTTAACAAATATGATATTACTTACTGGTAGCAAAATTTATACTGTGTGCCTCAAATTTTAGAATGTTGTCCGGTCTGAAAGTAATTGGGTCTCGATATCATTTTTTTAAGTAATAAAAAGCATGTTTAACTTAGTGAAAATTAATTATTATACCACTTTACTGTATAATAAAGTTAAAGATCATTGTTAACATGAATGACAATATATAAAAAGCAAGACCCAAAATACCAACATCTCTTCTATAACTAAAGCCTCCACCACGTCCAGGGATCTGTACGAACAAAACAAGGTATAATTAATATTGCAGTAAATCAACTATTTCTTAAAATGGTTACCAAATATTCCCTATTTTAAAATGAAACGAAAATAAATAAATGGAAGTATAGTTTTAACTGAGGTTGATCTACAACGAGTCGATCAAAGCCAAAGTTAAGAATCTAGTCATGCATAAAAGAGGAGAAATGAATTAATCTAAAATAGTATGACATTCAACACAAAATATTCCACTAAAAGCTTCCAAAGTCTCCAATCAACACATTGTGCAAGATATAATTTCCCCCTCTTAAAAGCACAAAAGAGAAGAATATTTCAAGACGGTTTATGATGAGCTGTTCCTTTTGAAATAGAATTAGGCATGTGAGCATGAGCAAACCTTAAAAAAAAAAAAAAAAAAAAAAACCATTTTCAAGTTCAACCCAAACACAAGCAACCATCAAAAAATCTATACCTAGACAAAAAAAATTACTGAAAGAAGAATCTAATTAGTTTAACACATTATTACAAAAGTTCAAATTACTGAATGAAGTTGAAAACATAAAAGTGAATAACAAATGGTCCAAATAATTTTGAGTTGTAATTGATAGCTAATAAAGGAAAGAATCTAAATCAACTGATGCCTATATATTTTTGTATTCTTCAAAATTTCTGTGTTATTCCTCCTCCCAAAAATAATAAACACTGCCTTAAACTTTCAAAACGAACTCAGGCTTTTCTTTTTCTCTTTGAACGGGCATTGTGAAATAATCTGCATCATATGATACCATAGATACCACATTTCCACATTAAGCAACCATAAATCAATGTTCAAACACCAACATCAAATAACATAAAAAATCGCTGACTAAAGTTCATTAAAATATATATAGTTATAAAAGCAGAAAATTATGATTGTAAAAATTACTTTTATCTAGGATAGAATCATCTTAAATTAACAAATATTTTTATTCATCAAAATTGAAAATGAGTTACTTATTTTGATAGTGATGTCTGAGTTAGGGTAAAAAATACTTAACTTTTTTCTACTATAATATATAAAGTATAAAAGAAAATGTGATTTAGCAAACATGCATTTTATATTTACAATCAAAACACCATTGAAGTATATTTAGGCCTCCACCTAAATCCGAGGAGAGGAGGGATGCTTATCGAACATGTTTGAACACAAAATTAAAATTACTTACAGGCAAATTTTAATTATATTCAGGCTCAGCTAAACATGCTTGTAAAATGAGTTCATTATGAATTAGGAAAATGGTAACACGCCTCTACTTATTGTGAAACAAACTAAAGTGAGAGTTAGGCAATTAATATCCGAATCTTAGATTAGCAAACTTATCAACTAATTGATATTAATATAGTATTTAAGAAACATACAACAAAGAATAGTAAGAATCTGACATACCTTCCTAAAGCATCAACTCTAGAGATTTTTTTTCAATCATCTCAATCTCTACACAACAGGAAAAATAAGGAATTATGTAAATCAATAGAAATAAATATAAAACACATGAAAATCAGTATCAATTAAAATATCTAAACATTATTTTTTGGATGTACTAAATCAAGGATTTCTTTGTATACAACATTTTTTGTACATTATTCGTGAAGTGAATAATCTATTGTATTTTGTGGTTTTAATAAGACTCGAATATCAGAACTTGATCTAATTCTAGATAGTGCAACATATAGCTGACCATGTGAAAAAACTGGTTCGGGCAAATATAATTCAATGAAATCTAGTATTTGACCTTGAGCTTTGTTAATTGTCATAGCAAAACATGGACGAATAGAGAATTGAGTTCGTTTAAAAGGAATTGAACCTTTATCATTTTCTAATGGTATAAAATGAATTCTAGGTAAAAAGACATGTTTTCCACAATATTCTCCCGTTGCAATTTCAGCGTTAATAACATTGCGGTCAAAATGTTTGCAAATCAATCTTGTACCATTACATAATCATTCAGAAGGATTGAAATTTCGAAGCAAGATAACTAGACAATTTATTTTGAGTAGAAGTTCATGGGGAGGTATTCCATTAGGTGTTAATGTATTTAAGAAGTCTTCGTGAATATTTTCTTCTGTTTTATCAATCATTTCATCAAAGCTACAATATATAAATTTCTCTCCGTGAATTTAATGTAATAATAAATTATTTATAAGATCAACGTTTTCATTTTTTGGAGTTAAAATAACCCTATTAAATATTTGGAAAGACCAAATCAATGAGATCGTTTAATGATTTCGTTTCTTCGTTAAATTTAATAGTGATATTTGTTGACCACAAAATCCAACTGGACCTTGGACCAACATGTCTCAGCTCCTCCCTCTTGAACACGCGGATCTCCTGCGCACTGTGACAAACAATCAGTTTGCAAAGGGGGTCGAGGTGACTCCCGTTTGTACTCTGATGCCTAAGTCAGCACCCATGTCAAGCAAATATAATTTGAGTGTGGGAAATATAAGTGCGTAAAAGAGAGAAAAGGGACTGAGAGTAAATATTTAGTTAAGAGAAAAATGCTAATCCTTTATTAGGCGGGAGGAGTTCCGTATTTATAGGGGAGACCTTTGTCTCGGATCAGGACACGTGACATACTTTACACTTGTCTTCACCCTAGATCTTGGACGTGACAACCTTGCTTTTTGACTGTAATCATTGCTACATTTCGTAGGGGATGGACGACTGTCACATCTTGGTAAAGGCAGTGTCCCATCACTGACTCCATCTCTCTTCTGGTCAACGACATAAAGCGCTCCAACTGAGTATAAAGCACATCGGCCAGGCGTTAACCAGGTCGGCTAAAGAGGTTTGCTTGACGTACCACCTTGGCATTCGTCCCAGGTGATATTTTAGGCCTTTAGCCGTGGGTCAAGGTCCATTGGGCCTCTATTGGGCCCTTGCTGGTGGATCACTGTACCTTTCTTTGGGCCTGGATTCAACACTAGTTCCTCAAATCTGAAGGGATCATTCATGGTCGTGTAGGATTTGCCATGATTTCGCAGCAGTAACTTTTGACCTAGTTCCGTTGCCTGCTTCTCCATCCTCTAACTAGGAGCCTCTACGTAGCGCAGCAACTTTTTATGGGGTCAATAATGGCATTCCTTATGTGAGGTTCGGATCCATATTATAGCCGACCTTCTACCTCGGATTTTCCCTCCTAAATGAGAGCTGGGATCGTACTAGCGCGTTTCTTAGGCGGCGCATTTAATACAAAGGGGCTTCTGATATCTGTTTCCAAGAACAGTGAAGAATATGGAGGAGGACATGTCACCGCACGTGGTAAACACTTTGGCAGCTGAAGGGTTTCTCCCTTTCTCTCTGCAGCTAGCGCCGTAATTAACCCTCCCCCCAAGAGACGTGGGTTGTCAAATTAATCATGAGGCTCAAAGATCAAGGATTTGGGACTATTGGGTTCTTTATAAAGCCTCCTTCATTCCTGCATTTCTCCTTTACTTGCTTCTCAGAATCTTCACAGTACCTTGCTTCACAAGAGATAGCAGCATTCTATCTTCCACTTGCTTTTTGTCTCCATTACCCAACATTTTCCCTAGGCGTGTTTTGGTACCAAAACGGGGTTTGATACCCACTTCGGATAGTGGGACTCTCTGATGAAGCCATTTTTCAATAGCTTCGTAACCTCGTCTTTCAAGGCCTCGTATTTTTCGGAACTCATAGGTCTTCTCTTTTGCCTATGCCCAGGACATCGGGGATCAATCTGGAGTCTGTGACAGGCTTCTTTAGGATCGATCCCAACCATGTCTCCATGCTTCCATGCGAATACATCAAGATTTTCGAGTAAGAAGCTCTTCAATTTATTTTTGTATTCAATTGGTGATTCTAATCTAATTTGCAATTCCTTGATTGGATCAAATGGGTCTACACCGAAGCATTCTAACCTTTCGGCCGGGGTGGAGCAATTGTCACCTGACATTCTTGGGTCCAGATCTGCTAAATCCTCTTCAAGTGTCATTGTAACATCCTTACTTCCAGAAGGCCCTTCACCCAATCTTTCAGGGTCTGGAGCAGCCTCGGCCATGGCTACGTCACTGATCATGTTCAAACTTCGATCTTGAAACTTCCGGATTGCATTCGTGTAACAATCCCGGGATTCTGTTTGGCTTCCCCTTACAGTTGCAACGCCATGCTCCGTGGGGAACTTCATGCAAATGTATTTGGTATGCGTTACAGCCCCCAAGTCAATGAGACCGGACCTCCCAATTGAGCCATGATATGAGGAGATTTTGTCCACAACAAAAAATTCCATGGGGATTCTGGAAAGAGTTGGTGCTTGCCTTACTTTGGCCATAAGGGTTATAGACCCCCTGGGGGTTATGCTGTCCCCCGTGAATCCATATATTGGGTCTGGGACAGGGATGAGTGGAGTGCTTATCCCAATTTTATCAAAAATTACCCCGTAAATTACATTTACCGAGGCACCATCATCCACCATCATTCGTGATAATCCATTACGGGCTACCACTACCCTGATAACCAACGCGTCATTGTGTGGGAAGTGCACCCCAATGGCATCGTTTTGGGTAAATGTGATGGATTCTGTCCAAGGCACCCCAACAGGGTGTGAATGGATATGGTAATTCACGTTGGCAGGCTGCTTTGCCTCCCTGATATACCTCTTTTGGGAGTTGTTTGTACTCCCACCTGGGTGGGCCCCCCAATATTGTGTCGATTTCACGAATGCGGAGGTCGACCGCAGGCACAGGTGGTTCCCGTGCATCTTTAGCAAGTGCCGAGGCGGTATCCTGGCCCTTATTCATATCTCTCTGACTATTGTCAATTCTCTCTTTAGTTGAGTTCTTCCATGGAGATCTCCTGTCAGCTCGGTTGAACTTCTGGCCACCAGATTTTTGAGTTCTTCCTGCGTCGGGGGAGAAGTCACCTCCCCTTCTCCCCTGCGCCTTTTGGTCAGCTAACATATGGATTTCCCTGCAATCTTCTATTGCATGACCGTAATATCGGTGGTAGGCGCAGTAAGCCCCAATCATGGGCTGTTTTCCACTTCGGCTACTTTCCACCCTTCCTTGAGCCGTGGGAGGATTTTGAGAAGGGGTGTTGGAGTGCAAGTGAGGGATAGCTTTTGTGATTTCTGCTGCAAAGCTAGACCATGTCCCCGGAAACGGATGCGGCGCTCCACCTCGGTTACCGCCGACCCTATCCTTGTTTCCTCCTTTCTTGAGGTTTACTTCATTGGAATACCCGAGGTTGTATCTCCCTTGAGGGTGATTATCTCTGGCCCTAGCCATTTCTTCCGACACAATCTCCTCTTTCATCAGGTCTACCAGAGCATTGTAGTCCCTTGGTTTCCTGCTCTGGACATCCCTCCAGAACATACTGGTCATATCTAGCCCTCCTTTTAAAGTGAAAAACATCTCCGCCTCTGTGATATTTTCACAGATGTGCATCTCTTCAGTAAACCGGGCTAGGTGACTTTTCAAAGATTCGTCCCTTCCTTGCCTCAGATCCTGAAGGCGCTGGAGTGGGAGCTGGCCAGGCCTGGAGGAAACAAAACCATTTTTAAAAGCCGTTTTCAGATCTCTCCAACTGTGGATATTACCAGGAGGGAGTTTTTTATACCATTGTATGGCACTTTCCTCAAGGGTTAAAGCAAAGGCTTTACATTTCAGTGCCGGGGTGGCTCCGGCTATTTCCATGCTGGCGCGGTAATTTAACAGGTGATCGTCAGGGTCACCTCGGCTGGAATATTTTGCTATTTCCGGCATTTCAAAGTCATGGGGTACGGGGCATCTACGGAGGCCCTCTGTGAAGGGACTTATTTCCTCTTATCATCCAGTTCGTAAGAGGGCAGTTCACTGTTCTCATCATGACCGAAATTCATTGGATCATGGTATTGGTCGTAGAGCGGCGGAGCATACTCATGCCTTTGTGGTGGCAAAACACGGTCGTAGTTCGGCCTTTCGTGGGTTGGTAGCTCGTTGATGCCAACATTTCTGCTCCCACACCATGTTGATCCCTATGCATTTGACCCTGCTACAAGGCTTCTTCAGCGCATCGCTCCTGCCTATTTCTAGGCTCTGTTGCATTGTGCCGACCTGGGTCCGTTTGCCCCCGTCGCTGGCCTCTGAATAACCCTCCTATTCGGCTGAAGACACTGCTGGATTTTTCAGGAGAAGCCTCCCTGTGTCTAGCTGGAGGTGGGTTCTGTTCTTCATGTGCTTCATGCTCCGAGCCATCTTCGTAGAAAGGCTCGGATTCCACCTCGGCGTATGCATGTGGATCTTGATAATAATACGAGGCAGTGGCCGCATCAGATGGTGAATAATGTGGCTGTGGGTATTGCTGAGGCATCGTGGGCTCATTCATAACATACCCTCTGGTCATGTAGGCATTCATCGCGGTAGTCTGTTCTATCTGCTGCTTCTGCATCTCTAGCATTTGGGCCGCCATGCTAGTCATGTCTCGCAACATGCGGCGATTTCGGTACCGGTGCGGTGGGTTAGGTTGTGCTGCCCCCTCATTGGAGTCCTCATGAGGTCCTTCAGGGCCTCCCCCTCACTGTGCTGGTCATTTCTTCCCCTACGGGGGTTAACATCCTCATCGCTTTCATTCATGTTTCAGATAAATTTCTTGGCTTTAGTTTATCTTTCAAGGATAGATATCCGAGCCCCTTTTCAAGGTTGTTAGACTTATGTTTCAAAGTTTTAAGCCTTTTTTCAAGGTTATCAAACTTATGTTTCAAAGTTTACCTTTTTCAAGGTTATTAAACTTATGTTTCAAAGCTTTACGCCTTTTTCAAGGGGAATAAACTTATATTTCAAAGTTTTACGCCTTTTTCAAGGGGAATAAACTTATATTTCAAAGCTTTACGCCTTTTTCAAGGGGAATAAACTTATATTTCAAAGCTTTACGCCTTTTTCAAGGGGAATAAACTTATATTTCAAAGATTTACGCCTTTTTCAAGGGGAATAAACTTATATTTCAAAACTTTACGCCTTTTTCAAGGGGAATAAACTTATATTTCAAAGTCCTTGCAGTTCTTCGATCTCTTGCCAGAGGTTAATCTCCCTTTTCCAGGACTTCCTTCCTATGTGTGGCTTTTCATCATGTGTTTTCGTGGTTAGCAGTATGGCTTCCCACAGACGATGCCAAAATGTTGACCACAAAATCCAGCTGGACCTTGAACCAACACGTCTCAGCTCCTCCCTCTTGAACACGTGGATCTCCTGCGCACTATGACAAACAATCAGTTTGCAAAGGGGGCCGAGGTGGCTCCCGTTTGCACTCCGATGCCTAAGTCAGCGCCCATGTCAAGCAAATATAATTTGAGTGCGGGAAATATAAGCGCGCAAAAGAGAGAAAAGGGAGTGAGAGTAAATATTTAGTTAAGAGAAAAATGGTAACCCTTTATTAGGCGGGAGGAGTGCCGTATTTATAGGGGAGATCTTTATCTCGGATCAGGACACGTGGCATACTTTACACTTGTCTTCACCCTAGCTCTTGGACGCCTGTCACATCTTGGTAAAGGCAGTGTCCCATCACTAACTCCATCTCTCTTCTGGTCAACGCTATAAAGCGCCCCGACTGAGTATAAAGCACATCGGCCAGACGTTAACCAGGTCGGCTAAAGAGGTTTGCTTGACGTACCACCTCGACATTCGTCCCAGGTGATATTTTAGGCCTTTAGCCGTGGGTCAAGATCAATTGGGCCTCTATTGGGCCCTTGCTGGTGGATCACTGTACCTTTCTTTGGGCCTGGATTCAACAATACTATTTGAGAGTTCAATCATACCACAAGAATGAGCTTCAATGTCATTATTTCCAATAGAGAGCAAATAATTAGAAAAAGAAATGTCAAGATGAGCACGCATATTTTGCGTTAGTGATATTCGTTCAAATGATGGCCATAAGTAAGAGAAGACAAGACTCGCTTCAAGAATATCAGTTTTGGATCCGTTTTGAACTACTGGTAAAATTTGTCTAAAATCACCACCGAAAACAATAACTTTTCGACCGAATGGCACATCAAGTTTTGTTATATCTCTTAATAATTTATCTAAAGCTTTAATAGTTGAACAATGAACCATAAGAGCTTCATCCCATATAATTAATTTAGTCATTGTTAGTAGTGTTCCTAATGCTGATTGTTTTTTGATAGAGCATGTAATATTAGGAGACAAATCAAGTGAAATTTTAAACGTAGAATGTGCGGTTCGACCCCCAGATAATAAGGATGTAGCAACACATGATGAAGTTATTGTGATAACAATCATTTTTTCGCTCTAACTGACCTTAAAAGTGTTTTGTATAAAAAAGTTTTATCTGTGCCACCTGGTCCATCAATGGAAAATAAACCAGTATCATTATTTAGTATTTTATTGAATATTTGATCAAATGCATTTCTTTGCTTTATATTTAAGCTTTCAATCATTGACGATAAGGTTACATTATTCTCTTGTCTCGTCAGAAATCATGTTAGATAATTTATCATGTTCATTAGTAGAAACACAGTATGAGACCAAATTATAATAATTTATATTTTTACCTGAAAGTTCCAATATGTTATTGATACATTCTAAAGTTGCACGTTCAACTGTAAATTTGGAGAATCCTTTCATTATATAATTTTCCATCATAAAATCTTTGTAACTCAACCATAGTGATTTTGGATTATTAGGTGTGCAAAATATTAATATTGTTGAAAATAAACGACGCAATGAACATGACATTTGATACAATATTGCTTCAGACAAACAAGAATCTGAGTTACTATCTTCATTTAATAGTCCATATAAAGAAGCTGGTTCATGAAACGTTTTGACTTGAACGTTATTTACTTTTTTCAAATTTTAAAATGAAGTTGCACCTTTAATATGGTTTAATAAGACACGTAGATAGTATCTTTCTCCTTCATTTGGATTAGCTGAAACAATTCTTCCTATAACATTTTTTTGTTTCCTGGGATTCCAAAAACGACCTTGTGTGTTCCAAACAAAATGAATGGGGAAATCTCTATATAATAAAGATCTAGATTTTTCATTTGTAATATTCATTTGAAAATATTCTGTAAGCATTGTGCGCTTAAAAAAATTATTTTTTAAAATTGTCGTTAAATTAGCATTATCATTGAAGGTAATATTTTGGCGATCCTTTAAATGTAATTGAAGGGAAATAATAGATGGAGAATTCTCACTTAAATTAAAACCGTAAATTTTCCATATTGCTTCAGGTGCTGATATCCATCGAGCACTTTGAAATTTTTTGATTTCATCTATTTCAATTTCAGGTTCGTCAGTATTTATTGAGAAGTTTATTTGATCGTGTCCTTTATAAACACAAGTATTTCACAGCTTTTATTGTAGAGCAAATTTCAATATTAATATGACAGTCAAATTTAGCAAGTAGATACGGATTATAAGGCACAACCCATCTATTGTCTAAGTAATGACCTCTAACTTTTAATTTTTCGCCATTGTCAGAACGTCGATATAGTGGGTACGAATTGTTTCCTAAAACAGTATGTGTAATAAAATCTTTGGGATATTTATTTTTACATGTTCGATTGTATTCCATACATACATTAGATGGATTTAGTTGTCCACATGGTCCATGCATCATATATTTTATTACTCTTGAACGTAAATAGGGATTCTCAGATTCACTTGAAATTTCACATGATACTATTTCGTCAATTACATTTGTTGATGTAACTTTAAAACCATGTTTCAGAATGAGTAGAAAATGAGCATGAGGTAATCCACGTTTTTGAAATTCAATAACATAAATGTAGGCTGCAACTGAACCGAAATTTTTTTAGTTAAATAAACCGTCTTTTAGTTCTTTCAATTTAGCTTTGAAAATTCGTGAAATTAAGTCTAGACGATTGTGTGTTTGATCATTGTATGATAATTCATTTTTAATTTCAGCCCAATTTGGATTACAATTAATAGTAAGGAAAATATCAGGTTTACCAAATCGTTAAACTAAAGCCATTGCATCCATGTATTTTTTTGTGTTATCTCTAGGTCCTCCAATAAATGACGATGGTAAAATGATCCTTTTGCCAATCTTATGTCCTCTAGTTTCACCTAAAGAAACACTGTCAACGATGCCTTGATAAAGATCAGCTCTTATTTGACTTTGATTCTTTCTAAAATAGTCTAATCTAGACGTTTCAATTTTAACATACATATCAACTATATATTGTTGAAGTAATCAACCAGTATGGAGAAGAATATCGTTACCTGGATCTCTTATCTGCAGTTTGTAACAATAATATTCCTTCAAAGAGACCTGAGTTCGCTTTGGATTTTTTGTCAGTGCTGTGATTACAAAAAGATAAGCATTAGCTAATCCATAAATAAATAAATAACTTACAAAGATGTCAAAGTTAACTATAAATATATAGAATTATTTTAATATTTTATGTTATGTACACATTTAGGATAGCTATTAAATTACCCGTTTCCTCTCTTTCAAATAACTCTTCAGGGTTTGTAATACAATTAAGGTCAATAAAAGGTGTTGATTGTTGAATAATAGATGAGTGAGTTCTATAGTGTTTCTGTATTCCTTGATGCCAACCCGACTCACCAAATGGAAAAAGTAAAGGATATTGAAGTGGATCATAACAACCATAATAATAATTGACACGATTTGGAGTTCCAACATGACTAAAAACACGAATGTCGCGTATACTTATACTTGGTGAAGAATTATCGCCAACCCAAATTGCAGCAACTTGAGAAGCAGAAGGTCTATTATAAGTTCTTTGGTCAAGATTAGGATCAGATTTTAAGATAATATTCGATGATTCAGATGATTCAAGATTACTTAAAGAACGAAAAAATTGAGAATATGGATTAACACGTAAAATTTCAATTATTTTTTTGATTGTAGGTTCAACCAACTTGTTTGATAGACAGAGTCTATTTTGTAGTTCATGTTCGGTGTCATAAAAATAAAGTTGTAAGTATGACGACTTACTATTTGAAGGTAACAAATCATTCACATAATGATATACTTGACCTTGAACTCTGAAAGTATAAATTCCTTTGTTATTCTTACACAATTCTTTGTTGTACTTAACACCGAAAGATGTAAAAGCAAAATGATTATTATATGTTCTTGAAACATTCCGAAACTCAAATGTATCATCAGAATTGGACAAATAAAGTTCACGTAATTCTATAGGCATATAATTTAAACACAAATACTTGACCGTTAGAGCAACAAAATCCTTTAACTTCTTTATGAAATTTATTTGCATCACAATAAGAGCAAAATGTTGGATCAGACAAAACATAAGACTCAGAAGGAATATTATGGATATTTAAAGTACGAGTATTTTGGTTGTCAATATTCTGAGAAGAAAAAAAGTTATCACTATTTTTGTTCATTCTAAATGTTTTATCTTTATTAACCAACAATACATCAGTTGTTCCTGTATTATACGATGTCATTACACCCAAAGAAAAATATATCATGCCAAAATAAAATAAGAAAGATTTTTAAAAAGAAAAAAATGATGATGATAATAATAACTTATAATATGGAAAAAAAGAGAGAGATTTTAAACCTTTGCTTGTACGTTGTATCTCAATTTGTTTCTCGTTAACATTGAGCATACTTGAAGACCCTTGCTCTAGAGATACAATAAGAAACACTTATGAACTAATGAAATATAAGAACAATTAAACTTTAAATATCATAAGCTCACCAGTGATAGCAATAGAACGATGAGAACAACGCACACGCATGTCACTACATGCTTCATTTCTCCTCTTCTTTTGAGCATACAATTCTCTTTGTCGTCGATTCCGTGCTTCCCTTCTTTCAACATCTGAAACATTACTCATTCTATAACCTTCATTATGAATGAAGTATTTATAAAACGAAATAAAAAAAAAATTACAATCAATAAATCATTGAAAAACAATAGACACATAATTTAATTTTTCTGTTTTTTTTTTTTTTGGTAGAAGTGTATATAATAGTGAAATTTAAAAGTTTTAATTATTTCTCCCGAACTTTGATATTAGTCAGTCATAGTTGTACTTTTTTTTATTCTAGTATTTCTTCAACAAGTGTATAATTCTTTAATCTTTGTCATAAACATTTCATATTCTGCGAAACTACAAGATTCATTATCATATTTGGAGGCAGAAAAAAGAAGGTGACAAGTATAGAAAAAATAGTTAAATACAAAATAAGAGAATTCCATGCAGACTAAGCTGAATAAAAATTTCAACATAAAATTTTTATCAGTAACACCAAAAAGAAAGAGTAATAAAAATGGAAGCAATTTTTGGAGCAGCAAGGAATTTATCTCCACTACTCTTGTTCCCTCTGCCTTGATACAAAATGATATCACATCCCATCAATCAGAACAAACTATTTAAATAGCAACCTAGCTAACTCTGTGGATTTTTGCCTGAATGTACCACAAGAGGGTTGAGGAAAAATGTAGTTTTTCAGAAAAAGAAGCTGGCTGGTCACTTCTTTCAAAAATTCACCGAGGGGCATACAAATTCATATCAAATTTTAAAATTTGTCAATGTTTCTATCATTTGTCAGTGGAGCCAAAGTACGGATCAATGATTCAAGTAACCAAAAATATTTCTTTTCTGTCCTCCAAAATCTATCATTTCTCAGTGGAGCCAAAGTAGGGATCAATGATTCAAGTAACCAGAAATATTTCTTTTTTGTCCTCCAAAAATGGCGAAATAAAGAAAGGCATGATGGCATATAAGAACATCAATATGGCTGAGCCATTAATCCTTAAAATTATTCCACAACATCCTTCTAAATGAAATGACTATCATCACTCGTGAAAGAAAACTAAAATATAAATTCTTTCCATGTTGAAAGAGGTGCTAAAACATTTCATAGAATGTCACAAGCATAGAAGACAAATACAAGATTTCTAACGACCAAAAAAATACCCAAACGTGAAAGAAATATCAAATTAATCTGGAAATGAATTGAACTTAAAAATTTTGAACTTTCTTTAACATTTGGAGCAAATAGAGAAAAAAAATATTAAAAAAATATAAAATAAAAATAAAAAAACCCACAAAGCATAAATAGAATACTGTAAAAATTTTAATATCAAGGGCACTGGCTTCAGATTTATGATGGTCAAAAGTTGGATTTTTAGACTACAAAATTGGATTTATGAGTGCAGAATGAAAAAGGAAGGTAAAACAAAACAAATGAATCTCAAAATGAACAAGTAACTCTACATCCTCTCCTGTGCCCAACACGTCAGTAATGATATACAAGAAGAAGAAAAATATCAAAGAAGCACTCAAGCAGTCACAAGTGCAGTTCGAGCTTTCTGTTACTGCTTCAATCCTAATTTATGAACCCATCTTAACTAAATTTATCAGAACCTAAATGAATTCTTCCTATACCCATCTTTTACAACTTTCGTAAAAAAGGGAAATTTTTTTTTACCAATGACACAAAAACTGGCTACAGCTGAAGAAACAAAAACCTGTAAAGATAAATAACTAAATCGGTTAAGGGGGGAGGAAGAAAAACAAAAAAGTAACAACAGACAACGAAAAAGTAAAAAAATCGAGAAGAACATAAACAAACTAAAAAATAACGAGAAGAAGGGGAAAAAATTAAAAACACGAAACAAAGAGCATACCTAACACGCCGATTCACCGAAACCCCTGTCCATATGTAACCAAAATAACAATAACCATCAGAAAAAACGAAAACCACAACAGGCTCAATGAAATCGAAGAAGATATACATACCTTTCTGTTGACCTTCGGCACCAGATCGTGGACGACCATCCAATAGAAGCTGTGTAAACCCTAAGAAGTGAACTTTCTGGAACACAGACGCACGCACAAGTCGAAGGAACGAAATTATAGTGATAAGAAAGAAAGATATAGTCAAAGAAATTGTATGTAAAAATACCCACAGTAAAACACGCATTTCTCCCCTCAACTAAGAGCGTGTTTCTGCCTTATGAATAGTGATCAAATGAAGTGTAATTTATATATAATAGTGAAGTGATGATAATAGTGATATATATTACTTTACTCGAGTTCTTGGTTAATTTTCTTGTACATTTAGAACATTCATAAATTCACTCATGTCATGAAATAATTTCAATATAAATTATGTATCAAAATATTATGTGTAATTTACTATACATTTAAGCTATGCCCCTTTTGATATAGATTAAAATCAAATTTTTAGTAAATTTTGATAAAAGTTAATGAGACGCGTGATTGAAAAATTATGAATTTCATAAAATATGTGGTTAAAATTAATTGTTAATTTTAACATGAGATTAACATCAAAATCAAACAAGGCCTTGTTTGATTTTTATTAAAATTTTCTCATTTTTCTACAGTACTCAATATCAACCATCAATTAAACAATATATGACTTTTCAACCATAAAGAAATTATACTCACCCCTACTTTTAAAGATTTAAATCCATAAATAAGATCAAATTTAAATAATTTCAAAAATTAGGTGTTACATAAATTTTTAATTTTAATACTAATAATATAAAATTAAAATAAATTCATCAAACATCTCTACTCCAAACCCTTAATTTCTCTCATTTCACCCCGGACAAACAAACAAATCACCCTCTCCTCCCACCCTCTTCCCACCCAAACCATTATCTACCAACGGCAGCAACACCACTCCCTTTCTTCGTCCATTAGAAACAGGATGATCTATATCTCGAAATTCTTGACGACGAAATCCAATGGGAATCCTTAGAGCGCGAAGAACTTGGTCGACTACTTGCTTGCTCTTAGTCCCCGTGGAGAGGTAAGCAAATGCGAAACAAGAAAATGGAAATCTGGCCAAGATACAAGACTAGCTTTTTATTGTGAAATTTACAGAAATTAATGATCAACGGTACTCTCAATACGATTAAAAAGCTACAAGAGGCAATAATAATTGTTGAAGTTTTTGTCTCTGCTCAACAGAAGGACACCTTATCAAAAATTTGAGCAGCAGTAACCTTTCTACGTCAAAAATATTGGTGAAAAATTTAAGAAGTAGGGTTTGGGTGGTGTTGTAGCCGGCGTTAAGACGTGGTGTTGGTGACTGTGTTAAGGGAGGAAATGGAATTTGGACATGGTGTAGAGTCTTGTTGGTGGTGATGGTGGAGTTCTGGATGATGGAGGTGACAGTGATATTCAAGGGCATCTTGGCAGTGGTTGTGGTGTTGGAGGTGGGGGTAGGGGTGGCGGTGGCGGTGCTGGTGGTGTGCTGGTGATTGTCGCATTAAATAAATTGTGACATAATTGAAATTAGTCTTGATTGGTAATGTGGCTCAAAAATAAGTTCGATTTGTGATCTAATATTTTGACCGTTTGTGGCCCTTAAAATAAAATGTGACTTAAAAAATGTGGTTGTGATCTTAAAAAATGATTTTTGTGACTTAAAATATCTGTATTTTGTGAGCTGAGATTTTACAATATAGTGACATTAATATTTATAATTAATAAAATATTTTAATTATTTAATTTAATTAATTAATCTTAATTATAACCTAATTTTTGAAATTATAGAAATTTTATCTCAATTTTAAAATTTACATTTATAATAATCACATTTTTTATGTATTTTTCCCTTTCAACTATCTATTCTTTTAAAAATTATACTATTCATTTGAAGGGAAAAAAACACATTTTAAACCATACCAAAAAGTGGAAATTACACCCTACCAGGTTTTTCAACTTCTAAATTCAAAAATCAGGTGTAAGTATTATTTATACAAAAATCTGGTTACAATTTAATTTTAATACTAATAATAAAAATAATATTAATTATTCACAACACCATATCTAATCTACCCCACCCCACCCCACCCCACGTACACCAAACCACAAACCCTAATTATTTTCTATCTAATATTACATTTATCTGAGACTCTCAACATCTCAACGAATTTTCAACTTCCCTCCCACGGCCATACCCCATGTCGGTCTGAATGTGCCCCTGGGTTGAGTGTCATCGGCAAGACCACCGTTGGCAGTCCCGATTTCAAGGTAAACATGAAGCTCGAGGCGGGGGCGACTGCGATTTTTGAAGGTAGCAGTGACGCTGCCATTTACCTAGAGGCAACAGGGACGCCATTTGCATCCATCAAGCAGTAGCGTCACTGCTACCATCAAATAGCAGCGCCGCTGCACTGATCTAGCAGCAGCGGCGGCCCCGCTTCTAGATCGGACCTCTGCTTCTAGATCATGTGGTTCAGCTACTTCGATCCGATGGTTTTTACATGTAAGTTGTGGTTCTGCTGGCTTGAAGTGGTGGAGAGTCAGACCTTGGTGGTGGTGGGGGAGGGAGTGGAATTTTGATATTGATATTTGGAGATGGGTAGAGAGTTTGCTGGTGGTGATGGAGGCTGCGATGATTGTGACGGCGGCACCTCCAAACTTGCAGTGCTTAACTTATAGTGTGGCGGTGATGGGTGAGTTGCATTTTTTTTTTGAGGTTGAGGTTGATGAGGTGGAGGCGGCCACGATATGCAGGTGGTATCGTGGTGGTGGTGAGACGGTGAGGTGGTGGTGAGACGGGTTCCACTAGTGGTGGCGTCTGGTGTGGTGGTGCCTATGTGTAGGTCACGGCGCATCGCTTGCTGGTGGTGGCGCCTGTGAGTAGCGTCACAACGTCGTCGCTTGCTGGTGGTGGCGCCCGTGCATAGGTCACAACGTCGTTGCAACGTGATGGTCCGATGGTTGTGGTTTTTCTGTTCTAGTGGTGTATTTGGTTGTTGAGGGGTGGTCCGATGGTTGTACTTTGATGTAGTGGTGGTGATGACGGCGTTGAAGCGGTGCTAGTTGTGGACTGGTGATGGTGAGATTGTGAGGTGGGCATTTTGTGACCTAATAATTAATAAGTTGATTGTGACCTAATAATATGATAAATGTGGCTTAAAAGACTGGTGACCTAACAATTTGATAAATTGTGACCTAGAAATAATTTGTGATCGATTAAATTAAAATTTGTGACCTTGATATTATTTGTACCTCGAAAAAATTGTTATTGCGACCAACTATTTTTGATAATTTGTGAACATAAAATTATTTGTGACTTAAGCATTTTGCATTTTGTAACCTGGATTTATATTGTGTTGTGATCTGAATTTATATAATTAATAAAATATTTTTAATTATTTAATTTAATTAAGTAATTATAATTATAACCTGATTTTTGAAAGTTTTTAAGTTATATCTTAAAATTGAAATTGTGTATTGTAAATACATTATATATGTATTTTTCACTACAAAAAACACTCGAAATTGCGAGAACGGATCAATGTTCAAGTTGGCCCAATGGGCTACTATATTAGCCCAAATAATTCTCGTTCTTGTTTTGTTTTAGTATAAATACCGTGGTAAACCCTATTTCTTACAACCGCTGGCCTCAACAGATTTCAGCAGCGGATCAAAGAGATCAAGGAAAAGGTAAGCTCCCTTCTGCTATCTTGGTTACGTTTAAAATTGTGTGTACACAGTTTTCTGTAATTGTGTATGTATGTATGTATGAAACAATGTTTAGTTTCGATAATTTTGAATGCACTGTTTCAATCAACACTTTGTATATCTGTGTAAGCCCCTGATGTTGTTTCAAAAGAATTTATTTGAAATGAATAGTTATTTGTAGGAGAATGTGCTGTTAAAAAGTGGGGAATTTTTTTATTTTTTTTGTTGAGTTTAAGGATGAAAGGAAAAGAGTGAAAATTGTGTTAAAAATTCAAAGGAGGCCAAACAAGGCTAAATATGCTGAAAATATTAAAAAAACAATTTTTTTTTTTTTTTTTAACGGTGTTACTGATTCATGCTCAAAATTAACATTTCTGTTTGTAAGGTTTCGTCGCTTTGATTGAAAGCGTTAATCTCTTTAGATTTGTGTGATGAACGTTTAAGAGAAATAACGAAGTGAGCCTGTGCTTCCTTTTTTGGAATACAGGTAATGGCTCCGCAGCTGCCGAAAACTGGTATATTCGTGGGTTTGAACAAAGGCCATGTTGTGACCCCGAAGGAATTGGCTCCCCGCCCGTCTGCTAGAAAAGGCGTGAGTTCTTCTATGCCCTCCGGGCTCCGTCTAGTTTCTTATACCGCTAAGCTCCTTGTCATTTTGAATGATTGAAGTTTTCGTTTTATAGTATTTGGTTTATCAGATCAAGCTTTTGATTGTGAGTAGTTCAAAATGTTAGCCTGTTTCTTCCAATTTACTTTAAAATTCAGTGAGTATGATGAAATGATAGGTTTTATGCATATTAAATTTTAAGTTGGAAGATAATTCCTTGAATCATGGGTGGTTTTTCTATTATTATGTGCCGTACAGCAATCTTATCAACTAATAACAAGCCTGTTCAAGAAATTCGGACCTGTGTCAAGTAGATTAGTATTTTAGGTTTGTAAGCATAAGCTGATATTTAAAAATCATAAATTCTTTTTCTAACTAAAGTTAGACGCAATTTCTGAAATTGCTGTACACAATTAGAGATCTAATTCTTGTTGCTCGAACTATTGATTAATTTAGAAAACGAGCAAGAGAGTACATTTTGTGAGGAGCCTTATTAGAGAAGTTGCCGGATTTGCACCATATGAAAAAAGGATCACTGAGCTTTTGAAAGTTGGAAAGGATAAACGTGCTTTGAAGGTTGCTAAAAGAAAGTTGGGCACCCACAAGAGAGCAAAGAAGAAGAGAGAGGAAATGTCTAGTGTTCTCCGCAAAATGAGGTAATTTTCGCAAATGATATTATTGTTTTTTCTCTGTCTTACAGTACCAGGAATTTGTCATGGTCTTAATACAATTGATTCCTGGACCAAGGGCAACACCCCAGTGGTTAGGGGTGCTCTTTACCAGGCGGAAGGCTCGGATTCGAGTTCCCACCATACCCTCCCTGATGTTCCCCAATTTGTAATTAAAAAAAAATATATATAATCGATTCCTTCATTTTGAAAATTTATGCAGGGCTGCCGGAGGTGGTGAAAAGAAGAAGTGAAACTTTTTTTATTAGTCTTCTGTTTTGGAAGTAAATCTCGAATCTGAGTTTTTGATCGGAAGTGTATTAGTGAATGCATTTTCATTTAGCTTTATGCTTTGTTGATCTTTAGACATTATTATTAAATTAAGGAACTATTTTTATTTTTTTCGTGTGGGCATTACCTTTGAATTTTATTGACGTATCTGATGACTCAAGTCTCTTGGTTCTTTCTGATTACAATTTTTGCCCTTCATAAACTGAGTTTGAGGGGTTGAGGCTTCAAGATAGAAGGAAATTAACCATATGTTCGGAGGTTATTTTTTATTTATAAATAATTTTTTGCTCTTTTTTGAAGTAAAATATTAGGGTATGTTTGATTGGATGCATTTTTCAAGGAAAATGTCAAATCAAGGGAATTTATTTTCCCTTTGTGTTTGATACGAAGATTTTTTTGGAAATGATTTTCTATATACAATCATACAATGCATGCTTTACATCAATTTTCTTGAAAATTTTTCCCATCGGAAAATTTGAAGTTTTTATTTTCCATGACCAATCAAACACGGGCTTAATTGAAAAGTAGTTTGAAAAAATACATGTGATTTGAGAAAATATATTGTTTATGTTACTTATTTCCTATTTGGCCTCAATTATAAATAAAATAAAATAAATTGTTCTCTATATTCATTTTAACATGTTTATCAATGAAGTAATATTACAAATAAATTCATGAAATCTTTCCTATTTTTTAACCATATATTCTCTAAATAAATTACTATCTCAAATTATTTCTTCAAAAAACCAAAGCAGGATCGACCACCAACGTACAAAGGAAATATTACAATTCTACAATTTCCTTCATACTTATTAACGATAACATACGACAACGGTCGTTCATGCTGTCAGTTTCTTGTACTGCATTCTCTATTTTAGTGAACAGAAGCCCAACGAACAGTAAAGAAGCTTTGCCCTGGTCATTACATTCTACAAAAAACGATGCAATTAAAAAATTGCAACATGAATTTTCTAAAAAAGAAAAAGAAAAATTGCAACATGAAATCATGTCTTGAACTTCTGAGATATTCTCTCGACCCCTTCTTTCCAGTCTCCGGCAGCTCGCTTAGCGCCTTCCTTAATAGCTGAAGTAAATTGGGCAGAGTTTTGCCTTACCTCTTGTAATGAACTTTCCAATTTTGATTTAGCAGCATCTTGCCTCTCTCCTGCCCCTGCGCCTATCTTTAACAACTTCTCCTTCAACATTGATATCAGGAGAAGTATTTTTTCGATGATTTTATTAATAGTATCTTCTGATTTACCACTCACTTTGTCTGTAATCGCCCTAAGCTTGTCCACCAAGTTCTTAGACCTTTCAACGGTTCCTTCAATTGAGGGCTGCTTTCCAGTGGCAAGCCATGTAGTTGCAGCATCTTCTTCTTTGCGAAGATCATTGTCAACCACAATTTTAAGGCCTTGCTCCTCCCATCGCTCTCTGGCCTCCTCCAGGACTTTTAATTGCTCTCTTGCTCTTTTCGCCTCGTCTTCAGCCCAAGCTCTGGGTATAAAATATATGAACGTGAGTTAAATAATTTTAAAATAATAAGAAAACAATAGAATCACTGTCTCGTGTATTAATTTCATATTCTTCTACTTCATGAAACATATTGTTTTTCTAATTCCCTCTATTTGAGACGTAGCAGAGAAAGATTAAAAGCAAAATTGCAATCATCTCGTCTTTCTAATCAAACCCATCCTACATTTCTCAGAGAGTCAATGTTCGACTCTTAAGAACTAAAAGAAATAAAGTGGAGGGTAGTTAAAAAGTGCCACCTACCACACTACATGTTAAAACTCCTAGACAACCATGAAAACTTTTTCCAAAATTCAATACTATGCACAAGAGCATATCTTTTGACATGTTCAGTCCCGTGTTGCTATCTGTCATATAACCGAGACAAACCAGGTTCTTTAGCTACACCAACGACCACGTCATTGGTTCAATGATCAATTGTGACTCTATTCTGTCACTGGAAAGATGCTGGCTAAAACATTTAGAAGGTTTAAGTTATGGTTGAAAGAATAGGATGTGTCTTCCTGGTAAATTTATCCATTACTTATTTTGCCATGCAGGGAAAAAACTCTCCAGAAGAGAACATAAAGGTACAATTGTACAAATCAGCATGAAGGAAAGACAGGAAGGGGAAGGATTTAATCATGAAATCTTGACACTGCAAGATACAATCTATAAAAGGAATCTTTTGATCCACTAGAATGAAGAAGCTTATTTTGATGGTTCCTTAGTTCTATATTTTTTGCCTTGATCGGAAATCTGCCTCACCACGTACCAGTGCAAAATTTTCATTAAAAAGTAACCCCAGTTAAAAGTGGCCACATAGACATACACTGGCCTAAAGGAAAAGGAATTTCAGGCTACACATGACCAAGTTACACTGATTAAAAAATGACACAAATCTAATCAGAATGCAAATGAGGGAGGGAATATCATCTTCAAAGTTTATGATATATACACATGCAACCCCCCCCCCCCCCCCCCTCTCTTGATCATCATATATACAATTTTTAACCACTCAAGAGAAGCCTTTGTTCAAATGTAAAGATGAAAGCGAATTTCTCACCTAGCCATGGATAAGGCTTTTCGTTCAACTTCCAACTCATACTGTAACCGGGAAATCTCTTGATTCTCAGTTTCTGCATCCCTCTGAAGCTGGTTAAGCCTTTCTTTTTCATAGGAAATCTCCAACTGATTACTCATAAGGATTTGCAACTGTTCCTCCAGCTCGCGCTTTAACTTAGAAAGAACTTCCATTTCTGAGTCCACAGCAGCTTGTTCCTTCATTAAGGTAAGATTTTCTTTTTCCCGTTCAGCCCTCATCCTCTCCAGCTCTCTTTTTGCCTCCTCTGCCAATTTCTCAACAGAATTAATCTTTTCCCTTTCCAGAAAAAGCTCCTGCTCATAACTAGCATTGAGATCCTTCTCAACTTGAGCAACTAGAGCACTATGAGCAGATACAGCCTTTTCTGCCATAGATTCTGCCTCAATACGTGCAAGTTCCTCGCTGACAATAGCAGAAGCATCACCAGTTGAAAGGGCAATAGCAGCTTGTGCTTTTGTTACAGGTTTTTCTGGCTGGAACAGTCTTGTATATCCTATCATAATAATGGAACATCTTAACTCCATACAAGAAAGTTGGATGAAATGACATATTGACATGGACTCACCAAGTGCTAGGGTTATAATCCCCTGTTCTCCAGATGCTAAATCAGCTACAAGTGCAGGCCACGCATCTGGATTGATCTTGTCAATATCCATGAAACAGGATAGCTGCTGCAGGGTCTGGTTGCAGAAAAGGGCAGGTTGATTAGAAAATCGTATGATCGCAATGCTATCCTTAAAAATTAAATAAAAGTAACCACTATCGAATTTATATAACCTTTCTATCAACTACTGGTAGCTGCCTTTTTTCTAGGGCCATCTTCCAACTCACGAGATCCTGACGAGACAACGAGCTGCAACACAAAAGTTTGAGAAACAGTTGGAAGTAAAAAATGTCATATGACCAAAATATGCTGTATTCATAAGCAACACAAACTCGTGTGCAAGAACAGTTCAAGAAGTACAAAAGACACAAGACATTGGAAATGACTGGAGAGTAACCCTAAAGTACAAATATGTTGATCAGACAAAGGCTCCAGAGCATGTTATAGCTAAAAAACACGTGAAACCCTGAAATAATGAAGATAAATGTCATAGGCATCCATTCTCTTTTTCTTTTGCTGTTCTTAATTCAATTTGTGAAAGAAAAATGAACATAAGTGAGCAATCACATACCCTACCTTTCAGGAGAGAAGAATACAGGACTTGCGTCTTCATCTAAAGATGACTGCATATCACGTCTCGAAAGTTTGCTGGCAATAAGTCCAGCTTCTGCCAGACCTGAAAAAAATCCCATTGATTCAGAGTCCAGGACACAACAAAGGAAAGTCGATCAAATTCAATTCAATATTTAAGCCCCTACCTTGAATGGACGGGAAGTCAGGGTCTTCAGGTGTAATGTCATCAAATGCAAGTTCAGAAATGTTCTCAATGTACATCGCTGGATAAACTTTTGAAGCTGTGTTCCTAAAAGTAATTCAGAGATACTGTAATACCACTATACATCCATTTGAACATAATCAATTTCAAACACTACAAAATCAATATCTTTCGCCGTCCATTATAAACAAGATAAATTAATACCTTGAAAGAGCATTGCTTGCTGAAACCAACCACCGAGCATATTCCCGGCGAGTACATAGATCTCCTGGGTGAACATCATCGTCAATAACCTAAAAGTGAGCAATAAATTAAAATTGGGGATGGAAACATTAGCACTTCTACTTTAGAAGTTGAATCTCTACATTATCGAAAGTTAAGGAATGCCACTGCCATTTTAGATGGGTCGACTTGAATGAGTTACTTCTAACATATTAAATTGAAGAAAGTAAAAAAGAAATCACAGCTCCTAGCCCGACAGTTCGCTCCGCGCCTTAAGAGAAAGAAGCTATATGTGAAGCCAATTATATAGGGGCTTTGTGCTCGCACGAGAAAAAAGGTGTGCATGTGTACCTGCGAATGCTAGAATTCAGATGAGGCTTTTGGCTTTTAGAACACTTCTGATATAATTTAAAATCCCTACAATAGTTAGAAACTGCAGGTAGAAAAGGACACTTCTACATGTACAGGGGACGGTACATACAGGCCTTGTAACTGTAGCAGCAAACAGAATTCAATGTTCACTGCTACATTGAGGGGCCGGTACATATAGTCCCTGTACAAGTAGCATTTCCCGGTAGAAAATGTATGAAATGATAGGTGAGTAAGAGGTTAGCTCTGTTAATGGGCATGGTTGATTTTTAATGAATATTTAATTAATAATTACTTCATTTAATATATACATAAAGATACTCATTCCATGAGATCTTCAAAAGAGCGCTCTAAACCCTCATATTGCACTGTCATATAAATCCCACATAAAAAATTTAAGAAGAAGATTTTTAGTGTTAATTAGCTCTCGTTTAATTTTCGTGTCCAGCAAAAAAAAAAATCTGAGTAAACCATGTCTGATAAAATATACAGATCAGTAATCACTTCACTATTTATACTAAAGGAACTTAGGTCAATTAAATACTTCTTGTCTTTCTCAGTAACTTAAATAAAGCATAAATATTCAAATCAAAAGATAATTATTCAATTAAAATACGTGAAGCAACTAGTTATGTGAAACTACACAGCTGATCTAGCGAAAAAAGATTTAAAAGGCTAGAGCAATCTGATAAAGTACCTTTAAAACTTGCAATGCTGCTAATGCCTGACCTTGAAGTTGATCAACGACAGCAGGAACCAAAACCCTTCCTGGAAGTGCCTGCAGAGCTTCAGAGACTATGGATGGAGCAGGAATGCCAGCTGAAGTAAAAAACTTTTCAGGATTTGCAGAGTCAAAAGATGCTCTGTTAAGATTGATATCATTAAAGTCATTCACATCTTGTTCATATGCAAGATCATATGCTGCTTCCGGCACCAGAGCAGCTCCATTCGATGCAGTTTCGTTTATATTTTCCACTCCAGGATGTATATCATCCATGTCTACTGAATCACCTCCAGCTTTGCTTGGCTCAACATTCTTTGTCGAAAGCGAGCTTCTAGTTTCTATATAATCTTCTTGGCCAATGCCTAATTCTAACACTGCATCGAATTTTGGTTAAAATAAGATTTTCAAGGTTGAAGGCTCAACAAAAGAAGGGTGCAATGAAGAGTTAGAATTTTCTTTCTCACCCAAGCCAGATACCCCATCCTTCAAATTTGTGCTTAAATTTGCTGAATTAGAATCAGATACTGACTGTTCAGGAATAATGTCATCAAGAAGGTTCTTTGCTTCTGCTTCATTTGTTTTTTTGGAAGTATTGCCATTTTTACACTGAATGCTTGAGTAATCAGTTGTATCAGATTCTAGTGGTTTATTGGTCACTTCACGAGCAACCAAAATATCACTAGCTGATTCACTATGGGCAGATTTTTTAATAGCGACATCACCATTTTCCAGTGACTGTCCTGCAACAGTACCATCACTAATTCTACTTTCAGTAGCTGTGTTTTTTTCACCTGAAGAAGGGTCTTTGTATGCAACTGTCTTGCTCTCTGGATTGCTACTCTCTTGCATCTCAAGTTTGTCAATATTTTGCTCCTCTTCAACTCCATCAAGATGATTATCAGAGGACAACGACTCCTCATGTTGTGTTTTCAGTGTCTCCATCTGCTGTTTCATTCCTGTACCAATAATTCTGACTCAACTACTCTTCGAGGGAAAAAGGTCATAGCTAGTGAACATACATATGAAAGCACTACAATCAATAATTGAAGGATAGAAAAATAATGATCCTAAAGCATAGATGCCTAAAAAGACCTTAAATGAAGTTGATTCTCCAACATAAGGAGGTGCATGAAGCTTCTTTGACAAGCATTGCAACATTTGTAATGAAGATTGTTTTAAACACGCATTGTCGCATTGGGCCAAACCGAGATATAAAGGGGACTTCCACTCCAGCAGACAACAAATATAAAGAAAAAGAATGATCAATGGACAGAACTAGATAGGATTGAAATCTCCAATCAAGAAAAGAAATGTAGAAAAAGTACTTAACGAAGAGATATCCCTGATCAAAACCCAAATTATATTACAATACATCATAACACATTCAATGACAAATCCCCAAACAGCCACCTACACGTACTCATCCCTATTATGCCCATTGCTGGATGGCTTCTGGTTAATCAATTGAAGGAATACTGAAAAATTATTTTTAAATGTAATTTTTTTTCCAATTATTTGATGTTAAAGAAAAAACAAATATCTAGGCTTAACTTACTAGACAATAGCAACTGGAAGAAAGTACTCACTCGAAGCGCCTCGCTTGCTTGTAGACAATGCAGCAAAAGTAAGTCCCGTGACAAGAAGAATCCCTATAACTCCTGCTCCCAGTATCCCTGAAAGAGAACTACTTAATGAGCGTTATTAGTCTATAAGAGAACGCACCAGTACCAGAAATCTCTTAAAAATACACATTTTATGGCAACAGCAACCTCTAAGCTTATCCATGTCGTTTTTACTTTTGTTATATTTATTGACTTCTATTGTGCAAGTTTACATTGCACTACTTTACATTTTTACTCATACCACTGCTTTTTAATCAAATACGATACAAAAGATTTGGCACATACACAGGAATCCCAAATTTTAAAAAAGAAAACTCCCCTCTAGATATATAGCTAGTTTTCACTTGCTTTTCCATAAATGATCACATCAGTCAAATGCAACAACTTAATTAATAAAAATGAGTAAAATCTACAGTAAGAGAATGATTAATAGACACAGATGCTCTCACCTGAAAGTGATTGCTGGGGCCGTGAGTCACTCGACTGTTCTTCAGCGTCAGCATCGAACCAACCAGAGAAATTGTCTGACTTAGAATTTATCCACGAAGAATTCCCAGAGCGGCGGTGTTCCGCTCCATTACCGCTAGCCGCACTATTACGAATCACCAGAGACACGAACTTCAAACTGTGGCGATCAAGCTTCTGTAACCGCGTGTATACAAAAATCGTCGGAGGTTTCCGGCAATTGAGCGCCAGTTTTAGCTGAAAGGAGATCGGACACCACGATGTAGTGGTGGTAAAAGCGCTCATTTCCGAAATTCCACGAATTCAAAACTCCACTCAAATTCAGTAGTGAATTTACGTATTACAACCTCAGGATTTGTTGTACAGCTGTTGTAATTGTTGGATTTTGACGGTTTATATGAGAACTATAAGAGGATAATTTGTAGGGTTTTGAAGTCTAATTTAGGATTTTGCTGTATATCTGTGCATGTATTATCCTGGAAATTGTTACACTATGGCTTTTAAAATCACCAACTGGCAACTGATATAACAAAAGAGAATTTCCAAAAATGTCCAATTTCATTCCGGGGTTTGATATAACGGTACTTTTTTTTATACAATTTTCTAAATTACATTTTAATGACACACTTTTCTTTCTTTAATTTTCAATCACTACTTTTTATCTTAAAATTATAAATAAATCAGTTTATAAACCAAAACAGTATTACCAAACTGAGGCAATAAAAGTTGTGTCTAAGTGCATGTTTGGTAATTTGAAAAATTTTGATTTTTGTAGATTTTTGATTTGTTGTTGGATCTGTGGTTTAAAAATATTTGAAAAGTCAAAAATAGTGGACTTGATAAGAATTGATGGTTGAGATTGAGTTCGAAAAGTTATGGTAAAAGTTTTACAATTTCCAAACAAGCTATAAAGTTAATAGTTTTTGCAAAAATATTCAAATTTGGATGTAATTTGACTATCTTGATTTGATCTTTGAGTTGTCACATCTATATTAGTTAATATCTATTAGTTCCATTTAAACCTTAAGTAATAACCACTATAATTATATAAGACAAATATTTTGAACTTGTATTACCAATTTTTTGCACATTTAGTGAGTTACATGAAAAGAAATGCTTGAACAAGTTTTGAGAAAAAATTTACCAATATATTGTGGAATTCATTTGCCATACAAGGAATTTCATTAGAATGTATTATTATCAATTTTTTTGTTTCCATTGAGAACTTGTTTTGCATTATCTTAAAAAATGGAGAGAAATATTAGATAATTAGTTGAACTAATTTTTAAGATTATCAGAGTATTGTTGTCAATATTATGATCATTGTGTTATGTTATTCTCGAATCATATCACTTTTTTTTTATCATTTATGTTAGTAATATGAGATTGTTTTGTATTGAATATGTCATTAATGGTGGATATGAAATGATTCTAAAAAATGGTAGTTGAAGAAGATGAGATATGTAAGTATTGAGGGAATCCCTATACATCATTCTCGACATTTATAATATCGAGGATGACATTTAAAATGTTGTTCTAGGCGATTTTAAAATGTCGAGATTGTAGGTAATGAACTCAAAAACGATAATCATTAGAAACGTCTTCTTCTAGATATTTTTTTGTGTCCCCTTATTTCGTGTTAGCTCATCATAGTATTGTTCCTGACATCTAGATATGGCAGATATAATGAAGTTTGTTGTCTCGTAACGTGGAACTTTTCTCAACATTAATGACAATTGAAAGTGGTTTGACAACCTAACAACGTCAATTGTTGTTCGAAGTGACGTATACTTTACGTTTCAGATTCCCTAAATCCCTCTTTTTTGTTTGAACTGTACTGTTATGTCAATCAAAAATTAATTACCTAGTATTGAACCACCATGGTTTAAGGTTAAGGTATACATTTTTTTCCTCACCATATGTTTTGAACAGCTGCAATTGATACATCTAGGATAAGTCAAGAATCAAATATAATATTGCAAGAATGTTTGGGTAGGCAATGTGAAAGAGAAATAAAATCTGGATATTCATCAAATGTTTAATGACATTCATTACAGTTCTCAACATTTTCACATGTCATTCTCTACATTTGAGACTTGTTTTTCTAGACACTTGACATTTCAAATGTAAACTCGAAATAACTTGTGGATTGTATCCAATCTGATTGACATTTGTACTATTTTAATATAAAGAGTAGATTATGTGTTAAGTTCTCGTTGGTTCACTCACCATAAAATATTATAGTCAACATTTTGTGTTCAATGTAGAATTTGAAAATTGTAGTAAGGGCATTTTAGTCCAAAAAAAGGAAAATGGACATTATTAAAAATTGATACATTTTTGCAATCAACAATATAAAAATGGACATTTTATGTAATTTCCTCTATACCAAACCTAAGAAATTATAAGAGCAATTTTAATGGTCTATCAATTGAGAAAAAATACATTATCACATGGGAAAAATAAATAATGATATGAAAATTTAATCTCCAATGATTAGTTTGCATGCATACCTGGCGCTGATGTGGCTAGGACATTATCTGATACTATGTCCAAATATAGATAACTTGCTAGTTTGTATGCATATGTTGCACTGGCGTGGTAAAGACATTATCTGATACTATGTTCAGATATTGATAACTTGCCAGACAAAATATTGAAGATACATATATACACAAAAAATTATAGACAATGACCATTGGAGATAATTTTTAAATCTCACTATTTATTTTATCAATATGGGTGTGATAATCATCTACTAAAGTGCCACAGAGATCAAAATATCTATAAACCATTAGAGATGCTTTAAGAGCATCGATATTGTCCAGATACAATGCCTATTTTTATTTTATTTTTTTACAAATGACAAGAATTACTTACATTGCATAATTAATGCTTAACATTGTCTAGTTCTAGACATTGTGCTAGATAATGTCTAGCAATAATTTAATACGAGTGATTGTTATCCAATTAAAACATTTCTCTTTCCTCATTTTTCTTGGAAACTAATAATAATTTGTCACTATGCACAATGAACATTGTTGCATTGAAGAAGTTTTTTAATGTTAATATAAATATTTTTACCACATATACATAGTAGACATTGTTCCATTATAGATACTCTAAGAGCATCTCCAATGCATTTCGTGGATTGGGAAAATACACTTGACACGTAAGCAAATAGATGGAATATGGTAAAAATCTCTCTTCAATGCACAACATCAATTAGGATGTTAGGTTGACATGGCGCTAAAAAAAATAGACATTGTTGAGTGTTCCGTCTACATCTAGACGCTCCGTGAGACATGCTAACTCAGCATTAATTTTTATTTTATAACTATTTAATTACTGTAGATAAGGATATGACCCAATTAAGTTGTATGGTATAAATTAGTTTCCTTTTAGACTCTGCAGTAAATTAGAGATAATGTGTAATTAATTTTAATTTTATTATAAAAAAATGCCACATAATCAATATTATTGAAATGTAAAAAATACCATTGGAGAGTAAATTTTGAACTGCTACGTCTATTTATCTACGTTCTTTAGAAGTCCGTCTGTTTTATCGCCACATCAACCCCAATCCACGTTATGCATTGGATATGCTCTAATATTTAGAAAATTAAGCATATGTTTGTTTAACGTTACACTATGGCGGTTTCTAAATTACCGACTGAAATACCGAACCTAAGAACTTACCATCACTAATATTTGGAAATTTAAGCCTACGTTGTTTGACGCGATATTTACAATTTATAAACAACATAATTTCTTAAACTACTTTTTAATTATAAATATTTTTTCTTCATTTTTAACAATATTTTATCTATTACCTCCGTTTGGTAACATTGTTTGGTTTATAACTGGTTTATTTATGATTTTGAGTTAAAAAGTAGTTGTTGAAAATTGGAGAGAGAAAAGTGCGTGGTTAAAAAGTGATTTGAGGAATTGTGTAATTTATAAATTGGTTTATAAACAAACATGGGACATTTTCCAAACGGTGACTAAATAAACAAATTTATAATTATTACAATACTACTGAATAGAGCTTAAATAATTATTATTCATTTATTTATACAATTATTATGATAGTTAAAGATCTCATATTAAAATACTTATGCGTTGCAAACTTGAAATATTCGTAACTCCTGGGAAATGTGAATTTTGATATTTTAAGAATAATTTCATTTATTCTACATTCAATTTGTTTCGAAAAGAAACAATAAAGATGTACAAACAAGTCAATCAAAATCAACAAACCAACTAGCCAAGTAGTCACGACTATTAGGTCCTAAGATAGGGTTGAATCTCGAGCAAAATGTCATAATAATGCAAAAATAGAATGAAGTCGAAGAAGCTTATATAAGCAACATGTACAATTTACCTAAAGGATGTCTTAATCATTATCCCGAGTCCAGATTGTGTACTTATTTATTTATCCGACTCGCATCTCAAACATGAAAAAAAATTGAATATATGTAATTTAGCCTATGTTGAATAAACAACACATTTTTTTCAAATTACTTTTTAATTATACACATTTTTCAATGAAATTTGTTACTTGTACAAATAAAATTGTACAAATTAGTTTATTAACTCTCACGTGGAAGGGGATCCATGAATTAAATATTGTGTGTGGACCCTTCTCAATGTAATGATTAGTACACTAGTTTGTACAATTTTATTCGTACAAGTAGTTTAATTCTTTTTCAAACTACTTTTATACTTATGAAAATTAATAAGCACTATTTGAACAAAATAAACAAATATAAATATAAATAGACGTTACACAAAAATATAACTGAAATGAATATATAACAATAATGCGGTTTAATGATAGTCATCGTCAAGAAACGTTCCAAAGTAAAAATATATTATCGTCCCTTCTCATTCCTAAAAAATATTAAAAATTTAAGTGAGTACAAATCAGATTTTATTAAAAAAATTTGGCAAAAAAATAAACTAGGTACACTTACTTTAATCCCACATAGTACTACACGAAAAATCCAAGTGAAGTAAGTATTTCACTGAAGTAAATTAGTTGCTGAAAGAAAAAGAATTTGAATGAAATAAATAAATCTGTTAGAGAAAATGTTGTAGGAGAATAGAATGGTTTGTTTTGAAAAAAATATTATAGGAAGAGGAAAATTTATAGAAAATTGTCATGCCCAATACAACTCTATATTTTTGTAAAAAACTATTTTTATTCCTGTAAGATTTGAAATAAATATATTCTGTATAAATATGTTACGTAAAAATGAAAAAATTGGATTAATATATTTTAAAAATAAATAAATAAAATATTTGAAATTTTATTTCCTAATATGCCAATTAAATAAATATGTCTTTCCATGTGCATATTACAAGAGTCATTAATTTTTCGATATCAACTTTTTTTTACCAATGTATAAATTAAATTAAATTTAATAATTTATTTAATTTTGACAAAAATTGGCATATTTTAAAAATGATGAAAAAGGAAAAACTATTAATTAATATATATTAAAATTCAAATAAAATATATGTAAGCAATACATTAAAAAATCTTATCTTATATCTTGTCTCATATACATTAAAGGAGGATTCCGAATGGTCAACCAAGTTTTCCCGACCAAAAATCTACCAAAAGCCCCGTTTAGAAGTCCCGTGCCCAAAAAAAAAAGGTAAGATCTCATCGTGTAAAATTGACTGCCATGTACCATGGTCTAACTAGATATGGTAAAGGGGCTCGTCAAATCATGAGCCACGAGCGGCTCGGCTCGTCCAACTCATGAATTCGAACACGAGCCAAACAAGCAAATCAAAAAACGAGCCGAGCACGGCTCGGCTCGTTTTGCATAGACGGCTCGTGAAACACGAGCTACGAGCTCAGTTCGTGGGCTCTTTTTTTTTTTTTGAAATAAAATGTTAATTTTAATGAAAAAATTATGTACGAGCCGCGAGCCAGCTCGGCTCGGCTCGTGAGCCACGAGCTCAAGGGTCAAGCTGAGTGACGAGCCGAAGCTTCGGCTCGTCGCTAAGACGAGCCGAGCGGCGAGCTTAAAAGGCCGAGCAGGCTATGCTCGGCCCATTGCCATCACTAGGTCTAACACATTGGTAAAAAAATTGTCGAACAGAATATTCATCTTCTTTATTTTTTGAATTGACCTTGTTTGATATATATTAAAATTAGATTTTTAGTAAATTTTAATAAAAGTCAATGAGATATGTAGTTGAAAAGTTGTAGGTCCTATAAAATATGTGGTTAAAATTACTTGTTGATTTCGACTTGATATTAAAATCAAATTTTAATCAAATTATTATTTTTATTATAAAATGTGCTTTGGAGATAAAATATTTGATTTAAAACTATTTGTGGTTAAAAACAGATTTAAAAAAAAATATTATTTATAAACATAAACAAATTTACCAAACTAACTATTATTTATCGATGTCAAATTATTAATTTCAACTTTCTTCTTATTATTTTAATTATTTTTTGAATGAGTTATTAATTGTAATTATAAAAAAAGGAGCTATTTGATATTTTAATATAATAATATAAAGAGCAAGAAGAAGATTGCTCATTTCAACCATATGACCTTAGTCAATAACATAATTGATCTAGTCAAGAGCGGAGCTAGGGGTGGGCCGTCTGGGCCATGGCCCACCCCATTTAAAAAAAAAAAAACTGAAAAATCCTTTATAAATTAAAAAAAAAAAAAAAATCTTTGAAGATGGCCCAGCTTATTTCATTGATAGCATAGTCCATTCATGTGGGTTAGCTTCGCCCCTGGTCTAGTGCAAATAAGTATTGCACGTTATTACGCACAACCAACTTGTTGTGAGCTTAGGTATATTTTGGTGGTGCTACAGCATCTTAGCCTCTGTTTGTTAAAATGTTTTTGTTTAAAAACATGTTTTTTATATTTTTGAGGTAAAATATGTGGTTGAAAAATGGAGAGAGAAAATATGTGTAGTTAAAAAGTGATATGAAAAATTGTGTGGTAAAAAACTTGTTTTTAAACAAGTTTGCCAAACAGAGGCTAAATATTCACCAAGTTGTCGATTGCCCCAAATTAAAACAAAGAGTTAATCTTTCAAATGTCATTGTACTTTGGTAAATGTATCTGAAATGCCACTGTACTTTAAATTGTCTTTCAAATGTCATTACACTTTGAAATGTATATATCGGATGCCACTATACTTTAAATTATCTCTCAATTGTCATTACACTTTCAAATGTATATACTGGATGCCACTCAATTTACTCTACTAGAATACTTAACGAAATTTTCAACGATGGCACAATCCCCTGTATGTGCAACATATTTCAAATTGAGTAAATTGATTGATATCCGGTATATACATTTGAAAGTGTAATGACATTCGAGAGACAATTTAAAGTATAGTGACATCCGATATACACATTTGAAAGTATAATAGCATTCAAGCGACAATTTAAAGTTCAATGACGTTTCAGATTCATATGCCAAAGTACAGTGGTATTTGGAAAATCTAACTCTTAAAACAACGACCAGACCTCACTGGCGGATCCAGCTATGGGCGAGCTCGTTCGGCCGCTCGTACTGGATCCATCCAGATTTTCAAATTTATTAATTAATTATTATTTTTTTTAAAAAAAAATGTAAAAGTCTAGTAATATGTTTGATTGATTTAATTTTCTAAATGAAAAAAAAATTCAACTTTTGTTGTTTGGTTGACATTGTTTTCCATGAAAAATAAAGCAAAATTTTTAAGATTTTTAAAATTTTTTCACACATTTATATTTGATAATAATAATAATGTTAATTTTTGAAAAAATAATAAATCAATTAACAACAATAAAAATAATCAAATATGACAAAAATGGTAAAAGATTTTTCGTGAAAAATAAAACATTCTCCCCCCTGGATAACGAATTCCTTCAAATCAAGGAAAATACCGAATTTCTAGACAATTTAAAAAATGAATTTCATGAAAAACTTAGACAATCAAACAATGTAAAAGTTGGAAAATAATTTAGAAAACTCACTTCCATGGAAAACTTAAGGCTATCAAACTCATCCTTACATCCATTACCCATGTCATCTATCCAATCCATTTGCTACTTTGGGAGACGATTGGTTGAATGGCATTTTGGTGATTTACACAGCGCAAGAATTTTAAACTCATTCAGAATGAAGCAATTTTGCGACACTTTCATAGTATGAGATCTTAGAGAATGCAGTTGTCTAAGCTTCTAGCGACGGAGTAGGATTATATCATGTATTTTCTTACTATTTTTGTTTGTATTGAATTATATTTTAATATTAAATGAAATTATATTTTAAAGCATTTATATGTTAATAGAATTTTTAATATTTTTTTAATTAAACAATATTTTGCCGTTGAAGGTCATCGGTCAAATAGTCAAAGTCCGCTCTACCTCAATCACAATCCTAAATTCGCGGCTGCGAGACCTCCCCCACCCACATTCTTCCCATCTTCAAATCTTCAACTTCATCGAACACCACTTCTACCCAGTTGACTCCCTCAAATTCTTACACCGAACCGCTCTCTCCATTTTTTGGTGGTGCATAATCAAGAAGATCCCTTTTCTTTTCTTGAAATTGAGCTTCAACATTATCATAATTCCTATCCATTTTATGGTTCTGGTTCCTTTGGTTTCCTTGGTTCGAATCAACCCAGCAACGATCCTCTCTCGTATCAACTTTCTTGCAAAACCCAAAGCCAATACACGAACCCATCTCTCGAAAGGCCTTTGTATGTGAAATTTCGATAATAATTATATTATGGCGAAACAAAGTATTCTTGACCTGTCTGTAGGGCTGGTTTTCAGCGGCGGAGGAACCACAAGGTCCACAATTGGGGTGTGGTGAGGTTGTTGTTTTGGAGGAAGAAGTTTGAACTTTAACTTGGCCAAAACAAGTGACTTTTGGAGAAGATAGTTCGATAAATGTAGCGCCCTTGTTGCTTCACACGCAAAACATAGGACTTGAACTGGACCTTCCTCTACTTCGACTCCCAGCATTGCTCCTCAAGAATCTTATCAAAGACGGTGGAAAAAAAAAACTTCGAAATTTACCACGAAATTGAAGTCCGATGGGTTACCGTTGTTTTTCAAGTTCTGACCAGTAAGATTGTACCGCGGTAGAGAGGGGTTTAGGGTTGATTGAAATTGAAAAAGGAAATAATGAAGAGACCGATTCTGCGTCTAAATTTGGGGGAGTCAACTGGGTTGTTATTTTTTTAACAACAATACTACATTCACAATTTGATCCACAATGTAGATGACAATCCCTCATATTGAGAACTCAAAGAGAGAAGGAAATAAGGTAGTCCGTTCTTCTCTCGTGTGGTTGTTGTGCTTAGGAGAAAGTATGATGGTGAGAATAATATTTTATTGAGTGATTTATTTATTTTTTTGATAAAAAATGTCATTCTCTTGTTATTGTCGAAATACCGTCAAGCCACGTTAAATTTATTATTTTTATCTTTGATTATCTTGTGTTGCGCCGCGCTAATTCGTGTGATTTAAATTTTTTCTAATAAATGGTGGACCGAGATTTGGGTGGAAATTCGATCATGATCATTAAAAAATTGCCTTTACAAACAATAATTAATTCTTTCAAAATTTGTAATTTTCGCCCTCGACCTTTGTAAATTATTATTAATTTATTGCGATTTATTTTCTCGCATTGGACATCCTCAACCTCTTGAAATGTAACAAAATTTGTCCTTCTATCCATTTTGACAAGCAGGGGAACTCCATTATTTACACCAAATTTGGTGTAAAACATACTTCAACGAGACATCAAATATATCCCCTATTTGGATGGATTTTTTTTTTTTTTTTTTTTCTCATTCGAAATTCATTTTCAACCACATATTTTTGCAGGACCCACCAATTGCAAACTATTTTCAACCATACATTCTCCAAAAAATCCAATTTTTTTTCCTAAATATCATTATCTACACCAAACGAGCTCATACTATAAAATTTAGTAAAGATAATAGAATAGATGCTACTTGTACACGGTGGATTGAATCCCGTGTTGTGGGTAGGATTGCAAGTTGGATTGAAAAATTCGATTTCATTCTGATTTTTTTCGAAAAATCCAATTCCAAGTGATCCGAAATTCGAAACTTCCGAATTCCAAAATTTTTTGAAAAAATTGGATTAGAATTGGAACGAGTTTCAAAATTCCAAAAATTTCGAAATTTCGATCCAAAAACTTTCAAAGTATTCCGAACATATTCCAATCCAAAAATTCTGAATTTTTCCGAATAAATTTCGGATTTTTTTTTTGGTATTTGCATTATAATTAATAATATAAAATCCAAGAAAATAAGGCCCCGTTCTCTTTACTATTTTGAGTACGTTTTGAGTTTTCGATTTTTGAAAATATCGAAAACGCGTTTTCCAAAACACTAAAAAAAATACAAAGGAAACTCAAAACGATTTTTTTTCGTTTTGGATATTTTGTGTTAAAAAGTCCAAAACGACCAAAATGCGCGTTTTGAATTTTTTTTTTTTTGTAAATGTGAAATACTTCCTCCACTTGAAATTCTTATATTATTTTGTCATTATATATAGATCCATGTTAAGATTTTTTTTTTGTAATTTATTTATTTATTATTATTATTTTTTTTTAAATGTGAAACACTTCCTTCACTTGAAGTTCTTATATTATTTTGTCATTATATATAGATCCATGTTAATTTTTTTTTTTTTTGTAAATTATTTTTATTTTTACTTTTTTTAAAAGTGAGACACTTCCTTCACTTGAAATTTTTATGTTATTTTGTCATTATATATATAGATCAATGTTAAGTTTTTTTTCTTGTAAATTTTTTATTTTTATTATTTTTATTTATTTATTTATTTATTTTTTTTGTAAAAGTAAGACACTTCATTCATTTGAAGTTTTGCTAATATATAGATCCATGTTAAGATTTTTTTTTTTTTTTTTTGTAATTTTTTATTTATTTTTTTTTATTATTATTATTATTATTATTATTTTGTAAATGTGAGACACTTCCTTCACTTGAAGTTCTTATATTATTTTGTCATTATATATAGATCCATGTTAAAAATTTTTTTTTTGTAAATTATTTTTATTTTTACTTTTTTTAAAAGTGAGACACTTCCTTCAGTTGAAATTTTTATGTTATTTTGTCATTATATATATAGATCAATGTTAAGTTTTTTTTCTTGTAAATTTTTTATTTTTATTTTTTTTATTTTTTGTAAAAGTAAGACACTTCATTCATTTGAAGTTTTGCTATTATATAGATCCATGTTAAAAAAAATTTTTTTGTTTTTGTAATTTTTTTTTTTATTATTATTATTATTATTATTTTTTGTAAATGTGAGACACTTCCTTCACTTGAAGTTCTTATATTATTTTACCATTATATATAGATCCATGTTAATATTTTATTGGTATGGGGTTAAATTTTTGTTTAGCTGAAACTATATTAATGATGAATTTATTGACATAGAGAACTAACTGATTTATTAACATTGAAATTAATGTAATTCAACAAATCAACCATTTTTTACATATAAAATATCACAAAATAAATATATCAAAAAATTACAAAGTAAACACATTTTTCTGTTTTCTATTTTTGAAAAGAGTTTTCCAAAATTACAAAGAGAACATGTTTTCAGTAATCCCAAAACAAACAACCAAAATCCAAAATTCAAAACAAAATCCAAAATTCAAAATTCAAAATCGAAATACAAAGAGAACGGCCCCTAATTTATTGAACAATTAAAAATATTAAAAAATTATTAACATGAGATTTATCATATAACTTATAATTAACGATAACACTTTTACTTAGGTTGCGTTTGATAGCGAAGGTGGAATTTGGATGGAAAGAAAATGAATTTCAGGGAATTGAATTCCTGGAAATTTGAAGTTTAATGTGTTTGATTGGTTTAATTTTCTGAGTGGAAAAAGTAGGAATTTTTTCAATTTTTTTGTTTGATTGACATTATTTTTCATGAAAAATAAAGTAAAATTTATCTATTTTAATAAAAAAAATATTTTTTTTTTATTTTTTTATACATTTGTACTTGATAATAATAATGTTAATTTTTTTTAAAAAAAAATCAATTAAAAACAATAAAAATGATCAAACGTAACGAAATTTGTATAAGATTTTCCATAAAAAAATAAAACCTCCTCCCCTCTTGGAAAATGAATTTATCCAAAACAAGAAAAATACCGAATTTCGAGGCAACTGAAAAAATGAATTCCATGAAAAACTTAGGCAACCAAACAGCGCAAAGTTGGAAAATCATATTTTCCATGGAAAATTCAAAATTCCACGTATCAAATGCAGCCTTAGTGTTAAAAAAAAAAAAAGAATTGTAGCGTTGTTATCCTTTGTTGATTGTTGAAATATAAATATTCCAAATTAGTAAGGAAATATGTGAATGTTGGTTATGCGAAACAAAAATGTATGTGGAAGAAGTGAACCTTAGTTCGAACTTGCCGACCTGGACTTCACGTATTGTCTAATATATTTATATTCGACTTTAAACAGTCAAAGTTGAGATCCCTTTGTGAGCTACCTTCTCCTATATTTATAGGGAGAAATGGGTGAGCTGATTTATTACAATACCTGACTGACTGACATTAGGACATAAATAAACTATTTGGACTCTTACGTAGTACAAAATCGTTGACTTTTATCTATTCTAACCACTTTTATGTCTGAATAACTGTTTCAACTGTCATGTAAGAAAGTAGTTATGATCTCGTTCAATCTTTAGTCAACGTCCGACTGACTTTTCCATCTCGGAATGACACAACTTGGACCTCATCTTTTCACTCCTAGGGATGACAAGGTATTATCCATCCTGACATGTTCAGGTCGGAAATGTGGCCAGAACCTTGCTCCCCTAACGGTAGGAGGTGAATTACTAGTCATCCAACCCGGAGGTGTCAGGTCGAAAGGAAACATTTTCTCAGTGATCCGACCTAGAACTATAAACGTTACCAAACATCGTCGTTTTGTCATCCAGGTGGAATCGTCCATTGACATCCTTGTTTGCTTATATTTTTGTTGGATCATGAAGGAAAAACTTATGTTAAATCTATTTATAAATGTTATGTTGTTATTTTGTTATTTTTTGTGGTTTGTAAGTTTAATTATAATTTTTGATTAGTTGACATCTTGAACTCATTTTAATCTTAGACATTCAATTCTCCGAATTTATTTTTTTATATACTTAAAATTATTATAAACCTTGATATAATATTGAATATTAGAAATTTCTGAAATTTTTCAGAATTTTTCGAATTTCGATTTGGAATGAAGTTTGTGTATTCCGAAAATTTTGGAACAACAATTTGATTTCAAAATTTTTTTGAACGAAACTTGAAACACATATTTACAATCCATTATGTCCGAAAAACACCCCTAGTTGTGGGCCTAGCACCACATGTAAGAGGGATGACACCGTTGTACAATTAGCTTAATTCACAATAGTATTACACCAAATTTGATATAATTATTTATTTTTCATTTTGCCCTCCGTTTTATACTATAACAAATTGTAATTCTTTCTATATCATTTTTTTATATATATAATAAAATTCAAATTGTCCATTAAATCTCAAAATTGACGAATGCGATAATTTGAAATTAAGGGGAAAAAAAATAGCACTACATGAAAAATGTGAAAATGCATTAATTGTTCATATGTGGGATGAATATGCTAATTTCGAGAAATAAATTATGTGATTTGGTGCGATGTTTACTGTACGTGTTTTTTTTCTTTTCTTTTTGCACTCAGTGTAATTTTATATTTACAATTAAATAATTAATAAATGCAACAATTTAGTTCATTAAATATAATTTCTAATTTAATAATTTTAATAATATTCTCATTCATAATTAAATATAAAATGAAATTATTTACTAATATATAAATAAATAAATTCATTAAATACAATTCATTTGGTGTAAATTTTTATGGAATTGTTGGAGTTTATTAATATTTGTTTAAAATTTGTGTGAAACTACACTAATGGAAGTTTATTCAATGTACATTTAGAAAGACTTTTAAAGATTTTAAAAGTTTGGGCGTATTCAATTTAGATTTTAGAGATTCCATTAAAATCTTGAGGTATTTAATATTGATTTTAATGGACATTCTAAAAGTCCATAAAAGTCATGGTATGTATTATATGAAGACTTTTGAAAATCTTTAAAAGTCTTGTATTATTCAAAATATTAATGACTTTTAAAGACTCATACGAAATCCTTTATGAAAGTATGACCACAAAATCTCTTAATTTGTCTCTCATTAACTTCCAAAATTTTGAAAGACTTAAAAAAAAAATCTTTTAAATTAGAATTTTGTTTCTTCTATATTTTTCTCTCTTCTTTTATTTTTAAAAACTTTAAATTTGTGATTTACTTTCATGCTAATTTTTAAGAAACCAACGACTAAACAAATCATTATTTTTCTTCTCTTCACCTTGTTATATTTTTTTCTTTTTAATATTCTTTCTTTATATTTTGATTCTCTTCTTTTTCATTGTTTTTTTCAATTTTTCTATGAAAATAAATCCAACTAAAATTTATAAGATTTTATAGAAAAATAGCAATTAAATTGTATCAAAATAAATAATAATTAAGCAAAGTTCTTCTAGAATTTTCTCTAGAGAGATTTGTATATTCAAAAATATTAATTAAAAGTCAATCGAAATTTATAAAAATTTGTACATTCAATTTTTTTTTGAAAATAGAACAATTTTTATGTCGATATCAACATGATTTTAATTTTCCCTAAATTTTTAATCACAAATATTTTTTTGTCCTAAAACTATTTATCTCCTATGCTCTGTGTGCGTGTGTGTATTTTTAATTCACTTGATAAATAATTATTATTAACGATTAACATTCATAGCATACGAAAATTAATCTATTAGTGTTAAAGTTTTTCAATTATTAAAAAATAAAAGTCTATGAAAGTCTTTTAAATCAATTTACAAAAGTTTTTGAAAGTTCATGAAAGTCATTTAAATAAATGTCCATAAAAATCTTTGAAAGTCTATACAAATTCATAAAATTCAATAAAATTCAATGAAATCCTTTAAAAAAAGTCAATTTAAAAAACTCTTTAAATGTCTTTCAAAATCTCAATTGAATAAACCTCCTAAATTTGGTGTAACCGTTGGAGTTGATCATTTCACTCTTCAAATAGACACAAAAAATGAAATCAACTTAATAAAAAGATAAAGAGAAAATTTAAGTAGGAAAGGAATTTTAAATCTTTTAAAAAATTACAATAGGTAGAACGGACAAAAATTGTTAAATTTTGACTCATCAAGTCTTAACTTGTTAAAAGGAATAAATTTGAAGTGTGTGCTAAAATACAAAAGAAACAAATAAATTTGAAATCTATCTTCTATATATAATAATAGAATACAGTACATATAAAAAAGGAAAAGCCCAAATTTCCGCCTAAATTCCTTTCTAAATTTAGAAATTTTAAAGAATTTTTCAAGACAAACTTAATTAATGCAAAAAAATAATGTAATAAATATTTTAGCAATTATTATAGTACATAACATTAGAATTCGTGCAATGTTATTAATGACATCAAAATTTTAATTTATTTTAATGTGTAAACTATTTTTTTGTTTTGTAATAATTATTATATACTTGATAATTATTTTATTATATTTAAGTTGAAAAATATGTAATCTATCTATACATCTATAAAAACAAACTTAATGTCAAAAATAACGTACACGTAGTTTCTCACCCAAAATGACTCTCTAAATCTAAAAATCCATGCACAAAAATAATGTGATAAATATTTTAGCAATTATTATGATACACAACATTTAAATTCGTGCAATTGATGACATCAATATTTTAATTTATTTTAATATATAAACTATTTTTTTGTAATAGTTATTATTCACTTGATAATTATTTTATTATATTTAAGTCAAAAAATATGTAATATGGATGTCAAATCGAATATCGTAACGAGAAGTTTAATACGAGCTAACAAGTGAGAACAAATAACATATTGTCTGTAAAATTCTTTCAAAGATTAAATGTAAAAGTTTTTATATTTTTTAATTTTACTCAGTGTGTGTTTGATTTTAGTTAAAATGAGTTTTTTGAAATGAATAGTGATTTTTAGGAGAATGAATTGTTGAAATTTGGTTGAAAAATCAAATATTGCGGGTTTGACTTTTAATTAATGGTTAAGATTAAGTTTTGTAGAAAAATGAGAAAATTTTGACGAAAATCATACAAGCTCTCAATATTTCATTCATTTTAAATTATATCGTTTAAGTTCTTTAATAATATCTGCAAACTATTTTTTGTATTAATTACTATTTTTTTAATAATTATTGTGTTATTTTGAAGTCGAAAAATATGTAATATAAGTGTCAAATCGAAGATCTATACTAGAAATTTAATACAAGATAAAAGTGAGATTAAATTGAAAATATATTATCCGTAAAATCATCTCAAAAATCAATTCGTCCCTAAATTTTTTGGTCTGCCTTCTATCTCTAAAATCAATTATAATTGTTTTTAATTAAAAAAAAAACGTTGTAAATATCATATAAATATTTTTAAACAAAATAGAAAATGAAAGAGAATAAAATATGAGCGTTCATCAATCTATTTTTCTTTCCTTTTCATTTTAATAAAATTCTGATTGTATATCATAGATATATCTATTTTTTTCACTTATTACAAATTTTAATCAAATGTAATTTTATTTTCTCACTTTAAGCTTTAAGTAAATTTAAATTAAAATGTTTAAAGAATTTTTTTTGAACAGTAAACATACTAATCGTAAAAATAAAATAAAAATTATGGTATGTGTTATTGTACATTTTTTGTAATTAATTGTCTTCGTTAGTTTCTCATTCTTATTTAAATATTCATTTCATATGTTAATATATGAAAATCAATTATAATTTTTTTAAAATTCATACAAAAAAAATTATCAGTATCACATAAATATTTTTCTTTAAAAATAGAAAATGAAAGAGAATAAAATTGGAGCGTTCATCGATTTATTTTTTTCCTTTCCTTTCATTTTCATTTTAATAAAATTCTGAGCGTAAATTTCCTGGAACGATAAGCATACGAACCGTAAAAAAAATTAAGGTATATGTAATTGTACTTTTTTTGTAATTAATTGTCCTCATTCGTTTCTCATTTTTAATTAAATATTTATTTCACATGTTAATATATAAAATCGATATATGAGAGTAACAAATGACCGTACATCGTACGAGTGTAATACTAGCAGTATGCTAAAATTACAAAACAAGTAAATAAAAATAATTCTCATTTAATAATTTAACTTTTTAATAGAGATTCAAAATAATTAATCAAAAACTTAAATCCCATATACCCATATGCCGTAAATCATGGTGGTGCAATTAATCCCTAAACATTTGTCTTTATGTGCAATATGTGTGCCTTTAACCTTTCATTATTTGCACAATAGTCATTAAATCTTGCACTATTTGACGTAATTGGTCATTTTGGATAATTTCCTTCCATTACAATGTTAAAAAAAAAAAGCTCTCATACATAATTGGCACGATAAGTCCTTAATTGATTTTTTGTGTGTGCGTGTGTTGAAGTCCCTAAACATTGCTTTGTTTAGTAATTACTGCCCCAAGTCTCTTAGATGGTTTCTTTCAATCCCTAAACATTGCGTTGTGATGTGATGCAGATGTTGTAGGGATATATATGGTTGGTTGTAACGCACGTGAATCATTCACGACACTTTTAAACTCTGATACCCATTGATGGCGTACAAAAACAAATCGTGAAATATTTATTTATTTATTTATTTTTCATAGGCTAGTGACGTAAACAACGTCACATGACCGAGATTTCAAAATCACTTCACTTTAAATAAAGTCAATTTATTTAAAACGTAACGAAATTAACTTTTAAAGCATTTCTAACTAATATAAACGATCTTGACTTTAAATATTTTAGATAAAGTGTATTATTAATAAAATACTGAATTAGGCAGTTCAAACATAATAACTCTTACTTGTGTGTCCACAACTCACATGTTGTCACTTATGTAGCACTATCTCGCCATCTGAAAATTCGCGACAATCCTCTTTATTTTTATGTCTACCTAAAATGTTAGGTATTCTTGGGATGATCATACACTTGCCTAGTTAGCAGAATATGATGCGCATGTGTTTATTGCACAGAAACAAATTAACGTCATGTATTAAAGACCAACACAATTATCCAAGATCAATGCAGTGTGTAACGTCCCAAATTTTAAGTCTTTTTTTTTTTTTTTTTAAAAAAAGAAAGATTATAGCTCTAATACCAAACTTGTAATGCCCCAAAATTTCAAGTCTTTTTAAGAATAATGTTCTAATACCACTTGTCAAGACTTTTTTTTTTTAAATGTAATGATATTAATTTTAAAACATTATTAGCAAGATCTCGAGTTCCATAAAAGTGTGGCAATTCAAATATTAAAATTCTTATTCGGTGGTGTGTCCACAACTCACAGATTGTCACCTATAGTAGCATTCTCTGTCAAGCTCTCTGAAGTTCCACGGCAATCCTTTTTATATCCATAGATACTTGAAAGGTTTGATGATGTGGGATGAGCATATGCGTGCCCGGTGAGCAAAATATGGTGTATATGTGTTATTGTATATTGAAACATAATTTCACAAGATAGGTAATCGATGCACGTGCATGGTCTTTTCTAAAATCATGTTAAATGAGTAATAGATGCATATCAGCATATGCATGTTATTTTCAAAAATCATGTGTTTAGGGTTCGATTATAGATTATCTCTTCTACCCCAAAGCACTTATCATTTTCATAACCCGGTTATCGATAAAATGACCATATTACAACAGATTACATAGGACTATTTCATCATCTAAGGCTTTTACATCCCTGTCATATTTCCCATGTTCGACTCCAATAGAGATGTTAGATCAACATGTCGTTCCTCATAACCCTCGAAGTCTCGAGGTACTCCCGACATCATCAATAACACATTAGAGTACATATGACTATTTCATCCTTTAGGGCTTCTACATCTAAGTCATCTTTCACCTTATTCGACTCCAAAAGGGATATTAAATCACAATTTCGTTATTCAAAACCCTCGGAGTCGCGAGGTGCTCCCGACGTCATCAACATCAATATCCATATTGATTGTCGAGGAGGCTGGAGTGCAAATCTATAATCCATATATACAAAACTCTTCTTTATGCACAAACCTTCTTTCACGATTCATCATCTACAAATGCCATTACATTTCCAAAATATCTTCTATCAAATGACATTGCATTTCCAAAACACGAATCAAATGTAATTTTGTCATATCATGTTATCACATTATACCACATAATAAGATATATTGAATATTCAGTTCATTAATCCAATGATTTAAGTAACCATATTCAACTCACATATAATGAACCATATAATTCATATAAATATATCCATCTTTCTTCATTAATCAAATACTTCCAATAAACCTATTCAACTTACTTCATTTTCAACTAATTCAAATACACACATTTGACTCACTAATTATTCAACTAATCCAAGTAAATAAATTCATCGTGAATCAACTAATTTAAATAGCATATCTGACTCACTTATTATTCAATTAATCCAAGTAAATATATTCATCACGAATCAACTAATTCAATTAACATATCCGACTCACTTATAATAAAATAATTCATGTAATCATGTCCTACTCACAATTTAATAGATGAATATATCAATAATGGCTTCTAAAATAGTTTTCTCTTCGAATAGAAGTCTTTCGGCTAGCTTAGGACGAAGTATGTGGAGAAATAAATATATAACTCTCCATACATAAATCTACACAAGTTGTACAATATATCAACGGAAAGATAATCAAATTAGAAGTTCAATGAACTTTACGAATTGTAAATCGGAATTGTAAATCAAGCATTAAGGATGAATGAAGTTCGTTTACATGTTGTCCGTTTGGTGTTGACACCAAAGTGTTAGAAAGTAATTTTTTCATTGTTTTTAGCTCAGATGAACATGGCGTCGACAAAAAAACCAGTAGTTGTCGACACCAAGCATATTTATTTACCGTTCAATAAAGTACTAACTTTAAAAATTCACCGAGGACTATCCGTTGATCGAACTTAGAAACCGATTTCATACTCCCGAAGAGAATTATGAGAACCTGTCCTTACCTATATCGTATGTAATAAAAAGAGGTCGAAAATGATTAAATGGGTTCATGGAAAAAGGACATTTAAAAACGTTTTTGTAGTAACTTTTATTATTTAATAATTTTTTTAAACCCCATTTTTCTCTCTGTACATTTTAAAATAATTAAATAAATTATAAAATACTTTTATTACATCGTAATGGACAATAAAGAACGTCAAAATTTTGAATCGTTACAGTGGTGATGCAAATAGTGTAAGAGAATGTCAATCTCATCAAAATTTGAACCTTTCACATGAAGTGGTGATGCAAATAGTGTAAGAGAATGTCAATCTCATCAAAACTTGAACCTTTCACATGAATTAGCAGTAGTCTATTGTCCAATATTTTCATACACGATCTGCCCATCAACCCAATCAAGAATCAGATCAAGGGTTAGAGGATTAACTCGGAGTCTATTCGAAGTTGACCCGGTAATTAAAATATTAATTTTTAACAACATATAATTTTTTATTTTTAAAAAAAGTAAAAGTTTGAGTTAACTGGGTTTCTCGAATTTTTGATTGGGTTTGACCAAAATGGATGACCATGTTTTTACGATGTAAGGGGAAGAAACCATCACCAAATTATGTGAAAAAATCACATTTTGATGAGAATGACATTTTCCTATATCACACAGTCTCTCCCTACATCACTACCTATATATATCCCTACACAATCGGGGTTATCACATTTACTTTTTTTATTTTTTTATTTTATCACCTCCTCGGCAAAAATTTGTTATAAGCAACCACATTTTTCCAAATTTCATTGTTAAAGTCATCTGAATTGACAGGAAAGTTGAATCAACTTTAGAGCAACTTCATATGTGCGATTGAATTTAGTTAAAATAAGTTTTTTTTTAAATGAATAGTGATTTTTAGGAGAATTGATGGTTGAAATTTGATTAAAAGTTAAACATTGTGGACTTGACTTTTAATGGATGATTTAGATTGGAACACTGTAGAAAAAATGAGAAAAAAATTGAATATAAGGATATTTTAATAATTTTTGATATATAAAAAATTGAAATTTTAAAGGTAGAATGGAGGAAAACCTTATAAAAAAACATATGGTGCTAGACAATGCAACGTTTAGGGACTTCAACGCCAAATTAAAAGGTTAATGACTTATTGTGCAAAAATCCAACGTTTAGGGGCTTATTGCGCTAATTATGTATTGGGGTATTTTAGTCTTTTTATTTAATTTTTTAAACTATAGAATGGAAGAAAATATCCAAAAGACCTGTTGCACCAACTAGGGGTGAACAAGTTTGATTTGGACGGTTTGTAGCAATTTTTCAAATCAAATCATGTAAAACAGTTTGAAAATTTTCCACACCAAATTAAATTATTTCATTTTATAAATCAAACCAAACCAAATCATTTTTGCGGTTTGGTACGGTTTGAAACCACAGGTTACCAACGAATGAATTAGTATATTCCAAAGCGAGATCAAAGACATATATTATCTAAAGATTTCGAGTTAATACTAGCTCAATAATGATATTCAATTTTTAATTGAGTACATTATTGTGAATCAGTTAATGTTGATAAATAAACTAATTATATAAAAGCAAACATTTAAAAAAATTTCTTAAAAAACTATAGTTTAGTTCTTATATTCAAAATTTTATTTTAAGAAAATGTCTTGGTTGATGTTATGAAATGTATGAGCAGGAATTCTTTTCAAATGGCTGTAGATTTAAACAAATTAATCTTTGACTCCTTAATTTTGATTTTTTGAGAATAAAAAGTGCGCTGCATTTAAAAAAAAAAAAAAAATTGAACTTTTCCTTTATTTTTTAGTATAATTTACCAAAAATGGTGCAAAAGAAAAGTCGGTTTAACTGAAGAACCGAATTACCAACGGTTCTAAAATACAAGGACCGAGAATCGGATCGGAACCGTTCGATTCTGACCAAGAAGTCCTAAAACTAATTTGTTCCTTAGTCGAACCCGATCCGAATCTAATCGGTTCCGGTCCGATTCCCTCGGTTCTGGGAAATAACGCTCACTCATAGTATTCACGCAACAATTTTTTATATTTATACCACATTTAAAAGAAAGGTTATCAATACTTACTCACTTTTGTTTTTATGTCCTCTATATTTTTTTAACGTATTATTATTCTTAACTTTCAATTAATTAATATATTTTGTTAACTATACCACATTTTGTTTCTAATCACAATTTTATCCAAATATTTATTTTTGACTTTTATATAAATCATTTATTTCATTTATTTAAAAATATGATAGGGAAATAAGTTTTTTTTTTGCCTCATAACAAATATTTTAGACAAAAATCGTCTTTATGGACAATATATGAAATTTAATAGATGGTTGGTGATTAAAAAAAAAAGTTAAAAATTATATAAAAAACATGGGAGCATAAGTGTAAAAACAGGAAAAGTTTAGGAATTTCATTATAATTAAAATGTTATATAGTTAAGAAATGTTGTGCTGTCAATATAATTAGTAATTACCAATTTTGTATGGTATGCGAAGACATGTTATGGTGCATTTTTAAATTCAAATTTCTCTATATAAATTTAGAGTTCCTTGGTACACGTTCTTACGAGAGCCATGTCATTTTTATGGTCCATTTGAATATGATCGGGACAAAGAGTCGTGATCCTGCAATTTGCTTTCGAGGAAGTTCTCAGTTTGGCAAACTTTTTTAAAAACAAGTTTTTTACAACACAAATTCCAAAATCATACATATTTTCTCTATTCATTTTTCAACCATATATTTTACTTCGAAAACATAAAAAAATATGTTTTTAAACAAAAAAAAAAAAAAAATTAACAAAAGGCGAACTTAATCTCCAAATAAATATTTGACTTTTCAAAAACTCGACAAACATGTTTTTAATTAGGCATCTTCAGAGTGTATATTTTTAGCTTGAAAAATACTTAATTGTTAACTTTACATTGAGTACTGCTCAATCTGATTTATTTATTTTTCACATTATGTTACTATGATTCTATTTCTATCTAATGACGTCACATTACCATACAAGCATACAGTTCTAATTTTTTTTTCCTTGTGTGTTTGATATTGTTTAAAATGAGTTTTTTTGAAATGAAAGTGATTTTTAGGAGAAATGATGGTTGAGATTTGGTTGAAAAGTAAAAAATTGTGAGCTTGACTTTTGATGGATGGTTGAGATTGAATACTGTAGAAAAATGAGAAAATCTTAATGAAAACCAAGCGGGGGCTTATAATATAAATTTCTTGAAACTAGTAGCTTTTCATATATTGGTGTCACCACCATTCACGGCCACAACAACTCATATCTCAATACCAATGTTCATTCTCAATCTCAAAGACAATTCAAAAGGTTGCTAACTAACTACCATGACTAAAAGCAAGTGAAACTATCTACCTACCCATTCAAAATGACTTGAAATTCACTCTTTGTTCCTCATCATTGCCTTTCTTAGTTTGCAGCATTAATCCCTAATCTTCAGTCAGTATACAAACCTTTTTGAAAGGATAACTACAAAATTAGTTTTCAATGATATAAAACGTGCAAATCCTTTGTTAGAAATCATTTTTATTTTACGTTAGAAATCATTTTTATTTTACGTAAGAATCACGTGTGTATGAAATTGAGGTTTCATCCCAAATTGTCAACCTATTAGATGAAGCAGCACAATTTCGTATAAGTTAAAATCATTTATCACATATCTAATCGATGTGAGATTCGTTCGCACTTTTTTCAACAATTCATATTCGAACGAAGCGTCATATCATTTTTTTTTGGCCCCTCAAATAAGGAAAATGAACCCGCTCTATCAAGGTTCAAATCTTCCACATCGTCTGGGTCACCACCTTACATGGGCATAACCGTCATGAGAGCTAACCAAGGATTTTCTCAACCATCGCAATCCAATTTGGAGTTTACCACCTTCATTCGTTTGCAATCGGGATCTCTCTTGTGTTGCTTCTAACTTTGATATCACTTGTATGAAATTGGGGTTTTATCCCAAAAGATTAACGTTAACCGATTAAGAGGAGTAAATAAACTCTTATAAATTCATCATTTAACTCATGTCTTGTCGATATGTGATTCGTTCATCAAACCAAGTGAAAGTTTAATAGAGTAGGTTATCCAACTATAATGAAAGATTAAAATGATGTCCTTTGTCATTTTTAAAAGTTAAAGATCAATTCCACGGTCGAGCAATAAATTGAGGATCAATAAATTTTCCGTCTCTTATACCAAATAATAAAATGGGCCCCAAAATTCATATATACAATTGGTTCATTACGCCATCCCGGTTCTCAATAAATTGACATTCCACTAGGGAATCCCCCGCTTTCCATATAAAGCCAAATTCCGCCATTAATACTTTTTGTCCAAGGTTTCTTCTTCTTCTTTCCCTCTCTTTTCAGTCTTCCTTTCTTCTCGTGTCTCCATCTCCTAGTGATTTCATTTTTCTGAAACTCAATTCAATTCAATTCATTCCAATTATTCATTGAGATTTTCAGCATACTGAATTTCATTACATCTCCATGGAATTTCGTTATCAGGTTCTATAATCTCTCTTAAAATACACCTAGTTAAAGAATTTCCAGAGATATATACAGTTTTTCCTTCACATTAAAGTGGAAATTCATTATTAATTACCGTAATCTTTCGAAGATGCACCGAAATAAAACAATCTCAGTGCATATTCATTATTATTTTTATTCACATAATAGCTTATTGTGAATTATAGATCTCCATATTTGTGTTGTTTCATATACATTCGATAGCAGAGCCATTCATAAATGAATATGGATTCAAGTATAGTTATATTGAGCTTGCTAGTGTTGCTAACATGCGCTCCGCGGTGCATTTATTCGGAGGAGCGCCATCTGGTGAAGATGAATCTGGTTCGAAAAGCTTCGTCTCTAGGCGCCTGTATGTAAAGCTAATGTGAACTCTTCAATGAATATTTTATTCTCTAAGTTGTTTGTTTTTTGAAAGGTTTATTTATTTTTATGAGAAAATTTTCCTATGAGAATTTTCTTTTATTTTTATTTTCTTGGATTTTTTTTTACTATGCAGATTGTTTGGACGGAAGTTTGCCGGCATACCATCTGGACAGAGGATTTGGGGCGGGGGTACGCAACTGGCTTTTACAGTTTGAGGTAATTTTCTGTGCATTCGAGGGGGCAAATGGGGTAAAATGATATATATATCTTTATCTTTATAACAAAGTTGTCCTATAAAACACCACATATTTTTTCACTGTTTTTACACTTCCTAAAATAGAAATTCATGGTTTATAGATATTAAAAAAAGGTAATTATATATATACATTTCAAAATTGCTTTTATCTTGAGAATATAAACAGTCACTTTAAAAATGATTTTATCTCATTATTAGTAATGTTATATATTCAGTTATTAATTAGTTGGTATTTTCAATATATGTTTATAATTTGGAATTATGATGTAGAGTTTGAATATAAAATTATATTCATAAAAGAATACAACCACGTACACTTTTAAACGATGGATTAATAATAATAACATAAGTAAAAAAGTATTGCTTTTAAAAAAGTTATTATAATAATTAAAACACTATTGAAAAGAACATAACTTAATTATGTTATGAAAGGAATATAATTAAAAATTTAAATTTGTAAAATAGTATTAAAAAGTAACATAATTAAAAATGTATGTTGTTTTAATTAATAATAATAATGCTGTAATAATAAAACAGTATTTAAAAGAACGTAATTTAATTATGTAATTAAAAAAGAATATAACTAAATATGTGTATATTTTGTTTTAATTAAATACATGTTATGCTAATAATAAAATAGTATTGAAAATAACGTAATTAAAAATGTATGATGTTTTACTAAAATTATAATAATTAATCAGCATTGAAGATAACGTAATTATTAGAGAATTTATTAGTAAAATAAACAGTATTAAAAAGCATATATAACATAATACACATTTATAATTATGTTATATATGCTTTTTATGTCCCGTGTGCATTCAATAATAACAAGCACGCAACCTGCTTTTTGCTGCTTAGAGTCATTTTTTCTTCACTTTTTGTGGGAAAAAAGGAAGGAATAATTTCTAGTGCTCATGAGTATCAAGTACTTGTTGCCCTGTCAACTCATTAATTGATACTTAAAACCATGGATCAATCTAATTAATTCATTAATTAATAAAAAACTTGTCTCTTAATTAATTCCTTACTTTTTGTCGATTTATTGTTCTAATTATTAAAAATGTATGCTATTTAAATAATAATTTTATTTATTTATTTATTTTTATCACAAGATTCGGGTTAGTGTACTGGATTAACAATATTGCTAAATGTGTAATATAATAATTTTATTAAAATTCTTTAGGACCCTATAAGAATACAAAATAATAATTGGTTAAATACATAAATTTTTATAATATATATAATAAATTTTTTACTTGATAATTTCTATTTATGCAATTCATATGTTCTAAAGACATGCCTCTAAAGTTGATTACTTTTTCTTTATATAAAATTTGAACCTTGTCTTTAATTTTGATGCTTGAAACTTCTTTTGAAGAAATAATTCGTAAAACACGATTATTATTAGCTAAATCAAGAATATGCTCGATCGACATATTCAATACCTTTGAACAATCTTTTTGACGGTAGACTATTCCATCATCATATTATTTTCACTTGAATGATTTAAGAGCTATTCGTCATCTATTCTATTTTTATAGTGTTGACTCGAAATAACTTTACGTGAACTATTGATAAACTAATAATTATTCGTTTAATGATAAATTATAACACCAACAATAATGTTTATTGGTCCCAACATTATTATTTTATGAAAATATTATATTTTTTGTCTCCAAACTTTACAAAATGTTATTAATCTGCATTTAAAACTTTTTTTTTTTGTGTAGCTCGCCCTAGCCATTCAACTGTTTTCTTTACATTTTAATAATTAATAATAATAACAAACAATAAAACAACAAAAAGTAAGGAATTAATTAAGACACAAACCTGCTATTAACTAGTGACTTAATTAGATGGGTCCCAATGTTCCAAATGTCAATTAATAAGTGGATGGAGTACCGAGTACTCAGTACTCATGGAGTACAAGATTTTTTTTCCAAAAAGGAGATAGAGCTCCAAGCTATATAAAGAATCGTTTTATTCTATCCTATTGATTTTTCGATTGAGTTACCTATAATACATTTGATCATCACTTTACCCATCGCATCATCACCAAAATCAATTATCATAATTTTGCCAACACACAAATCGGTAACTCATTAGGTAAACCAATAGGGTCAAGTAGATTAATTTATATATCAATTAGATAAGAAATTTGCTATAGTTATCATGGGCTTACCATGGGGCTTACAACCCCTCACACAGGTTGTGCCAGTCATTAAATGAGATCGATTCCACACACCTCATGCGAGGAGGGTGTAACCCCACGGTAGAAATACCAAAATTCATTAGATGATTAGATTTAAGACATGCAACGTTAGAAAGTCTTGCATTTGCTGTATATTTAGGTCTTCTACAAAATTATTTACCTAGCCCTTCTCTTTTTCTTGAGCCGCAATGGGTCAAGTTGAGCCATCATGGATCGTGCCGAGCCGACTTTTTTTATAAAGAGATTAATAAAATAAGTGAAAACGAATTGACTCTTTAAAAAAGGACGTTTGACTCGATTCATAACTCGTCTCTAAATGAACTCGAGCTCAAGTTTTCCATAGATCGAGTCGAGATGAGTCGACCCAACGAGAAGGATCGCCCGTTAACCATCCTTACTTTTTCTTTCTTTTATAACCAAACAAATTGGAAAGATTTCAAACATCAAAAGTTTGAAAATAATGGTCAAGTTGAACTATTGGTCTCACAACTAATAGCAATATTGGTAATCTTTTAACATAAGTAATAATTCTTATAACATATCATTATATTTGTTGAATCAGTTCTCAACTGAACCATCCAAATCTTCTTCAAAACAACTCCTATAAATAAATGGCACTAGTTCAAGTTGAGAGTAAAATTTAGCTTCATAACATCGGATATATGACGGTTATGAAAGGGTACAATTTTGAGTTATTGGAAAAAGAGTTCCTATTTGAGTCCCATTTTTCTCAAAATTCATTTTCAACAATTTTTCTCTTAATAAAATAGTTTTGCAGGTATATATTTTTAACTACACATTTTCCATATAATCACTATTATTATAAATGTGATTGAGTTGACTTTCTTTTAAATAATAATAATAATAATAATAATAATAATAATAATTGAACCTACTTGCTATTCAATCAATAGTTACAGACCGCTAGTGCAATTTTTTATTTATATATTTTTTCAGCTCGAATAATATGCAAATAATTCTAGACTGGATCTATCGCCGGTCAGGAGTTTCAGGAGTCAGGACTACCCTCAATGTAGTTATTACCACTTTAGTGCATGATTGGTGAATTTTGTTAAGCCCTTCATCCTCCGAAGTGTTTGAATAAATTTATATTATATATTTATATGATCAGTTTAAAAAAAAAATAAAAAAAATCTGAAATATTGACAAAAATGTACGTAATGGAGTTGGATACTCGTGATGTGCTTAATCAAAAGAGAACAAAGAAGATCCCCGACAAAGTTACCATCAAATAAAAACGGAAAATGGCAGATTACGAAACAAATTTCTTCGGAAGCCACAAATCGAGCATCAATGATCATCATCCAGTAATGCCCTATATTTTCAAGGGACAAGCCTTTATCAATCAACCTCTTGACTTCTTTTTCTCTTTATCCATTTAAATCCAACACTCTTCATTTGCCTCCGTTCGGTAAATTATTTTGTTTACAAACAAGGAATGTTATATTTTCGAGGTAAAATATTTAATTAAAAAGTGTTTTGAGAAAATGTGTGTGATTGAAAATCACTGTTTAGAAAATCGAAAATCGGTTCGAATCGAAAAAAACAACGAGTCAAGGATCAAAAGATTCGATCGAATCGAATTGGTTTCAATTAAAACATAAAAAAATATTCTAAAAATCACAAAAATTTCTAAAACACACATTATTTTACAAATAAACTAACTAATATTTACTCATTTAGAAAATAAAATTATACACAAAAGTAGCTTAAAATAATTAGAGAAAAAAAAGGCAAAAAAAGAAAAAAAATGAAAACAGGTTTTAAAAATTGGCTTGTTCCCGATTTTTTCGATTGAAAACTGGTTGAACCGATCGGTTTTCAAGGCAAATCGGACTGATTTTTCAGCAGGTTCCCAGTTTTTTCGGTCAAATAGGCCTGTTTGATCAGATTTTCTAAACATTTTTCAAAAGTAATTTAAGAAAATGTATTATTTATAAATTTGTTTATAAGAGATTTATCAAACAGAAACGAGAATAAAAATATAGCGGCTGGAAATTGAGTCTCTTGGCTGTCACGTCTGGGGGCCTATCCAATTTCTAACAGATTGGCCTTTTACGAAATTCAATACTTACATTATTCACATTGGGTCTACAGAGAAATTGAATGGCCGTTGGATAAAAAAATCACTTGTATTGAGTAGGTAACCAAGACAGGGATGTTAACCAAATAGTATCAAATATCAACTCAACTCAGTTGTAGGGACAATTGAAAGTAGAAACTACCCAGTTATAGGATTGGTCAAACGGGATTTGATCTGTTATTCACCGTGATCAACATAAAATTTACTTACAGTTGGCAGTAAAAAATTGTAAGTGTTCAACATTTTAAACATTAGACCCTGACAAATTTTCACTGGCCATAGGCAATTCTTATATTGTCCACGGTGAATAATAGATCAAAATTGTTGGTCTGATAGGTCACATTTGATTGGTTGATTTTCGCACCATTAATTCTATTTTTGTAATTAATTTTTAGAGAGTCGTGTTAGGACCCGTCAAGTAAATTATTTCTATGGTAGAATCTTTCAATAAATTTATAGTTCTAACCACTAACTCAAATTATTGATGCAGCTGGTCTGTAGGTAGTTATGACCCATGTATAATGAGTAATGACCGAGAATTAACTATTTGTTAATCGTGATCATAATAGGGTGGAGGTTGGTGCAACGATATTAAATCATGCTTGGATAGAGCCCAAAGTCGCCGAGGATCAACTCGTTACATGAGTAAGGTGGAAGTCTTTTCTGGCATTTTAAGCAATAATGCCTCTCTAAACCCTGGTATGCATCTCGTAATCAAATGATCCAGATTTACCAAAAGGCCACAGGATGGCATTTATCTTTATGGTCTCTCATGATTAAAAATTCATAAAAATCACATATAACCAACCTATAATCGGCATGTTTGGCAAACAGCTTTCTCATAAGTCGATAGGCCCATAGTTACTTAGACATTTGTACCATTGTGAATCCTGCATTTTATAAGACATGTTGAATCCCGCAGTTTAGAACTTGGAGGGCACATATTGTGTAGATTTTGGTTTACATAATTAGTGAGTCCCTCAACTCATTAGAAAATTATTTTTTTGTCAAACGAGGTCATTTACTTTCTTGATCAGTGATTAAATAAATAAGATTAAAAAATATGTTGTAATTTGGCTTTGAAGTATCAAACTGCTTAACATGCGTGATCATCTTGATTTCCACCTTGTGCTAGAGCCTAGAAGCATCTTTCATAATCATAGCTGTATTCTGATATTGTATAGTAATTATGTGACAAAGTTCATGTTCATCACATTACCTCGTAATTTCTGGTCGTCTATCACGTGATGAATAATATTAATAGACAGCTAAAACCTATGGCTACCATTGCTTCAAAATCTTTTAATTCCAGCTTTCTCCCTGTTTCCATGCTAGTATATATTTTTACCAGTGTCAATTTCTTTCTCCAATTTTCAACCACTACTTTGTACTTCAAAATCATAAATTAACCAGTTTATAAATCAAATAGTATTATCAAACAAAGGCACCGGCCTTACTCCTTTGTCAAAATAGCTAAAAACTTATGTTTGTTAAAAGTTTTTTTGTTTAAATATAAAGAATGTGATGTTTTTGTAGTAAAATATATGGTTGAAAAGTGGGGAGAAAAATGTGTGGTTACAAATTGATTTGGGGGAAATGTGTTGTTTAAAAGTTAAAACACGCTTTAAAACAATGCTTGTTTATTTAAAAATTATGCCTTGACGATGTTGACGTGCAGTCTATTCAATTTTTTCATCAGAACCTCGATAATGTATTGAATTACTTCCTCTCAAACTATTGACCGTAGGCTTACTTTCCTTGTTTCCAGTAGGCAAGTATATATTATTATTACCAATTGAATAGATTAAGCAGCCTTATTTGGAGAGAAATATCTCTTTTATTCAATCTGCATATCATACGTAATACAAGGGAATGAGCTAGTATTTATACCTCACAGCACGCTAAAAGTGTTCGGATGAAAAAGAAAAGAAACAGAAAGTAATACAATGCCCAATGAGAAAATGACATGTCACTAATCCTATGACTAACATCCAGCTGGAAATGAACAAGAAAGGAAATGAAGGAAAGAAATGTAATATTCACATATTTCACATCCCCCTGAAGTTGGAACTTGATGAAAACCATTCAAGCCCAACTTGGAAAGCAAAAACTAAAATTGTGGGGCGCCAAGAGCCTTAGTGAAAAGATCTGCCAATTGAAGTTTGGATTGTAAATGTTGAGGAAGAACAAAACTGTCTTTAAACTTGTTACACACTAAGTGACAATCTATCTCCAAATGCTTTGTCCTTTCATGAAAAACTGGATTAGCAACGATATAGAGGCCTGTGTTATTATCACACCAAATAGGTATAGGTAGAGGAACTGAAACTTTGAAATCCTATAGGATTTAACTCATCCATTGAAGTTCACAAAAGGTTCACAAACCGCTGTTGCAAGACTCCTATACTCTGCTTCAGTAGAGGACCTGGAAATGGTTGTTTGCTTCTTCGTTTTCCAAGATACTAATGATCCACCAAGACAGACTTTCTAGTGTCAAGATACGAAGCCCAATCAGCATCACAAAAGGCTTCAAGCTGAAAAGTGTCTTGAACAGAATAAAACAAGCCCTTATATGGGCATCCTTTGAGATATTTGAGAAGATGAAGGGCTGCATTCTAGTGATCAAGACGAGGCTGATGCACAAATTGGCTTAGTTGTTGAACACTAAATGTAATATCTGGTCTATTAATGTTTAGGTATAGGAGTCTGCCAATTGACCTTCTATATTTGTCCATATCATGGAGAATAGGACCTGAATCAAGTGAAAGTTTTGTGCCCTTAGGAAGTGGCATGGTAACAGCTTTAGCCCCAGTTAAACCGGTATCTTGAAGAATGTCCAGAATGTATGATCTTTGATGAAGATGCGTCCTTGAATCACCTCTTGCGATTTCAATTCCCAAAAAAATTTAACAAAACCAATATCCTTTATAGTGAATAACTGATGAAGGTAAGTTTTAACATCATCAATTGCTTTGCTATCATTACCTATAAGAAGGACATCATCAACATAAACTAGCAAAGCCAAAAAAGAGTCACCTGTTTGTTTCATGAACAAACAATAATCATGACAGGACTGCACAAATCCAAAGAACTCAGTATTCCATTGCCTCGAAGCCTGTTTCAATCCATAAAGACTCCTCTTTAACTTACAAACTTGACCTGGTTCTACCTTTGCATAACCTTATGGAGGTTTCAAATAAACATCTTCAGTTAGATAACCATGCAAAAAGGCATTGTTTACGTCTAGTTGGTATAAAGCCCAGGATTTTGATGTGGCAATTGCAATAAAAATTCTATCAGTAACCAGCTTAGCCACGGGTGAGAAACTCTCTGCATAATCAATTCCAACAATTTGCTTGAAACTTTTGGCCACTAGTCTGGCTTTGGATATGTCAATACTCCCATCCGGTTTAATTTTCACGTTGTAAACCCTCTTGCTTTGTAAAGGTTCGAGTCATATATGCACAGAGGAAATTAAAAGACTCGAAACCATAACCCGGATCAACTTTACACTTAGATAGAATCCATGTTAAGAATTGTACCTTTGATGAATCTCGTAGATCTGATATCTAGTACACGATGTAGAAATCCTGTCACCACAAGCTGGCCAATTGTCCAGCCTTTAACAAAAATCCACACAGCGAATAGAATTTGGAACTCCGTCAATCTCCAACAGTTGGAATATATTTGAGAGAATATTGGTTTTTCTCTTTGTGCTAGTAAGAGAAAATCATGTGCTAGAAAATGAGACTCTCTCTTGATTTCTCTACAACAGTGCACTTGTTAATAAATGCACCTAAAATGTCATGATTAATTATTCATATTAATTAATCTAATTGTAAAGTCTGACCCAACTAATTGAGCTTGTACATTAATTTTAATATGCTCCCTTTATCCTTTTTATTAGGTGGCAGTGTGGTAATTTCCCAAGTATCATTAGCTTCTAAGGCACTAATTCATCATTCATAGCTTTAACCCGATCAGGGCTTTGACTGGCCTGCAAATAGGAATGAGGTTCCTTTGTTTTGGACACATTAACTAAAGAATCCATATACGTGTCACTGATCAGAGGTGAGATAGTGTATGAAAAAAGTTGGTGGGGAATAAGAAGAGCCGGGAAGTTGAGTATTGACAATGCAAGCTTCATCATGTGGACTTAGGAAAAGTTGTGATAAAGTTTTGTAGCCAAGTTGGTGTTTCCTTCTGTCTAGAACTTCTTCTAAGTTCAGGTTGAGGCAGAATATCAACAACAGTAGGTTATTGAATAATTGGTGAAGGAGTTGAATTGAAATTAAATGGAGGAGATTCTATGAATTCATTGGAAGAAGACTGAATGGTTGTAACACAAGATTGATATGCATCAGAGGATTATTGTTCAACTATAACAGGGAATTCATATGCATCTGTAGAACCTAATGAGCCAAGTTTATGAGTAGAAGTATCATGACTGCAGTCATCAAATGAAACAGGGAGTGGTGTAGATGCACTGGATTCCTTTTGAGCTTGATAAGGAAAAGTGCCTTCATAAAATTTGACATCTCTTGAGATGATTATCTGTTTAGAATCTAAATCATACAACTTAAAAGCCTTTTGTCCTCGACTATACCCCGGGAATACACACTTATAAGCCCTAGGATCAAATTTCGTTTTGTGAGGAAGAGTATTTGAGGCATTAGACAAACAATCAAAAGGCCTAAGCATAGAGTAATCAGGTTTTCTTCCATGGAGAATTTCATAAGGTGTTTTCCATTGAAGGACTGACCTTGGTGATCTGTTGATAATGAAAGTGGCTAAAAGAATAGAATATGTCCAGAATTCTATTGGTAGATTGGAATGAAACATAAGAGATCTTGCCATTTGTAGCAAATGTTTGTGTTTTCTCTCTACAACCCCATTTTGTTGTGGTGAATAGGTGCATGATTTTTGGTTAATAATTCCATGTTTGTGGAAAAGAAGTTTGCATTCTTTATTTGTGAATTCTGTCCCATTGTCACTTCTAATGCCTTTAATAGTTTTTTCAAATTGATTTTGAATCATCGAGATGAATCCCTCCAAAATTCTATGAACTTGTGTTTTATGGGACATCAAAAAGGTCCATGTGCACCTACTGAAATCATCTACAATGGTAAGCATGTAAGGTGGCTTTGAAATGGCTGGTTGGTTATATGGTCCCCATACATCAACATGAACAAATCAAAAGTCCCATTAGTACTAATACTACTTGTTGGAAAAGGGAGTCTTTGTTGTTTGCCTTTGTGGCAAGCTTCACATTGTTTCAAAAATAGAATCTCAGATTCATTAATAGGAATTTGGATAAAGTCTAAATGATCTAAAGCAGGAAGTGAAGCATGTCCTAGTTTAAGATGCCATTCATTCAATGTATTATTACAACTATTGTTTGCAAAAACTTGAGAATTACAAACAAATGAAGGCAACTTTAGAACATCAGAAGATAGGGAATTAAATCTGTCTTCAATAAGGCAGGATTTCTGAAGGATATAGAGTTTTCCAATCAGCTTTCCTATGGCCAAGGTTTCTTCAGTTTTTAAGGTCCTGCAGAAGACAATGATTTGGGTAGAATGTAAATTTGATTTGAGCACTTTCAGTAAGTTTTGCAACAAAGAGAAGGTTAAATTTGAAGCTAGGAATGAACAAAACATCAATGAGCTTAAGTTTGTGATTGAGAGGAATATTTTCTATATGTGTAACAGATTTCATTCTGCTATCAGGAAGATAGACGGGTTTGGGTGTAGGAGTTGTCTTAGGATGATGCATCAGACTCAAATTAGTACACATATGGCTACTAACGCCTGTGTCCAATAGCCATGATCCTATTTCTATTTTGTCAAGCACAGTTAAAGCATTATAATTGGTTGTAGCCTTCATACTTGCAAAATTCACAACTCCATTGCTACTCATCTGTGTTTTGTTCTTCATAAGCTTCAGACGCTCCTGCTGCACAATACTTGATATGTTTGAATGCTGTGAAAATTTGTCCTCTGCAGCTACATTTTTTCCCTCAACATGAAATGGAGTTTCAGCAAAATTAGCCATAGGTTTGTTATATGCAGATCTTCCTCTTTGCTCCCTTGGTTTCCTAAACTAGTCAAGGTAACCATGAATTTTGAAACATCCATTCCTATTATGACCAGTCATATTGCAATGATCACAATATAGATTGGCCTTCTCTTCAGCACTGAATCTACCACTGAAACCTCTACCTCTACCAGATCCATGCCCAAAAAATTTCCTCCTCTACTGAATCCTTGTAGTTTAATCACGAATGCGGTATTATCAGTTGAATCTGGATATAGTGTTTGATTCCCATTATTTCAAATTATAATTTGGATTTTGGAAATCTAATGATTAAAAAGTGGTTTGAAAAGTAAAAAATTGTGGGCTTGACTTTTTTGGATGGTTGAGATTGATTAGTATAGAAAAAAGTTGTATTTTTAATGAGAAATAATGAGAATCAAACAAAGGCTTTAATCTGATGAACTGATCTTTGTTTTTCAACTCTCAAAATCATAGAATAGGCTTTGCAGATTGTTTGTAAAGGATCCATGACCAGTATTTGGTTTCGAATATGATCGAACGAGTTATTCAATCCCAAAAGGAATTGCATTAACCTATTGAAAGAGTTTAATTCTGCTACTTCCTTTGCGGCTCCACAATTGCAGACTGGTAGTGGTAATAAGCAAGTCAATTCATCCCAAAGTTTCTTCAATTTCGTGTAGTAGATCATAATAGGCGTACCTCCTTGTGTCATACTGCTGATTTCCCTTTGTAGTTGGTACAGAAGTGGTCCGTTAGATTCTTCAAACCTTTCTTCCAATTTGATCCAAAGTTCGCTGGCTGAAGTAGTTGTTGGAGGAATTTTGTGAATAGTGACCCCAAATAAGTAAAATTATGGTTTTGTAAATCCTTACCGAAAATTGGACAGAGTAACGGCAAAGAAAAACACAAAAAAGAAGAAGAAGAAAAGAAGGGACAAAGTCAAGGTAAGAGTTGGACTCTTTGTCCTTAAGTCGAATTTGTCCCGCAACGGTGCCTACGGATTTCGGCAATCGACTCCCAAGATACAACGGCTACACTTGTGTTTGTAGCACTCCAAAACACAAGTACAACGAACTAAAATTAGGCTTATGTACTCCAAAGATGAAATGAAAGAATATCAAAACAAATGAAATGATTTTGATTTTGGAGAGAAGTGAGGATGAGAGATGTTTTGCATATCAAAAAGTGAGGAATATGACACCCAAAGGGTCCTATTTATAGATCATGAAAGGGGTGTGGACGAAATGGTTGAGGCTAAAACCATGCACCATTTCCAAACAATGCACCTTTACGAAAAGGTGTCTTGTGGCCGGACAACCGTGCGGCCGCACGGTTTTACTCAAAAAACCAAAATTAAATTTTACGTGTGATCGCGTGGTTTTCTAACCGTGCGGTCGCACGGTCAAATATTTTGACTTGATTTTCGTCCTTTTTCGTAATTTCTCATTCATCCGATATTGGTTTTCAAAATGCCAAATATATCCTTCAATACATGCAGAGAAATCAAAATTCTCTTTCGGGGGGCGCTGCCCCCTCGACCCCCGCGACCTGACCGGACAGGTCGATCCCCGTTTGTGCGCCCCGAAGCGGCGAAGTGACAAACAATTTTGCCTAAACGGATGAGCCGAGCTTTTGAGTATTTAGCCGAAGTCGACACGAAGTCACTTTAATCGATTTTCAATTCTCGATTTATTAACCAATATCCAACTGTAGTGTATAAAAATGCATCAACTATGTCTTTTGAAATTAAATTGAGGATCCAAGATATAATCATACAGTCAACCCGCTTCCACTACTCGTAATTGGCAGATTTCTCATCCGGTACCTCCAATTTTTCATATATGAACCCTAGCTTATTTTTAGCTTCTAAGGCTATCTTCATCGATCTATTCCAGTAAGTGCAGAACTAACCAAAAGCATTCCTGGATGGTGAAATCCTTGTAGTTGCATTGGATCACCATTGAAGTTGTGTTCCTGCTCCGCTTTTTCTGTCGACTTGTCTGTGTTCTTTTTGGTTGAATTCTCCTCCATAATTCCAATTTAACTTTGTCGTTCTAATACCATAAACAGATTAACCATCATTATTTGGAGAGAAATATCTCTTTTCTTCAATCCTCATTTCATACATAATACAAGGGAATGAGTTGGTATTTATACCTCACGGCACCCAACTAGAAGTGTTCGGATGAAAAAGAAAAGTGATGTAGCATTAGTGAAAAGAAAGCAAAAGAGAAGAAGAGACAGTGAGAAGAGAGGAGGGGGGGGGGGGGAAGGAGAACGATGGGGGCAATAGAGAGAGGTCACAAAACTATTCCATTCATAATCTCCTTTGCAAAATGTTACAATCCAAGTTAAATAGTAAAATAACCCTAATTTCAAAATGGATTTGGGCCAAGCCCATACATAAGCCCACAGAAAGATGTTAAATAAAATTGGTCCAACAAAGGTCTAAACAAAATGTGATGTCCGCATCAACTCTCCCGGGGTGGGACAAAAACTCGACCCTGTCGAGTGGGTGATATGCATGCTGTCAAACTCCCAACCACAAACTAAGTGGCTGAGCAAACTTCTTGCGACGCCTATAGACACGCAAGGGTGGTGAGTCGAGCAATGGAAGATCCTGTTGATTCCTATAATGCTCCAATAAATCGGGGTCAATGTGCTGAAGCGTCTCCCGGGGAATCCAAGTACAATCAGAATCAGGGCGACCAACCCAACGAACAAGGAAGCGTTGAATCTCTCCATCTTTGGTCAACACAGTCTGTTCATCTAAAATAGCATCAATTTTATCTTTGTGTGCTGTGGTGGGTTGGGTTGGGGTTGGGGTCACATGTTCGGGTTGAGGGTCCACAGATGGAGGTGTAAAAGGATCATCAGAAGGGTTAAAATGGCCTTTGTATGCAACTAAGTCCTCAACATTGAAGGTAGAGTGGTAGCCAAGATTTGAGGGTAAATCAATGACATATGCATTTGGACCAACACGCTTTAAAATTTTAAAAGGACCAGCACTACGAGCTTGCAACTTGGACGCGGATCCAGATAGACGCCGCTCCGGTCTAATTCGAATCATAACATAATCCCCAATATTAAATTCAACATGTCGTTTATGCAAATCAGCTCGAAGTTTATATGATGCATTACTCGCTTCAAGTTGTTTATTGATCTCAATATGCAAATCATGAAAATGTACAAATGCTTCAGCTGACATAGACACACTAGCATGTGGGGACATGGGAATAAGGTCTAATGGCTTCCTAGGTTTATAACCATGAACAACTTCAAAAGGGCTCATGCCTATGGACCGATTCACTGAACTATTATATGCAAGTTGGGCTGTAGGGAGTATCAAGTCCCAATTCCTAAGATTTCCCTAGACCAAACATCTTAGAAGATTACCAAGACTGCGATTGACAACCTCAGTCTGACCATCAGTTTGTGGATGGTATGCAGTAGAAAATTTCAATTTTGTTCCAACCATACACCATAGGGTTCTCCAAAAATGGCTTGTGAAACGAACATCCCTATCTGAGACAATGGTCTTAGGAAGACCATATAACTTGACGATCTCATGAAAATATAACTTGGAAATTTTAGAAGCATCAGAAGTTTTGCTACAAGGAATGAAGTGCGCCATTTTCGAGAAGCGATCCACCACAACGAAAATAGAGTCATGCTTCTTTGGAGTGCGTGGTAACCCTAACACGAAATCCATACTAACATCTTGCCAAGGACAACTGGGACTGGAGGAGGCGTGTAAAGACCTGTGTTCTGCCTCTTTTGCTTGGCTCGTTGACAAGTGTTGCACGAGCCAACTATCTTAGCCACATCTGTCTTCAAACTGGGCCAATAGAATTGACGTTAGATTTCCTCAATGGTCTTATCAATCCCAAAGTGCCCTGCCAGACCGCCCGCATGACTTTCCCAAATTATAAAGTCTCTCACTGAAGTCCTAGGGATACACAACCTATTGGATCTAAAAAGATAGCCCCCCTCAAGACGGAAACCATTAGTAGTATCCGTATTGCCATTTTGCAAGCCCCGAAATATGTTTTTGAAATCAGGACATGACTCGTACTCTTCCTTGAGTCTTTCAAAACCAATGACCTTGACACTCATGACGGACAAAAGGGAGATGCGCCGACTTAAAGCATCAGCTGCTTGGTTTTCAATGCCTTTCTTATGTGTCAAAACAAAAGAATAGGCTTGTAAATACTCGATCCAACGCCCATGCCTACAATTCAGACGTTTTTGGGAATTAAGGAAACGAAGGGCCTCATGGTCTGAATAGAGGACAAATTCATGGGGTAACAAGTAATGACGCCAATAGCGCAAAGCTTGTACAACTGCGTACAACTCCTTATCATAAGTCGAGTACCGTTGTTTGGCATCGTTTAACTTCTCACTGAAGTAAGCAATAGGATGACGTTCCTGACTTAAGACTCCACCTATTCCTACCCCTAATGCATCACATTAAACCTCAAAAACTTTGAAAAAGTCAGGAAGTCGCACAACAGGAGCTTCGGTCATGCGCCTTTTGATTAACCTAAAGGCTTTGTCAGCTTCCTGCGTCCAATGAAACTCTCCTCCCTTCATGCACTCCGTGATAGGAGCCATGATCGTGCTAAACCCCTTGATGAAACGACGATAAAAAGTAGCTAAACCATGAAAGCTTCTAATGTCATGTAAAGTTCGGGTTCAGGCCAACTTACAATTGCCTGAATCTTTCCGGGGTCAGCACAAACTCCTGTTGCGGACACAATGAAGCCTAGGAAGACAACTCTATCGATGAAGAAAGAACATTTCTTCACATTAGCATACATGCTTGTTGCACGAAGTGTAGAACAAACCTGCATGAGATGATCACGATGTTGTTCCCTAGTTTTGCTGTACACAAGAATGTCATCAAAATAGACGACAATGGATTTACCCATGAAAGGCCGAAGGGCTTGTGTCATCACCCTCATAAATGTGCTAGGGGCATTTGTTAGACCAAAAGGCATGACCAGCCACTCGTAAAGACCATCCTTAGTTTTAAAAGCTGTCTTCCATTCGTCCCCTGGGCGAATCCTAATCTGGTGATAGCCACTCTTTAAATCAATCTTGGAAAAGATCGTGGCACCGGCCATCATATCCAGCATATCATCAAGTCGAGGAATTGGAAAGCGATATTTAACAGTGATCTTATTGATGGCACGACTATCAACACACATCCTCCAAGAACCATCTTTCTTAGGTGTCAAAAGAGCGGGAACCGCACAAGGACTTAAACTCTCGCGGATGAATCCTTTATGAAGGAGTTCACCCACCTGCCTTTGGAGCTCGGCGTGCTCAGTAGGATTCATCCTATAATGAAGCAAGTTTGGAAGAGATGAGCCTGGGACAAGATCTATAGCATGTTAGATATCCCGTAAAGGAGGCAATAGGTCAGGGAGGTCGTCAGGGAAGACATCTTGAAATTATTGAAGAATAGATTGGGTCTCTACAGAGGTCACTAATAGAGAATCTGATGGGGCTTCCATGACAATCACGACAAACACGATAGAGTCGTCCACAAGTGTACGCTCAAATTCTGTAGGACTAATCACATGTAATCCTTTCCGATCGCCAATTTTCTTGGCCTGCTGTGACTCAAGAGGTTTAGGGGGTAACGGATTGAGGTGGATTTTCTTTCCATTAAAGACAAAGGAACATGAGTTTGATCGACCATGGATAGTCACATCCAAATCAAACAACCACGGGCGACCGAGAATAACATGTCCGACGTCCATAGGAATGACGTCACACCATATATGATCCTTATACTCAAGAAACTGAATGGGTACCAGACAATGCTCTTTTACAGCAATAGAAGAAGTGTCGACCCAAGAGACGTTATATGGCTGAGGGTGAGGGACTGGTTTCAACCCAAGGCGGGCTACTGTAGCCATAGATACTGCGTTAATGCAACTCCCACTATCCACAATAATCTTACAACCCTTATCATTGATCTTGATGTAAGTGTGAAAGATAGCATGACGACGCCAATCATCAACGCCCTTAGGCTGGGTAAGGGTACAACGTACGACACCTAGCCGGGAGGTATCGGGAGTTAGGGCCACGGAACCTAGACCTGTAGGAAGGGTCTGAATGCATCCCAATAAGGTATCCTCATTATCATCCAAATCATCAAGCTCTTCAAGCTTAGACTCATAGACTTGATCTTCTAATGGCTCACCTACGACATCCCTCCGTTCCTCAATAACTAAGGCTCGGCTCGGACATCTGGAGGAGATATGTCCGAAGCCCTTACAGTTGAAGTACTGCAAACGAGAAGGGGTCCTGGAATTATCAGGAACCTTGCCTCTATTGTCTAAGGCAAGAGGTACCTTAGGTGGAGGGGGTCCTAAAATGGACTTGACGGGGACAGGAGGAGGTGGGGCTGATGAGGCGGAAGGACGCTCATCACGATGCCTTCCATATGGAATTTTAGTAACCAACTCATAATCTCGAACTAAGGAATAAGCATGATCAAGAGTGGTCACACCTCGAAGGACAAGTTCACGTTTAAGATCATCTCTCAGGCCCTGCCTAAACCTACTCAAGGTCATAGCTTCATCCTCACTAACATGACATCGCATTCAAAATTCATCAAATTGAGCAACATAGTCATTCACTGGGCGATTTCCTTGTGTCAAGTTATTCCACTGGTCTAACAAATTACCCCTGTACGATTGGGGTAAATACTTCTCCTGAAGTCGGCGCTTCATTTCCTCCCAGCTTCGAACAGGAGGTGCACGACGCCTTTCCAGGAGATCCTCAATGCTTTCCCAAAAGAGCTGGGCATTACCAGTTAACTTCAAGCTGGCAAACTGAACTCTTTGGTCCTCGGGGACTCCATACCAGGACAAGAAACGGTCCATGTCTCGAATCCATTGGGAAAAAACTATAGGGTCTAAGCACCCATCGAAGGTAGGAACGTCTAACTTGATGCTTCGAAAGTAACGCTTCTCATGACGAGGCGGTGAAAGAGTACCAAAACGATCATGGCCTCGTTCACGCCCACGAGCATGCTCTCCATCCCTTCGATCACGTCAACCATGTTGTCGTCCACCTCGCCGATGACGATAGTGAACATTATGGGGCGCTTCAGAATTATCAGCTTCCGACGAGGATGGGCCTCGTTCCAAATTGTTCACCCTAGCAGCAAGCTCTCTGTTCTCTTCACGAGTAGCAGTCACCTCAGTTTGGACAGTCACTAATTGGGCTTGGAGTTGAGCAAATTGTCGGGTGAGGGCATCGAATTGAGCAGGGTACATAGGCAAACTATCGGAGCTAGGTATGACAAAACGACCACTACGCAACTGGATGCACTATAACACAACTAAATGACTTGTATGGAGAGATCAATAAACAACTTGTTCGAATAGTACTTTTTTTTTTTTAAAGAGGGATTACGTACGTCCGAATATGGGAAGCTAATACTACTGGGCTATGTAAAATAATGAAGCAAGAGTCAAATACGAGCCATCACTTAAGCACATAAAATGAGGAAGGTAGCGGTAAAATTTAACAAGGTAGGGTTTTTTTTTGGCTCGGGTTTCAATTATGCAAAAATGGGCAAGTAGTAAAATAACAGCAGCACAAAATGTAGTTGATGCTATTTCAAAACGAAACAGTAATATAAGCCAAGATCAGTAAAATAGTAACTCCCCTGATTTAGAAGTAGTCGAGTCGATCGATAGGAGCAAATAGATGTAGCAATCAACAGGAGAAAATAGTTATTGCAATCAGCTGGAGGAAACAGTACCTGGAAAGCAATGTTAGAAAACTTTTTTTTTTTTTTTAAATAACTAAATCAGATTGTACACTCCGAGCCCATGCTAACAAAGATAACCCATATGAGGCCCATTTTCTAAAAAAAAAATGTTTTCAATTGGACTGACCCAACTTATAATACACAATTGAGCCCAACTACTAACTAACAAATTAACTGGCCCAATGACCAATTTCCCAATCAGAAACCCAAACGCAGAGGTCGATTACGAAGCCAGAGACTTTGGGCTGGAGTCACTGCCGCTACTGGTCACCGGGGTTGGAGGAGCCGCCGCCGATCATCTTGGAGCTCGCCGGTAGGTGCTTCTGAGGTGAGTGCGGCTGGTTGTTGTTTTTTTTTTTTAAAACTGAGAGCAATGCTCCTTTCGGCTTCGTCTACCCGGAGCTGTTGGACATGCGGGCTAAAGGAGTCGCCGCGCTGCTGGAGTCGTCGGCGTTGGTCGGCGCCTGCTTCTACGGTAAGCACGGCTGCAACTCTGACTTTTTTTTTTTTCGACCTGCACAGTGTGTGTGGGGTGTTTTGGTGGTGTTTGTGTTGATGGGTGATGCGTGGTGTGGTGTGGTGGAACTTGGGTGGCCGACGAGTTGGATGCAGTAGGCGATGGGTAGAGTTGATGGTTGTTTTGAGAGGACTATCGTCTGATGGAGAGTGAGACAGGTGAGCTTGTTGGATATTGCTTAGGGATGTAGAAATTTTCAGAATTCAGGTTTAGCTCTGATACCACTTTGATGTAGCATTAGTGAAAAGAAAGCAAAAGAGAAGAAGAGACAGTGAGAAGAGAGGGGGGGGGGGGGGGGGAAAGGAGAACGATGGGGGCAAGAGAGAGAGGTCACAAAACTATTCCTTTCATAATCTCCTTTGCAAAATGTTACAATCCAAGTTAAATAGTAGAATAACCCTAATTTCAAAATGGATTTGGGCCAAGCCCATACATAAGCTCACAGAAAGATGTTAAATAAAATTGATCCAACAAAGGTCTAAACAAAATGTGATGTCCGCATAAAAAAGAAACAGAAAGTAATACAATGCCCAATAAGAAAATGACATGTCACTAATCTTATAACTAACATCCAGCTGGAAATGAAAAAGAAAGGAAATGAAGAAAAGAAATGTAAAATATTCACATATTTCACACTAATAAAATAATTTCCACGTCTGTCATTACTGTAAACGGGTTCACATACAGACGAGAGTGACCAAATATGCTAACTTGCAAATAATGGACTGATTTAACATAGGTGTTTTTGTTTAGATTTAAAGTAGTCCTTCAGAGAGCAACCTTAGTAATATGTTTTATTTCACACATTTATTTATGCCGTTTTCTTTGGTTGGGGTTGGTGGGAAAAGCATAGGATGAAAATGATATATAAACATACTTCAAGAGTTGGTGATGAAATGACGTGAAGAATTACTAACCAAGGCACGTCAAAATGTGATGCAAGCATCATACTTGAGATCTAGGGATGTGAGTAGAAATACCAAAAATTACGCCATAAAGAAAGGTTCAAACACGATTTTAGAAAGTCGTTATCCTAAAAGTACATTTCTTCCTTTCTGTCCAGATGCTTAAGAGTTTGATGCAAATGGCTTTAGCGGATTTAATTCAACCCTTCAACTGAGTATGTTGAAAGCATAATGAAAACTTGGAACAGGAACAAGAGAACAAAGAAAATGAGTATTAATTTTGTGGAAGTAATCTCTCATAATTGTATATATTTAATGGATGTTCTCTCTTGTTTTTTATGATGAACATAACACCCTTTATATAGTAGTGACTCCTCCATATACGAAATTACACAACACTTGGTTTCACGGGGCGCCTTTCCTCTTAGCACAGAAAGGGGCACCGTGCGGCAGTAGTCTGCTCCGCTAGACTACCTTCCGCCTTTTCTCACTTGCTTTCGGGACGAAAGTTAAACTTGATTACAAATGAAATAAAACTTTACGAGAGAAAACTTGAATTCATCGAAACATGATTGTTCATTGATTGTTGAAAGCAGTAAATTACATCAATTGCTGAAAGCAGTAAATTACAATGTTGGTGTCAGGGGGAAACACCGGAAAAGTTTGTGAAAGCTTTAAAATCTTATACCCCCTATAATAGACTTCTGAGAAAAAACCTAAGTTACATGAGTAGACGTTAAACTAGCTGAAGAATCATAATAAACTTTTACAATTAAAAAGGAATTACGACAATTTACATAATATTTACAAAGTGCGGCCGAAGTTGGGCAAACTGCAGGCCGCGAGTGGGTCACGGGGCTAGTGAAAGCTGCGGTCCGTGACATTCTCCCCCGTCTGATTTGGCAACGTCCTCGGTGCCATCTCTTTATGATATTCTTCAATGAGATGCTTGAAGGCACTAAGTTCTTTTCTTCTTCCCCAGGTATTTTCCTCGCTCCTGCATCCAAGAGTTTCACCCAATTTTTCTGCGACGTAGATATGAAGTGCCGAAGATATTCCTCCAGCATAGAATTGAATCGCTCCGTCTGTCCATCAGATTGTGGGTGGAAACTAGAACTCAGGCTCAGAGTTGAACCAAAAAGTTTGAACAATTCGGTCCAACATATGCCAGTAAACCGAGTATCTCGATCGCTGACGATGTCTTTAGGCAGCCCCCAGTATTTGACAATATGCTTGAAGAAGAGGTGAGCTGTCTCTTCGGCGGAAACATACTTAGGCGCTGCAATGAAAGTAGCATACTTTGATAACCGATCAACAACCGGGATAATTGTGCCAAAATCTGCAACCTTTGGCCATCTAATTAGGTAATCCATTGATACACTTTCGAATGGCCTAGATGAGACTGAAAGGGGTTCCAGCAAGCCCGCTTTCTTCTGATGATCTGTCTTATCCGGATATCCAGCCCAGAGCGTATCGTGGCATTCTGTTATGAGGGACTTCCTCAAATCCCCACCCTTCGAGACATACATCCGGTCCCCCTTTGTCTTCACCAGACCCTCGTCCAACCAGAACTGACGAGTTTTGCCCTGTTTGATGAGGTCAAAGCCATCGGCCATCAACTGGAGAGGATAGCTATTTTTCACAGTGATCTTGTTCAGGGCGCGATAATCACAACACATTCTGAGAGACCCATCTGCCTTCTTCTGAAACAACACTGGAGCTCCGTACGGTGATTTCGTCGGAACTATAATCCCACTTTCCAGCATTTCTCTCAACTGTTTCCTAAGCTCTTCAAGCTCAGGTTGAGACATTCGATAGGGAGCCCTGGCAGGCGACTTGGCACCCGGAGTAGGCTCAATTCCCCGATCAATGGTTCTCCTTGGTGGCCATCTTTTTGGCAACTCCTCCGGCTTGATATCCTCAAACTCTTGTATAAGCTTTCGAACCGGTTTAGGAGTAGGACCAGAAGCCTCTTCAATCTCTTCTAGACGAAGAGTGCACAAAAATGAGGGTTCATTTCTCTTGAAGCCCTTACTGAATTGCATGGCCGAGATACTCTTCTCGCTGACCTTTCCTGCCGAAGTGGGTATAACACACGGCTGAGTGCCCATCATCATTAGGGAATCGGAGTGTGGGAACACTGCTGTCTTCGTATCCCGAAGAAATTCCAATCCCAAAATTAGTTTAAAGTCATCCATCTGAACAACTGACAAATTAGTCTTTCCCTCAAAGGGGCCAACCCTGATTAGCACAAATCTGGCTACTCCTGCAATCGGTTGAGCAACCGAGTTGATGGCTTTCACCTTTCCATTTCCTTTCTCTAGAACCAACCCAAGTCGCCCTACCTCAGTACTTGCAAGGTAATTATGGGTGGCTCCAGTATCTACCATAGCCCGTATGGGCTTCCCATTGATCTTCACATCAATGTACATTAACCCTTTCGCTTGACAAATGCGAGGTTTTGGCTCCTCCAGTCTTGCCTCTTTCACAGGCACTTTATCCTTCCCAGTGGTCCGACTTGATATTGCATTGCATCGATGGGAAAATGCGCCAACCACTTCCTCGTCCTCTTCGGAATCGGTCTCCCCCTTATTACTACCAGGAGGAGTACCTTGCTTGGACGTCGATGCCCTACTGGCTAGTTGGCAATAAGCATTCACCATTCGCTTCTGTGGACATTCCGACACTCTATGAGGTCCTTCGCACAAGAAGCATGACATCTTTGGAGCGGCATCAGATCTACCCTCCACAGTCTTTCCTTTACTCCAATTGCTTTGGTTACTACCCTGATAGTTGCCTTGACGACTACCTTGACGATAACCCTGGAAGTTGTTCTGACGAGAATCTTGATAGCCACCTCCTCTCTGGGTGGAATTCCGTTCTCCCCCATTAGAACTCGAGCCAGTCCTAAACTGGTTATTCCCTCCAGCATTCGATTGACCACCAGTGTGTGGCCGATCCTTCTTGGACTCAGTTTGATAGTCCATTAAGCATTCGGCAGCTCCCATGGCCGTGCTCAAATCTGTAACCTTCTGTCTCTGGAGTTCGGTGCGGGTCCACTGTTTTAAGCCTTCCATGAAGGTGAAGAGCTTGTCCTTTTCCGACATATCTCTAATATTCAGCATATGTCCCGAAAAGGCTTTCACATAGTCTCTAATGGAGCCCGTATGTTTTAGTTCCCGCAATGCCCGACGGGCTTCATATTCCACGTTCTCTGGGAAGAACTGGTTTCGGATTGCTTCCTTCAGAAGCTCCCAAGAGTCTATCGTGACTCTGTTGGCCTGAATATCGACATATTTCGACCTCCACCACAACTTTGCATCTCCACCCAGATACATTGTAGCTGTAATCACCTTCCTTGCTTCATCTCTGATGCCAGCCGCAAGAAAGTATTGTTCCATATCAAACAGGAAGTTGTCAACTTCCTTTGCATCGCGTGCCCCACCGAAGGTGCACGGTTCAGGGATTCTGACCCTAGGTGCATACTCTTCTTGTGCGGGAGCTTGCCCATTGCCCACCGCACGTTGGAGAATTCGTAGCTGAATTCTCATTGATTCCATCTCTTCCTGCAGACCAGGAATGATCGCAACAGCTTCAGTCATTGCTGTGCAAGCCGCTCGGCTTTCATCCAGTTGGATGTGTATATCTCGAATATACGATTCCGCCATTTCAACCTTTTCCTCTAGGTTTTCCACAGCATAGCATAACCTTGTGGTTTGCCCATCAAGCGCATCCACGCGCTGTTTAGTACTTTTCTTAGCATCAGTCATATCGATGATCTGTGATGCACTCGCATCCAAAGCCTTTGGATCCATTGCTTTCTTATCGAGGGACGAGAGCCAAAGCTCTGATACCAACTTTCACGGGGCGCCTTTCCTCTTAGCACAGAAAGGGGCACCGTGCGGCAGTAGTCTGCTCCGCTAGACTACCTTCCGCCTTTTCTCACTTGCTTTCGGGACGAAAGTTAAACTTGATTACAAATGAAATAAAACTTTACGAGAGAAAACTTGAATTCATCGAAACATGATTGTTCATTGATTGTTGAAAGCGGTAAATTACATCAATTGCTGAAAGCAGTAAATTACAATGTTGGTGTCAGGGGGAAACACCGGAAAAGTTTGTGAAAGCTTTAAAATCTTATACCCCCTATAATAGTCTTCTGAGAAAAAACCTAAGTTACATGAGTAGACGTTAAACTAGCTGAAGAATCATAATAAACTTTTACAATTAAAAAGGAATTACGACAATTTACATAATATTTACAAAGTGCGGTCGAAGTTGGGCAAACTGCAGGCCGCGAGTGGGTCACGGGGCTAGTGAAAGCTGCGGTCCGTGACACTTGGACAAAATGACACATTTTGGTGTCAAAAAACCACCTTAGGCACCAAAAGGTGCCTCTTGGGAATCACCTTGCAATCGCAAGGCACAAAAGAGTTTTAATTTGTTTAAATTATTGCCCGGCTTGCGATCGCGACGCCAAATAATTTACCGTCTTCTCGTTTTTGTCTTTTTCAATGCCTCTTTGCATTGATTTAATTCCTTACTATCATCCATGATCCTAAAACATATTTGAACAACCATTTGGAAACAACAAAACTCCAACAGAAACTAGTCACCTTCTGAGGTTTTGGTTGTGGAATCCTTGATGCTATTCAAGTTTGCTAAGAGATCTATATTCCTTCTCCATTCTACGTAATCTTAATTTAAGAAGAGATTTTTTTTTATTTATTTATTTTAATACATTTGTACTTCAATCATCTATTATGTATAATTAAGAAGATAGACAATGTCAAGATGTTCATATTTATGCTACTTGTAAGTTGTGATAGTTAAACTATGTTCGTTAGTAATCAACTTTTAGGCTAAAAACTTATAAATTAGAAGAAGGTTATGCAAGTACAAATCATTTTTTTTTCCAGAACTTTTGAGGTTCTCGGTATTTTTTATTTGATTAAACGAAATGAACAGATTTTTACAATTGGAATCGAGTCAAGCTCAGGTATTGTGATGGTGCCTCATTTGCTGGTGAAGCTAAGTTTGATAATGGGGTAAGTTGCTAAATTTTTATGCCACATTCGTATCACTTTATTGGTTAACACTTAACTCCATGTGTTATAATATCTTGTTGATTGTGAGAATGCTCGGCTAACATAAACATATTAACTTTAAGATATATAATTTATTTATTGGTTTTATTTAGTAAGTGTTTGGTAACTTATTTCTAAAGTTTATAAACAATACATTTCCACAAACAATTTTTTAACCACACATTTTTGTAAACTAATTTTGATGTCAAAACTTCTGAAAAATAAATTTGCTCTGTTTATATATATCGTTATTCTTTTTTGGCTTTTTTATGAAACCATATCTGGCATCAGATCAGAACTCTGTTTAGTTAAGCTGAAAAGAATTTTGTAACTGAACTTTAAGTTATCCTACTATTGACTAAGTAGCTTACATCTGCTAAATGTACAGACGTCATTGCTTTATTTCAGAGGGCAAAGAATTTGGCAAGCAGTTATTCTTGATCTTCTCCCTAAAGGTTTGGGCCAAGCAAAGAAGGTAAATAGGTTGTCTTCAATTTTTTCAGTCTGTTGAAATTTTTACAATTTTGGACTTCTAATTGAAAACTCTAGCAATACACTTATACCTCTTATGCAATATATATTCTAATATGAGTATGCTGCTAAAACTAGATCGATGGATGTAAAGTATACCAGATTACCATGTTGTAATTCTTAAAATGTCCAAGTCCAGATAAATCGTCTAGTTTCATGGATGGACTTTTTTATAAACCTAGGTACTTTCTACTCATGACTCTAGCAGCTGATTTATGCTGCACTCTAGGAGATTCACTCGAATTTACCTGAGAAAAAAAATAATATCCGTCTTTAGAAAGTTCAAAAGTTTGATTTAACTACTATTCATTTGCATAAATTTTTATCCTCCCATACATGCCAGGCTTTGCTTTCGGGTTGCTCTGCTGGGGGCTTGGCTACGTTTTTGCACTGTGATAACTTTACAAGTTATTTGCCAAAGAATGCAAGTGTTAAATGTTTAAGTGATGCCGGATTCTTTTTGGATGCGTAAGTTCTATTCTTATTTGAACTGAAATTTTAGATCGAATTCCCATTTTCACATTGAATAATTGTTATTGCTAAGAACTTTGGAATTTCTTGCAGAAGAGACATAGGTCTAAATCACACAATGAGATATTTCTTCAAGGATCTTGTTTCTCTGCAGGTATGCCTAATGCCTATCAGCATACAGAGTTTTGATTCAGTATCTTCTCCATAAGGACCATAACAGCAGCTTGTGCCATATTTTACTGGGATTAAAATAGCAACAGGACATCCTCTAGGAGCTCCTACAATCTTTTTAGTCTTTCGCACTAATCTTCTATGAACAATTTACTTCACAGGGGGTGGAACAGAACCTTGACAAAAATTGCACATCTTCTAAGCTGTATCCTGAACAAGTATGATTTCCCTGTTATTGTTTATGCAGCCATGATTGAACTAAGGCCTTCATCTAAGAGTTCTGAATTTTTTGCAGTGTTTCTTCCCACAGTACGCATTACCATACATTAGAACACCGTTTTTCATATTGAATTCCGCGTATGATGTCTTCCAAGTGAGATTGTTTTCCTCATTGATCTTTACTAGTGGATTTGAATCATTGCATACAACCCTACTGATTCTTATGAAACAGTATTTAACATTGAGACCTATGTATTGAACAGTTTCATCATGCATTGGTGCCTCCTGCTGCTGATCCTCATGGACACTGGTATCACTGCAAGTTTAATCCGGCAGCTTGTAATGCAGTCCAGATATATACTTTGCAAGGTTTTGACCTCTTTGTAATTATTCTTTTATCTATAGAAAACAGTACTGATTACAGTTTTCCCTTTCCAAACTTTATGCTCAATGGTAGAAATAGCAGGTTTTGAGAGATATCTCGGTTTCTAGTTATCTTTAACTGACATGTTAGTTTGGCTTTCTTCAGGTTTCAGGAAATATATGATTGAAACTTTGAGATTTTTCTTGACCAGCTCAAGAAGAGGAGGGATGTTCATAAATTCTTGTTTTGCTCATTGCCAAAGTGAGTTGCAAGACACGTGGTTTGCACCCGACTCTCCAAGAGTAAACAACAAGGTTTTCACCACTGCTCTTTCAAATCTCTACCCAATACAATTTTTATAGATGAATCTATACACTATCTTAGATCAATCACCCAATGTCGTGAACTTAAGAGCCTGTTTGGTAACGAAATTTTTTTCACCTCAACTTTTCAAACTTAATCTCAACCGTCAATTCTTAATCAAGCATACAGATTTTGACTTTTCAAACATTTTTAAATCATACATTCATAAAAAAACCCAAAAAAAGAACAAAAACTTCTAAAACTCATATTACTAAACAGGCTCTAAATCATAAACATATTCTTATTTCCATTAAAAAAAAAAAACAAACAAACACAATTTTAAGGCCTTTTATCTACTTAAACATACTCCAAAATGTTTCGATTAGAGCTAAATGCTTTATGTTTTTTAACTTCTTGTTTTTAGACCATTGCACAAGCTGTTGGCGATTGGTACTTTGGGAGAAACATAAGCAAAGAGATCGACTGTGCATATCCTTGTGATAGTACTTGTCGTAACCTAATTGGGTAACGCATCTATTCAGGTAACATGATCTTTATTATTTTAGCTGAAAATTCATTGAGTAGTCAATTGTCATACACAAGACTGCAGGATTGAAAATGCTCATGCTGGAAATTTTTTTCACTTGTTGCAGGTCCCTAGATAAGTTGTTTTCTACCAGATTTTCCATTCTCTGCAAGAATATCAAATATACCAAGAAATCATACTCTTCTACACACAAAGTATACACAACATTGCAATTACAATGTGTGTACATCAAGACCAATTTGCCAACACATTTCTTTAGTTTGTACTTAACCTTATGTATTTGAAATTTTATAATCAATTCATTAATAAGCTTATTTCTCTTATTTCTTCAATGAAATTATCTCCCAATTCGTTGTTAGGGAACACTGTTTTTTAGTTTCTTTATTAAAGATAGTTTGGTCTTCTATGTTGTCTAGGGTTTTTGAGATTATGTAGTCTATTTGTAAAATGTGGTTATTAATATATAGTTACCGTCTTGTTTAACATGATATCAGAGCATGGTATTCGATCCTTTTCGTCTGGCCAATAAAAGTTTTAAAATTGTGTTGTGCCGTTGCTGTAATTGTCACGTGGTGATTACCTATTGTTCATTGCTTGGGTTCACAGTGACTATGTCATGAAATTCTTTTGTGGCCTTGATAGTTGATAGTGGTAATAATTGGTGAATGGTTATAGTTGGTTCTTCGACAAAAGTGGTGGTAACACTTTATATAACTCATGCTTGGTTTAAATTAAAATTTTGAAAAAAAAAATAATTTAAGTCAAGATTAATCATAAAAACACATTTCATAGGATTCATAACTTTTATTAACTTTTCAATTATTTATTTAATCATTTTTTATCAAAATATACAAGGGAAAAAAAAATTATTTTTAACTACATGAAATAGGGCATAATCTTTTCGTAAAGTTTCATCATTATTGAATAAAGATTCCATCTTGTTTAACATTTATAATTACTTGTGTACACATTTTTGAATACTGTTCACCAATATATCGCGATGCAAGATATGCTCGTAAGTGTACGGATCGTGAGAAGTAATAAAATGGACCTAAGAGTCTGAATTATCGTCTTACGGAAACTGCTATTAATTACCAAAATATTTTAGTTCTAAACTTTATTTGAACATGCAATGAGGATTTTAGATTGTTAATTAAAACTAATAAATTAACTAAAGAATTTACAATTGCAGAATTGTTTTGTTTTCAAATACGATTGTAAGGTAGTTGGGATTCATGAATTCACCTAACCAATTAAATCAATTCCAATTCCAGATTTTATTTTCTAAATATGTGTTCGATCGAATTCACTAATTTAAATTGATATTTCTCTCTCGAGTTTAAATTAATTCTACCTAAATAAGTCAACATTGTATCTCTACAGGGGATCCGAATATTCTTTATCTAGATGCTTTACACGCAAGAACTCACACACGATCGCAATAATAACAAGAGTATATCTCTATCTCTCATTCAATTACCGGATTTATTACCTAAATCTATGTTATTAACTCACCTCTCGGATTATGGAAATAACATATTAAATCATGAAAGAGTGACCAGTTCATTCACGCATTAAACGCAATAATAAATCAACACATGCATTGAAGAGTTAAAACAAGGAATATGGAATTAAAAGAATTAATTAGGCTACATCGTTCATCCCAACATAGAATTTAGCTACCCATCATATTTAAATAGCAAAAACAAAATATAATGACGTTCATTGAAAATAACAAATAAGAATGGAAAGATTGCGCCAATTATCAATTTTTCAAGTATTTCCAAGTCTCGCCCCTTTGCAATGCTCCGATCTCCCAAGAATTTGACGTGAAAAGCTTGATTGTAGCTCATTCTATGGAGAGGCAAAAGTCCAGATTTCGTGCCTCATGTGTTGTATATATAGGTTTTTGAGAAAACCTAGGTCAAAAAGCCCAAAGCCTGTAAAAAATCGCGAGAAAAATTTGATCTGCGGCCCAGTCGGATAACCGCGCTATCGCGTGGTAGAAACCCTAGCGATCGCTTGGTAGACACTAAAATTCTCGGGTTATGAATTTGAGGTAATTCGCGATCGCTCGGTAGGATTTCAGCGATCGCATGACATGTAATTTTCCTCTTTTCTTGGCTATATAAGTTAGTCCCCGACATTTAATTGCAGTATTAGTCCCCCACTTTCAATTGTTGCGATTTAGTCCCCAAAATTTATATTCTTCTTGAATTTCTCAATTAAGCTCTTAATTCCTTCAATTGGGACCTCCAATCTCTAATTTGTTCGCTTGAGTACCATGAATCTTTCCGGGTGACGTCACATATCTCTCACTTGCTCAATTAAGCTCCAATTAACATCAAATATTGCCATTTTTTTCATTAATTGCTTCATTATTCTTCGATTTGGACATTTTTTGAAAAGTAAACAAATAAACACAAATTAAGAAGCATATATTCTAAAACGACAATAATTTCTTCTAATTTAGACATACAGATAAGTGTATAAAACACACTTATCAAATACCTCCATTTTTTGTAACACATTTCGTTCCACGTCATTTTTTGACCATTTTTAATGACGAGTTTTCTTCAACTGTTATTTGGAAATAGCCATTTTCGTGGCGGGTTTTTCTACCCGGATTTCTTCAACCCTTTTTCGGAAAATACCTTTCTTCAAGGAAATCTTTAAATCTAGATTAGTAGCAATTTTTCTTTATTTTTGGGAATCTATGCTTCCGATAGAATCATGGATTTTTCGAATGTTCCTTCGTGGTTTAGTGTCAGAGAGTAAGAGGCTAGGGAGATGCTCGATCTCATCATTGGAGAGGTAGATTGGGTCGTTCTCGTGGCGGAGAGAGTCAACTTCATCGATGAACTCGTGGAGATTGAAGATAGCAAGGCAGACGATGCGAGAGAGAGAGAGAGAGAGAGAGAGAGAGGATTTTGTTAAATAAGGAGGATATCACGGCATTTCAATTTCAATTAAAATGAGGAAAGAGAAAATTTGAGATGTAATGTTCCATTTTAATGTATTTTTTAATTAGGTGATATTCCACTAAATTGTTTATCTCTATATGGCAATGATCAAATTATATTATTATTATGGGTGTCAAATTTCAAAAATGATAATGATAAGGTGGGTGTAGGGCTAAATTCCACTTCTTTTTATTTAGTTGATTTGGAATAAGTTTTATACTTTCCTAGTTGATTTAAAATATGTTTCTTTGTTTCATGACCCTATAAAGAGAGGGTTAATTCATTAATTTTTATTCATTCAGAAGATTAATAAACTTCTTGATATTTCTTCTAATTCCCTTGGTGGATTCCAAGTTTTTTATTTCTTTTAAGGATTTCGCTTGAATTCCTTACTTCCGTCCTGAATCATTATTGTTTCTTAAAAGTTTATTTTTCGATTTTCCTTTTAAGGCTAACTTTCTTCCCCATTTTCAAAATCATGCATACTTTTGATAAAACTGAGTTTTTAACATAGTACTCAAAGAGTTTGCAAATATTTACAAATTCGTCTTCAAAACTATATGACAGCTGAGGAAACATAATTTGACAAATTCTTACTTTTTATTTTTCATGTGCAATGTGAAGTTCTCGTATGGTACTTTACTACATTATTTTCTTATAAGGGTGAGTGGGGTGACCCTTGTTCATTTGTGGTCACTCCTTATTTTGTTTCTTTTTTTTTTTTTTTAGTATTTTTTTTATTCTCTTCGCTTGGTCGACTTTTTGGCTCAAATAAAGTCTAATAGCAGGGTTTTGATATTGATATAAACTTCTCATACAGTACTTTACCACATTATTTTTCAATTATAAAATTGTCAACCATAGCAAAATTTATAACCATTAAAAATGGTCCATTAATAATAAATTTTTAATTTTTTTTTGGAGTCAACTTTAGTCTCATTTTTCGACATGTGCTGTAAACAAAACTAAGTTTTTAACGTATTGTATCGTAAAACTTAAAAAATTAAAATCTTGCATTTTCAAAATTCATAAAGACTGTCAAAATAAGGCGAACGTGCATCCAAAAATGACCACTAACTTTTTAAAAATAATTGTGGCTAGTAGTCCTTAAAAATATATTTTTCGATTTTCCTTTTATCGGTTAAATTTCGTCCAATTTTCAAAATGATGCACGAAAAATTGATTTTTTAATATACTACTCAAAGAGTTCGCAAAAATCTATGAATTCACCTTCCAAATTATGTAACGGCCGAGGAATCATAATTGGAAAAAATGTTACTTTTGATTGTTCAAGTACAATATGAATTTCTCACGTAGTACTTTGTCACACTATTTTCGAATTGCTAAATCTTTAAATGTAGCAAAAATTATAGTCATTTAAAATTATCTTTTAACAGTTTTAGTAAACTTTCATAAATTTTTGACAGAATATTATTTTTGATTATTCATGTGTAATAATATTATTACGTACATATTTACAAACATAACTCATGCATTGCACGAGTCACACTAGTCATAATAAATGAAAATATAGGAAATATACAGGTAAGAAAATCGCAAGACAGAGAACAGGAGGCTTACAAGTCTTTGCTCTAATTGGGTTGCCAATTCCACCAAAGAGAGAAGATGCTCTGGATTTGCAATTGATGTTTTTGCTTTCATACATCCTATGACTTCTCTACTGTATCATGCCGCATCACAGTATTCAATCCTCCTTTCAAAATCTTGATTTTGTTTGATTTTCACAAATCATCTTTTTGTTTACCTACAGTTATGTAATAGTAGAACCATGTATAATACAAGTTTGGATGGAATATGAGGGGAAAAAATGACAAATGATATGTGAAAGGATTCCATTTTGCATTACTAGGGTGGAAATGAATTGAAGGTTTAGAAGAATTAATTAATTATTTATTATATATTAATGGTTAATGATTTTATTTTTATTTTTAAATCGTGTATGGGCAAACATGTAATAAAAAAATATATAAAGGTAGAGAAATGGATTGGGACTTTTAAAAGAATGAATTAATTATTATATTTTAATAGTGAAGTGATAATTTTTTTATTTTTTTTAAACGTGGATGAGCGATCATGTAAATAAAAAAATGTAAGAGTAAAAACGTCCAAAAATGTTTATATCTCTTATAAACCCTTTAAATAAATAAAAAATAGGTCATTAAAGGTGAACCGGTTTATATTTCCACTCATTCACATTTCCAGAATTATAGTATTACATTCATGTTTTAGGTGGTAATATAATATTTATAAAATAATATTCAATTATTTATCCCACCCACTACCCCAACCCCAAATTATCTGTAAACCTATTTCAAACTTCCCAAATGATTTGATCGAAATCGACAGGCTTCTCTCTTTCGTCGTGATATCCCTAATTCTGTCGACCTCTGCAGTTCATCGCCGACAAGAGCGGCGCCAGATGGAAGCAGCAATAATCGTTTCTTCAATCTTACTAGTGACCCCCCCCCCCCTCTTTCATTTCTCGCACAAGACCTCCATCTATCACTCTCCCAACCCAAAAAGACTGTGTGGCAAGAGGAGGTGATATTGGTGGTTAATGGAGATACATGTTAGAAGTTGTAACGTGTCAGAGATCAATGCATCGCAGTGAAGATCGAAGTCATATTCTGGTGTTACAGTGGCACCTCCTATACACATCGCGTTGTTACTTTCTATTGTGATGATTGCTGGTTTGAGGATTTTGTTTTAGTGATTATGGTGGAGATGGGCAAGGCGGTGGTGGTGCTGGATGTGGCGGTGTTAGCAACTTGGGGATTGAATGTGAGAATGTAGTGACCAAATGCAACTTTGGAGGTCGTGGTTTGGTGACGTGACGTAACGTAACGTAACGTAACGTTTACAGTGCAATGTTGTAGCATCAGTGTTGGGTTCAAGTGACCTGAGCTGAGGTGGTGGAGGAGGTGGGGTGAGGTGATGGTGATGGTGGTGTATTCAAAGTAACAGTAGGTCACATGTCACAATTGATACACCAGGTCACATATTATATGTTATAGTCACATGTCATATGTTCAGTTCACAAGTCACATTTTATATGTTCAGGTCTCATGTCATATATTCAAGTTACAAAGTGGTCACATGTTTAGATTGAATTTTAGGTCACATATTTAGGTTACATAGTGGTCACATATTTTGATATGTTACAGGCCACGTATCATAATTTAAATTATTGAGGTCACATGTGATATGTTCAAGTCATAGGTTACGTGCTCTGTCACAAGTTACACTTCACATGTTCAGGTCACGTATTACACTTCATAGATCGTATGTCACATTATATGAGTCACATGTCACAATTCATCCAATCACTGCATTTCATTTTAACACTTCATCAGGTCACACACTATACTTCATGTCACAAGTCATTCATATCGTCACAGGTCACACACTTCACAATCGGAGGTCACATGTTCAAGTCACGCGTCACACTTCATATATCACAAGTCAATTACATAGGTCACATGTTACAATTCATCCAGTCACAACATGTCATAGGTAACACTTCATATTTTAAGTCACATGTCATACTTCATATGTCACGAGTCATTTATATAGTCACGGGTCACACTTCATATGTTCAATAGGTCATATGTTCAAGTCACACGTAACATTTTCATAGATCATATTTCACATTACATAACTAACTGGTTATAATTCATCCAATCACAACATGTCATAAATAACACTCTATATTTCAGGTAACTTGTCATGAATAACAGATTTAATTTCAAATGTCACAATTCATATGTTACAAGTCACAGGTCGCAAGTCATACTCCATAGGTCACAGATCAATCTTGATAGGCAATAGGTCGAAGAGAATTGACGAAAGACAATCCTTAAGTTACAATTTTTTTCTAATTGATCTTCACAATTTTTAATTTTTTATATATACATCTTCAAGAAGTTGTGATTATTATTTCTGGTGGTAAGTCAGTGGTGGTGGTAGTGGCGGCGGTATGTCGGAGGAGGTGGTGGTTGCAACGATGTGTTAAAGGTCGCGATGAAGTGACGATGACAATACATTGGAGGTGGAGGTGGAGGTGGTGGTGGTGACGATGACGATGACGATGAGGAAGACGCACATAATGTTTATGTAAGAATTGAATTGAATGGGGCGGGGCGGGCGGATAAATTTTTATAATATATTAATTATTTAACACCTGATGATTGAGTTTTTAAACTTTATTCTCTAGTTTTGAAATGTTGAAATGTAATAGGCTGTTGGAGCATCTCCAATGAGATATTGTCAAGATATAATGTCTAGCTATTTTTTTGACAAATATCAACAAATGCTTATGTAGCATAATTAATGATAGATATTGTCTAACACAATGCCTAATTCTAAACAATGTCTACCATTAATTTAATAATAATTTCTATCCAATCAATGCATTTCTCTCACTTTCATTTTTTTAGAAAACAAATAATAATTTATCATATTTACATATTGAACATTGTTGCATTGGAGAAGTTTTTTAAGATAATGTCAATGTCTTTATCACATGTAAAAAATAGACATTTTTCCATTGAAGATGCTCATATGTGTATTATTATTGGGCTAATTACATCAAGTCATACATTTAGATTTAAAAAATTTAAAATCAGGTGATTATAAATTATTTTGTAAAATCAGATATTGATTTACCAGACAAAAATTCAACCATATCTCGTCCTCTATAAAACAGATTTTCCCCATGATAATCAACCGCCCTTGAGAAATTAGAAATATGATATATATATATATATATATATATATCACTTATCAGCGAGTGAGATTGGTAATCGTATCTATCTGATTATGCAAAGAAGGTGTGCTAATTTTGATCCTTCTGAGCTTATGAATTGGGCTTTGAGATGAATTGACCCGTATCTTGGCAATCAACTTGGATGGCATGTGATTTTATGCAAGTCCATATTCTCAATAATTTTAACACAATTATTTAATTTTCTTCTTTGGTTGAAATAGTTGTGTTAATGGTGTTGAGAAGATGGTGTTGCAGTTGAGACAGGGACGACAGTGTTGATGGTGGTGTTAAGATTGTAATTAGTTACAATTGCATTTAATTGTAAATTGCAAATAATTAAATAATGTAATTAAGTTGCAATTACAATTGTAATTAAAATGTAACTAATTCAATTAATTTTAGCAAAAAAATTTGCCACGTTTCGCAAATTCGTTAGATACAATTTTAATTAATTGCAAAACTAAAATAAGTTACAATTGTAATTAATTGTAAACTGTAATTCATTACATAATGTAATAAAGTTGTAATTGTAGTTGTCATTAAAGTAAATTAACTAATTCAATTAATTTTAGAAAAAAAATATCATGTTTTACAGATTCATTAGTTACAATTAATGTAATTAATTACGAAATCTATAATTGTAATTGGTTATAACATGTAATTAAGTTACAATTGCAATTGGAATTGAGGTGAACGTAACTAATTTGATTAATTTTAGCAAAAAGAAATATGTCGTATTTTACAAATTCGTTAGTTACAATTATAATTAGTTGCAAAATTGAAATAAAAATACAATTGCAATTAATTACAAAATTGAAATAAAAATACTATTGCAATTAATTACAAAATTGAAATAGAGTTACAATTATAATTAATTACAAAACCTAATTCTGATTTTAAAAAAAAATACCCGATTCTGATAATTATTTTGATACTTATGTAATTAACTAGTTCTACCACCCGTTCGATGTATGGTATTAGATATAAAAAATAATATTATATTACAATAACTAACCATGACAATAAAAAAATAATATTATATTACAATAACCAACCATGCACGATATTATATATATATAAAAAAAACATCTGTGTTACATTAAAAAATAGCACATCACACAATTCAACAAAAGATTTCCATATATTCACTCGAGAATTTTCATATTTATATAATGTTGTAGTGTTACAATATCTAACATTGCAATAAAACTCTATTGAAAACCCATCATAGTGGTTCAATCTGAATATTGTATTGACTGTTCAATCTCCCCAACGTCTTCCTCACGATTCTCAAGCAATGTAACAGCGTTATACCTGTGGAAGAAATGAAAGCGCAATAAATTTCTGGGGCAATGTGCCAATACCAGTCTCACCAAAGTATTGGGCATCCAAATAGTTCTTTAGAGAAAAACAATAAATTAAAAAAAAAAAAGTTCATCTCCACTCTTTAGACTTGGAGTCAAATTTCAAAATCACACTCTAACATGTAAAGCAATACTAAAAAATTAACATTCTAAATCACATTTCAAAATTACAAACAGATCACATTCTTAGGTTTTTCTCAGCTCAAAATTCACAAACCACATATTCAAAAAGCTCAAGAATCATAAATGGGGAGTGGGGATTAGGGGTCAAGGAAGAAATAAAAAATCACAAATTAGATTGTATGATCAACCAAGCCTTTTTTATTTATTTATTAATTTGGGTTGTAAGCAAAAGATCACTTGCAATCTCAAGATTCTTACACAGCAACCGAGGGACTTTAAAGCTAATATTTTGTTCTGACCAATGATCAATTCTGCTGATGAAGACGTAAACTGATAATGAATCCAACTGAACAAAAGTTGAAGACATTTATCAATTCAATATTTTTAATCGTCATTTCAATAAACAAATAGAAGTCAGTGCATGAATGTAAACTCACACATCAGACATTTATCAATTCAATATTTTTAATCACCATTTCAATAAAGTAATCAACGTTTGAAGTACTCAGTTGGAATAACTTTCTAGCTGATGCCATATCATTATGAGCCAATGACTGTATAATGGTTAAATGTAACAATGCAAAAAGATCGAAGTTTACCTTTGTTGGCTTAAAAGGGTACTCAGGAGGAAAATGAATGGAAACTAACATTACATCTCTAGCATAAAGGCTATCAGAACTCATAAGGCCCCATAATTGTGGCTTGACAGTGGAACATATCCTCTACAGGACCTACATTATAGTTTACATGATATGATTAGCATAGGTAAACCAAAAATGATGCACAAAACAAAAATACACAGCACAGACAAAAGTCAATTAGTATAAAGAAAACCTCAGTAAAAGTTGCTGTTGCTATTACAGATTCTTTGACTGAAAAAAATTCTCAAAGTCAAACCATTCTAAATTTCTTGGCGCTTTACTTGAAGTCTCCTCCTTGCAGAATTCAGCCTTTCATCATCCATGGCAGCTTCGCACTGCAGTTTCTACAAAATTCAGTTCAAGTAATTAAAACTTATTCTAACTGCATTTGCTTTGAAAGTATTGATCCCAAATTCACGGGAAAAAATCACAAAAAGAATCTTTCCTTCTTGGTTAGAAAAGCTAAGAACTTTGCCCATTCTGACTAAGAAACCATTGCAAACCATGCACCAACTCAACAATGACACGATAAGATCAATGCCACTAATTCCACCAATGTTCCTCAACATTGAACGTAAAAATTGCTAGAGCCGTAACAACTAAACGTGTTTATACATGCTTGTAAACAGAATCCTAGTTGATTCAAACACCTTTTGACAAAATTTCTTAAAGACGTATTTTATTGATTCACATTATAATACCATTAAGCAATTGCCATTATATTAAAAATCTCAAGAATCTAAGTAAAAGAGGGGCCCATGTACATTTCAACTAATCAAGAGAACCCCCACCCATCATACCCACATCCCCACCCACCCTCTTTGACATTGTGTCTATCCACAGATTCAATGGACGGGATTTTGAGATTCCTGGACGGATTTTTCCCATCATATCATCCTAGGCAACTATAGAGATAGTTGAAAAAATAAATAAGTAATCAAAAGCATACATGTTAAATAGAATGAGCTGAAATACATTGGAAGATCAAGACACCATTGACCAATAAATTACATATATAAAGTTGAGAACTTTGGATTCAATAACTTGCAGTGGAATTGGGCGACAAAAGTAGGGCCTATTCCAATTCTTTATGGACTCTTGGAATTGTTATGCAAAAAGAACAATAATAAATAAACAGAATGCAACAAATACCATGTAAATAATAGTACTACCAAGTCCCTTCAACTATATATCCTTAGTTTGAAAATATGAAAATCATCCAGCACTAATCTTCTGCAAATTAACTAATTTATTGATGTCCAAAATTCACCTATAATTACCTTTGATTCCAAGATCCATTTGCTGTCAATGTAGTACTGGTTTAGATGATTAATCTCATCATCACTTGATGCCCCATGAACAACTTCAAAAGTCAAGGTGCATGCTAACTGCATAAAATTTATTTGAAATATGTGACTTGTTGCTTGAACAATAAATCAAAGATGACAATATATAATAACCTGAAAATGTCTGTTTTGCTTATTATAGATGATTTCCTCTACAGCACGACAACCTACTAATTAGTGGAGCATTACCTCTTTTTTTTAAACAACGGAAAATGTTTCTTTGGCTGCAAAGATTAAATTCAAAAGTTCTCTAATTAGTTCTTCCTTCTTTTGTTCCATTTTCAAATTTCATTAATCCTTGCTATCTATATAATTTAATGATTTAAACATGAAATGATATTACAAAAGACTTTGTTGCCTCCCTTCTTAACTCCCATACATGCAAGAAGTTTCATTGCTCACCACAAAAAATGAATACCAACAAAATCTGTATCAGTAGGTAGCAATATTTATTACATTAATATCTATTTTAAGCTTAATGGCATAATTTTGTCCACTCCTTACTTACAAACAACTTGCACCTACGATCACTTGAGTCATCAAATGTTTCAATAAAAATTTTAATCAATTATGTACAGCACAAATGATCACATCAAAAAAGAATTGGCAGACTTCACCTGCGAACATGACCTGGAATTTTAATAAAATTACTTTAATTGGAGTTGAAAACCGTATAAAGAGATTAGCATGGAAGCAACAAAGAAAGAAACTTTCATTTGAGAATCGAAGGGGCAATATATGTAGTCTAATTTTTCAGGTGTACATCTGCAAATATTTGAAAATCTGAGTACATTAAAATATCAAACCTCTCTTTAACACAATCTGCATAGAAGAACCGTTTCCTGCAACTCAACACTTGATCATACTCTGTTTATTACTTTCTCTACACCAATGGCATCTCTTTATTTTCTTTTTCTTCACACTCCCTTCAAATGGGACAACCTAGTGGCGATATTCAAACACTAAGATCAGTTCCTTAAGTAGAAAATAGTTCAAGAAACACAAAATTCCAAACCAAGATTTCATTTTTTCAAACCAAGGTTTCAATAAACTGAGTCAGTCACCTTCCAATTCATAAGCACAGGACGCAATAGGCTGCCAACATATTCAATGAAATTGAGGACAAATGATTTTACGTATCATTAAAACTATACTTTTACCAATCTGCAGAAAAAGGGAAAAATAAAAAAAAAATCAACTCTAATTTCTTTATCCATTCTAAATACCCGACTCTTCAATAACTTTCCAATTAAACCAACAAATTTTGGAAAATAAGCATAACTGAATTTCAGATGTACAAATGAACATGACCACAATATAATCCTGAGATTTGGTTACTTGAAATATCAACTCAAACTGCAAAAGATACAAAGAAATCATGTCGAAAGAGCAAAAGGATAAACTTCCTGTCTAGTTTGATTAAATAACTTAAAGAATGCTTTAGCCAACAACCTTTTTTGTGATAAAAAATATGTATGAACTTTGAAGGCCAGATAGTATCATCACATCTATGAATAGACCAATGAACACAATTGAAAGTTTACTGATTGAACCTGTAATGCTCCAAAAATTAAGTGAACATGTGAGTCAGTAAATCCAGGAACCACAACCTTCCCCTCTAGATTTAAGGTTTTAGTAGAAAATCTTGCCAGGTCCTGCATTCACATGTGTCACACATAAATAGACAATGAAGAAAGAAAATTATGGGTTTTTAATCAGTTTAGATAGATTAAGAAAAAAAAGTGTCTAACTGCATAATAATCTTTTTCTCTTTTTTCTCCAAAATTGTTTGATTATGTCATCATTTGAGAGATAAGTAAATGAAATTATAACAAAATTTGCGTCATTATGAAAATAAAAGCAAAGACGGGTAAAACATGTATGAGCCTAGTGGATAATCAAAAGCTATTCATTATGTGATGGCATGAAATCATCCATCTTCAAAATGTTGATTATTGGATTTCATTTATCTTCCACAAAAGGTTATCCAGCATCAGGAATGATCCAAATGGACTATTGGGGAAGGTCAAATCATGAAAAGAGTATAGGAGGATTCACTGGTGCATTGAAAGTAAGAATTGATATACAAAAATAAATGGAGTAACCAAAATTTCAACAAATTATATTGATTTGACTCTAACTTGGATCATAATTATTGTAAATGGTCTCCATAATAGCACATTAACCATCAATAAAATTGTACATACCAATTCACACTACCAAAGTACATGCCACGAAAGAATATCTATGTACTATTAATTTTCAAAAGAAAGCTTACTCAAGATCGACTACGAACATCTACAGCCACATTGAGACCCTAGTGACCTCAGTTAAAAGTGTGGAGCATAAACTATAAGTGAATAAAATCAAACAGGGAAAACTTGAAGAGGTGCCTCAATTCACAAAATAAATTGAATCAGGGCAATTGTTGTTTTTGCATTAAAACTTTAACTTCTACCAAAAATTATACCATTAATAGGTAAATCAACTATTTTTTCAAATCCACATGATGATTGAGATGGCATTCGGTCCTGAACTCCCTAAAAGAAACATTCATTGTAAATGTTAAAAACATGCAAGGATAAATAAATCAAAATAAATTTGCTCATGGATGAAGTCTTCCATTTAATTCACTGACTATGTCATTGCGTAGACAATTTCTAATGGTTTGTGTCACCAAATTCTTATTTGAAAATGCATCTTCCCCTCAATTACCCGCTTATCCCAAGATTCACAAATTATATGTAAATTAAAAAGTTCGAAATTGTTGCACAAAACAGATGTATGGAAGCAGAAGACATCTTTGGACTGCTTGCACATAACTATGGTATTAACCATGGATACCTGCAATTTTGCCCAGAGATAGCATACGATGCAATGATTAAGTCAAGCATTTTTGCACTGCTAACATACACACCATGATAACAACATATTAGTTACAAAGGAAAATGCTTACATTTTGAAGAACAGATGGAAAAGGAAAAAAAAACACCTACCAACATAAGTCTATTTTCAGTCACTCCAGAGATACTTCTTGAACGTGGGCCAACATAAATCGACTTCTTTTCATAAAAAAAAACCTTCTACATTGTACTCCCCCGAACTCAAGAGAGTCAAAGTTTCCACCAGAAGTTGCAATTTCATTTCTCTTATCTATAGAAACAAATAAATAAATCTATTTTAGATCACATTTCACAGGGATAGTCCTCTACTGGTAGAGCGCTTCAGCACGCAATGTTTTTGCACCTCTTGTATAAGAAAATGTCAATAAGAGAAGCTTAAGAGAGACTGACGCTAGGGTGCAAAAATGCATGGATTCCAGTCTTTATAGCAACTAAAATTTCTAACTAAACCCATATGAACACTGACAAAGTCAAATTGCATGTATTGATAAGACAAATTGCACATACATAAATCAATGGAGATTAAACTCAAATTACCTTTACATAATTCATAAGTGGAATAGTCTTTCGCAACATTAGGCATATTACAACCTGCAATTACAGGAGAAATTAGATCAAACAAATTACTCTAGTCATAACATCATAACAAAATAATAATAATAATAATAATAATAATAATAATAATAATAATAATAATAATAATAATAATAATAATTCTACAAAAGGCTTATCAAACAAAGAGTACCTTAAACCTGTCATGAAGAACCTATCACAAACTCAATAACATTAGATCGATGTCAGTTTTAGTTATCATGGAACTTAGATGATATCCATGCTACGCAGGGCAACTCAGAAGAGAACATACCTTTTCCAATGGAGCAAGATAATTGGTACTGCAACTGGCATTTGAGACAATATCGACAACTGGCTTGTCATCCTTCTCACTGACACCAACAACAAACATGGGAGCACTCTTGGGGTAGAAATGATGACCTTCTTGGCACCTCCCTGGGAATCAAAGGATTGAACCAAAAAAATCATCAAACATCACTATCTTATTATCCTAAATTCGTAAAATCATGTATATCATATCCAACTGGGGCACATTCCAGCTCCAATATCATTGTGGCAGGGGGGCAGCCGAGAAAGTTAACAAAAAAATTGAGAAATATGCAATTAATTAGGAAATTGAAAAAAAAAACATTTTGATCAATTTCAAAAATAAGACTTAATCGTATTTAATCTTAAGGAAGAGATTAAACCAACCTCCAATGCACAGGGAAGCAAGCGATGAAGTTTCATAATGAACATTGCTATCATTCACCCCATTTAATATCCCAACAAACACTAATTTGTACTGGGATACACAGTTAAGGTCGCTTTGAATCGGATTAGGTGGAGCCTGAGGCCGCGGAGGTGGTGGTGGTGAAGAAGTCGCCATCAGAAAACGGTAGGCAGTGGAGGAGTAGAACGATTGGGTTTCGGGATTTTTGCAAAAAGTTCTTCATTAACTGCACCAAGTAGGAAATAAAATTTGGAGGAGCAGAATGATCGGGAATAGGTTTTTTTGAGCAGCTAAGTTTGGAGACAGAGAGTTGTAGATCTAAACTGAATTTGAATTCGAAATATATTCATGAAAAATCGGTACATGGAGTGCTGTCAGAATTGGAACAACTTTAAAAAAAAAAATTCTTTTCTTCCTCCTTGGGCGGGATTCTTAGGCGGGAAGTTCTTTGCCACTTAGTTCCTTTAATATATTAATAAGATAAGATTACAAATCACCAAATTACAAAAAAATTCTAACTTAAATATTTGTAATTATGAGCTTAACCCATTATTATTCCCTCGTTATTATTCACTAATGTATGTAGGGAAAATTACATGGACACTTGTTTTTCAAAAATACAATTCAAAATTCTTGTGAGGTTTCTTTTTTCAAATTTCAGGTGCTAATTAGCAATTAATTAATACATAATTAATTAATTTAATATCAAACCTGTTTCCACAAAAATCAAAGGCAGAAGAACTCTCCCCCCCCCCCCGCCGTATCCATTGCTTCTCTCTCTATTGTCTCTTTCTTCAATCCCTTCTCCAGCAACGACGACGAGACCGCCACCTTCGAGTGACCGCCGACGAGCATTATCGGAGGTCAATGGAGCCTGGCTAGGGAAACTGCCTTTGCTTAGGCGGCAAAGATGATCTTGCCCCTGGAGATCGTTGCTGCAAGCAGCGACTCCACCGTAGATACGATCTCCAGCGGCAAGATTACCGCTAGCCGTGGCCAGCGTTTTTAAGTGGTGGTGATGGTGTGGTGGTCTTCTTCATGTCTCTGGCTTTCTACGAATGCAGTGCAATTGACTCCCTCTTTTTTTTTTTTTTTTCTAAAGATCCAACTCTTGTGTATTTATGCAATTGTTGGTGGTTGTAGGGAGGTAGTGTGCTGGTGGTTGTGTTTGGTGGTGGTGCGGTGGTCTTCGTCCTCTAATGTTGTGTTTGTATGTGCAGTGCTTTGTCGTTACTGGTGGTGGTAGGATCATTTGGGGACTGCTAGGACAAAATGCGGTGGCATTGGTGGCGGTGTTGGGGGTACGGTGGTACCGGTGGTTAGGCTTTACTGCCGGTGGTGGTGGTGGTGGTAGTGAGATGACACCGGTGGTGGGGAGGTGGCATTGTTGCTTGATGTGGAGTAAATTTCGTTGGTGGGGGTGGGGTGGGTTGTGGTGGGGGAGGGGAGGGGGTAATTGGTGGGTAGGGATAAGGGTAGGTGGATGACTTGAATATTGAATAGTGTGTGACCCATTATTAAATAATTGTGACCAAAATATGATAAATTGTCTTTGTACAACTTGTAACAAGTACGTGATGTGACCAAAATATTGACTAATTGTAACTTGTGATAAATGAGGGATGTGACCAAGAAAATGAATACGTTTTGATAAATAAATAAATAATACGTGACCAGTTATAAATGATTGTGACCAATTATTAGGTAATTGTAAGAAATATTGACTAATCGTGATCAAGATACGCATAAGTTGTGATCAATGAATAAATAATATGTGACCAATTATAGATGATTGTGACCAATTATATTAAAGATTGTGACCAACTGTGACTTTGTGTGACCATTGGATAAGGACATGATGTGACCTACACTTATGTCAAATATGACTATGTGACCTAATTGTGACCTTGTGTGATCGAACCGTAACCTCTTATGAATGAACTGTGACTTTATATGACCGAACTGTGACCACGTGTGATCAAATTGAGACTTCGTGTGACCAATTGTGACTTGGGGGTGGGGTGGGGTGGGGTGGGGTGAGTTTTATAAGTAATAAATTTGTAATTGTGATTTTGTGTGACCTGATAGAGTGTGGTGGGGATGGATCGATGGGGTGATGTGGGATGAAATTTGTATCTAAATTTATAATTGTGACTGAAATGTAACTTTGTGTGATCAATTGTGACTTTTCGGGGTGGGGTCGGTGGATGGGCGGAGTGGGGGTATTGGTTGACGGTGGTTTGAGATGAGGTGGTTGGGGGTGAAGTGTGAAAAAATAGAAGAAAATTAATTTTTTGATGGGGTATGGTGAGTGGCGAGGTGCGGTGCGGTGTGATGGGGTGGGGTGGGGCGGTTGGGGGGAAGTGTGAAAAAATAGAAGAAAAATCATTTTTGGGTGGAGTGGTGGTGGTTGGGTGGGGTGTAAAAAACAGAAGAAAAATCATTTTTGGATGAGGGTTAGGTGGGATAGGATGGGGCGGTTGAGGTGAAGTATGAAAAAATAGAAGAAAAATCATATTTTGGTGGGGTAGGTTGGGGGTGGGGTGGGTGGCGAGTTAGGGGCGGGGCGGGGTGGGTAGGAGTGTGGAAAATTAGGAGAAAAAAATTAATTTTGGGTGGGGTGGGGTTGGGGATGGGTGGCGGGGTAGGGTCTGGGCGAGTCGTGAAAAAGTAGTAAAAAAAATCATTTTGGATGAGGTGGGTTGGGGTAGGGTCTGGGGCGAGGCTGGTGGGGGAGTCGGAAATTAGAAGAAAAAAAATTAATTTTGGGTAGGGTGAGTGGGTTGGGGTAGGATAGGGTGGGATCTGGGCGAGTTGTGGAAAAGTAGTAGAAAAAAATCATTTTTGGTGAGGTGGGATGGGGTGGGGTAGGTGGGGTGGGGTGGGACTAGTGGCGGGTGGTTGGGTTTGGGGAGGAGTGGGGTGGGGGTGGGATGGGACGGGTGGATGGGTGAGATGAGAAAAAAATAGATGTAAAATCATTCTTGTGGTGTGGTGTGGTGGGGTGGGTGGGATTGGGTTGGGGAGGGGTGGGGTGGGGTGGGTAAGGTGGTGTCTGGGTGGGGGTGAGTGTGAAAAAGTAGAAGGAAAAAAGTCATTTTTTGAGTTGAGGTGGGGTTGGTGGGTTGGTGGGGTGGGGTGGGGGTGAGTGCGGGGGTAGGTTGGGTTGGGATGGGATGGAGTGGTTGTGGATTATATATTGTTTTGATTTTATTATGTAATATTATATAAGTTTTAATTTAATATATAAATGATAATTATTATAATATTATATTAATTAATTAACTAATTAACACCTGATTTTTAAATTTTTTTGGGTTAAGTACACAATTACAAACATTTAGACTTGAAATTTTTTGTAATCAGACGTTTTGTAACTAATTACACAAGTATCTAAATAATTTTCAAAATCAGGTATTTGTTTTAATTCAGATTTAGGTTTTGTAATTAATTACAATTGTAACTTTATTTCAATTTGTAATTAGTTACAATTGTAAATGTAACTACAATTGCAATTTATTACTATCATCACCACCACCGATTGCCGCCTAATTTATAATCAACCACCACCACACCACCGTCGAAAATACAATTATAACTTATTTCAATTCTTAATTAATTTCAATTGTAACTTATGAATTAAGATTTTATTTCAATTTGTAATTAGTTACAATTGTAAAATTAACTACAATTGCAATTATCTACCACCACCACCTAATTTGTAATCAGCAGCTGCCACAATCACCATCGAAAATACAATTGTAACTTATTTCAATTTTATAATTAATTACAATTGTAACTTATGCATTAGAAGTTTATTTTAATTTGTAATTAGTTACAATTGTAAATTTAACTACAATTGCAATTAATTATCATCGCTGCCACCACCATCATCACCACCACCACCACGGATCGCTACCTAATTTGTAATCAACGACTACAAAAGTCAACGTCGAAAATACAATTGTAACCTATTTCAATTTTGTAATTAATTACAATTGTAACTTTATTTCAGTTTGTAATTAATTACAAATGCAATTAAATCTCAATATCACCATCATCATCATAATCATCGCCACCACCACAACCATTGTCTCAACACCACCACCATCGTCTCATCACCACAACTACATCAAAAAAAAAAAAAAAATTCAAACAAAAGCAGATGAAATCAAGGTTCACAAAATCTGAAAACAATACCAACAAAATCAAATCCCACCATCACCAAATTCTCAGCAGAACTCAAACATAAAAACAACCAAAATCGCTTCCCTTCATTTTTTTTTTGGAACTCCATTTCCCTCAACACAGAGATGAACGAACATCTGCTCACCAATTTGAAAAATTTAACAGAAATCAGATCTTCAATGTCAGCCACAAAAAGGAGTGCGAAGAAACGAGTTTCGGAGTCAAACATTTCAAAATTTGAGAGTCAAAACGAGCCACCGTCGACGATGATTTTGATGAGGACATCTCCAAGATATCAAAGGAATCATGAGTGCTCTTAAGCAGATCAAGGAGAAGGTACAGAATGATGGTCAGAAGAAGAATGAAGAGACAAACTCTGGTGTGGCTTCAGACATAAAGTCAAATTCGGAAAGGTTAAAATCAAAACTTGAGAAAGAAAGGGAGTCGTCGGTCGCGGCCGCAGGTGAACGATGATGATGGGTGGTGGCGGCAGCGGCGATTGATCGGAGAAGATGGTGGTTCATTGGAGGGGATGAGCGAGAACGATGATTGAGAGATGTTTTCGCAGAGATAAAAGAGAGAGAAAGGTGTGATCTGAATTTTTAACTGATTTGATAAAATATAATCAAATTACCTGATTTTAAATATTTTAAATTTAAACACACGAGTGGGCCTAATTACCCCAATTTTTTTTTGGAAAATTACACAAAATCCTATAGTTCAATGTTACATTTCAATTTTATTGGGCCGCTGAAAAGTATTTTACTTTTCAGGTGTTAATTAAGTTTTTTAATTTATTAAACATAATAACCCTTCCCCTCTCTCCTATATCTATTCTAATCTACCCCTTTCTCTCTCTTAATCATACCTCACCGGCAACTCCTCCCAGAAGTGGCTGTAACCGTCGCTTAAATCTAGCTTCCTCTCTCTTGATCCCTACCTCCCTCTATCTCGTAGCCACTGCGTGCGTGGGACACCATGGAAGCTCATGGAGATTAAGATCGGCAGAGGAAGAAGCGACTGCAACTGTGAAGAATGCGGAGGGAGAAGCGAAGAAGGCGATGGAGGAGCAACTGTGGCGCGATTGCTGTATTTTGCAAAACTGAAATTTTGATGGAGGCGATGGGGCTGTGTGTTGAGTTGTGGCAGGTTGCGTTGCTGTTACAAATCTGAACGGGTGGTAGGTTTGTGGTGTGGTAACTTGTAAGTTGCGCTGGTTTTGGTAGCTTGTAGACTCGGTAATAGCCGGAGAACTGTTAGAAGAAAGCAATTGTGTTTTCTGCATATTTTCGACAACAAGTTTCTTCATTTGATTTTCTATGAAACTGGATTCAATCCTGAAGTTGCTATGGAATCTCAATATATTCTCTCTGAAATTTACGGTGTTTAGGTGTTGGTTTTGGTGGTGTTGTAGATTTGGGCGACGACGGTTGGCGTGGTGGAAGTGGTGGTGTGATCGAGGTTGTGGCTTGGGGCTGTATAGTTGATGGTGACGATGCGCCGAATGCAGCGAAGGTGATTAGTTTTGGGGTTGGGGTTGGGGTAGGGTGTAAGGGTGGGGTGGGGTGGGGTAGGGTAAGATGGGTTACATTAATAATGTTCGTGACCAATTATTAGATAAATGTGACCTGAATATTGACTAATTGTGACAAATTGTTATTTTGTGCGACTTGTGATAAGTTCGGGACGTGACTAAAAAAAGAGTAAATTGTGACCAATAAATAAATATTATGTGATCAATTATATTAGAGATTGTGACCAATTGTGAACTTGTGTGATCATTAGACGAGGACGTGATGTGAACTACAATTGTGTCAAATATGATCTCGTGTGATCGAGCTGTAAGTTTGTATGAGCGAATTGTGACTTTTCGTGACCTAACAGTGACCTTGTGTGACCGAACTGTAACATCGTGTGACCGAACTGTAACATCATGTGACCGAGCTGTGACTTTATATAAGCGAACTGTGACTTCGTGTGACTGGACTGGAATTTGTGCGAACGAACTTTGACCTCGTATGATCAAACTCTGACTTTGTGTGACCAACTGTGACCTACAGCAACTTTGTGTGACCGAACTGTAACAAACTGGGACTTTTTGTATGACCAACTGTGACCCGAACAGGGACTTCGTGTGACCAAACTGTGACCTTGTGTGACCAATTGTGATTTCGTTTGACCAATTGTGACTTTGGAAGTGGGTGGGGGTATGACAAAACTGTGACTTTGTGTGACCAATTGTGACCTACAACGACTTTGTGTGATCGAACTGTAACCAACTAGGACTTTTGTGTGACCGAACTTTGACCTTGTGTGACCAACTGTGACTTTGGAGGGGTGGGGTTTTACAACTAAATTTGTAATTGTGACTCTGTTTGACCTTGTGTGACTTAACTGCGATCTCGTGTCAACTTACGAAGTATAAGAAATCATTTTTTGTGGTGAGGTAGGGTCGGGGTGGGTGGGTGGGGTGGGGTGGGGTCGGGGTCGGTGTTGGAAAAGTAGAAGAAAAAAATCATTTTTTTTGTGGGTGGGGGTAGGGTGGGGTGGGGTGGGTCAGGGATGAGAAAAGTAGAAGAAAAAAATTAATTTTTGGAGTGGGGTCGAGGTCAGGTTGGGGGTTGGAAAAAGTAGAAGAAAAAAATTATTTTTTGGGTGGGTGGGTGTTTGGTAGGGTGGGTTGAGATGAGGTGGTTGGCGTGAAGTGTGAAAAAATAGAAGAAAAATAATTTTTGATGGGATATGGTGGGTGACGGGGTGCGGTGCGGTGGGGCGGGGAGAATGGGGGAAGTGTAAAAAATAGAAGAAAAATCATTTTTGGGTGGGGGTGGAGGTGGTTAGGTGGGGTGTAAAAAATAGAAGAAAAATCATTTTTGGATGGGGGTAGAGTAGGTGGGGTGGGGTGCAATGGGATAGGATGAGGCGATTGAGGTGAAGTATGAAAAAATAGAAGAAAAATCATTTTTGGGTGGGGTGGGTTGTGGTGGGGTTGCTAGAGTGAGGTGTGGTGGGGTTGTTAGGGTGGGGTGTGAAAATATAGAAGAAAAATCATATTTGGGTGGGGTAGGATGGGGGTGGGGTGGGTGTGTAGCGAGGTAGGGTTGGGGCGGGGTGGGTAGAGTTGTGGAAAATTAGAAGAAAAAAATTAATTTTTGGTGGGGTGGGGTGGGGTTGGGGATGGGTGGCGTAGTAGGGTCTGGGCGAGTCGTAAAAAATTAGTTTTGGATGAGGTGGGTTGGGGTAGGGTCTAGGACGAGGCTGGTGGGGGAGTCGTAAAATGATATATTGTGATCGATTATAGGTAATTGTGACTATTTTTTAGGTAAATGTCATCAAAATATTGACTAATTGTGACTTTGTGCGACTTGTGACGAGTAAGGGATGTGACCAATTATTAGGTAAATGTGACTAAAATATTGATTAATTGCGATCAATTGTGACTTTGTGTGACCATTTGATGATGATGTGATGTGACCTACAGTTGTGTTAAATATGACTTTGTGTGATCGAAATGTGACTTTTTGTGTGCGAATTGTAACCTCCCGCGATCGAAATTTGACTTTATATGATCTAACTGTGACCTTGTGTGATCGAATTGTAATCTCGTATGATCGAACCTTGGCCTTATGCAATCGAACTGTGACTTTATGTGACCCAACTGTGACCTTGTGTGATCGAACTGTGACCTTATGTGATCGAATTGTGACTTTATGTAAGCGAATTGTGACCTCGTGTGACTGGACTGCGACCTTGTGTGACTGGACTGAGACCTTGTGTGACTAAACTGTGACCTTGTGTGACCAATTGTGACCTAACTGTGACTTTGTGTGATGGAACTGTGACCTTGTGTGATCAGCTGTGACTTTCTGTGACCAACTGTGACTTGGTGTGACCATTGGACGAGGACGTGATGTTACCTACAATTGTGTCAAATATGACTATGTGTGACCGAAGTGTGACTATGTAAGAACGAAGTGTGACTTTATGTGATTGACCTGTGACCACGTGTGATCTAACCGTGACCTCGTTTGACCTAATTGTGACCTCTTGTGACCTAACTGTGACCACGTTTGACCAAACTGCGACTTTGTGTGATCGAACTTTAACCTTATGTGACCAACTGTGACTTTGGAGGGGTGAGATTTTACAACTAAATTTGTAATTGTGACTCTGTGTGACTTAACTGCGATCTCGTGTCAACTTACGTGACTGACTGTGATTTTGGGGGTGGGGATGGTGGGGTAGAGGTCGGGTGAGGCTAGAAAAAGTAGAAGAAATCATTTTTTTGTGGTAAGGTAGGGTCGAAGTGGGTGGTTTGGTGGGGGGGGGATCGAGGTTGAAAAAGTAGAAGAAAAAAATCATTTTTTTGTGGGTGGGGGTAGGGTAGGGTGGTCAGGGTGGGGAAAAGTAGAAGAAAAAAAATCATTTTTTTGGAGTGGGGTGGGTGGGTGGGTGGGTAGGGTGGGGGTCTAGGTTGGGTTGGGGGTTGGAAAAAGTAGAAGAAAAAAATTATTTTTTGGGTGGGTGCGTGGGTGGGGTGGGGTGGGATGAGATGAGGTGGTTGGGGTGAAGTGTGAAAAAATAGAAGAAAAATAATTTTTAAATGGGGTATGGTGGGTGGCGGGGTGCGGTGCGGTGTGATGGGGTGGGGTGTGGCGGTTGGGGGGAAGTGTAAAAAAATAGAAGAAAAATTATTTTTGGATGGAGTGGAGGTGGTTGGGAGGGGTGTAAAAAATAGAAGAAAAATCATTTTTGGATGGGGGTATGGTGGGATAGGATGGGGCGGTTGAGGTGAAGTGTGAAAAAATAGAAGAAAAATCATTTTTGGGTGGGGTGGGTTGTGGTGGGGTTGCTAGGGTGGGGTCTGGTGGGGTTGTTAGGGTGGGGTGTGAAAATATAGAAGAAAAATCATATTTTGGTGGGGTAGGATGGGGTGGGGTGGGTAGGTGGGTGGCGAGGTAGGGCGGGGGTGGGTAGTGGAGTGAAAAATTAGGAGAAAAAATTAATTTTGGGTGGGGTGGGTGGGGTTGGGGTAGGTGGCGGGGTAGGATATGGTAGGGTCTAGGCGAGTTGTGAAAAAGTAGTAGAAAAAAATCATTTTGAGTGAGGTGTGGGTGGGATAGGGTGGGACTAGGGGTGGGTGGGTTGGGTTTGGGGAGCAGTGGGGTGGGGTGGGATGGGTGGGTGTCTGAGATGAGAAAAAATAGAAGTAAAATTTTTTTTGTGGTGTGGTTTGGTAGGGGTGGGTGGGTGGGTTGGGTTGGGATTGGGGAGGGGAATGGTGGGGTGGATAAGTTGGTGTCGGGGGTGGGGGTGAGTGTGAAAAAGTAAAAGGAAAAAATTCATTTATTGATTTGAGGTGGGGTGTGTGAGTGGGGGTGAGTGGGGTGGGGTTGGGGAGGGGTGCGATGGGGTGGGGTGGATAAGTTGGTGTCGGGGTTCGGGGTGAGTGTGAAAAAGTAGAAGGAAAAAATTCATTTATTGAGTTGAGGTGGCGTGGGTGGGGGTGGGGTGAGTGCGGGGTTGAGTTGGACTGGGTTGGGATGGAGTGGTGGGTGGGTGGGTGTGATGGGATGGGACTAGTGGGTGGGTGGGGGGAGAAAAAAATAGAAGTAACATCATTTTTGTGGTGTGGTGTGGTGTGGTGGGGTGGGGTTGGTGGGTGAGTGAGTGGTAGCGGGGTGGTTGGGTGCGTGGGTGGGTGGGGTTGGGGAGGAGTGTTGTGTGGGGTGGGTAAGGTGGTGTTGGGGTGGGGGTGAGTGTGGAAAAGTATAAGGAAAAAAGTTATTTTATGGGGTGGGGTGGGGTGGGGTGGGTGCCAGTGGGGTGGGTGGAGGGTTAGATTGAGATGGAGTGGTTGTGGATTAGATATTGTTTTTATTTTATTATTTAATATTATACATTTCTTTGTCAACTCATTATAATTATTATAATATTGTATTAATTAATTAAAATATTAAGACCTGATTTTTACTAAAAATTTAAGTTTGTTATGTTTAAAAAGTGAAAGTTTTAGTTGTATAGTTATGTACTTTTCCCAATTTTTTTTTTAAGTTTGTTATGTTTAAAAAGTGAAAGTTTTAGTTGTATAATGGGAAAAATACATATATAAGGTGTTTAGAATATACAATTTCAATTTTAACATATAATTTCAAAAATTTCAAAAATCAGGTATCTATTTAACTAAATTAAATAATTAGATTTTTTATTAATTATATAAATTCAGGTCACAATACAAATAAATTCAGGTTACAAAATGTAAATTGCTTAAGTCACAAATAATTTTAGGGTCACAATTTATCAAAATAGTAGGTCACAATAACAGTTTTATCAAGTCGCAAATAATTGCAAGGTCACAAGTTTTAAATTAATCAATCCCGATTTATTTCTAGGTCACAACTTATCAAATTATGAGGTCACTAATCTTTTAAGTCACAATTATCATATTATTAAGTCACAATTCACTGATTAATTATTAGGTCACAGTATATCTGAAAACTTACCCACGTAAATTCAGGTCACAATACAAGATAAATTCAGGTTACAAAATGTAAATTGCTTAAGTCACAAATAATATTAGGATCACAAATTATCAAAATAGTAGGTCACAATAACAGTTTTATCAAGTCACAAATAATTGCAAGGTCACAAGTTTTAAATTAATCAATCCCGAGTTATTTCTAAGTCACAACTTATCAAATCATGAGGTCACCAATCTTTTAAGTCACAATTATCATATTATTAAGTCACAATTCACTGATTAATTATTAGGTCACAGTATATCCGAAAACTTGCCCACGTCACATTCTCACCACCATCAACTCACAACCACCACCATCTCAACCACCGCTACCTCGCCGGAAATTGCCTCCGCCGCCGCCGGAAACCACCACTGCCTCCGCCACCGGAAATTTTGCCCACAACCATCATTCTTATAGTCACAGGTAATTCGATCACGAGATTTTATTTTAAGGTCACACAAGTAAAATATTATAGGACACAATTTTATTTCAAGTCACAATCACCATCACCAACTCCGACCATGAGATTTTACTTTAAGGTCACACGGGTAAAATATTATAGGACACAATTTTATTTCAAATCACGATCACTATCACCAACTCCGACCACCACAACCATGACCACAATTGCCATCACAATTTCTATCGAACACTGCAGCCCACCGGAGTAACCACAATCAGGTCCATCCCCACCCTCAAAACAAAAGACAAACCACCACATCAACCTTCACTACACCATCTTAACAATAGCCTGCTATTAGCATTGAGGTCACAAGTAATTTAATACGGATCACGATTTTATTTCAAAGTCACAACAACCTTCACCACCTCCAACCACAACAACCATGATCACAACCACCACCTCAGCATAGATCTACCCAGCTCCACAACTACCAAAAAAAAAAAAAAAAAACTAGAAAATCAACCTTAGCTACACCATCCAAAATCACCGCACACCACAACCTCCGACCACCCTCACCATAATTATCAGTATCTTTAGATCGTGAAAATGTCCGATTGCACTTTAGATCTGCGACGTCGCCCGACGAAAGAGAGCAAAAACCTCACGCGACGACATCGCGTTTCCAGCGCGGAGGCACAACACACGCAGACGCCGCCTCTCTTTCTCTTCCCTCTGTCGAGAGCTCCTATTGCGATCGTGAGATTGGCGACATCGAGCGTAGGGAGTGCAGAACCATCACGCGATGACATCGCGTTTCCTGCGCAGAGGCATAGCGTGCGCGGTGCGCAGGCACCACCGTGCGCGGACAATCGGCACGCTGGGTCGACCGGTCTTTGGTAAGGCTAAGGGTGCAGAGAGGATTAAAAGAAAGTAGCAGATAGATGAAATATTTTAGGTTTCAGGTGCAGAGAGTATGAGAAAGCGGCAGAGAGAAATGAATTCAATTAGGTTTCAGAACGTCAGTAGTGGGAAATATAAGATTTAGGTATTTAATTTTATAATATTTTATTTAATTATTTAAATTTTAATTATAACATGATTTGTGAAGTTATTTAAATTTGATCTTATATTTGAAATTGAATCCTAAAAAACAGGCTTAGATGTAATTTCCTCTTGTATAATTTTATACTTTTCCCATGTATGTATTCGAATTCTGATGGGCTATTCACATGAGCCCGAAGATCTTATCCATAATCATACGAATTATGCGGGTCACATTAGCCTATAGTTTCCATGCAAGGATAGACGAAGTATAATAACAAAAACTTCTAAGAAACTCCGCCATCTCCACAAACCAAATAACCCCTAAAATCCTGGCATCTGGCTATCTTTCTCTGCACTCTTCTACTTCCGCCGCCGGTATCCGATTCTCATATGGTCAAATCCCGAAATCACCCCTAGTAAAATTTAATGCAAAGCCCATTATCATCAAATACCGCACATTCCAACCAATTCCAATCACGTTTTCACTCATTGTTTCTCACTCATCCTCTGCTCATTAGTGCACCCAAAAGTTACTTTTCCAGCAAAAAGAGCACTTACACTGAGAATAGCAGTAGAATCTTAACAAGGGCAATGACTTCTGGAGAATACAATGGTGCTTTACGGAATTTCAAGTTGAATGAGTCAACTTTCTTAGCTTCACTCATGCCCAAGAAAGAAATTGCTGCCGATCGGTTTGTTGAAGCCCACCCGGAATACGATGGTCGTGGAGCGATTGTTGCAATTTTTGGTATTCTCTTGATTCCCATTGTATATTTTCAATTCCCATCTAATTTTAAAAGGAATTAAAATCGATTCTGGTTTATTGTGTGTGTGTGTGTGTTGTGAATTAGATTCTGGGGTGGACCCGGCTGCTGCAGGGCTACAAGAAACATCTGATGGGAAACCAAAGATCTTAGATGTTATTGATTGGTAAGTGAATGAAGTTGTGGTCAAATCATTTGAAGAACATTTGCAGGGAATTGGAAAACTTGAAAAATTTATAATACTTGACTCGTTATTTTGTACTTGCATTTAGTAATAATGAAAGACGGAGAAATTCTTGTCTAATGTACTTCATTTATATCTTGAACCTGTTCAGTACAACTAACAATCTGATTAAAATCTTCAAATAATTAATTTTAACCACATAGAGGACACAACTTTTCAACAACACATTCCATCAATTTTTATCAAAATTTACTAAAATCCCAATTGTAATCTCTATCAAATAATTTGTTTTTTTACGAGTTGGAATCTGAAATTTTCTACTTCCCTTCAGAACTTCATTTTATTCTCAGAAACGTGAATATAACTGGCCAATATAAGTTTTTCTTGTCTGGGTTTTTCTTATAGCACTGGGAGTGGAGACATTGATACATCAACAGTAGTTAAGGCTGATGATTGTAGGAGTATCCGTGGTACCTCTGGTGTGTTTCTTGATTTTGGCAAATATTTTTTTGTTTTTCTTAATTTGGTGTTTTCTACTCAGATTTATTGGAAAATAAGACTTGTTAAATGTTTGAGGTTTAATTAAAGTTTTTCATTCAAGCGTTTTTGGCAATAACCTTGTGTATCAGGGGCTACTTTGGTTATAAATTCTTCATGGAAGAATCCAACTGGCGAATGGCATGTGGGTTGTAAATTAGTTTATGAGCTTTTCACAAATACGCTAACTTCTCGATTGAAGGTAATCCTTATATATTTGTTTATAATTACAACTCAAATGAGTGGATGGAGGCAATATGCCATATGATAATTTTTGAAGCAAAATGTTTACCCATATTAATTTTATTGTCCTTTACTTATGTTCTTTTGTCATTTTCACACTATTTTGTGTCCAGAAAGAGAGAAAGAAAAAGTGGGATGAAAAGAATCAGGAAGCAATTGCTGAGGCTGTAAAGCAGCTTGATGAATATGATAAGGTTAGTGCTTTTTTCAGGACATTATTAACTTGTTACAATACTACATATTGAGACACTTATATATAGCTTCAATTTTATGTTCAAAATTGAGACTTAGCCTCCGTTTGGAAAATTTATAAATCAATTTATAAAGAGGAATAGTAGTGGTTCCCACGATATGTGTGGATAATGAATGAGTAGTAGTTATGAACGTGTAGTTGAAATTGATATTTGATTTTAACTGTATTTATATACCAATAAAAATTGTATCCAAATGGAGTCTTAAATTTAGTTTCAGTTTAATTGGTGAATCCCTTTTGCGCTTTTCATACTTTTCAATTTGCATGAATTAATATTTTGCAGTAGTTTTCAATACGGAAACCGGCATGGAATGTCCCTAGTCTTAACATAAATTGACACTTTGGTCCCCAACAAACTTTACTTGGCATTGATATCCCCAGTCTTGAATTGTATTACTAATTGGGTCCCCTTAACTAAGCCTCTGTTTGGATAACTTTTTTTTGATTTATAATTGTTCTAATTTTCAATACAACTTTTTAACCAAACATCTTTTCTCATTTCAATTTTTAACCTTACATCTACCTAGAGATCTGCGAAAAAAATCCAAAAAAACTGATTTTTTAGCCTCTGAACGAACAGAGGCTAATTTTATTGAAAAATTGTACGACTTTTCTTGAGTAAAAATAAAATCATAAATAGAAAATGAAATCATCTTTTTTATCCTTAGTCCAACCCCCTTCCTCTTCCTCTCACCGAAGTAGTAGCAACCCTCCCATGTCGACCAGAATTCTTCTCCCTCTATTTATTATATTGACCTAATGCAAATGTAATTGTTCTATAATTCTATCAAGGGGGCACCATATCAATGCCCACCCGCCACTTGGCAGATGGGCATTCGCAGTGTTCGAAAAGGCGAAAATGAGTACTGAGGCGGTTTATGGTTATGAGGCGAGTCATAGCCTCAGGGTGCTTTTGAGGCGTAAGCCTCGAAAAAAAAAATTCAAAATATTGCCAAAAAATGCAATAGAGCATATTTAATTCAATAGAAGTCTACTTAAAAAAAAAAAAGATAGTCCATAAAAATTAAAATCACAAAACAAACAAATCATCTGTCTTAAAATTGCGATTGGATCATCATGATTCATCACTCATCGTCATTAGTAGCATCATCCATGGAACCATCATCATATCTAATTCCACAATCATCTTCTTCATCTTCACTATCAATGTCTATCCACTCTTCTTCTGCATCATCATCATCATCCATCAGCTGAAAAAATCTTTTCTTCTTCCCCTTATCAAGGACCTTCCCCTTTTTATTATCTTCTATCTTTACCTTCCCTTTCCCCTTCCCCTTATATGCAGAAGGGATAAAGAAAATTAAGAAAGACCATTAATAATTTTGATACATAAATAAAAATTCGATTTAATTGCAAAAATACTTGTAGTTGTACCCATTGCAGATAGTTTTCTTTTTCGTTGACTTTGAGTATTTGTAGAGCTTCCAACGACTTCCTCATTTTCATTTGAAGGAACTTCATCTCCACTTTCACCATCATAATCAGCAATCCATTCATCATCTGATGAAATCTCATCATGAACCAAACGATCTACTACATCTTTTGGAGATGTCAACTGCCGACATCGATTGCTAAGTCTCTTGTTGAAATTTACATAAACTAATTTTTCCAACCTCTTTGTTGCCAAACGGTTCCTTTTCTTAGTGTGAATTTGATTAAATGTACTCTAATTGCGCTCGCAAGCAGAAGAACAAATTAGACTCAACACTTTTATCGCAAAACGCTGAAGCTCAGGAGTGTCACAACCAAATTGAGTCCACCACATAGCTAGAAAAAAAAAGAAAAAAGAATTGATTTTAAAATTCAAAATATTTGCATAATGCATATATACTATATTTTAAATTATATAATTTTAAACTGACCTGGAGTCCTTTCTTTATAAGAATTTTGTGCAGCTCGTAGACCAAATAACCCTGCTTTTGTAACAAACTTGTCTGTTTGGATATCTACTTTTTTACTCTCAACTTCATCGGGGATAAGCCTCGTCATGCAATTGTATAGACCTGTTATGATTTCTTTATTCGTAGAAAAAATATCCGAGTATTGAACACGCGGATTCAAATAATAACCAGCAGCATGTAGGTCTCTATGTAACTGAGCATTCCACTTTTCATCTATGATATCCCAAATCTCTTTATAAGACCCATCCTTGTTTTCCAAATTTTTTGATATCTGTTCTTTTGCAAAATCTATAGCCTCATACATAAATCCCATCCCCGGCACCTTTTCACCATCAACAAATTTTTAGACACGTACTAATGGAGACGTAGTCTTCACAGCATATGCTACACTAGGCCAAAAATATTGATATTTAAGTATGATTTTCTTTATTTCTTTGCCTTCTGATGTTTTTGCATACTTTGAACCCACCTAATGCTCTGAAGTAAAAAAAGATTGTAGTGGTTTTTTCAACTCGTACATTCTTTGTAGAGTCATGTAGTCTGTAGCAAACCTAGTAACACCCGGTCGAAGAATTTCTTTATTTGTATATGTTTTCAGAATTGCATCTACCTATTGGTGATTATGTACGTAATTGCTAATCTCTTTGCCTTCAACAATGCATTCTTGTGTTGAGGCAACTCCCCAAGTTTCTCAAGCATTAAGTCGATGCAATGAGCAGCACAAGGAGTCCAATATAAGTGCTTTCTCTTTTCCATCAACATTTTTCCCGTAGCCTTGTAGTTACTAGCATTGTCAGTCACCACTTGGACAACAATTTCCTCACCAACTTCTTCAACATCATCCAACAATTTAAACAGCAAATTTGCATCCTTAATTAGCTTCGAAGCATCAATTGATTTCAAAAAAAATTGTACCATGTGGATTATTGACTAGAAAATTAATCAAACCTCTATTCTTAGTATCAGTCCATCCGTCAGATAAAATTGACACTCCTGTTGTCTTCCATGTCTTCTTAATATCATCAACTATTTTCTCCGTCGAATCCACCTCCGCATTATATTCAGTTTCTTAGATCATGTGTTGTGGGGGTAAAAACCCCCTACCATATGAACCTATAGATCGGCACATGCTAACAAATGATGGACTTTCAACACAGTTGAAAGGTATAGCATTCTCAAAGAAGAATCTTCCAGTGTCACAAGCTACTTTGTTCTCAACTCCTTTAGTGTCACTCTTGGATTTGCATCAGCATCATCATCACCAAAATTTTTAACAAATCTATCCATGGGTCCTCTTGTGCCTCTTTGAGATGAATCGGGTATTTCATCCCTGAAGTAGGAACCACCTTCGATCAAGTCCTCAAACTGTTCCTTTGAAAGGTGCCTTCTTCTTTCTCCTGCTTTCATGTAATCTTCAATCTCTTTCTTAACATCATCCGGAACTTTAGGACATGGGGCCACATTTTTGTGTGTACATGTCAAATGATCTTTCATTCGTTTTACCCCACCTGTAATACTCTTTTTGCAAAAATTGCATTCCATGTAAACATAAGTCTTTTTATCATCGTCTCCTCCCGGTTTTTCGATTTCAACTCCATATTTCCAAGCTGGATCTTTTCGATTGTTCTTTGCCATCCTATAAAAAATGATCGTGATTTACGTGGTTTTATTATATTAATCAATCAATCCTTTTGTTGATGTTTTATTAGGTATTAAATATATATATTTATTCCGATCAAAAAATAAATATATATATATATATATATATATATATATATATATATATACACACACACACTTGTTTTCCACGTTGCAGATTTTTTACCTATAGTATTACTGTATTAGTACTTAGTAGTACTGTAGTATTACTATTAACTTCAATATAAATTTATGATTTATTTATGAATAAATAAACAAAAAGAAAGAAAAAGATAGTGGCAGGCAGACCGCAGACAAAGCAAAGTGTCCTGTTATGGCTATAGCCTTGTGTATTTGTTTACTTTGCAAATTTGTACCAAGAAGAGGGTAATTTACGTCAGTGGTATACACAAGAAAAGTGAGGAAGAAACAAAATATAATGGCAGACCAAAGATAATGGCACAAACAAAAATATAATGGAAGCCTGAAGCCACAATGAAGAGTTGCGTGGAATAGTGGAAGGCAGTGGAATAGTGGAAGGCAGAACAGAACATGAGTCAGGAGGAAGAAGAAAGAATATTATCTGCATGCAAACTACCAGGGGAAAAAATATTAAACATCAGTCGTAACAAACCTTTCAGAGCCGAAGTGGTAGACTCCTCGTCGATGGACGTGTTTGCTGTAGTTCGTCCCTTCGGCCTCAAACCAGGTTTTTTTTTTCCTTTCAATTCTCTGCCAGTCTGCCTTGTGTTCTAGCCAAGATAGAATACTAGACATGGGGCTTTCGGGCTTTTAAACAATTCGGCTTGCCTGGATAACTGTTCGACTTCTCTAGATTTTGAAATTTATCTGAACAATTCGAGGCGCGCGCCTCAAACGCCTCGAGGTAGTCGGTCTAAGGCGTGCGCCTTAAGGTGCTCAAGCCTCGCTGAAACAGCCTTGATTGACTCGCCTTGAGGCGATTTTTTGACGCCTCAATGTGAGGCGCGCCTCACAATTGCCTTTTAATTCACTGGACATTCGTCGTCAGGCGGGGCCCAAACCTCCAATAGGGGGGCGCACGTGCCCCCAGTGGGCACTTTATAATTTCCAATTCTATTAACTAAAGACATCACAAGCAAAATATGTGGCTTTTAACAATTTTTTGGATGAAATATTTTAGTGGGGACCCAGAAAATTGGAGACTAAAGTTGTTCATAAGATATTTCAATCTTAGCCTCCGTTCTTTAATGCAATCATTACAATTTATAAACAAATTTATAACCAACACAATTTATCAAACTACTTTTTAACCATACATTTCTTTTCTCCACTTTTTACCTTAAGAACATAAATAAACCAATTTATAACTGCTATAGCGATGTGATTCCTTACGGGAAACACGACGAAACTCACGGAATTAATATTGAAACACTAGGAAAGTTTCAAATTCAAGTTGGAATGGACGATAGCACGATGACCCCGACCTCATGACACAAGAATTTAAGGTATATTAAACTTTAGACCCGTTGAGGTACAATAATAAGAACTAACATGGGTGAGCGTCACATGCCTTTGATAAGTTCGAGGTTCGAGTTTGATTCAAATAATATTGAACCAAGCAACCAATACAATCGCCTACGATATATCGACCTTTTGATCACAAGACTAGATAATAATACCTTGTTAGTTGAACGCCACAAGAAAAAATTCTTGATTTCTAAGGCACCGTTCGGCTGCTGTAAATTAATTGGGAAAAAGACAAAATAGACACAATTTAATTTGCACAATTTTCCATTCCATTTTTTAATCGTCCACATTTTCTTTCTCCAATTTTTAACCTCACATCTTACCTAAAAAACACAAATAAATCAACAAAATAATTTCATTTCCCTTTATATTCAACCGAACAGAGAATAAGAAATAAAGATAATTCTCACCTTCAAATTGTATTCAATCAATAAATAATCTTTTAACAACCAAAAAAATTAAGTTACAATGAAAGAAAAACCCCCTTTATAAGTTCAAGGGTCGGAATAAAGCTAGTGGCAGCTAATAATGAGCCTAATAGACTTAAAAAAAACTAAAAAAGGAAAAACTCTAAGAAAACTAAACCATGCGATCGCATGGGTTTAATCAATGCTATCACATGGGTTTAAATAGTGTGATTGCATGGTTATGTTGGATGCCTCTCGGGTCTCGAAACATCCATCCATGTGATCGCGGTTGATTTGGTCATCATAACTTCTCTTCCGATGTCCGATTGAGGTATTTCAAAGTGCGTTGGAAAGAAGATTAAAAGTGCTACAATTCTTTCAAAAATAGTGATTTCCAAATTCGATTTTTTTTTTTTTAATTCAAAAACTAGGTCTCAATCATGGCTAAAAATTTGAATGATAATCCTTAGGGGTTTATGATTCTTTTTTGCTTTTTAATTGAATCCCAAATCTTCTTTGACCTGAATTTTGTCCTCCAATCTTCTTCCTATGTGTCATGCTTGATTTGGAGTCTTCGAACACGGAATTTGAAGTCTAGTTTGGCTTGAATATTTGATCTTCCTATCAATCCTGCAATGATTCTCATCATATAGTGTTGGCAAACAGATATATATTTATATGTAACATGAACAGGTTGTAATCAATAAGGGAGAGGGAAGAATGTTTGTACATATGCTGAGGGGTGAGGGATACTATTTCCTCTTGGAGTGATAAAATTGGTAAAAATGTGGAGAAGTTACCTTTTTTGTGTTCTCTTATATTAGTTGGAGTTGGATACTTCTATCTTAACTTCCCATGCCAAACGTGCAAAATTTTAAAAGATTACAATTATTCGAGTGGTATTATAGTTGTTTTTTAAGCTGCCAATGCATGTATATGTACTCGTGAAATTCTACAGGAGTTCATGTGAAAGTGTTCCTTGATTTTATTTTCTTCCTCCCACCAGCTTCTTGTGCTGGATTTCTTTCTACAGTTTCTCTTTTCATGTAGTTATGATTATGTTCTGACATGTAGAAACACAAGAAAATTGAGGATTCAAACTCGAAAAAGGTCCGGGAAGATCTCCAGAATAGAGTTGATCTTCTACGTAAGCAGGCTGAAGTCAGTGTCTCTGTCTTGTATAATCTTCTCTTCCATATATTTCACGATATATATCCTTTTTCTTATATTTAATCGCGCTTATACTTGTAGAGCTATGATGATAAAGGACCTGTCATAGATGCTGTTGTATGGCATGATGGAGAAGTTTGGAGGGCTGCTCTTGACACACAAAGTTTTGATGGTGAACCAGGATGCGGGAAGCTTGCTGATTTTGTTCCTTTAACTAATTACAGGTATTTTAGGCTTTTCTGGTAATTCAATTGACTGTCTTAAGATTTATGTTTGAGGCTCTTTGCTTGCATCTTGGGGGAATGAGACAGAATACTTTTAGTAGGAAATAAGCAAAAAATTTATTTTCTCATAAATTATGCCGCTGAAAATAGCAATACTGCTGAAAATATATTGGTTTTGCTAATCTATAACCTTGCTGCAGTTCTTACTTATTCCACTTTCCACTAGTGTCTATTCAGAAATTATACCTCTAGCAATTTTAATAATTTGCTGTCTCCTACAATTGAAGGATTGAACGAAAATATGGCATTTTTAGCAAATTGGACGCTTGTACATGTGTTCTTAACATATATAATGAAGGCAATATTTTGAGTATCGTAACCGATTCCTCTCCACATGGTACTCATGTTGCTGGAATAACTGCTGCTTTCCATCAAAAGGTAATTTACTATACCCTTCAGCAATAAATTGTGTTATTCGCTTTACTTGTATGTTATAAAATATTTTTACCACAAGTTTTCTTAATTTAGGAGCCTTTGTTGAATGGAGTTGCCCCTGGAGCACAATTGATTTCATGTAAAATTGGAGATTCCCGCTTAGGTTCAATGGAAACAGGAACAGGCTTGACTCGAGCACTGATTGCAGCTGTGGAGGTAGATCCTGATACTGAGAATCTTATTTGTAGGCAACATAATGTGAATGTGCATCTTTTACCATGGAGTAGTTTATTCAAGCATCTTTGGGGATTATTTTATGGCCAGTAGTTTAGTAAGCTTTTGTGGTATATATGCAACATTTGATAATTGAAATCTCCTTTACTACTTTGAAAACTATATGCACCAGTGGTACTTCTGGGCAGAAGATAGGGATTCATTCTGATTGATTGACCATATGAACTAAGGAACACAAGTTTTGAATGGAAGAAGCGAGGGATTGCTAATTAACTTAAAAATTATAAATTCTCTACTAGTATTACACTCGTGCGTTGCACGGAAGAATAATATGAAATGATTTTATTGTAAATATCATTACAAAATAGGAAAAAAAATTGAATCCATAATTTGCTTTGATTAATGATACAGATTGTCAACGAATGCTCAAAATAGAAATAAATTACAATTTTCATCAATTTTGGAAACCTCTTTAAATAATAAATTATTTGTATAGTTTGTAGTTGCTCACACTCGTGTGATACACGAAAATTGCTATGGACAAAATATATTTAAACAATTGCTCAAATTTAAATTAAATAATACAATTTTTCAAATATATGTTGTATAGAATAAATAAAAAATTTCGTCTAAATATTTTTTACTAACATGAATTGAAATAATAACCCTCAAAATATTATAATTTACATAAAAGTAATTGTAACAAATTAAATATATGCGGTCTTATATATAAATAAATGTAACAAATTAAGCAATATTGACAATGCACGAAAGTGAAAATCAACTTCAAGATTTGTGGTGCATGCTCGTGGAATTCAACTCAAGAGATCCTTCACATGATTAATAATTTAATATTTTTAAATGCGATGCATTTAATTGAACATAATTAAATGCATATTTAATTATATGTCAATAAAAAATTTATTAATGAAAATATAAATAAAATATATATAGTGAGTCTTTTTGTCTATATATGTTAATAAAATTAAGAAATAAAGTTTCACAATTTTTACGGAATATAATTATTTTTTTAATATTTTAATAAAATTGTAAACCGTTGAATTGTTTTTGTTTTATCATTTTTACTGAAAAACGGGCCGTGAATTAAGTGTTTTAGAGATTGTTCCGTGAACATATCTCCATTTCTGGAATTAACGTTCAATAAATGAAATTTTCTTTTTTAAAAAAACTTTTGAATTACAAAATTAGGCTCATACAATATATGTGCAAAACTCAACTTACATATTCTCCTTCAGATCAACGCTTTTCTTTTCATATATTGCCTTTGTTTGATACTCATTAAATTTTAATACATTTTTCTCTCTTACTTTTAACCACATATTCTCCAATAAAATAATATTATACTTTTCTCTCTCTCATTTTAAGCCACACATTCTTCTAAAAATTACTATTCCAAAATTCATTTTTCCAAATAATGAGGCACAAAAAGGGCATTGTTCTTCATCGTATTCTTTCCAAAAAGAGGTGTAGACTTTTTTTTGGTATAATTTGATTTTTTAAGCATTAATTATTAACTTCAAGTGTTTTGCTAAAGTTAGAAATTGTTTTTCTTGATTTGACATTTTTCATGTAAAATTTGCCCAATCAAACACACCCTTAATAAATATTTTTACACTAATTGATTCTTCTTTCTTCATACTGACAATTTCTTTATTCATATTGTTACATTATTATTTTAATAAAAATTACTGATCGATCAATTGTTTAATAGAAATTATATTAACTAATTGTTAAAATCTGTAATATATTTTTGCATATTTTAGTTATTTAAATTTATAATGAAAAATAGAAAAATGAATAGAATCAATAATTAAATAAAAATAATTTGAAAATGATAAATGAAATTAATGATACATGTAAAATAATAATTGCTAAAATATTAAATTTTCAAATTTAGAAAGTTTTTTTGGCGGGAAACTATGTGTGTATTTTGGTGACGGCTATTGTATTTTTATATATATTAAGATTAAGATTAAGATATATATTAAGATTAAGATTAAGATAAGATTAATATTACATATTTTTCGATTTCAAAAAAATACAATAATTATTAAAAGAATAATAATAAATTAGAAAAAAATAACATCTTGATGTTATTAATAGTATAACACGAATGCCAATGCAATTACTGATACATGTAAAATAATAATTGCTAAAATATTTAATATACTATTTTTTAGCAAAAGATTTTCAAATTTAGAAAGGTTTTCAATTAATGACACATGTAAAATAATAATTAAGATATGAATTTATCATTTGAGTTGTAGAGTAGTGGCCCAGGTTACCTAGGCATATTTACCAGCAATGCAACATATCAATAGCTGAATGCATCAAGAAGCAAGGAAGGGTGCCCATTCCCTAGTAGACACAGGTAGGTGTAGAATTTGATTGAGAAAATAGGATTAAGTTAGCATGTGATGTGTAGGAGTAGAGTCAACATATCTTACATGTATGAAAACACAGGTTAAAACTTGGTAGTAGGTAAGGATAAGAGCGGAAATGGGGTTGGAGTAATTGTTGACTTATGCTTTGGAAACAAGGTGGTAGAGTTTGTTGGTCAGGAAAATAATTATTTAGTTAGACTAATGTCAGGAGAGAGAGTATTCTTGTAGCCGAGCTCAATTTTTTTTTTTGTGTGAATAAAACTTTTTACTGTTCAGATCTCTTACTAAGTTGAGTCATTGATTAAATTTAAAACCATTATATATATATATATATTAAGAAAATTGACCTGAATGCAAGATCCGATTAGTAACTTTCTTCTTTCTACTATATCTGGCCTTGTTTGGTGGCTCTTTTTTGTTTATAAACTAGGAATTTGAATTTTTTGAGATAAAAAAATATGTGGTTGAAAAATGGTTTCGAAAAATGCGTGATTAAAAAGTGGTTTTTTATTGAAATGTCTTGTTTATAAACCAACAAGTTTGTGGTCCTTTAGATGAGTGTCCATTACAAAGCAATTCAAGATAATTGGAAGGCTGCAACCTGAGCCCTTGTTTGAACTCCACTATCTAAAAACTCACTTCCCCCAAATTCATTTTCAAGTGCACATTCTACAATCAAATAATTTTGCACGTAAATCCAAAATTCTCCTTACTTTTTAACCAAACATTCTAAAAAAACTATTACAAAACTCTTTTTTATTTTAAAAAAAAAAAAAATGGGGCTCAAACATAGCTTAAATTTATATTTGTTTCCTAAATCAATCATTATAATATGAATGCTGAGGATTAACTATTGAAATAACCTAAGTTGATCTGACACTCAGAGGGGTGGATGGACGTTTATCGTTGAAATTAATTTTAATTACCAAGTAATTAAATTTAGACGAGTCAAGATCAATGATTACGTAAAAATCAACCATTCCACAATATAAATACCTGTTTGAACGTCATTATTTGAAAACCAAGTTTTTTAGACATATAATCCCAACCATCCATTTTAGTCAAGTCCACGATATTTGACTTTTTAAACAAATTTAAACCACACATTCTCCTAAAAATACTATTCAAAACCACATTATTTCCCACATAATGGGGCTCAAACTGGGCTAAATAATACCATAATTGGTAACGAAGGAAAAACGTTTGAAGAACACTTCAAAAGAAAGGACATCCGGGCAGGCGTGCCACTAAAAATCTACTAGAAAAGATTGGACTCACAATGTCAAATACACTTACCTTTAGTAGATTTTGTCCTATAACCTATAGATCATCGAAAAACCTCTTCGATAGTACTTCCATCACCTTCTAGCAACTCTGAACTCTTTTCTTTCAATGTGGATTCTCAAGAATGAACCTCGTTCTTCACCAACTTGAATTCCAGCTGTTCCTTCCCAACTTCAAGACTCTGAAGGCTTAATGACAAAGGAATTAGGGTTTATGTTTTGTTGGATTGAACAATCTTTAATAATCAAGAAGTTGTGTATTGATAATCAAATGATGAATCAAGGATTTTATATAACATTCTCTATAAGAAATATAACCACATGGAAAAACGGATTAGGGGCTTGGTATATATAGAAGAGGTGGATTAGGGGCGTTATAGTTGGCTTAGAATTCCAAAAACCACGAAACAGCATCTGCCCAGATTTTACAATCGTCTGTATATTCATCATATCTTTTTCTTCCGATATCCAATTGAGGAGATTCAAAGTGTGTTGCTACAATTCTTGTACAAATAGCATTTTTCCAATTCGAATGTTTGCTATACTAAAAAGGGTCTCAACCTCCGACTAAAAACCGGAACATAATCCATTCGGGTTTTTTATACTTTAACTTTTAATTGCATCTCAAGTTTTCTTGAACGTTACTTTGACATTCTTGAGCCCAAATACTCAAATAACTCAACTAGAACACTTTGACTTCTATTACAACTTAATAAAACGTGTCATTTTGTTTATGGGATTGTCAATTAACAAATTCAAAACCTAACAACAAACTCCTTGTTTGGCATTCATGAAAAGTCGCATAATAATAACAGGATTACAAAATACCAAGTTTAACCTCTAAGATTCAAACACCAAACTGAACTGCAACTAAAATTATCTGTCACACCTATTTTTGAAATACATATATTCAACAAATCCCTTGTGAAAAAGCAAGTGGCAACAAATGAGATAATTGATGCAGTAAACGAATAATATTTTTAACAAACATTAACTAGCAATTTGAGAGAGAGATTAACACAATATCAAAAACACCAAAAACATAATATTAATATACTCCAGATAGATTAGCTAGAAAATACACAATGCAAATTGTTAAAACAATTAGAAACAAAAACTAACCACTCCCCTAAATGCCAACTAACTACCCCCGTAACTCGTATACTAATCACTCCATGCAAATAAACAAACGCTAAATCTCCCATTTTTGTCATGAATGACAAAGGAAATCAAGTAATATAAACAAATTGAGTAATGGGTGAAAAGTAATGCACATGAACATAATATGCAAAACATACTATGGGATTTTTTTAATAACTATTTTTTCATTGATTTTTAAATATGACATTTAGTAGTGAAATCACATGAACCATGAACAATTATTTGCTTACTTATACATACATAATTCATAAACAATGAATTCTTCCCATATAATTCATTTTAAATCTATTTGGATTAAATTGTATAAGAGACTTACGTGTGAAAATTGCCACTAATCTCCTGCGAGCAAGACTAAAAACCTTAAATCAATGAGAGAAGACTTGTAAAGAAACCACTGGTGATTGGTGAATGAATATTTTCCTCAAATTATGAAAGTCAAACCTAGTGCTACTATAACCTTTTAATCAAAGTATCTGATAATTTTATTTTTATTTTATTTTATTTTTTTGGGTAGTGAGCATACAATATTTTCTGTTCTATGTGCAGATTTTTCTTCATTAAAGTAACTAATCCCTGAAACTGGCTTTCGGACGATGACTCCAAGTCAGTTGACCATAAGGCACAAGATTTTAAAGACCCTTACATGCTTAATTACTTGGGTCAAATATGTTATGAAGAGAAGTATAAGATGTATCTCACCCATTTTTACATATAAAAAAATTATTATTATTAATTTTTTGGCATATTTAGGGAAATATGCTAGAGCTTAAGTCAACTAGTTAAAAGGACATTCCATATTCAAAGTCAACTCACCACTCTGATGACTGCCATCTCAAATTTCACACACGCGGTCAAGACTCACTCATAAGAGCTTAATATGTGCATAAGATACATGAAGTAACCTCTACCAAGTATACCAAACAAGTTCTAAACAAATTTAATGGAAAATTTAATCACTATTCATAAATTTTACGTGTACTTGATCACAAAATAACATGTTCAATCTAAACACTTTACAAAAAAAATCACCTTTTCTTTCCTTCTTTTTTTTTGATAGGAAACATAATTTTATTAAAAATTACTCATGAAATTACAATATGAATTATGGACAAGTCATCCATCACAGAAAGGATTACATCTATACCAAAGTAGTATGGTTATATACTAGTCTATGGATTACTCATAACAGTGCTGCACAAAGAGCTCATGAGATCTAAACAAAATAAGAAATTATCTAAACTACTAAAAAGACTGGTTGCTTTAGCCAATAATCTTGTAAAAATATGATACTATCCCAAATGTCTTCTATTGTTCTTTCAACATTGTCAAAAATCCTTTTATATCTCTTTGACCATATCGTCCAAGCAACTGCCATTACAAACAGTTTCCAGATCTTCTTTTTTTCCATATTATCTCCGAAATTCCATTTGATAAGAATCAAATCAGCCCAACGCCTAGACAATGCACCCCTTACTCCAAACATGTTCAGCAGTCTATACTAAATTCCTTTAGCTAATTCACAATGGATTAGTAAGTGATCAATAGTTTCATTGGCCTTTTTACACATGATGTAAAACGACGGGGAAATACACCAGAAGGGCCTCTTTTTTATTTTAATAAAGCAAATAATGCAAATCAAGTAATACTGAAAAATTTTAAGTGCATATATGTATGGTAAATATCATGAACAATGCAGATGCATGCTCTTATAAACTACTTAATGAGGTACACAAATGTTCTTCCCTTTAAAGAGCGACATGAGCCACATCACAATTTAATATTTCATCCGCCCAGTGAGTTCATACTTTTTAACCCATATATTATCAGATGTAATTTTAGTTAAATAAGTCATCAATTCTGTTAAACCTCTGTTTGAGACCCATTATTTCAAATAATGTGATTTGTAGTAGTAAATTTTTGGGGAATGTGGTTAAAAAGTAAAGAATTTTTTTAGGTTTACTTGTAAATTATTTTATTGGTAAAATGTGTAGTTGAAAATGAGGTTTTAAATAATGGTATTAAACAGGGGCCAAGTGACTTGATTAGCTAGACCTCTAACATGAAAGGGGACATCCTGATTGTTATTCATAGTCAATAGTTCAACATCCAAGTCTAATGTGACCTAACTCACCACAATGATGACAAGTAGGAATGAACCTAGGGAAAATCCAGATTTCATGTTTCTGACCCTAGGTTGAGGAAACCTATTTTGCTTATTAAAGTTTTGTTCTATGTTCTCATTTTTCTAGGGCTCATTGATTCCTAACATCATAGGTTTGACAGAGGCAGAGACTAAAGTAGTTGTGGACTTTGTTTGTGTACTAGATTCTTATAACCTAGATCTCATCTATTCCCTATAGGTTTAATAACACCTGAGACGTAATCGAGCTTTTTAGATCCACTAGAGAAACTATGAAGTTGTGCTTTAGATTTTTCAAGCTCACTCTCTAAAGTCTTACCTTTTCTTCTAGAGGTAGGTTCTTTCTTAACCTTCAAATTATATAACACTTTCTAGTTGATTCCTCAAGTTTAAGCACAAGACGTTGTTTTTCTACCTCAACATGAGGTGAAGGGTTTCCTTATACAATGGATCATAGATCTTTGGCCAATCTTTTACAGTATTAGATTCTTCCTTTGGAGTGTTATATTGTTCTACGTTCACATCTTTCTCAGATTCACTCTTTTAACTCTAGAAGTAAATGTCGTACAGTTCAAACCCTCGTGTGGTTTCTAAAATAACTCAAGCATCTTTCGCAGATTCACATATAGATACTTGTTTGAACTCTTTAGGGGAAATAGCCATAAAGATAACATATATAGCTTTGCTATTCTAGTTACATTCATCTATTTTATTCCTAGTCCAAGTGTTTAGGCTAGTGGAAGTTACTGCGCCATCAACAGTAGTAGATGATTCTGATCGACCACGCAGAACATTACGTCTAACTTGTTCACTTATAGATTTAAGATTTAAGAAAAGCTCTCATTCTAACTTTCCATTATGGATAATTACTACCATCTAAGTGTGAACGGATAATTATTGACTTATCTAGTCTAAGTATGGATTAACGATTGAAATTTAAATAATTTAAGTTGATCTAACTAACACCTAGAGGGGGCTGAATAGGTGCTTATTGGGAAAATTAATTTTAATTACCAAGTAATTAAATTTAGGTAAGTCAAGATCAATGATTTACGTAACGATCAACCAATCCAAAATATAAATACCATGCAAAATGTAAATAACACTAGAGTTGGTAATGAAGGAAAGACTCTTGAAGAACACTTCAAGAGGAATGACTGTCGGGCAAACGTGCTAGTAAAAAATTACTAGAAAATATAGGACTCACAATATTGGTTCAGACACACTAATCCTGAGTAGATTTCGATCCCTAACCTGTATATCACTGAAGACTCTTTTAGATTGTGCTTCAAGCGCCTTCCAACAACCCTGGTCTCTTTTCTCTCCTTGTGGATTCTCAAGAAAGAACCTCGTTCTTCACCCGCTAGAACCCAAACTATTCTTTCCCAACTTGTGAACTGTAAAGGCTTTATGGTAAATGAATTAGGGTTTGGTGTTTTTCTGGATTGAACAATCTTGAATAAACAAGTTGTGTGATTGATATTAGGAGAATCCAATGATGAATCAAGTATCTAACATTTTCTTCATGAAATATGATGATTACCCACACGAAAAAAGGACTGGGGGTGTTGTAGTTGATTTAAAACTACAGAAGCATGTGTCCAGATTTCATGATCGTCAGTATTTTTGTCATATATTTCTCTCTTGATATTCGAGTGAGGTGATTCAAAGTGCGTTAGACAAATAACTCAAATGGCTGCAATTCTTGTAGAAATAGCATTTTTCCAATTTGAAATGTTTGCTATACTAAAAAAGGGGTCTCAATTTCCGATTTTCAATCTGGAACATAATCCATTCGGGTTATTTATACTTTGATTTCTAATTATATCTCAAGTCTTCTTGAACATTACTTTAATCTTCTTGAGCTCAAATACTCAATTAACTCAACTACAACACTCTAACTTCTATTGCAACTCAATAAAACCTGACATTTTGTTTGTGAGATTGCCAATTAACAAATTCAAAATCTAACACCTATCGTATGTCTGTGCAAATGTTGACATTTTGAGACAATTGAACCTTACAAGTGCATTCTCATTACTTGGTCAGTTGGTCTTATGATCTTATCTAAGAACTGATCGTCTTGTATCTCTATCTTTTTCTTTTCTTTTCTTTTAAATACTTGTGGAAGTTATTATATCTCTGTGTAAACAATTATTTGTAAGAATTGCAAAGCTGTTTATAGAATCATTTGTGGAAAGTCATGTCCTAGGAAGATTATCGTGTCTAGGAAGAAAGAACTAATTGGTGGGTAATTTTATGTTGTTAGTCAAATACTTAAGGTATGAAATTGTTATTATTCTTGTTACAGAAGAAGAATAAATAAAGACTCGAGCAAGATGGCTTTAACTGTCAAACTAGTAGTTCATTTGTGCCTTGTTATGAATTTGACCTTTCTTCTGTTTTGGTTGTGCGTCTGCTTGCTAATGAAAAGTAGACTTGTCATATTTTTGGTCATAATGGTTAGTCTTTGCACCTAAAAACTCCCTTTGATTGGCAGTTAGTGTCATCTGAAAGGTGGATTTTGCGCTATATACTTATGCAATTTTTATTTATTTATTATTTTTTCAGTTTTCTTGGCTATGATTGTTATATGTTATTTTGCAGCACAAATGTGATCTAATAAACATGAGTTATGGGGAGGCCACTTTGCTCCCAGATTATGGTCGTTTTGTTGATCTCGTGAATGAGGTAAGATTACTATCCCACGAAATTTAGACTACCTCCTTGTGCTGCTAACTGTTATGCCCCATAGGTGGCACTGTCACACTCACATTGAACATCTATGGAATTTATAGGTAGTCAACAAGCACCGGCTGATATATGTTAGTAGTGCTGGCAACAATGGGCCAGCATTAAGCACTGTGGGTGCACCTGGTGGTACCACATCAAGTATTATAGGAGTTGGTGCATATGTTTCTCCTACCATGGCTGTCGGAACTCACAACTTAGTTGAGGCTCCTCCTGAAGGTCTTGAATATACCTGGTATGCTCTATTTTGGTTTCCAAAAAAATCCAATTTTTGGGCAAATGGCATATTGCTAGTTTTGACATCATCACTGACTTTCTCATCTGAATAAATATAATACGCAATATTTGAAAAGGAAGAATCTGTGTAACACTCAGGCTAGGAAAGCTTAAAAAATTTGATATGTACTACTCATACCAACAATGTGTATCTTTTTCTCTGAAAGTGCATTGTTAGAAACTTCACAGTTAAGCGTGCTTGGCTTGGAGTAATTTTATGGTGGGTGACCCCCTGAGAAGTTTTCTCAGGGAGCGTGCGAGTGGGGATAAAGTATGCTGAAAAGACCCATATTGGTACAGTGGGGACAGTACGTCGTCGATCTAACGGTTGGGACAGCTCGTTAAGTGGGACCCGGGTCATTACAAATTGTCCTGGTTCTTGTTTTGCATTTGAACTGATTAGCTGAAAGTGATGCAGGTCTAGCCGAGGACCAACAGCAGACGGGGATCTTGGAGTCTGCATAAGTGCTGCTGGAGGAGCTGTAGCTCCCGTTCCTACATGGACTCTTCAACGACGCATGCTTATGAATGGAACATCAATGTCATCTCCATGTGCTTGTGGTGGGGTTGCTCTGCTTGTCAGTGCCATGAAGGTTCTTATGATGCTTGTCCTGCTTTTATTTGATTTGTTCCTTATTTTGGTTTCATCCATACTATCTCTTCCCTAGTTTAATAAAATCATCTACTCTTGCAGGCTGAAGGGATTCCTGTGAGTCCATACAGTGTCCGGAAGGCTCTGGAGAACACAGCAATTCCTGTGGGTGGATTGCCTGAAGATAAACTAACTTCTGGACAAGGGCTTATGCAAGTTGACAAGTTAGATTTACTACTTGGTGCTTATTCTTTACTTGCAAGAGGTTATTTGAACCCTCTCTAACTTGATACTTTGTTGGTATTGAATGGCAGAGCCTATGAATACGTTCAGAAGTCACGTAATGTTCCATGTGTGTGGTATCAAGTAAAGGTTAATCAGTCTGGAAAACCAAGTGGGTAAAATCTTCCTTTGTGTAATTTTGTTTCACACTTTAACAACTTGAATCAAACATCTGATTATGATGTCTATGTTTATGCTAGAATAAGTTATTTGCTATTGGTTCAGGTTTTTATTCCAAGTGGTTTTGTCAGGGTGTTGAATATGTAGTACCTAGTAGCTACAGCCAGATCCAACTGCTGTAGTAATTGAGAGGAAAATCCATTTTTCTCTCAAGGCCGCTACCAATACCTTATGTGTTATCCTGACATCCTATATGATTATGCAGGGTTGTTCAGAAACCCCTCTGCAATGTTCTGGAAGTTCATACTTTTCTTTCTTGTAGTTGTTTTCAGTTACCATAATGCACTAGTTATAGGTTATTAGTTGTCTACACTGAAGTTCTAAGAATTTCAGTTTCAAGGGATTTTGTGCTGGCTATTTTCAATGGTCACTGCTTCTTGCGGGATGCTCATATGGATGCTCATATTTTCAACAAGTAACCAAACATGATGGTAATTTAAACGTGTTTTTATTGCAGCACCCACATCACGAGGAATCTACCTAAGGGAGGCTAATTCTTGTCGACAGAAAACAGAGGTGGGATTCCGTGGTCAATAAATGAAGTTGCTTTAGCATATTCATCAACTTCATTGACTTTATGCCTTTAAATTGTGTTTATGTCATTAGTTGAGGTTGTTTTCGTGGAAGAATTTTTTATGCAATTCATGAAATTATTCAATTTACAAAATTTTTCGTAGTTAGAACATTTCAGCATTATTAGTTCCAACATTGTGTTTGAGGCTTTAATGATGATTTGTCAAATATGTCTAGTTCTTTCTGAAACTTTCCATTCTTGTATTCAGATCTGCTGCCACTGAATTTCATATGTTGTGCAAATGCTTTATTTATACTTGTGGATAAACATATTAACCATTGAATTCCCAGTAAACATCGAGAGACTGCTTCCCTGATATAATAATAATATAATAATAAGGAATAAAAGCTAAACAAGGATTATGACTCAAGGGCTCTTTCTTCAAAGTCCATTCCCAATTCCAATTACAATTAGCAATTAGAGTGAGTAGTTGTACCAATGTTTTGCAAAAGTAATATCCTCAATATAACTAGGACTCCGTTTGGTAAATTGTTTATAAACAATTTATAAACAACATATTTCCCAAAATCACTTTTTAACCACACACATTTCTTCCCCAAACCACTTTTCAACCATATATTTTGCCTCGAAAACATCGCATTCTTTGTTTATAATAAAAAAATTTACCAAACAGAGGCCTAGAAATGATTTTGCATCATTGAAAAATGACATATAGACTTAATTGAAGCCATAAAATTGTTGTCCAGTTGTCCTTTCGGTAAGTTCATCTGTGTGCATATTAGAACGAGCTTCTAGAAACAATGTTGGGTTGATAACGGTTTTTCAAAGAAAAAGGATGGATTTCATAATTAGTAATTGATGCAGATATATTTATTAAATTCACGTGGAATATTTTCTTTTAAATCATATAGTTAACCTTGGAACCATTTACCATTTGGATGTCTACAACTACTTTTAATGTTATTTTCCAATTTAATTTTTGGTCCAAGTGGCTGACAATTATTTCTCTCTCAGTGGACAGTGAAAGTGGAACCCAAGTTTCATGAAGACGCTAGCAACCTAAACCAACTGGTTCCCTTTGAAGAGTGTATTGAGTTACATTCTACTGGAGAAGCAGTGGTGAGAGCTCCGGAGTTTCTTCTCCTCACTCATAATGGGCGTGACTTCAAGTTAGTTTTCATAACTCAGTATCCACCACATATAATTCAAATTAACTATAACAATTTCTTTTAATCGATACCGATACATGCCTTCTCCATTATTTTCCAGCTTGATTGTGGACCCTACACATCTCGGTGATGGTTTACACTACTATGAAGTCTATGGATTAGACTGCAAAGCACCGTGGCGTGGTCCTCTGTTCAGAATTCCAGTTACTATAACGAAGCCTAAAGCTGTGGAAAGCCGTCCTCCCCTTATATTATTTCAAAAGCTGTCATTTCTGCCTGGTATATATATCCTAACTTTAATTGAGCAACTTGATGAAGAGAGTATTCTTATTCTCCAAACTAATTTCTTTGAGAGTTCTTGTGAGAAATTGTACTTCCTCTTCCTAGATTTATTGGCTGTTAATTTCCTGCCTTGGTGGTGAGATGGGCCTTTATGGTAGAACCAGTTGGGGGGCCTGAGAGGGGGTGATACCTTGCAGCCATATTAAGCCACTATTCTTGCCAACCAACTTCCTATCTTTATTTGCAGCAAAAATGCTCCTCTTTAAAATTCAGAAACAGCATTGTTGTAATGGTTTTATTATTGAGTTAACATGAGGTCTCTTGTTAAGATTGTATGAATGGATTGAAACCTGAGATGCACCTCGTGATTGACCAGAGTGACAAAGGAATATTCAACTAATTACACTATTTAATGGCAATAAGACTTAGCTTGTTGTTGTGACTTTTATCTATTCTAGAAGCAAGGTTGTGGTTGGTTTTTAGTGCCCGGTTAAGACTTGACTTACTCTTATGATAGTTTACTTAACTTTTTATCTTCTCCTCCTCTTCCTTGTTGGATGATTAATTAATTGCAAAATCTTCAATCTCTTATTGGAAGGTTTCCTGCCCAATGTCTTATTTTATATACGATGGGAAACATCTATAAGACGTGATATAGGATACCCCCTTGTATTACAAACATGTTCTTTTTCAACTGGAAATCCCTGTTTTAGTATTTTGCTTCTTATGTAGGTCACATCGAACGCAAGTTTATTGAAGTACCACTTGGTGCTACTTGGGTTGAGGCAACTATAAAAACATCAGGCTTTGAAACGGCTCGAAGATTTTTCATCGATGCTGTTCATGTAAAACATCTCATGGATCTCATTTAGCATCTGCCATCTCACAAATAACTGGATGTTCATTAACATTCTATTGTGTACAGATTTCCCCTCTTCATAGGCCCATGAAGTGGGAAAGTGTTGCTACATTTTCTTCTCCTTCTTCCAAAAGCTTTGCCTTTCCTGTGGAGGGTGGCCTTACAATGGAATTAGCAATAGCTCAATTTTGGTCCAGCGGCCTTGGAATTCATGAAACCACTGTTGTAGATCTAGAAGTAACGTTTCTTTCCTTGTAGATAATTGAGTATTCTTCCAAAATGAAGAAGTTTAACTGCAGGACAAATTCAGCACTGGTGTATAATTATGTGCATATGCAATAGAAAAATGATATAGCTATCATTACATTTTACCCTTTTATTGAATATTAATCTGGAATGTAGGAGAATATTTGTGCAACACTTGTAATGCAGCAACCATAAAAGCTTGTGCAATCTTAAGCATACTTCTCTTTTGATATTCATGACTACTAAATGTGATGGAATATAAGTTTGACAGTGTAGCTTCTTACTGGTTCTTACTTGGAAAGATGAACATCAATTAGTTTCAGAAGTTTTTCCTTTCTTTCTTCAACACCCCCCCCCCCCCCCCCCCCTTGAGAACTTTTTTAACCATCAGAAAGATGGCTACTTCTCAAACTAGAAGTTTGACTATTGTCAAAGCCTCTATGATCTCTATGAACTAATAGCTGCTGCAAAATTATGATTTTGAACCAGAAATAGAATGGGCCTTGTCGATTAGGAGAGATTAATGTATTGTTCATCGGTTTCTTCTTCTTCTTCTTCTTCATTAATATTTTGTAGCTGAATTTGACTTTGTTGTACGGATGTATTTCAAAACATATATACTGCACAGGAATGCTTGTAGTTCAGGCAATGACAACAGTTGTGTATTTACTTGCTGGTCATATTTCTGTTCGTTATTCTCATCCTTCTCCCATCTTTTTGTGTACCTGCTGGGAGGTGTTGTTCTGTTGTAAAATTTTGGATGACAATTTGTTTCTTTTCTTATAAAAATGTTTCACAGTTCAATAAGAAAATTCTTTTTTGGTCTCTTATTCAAATTTTTAGATTGCATTCCATGGCATCGTAATCAACAACAAAGAAATTGTACTTCGTGGGGGTGAAGCCCCTGTCCGAGTTGATGCTGAAGCTCTTCTATCTGTGGAGAAACTTCGCCCTACGGCAGTACTAAATAAGGTAATAAGAGCTGTTTGTTAAGGTCAAAAGCCATAGATTTTCCATACCTTTACTTATTATACTTTACCAGCAAAGACTATTTTCATTGTCTTCAATTTTCTTCTGTTTCTGGGTATATTTCTTCTCTTTGTTCATAGATGAAATCTTTTTGCAGGTAAGAGTTCCATATCGTCCTATTGATGCTAAACTGAGCATGCTAGCAGCAGAGCGGGACAAATTGCCGTCAGGCAAACAGACACTGGCACTAATATTGACGTGGGTTCTTGTTTAGCACAGAATTACTTTCTTATATCATCTGACATCACTTATGGTGGTGATAACTGACATACTCTTGCCCTCTGGTGTTGCAGATACAAATTCAAATTGGAAGATACAGCTGAGATAAAACCTCAGATTCCCCTACTTAACAATCGCATATATGATAACAAGTTTGAGTCTCAATTTTACATGATATCAGATCCAAACAAGGTGAACATCTTCTCTTCTTAGATACTTACTGTTATCCAGTGTGCTCGTCACACGTTAATAATTTCTTCTTCTTGCTGTAGAAAAGCTTGTATCTTTTTCAATCATATTTGTTCTGTTCATATTTTGTCTAATGTTGTAATGTTTTTTGCTCCTGCTCGCTAAGGATTGGATTTGTTCTTGATTTGACTTTATTATGTAGATATACAAAGAGACAACCACATATATAATTAAGTACCTGTAACGACCCGGCTCTCTCGCTGGGGCCTTCTTCGTGTCGTACTCATGGTCTTTCCACTCCCCCTGGTCGTCCCGGTCCTCAAGGGGCCTCCAGCCTCGTTTCCAGGAAGTCTAATGGTAGTGAGTTTCTAAGAATTTTTGTACTTAACCACTAAAGTATAAGGTTTGAAATTCATGGAAGGCAAAAATCCACTTCCTGGAAACGAGGCGGCGGCCCCTTGAGGACCAAGACGACCAGGGGGGAGTGGAAAGGCCATGAATACGACACGGAGAAGGCTTAGCGAGTGAGCTGAGTCGTTACAAAAAAGGCTCCTTTGTAATGAGGTTTAATGGTAGTGGGTTTTTAAGAATCTTTATACTTAACCCATAGGTACAAGGTTCGTAACCCATGAAAAGCAAAAATTCATTTCCTGGAAACGAGACGGCAGCCCTTGATGATCAGGATGACCAGGATGACCAGGGGGGAGTGGAAAGATCATGAGTACGACACGGAGGAGGCCCCAGCGAGGGAGCCGGGTTGTTACAAAAAAGGCGCTTGTACGAAACCCATGGAAGACAAAAATTCACTTCCTGGAAACGAGGTGCCAGCCCTTGAGGACCAGGACGACCAAGGGTTGCCAGCCTCGTTTTCAGGAAGTGGATTTTTGCCTTCCATGGGTTATGAACCTTGTATCTAGAGGTTAAGTATAAAGATTCTTAAAACCCACTACCATTAGACCAACCATACCAGGGGGGAGTGGAAAGACCATGAGTATGTTCAAAGAAGGCTCGAGCGAAGGAGCCGGGCCGTCACAGTACCTGCATACACTGATTCACAAGAATGGACAAAAACCTGTTTATCTTCACTTCTAAGTTCTAATGCTGGAAACAAAAACTTGATCCGTATGCATAGACATTTTACAGCAGCCCCTAAGGTGATGAATGATATATGCCATATCAATAAAAATGGCTCTACATTGAAAATATTCACATGCCAGTGAAAAATTATAGAAAATGTTTCCGCCACTCGAACAGTATAACCCTAACATCTACTTGCATACAATGTGCGTGTTAAAAAAGTTCTGAACGGAAAAATAAAATTATTATTTTGGATTCATTAACATATTCTTTAATGAAATTTAGATTCCATTTATTGATTTCATAAGTTTTTTGGTGTCCTCGTAATATAAAACTTTGGAGGAAAATGACCATGGATCTCAAACACCTGTTGATTGTGCCACCATGTGTTTGTTTCAACTTGAAAGTTTTTAATGAATGCCAAACTTATACAATTGTTATTTGCATTAGTTACAGTCAAACCTTGCAGTGCTAAAATATTAAAATGTTATTTTATGTCATGGAAAATAGTAGGATGAAGGATTTTGGAATTCCAAACTATGGAATCGGGCTTATTTCTCTTTACTTATTTCCATCCGCCCTTGACTGTAAACTTGCTTGCGGTTTTTCGGTGTAGACAATTCCTGTAAGAAAGTGACATTAGTTTCATGTTGTTCCTCGATGTGCTGCTTTTCACTTGGGCCGTGTTTGATTGAAAAGATGGAAAATGAGTGGAAATTGGAAGTTTTTGATTTGATTAATTTGCATGTGGAAAAAGTGGGAATTTTTTCAAGTTTTGTTGTTTGATTGACATTATTTTCCTTGGTAAATGAAGCAAAATTTAGCTATTTAAATAAAAAATTATATATATATTTTTTGATTTTTCACACATTTGTACTTGATAATAGTAATGTTAATTTCTTGAAAAAAAACAAGTCAATTAACAACAACAAAAATGATCAAACTTAACCAAACAAACTTTTCCACTAAAGGCAATAAGCATGAAAACACATCACGTGCTAGCTAAGGTGAAAAATATTTGGATGGACAAATTTTACCTATCAAACAAGGAAAAGATGGAAAAAGGCGTGAAATTTTCATTTTCCATGGCAAAAAAAAATGCTATATAAATAGCCTTAGTTTACTGATTTCTTTTCTGTTGTAGCGTGTATATGCCATGGGTGATGTTTATCCAGATTGTGCAAAACTTCCCAAGGGTGAATACAATTTGCAGCTTTATCTGAGGCAAGGACCTTTTCTCTGTGCAACTACTAAAATTGCATTAATTCATACAGACAAAACGTCTATTATGGACACCGGTCAAATCACTGTTGCTTTTGTCATTTTGATTTAGTATTTGAGATAACAAATATTTTAGCAGGTGAGATTTTTACTGATGTCTGAATATCTGGAACCTGTAATGTCTTAAATTGTTTTGTAGTTTGTACTAAGGTTTTCCCTATACATTTGAGTATTTCAAGCTATGCTGAAAGATAAGAAGGCTAGAAGGACAAGAGGGAGAAAAGAAAAAAAAGCTACATTAATAGCTAAAGCTTGAGGGAAGTTGGATACTGCATTCCTGATCTTCCATTTCGTTGTTTCAGGCATGACAATGTGCAGTACTTGGAGAAAATGAAGCACTTGGTGTTATTCATTGAAAGAAAATTGGAAGAGAAGGTAGATTACCAACATTATACTAATTGGGTTGAAAATACTGAAATTTCAAATGGGCTCTCTTGCAGATAATTTTACCTTCACCCTTTTAGGTGTCAGGATAATGTTTAATTTGACCGCATGCGAAACTTTATGATTTTTTTTCTTTGGAGATGTCTGTTTGATTCGCTTATATTTTTCTTGATGTAGGAAGTTATACGATTGAGTTTTTATGATCAACCTGATGGCCCCGTGATGGGTAACGGAAGCTTTAAATCTTCAACATTAGTTCCTGGGTATATTGTTTCCACGCTAATCTTGTCTCCTTGAGAGTTATTTTCATATGCTTATTATGTAATAACCTCCTTTACATTCACTCATGGTAGGGTGAAAGAAGCATTTTATGTGGGCCCTCCAACAAAGGACAAGCTCCCCAAGGTTTGCGTCCCTGGAAATCTTTCATGTCTATAAAAGAACCATCAGCTATAGCCTCCGCTCAATGGGAGAGTTGCTATCAGAGTAAGTCAATTTGATGTTTAATTTACTTGCAGAACACTCCAGGAGGATCTGAACTGGTTGGGGCAATTTCATATGGAAAGCTGTCGTCTGCAATGAACGACGTGGGAAAAAATCCAGAAAAGAATCCTGTATCTTATGAGATATCATATCTAGTGCCGCCAATTCAGGTTATGAAAGCTGATATCTTTAATAGTTTCGATTTATTATGGTCCGAGAACGTGAATTCATGCCTCGGCTGTGTTAGGATTATATCATTTTTTATTATGCTTGTCCTAGTTTTCTGTAACTGAGTTTATCTTCCGTTCAGATTGATGACGACAAGGGTAAAGGTTTTTCTTCAAGTTGCACCAAGAGTGTGGAGGAAAAGTTAGAAGAAGAGGTAGTGTTATAAGTTTATAGCATGACTTTAAACTTGATATGAACAGCAGCTTGCATTTTTAATAGTTTTGCAGAGTGGCTTATGGTTTTGGGATCATATTCTATATATTACGTTAGAGAGATTGATTACCAGTCCTTGATGTTAAATATTACCTCTTTACTGTTTCAATTCTGTCAGTCTTTTCGCTTCCGCCAATGTTGCAGAAGAAAATTAAGGTTTTATAAAATCTTCGGTTCTTCGCACCAACCCACCTTCCACCACATACACAGGAAGGAAAAAGGAAAACAGAAAAATAGATAATCAAAATGCTGAAATAAGAGGGGAGTGCAAAGTATGTGCAGTAGATGACAGTGTTGGCTATCAATGATTTTACATATTGGGCAATTCTAAGGTGGCGTTCTATTTGTATTTTATTTTGTATTTTCATTTTTGAAAATGTTTTATGTTTTTATTTTTATTTTCATATTTGCTGAAAACACGTTTGGTTTGTCATTTCTGAAAACTGTTTTTGAAAATGAAAAGCTGAAAAACACGTTCTGTTTGAAATTTTGCAGAATACTACTTAAACTATTTTTGATTAATTTGCGTGCAGAGTACTACTGACTCAAATTCAAAATTCCTTTCACAATACACTGAAAACATGGTTACTTTCAACACACTAATGTGAGCACTAAGAGTCTATATTAACACAGTTTGGTCAGGTTCGGGATTTGAGGAAGCTTTGGTTCTATTAAAATCCAGAAAATGCAATTTCTTTCACAACCATCAGAGTCCATTTATCAAGGCATTTTTCAAAATGTATTTTCGAAAATGGTAAAAAAACGAGTTTTTAGTGTTTTCGAAAATAAAAACAGAAAACGACCTTAAAACAACAAAGAGAACATAGCCTAAATATCTTAATTACACCGAAGAATCTTCTTTTGGTTTTTCAAATTGTGAAGATGCTTAAATTTGGAATTCATCTTGCCAACAGCTCCGCGATACCAAAATTAAGGTTCTAGCCAGTCTAAAACAAGGCACTGATGAGGAACGTGCTGCATGGAAGAAGTTATCCATCTCTCTTAAGGTCACTATTCTCTATATCTTTAGGCATCTTTTTTCAGAATTCATGTACTTGTGGATTATAATGATTACCTAGACTTTAATGGATATCATTTTGGACAACATAAGCAACTATTATTGGATAGTTATTTCAATCTGATTAAATTATCTCTACTTTTAGTTTTCATGAGCTTCCCCTCAGCTCATTTCTTTGTTACTTAATCTTTACCTTTTGAGTTCTTTAGATGCAATTTTGTTATATCGGTTCCTTATTATAATTGTTTACTTGTATGAATTTATTTTCAGTCAGAGTACCCCAAATACACGCCATTGCTTGCTAAAATATTGGAAGGGTTGCTCTCGCAGAAGAATGGTGAAGACAAGATTCATCATTATGAAGAGGTAAACTGATACAGAGATCAGCTTTCCCGTCTTCTGGTTCCAAAAGATAACTAGCGAAATTTAAATCAAATCTTATGTTAGTGATGCATGCTTCTTTCTTTATATTCATTTAACATCTTGTTTTATGACATGAATATTTGTGATTTGTAAGTAATAGAAGCTTCTCTGCAGATTATCACTGCTGCAGATGAGGTTATTGATAGTGTTGATACAGATGAATTGGCCAAATATCTTTCTCAGAAAACCGAGCCAGAAGATGAGGGCGCGGAAGTGAGCATCTACTTTTCTCAGTTGCTCCTCATTTTTCATCCTGAAATATTATGGGAAATCCATCATTTCTCATATAAATAACTATAGATCAATTTCTTACACTACTAATATGCTTCATTACTTAGAAACTGAAAAAGAAAATGGAGACTACTCGTGATCAGTTGGCAGAAGCCTTGTACCAGAAAGGAATAGCTTTAGCAGAGATTGAATATCTGAAGGTAAATATATTGGTATTCCATCCACTTATGCTGCAACTTTCCCTTTCAGATTGTAGTCATATGTTGTACTTCTCTCTGGGATATTTTTCCTTGGCCCATGATTAGGGCTCGACATAATGCCCTAAACTAGTTAATATAGAAGAAAAATATGTATGTATAGCCAAATTAGCACGTAGTTTGGTTTGTGAATTGTATGGATAATTATCACATTCTCAGAATCTCGAGTCATGGCATTTCCAGTTAAACCCCTTAAGTATGTCTAATCACGATGATTGTCGTTTCAGGGTGAGAAACTCAGGGATGAGGAGGATGCTCAAGCTGCATCTGATTCTCATGTCCTACCAGATTTGTTTGAAGAGAACTTCAAAGAACTCAAAAAATGGGTGGATGTAAAATCCTCCAGATACGGCACACTCTTAGTTACGCATGAGAGACGTAAAGGAAGGCTTGGAACTGCACTGAAGGTACTTTTATTTATGTCATAATCTTTTCCGAATCTGTTGGCTTGGCTTTTGATATTGATTCGTTGTTCAAACAGGTGTTAAACGACATGATCCAAGATGAACACCCTCCGAAAAGGAAGCTATATGAAATGAAGATTTCATTGCTAGAGCAAATAGAATGGTACCATTTGGTATCTTACGAGAAACTTTGGATGAACGTTCGATTCCCTGCGAGTCTACCTCTTTTTTAAGGGGTTTTATTCATCATTCAAAGCCATATGCAATACAAAAAGTACTGTACTTTCTTGTCTGGCAGGGTTTTGTAGCAACTCTTAGGAAGAAGGAAGCTCACTGTCTTTTACATGTCATGGGTTTACAAGAAATGAGGTTGTATTCTAAGTGACATTGTTTACATACTTCCTCATACAGTGGACTGTATCGTCAATTTGTCTCGTCTTTTTCCATACATTCTAGTGATCATTATAGCATGTTTGGTAGGGAAGCCTGAATAGTATTTCTCAGCGCTGAGGAAGAACAGAAGCTATAGATCTTGGATCTCAAACGATTTTTAGGCATCGAAATCTAATTGAATAAATGGTTTCAAACCAGCAATTCGGTTCAATTTTTGTAATTTCCTCTTTGTTGGTTTCTTTGTTCAGCACTGGATAACTGGATCGAGCAAGTCTTGTCGAGGCTGATGCAGGATTAGCTTTAGCATATGTTCTTTAAACAATTTATAAACTAAGCCCCAATTTGAAAGAAATTAAATTATAGAATTTTATAAATATCAAAGTCAACAATTCATTTTACTCACATTTCATTTACATATTTTATGAATTGTTATAAAGATTTGCTAAAAATCTGATCTTAATTCCCTACTAAACAGGGGTTAAATATTTATTTAGCAAAAAAATTTGTTTATAAACAAAGAATGTGATTTTTTAAGTTAAAATATTTAATTGAAAAGTAGTTTGAGAAAATGTATATGATTTAGAAAAATTTATTGTTTATAAACAAGTCACGAAAGAGAAGCAACTTAATTTTTCAAATCATAAATATATTTCAAAATCACTTTTTATTTATTTATTATTTTTTTAAACTACATATTTTTCCTTGAAAATGTATCTTCTTTTCAACTATACATTTATCAATAAAATAATATTATACTTAAATCTAAAAAAGATTATCTAATTTTTAACTACATATTCTCCAAAAAATAACAATTTTAAATACTTTTTTTTTTATAAAATAAACTCTTTAAAATGAAAACAAAGAGGGCTTCATTTATACATCAATTTATTTATGGTTACTGAAAAGAAGTTATTATGAATAGAATTTTTTGCTAGTTACAATATAGTTAATAATGTCACTGATAATCCAAAGTGAGAGGAGAAGTAACTCGTTGTGTAATCGGGTGAGTACATCCAGCATAATCTGTGGGGGAAAGTTCACGTGTTTTTCATGATGACATTTCATCAAGCCACGTGTAAATATTTATTCAGACGTGCATATATTTTTCTCACTGCATGCACATATAGAGTCAATTTTAGTTTGTTAGATTATGTTCAGGACCTTAGAGCATCTCCAATGCATTATGTAAATTATGGCTGACGTAATAATGAAATTGGCAGACGTCTAGAGAATGTGAATAAATTGACAGAGGAATCTTAATTTTCATCTCCAATAATTTCGTCTATATTTAAATATTGTTGATTATGATTTATGTGGCATTTTTTTAAATTTTCTTTTTAAAAACCTGGCATATACTTCATCTTCAAAGACATCTGCAACTCTAGGAAATCCTACAAATCCTCCCACGTCATTCTCAATCCCACATGCTGTTTAATTGCTTTCAAAGTAAACCTTGGTATTCATTTATTTAGAAAATCTTGCCTTCAAAGACATTTGATAGATTGCTTTATCGGAATCAAAATGGGTTTCGAACTAGGCTGACTCAAAACAAGCATGTGGCTATGGATTCGCGAATTTGATATAATGGTTTTGCTATCCAAAGAAAAGTGATTTAGCTAAAGAATTGTTGTTAGTTTGATTTATTTTGTTATTATTCAGTTTTTTATGTCATTGAAGTTGAGAGAAGCATATTTGCTGCAAGCTTCTTGCAATCCACCTGTTTCACAGCTGGTTTGAAGCTTTGAGGAGATGGACTGGAGTTTCTATTTGTCTCGTGGTAGGGCGTGGACGGAAGGTGATAGGTTCCTAGCAGAGGGCATGAATTCGATGAATTGATTTATTGTTTTCAAACATAAGTTAACCCGGAAAGATATGAAAGAGGAATATACGAAAATAAAGGGAAAAATATATTAAAATAATTATAAAATAAAAATAAATGCAGATTCATCAGGTTCGACTGAGCATCAAGATATAAACAGAGCACCCGATATTGTCAATTTTTTTTCCAGGCATGTCAGCTTAATATTGTAATTGATATTGTGCATTGACGAGACATTTTAAACAATTTTGTCAATTTGTTGACTTGTCAAGTCCTTTTTCCCAATTGACGGAGTGCATTGGAGATGCTCACAGGTGAAGCGTATGTGATAAGACAACAAATCCTTGTTAAAAACATTAGGTCAAATATTTGGTTTCTTTATGTATTCGATTTTTTTAATACTCTCTCCGTCCCGTAAAGATAACTTTGTATTCCTTATTTATCCGTCCCAAATTATATGACACTTTCCCTATTAAAAGTCAATATATTTTTAAGTTTTCTAATGTGTCATTATTTAATATCCATTATTATCAACGAATATAAAATAATTATATTTATTCCGTTATTGAATGTAAGGATATATTAGTAAAATATAAAAAAAAATTATATTTTCAACTGCATTAATTGTCATTTTCTCAATCTATGTGAAAATAGGAGTAAGTATATCTTCACAGGACAGATGAAGTATTTACTAGTGATGGCAAAAAAACTGATATGCCCCTCTGATCTGATCCGCCTTGATCAGAAAAAACCCTGATTTGCCCTATAATTGGCGGATCTCGGGGCGGATTCGAATTGGGGAAAAAATTTCGAGGCAGGGCAGGTCGGGGCTCGATCCGCCCCATTGCCAACACTAGTATTTACCTAATTTATCTCATGAATATAATAAATCGAGGATGAATTAAACATATCATTTTTTTATCAAATATTAGAAAAATACAATAGAAATTGGAGGTTACAAGAAAATTAGCAAATTTTTGTAAATGCAATTTGGGACATTAACAAATTACATATGTTGTATATCGAGTTGAGGTGGAAAATAAATTCAACGGTCAAAGAATCAATGCATCTTCTAGTCAACGAGGTGACTTGTAATATTTTGAGGTAACCTGGATATCAATGAACCTTGAAACAGGTGTGATAGACCAAAGCTGCAGACAGCCATAGCATGGATGAATTATCATGTCCACGTGATTTATGTGATCGAGGTGATTTCAACATGATTTCACATGTGCGAGGTGAAATTGTCATACCTGACCTGAAGGAATCAAACTGAGGTGAAAATGGAGGTTCTGCAGAATGGTCAAATCGCCCGTATTATGTGTAGTAATTATTATTAACTGAAATGTACCAGAGTAATCATTTCATATAAGTCTGTCAAAAATGTCAATCACCTAAGTTAGTCACATCTTAACGATATGATATAATGTAATAATTGTGTTTCCATTTCCTATATTACCATAAATAGTAAACATAAATGGTCATTGAAGGGCAATTAATAGCGGTACACTTTCGCGGTAAATATATATATATATATATATATATATATATATATATATATTTTTTTTTTTTTTTAGACACTAGACACCACATAAAAATCACCACTTTCTCGCCTCTTTCCGCCGCTATTCACCACTAGCAGTGTCAGAACAACTTAGATGATACCACGATGACTAGAAACTACCCCTTAAACAAAAAAAAAAGGTCTCAATTTTGTTGAAAATAATTCTCTAACAATATTTTACGTACGTTGTTTAGATTTTAATGAATTGTGGTATTTTAAATTTAATGAGCAATTCCTGCTCCTATCACTCACTACATAACTTCGGCCTATTAGATTTTGACTAATTCAAAGTAAATAAAATACAAAAATATAAAATAAATAAAACAAATGTACATATTCTTAACAAATTAATAATATTAAATGCATCTCATCACCTTGATTAACCCTGGCAATATGAAAAAAACACGCTAATAAGTCAATTCAGTGACCATTTGGAGTGTCCGTCTCACATGGGGGTGATTGGGACCCACATAAATGATAACAATAACAATAAAGATAAAAATAAAGAAGTAATAAAATATACGAATTAATGAATAATATTTGTAAGTCCCATAAAATATATGGAAAATAATATTTATATAGATGTTTTGTCCATATTGGTGTATAGCGTGTTGGCGATTTTGTGATTTATTAATTTTGAAAATGATGTGATAAATATATTAGTCAAGTGTTAAATTTATACGTAACTCAAGCTATAAACATATAATATGTTCAAACAGCATGGTTCAAAATATATTGATACAAAATGACCAAATATATAAATTAAACAAGGGCTTTGAACAAAAAATAAATGTAACCATTCATTGCTCAATAAATATATTTTATTCAAGAAATACATTAAAAAGAATTACAAACAATATCAGAATAGCACTTAAATTAATTACAAATCTGCATCCCTAATCAAGAAAATAAAGGGGTAGCTGCAAATAAGTTATAATTATAGAGGTTCAAAGATCACAGGAAGACCTTGCATTGGCCTAAGTGACAGCATAATAGAGGGAGAATGACAGTAATTTGGTGAAAGAGAAAAGGAAAACCTAGTCAAAATTAAAGTTAACATAATTTTATACTCCATAATTGTCAAATTCCTACCAACACACATTCTTCCTCCAAATCCAAATGGCAAAAATCCCATTTTGTGATTGCATTTTCCATATAAATTATCATCCTTAAATCTTTCTGGTTTGAATTCATTCGCGCTTTCTCCCCAATGGTTTTGGTCATGGTGCATCGATACGACATCAATCCACACGTTTGTACCATTGGGAATTACGAGGTTGTCCACTTTAATGTCATGTCTTGCTTGCCTCTGTACGTTGGGAGCTGGAGGGTACAAACGTAAAACTTCATTCATTACCCACCCCATCTGCATTAAACATAAAAGAGAAAATTTAGCTAATCAAGATTTTAATCTAATTCAAAGTCAACAATTAATTTTAAACACACATTTTATTAACTTTTATCAAAATCTACTAAAATTTAATTATTATCAAAAAAATAAACTTGTAATAATGACCTAATGGGATATGTTTTCTAGATTTCAATTCTCAGAATGAATCGGTTTCTGAGTAAAATTTCTCATCCAAGATGGTTGGTGGTAGTGGGTCCACCACCGTCCACGGCTGACTCTGGAAACTCACCGTGGTCGTTCTCAATTGAGCAGTCAATTAAAGCTCAACCACCACCCGCCGGGTGGGTGGAGTGATGCCATTGGTCAACATGTAAATCATGTGCCTAATAATTTTTTTTTTCAATAAAAAACCTTTTTTTTTTTTTTTTTTCACTAAAAAACATTTTTTTTTTTATATATTTCATGACAAGAATTGATTTCATGATCTTAAATTATATGTATCGATGCATTTATTTATTTAATTTAGTCACTCACTGATGAGACTAAATAAAAATTATCGTTATTGAACCAATAATTCTCTTTCTATTGATCACGACTCATCATGATTCCATTTTATCATCAATCTGATTCTGGTTCACATTTTTTTTTTCTTATCAATAAATATATCACTTTAGGTGTATGACTTAGATGTCTTGCATTTCTCGAAATAAGTAATTATTAGTACCCTATAGATAGTGTTTTTTGCAAGTTTCTTTATTTTTCCATTATCTGGTTTTGGCTAAATTAAAGCATTGAAATAACTTTACATGCATGCATAATATTATGAAAGGACAATGTTACCTTCTTTAGCCCAGCAACCATTGTCGCATCAATTTCTCCATTTCCAATCACTTCTCTGATTTCTTCTCTCAGCTGATTTTGCCACTCACGGTGCTGTGCAAGGAGGAGCAAAGTCCATGTCACCGCCAATGCAGTGGTTTCATGGCCGCCGAAGAAAAAGGTTTTGCACTCATCAACCAGTTCACTTGTGGTTAAGGTTCTTTTTCCTAGGCGGCCGTCCACCGTATTCTCCGCCAGTAGTAGACCGAGAAGGTCCTGCTGAGGCTGATGCCTTTTGCTGGATTTGCTTCGAGCGGTAATTATCGATAAGAGGAGGGCATCAACTTCCTTTCCAAGTTTTTTTGCCTTCAAATTTTGTTTAGGGTTTAAGACGTTGCTAAAGGGTACCCCTATGTAGCGGTTGGACTTGAAAAGAGTGATTTGCATTTGTCTTAATTTTTCAAACACCTTTTTTCCGTTTTCGTAACTCATGCCGAAACTTGTTTTCGCTATGATCTCTCCGGCTGTGCTTATGATTTCTTTCTCAACGTCGATTTCTGGCTTCCCGGAGTTGACTAGGATACTCCAACGATCGAGCATACTGGTTGCAGACTCCACCATTAAACTTGACATAGCCTGTCAAATTAGAACCAAGTTAAAAATAATAATAAAAAAAAGACAGTCACGAATATCAAATTTCTTATTGTCAATAGTTTTAGATTCAAACCTTGTCACTATAGATATTTACGAAAATATCCATGTGTGTTAGTTGATTAAAAAAAAAAAAAAATTGAATACGTTCGCAAGAAAGAACATGTAAAGAAAAAAAAAAAAAAAAATCCTCAAGGAGAGGATTAGAATATTCGGATTATAGAATATTTTTTAAATGGTACGAGGATACAAGATTGGTTGGTAAGAAAACTGTTTGGTGTGCGTAGAAAAGTTAGCATGTATTCTTTCTGCATGAAAATATATATATATTCACATTAGATTTTACCTTCAAGTTTGGCGGAGAGAATGCCGGAGTTATAACATGGCGGTGCCGGACCCATTCTTCACCTTCAACCATTACAAGACCATTGCCAAACATGGGTTCTCTGTCATTTTTAAAAACAGTTGGCTTTCCCCAACTCTTTCCTCTTACATCTGCAGTCATCTTCTTCAGAAATTCTGGGTCTGCAATGTAAAGGAATGGCTCTGTCCCCAGCCAGTAGATGAATACTTTCTCTACAGAAACAACAAAGAAACAAGTTAAGTTTTGCTGCAATACACAAAAAATTATTCATACATGTTTTTTCTTATGAATATATACAAATACACATATATAATTAAACGCGGGCTTAGCTTACTGTAGAATTTCTGCCACCGGGCGAAGTATGGAAATGCAGCAGAGTGGATATCATGGGATATGATGCTGGAAGATGGGGAAGAATCTTCAGATTTCTTCTCCTTTTTCATGTCACTTAAATTTCCGAAAGGAAAACTCGGTTTCGGCCCGGAAAACCCATTGGCCTTGAGCTTTTTATAAGCCAAGTTAGGCATAATCCACCATGAAAATAACAATCTCCCCATCACAATGGCAGTTATGGCAAAAGTAATACTTAAAAAATATTGAAATGACAAGTCCATCACTGTCTCACTCTCGATCTCTCTGAAATATTTCTCTTGGAAGCAAAGAATTTGATTTACTCTTGTATTTGATTAGGAGTTTGTGATGTGTATCAATGAGAGAGCATCAAGGGGGTATTTATAGGATCAAAGGAAAAAAAATAGAGGAATTCTTAATTTGGTCAAACATATGGCTTATGAAACCGAGTACACATTCTATATGTTGACGCTGGCACATTTTTCATACAGTCATTACCTAATAAATAGACATGTGATACAGGAAATTAAATATCTTGACTATTCATATGAACCAACAAGAATGTAAATATATTTAAAATTGATTCAAACACAAAATTTGATCTACTTCTGCTCCGGCCAACATTTTTCATGGCTCAAAACTTGGAATTGTATAAAGTCAAGAATAAAAAAGGAAATCAAAACACTTTTTCTCATCTTGACGAGTGTAATGTAAAATTCAAAGGTCAATATTTCCTTTTTGAGAAACAAATTGCAGTCATAATAGGCAACCCATACATAGTAATATCATTCATTTATATACTGTTGGGATGCAAACAATCCCACATCGGTTATGAGGAAGGAAATAAACCACCATATAACCTAAATGAGCTACTCCACCCATTACCAATTGGTTTTGAGTTGGAACCTCACTTGGGCCTGGGGTTTGGGTTTGGGATTGGCAAAATTAAAATATCCATGATTCCAACAAGTGGTATCAGAGCCGAAAAGATTGTATGGTGGATGTACGTGACTCCCAAACAACGGTAGATGAATCGAGATGATGAGACTCAAGATGAAGAATTCCTGTGGTTTCTCACGAGATGGAAGATCCATGGTAACATAGTGTGCAACGACTATGGTGGATTATCTCGGTGAATGGTGATCTCCCTGGACATGAGGAGATGTGATAGGATTTATCTTAAGGGAGGGCTAGATGAATCGAGATGATGAGACTCAAGATGAAGAATTCCTGTGGTTTCTCACGAGATGGAAGATCCATGGTAACATAGTGTGCAACGACTATGGTGGATTATCTCGGTGAATGGTGATCTCCCTGGACATGAGGAGATGTGATAGGATTTATCTTAAGGGAGGGCTAGATGGGTCAGGTGTATCTCGTGGGCCTTGTTTGAGGGAGGAATTGTTGGGATGCAAACAATCCCACATCGGTTATGAGGAAGGAAATAAACCACCATATAACCCAAGTGAGCTACTCCACCCATTACCAATTGGTTTTGGGTTGGAACCTCACTTGGGCCTGGGGTTTGGGCTTGGGATTGGGCAAAATTAAAATATCCATGGTCCCAACATATACAATATTTTTAGTTATTATCCTTATATACTTTTAACTAATTCCAAACTAAAACTGGATACTAATTAGAAGGATCGATCCATAGTCTCGTCTGTTGTAAGTGTGAAAGAACTAGTATAGTGAGAGGTGAACAAAATCTTGAAATCATTTAGAACACACTAAGTAGAATTTCACAACAATCATTCATCTTGTTGATGTCAAAAATATATAGTTCGACATTGTTAACTTTATATTATTGGCATTTTCTATTTTTTCAAAAATGTGTAATTTAAGAAAACTCAATTCAATTACTAAATACGTGTCACTACAAGAATATGGAGCAACATGGGCGACTATTTAGGAGCGACAAGCACGTCGTCCCTATAGATTCAAAACTTATAGGGATGACTCGACAAAGTCGTCCATATAGGATACCAGACCTATAGGGGCGAAATAAATCGCCCCTATAGGTATAACAATCGCCCCTATAGGTTTAGCAATCTATAGGGGCGACAAATGTCGCCCCTATAGGTCCTAAAAATTCGAAAATTTTCAGCTTTTAAGACGGTAAAAATTAGCGCGCTTAACCCAGTTGAAAATTTTATCTATAGGGGCGACAAATGTCGCTCCTATAGGTCCAACATTGAAAAAAATCTCATCCTTTCAACCGGGGAATTGGAAGAGGGCATTTTTGGATCTATAGGGTGATTTCTATAAATTTCCTACTTCCCCATTTTTCTGCGCCCTTCTTCTCCATTAGTCTGCGACTGCGCCCTAATCTCAAATATCCGAGTCTCAATCTCCACCACTTCTCTCTCTCTCTCTCTAATATCCCCACTGTCCTTGCAACACGCAGGAGATTGAATCCCGAAACCCATCTGCATTTGTTCTAAAAATGATTAAGTGCTCCGACTCTTTATGTAAAACCCAGGTTAAGAAATAAATACTGGAGTTATATTTTGCTTGGTTTTGTCTATGGTTTTTATTTGCAGGAATCCAGCAAATCTCATACTTCAGCTTGACATAAAAGAGGATGTAACTACAAAAAAATCTAGTTGCTTGAAGAAATTTTTTGTATAGCTTATCTTTTCTTTGGTTCATTAGCTAACAGATAGATGTTTGTTTCTTTTTAAGGGTGGTGTTGGATGCTCAAATAATTGCAGATCTGAAGGGTATAAAATGATAGTGAGTATACTGCCTGATATTCTTGAAGAAATGCTATGAAGTACTTCCTGAAAATGGGAAAGTCATATTGACTGAGTGCATTCTCCTAGAGGCACCAAACACAAGGAAAGAGAGGAACGAAAAGAAATTCAAGGCATTGGCTAAAGGGGCTGGATTCAGGGATTTTCGAAAGGTTTGCTGTGCATTTAATTCATGGATATTGGAATTTTTGAAGTGAAGTTAAACCTTTTGATGATTTTGAGATTGTATTTTGGTTTGCAAGACTTTGAAGTTGATAAACATTTTTTTTTTTTGGCTTTGCTTGGTGATGGACGATGGGCAGGAAGTTTAAGCCCCAGCTGGGTTGCACTGCAATGTTAAAATTTTTTTTTTTTTTTAATAAAAAATTATATCTATAGGGGCGACATGTTGCCCCTGTAGGTAATTCTTACTAAATAAATGATTATATCTACAGGGGCAACATTGTCGCCCCTATAGGTTGATACACTTTCAGGGGTGATAATTGTCGTTCATAAATATTTATTGCAACGAGACTATAGGAGCGACATGTTAGGGGCGACCTCGTCGTCCCGAAAGACCTTTAGAGGCGACTTGTAAAGCTATAGGGGCGACAAAAGTCGCCCCTATTAATCTCGATTCTTGTAGTGTGTATTTAGTAGTTTATTAAGTTCAATTAAAATACGCAAATATTTCTGGAAGAAAAATATATCTCTTATTTTCGTGCCAATCAATTTATTGTTGAAAGATAATGATCAAGAAATATTGATTTGATTAGGATCATAATCTCGGAATCTTGATCTCGATATCTTGTGATTTTGGTAAAATTTCTTGATCTATTTTATGATTATTCTTGACACTCAAGCTTATCCTTATATATGGTAAGTTTCTTCTTGTTATGATCGAGAATATCTTAATCTTATCTTTGCATATGGTAAGATCATCATCTTGATAAGGGCCGATCTTATTCAAGTTTATCTACATATGGTAAGATTGTTTGGTAGAAAATCTTGATTGTAAAGATTCTTGATAGGGCCGAAAATATGGTTCCTATTCTTGGTGTCCAAGTCTATGTTAATCACTTGATTGGTAAATGATTAACTTATGGTAAGATCCTTCGTGATTGATCTATATCCCGATTTATGGTAAGATTTATTTAAGAATAATTATCTTATCTTTCTCTAATTATCTCTGTTATATTTTGCAGGTAATAGAGATCTTTTGCAATAAGGAAACTTGGAAGTCAAGTAACTTAATTGAATTTAAATAGAAGAAAAACGAGACGTTTTCTTATGACGTGTAAAATACAAAATCCTTGTGGTGCTTCACAAATACACGTCCACTACATTCAAGGAGTCAAGAAGCCAATTTTTCGTGTGGTACACAAATATTGAAGACTTCAATTGTGTTGTGACTTCGGTACTCCAAGAGGAGGAATCAATCACTTAGTGAAGGAAAGAATTTCAGCGTGAAGATCAAACAGGAGGTTTGGATCGTGTTAGAACGGGAGTTCGAGGTTGCTGAATAAGTGTTGCAGATTCAAAGAAAACTACCGAAGAGTGGTGGGACTCCAACTTATATTACATGTCATAGAAGGATCAGGTAGTGATCTATTTCTTGGGTGTTTGATAAGTCTATGCGTAGATTTATCCAGTAGTTTAGATTGATCTGTATAAACTCATTCCTTATATAGTGATTGGTTTTTGTCCGCAGGATGCGGGCCGTGGGTTTTCCCTATTAGGTTTTTTCCCACGTTAAGTTCAAATTATTGTGTTCTTGTCCATTTACAATTCTGCACAATTTATTCTGTTCATTTACGTTTTACTACCCAGACGAATCAGTATCAGCAAGATTCATCTGGTATTGCGCTAAAACAGATTTTAACGATTTACTGTTAATTGATTACTGTCCAAACTTATCTGTGACAGTCTGTTGATAAAATTTAGAAAACCTTAAATTTTCGGACATCATTCTTGTCCGCATAATAGGAATTGTATAAAAAGTATATAAACTATAAGATAGATTGCGGTTGAACTCACGGTCGACTTGAATATATTTTATTTGTTGTATATAATAATAAGTTAAAAGTCACTTGTCCTCTTCTTTCCTCGTTTACCACATTTTATACCAATTCGTCTCCTTCCACAAGTTATGCACATTTTTCCTTATTCCAGCCTTTACGATCTTTATGTTTTTGCCAGATTTTGGGTATTAATTTGACTTTACTTTTCCTTTGAAAGAAGCTCGATATTTTGTTGGATATGAGGATTGGTCAATTCGAAGCCTCCATCAGCTCTCTTCCAAGTTGGTTGCTCAATCATGTTGATTACATTTTTAACTTATTAATTACTTGAGTCTGGATGTTGAGTTTGGACTGATAGTGGCTCAACAGTGTTTCTGATCTTTGGGCTTGGGGCGGCCCAATGGCATGCTTAATTTACAAATTGAGTTGTTGGTCTAAGCCAATTTTGTATCATTAATAGTTGCCCCTTTTTCATGATTTAGTATTTCTAACATTTTGAATACATGAAAAAGTAGGTTTTTTTTTTTTTTTTTTTTTTTTTTTTTTTTTGGGCCAGCTTGCATGCGAGTTGTTTGTGCAAAGAAAAGGTAGTGAGAGTGGGTCGGTTGCTAAAAGTTGGCCGAATAGGCTCAGATCGCATTGGAGCGTACTGATAGTTTGCATGGAAGCGCGTTTAGAGTTCGCATGCAAGCAGTGGCGGAGCCAAAAACTAATTTCAGTGAAGTACAAGTTAACTATAAAAAAAATTTGAAACAAAAGATTTTTCGCTAATTCTTAGTCACTAAGGAGGCTCCATTTTTTTTATTTTAAAGGCAGCCAAACATTTTAGGTGAAGCCCTGAAGGTTAAAATATAAATGGTCTTGAATTTGGGTTAAATGTATTTGGACTTTGAAAGGGGCATAGGAATTAGGTCTGATACAGAATATTAGGTAAAAAGTTTTTGGTCTAACATTTAATTTAATTTAAAATCATTGGCCCCCACTTGGCTCTGCCACTGCATGCAGGGGCGGACCTACTCACTGGCAAGGTAGGGCATATGCCATACCGAAATTGTTGTGAGTTGAACAAAAAGTAATAATTTAATAAAAAAAGGAACTAAATTGGCTACTTTCGTTTTATTTTTTGGGACTCTTACTACTATTAATCTTACTACTATTAAAATTGAACTTTCAATATACCATTTTGAAATACTCACGACCTACTTTCCCGCGTCATTGTCGAAATACAATACGGTCAATCGTAACAAAAGTTACTCGTCAAAATATGTCATTTCAAACTAGCATTTCAAAAATGTTGATCACTTTCTTTATTAAAGTTTTTGGGGGGCATGTACGTTAATCAAATACGTGTCTACAATATGTCATTTCAAAAGACATTCAAAGCTTTACACGATTGTGCTCTCAAATCATCAAGATAACGAAACCAAGAATTTGTGCGTCCTGAATATATACGTATAATTCGTCGTTAATAAATTTTAAATAAAATATATGTGTGTGCAAATCATTTTGCGCGCGCATAAGGAAGAAGAAAAATTGGGTAATTGGGTTGAGGTTATTTTAAAGTAAGTATCAAAATTGGACTATTTCAAACAATATATGACTACTTGATATTAGATTTGGTACTCAAAGAGTGGCTATATTGCCATCACATAACTTATTTACTACACCTCATTTTTTAATATTTCTTTTGTTTACAAAAATAGACATAAATAAAATTACATAAATATCATTTTAATTTTTTCTCACTATTTTTTTTATATACACCACAACTTTAAAATAACCCTCTCCTTTCTATATTTATTTATGTTTCTAAATCATTTTGTTCATCTTCTTTTTTTTATTCTTAATGTCGAATTCACGGGTGCTACTTCTCGACCATTATCTTTCATGGTACTCTCTTCTTTCTGAATTGCATCAGGCACTTGTTTTGGTTAAGGAGACTTGGAGACGAAGTTCCCAGGGAAGTTTCAAATGATACTACTGCAATGGATATCTGGCTTAAACTTGGATTTATAAAGAAAACAGATTACGATATATAGTAAAAAAGAAGAGGACTACTTTAGAAAGATTGTCTTGACTCTTGAGAAGAAAAAGAGAGAGCGGAGTGATTCTGGAGACGCAGAGCAGTGGCATCAGACGGATATGAAAGTGATGGTGGTTTATAAATTATATGTCTCTATTGAAAAAAATGGCAAACCATGGAAATTAGATTTTAAAAGGCCTACTGATGCTTATTTCATCTATATGTTTCTATATGTTCATTACATGCTTATATCATTTAAGATAAACATGATAGGACAAAGGATAGAAAGCACGGAAACCTTTACGGGCCAAGCGTTTCGTTTCGACAACGTTTCAAAAATTCGAAAACTCACAAAAACTCTTGGAAACTCCGAGGAAACTCGAAAAAGAGTTTTCTATTTTTTAATTAATTTTAGAAACTCTTTGGAAACTTTCGAAAACTTCTAGGAAACTTTTAAGAAACTTTTACACCAAAAGATTACAAATTTCATTGGAAGTAACTAACTTCTTTAGGACAACCTAGTTCTTCATCATGTTCTTAAAGGAATTGGAGTACATATTTTTTTATTTATTCGATGAAGAGAAACAAATTAACACAAAAACATGCTGAAGATTTTGTTCACAGTAACATACGTCTTTTATCGAGAAGAAGCCTACAATATTATGTCAAGGAAACTAAAATGTAGGATATAGTTGAAGATCAGTTTGACTTTTTTATATATATTTCCTGCAATTTTTATGGATCCTACAAGAAATAATTGTTGACATAACATTTATTTATATTCCAATTCATTCACTTCACTCATTAATCCATCCAAATTTGTAATTGTTTTAACACCGATGAATCATTTCATTGTACGTGTTTTTCATATTTTGAAAATCAAGCTAATTATATTCAGGTAACAATATTCATACAACACATTTTTTTAAATTTACACCATAGTTTAATTGCAAGATAGATCTTCGGTGTTTATTTAGTTTTGCTTTTATATCCTTAACTTTTTTTAATCGCATTGTTATTTATAACATTCAATTAATTAATAAATTTTATTTCTAATCACAAATTCTATTCAAATATTATGCTAATTTGCATTGAAAGGATGTGCAATATTTTTTTTTAACTTTTGTATTAATTATTTATTTTGATTATTTAAAAATATGAGAGATAAATAAGTGTTTTTCGCCAACAAAACAAATATATTGAATGAAAATCGTCTCAAAAGACAAGATGTGAAAATTAATAAAGAGTTGATTTGAAAAAAAAAATTACAAAAAATTTTAATATAACTATTATAATTTGAAGTAGTTTTATTGTTTGTTCTTTTTTGTTTAGTTAAAAATATTAGTAACAAGTAAGTTTGTTTACATTAATATTCATCATTTATTGCTTTATAAAAAATAAATTTTATAAAGAAATTAATACATTTGGAAAACTACACATTAACTTTGAAAAACAAAAATAGCTTTGCTTTTCGTGCATTATTTGTGCATTAATTAGATTAATATTTTATTAAACTTTAATATTTGTTCTTTTTTGTTTAGTTAAAAATATTAGTGACAAATAAATTTGTTTACACTTTTTAATCGATTTTTTTTTCCAGAAAACGGTAATTTTTTTTTTTAATTTTTTTTTAAAGAAAACGGTGACTATTCATTTTTTTTTAATTATTTGAATTAAACTTGCTAAATCGACGTAAGAGGTACTGATGATAATTAATAATTTATTGAAACTAAAATTAATTATTATGTCATCACATTAATAAAATTTGAATGGTATTATGGAAATCATTTTACGTAGTGAAATTAATTACTATGTTATGGATGACGTGTTGACTGTATTTGGCCCCTGTTGGAGACCCATTATTTGGAATAATGTTATTTGAAATAGTAAATTTTTTGGAGATGTGTAGTTAAAAATTGGAGAATATTTTTGAACTTATGTGTAGATTATTTTATTGGTATAATGTGTGGTTGAAAATGAGTTTTTAAAAAATGAGATTTAAAAATAATAGGTACAAAATAGGGACTTGATGATGCGTTTAGTGCAATGGGAAATGAAATTGAAATTATTAAGGATGTTCATTTTAATACTTAACAACGCTACTCCAAAAAATGTGCAAATATCTGTTATTTTCGATAAAAAAATAATATCAATTTTTTTTTGAACAACAACTTCAAATTTTTTTTAATTTTTTTTGTGAAAAAATGTAGAAAACTTAATAATCATTTACTACTTAAATATATAAATTGATTTTTATTACTTTAAGAAGCTATTATAATTTGAAGTAGTTTTATTGTTTGTAAAATTTTATTAATTATTTTAATATATTATTTTTTATGCATTTTGTGTACGGGAGAAATCTTATCTTAATCTTAATATATTATTATTATTATTATAACAGGATAGTTGGCCCATGTTTTCCCGCCTAAACTGCTCTCCATTTTTTTTTTTTTGCCTTCCACACGGTCAAATTGTGGCAGTTATTTGTCTGACTTATGATGATGAGGATCAGTGCATTGGTACTGACAAATTGTTTAATCTTTTTTTTTTTAATCTAACTTTGTTTAATCAATTCTATAATGCATTGATTCATTAATTGGATCATTTTCATATGGATTTCACGGACAAATTATGTAACATTCAAGAATGAAAAAAAAAAAAACCATTTCCGTTTGAGAAATAGAAATTTTATTTATTTTAATTTTTTTTATCATTATTATATTTTGACATTAATAAAAATATCTACAAAAATATTATTTGTAACGTTGAACAACATTAACGCAAGAAATAAAAAAAACATTTTTATTTTCAAAAAATAAATTTAATTCACGCGTAATTCTTTTTCATGTATTGATTGATGTTTTGCACAATTAAATTGGAAAGTTTTAATATCCTAAATTTTAAGGATCCTAAATTTTGAAAGAAGTGTTTTGTAATTTACATTGAATTTTGCTATTGAAACTTTTATGTTTCTTCATATTCTTTCTCATAAAATATGAATTTAATTGTTTTCGTTGTGTATTTCTCACATTTTCATTAATTAATAATTATAAATTTTTTTTCCCGTGCAACGCACGGGTGCTAATACTAGTATTAATAAAAGTAGAAGTATAGCTTGCTATAGAAGTTATTGTTTTCCCGCTTAAAGTGCACATCCCTTATATGGTTTGATTAGTGTGAATGCAAAACGAGATTAATGTGAATACAAAATATTTATATGCCAAATGTAAATGCAAAATCTAGATAGATATGAATGCATTTATTGCCTTTTATATATATATACACACACTAATAGTCTACTATTATGGTAAATAATGGTTAATATATTTGAATCATTTTTAATTTTAATAATTGTGCAAAGATTATTTGATATAATAGTTTTTTAATATTCAACGTTGTTCAATTGTCGTATATTAAGATTAAACACATATTTTTAATTATTGTAATGGTGTTTTTGAATCAAAATTGAGAAAAATGTTAAATATGTGATGAGAATGGAGAAGTTATTTTTATATCTTTTGCATTTGTGTTGATTATGTATAATCATTAAATTTTAATGAATGCTTATCGATATTACGGGTAGCAATTTTAATTTATTGCACTGGTGAAAATCTATATTATATATGAAAGTAGGATAGTCTGACAGAATTAATTATTAAATTCTTTATGTTTTAGTATTATAATAAAATGTGTGGTTGAGAAAAATTTTGGAGAAATATATGTGATTAAAAAGTTGGTTAAAAAAATGTGTTATTTATAAATAATTTATCGAAAAAATTGTTGAACGAAGGTTAATATTGAAGAGTTGATACTTTGATTTCTTTTAAGTTAATATTATTAATACAATGATTAATATTTTTTAACAATACTTATTTTTGATAAATTTTTAAAGATTACAGAGTATAAGATTTTCGGTACAATTTCGTAATTTCTAACTTTACTCGATTGGCGTATCATAATAATTGCGAGATTTTCAAAATTATTATTTTGACTGCTTATTTTTGTAAATTAAGTTTTGTTCATTAAATTCAAATATTTAAATATATAAATTGACGTTTACTATTCAAAGATGTTTTTAATAATTTGGATTAGGTATATTATTTTTTAAAGTCTAATTATTATTAAAGTAGAAAATTATTTTTTATGCATTTATATATGTGTTGATTATGTATAAGCATTAAAATTTTATAAATACTTATTAAAATCGATATTTTGGATAACAATTTTCGTGCATCGCACTGGTGAAATATTAGTACTAGTAGTATATAATAATATGATAACTGTCACCATTTTTACTCACACACTTTCCCACCCAAAATTCTTTCTAAATGAGGAAATTTTTTCTCAAAAAAAAAAAAAAAAAAAAATTAAATGTAATTAATAAAATTTAGTATTAAATAAAAGTTGACAGTAAATGAAAGTTAATAATAAATGTATGTCACACACACATGTGTTTGTGTGTGTGTGAAGTTTTTATAAAGAGTAATGCTATTTATCTAAAGGTTGAGATCAATCTCAACTCAATTGGCACACATTTATTGGAGAATGAGGAGGTGTCCATGTGCACATGCACAAACCACCTCTTCAATTTTCGATGGGAGAGTGTCAACTGAGTTGAGATTTATCTCAACCTTGAGATATATAACATTGTTCTTTTATAAAATATATGTAGTCAATACATTAAAAATTAAACTTAATCAAAAATTAAAATACATTAAAAAGAAAATTTGTGATAAATTCAAATAAAATTAAAACAAATTTAATACAAAAAATTAATTATGCGCCAATTTTTAAGATGCGTGTGTATTTTTTTTCCTACGTTGATTATTGTTGTCTTTTTTTTTTTTTTTTTAATTTCAAATTCGATAATATTTTGTAATAAAATATAGTATGTACTATATTTTTTATTTGATATGATTGTATAATCAACATATTTTCATGAATTAAAAAAAAATGTCTTGAGCACCGTGCAAGACATTATCATTTCTTTAATGTGTGTGTGTGTGTGTGTGTGTGTGTGTGTGTGTGTGTGTGTGTGTTTAGGTATTTATAAAATATATGTAATCAATATATTAAAAATTAAACTTAATCAAAAATTAAAATACGTTAAAAAGAAAATTGGTGATGAATAGAAATAAAATTAAAACAAATTTAATAAAAAAATTTAATTAAGCCCCAAATTTTAAGACGCTTGGTTATTTTTTTTCTATTTTTATTAGTGTTATCTTTTTTAAAATTTCGTATTCGATAATATATTGTAATAAAATATTTTTTGTACTATATTTTTTATTTGATGTGATTGTATAATCAACATATTTTCATAATTTCTAATCATAATCATAGATAGAAATCTCGTGTATCGCACGAGTGTGATACTTGTATTTAATTAATTTTAATATAGCGTTTTCATAACTTTTCGTTTCCTACATTTTTCAAAAATCACGTTTCCCGTTTCGTTTCGTTTCCTTTTCGTTTTTCGTTTCCGTTTCCGTGCTACATAAGGATATGAAGAAATGATGAGCTAAGAGTTTGAAATGAGGTAGCCGCAAATTAGGTTTAGTTGAAGAAGCCAAGTTTGGAGAAGGGAATGAGTGGTACAACTGTGGTGTACAAAGTACAAATTCTATCATATTGTGTTTTTAAGAATTAGATAAAGGGGTATATTTGTATTTGTATTATAGTTTATTTATAAATAATATATTTTATTAGTGGTGTAAATATAATATAGTGTATTTAGTATAAATTGTGATGATAATATATTTTGTCGTACTTAAAATCATCGATTTCAATTCTTTTTGTTCAAAAAAATTTCCAGGAGCTCCACTCCATATTTTTCACCCCCACAATATGTAATTCCTAGTTCTGCTAGTGCTAACATGAGACAAGTGATGAGTAGTATGACAAGGTCATAAGGACTTTTCTTGTGCTCCTTATCTCCCAATTTCTTGTTATATATCACCATTCTTTCAGTTTAATGAACGATATGTATTATGAACGTGGTGATTACTTATTTGAATTGAAAAAATAAATAAAAATCTACAACTCATTTAAACTATCTTGTCAACAATATTCATGCACAAGAATAACAACTTGAATATTACAATTTGCAGGTTCCACATAAAAAAAAATATCCATCTGCTTTTCGTGATGAAATTTAATCAAAAAATTAAATAAAAAAAAAGAAAAAAGAAAAATTCTGGTCTTTCTTTGTTTGGCATTTGTATGGATTCATGGTTGTCCACCTAAAAAGTTTCATTCATCACCTTCTATCCCGGAGTGTGTTCTCGGAGTTATACTATTCATCTTATTTTTCACGTGGATATTAACTATTTGGCACATCTTATATCCTATCATATTATTTAATAAAAGAGGCTTGCGTTCTTGCCACGTGTCGTCTTTATGTGTGGCGGTCTTCCTTTTTTTTTTTTCCTCCAAAATTTTTCCTCCAACCTCTTAAAACATCAATTATGGTCATCAAATTTTCATTTTATTTCTCTTTCATTTTTTCACTTTTGCAATATACAATTTGATCATTGATTTTCAAATTCATGATGTCTTGATATGTTGTAAGTAACTAAATTTGCATTTTAATCATCAAAATTTCCAATTGTTCGATCTACCTCCCTATACTCATAAATTTCATGCAATTGCTCAACACTTCTTTTAATTATATCTACGTATCAAAAAAAAAAAAAAAGTGAATGTAATGGCACGTTCATGTCGTCATGTGTCATGACCACCTTTAGTCACCCTAAATTTTTTTTTCTTTTTCTTTCTCCAACTTCTCAAAACTCACTTTGATCCTGGAATTTTCCTATCTCATTTTTTTTTTTTTTTTCATTTCATTATTGCAAGGTACAATTTAAACAAACTTTTCAAAATTATTTACTTTGAATTGTGTTCATAATGGTATTAAAACTTTATAAATTAATAAAAACTAAAATACAATAACATATGCACTCTTATGACATCGTTCGTGCAACACACCTACTTCAACTAACCAATAATAAAAATGATTAAATTGGTAATATTCTTATTCTCACGTGTCAACATAAGGTGTGGCTATTATCCATATATATATTTTTCCTCCAACTCCTTTAAAAAGTGTGAATAACTCCTTATTTACCTATTATATATTTGTAAAATGGTAAAATCAAGTTTTCAAACTATTTGTTATAATTAGACTCATAAAGTTATTAAATATTTATATAAAAATGAACTAACATATAGCTATTTATAAGCACCATACGTACAACGCACGTTGAAATCTCTAGTTAATAAACAAAAAGAGTAATCATTTTCTCACTTTCACAAATATTATTCAATGAAAATATTATCCTCTGAGCATTCCATATGCTTCATGACTCATTGTTGCCTCTAGTTAATTATGCGAATTTTTTAAACGAATATATGCCCAGAAAATAACATAATTAAGTATTGATAGTTGCTTGTTATACGTTTTTACGTTTATTGTTATTTTAATATTATAAAAGGACAACATTGTTTAAACCAAAACTTACAAGCTATATTAATCACTTATTTTTGTGAGTGTTCATTGTTCTTTAATTATGAAATGCTCGTTACTAGTTGACTCTTTTTTTATAGTGACAAATTTTTAGGTTTCTAGAAATGATTTTTACTTGCAATTAGGGGCGGAGTGGGTTCATCTACCCCACCTCGATTGGATTTTTTTGGTTTTTGGTACTTTTTTTTTTATTTATATTTTGCCGTCACATTATTGGATCTTCACTAATTTCCCCCAAACTTTTCAGTTGCTGGCTCCACATTATTGGCTCTTCACTAATTTCCCCCATGCTTTTCACTTGCTGGCTCCGCCCCTATGAGTGCAATGATAGCATACCAAGATTCAAAAGTAGGATTAAATGTTCTTTTTCCATTCACAGCGACATAGACGTGATCACGGATATATGTACTAGCATAAGAAGAAACTAACAGCATTTGACTATGTTTTTATATCTGTTCTTCAAACTATTCATTATTACGACATTCACATGACTGCATCTTTAATGTTACCAACTAGGCCCATTTTTTGTGAGGTCGATTTAGGTCCAACACTGTAGCGAAGTTATTTGACGTGGAAATTACACCCACAAAGGGTTTTTAACTTTCCACTTCAAATATTAGATTTACAATTTATTTATTCAAAACTCAGGTCAAAATTCAAAATTTAAATTAATGTACTACCCACACCCAACATTCACCCCCACGGGCAAGATCCAAATTTAGTGAACCTAATTAAATTCCATTCAACTGAATCTCTCCACCATAGCTCGATGATTCTCCTCCGGCTCAGAGACTGCGACGGTGAACGCGACAGGCAGGGGCAGGATGCTCAGATCTCATCTTTACAACAAGCACACAGACCCTCAGATCTCATCTCCAACTATCTTCAGTTTTCGTTTCTGCAAGGTTTTTTTTTTTCCGTCCCAACGATGGTAGTGTGCGTGGTTTGTGCAGTGTTGGTGGCGATGGTGGTGAGGTCAATGTGGAGGTGGTGAAGGTACTGTGATTGTGCGATGGTGGTCTTTGTGTGGCGATGGTGCGGTAAAGTGGTGTGTGTATGTGTGCAAAGTGTGGTGCGGCAGTGTGTGGTGGTCGTGGTGTAGGTGTTGGTGTGTAGTGGTATTGGTGGTGGGCGTGGAGATGGGGGGAGGGTGGTGGTAGTGCTCGTCTGCTTCGGTGGTGCAGGTGTGGTGACAGTTGTGGAGGATGTTGAGAAGTTTGTGTTGGTGTTTGGCGATGGCCGTGGAGATGGGGTGGGGTGGTGGTGGTGGTCGATTGTTTTGTGGTGGCGGTTGTGGTGGAGGGGTCAGATTGAGATTGATTGTGCCAATAAATTCGTAATTTGTGACTAGTAACAATATGTAACCTCGAAAAATTTGGGATTGTGACTAAATTTGTAATTTTGACTCACATTTATTTAAGTTGTGACCAATTCATTTATAAATTACGACCTAAAAATAAATCGTGATCGATTATTTTTATAATTTGTGACCAAAAATGAACTTGTCACTTATCATATTTATAATTTGTAATTTATAAACTTTGTGGTTTGTGACCGAGAAATAGACTGTGATCAACTAAATCGATAATTTGTGACCAAAGAATGAGTCGTGATCAAATAATTTATAAATTGTGATTTGTGACCAAGAAAACTAGTGATTTGTGAAAATTGTGACCTAAAAAATCTTGGTTTGTATCGAATAAAAATTGTGGCCAATGAAATTTGTGATTTGTGACCAATAAAGAAATTGTGACTAATAAGTTATTAAGTTGTGACCAATTGACTCAAGATTAAAATTGTGACCTACGAAATTCGAAATTTGTGATCAAGAAATAAACTGTGACCTAAAAAACTGTGACCGTGATCATAAACTTATGACTAGATTTGTGACTTGTGACCTAAAAAATTGTGACTTGTAACCATAATAAGTTGTGACCCTAAAAGTCATCCAAATGATTTTATAAATTGTGACCTACAAAATTTATGATATGTGACCAAGAAAACTAGTGATTTGTGAAAATTGTGACTTAAAAAAATCTTGATTTGTATTCGAGAAAAAATTGTGACCAATGAAATTTGTGATTTGTGACTAATTGACTCTAGATTTGCGACAAAAAAAATCGTGACCTACGAAATTCGAAATTTGTGACCTAAAAAATTGTGACTGTGACCATAAACTTATGATCTGATTTGTGACTTGTGACCTAAAAAATTGTGACTTGTGACCATAATAAGATATGAACTTAAAAATTGTGACTTGTGATCATAAAAAGTAAAATATATAATTAATTAAGACTTGATTTTTGAAATAAAACATTTTCTTAATTTTGAAAATATGTACTTTAAAAACCTTAATTAATCATTTTTTGGGAGGGGGGTCAAGGTTGGGTGGGGTGGGGTGAGGTCAATGTGGGTGGGATTGGGTGGTTGGGGCAAAGTGTGAACAAATAGAAGAAAAATCATTTTGGGGGGTGGGATGCGGGCTGGGGTGGGTCGGGGTCTATGGCTGGGGTGTGATGAATTTGTAGCGTTGTGATGAGGTGGGGTACGGTAGGGTCGAGTGGGTGGGTGGGTGGGGGTGGGTTAAATAATTTTGGAGTGAGGGGGTGTGGCTTTGGCGAGATCAATTTGTCACTTTGCGATGAGGTGGGGTGGGGTGGGATGAGATGGGATGGGATGAGATTGGAAATGGTAGGAAAACATCGAGCAGAAAAAAAATAATAAAATAAAAAAAATTGGGGTAGGGTAGGGTAGGTGGGTGGGGGTGGGTTAAATAATTTTGGGGGTGAGGGGGTGTGGTTTTGACGAGATCAATTTGTCACTTTGCGATGAGGTGAGGTGGGGTGGGGTTGAGTGGGGTGGGATGGGATGGGATGGGGAAGGGTAGGAAAACATTGGCAGAAAAAAAAAATTTGGGGTAGGGTAGGTTGGTCGGGGTGGGGTGGGGTGGGGTGGGGTGGGATAAATAATTTTGGGGTGAGGGGGTGTGGCTTTGGCGAGATCAATTTGTCACTTTGCGATGGGGTGAGATGAGGAAGGGTAGGAAAATATCGAGCAGAAAAAAAAATTGGGGTAGGTTAGGGTAGGTGGGTGGGGTGGGTAGAGTGGGTGGGTTGGTGGGGGGTGGGTGGGGTGGTCAGGTGGTGGGCGGGGAAGGGGCGGGGATGAGGGAGGTTGTGACATCAATGTATGAATTTTTGATTTAATATAGTATTAGTTTTGATATAATATATAATAGATAATTATGTTTATATTATATGTAATATTATATTTATTTTTAATTATGAAATACCTGCTTTTTGAAGAAAAAAAATGTTCAGTTTGTTATTTTTGAAAAGTGAAACTTAAAGTATTGTAGTTATGTATTTTCCCTTTATTGGGAAAAATACATATATAAGATATTTAATATACACAATTTCAATTTTAAGATATAACTTAAAAAATTTCAAAAGTTGGGTTGTAGTAATAATTATTTAATTGAATAAAATAATTAAAAATATTTTATTAATTTTATAAATTCAGGTCAAAACACAATATAAATACAGGTCACAAATTCCTGAAGTTGCAAATAATTTCAGGGTCACAAATTATCAAAATAGTAGGTTACAATAACATTTTTTTCAAGTCACAAATTATCAAAATAGTATGTCAAAATAACAATTTTTTCTAGTAACAAATAATTTCAAGGTCACAAGTTTTAAATTAATTGATCCTGAATTATTTCAAGGTTACAACTTATCAAATTATTAGGTCACCAATTTTTTAAGGCATAATTATCATATTATTAGTCACAATTCATTTATTATTTATTAGGTCACAACATATCTGAAAACTTGCCACCTCAAACAATCAAAACAGGAGGTCACAATTTATTTAAGATCACAAGTTACAACAAACATTACTTTTCTAATCACAATTTTTAGGGTCACATCTAATTCAATAGCCTTATTTTAAGGTCACAAGTGAAAAATATTACATATAACTTAGGATCACTTAAGGTCACAATCATCACCATCACTTTTGACCGTCGGACCATAACCACCACCACTTCCAAGTTCCAACACACAACCACATCGACCACCCACTGCAGCAGTTAGTGCAACCACGACCGCCTCCCTCCACTAACAAAACTATGACTGTGTCTGAGTAACCAAAGCCGCCAGAGCAATCACCTCCACCTCCACAGCCATCGGACCAACCACCTCTCGACCAAAATTTTCAACCACCACAACCGCCAGAGCAACCACTTCCACCTCCAACCACCTCGACTTCTGACAGCCCACCCCACCACACCACACCACACCACACCACAACCACCAACCTACTTGCACACCATCCCACGCACGGATCTGTAACCACCACAACCAACAACTCGCCTGCAAACCACCCCACAGACAGACGTGCTTGATGCCGACGCTGTTAGATCGATGCAACGGAGGCACCGATGCAATAGCGCAGTTGCTTGATTGAAGCAGCAGCAACGATGCTTACTTTGACATCACTGTCGTGCCGCTGTGTATCTTGAGTCTTAATATCGCATTTGAGCTTGCCGACGAGCGTCCCAAATTATGGGTGTGGCCATGGAGGAAATGGGTGGATGATGATGATGGGTGTAGTGGCTGTGGCCATGGGGGAAATTGAAATGGGCGGGATGGTGAAAATGGATGGAATGTATTAATAGAGAGAGAATAATTAGGGTTTCAAATGGTGTTGTGTGAGTTTGGAATAATTAATTTAATTTTATATTATTCAGATTTATTAATTAATTATTAAAATTTTAATAAAATCTAAAATTTGAATTTATTTAAGTTTCACCTCATTTTTTAATTTTGATCTTTAAAGGTAGGGATGACTGTAATTTTCACTTTATTTACTCCATGCATTGTGGCCATTTTTAGTGAAAATTACACACCCATACTTTTAAAGATCAAATTCATAAATAAGATGAAATCTATATAATTACAAATTTTAAGTTGTAATTATAATTTTAATAACTAAATTAGAATTATTCAAAATTAAATTAATTATTCAACCATATATATCAATCATACACTACTTCAAACCCTAATTATATTCTCTGATCACCATATACTCCACACACAGTTAATACATACTCTCAACAACTTAACCAGTTCAACATAGCATCGGCGATCCAAATCCCACCCCACTCAAAGCATGATTCAATTGTTAACCCTCCAATTTGCTCCTCTTCAAGGTGACGAAGTCATCGTGGCGTCTGCTTCTCTCTGCTGATGGGCGTTGCTACAAGTGGTTATATATGCTGCTCGTGCGACTCTTACTGTTGCTTACGGTTTCAACTTCAAAAGGAATAGCGGTTGTTGAGGCTCATGGTTTCGACTTCGATTTCACCGATGGCATAGATTCTCAGATCTGGAGTCGAGAATCTTTAAGGTCGCATTTAATAGTTTGGGTCATAGGTGGTGGTGGTGTGTGTGTGTGTGTGATGTTGTGTGTGCAGTTTGGCGGTAGATGTTGACTCTAATTTTTTTTTTTTGTTGAATTGTTGTCTCTGCTTTTTTTTTTTTTTTTTTTTTTGGTCTTTGGTTGAAGTTGAAGCGGCGGCGACGGAGATATTTAGGTCGTGGGGTGAATCTTGGGTGATGAATCCGCGGCCATGTTGAGATACTGATGGTTGTGGGGGTTTCGGAGGGGGAGGAAGAAGAGGTAGTAGTGGCAGTTGCGACGACAGAGCAGATGTTGATTAGTATGATGTCCTCATAATTTGATGAATATGACCTAAAAAATATGTGACCAAATAATTGAGAAGTCATTTATGACATAATAATTTAATAATTGTGACTAAAAAGATTTGTGACTTAAAAATAAATCGAAATCGACTACATTAACATTTGTGACCTACTAATTTTATAATTTGTGACATTGAAATCAGTTGTGAAGTAAAAAATTTGTTATTGTGACTCTAACAGTATTTGTGACTTAAAACATTTGTATTTTGTGACTTGAAATTATACAGTTTGTGACCTTAATATATATAATTAATAAAGTAATTTTAATTACTTAATTTAATTAATTTTAATTACCATTTGATTTTTGAAATTATACAAATTTCATCTCAATTTTGAAATTTACATTTATAATTTTCTTATTTATGTATTTTCCCCCATTTTTATTCAACCCGTTTAATAATGGGATATTTAAACTTTAAACATAGGATAATTGCAACCTACATTTTTCTTTCTTTCTCTCTTATATCCAAAGCCTAAATTTTAAAAAGAGCCAATATGATTCTTGTTTCTATTTCAAGATTGATAATTCTGATTTCATATATTTGTTGCTATATGTTGATGATATGTTAATTGCTGGACCTAATATGAATGATATTAACCTGTTGAAAAACAAATTGCATTCTGAATTTGAAATGAAAGATTTAGGGCATGCTAAAATTTTTTTGGGTATGGACATATTTAGAGATAAACAATCTGGGAATTTATTTTTAAACCAAAAGCATTACATTGGAAAATTTTTGACCAGATTTAATTTGATTGATTCTAAACCTGTGTCTCTACCTTTGCCTGCTTATTTTAAATTGTCTTCTGATCATTGTCCTAAAACTGCAGAAGAAGAACTTAGGATGAAAAATGTACCATATTCTAATGCTATAGGATCTGTAATGTACCTTATGGTGTGTACTAGACTTGATATTGCCTTTGCTGTGAGTGTTCTTAGTAGGTTTATGAGTAACCCTGGTGAGTTACACTGTGAAGCTGTAAAATCACTTTTAAAGTACCTTAAAGGTATTGCAAATCTGAGTTTAGAATTTTCTAGAACCAAAAATTATTTCAAGTTAAATGGTTATGTAGACTCAGATTTTGCAGGTAATATTGACAATAGGAAGTCTACTTCTGCCTATTTCTTTACTTTAAATGGTACATGTATTAGTTGGAAATCACAATTACAGAAACTTGTGGCATTGTCCTCAACTGAGGCAGAATATATTGCTGCTACTGATGCTGTAAAAGAATGTATCTGGTTAAAAGGTTTGTTGTCTGAAATCTCCTGTATTGATGATTCTGCTATTGAACTTAGTACGGATAGTTTAAGTGCTTTACACCTATGTAAGAATCCTGTCTTTCATAATAGATCCAAACACATTGATGTCAAATTTCACTTCATTAGGGATATAACTGAAAAAGGTGTTATTAAACTTGTTAAAATCCCAACTCAGTTGAATCCTGCAGATGCAGGAACTAAAATAATACCTATAAATAAATTTAAAGATGCTTTAATTTCTCTTGACTTGTTAGAATTTTGATACTGCTTTGAATTCTTATATTTACAGTGAGCTGATCCAAAATTGAGGTGGAGTATGTGAATTCAATTCTGGACAGCCCAATTTTTCAGCCCAGATTGTGGCAGCCCAAACTCCCTCATATGCTGTATATTGGACCGGAACCAATTTTCAAGCCCAAGTATCTGTATTATTGTTTTGGACCGGGATGAGATGAAAGCCCAAGTCTGGTGACCCGGATTTACAGCCCATCTCCTTCACCGACTTTATCTATACCGTTGGATCATCCCCTTTTGATCTCATCCCTTCATTCAGAGGATAAGGCTTGCTGGATACTCAATCGTCTCTCACTTTTTCAGGATCATCCATTCAGTTTCCTCTCATCTTCGTCTCTCTCATTTCTTACAAAAAAACCCTCATATTGTATCTGATTTCTCGCATCTCTTTGTGGTTTCTTTACTGATTCTTCGTGTAAAATCAGTATATCTGTGTGGTTTGTATACAGATTGTTATTCTGTATAGTATTCTTTGTGGTTTTGCGAGTTTGTTCTAGGTTTTCTGATTTCTTTTGTGTAAGAGACGCTATCTATGTATTTGATGTTTTATATCTTCGTGGTTTGAAGTTTAATAAAAGTTTCTGAAGTTTTTGTTGAGTTATTATTTCTTGTTTACTTTGTGGCTATTTCTGGGTATTGATTTCTTAACATTCTCCATGAACAGAAATATAGAGAGAATTACATCCTAAAAGGTTTATATATTCTCTAATTCACAATTCAAGAATTACATTATTATATTCACTAGTCCTAGTTCAATTTCAATTAATTAACTAGTATTTTCACTCGTGTGTTGCACGGTCATCATGTCTTCTCATATAATTACGACTATAATATTTTTCTATTTTTTATAAGAACAAACATATGTATAATGATATAAATAGAGTGAATACAACAGAGTGAATATTTCTACTTATTTGTGTTATATTATTTGCTCATACGCTTCGCGATTTTCACAATTAAATGTAGGATCACCAAAATTCAAGTACTCTACAACATTCGTATAAGAATTAGATAAGAAAAGTACATCAATATATTGTAAATGGATAAAAAATACTGTCACATGAGAGAAATAATTGAAGAAGTTCATAGTTTAAACAATGATAAACGAATGCATAGTTTTTAGATGGAAAATAATAAGTCATGTATAGGAAAATCATTTATATATGAAATTTAATCCATATGATTTAAAAATAAAATAAAATTGTAAACTATAAAAATTAAAAATTATTGTATTGTAATATTTGAATAGTAAAAAAAAAAAAAATGACAAATGACAAATAAAATATCAAATGAATAATAATCTATAACAATTACTACCCAATTACTCCAAAAAAATTTATTCGAGGATTACACCTTATATTGTTTGATCACCAAAATTCAAGTACTCTGCAACATTCGTATAAGAATTAGATAAGAGAAATACATCATTATATTGTAAAAGGATAAAAAATACAGTAGCATGAGAGATATAATTTGAAGAAGTTCATAGTGTAAACAATGATAAACGAATGCATAGTTTTTAGATGAAAAATAATAAGTCATATATAGAAAAATAATTTATATATGGAATTTAAATTATTTAATCCATATGATTTTAAAAAAAAAAACTGTAAACTATAAAAATAAAAAAAATATTGTATTGTAATATTTGAATAGTAAAAAAAAAAATGACAAATAAAGTATCAAATGAATAATAGTCTATAACAATTACTACCTAATTACTCCAAAAAAATTTATTTGAAAATTATATCTTAGGCTGTTGATTAAATAATATTGTCACGTCAAGCATGAATAAAAAAAAAAATGTAAATGGATAAAAAACACATTCGCATGAGAAAAATAAATAAGAAGATAATAACAAATTATTAAGAATTTCATATTTTAAACAACAATAAACTAATGCATAATTTTTCAAAACTACCATTGATTATCATAAAAATAATAAATGTCTTTAATTTACAATGTGTGTTCACATTAAAACTCTTATCTTCCTTACTTTTAATAATGTTATAATCTAATTACCCATTATACTACCTACCTACCACCTACCCCAATCACCCCCAAATAAACCTTAATTGTCACGATCCTCTCAGATCGCCTTAAAGGGTCTAAAACGTGACGTGTGTCGATGACATGTGTCAGTTAGATGTTGGACCCACCATCAAGACAACCTTGACTTTTCTTATCCTTCGATCATATTCTCTTTTTAAATAAATTTGATCTCGTGTGAATTTATAAAAAATTTGACAGAGTCTCCCCTATTATATTAACAAAACCAACTTGTAGTACAACAAAAAATCATCAACAATCATGCATAAATAATAAAAAACTTCTCAAATCTTCCAAGCACGACATTTTATATAATAAGATAACTAAAAATTATTTGTCAATTCCTTTATATGTATACAACCTAAAATACATAATTATCAAACCTATTACTGACAAAGCTATAAAATAATAACACGACCTATTATTTATGCTCAAAAGATAACTTCTAAATAGCGTATCAAAATTAATCATGGAAACCCCTGCGTTTTAAAACTCATTTGGCGACAAGGGCTCTTTTCACACTGATCAAAATCTTTTATCTTTTTTCCTATAATGAGGAGATATGGAAAATGTGAGCTTGTAACTCAGTAATTGAAGTTTCTGAGATAAATTATGATCTCAAAAATGATTTAAAAAAATATATTTGTCTCCATCTCTCAACAAGAATTTCGCACACGAGGCTCCTATCTTCCCTCACAGTGGCGATGCCCGAGGTTATTCATGGATTTTACAGTCATTTCTCTGGTGCAGTTGTTGTTTTGACTCTTCTATTTTGAGTTTGTGGTTATTGGTTGTGGTGCGGTGGTTGCAGTAGGTTGCGTTTCTATTTTGAGTTTGTGTTTTTTTACTACAAGAAAAACACTCAACAGGGACGACATAGAAATTATCCTTGTAGACTATAGGTACTTTTCCATCAAAAATCTCTCGGGGCTTCACTTCTTTAGATTTTGGCTTGACTGCTTCATATTTTGGCTTCACTTCCTTGAGCAAGTTATTCTCATTCATAAATAGAGAATAAAATTCAGTTTTGGTATTTTTGTGATTTTGTAGTTTTGTAATTGTTTATGATTTTTTTTCCCTTTAATTAGTCACTTTTCACTGCTACCGCCTTCTAGGTCGACTCCGACTTCTTCCCTGTTGATAGCTTAGTGAATGACGTGTGGTGATCTTGTGAGTTTCAGCAATCTTTTTTCTTGTAGGTTTTGGCTTCACAGAAGCAACTAGAGAACAGATACAAAGTTGCACAACAAGCTTATGAAGAGTGGTAAATACCCAGGAATTCTTTATTGAACTCATTTTGTTTTATAGAAGCCACATTTTTATCCTTCAGTTTAATCGTAGGTATCTTAAAGCACAACTTGCTCTTGGAAGAGGTGAAGATGATCTTGCTCGTGAAGCTCTTAAACTTACAAAACCTTATGCGGTAAGGAACTTTGAGAAAGAAAAGGAAACTAGAAACATGGCTCAAAAAAATAGTTGTTGAAGTTTCCAATAGACAAAAATGTGACGCAAAAAAATGCCTGAATTTTTTTTTTTTTTAAATAAAAAAGTATCTATTGGGACGACTTCGTTCGTCCCTGTACGATATGAGGACGACCATGAACATGAATTTAAATTAGTCTGTTGGGACGACAATATGTTGTCCTAATTGATCTATTGGCACTAATCTATTGGGACGACCATTTGGGACAACATTGTAGTCCCTTTTAATCTTTTGGGACAACTTTTCCGTCTATAGGGATGATAAAAGTTGTCCCTATAACCCCTTTTTCTTGTAGAATTTTGTTTTGGTGCGGTGGTGGTTTTTGGTTGTGGTGCGGTGGTTGCAGGGGATGGCCGATCTACATATATACTTGCGATCATGGTCATGAGTTTTTGGTTGTGGTGCAGTGTGCATTTTGTCTATTTATGGTGGTGGCTGCCATGTCTTGTGTTGTTGCGGTTTGTTTCCGCGGTGGTTGTCGTGGATTTGCAATGGTGGATGAATGTTTATGGTGGTGATGATGTGTCAGAGATGTCACATGTCAGGCCAATTTGTCTTCATCATCTCTAGTCGTTGCTATGGGTTCACAACAGTGTCTATGGTGGTGGTTGTTTGTTAGTGGTTATAGGTAACATATTAAAGGTCACATTTCACAGGTTATATGTCACATGTTAAAGTCATAGGTCACCTGTTAAAATTCAAGTCACAAGTTATAGGTCATGACTACATGTTAATGTCACAAGTCACACTTTATACATCGTATGTCACATTAATTAGGTCACATATTACAATTCATCTAATTATAGATAAGAGAATCCAGTGAACAACATGTTTGATGATGTCACAGGTCACACTTCAAATGTTTAGGACACATTTGATGTATTAGGTCATATATCACATTTGATGCATTATGTCATATTTCAAATGTTCAAGTCATGCATATATCACATTTGATACATTAAGTCACAAGTCATACTTCAAAAATGTTCAGGTCACACGTTACACTTTTTACGTCAAATAGACTTCATATGTTCACATGTTAACTTCTTTTTGTACTGATAACATGTTATAGATTCAAGTGCATAGGTCACAGTTTGAATTTTGTAAGTCACAAGTAACAGTTCACATGACACAATATTTTTAGATTTACTTTTGTAGGGATGGCATAAAAATCATAAATTAATGAACTCATGGGGCTGCATGTAGGTATAAACTTAATTTATTATGGTTTTGAATAATATTATCCAGTGTTGTTTAACATTCATTTAGTGACAACACATGATAGGCCCTTTATAAATGGACATAAATTCTTACTTTTAATTGGACCTATGAATTATAAAAGTACACTCACTAGGCGGGTGTTAAACCGTTGATACTGAATCACATTATTTGTTGCTTTTCAATAGACAAAAACTAACAAATAATAATACTTTTCACCTACATTACTTGGATGCAAATATTAATTGGTGTGCTTTTAAATGTTCCTAATATTCTCAATTTTTGTAGTGTGAGAACTGATCCTATTACATGTATATATATATATATATATATATATATATATATATATATATATATATATATATAACTTATTTAAGGAGTTTCATAACCGGCCAGTTATTTATATTTTTTGTGACCACTTCCTGTGTAGTTCGAGCCATTGACATGATCTTTTACTTTTTCAACTCAGGATATTTTTAGAAATATTGCTTTCTTGAAAGTAAAAAAAAATGTCTATTTTCTTGAAAGTTGACAAAACTTGGTTAAATGTTTCCAAGGGTAATTTTACTATTTTGGTATTAAAGGGAAGACAGAGAGAGGCCCCATATGCAGTCATGTAGGAGGGCAAATCAATGTGAATGGCTAAGCAACAATATCATACGTACAAAACATCTCACATGGAACTACAATCGTGCACGTGTGGTGGTGATAAATAGCATCAACATGCGTGTGGAATTCTATATCCCATAATTACTTTTGGGATGCTTTGTCGTTTTCTCGCTCGATGTAATTGGGTATTGTGTAGTGGTTGTGCGAGACGTAATGACATACACATCTACAGGGACGGATCCAAGAATTTAGTTCAGTGGGTGTGAGATATTGTAAAATGGATGAATCGATTAATAATATACTGAAAATTTTAAAAAAAAAAAAAAATGGGAGCCAGTGGGTGCGACTGCACCCACTAGTTCCTACATGGGTCCGCCCCTGCACATCTATACACTTGTGAAGACGTTACGTAGGTATAGTGACTAATAGTAAGTTTGAAATCGAAAACGTTTGTTAAGATTTGATTTGATCAAAATTAGTGTACTTAAATAAAAGGTGTGTGGAGGATTAATAACCACAAAATCCTTAAACAACCCACTTTTGAAATAATTGCTAATTTTTTAACATAGAAAAAGGACCATGTTACACGAACAGGGCCCTCACTGCAATTTCCCCAGAAGAAATGAAAGTCTTTTTCAACGGTTGATTATTTCTTCATTCTTGATATTTCCTAATGATTTCATATTATAATTTGCCTCAAGTGGGTTTTGATTTGAGCATCAATAGATTTATGATTGAATAATTCTATACATGATTGAATATTTATTTAGTTTATCCGCACTTGTATAAAAAAATAAGAGTGATATGAAAAGCATATTCCAAACAACATGCGAGTTCTCTCCAACTAAAATAGGCTCATGAATACAAACTCAAGAAAAAAATTAAGCCTCTATTTGGTAAAAGTTTTTTATTCGTAAACAAAGAATGTGATATTTTCGAGGTAAAATATACGGTTGAAAAGTTGTTTAGATAAAAATGTGTGATTAAAAAGTGAATTGAGATATATTTTTTTGTAAACAATTTATCAAACATAGGTTATTGAAACTGAAATTAATTAAGGGCTAACTAATAATGGTCCCAAGAAAGACAAAGGCATTTGTCTCAAATCTCAATAGACAGAAATTTAAACGATTGCCTATAATGAAGGGACAATAGGGGCCGGCCAGCCTTCTACTATCAATTCATTCAACAAAATTACATGCATGCAGGGATCCACCCCTCAGTCATCAATTCCAAAATTTTCACTCTTTATTCACTATCAATTTTGTCTTCTAGTGTATATCGTTAAGCCTTTATTCAATTACTTGTTTATAAACAAATTTACAAACAGTGCATTTCCTCAAATTATTTTTTGACTGCACACATTTCTCCAAATCAATTTTCGACTACATATTTTTCCTCGAAAATATCATATTCTTTGTTTGTAAACAAAAAACTTTTATCAAATAGAGTAATATTCTGTAAATTGGATATTACTCAACAATTTTAAAAAGTGAAAACAAATGTCGATGAATAACATCTCTTGCTTTATTACAAATTTCATGTAAGTCAATCGGAATTTATTTTAATCCAAGGTGATCCGTTATAACTTGTAACTTATCTAAAATCTTTTAGACATGTGAAAGATTTCCGTGATGACACTATGTCGATTGTCGTCTTCTATGTAGGAAAATTTGTTAGAAGAAATAGATGTTAATGAGCTACTAAATAGATATAGAAAGTAAAATTTAGTGATCAATTTGTATCATAATAATGTTTGGTAACTAGCCATGATAATTGATAATGGTGGAAGGAAGATAAATTAAAGAGAAGCATATCTATTCATCGAGGAAGATAGTGTTGTTTACTTGTTTTCTTGCAATCAATTCTATCTGTTCGATTGAAACTTTTATCTACCACTAAATTTGTCACACTGTCTGGCATTTTAGCATGCGCTAACCCAAGTAGAATTTGCCCTTATCCGGCCATCTGCAATGAATTTTATATATCTACAAAAATTTTAAAAAAAAAATATATATATATATATATATATATATATAAGACACGAACATATACATATATACTCAATCATACTAAACTGTTCAGGATAAACCTGATTAAATAGTAATGCGTTTAAGGAGAATAATGTTACACAAGGAGAGACAAAATTTATGTAATTTTATGTTAAAAAATATTTTAATATTTTCAACAAAGTCCAACAATATTTATGAGAAATAGATATAACTGAAAGAGCTAGTTTATGTAAAGACAACGAAAGTAAATAAAAATGTAAATATATAATCAGCTAATTTGTACAGTATAGCCTTCTGAAAAAGGCAATGCATACGTCCAAAATTCTAAAGATGAGTAATATTGGATTTTCACGAAATTAACATTAGACTCTGACTTAATTTATGAACTATTTTATAAATTGTATCTAAACATCATCCTCGATATAGTGCCCCACAGTGGGTACCATAAAATATATCCTTTGTGTTTTTGATGTTGTCACATGTCCTATTATATATTTTTTGGGACACAACAACATTTCATCTACAGTAAATGTTTGCCCACCGTGAACACTAGATCAATTTCTATCTAAACATTGGATAAATTACTTTGTCCTTTTGCCCCTTAGTGTACCAAATGAGTGAATATAAATAAGCAAAGAAATGGCCAAAACAGTAACACAAACACTACTTCTTCTTCTTCATCATCAGTTTATGGTCCAAAAGCTAAAGAAAAAGTATTTGCAGCTGCTGCATATATACAAGTATTGTTGGTGTAGGTGGAGAATTCCAAAGGGATCGCATTGATCCGATCATAATTACGTAAATAAATTGATTTTGTTTATCTGTTTTGCATTAGATCATGCGACCCCTTGGGAATTTCTCATCAATAGCACTAAACTCAGCAGAGAAACAAACTTTGAGGTCAGTTTCTATGCAAAAAAAAAAAAATGTATGTTCTTTTATGTGAAGTGGAGAACTGGAGATGAATTATCCTGGTCATTTTTATACTATGTTTACGAGAGATTTAGAATTATCACGAGATTTTGGTGAGACGATGGATTGATATATTCTTGTCATTCTTAATTGTTCTTCTTTATGTCCAGAAACGGGTGAAGGAGGTTTGGCTGAGATTTGACGGAGAACTTAAAAATTTCACCTACTTAAAACTTTACGATCGATTACTTTGAACAACTCTCGTTTTTTTTTTCTTCTTCTTCTTAAAGTGCCTGCATTCTTGTCTTGACGTGGCTACTAGCACAGAGATAGTATCTTGCTACAAATATTTGTTATAATTTAATTTTTTCACGCAGTCGAAAATCAATTTTCAATTATAGTATTCATATGTTTATGATAATTTTGCGAGGGACAATGCAGAAAAATACAAAGCATGAAGACGTGTTCACACAAACTTTTCAAAGGAAAATACATTGATTTCGGATTTGATAGCATATTTTGAACGAGAAATGTTGCTGCTGTATTTATTTTTGGGTTACAAGATATGAAATTTTTTGTCCACTTTTGAATGGGAAATATTGGATGCTATGAAGTGTAGAACATTGTCAAGAAAAATTTTCCGGTGCCCTTCAGTGGGGCCCACACAGTGCCTGTGAAGGGCAGCAGAGCCTTTCTTTATCACATTATCAAACTAGTTTTCTTTGGAATGTATCCATATGCACATGCAGTTTCAAGTAGACGATCTGTTGTAAATGGTATGTTTTGCATTGATTACTTTGATGAATGTGTGGACATTTGTTTTTGCCAGATGCCTAAAAAATGTACCTTGACAACATTATCAAAGAATAACATAAACTCTCTAATTCTAACCACATAAACATAGATGGAACACAAATACATGTAAACGTAGACTGAACAAACGTACAAAAACCATCAGCACTGCAACAATCAAAGGCGCGCCTAGACAAAGCAGACGGACGCCTTTTGTATGGGAATTTGGTATTGGGAAAATTACATGAAGCCTTATCTTGTCAGTTCCAATTTTAAAAATCAAGGATAGATAAAAAAATTTCTACAATTCAGTCAGGTGTTAATTAATTCTTTATTAATAATAATAAGTATAATTTACAATCTTGAAAATCAATCAACTATCAATACCCGCCTCTTCTCCGCCTCCTCCACACGATAACATTCAACTCTAGGCGCCGGACTTTGCCAACGCGTTGACCACCACCGCCCTTACTCTTAACATTAGCACCGGGTCCGATCACCAGCGCCGCTGCTAGATCGATGCGGCCGCATCGATTTAGCAGCAGCGCCACTAATGGTGGTTTGATCATCATGCTCTCCAACAGATCGCCATAGGTATGTGTGCAGGTGTGGTGTTACGATTTTGTGAGGTTGTGTTGGTGCGACAGCTCACCGCTCCCGAAGCTGCTTTTGCGCCTACAACAGGCGCGCTCTTGCGATTGTGATTGTTGGCTGTGAAGTGTGAACTAGTGGTGGTCGACGGTTGTGTTTGGTGGCATGTGGTGATGGTGTGGTTCTGGTCGCACTAATGTTGGTGGTGTGAGTGGTTGACTAACCGTAACCAATTATTAAGCAACTATGACAAAAAAAAATATTGACTAACCGTAATCAAGAAAATGAGTAAGTTGTGATCAATAAATAAATAATATGTGACTCATTATCAGATAATTGTAACCAAAATATTGATTAATTATAGCTTTGTATGACTTGTAACGAGTACAATATATGTAACATAAATATTTACTAATTGTGACTTTTGTGGCCTTGTGATAGGTCTGCGATGTGACCAAGAAGAAAGAGTAAATTTTGATCAATAAAAAATTTGTGATCAATTATTAGGTGATTGTGACAAAAATATTGATCAATCGTGACTTTGTATTAACATTGAATGAGGACGTGATGTAACATATAGTTGTGTGAAATATGACAATGTGATCGATCTGCAACTTTGTGCTAGCGAAATGTGACCATGTGTAATCGAACTGTGACTTCATTAGACCTAACTGCAACCTCGTGTGATTCAACTATGACCTCGAGTGGCGGAAAATTTATGACTAAATTTGTATTTGTGATCGAATTGTGACTTTGTGAGACAACGCTGACTTTGATGATGGGGCGGGTGGGGTGGTGAGGTTTCGGTCAAACTTGCGACCAAATTTGTAATTGTGACTGAAATGTAATTATGTGTTACCAACTGTGACTTTGTAGGTGAGGGCGAGTGGGGTGGGAGCATGGTGAAATTTGCGATAAATTTGTAATTGTGAGGAACCGTGACTTTGTGTGACCAACTATGACTTTGCGTTGTGGGGTGGGTGGTGGTAGGGTAGGCTGGGGTGGGGTTGGGTTAATTTTTTGCATATGTGACTGAATTGTGATTGTGTGTGACCAACTGCAATTGAGTGGGGTGGGGTCGCGGCGGGGGGTAGGGTCACGGCGAGTTGTGGTTTAGGAAAATTTGCCCATAAATTTATAATTGTGTCGAATTGTGACTTTGCGTGGTTGGGTGGGTAAGGTGGGTTTGGGGTGGGTGGATGGGTAAATTTGCGATTAAATTTGTATATGTGACCGAATTATAACTTTGTGTGACCAACTGTGACTAGGTGGGGTAGGGAAGGTGGGTGGGTGGGTGATGAGAATCATAGCGAGTTTGGCGAGGCAAATTAATTATCCAAGCAAAACAAATTTTGCAGTACATGTTCAAAGAGCTCCGGGTCAATTATGAGTTATTTTGAAAGAAAATTCAAAGCTAAACAAAGTGATTAACTTGAAGAAAGTGCCAAGAATCAAGTGGAAGATCAAAATCACTAGGTGTTGAAAATTCAACTGAGCGGCCGCGTGGAGTAATTAAACATGCGGCCACACGATGTGGTATTGAAATTTCAAAATGTTGAAATGATGCCGGAGCGGCCACTTGAGATTATGCTGCGCTGTCCCGCCATTGAACTGAGCCAGATTTTTGCAAGATTCGAACTTACTTTCGAGATTTTTATTTATTTTCTTATTTCCCAATATTTTGTACTATAAAAACTCATTTCCTCCAAACCCTAGGATAGCTTAGAATGCATGAATATTGAAACCTCCTTGGGAACATTTTGAAGGTGAAAGTCTTCTCCAATCTTGTGCCTCTTTAAGGTAATGTTCTCACTTCATCGGAATATTTTTATTCTTGTGTTGTTGGAAGAAATTTATAAACTTGTTTATTTCTCTCCATTGGGTTCAGATCTATTCCTTAAAATTTTAGTTAGATTAAACTTAAGTTTATGTTTATTTTACCATTTTAACTTTCTTGGATATGATTTCAAAGTGTTTTGGGAATTTTTGGTCCAAACACTCAAGGGGTTCGTATTAGTTGGGGTGGACGAGTTGTGGATTGGGTATTGTTTGAATTTTATCCTTTAATATTATATAAGTTTTAATTTTAATTTAATATATAAATGATTATTATTTTATATTATATAAATTATTATATTAATTAATTACTAATTAACACCTGATTTTATTGTAAGTGCTTTTTTGAAAAGATTAGACTCAAAATTATTGGATGAATTTCTTATGTCAAAAGAACAAGAAAGTCGAAGTATACTTTATTCGATACAAACTCTCTTTTTTTCGGAAGATCCACTATGATAATGAGAAATACTTCTACATACACGCCCAAATCGATCAATAGGAATTCCGTCACTTGGCGAGTGGGTATTAGTTGTTAGGTGGAGCTCGATTCCTCTAATAGGAGGGTGACACTTGTCCCCATGACTATTTTAAGATATCCACGAGATTCCTAATAAGTTCAATAAAAAAATTATACTTTTGAGAATTATATTTTAGGTTGGAAACTTAAAAAATACGTATGAAATTTCGAGACTATTACAAAGAGGCCTAGGCAAAAGAATCGGAACCAGTGGTTGGTTCGGTTTCGGTTTGGTCCCAATTCGATTCGGTTATTTCAAAATTTTAAACGGTTCTGATTCTAAAAATTAAGAACCATTCAACGGTTCGATTCTAGGTTCAAAACCATAATCAAAACCAATAATCAGAACTGATAGAACAAAACACGATTTTTTTAGAAATATAAATTGAAAAAAATAATCAATTCTTAACATTAATGCATGTTATCCTGTCATTTAATCATTATCAATTATCCAACAGCTATTGTCGCATTCAACATTACAATAATTATAAAGAAAACAAGTAATAAACAAAAAATCATAGATCTAAAATCATTTTTCTTTCACTAGTTTTGTCATTTAGCTTCAAGCCTTTAGCCCGTTAAACATTCAATTCTTTAAGAATCAACAAACAAGGAATCCTCAATCTAAAAAAAAAAAAGTGTAACGCATACCTTGAGGGCCCGAACTGACTCTGCCATGGGCCATTAGTTCGAGTGTTAAATAGCAGGATGTACCTCTTAGAGACCAAGGTGGAGGGTACTGGAGGTCCCCAAGAGTGGTGGTAACTCCCGCTTGCCACATGGTCAAATCTATTATCAGGATTCAAGCCCTACACCCGACCGCACTGAGCATGTTTCCAGTCTTCCCCTTTGTCACTGGGAGAAATTCCCAATCTCCATTTCACAATTGATTGTTATCTTATTTTCAAGGATTTGCTGGACTTGTGTAACTGTTCCCTAAAAAGGTGAAGAACTACGAACAGAATTGAAGAATTTCTACACGAAGCACACATACACGGATGAGGAGATACATTACTATCTGAAAGGGAATGAATATTTTGATGTCAAAGACAAAGATAATTGTTGTATTCACATCTTGATCAAGGTCGATGATTTTACCGTCTTACATATCTTACCAGTCGAAATATACTATCGCTTCATCGCTTAAATTTGAAAATCTTAATTTAGGAAATCGGAATCAAAATCAAAGAAACCGAACAGTTCGGTTCCGGATTGATTCTTCTCTTATAAAAAGAAGTAAGAACCAATGATTCATTTTTCAAAATAACTATCGATTCTTGATTCGATTCAATTCGATTCGATTCCCTGTGAACCAGAATCATATGGAGTCACGCCTACCCCTAATTAAAAGTGAAAGATCTATATTATAAAAAAACTACATAAATCAAGGCTATTTAGTAATTTTTCATCTTAATAATTGAAGGACCTTTCAAAAAAATTCCTCCAAATCCATACCTCATTAATTTTTCTATTACGCCATGCCCAAAACCCTAAAACTTTTCCCAGCTAAACCCCAGCTCCATTCATCCTTCTCGCGTTTCAAAATTTTCACATAAAAGAACAGAAAAAAGAGAGGAAAAATAATAATGGTGAGCGAAAGACAGAGAGTGGCCAGAAAACGGTACAAGGAAGCACACCCGGAATTGTTCCCGAAGACAGAGCCAACGCCACCGAAGGACCCAAACAAGAAGAAGAACAAAAAGAGCAAATTCAAGCGTAAAAAATCTGACAAAAATGACCCGAACAACCCGAAGAGATTATCACACAAAAAACACCCCTTTAGAATCCCTGGTATGAAGCCTGGTGAGAGCTGTTATATGTGCAAGGCACCTGACCATATTGCCAAGGACTGCCCAACAAAATCCGAGTGGGAAAAGAACAAGGTTTGATTTTTATTTGATATTTAATATCAGTTTTTATTAAGTGGGACTTGTTGAATTAAAGAGGGGTATTGTCTTCAGTTCTTTCTTATTTATTTATTTATTTTTAAATATATCTTGGCAAAGTTTTGTCTTGTACAATGTATTTGAGAAAGGAAAATTGCAACATTTGATTTTTGATAATAATTTTCCAATTTTTGCAGTACGGGTTTAGTCATAAGCAAATAATTGTATCTTCACGTGCCTCTGCAAATATGATAATTTCTTTTATGTGAATTAAAGAAAAGAGTCTTTTAAGGGACTTGATATTTACTGTAGAGTAGAGGCATGCTAGATACTAGCTATTAACTCTAGTTATTTTGGTGGGATATGGTGTTTGTAGATATGCCTATTTTGTCGACAGCGTGGCCATAGTCTCAAGAACTGCAGAAATAAGAATGAAGAATCCTTGGATAAGAAATTGTGTTATAATTGTGGAGAAATTGGTCATTCTCTTGATAAATGCCCTCAACCTCTTCAAGATGGTAAATATCCTCTCCTTTACATTTTCCTGTTAATCCTTTTTTGTTTTGTATCTATAATAACATATTGGAAATGTCACTTCTTGGTTGATTTTCCATTTTGTTTAGTGATAGTGATATTGACAATTTGACACAAATGGAGTGATAGTTCTATATGTCTAGGGATACCTATTTCTTTTGGACGATTAGATTTAGCTCATTTTGGGACTTTTTTATATTTTGTTTAATATATAAATAGTTAGAAATAAGTGGTGAATACTTTTGGGTCCCATGGAATGCGTGGATAAAAATGATTTAACTTTTTATAAACATGGGTCAAACTTGGACTTAGATTATGAGATCCGCAGGCTTGAAATTTTTTGGCTGCCCTCTGAAGGTTTTTTTCCTGAACCAATGTGGATGCAGTCAATTGTTTATGTGGAATCATTACATAATTTACATTAATATACTAAAATTTTGTGAGCTGGTCATTTCTTGAAATATTTGTGAATTATGCGTAAAGATTTAGATTTTTTGGACCATGAGATCTAGTGATATGGAATCCTTCCATGGAATGCCAGTGTGGCTCATATAAGAGATCAAATTGAGGGGATTTTACTTAATATTTTTCTTGCGAGAAAGAATTCGTGTATTTGACCACAAATTTATTGGTTATAAAGCTAGATTTTTTCCCATTGTCTTGAATATTGGTGTTGAGTTGAGCTATAGAACATTCTGCACTTGTGCTTAATATATATATATATTCATGGAAGACTTCAAATAGACTATTCATTCTGAAAGATCTGGATTACCCCCATATAGTTCAACCTTAGTGCGGAATTAACACAATAAAATGAACGTGTCACTTTTTAATTGTTTCTAGATGGTTAAGCAAACAAATCCAATTATCTTAAGTTGAATTACCACAACAAATATGATGACGGAGAAATCCAATTTGGGTTACTCCGGGACCAATCCAGTTATGAGTTACCTTCGCTATGGACAATGTATGTTTACAATTAGATATGACTAGGGAACTCCACTGGACCTTCCAATCTGCCCTGAAAACCACAAGATACTGTTGTTCACTCTTTCGCTTCCCGAGCGGGATTGCTTCTGTTAATCGCGCTCGAGCGTGTGGGGAGCGTGATCTGTAGATTCCTTTTTTCAGCCTTTTTTTCGAAGTCGACCCTAAGTTATCTTTTCAACTATAAAATAAAAAGTTGCACCTAAGTTCTTGACTTTTACAACTGTTTAATTTAATCATTTTGTTCACAAAATTGTCAATTACATAATTCCTAACAAATTCCATTCAAAAGAATAAGAAATAGTTCAGAATTTTTTTCATTGATTTTCTTTACTTTCATTTCATGTTTCCAGATTGTAATAAACTAATTTCCTTTTTGTTAGTTTGTGCTTCCCTTGTTTACTACCTACTACAGATTTTGAGTATGGCTTTGAGTAAGGTTTTATTTTTTCATTATAGACAGAGCTTATTGTAAAAGCGGATTCCATAAAAAGTTTTGCACATCCTGCAACAGAGATGTAAAAGACCTTCCTTATGATACTTTGGTATTGTCTGTTTTTATCGTGCAGGAGGAACAAAATTCGCCAAATGCTTCATTTGTAATGAAACTGGGCATTTGAGTAAGAATTGTCCTAAGAATACTCATGGAATCTATCCAAAGGTATTTAAATTCTTATGCTTTTTGAGTTCTTTGAGCACAATGATTAAAACTGCCTTATCTCATTGGTCTTGCTAACAAAAAGAATATTCTTCTTCTATTAAATGTTGAGGATATCTTTGGTACACAGTATTGATAAGAATTTTACCTTTCTCTTTAATAAACTATTGAGTAGTACCCAATTCACCTTACCAAACGTTCTATGGAAGTGTAGAAACCAATCAATACACTATTTTTATTTCAGTACACGCGTTTTTCCCTTGCCCTGCCATTTTAATTATGTGTTTTATACGGCCATTGTCAGGTTTATATGTATATGCACATATTTGCAATATGGACCTCATAGAACCTCAATCTGTATTCCGGATATGTTATAAAAACATATACGTGTACACATAGAACATCATATATATGTTAATAGAAATACAAAAGGAAGATTAAATAGATAATTGAGCTTGATATGATGGCTTCCCAATTATACAAGCTGCGCCCTTGGGGTTTCAAGCCACCTGCGAGCCTAATTGGCTGCTCGTGCTGGATCCACCAAAAACTTCTTCTTTGTAATTAGGAGGCCAAATTTTTTCTTTATCCTTGGGCGACTCCACATGCTCGCTCAAATTCTTGGATTTGCCCCTGCCTTGGGGCAAATCTGTATTCCGGATATGTTATAAAAACCTATACGTGTACACATAGAACATCAATTTCCGGTATAAATCGTGTTATGTAGTTACATGGCAAATTTTCCATGCAGGGTGGATGCTGCAAAATTTGTGGTGGGGTAACGCATCTTGCCAAAGATTGTCCTAATAAACAGAGCAAAGCTTCTTATGCGGCTGGTGGAGTCGATCACTCATGTAAGTTTCCAATGTATTTCTGATAGTTTCTTCATGTTATAAATTGGTGAACCGTATTCTCTCTGTTGTAATTTCTTCGTTAGTCACTAAACATTCAAATTTCCGCATGCTTGTGATGCTTAACAGTTGAAATGGAAGAAAGGCCTAATCGGATCACCAAGTTCGCTAGTGGGGACGATCTTGAAGACGACTTTATGACAGTGACCACATCTAGTGATGACAAAGATAAAAGTGTAAAATCCAAGAATAAACAGGGGCACAAAGTGGTTCACTTTGTTGGTTGATATTTTTTGATATATTTGGATTACATAGCTTTGGAGTTGTTTGTAATTTGTTTTGGTTTATTTTCACGATAAATTTTCTACCTCTATCAGACCTCGATTCCCTCTAATTGAAAGTTCTTATTTTTCATATAGCGCTCACTATATTGCAAAGTTTAATCATTATTTTCTAATTATTCAACATGTAATATAATATCAGAGATGTCTAAGCCTCCAAAACCCTATGGCCGTGTCTAGATCACCTCGTCTGTGTTAAAAATGAATGTTTGTCTTAGGTATACGTGTCAGTACATAATTTCATTCTCTGTGCCTAGAAAAGGGGTCCCTCATTCATAATCGAGACATCTCAACACGCACGGTCCTGTTTAGTTGAGATCTCTATATGGTATCGATGGTAATGTAGCTCGAGCAAAAATTGGTTATGGAAAGAGGAAGAAATGAACCAAAGAGAGACCAAGTCAATTCCTAACCCCTTATTTTCTCCCCCAAAGTTCTCTTCTCCTCCTCATTTCTCTCCTTTTAACACACCCAGTGCTGAACATTTCATGAGATCTCTCTGTTTCTTCATTGTTTTCCCTTTCTCACAATCATTTTGCAGTCCTTTCTCGCAATTTACTGTCTGCTAGACACCATGGTAATTCTCTCTCTCTCTCTCTCTCTCTGCTCGTGTTTCAAAATTAATACTTGCATGCAATTTTCTGTAAAAATTTATGTTCAATTCCTTTTTCGATTTAAATATCTGAACTCAGAATGTTTGATGCCTCTTGATCTGGAATGATATATACGTTTAATACAAAATCCGTATGATTTTATAGAAAAAAATTTTATGAATTAAGAATGTATATATGATTCCAATAATTCCTTTGTTATTTACTTGGGACTAGAAAATGAGATGAAAACTTTTACTGTTAATAAGCCAAGTATCAAAATACTAACCAAAGTATTAAGGCTTATTCTCTTATTAAAGTTACTTTATAATAGAACCCCTAATCTTATTATGCATGAGAACTGTATAACGCACAAAAGATGAAACTCGAGTCTTAATATTGTTTCGAGCACATAATGATCAAGCGATAGAAAAGGAGCATTATCGTCTTCTCCATTCTATACAGAGTTATGAATTTAAATTTTTTCAGTGATATTACATGTATGTTCTTCCTTGTTCCTGTTTACAAAAAAATTTTGGCAGGCGAACTCTGCTTCTGGAATGGCTGTGCATGACGACTGTAAACTGAAGTTCTTGGAATTAAAAGCTAAGAGAAACTACCGTTTCATTGTCTTCAAGATTGAGGCTCAACAAGTGGTGGTCGAGAAGCTTGGCGACCCCAGTGAAAGTTACGATGATTTCAGTGCCTCTCTGCCTCCTAGTGAATGCCGCTATGCTGTCTTTGATTTTGATTTCACCACCGATGAAAATGTCCAGAAAAGCAAGATTTATTTTATCGCCTGGTAAAACTTTTCTGATTTTGTTGTGAAAATAAACTTATGCATATTCAGTTTCTCTATATAGTATTTAGAGAGATGAAGACTAATGACAATATGACATGTTCTGCATGACTGCATGTAGTAATGAAGAAAAGTAAGATTTTCTTTATGGCCTAAAATAAGTGTCCGGTGAAGGTGTGGCCTGCCATGGCTCGATTTGCACCTCTAAGTGTATACATAAGTTCCGGCACTAGTTCATATCAACTGTCTCTTATTGCTTAATCTGATTATTATGCGGACAAAACTGTGACAGATATCGAGTTAATTACCTGATCAATTAACATATTTTGTTGGGATTTTAGGTCACCAGATTCATCAAAGGTGAGGATGAAGATGGTGTACGCAAGCTCGAAGGACAGATTTAAGAGAGAATTGGATGGAATTCAAGTTGAATTGCAAGCAACCGATCCCAGTGAAATGAGCCTCGACATTGTAAAAGCTCGCGCAATCTGAATACTTTCTTCCCTACTAGGCTAATTCACTTCCCCACCCCAATTAAAAAAAAAAAAAAAAAAAGTTTGTATTTCAAGGATTGTATTGTTTCCCTTGTTTAATCGCTTTAATTTAAACTGTTTGGCTTAATGTTAACATGACAAATTATTCTGTAATTTTCAATATTTATTTATTTATTTATGTATTATTTTTTATTTTTTATTTTTTGTATGAGAGAATGTAACTCATTCATCCCTAGATTGTATGATCAATAAATGGATCCAGAATTTTGAGTGAGCACGAGTAGATCCAAGTGAACAAAAGTGGTCGATATAATTGGCTGCCTAATTGCAAGGATTTTTTTTTTTTTGGCTGATGTGCCAGATCATGTGTATCATGCATATAAACAATACAAGAGAGTTACAAACATTAAGTTAAATCTGATATGTTAGAATTTTAAGAGTAGGAAATGAGAAAGAGGAGAGATAGGGAAAGAAGGTAAATTTATTTTTATTTTTATTTTTATTTTTTTGAAATGGAAAGAAGATAATTTGTAGTAATTGATGATGTTTATTTAATAGTTACTTACGCACACACCTTTCACGACTTCTATTATTTATCTACAACAATGACTCAGTAATTGTCTATTTTAATAAAATTCACGTTAATTAGTTGTAATGTGTCATTCATTTTTGAGGTCACGTTATCCACTGGTGCTCCTTTCCATTTAACTTATATTTCAAACTTTGGGCAATACTTTCCTTTACGAATGATACGACGACCTAAGGTAGCCTCAGGTTGTGGTAGAGATAGCAAAAAAATCTAATCCGCTCCATTGATCCGCCAACCCGATCAGATCCGAAAAAATGTCGATCTGCAAATCATCGGGGTGGATTGGGGCGGGTCAACGGATCGGGGCGGATTGAGGCTGATCCGCCCCGTTTAATTAAAAAAAAAATTAATAAAAAAATATTTTTTTAAAGATGTAGGTTAAATTATATATATAAAAAAATTGCTCACGGATCGACCCGCGGATCGGGGGGCCGATCCGCCTCCACAGACCCGAAAAATGGCGGATCCTGATCAGTTGAAAAAAATTCGGACGCCCCTATTTGCCTCGTTGCCAAAGCTAGGTTGTGGTAGATGGTGGAATCATCTCTAATTGGTGGAAGTTGGTTAGAGATCCGAGTGACTAGTCCCAAATATTTTCTTAATAAACTAACATGAAACACGTGAATTTGAGAGTGATTGACGGAAGGTCGATGAGAATTGGTTGAGACGAATGGATTTTTGTCTAAGTTATTATGGGTACGAGGAACTTGTGATGCTTGTAGTAATCATAGTTCTTTCAAAATAGTCTGTAGTATGGCGTAAGTAAACTTTGGGCTCTACTTTCCTTCCCGAATGATACGACGATCTAAGGTAGCCTCAGGTTCTGGTAGAATCGTGGAATCATCTGCAATTGGTGGAAATTGGTTAGAGATCGGAGTGACTAGTCCCAAATATTTTCTTAACAAAATAACATGAAACACATTGTGAATTTGAGAGTGATTGACGGAAGGTCGATGAGAATTGGTTGAGACGAATGGGTTTTTGTTTGAGTCATGGGTACGAGGAACTTGTGGTGCTTGTAGCGATCGTAGTTCTTTCAAAATAGTCTGTAGTATGGCGAAAGTTTCATCAATATGGGATTCATGACGTCCCAATATTTTATGAACTTCATTTCAAGACTCATAATTGGTTTTGCTACAGGTGTCCATAGTCGGAAGAGTAGTGCTCTGATACCAATATGTTTAGAATTTTTATGCATAGGAGAGAAGAAAGAGAAGAGAGAAAAGAAGGCATTTTACTGTAATTGATGATGCTTATGGTTTTTTTTTTTTTTTTTTTCTCCTTTTAAAAAATAGTTGGTAATGACTATTTATAGATCAATTACAACTTGAAAACTAGGTAATTCAACCCACTAATTTAGGCTCTGTTCGGTAGACAGCAATTATGAAATTAATTTTTGTGTTGGATTTATTTGTATTTTTTAGGTAAGATGTAGGGTTAAAAATTAGTTTGGGAAATTGTGTAATTAGAGAGAAAAAATATGGATGGTTAAAAAGTTGTTTGGAAAATTGTGTAAATTAAATTTTGTGTTGAATTTTGTCTTTTAGTGTTATAAATTTAACCGCCGAACGGAGGCTTAGAAATAAGAAATAACAATTTAACTAATTAATCAAGAACGTGGAAGAATAATAACATGGAGCTATTGGAACAAAAATTAAATAACATAGAGGTATTTTTAAGCTCCAACTACAAATTTCACATCTTCTATTATTCATCGGCAAACACATCAAAATCTTTGTGTAGTAATTACAAACAAAAACAAAAATATGTTAAAAGGTTTCTATAAATGCTTATTTTGACTATCCGAGTACTCTTTCTCCCATGTCTAGACTTGCTTTATTGAATTATTATCTCCTCTCAAGAATAGAATTAAGTGATTTAGGATCATCTGGTGGAGCCATGGTGCACGGGCTCGAATAAGAGGTACCCTGGCCTCGACCAATCAGAGAGTCGGTCATGAATTTCTTCCCGAGTACTCCTTGTGCGTGGCACGCCATCAACTTTGAACAGAGTTCAACTCCTCTTCGAGGCACGCTAGACTAGTTTAAGAACTTGGATTCTCCGTCAAGAGATAGAGTATGTATTCTCAAGTAATATATTAGAAGTTACAACCCGTTTTAAGTTTGTACCACATTAACTAAACGAAAAACTAAATATAAAAGAACATAAATAAAAAAAAGAAAAAAAGAAAAAGGAATATATATATATATATATATATATATATATATATATATATATATATATATATATATAAACAAAGTCTTTACAAAAAAATAAACACACACACACTTTCCAGCCAAAATGAACTTACTAAATTTGGAAAGATTTTGTAAAAAACACAAGAATTAAAAATAAATAAAAAATGATTGCATTTTAGAAAGTGTAATGATTGCAAATAGAATTACACTTTTGAGCACTACATATATTTTTTCAAAAAAAAAATTCGTTTTGAGCACTTTTAAATTATATAAAAAATAATGGTAGTTAAAATTTTTTGTTTAAAAACAAAGAATGTGATGTTTTCAATGTAAAAATTAGTAATTGAAAAGTTAAGAGAAAAAATATGTGTAATTATAAAGTAGTTTAAAAGCGTGTTGTTTACACATATATATAAAAACAAAGTCTTTACCAAAAATAAAAACACACACACTTTCTCACCAAAATGAATTTACTAAATTTGGAAATATTTTCTAAAAAACACAAGAATTAAAAAATAAATAAATAATGATTGCATTTTAGAAAGTGTAATAATTGCAAATTGAATTACACTTTTGAGCACTACATGTATTTTTTCAAAAAAAAAAAAAATTGTTTTGAGCACTTTTAAATTATATAAAAAATAATGGTAGTTAAAATTTTTTGTTTAAAAACAAAGAATGTGATGTTTTCAATGTAAAAATTAGTAATTGAAAAGTAGAGAGAAAAAAGTATATGTAATTAAAAAGTAGTTTAAAAGCGTGTTGTTTAAAAATATTTTGTCAAATAAAGATGCTTCGTTCCAATTCCAAAAAAGGACAATTTAAATTTTTTTTTTTTAACAAATTTGTTTTTACTTAATAGGATGATTGATTTTAATATAACTATTAATCTTATTGTGTATCGTAACTTCTTTTTTTTTTTTTTTTTTTTTTTTTGTAAAAAATGTGAAAAAAATTACATATAAAGCATTCATAAGTCTAATTTAAAAAATAAATAAATAATTCTCTATTGTTATAAAAAAGTATTCAACATTCGTAAATTCGAAATTATGTTAAATTAATTAAAAAAAATATTCAAAAATATTCTGCTTAATCATAGTGTAACTAATTTGGTAAAGTAACATTAAATTATTTATAAAGATATAAAATTATATCATAAAATGTGTTGAAAAACATTTAAATAACCCGAAAATGATTTTGTTTAAAGAACGAAATATGTTTTAGTTTAAAGAATTTAAGAACATTCCTTATATTATTTTTTTTAAGTTTTCCAATTAGATTATATAAAAAAAATAAATTAAATGATTAGTCCAAAAATTTTCTTTCAAATCGAATAATTTAATATTTGATTGAATATAATTTTTCTTCATATGTAATGACAATTGACAAGAGTTAGAAGTAATCAATCTCGCATGTTGGAATGTATTTGAAAAATTCTATTGGTAATTATTATCAGTATTAAAATTATCTTTAAGCATGTGTTCGATAAACTTGTAAAAATGGTTTATAAACAATTTTATAAATCACACAATTTCTCAAATCACTTTTTTAACCATACATATTATTGTATTATTTTGAAGTCGAAAAATATGTAATATAGGCGTCAAATCGAAGATCTCAACAAGAAGTTTAATACAATACAATAAGTAAGAGCAAACTATAAAAAAACTGTCCGTAAAATCGTCCAAATAACTTCTTATTTTTTTATTAGTTTTGTAAATGTTGCATTTCCTATTTTAATTACTCTTTTTTCTTTTTTTTTTTTTAATTTTGAACTTGATAATATTTTGTATTAAAATATTATTGTACTATATTTTTATTTGACATGATTGTATAATTAATATATATATTTTCATAAATTTTGATTAAAATCACTATCACTACTATATTCCCGTGCATCGCACGGGTGAAAATACTAGTTAAACATAAAAACACACCATCAACCGTCCTTTCCCAACATCGTACCAAATTTTCATGGCAAGCACAATCATCAAAATAAATAAACATTAAGCATGCTTACCCTTTTAATCTATAGTTAATTAATATCAAAAAAATCAAATCTTCTCCTTCAAATTTCAAACGGCATAACATTTGAATTGAAATCTAAGTGTCCAATAAAATTAACGGTAGTGATGGAATGATAATTAGTAACAATCATCATCACGACGGTGATGATTATGCTCCCAAACAAGCCCTATTATGAGAAATTCCCTACTTTCCACATATTGAAGGGACATATGAGAATTTTACATAAAAACAGAAAAATGATTAATGTAGAAAATATGATTTGGTTTTATTTGTCAGTCTTTTCTTAAATTTTTGCAGCCTTCTATGAGAATCTTTATCATTATGCTCTCAAGTCCTCCATGAAATAGTTCAAAATACAACTCATTGTCACATTAATTGGACCAACCAACCATAAATACTGTTGACAGAAAACTTTTTATAAAATATGAAAATGTGTATAATCTTGGATTGTACTTAATTGTAAATCTATATACTATTTGTCTCACAATTCTGTTAGTATTTTTTATTTTTATTTTTTTGATATAAATATCATATATGTCAACAAATCACCCCATAGGTTGTTACTTGTTAGTTGATGATCAAGCATGCACCAGGACAATGCTTAACACTCGACTATATATGTTAAAGGATAAAAGATTTGGATTACACATCCTAATAAAGTTGACGCCTTAAGAGATCAAATAAGATAGCGTTATAAACTCAGGCGAGCAATTTGGTATATCTAAAGCTTAAATGAGAATTTGTATTTCAATATTAGAGCCACCATTTTGTGATAAAATATTCAACATTTTAAGATGCAATCCCAAAATTTAATAGACCAAGTATGTTTTTTCCCTTATAATGTTATGTATCTTAAGGTTGAAATAAATCTCAACCCGGTTGACACTCTCCCATTGAAAATTGAAGAGGTAGCTTGTGCATGTGCACATGAGACACCTCCTCATTCTCTAATAAATGTGTGTCAATTGAGTTGAGATTGATCTACCTTGAGATAAATAGCATTATTCTTTTTTTTTCTGTCTTAACTTTCATCAATGGTGGAGCAAATACTCTTCTACATATGTCGAGAATAGGAATTTAGGTTCCCGAACATGGTCATTCTTATTATATATTGCAAAGTAATTATGATTCAAAAGTGATCCCACTTGTGATGAATATGAATGTTACAGTACAAATAATCTTTTGTGGGAATGTAAGCTTTTTATGGTAATAGTAAAGCTGATATATGCAGTTTGTGTCTGTCTGTGTGTTGGGTTTTGCTTTGGGGGACGGGTGGGGGTGGGGATAAAGTAATCACGCCGTCCCACTCCACGCGTGACCCCTTCCTGGCTTTCCATTTTCAAAACCCAATGCCCCGCTCTCTTTTGACCCATTGGCCATTCTAAGGAACCTTCATATTGTATGTCGTTTTGTTTGGTAAGGTGAAAAAATAGTATAAAAAATTTAAATGATTTTGAGTCTTTTATGTTGTTAAATGACTCGCTTGGTAGAAATAAAGGGACTTGCTTTGACCGTTGAGAGTATGTAACTTGTTCTTGTGTCGTTATTTCCATCTCATTGTATTACATTCTGTTCTGGGAGATTTGAAAATCACCGTCAATACCTCGGTGTAAGTCTGGGATAATCATTTGTTCCTAGCCCGAGGACTATTCACAACTAGCCAATTAAGAATTCTCAGATGTACTAATACTGCATCTTTGATGCAGTCATCGATTCTCTCGAGATGTCATAATTGTCGCGAGAAAACATATTAATGACGAGGAAAACATTTGTGTTATACTACTAACACTTGTACTTGCTCTGCTATTAACCTATTCTGCCGAAGTCTAGCTGAGGAAGAGTTACCGAGTGTAAAACGAAAAAATACATGGATTTTTAAAATGTCAAACGTTACCAATATGGGATTAAGAAGTTGTTTTTTGATATTATTTTTTAAAGTACTTTGTGGCAAATTTTTTTGTTGGAGGAAGCTAGTCTAAGGTAGTTTTTTTTTTTTTTTTTTTTTTTTTTTTTTTTTTTTTTTTTTTTTTTTTTTTTTTAGAAAGTTCTTCTACTAAAGCAAAAGTCTGCCAAGTGGACCTCAAGTCTTTTTTCAATACTGATACCATACATGATCCTATGTTATATAATGCTGAAAGGGAAGGCTCTTTTGCACTTCATATTTGAACTAGGATCATAGCACTTCATCAATCCTCATTAATAACCCCTCTACTTCTTTGAAGAACCAAGATGTCTGTAAGTTCCTTTTTGCTCTATTCCTCTCTCAAAATCTCTGTGTGACAATTAAGGTGTTTTTTTATAGATGGTGGAGGTGAGAGTTCCTAACTTGGATTGCGAGGGATGTGCTTCAAAGCTTAGAAAAGCCCTATACAAGCTCAAAGGTAATTCTTGAATGCAATCTAATTTTTACCAATTATTTACCCTAGTACCTTTTGATCATCAACCCTTTTCATGCAAGTAACAAATTCTCCGCTAGATAATACTTAATCTGATTTTAATCTATACCAAACAAGGGCTAAAGAAGAAAAACACGTAAAAAAAGTTCATATTTGATTCAACTATCACTTCAAGGCTCGGTAACATGCATGGCCTAATCTGAATAATATTATTCTCAGGTGTGGACGAGGTGGAGGTAGACATGGAAACACAGAAAATTACGGTGAGAGGCTATGCATTGGAAGAAAAGAAAGTGCTGAAGGCAATAAAACGCACCGGAAAAGCAGCAGAGCCATGGCCATATCCAGGATACTCTAATTATTTTTCATCATTTTATAAGTATCCAACTCACATTATAAACCATTATTATGATACATCAAGAAATGTGGCTGCACCCAGTGTACATACTTTTTTCCACACTCCGGCGATTTACTCAGTGGCTGTCGCCTCCGACGAGGAGGTGGCTTCACTTTTCAGTGATGATAATCCAAATGCATGTACTATAATGTGAGAGAGCCTTTTATTTTATTCTATTTTCTTAGTTAATGAAGATTTTGGATTATGTTAAAATCCACTTGATATATTTGTGTTATGATTTATTAATTTGGTTGAGCTTTGAGTTTTTGTTTTGGACCGGACCGGACCCACTTGAGGAATTTTTCTACCTTTACAATGTAACAGCTAGCGAAAATTTTTTATTTTATTTTTTTGTTATCAGGTCCTTGAAACATAAAGTCCAATTTTATTAATGACGATTTTATATTCTTTTCAAATTAATCAAAATTAGCATCAATTCAATCAAATCAACTCCAATTTTATGCATAATTAATCAATACAAGACAACATTTCGAGTGGGACTCAGGGAAGAATTTCACATAATAGTGGACCCGGTTGTAAATGGGTTGGGGTTGTAGCTGTTGAAAGAGCTGGTGATAGATGAAGAAGAAGATAAAATTAGAAAGACGATCCATCGAGAAAGAATAGAATTAGAATATTTTGGAATTTTGAAATTTACGAGTTTAGTGATAAACATTTTTACAAGTCATTTTAGACGTTGTAGGGTTTGGTCTTCATCTTATTCAACTTAGCATACTTATAACCATCCAAATGTGTAAGAAAATAATTTCAAAATCTACTTAACCAAGACATTTTCCAGTTATTTATTTTGTTATAATAATTTAAGAAAGAAAATAATTGATAACCCTCCATTTGTTGATCATACTTTTATAATCACATATATTTTTTTCTCTAATTTTTAATTATTATTTTTACCTCAAAATCATAAATAAATTAATTTATAAATCAAACAATATTAGCTCCACGTTGCTTTCAAGATTCAGTTGTAAAGAAAATTGACATTTTTTGTGGTCATCATACCCGTACTCAAGATTTCTCAGCCTTAATTATTAAGAGATACTTTTCAAGAAAAGTTTTAAATGAAAGGAATCTTGAAATGGGAAATGACATCATAAACAGCATTCTAAAGGATGGACTCGAAAACCCCAACTCGCTTTTGGTCTTCAATTTTAGCCGTTGAATTATATACAAAATTAAAATAAATATTTTAATTAAAAATATTGTCCTAGTAGAATTTTAGTTCTCAATCTTTAACAAAATTAGATACACGAGTACTACTGGCAAGTTGAGATAATTTCAATTCAATTTGTGATACAATGGAGTGGACAAAAACTAAATGACAGCATTTATTATAAGTGAATACATCCTTTAGACATCATTTACGATAAATATTGAGAATTTATCTCTCTCCCCTATATTTGTTATTTCTTTTCCTCATTTCCATACTCTTTCTCTCTTAATGTTTTCTTTCTCTTGCTAGATCCAACTCTAGACAATTCCACAATATGACGTGGCAAGAGAGAGTACGGAGGCTCTTAGACATTCTCATATGATAAATGATGTCATATAAATTTTGTCTTCTCTACATTATTGTCACGTTAACTGGACATTCAAATTAGAAGGTTGCATTGAAAATACTTTAGTGAATTTGTATCCACGTTTTATCATATTGTTGTAAATGTAGATATCGTTTTAGATTTAATTTTCTACTTAAAAAAATTACGTGGCGTCAATCTAAAGATAAATAAAAATTGAAAAATACACAAGTTCACACTCTATCACTTTCATTAAGGCAAGATTGAATTAGTATTCCTATTTCCACAATCAAATCCCAAGATATAAAGTTACATCCCTTCAAAAGTCTCTCCACCTGCGCTTGAAGTTTTCACTCTCTAACTCCTGTCCTCGATGGCTCAGGTATGTATATAAATTCACCCCACCTCCTTTTAAGACAGCAATGGTGTTTGGACCCTGCTGAAGTTGCCGGAGTTTGATCAGCCATTTTCCTTTTTTATCTTTTCTTGGCTGATGCAATTGGCAAGCGAACATTGAGTCTTACACACATGGATTGCGAGGGCGATTGTCAGGCTGGATCCATCAAATTTTATTTTTTAATTTATAAATAGGTGTAAAATTTTACTTTTTTTCTCTTACTCGTAGGCGACCGCTCGTGCTGATATGATATATTGAATATGTCTCTGCTTACACACAGAAATATATGATCTACTTTAAACTAACATTTAATGTCTTTATTTTCATTTTAGCTCACCTTTAGAATTTTGATAGCAGAAGCTGGTGTTGAAGGTGTGGACAATGACTGATGAGAAAACAAAGCAGAAAGCAATAGAAGCTGCAGCAGATATATATGGTAATAGTACATAAAAATGAATTTCCTTGTGTTATTTAATTATTATTATTATGTTTTAGTTATGATCTCCAATAATTGTTTGTAAATACATACAGGGGTGGATTCAATTGCTGCTAATCTGCAGGAGCAGAAGCTGACAGTAATAGGAGAAATGGATGCAGTTGCAGTGGTGAAGAAATTGAAGAAAGTGGGAAAGGTTGATATCTTGTCAGTTGGACCAGCAAAGGAAGAGAAAAAGGAAGAAAAGAAAGAAGAGGCTGCTAAGAAAGAGGACAAGAAACCAACAGAGGAAAAGAAACCAGAAGAAAAGAAATAAACAGATATTTTCTTTTATTGAGTTTTACATGAACAAAACTCTTTCAGACATTTTCACAATATGATGAATCACTCTCCAGTCTCCACCAATAATATCAGCGCTTGTTATTGAAAATTATGTATTTTTTTGCATGTGGGCTTGCTCAATCCTTGATATGCCATTTTGTTATCAAGAAAAGTTGCGTAATTTAAAGAGGCGAATCAAATTTTTGCACAACAACTAATGCATGAAATGTTTGCAAATATTACGACTCAAAACGCTACTATAATAATACATTTTAAATTTTTCGATAAGAGTTGAACCAATAAAGGTCCGTTCGATTGCAAGTATGAAAAATAGGTGAAAAAAAAAAGTTTCAAAGAAATTAATTTCCAATGAAAAATAAAACCAAAAAAATTTGAGTGTATTTGATTGAACGTGAAATTGATGTTTGAAAGTGTAATGAATGTGAAAAATGAATTCTCAACTAAATCCAATATATATATATATATATATATATCCTTATTTTCAAGGAAAATCACAAAGATCGAAACAAGACGACAAAAAATAATTTTTACCCAACAAAATTACAATAAAAAACCACACTTTCATTTTCCATGGAAATATGTATCAAACGGAATGAATCAAATGAGTTCTTGAACCAAATCTCAATGTGAATGGAGATTATTGCCATGGATGCTTAAGTGGATTCAGATTTCTTGATTACGCAGATTCGAATGCCGATTGGCTTTCTTTCATTTTCATGTTAGTCATTTTCCATTACCAAAAAATTCTCAAAAGGGTCCCAAAAAACCATTAAACCCCATCAAATTAGAAACAGAAAAAACAACTTTTGGGTTTCTCAAGCATCTTGCAGCCAACCGCTGCTGGATTATGACTTGGAGGAATGATTCATGAGGTCATTCAAACGCCAGCCAGCCAACCAGTTGTATACATATTTGTCAAATAACATTGGCCGCGTAAGAATGTATATAGTATTATACATTATCTAATAAATATTTAGTCAATTTGTGCATGAACTTGAACTAAAATATTCTGTCATCAACAGCCCCAGAAATTTATGACTTGTATGAATACTCACTTTTCTCATTCGGTTATTCCATAGTGGGAAAACAGATATCGAAAACCTTTTTTGCTGCAAAAGATTTCTTTAGGCAGCCTAGGTCATGCCGGCCGAGCATAACCCACCTTATACCTCTATTAAACCACAAGCAAAACCAGCACGACCCACTTACACCGCAGCAAAACAGGTCGAAAAACTTCGAATGTTTATGTGCCAATTTCTTTATCTTGCCATATGTTTTGGACACTGAGGTCAGCAAAGTTTCACTTGATAAAATGCATTCCTTCCCTAATAAAGCATAAAAACAAAGAAATAAGACAAGATGCTTACATATAAGGACAATTCTTTAACGGTACGAACAGATCATTCTTGATAATGTTAACAAATATATATGTCAATAATTGATCAAATCCAATGAACATATGAAAGGGTTGTTTCAACCACTAAATTAAGGTTTTCTTGTTGCCCCTTCAAGCCTCGGTAGAGGGGGAAATGGCTCCAAGAGAATATAAGAAGCTTTGAGTAAATCTGATCTCAGCACATTGCCAATAAAAAATAACCGCTAATAACAACTCAAAGAATCGAAAGGCGGAGGGTTTTGTAAAGATGTACTACAATTACAACAATAAAAGTCAACCTATAATACCAACTCAAAGAATTGAAAGGCGAGAGGATTTTGTAAATGCGTACTACAATTACAACAATGAGCGATTCAATTAATAAGATACCAAAAACCTTTTCCGGTTTTTGGAAATGAAAAGTGAAATTTTTTATTAGATTAGTTTCCTTCAGCTCAACCATAGTCCCTAAACAGTTCCTAGAACAAATGCAGACAGACTATGAAGATAATTGTTACCAAACTGAGGCCTCAATAAGCAAGACAATGATGTTCGTATAATTACCTCATGAATATTAGTCATACCATGATGTGGATGGGCACATGTAGCAGAACCGGAACAGTTGTTAAATCATCTTCACAGTTCAATTGCTTTGCTATAGTGTGACTCGCAAGTGTGTGACATTTGGAGAGGCACCACCTGCATGCAAGAGCAAAAGAAAATATGCGGTAGGAAAACCCAGAGTACAATCTATATTATTCATATTCTCTTGTTTTCACTTTAGTAGGAAGAAAAATAGAAAGTTGGAGTAGAGCATTGTGCATGAATTTGATTGGGGTTAACATCAATTACATAAAGAATGACAGTGAGTATCTTAGACCTTTATTATGCATTTGGCTAAGGTTTAAATAAGCAAAAGATACTTTTTTAAGTAAATTTTCAATTCAAGACATGTTTGGATATGTCACTTTTTATTTACCTTAAGTACCCTCGTTAACTTCGGCCTTACTAATGACTAAATTGGCTTCGTTGCAGCTGAAAACTAGAGGGGTAACATTCATTGGGTTGAAATTGGAGCCTTCTTTTGACGGATTGTATTAGAGATAAAAAAGACCTTTCCCTTTGATAGGTCAAGTTCAACAGCCTTCTTTATTCACATAGATTAAGAAAATTTAAATAATGTAGTTGAAAATATAAAATTTTCTTACATTTTAATAATATATCCCTACATTAAATAGCGTAATAAATATGATTAGTTTATATTTGTTGATAACAATGGATATTAAATAAGGGCATATTACTTAAAAATATTTAGACTTTCAATAAGGAAAGTGACCTATAATTTGGGACGGACAAATAAGGAATACAAGTCTATCCTCACGGGACAGAGGGAGTAACTTTTTACTTTCAAAATAAGTAACTTCTTTTCAGGTTTGTTCAATAAAAATATATATCTAAAACTTACTCATTTACTTGTACGTAAACTCTTAAGCTAAGCCAAGCATTCTCGTTTTGGATCAAGGAATGGAGAGGAAAAAAAATGTCTGACCTTTTTATAAACCAGCTGATCACTTCGTCAATGAGACCCAATCTAGACAAAGTTGGAGTCTGTATCCATGACAGGACATCGGATAGTACCAGGGATCACGTTCTTTCTGATATCTACAAACTGAGGCATGAAATCTCCTAAAAAACTCGTGTTTATAATTATATGTTAGCAAATGCACATGCAATGATGTTCAGCAACATAAATGTATAAGAATAACCTTGAAAGGCTCGCAATGATGAGGAAAGCTATTTCCTGGAGCAGAAAATTAGGAATTTTCCCTCTTCCTCAGGCATCTTTTTCTTTTTGTGTCAGTAATTAAAAATTCTTTTTGAGAGCTCAATTGATCATTCTTGTCACAATTTAACAGCATAAGTAAGCATGCAACATATGCATTTTTTTCTTTATAGATTATAGATTTATGAGTTTCAATGGACATTGTTTGCAGCTGCTTACTATACAAAATACAATTTAGCCTCCATTTGGATACAATTTATAAATTGGTTTATAAATTCAATCGAAGTCAAACATTAATGTCAAATGCACATTCATAACTAATACTCATTATTATCCATATATTTCGTGGAATGCGCTACTATTCTTATTTATAAACCATTTATACATTTTCCAAACTTAGGCTTAGTTACTCAGCTAAAAAGAAGAGAACGTGAATTTATAAAAGTCAGAGCTTAGCAAAAGTTGCTCATTTCATCCTTCCCAACAAGTGGAAAAGGATTGAAGAAAAGACAAGCGAAGACATGGAAGGCCGAAAACGAGTTAATCTAAAAGCAGCATAGTAGGAGAGAAAATACCATGGAAATGTTCTTGCTTTATGAAATTAAAATAAAGATTATTATTTTCACTGTCACTCTTTTTTGCCATTTCTAACATGGAAAAGAGAACAAGCAGTGACACATATTACTGCTAAAAGTGCATCAAGAAAATTCTAAAAGAGATAACATTGAAAGCTATTAGCTAAGCAAAGCAACTCACAGATGAATGAAAGCTGTAACGCTGTTTTAGTAGTTTGCTTAAATTAATCCAAATTGAAATTCCTAGTTGGAAAGCAGAAAAGGCAGAAGAATAGTCATGTATTATTAGGAAAAGATTATCAAAATTGTGATGTTGCTGAAACTTACATGGTGGAGAAACATACGGCCGGTAAATCACCTTATGAATGAATACATTATCAATATCGTTACAACTGATTTCCCTAATTTATTAACTTTATCTTCTTAGCATCTTCTATATCGTTTGATCTTTGAGAGGAGATGAATAAACTGCCCTTTTTCCATCATATGTCTTATAATTTCATGAGCTTCAGACAGCTTTCCTGCATGTCGTAAATAACTGACTATCGTACTGTACACGAGAAAATTTGGATTACAACCTTTTGACTCCATCTCTTTCAACATCAAGCGAGCCTCTTCAAACTTCCCTACCATGCATAGCCCTCGTATCATGGAATTATAAGTAAACACATTTGGCAATTGCCCCTTGCTGATCATCTCTGCAAACATCTCCCGAGCCTTATCAATCTCGCCTGACACAAAATAACCTGTTATCATGACAGTATAACAGACAACATCCGGCATGCACCCATGCTTTATTATTTCATTGAAGAAATACTGGCAGGCATCCATATTTCCAGCCCGACTGAGTCCGTCTGTTAATGTGGTGAAGTGCAGAATGCTTGGATAAATACCCACTTCCTTCATGTGATTCAAAAGATTAATTGCTGCCAGAGGCTTGTCCCCTTTACCAAGAACATGGAGTACGAGACTGAATGTATGAAAATCGGGGGGAATCCATTCCTTCCCATTTCATCAAGTAATCTGTGAAACTGATCTAGCTTCCCCAACCTAAACTTTGCAGACATAATGATATTATAAGTTAACATGTCAGGGGAATGACCTTCTACTTACATCTGCTGATGCACCCACTCAATCAACTTATACTGATTAACTGTCAAAAGGTCAGGTAAAATTGCATTAAATGAATTCTTAAATGGCCTATAATTAAACGTCTTTGACTTAATAAACCTCTCTACAACCTGTTTCGCTAATCCAGCCTCGCCACAAGAGCATATCAATATATTGAAAGTGCGTGCAGTAGTTGGGTACCCTTTCTCAATCATCTCATCAGCTAATCTTGAAATTGCCTTATATTCCTCTGACTCTGCAAATATCTTCATTATCAAGTGGTATGCATTTGCCGTGTGTCTGTAGTTCTCTTGTTCGTCGGACCACACAAAAAATGTGTACCCCATCTTTGCGCATCTGTTTCGGTTAATGTAATTTATCGTTTTCAATATACCATATAGAACTTCTCTCACAAGAAGACCCGAAACTGTTATACCTAAATCACTTAAATTTGCTTTCACATTGAATCCAGGACCATCTCGATGGAGAATTTCAAGAATTCTCACAGCATCACTTCTCACCTCATCAATGAAATTCTGCTTCCCTGAGAAGTTTGAGGGGCAGTGGCCCTTAAAATCACCATTGCCTATCGAAGAACCAGTTGAATCATATAAAGTTGTAGGCTTCTCATCATCCACATTGTACTCACAACTCGAACTTTTCCAAGGCTCATTAAGAAAATCCTTGACTCTCGCAAACCCATTTTCGCCATAATCACCATTGTAACTTCGACTACATACACGGCGCAAAAATATGATAAAACTGTTCGAGAATTCATCACAGATAATTATTTATCTATGATCAAAAAAATCATCATGCTGGAATTATCAAGATTCAATAACTGAAGCGAAAGCGTACCTTAATCAGATGTGATTCACAATGAACGATTCGACGGTTGGATCTTCTAAATCAACACGTAGTCCTTATTTTCTCTCTGATGATGGGATGTCAAACAGAATGAACAATACGTATGATTCAGGGACCATAACCGTGTTTATATACTAAATTTCCTGTTAACCTAATTCGGCCCATCATGAAATTAGGTAATGACCTGGTATCTACACAAAAACTCATACATTAATTAGATGCATTAAAGCCCAATATACCAAATCCTTATTAGATCACTTTAAATGGGCTTAACCAAATTTGATAGCATTTTATTCAATACACAATAATTCACATATAAGCCCACACGATCGATTAAAATCCTTACAATCTCCCACTTGGGCTATATGTGTAACCTTACAATTGTGTATCAATCTTAACCTTATGAGTACTCAGAATTTTGCTATCATTACCGAATGCATCCCCAAACAATCCAGTTCATCAATTATATCAACATAGGATCAAAGCGGTTTTCACTACATTTATCGTAATTAAACCCATCAATGGTCACGTATATCGACATAACTGAATGACATGGATCAAGTGTGGATGTGTAGCATGGAAATTACATGTAATGTGATCTTTAACATGCCTATTTCCAACTAGTCCAACTTTAGTGAGATCATCCTCAAACGAGTTCAGAGATAATAAACCTGAAACCTTACAGCTGTAAATAACTTTAACTTTAAACTATATCTAAAAGGACAATAAATGTGTCTAATGCACCAAAAATACAAACTCCCACTGAAACCAAATATCCTTAAGAAATACAACACCCATATGAGTAATGTGCTCATGAAAGACCTTGGGTGGTAATACCTTAGTAAGCGGATCCGCAATTATGGAGTTTGTCCTAATGTGCTCTTATTAACACGTGTCCACTCTGAACTGTATCCTTCACAACCAGGAACTTATGTCAACGTATTTTGACTTAGTTGAGCTCCTGTTGTTACTGGAATATAAATCTGCTGAGTTATTGTCACAATATAACTTTAGTGGTCTTTCTATACCATACAGAATACGCAGCCCAGTGACAAAATTTCGCAGCTATATTCCATAATTAGATGCCCCCAAAATGCTACAAACTCTGCTGTCAAGTGAAAGAAGCTAAAGTGTCTGTTAAGCACTCCTTCCGGAAATAGCTCCTCCACCTAGCAGATAGATGTAGCCTGATGTGGATCTTTTACTTTCTTGGCATCTAGCAAAATCGGAATCATAATACCATATGAACTCCAACTGATCCGATTTTCTGTATGTGAGCATATAATCTTTTGTTCACTTTCAATATCTTATAACCCATGTTTGGCTGCTTTCCAAATGATCCATCCCAGGGTTACTTAAATATCTCCATAGTATCCCAACAATGTACGCAATATCCGAACGCGTACAAACCTGAGTATACATCAAATTCCCTATAGCTAAACTATATGAGATCTTCTGCATTTCCTTAACTTCAAGATCACTTTTCGAGCATTGGTTGAGACTAAATTTGTCTCCCTTAGCGATAAGGATGTTCCCTGATTTACCGTCTTGCATGCCAAATCTCTTAAGTACTTTATCGATATAGCCCTTTTGTGACAATCCAAGAATACCCCGAGAGCAATCCCGGTGTATCTGAATTCCTAATACAAAAGAGACGTCACCAAAATTTTTAATCTCAAAATTCCTTGACAAAAATCTCATAATTTTATGTGACATGCATATATCATTGGTGGCAAGCAATATGTTGTCAACATACAAAATCAGGAAAATATACTTACTCCTACTGAACTTGTAATACACACAACCATCAACATCATTAATCTCAAAATCAAATGAGACAATTGCTTGATGAAATATGTATTACCCTTAACGGGAAGCTGGCTTGAGTATACAATGGATTTCTTTAATTTGCAAACCATATTCTTTGGGTCTATTGACACAAAGCTTTCTGGTTACACCATATACATCGTCCCATCAATGTCACCATTGAGAAACGCCACCTTAGTATCCATTTGATGTAACTCGAGGTCAAAATGTGCAACCTAACTTTCCTGAAAGAGTCTTTCATCGAAACAAAAAAGAAAGTCTCTTTGAAGTCAATGCCATCAATTTGTGTAAAGCCCTTAGATACAAGACGAACATTATATCTTTTCACATTACCTTTCAAATCCCCTTTGGTTTAAAAATCCATTTAAGACCAATGGGCTTCGTACCTTCGGGTAATGGGAAAAGATCCAAAACTTTATTGTCTTGCATATGCTTATACTTCTTATTTATGGCATCAATCCACTTTTGAGAGTTAGAACCCTGCATAGCCTGATGTAAATTGATTGAACCATCTTCCACCATTACATTATTTTCCTTATGTTCTTGGAGAAATACAATTTAATTATCCTGAATAGCATTTTTCCCTTTCTCTCGTGGATCTCCTTAATGGCTTTAGTTATTGAGGTTGTTGAGTTTGTACTTCTGAAATTTACCTTATTTTGGATGGGAGGTTCTTCAACATTGTCTAGTTGAGATTCCGGATATGCTTCTTGATCAATGACATGCATAGAAATTTGCATATTGTCAAAAACAATAGTAGGAATCGAAATCGATCATTCCTCAACTTCTTCCTTAAAGACAATATATCTAACCTTATTTCTCCCCCCAAACTCAACATCCTCAAAAAATGTTGCAATTCCCGTTTCAAAATTGACTAAAAGTGTGGGATCATAAAAGTTATAGCCCCTAGATCGCTCAAAAGTTATAGCCCCTAGATCGCTCAAAACAATTAATAAAGTAGCTGCTTACTGTTTTGGAGTCCAATTTCTTTATGTGGCCTATAAGGCCTAGCCTTAGCTGGACATCCCCAAATGTGGAAATACTTTAGACTAGGTTTTCTGCCAGTCAAAAGTTCTTAAGGTATTTTAGTAACTGTTTTAGTTGGTACTATGTACGATCTTTCTTTAAATGTCCTGACAAAAGAAACAACCTTAATGTGTTTATGTGGTTTCTTTTGTTCTGAACCCTTAACAACTTTATGTTCTTTATTTCTTTTATTGCCCTTATCTTTAGAGGTGTTTGCCAAGTGAACACTTTCAATTCTTTTCTACTTCAACTTTTCTTTCTCTTGCACACAAAAATAGAATGAGCTCATTTAGAGTTCATTTCTCCCTTTAACAGTTATAACTGACCTTAAATTGACTGAATTGTGTAAGAAACTTACACACTTTGAAATAAGCTCATTGAGAGTCTATTTCTCCCTTTGACAGTTATAACCAACCTTAAATTAACTGAATTGTGCAGGAAGCGATGTCAATACCAAATGTACTGGCAAGTCATCAGACAAGTCGAGTTTTAGTGCCTTAAGTTTTGAAGCAATTTGAGACATCTGTATGATGTACTCCCTTAATTTCTTATTGCCTTTATACTTTATTGAAATCAAGCTTTGCATAAACGTGCTTATTTCAGCCTTATCGTTTTTCGCAAAACGTTTCTTAATTTCGGCAAGGAACTCATTGGCATCATTTACCTCCTCAGATACTGTGCCACTAAAGGCTTCCGAAATTCCGCGCTTAATGATCATTAGACTCATGCGACATGAGCAATCTCACTTCTCAAAGTTCCTCCTTTGATTATATGAACTTTCATCCGTCAGAGGAGCAGGTTGTTCAATCCTTAGTGCACGGTCTAGATCTATGCAGACAAGAACTATATGAATGTTCTCGTTCAATCCTTGAAGTTGTTCCATAAACACAGGGATTAAATTTGAGCTTGTAGATATACTACTAGCAGAATTCAAAACCGAATAGAGAACACTTAAACAAAATAACTCACATAAGTACCTTATTATGCAAATCATACTTTCAAATAATGGTACGGCCCATCACAAGATACCTAGCACAACATCAATATTTAGTCTTTGGACAGAAATATTGACTTGTAAGTGGTACTCTTGGTACAGTGATCAAACACTGACAGTAAGATATGTCAACCAATAAACCTTTCTTTGGACCGATTTATTGATTACATGTTAAACCAAATAACCGTCACCTGTTTATCACCACAAGTTCATGTGAAATTCGAGCCAAATATTGACATTCCTTTGGGCCGATCAATATCCGCATGAATAACACACAAACACCTAATTTTCCCTTAGTGTCGTGATCAAATACTGGTAATAAGACATGTTAACCAATAAACCTTTCTTTGGACCGATTTATTGATCACACATTAAACCAAATAATTGCTACGTATTCATCACCACGGGTGCATGTGAAATTCGAGCAAAATATTGACCTTCCTTTGGACCAATCAATATCCGCAATGAATAATACACACACAAATTATGGATGGCAATGGGTCGGGTTCGGGGCGGGTCAGGGCCGCCCCTCCCCGCGACCCACGAAGTCGCGGGGGGTCTCAGGTCTGGGCGGGGCGACCTCCCGCCCCGCTAATGACCCGAAATTTATTATTATTATTTTTTTAAAATAAATTGGTAATGAAATTTTACGTGAAAATTTTAGGCATTGAACTAGTTAGAATTTTTAAGTTTGAACTTTAAAAATAAAATGTATATATTTGAAGAAAAAAATCAATAAACAATATAATGGTATAGTGGTTGTATATTCTCATATCCCTAAATTCCACCAAGGTTCAATTCTTCTGGACTTCATCGAATTTATTTTAGTTTCTCATTTCATTATTTAAAAAAAAAAAATTACTGGGTCACGGGGCGGGGCGTGTCCGCCCCGAAACCCGCGGGTCGGGGCGGGTCATTTTCGGGGCAGGTCATTTCGGGTCCTCCGGGTTTCGGGTTTTTTTGCCATCCCTAACACAAATATCTTCTAATATTCAAAGTTAATTAATATCCACAAGAGAGGTTGTTTTGGCAACATATTGCTTCAACTAACTTACTTTCGAATATTATATCTCTCAAAAGAGTCCGTAGTACCAAAATTTGAAATTGAAATCCATTGATTTGCATATATTTTGACTTTAGGATTTGAATTATAGAATTCAAAACTTTAGAATAAAGCAATCCTTAAGTTGGGATGGTCAAATTGCAATATTCTTAAGCTTTAGGTGGCCAATTATGTAAAATTTTAAGCTTGAAGGGCTTAAATTACAATTTTTTTTCAAAACTATTGGCCAATTTAGAGAAATTCCAAACTTTAGGTCTCAATTTGAAAGAAAATCAAACTTTAGAGGTCCAAAATAGTGAATTTGGAAACTTTAAGGACTGAATTAGAAATTTTTCAAACTTTAAGGACTGAAAATGAAAATTTTCAAACTTTATGGACCAAATTAGAGAATTTCAGAACTTTAGTTCCTGTATTAGAAAATTTTCAAACTGTAGGGACTGGATTGTAAAATCAGGAACTTTAAAAAGCTCAACTTAAATGGTTTTGTAACTTTAGGGGCTGAAGTTGTAAATTCCATAACTTTAGGGCTTAAGCTTTAATTCAAAATAAACAGGGAGGACTGGAGGTGCAAATAAGTATAATTATCCAAAATTGCAAAGAAGCCCTTGAAGAATTCAAATTCCCAAGCAAAACCCCCTGGCCCAAAACGGATTTTCGCAGCAGACATTAGGGTTTTCAACCCTTGTCCGCCATCGCCTTCAAACCCGACATCACGTCCCATCTGCAACTCATTCACCGGCGTTCTTGAAACAGCCGCACGCAGCTAGTGTCGCGCGCAGCCAGTCCCCAACGCTGCGACCTGCAGCGCCATCCATGGCGCTCCTCGCCTGCAGTGCCATTTCCGACGCTACTCCTGCAGTGCGGCGCGCAGCCAATGTGCGGCAGTGTCGCGAATCGCAAGTGCCACAACGGCTGAATCCATCGTTAGTCGTTCAAACCTCAACCACAATCAGCCAAAAATCACAAATGTCTGAATCTTAATCACAAAATCAAAGCCCATATAATATCCATCCATATTCAAAACCGAAAATACAGATCCAAAACTGAGAAACCCATAACTGATTTCGAAATATATTTACATACAGATTCACACATAGAGAAATCGAATCAAGGAAATCCATACCCAATTTCAACTGATTTTATATACATGATATACAGAAAACTGATTTTCATTACCTAAAATCAATATTCTCGTTCTCATGTACAGCTAATAAGAAACGGTTGAATCTGTATTCATTTGAGTTCTCACAGCAGTGAGCAATAATCAAATCATGCATATAGTATACATATTCCAAAAATAATAATTTTCATAAACACAAATCATATTCATACGAACACATATCTGATTATTCAATTATTAACCAGACTGATAATTTTTCGAAATCAATTAAAACTTTAAATTTTCAGTCCAAATCATGCAAATAAACATAGATCTGATAATCAACACGATGATTGGCTCTGATACCACTTGTTAGAGAATTCATCACAGATAATTATTTATCTATGATCAAAAAAATCATCATGCTGGAATTATTAAAATTCAATAACTAAAGCAGAAGCGTGCCTTAATCAGATATGATTCATGATGAACGATTCGACGGTTGAATCTTCTAAATCAACACGTAGTCCTTATTTTCTCTCTGATGATGGGATGTCAGACAAAATGAACAATACGTATGATTCAAGGACCATAACCGTGTTTATATACTGAATTGTCTGTTAACCTAATTCGGCCTATCATGAAATTAGATAATGGTCTGGTATCTACACATAAAAGCTCATACATTAATTAGATGCATTAAAGCTCAATATACCAAATCCTTATTAGATCACTTTAAATGGGCTTAACCAAATTTGATAGTCTTTTATTCAATACACAATAATTCACATATACACAATCGATTAAAATCCTTACAAAAACAAGAAAATCTCTTGAAAATTCTTGGACCAGAAAGAGCTACAGAGTACATGGCAACGCATAAATTCAAAGACGCCCACCAAATGATATCTAAATCCAAGCACAGGCCACAGAGACTTCTAACATGTGAAGTTCAACAAATAGAAAAGTACCCATTAAATGGAATACTTAGACACAAACATCGGTAGTTATGTGTTGAAAAGATCATTCATTGGAATTTGGACACAAAATTATGAGCTCTTTGTTGTTTATGTTAACTGAAGCCCAGACTGAATTTGGTGCGAATATCGTGAGGGTTTTAGAGAACTGAAAAGTAGTTGTGGAGGGGAAAAGGACTCACCTGGAATAGAAATTTTTGGTTGTCCTTCGTGGCCTTTCCAACTTGGCCAGTGATTTTGAGTTCTGCTTAAGGGAAGTGACGAAGTGTTCGATTCAATCTGGTAAGGAGAAGTGTAGAGAAATTATACATATTTTTGATTAATGTGACAATTAAATATATAAATATTTTATTCATGTTTAGATAATGAAATTTAAAGATCTGATCTTTATCTAGAGGTGGGCATTAACCCGTCCAACCTGCTAAAACCGCCCAATCCAACTCAATCTGATCGGATTGGGTTGGATTTTGATGAAAATTGGGTTGGATTGAGTTATAAAAAAAATTGTTTGGGTTGGGTTGGGTTGTGGGTTGGATGACAAACTCAACCCAATCCGACCCAACCCAACCCGAGCAAAATTTTAAAAATATAAGACTATTTAAATTTCAAAAATCTTAAATCCATTTTTTATTTGGATGAAACTCAAATATAATTTGAACATATTTTAGTTTTATTAGCAAGTATTTAATTTATTATATTTGAGCTTATTGTATTTTACATAATTTATTTGAGTTAATAGTTGATTTATGGGCATAATTTTTTAATTTTCTAAGAATTTTATTTAATTGGACCAAAGTCCAAATCACCCAACCCAACCCGACCCGACCGAAACTTGATTAGGTTGGGTTGGGTTGGGTTTGAATTCATATTTGGGTTAGGTTGGGTTGGGTTGATTTTTTATCAACCCGGCCATAGTGGGTTGGGTTCGGGTTGGGCAAAAAACCGACTCAACCCAACCCACGCCCACCCCTATCTTTATCTATAATTTTTTATGTGTACACATGTGATCAAATTAGCTTTATTTTCTTTAAATAATTAACATTTGCCTAATCACTTTATCTAGCACATTATCTATACATAGACATAGTACAAGATAATATTCATGGCACGTCGTATCATATAGGCATGAAAATTAATCATTGGAGATGAAATGTTTAAATTATTATTTATTTTTTCTATGTGGCAATAGTTTTTTTTACAATTCATAAATCATTAGAGATGCTCTTAGGCCATCTCCAACCATGCCGCAAATTTGTGGTATAATTTCAAATTTAAGTAAAATCATCTTCAATGGTACCCCAAATCATATCCAAAATTTGGAATTGTGAATAATGCAACCCCAATTCACAACTCGAAATTTGGGATTGAGTCATTGACCTTTTTTATTTACCAAATTGTCATTTTCATATTTTACGGGGTGTCCCCAATATGAAATTTGAAGGATTTTAGAATTCCTCAATATTACACGTATCATCAATTTGAAATTTTATAGAATCCATCAAAATTCAAGATCTTCAACATGGAATTCAATTCATTTCATAAAATTTCGGTGTCCTCAAAATTCAATGAATTTTGATGGATTTTTAATTTTAATGAAATTGAATGGATTGTGATGGATTTTAAACCAAAAATATAAAGATAAAATTCTTCAACAAATTCGACCATAACCCCCCCCCCCCCCACCCCCACCCCCACGGAACTCCAATTCCATCATATTCTTTTTTTTGCCCAGTTTCAACATTTCCTTTTCAACCCAATGTTCATTCAAAATTATTTGTCCTGTCGTCCAATCCTTTGAAGACTACAGCCCAGTAAATACTCAATTCGCTTTCATTTTTTCCCCAAGACTCTTTCACATTTCAATGATTTCGCGCAACTCAGCAGACTCTGGTTCAACAACGACTCCGTCCTCGTCGCGTATAGTCGTCCCCATCACTGGTACACCGATTATCGACCACCACGGTGCCAATCTACCACAACGATTTGGAATTTCAGATTCTCAAGACTCAATTAACTCAACGGTTTGTAACTTTGAGATTTCATTTTCAAAATCTATGTTTGTGTTGTTCTTGTTCCTTGTAGTTGATGGGTTTGAATTAATTTGAATTTTGAAGCAGTGTTTTTGTGATTGATGGGCTCGAACAAATTAATCATTTTCAATTATGCAACTTTGAGATTTCATTTTAAAATATGTTTGTGTTGTTCGTGTTCCTTGTAGTTGATGGGTTTGAATTAACTTATAGCAGTATTTTTGTGATTGATGGGCTCGAACAAATTAATCATTTTCAATTATGCCTGAAATTAATAGTTGGTATTTTATGAAGATTAAATACACTATTACTCGGGAAAAAGCAATACGAATTAACGAGCCTAGCTGCCTTCCCACTTAATTATGTCAACTTATAATTAATGTAAATGGCCCATATTTCATACACTTTCGGTAGACAATTTGAAGTGAAAGAGCATCAGTGTTGTGGTTTAAAGTTTAGTGTAATAAACGATGTGCTGGATCATATATTGAGAATATTCCACTAATTTATAATAAATAAATAATCTTGCTTCTTTGTGAAGAAGGGAAGAACTAGTAATGGATGGAATGGACGGTGACTTGTGTTTGACAACGTTGCAGGAGTTGAACAAATTAATCAGATGAGTTATTGTTGGGTTTTTTGATACCCAATAAATCCGGGCGATGATGTAAAACAGTTGTGGGAATAATATCGACACCTCGATGGATAGTTCGGTTAGATAACAACTCGGGATCACTTGAAGTGACTTAATTGGTAGTTGCTTGTGGTCCATTTGGAAGGCCCAATTGTGGTGATTATGGGCATGGACTTTGGAATTGGGCTCGGGTTTTGGAGTATTGGCCCAACTTGTGACCTAGCCCAACATGTTATATATAGCCTTACTTGCCATTGTCTTGAAGAAAAGAGGTGTAGAGAAGTGGAGAGGTTGTGGGATTTGAAATGGGAGAGAGGGAAAAAGAAAGAGCAACCGTTCTTAGAGTTCTAGCTTGGTAGTTCTCCATTGTTGCTCTTATTCTTTTCCTTCCTATATTGGAGCAACCAAGAGTAGTGGTTGTTGAGTCGAGGTCGGAATCGAGGTGTCGATTTTGGAAAGCTTTCTGAGCCCGGAGGTGTATCGAAGACCCAACCACAATTACAACATGGTATCAGAGATATTGGAGTGATTTTGGGCGAAAAATCTGGTCGAAAGGAGCTCAAACCGAAGGCAGTGAGAGAGCAACCGAAAGAAGCCGAACAAAAGAGAGCCACTGACCATTTCACAACTCTAACTCCGGCCACCAACCGGCGAAATAACACCACCACAAGCACCGCCGTGTTGAGGTGAACACTCGGCTAGAGTTTGGACAGAAAACGGCGACTGGACGGCGAGTTTTGAACGGAGAAGAAGGTGGAGCAAATCTGTCCAGTTTTTTCCAGTTTCTGACCGGACTGAAAAAGTGACATTCCGGCCGATCCAGAACTCCGATCGACGATCGGCCACCGCCATCAGAACGGGCTCTTCGAGGAGAAGACTCGCCTGAAATTTGGGGGCAATCCGACGGTTGAAACAGAAGTTATTCATCGGAGAAGAAAATGCTGGCGGACTGAAAAATCGCGATTCCGGCCAAACGGGAGCTCCAATCGCGAAACGGTCACCACCGTTGGGTTCGTGACGAGGAGGAGGAGAAGCTTCCTGTGTTTTTCGGCATTTTCCGGTCTCTGGCGACAGGGGCGGTTTCCGGCGACGGCGGCGGTCCGGCGAGGCGTTTCCGGACAGAATCTTCAGCTCGACCTGCTCGTCCCATTTCCGAAGTCCATTTTGCAAAATCAACTCTCGAATTTACGGACTCAGAAATGTCCGCTCTGGTAAATTGGCTAAAACCTTTACTTGTCGCACTAGCAGATCATTGTGTGGGGTGATCGTTAGGATTGGGGGTTGCCATTGCTTGGTAACCATTGTCTGTTGCTAGACCTAGAAATTATTTTCTTAATTTGTGCCATATATTCTGTGTGAATTTTGATATATTATTTTCTGTATGGATTTAATATATGCGCTTTAGATGTTTTGTTGCCATTTAGATATGTCTGTGACCTTAGGAAGTATGATTGGCTGGATTCTTTATGATGTGTGCCTATACTTTGCTTGTGGTCATTGCATTTGTTACGTGTTGTGTTTGTGCATTTTTTGGGGTAAGATGACAACACTTGAGTTTTCTTGATGGCATGGTGATCTAGTTTGGTGGAGCGTGATATGGCAAGGTTTTGGGTCTAGCTAGTGCGGTAGGTAAATGTGATATAAGAGCGGGTGGTGTTGGGAGATAGGTGAGGCTTATTGGGAATAAGTGTTCGATGTAGCTGTATGGGCATCTGTGTGATCCTTTCTGCATATGTGTGATTACTTAATTCGATGCATTGTTTTGTGTAGCATGTTAATTTGTTTGATATGTGTTACTTTGCATGAATTTGTGTGTAATCAGATTTTACTGTGTGTAATGTGTTGGCATGCATAGTGGGTTTGTGATGCATTAGCAGCGAGTGTGAGTATGTCTTTTGGTAATGTGTGGAGTAGATGTCTGATAGTGCATTGATGAGATATACGGGGGGTGAGTGTGACATTTGAATGTCCTGTAAATCTTCTATCTGAAAATCCTGGCCGGGTGGAGTGTTAGAGACACTTAGATCACTTCTATTAGGTGGAGACCCATTATCCCCTTAGGTTGAGAGAAGTGATGTATTGATAGAGGAGCATCCCATAGATTTAGGATCTATTCTTGTTTACCAGTTAGGCATGTGTGGTGACCAATCTAGTGAGCATATGTGGCGGTGTGTGTGATATGTGTTCTCGAGGAGGGAGATGCACGGAATGGGATAGGATAATTGTGTGAGGTCTTTTCATGAGGTCATTTATGCATTGTGGTGTATATGTGTTGGCCATAGTGTTTGATTAACTAGGAGTTAGTCTTATGTTCTTGTGTGAGCATGTTTGAAAAGATTTCTGTATTATCTTATGGTTATATCTGTCATCGCATGTTGTATGTTCTTGATTGATTACTGTGATTATCTGTCTTCTGCTTGGATATATTTGACCTTAGTCCTAGCGAGTAAATGGAGCAGGTATGGTGTGTGTTTCAAGTATGAGACACGAGGTAAGGTCTGTGATTCCAATTTTGTTTGGATTACCTTGATTGCGCAAGTATAAACATTGTGTTGTTTTTTCTTGCAGATTGATTGGGTATCAAGGTGGAGATTTGTTGGGTTTTTTGATACCCAATAAATCCGAGCGATGATGTAAAATAGTTGTGGGAATAATATCGACACCTCGATGGATAGTTCGGCTCGATAACAACTCGGGATCACTTGAAGTGACTTAATTGGTAGTTGCTCGTGGTCCATTTGGAAGGCCCAATTGTGGTGGTTATGGGCATGAACTTTGGAATTGGGCTCGGGTTTTGGAGTATTGGCCCAACTTGTGACCTAGCCCAACATGTTATATATAGCCTTACTTGCCATTGTCTTGAAGAATAAGAGGTGGAGAGAAGTGGAGAGGTTGTGGGATTTGAAATGGGAGAGAGGGAAAAAGAAAGAGCAACCGTTCTTGGAGTTCTAGCTTGGTAGTTCTTCATTGTTACTCTTATTCTTTTCCTTCCTATATTGGAGCAACCAAGAGTAGTGGTTGTTGAGTCGAGGTCGGAATCGAGGTGTCGATTTTGGAAAGCTTTCTGAGCCCGGAGGTGTATCGAAGACCCAACCACAATTACAACAGTTATGTTACACTCACAATGCATTCAACAATCAGGATGACAATTAGCTTACGTGACATGATCTTTTTTTCTCACACATCACATCATCTTTTTAATCAACATTAACAAACACTTCAACATCATCAATTATCATCCTCATTGTGAACAACATTGTGTAAGCAGCTTTATTCTTAATCACATTCCTAGCTACTCATTACAACCAAAATAGTAGTCTATTAAGTTATTTACATTATGGAAGAATGGATCTTTGCCATTATTGAAGAATGTTTTGTGTTATTAGTATTATATGTAATGCGAATGTGAATCTACATTTTTGGGTTAAAAAATGATCATGGGAGTCAGAGAGTGCATGTTAGTCTGATGCACAAAGAGATTTACTATTGAATTGAGTGATTATATGAGTGCATGTGTTTGATAGTATTTTTCTCTGGTAATGATATTACAAATGGGTGATTTGCAAGGAAAAGGTAGAAAGTAATATAATTCTTTGAATGTTAAAGAGAGCTCTTTGTTGTTAGAACTTTTGGTTGATGTCTCTTATCGTGGACGACGTGATGGTAGTGGATTGATAAGTAAACAAACTGTTAAAAAGAAAATACTTCCTATTTTAAATGAGAGGCTTGGGTGTCAAAAAACATTCTCTATGTATCAAAGTCGATGGAAGCATTTTAAGCAAAGATATTAAAAATATGTCGAGCTCATACGATTTAGCTCAGGTTTTTGGTGGGATCCAATTAATAAAAAGTCCAATGCTAGTAATGAAGTGTGGAAAAGCTACTTCGAATATTTTTGCTTCTTTTTATTTTTATTTATTTGATTATCACTTAAAGAAATTATGTTAATTTTTTTTTTTAACTTTGTCTCAAGTTCACGTTCAAATTGCAGAAAAAATAATAAATAAATTATTCAACAAGAGGTAAAAGTAGATGGAATCCCACCAAAAACTACCAAAGTCTACTAAAATTAATTGAATAAAATTCCATTAGAATATGATGGATTCTATGGAATTCTATTAAAATTCATGAATTCCATAAGAATTCATCAATCTAAAAAATTCCATTAAATTCCATGTTGGGGACACCCTCCTTAATTTAAATGTCAAACATTAATAATTAATCCAATAATTTGTTGGCATATTAATAATAGTATTTGTAAAAATTATAAAAATTATTATTTAATTTGAAATGTTATAATTGGATAATTGTTAATTTAATTTTTTCTTAAAAAAAATAATTGTTGTTCAAAATTATTTAGCATGTGTTCTTTAACTCGTATTTTTTAGATTATAAATATGTTTATAAATTACACAATTTTTTAAATTACTTTTTAACCACACATATTTTCTCTTTTCAATTTTCAACGATTACTTTTTACCTTAAAATCATAAATAAACCAGTTTATAATTCAAACAGTGTTACCAAACGAAAACAAAATCATAAATAAACCAATTTATAATTTAATTTGGTCCATTCTATGCATTAGCTATTAATTTAAAGTAAAGTCATTAATTAAAAAAATAATAATCAAGGTAAAAATATTAAGAAATTATAAGAAATATGGATATTAGAACATCTTCAATGCACTATGTGGATTAGGGCTGACGTGACAATAAAATAGACAGACTTCTAGAAAGCGTGGATAATTAAACGAAAAAGTAAAAAATTTACTCTCCAATGGTTCATTCTACATTTAAATAATATTGATTATGTGGCAATTTTTATTTAAATTTAAAATTAATTAATATATATAAATTGAGCCTTATCTACAGGATTTCTCACTGTATAAAGAGTCCAAATAGAAATAACTTGTATCATAAAACCTGATTGACCAACGTCCTTATTTATAATAATTAAATAATTAAAAAATAAAAGTTATTGTTGAGTCAGCATGTCTCACGGAGTGTCTAGATGTAGACACTCCACCCCCACAATGTTTATATGTTTTAGCATTACGTCGCCTAACATCCTAATCCACGATGTGCTTTGGAGAGAGATTTGTATCACATTTCATCTATTTGTTAACGCGTCATGTGTATTTTTTCAATCCACAGAATGCATTAGAGATGCTCTCATTTCCTTCACCCAACCGTTGAAAAAGAATTTGAATCTATCTAAATTTTAGGTAAAAATTACCCCAAATTTGAGGTAAATCATTGGAGATAGCCTTGGGAGAATGGTGAAATATTGAAATCTCTGGTGTGGAAAACCAAAATTCAGGAAATCTAAGCCCCTGTTCTCTTTGCTGTTTTGAGGTCGTTTTCTATTTTTATTTTCGAAAACGCTAAAAACGCGTTCTCTTTACCATTTTCGAAAACGCATTTTGGAAAACAAAAAAAAAAAATTGTACAGAAAACGGAAAACGTCCGAAACATCGTTTTGGGCGTTTTGTGTGTATTTCGACAAAAAATGTCCAAAACGCGGAAAACGCGTTTTGGGAATTTTTTTTTATTTTTTTTTTTTATAGAATTATCTTAACTTAGAACTAAGCTTAATATAAAGTTTTTATTTTTTTATTTTTTTATTATTTTTTTTAGAATTATCCTAGCTTGGAACTAAGCCTAAATAAAGATTTTTTTTTTTTTTTTTTTTTTTTTTTTTTTTTGAGAATTATCCTAACTTGGAACTTAATTTAAATAAAGTTTTATTCAATTCAATATCAACATTTCAAAAAATGTAATGATAAATGGACTCTGGTGGTTTTGAAAGAACTTGCATTTTCTGGATTTTAATAGAAGTAGAGCTTTCTCAAGTCTCGAACCTGACCAAGCTGTGTTAATATAGACTCTTAATGCTCACATTAGTGTGTTGCATGTAACCATATTTTTAGTGTATTGTGAAAGAAAATTTGAGTTGGAGTTAGTAGTATTCTGCAAGCAAATTAATTAAAAATAGTTTAAATAGTGTTCTGCAAAATTTCAAACAGAACGTGTTTTTCAGCTTTTCATTTTCAAAAACAGTTTTCAGAAATGACAAACCAAACGCGTTTTCAGCAAATTTGATAACAAAAATGAAAACACAAAACACAAAACATTTTCGAAAATAAAAATACAAAATAAAATACAAACAGAACGCCATTGAGCCCTTCATTAATCAATTTTAGAAAGAAAAAAAAGGCAATTTACATAAACACCTATATCTGAAATTTAAAAAAGTATCTTGTATGATCATTTTTGGTAATGTAATTTTTAGAAGATTTTGTGATTGTTTTTTTTTTTTTTTTTTTGAATTGATAGTTTAAAAATATTTGAAAAGTAAAAAAAAAAAAATTGTATATTTGACTAAAAATGAATTGTTGAGATTGAATTTAACAAGTTGAGGTGAAAAAATCAAATTACCAAACATGCTCTAATATTTTTGATTTACAAAAATTTACGTCATTTTGATTTTAGTATCACGCATTGATACTCATGATATTGAGGGCATAAAATTTTGATTAAAAAATATAAGAATAAATTTTAAATGAAATTTTGCATATTTGGTTCGTAGAGATAAAAATGGATAAAGGGAGCAATTGATAAGGTTCGAAGCGCGAAAGAAACGCTGGAAAATTCTGAACTCAGGTTGTGGTTGGACAGATAAATCATGACTCGATATTCACGACGCGATGGCTCGACTATGCAGAATAAAAAACCACGACTTTCGAAACGCCACAAGGATTTGTCCAATCTCCCTGATAAGTTTCTGGTTTTGAACGCCACAAATATTCTAGCAAATATTTAATAAGTTCGATATTTGAACGCCACAAGAAATATTCTTGATAAGTTCGAAAAACATAGGAACCCACCTATATCTTTTATTGAATTCTCAATAAAAACTGTTTATATCAAAATCAAGTCTCCAATACAATGAATGGAAAAAACGTATAAATAAGCAAACAAAAACCTATCAACCCTAACTGACTCAAAATATAATTCTAATTAAAGTAAAATACTAAAATAACTAAATAAAAGAAAAGGAATTAAAAATCTGCAAAATATGGAAAATCCAGGAAATTAATATCGCGTGTTACGGTCGTGATTGAGATTATTACGGCCATAAGATTTCCTTCCTGTGAATGTTACGGTCGTGACAGTTTGTTTACGGCCGTAAGTGTAAAATTGAAATCTCGCATCTTAACCAGTAGCTTGATTACGGTCGTGACCTTCTGGGCGTTACGGCTGTAAGGATCAAACTGGTCCTTTTTTGCTCCGATTTTTGCTCCAATTTGCAATTAACTCCGTTTTGGCTTGAATTACTTGAATTTTTCCATCCGTCAAGCCTGTTATGACTCCGATTGACGAGAGTCCGGAACATATCAGCAATTATCCCTTAAAAAGTTACGTAGCCTTTGTTTGGTAAACAAAAAAAATGCTTTTAAACAAAATGATTTCACAAATCACTTTTCAACCACACATATTTTTTTCTCTCAACTTTTTAATCACACATCTTATCTCGAAAATATAAAAAAAATATGTTTTTAAACACAAAACTTTTAACAGACAGAGCCGTAGTCATTTCTTTGGGCCCACCTCAAGATAGATGGCGTCCCTTGTTGTGACTTGTGCCCTCCATCTCTTGTTGGGTATTGATTCGAAAGTCCTATTCAATAAAGCCTCTGTTCGGAGGCAAAGAAAGTGATTATAATTACTTTTAAACATAAATCTCGAGATGATTTTAAGGTTAAAAATTGGATAGAGAAAAAATTTATGATTAAAAAGTTGTATTCAAAATTAGAGCGATTATAAACTAAATTTTAATCACATCACCAAAAAGAGGCTAAGAAGCCGCACTCTCTCTGATATGATCATATGATGATCTTCTCAAGGTACTAGGATTCTTATTACCATATTGAATCATAAAAAATAGTATAAAATTATTGCGGTGCACTCTCATTATTCAAGTTACAACTTTCTATATACTTTCTTTCTCTTGTCCTTCGGTAGCACCAAGTAACACAAAGCCATGATTGAACTTCATTCGGTCATTTTACCCCATTGTTAGTCAAGTAACTCCCATGGGGTGGTCGAATTGATGAAATAGGTGAGCACGATTTCCCTTATCAAAAATTTTTCGATCGAGTTTGTTGTATCGACTTGCCTAGTGCGATTTACTTGATTGACGTAGTTTGCAAACTATTGTGTCAACCCGAGAGTTTACCCAATGAAATCTCCTTTAAAAAAAAATTACTTAATGCAATTTCAAATTATTCATTCACCATTTCACCTCATTGTTGCTACTTTTTTTTTTTTAATTATTCATCTTTTACTACCACCATGTTCTAACGTCATTAAAATACATGTTCATACCTTTTGTTGCAATCTTGCTACATGTACTTGCAAATTCACCTATAAGTTGGCATTAGTACATGTCGTACAATCTTATTTTCTCACACATCAAATCATATTTTTAATCAACAATCATCATACCTCAACATCATTTATTTGTCAACCTCTATGTTAAGCTACTCGTAGAGATGAGTTTTCCAATAATTTCTGAATTAGTTTGAAAATGGGGACAAATTGAAAAATTTATGCAACCTAATAGAGTCAAACCAAAATTGATATGATAAAATACCACCCCGAATAACTTCATTATATCATTGTCCACTAGATTTTGAGATCGGAACCAAGACTGAGCAATGACCTATACTCATAATCGGATGGGAGGAACACATATAATCCATAATTTGTGAGCTTTTGAGCATATGAGCTGCTTTTACTCTTTATATTAAGCTCTTATTTTTTTATGTGTGTCCTGCATGGTTGATTTGTTCTTGGATGTGCTCTTTTGTGCATCCCATTGTAGCTTCTTAGCTCAAGTGCAAAATATAGTAAATGTATTAGGTTAAACCAAATTTGACTTGCTAAAAGGGCCTATCATGATACATGTACCAATAGAAGTCCCTTTGAGCCTTAGCCTTTCTTTGAAATTTTGATGCCACGCTACAAGCCACGAATACTCTGTCTTTCACATTATCTCTGTTTTGAACCCATAGAGAAGGTATTCGCAAGCTTTTGTTGATTAAGGATCATGCTGTGGTCTAAGTCTAAGAAGTTGCAATGGTTATCTTGTGTTGGGCGATGGTTATGTAATGGATTGAATTTAGGGGAATGTAATTCTATCTTGTGCCAATTGGTGACTGCGTAATGATTTGAACAAAAGAGAAAAAGTTACAGTCTGTACTCGAAAAAAAAAGAGAGAAAAAACAATGAAAATGAAGTTTAGTCAATAAAATTAGTAGTTGAGGAAGTCAAACATTCAACTTGTGAAAAAAAATCAAGTGTTAACTAAATTGGGTAGCGAAAAACAATGAAGTTCATATTGAGAGTGAATGAAGTAATGTCATTTTGAATTGACTTAGCTTGCAAAATTCCTTCTCGACTCAGCCTAAATATATCATTTTATCCTACCTGACCTGAAGCTCCGTTACAATTAAATAAAGACCTTTACTTTGCAGTTGTGTTATTGTTGGCTCCGGTTATGACATTTGAGCAATCTGTGGTAATGAATTCTCCATGCAGTGAGTTGAGCAAAATTCTCACCCTTATACACTTTTGTGCGAAGAAAGAAAATATCTAGTGAGGGTGTTAACTCCCACTACATATGCTTATGAGTGGTTTGAATTGCTTGGTCTATATTCTGTGCTTTCAAGTTGGCCAAAAACTAACACCCATGTAGTAAATCATTGATAGATGTTAAGAGAGAACTCACGGGAGGTGGGAGGATACAAGCTACATTGGGAAATGAATTGTGTTGGGGTATTGATTTTAATTTCTGTTCAGAGGATATTGGATGATGCATTTCTTGTACACACTAACACATTCCAGTTATGTAATTGAATTTTCATGCTAAAAGAGATGTGGGCTGTAACCTTGACTTTCCGATTGTAGGTCTATCTTTTTATTTGAGTTATGTTTATTTTCTTTCACATCATTATTCAAGGACGAACAATGGTTTAAGTGTGGGGGGATTTTATAAGTGCTTTATTAGCACGTATTTAATTCACTTATTATCTTATTTTGTTATTGGTTTGATCCTATTGAAGTATCGTTTAATGCACTTTCACTGATTGTGCTATGTAAGGTCAAAAAGAAGAACAGAAAGGAAACAGGACCAAAGAAATACAAAAAAATCAAGAAGTGAGGTTCGAGGGCATATTCAAAGAGCTCCAAATCAATAATGGCATGTGGGAAGAAGATTAGATGCAAAAATTATGGTCGAAGAAGGTTTGGGGTGAAGTTGGAAATCAAAAACCCGCAAGGATTATGATCATGAATTTTAGTCATAGATTGAAGCTCAATTTGGTCATATAAGACTTTCGAATTTGGGAAGATATATTTCACAAAGAATTGTAGATATTTGAGTTTTCTTTGCAATGCAACTTGAATCACCACAATCGAAATTTGGGAGAGAAAGTTATGACCAAAACATCGAGTACAAGAACTTCTCTGCAGAGATGCACTTACGGCCGTAAATGAAAAAGTTACGGTCATAACTTGCTCGTCAAGAAATTACCTTATCTGATTCAAGGTCTGTCTTTGGTATATCTTGTGGGTAAAGTTAGGGCACGATTTTGGGAGTATTAAAGGAGCAAAATCACCACAAAAAGGAGGCTGGACATTGAGGAAAATTAGAGATTAAAAGAGAGAATTCTTGGGATTCAAGCAAGAAGCATCAATGGAATTCATGGAGCAAATTGAAGATTTCGCCACAATTATGATGGGCTAAGTTTCCATATCTTGTTCAAATGGAAAGTTGTGTTAACTCAATTATGTTATTTTCTTTTCCTACAAATTAGTAGCGTGAATTTATTCCTTTATTTCAATTGTTGGATTATTATGTTTTGAATGTTCAATTGAGTTTATTTGATTAATGTTGTAAAACTATAAAAAGATTAACAAGAAATAGAGAGAAAGAAATGGAGAGCTTAGAGAGAATTCTTCTCTTCCATAGGTTTTTTTAGAAATGAAAATGGCTCCTATTTATAGGAGTGAATAATGGCACAATCGTAATATGTAAATTTTACAGGGGCATAATGGTAATTGTCATTCATAACCTAACTTTACCTAATTCCTAATTTTTACCTAATTTTTAATATATTTTATAACACTCCCCCTTGAATGACATATTACTCGCTTGCTCAATTGTTTGCCTCGTTAAAACCTTGCTAAGAAAATCCAGTGGGATAAAACTTGGGCGAAGGAAAAAGAGTACATCTGCTCCCCCTGATGTTGGCCATCATTAATCATTGAGTCTAATATCTAAAATGACATCAATGATAAGTAGTTCAAATCATGTACTGAATTTTGAATTTCTGAAGTGCTTCAGTGCTACCTCGTTAAAACCTTATCAGTACAACCCAATGGGACAAAATCTGAACGAAGGAAAAAGAGTACAGCCGTTGCCTCGTTAAAACCTTGTCAGGAAAACCGAGGACAAAACCTGGACGAAGGAAAAAGAGTACAGCATGATTCTCCCCCTGAAGTGTGCAATCAAGTATTCATGAACATTTTGAATAATGATATCATCTTTCGTCTGGAATATGTATATATGAAAATTTTCTTGTGTGTAGCCGATTCTTCATAAGATGTGTATGATTTTCTTCATTTGTTGATACGATTCCAGATGTCTATGATTTTCTTCATTTGTTGATATCATTCCAGCACAATTTAAAGAGAGAGCTTGTTGTTGAATTATTACTTGCAGATAGCTGTGACAATGTCTCAAAAACCTTTGCTAGGAAAACCCTGTGGGACAAAATCTTAGCGAAAGGAAAAAGAGTACATTATTCTCACTATGAGTATTTAGCCTCAAAGGGATCATCTCAATCATTCAATAGATATTTATTTTTGGAATCGATTCTCATTATACTTCAGGCATAATTACGCTTTAAGCGTGTTTTCCCCATAATATTCACAAATCTTATATTATATCAATCGGCTAAAATGCCGCAACACATGTCATACGTAATTATGGATATAATCACAATCATATATCAAGTGCGTATTGTTGGAGTGTATATAAATATCGCACTTCTTAGAAATCATAAAACTTCACAAGCAAATCTTTATTTCATTGTATTGACATATTTGTATGTCGAATATTGCTGCATGAGAAATGTTTATATTCAAATTGTTCTCATAGCAAATAACTTGGGGCTTTTAATCTCCTAAACCATTAGTAATATAATATTCTACTATCTCAACTAATTCGTAAAATCATTAATGACTTTTAAGATATATTCATGCTAGCATTTATCACTTTGCTCGTAATATCATTACTTGAGCAAATAATCAGTCATTCATTTTCTTAGTGAGATAATTAATTTGCTTTTGAGAACAAGCAGCAATGATAACTTGTTAACCTGAACAATCTTCTAGTTCTTTAATGAATGTCATTTTGCATTCTCACTAAATCTCATTATTGAATTGGAATCTAACCAATCATTATAGAACTTCTGGTTCAGCAAGATATTTCACTTGTACATATGTATGAACTTCTGGTTCAATACAGTATTCATTTCATCAATACGTATTTCTGTATAGTTCAAATCAGTATACCTTTATTACTTTTAGTATATTGAAAAAATCGGTACAATATCCAAGAAAATATCTCAATCTTGTCGCCAAATCTTCCCTTATATATAAAAAGGTAATGACGCATTATCTCATTGTTCCTACCTTTTCAATAATTTATTCCATTATTTCTTGATGGAATCGATATCACTGACACGCGGAGCCACCGCTCTTTTACGCGTTGAATAATGCATTTAAATAGATCATTTGGGAAGAATGCTAGATCCATCAAAAATGGATATCATACTTTCAAATATTCGAAAATATTATTCCAATCTTTCAGTAAATGATTTGAGAAAAATTTATCGAATTAGACTCGAAAGATTGAGGTTGCTGATGGATCATGGCATCCCAGAAGATGTTCGCTGGTTGATCGAAACAAAAGTTCGATTAGCTGGTGAATTATCATATTCATTTTCTAAGCACAAGCCTGGCTTAGGTAAGAGTACTTTTGCAAAGAAGCGAAGAGCAAAAAGATTAAATAGTTGCTACAAATGTGTTCGATGGACATGTGATACCCGTTGTAAGTCAATAGGATATTCATCCATAAATCGAGATGATAAGATAGATTTCATTAAGGGTGGACTGAGTAAGGAGTCATTGGATGATATCCGATTGACTCTTAAGACGCACCCTAGTGGGTATGTGCAGCGTGAGCTACTATCTTTATGGGCTAAATTCATCAGCGATAAAGAGCGTTATAGTCTCAAAAATATAATAGCAAAAGATCATGTTTGCCAAGATGTTATAAACAATGATATTTTGGCTATTCAGCATTGATACAAGGTAAATCATATTGATATATATGCACATATAAAATATTTTTCTGTTTCCTTTCACGAGTTTTGATAAAGGCTGGTTAAAAATATTAAATCACCGAAAGGTGAGTAGGGTGATTTTGTCAAAAGTAAATCTTCACTTTTTCAAAAGGCGAGCAGTAAATAGTGAAGTTTTTCAAGTTTAAAAAGCCAATGATTTTCACAATTTCATGCATCCCAAAATATCATTTTCTCATAAGTTTCTTGATGTGATCCCGGGAGGGGGGTCACAACGAATACGCGGAATTAAACGAAACAAAGTTAGGAAAGATCCATATTCAGCCAAGAACACAAGAACACAATAATTAAAATACTGGAAAGGATAAAAATTGACGATAGGACCTGGACCCAACAATCACGACGCAATAAATTGACGATGCGGATTGAAAAACCGAGGTTTTCGAAACACCACAAGGGATGCCAAACTCCTTGATAAGTTTCTGATTGGAACGCCACAAACATTCAAGAAAATATTTGATAAGTTCTAGGAATTTTTCTTCAAGAACAAGAAAAAGGAATCCTCCTTTTCGAGAGAGAAAATTCTCACATTCATTCAATAATGTAAAAGTTGTTGTCTCATAATGAAAAACAAAGCAATATAATGTAGAAACTGACCTAACTAGGGTTTGCCACTAATTTGGGCCCAAAACATAAAAGTAATTAATAAAAACGGAATTAAATTAACAAAACTCGAATTCTGGAAAATTAGGTGTTACGGCCGTAAAAATGTCACTTACGGCCGTAAGTGACTTTCTGTTAGTGAGTTACGGCCGTAACAAGAGTTCTCACGGCCGTAAGTATCAATTTTGCTGAATTGCTCAATTCCACCAGAGAAGGAGTTACGGTCGTGAATTGTAGTCATACGGCCGTAAGTAATAAAATCCTGGAATTCTTGCTTTTGACCCGAGGGAATGTTACGGCCGTGAACAACAGACTTTACAGCCGTGAATGTGTCATTGGCCTCCAAACTTTGCCCCTTTGATTTGGCTCGACCCCTTTGTCTCCTCGGCTCGCTTCCAACATGAAACTTGTGCCTTTTCCTGCGTAGATCACTGTCACATTGCCCATAGGTCGACTTCTCCTTTGGTCTCCTACTTCGGATCACATCATTTCTCCTTCCTTATTCTCTCAAAGATGGAAGGACCAAAACTTCGACAGATCAAAACTATATATGTATTTTGTGGATCAAAAGTAGGGAAAAGTTTTGGGTATCTAGAAGCAGCAGTGGATCTTGGAAAGAAATTGGGAGAGAAAGGTATCACTCTCGTGTATAGAGGAGGTAGCAGTGGATTGATGGGTTGTGTTTCACAATCCGCTCAAGCAGAGAAAGCAAGAGTGATAGGTGTTATACCCGTTCCTTTAGTTGATATCGCAGGCAAAACACGAGGGCATGAAGTACAAACCTTATCTATCCATGAACGCATAACTTGCATGTTATATGGTTCTGATGCCTTCATGGCCCTTCCTGGAGGTTTTTGTACTTTAGAGGAAATCTTTAATATTACCTCATTGGCTCAATTAGATTTTCATACCAAGCATATTGGGCTTTTAAATGTTAACAATTTCTTTGATGGTTTGCTAACATTTCTTGATTATGCTGTGGAACAGGGATTCATCTCTCCTTTTTCTAGGAGAATCCTCATTTCTGCTCCTACTATCGAGGAACTGCTGGATAAGTTGCAATCATATATTCCAATACAAGATCCAGCAGGAGTTAAGATAGATTGGTCGCAAGGAAGGGGAATCAAGCGAAAATTGAGTCCGGTTAATGTAAATTTATCTTTGTGAACCCTAGAATAGGTGGTGGTAGAGTACGAAGTATTCTCACTCTTGAGACACACCATGAATTTCTAGGATTTTATCAATGTTTAATCTTGTGTACCTCAAAGATTTAAGGTGGTAGAGTACGGAGTATTATTACTCTTGAAACACACCTTTTTCTTTATTTCCTCAAAAAAAATCAGAGGTGGTAGGATACGGCTACTCCCGAAACACATCTCTAATTTTGAGGATCATAAATGTTTCCCCCTTTTGCATTTTGCATGTATGACTCGTTTATACTTTTTCAGGAGCAATAATAATAATATCATTTCAGTATGTTTATATGATAATTTTTACTTCTTCTGGAGTAAATATGTACTTCTTCTGGAATACATAAGTGCTTGTGTAAGAACTTTTCCAGACACTATCATCTAATATTCATCTCATAATACTGATGAGATTATTTTCACATTAGCTATGTCCGTGCTATCATGTGATATTATCTTATCATACATCAACATTCTCTTGTTGAATAATTTTCATCCACCCTTTCAAATACAGATATTGGTAACTTCGGGTACCATTGGATAAAATATTTTTATCAACATTTACCAACTTTTTGGTAATGATAACTTCTGGTATCATTTGATAAAATATTTTCTAACTTTAGTATTGATAACTTCTGGTATTATTTAATGAAGTATCAAATAACAATAATATTGTATATATATTAACAATAATAATACTGGGGTTATACCACCACGTATATATGTTGACAACATCCTCTAATATGTTAGAATTAATCAACAATTGAGGTGTCTCTGAAATAATATACAATATGAATATATGTAAAGTATTCCATATATTCAATCGATAGACCGACCATATAGGCGATGTCAACATAATGAAATAATTACCTTTCATGAGTGAGCGAGTCATATCTTCTAGTCAAGGTATTCATAATAGTGAGCGAGTCATATCTTCAAATCCAGTCAAGGTATTCATAATAGTCCAATCTGTTACGGTATGACAATGATTATATTACTTATACCTTGTTTAAAATCTTTAATTTATCTTGTTGATTACATATTAATCGTTAATTTACGATTAATTTATTTTTATGTATTACCAAGGGCAAAATGGTCCATATTTTAATATATTGCTCACATGGATAAATCGAAACCGTCAATAGGTTTGAAATTTAATTTAGAACAAACTTACTTTTGATCTGAAGTTCAAAATCTCGTCGGAAGTGCTTCAAAAATAGTTTTTAAGAAAACCGTCACGTTCGACCGCCGGAAAATTTCAAAACTGTACAAAACAGAAAAGTAAGATCATAGAAAAATCAAGAACGTCGATATGAACAAACTGCCTGTTGACGCCATCGCCGAAATCGTCTCTACGCGCCGTCACGCGCCGTGACGACGTCTGCGAGTGGGATTCACGCGCCACCGCGCTGGTGCTGGAGGATCGTCCCGTCGTCGTCGTCATGGATTTGGTGTCCGATCATCGTTTGAATTTACGGTTTGACGTGAATTTGCTTTGAAAGTTTCAGGTTACACAATTTCTCCAATTTTTCTATATATTTGGAATTGATTTTCTAATCTATGATGTATAAATGATGATTAATAATAATTTGGTTTCTGATACAAAGGTTCATCATTTAGAAGTAACTGTAGAGCATACTCCCGTCATATTACTCAATAGGCTAGAGACTCGTGCTGATAACGTGTTGTAAAACTATCAAAAACTTAACAAGAAATAGAGAGAAAGAGATGGAGAGCTTAGAGAGAATTCTTCTCTTCCATAGGTTTTTTTAGAAATGAAAATGACTCATATTTATAGGAGTGAATAATGGCACAATCGTAATATGTAAATTTTATAGGGTCATAATGGTAATTGTCATTCATAACATAACTTTACCTAATTCCTAATTTTTAATATATTTTATAACAATTAATAGTTTAATTTGGCTAATTGGATTATTGATCTTTGGATTCATGAATATACTATGTTTAGATTCTTGATCCGTAATTATCATTGAATCTTTACTTTAGTAACAAATAAATCTCGTGCAAGTTTAATAATAATTCAACTTGGATTGATTAATTCGAGCTTGTGAAATTAATTCATACTAGTAGTGCATTAAATCCTAAGAGCTTGTTTAGGATTGTCCGTGGCTAGAATTGGTTCGAAGAACTTGTTTTGAATCAATACTCATAAGGAATCAATACACATAAGGAATAATTTAGATAATCAGATCTTGTTGATTATTTATGATTGATAATTGAACTAGGGATAGAAACACGTTACAAGGAAAGGTATAACATTAATTGCGGGCACAACCAAACCCGAGAACAAGATTTCTTCTTATATTATTTCCCTAGTCATATTTAATTGTATATTTTTATGCATATTTTTTATTCAAACAATTTCAAACAACAAACCCCCATTCCATTCTAATTAATCGAATAACTAAAATTAGTTTTCGTTCCTCGTGGGATCGACTCTTACTATTCGTTCCTCGTGGGATCGACCCTTACTCTCGCTACTACATTATTAATTAATATTTAGCGAGTAAGAAATTATTTATTATTTTTGTGCATTGCGACACACATCATCTACAGTTTTCAATCTTAACCATTCATTAAAAATTAAATCCACACTATTTGATATTTCAACCAAATCTTAATCAATAATTCTCCTAAAACCACTATTTCATCTCTAAAAAATTTCTCGTTAAATAATATCACACACATGTCAAACACACTTCATGCTTAGTTGTACTTTGTACTGACAAGGAGAAATTCATCAAATTCTGGGTCAATAGCTCAACTGCATTAGTGTAGGCATTGCGGTTGCGGTGGAGGGGATTTCCATAATTTGAAACAATAGTTTTTATAAATGGAATATTATTATTTTTGAGGTAAAATACATTATTAAAAAGTGATTTTAAAAAATGTATTTTGTTAAAAAATAGTTTAAAAAATTGGTTTGCTTATAAATTGATTTATAAATGTTTCAAAAAACAACTGAAAGTATAACTTACAATAAATAAAAGTATAAAACGATAAATTCCACAACTTCGATTATAGTCAAAAGTCTGGAGAGTTTACAAATCCGAGCACCACTACACTTGTTGAAGAAAACAAAGAACATAAATATGTACATAAAGTCAGATGAACAAATTATAGAACCAAGAACTCAGAACTTCCAAATTACACAAACACTAGCCTTTCACCCTCGATATATGGTTAATCAGTGCTGCTCATTGCGCCTGAGTTGGAGCCGAACTTGAATCGCTCACTTCACCACACAGCAAACAAAATGGTGCATTAATGTACAGTACTAAACAATATATTGTGTAACCTCATCTAAAATAACATGGAACAAGGTTTGATCTTCATCTTATTCCATTCAATAAAAACAAATAAGAATACAGAGAGATTCAAGAAACCTCTTTTGTGATTCACTTACCATGGGATTGGGCAACTGAATCCTTGGCAGTTTGCATTCCTTCACTTTTGCCAAGCCAAGACCCAACAGCATCTTTAATCTTATCCACCATGCCTGTTCCTTTGCTTTCAATCCCAGCACTCACTGCATCTTCGCCTTCTCTTTTATTTTCAGTACCAGTGCCTAAACGCCTCGCCACTTGCTCTGATTCAGTCACCTTCCCCATCGGCTTCTCCTCCCCTGTCCTCCCAGTTTCACCCTTCTTCTTATGGAGTGCACTCGATATAGCTTCTGACAACGCCTTATCTTCATCACCAGGCCTAAATTTCTCTGCCAAGTAGTTCTTCATAGAAACGCCCTTATCAATTCCTTCAGTAGCCGCACCCTCATTCCCTAGGTGGGCTGCTCTATCTCCACCTTCATCATGAACTCCACTGCCCTGAACTTTTGACATTACCGTGCCGGAAGCATCCGCCACTTTGTTATAAACCGGTGCCAATTTCTCTGTCACGGTCTCTGCAACATTTTGCGCATATTCTGAAGCTGTTTCAGACATGGGCTTCTTGGGTTCTGATACGGGTTTCTGAGAATCACGGCCTTCCTCATGTACACCGTATCCGAGCTTTGAAGCCACCACATTCTTGGCAGAGATGGCCTTATCAGCAATGGCAGAGGTTGTATATGATAACTTCCCAGTCACAGTGTTGCGCGGCATGTCCTGTGTTTTGCTAAGATCTGATCTTTTCAGAGTCGATTCGGGATTTTCTGAACCAGTTGATGTTTTAACTGTATTCGATTCTGGAGTAAACTGGGCTATAGTTGGTGTTGACTGAGGAGCAAACTGGTCATGGCTCCCTGTATACAATCTCTGTTCTGACTCTGGTTTTGATTTTGGGTGGTCGTAAACATTCATCTTGTCGAATTGATGAACAAGTGGAGCAACATCTGCTTCCTTGCCCCCTGTTTTAGGCATCAAATCAGTAATTGGCTCAGCTATGAATCACCAGTTTATTCTAGTTCTATATTCTGATAATTAGGCCTCTTTAAAAGTTGTTTACAAATTGGTATCTCATTGGCAGAACACTTTTTGCTTTTAAAAAAATATGGACCAACGAAACGGCCGCGTCGTTATTTAGTTTAACAAACAACGCTGGACACAAACTCGAAAGAAATATAACCATTTGCTTCTAAATCACATCAACCATGAAAGAATTTACTTATAATTTATAATCATCATAAAGTAGATGACAAAAAAGGTATCAAAGCTAGATAAATGTATTACCAGTGCTTGTTGGATCAGCCACTTTGGACTGATAATTTGAAGGTGGAATTGCTCCAGGAATGTTCTTTGGAGAATGAGGATCCTCCTCCAATCCAACTGGCTGTCCAATTTTAACCCTCGTTCGCCCCAAATTTGCTTCTTCCCTGCCCATAACAGGGGAATCATCAACCTTACCAAAGGCAGTCTGGGTAGTTTCCCTCCCCATGTCGTTCCGCATTCCAACCGGTACAGAAGGCCTAGTTTTTGCCTCATTCTGTACTCCTCCCAGGACAGATGGCCTATTAATTGCCTCGTCCGTCTCCATGGTTGTTGTCCTCCCCATGTTGTCCCGTATTCCACCAGGGGCAGAAGGTCTGGTTATCCCCTCGTCCCTTACACCAGTTTGCCCTGGAGTGATCCCTTGTCCAGGATTTGCAATCCTAGTGGCTGATGATTCATACACTAGATCACACTCAATATTAGGACGTAATCAGGCTTATTAATAATAATCCAAGTAATAATAATATGTAAAATCATATTACAAAAAAAGTAGAGAACATACTCGGGGCACCATGGACTTCTGGATCTTCAACCATTTCTTCGTCTTCATCTTCTTCCTCCTCTTCTTCAGAATTATGTCCATGTTCATGTCCGTGCTCGTGTCCCTGTCCGTGCTTCTTAATCGTGTCTTTTATTTTCTTCGCCTTATCTTTCACCTTCTTCAGAACGGATTTCTTCTCTCCATGATGGTGCTCGCCTTCACCTTCTCCCTCGACCACTACGACAAATCGTACTCAAATACTAAATTATTCAAAAAATAAGAAAAAACTACAAGCTAATAAGTATAAACCGGAGTCAAACCAGAGTGTAACCCCGCATGTCGTGGATCTTCTTCATAGCCATGATGCCCCTGTTGGCGGTGCAACTGAGATTCCATTTTTTTCAATTGAGAAAAACTATCTGTTTAAGTTTGAATGGAGATGATAAGCAAGAAGAAGTGGGGGAATTTATTAATGTCCCTCTGCATGAAGGAAGTGCTATTTAAGAGACACGCGTGTTACGTATATGGACGCGTGTAATTTAAATACCGGGGACGTGTCTGTAGTGCTGGAAATGGACAATGGATAACCTTCTTCTATAGGTGGAAATACATGAAAACACACTAAAAATTTTATCAATTTTTAAAAATATCCTAACAATTTTATATTTTTTAAAAATAGCCTTAAATACTATAAACTACCACAAATACCCTTATATATTATATTTCAATTAAACCCATTAAGATTTAGAAAAGTTACAACCTAGTCCTTGAAATTTTTAATTTTGTTTATGATTTTATTTGATTTTTGTTCGCTCATAGTAGCATCCCTAACTGGTATCAGAGCCATATGACAGACCTAAAAGATAAATATTATATAACACAAATTAAAAATGAATATATAATATATACATCAAGATTTATAATTATGCATACATTAACACTACCCGATAATTATAAAATAGAAATCTTGAACACTTTAAAAGATTTAGATAAAGATGTAAGAAGAGAAATATATGATCTAATAAATTTCGATATAATAAAAGAAGATTTTATCATAAACGAAATATTAGATTTAATCCACAAAGATATACTAGAAGAGTTATATAAAGATTATAGAAATGGATTATTATATAACGGATCCTCAATTAATTAGATATCTAGACACAGAAACAAATGAAAAATTAGATTTAATAGTAGAACAAAGAAGAAATTTAATGGACCAAATAAGAGAAGAAAGAAATATAAAACGACAAGAAAAATTAAGATTAAAATTATTAGAAGAAAAGAGAGAATATTTTGATAGAGTTTTAAAACAATTACCAAAAATTCAAACGGTTTTAGAAGACAAATAAAAAACTAGAAAAGAAAAATACGATGAAACAAACACATTGGAAGGTTATCTAAAATATTATAGAATATATCACAGAAAATCAATGATTAGATCAATAGAAGAATATTGTGAATATCAAATAATGAATTATAAAGAAGCAAAATATGAAACGGAACTTATTCTAGAAATCGAACATATTAAAGGAAGAAATTAATGACAGAATTTCCAGAAATAAAATTTGAAAAACAAATAATAGAAAATATAAGACTTCCAGTTGGATCTTATCAAATAAAAGGAGCAAATACAACTATGTTTCAACCATTAAGCTCATTGGGAGAATCTGATGAATTTCTTAACATGCAATTAAATTAGATAAGTGCATTTTTATGGCAAACATATAAAAACATAAATTTACAAGATAAATTATATATCGAAGAATTACAACAATTAAATATACAGGACATGAATATCAAAGAAAAATTACAATATATTCAAAATAAATTAACAATACAATTTAAAGAATTAAAAGAGATGATATGAGAAGTTAAAAATATAGATGAAGAAATCTTAAAAGAATTCTAAAGAAAATCAGGAGAATTAATTAATCAAGATAAAATTGAAATAATTATAGAAAAAATAGATAGGTTAAATGAAAAAATAAGAAAGAATGAAAATGAAAAAATCATATCAATAGAAGAAAGAATCAAAAAGCTAGAAATAAAAATAGATGATATGTATGACAAACTATTTAAGGTACAAAAAACTCAAAAACCAATAGTATAAAATGTCGATAAGTGAATATATTGAAGATCTAAAACTATTAATAAAAACATTAATAAGTGATGTACAAGAAGTAAAAAAATGAATTAAAAGAAGTAAGAAATGATATAAATATACTAAAACTAGAGATTGGAGAATTCAAAGAAAATAATAAAAGCAAAGATAAGAAAATAGACAAAAAACTCATAGAAAAAGAAATACTTAGAATGGGAAAGAAGCATTTCGAACAAGAAAAAATTATAGTAGAAGCAGGAAGTATGGATAATGAATTTAGAAGAAATATATTACCAAAAATACTAGAGGAAGAATTAGAATTACAAAAATTTATAGGAAAACTTTAGGAAAATTAAAAACTGAAGAAAAAATTGAAGAAAACCAAGACAAAAATGAATGAAGAATTAGATTTGCTTATAGAAAATTTTGACCAGTTAAGTATAGAAAATTTTGATGAATACCAAGTTTTAATGAATACTGGAGGAGCACCTAACCCTGCTCCAATAGGAACTTCTAAACAAGAATTACCAGATCCAGATGAAAATTATGCACCCTTATATAGCAAACCACACCGACAATATTATGATAGAATCAGAGATAGACAACCACCTAGAGGAAATAAATATAAAGATAGATTTGAACCAAATAATAATTATGATAAACCTATTAATCATGGAGGAACAAAATTAGATCTTGATTGTAAAATAGACACTAAAAAAGCCTTATTAATTTGGGCAGATTCAATGATACTATTCTTTTTATACAATAAAGATGATACATAGGAAAATACTGATAGAATAATAAATTTTTTAATAGCCTCTCTTGAAGGACATGTTAGAAATTGGTGGGAAGGAATAAGTAGCGATACAAAAGCATTAATAAGAAGAAATGTACAGACAGAACTAATAAAATCAGATAGAAAAGTTAGTAGATTATATTGCGGATGAATTTTTAGGAGAAAATTGGATAAGTAATTCTGAAGTAGAATCAATAAGAGAAAAAGATAATGCAAGAATAAGATTAATAAATTTAACAATATGTGATATGTGTAAAATCAAAGAATATACTTGTGAATTTAAAGAATATTATTATGTCCAATTCTATAGTAATGAAAATCAAGAAGTATATAGAGATATGTATTACAATAAATTACCAGGTTCATGGGGAATATACTTTAAAATAGAATTTGAAAAATTTATTAGAGAAAAACCCTGGAACACCTAGAACATTAGGATTAAGGATAAAATTCATATTTGAAAGATTAGCATATATATGTTAACAAAGACAATTACTAAAGAAATTAGGAAAACTAACTAGAATATGTTGTGAAGATATGGAAAAACCTACTCAATGGGGATGTAACCCTGAAAGAAGAAAAAATAATAAAAGAAAGTATAAAAATAGAAAGTTTAAAAAATTCAGAAACTTCAGAAAAAGATATATAAAACCTAAGATGAGATATTACAAAAGAAGATATAATCCAAATAAAAAACAGAAAAATAAAACTTATAAGAAAGATAAAAGACAATGCAAATGTTGGAATTGTGGAGAAATGGGACATATAAACCCTGATTGTAACAAAAAGAAAGTTAAAATATTACAAAATGAATATCTAGAAATAGAAAGTGAACTAAGTGAAATATCAGATATTGAAGAATACTATGATCAAGAAGTCTATATAAGTGAAACAGATTCAGAAAGTAATGAATCAGAATCAGAATAAAGAAATAGAAGAAATAGAAACAAATAAGAACATAGATAAACAAGAATATGAAGGAATAGAAGGTTATGGATTAAAGATAACTTTTGATAATAATAAGTTTAGAAAGATACAAAAATTATCTTTAGATTTGAAAATAGGAAAATGGGAAATATTAGACAGAATATGGAAAAGAGAAAAAGTAGCAATAAATGAATATTATAAAATTGAAAGGGCAATAGATGTTAGAACCACTCAAGGAACACACAAATTAAATCTTTTAACAAAAAGTACAGTTACAGAATTATTAACAAAGATCAATAGAAAGCAAAGTGAAAAGATTCAATATATTTACTTAGCAGGTATCCAAATAATGTTTAAATCAATGTTTAGAGAAGGATTAGATTCGCCTTTGACTGTAAGTTTACATGATGGAAGAATTATAAATTTAAAAGACAGTCATTTAGGAACAGTAGAAGGAAATCTAGCATATAAGAAACTAATATTTACATGTTACCCAAAATATTGTATATCATTAAAAGATAGAAATTTTAATGAAGTTTTAGGATTACATTTCAAATTACATAAGGATGATATAATGGAACCAGGAGATAAAATTATGACTATAGAATACAGGGCATTATACACATTTACTAATTCTAATTATGGAAACATTTATTCTAAAAAACCATATATTGAAATTCATGAAGAATGTAAAGATTTTGGTAAAGCTATAGAACCAGATAAACAAATAAGTTTAATTCCAAGAAACTATGAACTTACTATAACAAAAAATAAACCAGAAATTATAGAGTTACGAGAAGAAGAATACCCTAATAATAACATAACATTAGAAGATGACAGATTAATTAGGAGATCAGCAAGTTTACCTAATAGAAAACAATTAGGAGAAACTAGTAATACAAAAAAAATAAAACTTAATAGAAATGCTGGAAATATGAAAATAGAAGGTGAATATTTTAATGGAATAGAACATATAAAAGGATCAAATATATTAATTGATACAGGAGCTAGTGAATGTCATATAGCTTCAAATAGAAATAAAGGACTAATATCTCATAGAACTGATCCATATAGATATATAAATTTTGATGGACAAGTACATATGACTGAACTTGAAGTAAAAGTACCAATAAAAATATGAGGAATAAATCTCCTAGTACCATGTCATGTAAATAGTAGTATGGTAAATCCTCGTGTATTATTAGGAATGAACTTTCTAGATGGACTAGAAGATTGTAGTACAAAACGTGAAGGATTATATATAACTCATAATGGTCAAACTATACTATGCAGAAAAGCTGAATAAATGAATAACCAAATAAGTTTTCCATTAGCCGTTTATATACAAGTTACAATTGTTGAAACAAATATAACAACATGCACATTAATTGACACGGGAAGTGATATAACAATATTCAAAAGTTTCTTAATAAAATCATGGAATACTAATGGAAAGATAAAAATTACAGGAGTAACAGGAGAAAGTACTCATATAATTAATAGTGCTGATAAAATTGATATAATACTTGGGAGTAAACAAATAGTTGTAAATAAAGTATATAATTATAACAAATTAGAATGTGATATATTAATAGGAAATGAATTTATACAACAATTTTACTATTATAAACAAAATAATTACATGATAATGTTACAAACACCTTGTGCACATTTACTAAAAATACCAAGAGAATTTAGACCTTACAGAGTTCAGCCAACACAGCGTGGTGATAAATGGGAGAAAAAACCAATTATACAAAATGAAATAAAAAATAAAAGAATAATGTATAAAAAAGCCTTAAAAACAAACATACAAACAAATATGGAAAAAATCATTGATCAACTAGAAAAAATTTGTGGAGAAAATCCATTATTATTTTGGAAACCACATCATCCAAAAGCTAAAATAGAATTAACAGAAAATGTTATTATAAGAGTTAGACCAATGATGTATACCATACAAGATACACAAGAGTTTAAAACTCAGATAAAATAATTACTTAATCAAAAATTAATCAGACCTAGTAATGGACCCCATAGTAGTCCAGCTTTTATGGTCATGAAACATTCTGAACAAAAAAGAGGAAAATCTAGAATGGTGATAAATTATAAAGAATTAAACAAATATACTAAATTTGATGGATACTTTTTACCAAATAAAGAGGTACTGATAAATCTTGCAAAAGGAAAGCAATATTATTCTAAATTTGATTGCAAATCAGGATTTTGGCAAGTAAAAATGGAAGAAGATAGTATTCAATATACAACATTTAGTACACCCCAAAGTAAGTATGAATGGATGGTTATGCCATTTGGTTTAAAAAAATGCACCACAAATATATCAAAGAAGAATGTATAACATATTTAGAAAATTCAATGAATTCTTAATTGTCTATGTCGATGATATATTAATATGTTCTAATAATAGAGAAGAACATATTAACCACTTAATTAAATTTATAAATGAATGCAAAAAAGAAGGAATTGTTCTTTCAAAAAATAAAGCTATAATAGAAAAACAAGAAATTGATTTTTTTGGATTATCAATAGATAAAAGAGGGATAAAATTACAAACGCATATATCTAAAAAGATAGAAAGCTTTCCAAACAAATTAGAATCAAAAGAACAAATACAAAAATTTTTAGGATGTTTAAATTATGCAGAAGGATTTATTGAAAATCTATCAAAAAAGAGACATATAATTCAAATTTTACTCAGGAAAACAAATACCAAAGGATGAAATGATGAACATACAGAAATTGTTAAATCACTAAAAGAAGAATGTAAAAATTTGTCAAAATTAAGATTACCAGATGAAAAAGATAATCTGATAGTTAATACTGATGCCTCGGATAAATATTGGGCAGCAATATTAAAAACAGATCTTAATGAAATTTGTAGATACTCAAGTGGAACGTTTAATCAAGCGGAAATAAATTATACTACTCATGAGAAAGAACTGTTAGCAATCATCAGAGGAATAAAGAAGTTTTCATTGTTTTTATTATCTAAGAAATTCATTGTTGAAACTGATAATTCTCAAGTTGCAGGTTTAGTAAAAAATAAATTACTACCAGAACCTCAATATAGAAGGCTCCATAGATGGCAAGCCTATTTGGCATTTTATAATTTTGATATAGTTCATATTAAAGGTATTAATAATTATCTTGCGGATTTTTTAAGCAGGAATATTGAATTTGCAGATGGATAATATTAAAAGATCCCTGATAGACGCCAAAAAGCGAATGAACTTCCTCATAGAGGAAGTTGAAGATATAAAGCTTGGAATTGAACAACTTGCAGAAAATCTCCAAGGAAGTTTCAAGCAATTGATGGAAATCTCAACATTTCATCACAATTATACTAAAGAATTGAGCGATAACATAATTGAGATTGAATCTCAGTTTGAATCGTTGATTACCAAACAGGCTGATACCAAACAGGTTATATCAAAAATACAAACAGGTACATCTTCTGGAAGCAGTGGTAGACCAATATTAAAAGAGATGAACCAAGTCCCAAAAAAGTTGTTATAAATGAAGCTAGTCCTCGAAAAATCACAATCAATGCCAAAGATGAACATACAAGGGTAGTCAGAATTCGTGCTGAAGAAGAAGATGATTCCCCTTTTTTACCAAAAGAAAACGAATATAAAACCACTGTTGAAGTTATATATGAACTTCAAGAATGTGATTGCTATTACATTTCGTCTGGAGACCATGTATACCCACGATTGATCGTTACTCAGGGAGGAGATCCCGTCATGACAAAAATGGCAGCTGATTATGGATTCTTGGATCTTATCTATCCAGGATATCCAAGAAAAGATCTGAAAGAAATCGAAAAATTTGATGATTAACTAAAAGGAGAAATTTCAAAATTTGCTCAAGGAAGATCCATATATTTAAAATTTTATTCGATTAGTCCTGAAATTGATGGAAGGATATATTATCCTGCTGAGCATATTATCCCGATTGGGTATGTTGCTCGAAATTTTCAAATTGAAGTTGGAAAAAATACCAAGCCAGTACCAAACATTACAAGATCATGGTTTAGATCCCGAAGGGTGTTGGGAATTAAAGTTCTCTACAACATTGCCAAAAATTTGTATGAGAAAAAATTCAAATGCATATGCCAGTACAATGGATGGACCTTACTCACTAATGGAGGAAAAGAAAAGTCAACAATCTTGCAAGAATACATCAATAAATTTGATACTCATCAAATCCATGAAAGTTTTGCCACTTTGCAAGAGGCGTGCATAGCTAGGAATTGCCCCACATGCCAAAGAAATTGATGGACAGATGGAAGCCATTTGATAAGTCTGCTTTACATACCAACCGAAGTGATGGACAGATGGAAGCCAATTGATAAATCTGATTTAATGGAACAAGACAGCACAATATAAGGGCCATGAGAAGACTGAAAATAGAGGGATAGGTGTCCCTATAATGTAGCCATGTGAAGAAATAAAGGGACAGTTGTATCCTTGTAATAAAGAATAGATGGACAGGTGTGTCCTTGTAGGACCTTGTAAAATTCAAATTATTGTATCCATTACATAAGCAATGATGTAAGAGGTTGTATAGTAATACCGTCTTCTGATAAGAGAAAAGGCAGAACTCTCTCGAGCACTCGATTTGTGAGAAAGCCAAAAATTTTCTGTCTTTGAAAAAATTCTCATACCAATCCTTTGTCAATCTTCATATTATCAATAAAATCCCAATTTACTTATCATATTATGATGAGTTTCTAAATTCTTATCTTCTAAATCCTATTTCCAAAAAGAAGATATATTATTAAGAAAACTCCCTACACTCTGTCCTAAAATATTTTCCATCTAAAGAGTTATACAGTGAAGGCATCCAGGTTTAGCTAATAACCCGTAAAGGCAGGAAGCCATTGGAGGGTGTGGAGCAGAAACCTATAAGCTTGAAGGTCACTAACAATAGAAGGAAAATACAAAGGTACTGAGAACAAGAAAAGAGGTTAGTATTCTTAATATATCTATCTTTACGGAATTAGGAGGAAGAAGAGCTTTTAAAATGACAGAATTCAGAATTGTTAAATTTAATTATCAAAATAGTTCTTATAATGATGAATATCATAACATAATTGAACCTTTATTATGCATAAACAGTTTACTAGACCAAATAATGAAATAAAAAAGTTATATCATGTCTATATGTCATGCTTGTTAGCTATTTTTCCAACATTAAAAGGAATATTAGGATTAGAAATTGCAAAATCGATTATTTATTTTTGGCTTGATAGTGATAATACTGAAATAAATAATGAATTATATTTAGGATATGTGTTTAGTAGTGATAATGATTATGATCCTGTAATAGATTATGACAGTGATGGAAGAGATGAATCTTTCTTTACCAGTTTTTGAAAATTTTAATATCATGAAAAACAGTAATTATATCATGAAAAAACCCAGAACTAAAAGAGGTCCATATAAAGTTCAAAAGTATATTAAAAGTAAAAAAAAAAAATTGAATATGAAAATGAAATTGATAAAATCGGATACTAAGAACAACTCTACGCATCACAAGAGATATTAAAAAGTTTTAAAGAAAATTTAATAGAAAACTTTGCTAGAGGAACTGTAAGATCTATAATGATACATGATATTCAAGATATAATTGACAAATTAGAAAATAGAAAGAAAAATATTTCAAAATATAATATACCATTTGAACCAAGTATAGATATCATGGCTGACATAGATATTATCAATTCTCAGACACTCATAAAATTTGAAAAATTACTTGAAACTTTATAAATTATTTATCTCTGTAATTATAATGCCCGGATATACTATTAAAGGATTAGACAATTTGTTAGGAAAAATAATGGAAAAAATAGATAACATTATATCTCATTTAATAGATATGGATGAATCATCTGAACAATATTATATACTTTTAGAAAGTCATGATCAATACATTATAGATTATTCTGACATATTAGAGATTAAAATAGATTTAGAAAATAAAATACTGACAAATACAGTCCAAACCTAATGCCAGGATATACAATAGAAGGACTAGATAACCTTTTAGAAAAATTGAAAGATAAAATGGAAGATATTAAACATCAAATGGAAAATGAAAACATATCTTCTGAAGAATATAATAAACTCTTAGAAAAATACGAACAATATATTGCAGATTATTGTATTTTATCAGATCAAATAATGGACTTATACCAGAGAATTTTGTATAATAATTTACCAGCCCGATAATTTATGGATACTTCACAAGCATCAACTTCTAATAACTATGATCATAAACTATATTTAGATAATAAAGAAATTTTATTCTTATTAGCTATTGCTGGAAAATCTAAAAATATACATTCTGTTGGACAATCTAAATTAAAAGAAATATATGAAGATATTGACTATGCTATCTTAAATAGAATAGAATTTAATTCAGTTGAAACAACAAAAAATATAAATACGGTTCATAAAATTATAGAAGAATACGAAGATATAGAAGATGAAGTTTCAGATGGAATAGCATTAGGATATATAACAAAGAAAGAACATCCTAAATCTTTCGAGAAGTTATTACAATATAGAATATTTTTAGAAGAACTTAAAAGATTAAAGAATATGAATATAATAGAAAGTATTGAATAAAATCAACCTGACTAATTCAAGGATATATCTTGCAAATAAAATAATACAATTCATTAAGGGTAATAAAGACATTTTACAAAAGAAGGGCATTTTGAAAAACTCCACATTTGAAAAAGCTATTTCAACAAATCCCCCTCTTGTATAGTAAGTACCTACTAGGAGTAGGAAATGAGTCCAAATGTCAAATGATAGTATATAAATTAGGGACCGCAATGGCCGAGCCAACTCGGTGGCATTCGACTTTGATTTGTGTCCACTAATAAAATTCGATTGGTTCTTTTGATTCATGTGATGTGAATATTAGTCGAGTCTAAGAGCTTTAGAGATGACATGGATCGGATCGAGCCTATCCCGTTATGGACCCACAAATTCCCAATCCCCCACCACGCAAAGTCGCAATGCGAATTGATCTTTTGCCCCAATTTTGTCTTGTTTCGCCCCAATATTGTCTTGTTTATGATTTTTTTCCCGCTCCTTTTTTAAGCAATTGATGGGTAGCATGGTGGTCTTGTCTTGCAACCTGCCGCAAGAGAAAAACTACCTCACGGACCCTAATATTTGGGACGGATCACTCCTAATGGAATTGGGTACCCACGAGTTTCGTGTTCGTCGAATTTTTTTGTCATTCCTAAAGTGTTGGAAAATTGTGTTTCCAAATGGTTGTTCAAATATTTAAAGATGATAAGATGAAGTACACAATAAATTAATACAAAGAGGTATTGATAAGGAAGACAAAAGAATGAGAAAAACAGGAACACAAGAGGCCAAAATATGAACCATGCGATCGCGTGGTTCATGGTCAAGCGATCGCGTGGTTGAACGTTCAAAATAAAGAGGCATCACGTGATCGCGTGAGCCTTGTACCACGAGATTGCGTGGTGGTTCCGAAAGGCACCTTTTGGTGCCTAAGTTGGTTTTTTGCACCAAAAGGTGCCCTTTTGTCTAAAAGGTGTGTACTTTTATAAAAGGTGGATTAATCCCTATATAAAGGATGTTATAATGATCAATTCAATATATGAAATATGAGTGAGAACATCCATAAAATATAGAAGTCATTTTCCACCAAAATCAATACTCATTTTTCAATTGTTTTTTGTTCCTTTTCCATGGATTATTAGTGCTTAATAAATACATGGTTTGAAGACTTGATTAATCCGCTAAATCATTTTCTATCTAATCCTTTAAGCATCTCGAACGAGAGGGAGCAAATGTACTTTTAGGACAACGTGTAATCACGTGTTCAAGCCTCTCGTTTGATTCCTTAATTCGGCGTGATTCCATTCATATCATGATTTCAAGTGGATGTTTCCATGTGTTTTGACTTGTGATTCTTCAAATGGCATTCGATGATTTCGTCTCCAACCTCTCGAGGTAAGTTAATATTGCATAACAATCTAAAAGTACATTTTCTCGATGGAGACCGAATTATTTGAAGAGAGACACAACCATGACGATAATCAAGATTTATTGTGAAGATAATCAACATTCTTCATCCGGATTATGAAAGATAAGTTTTCTAATTTAATTTCTTTCATCTATGATAATTCGCTGATTGGAGAAAATTATGTGTGAAAATAAAAAGAAATTATATATGTCTTTTCATTAATTAGTTATATTTTTGAAAGTGTGTTACTTTGGAACAATGCATCTTTTGAAATGCTAACTGCATACTATTTTTAAATTTGTAAAGGCATGAGTTCCAAAGGTGCCCTTTTTTCATCAAGTAGGAAATTTGTTTGGAATTTTTTGAATCATGCATTTGAGTAATCATTAATTTTCATCCAGAAACCATTGAAGATTTTTATGCATGACTTAGATTTGCATAATGTCTTTACAATGTAGAGGGATTTCTCATTTTCGAGATTGAAATTGGTTTGTCAATTGAGATTTGAAAATTGTTTCACGCCAAAGTAAACCGGTGTCAATTGATAAAATTGAATCTTTCATATATTGACATTCTGTGTATTAGTTCAATTTTGGATATTATTTTATACTTTAAAGTTCAAATAATACATAGAAGTTGTATTTTAAATGGACTTTGATAAGGAAGAATATTATATTATTTTATATTCTCTTATCATGATGGAAAATATGTGTTTTTGAATAATTGAGATATGATATTTTATCTGTGATTATTCATTATAAAGAAATTTTTCATGATAGTGAAAATTTGAAAGTATATGCTCTTTCAATAATATTGTTTCCATTTGATTCATTTATGAGAAGTGTATTTCTCTTTTACATTATGCAAGTACATTGATTGATATCTGAATCAACTGGACTTTTGAAAATGACATGAGAATTTTATAAATTGGTGAATAAAATTATGCTTATTTGTGATACCATTTTATTTTGTGGAAAATAGAGTTCTTAAAATATTGAGGCATGCAAGTATGAGTATTTGCACAAGTTGCTTTAACAATATTTAATCAAATATTGTGGAGAAAGTAAATATGATAGTTTACTTCAATTATCTCATGACATGTTTGCTAATAATGTTATTAGTATTAATAAAGTGATCATTTTCAATGGTAAATTGGAGACTACCACTTGTATTAAAAATGCCCATTGTTGGCTTAAATGTGGTAGTGAAAATCTTGATACTTATTGTTGTATTAAGAAATGTGAAATGACTCTACAATGAATTATGGAGATGCCATATATTGCTTGTGAAAGCAATGTTGTTTTCCTAATTAAGGAATTATGGGGGTGAGATCAAACTAATCAAGAAGATCATTGATGAATATTGAGATTTATCATATTGTTTATCTCTTTTGAAAATAAAATACTTATGTGAAGTATTTAATATCAATTTGTCTTATTTGAGAAATTTGAACAAATAGAAGTTTATTTACTATACATAAATCCATTTTATAAAATCTTTGTTCAAATTTGTTATCATCTTATTTCATACTATTATGTATAATCCAGTTTGATTATTATATAATTTGAGAAAGTATGCAAGATGATATGATAGAATGAGTCTATCTAATTGATATTGATATCAATGGTTGATATCATGTATATGTGAAAAACATTATTACTAATGGAGAGTAATAATATGAAACATACAAGTGAATATGAATTATTGTTGAACATTGTGGTTCACAAAGAGAATCATTCACTTAAATGAAATTGAGAAATTTGAAGATTATCCCGAAGTGTGGGGGTAACACTCAAACAAATATTGTAAAATATTTATTGTACTCATTGAGGAGACAATTAAATTATTGGTAGAACAATTGTGTTCATGGAATTACGATTCTATTTCTTTCAATTGAGTGAAAGAATTGCGAAAAATAATTTATTTTATGAAGTAAATAAATTGTAATCTAAAGTTAGATTCTTTCATTGAATGAAAGAATAATTTTTGAGTCTACCCTATAAGTGTGGGGGTAGTACAACTAAACTTTAAATAAAGTTTAAAGTGATATTATTTTGAAGTCTATAAAGTGCACAAAATAGACTACAAAATATTGTGAAATATTTGATAAGTGTTGTCAAATAATTGAGAAGTGATCACGTTTAAATATTCTAAAGAAGTCTAGACATAAATTGAATCAAAGAGTGATTCAATAACTTGTGAAAAAGTTAAGTTAAAACTTGACTTTATATCTTATGTAAAATCATAAGAACATAATCGAGTAGGATGAGGTGAAACTCCTTTATAAAAGATCTGTCAATGACAGCAACCCTACCTGTCATTACGAAATGAGTAATTCACGGGTTCAAAGGGTAACAACAAGTCATTCGATATGTGGATAGTTTCAACACTTTATCAAAACATACCTCATTCTAGATTAAAAGTGTTGGTTGTTACAGTTGGAGGGCTGAGTTTTAAAACTCTTAATGAAGTTCAGAATTACAAGTATCTCTAAATGTAACAAAGATGCTGGACGAACTTCACCTATATGAACTTAGAAGTGGTGCCGCTTCAAGGAAAGTTTGGAGTTACTTTCTGAAAAGTTCACGAATCGGATAGGCGTAAGGCCATTAACGCGCTAAAGCAAAAACTTGTGTGGAACAAAAGACTTTGAGTGTTGTGTGTGTGATGTTGCCGGTATTGCCGCATGGAATAACGGGTTCAAAGCTAAGGCTACCCGGGATTTCGATAATACTTTGCGACGTTTACACTAAGGTAAAGTTTAAATCTAAAGATACCTTACTTTATGCATAACACCGTTATAAAATGAGTTAGTGAAAATATTTGAACAAGTGGGGGATTGTTGGAAAATTGTGTTTACAAATGGTTGTTCAAATATTTAAAGATGATAAGATGAAGTACACAATTAAATCAATACAAAGAGGTATTGATAAGGAAGACAAAAGAATGAGAAAAACAGGAACACAAGAGGCCAAAATATGAACCACGCGATCGCGTGGTTCATGGTCAAGCGATCGCGTGGTTGAACGAATTTGAATCTGTTCAAAATAAAGAGGCATCACGCGATCGCGTGAGCCTTGTACCACGCGATTGCGTGGTGGTTCCGAAAGGCACCTTTTGGTGCCTAAGTTGGTTTTTTGCACCAAAAGGTGCCCTTTTGTCTAAAAGGTGTGTACTTTTATATAAAGGATGTTATATTGATCAATTCAATATATGAAATATGAGTGAGAACATCCATAAAATATAGAAGCCATTTTCCACCAAAATCAATACTCATTTTTCAATTGTTTTTTGTTCCTTTTCCATGGATTATTAGTGCTTAATAAATACATGGTTTGAAGGCTTGATTAATCCGCTAAATCATTTTCTATCTAATCCTTTAAGCATCTCGAACGAGAGGTAGCAAATGTACTTTTAGGACAACGTGTAATCACGTGTTCAAGCCTCTCGTTTGATTCCTTAATTCGGCGTGATTCCATTCATATCATGATTTCAAGTGGATGTTTCCATGTGTTTTGACTTGTGATTCTTCAAATGGCATTCGATGATTTCGTCTCCAACCTCTCGAGGTAAGTTAATATTGCATAACATAAAGAGCTTATTTTCTCCAACAAGTTTTTTCCATTTTTCCCATATAATATATTTGTTGGGTGATCCTTGACATCACTAATCACTAGAGTAAGTACATAAAAAATGCACATTTGTTGTGTTGACAGTTGATAATGCAAGACATACCTCATCATCACGCGATTGTTTCCCGAAAAAGATTTTTGTAATTCTCAACAAAAGATGTTTTTTAGGTTATATGTGGTATCACTAAAGCAAAAGGAACTGACACATGAACTTTACTGGCCAAAAACTTTTGAATTCAACTTAGACTGTTAATTGACTTTGATACATATGGAAATAACACATTCTATATGATCTATGGACATTTGATCACGACCTATGGTTATTCGATTCGATCACTCCGTAGCAATGTAGTAATGATCAAATTATGTCACGATCGACTAAACTATCAACGACTACGATATATGATGGACGATCGATTATCTCATCCAATCAGTTATTAACACGCGACAAGAGGGAAATTTGATCCACATGGAATTCCGTTATTAATAAGCGATTATTACGCCTTCATTAGAGGTCATTATCCCTTAAATGATGGAAAATATCTTTTATTAGGAGATCATTATCCTTTATTAGGTGGTACTTATGCTTTAATGTAGGTCATTATCCCTTAATCAGTGACTATCATCATTCCTTAACAAGCAGTTATGATTTAAGATATAAATACTCTACTTTGAGGACTTCATACGGGTTACACACATTACTCCTCTTATAAATATTGCTCTTAAAATATTTTTATATATGTCTCCTATGTACTAATTCTCACGCCGAAGGTAGAACGGGGAGAATTCCCGTCTCCTTTTGCAGATATCAAAGGTCCAAGGCAGTCAAACGGGAGGATTGTCTAATCAACGAAATGGTGGATAAAATCGATCCGCATCAGACTTCAATATCAGTTTGAACCGTTGACGAATCAAATCGAGACAAGTTGAGCTTATGGCCTGCCACCCGCTTCTCCAATTTCATCCTTCATATTTTTTTTTTTTCGAAGTTAAAACCGTAAATAACTTTAGGAACAATGATCTCATGAAACATTAAGCTCGGTTTGTTAAAATTTTTGCATTTGAAAATACATTTTTTATGTTTTCGAAGCAAAATATTTGATCAAAAATAAAGAGAAAAAATATGTGTGATTAAAAAATAGTTTGAAAAATTATTCTTCTAAACTAGTTTGCCACCAAAGAGAGGCACAAAAGCGCGAAACTCGTAAATGCAAAATCTACCCGTTAAAAACCTTCAAAAGAACCCTGACAAAGCAAACGTGACGACTGACGTGCGATGCGAAATCGATTCCTCGCCGCCGCCTACTTTTACCGCCGACGGGTTCGTTCGACCTTAGACTTTATCTGCCTCTCTCCCCCTCTCCCTCTCCCTCACATCCTGCCGCGAAATAACCTCTCATTCTCCCAATGTTTTCTCCACTCCTTCCATGAGATTCCTGTTCTCAGCATTCATTGGGAAATCGACAAGCTTCGAATCGATAACGCTCTCTCTAAGTTCTTCTCCGACGTCCTTCCTCACGTCATTGATGAAGTTAACCTCTCGGAACAGGAGATCGGTACTTGTAGAGGAAATCGTACAGTTTCAATTTCCGAGGTAATTAGATCATTGAGTTTGACTACCTGATTTCTGATTTTATTTTATTATTCAATGTTCTCAGAGATTTGTTTCCCATTTTGATGATTTTGAAACATCACTTAAAAATTGATGGTGATGTGAGTTTTTCAAATGTCTCAACGAACTTAACTTTACAGGAATCCTATATGTTTGGAATAAGCGATTATGCAGGCAATTCAAATACTGAGATCTGATTCCAGGATTCATCTTTGAGACAGTCATATTTAACAGTCAAAACATTGTTACTCTTATCGTCATTTTTTGAAAAAACAAGCGTCTTTCAATTTTTTGGTGGAATCTGGAATGCTACTCGATGGAAATTACGTCTCAAAAACATTTATTTTTGGTGATGACATAGTTGTCATTTTAATATGTTGGTATTGTTTGATTAGTTTAGATTAAGCCTCCCGTTGATGTTGATTTTAAAAAGATTTATTTTGAAGAAATAGTTTTTGAATAGTGATTTATAGGAGAATGTGTTATTAAAAAGTAGTAAATCTTTTATGGGTTTATGTGTAATATTATTTTATTCATAAATGTGTGTTTGGAAAGAAGAGAGAAAAAAAATATGTTTTGCCAAACAGGGGCTAAGTGACTAGGATAATGTTTCTAATGAGTCTATTATGTCCGATGATGTTGATCAATGTGATAGACCCCCAATCCAACACACGTATCAAAGGCGCAAGAAATCAGCAAAGGCAGGGGGTGAGCAAGCAGTGAAAGGGTAAATTCAGTTATGGGTTTGTTAGTCAGCACATGGGAGGAATTCCAGTATAAAAAGAGAAGGGCAGCAGCAAAGGAGGGGGTGAAAATTCTGATAATCAGTGGGGAGAGTCTGGCCTCTCGAAAGCCAGTTTATTTGCATTTTATTCCTTTTATTTATTTCCATTTCGTTATCAGCATTTATTGTCTTTCAATCAATTATAATCAATATAATCATCTTTCTTCAGATATTCTTATAATTCCTTATTGTAAGTGTGTGGAATCTATCATTTGATATCAGAGCAGTGAATCCTGATGGTGAACATATCAGATCGCGCTGGGGAGCTGGAAGAATTCCAGAGGAAGGTGGAAAATCGTATGGAAGGAATGCAGTCAGGTATCATCCAGTTGCAAACAGAATTTCAGAGGGTTCGAGATATAGAGAAAAACATGACTATCACGCTGGAGCAGTTTCAATTCATGAGAGCAAAATGGGACGAGCAAGAAAAAATAGGGAAAAGTAGCACTGAGCAGCAGACTCCAGATTCCACCATGTCGACTGAACAGAACCCCCAGAAATTGGGTGCCATTCAATCGGAGACAAGTAATGAGTTGGAGGGAATTTGGAAGGTTAAGCTCAGAGGTCGGAAGTTGGAGATGCCGATCTTCAATGGCGAAAAACCAGATGACTGGATATTCCGGACTGATCGCTACTTTGGCATCAACCAGTTAACAGATACAGAGAAGATAGAAACTGCGGCTCTATGCATGGAGGGTGGGGCGTTGGCCTGGTTTCAGTGGGAACAAAAAAGGAAAGTCATTAATAGCTGGGCAGAATTGCAGAGGCTCATAAGGAATAGATTCCGATCAACACAGGAAGGAACATTAGAAGAAAGGTTCCTGGCTCTCCGGAAAGATGGAACGGTAAAGGAATATTGCCACCGCTTTGAAATGTTGGCGGCTCCAATCGGCGGGCTATCGGAGGCTATGTTGGAGGGCCAATTCATTAATGGGCTGAGTCAGGATATTAGGGCTGAACTTAGAGTGTTACAGCCCCTGGGTTTAGAACAAATTATGGAAATGGCCCAGCGCATTGAAGACAAACTGCAAGTGGTCCAGGCCCATTTAGGAGGGACCGGCCCAGTGAGAGCAAAATATCAGGTAAATACTTCCCCAATTCCTTCACGTCAGATTGCGTTCACTAGCCCTCAGTTCTCAGCACATTCTACGCCACTGCCAGGATCTCGACCTGCAAACACGTTGGGGAGAGGAACTCCGACTTTTAAAAGGCTGAGTGAGTCCGAATTGAAATCCAAAAGGGAGAAGGGCCTGTGTTTTCGATGTGACGACAAATACTCGATTGGGCATAAATGCAAGAATCGAGAGCTGCAAGTGATGCTCATATATGAAGATGAGAGAGAAGAAGCACCGATAGAGAGCCCTTCGAGCGAAGAAGACGAAGTAATCACGGGAGGAGTAGTTGAACTGTCTATGAGCTCTGTAGTAGGACTCACTCCACCTCAAACTATGAAAATTAAGGGAAATATCGGCGGACAAGAGGTAGTGGTTCTAATCGATTGTGGGGCAACCCATAATTTTGTGGCTGCTGAATTGGTGCAGAATTTGAACATACCCAGGGTGGAAACGGTAGGATATGGAATGATTATGGGAACGGGCTTGGCTGTAAAAGGAACAGGGGTTTGTAAGGGTGTTCGGTTGGCTATTCAGAATATAGAAGTAGTGGAGGATTTCCTTCCGTTAGAATTGGGTTGCTCCGACGTAATATTGGGTATGAAATGGTTGGCATCACTGGGGAAAATGCAGGTGGATTGGAGGAACCTCACCATGAAGTTCCAGTTTGGGGGCATGGCCGTGACCTTACAAGGGGATCCAAGCCTCAGTAAGACCATGATCTCCTTAAAGTCTATGTTGAAGGAGTGTAAGCTTAATGTCTCAGGATTATTACTAGAGCTTAATTCATTGGCCACAATGTGTCGGCAACAGAGCCAGGAATTCCCACAGTGCTTCAACGGATCCTAGGAGATTTTGAGATGGTTTTCCACGAGCCGGAAGGTCTTCCACCAACACGGAACAAGGAACATGCTATAAACCTACAGCCGGGTACCTCACCTATTAGCGTCAGACCTTATCGATACCCATATCTTCAAAAGAACGAGATTGAAAAATTGGTGCGTGAGATGTTGGCAGCAGGAATCATCCGAGCAAGTAACAGTCCATTTTCAAGTCCCGTTTTGTTGGTTAAGAAGAAAAACGGAGGATGGAGGTTTTGTGTTGACTACCGTGCTTTAAATAAGATTACAGTAGCTGATAAATTTCCAATACCAGTGATCGATGAGCTGTTGGACGAACTTCACGGTGCTACTATCATTTCGAAATTGGATTTAAAAGCTGGTTAAAACCAGATTCGAGTTCGGACTGAGGATGTATCAAAAACTGCTTTTCGCACCCATGAAGGACATTACGAATTCCTAGTAATGCCTTTCGGTTTGACGAATGCCCCGGCGACCTTCCAATCCTTGATGAATGATATTTTCAGAGACTATCTTAGGCAATTTGTTCTAGTCTTCTTCGACGATATATTGGTGTTTAGTCGAAGCTTAACAGAACACGAGCATCACCTGAAATATGTCTTAAAGGTGCTGGCGGAGAACAAGCTATACGCTAATATGAAGAAATGCCAATTTGGGCAAACGGAAGTAGAGTATTTGGGACACATTATATCATCTAAAGGGGTGGCTGCAGACAAGGTTAAGCTCCAGGCTATGTGGAATTGGCCCAGTCCCAAATCACTGTGGGAACTCAGAGGATTTCTTGGACTCACGGGGTATTACAGACGCTTCGTTAAAGACTATGGGAAATTAGCTTGGCCGTTGACTGAGAAGCTAAAGAAGAACAATTTTTTCTTGGATCAAACAGCAGAGGACGCATTCCAGAAGTTAAAAGTGGCAATGGTGAACCTTCCAGTATTAGCCCTTCCGGATTTTGGGAAGAACTTTGTTGTTGAAACTGATGCTTCTGGGTTTGGATTAGGGGCCGTACTGATGCAAGAACAGCGCCCCATTGCTTATTTCAGTCATGCTCTGGGTCAGCAGGGTCGCTCTAAATCAGTTTATGAACGAGAGTTAATGGCAATAGTTTTTGCGATTAAAAAATGGCGTCACTACCTGCTTGGACAAAGATTTGTGGTGAGGACGGATCAGAAGAGTCTCAAATTTTTGATGGAACAAAGAGTGGTCAGTCCCGACTATCAGAAATGGATGGTGAAACTGATGGGCTACCAGTTTGACATCCAATATCATTCGGGGCTAGAGAACAAAGCAGCTGATGCATTATCTCGTGTGCGTCATTCAGTGGAAGTGATGGCTCTCACAGTGTCAGACGTGGTTCAATTAGAAGACCTGCGTAAGGAGATAACCCAAGACGAGGAATCCCAAAGAATTATCCAAGTGATCCAAAATGATCCGTCGTCTAAACCAGATTACCTGCTGGTGGACAATCACCTTCTTTACAAAGGAAGGCTCTTCTTACCAAAGAGATCTTCTTTAATTCCCTTGGTACTGCAGGAGGGTCACGATGGGAGCATTGGGGGGGCATTCGGGATATTTAAAAACTTATAAACGGATAGCGGCATCGGTGTATTGGTCAAGAATGAAAATGGACATTTATCAGTATGTCAGCAATTGCAGGGTATGTCAGCAACATAAGTATATGGCGTTATCTCCAGCCAGGCTTTTGTAGCCGCTGCAAATTCCGAATCAGATTTGGGAGGACATAGCTATGGATTTTGTGGAAGGATTGCCAAAATCGGGAAATGTAGACACGATATTAGTGGTGGTGGATCGTCTCAGCAAATATGGCCATTTCATTGGCTTAAAACATCCTTTCACTGCCGGTAGTGTGGCTGGATTTTTGTGAAGGAGATTGTGAGACTTCACGGAGTACCCCATTCCATTGTTTCCGACCGGGACAAGATCTTTGTAAGTCGTTTTTGGGAAGAACTATTTCGTTTACAAGGGACAAAATTATGTCGAAGTACAGCATACCACCCGGAGTCAGATGGACAAACCGAAGTGCTTAACCGTACCCTTGAGACATATCTGCGTTGCTTTGCATCTTCTAATCCTAAATCATGGTCAAGTTGGCTTCCTTGGACTGAGTTATGGTACAACACCTCCTTTCACGCGTCCTCCAAGTTAACTCCTTTTCAGATAGTCTATGGCAGAGAGCCCCCGGGTTTATTGAGGTTTGAGAAAGGGGTTACTACGGTATCAGCAGTGGAACAACAGTTGTTGGAGCGGGATCAAATTTTAAATGAGTTGAAAGCACAATTAACTCGGGCGCAAAATAGGATGAAAGTAACAGTTGATAAGGGAAGAAGGGATGTTCAGTTTGAGGTAGGGGATTTGGTTTATTTGAAACTTCAGCCGTATCGTCGTAAATCTCTAGCATCTCGTGTTAATGAAAAATTAGCACCTAAATATTATGGACCATTTGCTATTATACAAAAATTTGGAAAAGTAGTGTACAAACTGGAACTGCCCGCGACATGCAATATCCATCCAGTTTTTCATGTGTCCCAGCTTCGCAAGGCTAAGGGAGTTCAGCCAGGAGTAGTAGATTTGCCACCGCACCTGACAGAAGAATTGGGAAATGTTGGTGGAGCCTCAAGCAGTATTGGGAGTGCTGCCGAGATCGGGGAACAACATCCGCGGCATTGATGTTCTCATTCAATGGAAAGGTTTACCTCCCTTAGATGCCACTTGGGAGTCTTATGAATTGCTGAAACAACAATTCCCACATTTCCACCTTTAGGACAAGGTGAGTCTTTTGGGGGGGGAGTAATGATAGACCCCCAATCCAAAAGACGTATCAAAGGCGCAAGAAATCAGCAAAGGCAGGGGGTGAGCAAGCAGTGAAAGGGTAAAGTTAGTTTGGGTTTGTTAGTCAGCACATGGGAGGAATTCCAGTATAAAAAGGGAAGGGCAGCAGCAAAGGAGGGGGTGAAAATTCTGATAATCAGTGGGGAGAGTCTGGCCTCTCGAAAGCCAGTTTATCTGCATTTTATTCCTTTTATTTCCATTTCGTTATCAGCATTTATTGTCTTTCAATCAATTATAATCAATATAATCATCTTTCTTCAGATATTCTTATAATTCCTTATTGTAAGTGTGTGGAATCTATCACAATGATGATTAATAACTTATTTAGACACTAGGCTCCAATACATATGTCATTAGGCCATAAGTTGAGTTTAAGTTTTAATGACTCTATACAATAAGAAATAAGCTCTGTATCTCTCTAGGTTTTGGTATACTCAAATAGGTTAAATCTTGACTTGAAATAGTAATGACAATTGGAGGAGAGGTTCTTGATTTATTTTATTCATGTGATATTCTATTCTTTGTGTGTCGTTAGTTATGTCAATTCTCTATTGGAAGGCTTTGCAATGTACTAGGGGGCTACTAAATTGAGCCTTAATTAAAATGTTGCAATTCAAAGGGAAAGTCGGTCAATTTTATATGATTCTTGATTGATTTTTTGGTTTGGATGATTTCTTAGTAAAGTTTCTTAACAAAATGGTATCAGAGCCTTGAACTTAAATCTTTGGCTTGTTGAATTTTTGTCGATTGAATTAATTACAAAAATCTAAAGGAGAATTCGAAATAGAAGAAATCAAAGAAATCTTAAAAAGAAATAAAAAAACTTTACGATTGGGGAAAGAAAGATAATACTAGATGACTTTCCAAAAGTGGAAAGAAGAAGCTTCTATTGGCATTCCAAGAAAGAAAAAGGGAAATCTAGCCCGAGGAAAGTCCTTGCAAAATCCGAAGAATAAAGAGGCCCGCCACAAATGGACCGATACTGGGAAGCTGACAAAAATCTATAATCAAGAATCTGCGATGGAAAAATAGCGAGAAATTGTAGAATCGTCACTATGATTTTAGGTAGCTTGGAGCGAGAACTGGAGCAGGTGGTTGGTTTATTGATTTTGTCTTAAGATTCGACGATTGTAAGAGTGACAGATACTAGCAGATTTGTTGCGGAAGGAAGAGTTTCCGAACGGAACTTCATTTTCAATTTTCGTTTAGGATGGAGGCTACAATCAGCAAACGGTGATTATTAGTAGATTTGTGAGAGAAAGTAGAAGCCTCGACAGGTGGGGAGTTGTAGTTTTCGACAGCGGCAGTCTAGCAAAGCACTTTTTGGGCAATTTATTCTACAGGACCTGCTTAGTTCATTTATGAAGCCTGTTTTGTAAAATTCCATTCGCATCTCTTCGGTATATGAACTCGCAAATTTGTTCACTCGATGATATCTCTAAACCTTAAAGTGTGACATTTTGTAACTCGATCACTTGGATTATATGATGACTATTCTACTAATACAAGAACGGTGATCATACAATGTTGTTAGTCCTGCCAATGATGATTTCCATAGGGCTACTAATTTTTATCTTAAATGTCATTTTGATGGCGAGTCATATTTGCACTTCACTTGCTCTGTAGTATTTCGTAATTCGTAGTCATCGTTCAAAGTTTTATCACGTTGTCAGGATGCAGATATTCATCGATCTCAGCTCAAAATGAGAGTAAAAATAAGTAGGAAGATCTATCGAACTTTGTACCTATCAAGGAGACCTACAACACGATACTTGTCAAAGATATCAAAGATATAAATGAAGATGGGGTTTGCTGAATGAAGCCTGACAAATGCATATCAGTTGCGTGGAATCAAAGAAAATTCGTTAGTGCAAGCACTTTCATGGGGCCCCTTTCACCGTGTGACAGTAGTTTGCTCTGCTAGAATACCTTCCGCTTTTTTTCTCCATCGCTTCGGGATGAAAGAGGATTTAAAAACAATTTAAAGAAAGCTTTACAACAGATAATTTGAATGCATTTGAAAATTGATTGATCATGGATTGATGAAAGCAGTAAATTGTAGTTATTGATGAAAGTAATAAATTACAAATGCTGGTGCAGGGGGCGGACAATAGTAAGTTTGAAAAGTTTTGAATATCAAATACTCCCTATAATTGCTTAAATAGAAAAACCTAAGTGATAGGAGTAGACGTTGAAAAGACGAGGAATCATAATACAGGTTTACAACTGGTGGATTACTATTACAACTAAAATGAACTAATACAACTTGAAATAATATTTACAAAGTATGGCTAAATTTGGGCAAGCTAAGGCTGTGAGTGGGTCAAGGGGTTAAGTATTAGCTGCTGTCCTTAACATCTTTGCTCACAATATTGTCATAATTGTGACAAAGAAATGGTTATTTCTCGGAGAAGAACATACGAGAGGATTCTGGCACTGGAGAAAGGAGCACAAGTTGTAGAACGTGATATAGACCTAACTATTGATATTATAGTTAGTGCTTCCATTTGCTCAGCATGGTACATCTGCAGAAACATTGGAAAGAAAGCTTCTGCTCTAGCTGAGTCCTTTTCACGCTTGCTTTTGTGCATTAAAAGCATTGCAGCAAGTACTTTAATGTTAGTTTCTGCATCATGGTAAATTTATTACTTGAATTATTTAGGTTATGCTAATTCTTCTTTGATGTATATGCTTTGATATGATTTTCAATATCTCGTTGATATGATGAAGAGACTAAAATGTTCGCTTCCTGGAACAACAAAAATATACAATATATTATTTTGAACACATTAACGTGTTACATTTATTTTCTACTGAAACCAAATGCGTAGAGCTATCAACATGCCCATTTTTATACAACATGCAAACCTTTCTCTTTTAGATTGAACAAGGATATGAGGAGATTGAAAGGGAAAAATAATCATGATGTAGCTATTTATTAGCATGTCAATTTAGCTTATATACCTCATTAGATCACTTCCGTAAGAGATGATAATAGTTTTATTCTCTGCAAATAATTTGTTCTAGTGAAAACATTGAATGATAGTTTCGGACATAGAAAACACGATAGAAGATTCACAGTCTCTGGTTGCAAGGTTAGTCTACTGTATATCATTGTGATTGCAATGGACAAAACCTTCACCCATGCTTGTACTAATAGAAATTTCTTTAGGCGACTTAATCTTTTATATTTTTTTTCTATTCCAGATTTTTTAGGGAGAAGGTAATTTCCTATCTGGAATTGTGGAATCATCAGATGAACTCTATGCTTCAGCAGCTAGCTTAGGAGTCAATATACGACTCTTCTGCTCATATTCATCCAAGATGACTAACGAAATTATATTATCCTGCATTAGGGTTGGAATAAAGTCATATAAGGGACTTTGTCCTAAAATGCCTGCCTCATAAAGTCTAGCCTAATACTTCCTCACTGCATTTCCTTCAATTATTCCTCTCTCAACTCATGATGTACTGTCTTCAGGGAGTACACTCATCGAATTTCTAAAATTGTCAGATTAGGATAGAACTTGATGTGATCCAGAACTTCGATAATACGAATCATAGTAGGTTTGACGGGAAAATTTAAATATTCAAGTTCAAACAAGAATTCAGCAGGTTCGACGAGCTTTGAAGATCAAACCGTGTCGAAAAGAACCAAAAATTATGCATAAGCAAAGTTACGGCCGTAAGTCACTCTCGGATCAAAATAAAGAATTCCAGGTTTTCAAAGTTACGGCCGTAATCCTTAAGCAGAAGAATAGTTACGGCCGTAAGTGATGCTGTCACGGCCGTAAGTTAGGATTTTCGCAAATAATGCGGATTTTTAATTCTTTTTTCGTATTTTTATTCCTTTTCCGGTTTTTAGCAATTTTAGGTTAGTTAGAATTCTATTTTGAGTCCATTAGCGACTAGGGTTTTATTTTCCTTATTTTTAGCAATTTGTTTCTTAGTATAATTAAAACTCTTTAGTCAGGTTTTGACCATATTTATAGGGATGCAATTTTCATTATTCAACACACAACTTTGATATTATAATTGAGAGACTATTTTGCTTTCACAATCTTATTCTTCATTGAATAAAATCCGAACTTGCGAGTTATTCTTGTTTGTTCAAATCTCGGTGAGAATTATTATTGCTTGTGATCAAGAGGTCAATATATCCCAGTGATTGTATTGGTTGTTTGGTTCAATTAATTTTAATTGGATCCATAAAACGTGATTTCTTGGCGTTCTTGAGTCGATTTTAATATTTTGTGGGTTGCGTAGCTACAATTGCTACGTGGTTTGCATCATTTGGTATCAGAGCTTAGGCTCCAAAAATCAAGGTTATATCTTTATTTTGTTTTCTTGAGTTTTCTATCCAGTTTGATTTTCATGATTATCATCGAGTCCCATAAAAATCATCCATATCTTGTTGAGTGTTTTGTTTTTCAGTTTTTTTGCGTTCTTCTTGTTCTTGAGTTTGTTGAGTCTTTAATCCAAAAAATTGTTCCAAAAAATTTCAAAATTGTTTTTTTTTTTGCTTAATTCTTATCCGAATTAAGTTCCGTTTGTTTTGTTGTATTCGTTGTTGAATTTTCGGATTTATAAAAAAAAAAAAAGATTTTTTTTTTAATTTTATTTATTCCGAAAATTCATCCAAAATTCTAAAAAAAAAAAAAAAAAAAAAAAAATTCCATTCAAGAACCACGTTCTTGAATTTCTTTAAAATTCTTGATATTGTTTTTCCTTTTCGAGTCAACATTAAATTCCTTCTTGATATTTGTCAATATCCGGACCCTTTTATTTTGAGTCTCTCAAATTTTTGAAAGCTACATAAAGGGATGAATTATGAGTTCGATCATACTTTCATGACTAGATGTCGTGTGGGGGATAAGCTGTGTAGTTTGGCTATTGATAGGGAGTACATCTCTAATTTGGCTAGTATCAACATGGTTGAAAAATTGGGGTTGCATTTACTACAACATCCTAGACCTTATAGGATGACATGGTTGAAGGAGTGTGGGGAGTTCAAAGTGACCAAGCAAGTCTTAGTGAATTTCACCATTGGGAGGTATAGTGATGAAGTATTATGTGATGTGGTGCCTCTAGAGTCTTGTCATATGTTGTGGGGTAGGCCATGGAGACATGAGAGGAAAGCATTTTATGATAAGAATAGAAACAGGTACAAATTGCTGAAGGATGGAGAATCAATCACCCTAGCTAGTTTAACACTAGAGCAAATACTTGAAGATCAAAAGGAGGTGAAGGAAAAAATTAATCTATTATCCAGATTGAATTATCAATTAAAACTTCTAGAAGAGGACATGATTGCACGGAGGGGTAAAAATGTAGTTAAGTTGCAAGAAGAGCCTCAGGATTTGAATGTTGGGAAGAATGAGGGAGAGTTGAAAGTAGAAATAGTTGAAAAAAATCCAACATTTAAGGTAGGAGATATGGAATTGGGTAATAAAGAGGTGGACGAACAAAAAGTTAAAATTATTGATGAGGATATGCATGAATTGAAAGTTGACGGGGGTAGAGAATGAAAACATAAAGGAGTTGGTTGGGGCCAAAAATTTAAAAGAGGTAGTTGAGCTTGAAAAGGTGGAGATAGGTGATCAAGCTCCAAAATTTGATGAAGAAAAATTGGAAGTTGGGGTAGAAGTTCAAATCTTGAGCTTTGAATTGGAAGATTCACATTTTGGTAGTGATGAGGTAGTACATGAACATGGTGATTCAAATGTGGAGGTCGGAGATGTAGTTGAGTTTGAAGAAATTGCAAAGGAGGAAAGAGGCGAAGAGAAGACCCTCGTTGTTCAAGAAGTGGAGTTGGTGGTGGTTTATCATGAATAGAAGGATTCATACCTTGTACCTCATGAAACTAACATGTCCCTCCCCATTTTGTTTAAATCTTTTTTACATGTTAATTATGTTTGGAAGCTTCAACCGCACTACATATGGCAAAGGGAGTTCAAGCTACATCTCTTCCATGTTTTCCAATCAAAGGAGCATAATTTATTGAAATCATGGCATGGAAGCAGAAATTTTCCTTTTGATCCAGGGGGAGCAGTTGCATTCATGAACAAAGTTATGATTCGGGACGAATCATCCTAAAGAAGGAGGGTATGATGTGATCCAGAACCTCGATAATACGAATCATAGCAGGCTTGACGGGAAAATTTAAATATTCAAGCTCAAACAAGAATTCAGTAGGTTCGACGAGCTTTGAAGATCAAACCGTGTAGAAAAGAACCAAAAATTATGCAGAAGCAAAGTTACGGCCGTAACCAAATATTCTCACGGCCGTAAGTCACTCTCGGATCAAAATGAAGAATTCCAGGTTTTCAAAGTTATGGCCGTAAGTATTATGGTCACGGCCGTAATCCTTAAGCAGAAGAATAGTTACGGCCGTAAGTTAGGATTTTTGCAAATAATGCGGATTTTTAATTCTTTTTTCGTATTTTTATTCATTTTTCGGTTTTTAGCTATTTTAGGTTAGTTAGAACTCTATTTTGAGTCCATTAGCGACTAGGGTTTTATTTTCCTTATTTTTAACAATTTGTTTCCTAATATAATTAAAACTCTTTACTCAGGTTTTGACCCTATTTATAGGGATGTAATTTTCATTATTCAACACATAACTTTGATATTATAATTGAGAGGCTATTTTGCTTTCACAATTTTATTCTTCATTGAATAAAATCCGAACTTGCGAGTTATTATTGTTTGTTCAAATCTCGGTAAGAATTATTATTGTTTGTGATCAAGAGGTCAATATATCCCAGTGATTGTATTGGTTGCTTGGTTCAATTAATTTTAATTGGATTCATAAAACGTGATTTCTTGACGTTCTTGAGTCGATTTCAATATTTTGTGGGTTGCGTAGCTACAATTGCTACGTGGTTTGCATAAGAACTTATGCTCTTCAAGAATCTTGGGTTTCTGTTGAAAACATTGCTTTGCTAAGTGCGAAGAGCAGACGAGGATTGCAAGAGGATTCAAAATCTGAACTGACAGACTGTTCCTCTTCAGTATCTTTAGTTCCCTACAGAGACTGCTGAGTTCAGAAGTGCATCCGAGAGTGAGGACCTACTCCATCCTCCCCAAAGAATTGATTTCAAGTAATTCTTGGCTGTCAGGTAGTACCGAGAATTTTGGTGAATCAGGAAAGTCCAGTTTATCTTTTGATGACAAACTGTTTCGTCATAGCCAGTGATTAGATATTCACAAGATGATGAATTCATCCACCATGTGTAGATTTCATTAATTTTTCAGATGCAAAAGATGTTGAAATATTAGATGAGTTGGAGAAGCCCATGATGGCTCAGATTGGTGTAAATTATGATCAAAGATGGAGATCGGGTACATTTGCAATGATCAACTTTAGTAGACAAATGCCCAAGGCATCTGGAAATCTACATGAAGATTTGGTTGGTGAAGTGATTGACAATACTCCAGCATTTCGAAATTTCATTGAAGTGCCAGAAAAGGCTCTTTCAATAGAAGGTGGCAGAAATAAACCCTGAAAATTCCTACAAATGATCTTTCCATGAAAAGGGTCCTAAAAACTATGGTGGAGCACCACTCTCTACTGCTCTATGCTCCACCCAGCCTTAACCAGATGCTGTCTTTTGCAACAAATGGAAACGGAGGGCAAAGTAAGCTGGTCTAGAGGGATAAAAGTTCTCATACTTCCAACAGAAGATTTCAGCGTGATTACAACATGGCAAGAAATTTGCACCATCATATATTTTCTGAAATTGTTCAAGAGGGTGGTAAGTTTTTAAGTTGTCTCGTTGTTAGTTAATCTATACCACTAACAATAATATGATAAAGGGTGCTTCTTTTTAACCCCTCAGCCAAGTGTTGTAGCAACAAGTAACTCTCTGGCATACTGGTAAGCTTTTTTCATAGAGAATCATCAATGCAAACAGGTATGATTTTTGAACTTTTTTTTTTTTTTTTTGGAGGACGAGTTTTCTTGACGATGCACTTTAATGCAAACAGTTCAATATTGTATGTTACTTCGTGTGGAATTAGTTTCAATTGTTCTTTTGTTCATTCGTTAAATGATCAATAAATATGAGTTGGGAGAGGCTTGTATATCCTTGATATTATCCTTCCACTATTGTGCCGTCCTCAGCCCAACTTACATCATAAGGGGTCAGTTGCAAAAAATGAAGTTTTCGGGTGCTATATTATTTATAATATAACTATTTGAAGTTGAAAGTATCTGCTGGACCAACTTCTATTGTGGGATACTCAGTAATCATATTACCTGGTGATATATTCCAGATAGCTAATAATGGGATTGGAGAAAATAATAATTTCAACCAAAATTCTTGAATTGCAAGCTTTTAAGTGTGCCTTCTGGTCAAAATAATTGAAACTCAACTTCTCACTTTTTTGTGTGTGTGGGGTTGGGTTGGGTGGGGGTGGGGTGGGGTGGGGGGGGGGGGGAACCAAACACAACAGCTTATATTTGATGGAATTTTTGGGTCTTGTAGAGATGACTGCAGCCTGCTATTAAAGAGGATTCTTTAATCTTGATCCCTGTAAAGAAAAATAACAAAAATAAAAGTTCCATTGGATCCCGATCTTTCACCCCATCAATCTACCTGTCTTCTAGCTAATAATATCACATTCGTCTATTTCTGTATATTCGTTTGTGTACAATTGTTTATAATTTTTCAACTTCTAGCAACACAATGTCAATATATCCATATTACAGGAGAGAGAAGTTGGAAAAGTACGGAGACACTGTATACTTTGAAATCGTATGATTATTTATTTTTATTTCTATCCAGTGCTGGAATCGAGTATTGATATATCACATCAAGGCTTGCAAAAAATCAAGATAATTTATTCTGCACCAAAATAAAAAAATGAAAAACTATCGCGTAGGACCCATATAAAATTATATGATTATTTTTATTACACTGTAAATGAGTGCTTAAAAAGTAGATGGAATAGCAACATGAAATTATCTGAAAAAGAAGCATTAATGGGCCAATCTTGAGAGAATTTCTTTCTTTCATAGTGTTCCTTTTAAGAATTTGTGTGTGTATCTTCAACGTTACTCTTAAATTCACGGGTCGAGAATGAGTCAAATGATGGTCATCGAATATAATTATAACAATTAACAAGGATAAATGAGTCGCCATAAAACAACACCAAGTTTTCAAAATAATGTTCGTATCACAAGTTCAGCCCAATATAAATTAAAAATTAGATTTTAATCTAATTTAAAGTAAAAACTTAACATATTTCATGTGTCTTACAACTTTTTTAAATAACATATTTCATTAATTTTTATCAAAATTTACAAAAATATCTGATTTTAATCTTCACCAAACAAGAACTTGCTTACATTGGACACTATTTAACATTGAAGATAAAATAAATGATTAGTCACTGAACTTTAGTTTGTTTAATTACTTATTGAAATTTAAAATATAACTCAATAGTCACTCAAGTATAAAAACGTAATTCATCCATCAATAGGATGAAATCCATTCGAAAGTTTTGTCAAAATTGTCACGTGACAGATGAAAATTTTGTTGTGACAATATTTAATCGTTAAAACATTCAATAACTCGCCCCTCCAAAAACATCTAACACGACTTAAACAATTGACAATGCATTTTTAATGGTTAAAAGAATTAAAACGTCAGTTATCTCAGAATCACTTCCAAATCAATTAACCTAATGGGTCTAATTTTGAAGGGCGAGTTGTTGACGTGAAGTATTTTAACGGTTAAATATTATAGTTATACTATATGAACATTTTTTTAGGACATAAAAATGAGACATGTTGATGTGATGTTTTGTCATTGAGTGATAAAAGTTGAGTCATGTGCTTTATCATATGGACATCTCTTTATCATCCAACTAAGAGGTATGACGTCGACAATGTCCCATTTTTTATGTCCCAGAAAAATGTCTATATATAGAATTATTGTGAAGTTATATTTTAAAGTTCGATTTTTGGAGATTATTCCAAAGGTGACAAGAAATAGGAATTGTTGATTATTTTTTTCTTCCAAATGTTTTATTCCTTAAAAATGAATTCCCAGGTAGAAAATCTGTGCCAACTTGTACCAATCATCCAAATGAGTCTCCTGTTCTGTTTTCAAGTGACAGTAACCTTTACCAACCAATAGCGCTAATATGAAATATCTCCCAACTCCACCAACAAACGCATAGAATTTTTCTTCACGAGATCTTCCGTTGCTCATATAATCTTCTTGCACAATTCTTGATTTTTTTGTAGCATCTGTTAAAGTAAAATTAACAAGATAGCTAAGTTTTCTGAAATGATGGCGGAGGAGGAAGCCAAGAAAGTGGGGGCTGATCAATGTTCCGAGGCTCCAGCCGCTCCACCACCGCCGGAGGAAAATGTTGAAGCTGCTCCGAAAGATGTGACGGAGGAGAAATCTGTAATTCCACCACCACCACTTCCTCCGCCAGAAGAGAAACCAGCTGCTGAGGAGTGTAAAGCTCTTGCTATTGTTGAAAGTGATCTATTACCTACCTTACCTCTCTTTTTTAGTTTCACTTTCAGATTATTTTTGTGTTTAATCTATTAAAGAAGGAATTTTACCTATTCATGTTGAAGTCCGAACTTGTCTTGGACTGAGAAAAATAAAAATACAATTGATTAAATTTACGGAATTAATGGATTGCTTTCTTTGTCCCATTTGGTCTTAACCATTTTTTCAAGTTTTTGAGAGGACGTGTACTTGAAAAGTGTGAAAAGTAGTCACATCATAGAAATATATGATTGAAAATTAATTTGAGGGAAAATCTGAAAAAAAATTATTGGTATCATTTTCCCTTTTGCAGATAAATGTTGAGTAAGTTTCACACTCGGTCCTTATAGTTGAGGTTGATTGCAAATTAGTCCCAACCTTTTTTTTTTTTTTTCCTTGCACTGCACAGATATTTCCATTTTTCTGGAATTTTTACTTCTTTTCGTTTTGAAATTTGATGAAAAAATCTCCTTTCGTCAATTTATGTGTACATTTGGAAATGCACCGAAAATTAAAGGTTGAGGATTTAAACGTCTATAGAAAAAGGTTAGAGACCAATTTGCGAACAGACCTTGCTTGAAATTTACACATGCTAATTGCTAAGTACTTGTAATATTTATCTTTATAAGAAAAGATATTCCCTGAGTTAATTATTTTTTGTTAATTATCATCTATTCATTTTTTTTTTTTTTTTGATCTACAAAGATATACAATTTAATCATGCCTTGCACAAATTAAAGTTAATTAGTAACAATTTTTTAATTAGTTGTTTGTGACTTCTCTTCCTTCTGTGCAAAGAACCAGAATCTGTTGAGGAGAAAAAACCTGCTGAGGGCTCAATTAACAGAGGTAATTTAATATTTCAAGTTATTCTAGTCCTTTTCCTTTGTCTTATAGCATGTTTGAGCAACTTAAAAGTAGATTTTAATGTGCTTTTTCGGGTCGTACCTCCCAAAAAAGTCGATAAAAGTTGGGTTTTTAAGTGCAGCAGCAAGAATTTTGATTAGTATGTATATGGTTAATATAATCAATTTATAGAGAGGAATTATAATGGGTTCTACAAAATGTATTGATAATAGATACTTCGTAGATTTGAATACGTGGTCGAAATTATTCTTTATATTAATATGGCCTCAGATGCTGTACTTGCTCGAGTTGCTACGGAAAAGAGACTATCTTTAATTAAAGCATGGGAAGAAAGTGAGAAATCAAAAGCTGATAACAAGTAAGAGCTATTCTCTTTGGATTTCAGTTTTCATTTTTGATTGTCTATTTTTAAGTTTTTAAAAATGTGTTTGCTTTATTATTTTGAAAAATTATTTTTCAAAAAAGAAAATTCGGACACACGTTTGCTTTTGAATTTTGAGATATATCATATTAAATAGACTTGTTTTCTACGTTTTCAATTTTTTACACTAAAAACATCATATACACACTCAAAACGATAAAAATGTCGTTTTGAGTTTTCTTTATAAGCCCTTGTTTGATCCACATTCTTTTTCATAAAAAATACAACTTTTTTCTACAGTAATCAATCCAAACCATTCAAAAAAGTCAAGCCCATAATTTTTTACTTTTCAAACCACCTTTTAACTATTAAATTTTCAAAACCTAACTTTTTATCAAAAACTATCTATATCAAACAAGGGCTAATTTTTTTTTTTTTTTTTTTTATCGTTTTGAGTTTTTTTTACAGTTTTTTTCCTTTATTTTGTAAAAAGTGTTTTCGAAAATGCGAAAGTGAATTATTGGGGTTGTTCTCTTTGTTTTTCGATTTTGAATTTTGAGTTTTTGATTTTGTTTTGAATTTTGAATTTTGGTTGTTTGTTTTGGGATTACTGAAAACATGTTCTATTTGTGATTTTGAAAAACTATTTTCAAAAATAGAAAACTGAAAAATGCATTTACTTTGTAATTTTCTGATATATTTATTTTGTGATATTTTATATGTAAAAAAATGGTTGATTTGTTGAATTATATTAATTTTAATGTCAATAAATCAGTTAGTTCTCTATGTCAATAAATTCATCATTAATATTGTTTCAACTAAACAAAAATTCAATCTCATACCAACAAAATCTTAACATAAATCTATATATAATGGAAAAATAATATAACAACTTCAAGTGAAAAAGTGTCTCACATTAAAAATAAAAAAAAAAATCTTAACACAGATCTATATATAATGGTAAAATAATATAAGAATTTCAAGTGAAGGAAGTGTATCACATTTAAAAAATAAATAAAAAATTTACAAAAATAAAAAAATCTTAACCAAAATGTTCGTTTTGAATTTTTTAACACAAAATATCCAAAACCCAATAAACTCGTTTTGAGTTTCCTTTGTATTTTTTTTTTGTATTTTGGAAAACGCATTTTTGAAAATGGGCAAAGTGAACGCGTCTTCGATATTTCCAAAAATCGAAAACTCAAAACGGGTTGAAAACAGCAAAGAGAACAGGGCCTGTTTTCGGTGTTTTGGAAAACCTAAAACAGAAAATGGAACGAAAACAACAAAGAGAACACGTCGGTGTTTTCTTGAGAATGACTTTTCTTTTTAAATTTGTTTTTTCAAGTATAATGTTTTAACCAGAAGAAAATTAATCTGCCTGGCTTCACAAGAAACATGTATGATTAGAATCTAATGTAGTCTGGCTTCACAAGAAATATTGCTTATTTTTCTTTTATGTTTTTCAGATTCACAATCTTCACAAGCCCAATATCAAGTAATAACTAATAACTTCACGATATACACAATCTTATTGACATTAGGATACTTATTGTGTGTGTGGATGTTAGTCGAACATCCATGAGCATCCACCACTCAAGAACCCTCTAGGGAACATGTATGGCCAAGAGAGGCTTACTTTTCTATGCTTTTAGAAGAGGTTATTAAAGCTCTGTTTGTTAAGTTTTTTGTGTTTAATAACATGTTTTGCAGATCTCAGAAAAAGTTGTCTTCCATAGAAGCATGGGAGAACAGCAAGAAAGCAAGTCTAGAGGCTGAGCTCAGGAAGATTGAGGTAAACAAAACCATGTCTTTACATAGTTTTCTTTAGTACCGAAATTTTAATGATCAAAAGTGTAGTTTTCTCCTTAGTTTCAGTTAATATCTAAAATCCTCTAGGAACAACTGGAGAAAAAGAAAGCCGAACATGTTGAGAAAATTAAGAACAAAGTTGCTCTCATTCACAAGACAGCAGAAGAGAAGAGGGCAATGATCGAAGCCAAACGGGGAGAAGATCTTCTCAAGGCAGAGGAAATGGCTGCAAAATACCGCGCCACAGGAACTTCCCCGAAGAAACTACTAGGATGGTTTTGAAGCTGAAATTATCTGGTTTGATTTGAAATTGAAGTTGCATTTGTAAATCTTTTAGGTTTGAAAATTTGTGTTCTAATTTGGTAAGAATCGATTGGTTATTATTATGTGTGCATAATGTTGGTATTTATTTGTAGATATTGACTTTATGAAAAACCCAAGTTTGTAAGGAATTTGTTTTGTAAAATTTGTAAGATAAGATGCATAAATGATGAAAAATCCTTTGGAACGGTGTTGTGTCGTGGAATGTTCTCGAGTACTATGTGTTGGATATTGGTTAAATAAATCGAGAATTGAAAATCGATTAAAGTGACTTCGTGTCGACTTCGGCCAAATACTCAAAAGCTCGACTCAATCCGTTTAGGCAAAATTGTTTGCCACTTCGCTGCTTCGGAGCGCACAAACGGGGATCGACCTGCCCGATCAGGTCGCGGGGGTCGTGGGGGCTCGGGGGCAACGCCCCCGAAAGAGAATTTTGATTTCTCTGCATGTATTGAAGGGTATATTTGGCATTTCGAAAACCAATATCGGATGAATGAGAAATTACGGAAAATGACAAAAATCAGGTCAAAATATTTGACCGTGCGGTCGCATGGTTCGTAAACCGTGCGACCACACATCAATTTTATTTTCGGATTTTTGAGTAAGATCGTGCGACCGCACGGTTGTCCGGCCAAAAGACACCTTTTCGTAAATGTGCATTGTTTGAAAATGGTGCATGGTTTGGCCTTAAACCATTTCGTCCACACCCTTTCATGGTCTATATATAGGATCCTTTGGGTGTTCTATTCCTCACTTTTTGATATGCAAAACATCTCAACATCCTCACTTCTCTCCAAAATCAAATCATTTCATTTGTTTTGATATTCTTTCATTGCATCATTTGGAGTACATAAGACAAATTTGGTTCGTTGTACTTGTGTTTTGGAGTGCTACAAACACAAGTGAAGCCGTTGTATCTTGGGAGTCGATTGTTGTTATCCGTAGGCACCGTTGCGGGGCAAATTCGACTTAAGGACAAAGAGTCCAACTCTTGCCTCGACTTTGTCCTTATTCTTCTTCTTCTTCTTATTTGTGTTTTTCCTTGCCGTTACTCTGCCCAAATTTAGACTTGGATTTACAAACTTTCAATATTTGGCGTCACTATTCACAAATCCACCCAACACTATGTACCAAACATGATTCCTTTACGTTTTTAAGTCAACTTCTTGGAATAGAATAAGCTAATTAATTACTATTCTAAGAACCACCATATCATTTAAGAGTACCACTAAATCATTAAAGCAAACCTTAAGACAAAGTTGTAGAGTTATCCTCTAGCTTAGTACATGAAACATCATTCTAAACAAATGACAAAGCTTTCAAAGCTGTGCTCAAGTTTCTCAATGTCACAACTAGAAGTTCAAGAAGCTTATAGATGAAAAACCAGGAGATTAACTTGATCAAAGGTCCTCTCATAGGAATTCCAAATCATTCCCAGTTTTGGAGAAATCTAGTAGTATACTCCACATTGCTTCACAGTCATCCAAATCATACGACTTTGTCGAGTTTGAATAAGCTGCTATGATGTCTGCTTCCTTATAATTGCTCGTACTTCCCATGTATTCAGGGCCTGCCATGTCAGTGGATCCTAGGTTCTTACAAGGCTCAGCACTCGTTGTAAATCCCGAACCCAAACCGGAATCGACTTGTGTCATTAACGATGTCTGAGATGCAGGGCTGCCAGTTTTTGTTCCACTGCATTCACCAATTCTTGCATTGATGTTGTGAAATGAATTCCCAACTTCAGAGTTTCCAACTTTTCTTTTTCCACTGCATTCACCCATGCTTGCATTTATATTCTGAAATGCTATCCCAACTTCGGAATTCCACAGGCGGAGGAAAACGTCGCCCTCAAAGTTAGCTGCTGATGGTTGATCGGGAAGCACTTTTTTGGGCAGGCGAGCCTCAGCCTCAAGTCGAACGAGCTCCCACTCTGCCCTGTGGCGAGTTATGGCAGCAGATTCTGAATTCACGCCCGCGGATATGGAAGAGAAGGGGGGCTGGTTGGATTGTATGCTGTCAAACCGTCTCCTTAGATGGGAGTTCCAGTAATTTTTTATGTCATTATCTGTTCTCCCTGGTAAGTTGGCTGCTATGATAGACCATCTAACAAAACAATAAGCAGATTGCATTAGGGAAACCTCAAAATGAATCCATAATGCATTTTCTACTATTTCTCAGTGCTTCAACTTTCTTCCAAAACAAAGTCATATGAAATTCACAAGGCTGGATTGGTATTAGTTTTCTTCTAGTTGTGTCATTAGAGAAGTTCAATTCGAAAAGGAAAGAACAAAATCCAAGGCACTTGTTTATATAAATTAAAGTAGCATGACCGACGTGGTGTCCACGGTGGACATGTCTGATTGTGGTATTAGAGAAGTTCGGTGCGAAAAGGAAAGAACAAAATTCAATGCACTTGTTGATATAAAAGTAGCATAAAAGATATGATGTCAACGGTTGTCACGTGTTATGGTGCCTACCAGACACCATAACACATGCTCATAATGAACATTATATTATAAATAGTGAAAGAAATGACAGAAGAAATTAATTACTTGCTACCAATCGCTGCATGGAGACGAGAAATAGTATACTCTTCCTGTGGAGTAAAGGAACCACGCTTAATGTCAGGTCGTAAATAATTTGTCCAACGGAGTCGACAGCTCTTTCCACATCGGTTTAGACCTGTAATTATCATATAAGCAAGAGGTCAATCTTAATCTTCTAATAGACAATACTTCTTTTATATTCATACCCGCGTTTACAGAGTGTTGGCGATAAGTGGAGAAATGGTTGAATGTAATATTTTGTCAAGTCTTATGACATGGACGGACTTTCTTTCTTTTTTCTCTTATTCAATTAAATAGGCTTGTTTCTTTTTTGTAAGTATTTATTTTGTTTGTTTACTAATGTACCCCTATTTATTACTTGCAATAATAATAATTTTGATATTAATAAGGATATGTTGAAACTTTTATTTATAAAAATTACATTTTCAATAACATTAAATATGTTTTCTTAAATTGTGTGAAAAGTCAAACAAGTCTATATAAATGGAATGGAGGGAGTATGAAATACAAGTGTATTCATTTATAAATTGCTACGCTTGAAAATAAATGATTGTTTGTAAATATTATTTATAAATAGCGATACGATAATATTTTGTTGATTCATTTTTTTAAGAGTAGAAAATAATAAGTGAAAATCTTTGATCAATTAAAATTATTGACTTTTCAATAAATTAATAGTCTAATAACGCTGGGTAGTTTATAAAAAGAATTGAATTAAATTATTTATACAAACAAAGTTGTATAAATTAGTATACTAATCCTCACAAGAAGATGGGATCCACACATAATATTTTATTTGTACAATTTTATAGTAAGGAATAGTATTATAGTTTGTACAATTTTATTTGTATAAGTACCAAAGTTGAACAAACTTTTATGAGAGGTTACAAAGTGGCCCCACTAAAATTTGACAGTAAAAAAAAAAAAAATTCCGTTTGGCAGCTTTCATTTTGTTTATAAATATGTTTTCATCGTTCTCTAATGTAACGTGTGGTTAAGTAGTATAAAGTATGTTTGACTTTGTGGCTAAAAAGTAATATGAAAAAATGTGGAAAAAACTTTGCATCTGTTTGGTAAAATTTGTTTATAAATTTTGTTTATAAACGAAAATGTGACAACATCTTATTGGATAATTTTCTTTTTATTTTTTTGAAAAATCAACAATCTCAACTGATCAAAAATTTTTGTTCATTATTTTTTACTTTTAAAAAAAAAAAATAGGTCAATGAAATGTTGGAGATTTTTGACTTGTCAAGTGTAAAATTAACTCGCCCTGAAGGCTGAAATTAGGACAAATGAAAATGAGGGGATTTTGGTGATAAATAGGAAATGAATCTTGAACACCATTTGTCTGATAATTAGTAGCAACATTTTATGCTTGAACACACTGTACACATAATAGAGAAATTCAAGGATCAACCATTCATTAATCTTAGGATGGAAATATTTATCAATCAAATAAAAAAGGTAAATGTGTCATGTAAATCCTTTGTCGTCATTCGATCTAAATCAAAAGGGATAAATATTTGTCACATAAATTATTTGTCGTCATTAATGAGTCCAAATCAAAAAGGATATATATCTGTCACGTAAATTCTTTGTCGTCACTCGATCTAAATCAAAAGGGATAAATGTGTACCATATCAATCTTTTGTCATCACTCGGTTCGTTTGATCGATCGATCGATGGATTAGAGTTAGGTAATCAAAGAAAAAGATGAAAAAGAAGAGGGCAATAAAGACAAACCAGCAAGCTCAGGTAGCTCTTGCCAAATTACATGCCCATTTTCTCTGATGAAGTCAATAAGAATTTTGTCCTCTTGAGGAGTCCAAGCCCCTCTTCTCACTTTGTCTTTGTCACAGCATGGCCTTCTTGTGTTTTGCTTCTTCTCCAACTCTTCCACCTTTTTCTCGTTCTTTCTCTCCATTAATTCTTCAAGAACAACCCAGAAGTAAACTGCACCCAAATTCTTGAAAAACCACACATATATAATATACCACAGAAATTCAAGAAAAATGTAAAAAAATAATAATTAAAAAAATGCAAAAATTGTTATAAGATTCTCAGAGAATGTCATCATCACATACATCAAAGCCACGGCCCACCAGCTTTCATCTCTGTAAATGGACAGTTAATTTATGATCTAAACTTAAAAATAAAATGTACAGAATTCTCAGGTCAAAACCCCCATAAAAATCGAATTTCAACCCCACCCTACCTCAATCATCATCCCAAAACAGTAGAACCCTGCATTTTTGTGTGTGATGACAGTGGTATATACATGCATGCAGCAGAAACATATAGACACACATATATAGAGAGAGAAAATGAATCTCACCTTAAAATCAAGAGTGAGAAAGTGTTGAGCGTTTTTGTACACTCTCTTCTCTTCTCCTCTTCTCTTCTGCTCTCTTCTTTTATGTATTTCCAAAGATGACTAAAGATTGTGAACTTTAGCTAACATTTATATCGAAATGTAATTTGATAAAATTACCACAATTCATTTAAGAATTTCGTGCACCCGAATCCCGCTCTGGACTAATTCTATTTAGGGTTGCCACGTGTTGTGAATATGTGTAGGAATTTTTCGGATGTGAACTGTTCCAGTTCAGTACCAACTTTTTCTGACATATAATTTATGGTGACTTTTTTTCTGAGTGTGTTTGTGTAATTCAAACTATTTGGATAATCATTAACGAATACAATTAGTGACTTATTTTTGGAAAAGCACTTATAGAGAGTGTTTGGTTTTAGTTAAAATTAGTTTTTTTGAAATGAGTTGTGATTTTTAGAAGAATTGATGATTGGAAAACTAATTATTATGGATTTGACTTTTAATGTATTGTTGAGATTGAGTACTGTAAAAAAATGAGAAATTTTAATGAAAATCAAACAGGGGCATCATTTAAAATCTTTGGAAGAGTTGATTATTTTGCATATATCAATTAATGACTACTTAAAATAAATCTTGTAAAAACTCCATCAGATTTGATAGAATCGGATCAATTTGATCGAAGAAATTGAGAATTAGATTCGACCAAATCATTTTTAAAATATCGAAAAAATTTAAGAACAATTAAAAGAAATTCAAAACCGTCCAATTCACCTATGTAAACGACACATTTCTCTTTTTCGTTATTTTTGAACGTATCTATGATGTCGTTATATTTAATATGTGTTTATATAATAATACCATTAAATTTGAAGTATTATATGATACATTTACTTTAACAAACTTACCATTTTCATATAAATTCGACCTAGATATATATACTCTCGAAGGCTTTCATTTTTCCATTTTTATGTAAATCTTATATAAATGAATGGGATTGTAATTAGACACTGGTTTGGATATTGAATAAGCTAGTAGAGGCAAAGGATAAGTTTTAATTATTTAATAAACATAGATTATTCCTAAATAGAATTTATGTGCATTGATGATTGTTGTATTGTTAAACATCAAAATATTCACATTGCCTAAAGCGTCGCTTCTGTGGGATCACTTTAAAGTCGAGAGGTGTTTCATCCTTATTCAAACAAAACAAAAAAAACATGGAAGATCGGTCCAAGACCCTGTTGAATGATAAACTTGATTTGATTCAAGAACTGTTGGGTTCAAGATAAGTATCCAATTAAATAAGTTCATTATACCCAATTTCTAGTAGCATGTTCTAGATAAATCTTAAGTAAATATCATGATATTTAGAGATGTTTTGTGGAGAGATTTCTAGATTAATAGATATTTTATGGTGATATTTTCAGATGAGTAGATATTTTAAAAGATAATTCTGGAAATATAATTGTAACCATTTGATTAAATATGTGGTGGCACGATCCAATCGTTGGTTAAGGAGGTGCTACTACTATTAATAGGGGAGAGTTCGATCATTTTATATCAAGTAAAGTTGTAGGATCGACAAATGAACAATAATGAAATAAAATGAAAGTAAACAATGCTCTTAGAACACAATATTTTTCGACTCGAAGGTCCTAGAGGCTAGGTTCGGTAATTCAAAGAAGAAAATTACGTAATTATCTAAATGTAATGTACTGTAATTGAAAAATACCCGATTTTCAAATTATTCGTAAAATTATTGGATTTCTTGTCATAACTTTAAAAAAATATCGGATTTTGAAAAGAGAGAATATAATATTTGATTGACAAGATTAATCGAAAATTCTTTTATTAAGGAAAATTATTATCAATTATTTAGCTAATTAAATTAGGAAATTTCAAATATCCTGAAATTTAGCCACACGTCTCCTTTCTTGGCAGACTACCACCTTTTATATTTGTGTACTGATTAATCCCTATCATTTTTATGTAATATTACATTGTTGTTACTAATATTACATGTCGTGTAATGTATTGTAGTACATGTTGTCATTACAGTATATCTAACATCAAAAAATGACGGTATTTTAATTACATTACAGAGCTTGTAATAGTAGATAAAGTGAAATTAAACTCATTGAAAGACTATTATGCATGTAATTTTACCTCATGAATCTATAGAGTGTTATATAGTATCACTGAATGAAATAATACAACAGATGTAATATATAGTACAAGTGCTGGGTTGCTCATAATATTACATTCCATGCAATTACTTAATATTTGTAAAACATTACATTGGATGTAATTCAGAAGCTGGTATATGGTTTTATCGATTAAATTTCATGTAACGCCGTTCTAGGTATGGTAAATTGCATGTGGTTTGAATTAAATTACATAGCTCATAATATCACGTCCGATCTAGATAATGATTTATCATATTAATAAACTAATTTAATAATTGTAATTTTTATATTATTAGTTGATTTTAAATGTAATTACACTCCTAATTTAATCTCCTAAATAAATGGTAACTACATCCCTAAATAATAGGTTCCATAATTAATGAGGTCAATCAAATAATACATTCTCTCTCATAGAATCCGGTATTTTTCTAAATAGTTTCTAAATAATGTATTTATCTAAAAATGATTGAAGGAATTAGTGTAGAGTCTAATTAATCCTTCAAAGAATCACTTAATCCATCTTTGAGCAATCCATTAAATTGAATTTACGCTCAAATTCCATTGCACAAACATGTTCATAGCAATTTACAATCATAAACCAAAGTCTCCAAAATCCCCCAAAATATCAAAGCAAACACACTGCTGAAAATTGTCAAAACTCACCAAGAATGAAGACATCAAAACTATGATTTACACCTATTATAAAATCATACTAATCATTAAGAAAACGCCCAAAATCTCACCCAAAACCGAAGCACAATACTCGGTCGAACACAAACTAAATCACCAAGATTAACTACTCTTCACCACAAGATTAACACCTATTGCTAACCTATTTATGCACCAATAATTGATTAAAGGAAGAAAGTGTAATTGATTGATCTCATCAAGAGAATCCCATTCTAACCGTATGTAAGCCCTCGAAATCGCCTCTGTTATATGTAGAGAAGGAGGAATGTGTAAGTTTGTCTATTGTGTTCTGCCAATCCAAAACCGAAGGCCGAGAGATAAATGTAGAGCACAAGTCTAGCAGCCCAAGTATGGCCAATTCCATTTTAAGGTCCAAAATTATAAAAAACGTGTTTGGACAATGTTAAGTGAGTAGCACTTTACTACAAGTAATAAATTATCCTCTTCCATCAGATTCTATAGCTTTCACTTTTCTCTTTTAACCTACTTTAGTCTTCCTTAAATATCTTTATTCCAACAGGCCCATCCACATAGGATTAAAAATAGGAGACGTCATCTAAAAACATCATCATAACATGATTAAAAAGGTATTCCAACGAAATGTGGCGTCTTCGACTCATAGTCAAAAGTAACCTTCATCATTGAACTCTCCCACCAATCAAATCATTTTGAGAATGGAAATAACTAGGATGAATAGTCTCATGGCTTATATAAGAGAGTAAAGGTCCAAATATGGACCGAGCTGCCAAAAATCACTCTAAATAACACTTGTAAAAATTCAATATCTTACATCCCTATTATATCCAATTTTGAGAAATATAGTACAGTTATATTGTAAAAGATTATCTACGATGATCTAAAGGTGCCAAGTTATTTTATTCAAATAACACTATAACAAAAGTGACTTTTTACGGCGTGCAATGCACGCCGTAAAACTGTGTTTACGGCGAGCATCGCTGCACGTCGTAAACACTGACCACGAATATTTACGACGTGCATTTTTGCACTCCGTAAATTATAATTTGATTTTTAAAAAAATAAATTGTAAATTGTATAATTCCTAAAAATCTAAAATAATCATACAACAAAACTATACGAATTAATTCACATTATAATTGATAAAAATATTGAGTAAGATTCAATACAATATAACAAAATTTAGATCAAATCAACATACTAGCTTACTCAAAGATTTAGATAAAAATTTGTCAAAAGTATAGACAATTACAATTAAAAATTTAAAATGTTACAAAAGAGCATCCATATCGAAACTTTTTCTTTGACCAAGAGTGTCATGTCAAAACTAATCAACTTCCTGCACATCACATAAATAATAAAAGTATAATTAATAAACTTATAGTGACTATGTCAAAAGTATATCAAGAAATGAAGCATACTTTTGTTGTGATTACAACTAATCAACTTCGATGTACCTAATTGGATATGCAATTGTAAAACAGAGTTTAAACACTTTTTTCCTCATTTTCAGAAAATTGAAAATGAAAAAGAAAAATAGTTGACTTCTTAATGAAGAGCAGGTCAAATGAAACATTTATGATCACCTTCTTATGGAAGTTCTACATTCTACTTTCAGATAAAGCTTACAAGCCGTAAACTAGTAGAAATATACACCATAAAGAGACTGCTAATTATAATATTTCAAAGTAAAACTGAGTTTTCTCAACCATTTTCTTCAAATCAACAATGAAAAGGGAAAAACCATTTTCCAAATGAAAGCCATGTCATTTCTGAACATATTATATAAAATTCTACGTTCTACTAACTTAAGAAAAAAAATTAGAGCCATGAAATAGCAAAATCTGTCCCATAACCAAAAATATAACCCAAAACTAGCTATTTCATAAGAATAAGTAAGAATATCCAATAACACCCATATAGAATGTAAAATAGTAAATCATATTTCCCTATGGACATTGTTGGCAAAAGGATTATCCCGCACCTTACAGGGGAAAAAAAATACTACCACAATTTTGTGATGATAATATGAGATGGGTGTTTTGTACTTTGAGACTTCATAGGCAATGCTATTTCATTTCATTGATGGATGGTTTTGGATATGGTGGCAGGTGATGGGCAAGGTCGATGCTCACTTGGTGAGGTATCAAACAACTTTTACATGATGTTTTTTATATTATCAAAGTGTAGGTATCCTTGCCTCTCACATGGAACTTACTGAAGCACTCTGCACTTCTGGCTTCAGAATATTCTTATTGACATTCAATCTGGGACTTTCCCTACCCTTGACATCAATATTCCCTTCCCGACTCTTTCACAGAGCCTTTGGCCCCAATTCAAGACCCAAAAATGTTCTTTTTCTATAACTTTCAATAAATCTCTTAAATGAAGTCCATTTTATTATTAGAGACCAAAATAAAGGTACATTACTTACAATGAGATACAGAAATGAGGAGACATGTCTCCCAGCAACACTGACATGGAATTCCTCTAAACCAGCACTAAGAGTTAGGACAAACAACTTGTCTTCTATAAATGGGAATGGCCAATTGACATGTACATTCTTTGTTTGCCCATTTAACCAACACTTTGAGTTTGATTCCCATAAGACATTTACATCAACTCTAATCCACTTTTCACATTTCACCAAATTGTCAACTACATAAAGTTCCTTTAGATTATCAACAACAAAGGAGAGTCTCACACCAAAAGTCAGAAGATACAAGAGCCAAGTAGCAATGCAAAAATCAAAAACTACATAAAACTGCTTATTCTTTACAAATAAATAAATAAATAAAATTATTAGACTTAGATTCGAAAATCTTTATCATCGAGAAAATGGTGTTTTAGTAAAGAGAATTCTATAATAAAATAAATTATCTTTCTTGAATATATAAATGCACATAAAAATTAAGGAAAAAAGTTAAAACAAAATTAGATTTTAAGGAGTAATTAGTTAATGTCATCCTTGTACTACAAAATCAAATGATTGATAGGCTTGCACTCGTTGAATGATTCACTGATATTGTGGGTGAAGGACCCAAGCAATGGTAAGAGAGCTTCAATATTTTTAAAAATATTGATTAGTAACTTTAACCACCGTTGAACAAAAGAATGATGTCGCGTGGATGTAAAAACACTAAACAAAGAAAAGAAACTCTAAACAAAAATAGAAAACCATGTTAATAAATGAAGGAAGAAATTAACCTTTTTCTCCAAACACCAGTTAGTATGATACCTTCTAAAGATGACCTCCTGTGGTCAATTAGGGAAACAAATCACATGTGCAGGAAATGGAGAGCACCTATCATGTGATGCCACAATCGGTTCTTTCACTTACACAAAAAGCATTCCTGATTAATAAAGAGATATATAGCACTAGTTAAAATAATCTTCACAAAAAAAACCAAAATCATTATATATAGGAAACAAGGCAAATTTAGAAACTAAGAGTACATACATGTATAAAGAAAACATTAGTCATGTCCACATTTAGGAAACACTAAAAAGAAAAGAGTTTACATATATGCTACTTAATTTAAGAGCTAAGCACAAGTTCTCCCTGTTAAAGAAATCAAAGTCAAAGCAAATTGTGCAAGAAAACTGAAATTGAGTTATTGACCATCAAAATAATAAAAGAAAACAAAATCCACTGCAAGAATCCAACGAACTTGCTCATATTTTGCCCGCATTTTCGGATTGAACTTAGTAGGAAAACTTATTTTTAATTGTCTTATTAATCCTTTTCATTCACACTATTATATACATGCATCATTTATGAACCTTAATTTAAAATATAAACATGTAGTCTCATTACAATTTTAGGGCAGGGTAAAGTAAGAGAGAGATCATTTTTCACTTAAAAAAGGTAAAAGGAGTTAACAATAGAAAGAGGTCCTTTTTCACAGAGATTGATATACAAGAAAAAGGCAATGATGATTTTAATGGATGCTTTCACCAATCAGAGAAAAAAAGGCGTGTAACACCAGGTCAAGTTCAGTTTCTTGAGAATAGTTTTGAGGTTGAAAATAATCTCAAACCAAAGAGAAAGCTCCAGCTTGCTAAAGAACTTGGATTGTAGCCTAGGTAAGTTGCAATTTGGTTCCAAAATCGAAGAGCCTGTTAGAAAACGAAGCACTTGGAGAAAGAGTATGATTCATTGAAAGAAAGCTATGATAAACTTAAGGCAGATTATGACAGTAATTTCAAAGATAATGAGGAACTGAAAAATGAGTTAGATTTGTTGCTTGGTTACTGAATTCAATTCAATTCACCCTTTAGTTGGAACTAATATTTTCATTTTCGAATAGTTTCATTTACTCACGAAGAAGTTGCTTTAGAGGGATAAAGGAAAGCATAACCCGAGCCATTGCCATTGGACAATGCAGAACTAAAGAAGGCAAATTTCACTCCAATAATACCAGTTGGGTTCTCTAAGCAAGAAGATGCTAGTTCTGCTAAAAGTGATATTTCGACTTAGACAACCATTCAAAACATTGATCGAACAAGTTCTCGAGCACTTTCTTTATCAAAAGACAAACAAAAGTCAAGATTCATTGCCCTTTATTTTACTCTTCCATTGACAGCTATGACCATTTCTAACCCCCCAATCTTCACTAATTATTTGCACTTTTTTCATCTTAATTCTTACATCATAAGCTTTAAATTATATTTTATCTCCTGCAGATCCATTAAAATGAAAAGCCAACTATGTTAAAAAGAAAACAAATCAAATTATGAACTGATACATGAATTAAAGGTGCAGGAATAAACCTCAAGGCTTCGCCGTTAGCGTTCGAGAAGAAGTGGCAGACTTACTCGATGACTCTCTATTCCCGCCTCTCGCCGCTCACTGATGGACTACTGTGGAAGTTTGAGAAGAAGAAAACTAGAAGGTTGAGTTGTGAAGTTGGAAGAAGTAGAGCTGTGCTGAAGGTAGAAGAAGAAGAGCCGCACTAAAGGCAGAAGAAGAAAGAGGAGTCGCGCCCTAATTTTGCTTTGCGCGGGTGAAAAATCTATTTGGCTATCTATTTTTGATTATTTTTTTACGGCACGTATATTTGCACGCCGTAAAGTATATGTAATTTTTACGGTGTGTACTTGCACATCGTAAATGCTCTTTTAAATTTTTTTTATGACGTGCTACTTTTGCACGTCGTGAAACTCCTTTTGTTACGACGTACTATTTTTGCATGCCGTAAATAATCTAAGTTTACGACATGCCTTAAATGCACGCCATAAATGCATGTCGTAAAAAGTCACTTTTGTTGCAGCGGTAATTAAAGTTGTGTCATATAGCTATATATGGTCTAACCTTGTTCATCAGTTGAAAGTGTGTGTATTTAATTTATTTTAATTCAATATATCACTGACACGAAAACACGTGCAAGTAGAGGCAGTTCAAATAATTTAGGAGTCTTAAGCAAAATCATTGAAATATCTTTTTCGACAATAATAATAAAAACATTGTGAATCAAACAGTCAATGGTGAAAATTATAAATATTAATAGTCCATGATTTACCATCGCTGCTACCTAACTAGTTAAAACTTCCGTTAGTAATTAGTGTGAAATTGCAAGTGTACGATATCGCTACAAGTAATAAAAGTGAACTTTTGAGTCCGAGTTGTCGATCCTACGAGGACTATTTAGTTCGCTATATATTTACTTCGAATATAGATTTTCTAGACGAAAACCAAAACTAACTAAGAAAATAAAAAAAAAATAAAAAAAATAAATAAATAAATAATTGGAAATCAATGAAATAAACAAATCAATTAAAATGAAAATAACAACTTAAACTAAAAACAATTAAAGAAAGCAAAAAATAAACGTGGTGGATTTTAAACAATTGAATGAATATCGGGACTAACGATTTCAAAATAACGTTCTAACTTAATTTTTCATCTCAAGTTGTTTTCTAGAATTGTATTTGGTCGAATTCACGCATATATCTAATTTACCTCTCTCGAGTTCAAATTAGACCTATTTAACTAAGTCAACCATGTATCTCTACAGCGGGTCAGAGTTCTCCTTAGCTAAATGCATTAAATTTTCTAAGAATTCCTAAGTGACCACATGCAACCACAAATTCATATCTCTATCTTTTTGTTGAAATTGCCGGGTTTTATTACGTAATCTAATTGTTAACTCACCTCTTGTATTATGAAAACAACCATTAATTCATGAATTGGTGATCAAGCAATTCAAGCATTAAACGCAATAATAAAATCAATACATAAATATCAAAGCACCAACTTGAGAATTAAAATCAAATAAGAAACATTAAATCTACATCGTTAATCCCGATTATTAAATTAGCTATTTATGTTCTTGGAATAAAAAGCAATAAATAAGAAAAATAAAACTTAGAGTTTTAATAGTTGAAGAATTAACATCACCACCAAGAATTGCACAAAATCTGCCAGCCGAATCCTTCCTATTTAGTTGCACAGCCGTGTATATCTCTCTTTTCTTCCCCAATCAGCTGCTTATGTGTATATATCCAATATGTATCTCAGCCACCAACTTGATTCCAATCAACACTTTTAATTCCAAGAATTAATTTCCACCGATTGACTGCCTTTGATTCCTTCAATGTATATATTCTTTTCTTTTCACAATCAACTCCCAGCCTTTCCTTTTAATTTCTCTCCAGCCGTGTGTATATATATATATATATATACGCACACACACTTATCCTCCAAATCTCCTACCAACCGACCAACTACAATTGACCACAATTCTTGTCCCTCCAAACCCCAACAAGTTTTGTGTATATATATGTATATAACCAGCCAAGTCTCCCTCTATTCTTCTCCTCAATTCTCTAGCTTCTCTTCTCCACGGCTCCTCAATCGCCCAGCAGCTCTTCTCTTTCGTTTTTGACCCTCACGCTGCTCCCCTTTTCTTATGCACAAAGAAGTGTATATATATATATATATATATATATCTCAAATCCACTCAGACGTGGCCTACATTTGGGCCCAAGGTAGTAATTTTAATCTCATAAATAAAAGCTCAATTATAAGTAGTGTGAATTTTATTCTTGAGCCTCAATACTTTCAAGCAAATATAAGTTGGTCCCTTGTATTTTAGCATGTCTTTTATTGAGCTCCACTTTGATTCTTGAATAATTTCACCAACTTTTAAATTGTATGATTTTGCACCAATTATCATCCAATTGTTGTGTAATTGCTTCAATTCCTTGTTTTTCTTGATTTTGAGATAAAAATCTGAAATAATGAAAATAAACACAAACTAAGTAGAATTTATTCGAGAAAAACATTATAATATCTCAATTTCGACAGATAAATAAGTGTATAAAATACACTTATCAAACGACTATGTCATCAGTTATAATTGTTAGCAATGGCTGGTTGTTGATCAATGATCATAAGTTGTCAAGACTGGAATGAAAAGTAATATTTTATCATTTTCAAGGTTAAGAACAAATATATTTTCAAGTATCTTTACATATTATAGATGAGTAAATTATTTTTTATTATTTTTTATTTATGAGAGATTTTTAGTTAATGTTTAATTTTTATTACTGAATTTATTAAAGAACATTCGTCAAAAAATTATGTTTTTAAAGGAAAACATCATCCGTAAACTTTAATTACTATAACAATTCTTTTAGGTGCTTTACATTTTATTTTTTTTATTAGCTCGATTCAGTGACTAAATTTTTATCGATAAATTAAATTTATTTTTAAATCACTGTCAATTAAGGAAAAATTCAAACTTGTAGTATGAGCATTAATATTGTTGTTGTGCATATTAGATTATCTGAATATTGACTTCAAATTAGAAAAGGAAAATAAAAAAATGAGTTGGTATTACATTTTTGTTGTTGATTTTATTCTAAAATAATAATTATTTTAGAAATAAATTCTGAGAGTCAAACACTCTCGACGAGGTAACTCAATATATATATATATACTCTCCTATTTTAAAAATTATAAAAAAGTTGTGTAAAGTTTATTTTGTATGAAAAATAATTTCGTTACTTTCAAAGTATCTTTTAAAAAAGGAATTATATAATAATTAATACTTAAAATGCTTTAATGAAACCAAATAAAAAAATTAGAAGACTAAGGTAGTCTTATGATGATGTTGTTTGTGAATATGAAACTTCTACCTACCCATTTAAAAAAAGTGATCGCTGAACGATGAAATCGATTGTAGAATATGTGAAACTACAAAAAAATTGAAGAACAGAGTTCTAAAAATTCTTATCTTTTGAGATTTCTATGTTAGGGTTTCATTTTATTTTACAAGAGATAAATAACTCATGCATAATATTTGTTAGTTCAACTAAATATGTGATTAAAATTAATTTTTATTTTATTTTGAAAAGTAATTTTTTAAGGTGATTTATGTGACTTTACATTTAAATAAATATATCATTTAATATAATGCAATTTTGTCACCTAGTGGTATTTAACACCAATGTGATGATTAATGATATTACTCTTATTTATGCACTTTTACTCAAACTTACTTTTTATCTATTCATTTTGTAGAGTCCACGGTAATATTACTCACGTATTTATATATGTTCTTTAACGCACAATTATTAAATTTATAAATCAATTTATACACAACATAATTTCTCAAATTATTTTTTAAGTACACACATTTTCTATATCCATTTTTTTTCAAAAATATAAATAAATCAACTTATAATTTCAACCGTATTAAAGAACACAGTTATTCAAATTTAAATGGTTTGTAACCACCAACCACAAAGATGTCTAAATGCTTATATATATTAGCACTAATTTCTACCATTCTTGTGCACAAAATCTCTACTCCATTTTGTAATCCCAACTATTTAAATTCTTATAATATCGTGTTACAAATACATCAGTGGGACAGAATTTTATTACATGAATTAAATCATATAATTAATAAATATTGCACAAGATGTGTAAATTGTTAATTCTGCATCTCCACTACGAATTCCTAATATATATATATATATACACAATCGAGATTGATAGAGGTTTTGCTTCGACAATACAACAAACCAATACGACAGGTGGACAAATGTTCTCCTGCATAAAAAGGGAAAGTGGATGGTAAAGGGTGAACCTCTTGATTATGCGATGTAGACTAATTTCTCCTTCCTATCCCACAAATGGACACTAATTTGAACTCCAATCAGCAACTGTTCATTTCTGAAATTATTACAGAATGGCCCTTCTGATGTGCTCACAATAGAAAAAAGATGCAACTTCATGTGAACAATAACCACTAAATTATTAGTGTAATTAGAAGTTATTCTTTCTTGAAGTTGCTCATAAATATATCTACACACCCCTTCATATATAGATTTCATCACAACTCATGCTGAATTCACCAGGAAAATAGTCGAGCCCCATTTCCAGAAGCTGATCTTGATCGAACGGTGGGAAAAATATATCATGATCAACTGAACAGTTGTTTGGTTTTGTGTGCATTTCACTCTCAACCGTCTGATCATCCAGCAGTAAACCAAGAATGGATTCATCTTGAAAGTTCGTGTTAGGGTTGTCAAAAGTATTATTGAAAAATCCAGAATTCTGCGAATCGTTGCCATGAAACTGATCTAACGAGAACCATTCTGCAAAAAGAATTTTGGGTAAATCTTGATTCTTTTGTTCAGTAGATTGATCGGTATCCATTAATGATCCTTCCATGTGTTCGATTGAAATGAAACTCGAGTTTTGAGTAGTCGAATTCAGGGAAGAAGATGAAGAGTACTTCAAATTTTCCATTTCTCCACTTGTTGATTCAGGTTTTGCCTGAGTTTCAGTTTCATATAGTTTTGCTACATTTTTCTTCAGATAAGAATTCCAGTAGTTCTTTATCTCATTATCAGTTCTTCCAGGCAAATGGTGTGCTATTTGAGACCACCTTCAGAAAAAAAAAAGTAACAAATGTTATTCCTTTGTTCAAAAGTCTATTGATTTATGACATGTTTGGTTAAAATTAATTATTGACTTTGACTTGAGATTAAAATTAGATTTTCATCGGAACCAATTAGGGCTAATAAAAGAAGTTCAATCTGTCTGTTGTGTAATACCAACCGTGCTTTAGTTTCTTACTTGTTGCCTAATGTTTGATGAAGGGTCAAGATTGTCTCCTCCTCTTCTGTGCTGAAAGTTCCTCTCTTTAATCCTGGCCTTAAATAATTAATCCACCTTAATCTGCAACTCTTTCCATTTCTTCTTAAACCTGCAAGCAATAAAATATAGGATGAACAAAAAATGTCAACTGCAATGGTACTTTTTAGCCTTTAATTAATATTAAATGATCATTTATTTCATTAGAAGATATAAAATTTTAGCAAAAAACTTCTATTGGCGTTGAACATAATTAAGAAAATATTCTTGTCACAGAATGATGATATTTAGCATAACTTAAGGTTATAATCATGGGATCATGCTGATATTGAAATTATAGGACTTGATAAGGATTTTTGGCATAATATCACAAAAGTGTTGTTAGGAGGGATGTTAAATGTGATATTTTCTATCAAATTTTGTCAAATCATCTCATATATTTTATGTAGTTACAGATTTCTATAGCTAGACAGCATTGGCTATATTATGTTTATAGCGAAATGTCAAATACAGGTGCATGCGCGTGAAAATGAATTCATCATATTTGCAATGTGGTTACGCGTTTTTTCTTGAACGTGCAATGTGCCAACACAGGGCAGACCACAAGATTAACTTACCAGTATTGATGGGAACAGAGCTCCAGCAGCCATGGCCGTGTTTCAAGATGTAATTTATCAAAGTCTGATCTTCATCAGGTGACCACAATCCCTTCTTGTGCTTGATCTTAGGCTTATCAAATAATTTGCACTCCATTTTTGAACAAATTGAGTATATGATGGTGCTTCTTGTGTGTATATATACAAGGAGAAATGAGATTCGATCTGAGGCTAGCCAGCCCGGTCTCAAGAATTTAAAGAAAGGAAAGGTTGAACTTATTTTAATTTAAGAAACGGAACTTATCATTAAAAACTCTTTCTAGTTCTAGCAAATAGAATAGTAAGGAACAAAAAGAAATAGTATAGTAACTGTACCTTTATGACTTTTTGGAGTTAACGTGTTCAAGGAATTTTTATGACAGTTAAATATTGACTAAAGTTTGTATACTTGTGTAGGATATTTGTACCCAAACCTTCTTGACATTAGAAATTAGAATGAGTTGGGTATGAATTGAATTTGGTAAACTCGTAGTTTACCCACGGAAGATTTATAATCTTCATACTCGACCCATATACTCATTTAAGAAAGACGGGTTGGATGTGGGTCGGAGGCGGGTATTATCAGATTTGCTGCTACACCCAATCCATTACTTATTTTATGTATATCTTTCGAGAAGTTGAGTTATACTAAATTGTAAGCAAAATTTCATATTTACAAGAAAATTTAGGTGAAATTAAAAAACTTTTAGATATAATCTTCAAATGAAAAGGAATTACAGAAATGAAGGCTATGGTTTCAGTCTTTTCGAATTTTGCAATTTTAATTGTTATTTTTTAAGAACAAATAATATTTATGTTGATCGGTATGTGTCTTGTTTTTAAACCCACATCCAACTCATATTCATGGTGAGTTTTAATAGTAAACTTCATACCTGATCCATAGACCTATTTAGATGAGTAATGTCAGATTTTTACAGGTATCGGTTCGATGAGTATTTTTATCATTCCTACTTGACAAGCACCACCAACATAACAATTTCTACTTGCTAGTGAATGGTTTCACCTTTGTTATGTTCCACGAGTAGACTAGATAGCATCGAACATTATTAAAAGAGAAGAAGAAATTAAAAATATTGTTCATTATATTATTCATTACTATGTAGAGTTAATTGTCCCAATGATCACTGAACTTATGTCTTTGATCGATCACTAAACTTTAAAGTATTGAATTTTTATCACTAAACTTATATAAACGTCTTCGACTAGTCCTTGAACTTTAAAATGTTGAGTTTTGATCACTAAATTTGAGTTAATTGTTCGTTCCAATAATCACTGAACTTGTGTAAATGTCAAGTTTGGATCACTAAACTTATCAAAATGGTGGATGTTAATAATTGAATTAATTTTCGTAATAGAATTGACAACGTAGTAGACAGAATACATGGCTCCTTCAACCGACAAATTACGACGCACCAAATTGCTAAGTAAGAAATTTTTAAGAACCTCTTCGATTGGCCACTAATTTTTTAAAAATATTTTTAACTGTTGATTTATTGTATACAACTGATAATCTGAAAAGAGTGTTTATAAATTTTCAGGTCAGTCGTGTCAATTTTACAAGTTCAGTGACCAAAACTCGATCAACTTAAAGTAGTGAACAATCGAAAACATTTTAAAAGTTTAGTGACTAATTGATGACCTTTTAAAGTTTTCGTACGTTGTAATTTGGTGTGTCGTTATTGATTGGTTGAACGTGATGATGCCAGGGCACGTGTACATTTCGTCTAACATGTTGTCAATTCTATTACGAAAGTTAAGTCAATGACTAACATTCACCATTTTGATAAATTTAGTGATCAAAACACAACATTTACATTTGTTCAGTGATTTTTGGGACAATTAACCCATAGTTTATTTAGTGATTAAAACTAGACATTTTAAAGTTCAATAATCAATCGAAGACGTAGACATAGTTCAGTTATTATTGAGATAATTAAATAATCAATTCAGTGATCAAAACTCGACACTTTAAAGTCTAGTGATCGATCGAAGACATAGTCATAAGTTTAGAGATCAATGGGACAATTAGCTCTTACTATGTACTAGGTACGTCCCAGATATCGCCAGACAAAATCCAGGTATTGAAAGTTCACCCTGCTAGATTTGTTTGCTCGTTATCGCCTTTGAAATATCAGAAGTGGGTGTCGCTCGTTTGATCACACGAAAGGAATGGATCAAAAGTAAATTAGCTTATTGTGATCGTTAAGATTAATTTAATTACTCGAAATAGTTCACCAATGGCAATAAATCAAACGATGCAGCAAGAAAATTCATAAGCCATTTTTACCATACCTTTAATCATAAACCCCACCTATGATCAACTAAATGACTTGCAACAAATGAAGGATTTAATCTTCTACTTGTTGAGTTGGACAAATCTAATCATTTAGTACTGATCATTGTTGAAAATTAGCCACCTTGTTCGTATATATGCTGCAATATTGAAAACAAGGAAACAATTAATTAACAAAATATATCCTCGTGGTGTTCCCCAATCATTTAAGTTCAGCCTCTTATTGGTAAACAATTTAAAAATGTTGCTTATAGATATTGTTTATAAATAACGACGTGTCAACATTTCGTTAATTCATTTTTTATTTTTTTGTAAAGTCAAGAATGATGGACAGAAATCTTTGACCAATCAAAATTGTTGATTTTTCAAAAAAAATATTCAATGAAATGTCATCCGCTTATTATACAAAATCTATAAACATTTTTACCAAAAAGAGGCTTAATATAACATTCTTAAGTCAACCATTGTTCCTATTTAATTTATCTATGAAGAAATAAGTACAAAACTTAATATCTTTATTCCCTATAAGATCTTATAAGAATTCTATTGGTAATTCGGATATTGAATTTTAAACAAACTTGCTATCATTTAGATATAAATTATCATAAACAATTTGAGTATATTACGCATAAAAATGAAAATAATTGAAGATGGAACCGCGTGAAAGAAAATATACATTGACATTAAAGATTCTAATATCTTTTAGAAGATATATCTATGATTCGTCTAACAACTACATGAATTGCACAGTAAATGTGAAGAAGTAGAGTCGAGGTTTAATTAATTTATTGACGGTAGTAATTTTGGAAGTTACTAATGACTAATTTTGGTGCTAAATGCAGCCTATCAATTTAATTAGACACACTTCTTTCAGTTACATAATTACTATATAAATCAGTCAGTTTTCAATGGCTTTGTAACTTGTACTAATTATTTTTTATTTTTCACTTGCCATATTTATGACCCGCCAACCAACAGGAAATATGAAGAATGATGTCGGAATTAAGTGAATAATGTTACCTTTTTGTTTTTTAATGAAATTGTGGAAGTTAGTCCTAAATCGTTAAATTCATCTCGATATTTTGCGTGAACCAATGAGATTGGATTTGTCATTCTTCTTTGAATTATTGTCAACATGAAAATGGAACTTGTCATGTTAAGCCATTACAAGAAAATTAACATTTTTTTAACGAGAAGAATTTGTTGTCATATGTCTTTTGTAACGTTCACCTATCGTTGTGGTCTTCGATATTGTCATATAGTAAATGAATACGATAACAAATAATGCACGTTACGAAAGACATCAAACACATGTTCTCTAAATTTTCAAGAAAAATTTCAAGAACCAGCGGAAGTCTAGACTTCTTGAAAATAGGGGATATCCAGCAGCTCTTGCTCAAAGACACAGAACCTCTTATTAGATACGGATGGGGAATTCACTTGAAAAGAGCTTATCAGCTTCATCACTCAGACACGTGTCTTCATCGCACACATGAGTTGATCTGCAGTCGTTGCGCTAGCATTGGTCTGTTCTCACCGCGCATCACCTTGCACTTCTTTGCAGTAGGTACCTATTCGTCGGAGGGATCGTTGTCGCCGATCGGAGTGAATGCTCTCATCGGCCAGTGAAAATAAAATGAAGGAATTTAGGTTTTGATTTGTATATTTATTTGATTTTATGATTTTATAATATAGCATATGTTTGGTAAACTAAATAATTTTTCAAACCACTTTTTAACAACACACATTTTCTCTCTCCAATTTTCAACCATTACTTTTTACCTAAAAAACATAAATAAACTAGTTTATAAACCACGCAGTGTTACCAAACGGAGGCTTAATTATTTATTAAAATTTGAATAACTACTTGATTTTTGAATACATGCCTTGAAATTCTAACTTTTGAAATTGATACTTAAAATTCCAGGTGGAGTGTAATTTCCTCACAGACCAAGAATTACGAGATCACCCATTTCATTATGGGGTGACGGAGGAATCGTATCATTCAAACCATTTTTTTATGCTTTTCCCTGAGGTCTAGAGAAAGCTGCAATCAAGAGGATTTCCCTAATCCTCGTTTCCAGAAAGGAAGAGCGTGAAATTCTTTTTTTCTTTTTGCAAAGACCAGGAGATTGGATCTAGAAGTAAGAAGAATGCTTGGTATAACTCACTTCTTGATCTTTGACCCCCTCAGTCAATATGAACGCCCCAGATCAGTGCAATGTGATATGTCTATTTATCAAGTCTGCCTTTAGCAGCCCTTCTCGAGTTGTCATAGGCAGTAACAAATATAGGAGAAAGCAACAAAGTGTCATGGGGAATGCTGAGAGCACGTGCTTGTTTCAGGAAGCACTTCGACCACTCTAATAAGAGTAAGGACATGGATTTTTTTGACAGATAACAAATAATGATGATGTACCGATAAAAGAGGTCAAGTCGATAGGACCTATTCAACTGTATCTTAAGTTAATTGGGTCACAATAGCTGGTGTGAAGTAAGAAGGAAGATTGGTTTATCCACAAGCTTGATGTTTGTTTTTACCTCTTTTCGGTAAAAGTTTTTTTTATTTATAAATAAAGAATGTGATAATTTTTACATAAAATATATGGTTAAAAAATTATTTGAAGAAATATACGTGATTAAAAAGTGATTTAAAAAAAAATTGTTGCTAATAAATTTGTTTATAATAAGTTTATCAAAGCTTTAGGGATAAATACATGAGCAAGATTTTTGAAAGATAAGATTTCAAATCAAACAAACTTGGGTGCATTCTTTCAAAAATCGAGTTTTGAAAAAAAGTAAATAATTAAATAGGTAATTAAATAGTTAAAGGCACAATTATATACAATTTATGGTCACAGTCACAAATCACAAAATTTATAGATCACAAATTATTAAAATTAATTAGTCATGATTTTTTTCTCGGTCAAATCATAAATTATAGAGGTGACATTTATTTCTAGGTCACAAATCACAAATTTTATAAGTCACAATTTATTTTTCAATCACAAATTATTCGATCACGACTTATTTATCGGTCACAATTTGCCAAGTTCTAAGGTCACAACATATTTTTAGGTCACAAATCTCGAATTTTATAGGTAACAACTTATTTTATGGTCACAAATTTCAACTTAATTGATCACAACTTAAAATTTTAAAGTCACAATCACAATATTTTTAGGTCATATATTATTTATTAGTCACAAACTACAAATTTATTGGTCACAATGAATCTCAACTTATTTTATGATCACAAATTATTAAATTAATTAGTCATGATTTATTTCTCAACAAATCATGAATTATTGAAGTCACAATTTATTTTTAGGTCATAAAACACAAATTTTATATGTCAAAACTTATTTCTCGATCAAAAACTATTCGATCATGATTTATTTTCTCGGTCACAATTTTACAAAGTTATTAGGTGACAACGAATTTTATAGGTCACAAATCTCGAATTTTATAGGTTGTAACTTATTTTATGGTCACACATTTCATCTTAATTGGTCACAACTTAAATTTGTAAAGTCACAATTACAAACTTAGTCACAATCTAAAATATTTTCATGTCACATATTATTTTCCAGTCACAAATTACGAATTCATTGGTCACAATCAATCTTATTTATCTCATGATCAATCACAATCCTACTCGGTCCCACCACCACATACAACTAGAAGAACTTCTTCACCTCCAATCTACAGCCTACCATCACTGAGCACCGCCAGCACCTCTGTCGACCACCGCTACTGACCTCATCTCCATAGAAATCATCAAACCCCGACACCAACATCATCTCCATCTCCATCTCCACAGCTAACAGCCGCCACCAACATCAACACTACTGTCTCTACAGCCACCCCTAACACCAACACAACCACCACAACTAACCGAATGCACCACTACAACCATCGCCACATCTTATCGATTGCACCACCACCAATCCATAGTACACAGCCACACCCAACCACGACACCATCCTTATCACCACCATCGTGACACCTTACAAACAGCACCACCATCGAAACACAGTACCATAATGGACCCAACTATGGCATCACCACGGGAAAACACCAGCAACACCACAACTATCGGCATCATAATTTCCACCACCGCACACCAAACACTTGTAACATGACTCACAAGCACTTGCAACTCACACAAACACAAGTGGTCATTGTTTTGCCAGATGCACGCAGAGATCAAATCTGTCACTTTTGTTTCCTGCTTTGAGGAAGTGGCGGTGAACAGTGGTGATTAGATCCGCCATCGCTTCACGTTGGCAGCGGCAATCTTTGCTTACTGCTTCGAGGAGGCGGCGACGAGATCTCATTGCTGCTGGTTCAGGCTTCACCACCGTCGTTGTCGTCGGTGTGGTTCACTTTGGTGGATGGCACGGGGTAAAATGGTGAAGTCGTTGAGGTAGAGATGGTAGACTGGTAGAGAGTGGTGAAAGGATTCCTTTCTGATTCGTTGAATAACATTGCAAGGTAATGTTCGTTATATTGAATTAATAATATTATTTTAATATTTAAAACTTAACCTGATTTTTGAACAAATAATGTACAAACTTGATTTTTCAATTGATAAATTTAAAATTTTGTGTGGGTGTAATTTCCTCTTCATCAAATGGAGGCCAAGTTATACATGTGTTAGCACACGGCACAGGCCAACAGCATCTTGATAGGTCTAACACATTCTTAAGTTGGGCCAACCCGAGACTTGTGGTGGGCTAATCTCATTTTTGTGGATGTATATCGGTCATAAATGTGCTCAAGTGAAGAAAAAAAAAAAAAAAAAAAAAAAAAGAGAGAATTTCGGTCCACTCAAGGGCTTCACTTCCAGACCCTCGACGAATTCTCGCTTCGCCTCATTCAAGTTTGATGCATCTATCTCCATATTTCAGCTAAAAAACCATAGCATTTTCAATTGTTTTTTGTGTTTATTCGTAAGCCTGTGAATCAATCCTGATATTGCATAGGATAGGATATGAGTGATTTTGCTCCCCAAATACTTCAACCTGTAAGAATTATTCGAGAACCCTAATGTGATTTTCTTTTGTAATATGTGATAATTCTATGATCCGTGCAGATGGAGTTCGATAAGACCCACGAAAGTCTTGCATTTTTATTTCTGTAATTTGTTTGTGGCTGCACGTTTTATGATGGAGATTTTCAATGTTGCTGATTTTTAGTTTCAGAGGAACTTGATTAAGTAAAAGCAAAATTTCAACTCGGTGTTTATATTAGCATTGGTAGAAAAAATCGAATGTTATTGTTATTGATCTTGGATTATGAAATTATGCACTCAGAGGGAGTAATAATAAAATGCATTTTAGCCAGGGGGATTAAATCCTTACGATTTTTAGGAATTATTCTATTTTAACAAAGCTCTTGATAAAGAGCTTGACAAAAGCCCTTACATGTGATGTGTAGGATCAAGAGCTATTATTATCAGCCCCACCCCCTATGTGAGGGCTTTTGTCAAGCTCTTTATCAAGAGCTTTGTTAATGTAGCAAGATTGCGACTTTTAATTGTTTTGGAGTTACCTTGGTGTGAGGTGGAAATTTGCTGAGCTTTTAGTATTGTAAATTGTCATCTAGAATCAATTCAAGTAATGAAAGCATTGATCACTTAGCTATTCTGTTCCTGTCCCTGTGAAATGAAAAACATTAACAGTGGTCAATCCTATGATTAAACCTTGAAAAGCTCCCTCTTTTCATTGATTTTGCTTTCTCATGTTATGCAGCCAGTGGAGCTAGATTACTAACAGAATACCAGTTGCTGCCTTTGTAATCAGTAGAATGCAGACAGCTGAATCTGTGCAAGTTTCCAAGCCTAAAACAAAAAATGCCGTAGTTAAAGAATCAGAAAAGGAACCTGAAGATGGTGAAGAAGCTTTGGAGGAAGAATTAGATGAGGATCCTGAAGAAGATCCAGAAGAAGAATTAGACGAGGAATCTTATGAATATTTAACGAGCAGTAGCATTGGCAGTAAGGAACCTGAAAATGATGGCAAAGAGAAATTGAATGATGAAACCAAGTCAAGTTTGAAATCTGTAACTTCATCATTATCGTGTGTCAACAATGATGTAGCTAAACCAATTGAGGATCAAAATCTGATTTCCTCTGAAGTGAATGCTTTTATTCCATATGCAGTGAGCAATGCTCCTGAGACACAAGACCCTGGTGGAAGTTCTGGCCGAAAACGGCGTAGTCGGTGGTGTCCGGTACAAGAAACACAAACTGGTCAAAGTGATGAAACTAGTAAAAAAAGGAAAACAAGGTGGGATGATTCTCCGTCGCTTGGCACATTTAAGCCACCGGACTTCACGTTTGCCTTAGAGCATGAGATGGACCCGAAGATGGTTAGCTTGAGGATGCAACTTATGGAGGTAAATAGCAAGCTGCAAAGTTCAGAGATTCATGATGACAGGCCTGCAGAAGAAAGATCTCCTTCTCCCGAACCTGAATACAATAACCTCGGCATGAGAATAAATACCCGTGAAGCGAGATTCATGAAAAAACTTAGAGCCAAACAAAAACAGATTATATCAAAATTAGCTAAAACTGGATTGAACTTTAGAACTCCTGCCAAGCTCGTTGAGAAAATTTATATTCCAGAGAAAGAGAATCCAAATTATAACTTCGTTGGTCTTATTATTGGTCCAAGGGGGAATACACAAAAGAAAATGGAACAGGAAACTGGAGCAAAGATTCGTTTAAGAGGTAAAGGCTCCTCCATGAATAAGAAGCCTGATCCATCTGATGATGAAGACTTGCATGTTCTTGTGGAAGCTGATAATCAACAATCGCTGGATGCTGCTGTAGGAATGGTTAAGAAATTGCTGGTTCCTGTGGCTGATGGAATGAATAATCACAAGAGAGAGCAATTGCTAGAACTTGCAAAACTGAGAGGAACTGCAGTTGCAGAATTGAGAGGAACATGCGAAGATAAGAAAATATGCAATTTGTGCAAGGAACAAGGGCACCAACAGTATGCCTGCCCTCGTCGAGAATCAACTTTTAAGGCCATGGTTTGTGATATTTGCGGAAGCTTTAGCCATCTCTCGTCTGAGTGTAGCTTGTCTATGCGAGGCTCTTATGGAGTTGGGATTGGTTCCAATGGGAAATCAATCAAACAGATGGATGATGCAGATCTCTATGTTGGATACTTACCCCAGATGGTCGATGATAATCAGTTGAAGGAGTTGTTTTCACCCTTTGGGAAAATTGTCCAAACAAGGGTGATTAAAGATCGAACTACTGATTTAAGCAAAGGATACGGTTTTGTTAGATTTGAAAATCCTGAGGATGCTAATGCAGCAGTGCTACACATGAATGGATACAAAATGGATGGCAAGCAGTTGGCAGTGAGAGTAGCCGGGCAAAAACCAATGCCAGGTCCCTCGCATTTGGGCAATCTTCCTATTCAATCTGTTCCGCCAGCAGTTGGACCCAATATTTCAGGCCAGACGTCTTCCTTTTTTGCCCCACCAGTTTTGATGTTTCAAGAAGCTCAAGCCTCCATTTCAAATAACCAAAGTTCTTATTTTCCTTCCGCCTTTTTCCACTCTGGGCATTACAATAACCTTTCAAGAACTGAGTTCTCGAGCATTCCTCCAAGTTCTCAGTCTAATATTGATGACTCAAGGATGGCGGGCACCTTCTCTTCAACTTCTGAATTTCCTAGCCAAATCACGAGTTCAAGCTCGGCCCCCAATTCGTTGTTACAGTTTCCTGGTGCCTCTATTTCAAACAACCAAAGCATGTATTTTCCTTCATCGTCAGTCCAATTTGGGCATTACAATAACGTTGGAAGGCCTGAGATCTTGAGCATTCCTCCAAGTTCAGAGTCTAATACTGCAGACACAAGGATAGCAGGCACCTTTTCTTCATCTTCGGAATTTCCTAGCCAAATCAGCAACTCGAGCTTGGACCCCAATTCATCGTCCCAGTTTCCTGGCGATCCAGACTACCGGGGTTCGCCGTTCAAGTCATACTTCAGCCTCTAAAAGTGAACCCAACATGCGTTTCTCTGTCTGCATCTCACTTCCCTGCAGATATCAGTGCTGAGTGCAAGTTAAAAAACTTATGATCGAACATATATTCTGCAGGTGTACCAATTTCATTTTACTGCAGATATTACATGTAATAGAGTGCTTTACCCGCATATTCTGTCTACAGTAATCATTGCAATGGAATCGCTTATATTGGCTGATGGATTATTACGAGCAAAAGGAAACGCTTTGATCAATTTCTCAATTTCCCTTGTCTCCCCTCATCTCTACTTTCTTAGGCCTTGATCTACGAGAATTTTTATGTGGAAATTACACGAGGACTTATTTTTCAACTTCACAATTCAAAAATCAAAACTATAAGTTATTTATACTAAAATCGGGTTATAATTCTTTTTTAAATATTAACTAATTATATTATTAAAACTAATTAATCTTCAACCCCTCCCCCCCCCCCCCCCCCCAACAACAAAAAAAACGTAGACATCACCAATCCATTGTAGCAACAGGCAGATGGTGGCGAAGGAGATCTCTGGCAACAACCGTCGTATCACAACCATCGAAAGTCATCTTTGACGCCGTGAAGGCGCACGTTGGCAATGAAGACACATAGCTACAGTGGCACACCATTGCTCCACCACCTCTATCAATGTGCAGATCTTTTTCCCCCCTCCCCAGTGAGAGCTAGAAGACATTTCGATCGATTCACCGCTTAAATATGTGAAGATCGATGATAAGATGTGGTTGCAGTTGATGCGGTGGTGGTGGCTATGTTTGCGGTGGTGGCTTTGTTGTGGTTTGTGGTGGTCATTGCAATGTTGAGTCGTGGTGGTGATGGTCGGGAGGTTGTTACGGCATGGTTGCGATTGCTGTGGTGGTGCGGTGGTCAGGGAGGACAGTAGTGGGGATTGGGGATCTGGATCTATGTTTGTGGAGATCAACAATGACGATGTGGTTGGGGCTTGTTGCGGTGGTGGTAGCTTTGTGGTGGTGATGGTCGGGCGATTGTTGCGGGGTGGCTTGTTGGTTGCGATTTGTGGTGGTGGTGGTGGTGGTGAAGGTGATGGTCTTGCACTTTTGTGGTGATGGTGATGGTCTTGTGCTTTTGTGGTAGTGGCAATGCAGGGGCAGGTTTTGGTGGTTGTGGCAGTCGTAGTCGTGGTCGTGGTGTTGGCGGTAGTAGGTGATATTGACGTGTGTGACCAATAAATATGTAATTTTTGACCAAATATTTGAGTACTTGTGACCAATAACAAATTGTGGCCTAAAAAAGTGTGATTTGTGACCTAAAAAATTATGATCAATATTAAATTGTGATCTAAAAAATTGTGACTTGTGATCATAACAAATTATGTTCTAAAAATCTGTGATTGTGACTAATAATAAATTGTGACCTAAAAATTTGTGACTTGTGACCATAATAAGCTGTGAACAAAAAGATTGTGACTTGTGACCATAAACAATAAAATATATAATTAATTATGACCTGATTTTTAAAATAAAACCTTAAGTTTCTTAATTTTGAAAACGTGTTCTTTAAAAACCTTAGTTATGTATTCTTTCCGTGGGTGGTTGGTTGGGTGATAAAGGATAATTGTGACCCAAAAATAAGTTGTGAACAATTAATTATTGTGACCTATAAAATTTGTGTTTTGTGACCAAGAAATAAAATGTGACCAACAAAATCAATAATTTGTGACTAAAAAATGAGTCATGATCAAATAATTTTATAAATTGTGACATATAAAATTTGCGATATGTGACCAAGAAAACTAGTGATTTGTGAAAATTGTTGTAGCGACCAAGAATTTTTACGCGATTAATAATTATTTTAATAGAAAATCGTGTCGCTACTATTTCACCCATTTTTATTAAGTTAACGCCGCGACGTATTCGTATAGCCAAGTCAAGAAATAATCGAGATCGTTCGATTTTAAATTAAATTCCGAATTTCTAAAAATATCTCCATTCTCTTGATTTAAAGTATATTAAGTCCAAGCACTTAATTCAATGTTATCCCAATATTTATTTATACAAAAATTATTTTTATTATTGAAATTAAGAAAATATATGCAAGCATGAGAGGTTCCATTATATGTAATCATGAAGAGCATAATATTTGTATAAATATGGAAAAGTATATGAATGATTTATATACTCCATTATATATAATCATGAAGAGCATAATAATTGTATAAATATGGAAAAGTATATGAATGGTTGATAGACTCCATTATATGTAATCATGAAGAGCATAATATTTGTATAAATATGGAAAAGTATATGAATGAATTATATACTCCATTATATATAATCGTGAAGAGCATAATATTTGTATAAATATGGAAAAGTATATGAATGATTGATAAGACTCCATTATATGTAATCATGAAGAGCATAATATTTGTATAAATATGGAAAAGTATATGAATGATTTATATACTCCATTATATATAATCATGAAGAGTATAATAATTGTATAAATATGGAAAAATACACCTTATGTTTTTATGAAAAGTAAGTATGTTTTTATGACAAGTAAGTATATCTTATGTTTTTATGAAAATTAAGTATGTTGTTATGAAATGTAAATATACTTTAAGTTTTTATGAAAAGTAAGTATGTTTTTATGAAAGGTATTACCTTATGTTTTTATGAAAAGTAAGTATGTTTTTATGAAAGGTAAATACACCTTATGTTTTTAAGAAAAGTAAGTATGTTTTTATGAAAAGTAAAATACCTTATATTTTTAATAAAAGTAAGTATGTTTTTATGAAAAGTAAAATACCTTATATTTTTAAGAAAAGTAAGTATGTTTTTATGAAAATTAGATATACCTTATGTTTTTACGAAAATGTTTGGATCATTGCTATGAAATCAATCTCACAAGATTGCTATTGGTCCCATATGATATGTTTATGATTATGCTAAGGGGACCGGAGTTTAGTAGCGCTACACATAAGAATTCTTGTCATCTAAGTTTGGTAAAATTCTTGTGTCTCTCTATGTTTATGAGGATTTCGATCCTATCCTATGTTATGATGAAAATGATCCATATGCTTTCAAAAGAAAATTATGCTTGGTATACTTACTGGGATTTTATAAATCTCACTCCACGATATTTACCATTTTCAGATAATTGAAGGTTCGAGGCGGTCAACATGGAAGTGGCAAAAGTGGTTAAGATTGATGAGATAATTATGTTGAACTTTATAAAAGAAAATTATGTTCTATTTTTATTCACAAATTAAATTATGGGATTCTAATTATTCTTTTGAATAATTTTACATTACTATTTAAGTCTAGATAATATGATATGAGTCACTTTTAGTGGCACTCGAATGGTCGAGAATTCGGGTCGTCACAGTTGGTATCAGAGCAAAGAGTTTTAAAAACGATTCTGTAGATTTTTGAAATTTTATTTCTTTAAAAAAAAAAAAAAAAAAAAAAAAAAAAAAAAAAAAAAAAAAAAAAAAAAAAAAAATCACTATTCACGTGAACAGTAAAACGACGTGCTATTCATGATGAACAGTTAACGAAATCACTATTCATTATAAAAAAAAGAAGTTGAATTTTCACATGTCAAGTATGGTTATGATTTTGAAAAGCATGATGAAATTTGATGTGCGAATTTCAAGGACAAAATTCATTTTAAGCAAGGGAGTTTGTAATGTCCTGAAAATTTTATGGAATATAATTAGTTAGTGATATGATGTTTATATTGATGTCTTTGATAAATTTCTAGAAGTTCAGGGACTAAAGGAAAAATAAGATTTGACGATAAATTTTATTTGGGTTAAGTTATTAATTATTGATGGGGAGATAATTACTATATCGATATTGGATTTGTTTTGAAGACTGTGATTAATTAGGAATTATGATTCAAGAAAATGTTGATTTGGATACAACCACATTAAATTATTGTTGATTAAAGGAAAATAAGATTATATGAAATATTTTAACTCATCACTCTACTATGTCACTCTCCACGTATTGACTCCTCGAACCAGGTATGTTATATGCTTTGCAAGTCATTTACGATTTTATTAAGACATGTTAAGTATGAAATCTTCATATGTTATGAATCTTTAAGTGAAATATACATGTTGAGTATGATATGAATTGATAGAAGCCTGAATTTTAATTTATTCCTTTTAATGTAGAATCATGAGACATAGAGGATATTGATATGAATTTTGGTTCATATTAAGCTTAGTAAGACTGACTAAATTAGAAAAATAAGTTGGTTTGTAACTTTTGCCAAAAATATATGGAATAATATATTAAACAAACAAAATTAATAATGAATTCGTACAATAATTTATCCCTTTATCACTACCTTTGTGTAAAAACAAGGGAAAAACTGTGGATGGTTATTAGTACTTCCTCTTCAAGTTTCAATTTTCGGTTCAATAATTTATCCCTTTATCACTACCTTTGCTTAAAAGCAAGGAAAAACTGTGGATGATTATTGGTACCACTCTTCAAGTTTCAATTCTGAAAAAAAAAATTCGGAAAGAAAAGAAAGAAAGAGAACGGGTGTTGAGCATAATGGGAATAATATGACTTAAGAATGATTTTCAAAATAATTGTTGTCCTCGAGTTTAGAAATGATGAACCTTAAATGGACTTTGCATAATTGATTTTAGACATGGCACTAAGTATGAGAAGTCAACAGAAATGATTAGAAATATGTTCAGATTATCTATCATTTAGATTTAATGAGAAATAGCGAGCCAATTTTATGAAGTTTTATGAGATGTTAAGATTATAAGTGATATGATTTTAATGAGACTTTTATGAGAAGCATTATGAAGTTAGAGATTTAAAGATTTGGTTATTGGGAATTAAGTAATGGATATTTATGTTGAGTAAGTGAATTATGCCTCTATATTGAAGAGAAATTTATTATGAACTTTGGCCTTGTGATTAAATTTTGGGAATATGATTTATGACTTATAAATATAAGTATGAGTAATCTTTTGAGCCAATTAAGATATGGAAGGAATTGATATTGTGATATTGAAAAATATGATTTGAAATTGTTATGTTGAGAAATTATGAATTGAATTATGGGATATTTTTTGATGATATTGAAGTGTTGGAATCGTTTTCAATATTTTTAGATTGTTGTGATCAAATGTGGAGTTATTTATTATTGTGAGTTATGAAGTATGCTTATGGTTTGGGATAAGTCCAAATTACAAGGGAGACTCTGTCCAGAATTTTATCATTTGGAATTAAGAGCATGATATGATAAGCATCCACTAAAGGAATTAAGGTTAGACATGCAAGTTCATTTACATCACAAACGAGATTTAGTAGATGATAGCAGAGATTTTATTATTTTCTCATAAGGAGAACATACAAGAGTCACACTGGAAAAGAAATACATGAAACACGCAAAAGCAAAAGAAAGCAACATGGGAAATTCCTCAAATTGAGAGATGTGTTTCCGGAGTAGCCGTATCCTACCACCTCTGACCTTTTGAGGAAATAAAGAAACCTTCAAAGAGGTGTGTTTCGAGAGTAAGAATACTCCGTAATCTACCACCTGGAACCTTTGAGGTACACACAAGATTTAAACATTAAGGAAATCCTAGGAAATTAGAGGGGTGTCTCGAGAGTAAGAATACTCCGTACTCTACCCCCACCTATTCTAAGATTCATAAAGTTAAGTTTACATTAACCGGACTCCATTTTCGCTTGATTCCCCTTCCTTGCGACCAATCTATCTTAACTCCTGCTGGATCTTGTATTGAGATATATGACTGCAGCTTATCCAGTAGTTCATCAATAGTAGGAGCAGAAATAAGGAGCCTTCTGGAAAATGGAGAGATGAATCCCTGTTCCACAGCATAATCAAGAAAGGTTAACAAACCATCAAAGAAATTGTTAACATTCAGAAGCCCAATAGGCTTAGTATGGAGACCTAGTTGAGCCCACGAGGTAATGTTAAAGATTTCTTCTAAGGTACCAAAACCTCCGGGCAGGGCTATAAAGGCATCGGAACCATATAGCATACAAGTTATGCGTTCATGGATGGATAAGGTTTGAACTTCATGCCCTCGTGTTTTGCCTGCAACATCTACCAAAGGGACAGGTATGACACCGATTACTTTTGATTTCTCTGCAAGAGCAGATTGGGAAACACAACCCATTAGACCACTGCTACCACCCCCATACACAAGAGTGATACCTTTTTCCCCCAGTTTCTTTCCAAGATCTACGGCCGCTTCTAGATAACTGAAGCCTTTCCCCACTTTTGATCCACAAAATACACAAATAGTTTTGATCTGTCGAAGTTTTGGTGCTTCCATCTTTGATAGTATAGAAGAGAAAACTTACGAAGAAGATGTGATTTTGGGATGCCTGAACTATGAAATATGTTTGGCTATTTAAAGCCGGAAAAATTTACTGTTTTTGATTGATTATGAAAAAGTAAAGATTTACTTTTGACAAAATCGGCCAACTTTTGACTGTTTTACCAAAGATATCACCTTTCGGTGATTTATTTCCAGCTTTATCAAAACTCGAGAATGGAAAATATATTTTATTTCCAAAACGCGTGAAAGAAAACAGCAAAATATTTTAAATGTGTATCAAGAGATTTACCTTATATCATTGTTGAACTGCCAGAAGCCTCATTTTGTAAAACAGACTGGCAAACAGGATCTTTTGCTATTATATTTTGGAGACTATAACGATTTTTGTCCTCGTTAAACTGAGCGTATAAGGAGAGAAGTTCACGTTGAACATAACCACTTGGGTGCGTCTCAAGAGTCAGTCGAATATCATCCAAAGACTCCTTACTCAGTCCACCCTTTATGAATTTGATTTTATCATCCCGATTAGTAGAAGAATATCCTACTGTTTTGCAACGAGTATCACAGTTCCAACGAGCACATTTGTAGCAACCATTCAGCCTTTTTGCTTTTCGTTTCTTTGCGAAGGTGCTTTTGCCTAAACCAGGCATGTGCTTTGGAAATGTCATAGGTAATTCACCAGATAGTCGAACCTTTGCTTCGATCAACCAGCGAACATCTTCTGAAACACCATGAGCCATCAGCAACCTCAATCTTTCGAGTCTTATTCGATAAATTTTCCTCAGATCATTCATTGGAAGACTGGAATAATACTTGCGAATGTTTGTAAGAATGATATCCATGTTTTTGATGGATCTAACATCTTCCCAGCATGAACTATTTAAAAGCATTAAGGATCGGAGGGAATCCGCGTGATATTGATTCCAGCAAGAAAGCGCGGAATAGAATAATGGAAAAGAGGGAACAAGAGTTTATGCGCCGTTTACTTTCTTGATAAAAGGAAGATTTGATGATGACGGGATTTGAGATATGGAATATTTTCTTGGATTTTTGGGTACTGATATTTTGATATAATAATCAAGGTATAGAAATAATACGGGGATACGTGAAAGTGAAATAAGGACTGTATTGAATCAGGATTAATAAGTTTGTGCAAGTGAAAGGAATACCTTACGGGAAATGTTATGATATTTGAGTTAAGAATTTTAATTATTTGGGAGATATTTGTTTATTGAATTTTGCAGAAATTTTGGGTTACAAATATTGGAAAGATAAACTGATGATTATGTTGATATGTGAATAACATGTTTGGATATATTACATAGAGAATATTCAGGTAATCGTTTTAATTATTTTGGGATATTTGGTGATAAGAAGAAATGACAAATTATTATGGTATGATATGTTAGTAAAGATTTATTGAAATTTCAGAGATATTAATACGAATATTTGAGGTTACATGATACTATGATAAGTGACAGGTTACATGAGTACTACAAGATATGATGAAATATCACATACGATTGGAAATTTTCATTTTGAGTTAGAATTTATGAGTAGACACATATGTCTATTATTGATAAGAAAAATACATGTTCTTAAGAAAACAAAGAGATGCATTTAGTAAAAGTCCAGTGGGTTAGATATTATAATGATGAGATTACTAAGAGAAAGAAAGAAGAGAAGAGATTCAGATTAAGTGTTCAGAAATCATAAGATCAAGTAAGTTTAATTTCGAGGACGAAATTATTTTAAGGGGGTAAGTTTGTAGCGATCAAGAATTTTTACGCGATTAATAATTATTTTAATAGAAAATCGTGTCGCTACTATTTCACCCATTTTTATTAAGTTAACGCCGCGACGTATTCGTATAGCCATGTCAAGAAATAATCGAGATCGTTCGATTTTAAATTAAATTCCGAATTTCTAAAAATATCTCCATTCTCTTGATTTAAAGTATATTAAGTCCAAGTACTTAATTCAATGTTATCCCAATATTTATTTATACAAAAATTATTTTTATTATTGAAATTAAGAAAATATATGCAAGCATGAGAGGTTCCATTATATGTAATCATGAAGAGCATAATATTTGTATAAATATGGAAAAGTATATGAATGATTTATATACTCCATTATATATAATCATGAAGAGCATAATAATTGTATAAATATGGAAAAGTATATGAATGGTTGATAGACTCCATTATATGTAATCATGAAGAGCATAATATTTGTATAAATATGGAAAAGTATATGAATGAATTATATACTCCATTATATATAATCGTGAAGAGCATAATATTTGTATAAATATGGAAAAGTATATGAATGATTGATAAGACTCCATTATATGTAATCATGAAGAGCATAATATTTGTATAAATATGGAAAAGTATATGAATGATTTATATACTCCATTATATATAATCATGAAGAGCATAATAATTGTATAAATATGGAAAAGTATATGAATGATTGATAGACTCCATTATATATAATCATGAAGAGCATATTATTTGTATAAATATGGAAAAGTATATGAATGGTGCTTTACTTTAAGAAAATGATGTGTTAAAATTAATAGAATTGAATGATTATGTTTACAATATGCCAACTTTATACATATATTTAAACCCATCTCTTTTACACACAACTCTACACATATACACTTATTTCCAACCTCTTGACAAAATCCACAAGTAAGAGAAATTCAAGGTGGTCAAGAAAGTTTTGGTCCATTTACTACTACACTTCATTTTAATCTTTTAAAAGGTAAGTATATCTTATGTTTTTATGAAAATTAAGTATGTTGTTATGAAATGTAAATATACTTTAAGTTTTTATGAAAAGTAAGTATGTTTTTATGAAAGGTATTACCTTATGTTTTTATGAAAAGTAAGTATGTTTTTATGAAAGGTAAATACACCTTATGTTTTTATGAAAAGTAAGTATGTTTTTATGAAAGGTATTACCTTATGTTTTTATGAAAAGTAAGTATGTTTTTATGAAAGGTAAATACACCTTATGTTTTTATGAAAAGTAAGTATGTTTTTATGACAAGTAAGTATATCTTATGTTTTTATGAAAAGTAAGTATGTTTTTATGAAAGGTAAATACACCTTATGTTTTTATGAAAAGTAAGTATGTTTTTATGACAAGTAAGTATATCTTATGTTTTTATGAAAAGTAAGTATGTTTTTATGAAAGGTAAATACACCTTATGTTTTTATGAAAAGTAAGTATGTTTTTATGACAAGTAAGTATATCTTATGTTTTTATGAAAATTAAGTATGTTGTTATGAAATGTAAATATACTTTAAGTTTTTATGAAAAGTAAGTATGTTTTTATGAAAGGTATTACCTTATGTTTTTATGAAAAGTAAGTATGTTTTTATGAAAGGTAAATACACCTTATGTTTTTAAGAAAAGTAAGTATGTTTTTATGAAAAGTAAAATACCTTATATTTTTAATAAAAGTAAGTATGTTTTTATGAAAAGTAAAATACCTTATATTTTTAAGAAAAGTAAGTATGTTTTTATGAAAATTAGATATACCTTATGTTTTTACGAAAATGTTTGGATCATTGCTATGAAATCAATCTCACAAGATTGCTATTGGTCCCATATGATATGTTTATGATTATGCTAAGGGGACCGGAGTTTAGTAGCGCTACACATAAGAATTCTTGTCATCTAAGTTCGGTAAAATTCTTGTGTCTCTCTATGTTTATGAGGATTTCGATCCTATCCTATGTTATGATGAAAATGATCCATATGCTTTCAAAAGAAAATTATGCTTGGTATACTTACTGGGATTTTATAAATCTCACTCCACGATATTTACCATTTTCAGATAATTGAATGTTCGAGGCGGTCAACATGGAAGTGGCAAAAGTGGTTAAGATTGATGAGATAATTATGTTGAACTTTATAAAAGAAAATTATGTTCTATTTTTATTCACAAATTAAATTATGGGATTCTAATTATTCTTTTGAATAATTTTACATTACTATTTAAGTCTAGATAATATGATATGAGTCACTTTTAGTGGCACTCGAATGGTCGAGAATTCGGGTCGTCACAATTGTGACCTCAAAATTTCTTGATTTTGTACTCGAGAAAAAATTGTGACTAATGAAATTTGTGAGTATAAAGAAATTGTGACTCATAAGTTGTTAAGTTGTGATCAATTGATTCGAGATTTGCGATCGAAAAAAAAATTGTGACCTACGAAATTCAAAATTTGTGATCGAGAAATAAATTGTGACCTAAAAAATTGTAAATGTGACAATAAACTTATGGTCTTATTTGTGACCTGTGATCTAAAAAATTGTGACATGTGACCATAATAAACTGTGACCTAAAAAATTGTGATTTGTGACCATAAATAATAAAATTGTGACAGAGAAATAAATTGTGACCTAAAAAATTGTGACTGTGACCATAAACTTATGACCTGATTTGCGACTTGTGACAATGATAAGTTGTGACTTTAAAAATTGTAATTTGTGACCATAAGAAGCTATAATTGTGACCGAACTGTGACTTTGTGTGATCAATTATGACTTTGCGGGGTAGGGTGGGGTGGGGTCGATGGACGGGCGAAGTGGGGGTATTGGTTTGTGGGGTTGATGTGAAATTTGCAATTAAATTTGTAATTGTAATTCGTGACTGAAATATGACTTTGTGTGATCAATTGTGACATTGCAAGTGGGATGAAGTTGGGCGCAATGAGACGGTGTGGGTGAGATGGGGAACAAATAGAAGAAAAAATAATTTTGAGGTGAGGTGGGGTGGGTTGGTTGGTTGGTGGGTGGTGGGATAGGGTAGGGTCGGGGGCAGAGTGGGTGGGTAGGATGTGGAAAAGTAGAAGAAAAAAATTCTTGTGTAACCTAACTGTAATCTCGTGTGACTTAACTGTGACTTTGTGTAACCGAACTATGACTTTGTGTGACCAACTGTGAATTAGGGTGTGGGGTGGGTGGGGTTTTGCAACTAAATTTGTAATTGTGACCTTGTGTGATCAGCTGTGACTTTGTATTTTGGTGGGGTGGGGTAAAATTTGTAATTTTGACCAAAATATGACTTGTGACTTTGTAGCGTGGGTTAGGGTGGGTGGGCGGGTTGGTGGCGGTGAGTGGGGTTGGGATTAGGGTGAAATTTGTAATTAAATTTTTAATTGTGGTTTTGTGTGATCAATTGTCACTTTGTGGGTGGGGGTGATGTGGTAGGGTAGGGTGGAAAAACATCGAGAGAGAGAGAGAGAGAGAATTCATTTTTGGGGTTGGGTGGGTGGGGTGGGTTAGGGTGGAATGGGGTGGGGGTGTGGTGTGCTGTGGAAAAGTGGGAAAAAAATCATTGTTTGGGTTGGGTGGGGTGGGTCGGGGTGGGTGGGATTGGGTGGTTGGGGCATGGTGTGATAAATAGAAGAAAAATCATTTTGGGGTGAGGGACGTGTAGGAAAACATCGAGAAAAAAATTATTTTTGGGGTAAGGTATGGTAGGGTGGGGGTGGTTGGTTTAAATAATTTTGAAGTGGGGTCAGGGGGCTATGGTTGTGGCAAAATCAATTTGTCACTTTGCGATGAGGTGGCATAAGGTTGAGTAGAATGGGATGGGGAGGGGTAGGAAAAAATCGAGCGAAAAAAAAAAAAAAACTGTTTTTGGGGTAGGGTTGGGTAGGGTAGGTGGGGTCGGGTCAGGTGGTGGGCAGGGGAAGGGACGGGGATGAGTCAGGTTGTGACATGAAGATTTGAATTTTTAATTTAATATTATATTAGTTTTAATATAATAAATAATAGATAATTATTTTTATATTATATATAATATTATATTTATTTTTAATTATTAAATAACTGATTTTTGAAAAAAAAAATGTTTAAGTTTGTTAGTTTTGAAAAGTGAAACTTAAAGTGTTGTAGTTTTGTATTTTTTTCCAATTTTTATTTTGTTTTGTAATCATATATCTGTTATGATAATTCGATTCGAAATATTTTACAAATACTTTTTTAAAGAGGATATTCTCGATTCAATATAAAATTTATTATAATATATATTAATATTATATTGAAATTTGATAGGTTTGACATTCTTCATTATAACTTATAAGTCGAAAAGTATAATACAAAATTCAAAAAAAAAAAATATGTGTAGTAAATTGTGGAAATATAGAAAATATATTATATTAAATTATATTATATTATTATAAAAAAAATTGGATTGGGTTATTGCTAGATTAGATTTGTATATTCATATTTGCTCCATTGAATTAACGAATTTCCATATTCAGATCTTAATTGAATTATCGGACTGAGATCTTAAATTCATTTTCCAATAATTTCATCGAATCTGGATCAAAATCAATTCCATTGAGAGCTTGAGAAAGTGAATTTTGTGTTAAAGTTCTTTTGATACTAGAATTGTACATTGTGGAAAGATCATGGCCGGTTTCTGAGCAAGGCAATTGAGGCCCTTGCCTAAGGCTAAATTTTTATGGAGCCTCAAATTTTAATTTTTTAATTATTTAACTTTTATTATTATTATTATTATTATCATCATCATCATCATCATCATCATCATCATCATCATCATCATCATTTGTTGAGATCGCACCTAAAGAATGGCACATTGGGCCGCCAGTGGAGGCCCAACGAGGATCCTTTGGACTTCCACCAATGACCAAAGTTCTAATATTGCCCTGGATTAATGGCCGAGGTGGAAAGGCACAGTAGCCCTTTGGCCGAACTCGTTTTGTGTCTGTCCGAGGTGCTTCACGCTTGGCCGAGGTGTTTACAGTAACGCCTCAGCCGTAAAGATGGGACAAGACATGAAGTCAGAGATGTGACATCGCATTTACCAAGATGTGACAGGCGCCCATCCCCTACAAAGTGTAGCAATGATTACGGTCAAAAAGCAAGGTTGTCACCTCCAAGAGCTAGGGTGAAGACAAGTATAAAGCATGTCACGTGTCACGATCTGAGACAGTTGGTTCCACTATAAATATGGCACGCCTCCCGCCAGGTAGGGGGTTAGCATTTTTCTCACTCTAAACAAGATATATTTCTCTCACTCCCTTTTCTCTCTTTTATACATTTACTTCTCCCGCACCCAACATATATATTTGCCCAAAATGAGTACTGACTTTGGTATCGGAGTGCAAACGGGAGCCACCTCGGCCCCCTTTGCAAACTGATTGTTTGTCACAGTGCGCAGGAGATCCACGTGTTCAAGAGGAAGGAGCTGAGACGTGTTAGTTCAAGATCTAGCTGGATTTTGTGGTCAACATTTTGGCGCCATCTGTGGGAAGCCATACTGCTAACCACGAAAACGCGTGGTGAAAAGCCGCACTTAGAAAGGAAATCCTGAAAAAGGACAGGTCACCTCTTGCAAAAGAGTGGAGAACTGCAAAAACTTTGAAACATAAGTGGAGTAACCTTGAAAAAGGTAGAAAACTTTGAAACATAGGTTGAGTAACCTTGAAAAATGTAAAAAGCTTTGAAATATAAAGTTTAACGACCTTGAAAAATGCATAAAACTTTGAAACACAAGTTTGTTCACCTTGAAAAATGCGTATAACTTTGAAATATAAGTTTAACAACCTTGAAAAATGCGTATAACTTTGAAATATAAGTTTAACAACTTTGAAAAAGACGTATAACTTTGAAATATAAGTTTAACAACCTTGAAAAAGGCTAGAAGCTTTGAAACAGAATTCCACTCATCTTTGAAAGACAATATAAGATCAAGGAATTTCCCTAAACATGAACGAAAGCGATGGTGACATTAACCCTCGTAGGGAAAGAAACGACCAACACAGCGAGGGCGAGGTTCCTCAAGGACCTCATGAAAACACCAATGAGGGAGTGGCACAACCTAACCCACCCCGTCGGCACCGTAATCGCCGCATATTGCGAGACATGACTCGCATGGCGGCCCAAATGCTAGAAATGTAGAAGCAGCGATAGAACAGACTGCTGCGATGAATGCCTACATGGCTAGAGGGTATGTAATGAATGAACCCATGATGCCTCCACAATACCCACAGCCACATTACTCGCCATCCGATGCGGCCACCGCCTCGTATTATTATCAAGATCCACAGGCATATACCGAGGTGGAATCCGAGCCCTTCTACGAGGAAGGCCTGGAACATGAAGCACGTGAAGAACAAGCCCCACTCCCGGCTGGACACGGGGAGGCCTCGCCCGAAAAATCTTGCAGTGTCTTCAGCCGGATAGGAGGGTTATTCAGAGGCAGACAAGGGGGTCGGGACAATGTAGCTGAGCCTAGGAATAGGCGGGAGCGACGCGCTGAAGAAGCCTGGTCGCAGAGTCGAATGTATAGGGACCAACAAGGTATGGGGGGAGAAAGGTTCACCCCCACACATGAGCCTAGGAATAGGCAGGAAAGGAGATCCGAAGCAGTTCGGACCAATCCTCGCAACGAATTACAGAGCCATGAAAGGCCAAACTACGACCGCGTTCTACCACCACAAAGGCAGGAGTACGCTCCGCCACTCTATGACCAATACCGTGATCCAGTGTATTCCGGTCACGACGAGAACAGCGAGCTGCCGTCATATGAGTTGGATGACGACAAGGAAATGAGTCCTTTCACAGAGGGCCTCCGTAGGTGCCCAGTGCCTCACGACTTCGAAATGCCAGAAATTGCAAAATATTCTGGCCGAGGTGACCCTGACGATCACCTGTTAAATTACCGCGCCAGCATGGAAATAGCCGGAGCCACCCCGGTACTGAAATGTAAAGCCTTTGCTTTAACCCTTGAGGGGAGTGCGATACGATGGTATAAAAAACTCCCTCCTGGAAGCATTCACAGTTGGAGAGATTTGAAAACGGCCTTTAAAAATGGCTTTGTTTCCTCCAGGCCTGGCCAGCTCCCACTCCAACGCCTCCAGGATCTGAGGCAAGGAAGGGACGAATCTCTGAAAAGTTACCTAGCCCGGTTTACTGAGGAGATGCACATTTGCGAAAACATCACTGAGGCAGAGATGTTTTCCGCTTTGAAATGAGGGCTGTATATGACCAGCATGTTCTGGAGGGACGTCCGAAGCAGAATACCAAGGGATTACAACACCCTCGTGGACCTGATGAAGGAAGAGATTGTATCGGAGGAAATGGCTAGGGCCAAGGACAACCACCCCCACGGAAGATACAATCTTGGGTACTCTAATGAGGCAAACCTCAAGAAAGGAGGAAACAAGGATAGGATGGGCGGAAACCGAGGTGGAGCGCCGCGTCCATTTCCGGGGACGGGATCTAGCTTTGCAGCAGAAATCACGAAAGCTATCCCCCACTTGCACTCCAATACCCCTTCCCATAATCCTCCCACGGACCAAGGGAGGATGGAAAGTGGCCGAAGTGGGAAACAGCCCATGATTGGGGCTTACTGCGCCTACCACAGGTACTACGGTCACGCTACAGAAGATTGCAGGGAAATCCACATGTTAGCTGACCAAAAGGCGCAAGGGAGGAGGGCAAATGACTTCTCCCCCGACACGGGGAGAACTCAAAAATTCGGTGGTCAGAAGTTCAACCAAGCTGATAGGAGAGCTCCATGGAAGAACTCAACTAAGGAAAGGATTGACAATCGTCAAAGAGATAGGAACAAGGGCTAGGATACCGCCTCGGCGCGTGCCAAAGATACAAGGGAACCACCTATGCCTGCTGCCGACCTTCCTATCCGTGAAATCTATACAATAACCAAAAGAGGTATATAAGAGAGGCCAAGCAGCCCGCCAACGTGAATTATCATATCCATTCACACCCTGTTGGGATGCCTAGCACAGAATCTATCACATTCACCCAAGACGATGCCGTCGGAGTGCACTTCCCACACAACGACGCATTGGTTATTAGAGTAGTGGTGGCTCGGAATGGGTTATCACAGATGATGGTGGATGATGGAGCCTTGGTAAATGTGATTTACGGGGTAACTTTTGATAAAATGGGGATCGGCTCTCCACTCATTCCAGTCCTGGATCCAATATACGGATTCACGAGGGACAGCATAACCCCCAGAGGGTCCATAACCCTTATGACTGAAGTAGGGCAAGCGCCGACCCTCTCCAGAATCCCTATGGAATTCCTGGTTGTTGACAAAATCTCCTCCTATCATGGTTCAATTGGGACGCCAGGTCTCATCGACTTGGGAGCTGTGACGCATACGAAATACATTTGCATGAAGTTCCCCACGGAGCATGGCGTTGCAACTGTAAGGGGGAGCCAAACCGAATCACAAGCCTACTACACAAATGCAATCCGAAAATTTCAAGATCGAAGCTTGAACATGATCGGCGACGTAGTCATAGCCGAGGTTGCTCCAGACCCTGAAAGATTAGGTGAAGGGCCTTCTGAAGATAAGGATGTTACGATGAGACTGGAGGAGGATTTAGCATATCTAGACCCCAGAATGGCAGGTGACAATTGTCCCACCCCGGCCGAAAGGTTAGAATGCTTCGGCGTAGACCCACTTGATCCAATCAAAGAATTGCAGATCGGACTGGACTCACCGACCGAATACAAGGGTCAATTGAAGAGCTTCTTACTTCAAAACCTCGATGTATTCGCGTGGAAGCATGGTGACATGGTTGGGATCGATCCTAAAGAGGCCTGCCACAGACTCCAGCTGGATCCCCGAAGCCCTGGGCATAGGCAAAAGAGAAGGCCCATGAGTTCAGATAAGTATGAGGCCTTGAAAGACAAGGTTACAAAGCTATTGAAAAATGACTTCATCAGAGAGTCCCGCTATCCGAAGTGGGTATCAAATCCTGTCTTGGTACCAAAACACAATGGGAAATTGAGGGTGTGTATTGATTTTTCCAACTTGAACCAGGCATGTCCCAAAGACAGCTTTCCACTGCCCCGGATCGATCAGTTGGTCGACTCCATGGCAGGACATGAGCTGCTAAGCTTCATGGATGCCTACTCTGGTTACAATCAAATCCCCATGTGCAAATCGGACTAGGAGCATACTTCATTTATCACAGATAGAGGACTCTATTGCTACAAAGTTATGCCATTTGGCTTGAAAAATGCGGGACCCACCTATCAAAGGCTGGTAAACCGTATGTTTTCGGAACAATTGGGAAACACCATGGAGGTATATGTTGATGACATGCTAGTCAAAAGCATGGTTGCTGCGGATCATATCCTCCATTTGTCATAGGCATTCGATATTTTGAGGAAATATCGGATGAAACTCAACCCGGCGAAGCGTGCTTTTGGGGTAGCATCCGGGAAATTCCTTGGATTCATGGTGAACAAGAGGGGAATCGAAGCCAATTCGGAAAAAAATCAATGCTTGATTAAACATGCAACCGCCTCGAAATCCAAAAGAAGTGCAAAGCTTAACGGGGAGAATTGCGGCCTTGAATCGATTCGTCTCAATATCCACTGACAAATGCTTGCCATTTTTCAAGGTCCTAAAGGGGGGAAAGCGATTCCAATGGACACCGGAATGTGAGCAGACTTTTTCTGACCTGAAAGCATCTTTGGGACGGCCCCCATTGCTATCAAAGCCAAAGGCTGGCGAGCCTCTCTACCTGTATTTGGCTGTATCTAAAGAGGCTGTTAGCTCGGTGTTGGTCAGAGAGGAGGATGAGAATCAGTTCCCAGTATATTATGTGAGCAAAGCCATGCTAGATGCCGAGACACGTTACCCAGATATGGAGAAACTTGCTCTCTCGTTAATAACGGCCTCGCAAACTTCGCCCCTACTTTCAGGCACACTCCATACGCGTGCTCACCAACTTTCCCATGAGACAAGTGTTGTAGAAGCCAGACGTATCTGGGAGGTTACTGAAATGGGCAATAGAAATCAGTCAATTCGACCTACAGTATGCGCCTCAGACCGCTGTAAAGGGCCAAGCGCTGGCGGACTTTGTTGTCGAATTCACACATCCACCGGAGGTCGAGATGGTTGATAACACAGATGACAGCCAAGAGTGGAAATTGTTCGTTGATGGGTCCTCGACTAATGGACGATTCGGTGCGGGGATATTGTTAGTAAGCCCAGAGGGATTTAAACTACACAGCGCGATCCGCTTTGAATTCAAAGCCTCAAACAATGTTGCTGAGTACAAGGCGTTATTAACTGGGTTAAGGCTTGCAAAAGCTTTGAAGGTTAAGTCCGTAGTGACGAATAGAGATTCGAAACTTGTTGTGAGTCAATTTAATGGGCAGTTTTCTGCCAAAGAACCTTCTATGGTCGCTTACTTGAAGAAAGTAAGAGATTTGGCTGCGCACTTCGGAAAAATGGAGTTACAGCACATCCCCAGAACAGAAAATTTCAACTCCGATGCTTTGTCCAAATTAGCAAGTAGCAGTGATTCAGAGTTACACAATCTAATCCAGTTGAACGCATGTTGACTTCTTCTATTGAGCCAGGACCAGAGATTTTGGCAATAGAAGAAGAGGGATCTTGGATGAAGCCCCTGATCGCCTGTCTGAAGCATCAGACAGTGCCAAACGAGCCAGAGGCAGCTCGAAAATTGCAAAAATACTCTGCGAATTTCGTACTCTTGGATGACCTGTTTTATAAGCGGAGTTACACTTCCCCTTTACTGAGATGTGTGGGGGCCATAGGAAGGACAGTATGTGATGAGAGAAATCCACGAAGGTATATGTGGCAACCATGCTGGGGCGTTATCGCTAGCTCTGAAAGCCCTCAAACAGGGATATTTTTGGCCTACTATGCGAAAGGACTCCCATGACTTCGTGCTCAAGTGCGATAAATGCCAAAGACACGCAACCATACCACACCAGTCGCATCACAAGCTAACTGTGGTGACTAGCCCTTGGCCTTTTGCAAAGTGGGGGGTTGATATTATTGTTCCTATGCCTAGAGGTGCTGGTAACAATTGCTTTGCGATAGTAGCAATTGATTACTTCACCAAGTGGGTCGAAGCGAAACCTTTGATGAGGATCACCGAGGCCAACACCACCAAGTTCATTTGGAAGAATATCATATGCCGGTTCGGGATACCACACTCGCTAGTTAGTAACAATGCGAAACAGTTCAAAAACAGAAGTGTCGATGAGTTATGCGACGATTTGGGAATTAAGAAACTGTTCTTCATCTCCACATCACTCACAGGCCAACGGACATGTCGAAGCTGTGAACAAGATCATAAAAAATACCCTGAAAAGGAAGTTGGAATACAAAAAGGGTGCATGGGTAGATGAACTCCCACAAGTGCTATGGGCGCTTTGAACCAATTCGCACACCGCTACTAGTGAAACACCTTTCTCATTGGCGTATGGAGCCGAGGCGGTATGTCCAGTTGAAATTGGGATCCCTTCACTTCGTCAAATTCATTACGACGAAGTGAGAAACGAAGAAGTACAAAGGGCCGGTTTAGACTTCCTCATGGAAAAACGGAGTGATTCCTAAGTGGTGATGGCCAGGTACCAGATAAAGATGGCTCGATACTACAACAAAAGAGTAAAAATTCGACGCTTTAATATTGGGGACTTGGTCCTCAAAAAGGTTCTTCCTTCAACACAAGAACCAGGAGTAGGGACTTTAGGTCCCAACTGGGAAGGCCCTTACAAGGTCTTTGCCGAGGTGGTACCCGGAATATACATGATTGAGGACCTATTTGGAGTACTTCTATGTAATCCTTGGAACACGGACCACCTTCGTCGTTATTTTCAATAAACCAAATTCCTCCCCTATGATTGCGGCATTGTCATGTGATTCCATAAAATCATGGGTGAGCTATGTTGGAGATTATGCCAATTCCTAAATTAGAGGGACATATTGGGTAAACGCAAGTTCATTTTGGTTATAACACCATACGTCCACTCTATGCTTGAAATATTTAAAGGCAAGGGACTCTTATAAAACCCACACAGCGATCACTGCGTAAGAACTGAGTGTGTTGGCACCATAAAAAGGAGTTCATACAAACTCGCTTGCATAGGTCATACGAAGTGTGATTTAAGAAACGTTCAAATGATTGTTAAAATCAGATCTCACTGGTAAACATGAATGCCTCGAACCACTCAGATCTGAGGGACTATACTCATTTACCATACAAAGTTTTACATTCACCATACAATACGATTTACCATACAAAGTTTTACATTCACCATACAATACGTTTGAAACGACATTTACGCCTGGAAACACTCATGCTTAAAAAGTTTGAAACGTTGCTGACGATAAGTCATTTCATTCATAAAATTAAGGCAATAAGTCATTTCATTCATAAGATTAAGGCATTTACAAATTTTTGAATGAATGTTACAAACGACGACAACAACAAAACAAAATCCCAACGATAAGGTAAATACAAAAGGGGATTATTGCAGAGGGACATCTTCTGAAAAGCCCTTGCCAGATGCGTCTAGTGGATTCGCAGGAGCATTTTGAGGCTCGGGGTACAAGGCTTCAATGGAGGACAGGTCCAAAGTCGGGAAAGCTTCCTTCACGTCCCCCAAAGACCCGCTGCATAGCCTCGTACTCTGGGGTCTCTTCAAAAGTGTCTTTGAAGTTCTGGATAGCCTCAGAAACTCTGGTACTTAAAGCATTCTCCACCCGTGTCATGACAGTCTGCTCCAGAACCTCAGTGATCCTCGTTTGCATATGCTTCTCTAAAGAGGCAAGGTCCTCCTTCGCATTTGCCTTAGCCTCTAGCTCCCTCCCCAATTTTTCATTAACTGCTGCCACCTCAGCTTCCATCCTGGACTTGGCTGCATTAGCGGCAGTCAGAGCCTCAGATGCGATGGACTGTGCACGGTTGGAATCATCTAATTTTTTGCACAGAACCGCCAAGTCATATTCAGAAGACCGGAGGTCATGCTTAAGCTTATCATTGTCCTCCTGGAGGCGCTTTGCATTAGCCCTCTCTTCTGAGGAAGACTTCTGGGCTATGGTCAGCTGGGTCTTTAAATCATTGATCTCCTTTAGCATGTTGTCCGCATGCCAGAGAGCAGTTTCAGCATTTTTCTTGTCCCGCTACGCCTCGTCCACGGAGGATTCTACCTCGTCAATGAGGGCCAGCGCCCTAGCATTCATGGCCTTGGCGGCGAGCAGTTTACGGGACGGACTGCCATAAGAAGAGAAGGTGGACCAGCCCTCCGTCCAAAACTGCTCAGTTATAAATGCGGCCCGGGCTGGAGGAGAACTGGGGGAGTCGAATAGTGAAGGGCTGAAAGTGACATCTCTGGGGAGGATGCTGGTTTTAATATGCTTGAGCTCTTCCGCTCCCTCCGGTGTCACTTCATAGGCCAAGCTTGGGATGGGCACAAACGGCTTGTCCTCCAAGTCCTCAATCATCGGCGGAGGAGGCGTGGAGGTGGACTCCTTGCCCTTACCCCTTCTTAGCCTCTTCAAGGGAGCAGGGTCCTCCTCGGATACGTGCTCGGGCATGTCCTCGGATAGAGAGGATGGTGCAGAAACATCCTTAGCTTCCCTCTCCCTCTTAGAACCCCCTCTGTCAGACCTTTTCCCTTTCCCCTTTGGAAGGACCCCTTTAGGATCGGCCTCCTTTTATGTGCTGGGCTGCTGGGGGCCCACAGGAAGCAAAGTGGGCGGTGGCAGTAGGGCTGGAAGAGGGCCCCTGAAGTTGGGCTGTAGACGCCTCAGACACCTCCTTTGACACCCCAACTTGCAGGTTGGCCAATACCGCCTTCTGTTTCCTCTCAACTTCATTGCCATGGCGAAGTGCAGGAGGGATCTTCGTAGCCATAAGGCCCTTTAGAGAAATCTTTGGAAATTCCTTGGAACCTAGCAAGAACGAGAGGAAAATGAGGCTACGAACAGAAAAAGCATAAGATGAAACAGAAATAGGGAAATGAACTTACTCATGGCTCGCATAAGACCGTGTTTAACAAACAGCTTGTTTTGCTGAATGACCACTTGGAAAGTGCCCTTGTAAGCAAACATGCGCCTCACTGCCGCTAGGTCTGCGTCGGGGAGGAGGCGAGCAAAAGTGTCCCCTGCAATAAACGAATGACATGTTAGTAAGCAATCAAGAAAAGTGAATGGAAATTAAAAGAATAAAAGACGCGAGACACCTAAAGACTCTAAACCAAGTACAAGACTCACTAGGTAGGGAAAGAGTTCGGGGAACTGTAATTTCTGGACTAGGGTCCACAGGGGAGCTCTGCCACTCCCCGAAAACCCAGAATCACTGGTTCCTCCAATTCTTTATTGAGGTTGGGTTATTAGTGATAAATGGAGGATACGCCCCCTGGGAGACAAGTAATATCAGTCCTTAACGTCCGGCCTCACATCTCTCTCCCTTCTAACTGATTTCTTCAAAGTGTAGAGGGTATGAATGATGTACAGTGGGATGGGATGGTCAGGGTTGACCTCTTGCCACACCATCCAAGTACCCACGGCCTGTGTCCAGAAGTTGGGGGTCAGCTGGTAAGGGCACATGTTATAACTCCTAAGCAACGCCCTGAAGAAGGGGTGCAGGGGTAGCCTCATCCCGCAAGAAAGAGCGTCGTAGCATATGGCCGCTTGACCTGGAGAAGGGCTTCAAGGTCGGCAAGAAGATGTAGGGTGCACCTGTTGAACCCCTTCTGGAATTCTGAATTTTGCCGAAGCCCCGGCCAAGTCGAGCCTCCGGATTTCAGTAGCAACCTCGCTACTCTCCCATGACTCTGGGTTTGGATCAGGATCAACGTGATAGCCCGAAGCTTTGTTAACCTGATCGACCCAATCCTCCACTTGGGCGATCTCCTCTGCAGTCTGCCCCAACTCTTCCCTATGTGCCCTAAATGGGGCCCGGACAATTAAGCCGAGGTCCTGGGGACCTGAAGAAGAGCCTGGCGCCTCTTCTCTCCCCAAGTCCCTGTCTCGTTTGCTTCGAAGCTCTCTCAGAGATGCCTCTTCCTCGGATGACAGTTGAGCCATGTAATTTTGATCTTTTTCTTCTTCGCTGTCAGAATCACTCAAATAAATTATACCGCTGATTTTCCTATTCCTCCTCGTAATCTGCTCTCAAAAGAAGCGGGAACTAAAAACTGACAAAGATATGGGGCAGAAACCTCTGACAGGAATCGTCATTGCTAACACTTCTTGTGAACCCGTTCCCCGAAATCTTTCCATTTTTTCTTAAAAGACGGATCAGACTCATCAAAAGAAAAAGAAAATACGAAACAAAATTTTCAAACCCACGATGAAAAACTAGAAATAAAAAAGTTTTGCACACACACAAAAACAAAGAATTTACCTTCAAAAGAGACTGTACGCTGGAAAGGAGGAACTCGCCAACGAAAGCTGTTGGAGGTTAGGAACGGGAGTTGGGAAGAAAACCCTTGGGAAGAAGATTCAAGAATCGCAAGAAAGGAGAAAAACAATACAATCTTTCACGAGAATGTTGCTGCCAAAATTATAGGAAAACAATAAAGGGAAAAGTAATGAAACAGAGGAGGATTTATAAGGATCCTAATGACCCCTTGGGCTTTGAGCCATATGATTAATGTGGGTTAACCCACGCCTCTTGGGAAATGGGCTAATCAAATCGCCAGCCGTCAAAGAAAGGAATAAAAACCGTTCAGTTACCACAGTGGATGCCACGCGCTGCTGAAATGCCACTTCCACCACCTTTTTATATATTCCTTGGGAAACGATACCAGTAGCCCCTTTTCATTGAACACGCCGCCTAGAATGCGCGCTATTACGTCCCCAACCTTCACTCAGGAGAGAAAAGCCGAAGTAGGAGGTCGGATGTACCATGAGTCCAAACTTCACATAAGAAATTCCGTTCTTGACCCCCTAAAAATTGATGCGCTACATAACAGCTCTTAGCTAAGAGGATGGAGAAGCAATTGCAAAATGTTGGATGTAACAGGCGATGGAACCGGTTCAAAGTTACTGCTGCGAAATCGTGGCAAATTCGATCCGCCCATGAATGACCACATCGAATTTGAGGGACTAGTGTTGAGATCACACCTAAAGAATGGCACATTGGGCCGCCAGTGGAGGCCCAACGAGGGTCCATTGGACATCTACCCATGACCAAAGTTCTAATATTGCCCTGGATTAATGGCCGAGGTGGAAAGGCATAGTAGCCCTTTGGCCGAACTGGTTTTGTGTCTGTCCGAGGTGCTTCACGCTTGGCCGAGGTGTTTACAGTAACGCCTCAGCCGTAAGGATGGGACAAGATATGAAGTCAGAGATGTGATACCGCATTTACCAAGATGTGACAGGCGCCCATCCCCTACAAAGTGTAGCAATGATTACGGTCAAAAAGCAAGGTTGTCACCTCCAAGAGCTAGGGTGAAGACAAGTGTAAAGCATGTCACGTGTCACGATCTGAGACAGTTGGTTCCACTATAAATATGGCACGCCTCCCGCCAGGTAGGGGGTTAGCATTTTTCTCACTCTAAACAAGATATATTTCTCTCACTCCCTTTTCTCTCTTTTACACATTTACTTCTCCCGCACCCAACATATATATTTGCCCAAAATGAGTACTGACTTTGGCATCGAAGTGCAAACGGGAGCCACCTCGGCCCCCTTTGCAAATTGATTGTTTGTCACAGTGCGCAGGAGATCCACGTGTTCAAGAGGGAGGAGCTGAGACGTGTTGGTCCAAGATCCAGCTGGATTTTTTGGTCAACATTATTAATGCAAATATGTGGGTTGTGTTCATGTATGTAACTCTTTCATTTTTTCTTAAAATTTGTTGTGTAACTTCGTACGGAAATTTTGAAGTTTACACTAAAAGTTTTCGTGTGAGTTCTTATTGGAAATTTTGAAATTTGTGTAAAATGGAGAATTTTTCAAAATTCCAAGATTTGTTTATGGCTATGATGAAAAAACGAAAAATTTAATTAACTCAAATCCAGCAACATTTACATGTCAAGTAATTTTTAATCAATTGTATAGATATATACAATTAAAATTGAGAAATAATTGGTGCAAGATAAGATTTTACTCAATGATTTGATGGAATTTATAGAAGAACTAATACATAAGAAAGTTTATATTTTCTTAATATATGTTTTTTGATTGAGGTAAAACTTGAAATTTCGTTCAAGCAAATTACTCAAAGCAAAGGATGATACAAATAAGGATGGCAACGGGGAGAGGAATACCCGAACTCGATGGAGACTTGTCCCGAACGGGGCGGGGAATCCTCGACAAAGACGGGGATGAGGATGAAAAAGTATCTCCGAACCGAGATGGGGCGGGGACGGGGATTGCAGTCTTATCCTCATTCTCGCCCAGTCCCCGATCCCCGTCCCAAATTAACAATTTTCATTAAAATTTAACGACACAAATAAAGATGAATATATATATATATATTCGATTAATGTTCAAAAGATGTGTAAAGACTATTAAATTTAGAAAATATTAATGTTGTTCATGTATTTTTTTTTTCTTATATTGTTTATACAAAATTATTTTAGAACTTAAAAAAGAATAAAAATTAATAACAAATGGGGATGTAAACGGAGATTTGCATATCCTCGCCCCGTCCCGCCTCGATTAAATGGGGACGAGCGCGGGGATGGTAAATCTTTAACGGACAAGGATGGAGAAAGGCATCCCCGCCCCATACCCGTCTCATTGTCATTCCTAGATACAAATCATAACTTATAATAGATCCAACTATGAGTAGTCAAAGAAGTTATAGCAAAAGAAGTTTTCTAATGAGATGTTTATGTTCCCCCTTTCTTCGAATAATGCTGTTTAGTACAACTAGTTTTATGACATATAATGACAACAATTTAAGTGTTGTATGCCAAGTGAAGCAACGAGCTCAATTGAAGTTCTACAATATTTAAGGACAATGAATATTTGTTTTTCAAATATTGATATTGCTTATAAAATTTTGTTAATCATATCGATTGCAGATGCATCTGCATCTGCAAAAAGAATTTTTCTTCAAATTGAAGTTGATCAGCCTTTGTTTGGTAATATTGTGTGATTTATAAATTGGTTCATTTATTTTTTAGTTAAAAAGTAGTGGTTGAAATTAGAGAAAAAAAATGTGTGGTTTATAAACTGGTTTATAAAACGGTTTATTTGATTTATGGTGGATAATGGCTTCAATAGCTCTTTTTCTTGTCGTTCTTGCTAGAAAGCAGAGATTTGGCAGGTGGATCCAGGGTTCAGTGTGGTGGCTTGGAGCTTTGCAGGTTATTTGTGACTTGTGAATATCTTCAACCTTGAGTCTATTTTTTCAACATTTGGAGCTTGTTTGGTGTAGGAAAAATTGGAGAAATTTTTGAATGTGTGGTTAAAAAATTGTTGAAAATGTGTAGTAGATCCTATAGAAACATGTGTTTGAAAATGAATTAGGGAGAAATTTGGAAATTTTTTCTAGAACCAAACAGGGGCTTACACGTATTTTCGGACCGATTGGGACTTGTTTTTGTGATTTTGTGGTTCGGTGTTTGTAATTAATGGTTCCCCTATCTGATGTATTATGTTCTTTCCTCAGCAGCGTCGAGTCTTTTTTCCAGACGATGTCCTTGAAGAAGAGGAGTGATCCTAGAAGAAAGAAAGAAACTGAAAGAAGCTAGAGTTATTGGGAGCACTATGGACGCCACGAAGAGTGTTGTCTCACTGGTTAGTTTTGGCATTAGTGTAGTAGATATATGTATCAGTGGTGTGGGAATTGTTGGTAGTGGTCTTGGAGTCTTCAGACTCTATTTCTATGTCCAATGTCATTTTCTAAGCAATTTGTAGTTTGCAATCAATTACCGACTACCCGAATTTATGCATCATTACAAAGAGACATGTTTAGCGTCAATTATTTTGGCAAACTTGAAGACATGGACAGAATACTCTTATATAATATATATTGTGTAAAATTTAATCATTGAGTATTATAGTTTGTGTAATGAAATGTAACTTCCCTTCGGATTATGAAATAACATCACATGATTACATTACAATATTTAATTGCATGATACGTAATGTGTCGTCTAATTAAGGTTATACGACATAAACGTACACGATATGTAATGTATTGATTAACATTTATTTATCGAATTACAATCAGTGTAATGCACATGATTATATTACAACACGATTATATATTATCTATAACATACACGATATGTAATGTATTGTGTAATGCTTAGTTATCGAGTGTTACAATCTGTGTAATGAAATGTAACACATTTAACAAATGCATGATTATATTACAACCCATGTAATGCAATGTCATTTCATAATGAATTATTATTTATGTCAGCGTGATTATATAACAACCATAAGTTACAAGATATTTAATGTCTCGTTTAGTAATTAAATACATATCGTTACCACATTCGAAATGCTCAGTAATCACTTCAGATTTGCAACATCTCATGTAATAATGAAATACATATCATTACCAACTGAGATTTACAAATGTCCTAAGTTACACGATGTGTATGTGCCCGATACTAATAAGATACATATTATTACCACACGTGTAAATGCTCAGTAATCACTTCAAAATTATGAATTAAGTTGTTATTACAGAAAATGTAATATTATGACATTATTATACAAGTTGTAGACAATAAAATATCATGATATTATGGGCACAATAATATTACATCATTACTGAACATGTTTGATGTTATAACACATAACAATATTACATTCACTGTAATATCAAACTTGTTATAATGTATTTATTTGTAATTTCGCGTGTATTAATATTTTTATTTGACTTATTATAATTTGTTCAATACTTGTAATAATGTTTTAATTTGTAATGTCACGTGTATTAATATTTTTATTTGACTCATTATAATTTGTTCAATATAAATGTTTATGTTATGTAATCACAAGTCTGTTCTAAAAAACTCGCTTAGGCTCGCTTAAGTTTGAAACTTGACATGCACGCTTCGTTACGCTTTAACCGCGCTTTGCTCATGCAATGCTAGGTTTTTTTGCGCTTAAGTGCCCTTAAGCTTGAAGCTCGAATTCGCTGCTTCGTCACGATTTACACTTTTTAGAACATTATTCACAACACTAATTTAATATCCAAAATAAAATGGTAACTACATCCCTAAATTTAATCTCCTAAATAAATGATAACTACATCCCTAAATAATATTCTACATAATTAATGAGGTCAATAAAAAAATACATTCTCTCTCTCATAGATCTAATTTTTTCAAAATCTAGGGAGTGATATTCTGTAATATTACAAATAGTTTCAAAATTACGTATTTTTCAATTACTACCTATTACATTTAGGTAGTTACGTAAATTTCCCATTTTACATACGCACTATAATTTTGAGAGGCTAATTTAAGTTCGAGCTCAAGCCCCGAAAATTACATAACCGACACTAGCCACGATCCAAATTAATTGAAGCATATCTCATGATTTACCTCCTCCACAAGACTCAAGGGACATGACAATGGGGCCGTTAAAGTTGTTGTTCAACCTTTAATAATGACATTTAGTGACCTAGCGCTATTTGACAAAGATTTTAAGAAATGGTTCTTTAGAAAGTATTTAACATCCGTTTGGTAAAATATTTTTATTTAGCCTCTGTTCGGTAAATTGTTTATAAATGGTTATTTATAAATAATGACATGATAACATTTATTTAGTTCCTTTTCTTTTTTTTAAAAGTAAAAAATGCTAGGTCAAAATCTTTAACTAATCGAAATTGTTATTTTTTTTTTTAAATTGACCAATAAGATGTTATCATGTGATCATTTATAAATAAAATTTATAAACAAATTTTACAAAATAGATGCTTATAAATAAAGAATGTGATGTTTTCTAGTTAAAATTTGTGATTGAAAAGTAATTTTAAAAAATGTGTATAGTTATAAAGTGATTTGAGGAATTGTATTAATAAGTTAACTCACCTTACGCTTGTTTGATAAATATTTTTTTAAGAAATGATCCTTTGAAAAATATTTTGGTAAGGGTCTATTTGATCTAAACGATTTATTCTAAGTGTCTCTGAATTAATTTAATCAAATAATTTGGAGATCTATTACTTTTCACATTTTTCAAATACACACTATCCCAAAAAAATTTCAAAATTCTTCCTAAACTTTCTACACAAAACAACTTCTACTTGAAGAAAAAAAGTCATGATAGCTCCCGGGACATAGCTCAATGGTTGAAAGGTGAGAGCAAGAAATTTTAGCTGAACTGATAGCAGCATGGTAGGCGTTTGAGTCATACATTTGGTATGGATGAGACTCTATACACGTGCAGTTAAACAACAAACTTTCAATTTTTTTCGACTGAAACACATTTCACGATTTCACATCATTTACAAATCCCAAGACAAGAACTTTGGGGCTCCTAAGGTTGGACTTCAACTTTTTTTTTTAGAAAAAAAAATATCTTGATGAGAAAAATTATTTCTTTCTCAAAAAGCAAATGATTTTTCCATTAAAAAAATAAAAATAAACGTAGCTTAGGCTATGTTTGATAGCATTTTATTTTCATGGAAAATCCCATTTTTCCATATAATTTTTCATGTTTGAGTATTTGTTTGCCAATTATTTTTCAAGCAAGTGGTTTCCTTCTTTTCATCACACACATGTGCATTTTCCTTAAAAACATGGAATTCCCTTTCCAGCGTGGTGATGAGCTTTTATTTTTCAGACAATTCCAATTAATCATTTTCATCACGTTTGATCATTTTTGTTATTATTAATTGATTTATTTTTTTTAAAAAAAAATTAACATTATTATTATCAAGTACAAATGTGTGAAAAAATAAAAAAATATTTTTTTAATTAAAATAGTTAAATTTTACTTTATTTATCATGAAAAATAATGTCAATCAAATAATAAAAGTAAAAACAATTCTTCATTTTTTTCACCTAGAATATTAAACAAATCAAACACATAAAACATCTAATTCCTAGAAATTCAATTTCCTGAAATTCATTTTCTTCTCACCCAAATTTTATCTTTACTATTAAAAGCAATCTTATTTCCAAATGGAAAAATATAAAAAGGAAAAAGCCAAACAATCCAATAAAGTGACTTTTCAGTCCCTCAATAACAATAATGCTACATGTACAATGTAGCCTACAAGCTGGTTCACAATCAAACTGAAAAAGACATTTATGACCTTAAGTGGCTAAAGGTATTACCCGCTACCCCTCAGCACTTTCAATTTCTCAGAAAGATTTTCTAGGGCGTAAATGCACCAGCTCCTGTTGCCTCATCCCTTCACCGACCCCCACATCACGCCGCTGCCATCACTCATCCGGTGTTCAATGGCGAACTTCTTGTCGTCGTCGACTCCCACGTCAAAGGCGTTCCGACTATAAGTAAAGGTCGTTCCGGCTGTCGTTTCAAGGCCGTCCAATGCGTTTCGAAAATTTCCAGGTACGTCCCATGTTTTCGAGAGGTTTGAAATGATGAAAGAACTACTATAGGTTTAAATTCCGACCAGCTAGCACTGTATTACTTATTTGAAGACAAATGCAGTTAATGTTCTAGTGTGAGGATTTTTGTGGTAGGCTAGGGAATCCGTAAAGAAAAATTTCCTTCCTATTCTGATGTGGATGTATGAGAACTGATGATGGGGTTGAAACGTAATCAAGAAGCTTAAGGAAACACAAAAAATGGCTAGAAATTGAATTCAAATCAGCTGCGTGATTAAGACAACTATCAAGTATCAATTAAAGTTAGGAGTTCAATTTTCAATTGCTTCCGTACATCTTCAAATGGTGCTTCACTACTTCTACAAACTACATTTGCGTTTGGAATTGGTAAGAATCATTTGGTCCTGAGTTAAAAAAAAATTGGTTATTCTTGTATAGTGAGTGTCGTGATGTTAGATTACATAACTGTAGAGCAAAATGCAGACTTAACTATCAAGCTAAAGAACTAATTTACAGTTGTTGAACTTCAATAAACCACACAACAGTTAGCCAAACAACACTACCTTCAAATTTCTAACTTGATGAGGGCAGCCTGCAACTATAAAAATTGCATCCCCTAATTTCTGAACAACTATTCACGGTTCAATTCGTATAGAAGCAAACCCATAAAATATGATAAGAAATAAAAATAATAATAATAACAACAATGATGATGATAAAAAAATTAATTATATATATTACTAGAAGGGAAGGAAAATAATGGTAGTTTTTCTTGATTATCGAACTATATAATTTGTTTATTTCAAATTTTACAACCTTAACAACATGATTTCAGTTAGAATTGTTAGTTAGAAACATTATTCAGTTGAACAATTACATTAATTTGTTCATTAATTAAATTAATCAGTTAGATACCTAATTTATGCATTTTGTGTCATCGAACTTTGCAATTATTTAAGGTTATTGAAATGTTTGTTTTTGGTATTGTTAGGAACACAATATGAGAGGGAAGAACTATGAAATTTGTCACTCCTGCAGAGAAGCGGGGCATTGGTTGGAAGATTGCCCAACGAAAAGACGTTGCCCCAGATGTGGAGATGGCTACTTGAGGCTGTTTCAGGTTGAGAAAAGGACGGAGAACATAGGACGCTTGTTCTTCTCCTGTAATCGGCCTTGTTGTCGATACTTCGATTGGAAAAAGTCGAAAGCCAGTAATAACGTTGACAAAACAAAGGATTCGAACGAGAAGAACATTGAGGAGTTGACTCGAGTGCTTAAAACATGTGCACGAATATCCCACGAAGACAAGGTCGACATAAATGTAATAACGATTCGTCGGAGTGAAGGATATGGTGGAAATGGAAAAGGGAAGGAGAGGGTTGAAGAATGATGTATATGTAGGAACTATCTAGTAACATTTAGGTTGTTCTTTGTTTTACTAGGAGTGTACGAACTGTTTAATGTATTTGTGTTTAATGTGTAATGTATTTGTGTCGACTGAATGTAATTGCTAAGGTTGTTTTTGTCTAAAGCTTCTAATTGCTATGTTTGTTTGTGATAGTATATTACACTAAGATATCACACTAAGTCCTCATAAACTGTGGCTTCAAAAAATATGCTTGTATTGCAGTTGTGTCACCTTCCCCGAGCCTCAATCGTCGAACCTTATCTATGTAGTTTCTGCAGTCCTTTTCCGTGAAATTAAGCTCCTCATACCCGCCTCAACAACAGCTGCATTAAAACTTTTATGCATTGGAATGCCAACTATGTCATTTACTTCAAGCTTCCTCTTGACTTGGTCATTCAGTTGTCGATTACACCTATACAATCTAGACTTTGAGGGGCTTGTCCTGTGGTTATGCTCCAAATGAAGTTTCGTGACACGCCATGTGCCTAAGATATCTGAGCAAATAGTCATCTTAGCCTTACATCCTGTCTGCATAGTTGGGTGAGGATTCAAAGAATTGCTTACATAACCAATTCTCTTGTCCTCTCAACTACACGCAAACGTTGCATTTGTCAACATCCCATCCGGCCCTTTTTTTGAATTTATTTTCCTCACGGGAAACCCGACCTCGTATGCATACTGCTTGTAAAAATCAAAAGCCTCATCGTAGCTTGTAAACTTCATCCCGACTGTCGGGACAACCTCGGTGACCTCATCTCTAGTTTGTTCAATCACCTCAACCCTATTGTCTGCTACTATCGGATTCCTTTCCACACTCATTTCTTCCGACAGTATTTCATTGTCGTCTTTGAAAGAATGGTACTTATTTCCTGTTGAAGTAGAGCAAATATTTTAAACAAGGGACACAAACGAGTAAAACACATAATCATTCACTATCAAATTATTTCTTGAAAATGGAACAATGCATTGTGTTCACCTGTTATTCCTAAACATATGTAATATATTTACCAAATATGTAACTAAGAATATGTAACTACCCACCATATATGAGATGAAAGGTTTTCCCCTGTCTCCATTGTAACTTCAAATTGCACACCTCAAACTTTGCATTTATCAACTCCCAATTAACTAATTCTTCAATGTAGCATTAACTTAAACAAGTTCATGTTATTTTCAACTTTGCAGGCTAAACCGAAATATTAGACACTACAAGTTCATCATATGAACCAAAGATAACATTATCAAAAAATAAGTGCTTCAGATTCAAGTCATGCTAACTATCACTTATGCAAAAATTTTGGAACCATCATATATCCAGTCACATTATTTTCATTCATGACACTCACCAATTTTCGACATCACTGAAGCCGTTGAAAGAGGAGATTTCGAGCTTAGACGTGCAATATTCTGGAAAATGTGAATAATGGTAACTGGGTTCCGATCTCCTGCATGGGAGGAACAATGGCGAGATGATGGAAGCAAGAATGGGTAGTGCAGCAAATGAGAACATTCGGACCAGACTTTCCTTAATTTGTTCATTTTCTCACGCTATTTTGTAATCTATCATCTCGCGATAAATTGAAGATTGTGAACCAGCTTGTAGGCTAGATTGTATATGTAGCATTATTGCCCTCAGTAAAGACATCGCTCCTAACGCCAACCTCATCCTCCTTGTTCCTCTCACTTCATCATATATTCTATATATCATAAAAAAGAAAAAATCTCTCTTCAATCTTTTCACACCTAAATCCATGGCTCTTCAACTGTGGGATACCTTCAAAGAATCAATCACAGCATATTCAGGTCTCTCTCCATTTACTTTCTTTACAGTTATTGCTCTGGGCCTTGCTGTGCACTATACGCTGTCCAGTTTATTTGGGTCGTCTGGTGAGGACCATCCAAGTGTGAGGCCAAGAGGATTCGAAGAGGAGATGGAGTCGCTTCCACCTCCAGTTCAGCTCGGTGAAATCACCGACGAGGAGTTGAAACTGTATGATGGGTCTGATCCGAAAAAGCCTTTGCTCATGGCTATCAAGGGTCAGATCTATGATGTTTCACAGAGTAGGTATATTTTCTCAATCTTATGAATTTTTTGTACTCTGTGTTCTGGGTTGGTGTTCTTTTGAATTTTGTTAGGTGTATGTGATGAATTCCCTTTATTTATTTATTTATTTTTTTGGGTTAAGGGTTATGATTTTTGATTGTCTATTTTGGTTATATGTACGGTTGAGAAGAATTTCTAGGGTTTTGTTGTTAATTTTGGCGATTTATGAAAGGTCTCTTTTTAAGAACGCTGACACTACAAGGTGGGATGATTGATGGAGATTTTTGATTTTCTGATTCTGGCCTTATGGTCACTGACAACTGATTCTGGCTGTCAATTATTGCATTATTCCATTTTTCGATTTTTACTCTTTTTATGCTTTCTTAATCTTGGATTAATTCCTGATTCCAGAAATTTGTGTGTATGAAGGTTTCAAATTCCTTTTGTGACATTTGTTTTCTATTTCCAGAAATATAAATTACCAGGTTTTTCTGCAAGGACTAATGAATTCTCAGTTTGCTAATATGGATATTTACACGTGATTAGAAATTCCTAGCCCATATCTGGAACTTCTTAAATTTTGGTCAGTTGCTTCCTATCACCTGGAGCATAAATCATTAGAGTAATTGCAGTTTTAATGATTATATTGGATATGTCTTTGTTTTTTATTCATTTAAAACACTACATATATGATATAACAGCCAAACAATTTCATTTTATGGAATTATGTAGATATGATACGAACTCTAATGGTAACAAGACTTGACAGTGCACTTCTTAGCCATGTAATTCCATTAAAGCATTACACAGTTGTGTTTGAAAAATGAAATAGGCTGTGTTCTTTTCTCCTTTTCCTGTTATGGAGGGGCAGGAGGGCCTAATCCATAACTGGAAATGGGTATTCGACAATACCACGATCCATACATATAAACTTGAGACCTCTCGACCAAAGAAATTGGCTAATCGGCTTCAATTTAATGTACTCTTTTACTCTCTCAACTTATGAGATAACAATTTTTTTACCGAGACCTGAATATTTATTCTATGCATTTGTTTAAGATGATGATGTGAGAAAATATCTGATATGAAATAAGGCACTTGCGGAAGTAGCTCTAAAATGATCATCGACATCGCGTCTGTTTGGTAAACAAATAATGTGATGTTTTCGAGGTAAAATATGTTGTTGAAGAATGATTTGAGGAAATGTGTGTTGTTAAAAAATGGTTTTGAGAAAGGTATTGTTTATAAACTTGTTTATAAAAAGTTACCAAACAGAGGCGTAAGTTATTGTTTTCCTTCCAAGATTCTTGTTCTTGTAATGCTTTTTGTTCACTACCACATCACAATATACCATTGTGGTAAGATTAGCTATCCTTTTTTAATTTTGGCTCGAACATCCCAAATATTTGTACAATTTTCGTCTTTGAACTTTGATATGATGGGGGTCAAGTGTAGAACCTTCTAAAAGCAAGTTATTTTAGGTTTTATATGACCTTTGGTGTGTTGTCTGCAGGATGTTCTATGGACCGGGTGGACCTTATGCCTTGTTTGCAGGAAAGGATGCGAGTCGAGCTCTCGCGAACATGTCTTTTGAAGATAAAGATCTCAACGGTGATCTCACTGGTCTAGGTGTGTTTGAGCTCGAAGCCTTGCAAGATTGGGAATACAAGTTTGTGAGCAAATATGTCAAGGTCGGAACTATCAAAAGTTCTGTGCCGGTGAGTGATGGAGCGACCGAAGGAAAAACGACAGAGGCAACTGAAGCTGATGCTACTAAGCCTGCCGAAGATGGCCCATCAGCAGTTCTTAAGAAGGAAACTGTGGAAACTGCAGCTGCCGATGATGCTGAAAAGAAAGAATGAGTAGTTATCGAATATCAAAGTGGGGAGAACGGAGAGAGCCATTTTTCATGGAAATGAAAATAGATTGTTACGGTTGGCTGCTGCTTTACTTTGTTTTTAGTACAAGTTTTTTTTTTTTTTTTTTTTTTTTTGAGGGCGTGGAGAACTCGACTTAATATCCTGTTTGTCGAATTAAATAATGATCTTAGGCTTCTTAAATCTGCATTTGCAATAGTTACTTGTGTACTATGATTTTAAGCGTAAAACTTGACGAAGCGACAAGGTCGAACTTGAAGTTTAAGTGTGCCTAGACATGAAAATTTTTGGCAACGCGCAAGCATAGCGTGGGTGAAGCGTGAAGGTTAAGTTTTGAGTCTAAGCTTATTTAAGAGTAAGCGAGCATTTTAAAATAAAAATTAAGCATCTGTTTAATGATGATTAAAATTAGATTTTTAGTTTTTTAATAGATTTTGATAGAAGATATGAAATGTGTGCTTGAGAAATTATGAGTGATATGCAGTTGATATTAATTATTGATTTTAACTAAGATTAAAATTTAGATTATAATTCATAGACATGACTCTAAACATATATAGCGACCAAACCTTGTGCTTAAATCCATGAACTCTTGGTGTGTATTGAGAGTTTGCGGCAAGTTATCGGAGTTGAAAGAATCGTATCCACGGGAGTTCAAAGAATATGTATTTCCTCACGCTTTTGTAAGTCGGAGGAGGGAAATAAGAATAAACCAGGGCCGAGTCGCAACAATCACTCTATGAAAGAGGGTTGTTTAAAAAGATTCGCCTAAGAAAATTGGCAATATGTCCCTACATTTTCTTGGCATTGTACCTAAAAATGTGGACAAAAAGTGTTAGGTGAAGAGTGGATTCAGCGGTTAATAAATGGGAATTCATCATGATATGTATCGACGGAAGTGTCGACACCTGTCTATGCGGTCATGAACCTCTTGATTCATTGTCTAATGCATTAAAATCATCACAGCTCTATTGAACAATGAATCAGAAATTTCAGTATATAAAACCTTTTTCATGCAAATCACTATATGTGAAATGTACTAGTTTGGCCAGTTTGATTCTTAGAAGCAGGTTGTTCGCCATTCTCCCCCTTCTTTTTCCTCCACTCTCTCCCTTTCTCTTCTCTCCTCTTCTTCTCTTCCATATTTCCTTCTTCCACAGTTCCGACTCTTCTTCGATTACTTTCTATGTTAGTTGTACTCGTGCATGCACAACGTGCTAAGCTATATTTATTATCAACGATGCTCCTAGCACCACCTACAATAAATTAAATCTACACCACTAGAACAATTAATTAAAGAAGTGATTATTGATCTCGACTTAGGTACATACGATGAATATATGACCGAACTTAACTGGCCGACTTCAAACTATCCTTGATCGATACCTTTTCCTGGGGTTGATTCCCTAGCTTATTGATGAAATTGGTAGACTTCCATCCCTCTAGTTCTCGAATAAACCAGTTTAATTATCAGCATATGATGGCTCATGTCATAATGTACCGCGGGAATTTGGGGGTAGTTGCATTTTTCTTGTCCACTTGACACAAAATCTATATATTATATAAAAGCAAAAGAGTGCCAGGAGATTATCCCGCCCATTTCTTCCCGCTGAAACACACACACAAAAAAGAAAAGAAGAAAAAAAAAATTCTGGCACAAAGTTCACAGTGCTGATAGTCGTGTTGTCCACAAAATTGAAAACTCTCCCCAACACCCAAGGAAAAATAAAGCTGTTGAAATATTTGAAAAAAGTACTGGCCCCAGTAACTTTATAACCTATAGGCTGTAGCCTACCAAATTTTGACATTTCAAGTAATAACATTATTATTTTTTATTATTTTCTTTTCAAAGAAGAGTACACGGTTTATTTCCATTCTTCTTTAACATTTCTTTTGACCGAGCATTTTCAATTTTCAAAATTCAAACCACTTTTCTCTCTGCCTGCGTGAGCACTTGCACCTATCTTTGTCATTTTCCGGCCACCACATGCGACGGTCAAGGTAAGGTAGTAGGTTAAGTTTGATTCTTTATTTAGCCCGTTGTTTGGGTGTTGAAATGAGGAATTTTTTGAAATGGGTAGTGGTACGTTTGGGGCTCAATTTTTGAGCAAAACTGAGGCTGGGATTCGAACTGGTATGTGATTTTCCGGCCACAGCGGCGGCGGTTGAGGTAAGGTAGTGGGTTGGTTTGATTCTTTATTTCTCCTGTTGTTTGGGTATTGAAATGAGGAATTTATTGAAGTGGGCAGTGGTACTTCGTTCTTCTTCTCTGCCCCTTTCACCGACGTTTTGGCTGTCTTCGTTCTTCTTGAAATAAAAGTTGTTGTTTATGGACAAATGAAATCAGATAAAGAAAATTTGAAAGCAAAATTCGTTGGCCAATGTCCGATCAGCATCTGATTTAAATCAGCTGCCTTTCCCTACTTGACGGCGACGCACATTCATGGCCAGCATCGACTCACCAGCTTCTTCCAGTTAATAAGGAATCAAAAGGTAATTGAAGCATTGGAATTTGCTGAAGAGGAACTTGCTCCAATAGGAGAGGAAAATGTAATTATTTTTGCTTCTTGGATGTCTTTATAACTACTTTAATTTGATCCTTGCCAGTTAAACAAATGCTAGAATTGAGTTTTATTTTTCGGAAATTGTCCTTGCTGTTGGATTAGACATTCCAGTCTTTCTTCGACGTTGAAAGAAAGTTTCTTGGACATTTTACTTACCAAATTTTGATTCTAATGTTCATTTTATTGCTGGTTCTGCAAAGCTTTTTAGAAGAATTGGAGAGGACTGTTGCGTTGCTTGCTCATTTTATTCCAGTTGGTGAGTTGTTTGATGTATCACAGCGTATGAAGACTACTTGCGAGGTGAATGCAGACATCTTTATACATAACTAAGCATGATTTTTATAGTATTTTGAGTTTCTAAGGCCACATACCTCAGATATATTACATTCAGAGGGAAAAAAAAAAAAAGATGGTGAACATCTTCATTTGGCAAGTGTGAAGGACATGTCAAAGGTGACATGTACGGAGGAAACACCTGTAGAAGTTGCAAATACAAGCGTGGTTTCAAAAGGAGGTGCTATTGTTGCTGAAATCAGTTAGGAAGTTGACAAGCTTTCTAAACAGGTGATATCTTCTCCTTGGTATTTTTTTTTGTTCTTTGTTTTTCCTTTTGCGCCTCTTATTTCTTTGGAAACTGTATAAGTGGCTTTGTGTTACTAAACCACAGGTGTCTACATTGCAAGCTGTTGTGGATGGTGGAACCTGTCTGCATTGAAGCTGTTGTGGATGGTGGAACTAAGATTGATGATAAAGTTGTTGGTCGGGTAACAAAGATGCTTATGAATTGGGTATTTTTATATGTTAACATTTCCAATTGCAGTTCTTGATATTCTATCTGGCTCATGGCTTTTTAAAGTACTGGAAAAATTTGCTAGGCAAGTGGCCAGAGAAGAAGAGGTCAGTTTGAAGGGTTTTTACAATGTGTTGATAGGTTTTCGTTTCGTTGTTTCCATTGAGATGTAGAATGTAAGACAGGCAACAAGGGCTCTCAAACAAGGTAGAACTTTGATTGTTGCAAATTATAATTTTTAAAAATGATGGAAGCCACCCGTTTTAGGTTTAAAGGGTGTTAGCAAGGTTGCCGTTGCACTTGGATCTGTTGTTGGGGCTTTATAGATCCAAGAAGAAAAAATTTGACGCTGCATTGGGAGAAACAACAGCAAAGCCTGCATTCGAGAGGGTTCTCGAGAGGATGAAGAGAAGTCCCGAAGGCAAGGTAAAGCTCTTGATACTCTATAATTAATAATGATATTTAAATTTATAATAATTGTTTATGTAATTCATTTTTGTCCTATTTAATAATTTTTATGAGCATATTTGGTGTGGTATTGTTATTCTTGGCGTCTTTCAGGGGTTGATTATTATGCAGTGTGAGTATTTAACCAATGCTAATAACTAAAATACTGCTCTAAGTGGTTCTGTCAAATAGAATTAAATATGTTAATAATATTTTATAAAATTCATCAGAAAAGCAGATATTGAATGGATTAAGTGGGACTTTACTCCTACACTCAGGAGATATCTATTGAAACATTACCATGTTATTGCTTATTGAGAAAAAGGTTCTTTCTCAAATTCCCTGAACACAAACTATTGATTTCATATTAGGGATTTTAGAATTTATGAAGCTGGTTTCCTATCCATCTTTGACCAGCCTACCAACATCCTTTAAATGATAGTTGTTTTTCCCTATATGGAGTTTCATGCTCTCGCAAGTATCATCTAACTTGGAGTTTATCCAAAAACTAAGAAACTGTAATAATCATCTGAACAATCTCTCTATCCCCCCTCCCCCCATCCGTCCCTCTCCAATCAGTGCTTATCCTGTTTTTGCCAACATGAGTTCTGCTCAATTTTAATTTTAATATACTCTTTTGCTTTGTTAAAGTATGTATGCACATCGCGATTTTGTGCCTTGATGTATTTTTTTTATTATTATAGAATTCGAGAAGCATCTGAACTTTATTCTGTTGAAAAATATCTAAATACTATGAAACTATAAAAATTATTCAAACAATGTGATTGCAGCAGACGTTTTTTTTTCAGCTCATTTTAGTACATAAGCAGGTTGTAGCTTGTGTAGATTCGTCCATTTACTGTCAGTCGAGGAACTTATTTTTTCTTCTCAGGTATTAAGTGGCGTAGTGCACTTCTTTGGAGGACTTTTTTCACAATTGTTGTTGTAGCTATGGTATTGAGATCTCTCATACAATTTTGTAAGAGTGGAAAATGTGGACTATTTGGACAAGGAGGTCTGATCATGCTTGATGTGAATTCAACAACCCCTTCTTATAACACTCCGGATCTGAATTTCATTTTAATTTTTTGTTCATAATACAGGAAAGAGGCATGTTTTGCAGAACCCCCATTTCAAAAATGTACTTAGATTTTTTATAATCTTTTGTTAAATGTGTGAATTTTGATTTTAATAAAATGTTAATTTGTTTTGTGAATTTTATTTTAATTCTTTATAATCAATAAATTTGGTTTTTTTAGATCACTTTCACAAATTCAATTGCCGTGCATCGCACGGGTACTAACTAGTTATTAGATAATATTAAACAATGTGGGCTAAATTTTGAGGGTCTATTCTCAAGTGATCGATTCGTCCATTATAGCGACATGTTAGAAGAAGGTGGAAGAGTAGACCTTAATTTATTTTGGTTTATTGTGATGGCTAAGAATCTAATTGTTTTAAATTTTTGTACAAAAAAAATTTAATTCTTTTTATTTGGGTTGGTGGAGTGTCAAACTCGAACCATAATAATGTATAAATAAATAATATAGTGGTATAAACCCAAATTTTGAGTCTATTCTCGTAATAATCTAATTCTTTGCTTTTTAGGATTACAATCTTGACCGGATAATTGTTGATAACTTGAGATAATGTGATATATCTATCCCAGAAATATACATATGCAGAAGAAAGGATAAATAAACTAGACTAGACTACTACTGATGTATAATAATAAAGTGGAAAAGGCACAATGTAACTGACATTAACTTATTTAAATTAATAAAACTACTTACACAATGTTATTCACAATGAGGATGAGAATTGGTGATGTGAAAGTGTTTGTTGTTGTTAATTAAAAAAATAATGTGATGTGTGAAAAAAAAGGATCGTGATGCCACGTAAGCTAATTATCATCCTGATTGTTGAATTGATGCAAACCACGTAGCAATTGTAGCTACGCAACCCACAAATTATTGGAATCGACCCAAGAACGCCAAAGAATCACGATTTAGAGATTGATTCAAATTAATTGAACCAAGCAACCAACACAATCAATTGATATGTTGACCTCTTGATCACAATGAAAATAAATCTCACCCAAGATTTGAACAAACAAGAATTAAACTCGCAAGTTCGGATTTTATTCAATAAAGAATAAAGTATGAAAGCAAATTGCCTCTCAATAATAATATCAAAGTTGTGTTTTAAAGTCTATTGAATAATGAAAATTACATCCCTATAAATACGGTCAAAACTAGGTTTAAGAGTTCTAATTAAATAAGGAAACAACTACCTAAAAATAAGGAAATAAATAAAATCCTAAAATTACACAAACCGACTTTTACGGCCGTGACTAATTCCTTTACGGTCGTAAGAAGCTTTCTGATTCTCAGTTACGGCCGTGAGACTTTATTTACGGCCGTAAATCCTTTTTCCTCGAAAATTCATAATTTAACAGAAACTGCATTACGGCCGTGACACTGTAAGTTACGGCCGTGAGTAGTGTATGTTACGGCCGTGAATTTGTGATTTCATAATTTTCTTCGATGGCTTGAATGAGGTTGATCCACTCGTCGTCTCGACTAGCTTCCAACATGGAAATTGTTCATTTTCCTATGTCGAATGTTGTTGCGTTGTCCGTGACTTGACTTCTCCTTTGAGCTCCTATCCCGAATCACATGAATGCATTGTGGTTGTAACATAACTCTATTTAAATACTATCCATTAATGGACGCTGAACCTCATCCCACAATTCTAAAATGGCATCTTGTCATGGACCCAGGCCAAGAACGAAATTCTAGGAAAGCATCCCATTAAAAATGGGTTTGAAGTTACTCCCCAAGGTGGAAAAATTTAACCAAAGTAAAACCCACAAAAGCAATGAATGATCCACTTTCTTGAACAATACGCGACATAACGAAGAAGAAATTATAGAGTATTGTTGTTTTTCTTCCTTATTTTTTGTGGTTTAGGTGTTGGTACTATTCCGTATGTCACATGCTTGATCTGGTCAAACGGGATAAAACCCAATATGGAACGCAAACTCAACCAAAAAGATGAAGCCAAGCAAGTGAGACTTGAGAGAGATTCAAGAAAATGCATTTATTATAATTATAATTATTGAACGTAGTATTTAATCTCTACCCTAGATTATAAACACAATCACATCATGGCCACGTCTTTTTCTTTTCCCCATTTTTTTTTTGGTCGAATGGCAATGCTGAAAGTTTGGCAACACGTGGCTGTGAATGCATTTTGTCCGATTCTCTCCCCTCTTTTACACCCAACCACCCCATTACTTCTCCTCAGTCTATTGTCGAATGTCGAGTCTTTACTGTTCTTTTTCAATCTAGAGAGCGGGGGGAAAAATTCGAGACTTTGCCAAAGAGGATGCATGTTTTTGTATTTTCTTGAACTGGGTTTTTATTTTTTATTTTTGTAGAAACTGTAAGCTTAATTCGGAGAGTTTGATGAAATGAGTGACCACCCAGATTGGCTGCCAGCAGGCTGGAAAATTACAATTGGAGTTCGAACAACTGGAAAGAGAGACAAGGTTAAGTTTGAACGGCTTTTCCGTATTTTTCTTCTGCTTAATTTCTTTGGCTGTTTATTTCCATTTAGATTCATCTAGACTTCTGATAACTACTAAGGAAGTTCGCAGTTTTTACCTTAATTTGGTGGGTTTTTGAGCTTGTTTTGGACTGTTATTTGCATTTTAGTGAAGACTACTTGTCTTGATTAATTATAAACGGATTATGAATGTACTAAATCTGATATTTCTCCAAGGGTAATCAAAAGCTGGGATTATTTATTCTGTTAATGAATATGACTAGTTTTTAAGCATAGAGTATTAGCAATTATGTTTAATTATCTCAGAAGAAGACGTACACAGAAAATAGGCATACAATGGGGTTATAGTTATGCATAATTAGTTCATAATTATCTGCAGATTGCACCATACTCTGATCTCCATTTTCCATTCTTTCTGATAGACTTGTCAAGGGGTTTTCTTAAACTTTTAGGGCTCAATGGTTGGGATTTAATCATGAAAATATTGAGACAAAGTAAAACTGTTAGATCTTAGAGGAGACATGCTTATTTGCTGTCCTTACGGGTGATTTAGTCCTTGTCATGATGCACTAGGTTCAACATAAATCAGTCACCTGGATCCGAGAGTTTTGGAGTAATTAGGTGAGCTACACTAGAAATGATGAGGAATTAGGCTGTATTCGCAGACATTATGCCACGGAGAAGACAAAAATCCTAAAAACAATGGCCCCATACGGCATATAATAATTATTATGTTGAATTGTCTTTTTCTTTTTGCGAACAACCGTTTGTTCTGTTCCAAGAAATCTGGTTGTTTTGGTAGCTTATGTTACTTACGAGACAGTGATAGTCTTTGTAGTGTATTAAACAAGATTGATTGGTATGCTGAATTTCAGAGAGAGAATTGAAGTAATTGAAGCAGTAGAGAGAAAAATAGCGCGTTTAGGAGCAAAAAAGAGAATCGACCACCACAGAAGGCTCTCCAATTTTAGAAAAATTCACAGAAAATTAGCTCGACTGAATTATCACTCTAAAGAATTTCGGCGTTTACTAGGAAAGTATAATTATAAAAAAGGCTATGTTTGTTGAACTTTTTGTGTTTAAAAACATGTTTTTTATGTTTTGTAGGTAAAATATGTGGTTGAAAAGTGGAGAGAGGAAATATGTGTGGTTAAAAAGTGGTTTGAGAAATTGAGATGTTTCACCAATGTTACTTGACTTAGTACTTCAAATTTGACCAAAGTACCAATAACAATCCTAAATAAACAAAAACTTATCAAAATACCACTGTAATCTTGAATGGAGTTTATTTTAGTCATAAAAAAGTCACAATACAGCACATATCAAGACCAGGTTGTGACTTGTGAGCAATCTTTTTGGCAAAGCAACTGACTATATGCAGCACGAGCATTATCCATTCAATATTTGCATGTTTCTTTTCTGAGCAATTCCAGAGATACCTTAGATATCCCAACCGATTATAACTAAGACCGTGAAATTTCTACACATCTTCCTTCTTTCTATGTTAGTCTTTTTTTCCGTCTTCATTGTATGTACACCGCCATCTCATTTATGTAGTAGTTACTTTTTATGTGCCAAGCAACCTCAGCTTATGTCTAGAAAGCTTAAACCGCCACTCAAGTATGTAATTTCATTATATAACTCAAATTTCTTGTTTGTGTGATGATTGCACTCTAATTCTTAATTACGCCTAAGTTACACCATGTTCTTATTTATCCAATGTGCCATAGGAGTAACACGTTTCATTCTCTTCTCCACGCATAAGTTGAGGTTGCACGGCACATAAAAATAACTACTTCATAAACCAGATATGAGCATGGTTGGCCTCTTCACTCATCGATTTGATTTATTTTGAGATGGATGTTTCAACATATTACATTCTAACAGGACTTTTAAAAGTTTAGCTATGATGAGATTGCCTTTATTGTTCATACTGCAGCATCATAAAACTTGTGAACTTCAAGGATTGAAAATGGCTATTGCAAATTCTCCTAATTTTTCTTTTTTAGAGGTTGTGTTTAATTTACTGTTTCTTACTATTATATTTGTTTTTTCTGCAGTACTACATTGATCCATCAAATAAACTCAGATTTAACTCGAAGCCGGAGGTACTTCGATATCTGAAGAATTCTGTGCCTGGGACCAAACATGCTAAATCCAAGAAGCTGAAGAATGTTGACACCAGCAGTCACTCTGCTGTAAAAGTTTGTCATGAGCACATCCTTTTGCCTTTTCATATGTGCTGTTTACGCTTAGGAGTTAGGACAAATGTTCCAACTAGCAGGATGTAGATACATCTTCCTTTGTGATATTTCCAATGTGGGACCCATATAAGAAGTGGTGGACCCACAGTAATCTAAATAATTGGGTATATATCTTGACATTTTTCTTTCTACACATGTTTACTATATGAAAAAGAGGATATGGTTTGTTGGAAACATTGTAGATTGACATCAAAAAGACTGTAGCAGAAAATTTACCTCCAGGATGGATCAAGGAAATCAGAATGAAAAGAAATGGTTGCAAGACAAGGAGCGACCCGGTACTGAATTCCTTGTGTTCTCATTCCAACGCTCTGTTCATTTTTTGTTTTCTCCGACCAAATTAAATTCTTTTCTGCATTGTAGATGATGTCATTCTCCTGCAAGTTTTCTGCATAATGCATGCATGCATGCTATTATTATCTAAAACCTATTTTTCATTTTCTGTTCTCCAGTTGCATATTTTCACTGAAAATATAAACAAATTTGGTTGGTCTGTGATTTCTGCAGTCCTACATAGATCCTGTCAGTGGACGTCATTTCCGCTCTATGCAAGAAGTTTTTCGCTACCTCGAAGCAAGAGATTCTGGAAAGGTGGGCTGCAAGCCCAAGGACAAGGGCCCAATTTGTGTGGAGTCGAGAAATCGTTCTCGATCTGTCAGTGTGCTTGCTGAGTGTTTCTTTTTGCTTTCTTTCCTCCCTTTGATCATTTTAACCTGTTTTATTCTATGAGTTCACTTATATACTGCTGCTTAATAAAATGATTAGTTAACCTACCACAAACTGTTTGATAAATAATATTGATACAAGAAATCGTATAATAAGAGAGCTTGCAAATTGACTAGATCATACGAATGATTTGTGGACTGAACTTTCTTGTAACTTGGTATATTCCATTTCCAGGCTCCTTTTTTGGATCTTAATATGATCAAGTCGACTTTCAAGCATTTATCAGATGTAAATTTGTCATGTTCACCATTTTGATTTGAAAGAAGTCAAACATTATTTTTTGTGTCACTGTTCATTTTTAGTCATCTTCTGGAGCTAAACGACGGAGATTGGCTGACGAGAAAGAAGATAAGCATGTGACTGGAGACCGAAGCTCAAAGCCAGGTGCAGAACATATTATTGGATGCACTTTTACTAACATTCTGTTCTACTACAACATACTTCTGGTCCGTGTAATGCTCGTATCTTATTCCAGTAGCTGATGAACGTGTTTTCTATGCAATACTGGATAGTATAATGGACAAGATTGTAGTGTTTTCTCACCTTATTAATTAATAGTGTCCAATACTGTGCAGTCAGCCTGACCCAACAAGCCATATAGGGCTATATTTTCTCAAAAGGTCTTACATTTTATGGTATCAAACCTCCTTTCTTGTGGTATACAAGCCACACTTCTACGTGTGTATAGATGCAAAATAGTTGTTCATTGATTATAAGTGTTGCTTTAGCAATAGATATGGTGCTTGTCTGGATTACTTGCAAGTACATTATAATCTAAAGGTCAAAAATTCAAACTTTAATTTTAACTACACATATTGTAGGACCCACAACTAGTACCATTCATTTCTATCATATTATAATTTCAGCAACTTATAAGTAAAGTAAATCCATAGAAGCACATGTTCTTTTGTAGACTCCGTAAAATGAAAACTCAATAAATGCAATTTCGTGCATAAGTCACAATTTCTTGCACAAACCAAATTATAATCTTTGCAATCTAAATTGGGACTTGTTGCAGGCTTGAAAGGCACCACAATGAAGAATGCCAGCATGATAGAGGCTAAACATTTGAAGCCAAGAGAAGCTGAAGGTGATTCTGTAGCTGGAGACCTTTGCAACAAATTACAGCTAGTAAATGGAAAAGAACAACATCAAGATAGAAAGAGGCGGAACAAGAAATTGGCTGGCAATGAAGTTAAAAACAATGTTAATGAGGACCAAAGCTTAAAGTCGGGTACAAAACACGGCCTTGACTGCAAATTCTATAATATAGTTCTATATTGCAATCCACTCCACTCCCTAAACTTACTTCAGGCCTCCATAAAGATCCAAACTTGCAGCTTTACATGTGACTGTCTGCCATTGGATGCACTTTCAATTTTCTTCACTTCCTCGTATGGGTGTTATTTTCTGTTTTCCGTCTCCTTCTTTGGTTGACTTCATATGCATTACAGGGTGTAATTTTATTATACAAGTGAGATTTGAGGAAATTGGAGATCTGGGTCACAAAATGTGCATGTTATGGTTAGTTGCAATTTAAGCAAGAGACACATCTTTGCCTATGTTTTACATTTAAACTGCAAATTTGATAATAAAAGCTTGTGTTGCGCGTCATTTATTTTCTGCCCATTTGAAGTATAATATTCCTTGTGCGTGAAGTTTGAACTCACTGCAGGCCCAAAAGGTGCTTCAACAAAGAATGTTAATCTGCTGGAGGTCAAAGATCATCAACAAAATTTAAAAGATGATTCTGTAGATGGGGCTTTTCCGCATAAGCTATCGTTAGTAGACAAAATGGAACAAAATGAAGACGCTGTGAAGCAAAGTATAAAATCAGCTGACAATGAAGTAGATAAAAATGCTAGTGGCTGTCCAAGCTTAACGTCAGGTTGGTCGTGTCCTTGGCTACAAACTTTGCATTTGTTCTATGAACATACTTCTGGTCTGTGCAAAGTAACAGAATTGCGCCTTGATGTGTGATTGCCATTTGTCACTGAATACTGCTGTAGTTTTCTTCACCTGATCAAATGGCTCTTTTTTCCTATTTTCTCTCTTGTTTTGTGATGACTTTTTATTGTCAATTTCTTGTTTCTCTTGAAGTACAAGCCATAAGCCTTACTTCATTTTCAAGGAAACGAGATATACATATGCTCCGTAGTTTTTCGTGCATGAAAAACTATAATTTGATTTAGTAGTTTGGTTCTGCATAAATGAAACATGATTTTCCTTTTGATCTAAAATTTAAACTTGCTGCAGGTTTGGAAAGTGATGAAATGATCAATGATAATATCCCTGAGACCAATAACTTGGAGCAAAGAGTAGAACAAAATAAAACTGTAACTGAGGACCTTCCAGATATGCAACTGCAGGTAAGCAGAATGGAACAGCATGAAAATGGAACAAACCCAAAAAAGAGGAAAAGATTGAATAGCAAAACTCTGAGTGACTTGCCTCGAAGAACTTCAAAAAGACTTGCTAAGATGGAAGTTGATCGATCGGTGGAAGTAAAAACCAGAAACGTAGCCCAGCCAGCAGCTTCACATTTAGGCAAGATAGAAAATAATGGCACCAATAAATTTTGTAATGACGGTTCTTCAAATGGAATCGAGAAGTTGAAGACAGAAAATTCAGATGACAATAAGCAGAAAGGTTCTGTTATTTTGCCTCTTAGAGATATTTCTCATGCTGGGGATGATTCAAAAGGAGGCGAGAAACAAGAAATGCCTATTGACACCTCATTCAACGATTTATTTAAGGATCCATGCATTGAATTTGCGATAAAAACTCTCACCGGTGCAATACCCATAGAAGATGTCAACAAGTTTAATGACAGTTCAGTGTCTTCTCTGCCGTCTTCTAGTGCAATTTCAGTTTCCACTTCAGACTTGCCTGCCGGGGATTTATGGGCCGACCCATGTTTTGAGTTTGCAGTTAAAACTCTTACCGGCGAAGTTCCTATGTTTGATAATTCTCGTGTTCAGAATTCATCAAACCAGCCACTGGACTCATCAGAAAACAGTAGAGATAATGGCCTAATGCTCCCAAATTTCAGGTTAGATGACTTTTGCTGGTTAAATATTTTGCTTAACCATTTCACAGCATAGGAAAGTCATGCATAGCACTGCAGGTGCAGTTTGTTATGTAGTATAATTTCCTTCCTTAATATTGTCCATGATTATGCAATCTTCCCTACCAAACTTGCCACCAAAGTACAGTTTAGATGATTTTTGGCAATGACGTCTTTTATTTGTCGATTTTGATGGTGCAGGACAGACACAGCCTTGCATAATGCAACAAGCTACAGGAGGAAATGGTAGTTTAAAAGATTTGTGGATACCAGTTTTCACTTCACCACTGCATGGAATGGAAGTACACATGAAACGTATGGTGATTCTCAATCTATGTGTGAATGTTGTTACTGTCAAATGGTATTTCAGTCCTTTAACTGTATTCCTGGCTTATGCACTTGCTAATTGGACTACTCTTTCTGATGTTGTAGTATAATTAATACTAACTAGCTTTCTTCCTTATGGTATTTTTTTTTTTTTTTCTAAAAAAAAAAAAAAAAAAAATTTCTACCCCTTTCCCTTTCCATCCCCAGCTAATCCACCACCAGAGATGGTGGAAAAAATGTATATATAACCTCAAGTTTTTCTACATTTATAACGATTGCATATAGAGCAAGTTCTCTCGCTTTTGGCAAGTTGTCTGGCTTTTGGCATAGCAGGCTGTGTGTGAGACTTGCATGACGACTTGACGAGTATTAGAGTTCGTCCATGATAATGGCGGTGATGATGGATGTGATGGAGGAATACATGCTAAACCACACGTATGTGTTATTGAGGATCAGGGAGTTTTAAGAACAAATTTTGGTTTTCGTAAGTTGGTGTTTCCAAATTTGGGATGATGCAATCTTTTTAATGTTTATTAGCAATCTGTGTGACGATTAAGCACTTATTTAATAATTAATTTGAAAAGTGTTTTTGCTGAAAGTTAAAAAATAAATAAAAAATATTTTGAAAATGCTGTCTGTTTAGTTGCCATATTATTCAATTTAAGATAGGTTCAGATTTCTATATTGTAGTTTCATTTCAGAGATGTACAGTCTGTTTCAATGAAGGAGATGATATGATTTACTAGTTCTCACTTCTCCGTCTCCTGCAGAATTTATAAATGATTTATTGTTATTTTGAAAATAAAATATGTGGTTGAAAAGTTATTTGCAATAATGCATATAGTTAATGTACAAATAGTAAGAAAAGGAGTTGAGAGATGTGTTAATGTTTGAATTCCACCAATTCGAAGATCGACAATAATATTTATCAAAATTCTAAAGTTATACATCTTTATTAAAGATGACGTTTCAAATAAAGGAAGAATGAAAATGAACTTACCATTTGGATTTGTCAAACATTTTATAATTGTAATGTTTGTTGTAAAACTATTATGAAAAATAATAGAGAATATAGAGAGATATGAGAGAATTCTTCTCTTATTGAATTCATATGAATGGATGAAATAAAATTCCTATTTATAGGAGTGAATAATGACACAATCGTAATATGTAAAGTTTACAGGGGTATAATAGTAATTGGTCATTCACTTATTTTATAATATTTATAACACTCCCCCTTGAATGACCTATTTCGCAATTACCTGCCTCGTTAAAACCTTACTAAGAAAATTCAGTGAGATAAAACTTGAGCGAAGGAAAAAGAGTACAGAAGCTCCCCCTGATGTTGGCTATGGTGAATTATTGAGTCTAACGTTCGAGTAGAACAAATCATGTACTGAATCTTGAAGTTCTGAGCCGCTTGCCTCATTAAAACCTTGTCAGTAAAATTCAGTGGGATAAAATCTGAACCAAGGAAAAAGAGTATAGCCGCTGCCTCGTTAAAACCTTGTCAGGAAAACCTAGTAGGACAAAACCTGGACGAAGGAAAAAGAGTACAGCATGATTCTCCCCATGAAGTGTGTAATCAAGTATTCATGAACATTTTGAATAATGATATCATCTTTCGTCTGGACTATGTATATATGAAAATCTTCTTGTGTGTAGCCGATATCATAACATTTTTCATAAGATGTGTATGATTTTCTTCATTTGTTGGTATCATTCCAATATAACAATGTGTTGTTGAATTATATCTTGTTGATAGCTATGATGATGCCTCAAAAACCTTGCTAGGAAAACCCTGTGGGATAAAACCTCAGCGAAGGGAAAAAGAGTACATTATTCTCATTAATTTTCATCAATACGTCTCAACTGTTGTTTCATTAAAAACCTTGCTAGGAAAACCCTGTGGGACAAAACCTTAGCTAAGGGAAAAAGAATGCAACGCATATTTATTCCTTTCATGGAATATCACAATTATATTGGTGCAATCACGAATTTTTTCATCAAACATATAATTTATGATGAGCTTTTATATAAATCGTTCATAGCTCATAATGTCATAACATGCTATATTAAGCAATATTGTAATAATTTATCAATTGCATTTTTCACTTTTGGTGAATAATTAAATTTAGAATTCACTTCTGGTGAATAGTCAAATCTATAATTCACTTCTGGTGAATAATTAAACATATTCATTTTCATATTCACTTCTAGTGAATAATCAATTTCCCAGATATCATAAATAGTACACTCCAATTTCACTTTCAACATATTATATCATGGAGTCATTTGTATCATCCTATAGTGATACTAATCTGGGTATATTGAATCTTTCATTGATTATACATGTATGTTCTTGCATCTCATAAACCATAATTTCTGATTTGTATAATCACTCATTGAAATATATATATCAATTTCGACATATAATCTACAATCATTTTACTTGAAATCCCAACGTACCGCGATCAACTGGTATATCAAAGAATACTCTCAAAGTATCGAGATGAGAATCATACATTTTGATCTCACTCATTGGTATATCAAAGAGCTCAAGTTAGTAATTTAGACTATAGTATATCCACCATATTTCATGCCAGTTTTATGAAAAATTTCGCGCGCAACGAGTCGTCTTTTACGACTGTGAAATATTTTTCATTTTTACATATAATTACTGGCTTTACACATTTAAGCATTTGGACTTCAGATCCTTGAACAATAATCCCTTCATTGGGGTTATATACTTGGCCAAAGTATTATAATTTCATCAACCTCATTTTCATAAGAGGGTTGTTTATGTATGCAGTCGACTTATTCATCGATTCCATTTCAACTCAATATAACATAGAGAGATCTCTGTATATGTTATATCATCAGGTACCTGAGTCTCTTACATTTAATTATGTCCCTTTTACTCACCATGGGTATTTAGCCTTAAAGGGATCATCTCAATCATTCAAGAGATATTTATTTTTGGAATCGATAGTCATTACGCTTCAGGCATAATTACGCTTCAGGCGTGTTTTCCCCATAATGTTCACAAATATTATCAATCGGCTAAAATGCCATAACACATGTCATTCTTTTAGAGATATAATCTCAATCATATATCTAAGTGCGCTTTGGTGGATTGTATACATATCGCACTTTTACAAATCATAAAGCTTCTTCAGCTAATCCCTGTTTGACATAAAATATTGTTGTATGATAAACAATTTCTGAATAAGTTATTCTCATAGAAAATAATTTGAAACTTTTGATAATCTAACAGTTTATTATAGAACTTCTGGTTCAATACGGTTTTATTTCATTTCTATGTATGAATATTTGATTCAATACAATATCGCTAAACTTCTGGTTCAATACAATGTATATTTCATTTATGAGCTTCTGGTTCATACTATATATATATTTCACTTGTACGTATGAACTTCTGGTTCAGCAAGATATTTCACTTGTACATATGTATGAACTTCTAGTTCAATACAATATTCATTTCATCAGTACGTATTTCTGTACATTTCAAATCAGTATACATTTATTACTTTTAGTATACCGGAAAAATCAGGTACAATATCCAAGGAAATATCTCATGATCTCAATCTTGTCGCCAAATCTTCCCTTATATCGAAAAAGGTAATGACACATTATCTCATTGTTCCCACCTTTTCAATAATTTATTCCATTATTTCTTGATGGAGTCGATATCACTGACACGCGGAACCACCACTCTTTTACGCGTTGGATAATGCATTTAAATAGATGATTTGGGAAGAAGGCTAGATCCATCAAAAATGGATATCATACTTTCAAATATTCGCAAATATTATTCCAATCTTCCAGTAAATGATTTGAGAAAAATATATCGAATTAGGCTCGAAAGATTGAGGTTGCTGATGGATCATGGCATCCCTGAAGATGTTCGCTGGTTGATCGAAGCAAAAGTTCGATTAGCAGGTGAATTACCAGATTCATTTTCTAAGCACAAGTATGGCTTATGTAAGACTACTTTTGCAAAGAAGCGAAGAGCAAAAAGATTAAATAGTTGCTACAAATGTGCTCGATGGATATGTGATACCCGTTGTAAATCAATAGGATATTCATCCATAAATCGAGATGATAAGATAGACTTCATTAAGGGTGGACTAATTAAGGAGTCATTGGATGATATCCGATTGACTCTTGAGACGCACCCTAGTGGGTATGTGCTGTGTGAGCTACTATCTTTATGGGCTAAATTTATCAGTGATAAAGAGCATTATAGTCTCAAAAATATAATAGCAAAAGATCATGTTTGCCAGGCTGTTATAAACAATAATGTTTTGGCTATTCAGCATTGATACAAGGTAAATCATTTGATATATATGCACATATAAAATATTTTTATGTTTCCTTTCACGAGTTTTGATAAAGGCTAGTTAAAAATATTAAATTACCGGAAGGTGAGTAGGGTGAGTTTGTCAAAAGTAAATCTTCACTTTTTCAAAAGACGAGGAGTAAATAGTGAAGTTTTTCAAGTTTAAAAAGTCAATGATTTTCACAGTTTCATGCATCCCAAAATATCATTTTCTCATAAGTTTTTCCTTCCTTATTCTCTCAAAGATGGAAGGACCAAAACTTCGACAGATCAAAACTATCTGTGTATTTTGTGGATCAAAAGTAGGGAAATGTTTTGGGTATCTAGAAGCAGCAGTGGATCTTGTAAAGAAATTGGGAGAGAAATGTATCACTCTCGTGTATGGAGGAGGTAGCAGTGGATTGATGGGTTGTGTTTCACAATCCGCTCAAGCAGAGAAAGCAAGAGTGATAGGTGTTATACCCGTTCCTTTAGTTGATATCGCAGGCAAAACACGAGGACATAAAGTACAAACCTTATCTATCCATGAACGCATAACTTGCATGTTATATAGTTCTGATGCCTTCATAGCCCTGCCGGAGGTTTTGGTACATTAGAGGAAATCTTTAATATTACCTCATGGGCTCAATTAGATCTCCATACCAAGCCTATTGGGCTTTTAAATGTTAATAATTTCTTTGATGGTTTGCTAACATTTCTTGATTATGCTGTGGAACAGGGATTCATCTCTCCATTTTCTAAGAGAATCCTCATTTCTGCTCCTATTATTGAGGAACTGCTGGATAAGTTGCAATCATACATCCACATCCAAGATCCAGCAGGAGTTAAGATAGATTGGTCGCAAAGAAGGGGAATCAAGCGAAAATGGAGTTCGGTTAATGTAAATTTATCTTTGTGAACCCTAGAATAAGTGGTGGTAGAGTACGGGGTATTCTCACTCTTGAGACACACCATAAATTTCTAGGATTTCATCAATGCTTAATCTTGTGTACCTCAAAGATTTAAGGTGGTAGAGTACGGAGTATTATTACTCCTGAAACACACATTTTTTTTTATTTCCTCAAAATATCAGAGGTGGTAGGATACGGCTACTCCCAAAACACATCTCTAATTTTGAGGATCATAAATGTTTCTCCTTTTGTATTTTATATGTATGATTCGTTTATACTTCTTCAGGAGCAATAATAATAATATCATTTCAGTATGTTTAGATGATAATTTTTACTTCTTTTGGAGTAAATATGTACTTCTTCTGGAATACATAAGTGCTTGTGCAAGAAATTTTCCAAACACTTATCATCTAATATTCATCTCATAATACTGATGAGATTATTTTCATATTAGCTATGTCCGTGCTATCATGTGATATTATCTTATCATACATCAACATTCTCTTGTTGAATAATTTTCATCCACCCTTTCAAATACAGATATTGGTAACTTCGGGTACCATTGGATAAAATATTTTTATCAACATTTACCAACTTTTTGGTAATGATAACTTCTGGTATCATTTGATAAAATATTTTCTAACTTTAGTATTGATAAATTCTAGTATCATTTAATGAAGTATCAAATAACAATAATATTGTATATATATTAACAATAATAATACTGGGGTTATACTACCACGTATATATGTTGACAACATCCTCTAATATGTTAGAATTAATCAACAACTGAGGTGTTTCTGAAATAATATACAATATGAATATATGTAAAGCATTCCATATATTCAATCGATAGACCGACGATATAGGCGGTGTCAACATAATGAAATAATTACCTTTCATAAGTGAGCGAGTCATATCTTACATTCAAGGTATTCATAATAGTGAGCGAGTTATATCTTCAAATCCAGTCAAGGTATTTATAATAGTCCAGTTCGTTACGATAATGAGTTATATAAGTTATAACTCAACACATCACGACATGGTAATAATTATTTCACTCGTACCCTTTTAAACTTTTAATTTCTTTAATTGATCTCATATTAGTGTTAATGAATTAAGAATATATATTTTATTAATACTAATAACATGATTACTAATCATCATTTAAACGAATTGAAATATAATTAATGACTTACCTGTTGTCACCACTAATAATTTAGTGGGTATCCTTTTCATAGAATAATGATCACTTGCACGTGTCGGCAGCCCATAACAGTGGACCATTGCATCATCACCATTCGCCTTCATTATCTGCAATCCTTCCATTGATTTAAGAATCCTCTCTATCAGAGGAACTTTCAATGAACAGCATAAGCCCAACACATCAAAGTAAGATTTCTGAAACTTTTTAGCCATGCCTCCTTCCATTAAATTCTACTTTTCTCTTGTGAGGTTTCTACAGGTTTGAAATAATGTAAAGAAATTCTCTTGGAACCGAATTAGTATAATCCTCCTTTCAGTAAGGTTTTGAGAATCAGGAGTCTACAAGGGATTCTAGCTTCTGTACTGGTTTTTGGTTTTGGTGAAGAGTATAAATTTGTTCCTACTGTGTTCTGGTGAATCGATTTGGGGGAAGCCAGACGATCGTGTGTTTGGAATATTTGTATTGAGCAGTTTATACAGTTCTTGTTTGTTGTGAGCTATTCTAGATTGAGATTTAACAGCGTGGTTCCAGATTTGGAAATTATGAATCTGGAATTTTCAATATCGAAAGTTTATAGATGATTTTGGATAAATCAAGGAAGAAGATTAGGGACAAATTTGGACTCATATTTCGTAAGCTCGAGATTTTCTAACACCATAGACACTAGATTTGAAAAATGAAATGTGGATTAATAATAATCTGGTTTCTGATACAGAGGTTCATCATTTAGATGCAACTGTAGAGTATACTCCCGTCATATTACTCAATTGGCTAGAGACTTGTGCTGATAACGTGTTGTAAAACTATTATGAAAAATAATAGAGAATATAGAGAGATATGAGAGAATTCTTCTCTTATTGAATGAATGAAATAAGGCTCTTATTTATAGGAGTGAACAATGGTATAATCGTAATATGTAAAGTTTACAAGAGTATAATGGTAATTGGTCATTCACTTATTTTATAATATTTATAACAGTGCTGAGTTTTGTATGGACGAAGTTTGTGTCTAAAGCTATGTAGTTGTTGAATTTATCGTGAATATTCATTAAGAATGCCATTATTGGCTTATCATAAATAGAAATAGAAGATAGATAGATAGATGTTGTTGTCTTCATTATGTTTATCCTCGCAAACATAACACATTATGTTAAAAAGTAACATTATTTAACTTCATTGATAACAAATTACATTATTTTATTTTATTTTTGTTCAATTGTAGCTTTGGGATTATTGGTGAAATTATTCGAATTCCTGTGCACCATCTATCAGATGTTGAGGGGGGGGGGGGGGGGGGTGGAATCAATCTGTGTTTGGATCAGAATTTCACGCGCATTTTTTGAACCACATAAGATATATCTGTTTATTATCCTGGATGGATAGTGCATAGATAAATTATCTGCCCAAAAAGAAATAATAGAATGAAATGGATTTATTAATTGTTATAAAAGTCTACAATTAGGGCTTGTTTGGGATGACCTTTCCTTCAAAAATTCTTTAGTAGTAGGAAATATTTTTAAAAATTAGTTTTCAAAAAAACAAATAAAAAAAATTAGGGCATGTTTGGTATGACTTTTGAGAAGCTAAAGCTGCTTTTGAGATTAAAAACTGTTATTGATTCGTTTGGCAAGTACCAATTAGAAAGTTTTATTGAGAGAGTTAATTTATCGTAGTTTCCTTCAAAAGTATTTGCGGATTAAGAAATACTTTTAGAAATTTGTTTTCAAACATAAATTAATGTAATTTTTTCAAGAAATTCTTCTACAATAAGCAAAATCGTATCAAATGAGTAATTAATATAACCTTTCCAAAAAGCTCTTTTATATGAAGCAAAAAGAGTAATTCTAAGTAAACATTTTTTGGGGACATTTTTAAGTGACATGTCACACATTTATTGGATGGTTAAAAAGTAAGTGGTGGGCTTATTATTTTTACCATCTAATAAATGTGTGACATAATATAATGTCACTTAAAATTATCCCTCCAAAATGTCAACTTAAAATTATTGAAGCAAAAATCGTGTCAAACATCTCTAAAGTAGGGATGTTACTTTAAGACTTTTGACTTTTGATAGAAAATTAATGTACCCTCTTTATTTGACTGGAAATGAGACACGAATTAATTTCTTTAGAGCTGTATTCGATGATTTTGTTTTGTTTATAAACAAAAGTTCTGTGAATTATATTTAATATAAAATGTAATTGAAAAGTTATTTAAAAAATATGTATGTTTTAGAAGTAGTTGATTTGAGAAATTGTGAAGAAAAAAATTGATAATAGCATGTGTTTGGTAAATTGTTTATAAACAATTTTTTTTATATATTTTCTCAAATCACCTATAAATCACGCACATTTTTTGAAAATAACCTTTTAAAAAAATATTTTCAGAAAATATGTGATTAAAAAATTATTTAAAAAGTCAAATAATGTTTAATCTCATAAAAATGTATGGTAAAAAAGAATTTGGTAAAAATAATTGGAAAATTGTTAGAGGCAAAAGGTCCTTTATTATAAACAAAAATAAACAGAGATGTTTTTACCAAGTAAGGGCTAAAATTGTCAGAAAAACACAGGATATATCTCTCACGTCGATTCGGTCAAAATGGACCAAATTCTCGTAGATATTTCCAAAAATTCCACGGACTATCGGCCATCAGATTGCACATTACCTTAGGAATGAATTAATAATTAAATAAATTATAAATAAGTAAAATTATAGTTGCATCATCAACCTTTGCAATATAGATACTTTAAGTCCTCAACCTCCAAAATATAGCACTTGAATCCTTAACCTTTCACCTCTGTCCACCTCTGTCCTCAATGGACTAATCACGTTCTTCAAGAAACGTTAAGAAAGCACTGCAAAATTCTAAAAATGTGCTTATAAATAAATATAATAATTTAGAAATAAAAAATTCGATTTCTTTAGAAATAGTAAATAAATTTACTAGAGATTAGAGAATAAGCTAATATCTGGCTCTATTTAAATTTTTAACACAGTTCTCTCTACTTCTTTTTAATAACGCATTTATAAATAAAATAATATTACACATAAATCTAAAAAAAATTATACTTCTTAATCACACATTCTCCTAAAAATCACTATTCATTTCAAATAAATTCTTTTTAAACAATATCAAATAGGGACTTAATCTTGTAAATTTTAAGAAGATAAAAAAAATGCTTCTATAGTTACAAATATTCACTAATCTTGAAGATACATTGTCAAATTGAAACCACTAGACTGGCAAGCCTATTGTAATGAGATTGATGCTTTAATTTATATTTATAACATTTAAAAAGAAAAAAACTCATTTGGTTGTCGATGGCATCATAATTTTTCTAATATCTCATAAAATAAGAGTAATATTATTTAATGTAAATTCTAAATAATCATCAAGTTATATAACAATAAGGTCATCGACAATTAGTTATGTCCTTGTTACATTATTCAACGAACTTTGGATATACATTTTTAATAATAAATGGTGTGACAATGACCTCACCACTACCTCGAATGATGACTTTCAGACTTCAAATGAATAACATTCTTACTTAGAACAACTTTGATCGTGGTCTATATTAGATCGAATTAGTGATTTAGAATTCTAAAAGTGTCGAATTGCTCTCCAATGAGGAGTGTAAACGAGATGTAAAATAACTTTTCAGTCAAAATTGTATATTTCAATGTAAATTTGCAACTAATTTTACATTTCACATGGTTCACTATTTGTACACTTTACAAACACTACAGAATATTCGCATATATGCAATTTTTAAATTAGTTTTATCCCCATATATGTGGGGATAAATCAAGTGTGTCCAGCACATGGTCTTTTGGAAACTTTTTTTTTTTTTAGTTTCATAGCCAAATTTTTAAATCGATTTGTTCATAATTTACATATAAATAGATACTACCTAAAATAAAATAAATTAATAAATTTACGAGCAAGAATATTTGTGCAAAATTAAAAAAAAAAAAAAATTGTAAACTTTAATTTACATTTATGATTGAAGCAAAATTTTAATTTAAATCCATCGAGACATATATTGAGATATAAAAGTAATTTTTGAGAGGCTTAATTTATCCCACGATTGGAGTTGTTCTTAAACAAGGAATTAGAGGTTTATTATGCCTAGAGACGATAAAGTTGAAAAATTGGTGGCTCAAGTGCTTTGCTTTAAAGATTTGAGATGTAACGTTCTGCCTAGTATAGATTGGGAACCCCGGACCTAATTACTAGTTTCCACATTCTTCTGCTGCCCATTATTTTATTTTTCAAATCCCAAGAATTCATTTCTATGTCCCACCGAAACTTCTAGTTCTTTCCTCCCTGTTTTCCGTTTCCTTTCACATTTCCTCGAAGTTTTCATTTTTTTACGCTCTCTCACTCAGAACATTCTAGAATTACAAAAAATCTAAGCCCCTTTCGCCTCTCTGTCAATTAGATCTGCCACAAAAGTTTCATTGTTGGTAATCCGTAATCAAGAAAGGTGCGGTTTTGAGGGATTTGATTGAATTTCTCTTGTTTCGTTGGTTATTGAGTTTGATTTGATTCAGGTTTGGGGTAGGTGGGGTCCGGCTATGGCTCCGCCACCGGGGGATCGAAAGGGAGGAGGTGAATCGACCGCCGGCGATTCGGCAAGGACGTTACCTACACCGTTTCTAACGAAAACTTACCAGCTAGTGGATGACCATACAATTGATGATGTTATCTCCTGGAATGATGATGGATCTACTTTTATCGTATGGAATCCTACGGAGTTCGCTAGAGATTTGCTCCCTAAATACTTCAAGCACAACAATTTCTCGAGTTTTGTCCGTCAACTCAACACTTACGTGAGCTTAATCGCCAAAAATTTTATCATCTATAATTAATTTTTATCGAGATGAATTTTTTTCATTCGCTGATTGCGGTGTTGTATATCAATATGTAGGGATTTAGGAAGGTTGTGCCTGATCGGTGGGAATTTTCTAACGATTGCTTCCGACGAGGCCAAAAAAAGCTTTTATGTGACATACAGCGTCGGAAATTAGCAACGACGTCTTCTTCCGTAGCGGTAAATGCGGTTACGGTGGCAGTTGCACCTTCGACACCAGCTGCAACTCAGCAGCTGACGGTGTCCGCTTCGGACTCTGGGGAAGAACAGGTTCTGTCATCCTCCAACTCCCCCGGGGCTGTACGCGAGTTTAGCGTAAGCACATCGGAGCTGATTGGAGAGAACGAGCGGCTGAGGAAAGAGAACATCCAGCTGAATAAAGAACTGGGCAACGTGAAGAGCCTGTGCAATAATATTTACGTTCTGATGTCAAGTTTCGCCAATTGCAGCAGTAGCAATGACCAGACAGTAAAGCCGTTGGATCTGCTACCTATGACAAGATTTTGTGAAGAAATGAAAGGCATCGTAAACGCCGCCGGCGCCGGCGAAGACAAAAACATAAGATCTGAGGCGGAGAGAATAAGCGCGAGGCTGTTCGGGGTGCCGATATGCGGGAAACGCGGGAAGGAATGCGAAGGTACTTCGGCGGACTGTGATATGGATTTGCAGCTGCAGCCTCCCGGCTCTGATGTGAAATCTGAGCCTTCTTATCAAAGTAGCGGTGATAATCAAGAGACAACCTGGCTTAGGAGGTGCAAATCACGGAGTCAAGGGTATTTTAATTGATTTTTAATTAAGATTAGATCATCATCAATAATAGGAATTAGTAATTTATGATAGTCATGTACCTTTTTAGACTTTTTAATTTCGTCTGGAACAAAAAATTGACTTCTTACTTTTTAGTACTTAAACTTTGTTTATGTACAATATATGATTTGGTGCGTTATTAAGTCTCTGTTTGGTTTTCATTAAATTTTTTTCATTTTTTTACATTATTCAATCTCAATCATTCATCAAAAGTCAAGTCCATAATTTTTTACTTTTCAATCAAATCTCAACCATCATTTATCTTAAAAATCATTATTCATTTCAAAAAAATTCATTTTAAACAATACCAATTACCAAACACACTCTAATTATATAATCTGATTAGATTCATCTTTTTCCAAATTTCAATTTGCATGTTAATAAAGATAAGGTGGTTTTTTTTTTTGATCGGATATATTTTTTTTGATCGGAAAGATAAGGTGGTTTAATTGCACTATAAGTGGGTGGCTTAGTTTTGGTCATAGATAATGATAACATTTTAATTGGTGATTCTTGACTTATTAAGAATAAAGTTTAATTTTTATTTATTTTATTTCTCTCATTTTGTCAGGATTGAGAATTATTTTAAGAGTAATAAATAAAGTATAAATAAATTGCATAAAAAGAGGAAATGTTTTGCGTCACGTTTGATCCCAAAAAATAACATTATCATTATCAAGTGACAATTAAATAACAAAATTTAGAAAATTTTCAACTTTTTTCATTTAAAAAATTAAACTAATCAAACACTTTCAATTGATTTTTCACAAAAATAATTTTCAAACAAAATCATTTTCTTGGCAAAATATTTTCTTTTCATTAATTTTCCACCCTCGTAATCAAATACACCCAAAATTGAAAGATTAATTTTTAAGGTGAAAAAATGTTGAATTTTTTTACGTTTTATTGTTAATTGACATTATTTTTCATAAAAATTTTGACAAAATTGAGCCATTTTAATAATAAAAAAAAGTTTTTGACACATTTGTACTTGAAAATACCAATGTTAATAATGTCGAGAATGAATTTGTTCACCCTCACAAAAGAGAGTTATGGTGACCCTCTTTTTGTGAGGGGTGAAATACATGTATCAAAATTTGTAAAAATTAAGTTTTTTCAATCTATATTATAATATACATCGAGGGCTTCGATATGAGTATAGTCCTGCTATACAATTTTTCTTATTTTAAAAGTTAGTTATTTTTAGTGATAAACTGCTTAATTATCTACAAAATAAGTAACTTTATAAATAAATAAAATTATATATCAAGATTATACTCATATCGAAGCTCTCGATGAAAATAATGATATAGACAAAAAAAATTCACATTTATCAATTTTATACACGTATATTTTACCTGCACAAAAAGAGGGTCACCGTAACCCTCTTTTGTGAGTGTGAACAAATTCACACTCAATAATGTCAATCAATTTTCGACAAAAAAAATCCCAAATAACAAAAAAGAATAATGTCAATTATATTTTCCACACAAGATGGCAATAAAAAATTCATATAATATATGGGAATATGTTTCCTACAATTTCATGGAAAATGACATCACCTACAAGATTTATGGGGAAAAAAAAAATTCGAGGAAAAACTTGGCAATCAAAGGCTAGAAAAGTTAGATTATAACATGGAAAATGGGATTTGAAATTCCCCCAGCTCACATTCCGACACGACCTAGGCCATCTTCCCACTTTCGGTGGCTTACTTCACCGGGACATCCTACCGACCTTTATTTTCCTGATTTGCTGATAATTTGGAGCTCCTACCCCCATTTCTTGTCATCACTCTTGGAATGGACCCAGATGAGATAAGGACTCTATGTGAGCGGCTTAAGCTCGAAGACACTGACTTTGCAATGGTTTCAATTGATGCAGATGTTTGTAAAGACGGACTGTCCAACCTTACATTGTGTCTGTTTGGCAAGATCCCAAGTTCAAAAGCTGCTAATAAAGAAGCTGTTGAAAGATTTTTCCGATTGGTTTGGAAGCTAGCGTTAGGCTTCAAGGTGCAGGTAAAGGGGTATCATAATACCTTCATCTTCCATTTTGAATCAAGTCTCGATAGGCAAAAGGTCCTTACGGGAGGACCTTAGCAATTTAACAACCAAATCCTCATCTTGAAAACACCTGACGATACCGGGGATATCCCTAAATGAATTTCGATTTCACTGCCTTTTAGATTCATCTCCTGAATGTGCCTCTGGTGTGTCACACATAGCGTGCCCTGAGGGAAACTGGGGTTTAATTGGAGAGGTTGTGGAGGTGGATTATACAAGCATGGTCCCCCTGAATTAGAATTATACTGGACATTACTAAACCGCTGAAGAAAGGAGTTATTGTTCGCCTGGACAATCCGAATAAAGATTTTGTGATTCCCTTGCAATATGAGCGGCTACCTAAAATTTGTTTTCGTCGTGGAATCATTGGGCATCGAGTGATCGAATGTCTTCAGGAGGAAGTGCAAAATGGGGGTAGAGAAGTACTGAAATACAACGAATCAATAAAGGCTCAGACACTGGGGGGAAGACGAAGGCAGACATCTCCTAATAAAAATGCAGATGATGGAGACTGTTCAAGGAAAGATAGTGATGAGATCCCAGTCGGGGAATCTCGTCGAACACGCGGAATAAGGACAATTAAAATCTAGGAAAGATCTAAATCAGAACTGACACAAGACAAACAACGAAAATAAGGATAGAACGACGGTAAAACCTTGACCCGACAATCACGACGCAATTTATGACGATGCGGATTGAAGAACCAAGATTGATGAACGTCACAAGGACTTGTCAATTTCCTTGATAAGTATCGAATTTGGAAACGCCACAAATATTCTTGCGAATATTTGATAAGTTTGCTAGAAGAACGCCACAATGATCGGATCTTTGATAAGTTCAAGAAAAAGGGAATAAACTCAACCTCTCAATTTTGGAGAATCCTCTCACAAATTTTATTAATCAACTCAAACTTTTCTTACAATGAATTGAAAAAGCGTATAAATAAGCAAAATAACCTAGCATCTAATTTACTCAAAATAGAATTCTAATTAGACTAAAATTCTAAAATAGGAAAATAACCTAAAATAATAAAAGGAAACGAAATAATTGTAAAATCCGGAATCCTGATTACGGCCGTAACGAACATTCTGTCTCAAATTTCAATAAGGTGTTACGGCCGTGATCAACATGTTACGGCCGTAAAATATTTCAATTTCAGTTTTACGGTCGTGATAAACTTCTTACGGCCGTAATCAGCGTTCTGCCTGTTTCTGCCTTAAGGATGTTACGGCCGTAAAAATGAAGGTTACGGCCGTGAATCAAGTTCTGCCTTATTGTTTGATTTCCTGCCTCGGCTCGATCCTTTCGCCTTCTCGGCTCGACCCCAACACGGAACTTGCTCCGTTTTGCACGTAGATCACTATCATATTGTCGATGGCTCGACTTCGCCCTTCGATGCCTGGTCCGGATCACATCACACTCCCTCTCTTGAAAAGGATTCGACCTCGAATCTATTTTTGGTCGACTTTTCAAGCTCCTCCTGCTTTCCTGGGCTCGATGAACATTTTTAAGCTTCGTGCAGTCCTTTAGACTCTTGGGCTGCTTATTCTAGCCAACAAATTTCTGCCCCGTCTTAAATCCATGGCTTGATTTATGTCCCTGCAAAACAGATTTTAAAGAACTGGGGAGGGAATTGTTAGTTCGGTTAAGTGCAAGGCGTGGATCCCCGTACACCAACCTATGTGCAAATAAACTCAATTTGGGGGTGGACTCTCTTTTCTTTTTGCACTCATTCTCTCCTTTTTCTGAGGTCATGGCCTCAACTCTCTTGTTTTCAACTTTCACACCCTCTCCTTTTTCTGAGGTCGTGGCCTCAACACTCTTATTTCTTTTTTCAAACTCACTTTTGATTTTCAATTGATCATTTTGAGCTTCTTTTGGAGATAACGGGACAAGTGTAAATTTCTTCCCACCCTTCACAAATGAATATTGATTCTTAAACCCATCATGCACTACCCTCCTGTCATGTTGCCAGGGTCGCCCCAACAATATATGGCCAACATGCATAGGTACCACGTCACAAACCACCTCATCCTTATAACCCCCGATGGCAAAATTGACCCTAGCCTGCTTATTTACCTTAATCTCTCCCGACTCGGTCAGCCATTGCAACTTATAAGGGTTCAGATGTTTTATCAAGCTTAAACCTAATTTATCAACCAACATTGTACTAACCACATTAGTACAACTTCCCCCGTCAATCATCATACCACAAACCTTTTTACCCACTAGACATCTAGTATGGAATAAATTATCCCTTTGCTCACCAATTTCATCCACCCTGACCTTAGCACTAAGGACACGCCGATTAACAAGTGATTCTTTTTCAGGATAGGTCAATCCTTCCTCATCACTACTACTAGCTCCAACATCCACTAACTTAGGCATTCCCTTAAATTCATTCTCGGAACTAATTTCACCATTATCACGCAAGATCATTAGCTTCCTATTTGGACACTGGGATGCTATATAACCCATATCCAAGCACTTAAAACACTTAATATTTTCAGAAATATTTTTACCTTTCGTTGTAGGCTCCTCCTAACCCTTCGGGTTATGTTCAACGTTGGATTCCTGCTTAGGTTGTGATGTAGGATAAGATTGTGAGTGTCTTGCTACCCCCTTTCGCCTTAGCTGTCTTTCCACCTTCATGGCCATATGCACCATATATTCCAGCTCCACATAATGTTGCAGCTCAATGACATTGGCAATATCTCTATTCAGCCCACTCAGAAACCTAGCCATCGTAGCTTCCCGATCCTCCACCACGTTAGCCCGAATCATTGCCACCTCCATATCCTTATGATAATCTTCTACACTCCTCGACCCCTGAGTCATACCCTGCAGCCTCTGATAAATATCCCTATAATAATGAGTCGGCACAAACCACTTCCTCATTATGGTTTTTAATTCACCCCAACTCTCTACCGGCTCCTCAAGGTTCCTCCTCCTACCCGTAACTGGTTGATCCCACCAAATATTTGCGTAGTCGGTGAATTCAATCACGGCTAATTTCACCTTTTTATTTTCCGAATAATTATTACAATCAAAAATTCGTTCAACCTTTGTCTCCCAATCCAAGTACGCCTCCGGATCACTCCTACCCTGGAACGATGGTAATTTTACTTTAATTTTTCCAAGGTCGTCATCAACAACATCTCTACCCCCACGATGCCTCCTAGCATCACGACGCTCCCTATCATGCCTCCTTTCATTCCTATCTCCTCTATCCCTCCTTCGTATACTACCTAAAGATATACTGCCACTTTCACTGCCCACGTCTTCATTATCCACACCAACCCCACGTCCATTACCTCTCCTAACCCGAGAACCATCATGAGACTGATCCCGAGGTCTCTGTTCACGCTCTGCACCCCTATTCTCCATCTGTGTCATAAACCTTTCAAATTGCGCCCTCATTGCTGCAATATCATCATTACCCTGTTTATTCCTTCTATTCACACCCCTGGGCTGTTTCCTGTCTCCAACAGAAGATGAAGATGTAGAAGCCTCTATATCAGACATTTTTAAGACACGAACAAGGAAATTCGGAATATTTGGAGAATATTTGGGATTTTTTTTTAATCTGCCAGAGAATTGGACTACGAGTATGGCAGAAAAAACGGAACTGGATTTGGACGAAAAACGAACAAGAAAAACACTTTTGAATTTTTGGGACTGACTCTTATGGATCAAACTGGGAAAATATATGACTGACACGAAGAACGCGAAAAACACGAAAAAAAAATCAAGAACGCAAGAATCTGAAATAGATCCAAGCGCCGATACCAGATGATGAGATCCCAGTCGGGGAATCTCGTAGAACACGCGGAATAACGACAATTAAAACCTAGGAAAGATCTAAATCAGAACTGACACAAGACAAACAACGAAAATAAGGATAGAACGACGGTAAAACCTTGACCCGACAATCACGACGCAATTTATGGCGATGCGGATTGAAGAACCAAGATTGATGAACGCCACAAGGACTTGTCAATTTCCTTGATAAGTATCGAATTTGGAAATGCCACAAATATTCTTGCGAATATTTGATAAGTTTGCTGGAAGAACGTCACAAAGATCGGATCTTTGATAAGTTCAAGAAAAAGGGAATAAACTCAACCTCTCAATTTTGGAGAATCCTCTCACAAATTTTATTAATCAACTCAAACTTTTCTTACAATGAATTGAAAAAGCGTATAAATAAGTAAAATAACCTAACATCTAATTTACTCAAAATAGAATTCTAATTAGACTAAAATTCTAAAATAGGAAAATAACCTAAAATAGTAAAAGGAAACGAAATAATTGTAAAATCCGGAATCCCGATTACGGCCGTGAATATATAGCTTACGGCCGTAACGAACATTCTGTCTCAAATTTCAATCAGGTGTTACGGCCGTGATCAACATGTTACGGCCGTAAAATATTTCAATTTCAGTTTTACGGCCGTAATCAGCGTTCTACCTGTTTCTGCCTTAAGGATGTTACAGCCGTAAAAATGAAGGTTACGGCCGTGAATCAAGTTCTGCCTTATTGTTTGATTTCCTGCCTCGGCTCGATCCTTTCGCATTCTCGGCTCGACCCCAACACGGAACTTGCTCCGTTTTGCACGTAGATCACTATCATATTGCTGATGGCTCGACTTCGCCCTTCGATGCCTGGTCCGGATCACATCAGATAGTCATCATAGAAAGGCAACCAAAAATCAAAAGACGAGCAGTGTTAGGGGGAAGTAGTTAGAAGATCCAACCAACCTTGTGTGGAATCCAATACCTCGGAGTCCGGTGGAAGTAATATAGGGGATCGCACACCTGTTAGCAAGGGAAAGGATGTTAACTTATCCATATTACAGGCTGAGGGTGAAGGAACGATATTGGAGAAGGCAAACAGTGATGGGGGAATAATCAAGAAGGAGATAAATGTTGTGGAAAAGGGAAGTACAGTTAAAAAATTGTCAGAGGATGGTAACCATGAGGGGAATAATAAACCCAAAATACTAAATGGAGGAAGGCGGTGGAAAAAACTGGCAAGGAGACTTTGGGGTCCAGCTATCTATTCACTTGGGAAGAGGCTGATGTTGGCTAGTACGGGAGGATCCAGCTCCAAAGGAAAAGTTTACCCATGAAGCAAGAGAAGACTTCCCTGGACAAAGGAGGAACTTGGAGGAGAAAAGAGAGGAAGGATGGAGACCAACTCTGCAGAGATTGAGAATTCACCGGGTAAACTCAAACTGGCGAGTCCTGTGAAGCAGGACCGCCAGATGCAATGAATTGCTTATGTTGGAATGTGCAGGGGCTAGGGAACTCATGCACATTAAACTCGCTTCGGAAATTAATCCATTATCATTCCCCCAATCTCGTTTTCCTATCTGAAACGAGATTGTCTGGAGATAAGGAAACTAGAGTGAGGCTTTCAATGGGGTTTAGTTCAAACTTTGTTGTCGACAGTAGAGGCAAAATCGGGGGCCTCATGCTGTTATGGAACAATGAGTGGGATGTTGTAGCGACCAAGAATTTTTACGCGATTAATAATTATTTTAATAGAAAATCGTGTCGCTACTATTTCACCCATTTTTATTAAGTTAACGCCACGACGTATTCGTATAGCCAAGTCAAGAAATAATCGAGATCGTTCGATTTTAAATTAAATTCCGAATTTCTAAAAATATCTCCATTCTCTTGATTTAAAGTATATTAAGTCCAAGTACTTAATTCAATGTTATCCCAATATTTATTTATACAAAAATTATTTTTATTATTGAAATTAAGAAAATATATGCAAGCATGAGAGGTTCCATTATATATAATAATTATGAGAATCTTAATTTAATAAATATGGAAAAGTATATGAATGAATTATATACTCCATTACATGTAATCATGAAGAGCATAATATTTGTATAAATATGGAAAAGTATATGAATGAATTATATACTCCATTATATGTAATCATGAAGAGTATAATATTTGTATAAATATGGAAAAGTATATGAATGGTTGATAAGACTCCATTATATGTAATCATGAAGAGCATAATATTTGTATAAATATGGAAAAGTATATGAATGGTTGATAAGACTCCATTATATGTAATCATGAAGAGCATAATATTTGTATAAATATGGAAAAGTATATGAATGGTGCTTTACTTTAAGAAAAGGATGTGTTAAAATTAATAGAATTGAATGATTATGTTTACAATATGCCAACTTTATACATCTATTTAAACCCATCTCTTTTACACACAACTCTACACATATACACTTATTTCCAATCTCTTGACAAAATCCACAAGTAAGAGAAATTCAAGGTGGTCAAGAAAGTTTTGGTCCATTTACTACTACACTTCATTTTAATCTTTTAAAAGGTAAGTATATCTTATGTTTTTATGAAAAGTAAGTATGTTTTTATGAAAGGTAAATACACCTTATGTTTTTATGAAAAGTAAGTATGTTTTTATGACAAGTAAGTATATCTTATGTTTTTATGAAAAGTAAGTATGTTTTTATGAAAGGTAAATACACCTTATGTTTTTATGAAAAGTAAGTATGTTTTTATGACAAGTAAGTATATCTTATGTTTTTATGAAAAGTAAGTATGTTTTTATGAAAGGTAAATACACCTTATGTTTTTATGAAAAGTAAGTATGTTTTTATGACAAGTAAGTATATCTTATGTTTTTATGAAAAGTAAGTATGTTTTTATGAAAGGTAAATACACCTTATGTTTTTATGAAAAGTAAGTATATCTTATGTTTTTATGAAAATGTTTGGATCATTGCTATGAAATCAATCTCACAAGATTGTTATGGGTTCCATATGATATGTTTATGATTATGCTAAGGGGACCGGAGTTTAGTAGCGCTACACATAAGAATTCTTGCCATTTAAGTTCGGTAAAATTCTTGTGTCTCCCTATGTTTATGAGTATTTCGATCCTATCCTATGTTATGATGAAAATGATCCATATGCTTTCAAAAGAAAATTTATGCTTGGTATACTTACTGAGATTTTATAAATCTCACTCCACGATATTTACCATTTTCAGATAATTGAAGGTTCAAGGCGGTCAACATGGAAGTGGCAAAAGTGGTTAAGATTGATGAGATAATTATGTTGAACTTTATGTAAAAAAATTATGTTCTATTTTTATTCACAAATAAAATTATGGGATTCTAATTATTCTTTTGAATAATTTTACATTTCTATTTAAGTCTCGATAATATGATATGAGTCACTTTTAGTGGCACTCGAATGGTCGAGAATTCGGGTCGTCACAGTTGGTATCAGAGACAAGAGTTTTAAAAACGATTCTGTAGATTTTTGAAATTTTATTTCTTAAAAAAAAAAAAAAAAAAAAAAAAAACACTATTCACGTGAACAGTAAAACGACGTGCTATTCATGATGAACAGTGAACGAAATCACTATTCAATTAAAAAAAAAATTTGAATTTTCACATGTCAAGTATGGTTATGATTTTGAAAAGTATGATGAAATTTGATGTGCGAATTTCAAGGACAAAATTCATTTTAAGTAATGGAGTTTGTAATGTTCTGAAAATTTTATGGAATATAATTAGTTAGTGATATGATTTTTATATTGATGTCTTTGATAAATTTCTAGAAGTTCGGGGACTAAAGGAAAATAAGATTTGACGATAAAATTTTATTTGGGTTAATTAGGCCCAATCTTATGTAAAGATGCGAAATGATTAATAATAATTTTTTTTTTAAATATTTTAACTCATCACTCTACTATGTCACTCTCCACGTATTGACTCCTCGAACCAGGTATGTTATATGCTTTGCAAGTCATTTACGATTTTATTAAGACATGTTAAGTATGAAATATTCATATGTTATGAATCTTTAAGTGAAATATACATGTTGAGTATGGTATGAATTGATAGAAGCCTAAATTTTAATTTATTCATTTTAATGTAGAATCATGAGACATAGAGGATATTGATATGAATTTTGGTTCATATTAAGCTTAGTAAGATTGACTCAATTAGAAATTAAGTTGGGTTGTAACTTTGGCCCAAAATATATGGAATAATATATTAAACAAACAAAATTGATAATGAATTGTACAATAATTTATCCCTTTATCACTACCTTTGTGTAAAAACAAGGGAAAAACTGTGGATGGTTATTAGTACTTCCTCTTCAAGTTTCAATTTTCGGTTCAATAATTTATCCCTTTATCACTACCTTTGCTTAAAAGCAAGGAAAAACTGTGGATGATTATTGGTACCACTCTTCAAGTTTCAATTTTCGGTTCAATAATTTATCCCTTTATCACTACCTTTGCTTAAAAGCAAGGAAAAACTGTGGATGATTATTGGTACCACTCTTCAAGTTTCAATTTTGAAAAAAAAAAAAAAAATATGATTTACGAATGATTTTCAAAATAATCTTTGTCGTCAAGTTTAGAAATGATGAGCCCTAAATGGACTTTGCATAATTGATTTTAGACATGGCACTAAGTATGAGAAGTCAACAGAAAGGACTAGATAATATTTTCGAATTATTCATCGTTTAGATTAAACGAGAAATAGAAAGTCAGTTTTATGAAGTTATGATGAGATGTTGAGATTATAAGTGATATGATTTTATTGAGATTTTTATGAGAAGAATTATGAAGTTTGAGATTTAAAGTTTAGGCTCTTAATTATTGAGAAATAAGGACTTGATATGGTGATATTAGAAATTATGATTTGAAATTTCTATGTTGAGAAATTATGAATTGATTTTCTGGAATATTTATGATGATATTGAAGTTTGATGAAATTGTGATCAAATGTACAATTAGTTATTATTGTGAGTTATGAAGTATGCTTACGATTTGGATAAGTCCAAATTTCAAAGGAAAACTCTGCCTAGAATTTTATCGTTTGGAGTTAAGAGCATAGTATGGTATGCAATCACTAAGAGAATTGAAGTTAGACATACAAGTTCATTTACATCACAAACGAGATTTAGTAGATGATAACAGAGATATTATTATTTTCTCATAAGGAGAACACACAAGAGTCACCCTAGAAAGGAAATACATGAAAACACGCAAAAGCAAAAGAAAGCAACATGGGAAATTCCTCAAATTGAGAGATGTGTTTCCGGAGTAGCCGTATCCTACCACCTCTGACCTTTTGAGGAAATAAAGAAACCTTCAAAAAGGTGTGTTTCGAGAGTAAGAATACTCCGTAATCTACCACCTGGAACCTTTGAGGTACACACAAGATTTAAACATTAAGGAAAATACTAGGAAATTAGAGGGGTGTCTCGAGAGTAAGAATACTCCGTACTCTACCCCCACCTATTCTAAGATTCATAAAGTTAAGTTTACATTAACCGGACTCCATTTTCGCTTGATTCCCCTTCCTTGCGACCAATCTATCTTAACCCCTGCTGGATCTTGTATTGAGATATATGACTGCAGCTTATCCAGTAGTTCATCAATAGTAGGAGCAGAAATAAGGAGTCTTCTGGAAAATGGAGAGATGAATCCCTGTTCCACAGCATAATCAAGAAAGGTTAACAAGCCATCAAAGAAATTGTTAACATTCAGAAGCCCAATAGGCTTAGTATGGAGATCTAGTTGAGCCCACGAGGTAATGTTAAAGATTTCTTCTAAGGTACCAAAACCTCCGGGCAGGGCTATAAAGGCATCAGAACCATATAGCATACAAGTTATGCGTTCATGGATGGATAAGGTTTGAACTTCATGCCCTCGTGTTTTTCCTGCAACATCTACCAAAGGGACAGGTATGACACCGATTACTTTTGATTTCTCTGCAAGAGCAGATTGGGAAACACAACCCATTAGACCACTGCTACCACCCCCATACACAAGAGTGATACCTTTTTCCCCCAGTTTCTTTCCAAGATCTACGGCCGCTTCTAGATAACTGAAGCCTTTCCCCACTTTTGATCCACAAAATACACAAATAGTTTTGATCTGTCGAAGTTTTGGTGCTTCCATCTTTGATAGTATAGAAGAGAAAACTTACGAAGAAGATGTGATTTTGGAATGCCTGAACTATGAAATATGTTTGGCTATTTAAAGCCGGAAAAACTTACTGTTTTTCATTGATTCTGAAAAAGTAAAGATTTACTTTTGACAAAATCGGCCAACTTTTGACTGTTTTACCAAAGATATCACCTTTCGGTGATTTATTTCCAGCTTTATCAAACCTCGAGAAAGGAAAATATATTTATTTCCAGCTTTATCAAAACTCGAGAAAGGAAAATATATTTTATTTCCAAAACGCGTGAAAGAAAACAGCAAAATATTTTAAATGTGTATCAAGAGATTTACCTTATATCATTGATGAACTGCCAGAAGCCTCATTTTGTAAAACAGACTGGCAAACAGGATCTTTTGCTATTATATTTTGGAGACTATAACGATTTTTGTCCCCGTTAAACTGAGCGTATAAGGAGAAAAGTTCACGTTGCACATAACCACTTGGGTGCGTCTCAAGAGTCAGTCGAATATCATCCAAAGACTCCTTACTCAGTCCACCCTTTATGAATTTGATTTTATCATCCCGATTAGTAGAAGAATATCCTACTGTTTTGCAACGAGTATCACAGTTCCAACGAGCACATTTGTAGCAACCATTCAGCCTTTTTGCTCTTCGTTTCTTTGCGAAGGTGCTTTTGCCTAAACCAGGCATGTGCTTTGTAAATGTCATAGGTAATTCACCAGATAGTCGAACCTTTGCTTCGATCAACCAGCGAACATCTTCTGAAACACCATGAGCCATCAGCAACTTCAATCTTTCGAGTCTTATTCGATAAATTTTCCTCAGATCATTCATTGGAAGACTGGAATAATACTTGCGAATGTTTGTAAGAATGATATCCATGTTTTGATGGATCTAACCTCTTCCCAGCATGAACTATTTAAAAGCATTAAGGATCGGAGGAAATCCGCGTGATATTGATTCCAGCAAGAAAGCGCGGAATAGAATAATGGAAAAGAGGGAACAAGAGTTATGCGCCGTTTACTTTCTTGATAAAAGGAAGATTTGATGATGACGGGATTTGAGATATGGAATATTTTCTTGGATTTTTGGGTACTGATATTTTGATATAATAATCAAGGTATAGAAATAATACGGGGATACGTGAAAGTGAAATAAGGACTGTATTGAATCAGGATTAATAAGTTTGTGCAAGTGAAAGGAATACCTTACGGGAAATGTTATGATATTTGAGTTAAGAATTTTAATTATTTGGGAGATATTTGTTTATTGAATTTTGCAGAAATTTTGGGTTACAAATATTGGAAAGATAAACTGATGATTATGTTGATATGTGAATAACATGTTTGGGTATATTACATAGAGAATATTCAGGTAATCGTTTTAATTATTTTGGGATATTTGGTGATAAGAAGAAATGACAAATTATTATGGTATGATATGTTAGTAAAAATTTATTGAAATTTTAGAGATATTAATACGAATATTTGAGGTTACATGATACGATGATAAGTGACAGGTTACATGAGTACTACAAGATATGATGAAATATCACATACGATTGGGAATTTTCATTTTGATTCAGAAGAATTTATGAGTAGACATATGTCTATTATTGATAGAAAAGTTCATGTCTTAAGAAAACAAATTGATGCATTTAGTCAAAGTCCAGTGGGTTAAATATGGTTGGGTTAAATATGGTAGCGATGATGCTACATAAGAAGAAGAAGAGATTCTGATTAAGTGTTCAGAAATCATAAGATCAAGTAAGTTTAATTTCGAGGACGAAATTATTTTAAGGGGGTAAGTTTGTAGCGACCAAGAATTTTTACGCGATTAATAATTATTTTAATAGAAAATCGTGTCGCTACTATTTCACCCATTTTTATTAAGTTAACGCCACGACGTATTCGTATAGCCAAGTCAAGAAATAATCGAGATCGTTCGATTTTAAATTAAATTCCGAATTTCTAAAAATATCTCCATTCTCTTGATTTAAAGTATATTAAGTCCAAGTACTTAATTCAATGTTATCCCAATATTTATTTATACAAAAATTATTTTTATTATTGAAATTAAGAAAATATATGCAAGCATGAGAGGTTCCATTATATATAATAATTATGAGAATCTTAATTTAATAAATATGGAAAAGTATATGAATGAATTATATACTCCATTATATGTAATCATGAAGAGCATAATATTTGTATAAATATGGAAAAGTATATGAATGAATTATATACTCCATTATATGTAATCATGAAGAGTATAATATTTGTATAAATATGGAAAAGTATATGAATGAATTATAGACTCCATTATATGTAATCATGAAGAGCATAATATTTGTATAAATATGGAAAAGTATATGAATGGTTGATAAGATTCCATTATATGTAATCATGAAGAGCATAATATTTGTATAAATATGGAAAAGTATATGAATGGTTGATAAGATTCCATTATATGTAATCATAAAGAGCATAATATTTGTATAAATATGGAAAAGTATATGAATGGTTGATAAGACTCCATTATATGTAATCATGAAGAGCATAATATTTGTATAAATATGGAAAAGTATATGAATGGTTGATAAGACTCCATTATATGTAATCATGAAGAGCATAATATTTGTATAAATATGGAAAAGTATATGAATGGTGCTTTACTTTAAGAAAAGGATGTGTTAAAATTAATAGAATTGAATGATTATGTTTACAATATGCCAACTTTATACATCTATTTAAACCCATCTCTTTTACACACAACTCTACACATATACACTTATTTCCAATCTCTTGACAAAATCCACAAGTAAGAGAAATTCAAGGTGGTCAAGAAAGTTTTGGTCCATTTACTACTACACTTCATTTTAATCTTTTAAAAGGTAAGTATATCTTATGTTTTTATGAAAAGTAAGTATGTTTTTATGAAAGGTAAATACACCTTATGTTTTTATGAAAAGTAAGTATGTTTTTATGACAAGTAAGTATATCTTATGTTTTTATGAAAAGTAAGTATGTTTTTATGAAAGGTAAATACACCTTATGTTTTTATGAAAAGTAAGTATGTTTTTATGACAAGTAAGTATATCTTATGTTTTTATGAAAAGTAAGTATGTTTTTATGAAAGGTAAATACACCTTATGTTTTTATGAAAAGTAAGTATGTTTTTATGACAAGTAAGTATATCTTATGTTTTTATGAAAAGTAAGTATGTTTTTATGAAAGGTAAATACACCTTATGTTTTTATGAAAAGTAAGTATATCTTATGTTTTTATGAAAATGTTTGGATCATTGCTATGAAATCAATCTCACAAGATTGTTATGGGTTCCATATGATATGTTTATGATTATGCTAAGGGGACCGGAGTTTAGTAGCGCTACACATAAGAATTCTTGCCATTTAAGTTCGGTAAAATTCTTGTGTCTCCCTATGTTTATGAGTATTTCGATCCTATCCTATGTTATGATGAAAATGATCCATATGCTTTCAAAAGAAAATTTATGCTTGGTATACTTACTGAGATTTTATAAATCTCACTCCACGATATTTACCATTTTCAGATAATTGAAGGTTCAAGGCGGTCAACATGGAAGTGGCAAAAGTGGTTAAGATTGATGAGATAATTATGTTGAACTTTATGTAAAAAAATTATGTTCTATTTTTATTCACAAATAAAATTATGGGATTCTAATTATTCTTTTGAATAATTTTACATTTCTATTTAAGTCTCGATAATATGATATGAGTCACTTTTAGTGGCACTCGAATGGTCGAGAATTCGGGTCGTCACAGATGTGCATATCAGGTCTTTCTCTAAAGGTCACATTGATACAATCATCAGCAAAGGTGGAGGCCTTCCATGGCGATTTACTGGGTTTTACGGAGAACCTGTCTCCAATAATAGGGAACACTCATGGGAATTACTGAGAAAGGCATAAGGGGATGTGTGATTTCCCCTAAATATACGATGGTGACTTCAATGAAAAAACAAGCATGGACGAGAGGCTGGGGAGCGAATCCAGATCAAGCCAACTTTGCGAACACTTTAGAAGAGCACTGGTTGATTGTGAATTGCTGGACCTGGGTTCAGCTGGCCCGAAAATGACATGGAATAATGGCAGGACAAGTACTGTACCCATTCAGGCACGGTTGGACATAGTCGTTTGTAACTTGTCATGGATGGATCTCTTCCCCTAAATAGAGGTTTTGAATCTACAGTTTCTGAGGCCGGACCACAAATCAATCCTCATCAAATCGACGTGCGATATTAGTCGGACTACGAACGAAAATTGGCCAAAACAAAGAAGGTTTGAACCTCTTTGGATTACTGAAGAGGGCTATCAAAATGTTTTTGAGAATTTATTTGGAGGAATTCTCGATAGAGAAGAGGGTAATGATCCATTTGGAAAGCTACAGAGGTCTTTTGGAGGGCGTCTCGAAAAATTGGCCAACTGGAGTAAATTTGAGCTTAGAAGCAGGAAAAAAAACCCTTGCGCAGTGCATGAGGAGAAAGGACCAGATTCTTAGCTCCAACAATTCTGGTCAGGCCATGGAAGAGGTTAAGGCCTTAGATGAGAAGATAGCCTCAATTAACAGAAGGAAAGAAGAATATTGGAGACAAAGGGCTAGGGTGGACAGGCTAGGGGGGGCTGCAATACTAAGTTCTTTCACAGAAGGGCTTTAAAAAGAAGAAGGAAGAACTACATTCACAGACTAAGGAGGGAAGATGGGACTTGGATGGGGGACGAAGACATGATTGTTGACCATATTGAGGGATTCTTCTTTGAGCTCTTCACAAGTTCTAAGCCTGAAGATGATGTTCTGGAGACTGGGGCCCTTCATATCCAAAAACATCTCTCTGCAGACAATTCCCAGGCCTTGCTTGAGCCATTCACCATGGATAACATTAAGGATGCACTGTTCAGCATCGGGGCAAACAAAGGGCCTGGGCCAAATGGCTTCCATGCCCTCTTCTTTCAAAATCATTGGGAGGTCCTCAAACACCAAATTTCCACAGCCTGCTTGAAAATCCTCAATGAAGGCCATCTATCCGCTCAGTCAACCAGACCATTTTCGTTCTGATCCCAAAGAAATTAGCCCTGGAGAACATCTCTGAATTCCGACCTATCTCTTTATGCAGTGTTCTTTATAAAATTATTTCTAAGTGTATATTGCTTGTAGATTAAAAATTGTATTACCTTATCTGATCTCTGACTCGAGTGCCTTTGATTTAGATAGACTCGTCGTGGACAACACTATAATAGCCTTTGAAATGCTTCATTCTATGAGCAAGCGGAACAATGGAAACAAAGGATACATGGCCCTCAAGCTTGACATGAGTAAAGCGTACAACCATATTGAATGGAGCTTCATAAAGACAGCCATGACTAAAATGGGATTCCCTACACTTTAGATTACTCGCATCATGGATTGTATCTCGACATCTGAAATTGCTTTTAACATCAACGGTCATGTCTGAGGTAAAGGTACCCCCCTCTCATGGGCTTAGGCAAGGCTGCCCCATCTCGCCATATTTGTTTATTTTGTGCACTGAAGCCTTATCCTCGAGTTTACAGGCTGCGGTTTCCAGAGGGGACCTTGTGGGAATGAGATGCAGACGTGGTGGACCACAAGTTAGCCACCTGTTTTTTGCAGATGATTCCATTCTTTTTTCGTGAGCTGAAATTGAGGACTCAAAGGTTGTCTTGGATCTTATCAAACTTTATGGGGCTGCATCCGGTCAAATGGTGAAAATGATGAAAACTAGCATCTCTTTTAGACCTAACGTGCCTATGGATCGGCAAAACGCTATTGGTGACACTCTTCGTCTCCCTCTATGTCGAAGCATGATATCTACCTCGGCCTCCCTACCTTAGTTGGGAGAAACAAGAAGAAAACCTTTGGGGCCATCAAGGACAAAATCTGGAAAAAGGTTCAATGCTAGTAGCACAACCTCTTCTCAAATTTAGGAAGAGAAATTTTGATCAAAGCGGTCCTCCAAGCCATTCCTACCTATGTTATGAGTGTCTTCAGGATTCCAATTGGTCTGTGCAATGTTATTCGGGGAATCATCTCTAAATTTTGGTAGGAGGCCAACCCGAAGATAAAGAATGATAAGATCCCAATCGGGGAATCTCGACAAAAACGCGGAATAACGAAAATAAAACGTATGAAAGATCCAGATTCAGCCAAACAAACACAAGAGCACAATAATTAAAATACAGGAAAGATAAAAATGACGAAAAACCTTGACCCAAGGCCAAGATTCACGACGCGAAGATTGGCGATGCGAAATCGAGATCCAAGGTTTTCAAAACATCACAATGACCTGTCAATTTCCTTGATAAGATTCTAATTGGAAACGCCACAAATATTCTCGCGAATATTTGATAAGTTCAAGCCACAAATATTTTCACAATATTTGATAAGTTGGATTTGTTCTCGAAGAACACCAAAGGGACTCTTCAACCTTTCAATTGGAGAAAACTTTCTCAACTCAAATTCAATATTTTCAAAACTAAACGGTCTTTTATAATCATGAAAATGAATATAAATAAGAAAAATAACCTAACCGCTAATTGGGCTCAAAATAGAATTTTAATTAAATTAAAATACTAAAATAGGCAAATAACTTAAAAACGGAAAAATAATCAAGAAAACGCGAAAATCCGAAAAAATCAGATTTACGGCCGTGATGAACTCATTTACGACCGTAAATGACTTTCTATTTAAGACTTACGGCCGTAACTATGAAATTCTGTAATTCTTCCTTTAAACTCGAGGCGGAGTTACGACCGTGAGGATTATTCTTTACGGCCGTAATGAAGGTTCTGCTCAAATTTGTGATAACTGTGTTTCAGCCGTAACTTCCACTCTTACGGCAGTAATATGACTTCTGCACATTTTTTTCTCTGAACTTCGATTCCTTGATTCGGCTTGATCCTTTCTTCCTCCCGACTCGACCCCAACACGGAACTTGCGCCGTTTTCCATGTAGATCACCGTTATACTGCCTATGGCTCGACTTTGCCCTTCGATGCCTGGTCCGGATCATATCAAAGAAGCTCCATTGGATTGACTGGAGAACCATGATGTGATCCAGACCACGGATACAAACCCGCACAAAGATCCGTTGAAGATCAAAGGAGGACCGATGACTCGATTGCAAGCAAAGAGGGCCAAGGAAGCAATGGACAAGTTAGTTCAAGAAACAATGGCCAAAACAATGTTCGTGTCATCGAAAGAAGCAAGTTTCATGTTGGGGCCGAGCCAAAACGACGAGTGGATCAACCTCATCCAAGCCGTCGAAGAAGATTACCAAAATTTGGGAATTACGGCCGTAATTCAACATTCTCACGGCCGTAATCAACGTTCTGCTTAAAACTGAATTTTTGAATAAATTAAGGTTTACGGCCGTAAAGGTTAATATCACGGCCGTAAGGAAGTTACAACAAAAGAAGGAAGTGAAGAGAAGGACCTCGTTGTTAGGGAAGAAGATTTGGAGATGATATACCATGAGTACAAGGATCCATATCTTGTACTTGGTGAAACTAACATTCCCCACCCTATTTTGCTTAAATCTTTCTTGCAGGTTGAATATACTTGGAGATTTGAGCCACTCCACATATGGCCAAGGAAGTTCATATTTCGACTCTTCCATCCAATTCAAGTATTAGAATGCTATTGGTTGATCCTATGTAATGGCGGCAAAAATTTTCCTTTTGATCCAGGCGGTGCGCTGAAACACCATGAACCAAGATATGATTCGGGACGAATCATCTTGAAGAAGGGGAGAATGATGTGATCCGGGATAGGAGCTCAAAGGAGAAGTCAAGTCATAGACGACGCAACAACATTCGACATAGAAAAATGAACAATTTCCATGTTGGAAGCTAGTCGAGACGACGAGTGGATCAACCTCATTCAAGCCGACGAAGAAAATTGTGAAATCACAAATTCACGGCCGTAACATACATTACTCACGGCCGTGACTTACAGTGTCATGGCCGTAATGAAGTCTCTGTTGAAATTATGAATTTGGGGGAAAAAGGACTTACGGCCGTAAATCAAGGCTCACGGCCGTAATTGAGAATCAGAAAGCTTCTTACGGCCGTAAAAGAACACAATACCAATAGTTAAACATCTCATCTGGAAAATCCTCAAAAGAGCCATCCCTACAGAGGAAAACCTCAATTTAGACACATTCCGGCCTAGCTGGTCTGCCCAAGGTGTGGTGGAAAGGAAACCTATGTTCATGTTTTTGTTGATTGTCCATTGTCGAAAACCTTTTGGAAACATTTGGGGATGTGGAATCTTTGGAAGAATACTTTGCATGTTGGCCAGGAAGTTGATTTCATTGAGATTTTGGCTAGTTTGCTCATCCGGTCCCTAGCACCTTTGACGGAAAAAATCTGTGTTTGTCTGTGGTCTTTATGGAAAAACAGGAATGAGGTCAGACACGGGGGGAAGTCCTTCGACATAGAATATTTGAGCTGGGGGGTCGAAAGGCAGATCTGGGAGTTCAAGGAAGCTAAGGAAAAGACTTGCACTAATAGGAGGGAGATGAAGAACTGCAATGCAAGATAGACTGGGATTTCGTCGAACTCTGATGGACTTACCTTGGCAACGGATGCAACGGTCCATTAGGAGGAAGGCTTTATTGGTCTTGGGGGATGGCTAAGGGATGACAATGGTGTGGTGCATGTAGCTTTCTCTGTCCGTGTTCGTAGTTTTACTGATGCGATAACCGCCGAAGCACTAGCCATCAAAGAAGGTATCATTTTTTCTCTTGAAAGACGACTCCCACTTAAGGCAGTAGAGAGTGATGCCCTCAATGTGATCAAAGGTTTGAACTCGCATGATAGATTCAATCCATATGCCAGCACTCTTTGTGATATTTGTAATCTTCTGATTAGTAGTAGTTGTGGCTCTTGTTATTTTATCCCTCGAGAGAGGATTTGGGTACCCACAAGCTAGCTGAATTTGCTATTTTTACTACATGCAATCAGTTATGGACGATTGTATTCCTAGATTCATCTCCCCTCTCCAAACCTCTGGGGAATGAACTTTGTATTTTGTTTGAATGCATAAGCCCATTTAAAAAAAAAACATTGAAAATGGATTTTCCATGAAAAAAGCAAGGCTGTCAAACGGATTTTAGCTGCGTTCGATAGCGATGGTGGAATTTGGATGAAAAAAAGGAATTTCAAGGAATTGAATTCCTGGAAATTGAAAGTTTAATATGTTTAATTTTATTTTATTTTTTGACAAATTAATGTGTTTGATTGATTTAATTTTCAACTTTTGTTTTTCGATTGACATTATTTTTCATGGCAAATAAAGTAAAATTTAGCTATTTTAAGTTTAAAAAATATATCTTTTTTTATTTTCTCACATATTTGTACTTGATAATAATAAGATTAATTTTTTAAAAAAAATAAATTAATTAACAACAAAAAGGACCAAACGTGACGAAATTGATAAAATATTTTTCCATGAAAAATAATTTCACCTCCCCCTTGAAATTGGAATTCCTTGAAAACAATGAATTTGAGTTGATTTAACCCATGTCAAGAAAATAAATTCAATTGAAAAACTTGACAATCAAACTTGTCAAAGTTGGAAAATTAGGTTAAAATTCACATTTTCCATTAATAAACTTGGCAATCAAACGCAATCTTAAGTTTGATTGAGAAAAATGTTGGAATGGAAAACATTTTTCACCAAATGTTGGAGACAAGATTCTGCTTTCGGTTTTGCCACCACCATTCAATAATTGAGTAAACGTTCAGATAAAAAAAAAAAAAATTGAGTAAACGTGATATTAAAAACTAAAAAGTATTTTTGATGTGGAGTTTAAGGCCCCATGGGGACAAGTGTCCACCCCTATTGGTGGCTCTCCTGACACGCAATCCTGAATCCTCACCCGCCATTTGGGCCGGGTTGAGTGAAGGAGTTAACTGTTCTGTTCAAGTAATAATTATAATAAAACAGAATAAAGAAATCAGCACTACAGAGTCGGGGTAAATAATAGTACAAGTATGCAATGTAGTTTTTTTTATTGTACTTGCCCTAAACATTGCTCTGTAGGAATTTCTGATGCGTCGATGTAGAATACGATTAATTTGAGCCGAAACAAAGGTCCTTGGTAAAGAAATATAGCCTACATATTTCAATTTTCATAAATGCAGCTTACATAAATGATAATAAAACTATAATCACGAGTAATCCTGCTTCATTATAGTTACAACATTTAAATAAATAGATCGTGTTCAGAGAGTAAGCATTCTACTCATCTTTGATCCCTTTCAAGAACTTGAGAACATTGAGCATAGTAGGACGATTGATCGGGTTCTCAGAAAGGCAAAGCACTGCAATCTGCAAGGTCTGAAGCATCGCCTGCTTAGAATCGGCATCAAGAATCGATAGATCGAGTACATCGACGGCCTGACAATTCTTGATTTTCTGGAACACCCATCCGACCAAGTTGCCTCCTTCAATGTCTTTGAAAACAGGTCCTGTTGGCTCCTTTCCGGTCAGTAACTCCAGAAGAATCACCCCAAAACTATAGACGTCCCCCCTTGTAGTCGACTTCCAGCTCTGCCCATACTCCGGAGGAATATACCCAAACGTACCAGCAATTTCGGTGCTTACATGAGTCTCACAAGCACTTATTAGTCTTGCCAGCCCGAAATCAGCCACTTTTGGCTCGAAATCTTCATTGAGTAAGATATTGCTAGCCTTAATGTCCCGGTGAATTATGTGGGGAATGAAGCCGTGATGAAGAAAAGCTAGCCCCCGTGCAGCACCTATTGCAATTTTGAAACGCTTGCTCCAGACCAATAAATCAAGAGTCCCAGCATGGTTTCTTAGCCACTGATCCAAGCTTCCATTAACCATGTACTCATAAACAAGAACTTTCTCCTCCCCATTAGAGCAGTAGCCAAACAAGGGAACAAGATTTCTATGTCTCACTTTGCCCAGAGTTTCCATCTCGGCAATGAATTCTCTTTGACCCTGTGATTTGGATCCACTTAGCTTCTTAACTGCAACTTTTTTCCCACCAGGCAAAGTGGCTTTGTAGACAGTTCCAAATCCTCCATCTCCGATTATGTTCGCCTTGGAAAAATTGTTAGTGGCTTCAGCAATGTCGACCGAGGTCAATTTTAAAAGAGGCTGCTCGAACATGGCTATATTGATGCTTAGTGGCTCTTTTGATCTGCAGCTACTTGAGAAAAAGAGATTTTGATCATCAGAGCTATTCACCTTGCTATCGACTATTTCCTCATGATCATTTCTACCGCCCCCGTGAAAACATATCCTCAACACAATAACCGCTGAAAGAGTGATCAACACCATTATAACCATACCCGACACCAGAAACCAAACATTTAACAGAGGAGATTTTCGGCCAAAGCTCTTCAGAGGGCACCTTAGACCCACAATTCCGCCACAGAGATTCTTGTTCCCAGCTAGTGAAGCTTTTGTTAGGTTGCTGCATATCCCATTACTCGGAATACGTCCCTCCAATCTGTTATCAGAAAAATTCAAGAAAGCCAAATTCTGAAAGCCACAAATTTCATCAGGAATCTGTCCAGATAGTTCATTCCCTGAGATATCTAAATACTCAAGTTGCTTAAGATTTCCAATCTCTGGTGGAACTTCACCACTAAAACCATTTCTGTGAAGATCCAAGAATGTCAAATATGACATGTTTCCCAAAGATTTTGGCAAGAACCCACTAAAGACATTGCAACTCAAGTTCACAATTTCAACTCTCGATGCTACAGATTTCTTGAAGAGTTCATCTAAAGGACCAGACAACTTGTTCTGCTGAACATAAAAGCCCACAAGATTTACCATACTCGAAAGCGATGCGAGGAGCCCACCAGTCAGTGCATTAGAGCTCAAATCTAAATGAGAAAGCCCTTTCAAGTTCCCAAAACTAGTTGGAAGTGAACCAGTTAACATATTGGTAGTCAAATTCAGTTTCACCAAGCCATTTAATTGACCAAGGCTTTCAGGAATTGAGCCCGTAAGCTTGTTATTTCCTAAGTACAAGCCTTGCAGCAGAACAGAGTCGCCGAATTCCTGAGGAATATTACCTGTCAGCAAGTTTTCAGACAGATCCAAAGTCGTGAGATTAGGTAACTGTGCTAAAGATCTCGGAATCTCCCCGGAGAGCATGTTGTTGTTCAGCAAAAGATCCACCACTACCACACAGCTTCCAAGTTCTTCGGGGATCGAACCAGTCAATCTGTTAAATGAAAGATCATAGACTCCGTGATGCTGAACATAGCTTGAATCAGGAATATCAAAAATCTGGTGAAAATACTTCGACCTCTTGGAGGGAATATTCCCTTGGAGATTATTGTAAGAGAGAACCAAGCATTGTAACAGAGATAGATCTGAGAGTTCCTCCGGAATGGAGCCATTAAGACTATTGTTCCCCAGATCAAGTGTTGCAAGTGCAGTACAGTTTCCAAGCTCGACGGGAATAGATCCTTCAAGAAAATTCGAGTTCAAATTTAACACAGAAAGAGAGCTCAATTTTCCGATTTCCTTGGGAATTGTACCGCTCAAGTGATTATTACTAACAACAATGCTCTCGCATGATACAGCATTTCCAATCTCCATTGCAAGGGTGCCCTCTAAGTGATTATTAGCAGCAGAAAACTCAATCAAACTCTGTGAACTCCACAGACTCGACGGAATAACACCCGTGAAATTATTAGAATCCAATTCAAGAACCATCAAGGGGAGCACAGAAAGATAATCTGGTATAGAACCAACTATCTGATTATCAAACAAAACTAACTGCGTTAAATTACTACATTTCGCAAAAGTATCATCAATATTCCCAGTGAGAAAATTATGGTCAAGCTCAATCTCTGCAAGTGAAATAGCATTGCAAAGCTCTTTGGGAATCTCACCAGTCAACAAATTGCTGCCCAAACTTATGTGACTCAACAAAGAACAATTGCCAATCTCTGCAGGAATTCGCCCAGAAAATTCATTGTTTGAAAGCAATATAGAATCAACCTGGTTCCATTTGCCAAGCCAGAAAGGCAATGGACCTGAAAGCTGGTTCTTTTCAGCAGAAAACGTCATCAATGGCAACTCTGAAAGCTCTTCAGGCAAATCCCCAGAAAGAGAATTGAAAGAAAGCAGCAAAATTTGTAAGTTTTTACACTTGCCGAGCTCAGAAGGTATGGTACCATTAAGATCAGCATCAACAAGATTCAATATAGTCAAATTTTGAAGCTCACCAATGGCTTTCGGAATTGGACACTTGAATGGGTTATTAGACAGGTCAAGCTTGCTTAATGATTTCAATTTCGAGATTGTTAGCGGTACAGGGCCGTCGAAAAAACAAGAAGGCGATGAAAAAACTTCAAGCTTCGAGAGATTGCCAATCTCCGGCGGAAATTGACCAGAAAAATGGTTGTTTCCGAAGTAAATCTCAGTGAGAGAAGTAAGTTTTCCAATTTCCGGCGGAATGCTGGATGATAAAGAGTTATTCGACACATCAAAAGAGGATAAAGCCTGAAGTTTAGTGAAGAGACTTGTAGAAAGCGCGCCTGAGAGAAAATTATTTCCAAGAGCGAGAATTTGAAGTTGAGTCAAGTTTCCAATATGGGGTGGGATTTTCCCGGTGAGGGCATTGCCAGAAAGGTCGAGAGAAGAAAGATTTACCAAGTTTCCGAGTTCGGAGGGTATTTTTCCGGTGAAGAAGTTGGGCCCGAGTCTAAGAGTTTGTAGCTGCGTCAACTTGCCCAGTCCACTTGGTAACTCTCCAGTCAATTGATTTCTCCCCAAGTCCAGAATTTTTAGTCCTTTCAGGAAAGCTATATTTGGTGAAATTTCACCGTAGAACTGATTTGCAGATAGGTCGAGCACGGTAAGGCAGCTCAGAGAGAAAATGGAAGTGGAGATGGGTCCAACGAGAGTGTGAGTCGATAGAATGAGTGAGACAACTCGATTGTCTTCACAGGAAACACCATCCCATTCACAATGCGAAGTTGCAGCAGTCCACGAAGACAGAATTTCAGGGTTTCTCAAAGAGTTTTTGAACAAAAACAGAATTTTTCTTTCTGGGCTTTCAAAATTCTGCTCCGAAACAGCACTTGAAGCAAACACACAAACCATCAACACCAAGAAAACACACTGTAGAACCCTAAACGCCATTGATCAAATTCGTCAAGATTTTTTACAACAAAACGTAAAAACTGATATAAAAATGCTGTAGAAGTAGAGTTCAGTGCACATAATACAACATTGCAATAGTGTCTGTAAATGCATTTGATATAGGGGAGATCAGAGAGAGAAAGAGGTACGGTTTGTTGGGAACATGAAGAGTTGGTACTGGTACTGGTACTGGTATTGGTACACGCAATGGGAGTTTGAAGTTTGAACGTCGATGAACGGCGTCGTTTAGCAAAGGTGGGATTTTCCAGTTCCTAAAGTATGGTAGATCGATACTCCATTATTTGATTAGTCATGTTCCTTATGTATAGGTATTCTACATCATTGACTGGAGTTTATTACTAGAAATTTTTCCAAATTACACATCCAAATGATACGAAAAGCGTGGCGTTTGTCAGACTCAAAAGACGCTCGAGTAATTAACCTGTTCAGGAGAATCTTCAGAAGCAGGGCTTTTTTCGTCATTACAATAAAGAAGGATAACGATTTTTTAAAAGAAAAGAGAAAAAAGTGGGAGCCCATGGGCCTGAAAAGAGCCCAAGATGGAACTTTCTCTCACTAGGAAACAAGAACGAAATCATGGAGCAAAAGTCGAAAGTATATTTCTTTAAGAAAATTACACTCACCTTTATTTTTAAAAATTCAAATTCATAAACAAGATCAAAATTAAATAAATTCAAAAATCAAGGGTTAGATAAATTTTTAATTTTAATACTACTAAAAATAATATCAAATTAAAATAAATTCATCAAACAACATCACTATTTCAAATCCTAAATTTCTTTCATTTCACCCCCAAAACACAAACAAACCGTCTGAGTCTCTCTTCACCCACCCAAACCATTATCCAACGGTGGTGGCAACGGCACTTTCAAAAATTGCACAAATCACTCCATGCACAACTGTAACCCGTAATCTCTTTTCCATGGCGGCCTTCTGCATCTTCGCGAAGATGATGTCACGACAGCGCCCCGTCGTAGCTGCTGTTGCAGCACCCGGCCATGTAAGACTCGCAACGACAGAAGGAAGTGATAGAGCGCGTAATTGCTATTGAATTTGTGATATTTCCTCTTACTCCATTGATTTTAAATGCTTAAATTGTGGATATTAATCATATTTTATGTTTTGTGGATTAGGTGAAGAATTGAGATCAAATTGGACTAAATATCACAAATTGAAAAGATGAAGTTGAAATATCAAAAGGCGCACAATCAGAGAAAAACTTTGTATAAGACATGGGCACGCCTTACTGTTTCAGGAAGACTTGACTTATATGGACGATTTTTGGATGGAGAAAATATTACTATTGGACCCAAAATTATTTTCTGAAGGGATATGAACATTTAGAGAGATTATTTATGTAATTAATAGATTTTTATTATTTGAGAGAATAATTAGATTTTGATAAAAGGAAGAAAACTATATCATTCCTTATCTCTAGGAGTCTTTCCATACAAGGACTCTCTATCCATTTTTCTTGTTCAGGGTCTTAGGTTTTCCATCATTCTCTTTTCTCTTAGTCTTATTTTTTCTTCTCAATTTTTATGGATAGCTTAGTTTGTAGTTTTTTTTGTTTCTATGTTGCTAGTCTCCATTGAATTTATGAAGCAAAAAGTGAGGTGAAGATTCAAAGCATTGTTGAAGGAATTTTTGGGGCAAAAATCAAGGGAAGTGATTTATTTCATTATCTTGTATTTTTAATCTTTGATTTCTATATTTTGTGATGTATTTTTGTAAACCTCAACTTTTGTGCACTATTTATACAATGGGCTAGTTGTTTTATGTTGGGATGATTGATGTAGCTTAACTTAGTTTAAGTAATTTTAATGTTTGTTTATTAATTTTGAGCTTATTTCATGTGTGTTTGTTATTGTGATTATTCCATGTGTTTGATTGATCACCAAATATATGTTTTGTGAAGTGTATGATAATCGAGAGATATTATGCATTTTAGACCAAATAACAAATGCTCTAGGTTCTTGTTAAGGATAGAGATATACCTTAAACCCTAAATGATCCATTGGGCTATTTTCACAAAGAGTTAATACAATTGATTCGGCCTTAATCGACATAGAGATATAGTAGGTTAGACCAATTGATTAGGGCTAATTTCACTCGAGAGAGGTAATTAGCTAAACTTGGAAAATCGGGTCTAACATTGTAAATGAGTAATTTATTAATTTGCATGTGTTGAGAAATTATTTAAGCAAGAGTTAAGTGAAATCGTGAGTCCCAACTATTTTATCTTCCATTTTTCTTATTTTAATTTGGTTTAACATTAGTTTCATTAATTTAGAATTGTCACAAATTCATCTTTTAATTGTGTGTTTCATTTGTTAAGATTAAATTAACTAGAGTAAAATAGAGTATACATTCCTCGTGGGATCGACAACCCGGACTCAAAAAGTCCACTTTATTACTTGTACGCGACCCGTGCGCTTGCGGTACACTATTTTGAGCGAACAAATTTTTGGCGCCGTTGCCGGGGAATGTTTTTACTTTGATTATTACTTTAGTTAATTTTTGTTTTAACAATTTGTAATTATTTTTCTTTTATGTTTTGTTTTGTTACATTTGGTTGACCACCACTATTCTAATCTTTCTTGTGTTTGGTTTTATTTCTATGCATATTTGATTTTAACATTGGAAAAATAGGAATGCAATTGCATTGAACAATCTCAACATGGGTGATGAATACATGCTTGAAGAATATTCAAGTTGTGAAATTTGTTACAAGATGCATTGTAATGGACAATGTTTGTTTTCGGGAAATGATTTGATTACGTCGAAGCTTATTGGGTCTAGACAATATTTGAAATGCCGAAAACAAGCAATTGATACATTGGATGTGAGTTACATGCTCTTGGGGGATTGTGTACCGGATGATTGGGATGAAGACATCACTCTTGTAGGAGATGGTCCTCCATTATTGAATGAGAAGGTACTTGCAAAGTATTACAATGAGCTTTCCAATTTGGAAGAACATCATATGCTTATGGGGGATGCCATGTATTGGGAAGAATTTCGAATGTGGGGGTATAATCCACTCTTGGGGAGTAATAGGAAAAACTTGTCGTTGCCCATGGATTCAAATTTTGGATCGGTCATTCAATCCGAGAAGACATCAACTAAAGAAGATGAGCTTGAAGAGAATGACAATTTAATCACACAAGAATCACATGAGGAAGTGGCAATTAATGAGGAAGAGATCAATCAAATTCTCTCAACTTCATTGATTGTCCAATAATTGATTTTGTGATTAAGCCACTTGAGGAGGTGCAAGTCTATTTAGTTGAGTTTGAATTGGATGGAATAGGCAAGTCCCATGACTTTGGAAGGGGCAAGGTGCAAGTATTTCGAATCAATGAAGAGTGGGGCAAAGCCAAAAGAAGCAAAATGGGGAAGGCATCAAAAGCTATGTTTAGAGTGCCATGAAGTGCTTATGCGGAGAGTCGAGCTAATGACTTTAAAATAAGCTCTTAATGGGAGGCAACACATTCTCTATCCTTTACTTGCTTTATTTTTACTTTTTGTATATTATCTACTTTCTTGCATTTTATTTACTTTCTTGCAAATAAGTTGGTTAGGCCCAAGTCTTTATCTTCTACATTTATTTTCCTCAAGTTGGGTAGTGTGAAATAGCTCCAATGCATTCTCATTTAATTCTACCATGCACTCATATCAAACTATCAAAGTCAAATATTTGCTTAAAACTCATTTTTAAATCACTTGGTTCATATTATCTTTTATCTTCAAGTGTGATTTAATATTGATGTGGATGGGCAAATTGTATTGGATTTATGAGTTAGAATTGAGATGTTGAATGTGATTTAAATTTTTGGGTCATTCACCACTTAATATCTACTCTTTTCTTGTGTTTTCATAGGATGCTCACAAGGTGTTCGGTGAAATGTCTCATTGAAGAAAATTGTGCTCAATCCGATTGGAGGCTTCAACACAAGTTTGGGGGTGGATTGTTGGTGATTGCAATGAGAGTTTCACATGCCCAAGACTACTTATGAGTGCCCCACCACTTCTTGGGATGTCTAGTAACTTCTTTCCTCTTACTTTGATTTTATTTTACACATTGAGGACAATGTGTATTTCAAGTTTGGGGATGATTTCTTATTGTGTATTGACATGTTAGATAGTCTTGACGGCCAAGATTACTTGATGTTTAAAATTGTTATTGATTCATGATTTATGACCAATATGCTACTTGTGTCTACTTTTACAAAATGTTTATTCATGCAAGATCATATTTATCTTCAGCACAATAGTCATGATTGATTGTTGGTGAAGTTTGGGAATTGTTGAAGGGTGAAGAGGTTAATGGAGTAGAAGAACTAGGTTGTGAGTTTGTATTCTTTTTTAATTTTTATCAACCTATCAAATGTTTCCCAAAACTCTAAATCTCTTGATCCTATTGTGAGACAAGTTTGGGGGTGGTCGACCCGGTGAAGGAGACGGTCTAGACGTGTGGTGATTCCATGCATGTTGGAAATAAATTTTGTGTGGAGTGTATTTCGCCAAGTATAAGATAAGTAATGACCGTATGCTAAAGTTCTAAGCCCATTTTAATTTTTACATTGCATTTCCCTATCTCGAAGCCTTTTTGACTCGAGTAATTAAGCCCGTATGAGTATCTTGAAACTTGGTGTCTTAAGTTTGAAACTTGGGAGTCATCAGCCTAAAGTTCGCTACATGGGTCAATTAGAAATTTTAATGAGTAGGGTACACACACACACACTTTGAAAAAAAAAAAAACACTTCATTATTGCATTTGCTTAATAAGTCTACCTCACTTCGTATCCTTTTTTACTCGAGTTATTAAGTCCGTAGGGGTATTTTGAAACCTGGTACCCTTTGATCTTAAAACAATAGGGGATTTTCCGACCCAAAGCTTGCTACATGGGTCAATTATAAAGCTTAAGGGAGTGGGGAAGGCACGAGCATTCATCAAGTTAGTTTTTTAGAAATCATGCATTTGTACTTGCATAAGGGCTTAGATTAATAGTGGGTTTGAATTGCTTAGTATAAACTTGAATGTTGAAGCACTCATTTAGTGGAGAGTCACTGCATTTCTAGATTGTCGAGATTGTCGGTAAAACACACCCAAACTAGAGTGGAAAAAGAAAAGAGCGATTTGAGAGTACCCTCTAGAATTGCATCCCGGGAGAGGAAAGAAAAATATTTATTGGAGGATGAATGTCACGAGTGGGAAAGAAAAAGAATTGACCACTAGCGGTGGGTAGTTTTGACTTGAAACCTCTTTACTCATCAATATTCTCGAAACTTAATTGACAATTGAAAGTGACTATGCACACACACACACCGATCGAACACCAAATTAGCTAAACTTCATTTTGGTAGCATTGTTTAGAATCATACTTTTGAATTGATTATACAATTTTGCACTCATGAGTAATTTGCAAGTTATCTAACATTGTTGATCTATATTTCACGTTACTTGATTGCACTAGTAGATAATTTTGCTGGAGACGAGCAAAATCTCAAGTTTGGGGGTGTGATAAGTGTGTTTTACACACTTATTTAGTTCCTAAATTAGCAATTTAATTGACAAATTGAGCAAATATCTACTTATAAATTGTGTTTATCATATACAATCAGGTACAACCTCAATTGGAAAGAAAATAGACAAGATTGGAGATCAATTGAGCGAAAAGAAAAGTAATTTCGATTTCTAAGGACCTAATTGAAAGAAATCAAAAGTTTGGGAACTCAATTTAAACATTTCAGAAATATGGAGGACCTACCTTGCAAATATTTCAGGGGCATATTTGTAATAAAAGTCAAAATTCGAGGACTAAATTGAAGAAGACCAGAAGTTGGAGGACCCAATTGCAAATCATGGAAGGACGGAACTGCAGGTGAACAACGCAATCGCGTGGTTCGACCATGTCGCGTTCGCGAAGTCAGGCCATAAACCAACCCCAGAGTTTTCATTACAACCACGCGATCGCGAGGCATTCAGCCACGCGATCGCGTGGTCAAAAAATTGAGCAATAATCTGGGCCGACCCGATTCGGCCCAAATGCTGTTGTTCACGGATCCACACGAAAATAGGGTGTTTTTAGGGTATTTTTGCTAGGGTTTGCTCATAACTTGGCTCTCCATCCTAGCCTCTTTCCCTCTTTTCTTCTCTCTTCTCTTTTCTTTCTTCTTTCTTTTCTTTTCTTTGTTTTTGATTTAGTTTGTAATTTAGTTTGTAGTTTAGTTTTGTTTCTATGTTGCTAGTCTCCATTGAATTTATGAAGCAAAAAGTGAGGTGAAGATTCAAAGCATTGTTGAAGAAATTTTTGGGGCAAAAATCAAGGGAAGTGTTGTAAAACAATAGAGAATATAGAGAGAATCAGAGAGAACTTCTCATTAGGAATGTTTCTAATTAAATGAAATAGCTTCTATTTATAGGAGGGAACAATGGCACAATCGTAATATGTAAAATTTACAGGGATATAATGGTAATGTCATTCACATATTTATATATTATTTATAACACTCCCCATTGAATGACATATTCCGCAATTGCCTGCCTCGTTAAAACCTTGCTAAGAAAACCCAGTGGGATAAAACTTGAGCGAAGGAAAAAGAGTATAGCTGCTCCCCCTGATGTACTGAAATCATGATAAGTAGTACAAATCATGTACTGAAATCTGAAGTGCTTCAGTGCTGCCTCGTTAAAACCTTGTCAGTAAAACCCAATGGGACAAAATCTGAACGAAGGAAAAAGAGTACAGTCGCTGCCTCGTTAAAACCTTGTCAGGAAAACCTTGTGGGACAAAACCTGGACGAAGGAAAAAGAGTACAGCATGATTCTCCCCCTGAAGTGTATAATCAAGTATTCATGAACCTTTTGAATAATGATATCATCTTTCGTCTGGAATATGTATATATGAAAATCTTCTTATGTGTAGCCGATATCATAACATTCTTCATAAGATGTGTATGATTTTCTTTATTTGTTGATATCATTCCAATATAACAATGTGTTGCTGAATTATAGCTTGTTGATAGCTATGATGATGCCTCAAAAACCTTGCTAGGAAAACCCTTTTGGGACAAAACCTCAGCGAAGGGAAAAAGAGTGCATTATTCTCATTAATTTTCATCAATAAACCTCAACTGTTGCCTCATTAAAAACCTTGCTAGGAAAACCCTGTGGAACAAAACCTCAGCTAAGGGAAAAAGAGTGCAACGCGTATTTATTCATTTTCATGGAATATCACAAGTATATTGATGCATTCTCGTATCTTTTCATCAAACATATCATTCATGATGAGCTTTATATAAATCGTTCATAGCTCATTTATGATGTCATAACATGCTATATTAAGCAATGTTGTACTAATTTATCGATTGCATCTTTCACTTCTGGTGAATAATTAAATTTAGAATTCACTTCTGGTGAATAATCAAATCTAGAATTCACTTCTGGTGAATAATAAATGAATAATAAAATCTAGAATTCACTTCTGGTGAATAATTAAACATATTCATTTTCATATTCACTTCTAGTGAATAATCAATTTTCCAGATGTCATAAATAGTACACTCCAATTTCACTTTCAACATATTATATCATGGAGTCATTTGTATCATCCTATAGTGATATTAATCTGAGCATATTGAATCTTTCAATGATTTATTCATGTATGTTCTTACACTTTATAAACTGCAATTTCTAATTTGCAGGAGCATAATCAATCATTGAAATAGATATTAATTTCGACATATAATCTACAATCATTTTACTTGAAATCCCAACGTACCACGATCAACTGGTACATCAAAGAATACTCTCAAAGTACCGAGATGAGAATCGTACATTTTGATATCACTCATTGGTATATCAAAGAGCTCAAGCTAGTGATTTAAACTATAGTCTATCCACCATATGTCATGCCAGTTCTATGAAAAAATTTGCGCGCAACGAGTCGTATTTTACGACTGTGTAATATTTTTCATTTGTACATATAATTACTGGCTTTACACATTTAAGCATTTGCACTTCAGGTCCTTGAACAATAATCCCTACATGGGGGTTATATACTTGGCCAAAGTATTATAATTTCATCAACCTCATTTTCATAAGAGGGTATGCAGTCGACTTATTTATCGATTCCATCTCAATATAACATAGAGAGATCTCTTTATATGTTCTATCATCAGGTACCTGAGTCTCTTACATTTAATTATGTCCCTTTTACTCACCATGAGTATTTAGCCTCAAATGGATCATCTAAATCATTCAAGAGATATTTATTTTTGGAATCGATAGTCATTATGCTTCAGGCATAATTACGCTTCAGACGTGTTTTCCCCATAATGTTCACAAATATTATCAATCGGCTAAAATGCCATAACACATGTCATTGTTTTAGAGATATAATCTCAATCATATATCTAAGTGCGCTTTTGGTGGATTGTATACATATCGCACTTTTACAAATCATAAAACTTCATAAGCAAATTTTTATTTCATAGTATTGACATGTTTGTAAAATATTGCTGCATGAGAAAAATTATTCTCATAGCAAATAACTTGAGGCTTTTAATCTGCTAAACCATTAGCAATATAATATTCTATTATCTCAACTGATTCGTAAAATCATTAATGACTTTAAGATATATTCATGCTAGCATTTATCACTTTGCTCGTAATATCATTACTTGAGCAAATAATCAGTCATTCATTTTCTTAGTGAGATAATTAATTTGCTTTTGAGAACAAGCAGCAATGATAACAATCTTCTGGTTTTTTAATGAATGCCATTTTTCATTCTCAATAAATCTCATTATTGAATTGGAATCTAACCAATCATTATAGAACTTCTGGTTCAACAATATATTTCACTTGTACATATGTATGAACTTCTGGTTCAATACAGTATTCATTTCATCAGTATGTATTTCTGTACATTTCAAATCAGTATACCTTTATTACTTTTAGTATACCGGAAAAATCAGGTACAATATCTAAGGAAATATCTCATGATCTCAATCTTATCGCCAAATCTTCCCTTATATCGAAAAAGGTAATGACACATTATCTCATTGTTTCCACCTTTTCAATAATTTATTCCATTATTTCTTGATGGAATCGATATCACCGACACGTGGAGCCACAGCTCTTTTACGCGTTGAATAATGCATTTAAATAGATGATTTGGGAAGAATGCTAGATCCATCAAAAATGGATATCATACTTTCAAATATTCGCAAATATTATTCCAATCCTCCGGTAAATCTTTTGATACACATTTAAAATATTTTCCTGTTTCCTTTCTTGAATTTTAATAAAGTCTGGTCAAAAATATTAAATCACCGAAAGGTGAGTAAGGTGATTTTGTCAAAAGTAAATCTTCACTTTTTCAAAAAACGAGCAGTAAATAGTGAAGTTTTTCAAGTTTAAAAGGCCAATGACTTTCACAGTTTCATGCATCCCAAAATATCATTTTCTCATAAGTTTTTCCTTCCTTATTCTCTCAAAGATGGAAGGACCAAAACTTCGACATATCAAAACTATCTGTGTATTTTGTGGATCAAAAGTAGGGAAAGGTTTTGGGTATCTAGAAGCAGCAGTAGATCTTGGAAAGAAATTGGGAGAGAAAGGTATCACTCTCGTGTATGGAGGAGGTAGCAGTGGATTGATGGGTTGTGTTTCACAATCCGTTCAAACAGAGAAAGCAAGAGTGATAGGTGTTATACCTACTCCTTTAGCTGATATCGCAGGCAAAATACGAGGGCATGAAGTACAAACCTTATCTATCCATGAACGCATAACTTGCAAGCTATATGGTTCTGATGCCTTCATAGCCTTGCCCGGAGGTTTTGGTACTTTAGAAGAAATCTTTAATATTACCTCATGGGCTCAACTAGATCTCCATACTAAGCCTATTGGGCTTTTAAATGTTAACAATTTCTTTGATGGTTTACTAACATTTCTTGATTATGCTGTGGAACAGGGATTCATCTCTCCATTTTCTAGGAGAATTCTTATTTCTGCTCCTACTATCGAGGAACTACTGGATAAGCTGCAATCATATATTCCAATACAAGATCCAGCAGGAGTTAAGATAGATTGGTCGCAAGGAAGGGGAATCAAGCGAAAATGGAGTCCGGTTAATGTAAATTTATCTATGTGAACCCTAGAATAGGTGGTGGTAGAGTACGGAGTATTCTCACTCTTGAGACACACCATAAATTTCTAGGATTTTATCAATGTTTAATCTTGTGTACCTCAAAGATTTAAGGTGGTAGAGTATGGAGTATTCTTACTCTTGAAACACACCTCTTTGAATGTTTCTTTATTTCCTCAAAAGATCAGAGTTGGTAGGATACGGCTACTCCCGAAACACATCTCTAATTTTGAGGATCATAAATGTTTTCCCCTTTTGTATTTTGCATTGTATGACTCGTTTATGCTTCTTCAGGAGCAATAATAATATCATTTCAGTATGTTTAGATGATAATTTTTTACTTCTTCTGGAGTAAATATGTACTTCTTCTAGAATACATAAGTGCTCGTGCAAGAACTTTTCAAGACACTTATCATCTAATATTCACATTTATCATCTAATATTCATCTCATAATACTGATGAGATTATTTTCACATTAGCCATATCCGTGCTATCATGTGATATTATCTTATCATACATCAACATTTTTCTTATTGGATAATTTATCTTTTCAATACAGATAATGGTAACTTCATCCGCTGCTTGAATCCGTTGATGAAGTCATCAGCCTTAGCATCTATTTGTTCGTCCGTCTCGGTGAGTTTACTTCCCCTTTCCCTCACAGTCGACGGTCGCTTTTCCTCCACGATGTTCTCCTCCTCAAAGTGCCCAAACGCCGATTTCACACTCGCCGACTTCATTATCTTCGCCGGAAGTCTTTCCGGAATCTCCCCCGAAGTTGGCTCAGTATCCGACTTGGTTCTGCTAAAATGACTGCCTTTCAGTTTACTGTATACTTCATCCATGCTTGGCAGCTTATTTTCCTCATATTTTTCTTGATAGGTTTGATTTTCATTGGAAATTTCTTGATGTGTTTGATGGAAGATGTAATTTTTTTTCGTTCAAGATTTTCTTGCGAAATTTCTTGATGGGGTTGTGAAAAAAAAATACTGCATCTGTGTTTCAAGATTTTGGGGTTGATGGGTTTGTTCAATATTGTAAAGGTTGTCTGAATCTGTATATTTTTTTTTTCAGTTGAGTAGTGAAATTCTGTGGTTCTTGAGATCTGTAATAACTGTAAAAGTTGATGGATTTTAGGCGCTGAAGAAACGACGCCGATCTGTCGAGATTAGGCGGCGGTTGGCCGTGGTTCTGAGACTCCACCGCCGGTTGCTGGCGATGTTGCTTTTGGTTAGCAAAGGCTGAGGTTAGGGCAATGGTTCCAATCATGAGATTGAGTAGAAAAGGAAACATTGATTAGTAATAATCAGGTTTCTGATACAGAGGTTCATCATTTAGATGCAACTGTAGAGCATACTCCCATTATATTACTCAATTGGCTAGAGATTCGTGCTGATAACGTGTTGTAAAACAATAGAGAATATAGAGAGAATCAGAGAGAACTTCTCATTAGGAATGTTTCTAATGAAATGAAATAGCTCATATTTATAGGAGGGAACAATGGCACAATCGTAATATGTAAAGTTTACAGGGATATAATGGTAATGTCATTCACATATTTATATATTATTTATAAAATGAAGTGATTTATTTCATTATCTTGTATTTTTAATCTTTGATTTCTATATTTTGTGATGTATTTTTGTAAACCTCAACTTTTGTGTACTATTTATACAATGGGCTAGTTGTTTTATGTTGGGATGATTGATGTAACTTAACTTAGTTTAAGTAATTTTAATGTTTGTTTATTAATTTTGAGCTTATTTCATGTGTGTTTGTTATTGAGATTATTCCATGTGTTTGATTGATCACCAAATATATGTTTTTTGAAGTGTATGATAATCGAGAGATATTATGCATTTTAGACCAAATAACAAATGCTCTAGGTTCTTGTTAAGGATAGAGATATACCTTAAACCCTAGATGATTCATTGAGCTATTTTCACAAAGAGTTAATGCAATTGATTGGGCCTTAATCGACATAGAGATATAGTAGGTTAGACCAATTGATTAGGGTTAATTTCACTCGAGAGAGGTAATTAGCTAAACTTGGAAAATCGGGTCTAACATTGTAAATGAGTAATTTATTAATTTGCATGTGTTGAGAAATTATTTAAGCAAGAGTTAAGTGAAATCATGAATCCCAACTATTTTATCTTCCACTTTTCTTATTTTAATTTGGTTTAACATTAGTTTCATTAATTTAGAATTGTCACAAATTCATCTTTTAATTGTGTGTTTCATTTGTTAAGATTAAATTAACTAGAGTAAAATAGAGTATACATTCCTCGTGGGATCGACAACCCGGACTCAAAAAGTCCACTTTATTACTTGTACGCGACCCGTGCTCTTGCGGTACACTATTTTGAGCGAACACTTGTCCTCAAGCAAAAACTAGATCAAGTTTATCAATTGTTCTCATCATCATTCATTCTTCTATCCCCACCTATCCATCCACAATCCAACACAATGCTAGTTACTTCAACAATTTTTTCAAAATCCACATGTGGTGGGATTTAACACCTCACATCAGGCTCATACAATACTCTCAAAGTGTTTAGGGTGTAAAGTATATATGTACTCTCAAGTCAAAGCATAGAAAATTCTTGTCATAGACTTTCTAATATATCACATTGGAGCCACCAATGGTTTTGAATGCAAAGTAAGGGTCTTAACACCGGTTGTAATGGGGCTTGGGTAACGTGGGATAAAAAGGATATTTTTTTTGCTAATTTCATCGAAGGAATTATGCAAACTTCTTCACAAGAGCTCACTTAGAATTCATGTACTTCAATCAAATCAAATCAAATCATAACCCAGTGTATTATATATCTTTTCACCTCTCGTGAGTATCTATCAATGAATTACAACATGGGTGTTAGATTCGATCAACTCCAAGGCACGGAATATAGACCAAGCAATTCAAACCACTCATAAGTATATGTAATGGGAGTTAACACCATCACTAGGTATTTCTCTCTTCGCACAAAGTGTATAAGGGTGAGAATTTTCACTCAACTCACTGCATGGAGAATTTATTGCCATAGACTGCTTAGATATCATGGCCGGAGCCAACAATAACACAAGTGCAAAGTAAAGGTCTTTACTTGGTTGTAACGGGGCTTCGAGTCAGGTAGGATAAAAGGAAAATATTTAGGCTAAGTTGAGAGGAGAGTTCACAAGCCAATTTGGTTCAAAACAATAATCTCTTCCTCCACCTTTCAATGTGATTTTCCACAATTTCCTAGTATCCAATCGATTTAGCCCTTGATTCTTGTTGTGCACTTGGGGGTTTATTCTCTTCACAGGGGAATTTTCTTGATCCGGTAGCTTGAACACATTTTTTTTTTCCAAATGAATTTACTGCAGCTTATTTTCCTTTGACCCTATCACCACTTAATCCTTGATTAGCACAAAGTGAAATCACCATCTTTTTGAAGCTTAGTCTATCTCTTACTTCTCAACCAATACAAGCTTGTGAAATTCCTCTCTTGAGGGTTCAAGATAGAGGTAGCATGAAAGAGCGGGTTCCTTGGCTTGTAGTGTGGCACAAAAATTCCAAAGATAGGCTAAGGCTCAAAGGGGCTTCTATTAGTACATGTATCATGGTAGGCCCTTTTAGAAGGTTAAATTGGGTTTCACCTAATGCCTTTACTATATTTTGCACTTGAGTCAAGAAGCTACAATGGCATGCACAAGAGAGCACATCCAAGAACAAACTAACCATGCATGACACACATCAAAGAAATAAGAGCCTAATATAAAGAGTGAAAGTAGCTCATAGGCTCAATAGCTCACGAATTACGATTTATATGTGTTGCTCCCATCCATTTATGAGATATAGGTCATTGCTCGGTCCTGGTTTCGAACTCAAAATTTAGTGACCAAGGATTAATGCTAAAAAGAGTGGAGTTAGGTTAATAGGGGTGGTGTTACATCATATCAACTTTGGTTTGACTCGATTAGGTATAGATTGCAACTCGACCACTTTATCCCTAACATTTCTTTCACATTACCACTTCTCAAAAGAGAGATGAGACTTACATCATAGGTCTTTGATTCTCAATGTCTTTCAGTCTCAACCAAAATAAATTGAAGCTCAAGTGAATAAGCCTATATATTCCTTCAATGCAAGGTTCAAGAGAATGGGAGATTAGCAAAGAATAGGATTTCTCATGGCTTATATTGTAGTTAATTTTCAACAAAAAGGCTATGGCTCAAAAGTGACTTTCTAGGGGTATATTTCAAGGTAGGCATTTTAATAAAGCTAAATTTGGCTTCACCTAAGTTCTCTTACTCATTTTAATCAACTACACATGACAATCACACAATTAAAAGGAATAGAGCATGTCGAAATGTTAAATGTAAATGCTCAAGAGGCTCAAAAAGCTCACAAAATATGGTTAATGTGCATCAAAACTCACACACCCTTAATCCTATCCACCATCAAGAGCAATCAATCTAGTGCAGTAAACAAAAATTCAACAACTCATGCCATTCCCCACTATGCCTCAATTCTTCTCAATAATGCACAATAATTCAAATCATAAAGGGATAATCAAGGCCAAAATCCAAAATTAAAAAGAGAATTTTCAAAAAAATTACTAAAATGAATCAAATTTCACAAACCAAGCAAAGCACATCAAAACCCTCCCCCACACTTAATCCATACATTTTCCTCAAAGTAACAAAATCATAAATTATGAAAACTAGAAGATAATAGGAATAGAGGACTCCCCTGGAAGTGACTAGACCTCATCCGAGTTGTTCGAATTTCTGCACCGGAGGTCGACCTTACAGATTTTCTTGAAGTGTGACGGGTGCTTTTCTCCCTGCCCATAATGCTCTCGATGGTGGTTGATGTTGAAATTCCAAAAGATATCATGTAGAAAGTGGATGAGGGTGAGAGGAGGAGAGAGAGATGCGTGAGGTAGGATTTGGGGTTCCGTTTTTCCTTCCTTTTCAGATTTTTTTTATTTTTTTATTTTTTTTAGAGACCTTGTGTTTAAACCCGAGAATCACTTTGAATAAGGCGTGGGCACGCCTTATTTCAAGATTCTTTCAATCTGTTGTTTTCTTCATAGAGCGTGTCCACGTCTTAATGAAGATTCATATATGCCCAAAAATTAAAATAAGGTCAATTTCACTTCAAAAAAAAATTATGGATATCATGAAACAAATAATAGTAAATAAATGAAAACAAAAAAAAAAATAAAACTTATTGCTAAAACTAAAGAAAAACTCAGGTTGCCTCCCGGAAGCGCTTTTCTTTTACGCCTTTGGCTAGACTCATTTTCTTTCTTTCTTTAACTGGGATCAATTGGATTCTCAATACTCAATTTGGTAACATTCTCTATCTGGTGACCTTCATAGAAAGGTTTATATCTATGGCAATCAACTTTGCGATACTTGTTATTGTCAACTTTCAAGCCATCATTTCCACCAAGTTGGAAAACATTCCGTGCTAAGCAATTAACAACATCAATAAAATAGACAGAATTAACATCTTTAGAACAATTTATGTCATCATAAATGTTAAACTTAATAATTTCACCATCAAATTCCATCGTGAGTGTACCATCATGCACATCAATTTTTGTCCTAGATGTTTTCAAAAATGGCCTTCCTAGAAGAATTGGTGTAGAATTAGAAGAAGAATTTTCGTCCATATTAAGTATATAAAAATCAGCAGGAAAAACCAACTCATTTACTTGTACTAAAACATCCTCTAAGACACCTTCAGGATATACATTAGATCTATCAGCAAGTTGCAAAATCACACATGTTTCTTTTAATGGACCAATATTCAAAGATGAATAAACAGACAGGGGCATGATATTTATTGAAGCTCCTAGATCTAATATCTCTTTATCAACTCTAACTTTACCTATTTTGCAAGGGATAGTGAACATACCTAGGTCCTTGCATTTTGGAGGCAATTTCTTTTGGAGGACAGCTGAAACGTTTTCTCCCATACATACCTTTTCATTGTCTATTAACTTCCTCTTGTTGGTGCACAACTCCTTGAGAAACTTAGCATAACGAGGTACTTGTTTAATTGCATCAAGTAAGGGAATATTTACCTCAATTTTGTAAAAAGTTTCAAGGATTTCCTTCTCATCTTTCTCCTTCTTGAATCTAATCAATCTTGTAGGAAATGGAGGAGTTGTCACATAAAATTTCGGTGGTTCTCTTCTGAGGCTTTGAGATCGGTCAGATTGAGGTTGAGGAATGACTTCATTTTCAATTTCTTCCCCTAAGTTGCCTTGCTTCATCTTGCTTGGTTCTTTCAATTCCTTCCCACTAACATTTTGTTTTGGATTGACAATAGTTTGGGAAGGAAATTTACCTTGAGATTCCAGTCTGCTCACAGTTGATGCCAATTGACTCACTTGAGTCTCCAAATTCTTAATGCATGTCCTCGTATCCTGTTGAAATTGTTGTGTGTTAGTTGCAAGTGATTTAACAATTTCTTCTAGAGACATACCTGAACTTGAAGAAGGTTGTTGTGGTTGAGGGGTAGGTTGTCTAGGCTGGAATTGCGGCCTTGTCTGATAACTGAAGTTGGGATGATCCCTCCATCCTGAGTTGTAAGTGTTTGAATAGGGATCATAATTCGCTTGAGGTGGGCCTAGAAATCTTCCAACTACATTAGCCTGTTCAAAAGAATCTTCTTGAAGAGTAGGATACTTATTAGTTGGATAAGCAGTAGCAGCACAAATTTCACAAGCTTTAACCTGTTGCATATTTCCTAGAGTCATTTGTCGAACAAGAGAGGTTAGATTCACTATTTGATTTTCAAGAAAAGATGCATTTACCTCATTCACCTTTTTTCACAGGGGTGTCCTATCTGAATCCAAACTGTTGTGTGTTAGTAGCCATGATGGAGATCAAATCTCTAACGGCAGTTGAGGTTTTATTCACTATAGCTCCTCCGCAAGCTGCATCCATCATCTTCCTCTCCATTGGTAACAATCCCTCATAGAAGTATTGAATGAGTAATTGTTCTGAGATCCTGTGCTGAGGACAACTTGCACATAGCTTCTTAAATCTTTCTCAATATTCATGAAATGTTTCAGTATCACTCTGTTTGATTCCACAAACTTCCCTTTTGATGCTAGTAACTCGTGAAGCAGGGAAATATTTATCAAGGAACAACCTGACCATACCCTTCCACGTATTTATAGAACCTGGTGGTAGATAAAATAGCCAATCCTTTGCCCTATCAGTTAATGAGAATGGAAAAGCCCGTAACTTGATTTGCTCTTCAATCACTCCTCGTGGTTTCATGCTTGAACATACCATGTGAAATTCCTTCAGATGCTTGTGGGGATCTTCATTCTCAAGACCATAAAATTTGGGTAGCAAATGGATTAGGCCATATTTTAGCTCAAAGTCTACCTCCAAAGCTTGGTATTGAATGCAAAGTGACTGTTGATTTTCATTCGGTGCAGCCAATTCCCTTAATATTCTTTCCTCGTAAGCCATTTTTCTGCCTGTCTCAAAATCAATGAATGATGAATCAATTGAGCTTAAAAGGGATAAAAAAATAAAAATAAATAAATAAAAACTAAAAAGAAATTAAATCTATTTGACACCAATCCCCGGCAACGGCGCAAAAAAATTGATAGGTGTCGAATTCAATAAATAATAATTTCTTGCTCTTATAAAAATAAATTGTAATAGTGGTGAGCAAGGTCGAATCCACAAGGATTAGTTAGATTTAATTCTTCGAGAAAAGTAAAACAATAAATTAAAAACAAGGGGGGTTTTGGATTTAGAATGTAAAATCAAATTGTAAATAAACAATTGCGAAATTAAAATGATGAAAATATCAAATTAAATAAATATCCAGTCCAATGTATAATCTCAGTATTGATTCATAGAATTGATCATGGATGCAAAAATAAAATCCTTTACTCATTTTCTAAATTGGTTATGGTCATTGATACGATCTAACAACCTATCTCTCCTTACTATCTCGATAATTAAGAGACGCTCGTTGATTATTTCCCTAATCAATAAACAACCCTAGATACGATCTTAGGATTTAATTTACCATTAGCATTAACCTCTAGAGAGACTACCAATCCTAACCAATAAATTCACACGTGTGATTCATTTAAGTTAGATTATATATCTTCATAACATGAGTCAAAAATTAGTCTACAGTCAACTAAGTTATTTGCCACTTGTATTAGAAAATCTAAACAATTACGGATTTAGATTCCTAATTGGCTAAGTATCGTTTTGACAATTAAAACAACGTGCACTTTGTATTAATCAATCAAAACAACAACTTCGATGCAAATAAAAGATATATAAGTAGAAAAAAAATAAAAGAATAATTAAATTAATTAGATCTCTCAATTCTTGGTGAATCAAAACTTCGAATATCCTTGAACTGGAATAATAAATCAGCTATCCATAAAAATTGAGAAGGAAAAATAAAACTAAGAGAAAAGAGAATGATGGAAAATCTAAGACCCTGAACAAGAAAAATGGATAGAGAGTCCTTGTATGGAAAGACTCTTACAGATAAGGAAGGATCTAGTTTCCTTCTTTTTATCAAAATCTAATTATTCTCTCAAATAATAAAAATCTATTAATGACATAAATAATCTCTCTAAATATTCATATCCCTTAAGAAAATAATTGTGGGTCCAATAGTAATATTTTCTCCATCCAAAAATCGCCCATATAAGTCAAGTCTTCCTGAAACAGTAAGGCGTGCCCACGCCTTATGCAAAGTCCTTCTTTGATTGTGCACCTTTTGATATTTCAACTTCCTCTTTTCAATTTGTGATATTGAGTCCAATTTGATCTCAATTCTCCACATAATCCACAAAACATAAAATATGATTAATATCCACAATTTAAGCATTTTAAATCAATGGAGTAAGAGGAAATATCACAAATTAAATCGCAATTACGCGCTCTATCAGGAAGTCACAGCAGTGTTAAACCCGACGCCGCTATACACATGCTTGAGCGCAACAGTGGCACAACGTTAAACCCGACGTCGTCGTGTGACTTTCAGTGGGTTTTTTCTGCATTCTCCATTTTTCGATTCAAAACCAATTTTCTTTTCAATATCAGATTTAACATAAGAAACAGGGTTTGGGTGGTGGTGGTGTAGCCGGTGTTATGTTGCGGCGACGGTGACGGTGACTGTGTTGAGGGAGGAAATGGGATTTGGTATTGGATTTTGGACATGTGGAGTCTTGCTGGTGGTGATGGTGGAGTCCGCGCTTAGGGGCAACTTGGCAGTGGTTGTGGTGTCGGACGTGGGGGTGTAGGTGATGGTCAGGTCAATGTGGTAGTGTGTTGGTGATTGTCACATTAAATAAATTGTGACCTAAATATTTTATATTTGTGACCTGATTGAATCAATATTGATTGTTAATGTGACCTAAAAATATGTTCGAATTGCGATATAATATTTTGGTCGTTGGTGACCCTAAATAATAAGTGATTTATAAAATGGTGATTATGACCTTAAAATGATTGCTGTGACTTAAAAGATTTGTATTGTGTGACATGAGATTTTAAAATATTGTGACCTTAATATTTATAATTAATAAAATATTTTAATTATTTAATCTTAATTATAACCTGATTTTTGAAATTATATAAATTTTATCTTAATTTTGAAATTTGCATTTATAATTACCTTATTTATGTATTTTTTCCCTTTTCCTTTTGCCCTGTTTGAGGCCTTTTTTTTTTTAATACATTTTTGTCTCCTCTTTTCAATCACATTTATCAATAAAATAATATTATATATAAATTAAAAAAAAATCTTTACTTTAACCACACATTATCCTAAATATAACTATTCAAAAATTATTTTTACAATATAAACTCTTTAAAATGAAAATCAAATAGAGATTTTTGTAAATATACCACAATTATAATTGGTATACTTACTTTTCTTACGTAAAATGATTTTTACTTTAAAACAAGAAATAATGAAAATTACACAAACATGTGAAAAGTATTAGAAATAAATTTAAAAATATCACAAAAAAGAAAAGTATCACGAGTATCATAAAAAAGTACGAAAATATGACAAAATTTTGAAAAAGATGAAAACTTTTGAGAAGTATCAAATTGTGATACTTTGACAAAAATATTAGTAAATTACAACAAAATAAAAAGTAACATATTGTGATACTTTTTAAAAGGAGTACATTTCAGTTTAGATACTCAAAACCATATATTTTTGTAAATGTTCAATAATAATTTGTGCTAAGCGTCAGCTGAATCAATCTTGAGCCCAATCAAAAATCAAAAGAGTTCATGATGCGAACCCCTTTGGTGATTAAACCAAAAATTCCCACAACAAAAATGTATCAACCCAAGAAAGCTAAAATAGGTAATAAATGAGAAATCTTGACCCAAGTTTAACCTAACCAAAATTCTAAGGAAAGTTAACCCTAGCCCAATGGAGAGATTAAGACAAATACCAAGACTTGTGGAATAAATATCAACAAATACACAAGAACAAACCCTCAATATATAAGTTGAAATAAATTCCAAGAAAATGTTGCAAGATAAAGAAAGGATTTTTACCTCTCAAACTCTCAAGGAGTGCTCTTCAATGTTCCAAAAAACTAATTAGGGTTTGAGGCTTTACAAGAAGATATACAAATTGAAAGAAAAGAAAGTTTGCAAAATTGCACAAAAAATCCCGCTATTCTATTCTGGGGACTTTCGGTCGACCGAACTGGTCGACCGAAACTATTTCGATCGAACAACTGGTCGACCGAAACTATTTCGGTCGAACACCTGGTCGACCGAATTGGCAGTTTTGGTTGTACAAAGGTCGGCCGATCCTGCCTGAAGCTATGCCTCAAAAGCCTGCAGAGTTTCGGTCGACCGGAGGACATTTCGGTCGACCGAAATGTCCTGAACTTCAAAACTTAGGCAATTGACCTCGATCTTGCTCTCTTCCATGTGGACTTGATTTCGGAGCTTGAAAATGAGTCCCGCCATCGACTCTTGGACCTCTTTAGCCTTGGATCTTGTCATGGGCCCCACCGGTATTCAGATAAAGGGTTGACCTGTTTGACTTTGACTCGAATGACTCCCTGGATTCTCATCAGTTCAAGTCTGTTTGGGTGAATTGATGCCCAAATCTATGATAGATTGTAATAAAGGAACTATCTCGGTATGGTTAATTGAGTTAGATCACTTTGAATGGCCCAAATATAAAACCCCCCAAAAAGGGATAATTGCGTAGGGTACTAACATTTTATATCAAAATTGAATCTTACTGCTCAACAAAGAAAAAATGAAAAATATGTGAAGTTCTTCCTCGACTGCTTCTCACATTTCTTCCCTAGCTGCTACCCCAACTGCCTACCAGTGACAACAACCAAGCCATCACCCGCATTAGCCACCGCCCGCCACATCAACCACCGTCAAACCACCATCCTTCATCATCATCACTGGAGCTGGCCGGAGACCATGCAAGATTGTTTGATGCGAAAACCACCAGAAATAATCATAGTGCTACATGGATGCTAATATTGAAGGACAAAAATTTTCTCGATAATACACAGAAATTGTCAACTGATTTTGCAGGAACCAGAAGTTACCGAGTGGTTGTATGTAAACCCATTGTTCAAAAGACCACAACTTGCAAACCCACGGTAACAGCCTCAAAGTTTCTGTTCGACGGTAAAAAGCCATGGCCGCATTGGTCCGGATGGCATTGCTTGAGATATGCTACTTTAGAGCTCAACTATAGCATTTGCGTTCCCCAATTGCCATCCCACAGTGAAATGTCCAGTGGTTTCCAGACTAATCAATGGCCGTAAATTCAACTCCGTCTCCTTCACGATTTCAAGAACCCAACCCGCAATGCTCCATCACCGACAAAGTACAAGAAGTTTGATGTCAATAATTCGAACCCAAAAATTCAATACAAAGCCTTTCTTGGTTATATAAAGACGAGGGAATTTTGTGGATGTATTCTTCACTGTGGTTGTGATTATCATACTTGAAAAATGTGGAAAATGTGATAATAATGCATGAAAAATGTTTGATTTTATGTTTTATGGGAATGGCAACGGGGCGAGATCAGGGGCAGGGATGTCAATCATCGTCCCTGCCCCGTCGGAGATTTACCTGACCCATCCCCGTCTAAACGAGGACGGGGCGGGGATGCCCATAATTCTCGTTTACATCACCGTTTATTATTATATATGTATTTTTGTCTATTAATGTTTTTTTTATAATGGTTATCTAATATTTTAGTTATACAAATTATTTTCTTAAAGTATGATTATTTTACAAAAATTTCATTTGATAACTCTAAAGAATGATTAACATTAATTAAAAAAAAAACTCATAATAGCTTTTATATAGTACAGTTTAATTATGTTAAAAAGTATGTTTAGAGAGAATGAGATGAGACTTGAGAGTAAGAGATGAAGAGTAGTATAAAGTTGAAATGTAGGGCTTGATTTTGAAATTATATATCTGGGCTTCGGGTGGCTCATGACACTTTTAATTTGTTTAATTTTTTTTAATTGAACTTATTAATCGGGGATGGTTTCGGGGTGAGGAAGGAGATTTGATAGTAATCCCCATCCCCGATCAGATATATTTTTTCATTCTCCTCCTCGCCCCATTGCCATCTTTAATGTTTCGGTTAAATTATCATAAAATTTTTGTAAAGTATCATGATGTGATACTAAAATTTTGCCCTAAGTATCATAAAAGTTTTATGAAATTTCATGTTATGATACCAAAAATTAAGTATCACAACATGATACTTGTGATGAAAACAATATTTTTCAGCAAAAAATTTTTTTAAGTATTTTTCGGTGATTTTTGAAAATGAAGTTTCAATTATGATACCAAAAGTTAGGTATTTTTGAAAACGACCCAAACAAAAAAAAACCCAAATTACTGGTTGATTCTATCCCTAAAAAAAGGGCCCAAATCTCACATACGGACTCATCTTCTTCCTCTGCGGCAAATCTGCTGATTGTTTCTTACAAACCACTCACTGACCAATTTATTTTTCTGACCGAGGCAGCTAGTGTGGACGTGCTAGCTCACCATGTACTGGATCAGCCTCCGGTTCAATCATACTTTTCTGAAAAGAAACCCATAGGCCACGAACTTGGAAGATGCTAATATAATACAGATATTGTTGGGAATTAAAAGAAAATTCCCTCTTCACTTTTGATGTTCAAGAAATAATTGAGTAAATAAGAAAATAAAATAACAATACAAATTTTCAGATCGCTAAAGTCTTGTACTATATAATAAATTGTTACAATTATATAGAATTTCTCTCACTCACCAACCCAATACCAATTACACGAACTATATAGAATATGCTAACAACGAGCTTTTATCGAACACAAGTTTCTATCTTTTGATTCACCTCACAAAAGGTTGCAAAAAACTACAAAAATAAAACTCACAATTTTTTCTCTTTTTAGTCACAAGTTAGTCACACCAAATTGTTTGCTTGTCATCCTCTCTACACGGGCATGGTACACACAAAATAAAACAATCTATACTAACTTAAAAAATATGAATGTTGAAGAATCTTTCACTTTCCGATTTTGCCCTCATTTTTCTTTGTTTTATACCAATTAAACCCTTCTTCTCCTTGCCAATCAATAACTTAGGTCACACAAAAGAAAATGAGGATCATATTTCGCCACCTCTGTCCTATACACTTCTCCTCTCCATTGAAAATGGACTATCCATCGCCGCCTCCCATCGTCGCCGCCCATCACCAAACCATAGCAACCAAACAACATCTCAACCATCGGCGTCTCCCTCGCGCTGATCCCAAACTCTTGTGATGGATTTAGATGGTATTGATGGAAGAGAACAAGGAGAGGTACAGGTGGAGCACTTATGATTATGTCAAGGATCCAGGTGAGTAATTCAAAAATAAACTTCGTGTTGATTGTGCTTATTTGAGATTTTTTGCATGCTTGACATATCATAGAGGCTTATGATTTATTGTTAATTATTCTTTTTCTTTTTCTTATTATTATTATTTAGATTTTGTATGTAGATGAGAACTGAGGTTTCATGGATCTGCCTTTTTTGTATGGTTTCTCTATCGAGAGAATTTCTCTACCACTTTATTTTGGTTTCTGTATGAATATTAAAAGCTTTTTGAATCTAGATCTTGAGTGTAGTTTGGCTGTCCTGCGTGCATCATACCTTCTGGTTCTAGTGTAGTTTTAAGTTTCCATTTTATTCTTCAGGCAATTTGCAATTAGAAAATGGAAGGAGGCAGGGGTCCTTTTTTTGGTTTTGGTAAATAAATGTTTGCAGAATATTTTTGAATTTTTTCTTCAATGAACAAGATTGATTCTTAATTGAGTTGTGATTTACCTAATGCAGTTACCATTGATTCCTCTGAAGATGCAGTTTCATCAAAAGTATACATGATAGTCTGTTGATACTTTCTGGTATTATTTTGTTTGGTTGCTGGGTTTCTACTTGCATTAACTTGGGAGTAGCTAAAAGTTGTAGTTTACCAATTTTTATTTTCTTTTTGAAGTGTGGGATGTGAAACTTGATTTACGAATTCCGAATTAGAGAAGGAACTTGAGAAAAGGGTACGAAGGACTAGAGAAGGTTTTATTGATCGAGAAAATGATGAAAAGCAATTATCTTCATGAGAAGAATTTTTCTGTGCTACTATATGACGCCATGACAATGTCCTTATTGCGACACAATACTTGTATATTGAGCACTCAGACTGTATTTTTGTGTCTGCATCTTACTATATAAAGAACTCAACACGCCCATTATCCCTAGAAGAAGACCGATCTCAGGTATAATTTGTTGCATTTTGAATTTGTGGCTTTATTGTTTTAATTCCTAAGCATAAAATTTTTTGATTTGTTTTATGAGTCACACAAAATCTGGGCCAGAAGCTGCACAAATGACCATGTTCTAAACTAGCTAAGTCATAGTTTTCAATGATTTTTCGGTGAAAAAAGTAAAGGAAATCATGCTTTTGGTTGGCAAGTCAAGTGCAGAAAACTACACCGCCACTGCCACCTTTACTCCGCCGAGTATGGTCTAAAACCCAGTTGAATCTGCTACCAACATCCAGTTTTCACCCATTTCAAAGTCCTTTCTCACTTTGGTCCACAACCCTCCCTTGTCTCTGGTAATTAATTTGTTCAATATTTAGTCATAATCTCTCAATATTTTATGTTCTTGATTTATCTTGAATGGAATTCATCTAACTTATATAAAATTTCTTTCTATCTACAGATTTACCAATTACAAGGAAAAAATCCCTAGCCCAATTCCTTGGGTAGAGGAGAAAAGATAGGTTGGAAGTCAATTATTAGGTTTGGGTTTTGTTATATATGTGTGGTTTAACTTAAAACCTTTAGAATGTACTAATGGCTTTATAAGAAGTTATTTAACAATTGATCACAACATTAGGAAGAAGAAAAGATTTTATTTGAGGTTTTGTGGGAAATGTGGGTTTAAAACTAAAATGTTGAGGTGTAGAAAAAAAGATGACGCATTTAATTTTTTTTTAAAATTTTATTTTATTAACTCCTTTTTTTTTGTTTTTATGCTCAACACATCATTAGGTCCAATAAATATCAGTAGAGGACTAGAGGGTCATTAACATATATTTATTTATTGGCCTTCTCATTTCTTTAACTTATCAAGTACTTTGTTGGAGTTACTTTTCATATTAATTAAATCATTTACAAGCAACTATTTGCTTGTCTTTTCTTTTCATTAACTCAAGTACATTTAATTTAAAAATTGTTTATTACTACAAACAAATTGCACAAATTATTCATCTTTTATATTAGATATGAAAAAGTTACTGTAATCAAAACATTATATTTTTATTTATTTAATATTTTCACATTATATACATAAATTTCAAAATAAAAAATAAAAAAATAGTATGTGATATTTCAACAATTTTAATTTTTCTATTAATACAATTGCGCATCACACTCATGTTGTACATAAGATGTCACGTGCTTATTACTAGTACATTTAAACATACCCTTTTATAAATATCATGTACATGACTACACCTCACTCTCAAATTCGACTGCCACGTTTAACCTAATGCCTAATGGGCTTTTAATCACTAATATGGGAAAAATATATAAATAAGGTAATCATAAATTAAAATTTCAAAAATCGGGTTGTAATTAAGATTAATTAATTAAATAAAATAATTAAAAATATTGTATTAATTATATGTATTAAAGTAACGACAGTATATAATTTAGGTAACAAAACAATTCTTTTAGGTCATAAGTTAATTTAGGTCAAAAATTATAAAATAATGGATTACAAATTGGACTGATTTATAGGTTACAATCAAAAAAATTTAAGTAACAATTAATTTCAAGGTTACAAGTTATCAAATTAGCAGGTCACAAGTACTACATTAGTAGATCCTCGCTTATTTCTAAGTCACAACTTATCGAATTATTAGGTCATGAATATTTCAAGTCTCAATTATTGAATTACTAGGTCACAAATTGATTTCATTTCTGATCACAACTAATCGATAATTAGGTCACAATTTTATTAAGTCACATTTATCAAAATATTAAGTCTTGATAAAATGTTTTATCTCACAGAATCGACACACCCCCACTACAACCGTCTCAACACCACAACCACGGTACCACCTGAATATCGTTGTCTCCTCCGCATCCGCCTTCCTCTCCATCTCCACCACCTCAACCTCAACTAAAAAAAAAAAGACAAACAAAAATGTAGTCAGTGTTCACCACAACACTGCAACACAAAAACATCACCACCACTAACCACCATCAACGTCGCACACCACAGCACCACCGCATCCACCACACCACCACCACCGCATTTACCACACCACACCACACTACTGGCCCACCTACCACCGCCCCATCACAGCACCACCCCACCCTACCATCACTACTACCTGTGACCCGAACTATTAAATTTGACCTTAAAAATCCCCGTTGTCCAGATCTGAGAATGTCCGTCAATCGTCCTCAGTGAAGTTGAAATCGAAATCGTGTGCAGCAGCAATCGTTATACCCTGCAAAGTCGAAATCGACACCATGCGCAGCAACAAGAATCGAACGAAGCGGTATCCATAACATCGTGCAGTCACCACCATGACCGATCAACACACCACCACATTAACCGGATGCCCACCATGCCAGAGAAACCACAACTACCTTCACCTCCACCGAAGCTACCATCATCACCACCAAACAAAATTGTGACCGTGGGAGAGCAAAATCTTCACTCTCAACCAAAATCTTCAACCACCGTACTGCCAAAAGAAACTACCTCCATCAAAATCTCCAACCACTGTGGTTTCCTGTACACCACCCACAGCACCCACTTGCACCCCATCACGACTAGATCGTCGACAGAGCTAAGGCATTGAGCGCGTCACCTCACTTGCTGACTTGAAACTTGAAATGAGGACGGTCTGGTTCTAGACGATTCTGGGGAAGAGTTCAGATCTGGTTTGGACTTTGGAATTGAAATTTGTGGTTTGCTCTCAGATAATGGTGAGCATGAGAGAAATGGAAGGAGAGGGAGGCATGAGAGAAATGGAAGGAGATGAATACTCTTGAATCAGATTCTCAGTAGGGTTTGGTGATAATTAAATATAATAATTAATATGTTTATTATTAATATTAAAATTTATAATTACCACTAAATTTGAAGTAATACAAGTTTGATCTTATTTATGAATTTGGCTCTTATAAAGTAAGGATGAGTGTAATTTATCCAATAATTATATCTTTGGCCAAAGTTACATTATCCAGCGGCTGCCACATTGCTAAGTTGAAGGTGCCCTATTAAGCCAATTAATCTCCAACATAAAAGCCCAACTTCCCTTATTCTTGTTCTGTTTTTTTGGTCAAAAAACTCAACGGTAATTTATTTGATCCAAGACACACCGAAGTAATGATCAATAAACCCACAGGCCACAAGAGTTGTAGCAGCGATGCTCGTTGTTGCTAGCGGTGATCTCGTCGCTAGAGATCGCACTTGCCTCGCCGCTGTCGACGAAAATCTTCCACCTACATCGAAGCTAGCGACGAGATCGTCCCTGTTACCCCCTCGAAGGTGGCGATCTCATCGCTATGTTGCCAGTGGCCTGGGTGGGAAAGTTGGTAGAGAGGTCATCAGTTGCGCGCGTGCGCGAGAGAGAGAGAGAGAGAGAGAGAGAGGGTTGATTTCATTTTTTAATAATAAATATTTAAGTAATAAATATCAATGGGTAATTAGCACCTGATTTTAAAAATGTAAAATTTATCATCTTATTATTACACCGTGAGCTTTAAAAATAGGTTGCCATATAATTTTTTTATAAAATTATGGGATAATTGCATCATGCATCATTTTTTATCTTCATGAACTACAATATGCTCACTTGCAAAATTTCACTTAAATTTACTTCCTAAGAGCTTGTTTGGTAATGTAAAAAATGACACCACAACTTTTCAAACTCAAAATCAACCATCAATTTTTAATCAAGCCCACAATTTTTGACTTTTCGAACATTTTTAAACCACACTTCCATAAAAAAATAAAAGAAATCACAAAAATCAAAAATTTTCATATTACCAAACAGGCTCTAAGTATCACAAGAAGTATTATAAAAATTTGGAAAGTATAATATGATATTTTCAAATGACATAAATTTCAATTAATCAGAAGTATCATAAGATTTTTGGAAGTATCAATGTGTGATACTTCCTAAATTATGTAAATTTTAGTTGTACCACAAAAAGTCATATATTTATGTAAATTGTCCAAAAATATTATTGTTATGGCGTAAATAATATAAAACAAAATAGAAGAATTAATGAACTATGACTATTATGTCCATTCAATGCACGCAAAGAACTTGAAAAATTATATTGATTGAAAGTGATTTTGAGATAAAATTCGATAAAAATGGGTTGGGACCAAAAGGGCCATAACAATAGCTTAATATGTTAACATTTTGGATAATAGCATCACTTGTGTACCTATTTAAATTATATAATGTGCCATAAATTGATAAGATATAATCTTATGATTCTTATCTAAGATGATGATCTATCATTTCATGACACATAAATTGAAGATAAAACATCAAACGCTATATATCATTATTCTATTGATTTTCCCATAAAAAACATTAACATTTTTCATCTTATTTTTGAAATGAAGTTCGATTGCTTGAATGTAAAAACCTCTATTCTTTTGTTTATTAGACTCATGACAACTTTTGAACCAGAATTTTGTTAATTTTTTCTTTTCATCATCTTACAACTGATTAGGGTATTATCACTAATTTTTCAAAAAGCCATCGTTCACACTATATGACCTAGATCAAGTATTAGAGTCCATCCAAGCCCAATTTTCAGGTCCATCCCGTTTTTAAGCACGTTCCTGAATCATCCACAAATTTCTCGAGATTGCTCTAGCATCGAGTCGAGTATTGGACATTCTACTTCGATAACAACCTAATGTAGGGCATTGTCACTACTTTTTCCAAAATATGAAAGTTACAATACAAATGCAATCCACTCACATAACCAAAAATCATGTACGAAAATTAATGCCAAGCTCAACCCGTTAAGTCTAGGGGTGGGCGTAGGTTGGGTTGGATCGTTTTTTGCCCAACTCAACTCAAGCATGAGTTTAAACCCAATCTAACCAAGTTTCGGTCGGGTCGGGTTGTGTTGAGTTTGATAGTTTAGGTTTTGGTCCAATTAGCAAAAAATCTTGAAAATTAAAAAATTAAATCCATAAATCAACTATTAACTCAAATCAATTATGTACAATACAATAAACTCAAATATAATAAATTGAATACTTGCTAATAAAACTAAAATATGTTCAAACCATATTTGAATTTCATCCAAATTAAAAATGAGCTTGAGATTCTTGAAATTTAAATGGTCCTATATTTTAAAAAAATTTATTGGGTTGAGTTTTTCACTCAACTCACAAACCAACCCCACCCAACCATTTTTTTTTTTTTTTTGTAGAACCCGAACCCTACCCGATTTTCATCAAAAATTGACTCAAAAGGATTGAATTGGATTGGGTTAGGCGGTTTGGGTGGATTAATGCCCACCCCTAGTTAGGCTCCATCTAGATTCAAGTTGTGGAAATTACACCCACACTTACTTTTAAAATTCACAATTCATAAATCAAATTTGTAAGTTTTTTTTATACAAAAATCAGGTCTTAATTCATTTTTAATTATAAATTAATAAATCTATTATACCTGTCCAAAAACACCCCCCAGCCCCAATTTTCCAACGGCGGCCATTCCAATTTCATATGCAAGAGGTCGACGAAGAAGTGGTGATGAGGAGGCGGAGAAGAAGTGGTGGTGATGAGGAAGCTAATTTGTTCTTTTCCCTTCCATGACCTACCTCTCCTCTCACTTCTCCTCCCATCTTCCGATGATCGATGACCTAGGGACACTGCGTGTAGCAGCAACATCGAAGAGTGCTGGTGCTACTCACGGCGATGGACACCGTGGTTGCAGGCACCGCAACTGCCTTGATAACACAGGAGAGCGTTCTTCTTCTTCTTTTTCTTTTTTTTTTTTTAGTTTGATTTCTCCAAAATGGGTGCTATTGGGCCATGTCTTGGTGGTGTGTATGGTTTTTAGGGGTATCGATCTGTGCAGATCTATTTGTCTGTGTGTCGGTTGTAGTTAATTTGCAGTGGTGGCAATGGAGGTGAAGTGGTGCAGCTTTTGGCTAGTCGGAGATGGTGATGGCCGGTTGGATGTGGTTACAATTGTTAAGTGGTGGTAGTCGATTGAAATGTTGATTGTCGTGTTGGTGCATTGCAGTGTGTGGATTTCTGTGCGCGTGGATGCGGCGGTGGTGCGGAGGAGGAGGAGGCGGCAGGTGGTGGTGCAGAGGAGGTTGTCGCGTGGTGAATATGTGACTATTGGTGGTTTGGGGTGATGGTTGGTGGTGGCTGTGAGATGGGGTTTTGATGATAGCGATGGTTGGGGATGTTTAGATGGTGGTGGTGAGACATTGGTGTAGTGGCAGCGACGGCAAAGACTGCGACGGCGACGGTAGTGTAAGATTTGTGATTTGTGACCGAGAAAATTTAAGATTTGTGAAAATTGTGACTTAAAAAATTCATCAATTGTACTTGAGAAAATTTTGTGACCTATTTTGATATCTGTGACCCAAAAATAAGTTGTGACCAATTAATTATTATGATCATAATTTGTTATCTATAAATTTGTGGTTTGTGACCAAAAAAAAAGTTGTGACCAATTAATTACTATGATCATAATTTGTGAGTTATAAATTTGTGGTTTGTGACCAAGAAATAGATTGTGGCCACATTTGTTACTTGTGACATAAAAATTGTGACTCTTGACCATAATAAGCTGTGACCTTAAAAGTCATCCAAACAATTTTATAAATTGTGACCTACAAAATTTATGATATGTGACCAAAAAAATTAGTGATTTGTGAAAATTGTGACCTAAAAAAATATTGATTTGTATTCGAGAAAAAATTGTGACCAATGAAATTTGTGATTTGTGATTAATTGACTCTAGATTTGTGACCGAAAAAAATCGTGACCTACGAAATTCAAAATTTGTGACCGAGAAATAAATTGTGACCTAAAAATTTTGACTGTGACCATAAACTTATGATCTGATTTGTGACTTGTGACCATAATAAGCTGTGACCCTAGAAGTCATCCAAATAATTTTATAAATTGTGACATACAAAATTTATGATATGTGACCAAGAAAACTAGTGATTTGTGAAAAGTGTGACCTAAAAAAATCTTGATTTGTATTCGAGAAAAAATAGTGACCAATGAATTTTTTGATTTGTGACCAATTGACTCTAGATTTGCGACCGAAAAAATCGTGATCTACGAAATTCGAAATTTGTGACAGAGAAATAAATTGTGACCTAAAAAATTGTGACTGTAACCACAAACTTATAATCTAATTTGTGACTTGTGACCTAAAAAATTGTGACTTGTGATCATAAACAGTAAAATATATAATTAATTAAAACCTAATTTTTGAAATAAAACATTTTCTTAATTTTGAAAAAGTGTACTTTAAAAATCTTAATTAATTATAATTAATCATTTTTTGGGAGGGGTGGAGTGGGTGGGATTGGGTGGTTGGGTGAAAGTGTGAAGAAATAGAAGAAAAATCATTTTGGGGGTGGGGTCTGGGGCTGGGGTGAGATGAATTTGTCGTGTTGTGATGAGGTGGGGTAGGGTCGAGTGGGGTTGACATGGGTGGGTCGGGTCGGTCGAGTGGGGGTGGGGTGGGTTAAATAATTTTGGGGTGAGGGGGTGTGGCTTTGGCGAGATCAATTTGTCACTTTGCGATGAGGTGGGGTGGGAAATGGTAGGAAAACATCGTGTAGAAAAAAAATTAAAAAATATTTTTGGGGTAGGGTAGGGTAGGTGGGTCGGGTGGGGTGGGATGGGATGGGGCTTTTAAAATAATTTTTGGGGTGAGGGGGTTGTGGCTTTGGCGAGATCAATTTGTCACTTTGCAACGAGGTGGGGTTGGGTGGGGTTGAGTGGGGTGGGGATGGGTAGGAAAACATCGGGCAGAAAAAAAATTAAAAAAAAAAATTTGGGGTAGGGTGGGGTGGGGTGGTCAGGTGGTGGTCGGGGAAGGGGCGGGGATGAGGGATGTTGTGACATCAAGATTTGAGTTTTTGATTTAATATTGTATTAGTTTTAATATAATATATAATAGATAATTATGTTTATATTATATGTAATATTATATTTATTTTTAATTATGAAATACCTGATTTTTGAAAGAAAAATGGTAAGTTTGTTAGTTTTGAAAAGTGAAACTTAAAGGGTTGTAATTATATATTTTCCCCTTTCAAGTTTGCTCCTGCGTGATGACAAGATATCTTACTTAATATAAAAGGAGGAGAATTTCCCGTCAATTTGACACAACTTTTTGTAATTTTTTTTTATAGAATATTATATATTTCATTTATTTTCACACTCAACTTTTATTGCTTTCACACTTCAAAGACCAAAACTCAACATTTATTGTGTTCACACTGCTACTTCCACTTAAATATTTTTATGGAGATTTTTTTTTTTACTTATTTATATTTGATTATTTGTGTTTAAACCTCTGTTTTCATAAAAAAAAAAATTATCTTTTAATGTTTTGAATTTTGCAAATTAATATTTGTGTGCAGTCATACAAATTCAATGCAAAAATTTCAGTTCAAAATTATATCGAAGTTGTATCACGCATCTAATACTAAATAAATCTTATTGTATAAAACTTTTTATAAATAATCTTATTTTTTTAGTTATTTAGTACATCTAAAAATTTGAGCTCCTTTGTATTGCGTTCTATTAACTTAATTAGTATTTTTATAGAAAGTTACATTTAATACGTAAATAATTTTTTTCAATAATTGTGATATTTTATTGGTATCAATCTTATGGATGAATAATTTCGTTATGTCATACAAATCTAATATCGACTCCTCCCGCCAATTAGACACAACTTTTTGTGATTTTTTTTATACAATATTATATATTATATATTTCATTTATTTTCACACTCAACTTTTATTACTTTCACGCTCCAAAGACCAAAACTTTTTTTTATTGTGTTCACACTGCTACTTCCACTTAAATATTTTTATGGAGATTTTTTTTTCACTTATTTATATTTGATTATTTGTATTTAAACCTCTCTTTTCATAATTTTTTTTTTATCTTTTAATGTTTTGAATTTTGCAAATAAATATTTGTGTGCGAATACAAATTCAGTGCAAAATTTTCAGTTCAAAATTATATCGAAATTGTATCACGCATCTAATACTAAATAAATCTTATTGTATAAAACTTTTTATAAATAATCTTATTTTTTTAGTTATTTAGTACATCTAAAAATTTGAGCCCCTTTGTATTGCGTTCTATCAACTTAATTAGTATTTTTATAGAAAGTTACATTTAATACGTAAATAATTTTTTTCAATAATTGTGATATTTTATTGGTATCAATCTTATGGATGAATAATTTTGTTCTGTCATACAAATCTAATATCGAATTTTCATTTATATTTATATCGAATATTTAATCAATTTGTATTAAATTTTGTTTTAAATAATCATACTTTCAATTCAATATTTATGATTCTTAAATTTTTACAACAATAAGTAAATTGTCTCCCAATTTACTTAACTGATAATTGAGATGATCAATATTATATTATAATTTTCATCAAAAAATAATTACGTTGTATAAAAATTGCAAAAACTTATAATACCATGAATTTGATGCATCTTTGTCAATCACAATTTTAGTTTTTTTTTTCTTTTTTTATGATTATCGAATTCGTTTCTTATACGTGTTGTTTTTCATTATCAATGGTCAAAACAATAATTCTTATCTTTTATAGCATGATCTATATTATTAACTTTTTCATTTTATTGTTTGATTGTTCAGATTACATGGACATTGGAGATCCTACATTTAAATATTTATTTTGCAAAGCAAAATTTTGGTGCGAGAAGAGAGTGAATAACCATTATAAAACATGTCGTAATTCGAAGTTCTCATTTTGTTGTGGGGTGAACACGATTTTTAATAATATTTCAAATCAAACTATTTAAAACGGTTTGGAATTTTTCCAAGCCAAACTAAACCATTTCATTTTTTAAACAAAATAAAATCAAACTATTTTTTGCGATTTGGTGCGGTTTGAAACCACGGACATCGCAATGAATAAATTAGTATATTTCAAAGCGAGCTCAAAGACACATATTCATCTAAAATTTCGAGTTGAAACTAGCTCAAAAATAGTATTAAATTTCTAATTGAGTGCTTTGTTGTGAATCAATCCATGTTGACAAACAAACTAATTATATAGAAGTAAACTATCGTTAGCTCTTATATTAAAAATTTTATTTTAAGAAAATATCTTGGATGATGATAATGAATTGTAGGAGGAAAAATTATTTCCAAATGATTGTGGATTTGAACAAATTAGTCTATGTGATGTGATTCGGACCAGGCATCGAAAGGTAAAGTCGAGACATCGACAATATGATAGTGATCTTCGTGCAAAACGGAGCAAATTCTGTGTTGGGGCCGAGCCGAGAAGAGGGACGGATCGAGCCGAATCGAGTAAAAGAAATTATTTATGCAGAAATTCCATTACGGCCGTAATGGATGACCTTCACGGCCGTAACCCATGTATTCACGGCCGTAAATCTTACAATCACGGCCGTAATCAATTAACGAGGAAAAATGAAGATTTTCTGCAGAATGAGGCTTACGGCCGTAAGCCTGGAAGTTACGGCCGTAACGTTCAAAAAAGGGAAACTTCACGGCCGTAAGAAATTCGTCACGGCCGTAACTCATAAAACAATTTTGGACCAGAGAAGGCTTTACGGACGTAAACGTATTCTTCACGGCCGTAAATGAGGAGCGGGCCAGATTTTGCGGATTTTTAATTATTTTATTTCCTTTTATTATTTTAGGTTATTTTCCTATTTTAGAATTTTAGCATAATTAGAATTCTATTTTGAGTAAATTAGATGCTAGGTTATTTTGCTTATTTATACGCTTTTCAATTCATTGTAAAAACAGTTAAGTTTGACTTTGATGATTAAATAAAACAGAGATTGAATGTTTTTCAATTGTTTAATGTGTGGATTCACATTACAAAACCAAACTTATCAAGATTGATTATCTTGTGGCGTTCATCACGAATTTATCAAATATTTGCGAGAATATTTGTGGCGTGTCCGATTAGAATCTTATCAAGGAAATTGACAAGTCCTTGTGGTGTTTCGAAAACCTTGGATCTCGATTCCGCATCGTCAATTTCTTGCGTCGTGAATCTTGGGTCAAGGTCCTATCGTCAATCTATCTTTTAATTTCTGTTCAATTATTCGTGTTCTTGTTATTTTTCGTGTCAGATCTGATTTAGATCTTTCCTAGAGTTTTAGATTTCGTTATTCCGCGCGTTCGACGAGATTCCCCGACCGGGATCGCGTCATCTGGTATCAGAGCTTGGATCTATTTCAGATTCTTGCGTTTCTTGATTTTTTTTCGTGTTCTTCGCGTTCTTCGTGTCAGTCATAATTTTCTTCAGTTTGATCCATAAGAGTCGGTCCCAAAAATTCAAAAGTGTTTTTCTTGTTCGTTTCTCGTCCAAATCTAATTCCGTTTTTTCTGCCATACTTGTCAAATTTTCTGGCAGATTAAAAAAAAAAAATTCGTATTTTCCGAGAATTTTCTAATTTTTTTTACTTTTCGTATCTTCCATAAATTTCTTGATTGTTGATCATTGGTTTGTTCTTGGGTGAAATTTGAAGGGATTGAGTGTGATACACGAGTGAAAATAAACACGAGAGGAATTTTTGTTTGTCTTTGAAAGCTAACCATGTCTCGCAGGGAAAAATCTCCATCAACAGGTGACCACAAGAATTTTAAACAGATGGAGGCCATGAAGGTAAAACTTGAGAGGTAATGGCTAGGATGGATAAAAGAGATGCGATGATTGCCCAATTGAAAAAAGAGCAATCGCGGGCGGACTCTAGGGTTAGGAGGAGTAGTAAGCGTGAATATCATGCTAGGTACGGAGATGGGATGGATGAAAGGATATTGAAGCAAAAAGAGACATCAAAACGGGAGAGTAGTGATCATGTTCACAAAAGGAGGGAGGAGCCGACAACCAAAGGTAAAAATAATTCTGATTCCAAGCCTCTTAAGGTTAAAAATGTTAAGTGTTTTAAATGTTTGGAACGGGGTCACATTGCACTTGATTGTCCACGTAAGAAGGATAGGTGTGATAGTGAAGGGGCTAAAAGTGTTGTGGTGGATGAGTCAATTATTGATAGGCATGTTCTTAGCGTTAAGCGTAAGGCGAATGTTTTGGAAAATGTGGATGGGCAAAGGGATAATATTTTTCGCACTAGATGCTTAGTAAATGAAAAAGTTTGTAGCTTGGTGATTGACGGGGGAAGTTGTACTAATGTAGTTAGTACAATGTTGGTGGAAAAATTAGGCTTACATTTAATAAAACATCCAACACCTTATAAATTACAATGGTTGACTGAGTCAGGGGAAGTTAAGGTGAAGAGACGGGCCTTGGTGAATTTTTCTTTGGGTGGGTATTCTGATGAGGTAATTTGTGACGTGGTGCCAATGCAAATTAGTCATATACTGTTGGGGAAACCTTGGCAACATGAAAGGGCTGTACTACATGATGGGTATACGAATAGATACAGCTTGGTAAAAGGGGGGAAAAAGTTTACTCTAATGCCACTATCTCCAACTGAAGCCCTGAAAGATCAACTGAAGGTGAAAAGTGAGTTTGAGGGGAAAAATAAGAGCGTTGAGGCCACGACCTCAGAAAAAGGAGAGGGAGTGAAAAGTAAAGAAAAGAGGGTTGAGGTTCAAACCTCAGAAAAAGGAGAGACTGAGTGCAAAAATCAAAAGGAAAGAGAGTCTACCACAAAAATGAGTCTATTTGCACTTACTCACGCTAACACACCCCTCCCCAGTTCTTTAAAATCTGTTTTACAGGTACCAAAGTCAAACCATGAGCTTTAAACAGGAAAGAAACTTGTTGGCAAAAATGAGCAGCCCAAAAGTCTAAAGGATCGCACGAAGCATAAAAATGATCACCGAGCCCAGGAAAGCAGGAGGAATTTGAAAAGCCGACCAAAAATGGATTCGAGGTCGAATCCTTTTCAAGAGAGGGAGTATGATGTGATCCGGACCAGGCATCGAAGGGTAAAGTCAAGTCATCGACAATATGATAGTGATCTACGTGCAAAACGGGGCAAGTTCCGTGTTGGGGTCGAGCCAAGAAGAGGGACGGATCGAGCCGAATCGAGTAAAAAAATTATTTATGCAGAAATTTCATTACGGCCGTAATGGATGACCTTCACGGCCGTAACCCATGTATTCACGGCCGTAAATCTTACAATCACGGCCGTAATCAATTAACGAGGAAAAATGAAGATTTTCTACAGAAGGAGGCTTACGGCCGTAAGCCTGGAAGTTACGGCCGTAACGTTCAAAAAAGGAAAACTTCACGGCCGTAACTCATAAAACAATTTTGGACCAGAGAAGGCTTTACGGCCGTAAACGTATTCTTCACTGCCGTAAATGAGGAGCGGGCCAGATTTTGCGGATTTTTAATTATTTTATTTCCTTTTATTATTTTAGGTTATTTTCCTATTTTAGAATTTTAGCATAATTAGAATTCTATTTTGAGTAAATTAGATGCTAGGTTATTTTGCTTATTTATACGCTTTTCAATTCATTGTAAAAACAGTTAAGATTGATTTTGAGATTAATATAGTTGAGAGAGTTTTCTCCAATTGAAAGGTTGAGGAGTCCCTTTTGTATTCTTCAAGAACAAATCCGACCTATCAAATATTGTGGAAATATTTGTGGCGTTGTACTTATCAAATATTCGCAAGAATATTTGTGGCGTGTCCGATTAGAATCTCCTCAATTTTGATTTGTTGACAATAAAAAGTATATTGCTTTTTTTTTTTTTTTTTAAATTGAACATTTGTCTTTATTTTTATTTTTTAAAATTTGGCGGGTTGGATGTTTGAAATCGCGATTTTGACAATTGAAACCTAAACCAAATTGTTTAAGGTGGTTTGGAATTTTTACAAACCAAATCATTTGTTGTAGTTTAATTCGATTTTGCGGTTTATTTGTTCACCCATACTTTGTTGTATACAAGAGAAAGTGAATATTTCTCTTATGGAAGAGCATCCTCTAATTTTGAAAGATTTGTTATATGACAGGGAGACATGATTAAAAATTCCATTGAGAACATTCGGATATATAATATGATGTTTTCATTCACAACTATGGGAGAATAGATAATGAGCTAAATGATGGTAGAGGGCCTCCCATCTTTAGATTACACGATCAAAATTTCCAAAAAATTGAGAGTCTATTGTCGATGATGGTTCAGCTCTGCAATTTGCTCGCTTTACATTGTTGACAATGTGAATGAGGTTGAAAGCAGAAAAAGGGTCGTGAGGTACATATTATGTATTTATTGCTTTTATAATTATATTGTTTACAGATTATTTTGTTGTGATATTCTAAAATTTAATTTATGTCTTTTAATGTCCCCGGGTAGGAGTGAATCATGCGATTCTATGTTGTATGATTTAATAGTTTCTGATTCGAAGGATATGCTAGACAAATTGTTAAGGCAATTTAGGTCGGTTTGAGAAATGATGATTGAGGAAACACTTCAAATTTAAGACTTATACTTATTGGTTGGTGGGCGACCAATGATGGCCAATATGATTTTTCTATTGTCGATGAAATTGCCGAATTAATTGTCGGTGGATTTTGACACACTACCTAAACACATGGATATCACTATTGCGCCACGTGGTGGACCTTTGCAACAGATAAGTGAGGACACAAGTTCTTTTTGAGAAATATTGATCATACACAGGGATTGAGTAATGTAACAAGGTTGATAGTTACAAAACTTGGCGACCATGTTCTAGAAGGTCAAATTTTTTCTGGCATCAATGCAAGACACAAGTTCTTTATTCCAATGTTATCGCTGAACCCTTCTGATTCTAGGATACTTATTAGATTTCAAAGAAGACAATTTCTATTGATGGTGTCATATGTCATGACTATCAATAAGAGTCAGGGACAATCATTCTTGCATGTGGAACTTCTTCTTAAACGACTGGTGCTTACACATGGATAACTTTATGTTACGATTTCTAGGGTGACGAATCGTTCCAAATTAAATATATTGATTTGTGATAAGAAAGGAAGAACAACAAAATCAACAAACAACGTTGTGTACAAAGAAGTATTCCAGAATTTGTAGTCATATGAAATCAATAAATGATGATATTATTTCTTATTTGCGAAATTTATTTATTTTATGAAAATGATTTATCTAATTTCATATTGAATTATCTTTATACAAACGTTCCTTCCCGTGCATCGCACGGGTGATTAACTAGTAGTACATCTAAAGAAGCAGGGTGGGCTAGGATTTTCTTTCAAAGAGGGAAAAAATTAATAATTTTTTTTTTTTTTTTTTTGGAAAAAAGTAAAAATAAAGAGGAAATTTAATTTCACAAATAACAAGTAAATAAATTCTAACTCACAAGTAACATATAAAAAATCAATTTCTCAAAAGCTAGTATCAAGGCAAAAAATATAAACTAATAATTTAATAATAAAACACTACAAAAAATGAAATGCTTTAAAAACGTTCTTTGCGAGTTTTCATACTTTGAAATCGTTGTACAATATCTTCATTACCAATCTTCAAAAATATATATTTCTATATATAAAACAACGAGACTATCATTCATCTATTCATCACCCATTAGATTGCACAATCTATCATTCACAATGCTCACTGCAGAAAATATTCACTCAACAGTAACATTAGCAATTTGTAGAATTAACTTCAAAATCAAAAACTTATAAACCAGTGGATATACCTTACTTTTCTTTATCACTACCAAATTCTCTGTGAGATTACCAAGACCTTTCAACCCCTGAAAATGCGGTGTTAGAGTGCATATCAAAAATATAAGTTTCAATTTGATCTTCAAGTGCGATGAGATCAAATCTTGAAAAATCTTCTAGATAAAACTCAGTGAGTTGAATCGATAATTTCTTATCAAAACCATAGAATGAATTTTATGGAGATAAAAAAGCTACACATAGGAGTAACAATGTATTTACCTTTGATAAACGATCATTCAACTCTTGAAATTACAAATCAATGACAACGTAGAACAAATCTACTACACGATACAAACAATAAACCACAAAGGTTGGAATCGTCTAAATTGGGCTACTTCATACTGTCGTCTTGAAAATACATGATCTGAAGGTTAACAAGCACCATTTTTGAGAATATGCTCTTCGAACTCGATAACAAACATTAAGCCACTGTTCTCTTTGCTGTTTTGAGGTAGTTTTCTGTTTTTATTTTCGAAAACGCTAAAAACGCGTTCTCTTTACCATTTTCGAAAACGCATTTTGAAAAGAAAAAAATTTGTACACAAAACGCAAAACGTCAAAAATCTCGTTTTGGGCGTTTTGTGTGTATTTCGACAAAAAATGTCCAAAACGCGAAAAACGCATTTTGGGATTTTTTTTTTTATAAGAATTATCTTAACTTAGAACTAAATTTAATATAAAGTTTTTATTTATTTATTTATTATTTTTTTTAGAATTATCCTAACTTGGAACTAAGGCTAAATAAATAATATATTTTTTTTTTTTAGAATTATCCTAACTTGGAACTAAGCTTAAATAAAGTTTTATTGAATTCAATATCAACATTACAAAAAAAAATTAAGTGAGAAATTTTGTTGTTATATTTCAAAAAAATGCACTGATAAATGGACTCTGATGGTTTTGAAATAACTTGTATTTTCTATTTTAATAGAAGTAGAGCTTTCTTTAATCCCGAACCTGACAAAGCTATGTTAGTATAGACTCTTAATGCTTACATTAGTATGTTGCATGTAACCATGTTTTCAGTGTATTATGAAAGAAAATTTGAGTTTGAATTAGTAGTATTCTGCAAGCAAATTAATTAAAATAGTTTAAGTAGTATTCTGCAAAATTTCAAACAGAAAGTGTTTTCCAGCTTTTCATATTCAATTAACAGTTTTCAGAAATGACAAACCAAACGCGTTTTCAGCAAATTTGAAAACAAAAATGAAAACAGGAAACACAAAACATTTTCGAAAATGAAAATACAAAATAAAATACAAACAGAACGCCACCTAACATTTTAATTTGAAATTGGAGTTCTTAATCCATTATCAGTGGGAAGTTGTGTAACACCAAAATTCACTATACTTAAAGTCTCATCATCAACATTTTCTTTAACTTGAGATTTTCTTTTAAAGAATTTGTCTAAGATCAACATGATTTTTCTCGCTAAAATAAAGAAATGATAGTTAGAAACTCACAAATTAACTTCACAATCACAATTCACAAACATCAAATCTCAAAATAAATCAACTCCACAATCCACAAAAATGTAAAACAAAACTAATTAAATCAATTAAACAAACAAAAAAACCCCAAATTTAATTTATAAAATAATTAATAATTTAATTAGAGAACCAATCAATAATCATTCATTAGTATTCAATTCTAATTTATAAGTTATAACATGATTTATTAAGTCTAACTTTATAATTTCCAAGTTCAAGTTGAATTTCTTACATATTAGTGTCAGTCGAGACGGTAGACTGGTAGTACCGGATTGGACTGGTCTTGTGTAAGTGTGTAACAGTGGTCGATGGACAGTAGGTTGCAGTCTTGCAGGTAGAGGCATGAGGAATGAGTGGTGCGGTTGCTCTGTCCCTGGTTGAAGTCGACATAGGATTCACGAAGTAACGAAGGACCCCACTCTTCAGTTGTGAGAGGCGATACTGTCGATCGGAAAGAGGATGTGGCGCGTGCGGAAGGTTGTGGACTGTTGACAGACTTCAACTTCTAGGCTATGTGGACTCTTGAGATAGTTTGATTTTTTTTTTTTTTTTCACTAGGATCAGGGATTGGCAGTCCAACGCTGTCCATCACCCGTTGGACCTTAACGGGCTCAGCCCCTACAAAGAAGTATGTAAATTTATAACAAATCGTTCTTATTTTTGCAATATCGTCAAGTGTTTGCATCATAAAATTGATTTGAGAAAATATTTCCCCCCCCCCCCCCCCCTCTAGTTAGAAGTGAAGAATTTCAATAATGATATTAATCAACATGATACTACATGTTTAATAAGTGGTAATATATAAAACAATATTACCTTATATATATATAAATACTTGGCCTTTATGTGAAATCAAGAAAAACAATTTTTTTAAAGAAGGTATAGAGGAGAACAATGTTTCTTTTATTTAAAAAAAATTAAAAAAATAAAACTACAAACATTTGATTTGAAATTTTCTTTCCTTTTCTTTTCTTTTTTTGATGCGCATTTGGGGACAAGTGGCCAAATGGTTCCTATACTTTGTTTTGATGAATGACAGTGACCAGTCACAGAATTTAGAAAAGCATTGCCCATTAAGACGTGTTGCTTCAGTTTACGTAAAACTAAAGCCACGTGTTTCCTTTTTAAGACTATACTTTTATAAGTTTACACGAGTCAACAATTATTATTATTATTTTCGTTTGGAAAAAACCACATTTTACATTTCACTATATTTAGAAGGTAAATCGTTTCTATAAAACTACCCTGATTTCACTTTTAAAAATATTCCAAAAAAAATATCTCCCTAAAATTACTATTATCAAAATCGCTTCACTCTTATAAAAATTAATAAAGGGCACGTTTGATAGCAATTTTTTTTTGTCATAAAAAATGTCAAACCAAACAAATTATTTACATTCATTTCTGTTTGATTCAAACATTTTTCATGTACAACTCTTTAAATCATGTTTTCACTTATTTTCCACCGAACAAATATTTTCTCAGAGTGAGAAAATTTACATGTTCCTTTTCTTTTTCCATGTATAAAAAAATGCCCTAATTCTTTTTTTTTTTATTTTTTAAAATTATTCCCAGTCGAGCCTAGCATTTTCAAACATTTTCGAGGAGAGAAAGTGGGTCCCAACCACCACTTCTAGTGAAGCCGTTGGTTCAAAAGACATAATAGATTCTTTCTCCATTCAAAATAATAGGCTAACGTTGGATTTGTTTCATGTACGTTCCTCTTGGACACTTGGAAACAGTTTAGTTTTTTTTTAATTACACGTAAATTGGGTTTCCTGTTCTTTTATCAAGCTTGTTAGGAAACGTGGACACTTGTGTTTTATTGTACACGTAGAATTCCATTATTATATATCAATTATATAAGGGACAAACATACTAGGATTTGAAGCCCTTTGAGAAAGAAATTTTGATAAGATGTTTTCATCCATGTGGGACTTGATATTCTTAGTAAATTTGAGTTTTTGTAATGGTGGTGGTGTGTGTGTGTGTTTTTTTTTTTTTTTTTTGCTCCCTTCTCTCTCTTAGTTAGAGGTGTTAGGAGCAAAATTTTATGTCGAACCCGAAAGCAATAATCAAAGTCGACACAACATATTTTTTTATTGGAATATAGGGATGAAGAGTTGAGTTCAATATGATTTGAAGGCATGGGGGCATATCTCAAAGAAGCGTATGTGTTATCAACATTTTCATTGTAGAGAATCATTTTCCTCTTTCCTCCATATCATTAATTAATCCTCCCTCGATTTAAAATTGTTCATGTTGGGCCGGTTGGTTCCTTTTCGACATTAAAAACCGAATTAGAAGTAACGTTCATCTAAAACAACCTTTTATTTATATATATTTATGGTAAAAGTGAGAATTTACTTACAATGGCGAGTTTGCTATTGCAAATAAAATATGTTTATGACGGTGGCTTAGTGTGATGTAAAAAAAGAAATGTGCTTATTATTAGTATACATCTTTCTAACTCTGAAATATCCACAGATAGAATTGTTGAACACAAAACAAGATCATTATAGAAATTAACAAGAATAGAACTAGATATTAAGCACTTGTTTGGTATATATTAAAATTATATTAGTAGATTTTGATAAAAGTTGAAATGTGTGATTGAAAAGTTGCTAGTCTCATAAAATACGTGGTTAAAATTAATTATTGACTTTGACTTGAAATTAAAATTAAATTTTAATTAGAACTAAACAGGGACTAAACAACACAAACATGTAATCAAATTTATTAAGCCTCTATTTTTGGTAAAATTTGTTTATAAATTGACACGTCACACGTGACATCTCATGGGACAATTTTTTTAAAAAAGAAATGGCCAAAGAATTTCACCCATCATTTTCTATTTTATAAAAAAAAAATCAAAGAAACATTGAGACGTCATTATTTATAAACAAAATTTATAAATAACTGTTTATAAACGACTTACCAAACAAAGGCTTATATTGTATAGTCACGACTCACGTACCAAAGCTCGAAAGTAGTAGATTCTTCTAGAGAAAGAATGAGAGGGAGACAAATACAACAAATTTGGTAAAATTCCATGTGAATTAAGATGCAAATTTGTTCACTTTGTACAAACTTGAAGAATATCATAATGTTTTATGCATTATAAGAAGTAACTGTTGATTGATAACCACATGATGTATCAATTATTAATGGATGAAAGAATTTCCCACAAAATGCATATTCGTTACCATTTTAAGCAAAGAATCCCTAGAAGGGATAAAATAGGTGTAATAATCTCTTGATTGAATTATAAGTCCAGGTTCCTAAGCTTTGTTGATAACTTATTTTTTTCCTCTCTCATGTGTATTGTATTTAGGGAAGCACCTCAAAAGCTGAATTCCCATTTGCCCAAGATATTATATTATAGTAAAAAAGTTATATTCTAAATTCTTGTCAAGCCAATTGTTCGATTTCTTTACATTTTTTAATCCAATAACATCTTGGCATTTATGGCATGCAACATGCATGCCATGAACGTGTAAACTCGAAATCACTCAACAGTATTTATTAAAGAAAAGTTTAAATTATTTATATTATTAACAATTCTATTAAACGGTTACGCCTCCGTTTGCTAAATCATTTATAAATAATGACGTGATAATATTTCGCATTGTTTTGAAATTTTGAAAATAATGGACGAGAATAATTGATCAAGAAATTGTCCAATTAAATATTATTTCGTGATCGTTTATAAATAAAATTTATAAACAAATTCTAGCAAAGGCTATACAACAAGTTTGAGAAGACAAAGAACTAAAGATGACTCTATTCATTAGAACGTGGTAACTTCAGTAACATAAGCCATTGTTTGATTCTCTTAAATTTTTTTCTTTTTTTCTATGGTACTCAATTTCAACCACCGAATAAAAGTCATACCCACAATATTTGGTTTTTCAATCAAATCCCAATCATCCATTCTCCTAAAAATCAATATTCTTTTAAAAAATACTCTTTTGAAACAATACCAAACACACACTAAGTTAAGAAATGCGAGGTAAATCAAAATTCAAAACTAACACACCCGGTTACTAATATTACACTACAAAAAAACGAAGTAATAGGGGCTACATTTTAGGGACGACCTAAACGTCGCCCCTATAGATATCATAGTAATAGGGGCGACAAGAAAAAATCGCCCCTATACATTTCTAAAGATGTAGGGGTGACAAAAGTCGCCCCTATTTCTACAAATGTTGTTTCTATAGACCCATTTACTTTCGGGGACGACTATATACATCCTATAGGGGTGACATATGTCTCCCCTATATGTTCTGAATTTGTCGGGGCGACATAAGTCGTCCCTATGGACTTAAATATATATTTTTTGGAATAATATATTTTTTTTTAAAAAAAAATTCAGTCTATAGGGGCGACATTGTCGACCCTATATATCGTCGCTATAGACTTATGTACCTATAGAAACTACAAATGTCGTCCCCTATACCAATTGGGGGGTGCTATAACTTCAAGTCTATAGGGGCGACATTGTCGCCCCTATAGACTTTTCACCCTATAGAGGCGACCAGTATTGTCGTTCCTATAGAGGTGACCAGTGTCGTCCCTATATGTTTTCAGCAATGAACCTATGTTTTCAGCAACGAACCTATAGCAACAACTTATAGGGACGACATTCTCGCCCCTACATATCTATAGGGGCAACATATTGGTCAATAGGGGCGACTTGTGTTGCCCCTATTTCTCCAGTTTCCTGTAGTGTTAAGTCTATGTTTGGTTTTGATTAAAACTTGATTTTAATCTCAAGTTAAAGTCGACAATTAATTTTAATCAAACATTTTATTAGATTCACAACTTTTCAATCACATATCTCATCAACTTTCATTAAAATCTACTAAAAATTTGATTTTAATCTATACCAAACGGGGGGTAATTAACATCAAACTGAAAGAAAGCGGTGAAAAGAGATTCATATAGTCGACCTCATGTTTATAATTATGAACACTGGTTAATTAAAGTCTAAGCCCCTATTTGACCTTCACTTTTTCAAAATAAAATTTATTCAACACTGTTTGGTAAAACAAAAAAATTCACCACAATTTTTAAAACTCAATCTCAACCATCAATATCAACCATCCATCTTAGTTAAGTCTATAATTTTTTACTTTTCAAACATTTTTGACCACATATTCTCCTAAATTTACTATTCACAACCACAATTTTTTCCAAAAAAAGGAGGCCAAACACATGCTAATATTGCTTGCTATCTGTCAAGTTTAAAACTACATGGATAATTTCAATAGCGTCAGAGCCCATTCGATAATGTGAAAAGTTTTGATTTTTGTGATTTTATTTTTATTTTTATTTTATATGGATGTCTAGTTTTAAAATGTTTGAATATCAAAAATTGTGAGCTTAATTAAGATGGATAGTTGATATTGAATTTGAAAAAAAGGTGGTGAAACTTTTTGCTTTACGTTCGAGTCCTGACGGCCAACACTTTGAATTAGGCTTCCTTGTGAATTTGATCAGTAGTCAAACTCTCAATTTCTAATTAGTTGATACATATCCCGCGATTTACATCATCGATCAAGATCAAGGCTCGAATAGGGGTGGGCATCAACCCGCCCAACCCGCCAAAACCGCCCAACCCAACCCAACCCGATCGGGTTGGGTTGGGTTTTGATGAAAATTGGGTTGGGTTGGGTTATAAAAATAAAAAATTGTTTGGGTTGGGTTAGGTTGTGGGTTGGATGACATACCCAATCTGACCCAACACAATCAAAATTTTAAAAATATAAGACCATTTAAATTTCAAGAATCTTAAATCCATTTTTAATTTGGATGAAACTCAAATATAATTTGAACGTATTTTAGTTTTATTAGCAAGTATTTAATTTATTATATTTGAGCTTATTGTATTGTACATAATTTATTTGAGTTAATAATTGATTTATGTGCATAATTTTTTAATTTTCTAAGAATTTTATTTAATTGGACCAAAGCCCAAATCACCAAACTCAACCCAACCCGATCGAAACTTGATTGGGTTGGGTTGTGTTGGGTTGGGTTTGAATTCATATTTGGGTTGGATTTGGTTGATTTTTTTTCAACCCGACCATAGTGGGTTGGGTGCAAAAAACCAACCCAACCCAACCCACGCCCACCCTTAGGCTCGAAGAAGCAAGGCGGATGGGGGCCCCCAGATGAGGGCTTCACCCATCAAATAGTATAGTGGGCTTTTCTTTCTCTTCTGAAGAAGACAGCTAGCTAGCAAAGGTTGGAAAGATCTTCAAACGTGGTATTTCTTTTTCCCATGTATATAGACAAACTTTTACTGCAAGTAGAAATACTTTAGAATCTTTGAACTTCAAATCTAAGCCCTCAAAGTCCCTTTCTTGTTCCCTCTATAAAAGCCCTTAGAATTCCCCAATCAAACCCATCACAGACAAAACAGACAAGACTTTCCTCTCAGAATATAGTAGGAAAATACCTCTTTTTTCTCTGAAATCTTTCTCGTCGCCATGTCGAAGCTTACGGAACCACTTTCTGTAGGGAGAGTTATAGGAGAAGTTCTTGACAATTTTATTCCAAGTGTGAAGTTGATTGTGACTTACAATTCCAATAAGCAAGTCTCTAATGGCCATGAGCTCATGCCTGCTATCATTACTGCAAAGCCTCGCGTCGAGATTGGTGGAGAAGACATGAGGGCTGCTTATACACTTGTAAGTATAGCCTTCTCATATTGCTACGTTGGAATCTCTTCATTTGTGAGTGAATAGGAAATCACAATTTGTCTGCATTTTTATAGGTTATGACTGATCCTGATGCTCCAGGCCCAAGTGATGCATACTTGAGGGAGCATCTTCACTGGTTCGTTCTTCATCTTAATTATAAAACAGTCTACCATTAGATAATTATACAACTCTATGGTTTGAAAATTTAATGGATGTTTGGTGTGCATTAAGATTTTAGCTTCTTTGTTTTTACTGGTCATTACTTACACTCTTCCCTGCCAAACAAGGAATTGCTGCACATTAATTTTCTAACAATGAATTATGTGATTTTCTTTCAGGATAGTTACAGATATCCCGGGTACCACCGATGCTTCTTTTGGTAAGTTTCTCAAAACCAAGATAGTCAATAATTAATTATAATGAAATTCTAGAACATAGCATAAACACATGAAAGCGTATATAATTTGTCTGTTCTTTTTAACAAGAATACTCCATGAATCTTATCCAGGAAGAGAAATCGTGAGCTACGAGACTCCAAAGCCGGTCATCGGGATCCACCGATACGTGTTCATTCTGTTCAAGCAAAGGGCAAGACATTCTGTGATGTCACCTGCTTCAAGGGATCACTTCAACACAAGGAGTTTTGCAGAAGAGAATGGCTTAGGTTTACCAGTGGCTGCGGTGTATTTCAATGCACAAAGAGAGACTGCTTGCAGGAAAAGATGAATTAATTATAAGCAAAAATAATGTTTCCTTTGTGTTTCTTTATGTCTTTCCATGTTTGCTTACTGGTGCTATAATACGTGTTCTACTGTACTTGCATTTCTGCTAAACCATTTTCAAGGTTTAGCCGTTTAGGTAAATGCTGGGGTCCCACGTGACAAGTTTTTAGGTTTAATTCTTGAAGAATTTGATGATTAATTAATGGTTTGTTGGGTTTGTGATGGGATTATGAAGTGGTCGGTCCCTAATCTTATGTATCAGAATAATGGAATATTGTGTTTTTTCTCTTTCTTGTAATTTGCCTTTATTAATCTGTCTTCTGCTTCTAACTGGTGAAATATTAATTTGCCATAAATGGCAGAAATTTGGGTTTTGTTCTTACTTCTTAATCTGGACTTGAGAGTTAAGAACATGTATGTTTGATGTAGATTTTTTGAAAATAAATTTTGTGAAAAGTGAGTTTTCAAAAAATGTACGATTAAAAAGTAAAGAAAAGTGATAGATCCACGTGCAAAATTATTTTGAATTATTTCTGCTTCATACTTCATAGAGTGCGTAAGTTAGTGAAATTGAGCAAATGTAAAATAATACAACAACAACAACAACAACCACCAAGTAAATATTTCTTTTCAATAAATTAGGTTGTGGCATAAAAATAATTACGGTAAAATCATTTATGTCCATCTATTAAATTTTCAAAGCAAATCTAAATAGTAAAGAGGTTGATTAGGTCATGAATGAGTTGAGTGCACATATTGATATAGGCCTAGGCCACGGGTCCCTTCAACCACGCGTATCACGACTGAGCTATGGTGGAAAGCAAGTCGAGAAAATTAGCATGCAAGGGCAGAACCAGCCATCCGCTTTACTTAATTTTTTCTTATTATTAAAGGACTTAGTTTTTTTTTTTTTTTTTTTTTTTTGTGATAGTTAATTTTTTGATTTATTGTACCATTTGATTTTTGCGATGAGAATTTGTTTATTGAATTTTGGACAATATGGCTTAAAAAAAATCTCCACCCTACATTTTCTCTGGCCTACTACGTTTATATATCCTGATTCCACCCCGCTAGGGTGTACACACAAAATCGCGGAACTGGCAAAACCCATGGAGGCTCTTACAAAATTCTCTCTTCACAACATGTTGGAATTTTAATTCCAATATGTTGTTCAAATATTGATTATGAAAGAAAGAATCCATGTAAATGGATTAAAGAACTATTTTGGATCTATATCAACAAGAAAACAAGTGAAAAAAAATAAAGGTGGCGCCTACTTGAAAATCGCGCGACCGCACGGTACAAAAACCGTGCGGTCACACGTCAATTTTTTACGTGTATTAAATGTTGTAACCGCGCGACCGCGCAATGATTGAACCACGCGGTCGCATGGTTAAGTTTTTTGACCGTTGTGTTATTTGATTTTTGGCACCTTTTGACATGTTTGGGCACCTTTTCACTTGTTCTTTGCACCCATTCATGGATGTAACTTCCATGTCTATAAATAGAGGTGTTGATAAAGAGAAATATAATTCAATAACATATTCATAACAAGTGTTGATCCAAAATCAAAGAAATTCAACTCAATTTCTTATTTGTTCTTATTCCTCCTCCATGCATTCTTTGTGCTAGATGAATACATGGTTTGAAAGCTTGATTAATCCGCTAAAGCCATTTGCTATCAAACCCTTTAGCATCTCGATCGAGAGGGGGCAAATGTACTTTTAGGACAACGTGTTTTCACGTGTTTAAGCCTTCCATTTCATTCCAATTTTGGTGTTCTTCTATCATAATTTTCAAGATTTCAAGTGGATGTATTAATGTGATTGGTTCGTGATTCTTCATTCGATAAACAATGATTTCGTCTCCAACCTCTCGAGGTAAGTTCATTTTTACTAACACAACAATCAGAGGAAATAGAAAGAAATCTGTGTAATTAACTTCTAAAAATAACAAGAAAAATGCGAACACACTAAGATGACATCTGTTATAATCAAGCATATACATGGAGATTCTTATAACTTATGTTTCAAATCTATAAGCCAACCTACAAAACATGGTCAATGTGTCACAACTGAACTAAAGATTCTTGATTTTCATCTGAGGACAATAAATAGCAGCAGAAAATGAGATTCGCTGTCTCATTTGTGTGTCTCATTGGCTATCTCATCATTGAAAAATGGATACATCACTGTATTTATTCTTACTAGTAAATGGGAAAAAGTTAAGACAATAATGTGTCAATTTTTTAATGATCAGGACAGTCAAAGAGACAACAAATGGACCAACAGATTCAACTCCCAGAAAACTCGATTTGAAATAATTTTACTTCTGGACAAGGAGAGCAGAAACGTGAATCTGAGTATACTCAACTTCATATAATCTTCTGTTTAGAAACACATGACTAAGATCTTACACACAAAATTTCATGCACTTATTTCAGCATTACACTGATGCTCCCTGCTGCAGCTTCTTCTACCCCAAAACATACTTGAACAGGTTGTTTTCCCTAATCGTATTCCTTCTGTTTTTTCTTGTTCATTCAATGTGGATTGTGAACGACGAGATGGTTCTTCTTGAGTTTCATTTTCTCTAGAATCAAAATTCTGACAAGGTCCTTCATTGCACGTGCACAAAGGGATTGCAACAGAGGGAAATGGACTACAAGTAACTGGACAGAAAATATCCGAAGAAACAGAAGCTGCACATTTCTTACTCATATCAGGAGAGCTAGAAGCGTCTGATATGTCTTGTTCTCGATGGTGAATTGCACATGGTGTGCATAAGCCAAGTGACATAGGTAATTTAATTTCCTTTTCTGAGGAACCAGGCAATTTGACAAAAGAGACAATGCCATGTCGGCAAAGAGGACAGGGAATGGAACCCGAGGGTATCAATGATTCAGAAAGGAAGTTACTGGTTGAGCAAAGGTAAAATGCACATCTTATGCAGAGTTCGTGTGCACACCCTGAAAGTTAAAAGCATAATATTATCGTATATACATGTAAAAAAAAATGGGTTTTGAGAATTTTCTAAGGTGTCACTTTAAAATGGAAGTCAAATATTCTCTCATCATAACATTAATATGCATACAGTCGATCTTCGTGCTCACATGCATGCTGTGTTTATCAGTCTTGTGTCAAGAAAGTGAAAAACTTCCATCAGTACTCAAGTATCTCAATTTTCGGGGAGGTTTTTCAACAATGGGCTTTGCATAAAGGTGGAGTGGTTTGAAAAACAAACGAAAATGAATCACAAAAAAAATATCTGTATAGCATAATGTAATGTAATGTCTGATGCAACGATGAGGGTTGAAGAAATATAGTTTCAAAGTTCAGAGCAGACAGAAGCTGAAAATGAGGTTGGCCCAAGTGTATATATACAATTCTTACATTTTGTCAGACCGAGGAACAAACCTCTATAGTATAAATTTGGGGAGCCTTATTTATTGTACATTAAAATTTGAGTACCACATTTCCTTGATAATTTTTTTTTTTTCCCTTCTTTCATTGTTATTCTTCTATCTCCCTCTTATTATACACAAGGGTGAGTATTCATTTTTATATAGTATGCATCTTCACGACTACAATTTTTTCCCATACACATCTCATTGTCTTTCAACAGCCGCCTAGCATGTCTAATACATATTTTTTGTTGAATTTGCCTTTTAATGGTATCTTTCCATCACATAGATGATAGACCTGATGTAACACTTCTTCGTTTCATTCAGCCCGCCTTAATCAAGTGCATTTTTTGTACCAATCCATCTTCAACTTCTCGTTTTTTTATCGAACCTAAGTAACTACAACAGTTATTTTTTGTGATAAAATTATCATCTACAGTTGTTCTGAGACAATTGAATTACTCAACCAAAAATAACTTTGTAATTAATGCAATTTTAAGCATCTTTTTTCTTCTTAGGCACCATTCACTCTGTTCATTTGGAAATTAATATTTTTTCTTCTCTTCAGTTTTCCATTGAATATTACTAGAATACCTGAAGTCTACAACTAGTTCTCAGGATAATATTTTTCTACTATATGAGAAAGCAAACAAAATAAATGAGAAATATTATATTATGAAATTATATTATAATATTGTAAATTGTTAGATAATAAATTAATGTAATGAATTGTTTAACGTTATTAAATAAGGGTTATGTATTGGGGATATAATTAAATATAAAAGAGTAAAATAGGTATTCAAAAGCTTCTCCTCCATTCTCCCTTTTTAGATATCGTGGATTGATAGATAGATAGATAGATGATGTAGATGTAGATGTGACATAAATTTATATATGTAACTTGCAGGACTAAATTATGAGCACAAGACGAGAACAAATACATGGCTAGAAAATAGGAATACAACACAATAGACATTGCAAGAGTTTTTCTAAAATGACAACAATGACCCACACATTAAATATAAGAACAGTTGATCATCAGATATTTCTAATTTGTGACCGCAAGTTGATCCAACACAAATTAATGAGGTAGAACAGACAATTGAAATATCAAGGAAAGGTCAATGGGCATATTTTGATTGGGAAAGAAAATTATATTAGTAAAGAATGAAACAACTGACCTTTGGCAGCTACTGTACATGCTCTCTCCAGGCAAACTGCACAAGTCTCAGTGTCATCAGAAGCGGTTGCTGAGGAGTGCAAACCATACTCTCTGCAGAATTCAGGCATGAACAATTATCATCAACAAATAAAATTAGCTTGTGTTCGGCAGCTATTATAACACTTCATGATTGGTGTTATTTGTGTTTTCCAGGTAAGATGTGTGGTTAAAAAGTGGTGTTGGAAATTGTGTTGATTATAATCAAGGTTTACCGAACAGAGGCTTAAACATTAAAAATTAAGTAAGATCAGTTATTTGGCTATATATAAATTTTCTTGACATCTCAAATTCACCTTGCTATGTTGAGCACACTCATGAGTGGCAATGATAGATAATTAGAAGGTGGAAACACTGGGACGGTCAAGCAAGAATTAGGCGCTAGCAGTGGCTCAAGCCAATGACGCCCCCACATCCTCGCAACATCTATTGGAGGCCATCTGAAACAGAGAATAGGTCTGTCAAGTATCACATGCAAAAGGTACATTCAATGCACAAAGTCGAGAAGAACAAATATCCAGCCGGCTTACTCATTGCAGTTCAATGCCAAACGACTGCCACCTCTTGCAAGAAGGATCTGCATAAATCAAAAGTTTCATAATATCAGACTATATGTCTATTGCAAAATGTCAAGAAGTCATAATCGAGGAATATCAATTTTTTCTTTTTTAAATAAAGATTAAATATCAACAAAAACACACTAATCATCACCTGGCAGCATTTTAAATTCCCCCCACAAGCAGCATAATGCAAAGGAGTGCTTCCAGGTCCTAAAACATATTATTTCCGAATAACTTCAAGTTAAAACACAAACGACATGATTGGTAAAGTGGATTGGACAATATAGGTGTATTGAGAAAGAGAAACAAGATAAAATCTCATGTATTTTATTGTATTGTGTAGTACTGTCCACTACTTGAAACAAACATGCATAAAGTGGTTTCCAAAATTTGTCATACTGTTCTTTAACAAAATAACATACCGATCATATCCATAGATGTTCCATAATGGAACGTCACAGCAGACACATTGGCATGAAGGTCAAGTAGGAGCTGTACACATTCGAAATATCCATTCAATGCAGCCATGTGAAGAGCAGTAACACCACAGTCAGCAGCCTTATTTACAAATTTGGAGAGAGCACTGTGATGGAATATGAAAGTTACATTTAAAAAAGGTCAAAGATTGAAGCATTTGATCAACTTCAATTAAATAGCTCGTTACCATCTCAACAATAATGTCATGGTGAAACTCAGCTACAGTTGATGATCGGGCTGAAGTTATAGATAATTCAGTCCTCAAAGTTTGAAGAGCTTAATCAAGTAGCAAGAAGGGATTGTATATTATTGATAATTTAATTCAAAAAAAATTCTTATAATGATGAACAGAATGCACCTCATATAAGTAAAAGAAATGCACAGCCGAACAAGAATATCTGAAACTTCCGCATTGCTAGCATTATACCATTTTAATCTCATGAGTTCATGTTTCTCCATTTGCTACTATTTATAAGAGGTATATATTTATATCATAATAGCTGGGGTGAACTATAAAATGCCAAAATGGTGAATTATGCAGAGCTGGAATAATGCTAAACGTACAAACATATATAAACGACAAACCTCAGTTCTGGCTTGGATTTAGTATTAAAACTATCCCCTCTACCACCATTTAGTTGAGCATTTACAGGTTCAAATGGAGCACTTGGAACAAAATCAGCAACCACTAGTCGCAAACATCTCACGTGTCCATTCACAGCAGCAAAATGCAGAGCAGTCTTGCCGCTAAGATAATCTGCTCTTGTAACCTGTTGCAGCCAGTGCAATATATTCAAGAAATTGCAACAGGCTTCTCAAATTGGACATTGGATATTAAAAAAAAAAATCCCATATTTTTCTCATAAACCTAAGCATAAAATGTTAAAAATCAAAGGTATGAGAAAATTTCTTTTCATTTATGCCACAATATAAAATGGGGAAAAGCAAATGTAAAAGAAAAGATTTTTTTTTATGGAAACTTACATTGCATCTGAAGAGAAGAAGAGCTTGAACAACTTCCCAGTGGCCATATCGACACGCTTGCATCAATGCTGTCTGCAGAAAACCTTGAAAACTCAGATTTACAGAGATCAAACAATTGATCTGTAATTTCAAGAAAAATCCCACTAATATTATCTTTTACTGAAATTGTATAAATAACAAACAAAAAAATCACAACTGACCGATCTCCCATTAAAATTACAAGGAATATCTGTATATCCACTTTCACCCTCTAGACAAATGTGAAATCCCAGTTTACATCCCATAAGAACATTTAGCATTATTCCAGAAAATAAGAAGGCAGAAGCAAAATAGTTATAAAATAAATAAATAATTTGTACCTGACCACAATAATTTCTTGAATTCGCGTTAGCTCCATTTTCCAGCAACAATGCCACAATCTAAAAGTCAAACTTTCACAATTCACGAATCAAGAACACTAACATAACCCACAAATCTAATTACATACATATACCCCTTTTTTTAAGGGGCACTTCAAGAAAGAATTGCAAGGTGAAAAAAGGTGGGGGGGTGGGGGTGGGGGATAGGGATTGAACCTCATTGTGGCCTTTAGCAGCAGCAAAGTGAAGAGGAGAGTTTAATCCACCAAAAGTTGAGTACTTTGCAAGGCATGGGTTGCAATCCAATAGCATCTTGGCCTCTACATAATCTCCATCTCTTGCTGCCGATACCAACCTTTCCCCTGATGCTGAGCAGCCAAAAGAATTTCCCATGATCGCTTGTTTTATCCTTCAGAAAATTATTTCCCTCGGTGAATCTTTGATATATAGTCCATTTATGTAAATGCACTTATCGATGTTAAGACTCTGAATTGAGAAGTAACAAAAATTAGGTAAACTGCAGTTAAGCAGATTTTCAGCCGTACGAAGAAATTGAAAAACAGAAGGTGGCCCATGGGAGAAATCAGAAATATTCCTGGACTATTTATGGAAAGGGGGCGGTACGGCGGGGGTACAACAAGAAGAACTAATATGAAATTAGCGGAGTTGCTTCTCAGACTGTTTTCCCGTATTGTGATTTGTGATCCCAATTTTTGTCTTGATTTCTAACCCCAAGAAAATTATAGATATGTTTGAGATAGGAATGAGCGATTGCTCGTGGCATATGCACTCGATATTTGCACCTAACATATATTATTCTAAAAATACTATTACAACAAAATATTATTTATAAATTCAATTCAAGTTGTGGAACTGAGCATACATTTTTATTTTTATTTTTATTTTTATAAGAGACTAAAATGTCTTTTTTCTAATAATTAATAAATTATTATCAAACTCTATTATAATCAACTTGGAATCTGTGGGTGATCAAGATTCAAGAATCAAGAAATGTTTTAACATTTTTTGTCTTTATTCGATTTATCCTATTCTACTTTTTTAAAAGGCTTTACAGTATTTAAAGTAATGTATTTCTTAAGCGATTTTGATGTTTAGCTTATTTTTTCTTTTATTTTCACGTTCTGAAAAAGAAAATGACGGAAAATTAGGAGAAAGATAACTAAACTTGTATTTTACTCAAAGTCGACACAAATTATCATAATTCAACTCAATTAAAGTTAAACACATGACAAGTCTTTCAAGTATCGGCAACACTCCATTTAGGAAAGTATATAGCACATTAAGGACTTTGACTGTGAGAAAATAGAAGATTTCTTTGATTGACGATTTCCTACACTACTTCATATTAATTAATAACTCTCATTCGAAAGTACTTATTTTCCTATATAGTTCGGACGTCTCGTGCAACCTCGTATCTCAGAACTAATTCTACACTGTATCCGACTAGAGACATGCTCTCTATATCAATATAAAAACTCCGAAAAGCGACTTTAATCTTATATAAGATACCAATAGAGGTACCACGCTACGTCTTATCCAATCAAGGATTTTTTAAAATAAATATACGTCTTTTTCCGGGAAAAGTTTTGAAATGCTTTTCATGCGGTAATGTCGTTTTTCTTTCAGTGGAAAGCCAGGAGGTAACGACTCACACATTTATTTCTAATAAAATTTTCAGTATTTCTCAATCGAGATCAAATTTGATTATCTCGGAATGGGTATGTTCAGTACCCGAACTAGCCACCAATACACAAGACATCAAACAAGATTGACTCGTTTTCCTTAATTAATCATAGTCCGGTAGTTTGTGGTCATATTACATTGTTCGATTACTTCCAGTAATGATAAATTTGATGTAATTAAATTAAGGTGGCTCCAACAGCTAATGTGAAAGAGACTCCTGCCAATATAATAATCATGGAAGCTGAATTTTGATACCTAATTAAGTTGTTAAAATGGTATAACAAACCCATTATATTAATTATCATAAACTTTGACGATAGATAAGTAATTATTTAAAAATAAACGGCTGAGAATAATTAATAAAATTGCATACGTACACGAAATAGATTCTGGCCGTCCATGATTGATTCAGCAAGATTCATCGGGCCAACACTATAAAAACAAAAACGAATCAATGATATAATCGATTCATAGTATTTAATTCATTTTAGACAAAAAAAAATAATATTGCAATTTGAATGTTGTAGGCTTCAATGGAACCTGCAAGGCAACAAATGCAATGATTAATTCAATTAAAACCAAGAAATAATTACACTAAAACAAAAGAGGAAGAAACTAGGTTAGAGATTTGATTTTTTCCCCCTTTTTGGTTTAGCTCAGAAAATCAATCCAACAACTACAAGTGCAACACCACGATTTGGAGATTTGTACAACCACGAAGGAAGTACGGGAAATCACAAACCGAAACCGTTCACGCAGAAAGGCAGCCCACGAAGGTCACGAAAAAAAGGAAGCAGCCTTGTGTCACGAAGAAGCACAAGAAGAAAGGCTGACTACTTAAGCAGATGAACACGAAGAAAAGCACCCAAGATTTCACACAGAAAGTAACGCTGAATACAGGGCTGGGTTCGGCCTCTTATAGATATGAAGCCAAAACATAATGGAGGAGAATAAGGAGCGGGTGATGTATATCAACTAGGAGATAGAGATAAATAATAATAACCAACCGAGGATAAATAGATAATGATAAGCTTTGATCGGTTTTATCTCCTTTTTCCGACATTATCTCCAAAGTCGAGTATCGAGCACCAATCCCAATTGAGTTGACTCCCTCAACATACCCGACCAAGTGGGCTACAAACAATTGTAGTGTGAACTTAACTGATCTTCAATATTGACTTATAAAAGCCTGAAGTTAAAATGGGCCTCAATTTTTCATCATCGCTAAAGGAGTTTAATTTTGGTAACACCTTACCTAACAAATGTAATTAATTATGGAGGTTGTATACCAAAATATGTGGTAAGTACATTATCAATATGTAATGTCACTATGTCACCAACTAGAATAATGGGAAACTGATCATGATGTAGATCGAGTCCACAGCACACAACAATATCACAAGAATATAAATTGCAACAAAGAAAAGGGGTCGTCTGTTTCTTATTTAATAAACAATCAAAAAACCCTACAATGCGTTAAGTGTCTTAAATAAGAGAAAACGATTGCAATAATATATAATACTATAATCCCACATTAGTACGTTAAAATTTTGTTCGCGTTACTGTGCATTTCAGTCGAGTGCCTAGCCTTGTAAACTCACATTAGTACAGAGAAGAAAAATGCTATTCCCAAAACCCGTATCCTTAGGAATATGAAACATGTGTTGCACAGGATAATCTTGAGACACAATGTCCCAATTGTCGAAAATATTGGATCCTTCGATTCCCACGTATTTGGGATCAGTAAGCTCTTCAGAGCTGACCAAAAACCTTCAAGCTCAACTCACAAACACCTCACCTCACCTTGATTGCTCCAATATACTCAAATCCACACAAGGATCCACTTGGGATAGGTCTAGTAATGGGACACTACAATTGAGCCTCCTCAAGTGGACTAATATCGAATCGAGCTATTCGATTTGGTATCGATATAGTCTCACAACCGTTTTTACATTATCCTCCCAAATTTATTGGGTATAAAAAAACACAACAAATGAATCCTCATTATTTTGTTCATCCATTAATTAATGCATCAACTAGTGCCAAACTATTGATAGTTACATTGTAAGTTGCCCTTGTTGAGAAATCAGTTATAAAAATGATCAGATTTCGTACCAATACGATGTGGAAATGTGGTAGCATAATCTACGAGTTTCAGTATTTCATCCATGGCAGTCGATGCAAGATTTAGGAATGCAGCATTACTATCAAGACAAGATTGGAGTTTAAATTCATTTAAAAAACATACGAGGAAGGAAAAAATAAAAACTACGAATTTGAGACAGGGTGTGGTGTGCCTCTATATATATATATATATATATATATATATATATATATATATATATCCCTACTATATATAAAATCCACTTGTAAAATTATTGTTCATGGACGATAAATGACGACTTCTACAAAACCGGAAACGCGCTTTTCCCATATTTTTGGTTTTTTCCTAAGAAAAATTTCTTCTAGGGTACAATCCTTCAGAATCGTCTCTCTTCGTTCTCTCTAGCCGCTTCTCTCTCTCTCTCTCTTCCTTTATCGTAGTGTTTTCCTTTGATTTCTTCTGATTTTCTTTGCTTCCCCCCCCCCCCCGGGAAATTCATTCGTTGTAGCCCCTTCTTCGATTCAAGATTTCTTCAGTCCGATCATCCTACTTCTTCAACCACAATCAGCTCGCCTCTTGCAACCAGCAATTTCTCCTTCTCGTGATTCGATTTCTCGATTTCAGGATTCTTGTTGTCTGCTTTGAGAGGTTCGCAGCATTCTGCATTTGGTTCGAATATTATTATTATTATTATTGCGCTACTTCTGTGCTCTCTAACTTTTTTAATTTTTAGACTCCGTCTGTATTTGATCGTTTGGGTTTGTACAAGTTCAGCATTGTATTCATGCCCTAATCAGATCTGCAAAGGTCATTTTCCCCACATATGATTCTGCAATCGATTAATTAATTCAAACAACAAGTTCATTTTTCATGTTTTCCTTTTTTTACTTTGATTATTAAGTTTACTTTATTTATTTATTTGTAAAATGGAATGAAGGTATTTGTGTTTTCAGCAGGTTATCTTGCCGTGGACTTCGAGTTTCAATCATGTTGATGACTTTTTTTTTTATTATTTATTTATGTGATTGATTAGCTAAACGTCAAAAGTTAGAGAGTATTCTTCAAATTTTCATGCATTTTCATTTTGTACTTTTTGTTTTTTTAATGTATTGTATTTTCCGGAACTTCATTTTTTAAGCTAGGAGTTTGCATTTTCTTACGATGTTTCATGTGTATCTTCCTGAATTTTACCCCTAATTTGCAGGACAATCTCTTTTCAAGCAAAACTAGAACGGAGATTTCAGCTGGGAAAAATTTGAGAAATTACATGCTTCCTGATATTGAGAAGGTCCATAAGGTGCTATATTATATTCCAATGATCTTTATTTTTTATTTGTTTCTCGTAATTGATCTTTTGGATGTTATTACCTAATAATCAATTCACCAAATTGAACTCCAAGTCTCCGCCCTGTCCATTTTGCTTGTCCTTTTTTATTGGAAGAATTATCTCTTTGGTGTTATGATCACTAAGACGTGCTCTTTGCACAGAGGAAAGAGAAGTTTTTGAAGAAACAAAATAGGCAAGCTCTTACTATTATATTGTGCAATGATACTGTAAGCAAAAAAACTAAATACATGAGGCTTATATTTTGTGGACAGATCGAGCGTATATTGATGAAACTTTTCATTAAAGAAGGTTTTAAAGATTTTCTTTATTCAAGAAAGATAACATTTTGGTGAAAACTAATTTTTGGGATTGTGGTTTTTTTTTTTTTTTTTGGCTGAACTAAATGCATGTTTTTTCCAGCTATCTGATTCAGAAAGGTAGATAAACAAAGAGTATTTTAATGAAAGTTCTCCATGGTGACTGCATTAGATTTACAAAATCTCTTATTTTCCTAAAGACATATTTGTGCAACCATATTATTTACTAGTTAGTGATACTGTCTTGAGGTTCGAACCCCGCCGTCCTATACCGAACCTTGGGACAATTTTGGTATAAAGCCTCTTTTTTTTGGTAATTGTTCCTTTTTGGTTGATGTATCTGAAATAGGTGCTCTTATTTTTTTAAATTCAATTTTATTTAATATTTCAATTGAACTATCTATCTTTGATAATATCATTCCAATAATCAAAACTTTGCTTTCAATGATGTTTGGTTTTTTTGAAAATTTGTTTTATGCGTACATGATGCAACATATGAAGGTAAAGGTTTCTTGTGAATATCAGCAATTGAGTTTCTCATTTGTTTTTTGGCACTATTACGTTATTAGGTAAAAAAAAATTGTTCTACCTGATAACTGAGTGCAGAGCGCTTTTGTTAATTAAATTTATCTATTCCTGCAGGTACAGGTACAATTTTTATGCCATCTTTTTGCAAGAAAGAGGCGGTAAGCATCTCTCATAGAGGCACTGGAGTTAATTACGGGGTAATAATTTAGTTTTGATTCACCAAACAGTACCTCTATTTTATTGCACTTAAGATTTTAGTTTCTTAATAAGTAACGAGTTTATGACGAAGGTTGTGTAATGAACAATATCTTGAATATTGATAAGAGGAAAGCACGCAATCTTCAGGTATCTTCTATATAAGCTTTAAATTCTCATCTCCCCTTTAAGTTTTCATCTTTCCTATTACTCAACTCTACATTCAAATAGCATTTTACCACTTCGTTTCAAATAAGCTTATCTCCTTTTATGATAGCACGCGATTAATCACAAATATCAATCGTTGTTTGTTGTTCACCGTACATTTCCGTCAAAACTTTCCTCCAGCACTAATATCAAGATTATCCTTCTGCACAAAGACTAGAAACATAAGACATTGATTTTCAGTACTTCATGAGTGACATTATGCTACACTCTGTTTGGTAACTTTGTAAATAAATTTGTGAATAACATATTTTTCCAAATTACTTTTAACTATACATATTTTCTTAGATCACTTTTAATCATATATTTTATTTCAAAAATATCACATTCTTTATATATGAATACAAATATTTTAAACGGAGGTTAGTTATGAGAGAAATGAAAAAGAAAAAATTCTGCAACTTTTTAGGGACTATTTATTGTTTCTCCTACACTTCATTTTATCATTTCATTTAAAATTTCATGCCCTCGACTGTAATTAAAAGCTTGTGTGATACCAGCTTAGTTTTTCTTATTGTTTTTCTTAAATTCATTTTCAATTACACAATTCTATAAGACTCATCATTTTCACACTCTTCAACCGTATATATTGTCATAAAACTCAAAAATCTACAATCTACATCTACAATTATTATATTATTTATATATGTTATAATATATTGTCACCACATCTTCTTATATATTTACCGCATTTTAATTGCAATAAATGTTCATAACATTTAATCAATATTACAATTATGTCCCCCAACTTTTTTCATTGTATTCTTATTTTAATTATTTCATTAATTAATATATCTTGTCTCTTCTATGATTTCTGTCAAAAAATTTATTAAGATGGATTAAAAAGATTTATTTACCGCTTGTACACTTAATAAGTAAAAAATCAAAATTTTAATTGAATACTTGTTCATTGTTTTAAAGCACGATAATAAAAAAAAATAAAAATTGAATGAAAACCAACATGAAGGACAAAATTTGATAATTGTTGAAAATTTAATGATAAGAACTTAATAAAAAAATAAATAACATAAATGTAATAATCTATAAAGACTAGAGACCAATAATGCAATTCAAATGTGGTGTAGTTATAGGATAATGTGGTACAAATATAACTACCCTTTATATATATACTAGTAAAATATACGTGCGTTGCACGAAGCATTTTATATTTGTATTTATTTGTGTAGAATTGATAATGAAAAAATAGTTATTTGTTAGTACACATTAACATTAAGATTGGAATATAACGAAATCATTTGAGACTCTATATTCACATGGAAATTTTAAAGGAAAGAAAAAAATGTTATTTTAACATAGAACTGACTATTAATATTAGATAATTAAATTAATCGAAACACACTATTATTCAAGACCAAAACCTTGAGAAACCTTACAAATTTGAGGAAACACATCCATATTATTCCAACAAAATATAGTTGCATAGTCAAGCTTCCCTAATTCTCTTAAGACATAAATGATCAATAAACTACCAATGATACATGTTGATCGAGGCAAAACAATTCCAGTGTTGGGTTAGATGCAATATTTTTTCTGATTTGAAACCTTCGCCTAATAAACAAAAATTCAATCAAAAGAAAAAAAGATTAATTAAAAGTGTCATGAAAGCTAAATCTAAATTAACACATTTGGCAATATTGCATCTCTCCATTATTTTCCCTTCGAACTACTGAATAGAGGTTTGAGTAGTTAGCTAGTTTGCCTCACACGACCTCCAACCATATAAACAATCTAAGAAGAAACCACAAGATAAATAAAAAGAATATTCTGGTAAAGGTAAACCTTTGATCAGTTTCAAAAAGGTGAGCCGAACATAGCCCAAGAGATAGTGAAAGCACATCAGTGATTTAAAATGAGCCTGGATCTGAGGAGAAGAATATGGATTTACATCCAGTTTTTTATAACTTGTTTGGATATGGCTGGTTACACAGGTCAAGTGGAATTGAATTTAGATCATTATTACAAGGTTCAATCTCACATAATTACAATTTACCAAAAACACATTACAAACATTAGGAATATCATAGAAGAATAGTATTGAATACATTAATATTTACTTCATAATAAGAGGTTTAGAGTATTGATTGATGAGTTCAAATTTCTGAATTAAGTTCTCAATGGTTGCAATTCAAAAATTTTCCAAAGAAACCGGAAAAAATCACAGGTCAAAATCTCCTAGTGTGGAAAAGGCACCAAGAAACAGATAAGAGTTGTCATTTAATGACAATGCAATGTAACCTTTGAAAGTTGAAAATACCAGCCTAGTAGAAGAGCTTGAAGTCATATTAGCAATTTCATAAAGCACATTTAGTGTACGGTGAGATTGATCTTGAAGGCAACATGGAATAAAGTAAAAAAACAAGAGATTTCCCTTCATAGTAGTACCTTTATAAAAAAGACTTTGCAAAAAAAATTGTAGTCTTGGTGAGGTGTAAGTTAGCACGTCTCTGGCAATCTATGGGTAAGTACTACCCAAAACTTTGTAATTTGGGTTAAAGCTGATGGCAGGGCAAGGCTGGATGTTCCAAAAGGTGAATGAAATTGGAACTTTGGCTAAAGGAAAAAAGTGTAAAACTTTAATAAGACATTTACTATGAGCTAAAAAGATAAATTTTCATATTACAAACTTGTACCTCTATTATCTTCAATTTGCTCAGTGCTGGCTCAATCGCTCTTGGTTCTAAATTGTTTCATACAGTACCTTTCATCAAGACCCATGCTGCAACCATAAGACATGGTCAAAGAACGTCTAAAAAAAACTAAACAAATTCAACAAAAAAGAATGAAGAAAGAAAAAAGTAAAAGGAAAAAAATATTTCACCATAATAATGTAGGTTAACCCATTAAAGTTTCCTACGGATTGTGATAACATGTAAGGGGTTGTTCCAAGAAGTAAAGCATCCTAGCTTGTTGTAAGTGAATGCGTCTCATATATCTAGCATAAAGAGTAATATACATCCTTCCAATAAATCTTTGATACTTATTGGAGATATCTACCACCTAAAACCCATTCTACATATGCAATCCCTTCAAAATTTCATTATTTAAGTCCCCTTTTGATTATCAGATAAAATAAGAGGTTTAGACATTAGGGGGGAAAAAAGGAAAGCAGCACTCGTTGTGAATATAACAAAATATTAAAAACATTTAGTTAAAAAAATCATGTAATTGCACATTTGTCAGCATATAAAAACAGAAACTATTTTGAGCAACTCAATTAAATATGAAAAAAAATGAGTTTGTTTGATACAATAAATGGATAATAGGCTTAAAAGTTGAACCAAAGACCTAAACATGATCAAGGCAAATTACTTTTTCTTCACAGAAAGAAAAAGAACATAAGAGGAGAAAAATTAATTGAATAGTACACTGGAAATTAAATTGCAAGAATTAAGGTCATCACATATAAGTAAACTTGATAAACTCATATTAAACTGACTACAACTTATCTGTTGAAATCAAAAATTTTAAATTATGACATGGGATTCAATAGCTTGCATGAGACTCGATATGTTCTTCAACACTCTGTTCTTTTTTATGTTTAAGAAATTAGACTTTATTTACCTTTTGAGTTATTAAAAAAAAAAAAACTAATTAAACATATAATCAGTTAAAAATAGCACACATACCTTATGAAAGAGGAGTGTTCTATCTATATGCTTATTAATGAACATCACACACTTCTCTTCTGTTATCATTACAATACAAGAAACCACCATTGGTGTATGCATTCTCATCTCGTCCTCGCTCAAATGCCTACAAATGTCAACCTTTCAAATTTAGAGCTCACAAAGAGGAACAGAAGCCGTCATCTTCTTAGGGCACACAACTATACATATTTCACTTGACTATTAATTTGGACCAACTTTAATTAATTAATACCAGAAAATTCAGTTTAACAATCCCATGGGCCATGATACACCTAAAAAAACATATTTTAACCTAAGAGACCACCTCAAAAAACAAATCACGAAACAAATTCTACAGATTTTGGTATCTTTCAAATTCGCAGTTTTTTTAAATATTCCGTTTTACTTACAAACGAAAAAATAAATATTTTTTAGTATAATAGTCTAACAACTAAATCTGCAGTTTTTTTTACTTACAATATACAATAAGTAAAATCTCAACCCAAATTACTCAGCGCAAATTATTATTACCTTCCTAAACTTTACAATACAATATAATTATTCACATAAAAACCAATAAATAATATATAAACTATAACTTAAACTTGTATACTAAACATTAAAACACATATCTTTACCAGGAGCCACTAGTGATTACTACGAAAAAAACCGTATCTATTAAAACAAAATTTAAATATCATTTTCAATAATAAATCGAACCACATCCGCTATATTGCAATGAAATGATAACATGACACTACAACTCATGTTTTTCTAAAGCTACTCCAAGTTCATTAAATGTTTTCAAGCAAATTGTGATTAAGTATATCGAACAACATTTTATCAAACGGAGGCATGGCAAAAAAGGATTTCACTATCCAAACTGAATGACAGATTATTAACTATGGTAAGTAAAAAAGATGATTACCTTAGAAACTATGTAATTCATTCATATTTGTCATTATTCATAATTTACAAAACTTCAGTCTTTGGTTGAAACATAGATGGCATTAAGATCTCACCTGTGAAATAAAGGATTGGCATGATCACTACACTTACTGGTATTTCCAACCTCTTGAAGGCTTCATAAACTTGAGCAGAGTTCTCTCCACTTCCATATAAAAAAATTGAAGACCAGATATCTCTTTTTTGATGTGCATACAGAATTTTAAGTAGCTCTTTCCACTGTTGCTCTTTCTTTTTCATGCCAATGTGAAGAAATCTTGGTGTATATTTTCTTTGGTAGAAAAACAAAAGAAAAAAGTAAACAGACACGGACAATTTACCGAGTATAGTGAAAAAGAATCCTATTAAATTACAATTTGCCTTGTCATTCACGACGGCAAGGAAGTGGAACGAAAACGATTAATTTGAAGCGACAGCATGAAGATTATGTATTATGTCCACCCCAATTCTTCAAGAGGATGGGATTAAGGAAGAACATTTTGCAATCTCGTGTATCTGACATGTTAGACAATATTTTGGCGTAACATGTAAGGAAAAAAATGACAGACAAAGTTCACACAATTTAACAAAAGAGCTTATAACAGTCAACCGATTGTTAAAAAAAATATATTATTTTCAAATTTTGAGCTAATTTATCTTGTATTTTCTTACAAGAGAACAATTAAAAACACTCGACCACAATGAATTTCAGAAACTATAACCTATGAAATCCATTGTATAAAGGGATAGTCACGGCATGGATGTCAAACTTTCATAAGAACCATAAAATTATAGGGAAAACAAAAGCTAAAAAAACTAAAGAAACCAAACCAACCGATACTGTGAGAAGGAATCACGTTAAAAAACACGCAAAATAACAAACCACATTGTTCCTGCAATAACATTTATATAGAAAATAACATAATCAATTAAAGTTTTATATTGTCCATTACTTTAGAAAATTATCATCATTCTTAATCAATTTCACAGCATTTGAACAAAAAATAACAAACCTATAATAGAAAAAAATACCAACAGATGCCTTATAGATTAATTTTAATAATATTATTCATAACATAAAAGCATAACTAATGTTATTAAATCCAAACAAATTCAAATTTGTAATTCAAATATATGAAGAGAACCAGAAGATCTACATTTCCAACAGCACATCAATTACATAAAGATCTTTAAGAATTTAATTAGCAATATTCTTTTTCCTAGAGGAGCTCTGAGAAGAAATATATATATCATCTAAAGATACTAAGAGGACATATACATGTCTTGTACCCAAGTCATTGATTGGTTAGATTTAGTTCAGGAACCAACCCAATCTTTTTTCTATTTTGATATCTTATTACTGAAACCATTTATATGAAAGGGCCAAGTTCTTGGGGTTTGCAGTGTACACTGTGTACTCTTAGTGAATATGTGGCATGAAATGTACATTAAAAAAAAAAAATTAAATGAAGTAGCTTACAAAATGTAATTAGGAATTTTCCATAGCCTTTTATTTGATAAGGAGGAAGATTATGAATGCTAGCTAAATTATACTATGCTTTCAAAGTATAACAGATTATCCTTTTATGTTTTTAAAAATGATGAATTTACAAAAGAAAAAATTGAAAAACGATCAAGAAATTGATTTCTATTCTCGGTATTTTATTCTAATGAATTGCTTGTCCTCAATCTAAATTTTATTTTATTACAAAAAGTTCCCTTCTTATTAGAAAAATTCTAAAAACTGCTGGCTACATCAAACAGAAATGGACTAAGATGAGAAGTACCTCCAGTGTTGAGAAACATTAATGTTCTCCAGCTTTATCTCTGACCGATTTTTCTGCAAGTGCAAGGCATATAAACTAATTGAATATGGATTTGAAAAAAAAAAAATCTCTTGAATGAGTTTCTAAAACATAAACAAACAAAAATACACAGGAGAGGAGCAAAGATGAAAATGACAGGTTCAAAATTTCAAATAGGCAGCAATATTCCACAAGGTATTATCAACAAAATGTATAGACTACTTTCTAGGATATTTGAACTCGAAGGGCATGGAGCAAAAAATGAGTCACGAAATATTGATATACAAGTAAAGCATGTTGACCCCACAAGCAGGATGAATGAATTATTTTGAATTCTTGGAAGCATTAGATATGATTACCAAGCACACAAACCCCATATATTTATCTAGGAAGCCAGAGCACCCTATTCAATAAAAATACACTCATAAGTTAAATTTATAGCAGGAAAAAAATAAAGTTACATAAGGGAAATATATATACCAGAAATAATTCAGTAGTAAAAGGGAGATATAGCTATCCAACGAAAAACCAGGTCTCAATCTATCTTACATACTTCAAACTTAAGTTCCAAAAAATCAATGGAATTTTTACTATATTGAAAAAATATAAAAAAAAACACACATCAACAACAATTATTTAGAACTCATAATAAAAAAAAAACACTCATAAATTTAATTTATGGTAGGAGAAAAATAAAGTGACATGAGAGAAATATATATGACATAATTCAGTAGTAAAAGGGAGATATAACTTATCTATTCAAAAACCAGGTCTCAATTTATCGTACATACTTCAAACTTAAGCCCACAATTGAAACAGAAAAGTCTGACACAAAGACTGTCATTCTCACCATTCAACATAAATTAACTTACTAAATTTGATTAAAAAAATAAAGAAAAGATACATTCGAAACTTCAACAAACAAAAACAAATAAAATAGCAGCCACCAAAAAAAACCTGAAACACAACCTTCGTTCATTTTACTTGTTCTAAAATATAATTCACAATCCAAGCAGGAATATCCTGACACAAACATACAGAATACTACTTCATTATTACTTCCAACATTAAACATAGAATTACTCACAAAAATTGATTAAAATACCACTTCATTATTACTGTTAATATATATACATATATATATACACATGCAGACACAGTGAAAAGAAGTGGAAAAAAAATAAGAGAAGAGAAAAAACTCAATAAGTTCTACCTGCTTCAAAATGTAGTCCACAATCCAAGCTCGAAAGTCCTGACACAAACATACAAAATATCACATCAATATCACTTTAATAACTATTGAACATAGAATGACTTACCAAAATTGATTAAAAATGGAAAAATTAGTACACTATGTTACCTGCTTAATTTTTTGTAATCAGTGGTAAGTGCACAAAAATGCACGCACATATGATTAGGTGCTTCTAAAAATTTATTTTCTTAATATAACTTTCAGCCTCTCAACTGCCTAGTTCATTTATTCAAGCAATATCCAAATTGTGTTTATCTAAGTTCACATACCTATTTCATTTTTCCACAAAATACCACATCAATATCACTTCCAATATTAAACGTACAATTACAGCCCAAAATTGATTTAAAGCGGATAAACCTATAACAATTAGTATACAAACCAGAGGCTAAAAAAAAAATAAAAAAAAAATCGAACAGAAAGAAACTTACTGAAGAAACCCAGCAACGGACCAGATGGTAAAAGAAAAAAAAAATATCGAACGTAAAGAAACTTACTGAAGAAAAAAGCAAAGGAAATCTACCAACGAAATGATGTCAAAAAACGAAAGATAAAAAAATACTCACCGTCACCGACAAGAGACCACGAAGATCGCGACCCCAGGTGCAGAAGATCTGTAAGCACGACGTCTGTAGGCTCGACGACAGTAAAACCAGGGAAAAAAAACATAGATCTACACAAAAAACAATGAACGGAACAACAGGCTACGAACCTTCGAGTACGATCGATGTGAGACGCTGCCGTACAAGAACAATATCGAACCGTGAGAGCAAGAAAAAAACGTAGATCCATACAAAACATTGAACGGAACAAGAAAATACGAACCTTTGAGCGCGATCGCTGCGAGACGCCGAAACCCTAGGAGAACGATGTCGAACTGTAAGAGAGAGAGAGAGAGAGAGAGAGAGAGAGAGAGAGAGAGAGAGAGAGAGTGCAGACAGAGGAGAAATGGGAAAGGAATTATGCGTATCCACTATCTACACGGCGAGAGAGAGAGTGCTAGTACTGAACGAAAAAGCGTGTTCCATTATTCAACTGAAAGTGTCATATTTCGTCCATGAATAGTAATTCTTTAAGTAGATCTTATATATAGTAGGGATAAATAAATGATGGATGGAGGAAAATCTTTTGAATACGTATTTTACCATTATATATTTAACTATATATCCAATACACCATTATCCCTATATTTAATAATATTAAATAATTTATCACATTAATTAATGTATTGTTAATTATTACATTGTTATAATGTAATTTCATATTATTATACTATTTCATTTTTTTAGGTATTAAATTAACTTACCATCAACAATTTACAATGTTGTAATAAAATCTCATATTATTATTATTCTTACATTACATTATTACATTTTTTATTTATTTAGTATTAAAGAAAGAAGAAAAAATACTGTGTCTTTTAATAAATATTATTAGAATATAATATATTAATATAATATTTAAAATATTACATCCAAAATTTTAAAATTGAATTGTCTAATCAAATTTCATAATTTATATGTATGTACTATATTATGAATATAATAACCACGTACGTGAACTTCAATTCAAAATGCTACAATTCTATTAATCTGTGACTTTTATTTCATAGGTTATACATATAAAAAAAAATCAAAAACTTTAATTCACATTTACCTTTCTTTTATCATTTTATTATTTTGTTGTTCTTCTCAATTTTTTCAAATTTTGTACTGATTTATTATTATGGTTTTTTCTTAAAGCTTTTTAAGAAAAATTATATTATTAATTTTTAGTTCATCATTTAATAAATATTATGATGATTATTAAATATTAATATAATAATCAAAGTATTACATCCTAAATTTCAAAAATTGGATTGTCTAATAGTCTACAATATATATATATATATATATATATATATATATATATGTGCATATGACATTTTATATGTATTGACTTCCATAATAAGGGAGGTTTATTTAATGTAAATTTCGAAAGATATTTAAAGACTTTTTATAATGAATATTATTGACTTTTATGGATTTGCGTGGACTTTCAGAGGCCTTTGCAGGTTTTTATTTAAAAGACTTTCATAGACTTTCAAAAACTTTTTTAGAATTCCATTTAAAAAAAAAAAAAAGACTTTCATACATTTTCAATAATTTTTACAAACTTTTATCTTTTCAATTGAAAAACTTGAATATTAATATATTAATTTTTAATGGCGTGAATATTAATTGGTTATAATAATTATATGTCAAGTGAATTAAAAAAAAAAAAACGCGACTTGAGAGATAAATAGTTTTAGATAGTGTTTGATTGCCTCCATTTGCAAGGTAAGATGGAAAACATTTCCCTTTTTCCAAGTTTTAGTAGTGTTTGATTGATAATTTTTGGCATGTACTTCAAATTCCTACTTTTTGGCGCAAGACCTTATTTCATTAGCAATGATTTCACGGAATTGGTTTTCCCACCAATCCCTTGAAAAATGGTTTCCACCTTTGGTGGCATTTGTATTTTTGTTACTTATGGTCATTTTTGTTATAGTTAATTGAATTATTTTTTTTCAAAAAGTTAATATTATTATTATTATCAAGTACAGATGTGTAAAAAATTTAAAACAAAATTTTTTGATTAAAATAGTAAAATATTGCTTTATTTGCCATGAAAAAAATGTCAATCAAACAACAAAACTTGAAAAAATCTTCATTTTTTTCACCTAGAAAATTAAACCAATCAAACACATCAAACTTTCAATTCTAGAAAAATAAATTCCCGGGAATTCAATTCCTTGGAATTCGTTTTCTTTCCATCCAAATTTCACAATCACTATCAAACGGACCCTTAGTATAGAGAAATGTTTGTGATAAAAAAATAAAGGAAAAATAAAATCGCGTTTGATATTGACATAAATTGTACTATGTTCATAAAGTTTTTTGAATATACAAACTTTTATAAATTTCGATTGACTTTCAATTAATATTTTTCAACATAAAAATCTTTCTCGGAGAATTCTATAATTATTTTACTTAAGTATTATTTATTTTGATACAGTTTAAATATTATTTTTTTATAAAATCTTATAAAATTTTAGTTCGATTTATTTTCATAGAAAAATTGAAGAAAACGATGAAAGAGAAGAAAGCCAAAACATAAAGAAAGATTATTCAAAAAAATATATGTAACAAGTTGAAGAGAACAAAAAGAATGATTTATTTAGTCGTAAGTTTAAGGTTCCTAAAAATAACATGAAAGGAGGAAGAAAAATATAGATGAAACAAAATTAAAATTTAAAAGATTTTTTTTTAAGTCTTTTAAATTTTTGAAGGTTAATGAGAGACAAATTAAGAGATTTTGTGATTGTACTTTTTGTTTAGAAGTTAGTACATAGAAGATTTTGTAGGAGTCTTTAAAAGTCATTAACATTTTGAATAACACGTGACTTTTAAATACTTTTAAAAGTCTTTATATAATACACCATATTTTTTATGGACATTTAGAAAGTGCATTAAAATCTATATTAAATATCTCAAGATTTTTATAGAGTTTCTAAAGTCAAAATTGAATACACCCAAACTTTTCAATTCTTTAAAATCCTTAAAATTCTTTCAAAATTTACATTGAATAAATCCCCTTAAATCAATACATAACAATGAAATACTCCAAATCCTTACACAATATCATCATTATTAATTAATAATATTAATAATATAGTTCATTATATTAATTTATTACTGTATTACCTATATTATTATTATTATTATTATTATTATTATTATGCAACTCCTTATGATTTCGTGGCACAACATGAATTATATCAACAAAATACGAGTATATTGACTACCTCAATAACAAATTATTGAGTTATTTCATGTAGAAAGTGTAGAATTTGCCAGTTTCAATGAAACAATAGATGATACATACTAATTTTACCAAGAGGAGCTCATAAATATATTGTTACCAAATAATATCCCACCAAACAAGTTAATTTTGAAAATAAACTCTCCAATGATGAATTGAAGAAATCTAGACGCATCCCAACGATTTTTGCAATGAGACAAGAATGATTTATCGTGATTTCAAAAGACATATAATCCGTGCAGAAATAATCATTGGATAACATGTTGAAAAATAAGTTTTTCATTCATGTATCTTATTAATTTCAGTAAATGATGGAGTATGTTAATTCAAATTCAAGATGAACAATTTTCAATATATCTATACTTTGCAATGACCGTTAACAAGGTTTAAGGATAAATAATGCGTACTATTGGAATATATATTCGTGAACATGCACTTTCTCATAGTCAACTATATATAACACTTCTCGTGAAATTTGAATACAAATTATTAAAGTATTGGTAAAATTATTAGAAAATAAAAATAAGAAAAATTATGAGAAATTGACAAAATATATTATGTGCAAAGACGTGTTATTATAATCAAAACATTACATTTCAGTTTATTCAAAATTTTCACATTATAGACATAATTTCATGAAAAAAAATTATTCAAACATAATTTTTTTAACAATTTAATTTTTTTCATTTAATAATATTTAATACTTCAACTACTTTTAAAAATAATATTAGTATTTTAAAAAATATTACACAACTCAGTCATTATATATAGGGATGGAGCCACCACATGGCGAGCGACGCGCTCGCCCGTGCTGGATCCATCCGGGGGAAAAAAATTAGTCAAATTTTTTGGCATTTTTTTTTGTTGCAACTTAAAAAATATGGTATTTGACCGATGTTCTCCCTAGTTGGACAAAATTTCTGGATGACCGTCCTAAGTGAACAAAATTTCTGGATTCGTCACTGATTCTATACATAAGTCATGCAACGAACGTGCTTACTATTAGTTCTCCAAAATGTCTTAGACCAAACAACCTCTAAACTCATGATCATCTCGTCTAACAACAATTAACTCTTCAAAAATATAAATTTCTGTCATGCGCATAGCATAACTTACATGTATATGATGTGCTTAACAGTGGTTTGAGATTCGTTTTGGTTTTATAAAAATAATCTGGTATTGGGAACCGTGAAAACTAAACAAGGGCTAGTTGGTTCTCCTCGAAATTATATTATCATCGTCGATTCGATCTTGTGTGGACCATAATTCAATTCTAATTTAAATTGATTCAACTATTTAAATCTTGATTTTTTACGTATCTGAATCAATATCTCGATCTATTTTCAAAACAATGAATAATAGTATTCAATTTATTTCATGCATGTTGCTTTCGAGCTTTCTTTTCTTGTGGAATACCGCTAATTCTCATAGTTTAAAGATAAGAAACCTCATAAAGAAATATATATATTTTTATCCAAATACTCCATTTCTATATGCATGGTATATCTCAACAATGCAAGGCAATTGGTGAGATGTCAAATGACCTACGAGACAACAACATTTGTTCATAAATTATACATATAGAGTAGGTGACAAGAATAGAATAGCAATTTTCATACGAAATTTGTTACATGATAAATGAGTGTACAAACAAACTTACAAATAGAGATGTGGCTTAGAAAATCAACAATCATTAAAGAGCTACATCGTTCTTTGTATTTTTTAGGACTGTTTTTACATTTTATTGGTACCAAGTAGCCATTTTCATACATATATTGTTAACAGTCCTGCTCTATTGCCTACTATAGATATAGAGGTATCAATCCGAGTTGAGCTGCCAATTTATGTGCCCAGTAACAATCCGGTTGAAAAAAGTCCATCCAGTGCAGGTTTACAGGCCTGTCCGAATCAACCCACAAATTTTAAACAACAACCCAAGCCCGTCACTGGCACATGTAGGTAGCGGTTTGTTCCAGTCTGGCCTGTATGAATAATAAAAATATTAAATTTTTCATATTTGTAACAAAACATATATATATATTTTTTGATAAATTGCTAAATACAAAATAATCAAAATGATAAATTCATATTTAAAAAAAAAAAAAAAAAAAAAAGTTTACATAGAATTAAAATTTATATTTTATGTTTCATGAATTAATTCTAACTTTGCAAAGTTAAATATAACATAAACAAATAGCAACTGAATGCATTTCTAATCACTATCATCAAATATTTATAGTTTAAGTACATTTCAACTAGATTGACACCTACTTCACTATTACATTCTAACTAGGTTGATACATACTTAACTATACTTTAATTGTTCGATTTTATTTATAAAAAAAAATTCAATTGTTTTTAAATTTCAACTTTTTTTAATTATTTCACAGGTCAGCAAATTAACCGTGGGCATGAAGGTGTTATCCGCGAAACCGGCTCGAATCAAGGGTCGGCCCACGGTTCCAGGTCGATCCGAAATTCGGAACCTATTTTCAAGGGTCCAATCGGCCCGCTTGTCTTGACACCTTTATGGGGACAACATAACAATTGTCCACATCTAGGGGTGGACGTGGGCTGGGTTGTGTCGGTTTTTTAACGAACCCGAACCCAACCCAACCCAATCCAATCAAGTTTCGGCCGGGTTGGGTTAGGTGATTTGGACATTGGTCCAATTAGCAAAAAAAATCTTGAAAATTAAAAAATTAAGCCAATAAATCAACTATTAACTTAAATCAATTATGTACAATACATTAAGCTCAAATTTAATAAATTGAGTACTTGCTAATAAAACTAAAATATGTTCAAATCATTTTTGAGTTTCATCTAAATTAAAAATGAGTTTGAGATTCTTGAAATTTAAATGGTCCTATATTTTTGAAATTTTTATTAGGTTGGGTCGGATAGGGTTTTTCACCAAACCCACAACTCAACCCAACCCGAATAATTTTATTTTTTTTGTAGAACCCGAACCCAACCCAATATTCATAAAAAAATCGACCCAAACTGATCGGGTTTGGTTGATTTGGATGGGTTAATGCCACCCCTATTCACATCTAATGAAAACACAATCAGGTGTCCAATTTTAAATATTATGAACTAGTATCACACCCGTGCGTTGCACGGAAGAACAATATAAAATAATTTTACTGTAAATATCATTACAAAATAGGAAAAACAAATTGAACACATATTTGCTTTGATTAATGATACAAACTCTCAACGAATGCTCAAAATAGAAATAAATCACAATTCTCATCAATTTTGGAAAACCTCTTTAAATAATGCATCGTTTGTACAGTTTGTAGTTACTCACACCAGTGTGATAAATGAAAGTTGCTATGGACAAAACATATTTAAATAATTGCTCAAATTTAAATTAAATAATGCAATTTTTCAAATATATGCTGTATATAATAAATAAAAAATTTCGTCCAAATATTTTTGACTAACGTGAATAGAAATAATAACCTCAAAATATTATATTTTACATAAAATAAAGTAATTGTAACAAATTAAATATATGCGATCTTATATATAAATAAATGTAACAAATTAAGCAATATTGACGATGCATATTTAATTATATGTCAATAAAAAAATTATTAATGAAAATATAAATAAAATATATATAGTGAGTCTCTTTGTCTATATATGTTAATGAAATTAAGAAATAAAGTTTCACCATTTTTTACGGCATATAATTATTTTTTTAATATTTTAATAAAATTGTAAAGCATTGAATTGTTTTATCTCTTTAGGGAAAACATACCATGAATTAAATGTTTTAGAGATTGTACCGTGAATATATCAACTACATTTCTGGAATTAACGTTCAATAAATGAGATTTTCTTTTTTAAAAAACTTTTGAACTTCAAAATTAGGCTGATACAATACATGTGCAAAACTCAATTTACACATTCTCCTTAAGATCAACGCTTTTCTTTTCATATATTGTTCTTCATCGTATTCTTTCCAAAAAGAGGTGTATGATAAATTTTTTGATATAATTTGATTTTTTAAACATTAATTATTAATTTCAAGTGTTTTTCTAAAAAAAAAAAAGAATCATTAATTTCAATAAATATTGTTATATTAATTAATTTCTCTTTCTTTATATTGATAATTTTTTTATTCATCAATTACATTATTATTTTAATAAAAATTACTGATCGATCAATTGTTTAATAAAAATTATTAGAACTAATTGTTAAAATCTGTGATATGTTTTTACATATTTTAGTTATTTAAATTTATAATGAAAAATAGAAAAATGAACATAATCAGTAAATAAATAAAAATAATGTGAAAATGATGAATGAATTGAAGAAATCTTAAGTTTGTAAAATTAACCCAACTTAATTGGATTTGCCTTGAAAAATTGTATAGTTGTTATTTATTTTAATTTAATTAGAAAAAATCAGAACAGAAATTTATCATATATGACTAAAATAAATTTAGTTAATTAATTATAGATAATATTATAAGACTTAAATTATATAATTTAAAATAAATTAGATATTTAGGAAAAATAAAAAATAAAAATTTACATTTAATTTTTGATATGATTTTACAGAAAATATATTTACAATTTGCTATCACCGTTAACTCGAAATAAACTTCTAACTATGATTTTTAATTTGACACACATATTACATATTTTTTGATTTCAAAATAATACAATAATTATTAAAAGAATAATAATAACATAGAAAAAATAACATTTTGATGCTATTAATAGTATAGCACAAATGTCAATACAATTAATGACAAATGTAAAATAATAATTGTTAAAATATTTAATACAATATTTTTAACAAAAAATTTCCAAATTTAAAAAGTTTTTTTGACGGGAAATTATGTGTGTATTTTAGTGACTGCTATTCTACTTATATATATAATAAGATAAGATAAGATTAAAATTAAAATAAAATTAAGATACTTGACTGTTTTATGTTGGGAGTGGAGAAATATTATATTTCCCTAAGTAAGCAAAAGAGTATTTTCGTATATTGTAAATATAAATATCAATTTTCATTTACTTTAAAAAAAAAAAAAAAAAAAATCAATTTTCATGAATAGAATTTGCTTCCACGTGTAGTCCAAATCTCTCTTTCCAACCATAACATTGGACACGTGGAGTGATTCTTTTACTTCTACAAGACTACACCCTTCTTTGTTTCTTGTATGGCTATCCAAATCCTAATTTATTTAACTACTTTTTACAAAAATGCAACTTGGTACATCTTATCTTACTTACAAAACAATGGTGAGAAGTATGGTGAATATTAATTTAAAAGATATTATGATGATTATTAATTTAAAAGATAATATAATGAGCAAAAGAAAATGAAATTGTCAATTTATATGTCAACATGGATGTTCATAGAGTAAGATTGATATTTTTATTATCTGTAAATTGTAAAAAGCATAATTTGAAGTGCAAATTATCGAGACCACCTCATCTCCATTCCTCGATAATTATTAGTAATATTTTAGAAGGAATAATGATAAATTTCAAAATGTTTGAAATAAGTAATATTTAAAAATGTATGATTAAATTAATGTTTAATTTTGATTGGAAAAAAAAATAAATTATTTACAACTCTTTAGAAACACGTGAAACAAGACCTTTTTGTAGCTATTTTTAATTTTCTCGCGCCACCTCCTCTCTTCGACCCTACTCATTAAAAGAATATATCAGCTCTAGAGTTCCAAATCAAAATATAAGAAGTTCAAACTTGGCTAGGTTGATAGGTGAATTGTTAAAGGATAAAATTTCATATCGATTAAAGATAAAAGTATAGATCAATACATAAGAGTTTGGACTATTTTTCTTAACAAAGTTAATCTTTCAAGATGGACCTCTAAGATCATCTCCAATGGGACAATGTTCACTGTGCATACACGACAAATTATTATTAATTTTCAAGAAAAATGAAAGGGAGAGAAATGTTTTAATTTAATAAAAATTATTAAATTAATGTTATACCACGTAAGCAATTCTTGTCATTTGTCAAAAAATAGCTAGACGTTGTAAATAATATCCCATTAGAAATGCTCATATCTTAACATGAATCATATATTCTGTGAAATGTGATTGTGTTTCTTTAAAATAATTTTTTTTTTTTTTTTATGAAAACAACATTTAAATATAGCTGAACAAGAAATGTACATCCTGCAAGAAATAAAGATTATACTAAGGGTGCATTTGATTCGTAATGGTGAAAAAGAAAATATTTTTCATGTAAGTTGGAAAATAAAAAACCACCATCTACATGAGAAAACATTTTCCATGAAATTAGCCAAAAACATGCTTCAAGTAATTGTACCATGGAAAATGAATTCCACTTCCAACTTGCAATCAAACAAGAAAAGTAAGAATATTTTCTCAGATGTAACATTTTTCCTGAAAAATAATATTTTCAAAAATAAAATAATTCTAATGATATGACAATATTATCACGAGTTATAAATATATTATTAATTAATTGGTAGCAATAATATAATTACATTACATTAAAGGTTGTATATTACAATTATAATAATCCGTATATTTATTAAAGGAGAAAATAATTCAAATAAATAATTATTAAATCAAGACATTGGATGATAAAAAAGCAAGTAGTGTAATAATTATTTATATCATCCAATGTATATGCACAATATCAATTAAAATATCTCTCACAAATTACCCTAAAAATAAAAACAATACTAGCCCAAAGGCAAAGGAGAATGAAATGCCTCACCCCAGGGCAAATCTCCCAGTGGTAAAGGAAAGGAGGGGTAAGTGCTCAGCACGACAATGTATTTAGTTCGATTCTCCGTAAGGTGAAATTTTCTTTGTTGCAAGTGAGAGTTATTGATGACTGCTTATACTTACACAATTCTCTCCACCTTGGTCTCTACGAGGCATAACCTGAATTTACTATCTCGAATTAATGATCTTGAACGTGATAGATTCGAACTTTCAGGGCGTGAGATACACTTTTTTTTTTTATTTTTATAAGAATGGAAATGCCGCTCTATGAGTCTATCCCTCCTTTTTGTCGGTAACCGCCAAAAAAATAATAAAAATCTCCCGGCTCTCGTACTTAAACGACCATTCTGGGCATCTGGCCACTATCCACTCTATCCACATCGTACTTGATTATGTTGATTTTCCAATCACAACTTGCCACATCATCTCCTTTTTTTTCTTCAAAAACTTTCATAAAATGCACTCACAGAGGATCTGATCTCCATTGCTGACAGAGGTGAGCAATTCCCCTGTTTTATCTCGCTACAAAATGAACCGTTTCTCCCATTAAACCCACTTTATATCCCATTCGCTTCACACATTTCCAATTAAATACGCAATGAATTCAAGAATTTCAGGCAAAAGTTCTTGAAAACAGAAAGTGACAGCAAAAGAAGAGAGGAAAAAATCCGCCATAGCCATGCTATCGAAGGATATAGAAAGCAGGGGAGAGAAGAGTAGGGAAAGCAATAACAATTCATCAGTAGCCTATGCAGTTGAAGATAGCAAGACCCAATGGACATCATGGCTGATCCCACTTTTTGTTGTGGCTAATGTTGCGATGTTTGTAGTCGAGATGTATGTGAATAATTGCCCAAAACATGTAAAGAATCGGGGGTTTGTTCCCGTTCATGAAAGAAAATGTGTAGCTAGGTTTCTTGGGAGGTTTTCTTTCCAGCCCTTGAGAGAGAATCCTCTACTCGGGCCTTCTTCTTCCACGTGAGAATCTTTTCTCTCTACCCTTTTCTTTATTATGATATGATTTAGAGTTTTCTGGTGTAGAAATTGAGTATTTATTCTTTATTTTTGTGCAATATTATATTATGTAAGTTATTGCCTGTCTTGGGCTTCTTGGTGTGGAGTATGTGTGAAATTGTTTTTAGTTTCTTATTTTGAGGAGAAGGTTACGTTAAATTGATCGAGGACATGTTTTCTTTTCAAAAGGTTGGGGTTTTCTAGCTTAAAAACTGAGTCTTTACCCTATTGTGTATGCAATATATGCATTTGATGCTAGCAAGAAGTGGTTTAGTTTGTTTATTGGACATATCACGTCGTGAATTCGATAACTTTTTTTTTTTTTTTGTTTAATACTCATTTCGTCATGTGAAGATAGTTTTGCTCATATTAATCTTAAGATATCCTTATTTAATAACAAAACACATTGAATATGGGCATATTAGGAAATGAGAAAATTAAATACACACTAAGGTAAGTAAATTATAATTTGGAACAGACAAATAAGGAGTACAAGTTCATCTTAACGTTCGGAGAGAAGAGTTTATTTGAAGCCTTAAAATGTTGAATAATTCAAGATTGTATTGGCTTAAGTAGGCAGTTTCTATAGTTTTTTCTTCTCCTATTCCTATTTTGTCCTTTCCTCAATTCCTCTGCATCTATTAATTAATGTTCAAATTTCTTGTATTTTGGTGAATTACTTAACTGGTTTCTTTTTATTAGAAAATTGAACTGGAACACTCATATTTATGCTCACGTAATAAATAGCTTGAGAATGATCTTATGTGGTGATGATGGAAAAATCTACTCGTAAGATCGAGCTGAACCACATGCAGTAACCAATGAAATGAGAATGCAGGAGATAGTGTTAAAAAGAGAATAATTTCTACTAGAGTTCTTGCTGCTTTTGGGATCTGATGTAAAATATGAGGTTGGAAAGTGATTTCGAGAAATATGTGATTAAAAAGTGATTTGGGAAAATATGCTGCTTTTAAATATGTTTATAACGAGTTACCAAATGGAGCATAAGTTTTTTGTTGTTGCAATGCTCGTGTTCTTTTAAACGAGTCAGTCTTTGTCTGTAGTTTAAGGTTTTCTTCTACCATATTTATGAATGAATATATAACCCCTGCTTGTTTTCCGACAATTGATCGGAATTGATACCTCTTAGTGTACACTTGGTTTAATGCTTTTCTCTAATTCTGAACTTAAATGTTAGGTGTTGGTTGGCGATGTCAGGGAAATTGTTTCAATTAGTACTCCAAAAGAATAAATAAACTAAACATAGACTAAATTCTGTTCACCTTTTTATAAGAGCTAATTATATTGTCTTTTCTTATTACGGAAGATTGGATAAGTTGGGTGCTCTTAACTGGACTAAAGTGGTGCATCAGCATCAAGGCTGGAGGCTCGTCTCATGTATGTGGCTACATGCTGGTATTATACATCTGCTTGCTAATATGTTGAGTATCGTCCTCATTGGCATCCGCCTTGAGCAGCATTTCGGCTTTGGTACGAGATTCTCACCCTGAAAAATTGAGATTTTCTATGCTCGACTTTATTGTTTATTGTCCTTCAAAACCTGCTCAAAACGCTATGTCATTCTGCAGTGCGCATCGGAATTATATATCTGTTATCGGGATTTGGTGGTAGCACACTATCCTCCCTGTTTATTCGAAACCACATCTCTGTTGGGGCTTCTGGTGCTCTTTTTGGGCTTCTTGGAGCAATGCTTTCTGAGTTGATTACAAACTGGACTATATATACTAATAAGGCGGGTGATACTGGTTTTTCCTGCATCTTATATTTTTTACTTCAATTGCATGTTTGGCTAAGCTTAAACTTTGTTTGGTAAACCATTTATAAACTGTTCTTCATAAATATTGTTTATAAATCAACATTTCGTTAATCCATTTTTTTAGAAAGTCAAAAAATGGTGGACAGAAATGTTTGATCAGCCAAAATTGTTAACTTTTGGTATGTTGTCATGTGATCGGTTATAAACGAAATTTACTAAACAAAGGCTAAATGGCTCTATAGTTCCTTGTGAACTGTTATGAGATATCTATAGCATGGTTCAAATTGATCTGTTTTATTTGGTTCACAGATTGCGGCACTGTTGACGCTTTTGGTGATTGTTGCCATAAACTTAGCCGTGGGAATTCTTCCTCACGTCGATAATTTTGCTCATATTGGTGGATTTTTGACGGGATTCCTTCTAGGTTTCGTTCTACTACCCCATCCTCAGATTGGGTGGAGGGAGCGCCGGAATCTTCCAGAAGGTATTCGTGTTAAATCCAAATACAAAGCTTACCAGTATGCCCTGTGGCTGGTTTCTCTCATACTACTGATTGCTGGGTAAGGCACTCCTCCACCAAACAATCAATTAAGTCATTTTGGCTTTGGAATTAGTGATTTGAACTTGTTGCAATGAAAGTTGGGTTGATAAAATTAGACGTTACACAGCAAGCAGTATCACTAAGTCGCGTCTCTCTGAGTGCAGGTTTACAGTAGGGCTAGTGATGCTGTTTCGAGGAGAGAATGGATATGAACGTTGCCACTGGTGTCGTTACTTGAGCTGTGTGCCGACCTCCAGATGGAAGTGTGATGAAAGTTGACGATCTTTGAAGCCCGGGTTTTCTGTTAAATAAGGTATCGTTACTTGTAAATGTGTCTAGTTTGAGTTCTGTGTATTTGTTCGTTTTTAAGTGTGATTTTATGTTAGCGTGTCATTTCCACCGGACATTTTTACAGTTGTTAGTTAATACATGCTTTTCAGATCATTCCCTTAAATTGTTTACAGATCTACAAATCAAGTATCAGACACTGGGATTCCTTACTATCTCTATGCAGAAGTAATAATAGAAAATAAGTAACTTAAATAATAATAATAAAAAGAAGTTGCAGCTGATTATCAACAATTCTATAAGGAAGTTAGTAAAGAACAATGCTTAATGCAGCAATATCATGATCATCGAAACGTAATTACAAGTTCGGTTAATAACAACAAAGATAAGACATTAACATCCAACGATGAAAAAAGAAAACAGCGCTCTTTTTCACACTTCTGGATCAGAATCCTAAACCTATGTTACACCTTGTGTCCGGTAATGTAGAATTATTACCATAAAGAGAAACCCCGACAATTGCCCATAGATGTAAGAAGTACTAAAATCGACAGCAGTGTCAAGAATTGTAGTTTATAAACAACATGTTTTCTCAGACCACTTTGTAATCATACAAGTTTCTCCACATAACTTTTCCATAACACATTTTAATTTGAAAATAACATCAGAGTATTCTTTGTTTATAAATAAAAAACTTTTACCTAACACAAGCGTTTCTACTCGAAACAGGGGAACTTAATGCCTGAATTAGACGACTCTGGAGGAAAAGTTGGTATCATAGCCAGTTTTTAAAACACTAATTTTCATTGTTACAAGGACCTTTATTCAAGTGTCGCTATCACACCATTGATTAATCTCCTACACAAACCATGGAGCGATATAAATTGCTCTAATGCCAACACCCTCTACCCAGCCGCCAATACTAGTAGCCTATGCTGTGGCACTTATAATACTCGCACAACCACTTGTCAGCCTGACCACCTCAGCTGCCGCCTGGGCAGTGGTGAGACCGGCTTCTGCCACGTTGCCGTTGCTTGCACCACTGCTATCGCGTACTTCCTGGGTTTCACGGATCGCAGGTTCAGCTCTCGAGGTTTCTCGCCTCTAGGTAGCTTACCTCTCATTCATTGGCCGGCAAGGCAGAACAACTGGCACACACGCACACTGATGAGTAGGATGTAAGGGAAATACCTGCAATATGATCATATCATTAGAGCACTTCATGGTAAAATAGGTCAACCGCCTAGCTGTTACCGACTTGCCGAACCGAATGGGGAGATAAGCATTTTCACTGTGTGACATTCTCCCCCATTCGAATCCGCTTACGTCCTCGTAGGCTGGAGGTCTATTTTACCATGAAGTGCTCTAATGATATGATCATATTGCAGGTATTTCCCTTACATCCTACTCATCAGTGTGCGTGTGTGCCAGTTGTTCTGCCTTGCCGGCCAATGAATGAGAGGTAAGCTACCTAGAGGCGAGAAACCTCGGGGCTGAACCTGCGATCCGTGAAATTGGGGCTGGCATTCAATGGCTCACCATGCGGGCTAGTCGAAGAATCTTTTTCATTTTTTAATCGCGATCAGATAATGCTTGTCTGGTTGGATGTATTTGATAATTTTACAAGACTCAACTTGCTCTTCTTCTTTTCATTGCCCACGGCCAGCGGCCACGGTTACCAAACGGAGACTTTATGATTTGTGTTATTCACCATCACTAGTCTTAAATACCATTATTCTTAATATAGTTGAAGGACCATACTATAGTTATACATCAGTTTACACACTGGTGTATATATCCTGCGAGCCCCACACCCATGTGAGAGGATGTGTAACCTATTGTGTAAACTGGTGTGTTACACTAGTTTAATCCATAGTTGAAACACATACATTGACCATTGCACCTACGATATCTATAAGGATGCGTTACATTTTTTGTTTTTATATTAATTTATATCATTATTTGATGCAAAAATGATGATTTTGAATTTAAATGAAAATTAATATGAAAACTTAAAAATCATCTAGCTCAATGCATCTAAAACTATAATAATTACCATTCTTTCCTAATATTTTCGATCATTCAACTTGAATGCAAAATCCGTTGTTCCTTTTGTCAAAACTGTCAAATTGATACCATCAATTCGGCAAGACCAAGAGGGTTCACAAAAATGAGATTGGTAATAGTGATTTTTTTTTTTTTAAATGTGTGTTTAAATTAAGAAATTTTTGAATATGTTATTTTATTGATAAAATGTGGTGTTGAGCAATTGCTAAAGCAGGTTGATTGAAGGTAATGTTTAATAAATGAGCAAATGATTGTAAGTCATGGTTATGGACCTCAATCTATTAGTATGGAACATTTTATTTTCCAAGGAATAAAAAAGAGTGAAAAAAATGCTTTTATTGTTTTGGAGATCTCGAATGTGTCAATATCAGAGGTGACCCATTATTGCGATGAATCATTTCTTCGGATACACCATTTGAAAAATGGTTGAATTTGGAGTTCAATGTAAAAATGGAGTGCAATTTGAAGTTGTAGATAAAAAGTTATATGCTTTTGAAGATAGTGACCTATAAAATAAATACAAAGTGAAATTTGGAGACTAACAGACAAAGAAATAATAAGGTTGAATGACCTGTGGTGCAAATAAATGGGGATATTTTTCAAAAGAAACATCAAATTTTGATGAATAAAGTGATGAAAGTTGAGGGACCAACGACGTAATTAAAGTAGGGACCAACATGAAATAAAGAAAAAAAGAATCAAAAGTCTAGGGGTAAGTCTGGATTTTTAACCCAAAAAAATTGCTATTTCGTCGAGCTTTTGTCACTCATATAATTTTTTGTAACGGTATGTATTATGGGTGGACAAAATATACACGCGGCTTTCATCATAATCGTTACATTAGAAAGTTTTAAAAAGTTTTCAATTCGTCACTAATTTTTTAAAAGTCTTCAATTTGTCACTAAATCTTTGAAGACGTCTTCGATTGTTTGTTAAACTTTAAGATGATAGAGTTTTGATAATCAAATTTGTAAAAATGACGTTGACTGACCTGAATATTTAGAAAATACTCTTACAAATTATAAGTTGCATACAACAAATAAGTTATTTTCATATTGATATATAATCTACAATCCTGTTTGGTATTGATAAAAATTAGATTTTTAATAGATTTTGATAAAAGTTGATATGATGTGTGTTTTAAAAGTTATAGACCCATAAAATGTTATTAAAATTAAATATTGACTTTGAATTAGATTAAAATCAAAGTTTTTAATAGCACCAAACAGGGGCTACGTTAAATGTTAGTAAAAATAATAATAATGACATCAAATGAATATGTATCATATTCACCAACAAGATCAATAAAACAAAAGAATATTATAACTTGTAGCCAAATATTTTTTGTGTAGTAAATATATAGCATAAAACCTATATATTATGTTGGCTTGTTGTAAGATTTATGAATTTTTTTTCTTTGAATATTGTTATATATATTGGTTTGCTGTTATTATTTTTTATTGTTAGTATAAATTACAAATCAAATATGAAAATAATTATTTTGTTATATGCAACTCATAATTCGAAAGCGCATTTTTACATTTTCAGGCCAGTCAATGTCATTTTACAAGTTTAGCGATCAAATTTTAACCACTTCAAAGTTTAGTGAGCAATAAAAAATGTCTTTATAACTTTAGTGAGAAATCAAAGAAATTTTTTAATAGTTTAATGACCAATTGAAGACGTTTTAAAATTTTCTTTATGTGACGATTTGAAATGCCGGGATTGCTTAATTAAAAGTTACGTGACGCACAAAGTGTATATTCTGCACGACATCAATTCCGTTAAGATAATTATGTGAGTGACAAATGTTCAATATTTTTATAAATTTAATGATCAAAACTCAACACTTTAGTTTATAAATTGTTTCATTTATGATTTTGAGATAAAAAATAGTGATTGAAAGTTAGAGAAAGATAATTGTGATTAAAAGATGTTTGAGAAAATATGTGGTTAAAATAATTTATAAAAATCATTTTTTTATTTTTACCGAACATAAATAAATACAAGTACAGTGACTAACGTGACAATTAACTCTCTATATATATACACACAGAACCAGAGCAAGAAGGTCGAGTAGGGAATTAGAAAGAGTGAGGACTGAGGGAGGGAGGCAGAGAAGGAAAAGCATTATACAATGGCCGACGAGGACTATGAGATTGACGGAGGGTACAGTTTTCTCACACTTACTATCAACTTTCCCCCAGAGAAAATTAAACCAATTTTTAGACCTAGGGTTTTTACGTTTTAGGGTTTGCGTTTTAACTAACAAAGATCCTAAACTTTTTTGCAGATACGAAGAAGATCCAATGGAATCTGAGCCCGATGTAAGAAGCTTTTTTGCTTTCTAATAACTGTAGCTTCATAATGTTTTCTTGGTCCATTTGCCCCCCTCATGAAAGATGGGCTTTATTTGGGTGTTGAAATTGATAGGAAGGGGCAGAGGTGGAAGAAGAGAACAACAACAATGAGGATGCTCCAGATGCTTTTGAAGGTGAAGCTGAAGAGAAACAGGAACAAGGAACAGTTGAACGCCCTCGGAAAATGTCCAAGTATATGACGAAATACGAGCGTGCGAGGAATTTCGGCACTCGTTCTGTGTAATTTTTGGAGTTTAGGTTTTTCAACTTGTTAATCATGGATTTAATGAGTTTTTGTTTTAACTTGGGAAATATTTGTGGTTGTGCAGCATGAGTGCTCCTGTCATGGTTGAATCGGAGGGTGAAACGAATCCTGTTGAGGTAAAACTATTGATCTTATTTTTAATGCTCTGTTCGGCGACCATATATCAGAATTTATTTTGGTTTTTGAATTTTTTTTTTTAATGCAAATAGCGTGGTTATAAAGTTGTTTGGGAAATTGTGTTGTTTATGAATTGATTTATAAATGATAAGGCTTGGGTATATATAGTTTAGGTTGTAGGATGAGGTTTAGTTCTGTTTTTTCATGACTGGACATGTCTCCAACATGCCATAGGCACATCGGTAATGTGACAATAAAATAATCAAAACAAAATTGAAAAAAAATGGAGAGATATTTATCTGTCAATAGGAGCAAACAATGCCGGTTGGTGCCTGTGGTGGAAATAATTGGCAGTGGGTGGAGTGGGTAGAAGGGAGTTGGAGAGGCCAGCGGAGCTTGCTGAAATGATGTGAAACTCTTTAGCATTTGTTTAATTGTCATTATTTGACAAGAAAAGAGTTTTGAACAGTGATTGATAGGATATTGTGTAATTGAAAATGAAAGATAAATTTTGGATTTATGCATAGAATGTTTTATTATTTAAGTGTGATTAAAACTGAGTATACTGTTAAAAAATAAAATGAGTTTAAAGTAATGAGAATCAAAAAGAGGTTTAGGTGGCGTTCTGTTTGTATTTTATTTTGTATTTTCATTTTCGAAAATGTTTTGTGTTTTCATTTTTGTTTTCAAATTTGCTGAAAACGCGTTTGGTTTGTCATTTCTGAAAATTATTTTTGAAAATGAAAAGCTGGAAAACACGTTCTGTTTGAAATTTTGCAGTTTAAACTATTTTTAATTAATTTGCTTGCAGAATACTACTAACTCCAACTCAAATTTCCTTTCACAATACACTAAAAATATGGTTACATGCAACACTCTAATGTGAGCATTAAGAGTCTATATTAACACAACTTGGTCAGGTTCGGGACTTGAGAAAACTCTACTTCTATTAAAATTCAGAAAATGCAAGTTCTTTTAAAACCACCAGAGTCCATTTATCATTACATTTTTTGAAATATAACAACAAGAATTCTCATTTATTTTTTTATTTTTTTTGTAATGTTGATATTGAATTGAATAAAATTTTATTTAAATTAAGTTCCAAGTTAGGATAATTCTTAAAAAAAAAAAAAAAAATCTTTATTTAGGCTTAGTTCTAAACTAGGATAATTCAAAAAAAATAATAAAAAAATAAAAATTTTATATTAAGCTTAGTTCTAAGTTAAGATAATTCTAAAAATAAAAAATAAATTTTTTTTTCCAAAACGCGTTTTTCGCGTTTTTTGTCGAAATACACACAAAACGCCCAAAACGATGTTTCGGGCGTTTTCCGTTTTGTGTACAAATTTTTTTTTTTGTTTTTCAAAATGCGTTTTCGAAAATGGTAAAGAGAACGCGTTTTTAGTGTTTTCGAAAATAAAAACAGAAAACGACCTCAAAACAGTAAAGAGAACAGGGGCTTATGTTTGAAAGATGGAAAAGGAAAATGCATATATTTTCTTTTTAATGTAAGTGAGAAAATTTTTTCTTAACAAAATGGTGGGAAAACATTTGCTTGGAAAATGATCTCATTTTTGCATCAAAGGCTTGTACTCGGAAAATATTTTCTAGCCCAAATATTTCAATGAAACACTTTACCTGAAAAACATTTCCTTTAAAATGATATTTTTCAGGCAAAAGGAAAGCAACCAAATAAAGCCTTCAGAGTATTTTTGTACTTCACACCAATTTACAATAATTGTGCTTTATTTTTAGACTTACTAAATATTTATATTTTTTGAAGGCTCGTTCGAGAAAATAAAATGAATTGGAGTAAAATGAGATATTCGAGCTTGTAGGGCTCGAAGAGTATAGTGGCAATCAGGGACAGAATTAGACATTTTGAGTTGGGGGTCCTCGTATTAACATACACAAAAAATTAATACAACATAACAAAGATGAAATTTTCTAATACTTTATTTATTACAAGCGTTTCTTAAGAGTTTTTATACTTCAATAACGTTGCATAATTACATCATTGTCAATCTTGTCAGGTGCATTCTTTCTTCCCAAACATCAATGCCGTCGTCCATTTCATCGATTTCTTCCCCAACATCAATGCCATTCATTTCATCAATTTCATTTCCTACATCAAACTCATCATCTATTTCATCCCCAACATTTCCATTTCATCAGTTTCTTCCCCAACATCAATGCCATCCATGATCCATTTCATCAATTTCATTTCCTACATCAAACTCATCATCTATTTCATCCCCAACGTTTATATCATCTCCAACATGTCGAATTTCAATCAGAACGTTCATTTCATTAATACTTTGCTGACTTCATTTAGTTACAAGTTTAATATGCTTGACATTTATTTATTAAATTTGGTACTAATTATTTAAAATGTCAATTTTAGGAAAACCTGATCCACGAGAGGCGGAAGCAGACACAACAAGCGACTTCCACCGGCGTGAAGTTGCAAGAGCATGCTATTGTTGAACAAATGCTTGGGGAGAGGAGGGATCATGTTTGTAGAGTTGGACGGAAATTGATATCATCTACTGGACAATCACGCTGCCCAGTCTGTCAGTCTTTCGAGCGTGAGTCTCGATTGTGGGCTCGTACTGAAGCGTATTTCCAACAGATGACCAATTTTATGCAAGAGTTTGTGAATTCTATTCAGACAGCGTTGCCAGGATTACAGCTGCCGCCGAACCTTAGGAATGTGTTCAGAGAAGAAGAAGAAGAAGAGGAACAGGAGGAGGAGGATGGGGATATCCTTAGTAATTAACTTTTGTTTTCATTTAGTTAAACTTGCAAATCGTGTATTCGGATTGTGTTATTTTTACAATTTGCACGTGATAATATTTAGTTGTACGTTTGTTATTTTATTGTTAACAAACTACTTTAATTGTAAATGTTAATTATTATCGTTATGTGAAATAATTAATTTTTCAAAAAATCATGTAAGCTGTTGCGACAACAATTGTCGTAGTCATACATGAAAATGGAAATGCGATGAGCATATACTGGGACGACATGGTTGTCCATATTTATCCACTATTGAGAAGACAACACTCGTCCCTGTTTACAAGTTACAACACTAATTATATGGCAATTGTCGTCTCAATTGACATACTTTTTGAGACGACCATAGTCCCTATTAACTACGCTATTGCGACCACACGTCTCAGTTGTCATACTTTTTGATACAACATCCTCGATATCCTGTATTTAAGCATTCAAGCGAAAATTATAATCTCTATATGTTGAATTCATTGCGACGAATATATGTCTCTATAGATAATTAGGTTCGACTCACGTGACAAATTCAAATTTCTTTTATAGATGAAAAAAGTCGTTGCTATAATATAAAGACAACTTCTATCTTCACAAATTATATTTAGGAATGGACCTATAGTAAAGATTGCTTGTGAAGACTACGTCATCTTTTAGGGATAACAATGAGTCGAGCTCGAGGGTCGACCTTAGGTCGTGGGGCGGGTTCGGGGCGGAGAAGCCGCCCTGTGGATCCGAATTTTCTGGGCTGGTCGCCCTAATGGGATAGGGTCCACGGGGATCTGGGGCCCGTCAAGTTTTTTACCGTCCCTATTGTCTCTGAAAACTTATAGAGATGACTAATGCAGGTATAGAGACGGCATTTGTCGTCTCAATTAATACCTTTTGTTCTAGTGTTTCAATTGACGAATTTTGTTCTAGTATTAGGGTGTGTTTGATTGGCCAAAATTTTTCAAGGAAAATGAAATTTTTTTCCAGTTTTTTTACTTTACTCCGTTTGATTGCGAAAATTTTTCGCGGACCCCACCCACGCACCCCTTTTCCTTGATTTCGTGGAAAATATTTTCTTTGGGTTTTGGTGGATTTTTATTTTTCATGGTAGATGGAAAATTATTTTCGACACGTTTAATGAATTATGTTGTTGTTAATTGACTTATTTTCTTTCCAAAAAATAACATTATCATCATCAAGTACAAATATATTAAAAAAGTAAAAAAAAAATTGATTAAAATAGCAAAAATTTACTTTATTTTCCATGAAAAATAATGTCAATCAAACAACGAAACTTGAAAAATTTTCCAATTTTTCTACCTAAAAAATTAAACCAATCAAACACTCTCAATTGATTTTCCAGGAAAATCATTTCCAAGCAAAATCATTTCCTTGAAAAAAATTTTCTTCTACCCATTTTTCACTTTCGCAATCAAACACACCTTTAAGTTTAAATAAATTGGGAGCTTAGGGTCCGTTTGATTACACAAAATTTTCCATGGAAAATGGAATATGTTTTCCAATTCCCACTTTTGGTTTGTTTGTTTGACAAAATTTTCCATGTAAAACTTTTTCCGCGGATCCCACTTTTTCTTCCATTTTCCTTGATTTGGTGGAAAAGATTTTCTTTGGGTTTTGGTGGAAAAATGTTTTTCATGATAGATGGAAAATGATTTTGGACACGTTTAATCAATTTTGTTGTTGTTAATTGACTTATTTTCTTTCCAAAAAATAACATTATCATCATCAAGTACAAATATATTTAAAAAGTAAAAAAAAAAAAATTTGATTAAAATAACAAAAAATTACTTTATTTTCCATGGAAAATAATGTCAATCAAACAACAAAAGTTGGAAAATTCTCTACTTTTTCCACCTAGAAAATTAAACCAATCAAACACATTAAACTTCTAATTCTCAGTAATTTAATTACCTAGAATTCAATTCCTTGGAATTCATTTTCTTTCCACCCAAATTTCACCCTCGCTATCAAACGGACCCTTAGATTCAATTGAGATTTTTGAAGATTTTTATATATCTTTTTTGATTGAGGACTCTTGTGAATTTCATAGACTTCAATATAATTGTATGAAATTAGTGAAAGTCTTTAGTAGAGTTTTATGGACTTTCATTTAAAGCTTTTATGAATTTTTGTAGGATGCATAAGACTTTTGAACATTGTCATTTAAACAGAATTCTCACGTCTTCATCCCTTCCACCGTATATTGAAAATATTTTTAAAGAATAAAAAAAAAACTTAATTAGATAAATAAATAACAAATATATATATATATATATATATATATATATATATATATATATATATATAAAATATTTCACATTGTTTTTTTACCCCAAAAAAAAAAAGAAATATTCTAATGTTTAGGGCTTGTTTGATGGAAATTAAAAATCAGATTTTTATCAAAGTTAAAGTCAACAATTAATCATAATCACATATTTTATGTGTTCCACAACTTTTTAACCACACATTTAATTAATTTTCATCAAAATCTGATTTTAATATCCAAAAAACACAGGGGCTTAGTATTATTATTATTAATATGTTAGAATTTCAAAAAATAATTAAATTATCAATATATTAAAAAATTAAAAACAAATATTATTTTTTATTAAAAATTGATCTTTAACATAAAAAAATTGAATGACGAAAAGGAAAAATTGTCATAAGAATTTTCAATTATAAATAATCCTTTTTTTTTGAAGAGAAACAATAAAATAGGGATAAAAAGGAAAAAGAGAACAAATAAAATCAGTACGAGGAAAATAATAAATTCTTCTATCCATCACAACATTTTATTTTAATTACTATTTTTTGGAAAAAGAAATAAAAAGGTACATCAAAGTGGTAACAGAGTAACCAGATTATTTTTCTCTGGTATATGCTGAATTTAATGCCTATTTTTTATATTCGCGTTTGCCTCAATTGTATTGGATTTCATATCAATGCTCGTGGACGCCTCAATTGAAAGGCATGATTGAATTAAATAAATGCATTGATGAACTATATCTTGCATGGGATGGAATTTTCTACTGATTTATCATTTGATTTATTATGAGCCATAATTTTCCTTTTTCTAGGGGGGGGGGGGAAAAAATTAAGAACGCGTGTAGTTAAAAAGCATTGAAAAATTATAGATTCACGTGCAAAATAATTTTATTTTAAGACTATAGTTTAAAAATGAGAATATAGGCATAATCTATAAAGATCTTTCGGCTTAATTTCCGAGCAAATTTGATGAAAAGGTTTCAATATAATATGCATATCAATGTCAGTAATTTTGTATAATCCAGAATTTTATTAGTCAAGCAAATGGCTTCAAATGTCATTTACAGATGTTGATGATGCATATGAAACATATATTTTCATTTATTCAGGGAAATTGTAATCTGTGACTCTATTTGGTATTTAATGCTCAAGTTGGTTATTTTTCTCAATAATATTTTCTAAACTTCTTGATGACGGTTAATTTTTTTTTTTTTTTTTTTTTTAATATCTTCTTTGTAGCTTCTCAAAATTTCCTCAGTCCTTTTTGTTCAAAATAGGATAGACGTAAAGATTCAGGCACTTTCAAGATGAGTTATCATTACTTTAACGACATGAATCCAACGGAATTTGCTGAACATATGAAAGAGATTTGTCCCGAGTTCGGTGATCTTGAGGTTGAGGAAGTTCTCCAACAGCAGGTATGCCGGATTACTTACTTGTAGAGACTTTCTTGGAAAGCTCAGTGTTGACGACCCGTAAGCACCCCAATGGCTTATGTTGACGTTGCCATGTCCTTGGGTGCTTATAGATCGTCAACACTCGGGATTCAGATTTCGTGTATATTGCACTGAGTTATAAGTTGATAGTTTTTGTGTTGTATAACAGAGGAGTGCATATCTGTATATTCAAGAAAACAAGAATATAACATCTGATGACCAAACAAGATATATAAGTCGATTTTCTGCGAACGAGGATGAGTCTCGGTGGGAAGACATCGAGCAACTGACTCTAGATGAGGCTTTGGCTAGATCCTTGCAGTTGGAGGATAACTCTGATAATGATTCAGATTTAACTCGATCCTTGCGTTCTGCAGGGACGATAGATTCGCCTCCTCCGGCTCCCAGGGTATAACTACGCACCTCCTCCCGAGTTCCCTAACAGGAATTTTCGCATCACGTGGTTATGATCACGAAATGATTCTTGGTCCGTGTTAATCAATGCAGGTTGCAATTCAAAGCAGAAGATACGATAGCATTGATCCAGACAATATGACTTATGAGGTAATTAGCGAATCGGATACATGATTTGCATTTTGTGTTTTGTTCACTCCGAAAGAATGTTCGAAAATCTGTAATGGCAATGCTATACAAATCATGAAACTCTTTCATATCTGATTTACTGTGTTAGGAATTGCTATCACTGGACGAAGCTTGTGGCAGCGAAGGACTTTCTGAACATCTCATTTCCCGGTTGCCAACTTTCAAATACAAAGCAGGGTCGTCGGCAAGAAAAGAGGAGGAAAAAGAGTAAGAACTCTCCGACTAAGCTCTTTAGAGCATCTCCAATACTACCTTCTACTTTGGATGTCTAGTTGACGTGACGATGATGTGGATGAGACTAAACGATAATTTATTCTAGTCACATTCTTTAATAAATGTCGAGATTTTGATTTTCTGTCTCCCTCTCTCCTGAATTTTTTATTCTCTTTCACACTCTCTCCTATTTTTTCTCTCTCACCCATCATATTTTTGAAAGATGTTTAGCATTGGAGATGCTCTAAATCCCTGGTGTACAACGTTAGCATGTTTAGTCAGTAATGGACAGTATTAAGGGGAAAAAGGTTCAAGATCTCGTTCATTATAATTTATACTGTCCTAGACGATCTTCTAACTCCTACGTATCAAACATGCACTGTGTAATATTGAGTATCGTGTGTCGCTTGCATGAAATCTCATCCTCACTTGGGATAATTTTTCGTAAGAAGATTATGTGCTAATTCGGGGCTCTACATTTTAGATGCGTGATTTGTTGTTCAGCTTACAATAAAGGAGATACTCTTACCACTCTCCCTTGCGCACACCAGTATCATACAGATTGCATTAATCATTGGTTGGAACTCAAGAAGGTGAGACTGGTTACTACCTATCCTGTGTATATACTACTTGTGCACGTATTTGTCGGATTTTATTTCCTTAAAAAACGAAAAAGAAAAACATAACGAAGTTTCTTTCTGTCTCAGAATTGCCCCGTCTGTAAAAAAGAGGTCCTAGAAGATTAATTTTTGCTATCTAGTTGATCGACGGAGTCCAGCTGGTGGAATGGTTTCGGAAACATTAATAATATGGTTTTCGAGTTTACAAATCCTTCACAGAAGGATATGACTTCATTACATTCTTGTTTATTTGTAGTGTACAATGTTTCTGGGTTTACATTCTTATTTATTTGTAGTGTACACTGTTTCGTGGTGGATACTGAATACCATACCATACCGCAGCAGCTCTATGTTTGTTTTAATCTATGAAGGTCCATTATCCCATATTTTTTGTATTTTTAAAGAAAAAATATGTTTTATTAGCTGTCGGCAACTTTTTAGAGGATATTAATGCACTTGAGATATGTTTGATATTGAAGCAGATACTCTTTGTCTAATCGAAACTTAAGTGTGATTTTTATGTCTCCGTCTATACCTAATGGTGGGTGTGAGTACAATACTCTTACTACGTATATCAATACCGAAAGGCAAGTTCTTACATGAAGGTAGATTTATGGTGCGTCAGTGCGTCCCACATTTAAATGTTAGAATACTTTCACCAAGGCATAGTCATCATGGTGATCATGTCGCCCTTTTGAGGATCTTGTCCGTACGATGTAAAAGGAGTTCACGGAAAGGTTATCCGAATGTCTACTCCAAGTATGTATATATTGTATTCACATATAAATTTACATGAAGGGAAAATCAAGGGGAAAACCGCTCTCATTCATGATTAATCGGACGAAGCTTGGACACCGAAGTCATGAAAAAAAGATAGACAACATGTTTGATTGTGTTTAAAGAAATTTTTTGACTACTATTATTGACTAAGCATGTCTAACCCCTATTTGGTCCCAGTTTTTTAAAATCGAATTTTTAAAACACTCAATTTCAATCATTCATTTTAGTCGATCTCGTAATTTTTGACTTTTCAAATAATTTTTAATCATACTCTCCTAAAAATATTATTTCAAACCATAATTTTTTTTCAAGAAATGAGGGCCAATTGGGGGCCTATATGTGATTCGGAAAGCATAATTTATTCATAGAGAAAAGGATTGTCCAAACATGGTCCCTAACATTTAAAGTAAGAGATAGAGGTGTTAGAATATTTATCCACAGATAAATTATTTATCTATGATCCAAAATAAATCATCATGCTGAATTATCAAGAATTAAATAACTGAAGCGGAAACGTACCTTAATCAAACGTGATTCACGATAAACGATTCGGCGTTTGGATCTTCTAAATCGATACGTAGTCCTTATTTTCTTTCTGATGATGGGATGTCAGACAAGATGAACAGTACGTAGGATTTAGGGACCATAACCGACTTTATATACTGAATTGCCAATTAACCTAGTCCGGCCCATCATGAATTAGGTAATGGCCTGGTATCTACACATAAAAGTCCATACATTAATTAGATGCATTAAAGCCCGATATATCAAATCCTTATTAGATCACTTTAATTGGGCTTAACCAAATTGATAGCCTTTTATTCAATACACAATAATTCACATATAAGTCCACACGATTGATTAAAATCCTTACAATCTCCCACTTGGGCTATATGTGTAACCTTACAATTGTGTATCAATCATAACCTTATGAGTACTCAGAATTTTGCTATCATTACTGAATGCATCCTCAAACAATCCGGTCCATCAATTATATCAACATAGGATCAAAGCGGCTTTCGCTACATTAATCGTAACTAAACCTTCAATGGTCACGTATATCGACATAACTGAATGACATGGATCAAGTATGGATGTGTAGCATGGAAATTACATGTAATGTGATCTTCAACATGCCTATTTCCAACTGGTCCAACTTTAGTGAGATCATCATCAAACGAGTTCAGAGATAATAAACCTGAAACCTTACAGCTGTAAATAACTTTAACTTTAAACTGTATCCGAAAGGACAATAAATGTGTCTAATGCACCCAAAATACAAACTCCCACTGAAACCGAATATCCTTAAGAAATACAACACCCATATGAGTATTGTGCTCATGAAAGACCTTGTGTTGTAATACTTTAGTAAGCGAATCCGCAGTTATGGAGTTTGTCTCAATGTGCTCTTATTGACACGTGTCCACTCTGAACTGTATCCTTCACAACCAGGAACTTATGTCAATGTATTTTGACTTAGTTGAGCTCCTGTTGTTACTGAAATATAAATCTGCTGAGTTATTATCACAATATAACTTTAGTGGTCTTTCTATACCATACAGAATACGCAGCCATGTGACAAAATTTCGCAACTATATTCCATAATTAGATGCCCCCCAAAATTGCTACAACTGTGCTGCCAAGTGAAAGAAGCTAAAGTGTCTGTTAAGCACTCCATCCGAAAATAGCTCCTCCAACCAGCAGATAAATGTAGCCTTATGTGGATCTTTTACTTTCTTGGCATCTAGTAAAAATCGGAATCATAATACCATATGATCTCCAACTGATCCGATTTTCTGTATGTGAGCATGTAATCTTTTGTTCTCTTTAAATACTTTATAACCCATGTTTGGCTGCTTTCCAAATGATCCATCCCAGGGTTACTTAAATATCTCCTTAGTATCCCAATAATGTACGCAATATCCGGACGCGTACAAACTTGAGTATACATCAGATTCCCTATAGCTTAACTATATGGGAGCCTCTGCATTTCTTTAACTTCAAAATAATTTTTCGGGCATTAGTTGAGACTAAATTTGTCTCCCTTAGCGATAGGGTTGTCCCCTGATTTACTGTCTTGCATGCCAAACCTCTTAAGCACTTTATCGATATAGCCTTTTGTGACAATTCAAGAATACCCCGAGAACAATCCCAGTGTATCTGAATTCCTAATACAAAAGAGACGTCACCAAGATTTTTAATCTGAAAATTCCATGACAAAAATCTCATAATTTTATGTGACATGCCTATATTATTAGTGGCAAGCAATAATCAACATTAAAACCAGGACAATATACTTACTCCCACTGAACTTGTAATACAAACAACCATCAACAACATTAATCTCAAGACCAAATGAGATAATTACTTGATGAAATTTGTATTACCCTTAACGAGAAGCTGGCTTGAGCACATAAATGGATTTCTTTAATTTGCAAACCATTAGTTTTGGGTCTACTGACACAAAGTTTTCTGATTGCACCAAATAGATCGTCCCATCAATGTCGCCATTGAGAAACGCCACCTTAGTATCCATTTGATGTAACTCGAGGTCAAAATGTGCAACAACCTAACTTTCCTGAAAGAGTCTTTCATTGAAACCGAAGAGAAAGTCTCTTTATAATCAATGCTATCATTTTGTGTAAAGTCCTTAGATACAAGACGAACCTTATATCTTTCCACATTACCTTTAGAATCCCCCTTGGTTTAAAAATTCATTTAAGACCAATGGGCTTCGTACCTTCCGGTAATAGGAAAAGATCCAAAACGTTATTGTCTTGCATATGCTTATACTCCTTATTTATGACATCAATCCACTTTTGAGAGTTAGAACCCTACATGGCCTGATGGAATTGATTGGACCATCTTCCACCATTCCATTATTTCCTTATGTTCTTGGAAAAATACTATTTAAATTATCCAGAATAGCATTTTCCCCTTTCTCTCGTGGATCTCCTTAATGGCTTTAGTTATTGAGGTTGTTGAGTTTGTACTTCTGAAATTTACCTTATTTTGGATGGGAGGTTCTTCAACATTGTCTAGTTGAGGTTCCGAATATACTTCTTGATCAATGACATGCATAAAAACTTACACGTTGTCAAAAGCAATAGTAGGAATCGAAACCGATCATTCCTCAACTTCTTCCTTAAGGACAATATATTAACCTTATTTCTCCCCCCAAACTCAACTTCCTCAAAAATGTTGCAGTTCTCGTTTCAAAAATTGACTTAAGTGTGGGATTATAAAATTAATAGCCCCTTAAACGCTCAGAATAACCAATAAAGTAGCTGCTGACTGTTTTGGAGTCCAATTTCTTTATTTAAATACAGATTTCTGGAAAAAGAAACAACCTTAATGTGTTTATGTGGTTTCTTTTGTTCTGAACCCTTAACAACTTTATTTTCTTTATTTGTTTTCTTGTCCTTATCTTTAGAGGTGTTTGCCAAGTGAACACTTTCAGTTCTGTCCTGCTTCAACTTTTCTTCCTCTTGCACACAAAATAGAATGAGCTCATTTAGAGTTCATTTATCCCTTTAACAGTTATAACTGACCTTAAATTGACTAAATTGTGCAAGAAGCTTGCACACTATGAAATGAGCTCATTGAGAGTCCATTTCTACTTTGACAGTTATAACTAACCTTAAATTAACTATATTGTGCAGGAAGCGATATCAATACCAAATGCACGAGCAAGTCATTAGACAAGTCGAGTTTTAGTTCCTTAAGTTTTGAAGCAGTGTGAGACATCTACATGATGTACTCCCTTATTTTCCCATTGCCTTTATACTTTATTGAAATCAAGTTTTGCATAAGCGTGCTTGTTTCAGCCTTATCATTTTTCGCAAAACGTTTCTTAATTTCGGCAAGAAATTCTTTGGCATCATTTACCTCCTCAGATACTATGCCACTAAAGGTTTCCGGAATGCCGCACTTAATGATCATGAGACTCACATAATTTTAAGCAATCCCACTTCTCAAAGTTCCTCATTTAATTAGATGAACTTTCATCCGTAAGAGGAGCAGGTTGCTCAATCCTTAGTACACTGTCTAGATCCATGCAGCCAACGAAAAGTTAATGTTCTTGTTTTGATCCTTGAAGTTTATTCCATAAATACATGGATTAAATTTGAGCTTGTAGATATACTACTAGCAGAATTTGAAACCGAATAGAAATCACTTAAATAAAATAGCTCACATAAGTACCTTATTATGCAAATCATACTTTCAAATAATGGTAGGGCCCATCACAAGATACCTAGCACAACATCAATATTTAGTCTTTGGACAGAAATATTGACTTGTAAGTGGTACTCTTGGTGTAGTAATCAAACACTGACAGTAAGACATGTCAACCAACAAACCTTTCTTTGGACCGATTCATTGATCACACGTAAAATCAAATAACCGTCATGTATTTATCACCACAAGTTCATGTGAAATTCGGGCCAAATATTGACATTCCTTTGGGCCGATCAATATCCGCATGAAATAACACACAAACACCTAATTTTCCCTTAGTGTAGTGATCAAACACTGGCAAAAAGACATGTTAACCAATAAACCTTTCTTTGGACCGACTTATTGGTCACACGTTAAACCAAATAATTGCCACGTGTTTATTACCACAGGTGCATGTGAAATTCGAGCCAAATATTGACCTTCCTTTGGACCGATCAATATTCGCAATGAATAACACACACAAATACCTTCTAACATTCAAAGTTAATTAATATCCACAAGAGAGGTTGCTTTGACAACATGTTACTTCAACTAACTTACTTTCGAATATTATATCTCTCAAAAGATTCCGATGTACCAAGATTTGAAACTGAAATTCATTGATTTGCATCTATATTTGACTTTAGGATTTGAATTATAGAATTCAAAACTTTAGAATAAAGCAATCCTTAAGTTGCGAGAGTCTAATTGCAATATTCTTAAACTTTTGGTGGCCAATTGTTAAAAAATTTAAGTTTGAAGGACTTAAATTACAATTTCCCCAAAACTTTATTGGCCAATTTTGAGAAATTCCAAACTTTAGGTCCCAATTTGAAAGAAAAACAAACTTTAGAGGGCCAAAATAGGAAATTTTCAATCTTTAAAGGTTGATTTTGAAAATTTTCAAACTTTAGGAGCCAATTAAAAAATTCCCAAACTTTAGGGACTTAATTTTAAAAAAAAATCAAACTTTAAGGACCAATTTTGAAATTTTCCAAACATTAGTGACTGAATTAGAAAATTTTCAAACTTTGGGGACTGAAAATGAAAATTTTCAAACTTTAGAGGACCAAATTAGAGAATTTCAGAACTTTATGTGCTTTATTAGAAAATTTTCAAACTTAAGGGACTGAAAATGAAAATTTTCAAACTTCAGGGGCTGAAACACAAAGCCTTTAACCTTAAAAGGTCCAACTTAAATAATTTATAACTTTAGGGGCTGAAGTTATAAATTCCAGAATTTTAAGGGCCAACTTAAATAATTTTGTAACTTTAGGGGCTTAGGTCGTAAATTCCATAACTTTAGGGCCTGATCTTTTTTCAAAACAATGAGAGATGACTTGTGGTGCAAATAACCATAATGTTCAAAATTGCAAAATAGTCCTTGAAGACTTCAAATTTACAATTGAAACCCCATCCCCAAAATCTGCAACAGCTGGGTTTTATTTAACCCTAGCCGCCGCCCCGACAGCCGCGCGCTCTCAGCGACCGGTAGCGATGTAGCGCCATCCTCGGCGCTGCTCGCCTCTAGCGCTGCCACCGTCTATATAACTGGAGTTGACGACCTCCATCCCCGGTGCCTGCTCGCAGTGCAGAACTGCTTTGGTTCGCTGCGCCCAGCTATGCCTCCCGCTTTCCATCGCCACAACCCAATCGATTTCATCCACATTCAATAGCAAAATTACATATACTCAAATCCGTCCCAAAACCCAATTCAGCCATAAACAAATTCTCAAAACAGATCGAAAATATACATATATCATAATCCAATTTATATTTCACAGATTGAAATCCATATTCAACGACCCCATATCAGATTCAAAAATCGATTTTCAGTCAATATACCCAACTCGATTTTCACAGATTCACACCTAATTTCGGAAAGCATGTATACAGATTCCATATGTTTAAATTCAAAGACAAAGTTACGCATATACATACACACGGAAATTCAATTTATGCCTGCGTGTTTCCTCTAATTCATAACATCCATAACTGTTTTCGAAAGGTGCATACATACAAATTCCATATATTATAATTTCAAAACAAACTTACGCATATACATACATACAGGAACTCCAAATCTGAATTTATAAATCCATATTTTTCAAAACTTTCAATCCTTCGGTGTATGTATATGACTCTTAATTTGATATACATAGGCAGAGAATTATGTTTTACATATATGCTTTCGAAATTGATCTGATAATTCAACACGATGTTGGCTCTGATACCACTTGTTAGAATATTTATCCACATATAAATTATTTATCTATGATCCAAAATAAATCATCATGCTGAATTATCAAGAATTAAATAACTGAAGCGGAAGCGTACCTTAATCAAACGTGATTCACGATAAACGATTCGGCGTTTGGATCTTCTAAATCGATACGTAGTACTTATTTTCTTTCTGATGATGAGATGTCAGACAAGATGAACAGTACGTAGGATTCAGAGACCATAACCGACTTTATATACTGAATTGTCAATTAACCTAGTCCGGCCCATCATGAATTAGGTAATGACCTGGTATCTACACATAAAAGTCCATACATTAATTAAATGCATTAAAGCCCGATATATCAAATCCTTATTAGATCACTTTAATTGGACTTAACCAAATTGATAGTCTTTTATTCAATACACAATAATTCACATATAAGTCCACACGATTGATTAAAATCCTTACAAGAGGGTCCCTAACTTTGAAAGTAGGAGACAATGGGTCATAGGCCAATAGGGTATGTCTACTGCGTGAAATTCCCACAAATGATTCATAATCCACACGTTTTGTTTAATTTTAATAATTATTCCAAAAGCACGCATTTCATGTTCATGTCCTTACATTCTCTATCTCCATTTCCAACCCAGTATATTAGTATCTTTTTTCCCTGTAAAGTTCCTCGGATCATTTAAGGGTTTCTGTTTCTGTATGGGGGCTGGTTTTTCTGGTTTAGCAGCTGAGAAAAATACTGAAACTCATCCTTCAAACCCTAATCTTTGTGACTTACCAGAGAGCTGTATTGCTTTAATTCTTTCTTGTTTGGAACCTTCAGATATCTGTAAATTAGCATGTTTGAATAAAACATTCCACCAGGCTTCATTGGCTGATGTCGTTTGGGCATCGAAGTTACCTGAGAATCATCAAATTCTTGTGAAAAAGCTGTTCACTGAAGAGGAATCCTCAGAGAGATTATCCAAGAATGAAATTTTCTCCAGACTGTGTCGCCCCATTCCCTTTTCTGGTGACGCCAAGGTAAAGATGATGTGGTTGAACATGATATATATATACGTTAAGAAATCGTACACGTACGTGCAAAGTCGATCTGTATTTATTTTCTTGACAGGAAGTTTGGCTGGAAAATAGAAGAAGAGGGATTTGTGTTGCCATTTCGTGGAAAGGACTGAAAATTACTGGAATAGATGATCGGAGATATTGGACTCGTATCTCCACAGATGAATCCAGGTTAGTTTTGTTGATTATTCATGCGTTTGGATTGCAATAATAGATAGCTCTTGATCAATGAGAAAATGATTCACCTCCTCCTATGTTTGACAAACATATTTTTAAATATGTTTTTTCCTACACAATTCCTCAAATCACTTTTTAACCACACACATTTTATCTCTCTATTTTTCAACCCATTTTACCTAAAAAAACATAAAAAAAAAATTTATTTTTAAACAAAAAACTTTTAACAAACGGAGGCCCTGTCTGACGCAGCCAAGGGCGGAGGCAGGGGTGGCCCACCCCATTTTTTAAAAAAAAACTAAAAATCCTTTACAAATTAAAAAATAAAAAAATTTGAAGATGGCCCAACTCATTTCATTGGTGGCCCAACCCATTCATGTGAACTGTTTCCGCCCCTGGACGCAGCGCGAAATAAGGAATTCAAACGAGAACCTTTTAAGAAACAAGAAATCTAAAATTCACTATGAGAGAGATAAGCAAAGTCGAGATTTTATTCATTGAAAGATATGAGATACAAAGATTTAGCCCTTTATTTGTAGGTTTCTAAAGCAAAAAAAATCTAAAAATGAACTAAATTGGAAGAATTCAAAATAAAGTAAATGATGGAAATAACACTAGAATGTTAAAAAGTTGTTTTTGAGGCCTAAACGAACTACGGTAGCTAAAATCACCAATTATATTATTCTCGCAATTTCCTTTTTGAAAATGTATTATGAACTCAAATTTGAGCTCGACAATTTACGATTTTGCCTTTTTCGATCCAATTGTTCCTCAATACGCCATTTGTTTTACACCGTAGTTGATCCAAAATTAACTTTGGTTTTTGATTATCTGTTTAGACTAAATTCAGTCTGGTTCAGAAATAGGAATGTTGATAAGGTTGGCTTTATCAGCAAAATAAAAAAGATCCAATTGCTTATATTGTTGTTATTTCCCAGAAAGGTCAATATCTGGTGCAAGTTGGGGATGAATGATAGCTTGAAAGCTCTATATGTTACATCCACGTCTGTTAATTAAAATAAGTCATTTTTGTTAATTATTTTGTTCCATTGTGGATAACCAATGATCCTTGAAAAATGTACAGATTTCACACAATTGCTTATCTTCAGCAAATGTGGTGGCTAGAAGTGGAAGGAGACCTTGAATTCGAGTTTCCTGCTGGTAATTACAGCCTGTTTTTCCGATTGCAGCTCGGGAGAGCTTCAAAAAGAACTGGCAGCCGGCGAATCATCAGTGATTTAGATCATATCCATGGCTGGAATAAGCCTGTTAAGTTTCAATTAGCATCATCAAATGGCCAGCATGTGACATCAAAGTGTTATTTGAATGATGCTGCAGGGAAATGGGTGCACTATCACGTAGGAGATTTTGTTGTTGAGAATTCTTACATCCCAACAAAACTCAAGTTTTCAATGGCTCAAACTGACTGCACACACACAAAGGCTGGACTTTGCTTGGACTCCGTGTTCATATTCCCAAGTGACTCCACCAACAATATGAAACAAATTTAGCCTTTGTTGATGGAGATTAAAATCAGATTTTTAGTACATTTTGATAGAATTTGATAAAGTATGTGGCTGAAAATTTGTGTGTCTTACGAAATGAGTGGTAGAAATTAATAGTTGACTTTGATTAAGATTAAAGTCTAAATTTTAATTAGTATCAAACAAGGGCTTAGTGTTGTCTACACATTCAAGTTAAATTATCGAATGAATGTGACAAAGTCGAGAGTGACTTTTTTATATAAAAAGATTGTCTTTTATTTGAGTTGGCTCCACAATAGAGCTTTTCGCCGAAAGGCAGTTAATTTTTGACATTGAGGAAGTTAGATGGGATATGTTGTGTGTCAATATTCAATAAAGTCTTAAATGTATTCTTAAGCTTGCAAAGAACTTGAATAATAAATGAAAAGATAAAAGTGTGTACTCCGAACTTTTGCCGAAGGATATCAAACTACTTGAGACGATTTATGGTTGATGGTTGTGATGGATATGTTTTTGTTAAGTTCACCCAGACTATAAATATTAATACTATTGTTGTAGGGATTGATTTTGACTTAAATTAAAATCTTGATTTTAATTTGTACTGAACATTGACTGATTGACTTAATTAGTTAAGTAGATTAATGTTACTTGTACTTGGAGGTTGATAAAGAGGATGACAAAAAAATGAGACGACAAGATTGTGTGTATTAATTTAGGAATTGACGTGATGAGTAAAATAATAAGATCGTGTCATGTATGTATTATGTCAACCACTTATCAATTTTCAATTACAAGTAGCAGACTCAATCACGCATTGCATTCATGAAATCCTCGATTTTATAGTTTTTAATAATAATTTATATTAATTTTTAATTTTTATTAAAATTTGATTTAAAAAGGGTGTTAAAACAAACTTTAAGCCTCTATTTGATAGATAGCCCTTTTCTCTTTCAAAAATTAATTTTTTCTACAATAATCAATTTTAATTATTCATTAAAAATTATGCCCACAATATATAATTTTTCAACAAAATTTCAACTAATATTCTCTAAAAAAATATTACTATTCATTTGAAAATAACTCATTTTAATCAATATCAAATACAAATTTCACCTGAGAAGTAATTCCTTTTACTTTTATCCTTTCCTTCATCAACTGGAAAAAATGCATTGTACGGAAAGAACACAAAGCTGTGGCTGCCGAGTCCCGACGAGTGGCAACTACCGATCACAGCCCTTCTTAGTGTGAGACTTTCCGTGTGTGTGTGTGTGTTTTTTTTCCTTCTCTCTTCCCGATCATTGCTTTAGATCTCTTTTCTCTCTGAAGAGGCGATTTAAGCACGCGCGTGCGCGATATCGGCATAATGATTATGATTTATGGGTTTCTAATGTCGTTTCGATTTTAATTTTTCTAAAATTCGGGAATTAATATTCTGGGTTTTCTTTAAGGAATCTTTTTATGCACTTATGTTGATTTATCCAATGGAGATCGATATTTATTGCTTATCTACTGTATTTGTGCCAAATTTGATTAGGTTTCGTTAATCGAAGGCAATTTAGTCAAACATAAAGAGAAAATGGAGGGTAGTAGCGATTTTGTAGAATTGGTTGGACCAGATTTGTCGATGAAGATCCTGATGTGTTTGGAGGACCACTCTGATCTTCTCCGATTTAGCGCTGTCTCGATTTCTTGGCGTCAATTTGGTTAGTTACTGCCCTTGTTCTCGATACATTTTTTCCCTACTGATTCTTAGTAATTTTCTTGAAAGAGAATTAGGGTCCGTTTGATAATAAGAGTGGAATTTGGATGGAAAAGAAAACAAATTTCAAGGAATTGATTTCCTTGGAATTTGAAGTTTATTGTGTTTGACTGATTTAATTTTGTAGTTGAAAAAAGTGAGAAAAATTTCATGTTTTGTTGTTTGATTGACATTATTTTTCATGGTAAATAAAGCAATAATTAAATTATTATTTTTTTAACTTTTTTAAAACATTTGTACTTAATAATAATAATAATAATAATAATAATAATAATAATAATAATGTTAATTATTTTAAAAAAAAATGAGTCAATTTACAACAACAAAAATGATCATACGTGATGTTTAATGTTTGCCACTTAAGGTAGGAAACCATTTATCACCTAAATCTTGAGAATTGATTTTCTATCACCTAAATCTTGAGAATTGATTTTCCACCAAAACAAGACAAAGTACGAAAGTTGGAAATGATTTTCCAAGGCAAAATTAGTGTATCAAAAAACGATAAAATGTGAAAAGTTGGAAAAGGTTTTCCAAATTCCTTGGCAAATAGGCATATCAAACACTACCTTAGATTTTTTGGTCGATTGAAGGCTACTTGTGAAGTTGTATGTGTTACATTCCATGACATTGGTATTGCTTCTCTCTGTGTTGTTTGGGCCTCAACGAATGCAAGATGAGGAATGTGTGAGAACAAGAGTTTCCATGAGTAGTGGAATGACAACAAGTCAAAAAGGCAAATGTGAATTAGGATTCACACGATGATGTTTAGCGTTAGCTGTCAACCTATCGCAACCACTCTCATTTATTGGGAATGTGGACCGGCTATGAAAAACATAGAGTTAATAATGGAATTATATAGTGAAAATAACTGCGCTGATATGAGGGCTGCTTCTTGTGCATGGAAATAAGTCTGCCACTAACAGTATAATAGTAACAAAACTAGGGATGAGATCTTAAATATGGATTGGGGAAATGTAAAATTGTTGGACAAAAGGAACCATTCACATTAAAATTTCTTGTAACAATGGGTATATAGTTGCTAGTCCTAGTTGAATTGTCAGCTATGCACGAGGAAGATAGGCATATGTTTTTGTCATTATTTACCCCATCCAAGTGATGGCACTGTAGAACAGTAGAAGAACAACATATAGCTTTATATGCTTTCGCGTTGACTTTGAAATTTTATGCAGTGATTGCTAATGGCCTAATCAAGAAACTTTGGCATAGAATGTTTCTGGAGGTATCAAGTCTTGATAACATTTTTGAAAAAAATATGATTGAAAGCGTGGAATTCAAGACAGATGATTCTACAGGAAGAGCTCGTCTAGAGAGGGATCACAGAGTGTATGCGTTCTTGATTCGAGGCCTTACTTGTGTCAGAAATGATTGTATATCAGATGCTATATGTGCATCCAGCACTGACAATTATCCTCGAGAAAGCATAAAAAATACTCTGGAACCAAGTGTTTTTGTTGACGGAAGAATAAGATATTGGTCGAGCAGGGGTGAAAGTGATGCTGCAGTTCCTGAAACGTTAATATATAGGTTGGCTGCACGAATATGTGTAATTTCTGAAATTCGTATAAATCCATTTCAAGGTCTCTCAAAATTTCTTTACACGCCTTTTGTGAAATAGTTAGTATTACATCCTCTATATTTACTGACCCAAAAACGACTTTGGCTTGGCACCAGCATATTTTCAGTTTGGCTTCCCTATATATTCATCTAAGGCTGTGAGATTTCGGGTAGGACATCAAAAGGTTCCGTTAGAGGTACAAAGTGACGAGCTTGACGAATCTCCGGATGTCCAAGAATTTTCAGATGACAAGTATATATGGACATATACTTCGCCGGAATATCCAATGGTTCAAGTGAGTTGCTTGTTTGGGCTTTCCCTTCTAGTTTTTCAGTTTCTGCTTTAACTTTTTCTTTTTTACCAACTTTATCTTCACACAATTGTTGTCTATTTTGAGACAGGTATGGACAAAAATAGTCACCTTTTATAGCATGCACATAGAAAACTCTTGATGATTATATAGAAGTTATACCAATTGTTCCATTAGATGATCGTGGATATACAATTCTGGTTTATGTAGCCCCTGTTTGGTGTAGAGTTTTTGTGATTTTTTGAAGAATGTGTTGTTTAAAATTGTTTGAAAAGTCAAATATTGTGAGTTTGACTAATGATGGATGGTTGAGATTGAGTGTTTGTAATAGTTGTTTTTCAAATAAAAAAAAATGTGGCTCAAACGGGGGCATAAAAGCTTATATTATTGTCATCGTGAGGTATTATCAATTTTATTCTTTCCATATGGCATGACTTAAGAACAGTTTACCTGGTTTACTGGTGAATACAGGATGGTTTCTTGCAAGAATTTAAGCTGCCAGAACCTGTGATTTGCATTGGAGAAATTCTGAAAGTAGAGCTCTTGGGCAGAGTTCAGACACAAGAAACGGATGGGCTATATTATATATGGTGAGTTCTTCTAAGCCTGTGCACTTATTATCTAGCAATCTGTTCTTATGGTAAAGTCATCCTGGCAACAAGCAATCCCATTCAATTATTGTCATTCGCACATGGGAGGTACTTAAGTTGCTTAGGTGAATTGATTATTGCAAAAATAAGATCATTAATGTGGATTATATTGTGGAGTGTGGATTAAGTCTCATTAAGAAAGCGATAAGGAAACGATAAAACAAGCAAGAGGGGTACAATTTATTGTGGTTCACCCTTATATTTGAGAGCTACATTCAATCACCTTACAGGTTTTCATTTTAATGGAAAAGAAGATTACACTAGTGATTTCATGCCCCTTTGTTTATATCTCACACACAAAAAATAAAAAATAAAAAAAACAGCACCCTCAATAATGTAGACTCTACACTGCTTAAAAGATTTAGCATGTAACTAATGAATTTCTTAACCCCAGTGGTGGGAATAAAAGAAAATGAGAAGTATAAATCCCTTGTTTGAGCCCAAATACATTTTCTCCAAAGATCTAATTTTAATGGGAACCAAACAAGGGCAAAGTGTTCCAAGTGAATAGTTGTAGGAAAAACCCACTTGAGTATCCAACCACTTTACCATAAAGTCATGATTGGAAGGTATGGCGAGCACCCAACTATTAGATCCTAATAATGCCCCATGATCCCAAAGTTGACGTCTCGTTCGTCCACTCTAAGGAGGCTTCACTCTACTGGGTTCGTCTCTTTGGCTATTGACTCATTGATAGGTGGCCCTTTCCTTAGGTCATCCCTCCTAGGATTCGAACTTGGGACGTGGCGTAACCTCTAGTACCAATTGATGAGTACCCAACCACTTTACCCAAAAGTTATGGCTGAAAAGTATGACGGGCACCCAACTATCAAATCTTAACAGACTCTTAAGAGTACATTATCCCAGCATGTCAATGTATCTTGCACTTAACCTTATTTGTGGGCCTTGTCTTACGAGGATACTTTCACACATTATGGCACTACTCTAACATCCTATCTTGAACATATCAAAATATCTGGACTGGCATCTACAAGTTCCTCCATTCTTGAGGCATTGTTACTGATGTGATAACTATGAGGTTTCTATTCCTTTACTACTTCTAAACACTCATATGGCCTGAGTGAAAATGACTGTTGTTATCTGGAAGAAAGAATTGTGTCAGAGTACGCATTCTTATTCCTGCTGAAACTTCAGTTTCAGTACTAAATCTATCTGTAATTCACAATACTCCAAATTTAAGAGCATCTCCAATACATTACGTGGATTGGGACTGATGTGACAATGAAATAGATGGATTTCTAGAGAACGTGGATAAATAGACGGAGAAGTTTAAAATTTACTCTCTAATGGTTCATTCTACATTTAAATAATATTGATTGTGTGACTTTTTTTAAAAAATTTAAAATTAATTACTATACATAAATTGAGCCAATGAGCCTTGTCCGCAAGGTTTCTCAATGTACAAAGAGTTCAAATAGAAATTACTTGTATCATACAACTTGATTGGACAACGTCCTTAATTATAATAATTAGATAATTATAAAATAAAAAATAATGTTGACTCATCATATCTCATTGAGCGTCTAGAATTAGACGGAGCACCCCACAATGTCTATTTTTTTTGAAGTCATGTCAGCTTAACATTGTAATCCACTTTTGCATTGGAGTTGTATTTTTAACACATTCTGTCTATTTTTTTACTTGTTAAATCTTTTTCTCAATCAATGAAGTGCATTGGAGATGTTCTAAGAGCATCTCTAATGGTTTATGAGTTTTTGATTTATGTGGTACTTAAGTAGATAATTATCCCACTCATATTAATAAAATAGATAATGAGATTTAAAGCTTATCACTAATGGTCATTGTCTATCATTTTTTGTGTATACATGTGTGCCTCAACCATTTTGTACATGTAGCATGGTCCATCAAAATCTGTTACATATTGGTACACACTTTTTTTGAAAATTTAATCAGAAGTTCAGACGATTCCTAAGTTACTGCTCCATCCTAATTTCCCCTCTCAGCATTGCTCACGTTGAAGTTGTTGGAAGACTGCTTTTACCAGAATTTGATGTCAAAATTCTAGAATCAGGAAAATATAAACTGGAATACCACCCAGAAGCTGCCCTTTGTTCTTCACTTGCAAAATCTTCATAAAGCATTCTAGCGGCCCATCCAGATTCACAGGTTAAGATCCTACAATAAATATAAAATATAATTTTAGTTCTCTCTTTCTTAATACTGTCTGAGATTTGTTGCCATAATGTGACTGGTGAGAAGCGAAGGTTGTATGTTTGGAGACTAAAATAATGAATGTTGTTAAGATGTTGAGCAATATGTGGCTATGTGCTTGTCAATTGGTAACACTATTTTTAAACAAGGGTCAATTCTACTATAGTCGAAAAAGTTCAAAATTTCTTGTAGTTATTTTAGATGTGGTAGTAGAACTTCTGAGATTTTTTATGTTTTGCTCTCAAGTTACTTAATTTCATGTTTGAAAAATGTTAAATAATGATACTTAATTTTTATGCTACGTAATAATTGGATTACTCTCTTGTTTTAAGTTGGTATATGGAATGATGGGAGTGGAATATACCTATTTAACATATTTTTTGGCCGGAATTTGTTGAGAGGGGACAATGATCACTAATAAGTGAAATGTTGGTAATATGTATGTCGAAAAGAAAAGGGTTAATTGTATCGTGGGCATTAAAATATCACCTCAACTACAAGGGTGTGTTTGATACAACAAGAAAAATGACCCTAGGCAGTAAATGGCGGAGACTAAATATAAGCATCTGTTTGATAGAAATTAAAATTGAATTTTTCATAGATTTTGGTGGAAGTTCGTGAAATGAGGTTGAAAATTTGCAAATTTAGTGCATTTATAATATTATTTAATAAATAATATAAACCATCTCATTATTGCAATCGTTAACGATCATCAGTCAATGATTATTGTAAATATTATAGATGATTGGATTTGTGAATTTTGATATATCATGTATTTTTTTCCACTTATTTTGATTTGTATTGAATTATATTTTCAATTAGTACAACTACTTAATGTATTTATAATATTATTTAATAAATGATATAAACAATCTCGTTATTTCAAAATGTGACCATTTTGGACACTCTTTATTTTGTTTTTTGTTTGTGTCCATCGCAAAATGGTCACAAAATTTAAAAATGATGGTTGGGGTCCCCAGCAATCATTTTAACATTTTTATTTTTTTATGTTTTTCATTTTCACATATAAAGACTATTTTTTCTTTCTAATTTCACACACTCTACAATTATCTATTCTCTACTCTCTTCTATTATAATCAAATCTCAATTTACATATTTCAATTCAATTCAATTACTACATAATACATTATATTATACACTTTATCTCTATACATTTCAATTGTCATATTACAAGTCCACATTCACACTTATTTTATTTCTTCAAGTTTCATTTTTCTACATATAAAAGAATGGATCCCCTTCTCTTCTCGAGCGTCGATTTGTTGAAGAATTGTTTGATGTGGAAATTGAGAGATCAACCATACAATCTCACTTTAACGGAGAATTTGCTAATCTCAATGACATTCTCATTCCAGAAAGCATTGATGAGTCTCATAGTCATCCAATTGATTTGGATGATACTGAAGAAGATGTTGAAATCTTAAAAAATGTGTTTATTGATATTCTCGATGCAAGAGGGAAGCGAAATGGTAAAAAAGCCGCAAAGTGTTGAGAACATTTTAAATTGATTTTAATTGATGTACAACTAGTGGAAAGTAAAAGTTTAAAATAATGTGCAAATATTGTGCAAAATACTCCTTCCGTCCTACAAAGATAGACTTAGTTCTATTTTCATACGGATTAAGAAAACATAATTAATATACGTTAGAACTATAAATTTACTTGTATTCTACATTATATACCTCTACATTAAATAATGAGTTGTTCATATTAGGAAATGAAAACATTAATATACTCTCAAAAAGAAAAGTAACATATCTTTGTGCGACAAACAAAAAAGGAAAATAAGTCTATCTTTGTAGGACAGATGAACTATTTGGTATGATAAAAGGGTATAAGTACTACCACCACAATTGTCACTATTACAAATGTGTGATCATACATGATCACGTTAAAACAAACCAATCTCAACTTCAATTTGGTAGTAGTTTTACATGTACACTTATAACGTTGATATATTCTGAAGAAGAAAGTCATGTTGCAATGATTAAATTCGTTGTTGGGATGAAATTCCACATTGTACTTGCAATAGGGAATTACAATCATTAGACATAGTTCATACAATCACTATACATAGTTCATTAATATAATTACGGAGGAGCTCTAAAGCAATTCTCGAAACAGAAACGGTACATGTACAAAACAGAAAATTGTCAATCCAAGGTTTACAATGATGCATCACAAGTTTATTGTGCAAAATTGCCTATTACCTCACAATCTCATTCCACATCAAGAACAACGGCAATTAGATGGACAGCTCAAAATTTCATCACTAGATACATTAACACGAATAAAAGAACGTGCTTACAAACTATTGATACAGAAGCTTTCTTCCCTTCTGCTAAAAAGTGCTGCATTATCTGCTCGATGCTGAAACTTATTGGCATATAAAGAGAATACTCAACTAGATGGGGTAAGTTAAAACAATTGCCACTACAAGGTATGATTATTTCCATAGTACATAAGCCATATATGTTCAAAAATGACGTCCTAGCATATAATCAGTAAACTTTTTGCTACAAAACTTGAGATTTGACTCACAAGTTCTTAGCCCCATTGACTAAACCCACAGCTGCCTCGACGTTCTTCGCCAGCTCAACAGCTGCCCCAACATAAGTATGGGGTGTTAAATTTAAGAGACCTTTCTTAGCCTCAAATGGTATATCCAATCCTTCAATGAATTCTCTCATGCTATCTTTTGTTACAGCTCTTCCTCTTGTCAGCTCCTTTAATTTCTCATACGGCTCCGGGACACCATATCTTCGCATCACCTACAAGAAGAAAATTATAAGAAAAGAAAGATGCTAACACAAGTTGGGAAGAATTATTAAATTCAACATCTTACAACTTTGTTGAGCCGGTCGATGTGAAAGGCCAGAATAATGAAGATTTTTTCCTTTTTTATTAATTATGGTTGCCATTTTGAAAAACAACCCTAATCTTTATCGAAAAAGCAGTTAAAAGTATGAGAATAGGGCTTAAATGCCAATTGATATAGTTGGAAGTCAGTACTTTCCATGCAGCCCTGAAGCACTACCGAATTTTTAAGGGAATGCCTAATAACATATGTTCGAAACATGGCTCAATATCAATGATAAATTTCCATATTTAATGAGGTAAGAATTTATAACATTACAGAATGTACATACAGTTTGTATTGGCTCGGCAAGAACCTCCCATGTCTGGTCCAGGTCTTCAATCAAAGAAGCTTCGTTAACCTATTTTTAAGTAAAAAAGATGCGCGCTGATATTAAGTACAAAAAAGATGCAGGTTTCTACAATTTATCAGGTTACCACTTACCATTGGATATCAAGAATCTAGCAAAAAATTGAATATTGCTCTATTTAACCCTTTCGAAGAGACAACGGGGAAAGGGAAAAACAAGAGAAGATCACAAGAACATCAAAAATGGTACACAGCCAAGCAAGACCACCAATCACACAGAACACCAGAAGCAAACAGCACTTGGAAGAGACGTGTACTTCACAAACTAGATATGGATACTTGTTGATATAGAGAAGAATTTATCTTCTCTGGATTCCTGATAGGTTGCTATTTTATTTTTGCCCATCACTGGAGTAATACAATGCTATTCAATTATATTTCTTACCTGAAGCTTTGCAATTCCCTGTAATGCACTTTTATAAGCAAGAAGAGAGTGTCCTAATCCTACACCCATGTTCCTCAGAACAGTTGAATCAGTCAAGTCTCGCTGCAATTAACAAGAATAAAAAGAAAATCAGAAGCTCGCTTGGCATAAACCTATTACAGCAGGTTTTAGATGCTTTTTATTTACAAGTTGTAAGTTAGAATAGCAAAAATAATATATCATGAGCATGCCCCTCATGTGATACAAAGCGATATTGGCAGTTTAATACAGTTCAATAATCCAATGACCAAGCTTCAGAACATGGAGAATAAAATATACCTGCCAGCGCGAAATAGGCAATTTTGTGCTTAAATGAGATAATCCTCCATTAGCCATCCCAAGATTTCCCTCACTATTTTCGAAATCAATTGGATTAACTTTGTGAGGCATTGTTGAGGATCCAATCTCACCAGCCTCAGTTATCTGCTTCAGATTTAGCATGTCAATTCTTTCCCACTTAAAAAAATCAACACAATTGAAAATACCCCTTGCCTGCTTGAAGTCACAATTGAAAATATCCCATACCTGCTTGAAGTAACCCAAAGAAATGTATCCCCATAAGTCTCTGTTGAAGTCCACTAACACATTGTTGAACTGGATGGTGGAATGGAAAAGTTTGGCCATATAATCATGTGGTTCAATCTGTATATATACCATAAAAATAAAAATCATGAGTTTAAAATGCATAAATAGAACTCTTTCTTTTTCTTCCTAAATATTTGGTAAACTTGCACCTAAGTAGTAGTTTAACAAGCCAAAATATGGTTCTATTCCAGGGGTATGGTAAAGCTAATGAAGGTATTTTCAAGGACATGAACTTCAATATACAATCTGGAGGGCTCCTAATTCTCCTATAAATCAAGTATTAAATGGAAAAAAAAAAAAATGTTGAAGAATGCAATAGATAAGTGATAGAGCACATATTTGCTATTTAATTTGTGATATTTCCTCTTATTTCATTGATTTTGAGTGCTTAAATTGTAGATGTTGATCATATTTTATGTTTTGTGAATTAGGTGGAGAATTTAGATCAAAATGAATTCAATATCACGAATTAAAGAACAAGTTTGGAACTCGAGAAGTACACGATCAGATCAGAACTTTGCATAAGGCGTGGGCACGCCTTATTAATTCTGAAAGACAGCAACCTCAAATATTTAATGGGCTGGACTTGTGGACTTTGGAGGTAAATGGGCTCAAATGTTGGACTTGAAAATTGGCAGCTCACGTTTGGAAAAGAAACAAACAAAAAAAAATGGCAGCACGTTTTATTTTTGGGAAAATCTAAGTTAAGGAAAGAAAGGGCAAGACCATAGAAAGAAAAGGAAAAAAAATGCTGGGAAAGATGGAAGGCAATTGGCTGGAATAAAGGAAAAAAAAGTGGAGGGCTGGAGAAAAAAAAAAAGTGAATTGCTGAAGAAAAACAAAAAGGGAGGAGGCAGCCACACGTCTGGGATTTTCGAGAGTTTGATTTCAATTTTTATTATTATTATTTCTTTTAGTTTTTATTTTTCAAATGTTTGTGGATAGCTAAATTATTTATTCCAGTTCAAGAATATTCAAAGTTTTGATTCACCAAGAATTGTGAGATCTAATTAAATTTAATTATTCCTTTAATTGTTCTCTATTTATATGTCTTTTACTTATGAATTGAAGTTGTTGTTTTGATTGATTAATTCAAAGTGCACGTTGTTTTAATTGTCAAAATGATACTTGGTCAATTAGGAATCTAAATCCGTAATTGTTTAAGTTTTCTAATGTAAGTGACAAATAACATAGTTAATTATAGATTGATTTTTGACTCATGTTATGAAGACATATAACCTAATTTAAATAAATCACGCGTGTGGATTTGTTGGTTAGAATTGATCGTCTCTCTAGAAATTAATGCTATTTGGTAAATTAAATTCTACGATCGTATCTAGGGTTGTTTATTGATTAGGGAAATAATCAACGAGCGTCTCTTGATTATCGATAAAGTAAGGAAAGATAGGTTGTTAGATCGTATCAATGACCATAACCAATTTAGAAAATGATTTAAGGATTTTATTTTTGCATCTATGATCAATTCCGTGAATCAATACTGAAATTATACCTTGGGCTGGATATTTGTTTAATTTGATATTTCCAAAAATCTTAATTTCGCAATTATTTACTTATAATTTGATTTCACATTCAAAAATTCAAACCCCCCCCCCCCCCCCCGTTTTTAATTCATTGCTTTTAATTTTCCCGAAGAATTAAATCTAACCAGTCTCTGTGAATTCGACATTGCTCACCACTAATACAATTTATTTTTATAAGAGCGAGAAAACATTATTATTTGTTGAATTCGACACCAATCAATAAGCAAGGATGACTTTAGTAGTCTGAAATTCTCAGGATTAGGACCGTATGAACCAATTAAAGAAAGAAAGTCAATAAAATCACATCAACAAACCTCGACAAACATGTAAGCAGAAACTTATTTTACCTAACATACCTGAGGCACATAGGGATTAAAACTTATTCCGAGCGATGTTACAAACTCCTCTGCAACTTGTGGCCAATCAATGTCAGGATAAGCAGCTAGATGTGCATTGTAGTTTCCAACTGCGCCAGCGAACTTCCCTAAAATCTCAATTTGAGATATATTTCTTCTTTCTCGACTTAACCTGTATGCAAATATTGCCATTTCCTTCCCCACAGTAGTAGGTGAAGCTGGCTACAAGTATGAAGAACAAAAATTCATACAGGATTATTATAAATTGAAAACAAGATATAACGTTATCTGAAAAGATATAGATAGAATTCCCCAAAAGTAGAGAACATGTACAATAACCTCGTCAATTATGCACTGAGAAGTGACCTACGATGTAAATTCAAATGTGCAAAAAAAAAAAAACAAACAAACAAACAAACAAACAAACAATTTCAACTAGGCCTGATCCTTTCATACTTTATTCTTTCTATAACCCCTTGACTGTCCCTCAAGAACAACAAAGAAATATTCAAAAGTATGAAAGATAAGAAAAATAAATGTGCAACATGAGAGTCTTTCAAGTGTACATTAGACTAGACTCTGTCCATGCGTACAATTTACCTGTCCATGTGTTCGAGAAAGCATAGGAATGTGAGCATTTGCAGTGGCCATGTTAGATATTGCAGTGATCAGCTTGTCCATGACTGGTAGTATGACTTTATTTAAGACTTCTTTGAGCATCAATGCATGGGCCAGATTGTTGATGTCTTCAGATGTGCAAGCAAAATGGAAAAACTCAAGTACCTTGGATCACACATAGGACAAGACATCCTCAATAAAAGAAATTTTTTGCTCTTTCATAAATAAAAATGAAGTTATCATCAATAAATTGAGGCCATTGTTCAGAACATGTTGACCAGAAAAATTTAAAGATGGCATAGATGTACCTTAGCTATTTCTAGATGTGACTGGCACCTTTGTTTCAAGAAATATTCCACTGCTTTCACATCATGGTTAGTCACTTTCTCAATATTCTTAATTTCCAAGGCATCATTCATGCTAAATCCATCGATCAATTCTTGCAAAAAAGATTCTGCTTCTTCAGAGAACCTTGGGACTTCAGGAACACCAGGAATTTGGGACAACTTTATCAACCACTTAATCTGCCAATAATTTATGTTTCAATGTAGCATTTCAATCATAATTATTTGGGTGCAAGGGTTTGTAAGAAAAAAGATAGAAGTTAAAAAAATAATGATATTTTCAGAAAACATTCGGTAGTTTTATTAGTTGGAATTGTAGAGGAAGAATAATAAAGAAAAATTCTATTAGCTTTTCATTGATCGAAAACCAGTACACTATAGATCTATATATATACACTGACCTATACATATACATATTCTATATACACGAGCTAACATTTGTACAGTTTTCTCTCTCTCTTTCAGCTTGCTTCACGTCCAAGAATCACGTGATATATTATTCTTCAGCCTCTGATGATTCTGTTGAGTTTGTTGGATGGAGGAACCTTCTAGTGTATTTGCAGAATGCTGACTTGGAACAATTTTCCCTGTTCTAGTAATTTGTTTATTTTGGTCCTCAGGTTCCTTCTCTCTAACACCCCCTTCAAGCTGGAGGTAGTCTCAATAACTCCAAGCTTGTCTCTTAGAAACACATGTCTAGAATGTGTCACTGGTTTAGTTAAAATATCAGCTACCTGATCAGCTGTGGGAATGTAGTTAATGATCAATTGTTTTTCCAGCACCTTATCACGAACAAAGTGCACATCCAACTCGATGTGCTTCGTTCGTGCATGATAAACAGGATTGGACGCCAATGCACTAGCTCCCATGTTGTCACACCAAATCTTGGGAATTTCTTGTTGTTTCAAGTCAAGCTCTTCTAGAAATGACCTGATCCACATTACCTCTGCTGCTGTGTGTGCAAGAGCCCTATATTCAGCCTCAGTGCTTGATCTTGCGATGACTTGCTGCTTCTTTGAACACCAGGCTATTAGATTATCGCCTAAGTAAACACAATATCCAACGGTAGACTTCCTATCATCCGGACAAGATGCCCAATCCGCATCTGCATAGGCTGTGATCTTAAGCTCTTGGGACTCTTGTATAATCAAACCAAGATTAAGAGTCCCTTTCACATATCTAAACAATCTCTTAAGCAAGTTCCAATGAGCATCAGTTGGACAATGAAGAAACTGGCTCACCCTATTCACAGCAAATGTGATATCCGGTCTAGTGTGGGTCAAATATTGTAGAGCTCCTACTGCACTCCTGAACATTGTAGGATTTTTCAAACTTTCTCCTTCAGTCCTGATCATCAGCTTGCCTGCAGCCATGGGTGTGACACTCGGTTTCAAGTGTTCAAGATCAAACCTCTTAAGCATATCGATTGCATACCTTTTCTGTGACATATGTAATCCAATTTCATCTCTGAAAAAATCTATCCCCAAAAATTTTGTCAGGTTGCCTAAATCTTTTAAGGCAAATGTGGAGTTCAATTTGTCAATGATATCTTGCAATCTGATATTGCAACTTCCTGTGATTATAATATCATCAACGTAGATGAGTAAGAAAATTTTGTAATCTGCTGAAGACAAGAAGAATACAGAATTATCAGCTTTTGATTGTTTAAAATCCCATTTCAAAAGTGTCTCCTTAAGTGTATTGTGCCATGCTCTTGGAGCCTGCCTTAGACCGTATAATGCCTTGTTTAGTTTACAGACAAAAGATGATTTATTCTGATCAACGAAACCCTGTGGTTGCTCCAAGTAAACAGTCTCTTCAAGCTTTCCATTAAGAAATGCGTTATTAATGTCAATTTGTCTAATCACCCAGCCTTTGCTAACTCCCAATGTAAGAATGATCTTCAAGGTTGGTGCCTTTGCAACTGGACTAAATGTGTCATAAAAATCTACTCCTTGTGTTTGTAAGAATCCCTTTGCCACTAGTCTGGCTTTATACCTCAACACTTTACCATTTGAATCAGTTTTCAGCTTGAACACCCACTTACTACCAATAACTTTCATACTAGAATCAGATGGCACTAGAGTCCAAGTATCATTTCTAATAAGTGCATCATACTCTTCTGCCATAGCTTTGCACCAGTTGCTGTCTTTCTGTGCTTCAAAGAAATCTGAAGGTTCAATCTCCTTTATACAATCATTCTCTGTTATGATAGAGGAATAAACCTTAGGTTTAAAAATTCCAGCCTTGGCTCTAGTTAACATATGATGTCCCTGTGGTTCTGTGGATTCAATAACACCAGGACTCATATCCTCAGCAATTCCCTCACCAAGTTCTGAGGCATTACCTGATAAAAGCTCATTCTCCTCTCTTCCTCGTGCCTCATTTCTAAGGCTGTTTTCATCATGTATCTGATCATTTCTAGTACTGCCCCTTTCAACACTTTCAGTTGAGTTTCTTAGTGCAGGATCAGTAAAAACAGAGTCTACTTCAGCTGAATCTTCGGATTCATTTACTGGATTTGGGTCAATAGGTAATTGGTGCAGAGTGGGAGATGAAATTTTGGGTTGAGCAGATTTATTTAAGAAACCTTCTTTGAAGGGAAACTGTTTCTCATCAAATGTAACATTTCTAGATATGTAAATTCTACCAACAGAATTTAAGCACTTATAACCCTTGTGAGATGCACTGGGACCTAGATAGACACATTTTTGAGTGTGATAATCAAATTTATGCTTTTGATAAGGCCTTAAGCATGGATAACAGGCAGTACCAAAGATTCTAAGTTGCTGGTAGTCTGGTTTCTGATTGAATAGGAGTTCAAATGGTGACTTGTGGTTAAGGAGAGGAGTAGGCAATCTGTTTATTAAGTATGTTGAGGTTAAGAATGCTTCCCACCAAAAGTAAAGAGGCATTTGTGCTTGAGCTAATAAGGTTAGGCCCATCTCAGTTATATGTCTATGCTTTCTTTCCACTCTACCATTTTGGGAAGACGTATGAGGACATGAATATCTTAAGTTAATACCAGACTCAGCAGCAATTCTATCTAATGGCCTATACTCCCCACCAAAATCTGATTGAATGGCCTTGATTTTTCTCTCAAATTGGTTTTCAACCAATCTTTTGAATTGTTCAAAATAATTCACAACCTCAGACTTATGTTTTAACGGGTAAATCCAGGTATACCTAGTGCAATCATCAACAAAGATTATGTAGTACTTAAAACCTGAGGTAGATTTTAAGGGAGAAGGCCCCCAAACGTCTGTATGTATTAAGTCAAGTGGTTTTGATGCATGAGAAACAGATGATTTGAAGGGCAAAGCATGAGATTTACCATACTGACAAGCTTCACAAAAAGGTAGATCTTTATTACTGAATTTAGAACTATTACAGACTTTAAAAACATGACACATGATAGAAGAACAAGGATGTCCTAATCTTCTATGCCAAGTTTCAACTTCTAATCCTAAGATACTGGTTTTTGTAGACACGGATGACTCATTTCTGCAGATATTGAAGTTTATTTTGTGGCTGTTGATGTACTGATCTAAGCTTGTGTTTGAAGATCTTGAACAGGAGACATTTTTTGAACTGGAGGTAGGAAAATTCAGCTGATATAGACCATGTTTAAGCTTCCCCTGCACCAGGATCCTTCTTGTTTGTAGATCCTTAACAAAACACGAATCAGGAAAGAATTCAACAGAAACGTTATTGTCAACAGTTAACTTTGATATGCTAATTAAGTTTTTCCTGATCTTAGGGACATGCAGCAAATTTTTAAGAACTAAATATTTTTCATAGTCAACCACAAAATCTTTAGAACCAATAGAAGAAATATGCAGGGGAGTACCATTACCAACTAGCATTTTTTCTTTACCTTCATACTCCTTGGCAACTGAGATATTTTCCTTGGTTGAGGTGATATGGTGACTAGCTCCTGAGTCAGCATACCAAGCATGATCCTCAACTGTGCTGGGGCTAGCAACATAGGCTGATGGTAAAGTATTGTTGTTGGTCTAACCATTAGCCCTATTTCCTCCATACTGATCATCATACCTGCTATAACACCACTTAGCAATGTGGTTGTTCATACCACATATTTGACACGAGCTTCTATTCTCATTAGACCTGAAAAACCTTCCTCTACCTCTTGATCTTCCCCTAAAATTAGAGGTTCGACCTCCTCTGTTATGTCTTCCACTGAATGGTATGCCCCTCTGATGATTTCCTTGAGCCAGATTAATAGAGCCGAAGCTGTTTCTGACTTGATTCAAATACTCAAGTCTGCTCTCAAAGGTCATAAGTATGGAAGTCATCTCATACCAGGTTATTTCATCCCTGCTACCGATTTGAACCACAATGGGCGTGTATTCTTCATCCAAACCAGCCAGAACCTGTGTCACCAGATCACTGGTCTCTATCTTCTTCCCTGCTACTTCTAGATTATCAGCCAGATTTTTTATTGAGGTGAGATATTGGTCCATAGACATAGGACCTTTTCTAATCCGTTGCAGCTCTGAGATAAGAAAGGTTACTCTAGACCTGTTGAGTATCCCATAGTTTTCATTTATGGCCTTCCACAGCTTGCTCGAATTTTCACAGCCCATCACCCTCATTACAATCTCTGAAGTCATCGATGAATAAAGCCATCCCATAAGTAGCTGATCAGTCATGATCCACTTTGAGTATTCTGGATTGGCAACCGTTTCCACTGTGGTACCAGTTTCAGTGATAACTTGGTTGCTCAGAAATTCGGCTGGACACTCCTTGGTGCCTAGAAGATATCCTTCTAGATTATGACCCTTGATAATGGGCATAACAACATTTTTCCAAAGCAGGAAATTCTCTTTGTCAAGCTTTACTGATGGTGCTTGAGTCAGATTCAAGTTGAGAGATGCAGGGTTGTTTACAGAGTTAGGAGCTTGGGCTGTAGAGCTTGAGTTTATGCTGGGGGTTGCCATTTGTGGCTCTGATACCAAGTTGGAATTGTAGAGGAAGAATAATAAAGAAAAATTCTATTAGCTTTTCATTGATCGAAAACCAGTACACTATAGATCTATATATATACACTGACCTATACATATACATATTCTATATACACGAGCTAACATTTGTACAGTTTTCTCTCTCTCTTTCAGCTTGCTTCACGTCCAAGAATCACGTGATATATTATTCTTCAGCCTCTGATGATTCTGTTGAGTTTGTTGGATGGAGGAACCTTCTAGTGTATTTGCAGAATGCTGACTTGGAACAATTTTCCCTGTTCTAGTAATTTGTTTATTTTGGTCCTCAGGTTCCTTCTCTCTAACATTATTTATCTATTCATCATTTTTGGGGGAGCTGGGGATGGAGGCGCGAGGGCCGAAGGGCAATAAAGACAGAAAATAGATAGATATGGATAAGAACAAAAATAGATTCATATAGCATATTCAGGGAGCAAAATGTTGGAAATGTTTCCAGTTAAGCATTTTTACTCACGAGACAATTTTTCAGGTGTATCTGAAGTATATAATTTGGCAACATTTGCAGATGACTTATGTACAAATGCAGCAATTATTAAGGGGAAAATCCTAAAAATTAAATTCAAATTTAACAATTTGAGAAAATTTATTATTAAAAATAATAACACAATCTTCCTATGTACTCCAGATAACACCACACAAGATCAAAAGTAGGGAAAATAACATAATTCTTCCTTGCTAGTGTGAGCATTTAAGTGATGCATTGTCATTCCACACAGCATATAGGATTCGAAAGCCCATTTCTTTACATTAATACACAGCAAGACTTTTCATCAAGAAAGAAGAATCTGAACTATGAGAACAGATAAGAAACCTTAATCTCTAAAGCATGTATCTATCATCTCGCATATAGGTTTATCTCTTCCCCCTTTTTGGTCCTCTATACCATTTCTTGACAATGGATAAAAAAAAAAAAAATAACTCATAACTGTGAGTTATGTGGGTGCCTTGTTAACAATCAACTACTGTGTTTGCTATCACCTCAGCAGGTCACATATTTCTTATAAAATACTTAACTAGCATTAAAGTCTTTTTTACCATGCATTTCTAGATATTAATAGTTTGTTATTATTGCCACAAGATATAGTGAAAGAACATAATTGTTCAACAACGTGAAGTAAAAGATTTTGGATTAGAACTATACCTCGACTAAGACTCGAAACCTAATTAGGCCAAACTCACTCATAAATGGTGACAATTCCTTGACTTTAGCCCAATAACGACCATCCAGTGGACATAGAGCAGTTAAACTTGAGAGCTCCATATCCCAAGAATAATCAGCAGGCATAGCTTTTACCTGAAAAACATAGTACTATTTTGAAACCATTTGACTAACGAACCTTGACAAGAAAAGATACAGACCCATGAGAATTAGAAAGTAAGATTGGCATATAACAGCCTTTCTCGGTATTCTCATTAACTAATAGAAGAAATAATTTAATGGTCGGAGTTTCTGATAAAAAAGAACATAGATATAGTACAGTAAACAAATGCAGTCATATTAACAAAAGAAATTCTAGATTTACCAATAGATGCTTCTTAAATTAGGTGTTTGCATTGCATTATGAGTCTAAACATAGTAAGGGCCCAGTTACAATGATCAATGCATCCGATTCACATCAAATGCATTAATCAGCTGTCGCTAATGTCAGTGGTTGCTTAAAGCATTATTAGCGCTAGTGGGGAAAACATAATGGAATGAGATCTTTTTCGTTATTCATAAGCCAAATCACATTATCAGTATCCTGTTGGTTTCACCCAACTCATTTCAATCTCATAAAACTGAATAAGAATAAGCACTTCATGCTGAATCATTTATAGTACAAGGATATCAGGCTGAGGGAAAAGGCCAGTGGCGGATCCACCACATGGCGAGCCGTCGCGCTCGCCCGTGCTGGATCTGTCTGGAAAAAACTTAGTTAGATTTTTTGGACGACGACTCAAAATATACAGTTATTTAACCAATGTCCGCCCAAGCGGAACAAAATTTTTGGACGGGCACCCCTGACTCAACAAACTTTCTGGATTCGCCATTGGAAAAGGCCCCTCGTTAACATCAAAAAGTCCATAGTTTTATAAGTTATTTCACTGAACACATCAAAAACATTATATTCAAACAAAAAATAAGTAAACACAGCAAAAATACTCGGTAAATATTTTTATAAAGTCCAATTATACATATTGAGGTTGTACTTCGAAATAAAATTAAAAATTTACCTTTTCTATAGCGCTATTAGTCTCTTTAACAGTGGCACTACAACAGCAACTTCTACGAACCTGAAACGAAGAGCTTGAAGCATGATTATCATAAGGACGCCAAAATTTAATCGACTGTTGGCGTGCTGGCATGCAATACGACGTCATTTGATTGAAATTCAAACCCCTAAAACAAGTTCCCAGTTCCATTCAAATAGCTCGAATAGTAGCCGCCAAAAGTGTAGTCACCAAATTAACTGAAACAAATACAGAAGTTGAAAATTAACCAACAAAAATTCAAAATATAAACAAGTAAATATATGAATTCAAACCTACATACATATATGTAAGCACTGGTGGTCCGTCGTAGGCTCGTAGCGACTGAGGGGAGTGGTGGGTGTGGGTGTGGTAAAGGACGATTTTTTTTGTTTTAAAAACAGAACTCTTTGGCTCGACCGGGCTGTTGGGGATGACTACAACAAGTGGATATGAGCAAAATTTATACAGTAAAATTGAAGAATTCTGATGTACTTTTTAAAATTTTGTATGGTTTTATGTAGGGGTAGGTGCCCACCCAACCCTCCAAAACCGTCCAATTTTTTTTTGGGCATAATTTTTTAATTTTTTTAAGAATTTTATGTAATGGACCAAAGCTCAAATCACCCAACACAATCTGATCGAAATTTGATTGGGTTGGGTTGAATTGGGTTTGAATTCATGGTTGGATTTGGTTGGATTGATTTTTTATCAACTCGACCATAGTGGGTTGGGTTCGAGTTGGACAAAAACCCGACCCAACCCACGCACATCCCTAATTTTATGGAAATTTTGATAAGAAATCAATTTTTTTGCAGACAAACATCGTGTTCTTTTTTAGTGTGTAGCAGAGAAAGACCTTCGTTGGTGATTAAGATATAATTTTTAAGAAAAATATATAAGTGAAAATTACAAGAGTCCGAAGTTTATAAATGTCATATTTCACACTTCAAAAAATCTTATACATGATATACACAAATCAGGTTGTAAATAGAATTTTTAAAATCGTAGTAATATTACCCAATCCACCATCCCCAGTCGGCCAGTCCTACACTCCTACTCTCACTCACTCTCAAGATTGAAACGAATGAAGACCCAATTCTCTCTCTCAAATCAAGCCACGCAAACACTGAAGTCGTCCACCAAATCGTCACCTGGTTTGGGGATGAATCTACTGGAACTTGTGGTGCGATGTCAGCGATCTCACGATTGCAGCAGAACCTCTCGAAGATGGGCAGCAGCGGTGCTTGCGTGAGTTGTGCCTCCAGAGATGGGAACACGACCGCAAACAGAACCTCTCAAATCCACTCAGCTCTAGCTCCACCACCTCCCTCAAAAGAACCAACCACCGCCCCCAAACTGAGCTCTTCAATTTTTTGAGTCACCTCGGCCATTTAGGGTGTTTGTCAACCATTGAGCAGTAGAGTTAGAATCGAAATCACTCGAGTTCATATTTGGAGTGCTCAATTTTGCTTGGTCGAGTGCATGAAATTGTAGTGTTTTTTACTTGATGTTGTATGTGGAAGATTTGTGAATTTGTTTTTGTGGTAGCTGTGGTATGGGGTTGACACTGGGGTGTCTATTTTGACGGTGGATTGTGTTAGTGGTGGTGGTTGATACAGAGGTGGCAGTGGTGGGTTGGTAGTTGTGCCATGGCGGCATTGGGGTTGATGTTGTTGGGTTGCGGTGGCGATTACGTTGTTAGGTTGTGCAGCCGGTAGCTATCGATGGTGATTTCTGCTGAAGGAGGTGGTTGGTGCGGGTGGTGGTGACCGCGTAGGTTTATGATGCGAGATTGCCACATTAGTCACATGTTCAATTTAAGGTCAGGTCACATGTTATAAGTTTCAGCTAATAGGTCACAAGTTAAAATTCAAGTCACGGGGTATAGGTCATGTTAATGTCACAAGTCACACTTCATATATCGTATGGCACATTAATTAGGTCAAATGTCACAATTCATCTAATCAAATATCTGAAAATTCAATGAACTCACACTTCAAATATTTAGGTTACGTGTCACATTTGATGCATTAAGTCACATGTCACACTTCAAAAATGTTCAGGTCAGAAGTGGTTTGTTCATGTCACACTTTATACGTCAAAAGTCACAGGTTACCACAATCTTTGACGTATGGGTCACAAGTCACACTTCAAAAATGTTTAGATCATAAGTGACTTTTCAAGATACAGGTCACATATATTCCCAGATCACTTGTTATAATTCACATGTTAATATTTATTGGTCACAGGTCATTGGTCACTTATGTTCACATGTAGTAATTGTTCAAGTGTCAACATTAATTAATGACAGGCCACCTTCATTTGTTAAAAGATCAATGTTTACAGACTTAAATTGAAGTTATTTAATCTGGTGAGTACTCTATAAATTGCACCAGGTGATGTTTTTCAATTTTTAATTTTGAAAAATAGATTTAAATTATACCCAGCACTGCTCATTGCAATTGAAGAAGATGATTAGTCGTCGACTATGCTCGATCGATGTTCTTCAACGGTTGCTATGATTCTTCCCCTCCTCTCCCTTCTATCTAAGTCGGCCTCACTCTACTATCTAAGTCAACGATGAGTAATTCATTGGAGAAGTTGCTTATTGGATGGATATCGACGACTGTAAAAGGCGAATGAAAGTGGGTGGATGCCAGTTATTGTGGTTCAAATTGGAGAAAATTGGTATTATGTTGTGATGGCGACGGTGGTGGCGACACCTGGTGGTTGTACGTTGTGTAAGATTGGAATTGAAGGGAAGGGGTGGGTGGGTGGGTGGGTGGATGGGTGGGGTGTTTTTATAATAATATATTAAACATTTAATTTATCACCTAGATGTTTGAAAGTTTCAACTTATTTCTTTAAACTTGAAGTGTTGCAATATAAGCACATGTTTGGTGTATTTTCCCAATATATAAGGTGTTTACAATAAGATACAAGTTAAAAAAATTAAAAAAATCATGTGATTAATAGTATATATAATATATCTATATCTATCTATATTCTATATCTATATATCTATCTATCTATATATTATTAAAATCAACAGTAATTTTGACCAGATTCCTTAATTTTGAAAAAGAATCTAGAGTGCGAAAAAAAGAATATTCTTGTGGACAAAAAAATAAAACCTTTTTCCCCATTTTTCAAGCTTAAACCGCCGGTTATTGAGTTAGTTTCAGAATTAGTGGAAGGAGTAGGTTGAAGGCAGTTCCGTTGTTACTGCATTTTTCATGTTCGTTACTGTTAGTGGGTGGTTTCTTAGAAGTTAATTACACCGATTTCAAAAACAAGACTCTCTACAAACCGACTACCCTTTCTCGCCCTTAGGCTCTTCCTGCAGGCGGTAGGTGTCTCGTCAGTTATCCGGCGTTCTGAAGTCTTCTTTCACAAAGATTAACATCCACATCTCCCCCATCATTTCCATCAACCTACGAAATCTAATCCCTTTCTCTCTCGCTGTGTCTACGGTTCTTACAATAACTTTGGCCGGTACAAACATTCTATCTAGCAGCTGATTTATCAGAAAAGTTTAGGAAAATATGAAGCCCCTGAAAATTTTCGCGTTTTATCAAGATCCTCTCTTACTCATTTTTTTGGTATGGGCCTTTGTCAAACATTCTTTTAATAGATTGCGTGGATGTTTACAATGTGGGTTTACTGAAAATTCTACTCCAGCATTGCGGTTGGGGGCAGTAGGTCCTAGAACTGTATGCAATGCTCGCGGACTGATGTAGGCAAACAAGGTAAGGTTGATTCTTCAATTATGTTACTGTCCTTTATATGATCTCTTTATTCAATTTGATTATTGATTTTAGTTCAAGATTAAATGGACATTTAATTCAAAGAGTTCTAGAATCAATAAAAAATTTACTTTTGTTACTTCATTCTCTTTTCTAATCCTTTAGTTGTGTTTTTAGCAAACTCTGAGAGATCTTACAAATCTATCTATCTATATATAATAATGGAGTCCTCTGACCAGACTTTTGACTACTCTTTTCCCGCCTAAATTCTTTATTTTTTTTTGTTTAATTTTAATTCAATTTGTTGTCCATTTTTTTATATTTGTGACATGATTAAGATGTGTTGTAGTTGACATGCCTTGTATTGAGGGTTGAAATTGTGTGCTATCTACTTTGCATTGGTGGAATGTGCACAGCTACTTTGCATTGGGAAATGTGCTCACACTGATCACAATTATAACTAACGGTATTATTAACCATGCAATGTTGAAATGCAACCGCAAAATACAAAATCATGAAGTAAAAAAATGTAATAAGAGATTGACCAATAGTAAAACACAAACATATTGAAATGGATCTACTAAATCCTCAGCATGCAATGATAAAAGTGAGATCACGTAACTGTTGATCTTCCCCATTATTTAAATTTAAACTAATAAATTGATTTATAAATCAATCTATAAATTACACAATTTTTAAAATCATTTTTTTAACAACACGTATTTTTTTTTTTTCAATTTTCAACTACTTTTCTCAAAAATATAAATAAATCAGTTTATCAACCAAACAGTATCACCAAACATAAGCTTATCTTCTTGTCCTCACATGCCATGTACTAATAATCTTTATCTTTATATTATAGGCTCCGTTGGGCGTCTCAAATAAATGAAATTTAATTTATAATGTGTATTAGTTAGGTTTTCTAAGTAAGATATGTGGTTAAAATTGGAGAAAGAAAATGTGTTTGATTAAAAAGTGATTTGAAAAATTGTTTAAATTAATTTGGGCAATCATTTCCATTTTAAAACGGCAGCGGGAACGGAGCCTTATATGTATAAGTAAAGTAATGATTTAGTGTGAATACAATGAAGTTAACTATTTGATTAATATTTATTTGGTTAACTAACACATGTTTGACTATAATATGGTTAACAATTAATATTTATTTGGTTAATATTTGACTATTTAAGTTTGCATTTGGATTATATTATAACCACAATTATATTTACCTAGGTTTATTAATTTTTTTATGTTTTTAATTTTTTATCATTTATTTTTAAAGTAAACAATTGATGTAATTTTTATTGCAACAGTTTTCTTAAAAGTATATTTTTAAATTTATTTTCCATTTTTTTATAAATACAAAGAAAAATAATTTCCAGACTTATTATGTAATTGGTTAAATTCGTATCTTATTTTAACTGACAACCTTTTTCACTTAAATATTATATTTGACAACTTTTTGTAGTTTGTACCATTTTTACATAGAAATTTTAATTTTGAACAAATTATGAATTCATGTACGATTATTGCATTTAGATTATATTACATGTTTGTAAATTACATACGATGCCATATTATATTTGTCTGGGTTTATTAATTTTTTATGTTTATTAACTTTTATTATTATTATTTTTTAAATAGTTAACGTAATTTTTTTATAGAAGTTTTTTGAATGTTCATTTTAAAATTTATTTCCTTTTTTTATAAATACAAACAAAATTATTTCAAATCATTCTCTATTTCCTTGGAAGGGTGATGTGTTTGATATTTTTTTTAATTTATTTGTTTCATTATTTTAATATGAAAATACTTAAATTTTCAATGCATTGTGATCAATTAAGTGAGACTCTTTGGATTCCTTATTTTAATTATTAAAATCTTCTTATTATTAGGTTAATTAATTAATTTAGTTACATCTATTCCTTTAAATTCCAACTGCATTAAATAAACAAACAATATTTGTGACAATAATATTTTTATTATATTTTTTTAATTTTTACTATTCAAATGTTAGGTGAAAATAATATTTTTATAATTTATACTCATTTTGGGAAAAATACGATGAAGAACAATATATGAAAAGAAAAACGTCGATCTTAAAGAGAATATGTAAGTTGAGTTTTGCACATGTATTGTATGAACCTAATTTTGTAGTTCAAAAGTTTATTTAAAAAAGAAAATTTCATTTATTGAACTTTAATTCCAAAAATGGATTTGATATGATCACGGTACAATCTCTAAACACTTAATTCATGACCTGTTTTCCCGTAAAGATGATAAAATAATTCATGGCCTCTTTATTTCATTTTATGATTTGAAAATTGTAAACATTTCAACTTTAAGAAATCAAATAATTTTAAGCTCGACTTCAGTCATCAAATGAAAATTGTAAAGTATAAAATAAGTCACATGTCCATATCTGACTTCGCCTAAATAGACTAATGGTGCGTTTGATAGCGAGGGTGGAATTTGGGTGGAAAGAAAATGAATTCTAGAGAATTGAATTCCTGGAAATTAGAAGTGTAATGTGTTTGATTGGTTTAATTTTCTAAGTGGAAAAAGTATGGAATTTTCCAACTTTTATTGTTTGATTGACATTATTTTTCATGGAAAATAAAGTAATTTTTTGCTATTTTAATCAAAAAAAAAAATTTTTTTACTTTTTAAATATATTTGTACTTTATGATGATAATGTTATTTTTTTGAAAGAAAATAAGTCAATTAACAACAACAAAATTGATTAAACGTGTCTAAAATAATTTTCCATCTACCATGGAAAATAAAAAACCACCAAAACCCAAATAAAATATTTTCCACCAAAACAAGGAAAAGGGGCGAGTGGGTGGGGTCCGCGGAAAATTTTCGCAATCAAACAGCGTTAAGTAGAAAAGTTGGAAAAAAATTTCCTTTTCCACGGAAAATTAAGGTTATCAAACAGACCCTAAGAAAATTAGAGAATGAACAATTAGCTGTTAAGAGGTTGTTTGGTAAAGGAAAAAATATCACCACAATTTTTGACTTTTCAAATATTTTTCAACCACACATCCATCAAAAAACTAAAAAAATCACAAAAATCAAAAAATTTCACATTACCAAACTGACTCTAAAAGAAATATGTAAGTTGGAATTTTATGTTTTACTTTTTTGGATATTTTTCATTATATATGAATGCAAAATTTGTATCGGGCATTGTATTTTATCAACTTATATTCAATAAATAATTGTTAATTATATCTTCCGTGCATCGCACGGGTGCGATTACTAGTGGACATAAGAATATATCTTTTGATCAAAGTGCGCCAGTATGTATCAGATAAATATCTCAACTTCTACTTAACTAATTAAATAATATTTACGTAAGAAGAATCTGTCCATTTATTAAACTTCAAATTTATATTGCTTAGTACTTAATTATCATCTTTGTCATTACTTTCTCCAGTTTCCTACAACATTACCTTATTGTCAGTTTCTATTATTACATCCATAAATTCACTAGGAAACTCTTGAGATCAAGCCTGCATCCAATTAACTTGAAAGCTCCTATCACAACCGGGATGATGAGGTAATTATGTGGGGATATCCATTATGATCTTATGGATTCAAGATCTTTAGAGCTGGCTTTAGGAGATATCAATTTGTCAATTATTTGACTATTTATGAATTCTACAAAAATAATAATAGTAATAATTAAAAAAAATTCCGTAATCTATCTTAGATTTAAGGATGCAATGCATGGAATCTTTAATATGTTGGAAGATATTTCGATTGAGACCTAGGAACTATAATATCTAGGAGATTACTTTAAGATGCCGCTAGATTTAATATTGTTTGAAGGAAAGGTGTGAATGAAAATTTACTTTTTTACATAATTTCGTAAATGTAATTCTAATCTAAATTCTCTTCTTTCCTTTTATTTGAACAGAGAACCCCAGAGCAAACATAACCTGCACTATTGGAGTCTGCAAATTTCTCAATTAGAAACCAAATGTGCGGGTAACACTCTCTTCTAAAGTAATACTGATTTTGGCATGGATAGTTATGTCATATCTTGGCTTAACTATATTAGTATGTGATGGTAACTTGTGTCGTGCCAACATATGTTTGGAAAGATTGAATTTGGCACATGTAGTTATGTCATATCTTTGGCTTAGATTTTATTAATATGTGATGGTCTCTCGTGACGTGTCGATACATATTTGGTAAGACAAGGATTAACCATACACGAATTTAAATAAGATATTATTCCGATTAATCTTTTTGCCTTTTTTGTTTGATCTGAGAATCACAATTCTTTTGTTCGTTTGTTTCTATTTGTTAATAATAATGTGAGTTAGTGTCTTTATGATGGGTATCTAGAGATTTTGATTCTATTTTCTGTCTTGATAATTATTTGAATTTGGATTTGATTTAGTAATCCTAAATGATTTCTTTTTTCTTCTTTTGAATTAACAGTTGGAGGGAAGCAGAAGAACTTCTTGGCTGAAGGGAGAAATCGACGAGCTCTCGAAGATATAGGAAAGTTTGTTCCTGCTTCGGCTGTTCAGGGGAAGCCCCAAACTCATGTCTCTCCCCATAACAAGGTACCCCTCTCTGCTCCGACTGTTTAGGTGTGGTCTAGATTTTGATAGTATTTTCTTTACTTTCAAACAAGGAAGCACACGGAAGAAGAGCAATTATTTAAATAAACTTTTTCGTGTGTAAATATGAATCTGAAATAGTTTCAAGCACCTTGATTTTTAACAAAGTTCTCAAGAAAATGGTGTGATGAAAAATTGGTTTGAATCGTCAAAATCAGAAATCAAATTCTCATCTTTTTTACTCACACGGGCTTCAAGCCCTTCATTTACTTATCTAAGAGAGAGACAATGCTTTTATTTGTAGAGGGATGCAAACTTGAGGGCAGTTATGGCTTTGGTTGGTTTTTATGGTTTCAAAATTCAATGTTCGGGTCAGCGTATTCTTTTCCTTGGTAATGGTTCTAAGGTTAGAAAAGTGCCTCTAGGGTCACTTTGCATGGTGTTGCACAAAGATAAGGAGGTCAAAAATGATTTGGATGGTGCTGGAGCTCCAGCAACTGAGGTAGAAGTGCAGCAGGAAGTGACTGCCATGTCACAAACTAATATATTCAGGCTTGGGATTGATGTTACTCAAGCAAAGAAAGTGGCTTGCCTCGTCTAGATGGGCTGTTGCTGCTCAATTTTCACTTGCTGTTAGCCTCACTTCATCACAGAATGACCTTTTGCAGTTGGAAATTGATGATGGGGACAGTATCCTTAGGAAAACAAGGACGCCTTAATAACACTTCAGGGGTTTTGGAGGGGAAGCATGACTAAGCGATTGAAGAAAACCTTGATCAGTGCCAGGTTCCCCGGGACAGTTCCTATATTTATCATTATTTTTTTTCTCCATTGTGCATTCTCATCTGGGACAAATAAATCTTTAAACCTTGATCAGTACCAGGTTCCCCGAGATAGTTCCTAAATTTATCACTATTTTTTTTCTCCTTTGTGCATTCTCATCTGGGACAAATAAATCTTACGCCCAATCAATTTTTGTAGTGTTTATATATGTGGTTGTCTAATGATTGTTGACTGTGTCGTCCAAGTTATGGGCGATCTTGAAATTATTCACATTTCAAATGTCCTAAATCTTTTCTTCTCAAGGGAAATAATGATTTTTATGATTGACTTACAAGGACAAGGTTGTCGACTTCGAATGGGTTCAACCCCATGGGAAGTTACCAACATGTCCGATAATGGTGAATAGGCTAATGGAGGAGGTACTCTAAAGGAAACAACAAGGTGTTGACTTTGAATGGGTTCAAACCCATGGGAAGTTACCAACATGTCCGATAATGGTGAATAGGCTAATGGAGGAGGTACTCTAAAGGAAATGACTAATTCTATTTTTTTTCAATTGTAGTTTTTTTATAATTTAGGCTTTGTCAATGAAATATGTCCGATAATGTGAAACTAGTTATATATTAAATATTAAATGATTTCATCTACCCACCCCAACCCCTCAACCCCATCCACCACACAACTCTTACCCCATATCACAATCCACCATTGGAGGTGACGCCTCACCCACCACCACCAATATCAACACCACCACCATCACCATAGTGTACATTTGTCCCATCTGTATATGTTAATACTCTTTTAAAGTTGTATAAATAAATGAATTCAAAGTGTCAATGCATAAAGAACTTCAAACTATAAGATGTTCAACAAAAACCATTTTATTTCACGAGAAAATACCGTCAAAAAAATAATGTAAACTTGCTTTCCCTTACAAGCCTTCTGTTGATGCTTGCTTTAACATTTATTTATATATCTTACGATAGGATGCCAATAAAATGGAAAGATAATATAAAGTCTTCAATACTTGTTGAGGTTTTGTCTTATATTTTACTGAGATCGAAGAATAGAAAGAGATCTCACATTACGGTAAACTCACAGTACATACACACCAAATACCAGCAAACAAATCACCAAAATGTAAGCAAGAAAGTTATAAAAAAAAAAAAAAAAAAAAAACAACAACAACAAGAGAAAAAACATTTTACCAACAACTCCAGCTATAGACAACGCATTTGGCACATCCACCTTCTCCAACAGCTTTATCTTACCTTTTGTGATTTTCGCTTCTCCAATCTGTTGCCAAGAACAAGTTGTTGGAGAAAGAAGAATCAAGAATTAGAATGCAATAGAATCCACTTTATGTGAATTGAATGAAGAAAGAATTGGGATAGACTTCACTTCTATGGGATTGAATGCGAATAGAATTGGAAAGACTTCACTTTTATGGGATTGAATACGGAAAGAATTGTGCCAAAACAACGAAACAAGAAAGAAATAACAGCAGGAGTCAAGAAATGAAAACAGAAAACTAGAATTAGTTTCCCCGGTCGATCTTATTAACAAGACTTTACATTTAATGGTTTTTAAATCAATCACCATTCAAGAGACTCACTGTACAGGACCGTTCCTTTCTTGAACACCAAAAAGCTTATCAAGATTGTAATAGAGAAAAGACACTCAATCTTACTTTCAATTTCTTTTTACAGACTTTTTCTCTCCTTTTCATCTAACCATCTATACTTATTTATAGACATACAAACCTCCTAACTAACATAGGTAATACAGGTATTCAGATTTAATTTGTTACAACAGAAAACCAGAGCAATAGACTTGCCATCAATGCTGAGATTAAATTCAATTCAAGGATCAATTTCTTCAAATCTCCACCTTTGATTCTTGAAAAGAATTCACATAATGATTGACAACAACAACTTGTAGGTTGAAGATTAGGCAACCTTTAACTTGTTAACTAGTATGACATTGGAGAACACACCAGTGGAATTAATATCAATTGAAAACTCGATCACATTTCCTTGCAAAATATAGATGCCTTGTTGAAGTATTTCATGACCACCTCAGAACCTTTCACAACTTCTAGCACTCCACCTCGAGCTTTGTACACATAACTAGACTTGTCTAGTGTTCCTCGTGAGATAAGATTTCTTTCCAGACATGGTATGTGATGTGATCCAGACCATGAATACAAGCCCGCACAAAGATCCGTTGATAATCAAAGGAGGACCGATGACTCGATTGCAAACAAAAAGGGCCAACGAAGCAATGGACAAGCTAGTGCAAGAAACAATGGCCAAAACAATGTTCGTGTCATCAAAAGAAGCAAGTTCCATGTTGGGACCAAGCCAAAACGACGAGTGGATCAACCTCATTCAAGCCATCAAAGAAAATTATGAAATTTCCAAGTTACGGCCGTAACATATATTTCTTACGGCCGTAACCAACTCACTGCTGAAATTGAGTTTGCGAGACATAAGGGATTACGGCCGTAAAGGTTGAGGATCACGGCCGTAATGAAGGTACTGCTTAAAACTGGAATTTGGACGTTTTTGGACTTACGGCCGTAAGTCATATTGTCACGGCCGTAAGTGTGAATCAGTAACAAGGTTACGGCCGTAAGGAAGTTAGTCACGGCCGTAAAAGTCGTTTTGCGTAATTTTAGGATTTTTTTATTTATTTCCTTATTTTTAGGTATTTGTTTCTTTGTATAATTAAAACTTTTTAGTCAGGTTTTGACCCTATTTATAGGGATGTAATTTTCATTATTTTACACACAATTTTGATATTATAATTGAGAGGCTATTTTGCTTTCACAATCTTATTCTCATTGAATAAAATCCGAACTTGCGATTTATTCTTGTTTGTTCAAATCTCGGTGAGAATTATTATTGCTTGTGATCAAGAGGTCAATATATCCCAGTGATTGTATTGGTTGCTTGGTTCAATTAATTTTAATTGAATCCATAAATCGTGGTTTCTTGACGTTCTTGGGTCGATTTCAATATTTTGTGGATTGCGTAGCTACAATTGCTACGTGGTTTGCATCAGTATGTGTCTCACTCCACCTAGGATCCTTGTAGAGTCATCCCTCATTTTTATCTTGAGAGAACCAACACCAACAATATCACATGTATTGTCATTTCCCAACAACACTTTGCTTCCAAAGTCAGATTTGTAATCGAAGAACAAGTCTTTTCTTGGTGTCATATGAAATGCATAACCAGAATCCATCATCCATGCATATCTCAGGTCCGAATTTGTTATAATAGGAAATTTTCACAATCCCCCTTTTGTTTTCTATTGAAGTTTCTTTGCTCCATTCCCCTTTTCTTCCTTTGATGACATCTTTCTAAATAGGAGCATTATTTCATTGAATTGATACACTTCAATGAGAATGATTTCTCTCAATTCTTGTTATATAGACTAGTCATTGCACGTGCGATGCACGTGACGTATATACAATAATGCACCTAATATCGTTAGTATATTTGACTATAGGGCGCCCGTATAGAGAGCATTTTGTACATTATATTTATGAGATCATATTTGCAAGTTCTAATGAGATCGAAACATATGTACAAAGTATAACCTTAGTCACACTATTACATAAAGAATTATATAAAGAAACATCACGAGATAAAGGGTAGATAATTGTCCTTATCATGTGATTACAACGTTCATAGTTCATACAACAAAGCATCAAGGAGTAGTTAATAAAATTGAGACATTCCTCACTTACTCCTAAACTGCTTGTTCAATGTGGTATTATTGCTCCTTAATATTGTTATGTGAAATTATTTGGTAAAGCTAATCATCAAATTATTATTCTAGCTTCATGAACATCTTATGGAGGAGCATTCAAGGAACCTGCTTTTGAACAAGTACACAAAAAATTCTTAGTATGAAAATGTAAGGTATACAAATAAAAATGTTTAAGTCATAGCATAATTTCAAATTTGCAGTTATTATGTGTTCAACGGTGGAATAGAAAGTAGTCAACATATATTTTGTCCTCTACAACATTATTTGAAAAAAGCTCTCATAAGCTTCAACATGATTCTGTATTGAAATTCCTCGTAAGCTTTAAACAAAGATATTTAGGTCATAGCATAATTTCAACTTTGCAATTACTATGTGTTCAATGATGCAATAGAAAGTAGTCAATAGAATATATCTTTTCTTGTACCACACTATTTAAATAAACTCTCATAAGCTTCAAGATGGTGCAATAGAATGTAGTCAACATAATATATGTTCACGTTCCATAAGTCCTACCTACCATCATTTGATGTTGCTTTGAAGAATTTCTCTGCACCAAAAGATGATCCTATTGACTCTTAAACTTCTCAGCCCGGTAAATTGAAACCAATAAATGTGCCAGATTTCATGTATGTGAGACTAAATCTGAAAGTATAATGAGAAGCTAAATTAAAGTTTTCCACACACGTTATGGAATATGTGTCCATAGAACCAATTTGCTCCATTCAAGATTAAAAAAATATCTGCAATTTAACGGATTTGAAAAAAAACCAGTGTTAAATACTGATACAACAAAACAAAGTTGCAAAGCATACTCAAACAGATTATACAAAAAGGGGAAATTAGTGAAGAAATAGCAATTATTCTCCTTATTTATCTATCATTTGAGTCATAAAGTCTTCCATTTATAAAAACAAGCCAAAAAACCCTATAATCCTTTAATTAAATGCTTTCCTTAATTTTTCATATACGAAATCGAAATAAATATAGTAGAATTACCTGGATTATGCAGAGTTGAATAACCTGAAAAAAGAATTAAATATCAAGATGTTCAAGAAATATAGAAACCCAGCGAGGAATTGGAAAGTGAATTAATCGAGAGAACAATTACAATTGCAAAGGCCTTTCAAGCTACACAGGCAAGTCAATATTAATACATTTCACTACTTATTTAAATTATATCAAACTTTCTGCTACCATATTTAAAATCAAATAATATTTTGAAAAAAAATGAAAACTAATGCTAAAGAGATCTATATAAAAAATAATTTAGTAAAATAACAGCTTGTAGTAAAGCTCTAGTAAACCTAGTGATGGCAATGGTACGGGTATAGGTAGGGGACCTCATCCCCATCCCCGTTACATGCGGGGCGGGGGCGGGGATTAAAAATTCCCCGTTTAAATCCCCGTTATTATTATTATTATTATTTGGATCAACCGATTTTTTTTTACAAAAAACTATAACTTATTATCTCATGTCTTTAAGTTAGTAATATAGGTTGGAATCATCCAACTTGGTTTAAAAGAATATATAATTTTTCAAAATGTATTGAATTTTTAAGTTTTTGCTAGTTTTTAATTTTTTAAATTATAAATGGAGCGGGATGGGTCGGGGATCTCAATTTCATCCCCGTCCCCGTAACGGGGATAAAATCGCTACCATCCCTGCCCCATTCGGGGCGGGTCCCCCCGGGAATTGGTTCTCGCGGGGAAAATTGTCATCACTAATAAACCAAATATTTAAACATGAGAACATCTTATACCATTACAAAATAAACCTGAAAATCCAACTGATGAAATAATGGAGGATATGAATAAAGTTAGGAAACGTAGATAGGCATAACTAAATCAAATCTAACATGCTAAATGATAATACAAAGATGCTATTGTTTCTGTAAAAACATGAGTTTTGTTTCCAACGATCAAAAATAAATGTACATAATAATTGGAAGTCTATAGTAAGAGTATCTAACACTTCTCTGTTACCAAGTCACCATAGGGCATAGGAACATTAGATGAGTTCTTTTACAATTACAACATATTACATTTTCTCCGGGGTTGGGATGAAGAGATCCAGTACATTACCCTGTGAAAGGAAGATTTTTGATTCTATACCCCACCACTATCACTTAAAGAATGATTCACATAAAATAATGACTATTTACATATTTGATTATTCATTTACTAATTCCTAGACAGATGGTCCACGACATACTAAGGCGATAAACAGATGGTCTATGACATACAAAGGCGATTACTTGCTGCCAAAAATGATAATAAAAATCCATGTTATAAGAGGCAATCAATATTTGTACCTACATGTTTGACTCAAAGCTTTGATTAGCGCTAACAGATAGTCCTAGTTCAAAATGTTGAAATAGACATAATAAGCCAAGGAGTAATTGCATGATCCCAAAAAAATCAAGCTTTTAAGGCAATGGAAAAAATGTAACAGAGGCCATAAAGTTTGGAAAGATTTTATTGTTGACAAGGTCCCCCGATGGACCAACAACAATTATACTGAGAATAGACTATTCCTCTCCAAACTCTTAAGTAAAAAGTCTTTAGAGAGCATCAAATTTTTGGCAATTAATATTTTGGGAGCACAAAATTATAGCCAATTTTATTTCAATTTATTTAGCCCCAAATCCTCAACTTACCTCGAAAAGGAGCTTGCGGTACTTCCAGAAGTAGCTTGCTGAAACATCTATTTCGAAGCAAAACCTTCACATACCTTTTCAACAAATATACAGAAAGGTCATTAGACGAAAAAACATAGAGAATAAAAGGCAAGAGATGAAGATATCAGAAACTCTTATTAGAAAATGATATAACTAACTACAGAGAAGAAATCGACGAAGTAGTAGTAGTCGAAGAAGAAGAAATGGAACGAACATACGCAACAAGAGGCAAGGTATGAAAATACATCAAGTTGTCACGGTACACATTCAGCGCAAATTTTCCCCTGTAAAATTTGAAGTAGAATTCGAATGAATTTGAAAGAAAAAACGAAGGATTAATAGTAGAGGCTAATTTCTGAACAATAATACACAAAATTGTAGCCTCTGTTTTTTGAATCTCAGATTCAGAGAGAACGAAGGAGATTAGGGCTGTAAATCGTTGGGAAAACTCTCATGCTTCTAGAGAAGAAAAAATCGTGGCAGAGAAAATTAGAAAGGAAAAAAGAAGAGGGAAAGATCAGGCAAAGAGTGATGGCTTGGATAATCGGTTGCGTAGAGAAGGGAACTGGAGTGGTGAGATTTGTTTGAATAGCTCTTTCAAATGTGGCCTTCTTTTGTTAAATGTCTTTATTATCCTTAATAAATTGTATTATTTTATTTGCAAAATATATCCTTGAATTAGTCAGGTTAATTTAATTCAATACTTTTTATTATATTCATATTCTTTAATCTTTTAAGTTTTTCTAAAAATACTCTATATTGTAATAATTTCTCGAAAGACTTAGGATGTTCTTTCTTTGTTATATATTCTAATGTTATTCCATCTGAAACTTCATCTTCTATATCTTCGTAATCTTCTATAATTTTATGAACCGTATTTATATTTTTTGTTGTTTCAACAGAATTAAATTTTATTCTATTTAAGATAGCATAGTCAATATCTTCGTATATTTCTTTTAATTTAAATTGTCCAACAGAATGTATATTTTTAGATTTTTCAGTAATAGTTAATAAGAATGAAATTTCTTTATTATCTAAATATAGTTTATGATCACAGTTATTAGAAGTTGATGCTTGTGAAGTATCCATAGATTATCGGGTTGGTAAATTATTATACAAAATTTTCAGGTATAAGTCCATTCTTTGATCTAGTACAATACAATAATCTGCAATATATTGTTCGTATTTTTCTAAGAGTTTATCATATTCTTCAGAAGATAAGTTTTCATTTTCCATTTGTTGTTTAATATTTTCCATTTTATCTTTCAATTTTTCTAAAAGGTTATCTAGTCCTTCTATTGTATATCCTGGCATTAGGTTTGGACTATATTTGTCATTATTTTATTTTTTAAATCTATTTTAATCGCTAATATGTCAGAATAATCTATAATGTATTGATCATGATTTTCTGAAAGTATATAATATTGTTCAGATGATTCATCCATATTTATTAAATGAGATATAATGTTATCTATTTTTTCCATAATTTTTTCTAACAAATTGTCTAATCCTTCAATAGTATATCCAGGCATTATAAACACAGAGGTAAATAATTTATAAAGTTTCAAGTAATCTTTCAAATTCTATGAGTGTTTGAGAATTGATAATATCTATGTCAGCCATGATATCTATACTTGGTTCAAATGGTATATTATATTTTGAAATATTTTTCTTCCTCTTTTCTAATTTATCAATTATATCTTGAATATCATGTATTATTATAGATCTTACAGTTCCTCTAGCAAAGTTTTCTATCAAATTTTCTTTAAAACTTTTTAATATCTCTTGTGATGCATAAAGTTGCTCTTGGTATCCTATTTTATCAATTTCATTTTCATATTCAATACTTATTTTACTTTTGATATGCTTTTGAACTTTATATGGACCTCTTTTAGTTCTGGGTTTTTTCATTATATAATTACTTTCATTCATGATATTAAGGTTTTCAAAAACTGGTAAAGAAAGATTCATCTCTTCCATCACTATCATAATCTATTACAGGATCATAATCATTATCACTACTAAACACATATCCTAAATATAATTCATTATTTATTTCAGTGTTATCACTATCAAGCCAAAAATAAATAATTGATTTTGTAATTTCTAATCCTAATATTCTTTTTAATGTTGGAAAGATAGTTAACAAACATGGCATATAGACATGATATAACTTTTTTATTTCATTATTTGGTCTAGTAAACTGTTTATGCATGAATAAAGGTTCAATTATTCTATGGTATTCATCATTATAAGGACTGTTTTGGTAATTAAACTTAATAATCCTGGATTCTGTCATGTTAAAAACTCTTCTTCCTCCTAATTCCGTAAAGATAGATATATTAAGAATACTAACCTCTTTTCCTGTTCTCAGTACCTTTGTATTTTCCTTCTATTGTTAGTGACCTTCAGGCTTATAGGTTTCTGCTCCACACCCTCCAATGACTTCCTGCCTTCACGGGTTATTAGCTAAACCTGGATGCCTTCACTGTATAACTCTTTAGATGGAAAATATTTTAGGACAGAGTGTAGGGAGTTTTCTTAATAATATATCTTCTTTTTGGAAATAGGATTTAGAAGATAAGAATTTAGAAACTCATCATAATATAATAAGTAAATTGGGATTTTATTGATAATATGAAGATTGACAAATGATTGGTATGAGAATTTTTTGAAAGACAGAAGATTTTTGGCTTTCTCACAAACTGAGTGCTCAAGAGAGTTCTGCCTCTTTTCTAATCAGAAGATCCTCATTTATACAACTTCACGAGGTATTACTATACAACCTCTTACATTATTGCTTATGTAATGGATACAATAATTTGAATTTTACAAGGACCTACAAGGACACACATGTCCATCTATTCTTTATTACAAGGATACAGCTGTCCCTTTATTTCTTCACATGGCTATATTATAGGGACACCTATCCCTCTATTTTTAGTCTTCTCATGGCCCTTACATTGTGCTGTCTTGTTCTATTAAATCAGATCTATCAATTGGCTTCCATCTGTCCATCACTTCTGTTGGTATGTAAAGCAGACTTATCAAATGGCTTCCACCTGTCCATCAATTCCTTTGGCATGTGGGGCAATTCCTAGCTATGCACGCCTCTTGCAAAGTGGCAAAACTTCCATGGATTTGATGAGTATCAAATTTATTGATGTATTCTTGCAAGATTGTTGACTTTTCTTTTCCTCCATTAGTGAGTAAGGTCCATCCACTGTACTGGCATATGCATTTGAGTTTTTTCTCATACAGGTTTTTGGCAATGTTGTAGAGAACTTTAATTCCCAATACCCTTCGGGATCTAAACCATGATCTTGTAATGTTTGGTACTGGCTTGGTATTTTTCCCAACTTCAATTTGAAAATTTCGAGCAACATACCCAATCGTGATAATATGCTCAGCAGGATAATATATCCTTCCATCAATTTCAGGATTGGTCGAATAAAATTTTAAATATATGGCTCTTCCTTGAGCAAATTTTGAAATTTCTCCTTTTAGTAAATCATCAAAATTTTCGATTTCTTTCAGATCTTTTCCTGGATAGATAAGATCCAAGAATCCATAATCAGCTGCCATTTTTGTCATGACGGGATCTCCTCCCTGAGTAACGATCAATCGTGGGTATACATGGTCTCCAGACGAAATGTAATAGCAATCACATTCTTGAAGTTCATATATAACTTCAACAGTAGTTTTATATTCGTTTTCTTTTGGTAAAAAAGGGGAATCATCTTCTTCTTCAGGACGAATTCTGACTACCCTTGTATGTTCATCTTTGGCATTGATTGTGATTTTTCGAGGACTGGCTTCATTTATAACAACTTTTTTGGGACTTGGTTTATCTCTTTTAATTATTGGTCCACCACAGCTTCCAGAAGATGTACCTGTTTGTATTTTTGGTATAACCTGTTTGGTATCAGCCTGTTTGGTAATCAACGATTCAAACTGAGATTCAATCTCAATTATGTTATCGCTCAATTCTTTAGTATAATTGTGATGAAATATTGAGATTTCCATCAATTGCTTGAAACTTCCTTGGAGAGTTTCTGCAAGTTGTTCAATTCCAAGCTTTATATCTTCAGCTTCCTCCATGAGGAAGTTCATTCGCTTTTTGGCATCTATTAGGGATCTTTTGATATTATCCATCTGCAAATTCAATATTCCTGCTTAAAAAGTCCGCAAGATAATTATTAACACCTTTAATATAAACTATATCAAAATTATAAAATGCCAAATAGGCTTGCCATCTATGGAGCCTTCTATATTGAGGTTCTGGTGGTAATTTATAAACGTTCCACTTGAATATCTACAAATTTCATTAAAATCTGTTTTTAATATTGCTGCCCAATACTTATCCGAGGCATCAGTATTAACTATCAGATTATCTTTTTCATCTGGTAATCTTAATTTTTGCAAATTTTTACATTCTTCTTTTAGTGATTTGACAATTTCTGTATGTTCATCACTCCATCCTTTGGTATTTGTTTTCCTGAGTAAAATTTGAATTTTATGTCTCTTTTTTGATAGATTTTCAATAAATCCTTCTGCATAATTTAAACATCCTAAAAATTTTTGTATTTGTTCTTTTGATTCTAATTTGTTTGGAAAACTTTCTATCTTTTTAGATATATGGGTTTGTAATTTTATCCCTCTTTTATCTATTGATAATCCAAGAAAATCAATTTCTTGTTTTTCTATTATAGCTTTATTTTTTAAAAGAACAATTCCTTCTTTTTTGCATTCATTTATAAATTTAATTAAATGGTTTCTATGTTCTTCTCTATTATTAGAACATATTAATATATCATCGACATAGACAATTAAGAATTCATTGAATTTTCTAAATATGTTATCCATTCTTATTTGATATATTTGTGGTGCATTTTTTAAATCAAATGGCATAACCATCCATTCATACTTACCTTGAGGTGTACTAAATGCTGTATATTGAATACTATCTTCTTCCATTTTTACTTGCCAAAATCCTGATTTGCAATCAAATTTAGAATAATATTGTTTTCCTTTTGCAAGATTTATTAGTACCTCTTTATTGGGTAAAAAGTATCCGTCAAATTTAGTATATTTGTTTAATTCTTTATAATTTATCACCATTCTAGCTTTTCCTCTTTTTTGTTCAGAATGTTTCATGACCATAAATGCTGGACTACTATGGGGTCCATTACTAGGTCTGATTAATTTTTGATTAAGTAATTCTTTTATCTGAGTTTTAAACTCTTGTGTATCTTGTATGGTATACATCATTGGTTTAACTCTTATAATAACATTTTCTGTTAATTCTATTTTAGCTTTTGGATGATGTGGTTTCCAAAATAATAATGGATTTTCTCCACAAATTTTTTCTAGTTGATCAATGATTTTTTCCATATTTGTTTGTATGTTTGTTTTTAAGGCTTTTTTATACATTATTCTTTTATTTTTTATTTCATTTTGTATAATTGGTTTTTTCTCCCATTTATCACCACGCTGTGTTGGCTGAACTCTGTAAGGTCTAAATTCTCTTGGTATTTTTAGTAAATGTGCACAAGGTGTTTGTAACATTACCATGTAATTATTTTGTTTATAATATTGAAATTGTTGTATAAAGTCATTTCCTAGTAATATATCACATTCTAATTTGTTATAATTATATACTTTATTTACAACTATTTGTTTACTCCCAAGTATTATATCAATTTTATCAGCACTATTAATTATATGAGTACTTTCTCCTGTTACTCCTGTAATTTTTATTTTTCCATTAGTATTCCATGATTTTATTAAGAAGCTTTTGAATATTGTTATATCACTTCCCGTGTCAATTAATGCACATGTTGTTATATTTGTTTCAACGATTGTAACTTGTATATAAACGGCTAATGGAAAACTTATTTGGTTATTCATTTATTCAGCCTTTCTGCATAGTATAGTTTGACCATTATGAGTTATATATAATCATTCACGTTTTATACTATAATCTTCTAGTCCATCTAGAAAGCTCATACCTAATAATACATGAGGATTTGCCATACTACTATCTACATGACATGGTACTAGGAGATTTATTCCTCCTATTTTTATTGGTACTTTTACTTCAAGTTCAGTCATATGTATTTGTCCATCAAAATTTATATATCTATATGGATCGGTTCTATGAGATATTAGTCCTTTATTTCTATTTGAAGCTATATGACATTCACTAGCTCCTGTGTCAATTAATATATTTGATCCTTTTATATGTTCTATTCCATTAAAATATTCACCTTCTATTTTCATATTTCCAGCATTTCTATTAAGTTTTATTTCTTTTATATTACTAGTTTCTCCTAATTGTTTTCTATTAGGTAAACTTGCTGATCTCCTAATTAATCTGCCATCTTCAAATGTTATGTTATTATTAGGGTATTCTTCTTCTCGTAACTCTATGATTTCTGGTTTATTTTTTGTTATAGTAAGTTCATAATTTCTTGGAACTAAACTTATTTGTTTATCTGGTTCTACAGCTTTACCAAAATCTTTACATTCTTTATGAATTTCAATATATGGTTTTTTAGAATAAATGTTTCCATAATTAGAATTAGTAAATGTGTATAATGCCCTGTATTCTATAGTCATAATTTTATCTCCTGGTTCCATTATATCATCTTTATGTAATTTGAAATGTAATCCTAAAACTTCATTAAAATTTCTATCTTTTAATGATATACAATATTTTGGGTAACATGTAAATATTAGTTTCTTATATGCTAGATTTCCTTCTACTGTTCCTAAATGACTGTCTTTTAAATTTATAATTCTTCCATCATGTAAACTTACAGTCAAAGGCGAATCTAATCCTTCTCTAAGCAGGGATTTAAACATTATTTGGATACCTGCTAAGTAAACATATTGAATCTTTTCACTTTGTTTTCTATTAATCTTTGTTAATAATTCTGCAACTGTATTTTTTGTTAAAAAATTTAATTTGTGTGTTCCTTGAGTGGTTCTAACATCTATTGCTCTTTCAATTTTATGATATTCATTTATTGCTACTTTTTCTCTTTTCCATATTCTGTCTAATATTTCCCATTTTCATATTTTCAAATCTAAAGATAATTTTTGTATTTTTCTGAACTTATTATTATCAAAAGTTACTTTTAATTCATAACCTTCTATTCCTTCATATTCTTGCTTATCTATGTTCTTATTTGTTTCTATTTCTTTATTCTGATTCTGATTCATTGCTTTCTGAATCCGTTTCGCTTATATAGACTTCTTGATCATAGTATTCTTCAATATCTGATATTTCACTTAGTTCACTTTCTATTTCTAGATATTCATTTTGTAATATTTTAACTTTCTTTTTGTTACAATCAGGGCTTATATGTCCCATTTCTCCACAATTCCAACATTTGCATTGACTTTTATCTTTCTTATAAGTTTTATTTTTCTGTTTTTTATTTGGATTATATCTTCTTTTGTAATATCTCCTCTTAGATTTTATATATCTTTTTCTGAAGTTTCTGAATTTTTTAAATTTTCTATTTTTAAATTTTCTTTTATTATTATATTTTCTTCTTTCAGGGTTACATCCCCATTGGGTAGGTTTTTTCATATCTTCACAACATATTCTAGTTAATTTTCCTGATTTTTTGAATAATTGTCTTTGTTGACATATATATGATAATCTTTCAAATAAGAATTTTATCCTTGATCCTAATGTTCTAGGTGTTCCAGGGTTATCTCTAATAAATTTTTCAAATTTTATTTTAAAGTATATTCCCCATGAACCTGGTAATTTATTGTAATACATATCTCTATATACTTCTTGGTTTTCATTACTATAGAATTGGACATAATAGTATTCTTTAAATTCACAAGTATATTCTTTAATTTTACACATATCACATATTGTTAAATTTATTAATCTTACTCTTGCATTATCTTTTTCTCTTATTGATTCTGCTTCAGAATTACTTATCCAATTTTCTCCTAAAAATTCATTCGCAATATAATCTACTAATTTTTCTATTCCCTTTCTATCTGATTTTATTAATTCTATCTGTATATTTCTTCTTATTAATGCTTTTGTATCACTACTTATTCCTTCCCACCAATTTCTAACATGTCCTTCAAAAGAGGCTATTAAAAAATTTATCATTCTATCAGTATTTTCCCATGTATCATCTTTATTGTATAAAAAGAATAGTATCATTGAATCTGCCCAAGTTAATAAGGCTTTTTTAGTATCTATTTTACAATCAAGATCCAATTTTGTTCCTCCATGATTAATAGGTTTATCATAATTATTATTTGGTTCAAATCTATCTTTATATTTATTCCCTCTAGGTGGTTGTCTATCTCTGACTCTATCATAATATTGCCGGTGTGGTTTACTATATAAGGGTGCATAACTTTCATCTAGATCTGATAATTCTTGTTTGAAAGTTCCTATTGGAGCAGGGTTAGGTGCTCCTTCAGTATTCATTAAAACTTGGTATTCATTAAAATTTTCTATACTTAATTGGTCAAAATTTTCTATAAGCAAGTCTAACTCTTCATTCATTTTTTGTCTTGTTCTTCTTCAATTTTTTCTTCAGCTTTTAATTTTCCTAAAGTTTTTTCTATAGATTTTTGTAATTCTAATTCTTCATCTAGTATTTTGGTAATATGTTTCTTCTAAATTCATCATCCATACTTCCTGTTTCTATTATAATTTTTTCTTGTTCGAAATGCTTCTTTCCTATTCTAAGTATTTCTTTTTCTATGAGTTTTTTGTCTATTTTCTTATCTTTGCTTTTATTATTTTCTTTAAATTCTCTAATCTCTAGTTTTAGTATATTTATATCATTTCTTACTTCTTTTAATTCATTTTTTACTTCTTGTACATCACTTATTAATGTTTTTATTAATATTTTTAGATCTTCAATATATTCACTTATCGACATTTTATACTCTTGAGTTTTGAATTTTTTGTACCTTAAATAGTCTGTCATACATATCATCTATTTTTATTTCTAACTTTTTGATTCTTTCTTCTATTGATATGATTTTTTCATTTTCATTTTTTCTTATTTTTTCATTTAACCTATCTATTTTTTCTATAATTATTCCAATTTTATCTTGATTAATTAATTCTCCTGATTTTCTTTGGAATTCTGAGCTTAATGGTTGAAACATAGTTGTATTAGCTCCTTTTATTTGATAAGATCCAACTGGAAGTCTTATATTTTCTATTATTTGTTTTTCAAATTTTATTTCTGGAAATTCTGTCATTAATTTCTTCCTTTAATATGTTCGATTTCTAAAATAAGTTCTGTTTCATATTTTGCTTCTTTATAATTCATTATTTGATATTCACAATATTCTTCTATTGATCCAATCATTGATTTTCTATGATATATTCTATAATATTTTAGATAGTCTTTCAATGTGTTTGTTTTATCATATTTTTCTTTTCTAGTTTTTTCTTTATCTTCTAAAATCGTTTGAATTTTTGGTAATTGTTTTAAAATTCTATCAAAATATTCTCTCTTTTTATCCAATAATCTTAATCTTAATTTTTCTTGCCGTTTTATATTTCTTTCTTCTCTTATTTGGTCCATTAAATTTCTTCTTTGTTCTACTATTAAATCTAATTTTTCATTTGTTTCTATGTCTAGATATCTAATTAATTGAGGATCTGCTCTATGATAATCCATTTCTATAATCTTTATATAACTCTTCTAGTATATCTTTGTGGATTAAATCTAATATTTCGTTTATGATAAAATCTTCTTTTATTATATCGAAATTTATTAGATCATATATTTCTCTTCTTATATCTTTGTCTAAATCTTTTAAAGTTCTCAAGATTTCTATTTTATAATTATCGGATAGTATTAATGTATGCATTATAAATCTTGATGTATATATTATATATTTATTTTTAATTTTTGTCATATAATATTTATCTTTTAGATCTGCCATATGACTCTGATACCAAAGTGAGGGTGCTACTATGAGCGAACAAAAATCAAATAAAATCATAAACACAATTAATAAAATTTCAAGGATTAGGTTGTAACTTTTCTAAATCTTAATGGGTTTAGTTGAAATATGATATATAAGGATATTTGTGGTATTTTATAGTGATTAAGGCTATTTTTAAAAGATATAAAATTGTTAGGATATTTTCAAAAATTGGTAAAATTTTTAGGGTATTTTCATGTATTTCCTCGAACTGGAGTGAAGCGATAGGTCTCACGGTGACGTCATCAGAACGACGCCGTTTTGGTCGAAATGAGGCACAGTTCGAAAACTTTCCCTCTTTTTATTTCACTATCACTATAATATATAAGATTCACTTCTAAAATTACTATTCCTAAGGACGAAATGCGACTTTCCTTTTCCAACCACATACGCTTTCTCTTCTGTTCTCTCTCTCTGCTGCTGCTTATTACCGCGTTGACGTCCTCGCCTCTTCATCTATCGCCTAGAATCTTCCTCCATTTCCTCTCTCTCGTTATCGTCTTCTGCTCAGCTCTTCGTCCCCGTTCTCACCCACAAAATCGAGCTTCTCTTCGTTTCTTTCTTTATCTATTATAACTTCCCAACATAAGTTTTGTCGGAACCGGCTACATTTCTCACAAGTCAGTCTACGACGACGTTTTCTAGGGTCCACTGAAGTTCGGGGACTATGCTGAGATTTTTGGTGGCTTCCACTTAGCTCGATCTTCTTCCATTCCGATTTTGGATCTTCCTGTGATTGATGAGGAGGCAGGGTTTCGTTTTGATATTCAGAGGCCAAACTGAATGGGTTTGGAGAGTCCAGACGGTGGCCAAAATCGATGGTAAAATATGGATTATAGTATCTTTATGCTTTGTTATTATTTCTGTATTTTTTTTTTCCTTTTATATTTTATGGTTCTTAAATGTTGGAAAACCCCTACTTGATTTATCCTGATAATCCTGTGATTGATGAGGAGGCAGGGTTTCGTTTTGATATTCAGAGGCCAAACTGAATGGGTTTGGAGAGTCCAGGCGGTTGCCAAAATCGATGGTAAAATATGGATTATAGTATCTTTATGCTTTGTTATTATTTCTTTATTTTTTTTTTCCTTTTATATTTTATAGTTCTTAAATGTTGGAAAACCCCTACTTGATTTATCCTGATAAATATTAAATCATGAGAGTCAAGATATTTGACATTCAGATTAAGAAAATAGAGAATGAGATTGTTGGGCCATTTGAAATCTTTATGTAGGTTCTTAGATTTAATTGAACTTGTGATCAAGAAATTGATTATTTTTGTTATTTATCCTGGTCTGAATATCGTTTCAGGTTGGATTATGAATAGTGACTTCTAGAGTAAATTCCCAAATTAAAATATCAGTAAAATTGATAAGTGCATTTTATACACTTATTTCTATCATAAAAGTAGGATTTTATATGTTTGTTTTAGAATATTCGCTATTTATTTTGTGTTATTTGTTTACATTTCAGAAATAATCCCAAAGTCGAGAAAACAAAGGAATTGAAGCTAAAATTGAGCAATTGGATGTAAAAGGGGTCAAAGTGAGCAATTCAAGAATTGATGCAGTCAATCAAATAGCTAATTTGAAGAAAAAATCGAATTTGGAAGAAATCAGAAGTTCAGGGGTTAAATTACAACAATCAGAAGTTGGAGGACTTGCTGTGCAATTAAAAGACAGGGACCAAGTTGCAGAATTTAAAAGATAAAAATTACAGCCGGAATTACAACCGTGCTGTCGCACGGTTGAAAAATTCGGCGACTGAAGTTTACCTGCAGAGTCATGCGACCGCGTGTTTTTGAACCGTGCGGCCGCACGGTAGTCCCGACTGGGCCGCAGCTGGGCTTTTTGCACGGAATTCAGCAATTTTCTCCTCCATTAACGTAATTCTCGGGGAAATCTATAAATACCAGACCTAAGGCACGGAATTAGAGGTTCCCAATCTTCATAATTCATGCCAAAACGCTGTCGAAGTGCAGAGGGATCTAAACCACGCCAAGATCAAGATTGAAGATACAATTGCAAGGAGATAAATTGGGTTACATCTTTTCATATCTCTTGTTATTTATTTTCTATTATGTTTCTAGGCTAGGTTAATTTTGTTGGAATTGTGATGAAGTTTTGATTTCTTAATTCCATATTTTAATCTATTATTTAATTTATGCAATTCATGATTTTGAGCAATTGATTTATACTTTTCTTTATCATGCAATTACTTGATCACTAGTTGTATGATTTTAGGTAATGATTTCTTAAGTTCGAAAGATTGAGATTTCATTAGACTTGTGTCAATTGCCACAAAGTCCGATAGGGGATAGAAATATACCCCTATGCTTTGTGTTATCTGCTATAGTATTCACAAAACTTGTAATGCTTTTCTATACATTTAGATTCGTCATAGAAATATAGTCGGATTGTGTATAGAAATAGGTGTTGATTCTTGTCCGAAAGGGAGTCTTGACAATATTAGGAATATGGATTTTCAAAACCCGTGAATTGTATTTAAATAATTGGTTAAGATATGGATGATAGAGTCAAAATGGATTCATAATTCTAACGCATTTATTTTCATTCGTTTAAAATTAAATTTGTCAATTTTTTAGTTTAATCTTCATTTTAATTTTCAAAATCAAAATTTTCAAACACAAACAATTTCTAGTTCCGGTTAAGGTAGTAGTCTAAAAATACGATTTAAAACAATCTCTGTGGGATCGATACTTGGACTTACGTCCACTTTATTACTTGCGCAACCCGTGCACTTGCGGAGCGTCGTCAAAAATCTTTCTATGCGTAATTAACTGTATACCAAACTGATGTGGTTTATCAATATTCTATAAGCATTTAACTATTATTGTTGATGTGCGAGATTAGCTATGACATTTAAGGTATGATCCAGCATTCTGTTTTTATTATCATAATAGTATCTAATTGTTCATAGACCTAAAGGCAACTGAGTATTAGTTTGTGTTCTATTGATGATGTCATATCGATTCTTGCATTGGTTAAAGCTTTGAAAGTATAGATTGTGTGTTTGACACAACTTACCTATTGAAATCTCTAGGTGTAAAATTTTGTAGCTAACAAACTTCAATTTATGATGCAGATACTATTCGATGTATGGACATGTCAAGGGATTAGATTAGGAGATTAAGAAATGAGCTGAATCTGTCAAAGGAGCAAAGACTGAATCATGGCAGGTTTGTGATTATTCTTCTTCTAATTTTTCAATAGTTAACTAAAGATTGTGAGGAACGATATCCAAAGTAAATATTTGTCATTGCTTCGTTGTGATAAGAAATGAATTTTGAATAATGAGGCTCAAACAGTCAGTTTCGAAATGGCAAGTCTTACCTTATAATGAGTTTGAATAATTTAGTCTTCTAACCTACTAATTTAACATTTAAACACATGTAGTCTAACCATGAGTGCTCTTGTCAGGTTACACAGGCTGCTCTTTCAAGAGAAAGTTGTATATTGACATAAGTTTTTTAGAGCATGTGTTTTAGCAAGTCCAGTGGTCATTGGTCCTTACTCAGATTTAATCTTTTTACATATATAATGGTAATCACTGCTCTAATCTGCAATCAATGTCCTAACTCACCAGCCACTCTGAAGCTGCACGATTGTTTAGCGAAATTCCAATCAGCCAAGCCTTCACTTGGTGTTTTCTTTGCAACAGTTGCTCCACGCCTGCAGCCTAGATTTTATTCTATCTCGTCATTCCCCAAGTGAGTTCTTCTTCCTCTTATATTTTATAGAGACGTAAACTTGAAGTTGAGCTGCAGATTGTTGCTCTATTCTTTTATCATTCTACCTAAACGTGCTAGAAGAGGTTTGCTTTGCAGATTGCCCATCCAGAATGCATGTAACTTGTGCATTAATTACGAGAAAACACCTGCAGGACGAATTCACGTGTTTGTTTCATGTGTTTACTTTGCTATGAACTTAAATTGAACTATACCTAGGGATATTTTTAATAAAGAACAATTTTTATTTGTTTGATCTATAGTTTGAACTTTTAAATTTTTCCTTATTTGGAAAATTTGTTTTTTATCTTATTTTCTTTAAACATTTTGTAAAATCTTATTTCATATTTTTTTTTCCAACTTTGTTACTCTGCTACTTATAATATAGGCAAGTCTTCTTTTTTAAGAATTTCTTTTTTATTTTTTCTCATTTCTTTAAACATTTTGTAAGATTTTATTTATTATTTTTATCTTTTCCTATTTTTTCCCTAAATTTTTACTCATTCACTTCAATTAAATATACTTCTTTATATTTTCTTCATGTTTTTTCGCATAACGCATTTAATCATCTCACTGTTGAAACACATTTTTAGGAGTTTTATGGAAAAACTTAGTGGTGGAAGATTTGTGGGACTTTTTAAGTAATTTGATTTGATGTTGTTTGATATGGGAGACTGAGAACATACTACACCGGAATTGGAAGCGGAAAAAGATTTGATTGCAACACATCAACAAATTGTGAAAACATTAGGAAAGAATAGGAATTTGACGGATGATACTCAAAAAATATTTACAAATCTAAATTTGAAATTTTATATGTTTTGATTGGGTATACTTCTTTCAGTTTTTCCATGGAGGATAAGTTTCAAATTTTCTTTTCTCTATAGCTTTTCTTTTTCCTCCCATGTCTACATAAAGAAATATCTCATTTTAGGAGGAATATAGTGCAATTAAATATGCGAACTTGCTTTCTTCCTCCATTGAGGATGGGGAGGTATGTGCATATTTGCATAAACAATGTAGATTGTCTTTTAAAATATTATGATTTGGTTATGCAGAGGGAAAAAATAAGTGATGGATGAGACTGGTCTAGGTCTTTCTGTCAAGAAGGATGATAACTTTGGAGAGTGGTATTCTAAGGTATGCCTTCTTTCTATTTCTCGCTGGTTTTTTAAATGTTGTCATATGTTGAGGTTGCATGTGTATTTGTTGTGTTTATTCATGGATATATATTATTTTGATAAATGTTCTTCCATTAATTTTTATTCAATTGTTTTCCATTTAAAATAAAATTCTAAATACAAATTCATTAGGAACCTTAGACTTATTTTATTTTGGAGTCCAGCAAGGAAAACATTGATTTTTTCCTTGTTATACATTTGTTTTGAAGGGAAAACATGGAGATGAAGTGTACAAACCTAATAATTGAGGAACTTTGCAATTCTTGTGTTTTCTCCCAATTTTTTTTGGTATTCACCAACTCTTATTGCAATTTAAATTGACATTTATGTTACAATGTTCACTGTTAACCTTAGTTAGTTGAATGCCAATTCATCTTATCTTGTTCATTTTCTAAAAGTACATTAATACAATATTTTGTTCTTGTAAACTATCTGTGATTTGAATTGATTCCCAATCTCCTCTCCCGTTTTGGTCTCATAAGTTCCAGACTGGAATTGTTTTGGTCCAGCAGGCAGTAGGCTTGGTCACCTTTTCTCTCCTTTATTATATAGGTTGTTAATGGTGAAATGATTGAGTAATATGACATATCTTCTTGTCACATCTTTTATTCTTTACGGAATTTTTTAAAATTGGTTTGATTTTGGTTGGGTTGCGTGGAATCTTTAGGGTATAGGAAGATTTTTTGTAGATTTGTGTGAAATTTGAATGGGTTCATGAATTGGTGTTCGAGTAGTCCCAGTAAGATTGAATTGGACTTAGAATTATTGTTTACTCAAGGAGAGTAATGTAGAAGTAATTGTGGTAATAAATTGTTTGTTGCAGTAAAGAGGAAAAGGTAGAAAATCATGATCCACCGAAATACTAAGAAAGAGTAATATAGAAGTAATTATGGTGATAAATTGTTTGTTTATGTTTTACTGTAAAAAAAAAACCAGGTTTTAAAGTGCACCTTGTATGAATTAGCAATTTTTATCCTCTTATCATGTTCTTGATCCAATGTGGAGACAAGTTATGTTTGCAAGTTCTTTAATAATTTCTCATCACTGGCCAGAACTCATTTTATAGTGAACATCATCTCCCCCCCCCCCAACCAAAATGGTGCTTAATTTGTTCTCTTCTTTTTATGTTGATTATTGTTTACAATTTTTTTTATTCATTCCAATTTTAGGTCCTACTTGCAGTGATTTTGGGCCCATTGATGTGATCCCGGGAGGGGGTCACAACGAACACGCGGAATTAAACAAATTAAAGATAGGAAAGATCCAGATTCAGTCAAGAACACAAGATCACAATAAATAAAAATACTGGAATAAATAAAATTGACGATAGGACCTGGACCCAACAATCACGACGCAATAAATTGACGATGCGGATTGAAGAACCGAGGTTTTCGAAACGCCACAAGGGATGCCAAACTCCTTGATAAGTTTCTGATTGGAACACCACAAACATTCAAGAAAATATTTGATAAGTTCTAGGAATTGTTCTTCAAGAACAAGAAAAATGAATCCTCCTTTTCGAGAGAGAAAATTCTCACATTCATTCAATAATGTCAAAGTTGTTGTTTCATAATGAAAAACCAAGCAATATAATGTAGAAACTGACCTAACTAGGGTTTGCCACTAATTTGGGCCCAAAACATAAACGTAATTAATAAAAACGGAATTAAATTAACAAAACGCGAATTTTGGAAAATTAGGTGTTACGGCCGTAAAAATGTCACTTACGGCCGTAAGTGACTTTCTGTTAGTGAGTTACGGCCGTAACAAGAGTTCTCACGACCGTAAGTATCAATTTTGCTGAATTGCTCAATTCCACCAGAGAAGGAGTTACGGCCGTGAACTGTAGTCTTACGGCCGTAAGTAATAAAATCCTGGAATTCTTGCTTTTGACCCGAGGGAATGTTACGACCGTGAACAACAGACTTTACGGCCGTGAATGTGTCATTGGCCTCCAAACTTTGCCCCTTTGATTTGGCTCGACCCCTTTGTCTTCTCGGCTCGCTTCCAACATGAAACTTGTGCCGTTTCCTGCGTAGATCACGTCACATTGCCCATAGGTCGACTTCTCCTTTGGTCTCCTACTTCGGATCACATCATCCCCCCTTTCTTGGAAAGGATTCGACCTCGAATCCGTATATGGCCTCTCCTTTATGTATCTCTTTCTTTCGTTGGTTCGAGTGACCTGTTCCTGTTTTGTGCAATGCATCATCCTTTGGGGTTGTCCTGTCCGGAAATTAATTTTCCTTTTGGCCTTAGTTTTGTAATTTGATTGTAGTACCTGCAAAACAGAATTAGCCAAACTAGGGAGGGATGTGTTAGCAAATGCAAGTAAACTCATTTTTGTGGGTGACTCTCTTCTCTTTTTCTTTTCTCTCTTGAGCTCACCTTTTTCTGAGGTCGTGGCCTCAACTCTCTTGTTTTCAATTTTCACACCCTCTCCTTTTTCTGAGGTCGTGGCCTCAACGCTCGTATTTTTCCCCTTAAACTCGTTCTTTATTTTCAATTGGTCATCTTGGACCTCTTTAGGCATTAGCGGAGCAAGTGTGATCATTTTTCCACCCTTCACGAAAGAATATCTATTTTTGAACCCATCATGGACCACTATCCTATCATGTTGCCATGACCTTCCCAATAAAATATGCCCAACATGCATAGGGACCACATCACACACCACCTCATCTCTATAACCCCCAATGGTGAATTTAATATTAACCTGCTTGTTCACCTTAAGTTCTCCCGATTCGGTTAACCACTGTAATTTATAGGGGTTGGGGTGTTTCACCTTAGGCAAGCCCAACTTCTCCACCAATAATGTGCTAACCACATTAGTACAACTTCCCCCATCAATTATCATCCCACAAACCTTTTTCCCCACCAAACACCTAGTGTGGAAAAGATTATCCCGCTGTTCATCAATTTCAACCATCTTAGTTCGAGAATTTAGGACACGTCTATTCACAAGGGACCCTTTCACCGCATAAGTTAACCCCTCTTCATCGCTACTACTAGCCCCAACATCCACTAGCTTAGGCATTCCCTTAAATTCATCCTCAGAACTAATTTCACATTTATCACGCAAGAGCATTACTTTCTTATTTGGACACTGCGATGCTATATGGCCGGACCCCAAACACTTAAAGCACTTAATATTTCTATCCCTAGGAGGTTGAGAATCAGGAATTTTTTTACCTTTAGTTGTAAATTCCTCCTTTCCCTTCGGGACGTGTTCATCATTGTGATCCTTCCTCGGTTGTGATGTAGGATAAGTTCCCGGTGATTGTTTAGATGTCCCCTTTCGCCTTAATTGCCTTTCCACCTTCATTGCCATGTGCACCATGTCTTCCAGTTCCACATAATGTTGTAACTCAACGATGTTTGCAATATCTCTGTTCAGCCCACTCAAAAATCTAGCCATTGTAGCTTCCCGATCCTCCACCACGTTGGCCCTAATCATGGCTACCTCCATGTCTCTATGATACTCCTCAACACTCCTAGAACCTTGCATGAGCCCCTGCAACCTTTGATAAATATCCCTATGATAATGGTTTGGGACAAACATCTTCCTCATGATGACTTTCATCTCACGCCACGTATCCACCGGCCCTTCACCATTCCTCCTTCGATCCTTCACCAACTGATCCCACCAATTAATCGCATAGTCAGTGAACTCAACGACCGTTAACTTCACCTTCTTTCCTTCAGAATAATTGTGGCAATCAAACATCAATTCTACCTTCTTCTCCCAATCTAGGTAAGCCTCCGGATCACTCCTGTAACGACCCGTGTCCCACTTAACGGGCTGTCCCGACCGTTAGATGACGGCGTACTGTCCCCACCGTACCAACACGAGTCTTTTCAGCATGCTTTGTCCTCACTCGTACACTCCCTGAGAAAACTTCCCAGGAGGTCACCCATCCCAGAATTGCTCCAAGCCAAGCACGCTTAACTTTGGAGTTTCTAACGATGGACTTCCGGAAAAGAAGGTGCACCTTGGTGGTATGAGTAGTACCTATCAATTCTCTTAAGCTTTCTTAGTCGGGGTATTACAATCACCCCCTGTTAGACTCGCGACGTCCTCGTCGTGCTTAACCCATCTGAGGATCTGTTGCCAGGCGTTGGGATTCTAGAGGTGGCTCCCGCCATATGGCGTAGCACTTAGTTCCCGATTTCCGGCTGGCGGCCGCTCTGATACCATTTGTAACGACCCGTGTCCCACTTAACGGGCTGTCTCGACCGTTAGATGACGGCGTACTGTCCCCACCGTACCAACACGAGTCTTTTCAGCATGCTTTGTCCTCACTCGCACGCTCCCTGAGAAAACTTCCCAGGAGGTCACCCATCCCAGAATTGCTCCAAGCCAAGCACGCTTAACTTTGGAGTTTCTAACGATGGACTTCCGGAAAAGAAGGTGCACCTTGGTGGTATGAGTAGTACCTATCAATTCTCTTAAGCTTTCTTAGTCGGGGTGTTACAACTCCTCCCATGAAAAGGTGGAATAGACATTTTTATTTTACCTAGATTATCATCTATCTCAACCCGATCACCATGATCTCTTCTATTATTCGCCCTTTTATCCCTATCTCCTCTACCACTTCTCCTCCTTACACTAGCCACAGGTGATTGGACACTACTTCCTTCACTTGCAAACTCTTCATCATCAAACCCGTATCCATCCCTTGGATTATGCCTCCCCCTAGAATCTCTCCGGTCTTCCCTCCTAGCTCTAGGTCTCGCATGAGTTTGTTCCCTACGCAACTTGTTAATAGTTTCCTCCTGCCTATCCATCCTAGTCATCAACCTCTCAAATTGCTCATGTAAAGTCTCCATCACACCTACAACATTATTATTCACCCTATTCATACCTTCAGGTCGTTTGTTGTGGCTCGTTGATGAGGCTGCTGGCTCCCTTCTGTAAATTCCCTGGTTGTCCCCAACTGATGAAGATGATGAATCCCGTCTGCTAGACATTATTAGTCTTCACAGAAATAAGTATAAAATTCCTCACAAAAATATATCGCTCGTGTATCACTCAAAAATAATCCCCCTTCCAAGCGCTTCAAAAACAATTCCAAAACTCAATCAAGGGTAGGACACGATAGTCACCAGTAAGAACAAGAAAACTTGAAAATTGAGACAAATTCGGAATATTCGGGGATAAATATGAAATTTTCGGACTTTTTTTTTTTTTGAATCCGAAATTCAACTACAAGTGCAACGTAACAAACGGAATTGAATTTGGATAAGAATTGACTAAAAGAAACAAGATTGAATTTTTTGTGGAATTTTATATGAATCAAACAAAGGAAAAAGTTACTGGCACGAAGAACACGAAAATCAAGAACTGAATCTAGATCCAAGCTCTGATACCAGATGATGTGATCCCGGGAGGGGGTCACAACGAACACGCGGAATTAAACAAAATAAAGATAGGAAAGATCCAGATTCAGTCAAGAACACAAGATCACAATAAATAAAAATACGGGAATAAATAAAATTGACGATAGGACTTGGACCCAACAATCACGACGCAATAAATTGACGATGCGGATTGAAGAACCGAGGTTTTCGAAACGCCACAAGGGATGCCAAACTCCTTGATAAGTTTCTGATTGGAACGCCACAAACATTCAAGAAAATATTTGATAAGTTCTAGGAATTGTTCTTCAAGAACAAGAAAAAGGAATCCTCCTTTTCGAGAGAGAAAATTCTCACATTCATTCAATAATGTCAAAGTTGTTGTTTCATAATGAAAAACCAAGCAATATAATGTAGAAACTGACCTAACTAGGGTTTGCCACTAATTTGGGCCCAAAACATAAACGTAATTAATAAAAACGGAATTAAATTAACAAAACGCGAATTCTAGAAAATTAGGTGTTACGGCCGTAAAAATGTCACTTACGGCCGTAAGTGACTTTCTGTTAGTGAGTTACGGCCGTAACAAGAGTTCTCATGGCCGTAAGTATCAATTTTGCTGAATTGCTCAATTCCACCAGAGAAGGAGTTACGGCCGTGAACTGTAGTCTTACGGCCGTAAGTAATAAAATCCTGGAATTCTTGCTTTTGACCCGAGGGAATGTTACGGCCGTGAACAACAGACTTTACGGCCGTGAATGTGTCATTGGCCTCCAAACTTTGCCCCTTTGATTTGGCTCGACCCCTTTGTCTTCTCGGCTCGCTTCCAACATGAAACTTGTGCCGTTTCCTGCGTAGATCACTGTCACATTGCCCATAGGTCGACTTCTCCTTTGATCTCCTACTTCGGATCACATCACCCATTATGGTAGATATTTGTTTCATCTCTGGAAGTGTATAAACGCTTATCAATTGAAGGTACAGAAGATTCTTACAATGGAAGATATGATTCTGATAGTGCAGAGAAAAATATCGAGTCCTTTGTCATCCAAGTTAAATATTTAATCTGTGGTTTTAGTTTTATCTAATGTTCTTTACGAAGTGCAGCCCGATTTCATCTTCATCGACCATGACATGAGCCATACTATTTTTACTATTATAGTCAAAACTATCCAACATGATTTGGTGACCCTAATCTAAGAAACGACATATGATGACAAAGAAAATAATCTAAAATATATGGGCCAGCTGGATCTCGTGTGAAACAAAAATTTGTGGATTAACCCAAAACAATTTCCCCCCTCTTCCCAAAGTGTATTATATCTCCAAGCACTCGTCCCCATTGAGCAAATATTTTAATTCTCAAGTCAATTTTATTTTTTTCAAGCACAAAATGTCAACACAAACTACAAATCATGGAATTACTTTCTACAGGATGGTGAAAAATTATTTGTTTTACTTTAAATTGCAGGTTGTCAGCTTGGCATGTTGTGTCTTTTTTCTTTGTTGCACCATTTGTCTGTAACATTATTTTCATGAGTACCTCAAGTAACTCTAAAAAGTCCATTTTCTAGAAAGATTGAGAAATGGCGTGAAGAGGAAATTTTGGGATGGAGGGAGTACTAAATTATAAATCACATCATACGTATAGTTTTTTTTTTATAAATAATCTTATTTTTAGTTATTTAGTACATCTAAAAATTGGAGCTATTTTTTATAGCGTATTATTAAATATTTTTATAGATAATTACATTTAATACGTAATTAATTTCTTATAATAATTGTGATATTTTATTGGTCTTAATTTTATGAATAAATATTTGGTTCAGTCATACAGATCTAATGTCAAATTCTCAATTAAAATGATATTTAAAATTTATACACATTCGTATTTTTATAAATCACGTTGTATTGAAATTTTTATAACTAAATCCTATTTTTTAAGTTATTTATTACATATGCATATTAAAGTTCTTTCCTATATTGCATTATTTATCAAAATTATTTCAATGACAATTACATTTAATTCTTAATTAATTTTTTATTTCAAAAAGTCTTATATCACATTTTTTAACATTAACGGTTAACAAATTTATCTATATTGTTTGAAATGATATAGTTATTAATGGTTTTTGTCCTAACTGTTAATTTTAAAAGTTCAAAAAGTAATTAACCATACCAAGATATTCTTTGCTATATTTTAATTCAAATTTTATGATTATTTTTCACAATAATATATAAATTGTCTCTCAATTTACTTAACTAAAAATTGAGATGATCAATACTAAATTATAATTTCAATCAAAAAATAATTCCGTTGTATAAATATTGAAAACCTAAAATATCATAAATTTAATGCAGTATCTTTGTCAACCTCGCAATTTATTATTATTATTATTATTATTATTATTATTATTATTATTATTATTATTATTATTATTATTATTATTATTATAAATGGTCAAAATATTGAATTTTATCTTTTATATGCATGATCTCTATTATTAACCTTTTCATCTATTGTTTGAATGTTCAGAGTATATTACTGGAGATCCTACATTTAAATGTTCATTTTGCAAGGTGAATTTTTGGTTCGAGGAGATAGTGAATAATCGTTACAGAACTTGACGATCATATTCTATAAGGTCAAATTTTATCTGACAGTAATGCAGGACACAAGTTCTTTATTCCAAGGATATTGTTGAGCCATTCGAATTTTAGGATGCTTATTAGATTTAAAAAAATAATAATAATTTTCATTGATGGTATCATATGCCATGACTATCAATAAGAGTCGGGCACAATCATTTTCGCATGTATGACTTCTCCCTAAAAGGTTGATGTTTATACATGAAACTAATAAACGATGAACTTATATCTTATTTGTGAATGTTATTTATTTTGTTTAAGGATTCATTTAATTTTGAATATGATTATTTTTATTTAGATGTTTCTTCCCGTGCATCGCACGGGATGATTCACTAGTTTTAATAAAGGAACTTAGCATATATGCAACATGATGGCATAATGAGAACCTCAAAAACTAAAGAAATTTCAGGAATCAAAATAATAACATAAACCCTGTCAATAAAATGTAATCGAAAGTATTGAAAGGAATATATAAACCTTATATAAGATAGTAATGCAGTGAAGTCCTAAGAATATGATCAGCAGCCGCATTAGATATAATATCATTTAACAAAAGTTACAAGGCCAATAATTCAGTTACCTCCTTTCATATCTTTTGTTATTGGCCTTGTAACTTTTGTAATCTAAGTTCCTTTATATCTAATGCGGCTGCTGATCATATTCTTAGGACTTCACTGCATTACTATCTTATATAAGGTTTATATATTCCTTTCAATACTTTCGATTACATTTTATTGACAGGGTTTATGTTATTATTTTGATTCCTGAAATTTCTTTAGTTTTTGAGGTTCTCATTATGCCATCATGTTGCATATATGCTAAGTTCCTTTATTAAAACTAGTGAATCATCCCGTGCGATGCACGGGAAGAAACATCTAAATAAAAATAATCATATTCAAAATTAAATGAATCCTTAAACAAAATAAATAACATTCACAAATAAGATATAAGTTCATCGTTTATTAGTTTCATGTATAAACATCAACCTTTTAGGGAGAAGTCATACATGCGAAAATGATTGTGCCCGACTCTTATTGATAGTCATGGCATATGATACCATCAATGAAAATTATTATTATTTTTTTAAATCTAATAAGCATCCTAAAATTCGAATGGCTCAACAATATCCTTGGAATAAAGAACTTGTGTCCTGCATTACTGTCAGATAAAATTTGACCTTATAGAATATGTTCGTCAAGTTCTGTAACGATTATTCACTATCTCCTCGAACCAAAAATTCACCTTGCAAAATGAACATTTAAATGTAGGATCTCCAGTAATATACTCTGAACATTCAAACAATAGATGAAAAGGTTAATAATAGAGATCATGCATATAAAAGATAAAATTCAATATTTTGACCATTTATAATAATAATAATAATAATAATAATAATAATAATAATAATAAATTGCGAGGTTGACAAAGATACTGCATTAAATTTATGATATTTTAGGTTTTCAATATTTATACAACGGAATTATTTTTTGATTGAAATTATAATTTAGTATTGATCATCTCAATTTTTAGTTAAGTAAATTGAGAGACAATTTATATATTATTGTGAAAAATAATCATAAAATTTGAATTAAAATATAGCAAAAAATATCTTGGTATGGTTAATTACTTTTTGAACTTTTAAAATTAACAGTTAGGACAAAAACCATTAATAACTATATCATTTCAAACAATATAGATAAATTTGTTAACCGTTAATGTTAAAAAATGTGATATAAGACTTTTTGAAATAAAAAATTAATTAAGAATTAAATGTAATTGTCATTGAAATAATTTTGATAAATAATGCAATATAGGAAAGAACTTTAATATGCATATGTAATAAATAACTTAAAAAATAGGATTTAGTTATAAAAATCTCAATACAACGTGATTTATAAAAATACGAATGTGTATAAATTTTAAATATCATTTTAATTGAGAATTTGACATTAGATCTGTATGACTGAACCAAATATTTATTCATAAAATTAAGACCAATAAAATATCACAATTATTATAAGAAATTAATTACGTATTAAATGTAATTATCTATAAAAATATTTAATAATACGCTATAAAAAATAGCTCCAATTTTTAGATGTACTAAATAACTAAAAATAAGATTATTTATAAAAAAAAACTATACGTATGATGTGATTTATAATTTAGTACTCCCTCCATCCCATAAAGATAGTCCTCTACTCATTTTCACACAGATTAAGGACAAAAAGGAATATAAAATATTAATTTCACTCTTAAAAAATAAAGTAGACTATCTTTTTTAGACGGACAAAAAAAAAATAGTGGACTATCTTTGTAGAATTGAGAGAGTATTATCTAGTAATAAAATTTTAACATAATTTTTAACTGATATTTTACTTTGGATTTCTATAACTGAACACAAATTTTTATTTGTAACATTGAAAACATTAGAAGAACACATTTTTTTTTATGAAAAGAGAGATTTTGATACAAAAAAGTCAAATATAAATAAGTAAAACCAAACAAATTATCGTTCTTATATCACAAAAAATAAAAAACAACTTCTCGGTAAAAGCAAATTTAAAAAAATAATAATAATTCTAGTTTCTTGTTTTTATTATTTTTTATACAATGTGATAAACAATTTCATCAAATATATATACTGACCCATGAATAATATGTTTTTTCTTCACTCAACGGCCAAAACCATTAACATATCTATCCAACCCAAAGCTATTCTAAATAGCCCAACATTAGTTAACACATTACAACCTCAACAGAGAAATCTAGAACATAATATAAATAGACTATTAGCAAATCCTCTTATTAGTCCAAAATAATTTTACATTCTATATTGTTTTCGAAACTTTCTCTACAATATTATTGTTTTAATATTTTTTTCTTTTTTGTCAAAAACTCAAATCTATGTTCAACGACTCAAAATATCACAAGTCTTGAAGAAAAGAGTAGTGCCAATCCTTTTTACTTTTTCAAAAAATAATTTACGATTTTTTATTTTCAACTGGTTTGTAATATTAATAACTAATAAGCATTACCACCGCACCACAAATTTTGAATCATAAAACGTGATAAATATAAGGTGGAGTGGAGGGGCCATATTAAACAGTACACATTTTTTCAAAGAAATAACCATTTAATTGAATCTTTTATTATTGTGTATATCTTCATAATAATTATATATAACAGAAATGAAAGAGATTGTATATCGAGAAATGGAAAAAAAAAAGGATATAGAAAACAAAAATGAATAAACAAATTTTGAAAAACGGGAAAAAAATCAAACAAATTCTGAAAAAGCGAAAAAGGGAAAAAAAAAACTGACTTTCAAGTGTAATTAGGCGACGGGAAATAAAAGCCATATAAACACAATAAATATTGAAGAATGTGAGTAGGCGTCAGCGATTTTGAAAATAGTAAATAAATATTGAATGCCCAACTATTTTTGAAATTTGTTTTGAAGTTGATTATTGGATGAGATATATGAGTAGTGTGAACATGATAAATATTGAAGTCCCCAAAAATTGAAAAAAAAAAATAATAATAAAATTTGCATATAGTACAAGAGTTTTGGAGGGAAATAGTGAAGTTGACTGGGGTTGACTCAGCTACTTTTATATATTACTAGTGAATCATCCCGTGCGATGCACGGGAAGAAACTTCTAAATAAAAATAATCCTATTCGAAATTAAATGAATTCTTAAACAAAATAAATAACATTTACAAATAAGAGATAAGTTCATCATTTATTAGTTTCATGTATAAACATCAACCTTTTAGGGAGAAGTCATACATGCGAAAATGATTGTATCTGACTCTTATCGATAGTCATGACATATGACACCATCAATGAAAAAAAAAATTAAATCTAATAAGTATCCTAAAATTCGAATGGCTCAACGATATCCTTAGAATAAAGAACTTGTATCCTGCATTACTGTCAGATAGAATTTGACCTTATAGAATATGATCTTCAAGTTTTGTAACGATTATTCACCATCTCCTCGAACCAAAAATTCGCCTTGCAAAATTAACACTTAAATGTAGGATCTCCAGTATTCATATACTCTGAACATTCAAACAATAGATGAAAAAATTAATAATAGAGACCATGCATATAAAAGATAAAATTCAATATTTTGACCATTGACAATGAAAAATAACATGTATAATAATAATAATAATAATAATAATAATAATAATAATAATAATAATAATAATAATAATTTGCGAGGTTGACAAAGATATTGCATCAAATTTATGATATTTTAGGTTTTCAATATTTATAAAACGTAATTATTTTCTGATTGAAATTATAGTTTTCAATATTATTGTTTTAATATTTTTTCTTTTTTGTTAGAAATCCAAATCTATATTCAATGACTCAAAATATCACAGGTCTTGAAGAAAAGAGTAGTGTCAATCCTTTTTACTTTTTCAAAAAATAATTTATTATTTTTTATTTTCAACTGGTTTGTAATATTAATAACTAATAAGCATTACCACCGCACCATAAATTTTGAATCATAAAACGTGATAAATAGAAGGTGGAGTGGAGCGGTCATGTTAAACAATATACATTTTTTCAAAGAAATAACCCTTTGATTGAATCTTTTATTATTGTGTATATCTTCATAATAATTATATATAACAGAAATGAAAGAGGTTGTATATAGGGAAATGGAAAAAAAAAAGATATAGAAAACAAAAATGAATCAACAAATTTTGAAAAGGGGAAAAAGTGAAACAAATTCTGAAAAAGCGAAAAAGGAAAAAAAAAAGGAAAAATAACTGGATTTCCAGTGTAATTAGGCGGCGGGAAATAGAAGTCATGTAAACACAACAAATATTGAAGACTATAAGTAGACGTCGGCGATTTTGAAAATAATAAATAAATATTGAAGGTCCAACTATTTTTGAAGTGGGTTTTGAAGTTGATTATTGGATAGGGGATATAAGTAGTGTGAACATGATAAATATTGAAGTCCCAAAAATTTGAAAAAATAAATAAATAAAATCTGCACATAGCACAAGAGTTTTGGAGGGAAAAAGGGAAGTTGACCGAGGTTGACTCAGCTACTTTTATATATTACTAGTGAATCATCCCGTGCGATGCACGGGAAGAAACGTCTAAATAAAAATAATCCTATTCGAAATTAAATGAATCCTTAAACAAAATAAATAACATTCACAAATAAGATATAAGTTCATCATTTATTAATTTCATGTATAAACATCAACTTTTTAGGGAGAAGTCATATATGCGAAAATGATTGTGCCTGACTCTTATTGATAGTCATGGCATATGACACCATCAATGAAAATTGTTTTTTTTTTTTTTTTTTTGAAATCTAATAAGTATCTTAAAATTCGAATGACTCAACGATATCCTTGAAATAAAGAACTTGTGTCCTGCATTACTGTCAGATAGAATTTGACCTTATAGAATATGATCGTCAAGTTTTGTAACGATTATTCACTATCTCCTCGAACCAAAAATTCGCTTTGCAAAATGAACACTTAAATGTAGGATCTCCAGTATTCATGTACTCTGAACATTCAAACAATAGATGAAAAAGTTAATAATAGAGATCATGCATATAAAAGATAAAATTCAATATTTTGATCATTGACAATGAAAAACAACATGTATAATAATAATAATAATAATAATAATAATAATAATAATAATAATAATAATTGCGAGGTTGACAAAGATATTGATTCAAATCTATGATATTTTAGGTTTTCAATATTTATACAATGTAATTATTTTCTGATTGAAATTATAATTTAGTATTGATCATCTCAATTTTTAGTTAAGTAAATTGGGAGACAATTTATATATTATTGTGAAAAAATATCATAAAAGTTGAATTAAAATATAGCAAAGAATATCTTGGTATGGTTACTTATTTTTTGAAATTTTAAAATTAACAGTTAGGAAAAAAATCATTAATAACTATATCATTTCAAACAATATAGATAAATCTGTTAACCGTTAATGTTAAAAAATGTGATATGAGACTTTTTGGAATAAAAAATTAATTAAGAATTAAATGTAATTGTCATTGAAATAATTTTGATAAATAATGCAATATAGGAAAGAACTTTAATATGTATATGTAATAAATAACTTAAAATAGGAATTAGTTATAAAAATTTCAATACAACGTGATTTATAAAAATACGAATGTGTATAAATTTTAAATATAATTTTAATAGAAAATTTGACATTGAATCTGTATGATTGAACCAAATATTTATCCATAAAATTAAGACCAATAAAATATCATAATTATTATAAGAAATTAATTACGTATTAAATGTAATTATCTATAAAAATATTTAATAATACGCTATAAAAAAGAGCTCCAATTTTTAGATGTACTAAATAACTAAAAATAAGATTATTTATAAAAAAAATATACGTATGATGTGATTTATAATTTAGTACTCCTTCCGTCCCATAAAGATAGTCTTCTACTCATTTTCACACAGATTAAGGATAATAGGGAATATAAAATATTAATTTCACTCTTAAAAAATAAAGTAGACTATCTTTTTGAGACAGACAAAAAAGAAATAGTGGACTATCTTTGTAGGACGGAGAGAATATTATCTAGTAATAAAATTTTGACATAATTTTTAACTGAAAATTTTACTTTGAATTTGTATAACTGAATACAAATATTTTATTTGTAAGATTGAAAACGTTAGAAGAACACATTTTTTTCATGAAAAGAGAGATTTTGACACAAAAAAAGTCAAATATAAATAAGTAAAACCAAACAAATTATCGTTCTTATATCATAAAAAATAAAAAACAACTTCTCGATAAAAGCAAATTTTAAAAAAAATAATAATTCTAGTTTCTTGTTTTTATTATTTTTTATACAATGTGATATACAATTTCATCAAATATATATACTGACCCAAGAATAATATGTTTTTTCTTCACTCAACGGCCGAAACCATTAACATATCTATCCAACCCAAAGCTATTCTAAATATCCCAACATTAGTTAACACTTTGCAACCCCAAAAGAGAAATCTAGAACATAATATAAATAGACTATTAACAAATCCTCTTATTAGTCCAAAATAATTTTGCATTCTATATTGTTTTCAAAGCTTTCTCTACAATATTATTGTTTTAATATTTTTTCTTTTTTGTCAAAAACTCAAATCTATGTTCAACAACTCAAAATATCACAGGTCTTGAAGAAAAGAGTAGTGTCAATCCTTTTTATTTTTTCAAAAAATAATTTACGATTTTTTATTTTCAACTGATTTGTAATATTAATAACTAATAAGCATTACCACCGCACCATAAATTTTGAATCATAAAACGTGATAAATAGAAGGTGGAGTGGAGGGGTCATGTTAAACAGTACAAATTTTTTCAAAAAAATAACCCTTTAATTGAATCTTTTATTATTGTGTATATCTTCGTAATAATTATATATAACAGAAATGAAAGAAGTTGTATATCGGGAAATTGAAAAAATAAAAAGATATAGAAAACAAAAATGAATAAACAGATTTTGAAAAAGGGAAAAAAATGAAACAAATTCTGAAAAAGCGAAGAAGGAAAAAAAAAACTGGCTTTCTAGTATAATTAGGCAGCGGGAAATAGAAGCCATATAAACACAATAAATATTGAAGAATGTAAATAGATGTCAACGATTTTGAAAATAATAAATAAATATTGAAGGCTCAACTATTTTTGAAGTGAGTTTAGAAGTTGATTGTTTGATGAGAGATATGAGTAGTGTAAATATGATAAATATTGAAGTCCCCAAAAATTGGAAAAATAAATAAATAAAATCTGCACATAACACAAGTGTTTTGGAGGGAAACAGTGAAGTTGACTGTGGTTGACTCAGCTACTTTTATATATTATATAGATATAGATAGATTCGATAATCATAAAAAAAGAAAAAAAATACTAAAATTATGAGATTGACAATGATGCATCAAATTCATGATATTATAGGTTTTTGCAATAATTATACAACGTAATTGTTTTTTAATGAAAAATATAATATAACATTGACCATCTCAATTTTCAGTTAAGTAAATTGAGATACAATTTACTTATTGTTGTAGAAATTTAAAAATCATAAATATTGAATTAAAATATAACAATTAATATCATGTCATAGTTAATTATTTTTTAAAATTTAGACTTAACAATTATGACAAAAAAATCATTAATAACTATATAATTTCAAAACAATATAAATAAATCTGTTAACCGTTAATGTGAAAAATGTGATATGAGACTTTCTAGAATAAAAAAATCATATAATGATTAAATGTAATTGTAAATAAAATTATTTTGATAAATAATCTGATATAGAAAAAAAGGTTATTATGTATATATACCAAAGAACTTAAAAGTATGACTATTTAAAATGAAATTTAATACAACTTGATTAAATATTCGATATAAATGTAAATGAAAATTCGACGTTGAATTTGTATGACCGAACGAAATTATTCATCCATAAGATTGAGACCAATAAAATATCACATTATTACAAAAAAATTATTTACGTATTAAAAGTAACTTTCTATAAAAATACTAATTAATTTAATAGAACGCAATACAAAGGAACTCGAATTTTTAGATGTACTAAATAACTAAAAAAATAAGATTATTTATAAAAAAAAAATTATATGATAATATTTATTTAGTATTAGATGCGTAATACAATTTCGATATAATTTTGAACTGAAAATTTTACATTGAATTTGTATGAGTACATACAAATACTTATTTGTAAGATTCAAAACATTAAATGATTAGAATAATTTTATGAAAAGGGAGTTTTAAACACAAATAACCAAATATAAATAAGTGAAAAAAATTCTTTATAAAAATACTTAAGTGGAATTAGCAGTGTGAACACAATAAAAGCTGAATTTTTGAGTGTGAATACAATAAAAGTTGAGTTTTCCCGCCAAAACTCAGCTACTTTTATATATTATATAGATATAGAGCCCCATATAAGCAAGGGTGGAAGGGTTCTCCCTTGGTCTCAAACACAATTTTTTACAGTTTCAAAAATGTGACTCACAAAGCATTTCATTCACTTTTACTTGCCTAAAAAATCCTTAGATTTTATATCAATTGATTACGTGGAAATAACAGGTTTTCGAAACACGATACCACGCGAATCAACACAAATATTAGGCGTCACGTACTGTGCACGTGTATGTTTACTAGTAGTATATATAGATTCGAAGACTTTCACTCTTTTTATTTAGTATACTAGTTGTCTACCCGTGCGATGCACGGAATATATAATTTTTAAATCATAATTTTAAAAACATTTTGATTCAATCAAAATTTGACATTCATTTAAATTTTTTATATAATTTTTTTTAAACTTTTATTTACATTTTTCTCTGAAAATTTGCCCACTTCATCATCTATTTCCCTTTTAATAAGTTATAATTTATTTATTTATTTTCAAAATATATTGATTCAAAATATTCATTTTTAAATATATTAATCTAATTTTTTTCATTTCCAATGTAACACATTTACAAATATTACATTTACTACAACTCTTACTAAATATGTAATAAATAATAAATTTTCCTACAAAATCTTTATTTTTTCTATATTTATTTTATTCATTTATTTTCAAAATATATTAATTCAAATTTTTAATTTCTATGTTAGCAAATTTATATAGCATGTATTTATTTATTTTAAAATATATTAATCCAAAATTTTCATTTTCAATATAACACATTTATATAGATATGACATTTATTTATGTTCAAATATATTAATACAATTTTTTCATTTCTTACATAACACAATTAAATAGGTATCACATTTATTTATGTTCAAATATATTAATCTAATTTTTTCATTTCCAATGTAATACATTTATACATAATATATTTATTATAACTCTTATTAAATATATAATAAATAATAAATTTTCCTACAAAAGTCTTTATCTTTTATCTATATATTATATAAAAGGAGCTAAGTCCAGCAAAAATTCCCGCTCAAAGTTTGCCTTAAATTCCCGCCCATGTGAAGCTTGCTGGGGAAGACTAATAAAGTAGGTCCACTTCAAATATCAAACTTGCTGGGGAAGACTAATAAAGTAGGTCCACTTCAAATATCAAATTTGACTAAAATTCAAAATTTGAAAATCACAAAATCTGAAAAGTTACATAATCTGAAAAGAAGCCAGTTTTTCCATTTTCTGACCGGACTGAAAAAGTGACATTCCGGCCGATCCAGAACTCCGATCTATGATCGGCCACCGCCATCAGAACGGGCTCTTCAAGGAGAAGACTCGCCTAAAATTTTGGGGCGATCCGACGGTTGAAACAGAAGTTATTCACCGGAGAAGATATTGCTGGCGGACTGAAAAATCGCGATTCCGGCCAAACGGGAGCTCCAATCGCGAAACGGTCACCACCGTTGGGTTCGTGACGAGGAGGAGAAGCTTCCTGTGTTTTTTGGCATTTTCCGGTCTCCGGCGACTGGGGCGGTTTCCGGCGGCGGCGGCGGTCCGGCGAGGCGTTTCCGGACAGAATCTTCAGCCCGACCTGCTCATCCCATTTCCGAAGTCCATTTTGCAAAAGCTAACATATCGCCGCCCACATCCATGACGAATCCGACCAATTGACTTGCCGCCGCCCATAGTAAGTTTCGATTTGTTCATCAACAAAAAAGTTGTCATTTAACTGTATTATTTTCGAAGTTATTGTATTTTGAGTATGCATTTGATTTGGTGGACTGTTATATATATCAATCAAGATTTTAGGGTAATAAGCACATCTTGACATTGGGATAGTATTCATTAATATTGTTTGTGTTTGCTTTGACCATTTATCCAATCTAGGGGTTAAGAAGCCAGCTGGAACGACTGAAGAAATTGAAAAGCACTTTGGTTCTGATTCCTCAAGACTTATCATGGTAATGAGATTTTCATGGACGATTAATAGGGTTTGAATGGCTATGGTAAATTTCACTAACATTGTCCGAACTTCACTAATATGTACGGATCTATCACCAATGCTTTAATCTAACATTTTACATTTTATTTTTTGCGTTCTATTTCTATTGTCTGAACTTCACTTATATTCAATTTTTTCGAACTTTCAAAATTGAACAGACATTATTAATATTGTATGAAATTATTTATGAATTATTTATTGGCACGTCATGATGTTTTCTTTTGGAATCATTCATAGAAATTACAGTTACCGTGCATCGCACGGGTAAGAACTAGTTTATTTATATATATATATAAGTAGAATTGAGGAGAGAGAATCATTAAATGCAAATTTCCCTCCAAAATGACTCTCTCTCCTCACTTCTACTTTTATATATATAAAGATAAAGATAAAGATAGATTTTGATATTTTTTACAATAATTTCGACTTTTATTTATTTATTTATTTATTTTTTTTAAAGATCGGACGATTTTCGAATTTTTCTTTTTCTTTTTAAGTCGACCGACTCGGTTCGTTAGCTTCTTTTTTTATTTTTATTTATTTATTTTTTTTATTTTTTGGGGGGTCGTCGTCGTCGCCGCCCACCCCTACTTCAAAGTTAAACTGCTCAAAGACCGCTTTTTGCAATATTCACCGGCTCTTTGGTGGCGCCTCCCGTGTTTTCAATTTCCTCCTGCGTCCACGTTCTCTTCCGCCAACATAACCCCTCCTCCGCCGCCATTTTTCTTCGATGTCTGACCCTACTAATCCCAAGCCCAATTCGAACTCAGGCCCACCAGCTTACTCCAAAGACGAATCCTATCTGCAAGCGGTCATCCCCAAACGAATCTCCCTCTTCGAGTCCATCCAAAACCAGCAGAAACTACATCGACTATCCCTTTCTCCTGAACCCATTCGGTAATCACAATTGCAAGGTCTTGCCTTTGGTTCATCATTCTGTTTTTAACTTAAATTTTGGTTTTTTGTTGTTTTTTATTAGGATTATGTTGCCAGATGGCAAGTTGAAGGAGGGTAAGAAATGGAACACTACACCAATCGACGTGGCGAGGGAGATTTCCAAGAGCTTGGCCTCGAATGCGCTGATTTCTAAGGTTGATGGGGTTTTGTGGGACATGAATAGGCCATTAGAGGGAGATTGTAAGCTCGAGCTATTTAGTTTTGAGACAGATGAGGGACGTGATACTTTTTGGCACTCAAGTGCCCACATACTTGGTCAGGTCTGATGATCAGATGCATTTATATGAAGGCTTTTGGTACAGTGTGGTTTTTATTTACTGAAGTGGCGATGCTGCTTCAATTGAATTGCTTGGGAGCTATCATTGATATTATTTATCCTTTTTTGTGTGTTTGATGTTGGCAGTCCTTGGAGCAGACTTATGGATGCAAACTTTGTATTGGGCCATGTACAACAAGAGGGGAGGTAAATTAACTTTTATTGATAATGTCTTTTTCAATCTGATTTCCTGAGGTTTCAAAATTGGCATTGGATTTCTATTCCTTATTTGTGGTTAGTTCTGTACAGGCATGCTCTTTTGCCCGAGGTGGGCAACAATTACGTTGCTCACCTCCAATGATAAAATGTCAAGTGTCCCATTTAAAAATTAAGTGGACACTTGGTGCATTGTCATTGGAGTCCACCTCGGGCAATAGAGCAATTTCGTAGTTCTGTAATGTATTGAGTGATTGTAACGTGACTTGCACTTTTAATTTTAACGGTGTTGCATAGTAGTTTATATGTGTCTGTTGGAACTGAAAGGTGAATGAGTTACAGTCAAAAGGAATAACTTTCTGGTTGGTGAGCAAGTAGAAACAGAGGAAACAGTTTACAAGACAGTAAGATTGAAACAATGTGTACCCATTACCTGAATCACTAATTCAATATCGATAACCTTATGATTTATTGGTGAACTATAGGCAGGACTTATGGTTTCCTGTCGTTATGGAAGAGTATTGAATTGAATTCATCCTGCGAGGTGATCTGCAATGAACTGAGTTAAGTTGAACCGGTGATTAATGAATACAGAACAAAGGATGTTGGGAATTCCCGAGAGGAATAACAAAGACTTGCCATTAGAGTACAATTTCATTTTCCTTATAAGGGAGTGTTTAATTTTCCTCGTTTGTTGACTGAATACCTTCTCAGTGCCTATAGTTGACTTTAATTATTCTACAAGTTCAAAAGTGGGCCGGAACTGTTCTCTCTTTCCATTTAATCACTGAAAAATATACCTTTCAAGTATTGCTACTTGCAGTGAAATTCAAATCAATTTATGACCAATTGAGACAAATTATGGTCAAGCATGACTTGCTGATATTTTTTGCTTTATATTTATACATATGGGTAAAGTTGGATTAGATCTCTCCCAATTTATTTTCTAAATGGAGCCTTAGGATACTTTTTATTGGATGAGTGACGATTCACATTGATTGAAAATTGGATTTCAGTCGCTTTTATCATTTAGTTGGTTTCCATTTTCTGCTATTGTCGTATTAACTCATGGCCATCTTATCTTAAATTGGCTATATGATTTACAGGGTTTCTATTATGATGCATTCTATGGAGATTTGGGATTGAATGAGGATCAATTTAAGCAGATTGAAGCAGCAGCCAAAAAAGCGGTTGATGTATGGTTATTTTTATTCTCTGAATCTGCTTTCGGGAGATCTTATTGATTACTTGGTTTGCTTGTGATTAACATACTCTTGCCATAAGTAGTATGTCCAGTATACTTATGTTGCTGGTTTAACTATAAATATCTGGAAGGAATGTTTGATTACTGAAATTATAATTATATTTATGCTAACATGATATCATAGATTCTTATATTTATGTGAGGAAGGAACAATAGCATTATAGCTGACATGCAAAAAGCAGCCTTAAAAACCCTCTATGTTTCTTTCATTATTATTTGTGGTTGTGCACCCCTGCTTTTTTTTTAATTGCTCCATGATATGGAAAAGAATGATTTGTAATTGATTCCCTATAAGTTAGCCATGGTTGCTTTACACTATATGCTCAATCTAATATGTGTCTGAATATGTGAGCAAGATTCAGTCATTCAATTCTTACTAATTGTAAATCCATTTGACTAATGAAATTTTCAGATACAAACTTGTACTTGCAATGGATACCCCACAGGTGTTGGATTTTGGTTTGGTGTTTCTTGCAAAACAAATTTTCCAAATTTGTTAAAATTACATGCATTATTCTGTTGCCCTTGTCCTAAATCAAGAAGCCATTTCAGAAATGCTGGGATTATGCCAAATGGTTTCTTTGTTGATTAGATTCATGAAAATTCATGTCAAATGTCCCTGGTTTCAGGAAAAACAACCTTTTGAGCGTATTGAAGTCACTAGGGAGCAGGCTCTTGAGATGTTTTCTGATAATCAATTCAAGGTCAATTTGTTGTGACTTTTCGCTTTTTATTAATTATGAATAAGGTTAATACATACCACTTTTGGCAATTTATCTGTCACTTGCTGTATTTGTTTTTGTGGTTGGAGCTTAGTTCATTATTTTCTTCCTGTTTTGATTAGGTTGAAATTATCAAGGATTTACCCGAGGATAAAACTATCACGGTATATAGATGTGGTCCTTTGGTTGATTTGTGTCGTGGACCACACATACCAAATACATCTTTTGCAAAAGCATTTAGTTGTTTGAAGGTAAGATCTATCTATTTGGTGAAAGTGAATATTTGCATGCATGACACAATAATTTATTACTTTATTATTTCTTTGTGAAATCAGGCTTCTTCAGCCTACTGGCGGGGAAATAAAGACCGTGAAAGCTTGCAAAGAGTTTATGGCATATCTTATCCAGACCAAAAACGATTGAAGGTGAATTTCTTTGTTCTTGGATATTTCCCTTTCCTGAATATGATTACTCTTCTTCGGTTGTTAAGAAGTTGCCAAAATGGAATTTTCTGTACAGCTAACGTTTATCATTAGTAATTCTATAATTCATTGACGTGAGATGGAAATCAAACATTTGATTGTTTACTTGTACATCTTAAAGGGTATTTAGTTTGTTTAGTAGTACAAAAGTTGGCTTTAAACGCAAACTCTTCTTTCCTTTTATTTACTCTACGTAGTCTACACAATGTAACCTCCTAAAAAAGATATGTTTTTGCTGCCTGAAATTTTAAACCTTCTATGAATTAGTGTCCATAGGGTGATTCCTTGACTTTGTATGTTCCATATGATGGCCGGTAGGTATGTGTTGTTTATTTGCAGACAAAATCTTATTAAACCCTTGTTTGGTACCCATTATTTAAAACCTCTTTTTCAACCACACATTTTACCAATAAAATAATTTACACATGAACCCAAAAAGATTCCCTACTTTTTAACCACGCATTCTCCAAAAATTTACTATTACAAATCACATTATTTAAAATAATGGGTCTCAAACCGGGGCTAAGTTGTTTTTTCATCGTTGAACACCATAGTGGTTGTGATATCATGTTTAAGTGTAATTCTTGCAGGAATACAAGGCCATGCTGGAAGAAGCAAAGAAATATGACCATAGAGAACTGACTAAGAAGCAGGAGCTTTTCTTTTTTCACCCACTTAGGTAAGAATATGAGCTACGTAGCATTGCTTTATGTGGTCTGGTATGTTCATGATTTTCATGATATGTATTTCCTATGCTATTTAGCCCAGGAAGTTGTTTCTTCCTTCCTCATGGTGCTCGGGTTTGCAACAAGTTGTTGGAATTTATACGAAGTCAGTACTGGAAGAGAGGTTATGAAGAGGTAAATTAACTCATTCGTTGGGACATCGTCATGGATATCAAGAATATGCAATAAAGTGTTGAATTTATAATATTATTTCTTGATTATGGTAGGTCTGGTCACCAAATATGTACAATATGCAACTCTGGGAAACCTCTGGCCATGCTGCAAACTACAGGGAAAATATGTTCGTCTTTGAGGTTAGAATTCTACCTGACGTAAAAATTCTGATGACTATATATCTGATTTACTTTCTTAGATATCTAGAAATCTCGAAATGAATAGAAAATGTAAGGAATTTACATAAAAGATGGCATGGGCAGTTTCAATTAGAAAATAGTTATCTATTGCTGATTGTGTTGTTATTTCAGTATGATGAAGTGGTATGTATGGTTTCTCTTGCAGGTTGAGAAACAAGAGTTTGGACTTAAGCCAATGAATTGTCCTGGCCACTGTTTGATATTTGATCATAGAGTTCGTTCATATCGGGGTGAGCCTGGTTTTGTCTTTGATATCTCTTTAATAGCTTGAATGTGACATGAGCTTTGAAGTATATTTGATTGAAATCTATTGAAGGCATGGTGTCACCTTTTTGTTGCCTTTCTTCATTTTATTCTCCCACGGTGTTGATACAAAAGAAAATTATCATTAAGGATTTCATTAGGAATTATGGTTATCTTTTGGTCTTAATTTCCCCTTTAGTTTTTGCTACTAATACTCTGTAAAAAGAATCTAAAAAAATTACATGCAATTCCACATTGCAGAGCTTCCGCTTCGCCTAGCTGATTTTGGGGTCTTGCATCGAAATGAGGCCAGTGGTGCACTTACTGGATTGACTCGTGTCAGGAGATTTCAGCAGGTACTCATAAAATCACAAAAAATAAAAAATGCTCATAACCTATTGGCTATTGCCCTTGCTATATGTTTGAATTGATATTGGCTATCCTAAACTCTTAGTGTCTCAAAGCTATTGGTATCTGGCGTTCCTGGTTTTTACAGTACATTTCATTTTAAATGTTTCAGCTAGTCTGGCACTGACGATTATTTTGATCTAACAGTTTATAAATTTTATATGTTACACAAGTTTTTGGTCTATTGTGGTTTGACATTATTCCTTCCGACACAAGTTTTTAATTTTTTTACAGGATGACGCTCATATCTTCTGTAGGGAATCCCAGGTATATAAGATTGTGATATGCAGCTAGCATTTTTTATTCCTGAAAAATTTAGTTTGAATGTTCTTTCACTTCACAGATAAAGGATGAAGTCAAGGCTGCTCTATCATTTATTAGCTATACATACAAAATATTTGGCTTCACTTTTGATCTAAAATTATCAACGGTATGGAGATTAGTTCTTTCTCTGTGGAAATTGTAATTCTTGTTTGACTTATGAGCATTATGCTTGCTCTTTCATGGAAATCTAAATGAACTTCAGGTTATCAAAGGAGCTCATGTTAATCACATGATTTTTTGTGTTGTAGAGACCAGAAAAATATCTTGGAGACCTAGAGACATGGGAAAAAGCTGAAACCGCTCTTGCAGAAGCATTAAATGAGTTTGGAAAGCCCTGGGAGGTTAGCTAGCCTCTGTTTGTTAAAACTTTGGTGTTTAAAAACATGTTTTTATATATTTTCGAGGTAAGATGTGGTTGAAAAATGGAGAGAGAAAATGTGTGCGGTTAAAAAATGATTTGGGGAATTGTGTTGTTTAAAAACATTTTTTTTTTTTGGTTTGTGTTTGCCAAATAGAGGCTTAGTTACCAATCTTACATGAGTTGATATGCTGGTCTCATTATAAAGTTATTGGTCTTAACTATGGAAATAACATTTGTGAGGGGAAGCCCTTATGTTTTGATTAACCTTCCTTCTATCTATTTCTTGTGTCTCTTGTCTTGAACTGACTTCTGGATTCATGTCATTAGATAAATGAAGGGGATGGGGCATTTTATGGGCCAAAGATTGACATCAGTGTTTCTGATGCAATGAGAAGGAAATTTCAGTGTGCAACATTGCAGGTTACTTTTTACTGCTTTCCATATTTCTATTTTTTAGTCCTCTTGTCATGTCCAGTGATTTATAATAGGCAAGGGCAAGAGGCAAAGATTTTTCATTCAGTGGGGACATCGCATGTGTCCCAACAAGATGGAGCATAATGTCAATAAATTATGATATTTTTAATATTTTTAAAAAATGTAATAACATTAAAAAAAAGCCTTAATATTTATAAATTGTCTGGAAATTGGGACTGAATTACAAAGTGATTTTAAGAGTGTCTAGACGAGCTTGTGGTCATAAAATATTTATAGGAGTTGGAGTAAGTAACAGTATACAAGAGATTAAGAGTATTTAACCACACAAAACTTCAACCCAATAACAGTATAGAAGAGATTAAGAGTATTTAACCACACAAAACTTCAACCCAAACTCAGAAGTTTTAAGAGTTTGGACTTCCGACAGGAGATGAATTGAATAAAATGAAGAGTTTCTGTTAAAGCCTTACAAGGCTGGCTCTTGGACCTTTTGTTTTAGAAAAGCTATAAATGCAAATAAGTGTCAAATACATTTAGTTTCATCTATGACTTTTTGCGGCATGGTTGGAACGTGAAAATTTTTAAAAATCCAAAGGTGGTAGATGTTGAAACCTTTAAGACACTCACAGGAAGTGTGGTTACTTGCGGCAACATCCTTCTTTCAGAGAAATGTTGGAGAGGGTTCTATTTATCCTTCCAGTAATGCGGTTTGTGAGTTTGACTTGTAGGGGTTGTTAATGCCTAAGGAGGGACTGAAAACTTGAAGTTTTCCCCCAAGATCCCCAAGTGATTATATCATCCCAGCCCCATAATACTTGAAATTCCAATACTCCATAATTACCTGGACTTTCTGGATCTTCCACACTGGGTGTGCACCCTGAGAATGCTTTTGAGCGTTGAAGCTATAACTCTTACTGTGCTTTTGAGCATGAAACCTATCCTTCTCATGGTTCAGTAAAATTGCATATTTTGTTTTTCTGTTAAAAAAATGATTAAATGTTGATAATTACTATATCACTACAGCTGGACTTCCAACTCCCGGCTCGTTTCAACTTGTCTTACTCAGCAGAGGATGAAACAAAGAGGGAGAGACCTGTTATGATACACCGAGCCATTCTTGGTTCTGTTGAACGTATGTTTGCAATACTCCTGGAGCACTACAAGGGGAAATGGCCTTTTTGGCTTAGTCCTCGTCAAGCAATTGTTTGTCCTGTCTCTGACAAATCCCTGACATATGCGCTACAGGTTGGTTAGTTAGTTGCAAATTCTTTGGTCCTTTGCTAATTTTCTTGTGATTTATTAATACCTATGATTCCGTACCTTGGTGCATCTTGATGTATTAGATTACTATATGTGCCTTTCTATTCTTATCTTTTACCCGACTTCTTATTTGCCCTCATGTTTTCTGGGACTGGGCTGCTGGCTACAAGAGTGAAGCACTATAGTGATAAAGAATGCTAGTCCTTATTCTTAAGTTCACTGTACAAATGAGTTATTAACATTTTGATTCAACATTTGGTTTGGAAGAGGAACCTAATGATGATTGTGGAGCTATTAAGTTCATTTGAAATCTAAGTCTCTGATTGAAACTAAACCCACTTAGAGATGCTCTTTTCGTTTATCACCCGCGGTGCCAAAAAAAAAAAAAAGTGTCTGCAAATAATTCTGTGAACTATGTATTATTGCAATGGTTTCCTTGAAAAGTAAAAAGTATAATGGAAAAAATACTGTGAAGTAATATTTCTGTTTTGGTGTCCTTTTTTGTTATCATGAAAGGCGTCGTGAAAGTTTTCAAATCACTGTATTTTTTTGTCGGGTATAGGTACGAGACCGCATACATGATGCTGGTTTCTATGTTGACATTGATACCACGGACAGAACAATCAATAAAAAGGTAAAAAGTTATTCCCTCTGATCTCCATTAACGCAATGGTAATTGCATAACTGCTTTGATGTTAAAATCAAGCAAGAGTTTTGCTTGTATATATCAGATGAAGTTAGATTTGCTTCATGTCCTACAAATGCTTGTTTCTATTTCCTATTATGCAGATTTGAGAGCACCTTGTGTGTAATCATCCACTTGTCAACAGCCTTGTATAATTCCTGAAAGCTCAGTACTTTTTTATCTAAATTTTGATAAACCAATCCTTTTGCCAGTCCATTTGATTGTCTAATGAGAAGTTTTGGCATGATTACTACGTGTGCATGAATTTGTCTCTTTTCCCCCTTAAGTTTATGTAGCTTATGCTTTCATTGTTGAAAGCATTGCCATGTAATTGCCACTTGAGGATGTCAAAATCCGTGACAATTGATGTCCAGTGGAGAAGCCGCATTAGACTTGGACTAGTATGGGTTGCAGTGTTTCTTTCTCGGTTACAAGCTTGAACCTGTTAAATCAGATAGCTAATGGAATGCTCCTTGATTCTCTTGTGAAAGACGCCAGGACAAAAATTCCCTTAAAGAGCTATATTTAAGCTTTCTCAAGCCAAAGGTGGCTAAAAAGCAATAGCTTTCTAGGACACCCAAAATTTCACTTGTAAATCTAATAAGCCTCCGTTTGGTAAAACTTTTGTTTATAAACGAAGAATTTGTTCCATTTCGTAAAATTTTTTTGTTAGTAAACAAAAAATTTGTTGTTTTCGAGGTAAAATATATGTTGAAAAGTGATTTTGAAAAATGTGTGTGATTCAAAAGTGGTTTGGGGAAATATGTTGTTTATAAAATAAACAAGTTACGAAACAGATCCTAAATCAATAACACCTGTAGATCTAATAAATCAATCTGTTGTTATTCTCTGTAGACAGTATCCTTAGAATTAATAAGTTAATGTTTCTCTGTCAAAGATTTTGCTGTGTACTAACTGGATGATTTCAAATCATTGTAGGTACGGGAAGCTCAAGTGTCGCAGTATAACTATATATTGGTTGTTGGCGAGAAAGAAGTTGCAACTGGACAGGTTAGACATTGGTTGACAGTTCAATGTTGAAAGCATTAAGTATACATGCGTTTTGTTTCAAAAGGAAGGAAGCACGCTATGACATACTGATATAGTTGAAAGTAAAGAATTAAAATCTTTGACATGTAAAGAAGGTAACCTTCCTAGTTTTTAGTTTTCATCTCCTTCACTATTGCTGGAATTTACATCTGTATGTATCAATGATATCGTCACTCCAGTATGTGACTTCATACGCGCTGCCTACAATCATTTGAATGTAAATTGATAGGAAGAAACATGGACTGGTGGTAATTAGCTACGCTCTACAGTTTAATTTTTGTTTTCCTGGGATGACACGCTTTGCATCAATTTCAAGTTTGACGATGCTAATTAATTCATCTTAGATATGTGTCCAGAAAAGTTTTTGCACAACCTGCAATGCTGTGACATGTATAAGTTGCAGTTGCAATTATCCTTGTCTTCATATTGATATTGCCAAGATGTTAATGAAATGCAAATGCAAGCTTGAGATGAAAAAAGAACGGTTTCCCAACAATTCTTTGGAAAATATTTCTAACATTTTTGTACGAAATGTAACTGATCCTGTAGATTTTTATTTATATTGGAGCATTGCTCCTGCCTCCTGGATCTTGTCAAATTCTGTGATGATCCTCCTTTCTGTCAGTTACTAATTACTATTAATGGGTGCTGTAGTGAATTTTCTTTTTGAAGTTCTTATCCTCTCGATTTCTTGTAGGTTGCTGTGCGAGTGCGAGACAATAATGATTCTGTCGTGAAGAGCGTTGAGGAACTGTTGGAAGAATTCAAGAATGCAGTGGCAGCCTTCCAGTAGCAGTCTGTATATTTCAACATGACCGTATATTGGAAAGCAGAGCCTACAACTTCCAGTAGCAGTCTGTATATTTCTACACGACCGTATATTGGAAAGCATAGCCTACAAGTGATTTTAAATTTTGATTTTTTTTTATTGGAGGCAAAAAATTCAAGATAAAGAACATGGAAACCATTCATTACTCTATATTTCCATGCTGATGTTATGACTTAACTAAATTTGCTTAATGAAATTTCATTTTACATTGCAAAAGCAACGTTTTCTATCATGATTTGGACGTGAAAGCCTTGTCTCGTCATGAACTCAATTATCTAAAAAAACTTGGCTGCATCTATCTGGATATCAGAACGTTTTGTTGCTAACTTGTTCTTGCAAATTATGAATCTTATACTGTTTCTTGGCATAGTTTGTAAATGAACTGCTAAATGTGTATGCAAACGTTAAAATTCTAAGGTGTCATTCCATGAGAATAAATTATCAGGATCATGATCAAGAATCAAATTTTTATGGAGTTTTAGGAAGGTAAAAATGTCGTATCAACAACAATTTATAACGTCATTAATTTCATGTCAGTAGATTACACTTACAAGAAGCTTTGACAGGGTAGAACCCAGAAGAAAAGATGATAATAAAACGACACCAACTGTAGTACAGATCAAAGCAGCAACAACATAGTTGAGAGGAAGAGGAGAACAAAATGATTAAATAACCAAACATCTGTACAAAGATTTATGCCAGGTTCCCCTCCCTGAAGCTCGCAACCGAGGCTAACTATATTATTTCCACATATAGTTCATGCTGTCATCAAGATCACTGTTAAAAAACCCGTTTTCCATGGACTCGTGGGCAATGTCTTGTACCATTTCCTCTGATAAATGAAGATTTTGTGGCAAATCTGATGGTTTTTGGCTAAATGAGAACTCATTATTTAAAGCAGACTTGAAACTGTTGTTTCTGCTTGGTGGGTGTCTAACAATATTGCCTTGTCCATTTGCGGATGGAGTAGTTGCTGCTGCAGGGCTGTTTCCAAACCCGAGTCCATCTCGACCTGCACTCTGCATCGAAAGGGTTTGCTGCTGAAACCTGCCCCCACCATTGTTATTGTTCATATCCTGCAACAATTGCTGGATCGTTGGCTGTTGTGACATTTGGTTCCCTTGAGACGACTGGGGTTGATTTTGCAGTAGTAAACCATTAGCACTTAATGAACGCTGCAGTGCTTGCTGCTGTGACACATGGGAACTCGAGAAGCCACTACCTGGTACATTCTGCAACCCAGAAATTGATGGAGTCGGAGCTTGGCTAGAATAACTGAAGGAAGATGATGCCTCCTGCTGAACTGAATTGTGTGTTGAATTTATTGAGTTTTGTCTCATCAGCAAATTTTGATAGTTTGTCAATGCAAGAGCAGCCTGTGCAGAGCCACTCAAAGCTCCTCGACCAACCATATGTCGGTTATTATTCATTTGACTGTTTGTCCCGGGATTCAATGCCATTACCTTATTTGGTTCATTGCAATCAGATGGCATAGCCTGAACACCTTCCATCTGCTCCATCTCTTGCATCTCCATCTTCGGCACAGTGGTGTGTCGTGGAAAATTTTTCAAGCCCTCTGTAAATGAATAGTACTATTAGATCATACTGAATGATATATAATATGGCCATCCAGATATTATTTCAATATTTCATGCTCCGGAAACATGGAAATAGGGTTCAAGAAGACTACGTCTGTAGTAGCACTCAAGCTACAAAAAAGCACGTCTTTCTGTAGATCTATGCACGTCTTTAGTATCAATCATGTAACTTAAATTTGATTTCAATCTGGTAAACTACAGTTTAACTTAATTTCAATTACAGAAACTTTGTCCAATTCCATTGACAAAAATCGATGACGTCACAGTCAATAAATGATGATCATTACATGTAATCATTAGTTGCTAACATGAAATATGTACAGATTTGGTAAAATTATAAGAATTCAATTAAGGGAATTGGACAGAGTTACTCAATTGAAATCGAATTAAAGTGTAGCTACAGCTGCTACACAAATGAATAAAATTCAAATACAGTTACCTGATTGACAATAAAGTACAGTTACGGTCCGTTATTTTAGTGGGAAACCAGTAATTACCAATTGGCCCAACTTTATGTTCTCTGCAGAAATCCATCAGTTTTTTCATGCTATTGACAACCTCAGCAATCTGTTCACAGCAAACAACTATGAGACACCTTGTACAAAAGTTTGAACAATAGGCCAATGCATGTTAAAAGGTTTATAAAAGATCGAAACATGCCTGAAGGCACCGAACATATCTTTTGGAGAATCCCAAATCATTAAGTGACTGTAGCTCCAAACTCTTAGCAAGCTGACGTCCAGCTGTTACAACCCTGAAAAAAAAAAAAAAGGCCTCGAAATGGTTAGTATCAGAAATGTTGAAGTCGTTAACAAACAAAAAGATGAGTCACGAGTATGAACAGCTTTTAAATTGTCCATGTTAAATTTTTTTCCTTCAATTCAGCAAGTCAATGGCATAACTATTGAAAATAAATATATCCTGCATTATTTAGTTTCCTACATTAAATCTATTAATATTTGAATTGATATTAGTAAACTATATATTCTAATTTTATATTTACCTTTTAGAGTTAGGGCTATTTCCCTATATAATGGGTTGATTATATTGAGTTATTCACAATACACCACAACACAATTATTCAATAATAATTTCCGCATTGTATTTCTAACATGGAATCAGAGCAGGTTTCTATCATGGCTTACATTTGCAATTGATTCTGCTTCCGACGAGCGACTTTTGCCGCTCGTTTAGCCATATTGTTATTTTCCGGCCAATATATTTTTTTCCATCTATCTTTTATCTTAAAAAAAAATTTCTAGTAGCAACCAATCCTTAAATTGCCGCCCCTGTTTGGTAACACTAGTTTTTTAAAATTTTAATCTAATTCAAAGTCAACATTTAATTTTAACCACACTTTTTATGGGGGCTCATAACTTTTCATCCATACATCTCATCATCTTTTATCAAAATCTACTAAAAATTTAATTTTTATCAAAAGACGTGTAAATGGTAGCATTTTTGCACCATATTTTGACTCAGATCAAGGCACCACTTGCGTTGCTGGCTCCTCAGCCTTTACTTCCATCATACAACCTCTACTTCTAAAATAAATTCGACCATCCAAAATTATGGTTTCAAAATTGGGGATTCAAAATTTACAAACCATAAAATTCCATTATCCTCCAATTTCAAAAACCCAAAATCTATCAATACTACCCATATATTTCAGTCCCTAATTTGGCCACATATTGCAACCGCTAAATCTTCAGTTTCCTTGTTGCCATCTATTTTCTTGGAGTATTTTTTAGCCTTCTGTTTGTAAATCCAGTTCTCTACCAAATCGACATTGATGATCTGGTGATTCTCATATCTACTGGATTTACGCCTCTTTACGTTGGCTGCATATTTTGGTGTTAAGGGTTCCGTTGATTGCGGGTATTGAATTTATGTATCCAATTAATTATCTAATTAATCATTCATTATGACATCAATTCAAGGATATCATTAAAACTGGAAGACAGGGAGAGCAACTTATGTGTCAACTCTACATGGCATCTTTACACTTATTCGCAAGTTTGGGGTTCTTGACATCCACGCTCCAACTTGAGAGGGGAGTGTTAGATATGGAATGAAAATAAATATATTCTGCATTATTTAGTTTCCTACATTAAATCAATTAATATTCTAATTGATATTATTATAGATTAAGAAACTATATATTTTGATTTTATATTTACCTTTTAAAGTTAGGGCTATTCCCCTATATAATGGGTTGATTGTATTGAGTTATTCACAACACAACTATTCAATAATAATTTCCGCATTATATTTCTAACAACTATAATGCTAGGGATCAAAATGAAACGGCAAACAGCAAGCCAGAAGTTTCTTCAGAGCACCTGAGGACTGCATTACAAGGCTAAGCAAAAAATCAAATTCCTAAACCTTCAAAAATTGGATTTTTTTTATTGAAATTTTGAGGTTATAAATCTTCTCGATTCTTTGCTCTTCAATGAACGATAAAATGTGATAGGTAAACTCAACTGGCATTGCATGGTCACAGCCCCTTTAAAGCAATAGATAGTCACAGTAAACACAAATGGGGCCAATATAAAATTCAGCATAAAATAAACACCATATAAACTATCAAATTTGAGTTTGACATTCCAGGTCTGGAGGTAATTAATTATTTTTAGATTTTATAACCCTATGATGAATTAAGATAGCTGCCAAAGCACCACCAAGATAAAATATTTGAATACACAATGAGAATTGCAACATAAAACCGGTGACGATAAATATAAACCGCTGATATTTTAATGCATTAAAATTGACAACATAATTAATGGCAAGAGCATGCACAATCATGACGGACTTCAAAGTCCAGTTAAAAGGTCTAGCAAAAGAACTGGGTTCTTAAATGCCATGGACAATGATCTTTCTAGACCACCAATTTTTCCTCATTCCAATGAAGAATTTTTCTACCATTTGGTGTAGTAGATTTTGAAGGAAATTTGGATTTTTGGGAGAATGTGTGGTTGAAAAGTGTGTCCAATAAAAATGTTTGATTGAAAATGAGTTTTGGGAGGAAGTTTTTCAAAAACTCCTATAGATCAAACAGGGGCTTAATTAGCCTCTGTTCGGTAAACTTGTTAACATATTGTCCCAAACCATTGTTTAGCCACACATATTTTCCCAAATCACTTTTCAATCACATATTTTATCTTGAAAACATCACATTCTTTGTTTATAAACTAAAAACTTTTACCAAACTGGTTTGCAGACATTGAACTAAGAGGCGGAGAAATGGAAACAAATGAATTGGTCTAAACTAAAAAGAAATTGCACACTAGTGGAGTAGATTTTTTTTTTTTTTTTTTTTCACTCACATAACACTGTTTGCCTGTAAAGCAGACTGAGGAACGCCATCAGGTCCACTTTCAGAAATTGTGCTTTGGCATTTCTGCGCAACTTGCAGCAATTGATTTACCTGCAAGAGACATACACAATGTAACACGCTGTACTTGTATCGATAAACTTTATGCTAAACAAGTGACATCTTTGGCCCTTAAAAAATATTGCTGTACTTGTATCAATAAACTTTATGCTAAACAAGTGACATCTTTGGCCCTTTAAAAATACTGCTTTTAGCTTGTAATTGTTGCCGCGGGAGAGTTTTTCCTCTATATCTCAAACTTGGTCTTCCCACTCTTAATGAACAAAACAAAAATGAGTCAATATTTTCAGAACTTCTACATTGAAACTTTGACATCCCCAATTACTACTATGCCACTTTACTGAATGGTGCAAAGAATTAGCTAGGCTAGCACAAGGAGGGATTTGATTTAACTACTGCTGCATTTAGTATCAAAATTCCTTCTTAGACTATGAACTAGGGAAATAATATTAAGTAAAGTATTTCCTTTTAAAAAAAAATAAAATTGAAGTCCATCTAAGCTCAGAATGGGATTTTTAAAGTCAATATGAGTAAACCTAATAAAGATGCAATTGGAAAAGACACATTATTTAAAATTCACGTGAAAATGTGCAAGAAAGTTATTTATTGACAAATAGTTAGAGCACTGATGGTGCAGATAATTAAAGCAAATAAAAATGAAGCTTAACTAGTGCAACGTGATGTAAAAAGACTTTCTTCCATGCAAAGTCAAGAAACAGTTGAATTATAAGAGATTGATCAGCAAACAGTCAGTCAAGTTCACATTTACCTGTGGTGCAACCAATCTACGAGAAAGAAGTTCCTCATGACGCCGTGCACAAAATTCCCAAGATAATATCTGAACAAGGTATGTGATTGGTCAAAGATCGATTCATTGCAATGAATACATAACAGTAACAGTGTTTCCTAGTAATTAGTGTTCATAGATTACCTTTAAATCGGGGCTGAAAATGATACGAAGCTGACCCTCGCGAACCACACGGAGTTGCTCATATATGCTTTCTTGAACTGCCTTTGCATACTCGAGCATCATCATTCCTGAAGGAAATCTACATTCACGGGGCAAGTCCAAAAACAGAAGCTCATCAATGACACCACTGCCAAATTTGATATCGTTAAGTCTCGGGAGCACTTCAACAGTCGCCTCTGTCAAAACCCACAGAACAAGTTCGAATATGAGCTAACTTGACTATTAAACATTTTCAGCAAATCCTAAAAGCCTAAAGCAAGGCCATTTCAGAGCCCTGAGTATCATTCTGTGACTGCACTCCGCATGATTGATGTAAATATGAGTCCATAAATAAATGGAAATAAAAATCCCTGAGACAACTTAAGTTCTGGAAAAAAATTACGTAACAGGTAATTTCACTAATTTTGAACATCTATTACACCCTCTTCCTGAATAGGCAAGTAATGTGTGACTTGATAGGAAACCCTTATCCTCCTTCCCCATCTGAATTTTATACAGGTAAATGTAAGAGTAAATTAAAGAAAGAATGACATAGCCTAGATGTAAATTATACTACCACATCACAATTGACATCTGTCACAACTGGGACGCAAAATCAAACATACAGGATTACAAAACAAAAACACGACTCACCAAATCCCCTCCCAGATTTTGAACCACAAATGTCGCACTGCCATGTATCCTGACCAAAAGGAAACAACAAGAACAGGTTATGAAATTATGCATTTGATAAGTGCCAGAACAAACTGGAGCGGAAAATCAGATATTGCACAAATTGGATGAAAATCAAATCCATCCAATTCCTGGAGAAAAGATTTATCATGAATTGAGTGAAATTGCCTACTAGTCAAAACAATTAGTCAATTACCATTGCTGCCTGGGGAAATACCCCGAGAGAATGATGCCCGACGTTACTGTACAAGGATAGACACCACCTCTTCTTTGCACGTGGAGAGTAGTACTCAGCAACAAATTTTTTCCAATAGGCAATAGTGTTATCCTACAAGGTGTATGTACATAAATAACTATCATGTGGTAACAAAAATCCCAACCTTACATTGGAACTAAGAGCCTGTTTGCTCTATCTTTTATTTTCACATCAACTTTCTTAACTCAATATCAACTATTCATCTTTAGTCAAGTCCACAATTTTTGACTTTTTAAATCAATCTAAACCACACATTCATCAAAAAACAAAAATAGCCCACAAAACTTTTTCATGGACCAAACAGGCTCTAAGAAAGGAAAAAAGAAAAGTCAAAACATGCTTTTTATAAGTTTCTTTCAGATGATAATCAATGAGGAAAATATAAGATTTGGAAAAACATTGTTACTAGATCGTGAAAACTAGTAACATACTCACAGGAGGCCTATGTCTCTGATGATACAGGTACTGCATTAGCCGACGGGAGCATACACCACCATCATAAGGGTGCTTCACAGAAGATGCGGGTTGCATTCCCTGTTGTTGAAGCTGCTGTCTTAGCTGCAGCTGCTGCTGTTGCTGCAACAACTGAACCCTCTGCATTGGTGGCATGGATTGCAAGAGCTGTTGCTGCTGCTGCTGTTGCTGTTGCTGTTGTCTGAGTCTCTGCTGCTGAATCAAAGCTTCCAACTGTGGGTTTGAGTTTTGTAAATGCATCGAATCTTGTCTCTGCAAGAGTTGCTGCAGGACCTGTTGTTGTACAATATCTTCCTGCTTGATGTCCAAGCGAGGTTTCTTTTGTAGCTGAGACATAATAGTGGGATCCTGAATTAATGAACTAAGGACCCTTGGAACACCAGGAAGCTGAACTTGCCCCATCCCTGATGTAGGCAAAGATGTCACAGTTGAAGCTCCCTGATGCTGCTGACTTTGGGAGTTTGGGTTGTGATTAGAACCTGGCGGCCCAATAGAGGATCCGTCCACGACAGAAGAGCTAGAAATGCTAACGTTATTAGATGAGAATGACATGGGTGATGCAGGTAGACGCATATAAGATTCCTTATTGATGCTGGGACCCCCTGTAAGTCCTGAGTTGGCATCAGTGACCAAAGAACTTGCCCCAACACTTGGTCCAGAGGTTGCCACACCATTTAAGACTGTGTTGCCAACACTCCCAGAAACTGGACCCATGTTGGGACATGCATTTCCAGAGGTGTTACTGAAATTCGAATTCAACGGAGAATTCCCTGCAACCTGGGACCTCCCATCTCCTTGGGAAAACATTCCGGATCTGAAAGAAGAATGATTCATTCCCCCAGCCACACGAGAGGGCACCATAGAAGATACTGCTGCCTGGGGCTAGGATCCAAATAGCTATCCAGTGCCAACCGTTTTACAACCTAATGTAGATAAAGGGGACTTAACGCTGACTTAGCTTAAGAAAACTTAACTTCAAAATAACCTTCTTCAATTAAAATATCCTAAATCAAAATCAACACAATAAAACTTCTTCAATTCGTTCCCCCACGACTTTATGGCACAATCCAATACTTTCTAACATCAACACCGTGCAACCTAAAAGATAAATTCTCAGATTCTACAAAACGACAAGCAGAGAGAAATGTGAGTAGAGCAAAAACCTGGCAAAGAAAAAGTACGGCAATTACAATATTAAAAAAAGGGGGAAAAAATCTGAACAAGCAAATTGCAGTTTTGCACTATCAGGAAGATTAGGAAATACACTCATTGCAATAGTTACACCAAAATCCACAATCCTTGATGATGTTCACAAAGCCCTAATTATGACAACGAGTCCTGAGCTTAAATTCATCCTAAGTAAAGCACTGTTAATTGCCAACTATGACTCTATGAGTCATAATAAAGTCAACACCTGATTAAATTATTACCAGTCCAAGTAGCAAATAAAATCTCAGCTCAATCACACCCACCGATAAAAGTGCGATCAAACTCAAAATCACTTAATTAACTTAATTTACAAATTAATCGGTGCCTAACAGCTAAAAAACTCAGGTTAAGCTTTTGATTGGCACCACTTTAAACCTAATATAGTTTGAAACAAAGATCGAAAATTTGCAACGAGCTGGGAAAATAATAATAATAATACTAATAATAATAATAATAATAATAATAATAATAATAATAAAATATGTGAGCATACAGGAAACTAAAGCTCTATACTTGCTAAAAATGGAAAATATTTAAAAGTTTTTCCACTTATAGATAATTTACTGAAGAATAAAATAGGAAAAAGTGCAAACCTGGAAATAATAAAAGAGATAAAGAGTCAATTGAAAGGGAGAATTTTCAGGAAAAATCAAACTTCGTATCCTGATTCGATTTTATATGCCTACTAGGGGGAATTTGAGGGGGCTGTGACCGAGTGCAGCCGGTGAGGATTAAGGCTGACTGGACGCAGCCGGTTTTTTAGAACACGCGTCGAATGATTTACTGGATACTTCATAATCGGTGCAAGATTTCACGGTGGCTACGAGGTTGTAGGATACGTGGCAATATTCTATTGGAAGTGACTTAACGGTAGGCCTGGTGGAGGTTGTGACCGTACCTGCGTTACTTGGTGAGCCATCCCAATTATCAACCTTCTTTCCCCTAATTTCTTTCCCCAATTACCCATAAAAAATAAAAAATAAAAAAATCCTAAAATGAGTGGCAGCAACACTGTGAGTGCCAATCTCTCGCAAATATCGTTATTTCGGTTAGAATTCGCGCCACCCAAATCTAATCTTCCCTCAAAATCCAACTTCAACACAAGTATAAAACCACTACAAACGAGAATTTCTTGCACTCGTCTTCCCCAGAACACCGCATCTCAACGGCAGCTCAATCTCTCTGTTCTTCGCTTCACACTCGGTATGTGTGATTGTGTGAGTTTGTAATAACTGTGGATTGCCCATCAAATAGATAAACTAACATTTAGGATATAATTTTTTTTTATCTATATATCTATTTGTTGTAAAAATGTGAGATTTTCTGGGTTGTTTTTGAAGGGATACCTGGTTTGGATGAATCATATTTACCCAGATACATTGGCTATACATTTGGGGCGCTTTTGATGTTGAATCATTTTGTGGGCTCGGATTTGTCTTCCATTACTTCAGCTCAGCTTGTAAGTAATCTCTTTTCAAAAATCTGCTCAATTTAGTCGTTAAATTAATAGTGTGTTTTGATTTGTTACTTATTTTAGCCAAGTAGTACTTAATTAAAATACCTGGTTCTTGGATTTTCTTGATATCGTGTAGAGATCAGAAGTTCTGGGTCTTTCTTTGACTGCGTTTTCTGTAGTCATTCCATATCTTGGAAAATTTCTCGAGGTAACTTTTTGCCCTTTTTTTGTATTATTATTTCCTTTTCTGGAGCATTTTTTTTCTGTAATATATTGGATAGGTTTCATATGCCAAAAAAAATTTCTGGAAGATATTGAAGTCTAGTTTAAATAAATTGTGCCTTCTTTCCGATGGTTAAAGCTTCTAGATGAGGTAGTCCACTATTTTGATATCAAATTTTGTCACCATCATTTATGCAAATTGTGCGACTGACAAATTCAATTTACTCGAGACATGTTGAGCTGAATTTTGTACAAGTAAATTTGTCCAATTTAGATTTCTTTTGTGAATCTGTTTGATGCTACAGAGAAGCGTTCCTAAAGTCAACATTCTACAGGCTCAAATACTTATGAATGGTTGCTTTTATCTCTACTGCTGTACCTCTGAAAGTAAATTTATAAAAAAAAAAAAAAAAGGAAAAAAATCAATCCACTCGCTAAAGAAATTTTCTGATCAAATGTTCATATTTGTTTGGGATGTTAAAAAAAAGGGTCTTCATTTCCTAGTCAGTCTTTAATAGGAGACTTCTTTCAGGGCGCTACTTCGATTGATCAGAAGAGTATACCTAAAGGATCAGAGCAAATCTTTGTCATGTCCCAAAACATTTCAGATAATCTGAAGGAAGATTTGGCTTGGGGAACGTACATTCTATTGCGTAACACAAACTCAATATCCGTGGTACCTTGCAGCCTAAGCTCTTATTTATCTTTTGCTGGAAAGCACTGTCTACATAAGATCTTCAAAAGTTATATTTTCGTCTAGTATAATATAATAGACGAGTAAATATTTCTGATGAATTTTGGTAATGTACTGAATTTCTACATTGTTCTAGTTCATTGTAGTTCAAGATGCATTGTGCGTGCGTGGCTATTGGAACATACCCAGAGACGTCTCAAAAGAAAATGCGCTTGATTGGTTTAGGAAACATATACAACAATTTGGATTCTCCAACTTGAAGGATACCATTTACTTTCCACAGATTGCAGGTATGATTAGTTTTTTCCATTGCTGCAACAGACATTTGGGTTGACAAAATTATTTTGGTACACAAATCAAGTTACTGTATTCACAATTGACTTTTGGCATCATAAATTTGTGTACTTGTCAAAACATACCATAGCTAGGATGACTAATATAATTGAAATTCAAATAATAATATACTTATATAGGCAATTCTTTCTTTTGTTTTTCATTTCACGCTCCAGTCTACTTCATAAGTTATATCACAAGTTGACTATCCAAGAAAACGAGTGAAAATATTGTGCATGCACACATCATAAATGCGCACACAATATCTGTATTTATTGATTTGTGTGTCTCTAACTTGCCTTATCCTAATTTTTGGCCAAGTGAGCCTCTGGGATCTCTTGTAAACCCCCATGATGTGATAAAGGGAGGATATTAGGGAAAGCAGTGAGTGGGGATTCCTATGTAGAGAGCCGAATGAGGGGAGACTTTCACGTCCAGTTTGGAGGGTGGGGACATCTCGACCCTACTATTATTATGCCTACGAAATGTTACTCTGTTCAACTCTATCTATGACATTTTCTTGTACATCGCTCTCTATCTTGAATAGATAATTGACCATCTTTCTTTGGATAGTGAGTAGTTTATAAAAATAAGTCAAGATTAATAATAGAACAGGAGGAGCTTTCCAGGATGGCTTGGTAAGCAAGCATTCGTTATGTAGGAGCCAACTCCGAATTCTTTCTCCGCGAAATATATAGGGCCATGAGTTCAAATCATTGGATACGCTTTAGATATTAAAAAATCCATCCAGATTTCATCTATAACAAAATGCTTCTAGTGAATTAATCGACAGATTATGATTTCAAGATGTTTCGAGCATATCTATGTGTTACGTCTTACATGAAACTGTATGAATAATTTCAGATTCCGAACTGCAGGGGATGCTTCCCGAGGGGACTCGTGCTCTCCTTGTACAACCAATTTTTCACGCTCCAAAACTGAGCTCCGGTAAACCAGAGAAGGGTGAGGGTTTTGTACTGCTGGCTTCTACTGTTGATTATGCATATAGCGATAAAGATAAAGCCTGGATAGTAGCCACTGCCAACAAGTTTAGAGGTAGGGACATTCTCTAATGTATAATGCATATAAGAACATCATTAATCTCTGTGCATATTAATCCACAGAGTAGACATGAAAAAAAGTAGCAATTACTTTGTAATCAAGCCTCAGTTTGGCAAAAGTTTTTTTTTTTTTTTTGTATAGACAAAGAATAGAATGTGATGTTTTCGAGGTAAAATATGTGGTTGAAAATGATTTGGGAAAATGTGTGTAGCTAAAAAGTAGTTTGGGAAAATGTATTTTTAAACCAGTATAAACTAGAAGATGTGGTTAAATCAGCCTTGTAAACAGAGAGAGAGAGAGAGAGATACAGATCTACTGCGTGCAGACTATTTTATATCTAAAATCCCTTGCAGGATATATGCATAAAGTGAGCCGGGCTTCTCAGGGTCGAGATGACATGAAGCTGGTCGTCTAGGTAGTTTTTGGGAAATCGAAAACTGGGTTGAATGGGGGTACATGAAAGTGGTAGGTAATCAAAAACTAGTTTTCTTGTCCCTGTAACAAATACACCTCAATTTAAGTACTCAACGCCGAGGATTCTGGGAGATTTAAGGTAGACTTATTAAGATGTACTTTCAGACTGGCTTGGCTGGATCCTAACATCCTAGGTATGTTATCTTCAAAATTTAGTACTTCGTATCAAATATATCTTAAAATGAAACGGTCGTGCACGTCACATTGACCCAATTCAGTTCATGCATGATGTCCTTGGAACCAAGGGCGGATGCAGGGGTGGCCCGCCTGGGCCATGGCCCACCCCATTTAAAAAAAAACTGAAATTCCTTCACAAATTTAAAAAAAAAAAAAAAATAATCTTTGAAGATGGCCCAGCTCATTTCATTGATGGCCCAGCCCATTCATGTGGGCTGGCTCCGCCTCTGCTTGGAACGCGATGGCCTGAGTTTTCTTCAAGCCGGTTCATGTCATGTGGGGCCATATATAGCTACTATAAAAGATCACGATGGTCCGATAAAAGTACTTTCCTGATCTTAAAAATAGAAAGCAAAAGAAAATCTATAGAAATCTATTGAGAACAAAGATCTAGATATAGTTTCGTATGAAAGAGACAGTGATTCTCCACCGACTTCAACCTGTGCTGAAGAGGAAACTGATACAGAAATCACAAATCCGAATCACATAGGAAAAAAAAAATCTAAACGGAGTTCAAAGAAGTTTTGTGAGAGAAAGCTTGAATATCAACAAGTTGGTTGTGTCAGATTTCTAAAATGGTAGTGCATTGTCTTAATATTCTTGTAACAATGATTTACTCAGAGGTTACAGAGATTTTCCCCCATCACAACTGGATAATAGGAGGAACTCTTCACCAGATGGCATTGAGGAGGGTGGCAAAAGCCAATGTCAGATGGACTAAAATTTCAGTCTAAGAAAATTGAACAAAAAACAGTAAGCAAGAAATGCATTGTGGGAATCTGGTTGAGGATACGTAAGAACAATAGGTTAGTTCAAGTACCATAGCTATCAACATTAGATTGTTATTCCTTTTGTAACTTTTATATTGAAAAGCTATACAAATACTGTTGTAACATCCCTGATTTTTATTAAGCATGCTAAATTAAATTCTATTTTAGGAAGGTCACTTTAATATTTTGATCCAAGAAGCTGCTAATGGTCTATTTGTGGTCAATAAGCTACAAGAGTCTGAGTTTGTATTTTTCACCCAGTCCAACTATTATTCAGGAATGCGAGTTTTTAGTTTATCAATATTGAAGAGGTAATATTGATTACATAATATTGGATTATTGGAGGGTTTGACAATTGAAATATTTCACATTATTTTCTAAGAGATTTTTTTCTTGCATCTATCTATATTAGGCGTATCTAAAAATGGTCGAAAACCCTCTGGTGGGGTTCTGTTTGTATTTTATTTTGTATTTTCATTTTCGAAAATGTTTTGTGTTTCCTGTTCTCATTTTTGTTTTCAAATTTGTTGAAAACGCATTTGGTTTGTCATTTCTGAAAACTGTTTTTGAAAATGAAAAGTTGAAAAACACGTTTTGTTTGAAATTTTGCAGAATATTACTTAAACTATTTTTAATTAATTTGCTTGCAGAATACTACTGACTCAAATTCAAATTTCCTTTCACAATACACTGAAAACTTACATGTAACACACTAATGTGAGCATTAAGAGTCTATATTAACACAGCTTGGTCAAGTTCGGGATTTGAGAAAGCTCTAATTCTATTAAAATCCAGAAAATGCAAGTTCTTTCAAAATCACTCGAGTCCATTTATCAGTACATTTTTTGAAATATAACAACAAGAATTCTCACTTAATTTTTTATTTGTAATGTTGATATTAAATTTAATAAAACTTTATTTAAACTTAGTTCCAAGTTAGGATAATTCTTAAAAAAAAAAAAAAAAAAAATCTTTGTTTAGGCTTAGTTCCAAGTTAGGATAATTCTAAAAAGAAATAATAAAAAAATAAAAACTTTATATTAAGCTTAGTTCCAAGTTAAGATAATTCTTAAAAAAAAAAAAAAAAAAAAATTCCCAAAACGTGTTTTGGGAGTTTTTTGTCGAAATACACACAAAACGCTCAAAATGAGGTTTTGGGGCGTTTTGTGTACAAATTCTCGTTTTGGGCGTTTTGTGTACAAATTTTTTTATTTTTTTCAAAATGCATTTTCGAAAATGGTAAAGAGAACGCATTTTTAGCGTTTTCAAAAATAAAAACAGAAAACGATCTCAAAACAGCAAAGAGAACAGAGCCTTTACATTTGGGCATGGTTGGGTGAAACCCGTTTTGAAGAGATCATCCCCATAACCTTCTAATCATAAATTCTCATTCTTGTAATATCTAGAACACATTGTTTGTGTCTGGCGAGAGGAACAAAAATGATGTGACTTTAGTTTTAGGCTTTTGAGTTAAAAGTCTTTAAAGCAAGTTTTAGCACAAAAGGGTATTTTGTATGTCTTTCAGTAAATGATTTGCAACTATGTAGCAGTGTTTGAGAGTTATTTCAATAATTTAGTTTTTTATTAATGGAATATGTCCGTACATCGCACAATATGTAAAACTAGTTAATAAGAAAATTGGTGGACCTTCGAATTAAAGTATACGGTTTATACGCGGAATCAATGGAAGGGTTGAAATATACATAGTCTATGTTTGGTTTAACTTAAAAAATATATTAATTAAAATTAATAATTAATTTATCCATATATTTCATGGAATTAGATCTTTTATTAAGTTTGAAACCACACATTTCATTAATTTTGATTAGAACTAGTATATAACGCGTGCGATGCACGTGATATTGTAATGATATTTTTATTCAAGTATATATATTTTCGAAATTTAATAAAAATTGTCCAAATTTCCTTACATGTTTTACCTAAAAAATATTCAAAGTATTGATTTAAACAATCTGAATATCGAACTCAATTTACCTTAAACATTATTCAAATTACTAAGTAGCAACACCCTTATAAATAATACCATCATCTTTCTTATAATTATTCAAATTGATTCATAGTGCCGTGAATCCCAAATCAGCACACACATTTCTTTAAATTGATAGAATCACCACAAACCATCATCCCAAATTTTGCTAAGCCTAATGAGACGTGTCATCGATTTGATGGCAGAAAAACAATAACAACATGCCCTCGCGATTTATTTTCATCGTTTGACATAATAAACACATGATAATAAAATTGGTTCAAAAACATCGTAAAAGGAGTTGAGGTGAATACAATAAAATACATATTTACAGAATATTAATTTATGGTTGTGTATACCTTGTGACATTTTAATAAACTGTAAAAACTAAAATTTCACTTTAAAATTCAAATATAAGTAAATATAAACCAACTTAAAACATAAACAAATGATCTTCTTAAGAAATTTTCACTTAGGAATTTCAACGCAAAAATTTAATACAATAAGAATTTGAATTGATTGGAAAACAAAACTTAATTAATTTTTCATACAATTAATATTTTAGAAAAAAAAAATTTACTTGCATTATACTTCAATAATTGATTTTTTGAACAAATAAGTGAATTTTTACAGCACTTTATTTTATGGTTGTGGTGAGAATATAATCAGCGTCTAATTAATATTTAACAAGGAAACTTAATGTTAAAATATGATTAATAGAGAATAAAATTTTTGATGTAGAAGGTAAAAATGATTTTCTATATATATATATATATATATATTTTTTTTCTTTTCTTTTTGGTATACAAGTAAAAAGAATTAATTCAAGGAATACACATTTTTTTCTTTTTCATATTAGTTGAATGAGGTTTATGAACTTTAAATTATCTGAGAGTTAATAGTTTTATTTAAAAGATTTTTAGTGGAAAAGTGAAAATTTTAGATTGTAAATATATGAAAAATATTTTTTTATCGACACACTACAAGAAAAATGATAATTAACGACGAGTTTTTTAACTACAAAAATAAATTTGTTGTTAAAATTAGTTTTTAAAGTCAAAATTGTACGTTATTTAAAATTAATGGTAAATATAATATTATTAAAAGGTTTGATGGTAAAATAATTTAATATATTTTTTTTCCCTTTAAGGCCTTTTAGAAGTAGTTTTTTTTTTTTTAAATAAATTATTATATTCATGTAAAAAAAAATTAATTCAAGAAATACACATTTTTTCTTTTCCTCATAATAATTGAAGGAGTATTAGAAACTATAAATTATATAAGAATTATTGGTTTTATATAAAAGATTTTTAGTGAGAAAATAAAGAGTTTGGAATGTAAACGTATGAAAAATAGTTTTATTGAAAATACGAAAATAAAAAGAAATAAAATATTAAAAAAATTATATTAATTAAAACTAAGGATGAATATGAAATGATTAAAAAGATGTGAGGGTAAAAATAATCAAAAAAAGTTTTTCCCTTTAAGATGCTTTTAAAAATAGTATAGATATAAATATAAATATAGATATAATGAAAATATGAACTAAATCAACTTGAATTGAACTATTAATTAAGTACTTGTTTGACTCACTTCAAACAAAAACTTTTTTCTCATATAATAATAATAATAATAGGATAATTGTCACTATTTTACGCACATATTTTTCCGCTCATTTCACATGTCATTTTATGAAATTTCTTATTTTTATCAATTTATTTTAATACATGAATTAGGAAAGTTCAATTAATGCATGTAATAAATTATTTATGGATTTGTGAAAAAAATATCCATAAAAAGTCAAATTATAGATTTTTTCTTTTGATAATTATTGCATTATTTTGAAGTAAAAAATATGCAATATTGGGAGATGTCAAATCCAAGATCTCAGGGAGAAATTTAATACAAACTAAAAAATGAGAGCAAATTCTAAACATATCATTCGTAAAATCGTTTTAAATACTAAATGTAAAAGTTTTACTTATACTTTTTACTTTTTTCAACATCCAATCTTTTTAATTTATTTCATTTAAGTCCTAAAATGATACCTATAATTTATTACCTAAATTCAATTTGACCTAAATGATTAATTTTGAATCTTTTTCTTATCAAATTGAAAGAAATAATAAATATTCGATATTTCTAAATAAATTCAATTAAATCATTTAATTTTCTGCAACTTTAGGTTCCGATAAACTCATCGATTCAATTTGTAAAATAGAATGAGTTAGTAAAATCATTCTATTTAAAAATAGAATATGGTCAACACGTTTATTTAGCATGCACAAAATAGAATGTGCAATTGTAAAAAATGAGTTTTAAAGAATGTGTGGTTGAGAATGAACATTGAAAAACATTATTTTCAAAGAATCAATTTTATACGATTAAGTGATAAAGTCTAATGTCTTGTGGATTAAACTCTCATTTATAAATTAAGATGTATAGATGATTTTTTTGTATATGATGTTAATTTTATTTGTAATATTCATTCAATAAAATTTAATTAAAATTTGTATTTCATATTATTTATTTGTTACATTCATTTAAATATAGGATTGCGTATAAGTTTGTTACGTGTAAGTTTAATAAATTGCAACATATAATTTAAGTTTGAGTAATTTTTTATTTTTTAAAATGCATAGTAAATTTTGTTCGTAACGTATATGCTTTTTTACATGTAATGTAATGCAATTTAATGAAATGAAATATTTGTTTAATATGTTTAAATATCAATTATTGCATTAAGATAGTTAATAAAAATTCTTATAAGTGTTATACGGGAAGTCGATAAATTAATTATGTAAATGTCTATTAGCCTCTTTATTTCAATTTGAAAGTCGTAAACATTTCAACTTTTAGAAATTAAAAAATTGTAAGCTCGACTTCAGTCATTAAATCAAAATTGTGAAATACAGAATAAGAGCATGTTTGGTAATGTGAAAAGTTCTGATTTTTGTGATTTTGATTTTGATTTTTTTTTTTTTTAATGGATGTGTGGTTTTAAAAAGTTTAAAAAATCAAAAATTGTGAGCTTGATTAAAAATGGAATGTTGAGATTGAATTTGAAAAAGTTGATGTGAAATCTTTATAGTTACCAAACGGGGTCAAAGTCACGTGTCCATATTTTACTTCGCCTAATTAGATTAAGAAAATTAGAGAATGAACAATTAGCTGTTAAAAGAAATGCAAGTCGCAATTTTATATTTTACTTTTTTTAGTATTTTTCATTAAATATGAATAAACAATTTATGTTGGGTATTGTACTTTTACAACGTATTTAATAAATAATTGTCAATTATATCTTCCGTGCATTGCGCGGGTGCGATATCTATTTTTTTTAATAACAAATTTATACAATAAAATATTCTACACATAAATTCAAAATATTTTCTTACTTTTTAATCACATATTATTCGAAAAATCAATTTTATCTTTATAGCCCATTTTTATAACACTAAAAATCTGATTAAAATCTAAGTCAAAGTCGAAAAATTAATTTTCACCACATATTTAACAAGGTTCACAAATTTTCAAACATATATTCATCAAATTTTATCAAAAATTATTAAAATTATGATTTTAATCTCTATCAATCATGAACATAATGTTCATCAAAATATCAAATGTGGGCTTAAGTTTCATTTTGGTCCTCAATTTTGAACTAGCTTTAAGAGTGTGTATGGTACTGTTTAAAAGATTTTTTTTTGAAATGAATAGTGATTTTTAAAAGAATGAATGGTTGAAATTTGATTGACTTTACTTTTAATTAACGATTGAAATTAAGTACTATAGAATTTTTTTTTTAATATAAATCAAGCAAGGGCTAAATAAAATTACATCCCTATTTGGTGAACAGGAAATTGATATAAAACCCATAATGGGTATACTATAAAATTCACAACCACCCCTCCTATGGGTGGGTGGGCAGTGGGCCCATCCATCCATAACCAATTCTCATCCGACATTTGTCGGATGGGTGCCATATCTAGTGTCCATTGTGGGCACTAGATCAATTCTCTTGGTGGACATTAATGAGTGTAATAATTAATTGTTTAATTTGACTTATATTAAAATGTGAATTTTAATCAATATCAAACAATGGTTATGTTACAGCTTTTAAATCTTTATAATATAATTCCTTCATGAACCTGCATACAATTTTAAATTAATATTATTAGCAACTATATTTAAGACTAACTACCAAACTCAAGGTGTCGGCACTAATAATATAAGTTTTGATAGAACATTAAAGAATTATTAGCTAAATAAAAATAATCCTAAAATTGTCAAAATACAACAGCCGCCCCTCAAATCCTACCCTTTTTTAATTCGCAGAAAAGTAGGTTGTACCGACTTTGTCGGATTACGTTTGCATGGAATGACAACCCCCCACTTCCCACATGGGATAGCAAATCGATGGCTACTGAAGCGTGGATCAAGTTGTTTAATCTGACGGTCAGAAATTGTCGGTGTGGATTACTGTTCGGATTCAATCAGAGAAAAAATAAACACACCGTTTTTCCGCAATAATTACAATTTATAAGAAATTTATAAATAATACAATTTTTTAAATTACTTTTTAACCACACATATTTTTTTTTCAATTTTCAACCACACATTTTACCTAAAACACCAAAAAAAAAAAATAAAAATAAATTGGCGGTCCTGCAAATAAGATTAAAAAAGTGTGCCAAAGCCGAAATCCATCTTTTATGCATTGTACTAAAAAAACGCGTTTAGTCATACTTTTAGACGAGCTTAAGCACGAAGCTCATCATTCACGCTTCGCTCGGCACTACCGGAGTTTTTCACACTTAGTTACGCAAGCGTAATACTCGATCTTACTGCTTCGTAATGTTTTACGCTTTTTATTTTTTAGAACACGACTTTTATGAGGGGAAAAAAACAATCACGTAATACAAATTTACTCTTTGATATACTCCAAAAGGTAAGTTGACAGTCTCTTTTCTAGTATTGTCAATGAGTCGAGCCTAGCACTTTGAATCCACTACTTCGCTCATGGCCAAGCTGAGCTTGACCCACGAACCATTAATTTTTAATTTACATTTTTTTTTTTTCAAAAAATGAATTTTTGGTAAAATAAAAAATTACACGCCCATGAGCCGTCCTTTTCACGAGTCGAGTCGTGCTTAGCTTGTTTTTCTGTTTCTAACTACTCTTTCGGGTAAATTTTACAATTCTCTCATGTTTGATACACTAGAGCATTTCTGATATTTCAGTATTACCAAGACACATCAATAGGGAAATGCTTCCTTGCGATAGGGGGACTAATTAATTAAATTTTTGCGCCCCCCTATTGCAAGTGAGTAATCCCCTATTATTGTGGGGTACCAAATCCCAATACCCACTTAAATTTTTCTTTATACATATGTTTTAAAATCCATTTTTGCTAAACTCATTTCAGCCTTTAAAAAAATGCATAATATTTACTTTTTAACATATACTTTTCATAAAATATATTTTAAAACTCTACATAAAATATACATAATTATATCACAAAAATGTGAGGTCATTGTTTTTCTACTTTATTCTTCAAGTTAAAACCACATAATAACGAGATAAAATTCGAAGACTTTAAGGAATGGCAAAAAATTTCGCTTCCATCCCACTCCGTGCGCCCCCCGCTCCTAATGGGACAACTTAATTAGAGTCATCCATTCTCGTAAGATTGTTGTATCTATCAAATTATTTTTCTCACTTCGGCTCATGCATCAAACTCATTCTTCAAGGTAGAGAGAAATTTTTATAAAAAGATTGTAATACAGTACTTATAAAGGTGAAATGCTTTTGCGATGTTATCAACGAAAAGAAACTCAATTATAAGGTTAAGTGCATGCCAGTTTTGACTTTGAAGGGAGGAAAGACGAGGACGAGGATGAGGAAGTACGGAATGTAAAATGTAATCGCTAAAATTGAACTGCACAATAAATAAATATATTTTTTCATTATGTTATATCAATCTGCTTTATTTAACACCATAAAAATTAGAATTATTGTAAAGCATAAAGTTAATATTATGAATTTTTCTTCACATTTATAACATAATCAAAATACGTCTTAAGAAAACATATTTTCTAATTTAAAATATGTGCAAGAAATATTTTTACAACAGCACAAGCAAATGATTGATAAATTACCACCGTTAGATGAGTGACACAAGCATTATACCGGTCGATTAAGATAAACCACCTGATTTTAACCTCTTCATAATTATTAAGACAATAATTAGCAACTAATTAAGCCCCTATTTGGTAAAAATTAAAATAGATAATTTAATATAAATTGAAGTCAACAATCAATCTCTACCCCATATTTTATGAGATTCACAACTTTTCAATCATATACATCACCTACTTTTATTAAAATTTACTAAACATTTAATTTTAACTTCTACCCAACAGGAACTAAATTCATTTATTGCTCTACCTTGTCAACGTTAAAGAGGGGTAGAAGAAAGTAAAAAAGTAAGTAATATAATTAACATATTAAGCCCATGTTTAATATAGATAAAAATCAGATTTTTAACTTTTGTTTGGGATCGTGTTTTTACCAATTTTTGGAATTTTTTTGACTTTAAGGGGGTCCACAACATTTTTGCTCTCTAGCGATAATCTTTGACTGCTTTACATTATACAAAATTGAAAATTTGAAAAAAATTTCTCACAAAAAACAGTCTCATACATGGGTTTAGTAAATTTTGATAAAATTGATAAAATATGTGGTTGAAAAGTTGCGAGTTCTATGAAATACGTAGCTAAAATTATTTATTGATTTTGACTTGAGATTCAAATAATTTTAATCAGAACAAAATAGGATCTAATAATGCTAATTTGATTACGTGAAAATTTAGGGAGCAAGAACTTTTAAGTGAAAGAATAGTTGGCTTTTCATTTTTGAAAAGTGTCAATAATCTCCTGCAAGCAAGACTCGAAACCTTAAATCTGTGAGAGAGAACATGAAAAAAAAAAAAAGAACTGGTGAATGAATATTCTCCTCAAATTATGAAGTCAAACACAATGTTACTATGATCTTTCAATTAAAACATCTCATAAAAAATCAATTGCATCTTATTCTATCTCCCATATTGTGAATATATATATATATATCACTATTATATATAAGATTCACTTCAATTTTCACTATTCATAAGGACCAAATGCGTCTTTAGCTTTAAGGACAATACGTTTTTTTTCCTTCCCAACAAAAAGTAACCATTACGCTTTTTCTGCCATTTCATCGTCTAGAAACTTCTCTCTCTCGTCGTTCCAACTCCTTTTTCAGGCAAAATGGCGCACAATAGCGGTTCTCTCTTACGCCATTCTCACATTAAACCCTGGACACTACCATCTTTCCATTTCTATCTCTGTACACTCACACCCAACGTCGATTCACAAAGCAATTCTTCCAAGAGCATCACTAAATTCTCGTTCCAAGTTATATCTTCACAGTAAGTATCGGTTTGATTTCAACTTTTTGTTGTTAGGGTTTTTGTTTTTCTGAATTTTTTTTTTTTGGTTCGAGCGTTTGTCGCTGTTTAGATTTTGTACTATTGCTCCATACGTTTCATTCTCCTAATATTTCATTTAGTTTCTTCCATTTCAATGCCTGGGTTCTTGGTTGAAATCTAAATTTCCAAATTTTTCTTTTAGGCTTTGAAGAGATCGTATCCAGAAAAATCAAAAGGGAAACTGACCCGAGCTCAGGTGAAAATCAATATTTTTTATAATGATTTTTATGATTTTAAGAATATATTCTTTTCATGGATAAAGCTTTGAATCTTTGTTCTATTTAGTACCGATTAGGGTTTGAGTTTGACTTAATGTTATAGGCGCCCCATTTGAATGGTGACATAAACAAGCAGTTTCTTGTTCTTTTTATTATGTATAAGATAAGAAGTTTTGAAGCTTTGTTCTATTTAGTACCGAGTAGAGTCCGAGTTTGACTTTATGTAAATATGGGCGCCTCATTTGAATGGTAACATACACTGAATTATAGGAGGTGATTATAACTGATTCTTACTGCTTAATAATGGTTTATGTTTAATTTTGTTCCGATTTTATGTGTTAAATATGGGAGGGTCTGTTTAATTTACTAAAAAGTTTTTATAATATTTTCATTGCTGAAAATGCTTTCAGGACAAAGGAAATGCAATTAAGATTTGATTGTGTGATTTTGAGAGAGATCTTTTGATTTGCTTTGTGTTGTTGTTGACTGGCCTTTGGTGAAAAAAGGAATAACTATCCCTACTATATATAAGTTTCAATTACAAAATTACTATTCATAAGGCCCAAGAAAAGCGCTTATAGACTAATACGTGCACAATTTCATTAAATGAGCCAAAATCTTGTAATAAGCTGAACTCAGAAGTCATTGAACTTGCCTTTATTGATTCAATCAGTGATGATAAAAATGAAGTGGATTTGGTTTTCATTGCTCATCCAACTCAATCCCTTCAAAGATCATTACTTCATAAGCATGGGAGGTTTGTTTTTCGAGATTTTATGTTTATTGGATTACACACTTGCTTTGTTTATAGTAATTTTGTGGTTCGATATAGGACTTCCTTTCTGCTAACCTTTTCTAACTTCGGTTCATGATTTCATCTTATCCAGAACTCGAGATTGCTGGGCTTAGTGGTATGCCAATGACATTACACTTGATGATAAATAGGAGCTTGATGAGGCTTTACAGAGGGAGGTAAATATTGGATACTTCATTAACTATTTTTGCTACTTTAGATTATATGTTTGCTGGGAGGAATGAGACTTGGTTTAAATTAGATAATTAAATATTGGAGCTTGATGAGGCTTTACAGAGGGAGGTAAATATTGGATACTTCATTAATTATTTTTGCTACTTTAGATTATATGTTTGCTGGGAGGAATGAGACTTGGTTTAATTTAGATAATTATGGGGTTTGATTGTTAAGTTGTGTGGAATTATAGTTTTTTGTGTTGTGTAAACAAATTAATATTTTAAAATGGTGATGAAGGTATCCTGTTTTCATTCGAATTTTATTTTGAGGTGTATTTCTTTTGCTCTTATCACATTTTCTATTGGATCATTTGTTTAGAGGAGAATTCAAATGTAGATTCATATTTATATTCAAATTCAGATGCGGATACTGATGCATATGATATGAGATGAAAGAGAGATCAATTGATGAGGAAAAGGCAAGGGTACAAGAAGTAGAAGCTGAATTGAAGCTCAATATTGAGGAGGTTAATGAGTTTCGATTACCAACCAAGGAGGTTTAGTTAATCAATACTTCTACATTGCTTTTATGAGTTATATTATTATTCATTTGTTGTAAACATTTGTCAAAGTTACATTTGAACAAACAAGAGCTTGAAAAGAAGCTCAATGAGCCCCGAGTCTTCCAAATCACTAAAGGAGGATAAAAGAAAGCAAGTTCAGTTTATATTTAAATTATTAATTATTTTTCATTTTATATTTAATTTATTTATTAAGTTGTCATTTCTACTTTCTTTTAATTAGTATTTCTTTGAATTCAGTTGATCTATTTCAGTCACCCGAGTCTGGGTGACTCCTTTTGAATTTCAAGTCTTTGAGGCAAGACAGAGTCATAGAGCAACACGAAAGGATTATGTTGATCAACTTAAATAGGAGCTGTTGTAGTTGTGTAAGGCTCTTTTTACTACTTACTGGTTTGAGCTTCACTCTTCCTTTCCATGTGAGGTCCACTTAGGGTCTTCCTCTTTCTAAGGATATTTGAGTTGTTATATTTTATGATTAGCTCACCATTTTTTGGGTAATGAGAGTTTCAGTTATTATCCTAATATGCTTGTCTTTGAAAATAGAATCCTTGATTTAACTGTCCAACTCTGGTGATATGGATTTAGCAATTAAAGGAGTCTGGTCTTAACAATGGTTAATTATAAGGAGAGTTATGATTGCTAAATTTTTAGCAGATATTTTACAATATGTTAGGACTTGTGCCTCACTCTTGGACTTAAAATTTCACCATCTTTACCTTTTCCTCAGTGTGATTTGGTTCCAGCTTGGGATACAAAAAGATGGCTTAGAATAGTATACTTTTGCTGTTTGTTAATGTAAATTTAATGGTCTCAAGATTTAGAATATTGGTTGATTTTATAATTCTTACCTTTCATCCTATGTCGTTGCTCATTTTTTATTGTTTTAATAGTCAATTCAGGAATGAAAATTTTCTTGAAATAATATTCAACTTGGGCTTTTTGTTTGTATGGGTCTTTGTTTTTTGTTTTATCAGATATGGATTTATTTGGCTTTTTGTTAGGTTTGGCCATTATATTCTTTTACTGTTTATTTTGATAATTTTGATAATATAATTTATATCATAATAAAGATTGCATTTCTTGCAAATATAATATTGTCAGTGTTGTATTGACAATTAGTTTATAGGAAGAATTCATGGATGGTCATGATTTTCAATATGTGGGTTCATTTCCATGAAGTTATGTGTAGAATCTTTCGTGTATGTGTGTGTTGTTGGAAATTGTTTGAGAAACTACAAATTGATTACTACTTATTTCAAATTGGCCAATTAACATGTAATTAAAGAGCCCTCTTAAAGAATAAAAACAAAATAATCTAATTCTAATTCAGTTCTCATACGAGTCTGACCTTTTCACATTGAACTATTGCTAACTAATTTTTCCTTTCTTCCTATGGAAAATTCAAAATATGCAACCCCTAAAGTTATGCTTTGCCTTTTATGGAATGAAATTTAATGTACTAAATTTAAGGTTCTTTGATAAGTAACATAAACTCGTTCCATTTGATTTCATTACAGAATGGCTGCAACAGCATTTCACCAAGCAATTGGAGTCAAGTGAATGGGAATTATTCATTTTGGTTGATCTCTCAGGGCCTTTTTTTTTTTTTTTTTGGTGCCATTTTTGGTGCCATTTGAAATGGATGAAACTTGATCAAATACACACTCTGAGAAGTAGAAGCTTGAATAAAGACAAAACTTCTCTTTCTAAAGCACTGTGTACCACTTCTCAACAGAGCGTCCATGTGACTTTTTCTTAAACATCCAACCTCAATGGCTATAAATGGAACATTTGTCCAGGAATTTGAATTTCAGGATGAAATTGTTACTTTTCTTTCAATGACTTCTTTGTCAATTTCTGCTTCTCATAATGACCCTGTTTGGCATAAATTAAAATCTAGATTTAGTACTAAGACATTTTTTCCTTCAAATTGAAACATTTACACATTCTGCTTATTTCATGTGGGTGTATGAGAAGGTGTGGGTGGTGCTTTAGTTTATGCTAGATAATTTATTGGCAGTAGGTCCCATCGGTATTAGTGAGATAGAGGCCTTCGATTGTTCCCAGTATCCAATAGTATATTTATCTTGTGATATCCCTTTCATTTTTTTTAGAGGTAACTGATTTTAATTTTTACTATTTTAGTCTTTCTTGCATAGAAAATTGCTAGAGAGATCAAGTCCTTGTCAGATGGTTGGGTTGCCCCAAACTTTCTAAAAGAATGGGTAAGTTCATGCTTTACATGCTCACAGCAGGCAAGAAAGCTTTGGCCTATGGAGGAATTACAAAGGATTTGATTGATGGATTAAATGAAGCTAGATGCGGAATTTTGATCGACTCATCTTTGGGGGGGATGAAGGTAAGTTTGAATTCCTTTAGAGATTATGATGGTGCCTATATTAAAATAAAAAATAAAAAAGGAAAATATTGATTCACAAATAATAAAGTGGATTTAATACAGATTATGAATTATTTTAATTGTCTGGTTAATTTTTCTTTTTAACCACTTTTGAGTTACTTTTTTGTTTGAACGGGTTTTCAATGATGCAATTGAAGCTCTGAGTATCTCATACAAGAAGATAAATCCGTTTTTTTATACCGGCCATGCTTGCCATAGATCTGGTAAAAATTCCTTTTACAACCATTGCAACTTGGGCAATCAATAACCATTCACATCCTTCTGAGATTTAACTAATTCTATTCTATAGGGATGAAAGGGCCCAAACTACTCAATTTGTGAAAAAGATTGCATTGCTTACCGTTATGATGCCATAGTAAGTGGTTTTATATGTTTGTGGCTGTAGAATGGCCTTTGGAGATGCAGGATTGTAGTCTTTCTATTAGTTGATCTTTTGTGACATTGCTAAAGCCTACCATATTTTCATTATTATTGTTATTATAATTGTTGAGTTGCTCAGAGCTTTGGCAAAACGAGAAATTTAAGCATTTGTAGTATTTAGTTTGAAAGTTGATCGTTCAGTCCTTTATTGGCTTATCTAATCAAATAGATAAATCAAGAGATGGTATTGAATAGTTACTTGTTTGAGTTCAATTTGTGTAATAAACATACTTTATTCATCTAATTTTCGAATGCTTTTGCTTAATTTTGTTGATAATGCTTATCTTATTCAATAGCATTGATTATGACACATTCATTATCTTAGTTATATCCATATGGAAACTTAGTTCTAGGAGATGGTGAAAGGTATAATGTAGTTTTAAATTTTAATAATCGATTTTCCTGCCAGTGAACATTATGTTCATGTTTGAAAAAAATTGCTCTCTATTTTAACCAAGAATCATAAAAATTGTATATTATTTGATGATTGACTTCATTAGATGTGAGATCTTATTGAATTCTCTGTTATTTAATCATAACTTTTTGGCCAATAAATAGCTCCTAGATGAAGAGCTTAGAGTAAAAATTGAGAATCTTGCTTCATCCCTAAAATTTCCCTCGAAGAAATTGATCGGTATTGATGGATTCAAAAGGTCAAGCCATAGCAATGCAAGGATTTTTCTGTGTATATAGTTGTTTCTAGCTTTCTTTTACTATAGGTGCATTTCAATTCTACGCGAATAAATACAAATATGAAAGGTTTCGTGCAACACACGTATAGTTTACTAGTATATATATAATCTTATATGTAGACATTTCTCCATTAAGCTAATCAAATGACATATGTAACGACCGTTCAGTTGATGACTCAAAGTCAGTTGACCATAGGGCCTTTAGGTTTTAAAGACCCTAACATGCTTAATTACTCAAGTAAAATAGGCTCTGAAGAGAAGTATAAGATGACTCAACTCAATGCACCAATAATTATCATCGAAAAACTTACAAATACGATCAAGACTTACTTACAAGAGTTTAATTTGTGCAGTGTAGAAGATACATGATATAAGTTATACCAAGTTTTGCAAACAATTTCAAAAAAAAAAAAAATTTAATGGAAATTTTATTCATTATTTATAAATTTTATTAGTACTTGAACACAAATTAACTTGTCCAATAATATCATTTTAAAAACCCTCCATTTGTCACATTTTCCCCCTTCTTAAATTAAAAAATGCAAAACCTATAATGAAAGGAAAAAAACTTAAATACATGCATGCATATATATGTAAATATAATGAATAATGCAGATTCATGCATCTATTTACCAACTCAATGAGGTATACCGACGCTCTTACATTTAAAAGCACTACGAGCCACATCACAATTTAAAGCATCATTCCGACAATATAGTTCACTATTTTTTACCAGCCATAAATTTTACTAGTACTTGATCATAAATTAACATGTCCAATAATATCATTTTAAAAAATCCTCTATTTGTCATATTTTTTTCCCTTTTTAAAATAAAAAATGCAAAACCAATAATGGAAAGAAAAAATTGTAAATACATGCATGGATATGTAAATATAATAAACAATCCAGATTGATGCACCTATATACCAACTAAATGATGTACACAGACGCTCTTACCTTTAAAAGTACTACGAACCACATCATAATTTAAAGCAGCATTTTGACCATATAGTTCACTGTTTTTTAACAAGATCTTCTTAAAAGACGTAACATTAATCAAATAAATCACCAATTCAGTCAAGTGATTGACTTTATTAACTAGAAGTGTATTTATAGAATTGATGTCATAATTGTTGTTCTTGGTCAACAGCTTTTGGGTTGAGGATACACATGTCTTACAAATGATTTATATCCTAAATCATGTACATTCTTAAAAAAGCATGTACAAACTTTGAAGTAGAGGAGGAAGGGTTTGAGTTCTAGTTTTCTCATAACCTAAACCTCTCTTATTTCCTAATGGTTTGTTCAGTCCTAATATGTCATCAAGTTTCTTAGATTCGCTTGTAAAAAACTGAAGTTGAGCATTGGATTTCTCAAGATCATGACTTAATTTCTAAGGTATTAACTTTGTTTTCTAGGAGCCCTTTCTTAATCTTCAAATTATACATTTTATTATATGATTCTTCTAAATTGACTATTAAGCCCTCATTTTCTAACTTAATATTATGCATTTTTAAAGGAAGAGGCCTGGGGATGGCAAAAAAACTCATTTTGACCCGAACCCGATGGGCCCCAACCCTAAATGGAGCGGAAAGAAATCACCTCGCGAGTCAATAGGGAGGGTTTGTGTTTGATATCAATTACCTGAAACGGATTTGGGACTGGGCGGATCCCGCTATAACCCGCCCCACAATTTAAATTAAAAAAAAATTTAATTTAAAAAAATGCAAACTTTCAACATACAAAATTATTATAAGATTTGTCCTTTTCTTCGTTTATGTCATGATGTATTTGGAAAGATTTTATGTTTTTTTTAATTGATCATTGATATTTATGTTGGGTGGTTGATTATATTGTAGAATCTTGTTGGACACTTGGACAAAATGTTAGTTAATTAATGAAGGTGTGTTGTGTGCTTATAAAAGTTGTTTATTTAGGATGAATAAAATGTATTAATAAATAAATGGAAAAAAGTTGTTTAATAGGGGAAAAAACAGTCGGGTCGGGGTAGGAATGACAATGGGTTGGGTTCGGGCCGACCCGTCCCGAACCCGAAACTATTTTAACCCGCCCCGTCCGGCGACTGTTCGCAGGGCGGGTTGACTACCCGCCCCGCCAATGACTCGAAATTATTATTATTTTTTTTCAAAATTGGTAATAAAATTTTAGGTGAAAAACTTAAGTGTCGAACTAATTAGAATTTTTAAGTTTGAACATTAAAGATAATATGTATATATTTGAAGGAAAAAAAACCAATAAACAATATAATGGTATAGTGGTTGTGTATTCTCATACCCTTAAATATCACTAAGGTTCAATTCTTCTAGACTTTATTAAATTTATTTTTAGTTTCTCATTCCAATATATTTAAAAAAAAAAAAAAAATTCTCGGGTCACGGGGCGGGTCCGCCTCGAACTCACCCCGAAATGCTGTTCGGGGCGGAAAACCCGTCCAAACCCACGCCGTGGACCCGACGGGGCGGGTTGTTTCGGGTCCTTCGAATTTTTTTTGCAATCCCTAGGTCAGGGTGGGGGTGCCCCATTTTGATCCCATACTCGCCTCACTCGGTTTTGATTTAACGGGTAATGTGGCAGGTATGGTTTTGATATTCTTCTCACCCCGCCCTGAAACCATCCTATTTTCATCTCTAGGCAGAGCTATTCACATTTTACAACTTAAGGCATTCCAAATACACTTGGTCAAAAGCCTCATGTATATCTTGCTCATTCTCTGATACTTCACGTGAATAGTCAAATTGCTTTATGTGCCCACTTTTGTCACTATCCTCTACCGATTAATTTTTAAAGTAAAATCCACATAGTTTGAACCCTCATTCAGTTTGGAGTTCTCACTATCAGAGTTGGATTCACTTTCAATAAGAGTAGCCTCCATAGCCTTTCCTCGAGTTTTCTAAAAACTAGGACACACAACTCTCGTATGTCCAAACCTTGTCATTCATTATAGTTGAGTAGGTCCCCACAATTATTACATTTGTGACCTGTTTCTACCTCCATTAAGTGATGTAGATATTCATAGGCTTCTTTGCTAAGATCCAAATTGCTGGCAAGTATATTCTCAGCATATTCTCTTAATTTCCATAATTGACAATTAACTTGATTAATTCTTGCAATGCTGTAGATCAATAATTTGTCATCATTAGATTCATATACCCAAACATTAGTTTGTGTAAGGGTATCCCTTAATTCAGTGTACATTACTCTAAATCCCAATGCCCTTTTTTCTGGAATAGCTTTTATCTGTTCCTCTTTGTTAAATGGTTTTATTTCTGGTTCTGAAAGAATAGCTTTGCTAGTTACTCCGAGTTTTACAATATGTTCTGCCCTTAGAAATTCTTCATCAATAAATTCTGGAATGGCTGAGTAAATCCTGACATAGATCTTTTCAGCTTTGGTAATTCCAAAATATGTTTTCACTGCTGCCTTGATAGAATTAGGTAATAATGATATTTCCTTCATATCCTTGCTAGGGTAGATGCACTGAATAAGTCCTTGGTCAAACAGTCCCCTGACTGTTCTTGGCTCTGCTCCTGGAAAAATAATTGCTTTATTGATTTTTTGATGGCTAATTGTCCTTAGCCATTCTCCTTCTTTTGTCCTCTTGTTTAGATACTCCACATACTTCAAGAATGTCTCTAGTTTCTTCATAACTTTCTCCCTTTCTGATAGTTCCTTTGTTACTACTGCTGGTTTCTTCGCGGCTTCTAAAAAAGTTTCTTTAGATGGTTCAATAGTTTTGCCAATGGCTTTGGAAGATGAACTTCCAATAATTGATACATTAGATACTTCTTCCTCAATAGGAAGTCCTACAGATAAATTCTTCACTGGAGAGGATTGTGATCCCCCTTTGTACATTTCCTCAAGAGAATTAACCCTTGACTTGTAAAAGGCTAGTTCACTGTTAATTTGTACAATCTGCGCCATGCAAGTATTCACATGATTGAATAGATTTGAATAGTTGATATTCATTTGACCCATGGCCAAGTTAATTTCTTCTACTTTCTTAAGTATGTCTTCCATGTCTTGATAAATAATCTGCAATAACATTGTCAGTACCCTTAATATGAATAATTTCAAAATCATAATGACTAAGTTCTACTTGCCATCTAATTAACCTTTTATTTGCAATAGTTGGATCAATTTCTTTAGTTAACCAATATTTAACTTGTGTATTATCTGTTCTAATTTTGAATTTTGTAGTAATAATAAATAATTCAAATTTTTTAATAGCAAACTTTACAGCTAATAATTCTTTTTCATTTATATGATAATTAGTTTGAGTTTGAGTAAAACTGCCACTAGTATACTGTGCAATCCTTTCCTCATCCTCATTTGGATAAATATATTTAAGTACTGCTCCCCATGCTGTTTCACATGCATCGGTTTCTATAATCCAATCACATTCTTTTTTGGGTAATTCTAATTCTGGTAAATCTTTACAAAGGTCTTTAATTTTTTGTACTTCTTCTTCTTCATCTTTAGACCATGGTGTCCATCTAGTTTTTCCTTTTAATCTTTTTTGTAATGGGATTAAATGTTTTGCTAAGTTAGGTACATATTTCCTAGTCTGATTTACTAGTCCTAAAAAGCTTTGTAATTGTGTTTTATCTTTTATATGATTGTCAAATTCTTGTATTTTTGTACCAATATGTTTTTGGAGTTTTATTCCTTCTTGGCTTATTATAGATCCCAAAAATTCTACCTTTTCTTTAGCTATCTCCATTTTTGTAGCTGATAATATAATTCCATTATTCCTTACAATATCTATAAAAATATTTAGATGTTTTAAGTGGTCTTGTCTAGTTTCAGAGTAAATAAGAACATCATCAATATATACTGTAATAAAATGATAATAATCTTTAAATATTTTATCCATGTACCTTTGGAATTCTCCTGGACTATTTTTAAATCCAAAAGGTAATACATTCCATTCATAAAATCCTTGTGGTACCGTAAAAGCTGTTAAATGTCTAGATTCTTCAGTTAACATAATATGATAAAATCCTGATTTGAGATCAAATTTAGAGAAATATTTCTTTCCTCTAATTTGATTAAATAATACCTGTTGATTTGGTATTGGATATTTTAATTCTTTTGTATAAGTGTTTAACCTTTTATAATTAATTACCATTCTAGATTTTCCTCTTTTTTGTTCTGAATGTTTTATTACAATGAAGGCTGGACTACTATGTTTACTGTTAGATTCTCTAATAAATTTCTTTTCTAGCATTTCTTTTATGTGCATTTCAAATTCAGGTAATTCTTTTGGTGTATGTTTGATTGGTTTTACACTAATAATCTTAGTATCATCTTCAATTATAATTTCCGCCATAGGTTTATTTATGTGCCATTTTTCCAAAGGATTATCTCCTGATAATTTTAATAGTTTTTCTGTAATATTTTTTATTACAATTTGATCAAAATGTTCTTGTACTAGATTTATTCTATTTTTATTAGGCATAAATTGTGTTGTTTGTGTTAATTTTTGTCTATCCTCACCACGCTGAGCTGCTATATGAGGCATTTTTTCTCTACAGTAAGGATCATTAATTCTTATTGCAATTGCTATATGGTGGCAAGGGGTAGATAAAAGTATAACTTTTTCATCAATAGTTATTGGATAATATTGTTTTATGAAGTTATTTCCTAATAATATATCCCCTGGCATATCATCAAATTGATATACATAAGGTATTTGTAATTCATATTTTCCTATTTGTATTTTAACATTCCTTGCTACTTTAGTTATTAGATTTGTACTTCCATCAAATCCTGCAAGTATTACTCTTTCTTCATTATCTTTTTTATTACTCCACATTTCTGGGGGTAATACATTTTCTTTAAATAAACAGGATGATGCTCCTGTATCAAACAATGCATGATAATTTCTGCTAAGATATCCATTGTAATTCATTTTGGTTAGTATATAAATATGTTCTCTTCCTCCTTGTATTTTATTCATAATAACCTTGGTATAACTAGATTTTCATTTTGTATTGTTAATAGCATTCTATCATCTTTTATGTAATATGGTTTTACTTGCTCTAAGAAGTCTGTTCCTAATAATAATTCCGTATTTACCTTTCCTGTATGTTCTACGTACAAGTTTATGATTATTTCATTTCTTTTATTTATTCTTATTGGTAATTCTACATAAGTATCCATGGGATGAATATTTCCAAAATAATCTTGTATTTGAATTGAATTATTCGTTACTTTAAGTTCTAAGTCTCCTATTATGTTTTCTTTTATATGAGATACAGTTGCTCCAGTATCTATTAATACTTTCTGCTCTTTCCATTCTCCATTTATTCTAATTTCTATCATAACTTCAAATTGTTTTGTCTCATTTCTTTTAGATAGATTCATTCTTGGTATCTTTCTATGTATTTTTGTCATTATTTGTTTTTCTGAATCATTTCTATTTTCTATTTCAGGTAATGATCTTGTACTAGTATTTCTTCTTAGGCTAATTGATCTTCTTCCAAATTCTATTTGTGGTTTATCCATATTTACTAATCTTCTAGCTTGATTGAAATCTATTTCTATATCTTCTGGTATTGTCATTCTTGGATTTTCTTTAGCTGGTTTGTATTCCAATAAATTTTGAAATATGGGTTCTATTATATGTGTTCTTGTAGCATTTTTAATTTTTACTTCATGTTTACTAGTAAAAGCATATATTGTTCTAATAGTTAAACTTATAGTTTTACTTCCTGGTTCCATATCTATCCCTCTTAACCTGTAATATAATGTTAAGGCTTTATTTTTATTTTGTTCTCCCATACTTATGCTGAAATTTGGTCTTATTGTAAATTTTACTTTTTGGTACATTAAGTTTCCTGTTACAATTCCTATTAGAGCATCTTGTACTGAACTTACAATTCTATCATCCATAATATAGAATTCTATAGGTGTATCTATTCCTTCTCTAAAATAGGCTTTTGCTATAATTTGTACAGCTCCTAAATATATGTTCTTTATTTTTCCTTTTAGTTCAGGATTCAATAGGTTTATTTCTTGTCTTATAATTTCTTCATTTATTATTGGTATTAATGTATTTCCTGTAGTATCTGTTATGTCTATAGGGTGACTATGGTTTCTTGCTACATATGCTATTTCTTTGTTTTTCTGCCAAAATGGTAAATTAAATATTTCTTTTGGTTCTACATCTAATTTTGATTTTAAGATTTTCTCATACATTTTAGGATTAAATATTAATCTTTCATTTAGTTGTTCTTCATTTTCTTCTAATTGATATTCATATTCTTTAGATGTACCTTCTTCACTAATTTGTCTAATCATATTTATATATAAATATTCTTCTTCACTAGATTCATTAGATTCACTTTCTTCTGAAGATTCTAATTCCATTATTGTATTTATTACTTCATGTTCTTCTAATTCATAAATTTCTTCATCTTCAGGAATTTCTTCCCATTCTTCTTCTTGTTCAATAGGTAATAAGTTATAATTTTCTTTTTCTATTAATGAGATATACATCATATTTTTCTTTTTATCTTTCTTAGGACATTCTGGAGATATATGTCCTATTTCTCCACATGAATAGCATTTACATTTTCTAGGATTTTTAGGGTATGTTTTAGTTTTGTTTTGTTTTTGCCTTAAATATCTCTTGTATGGTACTCTATACCTTTTAAATGTTTTATTATATGGTTTTTTATATTTATTAAATTTATTAAATTTATTTCTAAATTTATCTTTTCTATAATATTTCTTTTTCTTATATTTTCTTTCTAGATGACATCCCCATTGTGTTGGTTTATATTGTAATTTATCACAGCATAATGATTTTTTACTTGCTTTATGGAATTTTATCATATTATTTGCTTCCATACATTTTTCTTGTTGTCTCATTTCTATAAATTGTATTCTTGCTCCTAAACTATTATTACTTAATGGTATTTCTAATTTTTCCCAGTCCTTAAATAATTCTAAATTCCATGGGTTTGGTAATTTAAAGAATATTTGGTTCATAATTTCCATACCATATGTTTCTTGATTATATTCTGCTTTTTCAAAATATTCTCTAAATTCACATGCAAATTGTTTAAAGTAACACATATCACATATTGATAGATTTTCTAATAAATATCTATGTCTTAGTTTTGAACTAATTTTGGTATCTCTGTCTATTACTAATGTATATTCTCTTTTTAATGCATCTTCATATCTGCTTAAAATAGTTCCTATTTCATCTTGGTCATTTCCTCTAACCTGTCCTATATAAGTTTCTGTTAAATTTCCCCACCATCTTGCAGTGGTTCCTATAAATGTATTTTCTAACATTAATTGTAATTGCTTTCCTGTTAATTCTTTGGTATAGGCCATCATAGCCATAGATTTCATCCATAATTCTAATTCATGATCTACATCTTGCACACATCCTAAATCTATCCATCTTCCTTCTGAACTAATTTGTGTTTCCATACTTCTCCATGGTGTATATTCTATAGGATAATTTTTACTTGGCTTGGTGTAATATTTTTGTTGTGGTATAAAATTATTTGTTTTGAAATTTGTGTTTTGTCTTTGATTCATATAAATTTCTGGTGTATTTTGTGGATTAGTATTACTTGTATTTTCTTTTTTAACTTGGTTAGTTCCTGGTTGTTGTATATATTCTGATGGATTTTGTCCTGCTGGGATTAAAGCTCTTTGTTGTTCATTCATATTAATTTCTTCTATTTTAAGATTTTTAAATTTTTCTATATAATCTTCTTCTGTTATGTAATCTTCTTCACCTTCTTTTTTAGGATTTTCCATAAATTTTTCTATTTGTTCAGTAATCATATTTATTCCTAATCTATTGATGGCTTTAAATTCTTTGTCAGTTATTATTCTTTTAGGTTTTCTTTTTTCCATTTCATCATATATTTTTGTTATATTTTGGTTTATAATTCCAATATTTTGTTGTATATTATCTATTCTTTTATGTAAATCATTTTTCCCTATTTCTTCTTCTTTAATTGTTCTTATCATATTTATTTGTTTTATAATAGTTTTTTGCTCTATAATTTCTATTGGGTTTTCATATACTCCTACCATATTTCCTATTTTATTTATTTTATCAGTTATTTGCTTAATTTGGTTTTCTAAGGTTATTAATTGTTTTGATAGGTTATTTACATATTGCTTTACTTCTAATATTTGTGTTGGTATATTTTTGTTTATATCCTTATAATCATTAGTTATTTCTATCATTTGTCTTATTTGTAAGGGTAAATTATTAATAATTTCTTGAACTTGTTCTGGGTTTTTTGCTTGTTCTAAATTTTGTTCTGTAGTTTTATCTAAACTTATTCCTAATTTATTTAGTAAAAATAAATTTGTCCAGTTTAATTGTTTATATTCTCCAAATCCTCCTTCTCCTAATAATATAAATGGTATAAATTTTCCATATGTTTCAGTTATTAATGGCCAATGACTATTATTTGGTAAATCTTTAGATTTATAATTATATACTCTAGGTTCGATTATTGGTAGTTTTTTAGACATTTTTCTAAATATATTTTTAAGTATAACTACTAGCTCTGATACCACTCTGGGTCGGATCTTGAAAGTGAAATTTTTATTTTGCGGAATTATAATCTTTGTCTTACTCTTCTTAAAAATCTTTCTTCAAATTCATCCATATATCTATTATCTTCTTGTCTTATCAAGTTTTGTTCTTTTAATCTTAAATATTCATTATGTTGTAAAACTAGCCTTTTAATTTCTTTATATTTTTCTATAGCAATAGGATCAGTATTTAAGTCTCTTCCTAATCTTTCCAATTCTAAATATTCTCTATGTAAACTTCTAATTAAATTTTTTCTTTTTTCGTGAAGTATATGGGGATCATAAACAGGCATAATATTTTTTATTTATAAAAAATTTTAAAGTAGTTAAATTTTTAGAATTTATTATGTGTTAAGATAATATGTGAAATAAGATATTAGTTATATTTTTAGCTAAAAGGGTAAAATAGGTATAATTTATGTTAGTAAGTTGTTAGTAGTTATTTGTTAGTAAGTCTAGAATTATTCTCTTGTTAGTCCTAAAGATTTTATTTATTTTTTATTTCTTAATGACATATAAACCTTCTCATCTTTAAGGCTATCATCAATAGTGTCAGAATCTTCATCACTAACATATTTAAAACAATAGACTTATTGTTCTTAGAATGTGATAGGCTCAATTCATAGGTTTGGAGAGACCCTAAAAGTTCTTCTATTTTTGGCAGCATCTAAGCCTTTACTTTCTTTAATTGCAATGATCTTAAGTCTAAACCTCTCAGGTAAGAATCATAAAACTTTTCTAACAAATTTGGTTTTTGAAATTCTCTCCCCTAGGTTGAAGCTGGAATTGACCGTATCATTCAGTTTAGCATAAAAGTCATAAAAAATTTCATCGTCCAAGATCATAATTTCTTCGAACATGGTGGTCAGCATTTACAATTTAGAGTTCTTAACGGTTTTAGTCCTTTCATGTATGGTTTCTAATATATCTCAAACTTCTTTCACACATTGACCCATGCTTAAACTCTTCAAGAGAAGCTATCCAGTTACACTCCTCATTTTCATTCCTAGTCCAAATGGCTATGCTATTGAGAGTTACTACGCTAGCAACAATAGTGAATGGTTCTGACCATTAGTCTATAATATTACGTCAAGCTTATTCATCTATAGACTTTCAAAAAAATAAATAAATCTCATTCTAACTTTTTAGTATGGGTAATTACTACCATCAAAATAAGAAAGAACAATAGTGATTGACTCATCTAGACAAAATTGGGATTAAAGATTGAATTTAGGCTCTAATACTACTTGAAATAACATGTATTGACCTAATTAACACCTAGAAGGGATGAATATGTGTATATGTGTAAACTAAAAAACACCAATAATTGGTAAGGAAGAAAAAAGGAATGAAGAGCTCTTCACAAGGAAATGACATCCGGACGAACGTGCTAGTAAAATTCATTAAGAAATAATAACTTACAATTGATTCAGACTTAAATACACCTTATTATACTCTGACTGCACAACATGTAAAGCACTGAAGAATTATTTGATTGTACCTCTAATGCTTTTCAAAACTCTGGAATATTTCTCTTTTCACGTGGATCATGAAGAACGAACCTATTCTTCTTCAACCCGAAACTCAAGCGACTTTCCCTACTCCGAAACTCTGAAAGCTTGTTAGAAAAGGGTTTTGAGTTTGGTGTTTTATGATCTAAATAATCTTGCATTAACAATCAAGACTTGGAAATCAAATAATGGATCAAAAGACAGATATGATGTTCTCTATGATGAACCATTTAAAAAAATAGGGCTTGAATATATATAGTAGAAAATGTTGAAGGCTTTTAAAAATGTTAAATTGTGAAACAGGTTTGCTTATCCGTTACTACCGCTCGCTCGAGCGGTCCCCTTTTTGCTAAAGACGCTCAAGTAATTTTACATTGGTTTTTTTCCTTTATCCATAATTCGTTCTCTTTCATCCCAAAAATCTACCTTTGACTCTAATCTTAACTTTATAAACGAGTTATTTTATTCACGAAATTGTCAATTACTTCAAAATCTAACCTTTAGTATAAGCAAGTGCAATGCCATATTTTACCATTTCTGTTTTTACAGTATAATATTGCGACTTTGTAGATAATCAGCGAAGTAGGATTGAGGGGTTACCCAGTGGATGATCCTTGCTCCTTATCAGGCAATTCGCCTAGGATCGAGTCCTATGGAGGGTTGAGTTGAGGTTTTTACTTGTTAATGATTAAAAAATTAATAATAATAATAATAATAATAATAATAATAAAAATAAAAATAAATAAACCAGTTAAGTTATGATTGTCAACTTAAGATTTCTATCCATTTGAGAGATGACATGTGCCACGTGGCGCAACATGATATTGTGATGAAACTTTCTAATCATACACGAGTATTTATGTACTTAATATTCCTATTTTACCATTTTCGTTTTTAAGTTATCATAATTGTGATTATGTAGATAATTATGTAGATAATTAGTTAAGTTATGATTGTCAGTTAAGGATTTCTATCCATTTGAGGGATGACATGTGGTGCATGATATCGTGATGAAATTTGAATTAAATTTAATGACTTTTTCCTTAATCCGAATCATATACACGAGTATTTTTATGCAAAGTATTCTTTTACCATTTTCATTTTTAGGGTATCATAGTTTTGATTATGTACGTAATCAGTTACATTATGACCGTTAATTAGCCTACATTAAAAATTTCTTTTTTTTTATAGTACTCAATTTCAACCATCAATTAAAAGTCAAGTCCACAATATTTGACTTTTCAACCAAATTTAAATCATCAAATCTCCTAAAAATCACTATTCATTTCAAAAAAATTCTTTTTAAACAATACCAAAACTTCTATCCATTTGAGGGATGACTACCATTTTTCTTCTTCGCAATCATACACGAGTATTTATATACATAGTATTCATATTTTTTTCATTTTCGTCTTTAGGGTATCATAGTTTTGATTATGCACATAATCAATTAGTTTATGATCGTCAACTACGGATTGAAATAAAATTTAATAATTTTTTCTTAATCTCAATCATACACTGAAATATGAAATATATATATATATATTTTTTAAATCACAATCATACACGTACGGAGTATTTATATATTCTGAGCTAAATGTTGTGCTTTAGTTCGTTGTCCTCTTTAGTCTTCTCCTTACTTAATTAACAGCTACGCAGAGAGAGAGAGAGAGAGAGAGAGAGAGAGAGAGAGAGAGAGAGAGAGAGATTTGTAAACAAAAAATAAATAAAGTTTATTTTTCAATTTTCTATAATTTCCCATTATTCTTCTCTCTGCAGACATTTATTTTCCCGGCTAATTCCCATCGGGATAATCGGAGTTCCAAGATTTGCACATTAGTAATTCTTGCCAGATTTTCCGCTGCCATTGATTCTTTCTACCTTCCAGACAATTTCAACATCAACCCACCTCGTAATATTTGCTTTTCCGACAGGCACCGGCGGCGAGTCTTATCCGGCGATCTGTATACAATTTTCAATTGACTTTCTCACTAAAGGCATAAATGGAGTAGTTACAGCGTAATACGTATTTAGATTCTGCTTATGGACGCGTGGCTACAGTGTCGGACTCGTGTAATGCTGAGGTTTCTGTGCTTTTAAGGTTTTTGTCTGAACTCTGTGATGGGATATGTACGATGATCAACTCAATGTCATGCTATGAATAGAGTCCAGATTCTCAGTTTCTACTCTTTGTTACAGGCAGAGAGTCTTTGTATTGCTCAAGAATCGAAAATGATGCGAATGAAAACTAGAAGAAACGAGGTGCCAAATATGAGTGGTGGTGGTGGTTCCTCCTCCGCCGGCGCTGACAATGAATGGGAGCTGAGGCCCGGCGGAATGCTAGTTCAGAAGCGAACAGACGGCGACCAAAACCTCGTACCACCTCCCATGATCAGGGTTTATGTCAAACATGGGATAATTAATCACCAAATCCATATTAGCTCTCAAGCCAGCTTTGGTAATTCTCAAAAACTTTGCTAATTGATTGACAATTAATTAATTGTTTTTTGAATTTTCTGGGAAATGTGTTTAGGGGAATTGAAGAAGATGTTAACAGGGCCAACAAGGTTGCATCATCAGGATCAGAAATTATATTACAAGGATAAAGAGAGAGATTCCAAAGCATTTCTTGATACTGCAGGAGTTAAGGACAAATCCAAACTTGTTCTGGTTGAGGATGCCATTGGGAAAGAGAAGAGGTATTTTGAGATGAAGAAAAATGCGAAAATCGAACGGGATAAGAAATTAATATCGGAAATCAGTTTGGAGGTCGATAAGCTTGCTCGGCAGGTAAATGAATAGATATAATGATGATTAATTACTTGTTTGAGGACATTATGTATTTTAGAATAGTGATCTTTTTAAAAATGTGTGGTTAAAAATTAAGATAGAGAAAAATGTATTGGAGAATGTGTGATTGAACGACAGTGAGAAGAATTTATGAAATTTTAATGGGGCTCAAACAAGGGCTTAAATGTTGTGAATTAATTTTTTGAGTTCTTCTTTTTTTATGAAATTGTGTAGGTGTCGTCGCTTGAATCTGTAATTTCTCGAGGAGGAAAAGTGGTTGAAAAAGATGCGTTAAATCTGATTGAGTTGTTGATGAATCAACTTCTTAAATTAGATGGTGTTATTGGAGACGATGATGTGAAATTACAAAGGAAAATGCAGGTATTAATGTGATCCCACAATTCTTGAATTTAATATGATATAAATTTCTCAATTTGATGTTAATTTGCAGGAGAAAAGAGTGCAGAAGTGTGTTGAAACTCTCGATATGTTGAAGATCAAGAACTCTATTATGAGAACATCAAGTGGGCTCGTCTCATTGCGACCGGTTCATCAGAATAGTTATTCAAACCCGAGCATTCCAACTCCGGTTCAACTAAAGCAACCATCGAGTCACTTGGCCTCAGAACCTGCTGTGATTACCATGCAATGGGAAACTTTCGATTCTACACCCCCACGAATCCCATGTGCTCCATCGGCAAGCACGATAAATCCGGCGCAGCCCAGCTTCACCTGGAATTTAATTTGAATTCGAACTTGTTTTCTAGTGTGGATGTGCAATTTCAATTTGTTCTAAGTTGGTTTGGTTTATGTTTTCCTTTAATTAGTATGTAACAATAAAATGTTCCTGGTGGTCCAGTTGAACAGCAAACAAAAGTTTCAGCATTTCTGGTGTGTTTCTGTCTGGAATTAAATTGATTCTCTACCTACATCCCAACAGAACTGGTCTATGTACTTCTTCACTTCATCCTAAAATGTAAGCTTTGCATGATTAATCTATGTAGAATTTATCCTTAACACAGGTTTTGTGAATCAATTACAAATGTGAATGCCAAACACTGCGCTCAAATTTGACAGATCGTCAGAAAATACTTAAAAGACTTCTTTAATTGTTATCGTTATGGCAACTGTTACTGTCATCATAACTAGACATGACACGTCATCTATGTTGGGCCCAACGGACATCCAACAATACCCTGGACTCTAACAGTCAGGACTTTATTAGCCGCGACTCACCCACACGATTCACCATTCCGGATATATATATATCAGGACTTTGGCCAAATGTCGGAGCCAAAACTATCTGAACCTTGATGAGTTGGTCTCCTCATGGCAGACGACATTATCAGGAGTCCATGCTCCAAAAATGTGACAAGAAGTCAAGGTGCTAGGAGTAGCTTGATATGACAACGTTATTAATAGGGAGAACAACTTTATGATAGCAGTCGCAAGACTATGATAAAAGGTGATGATTGTCCAAAGATATGGTTAACCTCATGAAGGGTTGGTGTTCTGCCATGTATAGAGCGTAAACCATGTCATGATCTAAGACAATAAATCCCCTATAAATAGATTGCAATTGGCACAAAAATGAAGTTAGTAATTCAATACAATACACGCAACATACATAATCTCACTCCCTGTTTCTCTCATCTACACACTTATTTCCCGCGTCCAATTATATTTATTCACAATGATCCCTGACTTGACACCGTAGTGCAAATGTGAGCCACACCGACTTTCTTTGCCCGTTGACCTCGTTTGTCAAAGTACGCAAAAAAGTTTATGTATTCAAGAAGAATGAGTTGAGTCGTGTTGATCCAAGTCAAACAAGATTTTGTGGTCAAGAGCATCAATTTCATAATGCCAGTAAATGCACATTAATTGATTGACATGAACTTACAAAGTCACTAAGAATGTCAAAAATCCTGTTTAAAATTAGTAATTAACTAATTATACGGAAGTCACATGAATTTAATTCTATTAGAGACAGAATTGCAGAGTTCTTTAAATATCATGATATTCTATTTGATTCTCTGGTAATACTAGAACATTATTTTCATCATTAACTTCAATATAAAAACAAAAACTTCTTATTATGGCTTCGTTATGGAAACTACCATCCAATTAACTTTAAAAAAGATTACTATAATGAAAGAGACGTCTAAAAGAATAACACGTGATACAAGAATGCAACGATAAATTGAAACACCAATAAACTAAAAATTAGACGACCCAATATAATTAAGAATAAGTAAAAAAGATTCATCGTGTATTTTTAACACAATCTTTGTATGTTGGATAATTTTTTTATAGGGTGATTTTATTAACAACGTAGTTACTTTTCTACCAATCTTTAATTTACATTAAAAAAAAAAAAAAAAAAAGGTGTAGCCCACACCCTGAGGGCCCGAACCGACCACGTCCAAGGCCCTTGGTTCGAGAAGGTAAATCCAGGTTATGCCTCCAAGTAACCAGGGTGGAAGAGCTTATGGTAAGCATGAGCAAATCTCAATAACTCCCGCTTGCCACAAGGCCAATTCCACCTTGCGGGGAATCGAACCAATTAAAGTTCTCAATATTTTGCTGTCCGTGTGATTGCACATTATTTTCACGAATTCCACCCTATTTTCCTACTTTTTGTCTGTTCGATTACCTTTATTTTTCATGAAATTCATTTTCTAGCTTTCCTTGATTTTCGAAATTTTCTTATTTTGGTGGAATTCATTTTCCCACTTTTGGTTGCATTCTTCTCATCGACATTTTATTAATCAAATATTTTGTCCATAATGACAATTTTCATGTAAAAGTACCTTCAATTAAACGTAAAAGTATTTATTTATCTCTCATTTTTTTAAATAAGAAAAAATAACTACGAAAGAAGTACAAAAAAATTTGCACCTCATAATATATGTACATAATAATACCAAACGCAATAAAAAAAGTAGGGATATAATTGCGATAATAAATAAAGATTAAAATCTTTTAGTGCAATTATCCTTCACACCTCACACGGTCAAGTATCCTCACATTTTAAAAATACCACTAAACTCCCCTATTTTTACTTACCTATCATATTTTTAGATTTAAGTATCACATGTACTATCTTAGCTTTTTGAGCCATATATCATCTAAAAATGCTTTTATATAAAATTTCAATTTATATTATAACAATTTATTTTGGAAAAATTAATTGTAACTAAGTACAATGAAATTTTAAGTATATTAGCATCAGTTTAGATTATACATAGCTCAAAAAATGATCGAGATTTATGTGATACACAAATGTAAAAATATGAGAGGTTAGTGATATACTTGAATGTAATGAAGAGTGACTGATATCATCTCTAATAGAAATGGTGGAGCGTTAATTTGAGGGCCAAACTTACTTGGTTTACGAATGGGCTGCCTTTATCGCATATATATGTGGGCCTTCTATTGGGTATATGGAAGTCCAATATATAAAGACGGACTTTCGTCAAGAGGAAATTACGAAAAGAGAACAATACATAAATAAGGTGTTTAAAAATATATATTTTAAAAATGATATTAAACTTGTATAATTTCAAAATCAGGTTGTAATTAGAAATAATTAATTAAAATAAATAAAATATTCTATTAATTATATATGTTAAGGTCACAATATAGTATATTTCAAGCCAAAAAAAAAAAACTTTTAGGTCACAAATAATTTCAAGTTCACGAGTAATCAAAATATTAGGATACAAATTAGACTTATTTTTAGGTCACAATAACAATTTTTTGGATCACAAACTGATTTCAAGGTCACATATTATAAGATCAATAGGTCACAAATGTCAATTTAATAGAACCTAAAATTTTTAGGTTACAACTTATCAAATTATTGGGTCAAAAATCTTTTAAGTGACAATTATTAAATTATTAGGTCACAATTATTTGATTTTTGAGTCACAACTTATCAATTCTTAAGTCACGCATTTTCTTAAATCACATTTAAGAAATTAGCCAAACAAAGCTGTCGAACAAATCGAGCCTTGTAAATGGGGAAGCACGGGAAAAAGCAGAGCCACCGCAATAATCGCCAAGGAAGAATAACATCATACTATCTTGAACAACCAGAAGAAGATTACTAGTTAAGCCCACAAACTTCTGTGAAAATGCTGGGACCGACCCTACTTAAGAGCCAAACATGAATATATTGTAGCCCAACAAATATGATATTGAAATATTTTGTGTATAATGACGTCAAATAAGTAAAATAATTTATATGAAATCCGTGCCGACAAACGGACAGAGTAATGACAAGGAAACAAGAAGAAGGAAGAAAAGTAGAAGAAATGTGACAAAGTTGAGACAAGTGTTGAACACTTTGTTCTTAAGTCGAATTTGCCCCGCAACGGTGCCTACGGTTTATGAAAATTGACTCCCAAGATATATCGACTCTCACTTGTGTTTGTAGCACTCCAAAACATAAGCACAACAAACCAGAATTATGACTTTTGTACTCAAAAAAATGAAAATGAAAGAAAATAAAAACAATATGCAACAAATGCAAGAATTTTTTATTAAGAGGAGAGTAGAGAATGATATTGTGATGGCATATCATTGGTGTGAGGAATAGGACATCCCAATGGTCTTATTTATAGAGAATGAAGGGTTGTGGACGAAGTGGTGTGAAACCAAATCATGCAACTCTTCCAAAGGACACATCTGTTAGGAGAACCGTGCAACCGCACGACTTTACGCGAAAATAGAAAATATTGTATTGACATGTGATCGCATGGTTCTATAACCATGCAATCACATGGGCAAAATTATGACCCTATTTTTGTCATTTTCCATAATTTCTCATTCATCCAATTTTGGTTTCAATCCCTATTTCTGCACCGCGAAGCGGCGAAGTGGCAAACTATTTTGCCTAAACGGATTGGGTCGGGCTTTACTATTTGGGCCGAAATTGACACGAAGTCACTTTAGTCGATTTTCAATACTTAACAAATTTCTTGATTTATTAACCAATATCCAACATGTGAGAAATGCTTTTCTCCATTTTGCACAATTCATCATGTCTTGATGCCTTGAGATTAATATAAAGTGCCAAGAACCTGATGCTCACTTTTGCACAAAATCCTAATGAATTTTTCTTCGGAAAATTCATTATATTTCCACTAATGTTGCCTTCGTATGCAAAATTATACTTCTTTGTCATGGTTAACCTCACCACCTCACACCCCTACCGCACTCACTTCACATATTCTAGAGTATTCTTTGCATATCTATAAATAAGAGCACATGGGAGAAGGTTAGGAGGTGAAAACGAATATCCAAGTTGTTGCACAACAGACTCTTCTCCCTCCCCTTTCTTCTATCTGTCACGTTTTTCCCTCCCCTCTCTGTCTCTCTCTCTCTCTCTCTCTCATACTTTGTTTCCCTACTACAAGTAAATTTTAGTGCTCTGCATCTTTATGTTATTGTTTGCCATTATTTTCCCTGCAATGTAATAGATATTATCAATATATGAAATACAAAAAGAGTTCACAAATTTAGTTTATATTCATTAATCTCAGTCCTTGAATTCCCTTGTATTATTACTTTTGCATGTAATGTTGTTTTCTGGTTGAAGTTCATCATCAGCTGGGCTTCAACCATGAAATTGGTATCAGAGCGGTTGCAATTCGTGGGAAAGAAAAATATTGTTGAAAGCTTTAATCAGATGATATTCCTCATGGATGAGATGAACATGAAACACAATCTGATGTTGGTGTTGATGATTGCATTGGTTGAGGGAAGATCACTCTCCATTAGGGATGGCAAAAAAACCCGAAGGACCCGAAATGACCCGCCCCGTCGGGTCCGCGGGGCGGGTTCTGGGCGGACCCGCCCCGTGACTCGGTAATTTTTTTTTTTTTTTAAATAATGAAATGAGAAACTAAAATAAATTTGATGAAGTCCAGAAGAATTGAACCTTGGTGGAATTTAGGGATATGAGAATATACAACCACTATACCATTATATTGTTTATTGATTTTTTTCTTCAAATATATATATATTATTTTTAAAGTTCAAACTTAAAAATTCTAACTAGTTCAATGTCTAAATTTTTCACGTAAATTTTCATTACCAATTTATTTATTAAAATAAATAAATAAATAAATTTCGGGTCATTAGCGGGGCGGGAGTTCGCCCCGCCCCGACCCGAGACCCGACCCGCGACTTCACGGGTCGCGGGGCGGGGCGGGGCGGCCCTGACCCGCACCGAACCCGACCCATTGCCATCCATACTCTCCATAGAGGAACAAATTCAGCTTGATATTTATTTGAGACATAGAGAAGCTTCATTGTTTCAACCAAAAATCCCTCAGCCTGTGGAAAATTAGAACAACTGGAAATCCCTATTGTTGATTTTGAGGAAGAAATTGATGTGCAAGGGACCAAAGCTATCGGGGGATTTGGCTTACTGGGCAAGAGACAATAGTGAAAGAAGTTGGTGACCAATTTGAGAGGGCTGCAACAATGGATGTCAAAGAAGAAGAAGATTGTGGTCGCTAACTGGAGATGGCTGCAGTAGACAAGACGGCATCCAACCTGGGAGAAGCTACTGGGCCTGGGTTCCACCAGGGTGAATTGAAGTTGAAGGAGTGGGCTTGGTTTTTGAAGTAGCCCAAATGGAAAACAAAAATTGTTGGATTAAACAAGCCCAAGTATACACCAACCCATTTTTCTTCATATGCTCACCAAGTACTTTTAGTTGTCCAATTACAGCCTCTTCAAGTCGAAAAAATAAATTCAAAATCTGAGTTCAATAGCCATCAACTTCATTCAAACCCTATTTTATTCCATCCATTTGCATTTCTTCGACCACCACGAAAATCAACCGACTATATTAACCACTCGAACTTTGAGGACAAGGTTCCTTTAAGTGGGGTGGTTTGTTATGGTTGTCATGGTTAACCCTCATCGCCTCACACCCCTACTGCACCTCACTTCACATATTCTAGAATATTCTTAGCAAATCTATAAATAAGGGCACATGGGAGAAGGTTAGGAGGTGAAAAAGAATATCCAAGTTGTTGGCTGTTGCACAACAGACTCTTCTCCCTCCCCTTTCTTCTAACTTTCACATTTTCCCTTCCCCTCTCTTCCTTTCTCACCTCTTTTCTATCTATCTCTCTCTCATCTCATATTTCGTTTCCCTACTGCAAGTAAACTTCAGTGCTCCTGCATCTTTATGTTATTGTTTGCCATTATTTTCCCTGCAATGTAATAGATATTATCAATATGTAAACTGTAAAAAGAGTTCAAAAATTCAGTTTATATTCATTAATCTCAGTCCTCGAATTACTTTGTGTTATTACTTCTGCTTGTAATGTTGTTTTCTAGTTGAAGTTCATCATCAGCTGGGCTTCAACCATGACATTCTTTATCTGAATTTAGGGAAAGAAGCATGACATATGTCTAGAGAAACTCCGTTACCACTTCTATAAAATCCTCCCCCTCATTTTTAGGTTTCCAAGATATAAACAGGAAGTCCATCTACTGCTTGGGATCTCTTCAAACACTAGTGTTACCCCTAACGCCAATGAAGAGACTGCTTTGCGAGGGAGGTAGCCATTGTCATGCAGCCAAGGCGGGGCTCAGCATCACCTGTTGAGTGCACGCCGCCCCGTGGTGGTGATTTGTGAGAGAAATGGATTGGATATAGGACGGAGAGAGAACGCTGCCCATGGTGATGATTTGTGGGAGAAAATGGATTGAATATAGGAGGGAGGAGGGAGGGAGTTTGAAGTGGTGTATTGTGATTTAAAATTAGAATATAGTTAGATAATTAATAGAATGTTATAATATAAATTCTTTAATTAGTTAAAATTTGAATTAAGACTTGATTTCTTAATTAATATAAATTTGATCTCATTTATGAATTTGGATATTTAAAAGTAAGGGTGTGTGTAATTTCCTCTTATAAAAAGTGAAAATTACAAGCAACCTGTAATTTAAGTTTGGCCTTAAAAAAATAAGAATGAATCTATTTCTTTTCAAAACCCAGGTCTTATATAAGAATTTAATAAATAATTCAGAAATTATAATATATTTAATAATATATGTATAAATAAGGTAAGTAGCGACATTCATGTTTATAATAGCTGAAATAAATCTTTTGAAATTAATAAACACTTAATCAATATCCCTAGATATCCGGCGAAGATCCTAATACACTCCATCCCACAAATTTAAATCGAACATACACAAACTCACATTCGCCGCTCAAATATTGAAACCACAAAATTAACCACGCCACCCCAAGTTTGAAATCGAAGGCGATGACTGATGAAATGGTGAAATCCAAGACACTAGAACGAACGGCATCTTCTACATAAGGTAAGGAAACACTCGATTCTCATAGAAAGAGGAAGAGAGTTGTTACAACAAAAGAAATTCAAGCTTATGAGTTATGACCCATCGGAATCAGGAAGTGGACAACCAAGTGAACCCCGAGCAGTATGTTCAGATAAAACTTGATTTGATAATTTTGTGACCTAAACATTTATACATATTTATGGGTATTTTGGCGAATGGGTAGTGCGTAGAAAGAATATGGAATAATATTATAACTCCCTATATTTTTCCCTTTGTGACCTCGTACTCTATTTAACGATCAAACAATGCATAAGATATTCAATTCTCTTGAAAGGAATGTTTTGGAAAAATTGAACTTGTAACCTCATTTCGTGGATGCCTACTTCCATTTACCCGAAGATTTACACTAAATAATACTAATTTTAAGTTCCCCAAATTGTGACCTTGACTTAGGAAGTGATTCACTGTATAGGTAGAGCTTAAACTAAAATTTGTTTGTTACACACTATTTTCAACCATCATTTGTGAATTACTTTTCCTAATTTTGTACTGACAATATGGTGTGACCTTATAGCACATAAATATATGACCTCATAGTTATAATCATCCTTCAAGTGTGTTGCATTAACTGTAAGATTTATGGTAAACAGTACTCATTTGGAAGCCCAAAATTGTGACCTTGGCCTTTGAAATGTGAAACTTGTTAGTTTTACAATATTTCATGCATCATTTTTGAACTACTTTACCTATTTTCGCAATAACAATATCATATGACCTTATAGCATGTAACTATGTGACCTTGAACTTCTAATCATCATTCAAGTGTGTTGAACATCTTGTGGAACCATTGACAATGTGATGTGACCTCGAATTTTAGAATACCCAACATCATGACACTGGCTTGTCGAATGATTTCGTGTACACACAAAGTTTAACCTTAATTGTTTTTAGTTCGAGTTTTTTGTCCCCCTCGGCTTTGCCCGGACCCTTTTTCAAATTGTCAATAATTTTTATTTATTAATAAATTCTTGAGATAGAGTTTCTATAAAAATTGAGTTCCATCTATCTAATATATAATAGGAGGAGTGATTGACATGTTTTCCCGCTCAAAGTCTATCCCAAAATCCCGCCCAAGGAAACCTAAAAAAATGTGTTGTATTTTTTGGGTCCCACTACATGGATTCTTGTCCCGCCCATGATTTCAAATTTTCTGATAAAGTAAACTCAGTTCAAATTTTCTGATAAAGTAAACCCAGAATTAAACATGCAGTCAGTACCAATAAATGAAAGCAGACAGCTTTATTCAAAATTAAAAAAAAAATGGAAAATAAATACAAATACTCAATATCAGTGCATATTTACATATCACCACATCTTCCAATCTTCCTTACTATCCCTGTCTTCTCCGATGTGTTTTGATCGCCTGTGGTCCCACTTCTTTTGCTGATACTCAGCCAATTTTCCCTCTGTTCCGGCCCATCAAACTGTCCAGGTACGATGCCCGTTTCACCACTTTCGTTATTATTTGATTTATCTGGTGGGTTTTGATAGTTGATATGAATATCAAAGTGATATTGACCTCCCATTCTGCGTTCCTTCTCTGTTGTGGAGACATTGACCTCCCTTTCCGCGTTCCTCTTCAGATGGTGATGATGATCTTCGGTGGCGCCGACGAATGTTAGTCTGGTGGGGGCAGTTGGTGCTGTTGTCTTGTGAAGGTTTCTCCACTGACAGACTCACATCTATTGCCGCCAATTGCAAGTGGAAAAAAGTATAATTAACTTTTGATATGCCATTAATATGATTATCTATTGCAATTGGTGAAGAAAGTTTTGTTATTTATTGAGTTAAATCCTGAAGGAAATGAATCTTATTTCACACTTGGATTTTAGCTCCAATGTCAAACTAATATAATTTTGAAATCATTCATAACATTTCAAGTACCTACAATCGGAGAAAAAGAGTTTATTCAATTAATTTCTACCATCTTTTATAAATTGGAAATTTCTACCATCTTTTATAACCTGTTGTCCATTAATCAGTGCTTGAAGTTGTTTGAATGCAATTCAGTGATTTCCATTCCATGGCATATGAGTAGGGATTTTGACATTTTGTTATACATGCTATAGTGACACAAATTATGCGTAAAGAACCTAAAGCAATAATTATATGCGTCTGAAGTTCTTTGGTTTTACAAATTTAGGATTTGTAAAGATTAAAAGTACATTTTTGTTTGGTTTGATTTTTAAAAATTCAATGTTTTTTGCTGCTGCAGGGAACTCAGTAATTTTCCATAGACTTTTGGACATTCGTTTGTATGACCTGGAGAAGTTCGATTTCCAGTATTTTGGTGGACGATCGACGGCCACAACCGAACCAGAAATTAAAAATCGACGATTACATGTTGCTGCTACACATTGTAAAGTTCTCTTCTTATCGTTGATCAATAATTTTTAGTTTTTTCCTCCTTGTGTGGTAGAGTTGATTTGAAGATTGGGATTCGAGAAACAGATGCTTCAAAAATCCGATTCCACGCCAATTAATTAGGTGGAGCTTCGATGGCTATGGAAGGTACTGGATACAGATTTTAGTAGTCACACTTGCACATTCTTTTTTTGCAAGTACTTCAATGGCTACCTACTTATTCGCAGGCTTGCACACAAAACAGAAGGATGAATGGGCTCCTTGCCGTGTTTGCTTTTTCACAAGAAATAATATTCTGCCTCCCGAAACAGTAGTTTCCGCTTTCGCCAACGCCGCATGTACAGCCGATATGATCTTGAGCTTGCTATTTGTTTGCTTCTTTTAACCAAGATAAATTTGTAGAGTAGAAAATAGACAAGAAGGGGCTGAAACGGTAGGTAAGTATAATAGATGTGACTTTTGTTTTGCTAAATAGTAAACATTGACAGTTGGTATCCATTTACATTATCTGTTTCTCAGGAATGAAATGATACGAAGTGTGTGTAATTTGATACTTCTCTATTCTTGAATCATAAGGTTTTTCTTCTAAGTATGGGCTTAACAGGGGAAGAATTTTATTTTAAGCCATGATCTTGGAGGGGCTTAATAGTGTAAGAAATTTATTTTAAGCCATGGATTTGGTTGGCAAAATCTGATATCTAAAATTTCAGATTAAAATATGTGGTTGAATAGTGGTTTAAAAAATGAGTGTACTTAAAAAGTGATTTATGAAAATGTGCTATTTATAAATATGTTTATAAACACTTACAAGGCTTAATCATATAAATGCTTAAGCTCATCCTCATAAATTTATCCATACGCTTTACTATTTTGCCTTTTTTATCGGCTTTTGTTATCTTATGGCCTTTTAACTTTTGATATTTCACTTCTTAGTGTCATTCAAAAATAATTTCAATATTGAACATCTTTTTCATTTCGTTTATTTATTTGAATAATATGTGGTTCAAGGCCCTAAAACGAAAGCCAAATGAAGAAGCTCAACAGATTCAGGGAAGAGTCACCAAACAGGTTCAACCATTATGTGTGAACACAATTGGAGAATGATTTTTTACCGCTATTCTATAAACTGTAGTGCTTGTGTGAATGATTTTTTTGGAGTGAATCTGCAGAAAAAGTTTAAGATTTAGTCTTTCGGAAATTCTCTCTCATTCTAACTGGACTTGCTAAATAAAGATAGAACTTTGGACAAAATGAAAAATGACACTGGAAAAATTTACTGTGAATTTTGATAATGGAAATGCGTTTTGAAGAATTACAAGATCATGGAACTACTACTCTGACATGTATCGGGATTATTTTTTTTTAATCTTTGAAGTGAATTCTATTAGAAACAATGTTTGGTCAAACAATCCACAAACATCAAGCAAGAGAAATTAGTTTGAATGGATCAGAATTGGTGTGGTGCATCACCATGTTGATATTGGGGAGTATGCTGCTTTTTAAAATAAAAGCTGTATTTTTTTCTTGAAGGATGAAAACAAACAAGATTATTTTTTTCAGCTAACCACCATTAAGTTTTTTACATATATCTACTCCATAAGGTTTATACTGAGGTAATGTGGGATATTTGGAATTGAATTTGATGTGGATGCATGACTGGGAATGCTATTTATTTTCTATACAGTACGTTGATGAGGGAGAAATTTGCTCAAACTGTTGCCTGGTGCACTCAAGGATATCAAGTAGATTTGAATATTGATTGGCTGGGGTTCACATGTATGTTTATTAGTTGATTGTCTTCAATTTTTTTATTCAATTTATCTCTTATACAGACACGTCTTTTATCACTCACATATTTATCTTATACATTATTTGGTGAATTTTGTTGTCGTTAGCAAATGAAAAGCAATGTCTCTGCTTAAATTGTGAAACTTCTTAATTAGAGTAAACATTCTTGTACTGGTTGTTTGTTTTTGTGCTAATGTTGTGCTTTTTAACAATACTTTCCTTTATCTCCATACATTTATTTTAGGTCATTAGTAAAGTTTCGAAGGAATGAAATGCACATTATATCTTATGTGACTATCTGCTCACAAACCAACAATCTTTTGTGTTATTCAAAAAAGACCTGAGAAATGATATTCTTAGGTGGAATGAGGGTGAAATTATTTTAAGTCAATGTATTGTGAAAACTCTCATCTCTAATTTCTTAACCAAAACCAATTGCTGTAATATCAAAATTTTAATTTTAGGATTCATGTATATGTCCTGCAAGAAAGTTATTTACTCTCGCAAATGTGATAGTTCTTCTTCACTTTATATTCTATAAGAAAATCCATATTAGTTAGTCATTCATTTGTGATAATGACCAATTTTTTTAATCTTAGTCAATCTTTGCAACTCTGGACGGGAAACTGGAGTAGTTGTTCGCTCCGATTATGACATTTGAGCAGTCTGTGGTAATAGATTCTCCATGCATTGAGTTGAGTGAAAATTCTCACCCTTATACACTTTGTGCGAAGAGAGAAATATCTAGTGAGGGTGTTAACTCCCATTACATATGCTTATGAGTGGTTTGAATTGCTTGGTCTATATTTTGTAGTTTCAAGTTGGCCAAAAAAAACTAACACCCATGTAGTAAATCATTGATAGAGGTTAAGAGAGAACTCACGAGACGTCGGAGGATACAAGCCACATTGGGAAATGAATTGGGCTGGGGGTATTGATTTTCCTATTCAGAAGATATTGGATGATGCATCTCTTGCACACACTAACACACTCCGGTTATGCAACTAAATTTTCATGCTAAAAAAGAAGTGGGCTGTAACCTTGACTTTCCGATTGTTGGTCTATCTTTTTGTTTGAGTTATGTTTCTTTTCTTTCACATCATTATTCGAGGACGAACAATGGTTTAAGTGTGGGGGGATTTGATAAGTGCTTTATTAGCATGTATTTAATTCACTTATTATCTTATTTTGTTATTGGTTTGATCCTATTGAAGCATCGTTTAATGCATTTCACTTATTGTGCTATGTAAGGTCAAAAAGAAGAACAAGAAAGGAAACATGACCAAAGAAATACAAAAAAATCAAGAAGTGAGGTTCAAGGGCATATTCAAAGAGCTCCAAATCAATAATGACATGTGGGAAGAAGATTAGATGTAAAAATTATGGTCAAAGAAGGTTTGGAATGAAGTTGGAAATCAAAAACCCGCAAGGATTGTGATCATGAATTTTAGTCATAGATTGAAGCTCAATTTTGTCATAGAAGACTTTCGAATTTGGGAAGATCCAAAGAATTGTATATATTTGAGTTTTCTTTCCAACGCAACTTGAATCACCACAATCGGATTCCGGGAGAGAAAGTTATGACCAAAAAATCGAGCACAGGCCCTTCTCGGCAGAAATACACTTACGGCCGTGATAATGAAAGTTACGGCCGTAACTTTCTCTCCAAGGAATTTCCTTATCTGATTCAAGGTCTATCTTTGGGGTAAAGTTAGGGCACGATTTTGGGAGTATTAAATGAGCAAAATCATCACAAAAAGGAGGCTAGACATTGAGGAAAATTGAGAGCAAAATATAGAGTATTCTTGAGAGATTTTTTTAGCACAAGAGCATCAAAAGCAAAGGGAATCCATGAAGCAATTTGAAGAATCTACCACAACCATGCTAGGCTAAATTCCATATCTTGTTCAAAGGGGAAGTTGTGTTAAATCAATTATGTTATTTTCTTTTCCTACAAATTAGTAGCGTGAATTTATTCATTTATTTCAATTGTTGGATTATTATGTTTTGAATGTTCATTGAGTTTATTTGATTAATAGTTTAATTTGGCCAATTGGATTATTGATCTTTAGATTCATGAATATGCTATGTTTAGATTCTTGATCCGTAATTGTCATTGAATCTTTACTTTAGTAGCAAATAAATCTCGTGCAGATTTAGTAATAATTCGACTTGGATTGATTAATTCGAGCTCGTGTAATTAACGATCCAATTCAATCTATTCTTCTAGATTTTCATATTAGTCGTGCATTAAATCCTAAGAGCTTGTTTAGGATTGTCCGTGACTAGAATTGGTTCGAAGAACTTGTTTTGAATTAATATACATAAGGAAGAATTTAGATAATCAGAGCTTGTTGATTATTTATGATTGATAATTGAATGGGGATATAAACACGTTACAAGGAAAAGTATAACATTAATTGAGGGCACAACCGAACCCGAGAACAAGATTTCTTCTCATATTATTTCTCTAGTCATATTTAATTGTTTATTTTTATGCATATTTTTTATTCAAGCAATTTCAAACAACAAACCCCCTATTCCATTCTAATTAATCGAACAATTAAAATTAGTTTCCGTTCCTCGTGGGATCGACCCTTACTCTCGCTACTACATTATTAATTAATATTTGACGAGTAAGGAATTATTTATTATTTTGGTGCATTGCGACACGCATCACCGTGTTAGTAGGATCAGTGATCTGATAGCTCGCGATGGGGGTTGGGACGAAAACGTTGTTAAGGATTCCTTTTGGCCATTTGATGTCAACCGCATTTTATCTATTCCTATCAATGCTGGGGACCAAGAAGACTGTTTAATCTGGCATCATTCTTCCCATGGTGACTATACTGTAAGGAGCGGGTATCATTTGTTGAATCATTGGGTTGATAATGAAGACGGTAGAGGGAGTGGAAGTACACAGGGTGCCCCTATGTGGAAGCTGATTTGGAAGTTGAATATTCCACCTAGAATTCGGAATCTCATTTGGAGAATTTTTAGAAATTCTATCCCTACAAATAGAAACTTGGCAAGGAGGAAATTGGATAGCCATATACCTTTCCTGCGATGTAATTGCAGGGAAACAGACGCGCATCTCTACTTGCAGTGCCATTGGGTCAAGGCTTTCTGGAAGAGCTTGAATTGCTAGGCCATCCTAAAGGAAGGACTAAAGATCGGAGGGGACTTGGAGCTTAGTAATTTCCTGTATTATGTGTTGTCAGATGTGCCGAAGATGACTGCTGAAATTATTTGTATGGGGTTGGGATTGTTTGGCATAGAAGGAACCAGTTAATGCACGTAGGAAAGGAATTTGACGCAGCCCTCAGTAGTGATTCATTATTAATTCAGCTGGATTCCTACCAGCGGACCATCACAACTAGGAAGACGACTGGGCAGATTCAAGGTCAGCAACGGAAGACATGGACGAATCCTTCAGGAGTTACGAACGGCCTCATTTTGAACGTGGATTCCGTAATTCGAATCAACTCTGGTGTGGTTGGTTTGGGGGGTGTTTTTAGAGACGATGATGGGAGAATCCACAGTGCCTTCGTAGTACGCAGGAGATGCATGGCTTTGTCTGATATCATCGAGGCCTTAGCTTTGAGAGAAGGTCTGCAGTTCGCGGTGGATAAGTCCCTTCCTATCAAGCGTGTTGAATGCGACTCGTTGAGGGTGGTGCTCGGTATTATAAGGAGGATTTTTTCGCATTAGTCACCCCATTTATTCGAGAGATTCGTGAGCTTCTCTTCATTGGAAATTGTGGATCGTGCTGTCATGTGCCTAGAGATAGGAATGTGATAGCCCATAAGTTTGCCAGCTTTGCCTGTGTTTCTAGCTCTAGCTTTTTCTGGTTTGATAGGCTCCCTCTCTTCCTTTCCAACTGGATGGCAGAGGAGGGCAGTTCAACTTTCTTGAATTGATTTGGTGGGGGTATTTTCATATTTTCAGAAAAAAAAGTACACGAAGATATAAATATAAGTTCAGTGACTATTGAGACAATTAAATCTTCATTCATTTTTTGCCAGTGAATGATTTGGTTTTTGCATATTTGTGTAAATGAATGAATATATATATATAATAAGTCACTCCCAATAGGCAAAATGAGTAAAAGCTATAAAGCAATTTCATTCACATATAATTGATTCTTAATAATCCAGAAATGAAAATAATTATCTTATCTACTCAATTGGCTCGACATTGACAGGAATGCAGCAACAGCGTTTTGCGTCTCCGTCATGTTGTGGATCAGGAACACAGAGCCCGGTGATATATTTCGAACCGCACGAACGGATGCAATCTAACCGAGTGTTGCATGCACCTCCAAAATCACAATCGCTGCCCGAATCCTTTTTCTCTATAAACTCAACATTGTAAGAAAGAAAGACACTTTATTGAATACAAAAAGCACGGGGTGTGTTTGATTGTAAATATTTTCAAGGAAAATGTCACATCAAGGAAAAAGTTTTTCATTTTTTTGTATTTGATTGGAAAATTTGCTTGGAAAATATTTTCTTGGTACAAGTATATAATGCACAACTTAGGCCATTTTCTTGGAAAATATTTTTTCGCCATTTTGGTGAGAAAATTTGCATGAAAAAGGCAAATATTTTCATTTATCTTTTCCATGTTGAATCAAACATAGCTTAAGGGTGTTTTGATTGGATACATTTTTTAGGAAAATGTCAAATCAATAGGAAGTTATTTTTCTTCTTTTGTGTTTGATACAAAGATTTGTTAAAGAAATCATTTTCTAAGTACAATCATCCAATGCATGTTTTCGGTGTGCTCAATTCGGAAAAATTAAATCTACTTAACCTCTGTTTGGTAAAAATTTGTTTATAAACGATGACGTGTCAACATTTAATTATTCCATTTTGGTGAAAAGTAAAAAAAGGCAGACGAAAATCTTGATCTGTCAAAATTGTTGACTTTTCAAAAAAATAAAACTATTCAATGAGATGTTGACATGTGTGACGCGTCCATTTATAAGCAAAATTTATAAAAAAAAAAAAAAAAAATATGTTTACCAAAAAGAGGCTTAGCCCTTGTTTGGTTTTGATTAAAAGTTTATCATTTTTCTACAGTACTCATTCTCAATCATTCATTCAAAATCAAGTCCAATATATTTGACTTTTCAACCAAATTTCAACAATCTATTCTCCTAAAAATCACTATTCATTAAAAAAAAAACTACGCGTGTTTTTTTTTTTTTTTTAAGTTCTTCTCAAACATTATCTTTATAAAAGTGACTTCTAAATACAACTATATATATAAATATGTGTGTGTGTGTGTGTGTGTGTGTGTGTGTGTGTAACATAAGTTACAAACGAGAGGAAACATACCTATGGCTTGAGAAAACACAAGCAGAGACGTGATTAGAACAATGGCGAACTGAAGCTTGAATGAAGCCATTTTTGCCTTCGGTGTAATACGAACGAGTGAAGTAATAGGTTTGTTCATTTATTCTGTAATTGGCTCCTTAATTTATATGGAAAATGAGCTGGCCTGACAAATAATGGGGAAAAAATTGTTGGTGAGGTTTTTATCTGAACGTTGACTTGAATAATAAATTTGGTACTATTTTGTATTAATCCACAATCTCTAAATAGAAAAAAAATGAATATATTTATTTATTTATTTATTTTTACTTTAGAAATAAATCTAAATGTACTTTATTTTGATTAGATTATCTTAATTTTATTAGAGATCATTTTTCACTTTAGAAATAAAATTTATTGTACTTTATTTTGATAAGATTGTATCAATTTTATTAAGTTCATCTTCGAATTTTGAAATAAAATTGAGTGTACATTATTTATTTATTTGGTAATAAAATGTGGGATAAAATGGAACCGCTAAGTGAAAGAAGACATAGAACCAATCATCTTAGCACTAGTACGAGCGATTTGATTCGCATTTCTCTGCACCCACATAAAGGTAATACTACCAATATCATTAGCCAATGAGAGACAATCTTCAACTAGTAACTAGTAATCCAACATAAGAGAAATCCGTGTCCATATTTAGCAAAGCTTGGAAGACTATTAAAGCATCCATCTCCACAATAATGTTATCATGAAAGTTTTCTTTGATCCATATAAGAGCCTCACGAGCTCCTATAATTTCCCCAATGTGTGGATCAAAATTACCGGTTATAGGGACTACTCTAGCCGCAAGGAACTCGCCTGATTCATTTCTCACAATCATGCCGATTGCAATCTTATTTTTCTCCTTCAAAGCAAGCCATATCCACATTCAATTTTAGAAGACCGGGGGCTGGTTTTTGTCAACATAAAACTTCATTAATCATTACTAAAGTATTTGTGGCAGGAACAAGGTTAGAAATATGTCTTCAGTCTATTGGCGAAGTAGAGTGGAAGCAATATGATAGCTCGACCCACAGTGAGGGATTTCGCATTCCAAATGATCTCATTACAATTGTACCAAATAGCCCAAAGATTCATAGAAAAGGTATATCGATCATCTTTACACGAGGTTATGAGATTTGATTAAAACCAATCATGAAAATTAGAAGAATTCGAGAATGAGAGGCTTACGCGAGACTTCTACCAAAGCTGTTGTGCAAAGGAGCAATACACCAAGCAATGTAATATGTTTTCTGGGGAGTTCATACATATTGGACACTGCTCTTGTACTTTAACTCAGTGGCTGCGTAAGAGATCTTCCGTAGGTAGGATGGAGGAAGCCGCACGCAACAAAAAATTTCTCACCTGCGGCGGAATCTTTAATTTCCATATAATAGCCCAAGGTGAAGACTGGTTCACTGGGGGAGATGTAGAGTTGAAACTTCGGATAACCTTATAGAAACTTTTAACCAAGTAATGACCGAAGACTTCATATCGCCAAAATATGATATCCTCTAGAAATCGGCAACTGAGGGGAATTTGTTGAATAAGATTTCTATTTCTATCATTAAAGAGGTCGAGCAGAATGTCATTATCCCATTGAGAGTTACCTTCGATCATTAATTGGTCAACAATAATAGAGTCTACATCAAGAATGGGCGTAGAAGTAACAAAACCATTATCATCATTCGAAAGCCAGGCATCCTTCCAAACTTTTATAGTATTACCCCTCCCTACTCGATAACGACAACCTTCTTTGAGAAAATTTTGAGTAGCAATAATACTTCTCAAAATAAAACTAGGATTAGAACCAATCTTGGCTTCAAACAAAAAAAAAAATTAGAATTTGGGAAATAACGAGATTTATAAATTCGCGAGACGAGTGCATTCGGATCTTTTATGAATTTCCAGCTTTGTTTTCCCAAGAGAGTGATGTTGAAATCACTTAATTTCCTAAACCCAATTCCTTCTTCGCATTTGGGTGCGCATAAAGAATCCCAACTTCTCCAATTTATCCCTCGTCAAACTAGGACCGGAATTCCACCAAAATTTATTCATCTTTCGTTCAAGATCAATACATAAATCCATCGAAAGAAGGAAGACTGACATAGCTTAATTGAGAATAGTTTGAGCCACCATTTTTAAGAGAATCTCTTTTCCGGCTCTAGAGAAGGATTTCTCCTTCCAACCTTGTAGTCGATTCCACACTTTTTCTTTAACTAGTGGGGCGAACGTTGCACGTTAGTTTGATAATAATAATAATAATAATAATAATAATAATAATAATAATAATAATAATAATAATAAATGTACATGATTTGAGTGAAATTAACTTGTAAACACGAAAGATGCTCATAAATATTTTGAATTGAGTTACTTTTTCATGGATTTTATTTTTAGATTTTTTATTCTTCATATAATTGATAAAACAATCATATACCACGTGTAAACTTTTCAAAAAAAAATGATGGCGCAATTTTGAAAAGCATAGAAATATTTCAAATGCATACAAAACTTTGATTGTGCACCAAAAAGTCACATCTATCTAATATACAATAGGAGTGATTGGCATGTTTTCCCGCACAAAGTCCATCCCAAAATCCCGCCCAAGGAAACCTAAAAAAAATGTGTTGTATTTTTTGGGTCCCACTTCATGGATTTTTGTCCCGGCCATGATTTCAAATTTTCTGATAAAGTAAACTTAGTTCAAATTTTCTGATAAAGTAAACCCAGCATTAAACATGCAGTCAGTACCAATAAATGAAAGGAGACAGCTTTATTCAAAATTTTAAAAAAAATGGAAAATAAATACAAATACTCAATATCAGTGCATATTTACATATCACTACATCTTCCAATCTTCCTTACTGTCCCTGTCTTCTCCGATGTGTTTTGATCGCCTGTGGTCCGACTTCTTCTACTGATACTCAGCCAGTTTTCCCTCCGTTCCGGCCCATCGAGGTGTCCTGGTATGATGCCCGTTTCACCATTTTCGTATTATTTGATTTATTTGGTGGGTTTTGATAGTTGATATGAATAGCAAAGTGATATTGACCTCCCATTCTGCGTTCCTTCTCTGTTGTGGAGACATTGACCTCCCTTTCCGCGTTCCTCTTTAGGTGGTGATGATGATCTTCGGTGGCGCCGACGATTAGTCTGGAGGGGGTAGTTGGTGCTGTTGTCTTGTGAAGGTTTCTCCACTGACAGACTCACATCTATTGCCGCCAATTGCAAGTGGAAAAAAAATATAATTAACTTTTGATATGCCGTTAATATGATTATCTACTGCAATTGGTGAAGAAAGTTTTGTTATTTGTTGAGTTAAATCTTGAAGGAAAGGAATCCTATTTCACACTTGGATTTTAGTTCCAATGTCAAACTAATATAATTTTGAAATCATTCATAACATTTCAAGTACCCACAATCGGAGAAAAAGAGTTTATTCAATTAATTTCTACCATCTTTTATAAATTTGAAATTTCTACCATCTTTTATAACATGTTGTCCATTAATCAGTGCTTGAAGTTGTTTGAATGCAATTCAGTGATTTCCATTCCATGGCATATGAGTAAGGATTTTGACATTTTGTTATAGATGCTATAGTGACACAAATTATGCATAAAGAACCTAAAGCAATAATTATATGCGTCTAAAGTTCTTTGGTTTTACAAATTTAGGATTTGTAAAGATTAAAAGTACCTTTTTGTTTGGTTTGATTTTTAAAAATTCAATGTTTTTTGCTGCTGCCGGGAACTTAGTACATTTCCATAGAGTTTTGGACATTCGTTTGTATGACCTGCAGAAGTTCGATTTCCAGTATTTTGGTGGATGATCGACGGCCATAACCGAACCAGAAATTAAAAATCAACAAAATTACAAGTTGCTGCTACACATTGTCATTAGCAAGTGAAAAGCAATGTCTTTGCTTAAATTGTGAAACTTCTTAACTAGAGTAAACATTCTTGTAGTGGTTGTTTGTTTTTGTGCTAATGTTGTGCCTTTTAACAATACTTTCCTTTGTCTCCATACATTTATTTTAGGTCATTAGTAAAGTTTCGAAGAAATGAAATGCATATTATATCTTATGTGACTCTCTGCTCACAAACCAACAATCTTTTGTGTTTTTCAAAAAAGACCTGGGAAATAATATTCTTAGGTGGAATGAGGGTGAAATTATGTTAAGTCAATGTATTGCGGTCTAATTTCTTAACCAAAACCAATTGCTGTAATATCAAAATTTTAATTTTAGGATTCATATGTATATGTCCTGCAAGAAAGTTATTTGCTCTCGCAAATGTGATAGTTCTTCTTCACTTTATATTCTATAAGAAAATCCATATTAGTTAGTCATTCATCTGTGATAATGACCAATTTTTTTAATCTCAGTCAATCTTTGCAACTCTGGACGGGAAACTGGAGTAGTTGTTCGCAGGAGGGCTTATAAATTTGAAATATCAATCCTTTAGAACGCAGCTCCAAAAAATAATCTAAAGATATGTTTGGTAGGCAGTACCAGTGAGCCAGTCACAGCTCGAAGTGTAGTTGATAGGATTTTTATTTCTTATTTACATTAATATTATCTGGTACATGCTAACATGTTATAAGGGAGATTATTTAATTGCATTTTTTACTTTTGACTGAATTCATCTACTCTATGTAGGTGATTTCCAAAAACTCTCTCTGAATGCAATAGATAGGAGCTCTCTTATCATTTGCTTTGGAAAAGTGTTGATAGATTGTGTTCTGATCATTGGTGGAGTTTCAATTTCTGAAGCTCTTGCCTTCAAAAAAAGCTCTAGCTAATGAAGATCTTGGGCTAATTATGGTTTTCAATTGAACTGAGAAAAAAGGTTTATTCAAACTACTTTTGTTTGGGTATATCAACCATTTGTTCCTGCTTCAAATTGTTTTTTAATTCTCATAATGGATTCCTATCGCCACATTGTATAGGATTCTAAGTTCAAGGAAAGTTGGGATAAACAAGTTAGCTTTGAATGAATCATCTCAAGAACTTTATATTTTGGGGATAAATCACATTCAATAGCATTCTATGGGGGATATATCACATTCAATCAGCATATATGCATATATATATATATATATATATATATATATATATATATATATATATATATATAACATTCAATAGCATTCTATGGGATATATAGGGATATATCAAGCACATACATTGGTATATCCCATTCAGTCCCCATATATAGGGATATCCCATTAAATACTTAATATATCTTATATTAGTTTAAATAAAATAAAATAAAATATTACTTTACATTATTTATTTTATATTATTTTATTTCATATTATGTAAAATATATTTTCTATAATTTTATTAATTTATGTAATTTAATTTCTATATTGTTTATTATTTTACTTAATATTTTGCATAATATATTTTATACTTAATCTTTTTACATAATTTATTTTATACTATTCTTAAAATAATATATTTTACATAATTTTATTTTATATTATGTGAAATATTAAAATATGGGAAAATTACATGGGTACTTGTTTCTCAAAAATGCAATTCAAAATTCTGGTTAGGAACAAATTTTTTCTAATTTTCAGGTGGTAATTAGCATTTAATTAATACATAATTAATTAATTATTAAAAGAAAAACAATTAATTAACCTTCATTCTTTAGAACGCACCACTCTCTCTCAACTGTTCCTCTCTCTATACCTTCTCCCTTTCTCTAGTCCTCCTTCCCGGACGACTATGGCGTGATCGCCACCTTCAAGAGTGACCAGCGGCAAGCCTCACCGGAGGCGAAGGCAGCGGGTCTCGGAGATCGCCGCTGCTGCAGGGGCATAGGCGATCTCGCCGCTGGATATCGCTGCTATTAGCAGTGGGGCCGCTGAAGCTGTGATCTCCAGCGGCGAGATCGCCACTAGCAACAGCGAGCGTCGCCGGAGGCCGTCAATGAAAACGCTGTCCGTTTTGAATTTGTCCTGAATGGATAATACGTTTCTTCTCTTTGGTAAAGTATTTTCATTATAATCACGGCATTTTGTGTATTTATCACCTTCCATTGTTGTAAAATATAGCACAAATTTATGAATAAACGTTGAGAATCTTGAACGCTGGTGGTGGTGGTGGTGGTGGTGCTGCTCGGAAATGCAGTGGGTGATGGGCAGTGGTCCAATGTGGTGGATGTGGTGATGGTGACGGTGCACCGTGTTGCTTCGAGAAATTGGTGGTTGCTGCCGGCGATGGCATCTAGCCGGTGGTAGGTTGGTTTTGGGATTTGGATGGGGTCAGGTGTGTGGGGTGGAGGTTGGGGTTGGGATTGGGATTGGGATTGGGATTGTGGGGTTGGGGTTGGGGTTAGGGTTACGGGTGGGATTGGGATTGGGATTGTGGTGGTGTTTGTAGGTGGGGGTGGGGGTGGGAGATGGGGGTACGGAATGTGATCAATTATTAGGTAATTGTGACAAAAAATATTGACTAATCGTGACCCAAAAAATGAGTAAGTTGTGACTAATAAATAAATAACATGCGACCAATTATTAAGTAATTGTGACCAAAATACTGACTAACTATGACTTTGTGTGAATTGGGACGAGTACTGAATGTGACAGTTTGATTTGTGTCAACCATGACTTTGTGTAACCCTTTTAGTCACAAATGTAACCAGTTTATTAGGTAATTGTGACCAAAACATTGATTAAATGTGACTTTGTGCGACTTGAGACGAGTATGTGATGTGATCAATTATTAAGTAATTGTGACCAAAATATTCATTAATTGTGACTTTGTGTGAATGATAATAAGTGCTGAGCTGTGACCGAACTATGACCTCGTGTGACCTCATGTGACCTAACTGCGACTTTATGTGATCGAACTAGACCTTCTGTAACCAACTGTGACTTTGAGGGTAAGGTGGGGTGGGTGGCTGGGATTTTTGCAACTAAATTATTAAGTAATTATGATCAAAATATTGACTAATTGTGACTTTATGTTACTTGAGACGAGTTCTAGTAAAAAATGTAACCAATTATATGAGTGATTATGACCAAATGTGACTGTGTGACCATTGGACGTAACCCTTTGAATTAATTTATATGTTAAAAAAATTGATGTGTGAGAGGGTGGGTTGGGTGGGGTGGGATGGGGTGAGGTGGGGTGAGGTGAGGGGGTTGGGTGAATATAGTGTGATTGATTATGTGTAATTGACTAATTGTGACTAATAATTAAGTAACTGTGACCAAAATATTGACTAAATGTGACTTTATATGACATGTGACATGTACAAAATGTGACCAATTATTAATTAATTGTGACCAACATTTTGACTAAATGTGAATTTATGCGACTTGTGACAAATATGGAATATGACCAATTATTAAGTAATTGTGACAAAAAATATTCACTAAACATGATCAAGAAAATAAGTAAGTTGTGACAAATAAATAAATAATATGTGACCAAATGTTTGATTAATCGTGATTAATCAATTTGCGGATTTCACATCTCAATCTTGTAGACTACAAGAAAAAATATTAGGTAATTGTGACAAAAAATATTAACTAATCTTGAATAATATTAGGTAAATGTGACTTTGCGTGAGTGAACTGCGACCTTGTGTGACAAAACTGTGACTTCATGTGATTGATCTGTGACTGAAATGTGACCTTCTGACCAGACTGTGATTTCATGTGACCTAACAACGACTTTGTGTGAACGAACTGTGACCAACTGGGACTTTTGTGTGATCAACAGTGACCTCGTTTGACCAAACTGTGACTTTGTGTGACCGAAATTTGACCTTGTGTGATCAACTGTGACTTTGGAGGGGTGGGATTTTACAACTAAATTTGCAATTGTGATTCTGTGTGACCTTATGTGACTTAACTGCGATCTTATGTCACCTTACGTGACTGACTGTGATTTTGGGGGTGGGGATGGTGGGGTAGAAGTCAGGTGGGGCTAGAAAAAGTAGAAGAAATCATTTTTTGTGGTGAGGGTAGGGTCGGAAAAGTAGAAGAAAAAAATCATTTTTTTTTGTGGTGGGGGTAGGGTGGGTCAGGGTGGGGAAAAGTAGAAGAAAAAAATCATTTTTTGGAGTGGGGTGGGTGGGTAGGGTGGGGTCTAGGTCGGGTTGTGGGTTCGAAAAAGTAGAAGAAAAAAATTATTTTTTGGGTGGGCGGGTGCTTGGGTGGGGTGGGGTGGGGTGGGGTGAGATGAGGTGGTTGGGGTGAAGTGTGAAAAAATAGAAGAAACATATTTTTTTGATGGGGTATGGTGGGTGGCGGGGTGCAGTGCGGTGGGATGGGGTGGGGTGGGACGGTTGACGGAAGTGTGAAAAAATAGAAGAAAAATCATTTTTGGGTGGAGTGAGGGTGGTTGGATGGAGTGTAAAAAATAGAAAAAAAATCATGTTTGGATGGGGGTTAGGTGGGATAGGATGAGACGATTGAGATGAAGTGTGAAAAAATAGAAGAAAAATCATTTTGGGGTGGGGTGGGTTTTGGTGGGGTTGCAAGGGTGGGGTGTGGTGGGTTTGTTAGGGTGGGGTGTGAAAATATAGAAGAAAAATCATATTTGGGTGGGTTAGGATGGGGGTGAGTGGGTGGGTGGCGAGGTAGGGTCGGGGTGGGGAAAATTCGGAGAAAAAAATTAATTTTGGGTGGGGTGGGGGTGTGGTGGGGTTGAGGATGGGTGGCAGGGTAAGGTCTGGGCGAGTCGTGAAAATGTAGTAAAAAAATCATTTTGGTTGAGGTAGGGTCTGGGGCGAGGCTGATGGGGGAGTAAAAAATTAGAAGAAAAAAAATTAATTTTGGGTGAGGTGGGTGGGGTTGGGTAGGGTAGGGTGGTGTGGGGTGGTGGGTGTGATGGGATGGGACTAGTGGGTGGGTGGGTGGGTGGGGGGGGAGAAAAAAATAGAAGTAACATCATTCTTGTGGTGTGGTGTGGTGTGGTGGGTGAGTGAGTTGTGGCGGGGTGGTTGGGTGCGTGGGTGGGTGGGCTTGGGGAGGAGTGTTGGGTGGGGTGGGTAAGGTGGTGTGGGGGTGGGGGTGAGTGTGAGTGTGGAAAAGTAGAAGGAAAAAAGTTATTTTATGGGGTGGGGTGGGTTCGGTGTCGGGGGTGGGTCGGGTGGGGTGGGGTGGGTGTCGAGGTGGGTGGAGGGTTGGATTGGGATGGAGTGGTTGTGGATTAGGTATTGTTTTTATTTTATTATTTAATATTATACCTTTGTTTGACAACTCATTATAATTATTATAATATTGTATTAATTAATTAACATATTAAGACCTGATTTTTACAAAAAAAATTTAAGTTTGTTATGTTTAAAAAGTGAAAGTTTTAGTTGTATAGTTATGTACTTTTCCCTTAAAATATTATATAAGGTAATTTATATAATTTAATTTCTATACTGTTTATTATTTTACTTAATATTTTACATGATATATTTTATACTTAAATATTTTTACATAATATATTTTATATTATTTTATTTTAAATTTTGTGAAATTTTAAAATATTATCTTCTATAATTTATATAATTTAATTTTTATATTGTTTATTATTTTAAATATTATACGATCCGGCATTTCCTATTGCACCTAAAATAATGTGTAGTTTGTATTGTAATGGTAAATTTTTGAAGAATGTGTAGTTGAATATTAGTGAATCTATGTGATTGAAAATAAGTTTTAAAAAATGAGGTTTTGAATAATGAGTAATAAATTAGGTCTTTAAAGGGTAACATAGTAATAAAATGTTATCGTTATTTGTGTATTTTGATTATATTTACGAGGGGCAAATAACAATCATTTATTATTTAAATATATAAATTTACTTTTTTAAGGTACTATAATTAAATTCTACTATTTAAAGAAATTATTATAATTTGAATCAGTTATATTGTTTGTAAAATTCTAATAGTTATTGTAATATAATATTTTTTTTATCGATATTGTGTTTGTGTTAATTATGTATAAGTATCAATATTGAAATTGTTTTTTAATTACAATGAGTATGTTCTTCAAAGTGTATATTAGGAGAATTGTTAATTTGTTGGTATCAACTTTTTATTACGAATGCATAAGTTAAATAAAATTTAATCATTTTTTTTTTATTTTGACAAAAAATTGCATATATTTATAAAAAGGATGAAAAAAGAAAAAAATATTAATATATATATATATATATATATATATATATATATATATATATATATATTGAAGTTTGAATAATAGTATAATCAATATATTTTCATAAATTTTCACGAAATCATCGCACGGGTGATAGAACTAGTTTTTACATAAAGGTGTTTGTTAACAAAATTTGAATTCCACCCCCCCTCCCCCCTCCCCCTCCCTTTTGACCGTTAGACCTTGAAATTTTTATAAAATACAACCATTATTACAAAATTGCAATAATAAACATCTTACTTTAGACCACGTTTGTAATGTCAAAAAGTTACGAAGTTTCAAACTATAACCTTTGACTGTCTTTTCATTCCTATTATGCAATTCCTATTCGAATAGCCCTCGTGCATAATTACTAGTACAATAATCAAAATCAAACCCATCCACTTTGTCAATATTTTTTAAGTCTTTAGCACACCACTAAGTGCAAATTAATTTCACGACTAAAATGCATTGGTGAAACTTTTATTTTAAAATCATTCTACAAGTTCCTCACAAATTTATAAATAAATAGCAGTGAATCTTGATGTTGAAATATTGGTTGAAAAAAAGAAAAAGAAAAGTAATTTATTTTAATTCATATATTCAACAAATGTGTGTAGTTTAACACTTTTTGGTTTTGCTTTTGACACGACAATTACGAATTCCAGATATATTTACATTAGACAGTCCATATCTATATATATATTTTTGAATTAATAAATTAAAATAAAATCTTGACGTTGACCACCAAGTTCTCTTTTAGGCCCCCACTCAATCACCGAAAAATAAAATTCCTCCTCGATATGCTCTATTGTTCATAAATTTTGTCACAATATTTTGTTGGATTTTGTTCAACTTTAAGCGACAAAGTAATTTTTACTTTTAATTTTTATATAGCAAATCGAGTTAATTATCGTAATCAAGTAGTTGAAACTTAAAAGTATAAAAAAATTGTCTTGAAAATTAAGAAATGTTTTAGAGTGACTCCTTAACCTAAGTTATGTATAAGTCTTAAACGTAGCACCAAATTCATGCAAAATTTCAATTTATGAGGTCAATAATTTGTCACGTTTTCTTCTTAAGTTTTGAGTTACTATGGGGCACCAAATGAAGGAAGTTGTATTCTCATACCATTTTGAAGTGTTTAGGACCTACCTTCCAATATCGTTGAAGGCACATGAGCAAAAATTACGACCCGTCAAAATATGGCCTTCCAATCTAGAGTTTTGAGAACTTCGAAAATGAGCTAAAAATTTATCGACAATTGTACGCTAGATAATTCAAGAAACACCTACGCCATCTCGAAGTTCATTTCGAAAACTACATTGTTAATATATAGAATGGTCCGAACTGACATAGAAAATAGTTAAATTTGCATCTTGAAAGAGGAGTTTAATTTGTCTTTTCTTTATAATTTATTTTTCAATTATTTCATCGACACTTATTATTTTCACAATATAAATTTCTCAAAATAATTTATATCATTTTATTAGAAAATTTTACATGGGGTATGATGTTAATTTTATTTATTTTGTGATCTATGACGTAAATCTTTTTCGAATCATTACATTGAATTTCATATAATTCAAATTAGGGTGACTAAGACTATCAAATAATTCAAATCGCAAATATTTTATATTTGAACAACTACATAGACCATCTCATGTTCATATATATATATATATATATATATATATATATATATATATATATATAATGATTGTGTCTAATAATTCAAAATTGTCTCCGTGCGCTAGTGCATGCTATAATAATTGTACAAAAATTTGACATGGACGCTCATACATATTGTCATAAGATGGTGACCATTCTTAACCCAAATTCTTATGTTGTGATAATTATTATATCTATAATCAATATGATGCATCTATCCTTAAGTATTTATGATTAGTGCAAGAATTAATTAATTAATTCGGAGTTATATAGAGGTCTGCACGATTTTTTTAAGAAGAGGGGCTCGTAGCAATTTTCTTCCTGCATTTCCAGCTTTTGCCCTTATATTCAAACATTCATATCTCTTTCTTTACTTGAATTTTTTGGATGAAACCAGTAAGGTTTGATAGCTTATTGAGTTAGCTATCTTATAAACTTGAAATCAAATCATCCGAATATCTGTAGAATGTTTTATGACATTTAAGTAAAATGCATTGATTTCGTTTTCAATCGGAATCGATACGGACTTGAATTTGGCATCTGAAGTTTAACTTATATTGTCTTTTATCCTCGAATAGCGAAGGCTGTATGCTGGATTAGAAAATAACCCATATAATGTGTTGCAGATTTCTGGAATAGGCATGCAGCCATGATCATGATAAACAATCCCCATTTGCATTTGCATTTGCATTTGTAGATGATGTGTGCAATAAAGAAAATAGCACAACCGCTTATAATGATAGTTGAGACAAGGTTGTGAAAGATAAACTTCGACACAAGTTCCAGTCTAGAGAATTTGATATATTTTTGATGGAATATGTAAATGCTTGACAAGATTTTGATCTTGATTGCTAAGGTAGCCTATTAATTAGTAACATACAAACGAATTGATCAAAGTTTTGGATATGCTTGACATTGTCGGTAGACAGGAGGAGGTAAGTAAATTTTTTCTTTTGAGCATCACTTGAAAACACAGACATATCTCCAAGTATTTGGTGGATTAAAAATAATTTTTCCTTTGTCGGTTATGGTTGTAATAATGAAAGAGAATTTAATTTGTAGATAAGTGGTGTGACAAAGCTGTATTGGGGAGACGTTGGAGAGAATCTGTGTGAAACTGTTGAAGATTTGAAGTTGGATTCTTTGGTGATGGGCAGAAGAGGCTAGCACCCTCAAAAGGTAGTAATCATCCTACTTCTCGAACTACAATTCTTCATTTTGGTTAAAACATATTACATAACGATTCATTTTCACAAATTGTTGTTTGTTGAGAACCAACCTATTTGATTCTATGCTCAAAATAATTGGAATATGTCCCTTTCTTTTATGTGTTCAAAGTAGATTTTTCCTTGGTGTGATGTACAGGATCATATGGGGGAGTGTGATCGATTATGTGATGACAAATGCAGCCTGCCTTGTAACCACAGTGAAGGATCCAGATTTTCACAAGCACTAAAAAGTGTTCCCAATACTGAATGCTAGATTTTGGCTCGACTTATCTGGCAAAGAGTGTCCATGGATTCAGTGTGTGAAATGTAAATATATGCTATTTGAAGAGAAAACAGATGAAATGCTTTTTAAATTTAAGGTATAATGTATTTCTACTAGAAACTTGAAGAACACACAGAAATAGTAGACTTTGTTTGAAGTTTCATAACTATTACGTGTTACAATTACTGATAAGGTGGGCACCCAACAAGTTACAAGTTTAATTACAAATGTTTTTAAAGAAGTTTTTCAAAACTTAGTTTGATTTTGTCAAACAAACATATCGATAATGTCATCCGTGCATCGCACGGGTATATACTAGTATTTTATATTTGAACAACTACATAGTCATAAGATGGTGACCATTCTTAACCCAAATTCTTATGTTGTGATAATTATTATATCTATAATCAATATGATGCATCTATCCTTAAGTATATATGATTAGAGTTGGACATGATTCAATTTTTTTTTTTTTTTTTTTAGTATTTGTTGAGTGAAATCATCGGGTCCAAATTTAGTTGTGGAACCGAATTGGTTCGAGTCCGTACAATTTAGTTCGATTCATTCGGGTCTGTATATTTTTAGCATTTAAAGCAACACTGTATTAAAATTCAACCATGATTCTTGCGTATATTTTAAATGTTTACCAATTAGGATGAGTACAATATCAACAAATTCATGTATATCTTGCATGGAGTAGCCCATTAAATTATTTACATTTAACATAATTTAATTTAATTATTATATACATATATCAGGGCTGTTCTCCTGCCCGGGCAGGAGATCAACATGTATACATATATATAGTCCTTATTTGATATTCTTTAAATTTTCCTCTTTTTTCTATAGTATTCTATCTCAATCATCCATTCAAAGTTATTTCCATAATATTTGACTTTTTAATCAAATCTCAATCATCTATTTTCCAAAAAATCACTATTCATTTCCAAAAAACTCTTTTCACACACACATAATTAAGAATTCGAAGTGTATAAAATTTTTCCAAGCTTTGAATGTGGTATTAAAGGAGCTCACATCTATTCTCATTGATCCATGCAATAGTAGCACCAACAATCGATCCACGAGATCAAATTCTAGTGACCACACGAGAACCCACCAAGGAAAATGCATGGTTTCTTCATCAAGAAGTTACTAAAATGGAAGGCCAACAATGGAAAATACAAGAACACAACAAGGACACGAGTTCCACCAATGAAGAAGTCCAAACAAGTCACAAAAGAGGCGATCGAGTGTCACAAAGATAGGACAGCCGATTATGTGTGTTTGTGATGCTCTAGGAGTGGTTCCAAACAAGTATAAATAAATTAGGTTTTGGTTTTAGGGTAATCTATAAAATAGGTCATTTAGAGTGGCTAATGAGCAATGGGTCGAGCACATTGTAGCCTCCAATTAGATGCTTACTGGATCTTGGACCTTCTTAGCCCTTGTTTGGCCCCCTTCCTTTCTTAAAATCAAATTTATTCAACATTCAATATCAACCATCCATCTTAATCAAATTCACCATTTTTTACTTTTCAAAATTTTTTTAATCACTCATTCTCTCAAAAATATTATTCAAAACCAAGAACTGGGGGCAAACTGGGGCTTTGTATATTGGCTATCAATCGCGGACTGGGATTAGGACCTTATTTTTAAAGATCACATTATAATAATAAGATGGTGAATTTTACATTTTTAAAAATAGTATGATAATTCTCGTTAACATTTATTAATTAAATATTTTATGGGTAATTATATTACCACCACAAAATTTATTTACTACACCATATTATAATCACACCACAATTAAAATATATTTTTAATAAATACACCACAACAAATTTACAATAATACTCATAATCCTATAAAAACTTATCCCAAATTCTCAATATTTCTCCCCTTTTTCATCATCATTGTCACCCATTGTTTCCTTAATTACAATTAGTTAGGTTCAAATTTCCACGTTACACATTTTTTAATTGATGTTTGATGGATAATTGAAACAATAAGATATTCAATTTCATATAAGCATAGTAGGTGGTTGGCTTTTAAATACTTGATACACATTTTTTTTGAAAATACTAGATGCAATTGGAATCACTATTTTTTTTAATACTAGATGTAACTGAAAACGCGATAGGTGGAATGCAGTATGAACACACAAATATATGTAATTGAAAAACCATAGAATTCGAAAACCGAATATAAAATTTAATTGAAAATCAAATATAATTAAATAACCAAAATTCTGGGTGACATCAAAATATAGGGAACCTTGAACAATAAAAATCTTTCACTAACCTAAAGTCCTAAACTTTAATTTATGTTAATGTTTGCATGATGTTATTATTTGAAAACTCATACGAAATTATTGTATTAACATCTATTCTAATTAACTTGATATTGAAAAGCAAAAATATAAAATAACAAGAAGAACAAGACGATTTAGAAAAATAAACACAGAGAAGATAAGAGAATATTTGAAATATATGATGTATATAAAAATTATTTTTAGTGAGATAATATTAAAAGAATATGTATGTAATTTTATTTATGTCTATTTTTATAAATAAAGAAAATACTTTAAATTGTGGTGTAAAAAATAAATTTTGTGGTGACAATATAGTCACCATAAATATAAAGAAGAAAAGAAAAGAAATTTATTCGAAAGATTGTGGTGTATTTAAAAATAGTGAGAGAAAAATAAAAAGATATTTTTATAATTTTTTTTATGTCTATTTTAATCAATAAAGAAATCACTTAAATAAAGAAATCACTTAAAAATGTGTGGTGGCGTTCTGTTTGTATTTTATTTTGCATTTTCATTTTCGAAAATGTTTTGTATTTTGTGTTTTCATTTTTGTTTTCAAATTTGCTGAAAACACATTTGGTTTGTCATTTCTGAAAACTGTTTTTGAAAATGAAAAGCTGGAAAACACGTTCTGTTTGAAATTTTGCAGAACACTATTTAAACTATTTTTAATTAATTTGCTTGCAGAATACTACTAACTCCAACTCAAATTTCCTTTCACAATACACTAAAAATATGGTTACATGCAACACACTAATGTGAGCATTAAGAGTCTATATTAACACAGCTTGGTCAGGTTCGGGACTTGAGAAAGCTCTACTTCTATTAAAATCCAGAAAATGCAAGTTCTTTCAAAACCACCAGAGTCCATTTATCATTGCATTTTTTGAAATATAACAATAAGAATTCTCATTTAATTTTTTTTTTTAATGTTGATATTGAATTCAATAAAACTTTATTTAAATTAAGTTCCAAATTAGGATAATTCTCAAAAAAAAAAAAAAAAAAAAAAAAAATCTTTATTTAGGCTTAGTTCCAAGCTAGGATAATTCTAAAAAAAATAAAAAAAAAATAAAAACTTTATATTAAGCTTAGTTTTAAGTTAAGATAATTCTTTAAAAAAAAAAAATCCCAAAACGTGTTTTCGCGTTTTGGACATTTTTTTGTCGAAATACACACAAAACGCCCAAAACGATGTTTCGGGCGTTTTCCGTTTTGTGTACAAATTCTTTTTTGTTTTCCAAAATGCGTTTTCGAAAATGGTAAAGAGAACGCGTTTTTAGCGTTTTCGAAAATAAAAACAGAAAACGACCTAAAAACAGTAAAGAGAACATGGGCTTGTTTTAGCCACCCATATTTTATTATTAAAAATTAAACTTAATAATCCCCCGTCTACCCTCCTCACACGTCAATTACGGTTCATTCACTTTTCAAACCAGAGATAGAACACCAATTCAACCTAACGCCCAATTTAAAACAATCTTGCACAAAACATTCACCACCTCATAGTAATTGACATAAGGAATCGGAGTTTCCGGAGGTCTCACCTTTGATTCCTGCAAGTTCTGTACCACTATGAAGGCGGCGGTGCCAGTGCGTTGGGTGCGGGTGCTGCTAGTGCGGCGGACCTTTGTTGCGCGCAAGCAGTGGTGCTAGTGTAGGACGTGATGTTGTGCGATAGTGGGCCTGCGTTTAGTGCACGTGGGGGTGCTAGTGCGTTGGGTGCATGCAGAGGTTTGTGTTTGGTGCGGTGCGGTGGTGGTGCTAGTGCGGTGAAGGAGGGAGGGCTCCGATCTGAGTTCTCAGAGATCATAGATTGAGCTGTGTCCAGGTCGAATGCCATCATTTAAGTCGTCCAATAATATTTTTCCTTCCAAATCTCGAACTATCTGCAACACAAAATTTACTGTGATTTAAGAGCTTGTAAATGAGTTCTTTTTGTGACTTATGACGATGACGAGTATGAGAGGTGACCATCTTAATTAAATTATAGATCAAAAAATTTGAGTTACGAATAAATTTGAAATTGTGACCTATAATGATTTTGTGTGATCTATTGCGATTTTATGCGACTTGTGATGAGTACGGAATGTGAGCAACTTAATTAAATTATCGGTTATAAATTTGATTTGCGACAAAATTTGTAATTTTAACCAACATTGTGTATATATCAAATGTGACTTTGTGTGATCCTTAACTAATTTGGAATGTGACCCATTTAATTAATTTTTATGTTACCAAATTATTAACTCGTGAAATGCTTATGTAGAGGTGAGGTGAGGTGAGGTGAGGTGGAGTGGAGTGAAGTGGATGGGGGTGAGAGGTGTGGAGTGGTGTGGTGTGTATTGGATTTTTAATAGGGAAAACTCCTATACTCTGGCGTCGACGTTGCGAAGGACGATAGTTCACCACCACCACCAATTCTACTCATCATGGCGAACAAGATGCACATATAGGTCTTCATCAATTTACCTTAAATCAGCTAATTAGTGTATCTGCAGTTTATACGCGTGGAATCATCTCAAGCTTTTGGTTGGGGAAAATTGCAGCAGCGGTGGAGACTAGTTTTACAAAATGGCATTGGTGACGGAGGGAGAGGTTTTGGTGGGGTGGCAGGTTGTGGTGTCATTGCCTTGGTGTTTTTTGACGAAGAGATGAAAAAGATGATGGTGCGATGGGGTTTGGGAGAAGGGAGAAAGGAGAAGATGAATATTTTTTTTCTTTTAATTATTTTTATTTTCTTTTAATTATTTTTAGGGATAAAATGGGACAAATAGCAGAGTTACCATTTTGCCCATTTCAAATTTTGTTAAAATCAACTTCCTTTGTCAAATGAGGGTGCGTTTGATTGCGATTGTGGAAAATTGGTGGAAAGAAAATATTTTTAAAGGAAATGATTTTTCTTGGAAATTATTTTCGAGGAAAATCAATTGAAAATGTTTGATTGATTTAATTTTCTAGGTGAAAAAAGTGAGAAATTTTTCAAGTTGGGTTGTTTGATTGTCATTATTTTCAATGGAAAATAAAGTAAGTTTTTGCTATTTTAATATAAAAAAAAATTCATCTTTTTCAACACATTTGTACCCGATAATTGTAATGTTATTTTTTTGGAAAAAAAAACTTATAACAAAATTGATTGTGAATGACACAAAGTGAATATTAGGACGAAATCTGCGAATAAAAAAAAATGTTAATAATTTTTAAGTTTGTTAGTTATAAAAAGTAATTCTTATTACGTGGAGTATGAAAAATCGATCTGCTTAATTAACATAGCCTATCGGTTTATTTGTGACCAAAATCTTAACACATATTGATATTTTATGTAATTATTATTTCTAGTTATTACCAATTTAACGTTTTAGTCATATTTTTAATTACAAGCTTGTTTGGTAAAGAAAAAAAATTTCACCACAACTTTTCAAATTCAATCTCAACTATCTATTTTTAATAAAGTCCATAATTTTTTAGTTTTTAAATATTTTTAAACCATATATCCATTCAAAAAAAAAATCACAAAAATCACAAAATTTTACATTACCAAACATGCTCAAAATGTGCTACCAAAAGACAAATTCTTGGTGTGATTAAAAAAATTAGCCATAAAAAAAAATCATATAAAATATTGTAACAATATCAATATGTTTATATTATGCTAATCTTGTCACCTAATTAACATGAACAATCTTCCTTGTTTTCTGCTAATTTAAGGGGCTTAATTTCCTCAAACTCCTCGCTTTCATCAAGAATTGCACCACCGGCCGTCAGCTCTTTGGCTCTGTGGGCTTCAAATTCCCAATCTGTTAGAAGCAAAACCACCATCATGGTGATCATACAGGTAGCTTCCGCCGCCAGCAACCCCAACCACAGCCCTTCAAAATCGAAGCCAAAGAAGAACGTTAAACCTACCGCCACCGGCATTCCGACAAGGTAAAAGCATCCTAAGTTAATATTCGCACCAACTTTTGGCCTTGCAGTGCCCCTCAACACCCCACAGCCAGTGGTTTGTGGGCAATTTCCAAGTTCACACACTCCAATTATCGGCAGAACAAGCGATGTATATGCTATAATCTCTGTATCATTAGTGAACATGGTAGCCCAAACGTTTCGTACTGATACTGCAAAAAACAGTGCTGAAACTCCCAGTATGAAGCTACCAGCAAGGCCAACAATGGCTGCGAGTTTGGCTTTTGCCGGCCGGCCGCCACCCAATTCATTTCCCACTCTGGTGGAGACGCTGAAGCTAAGAGAAGATGGGAATATGTAGATCAATGCAGTAGTTTGGATTAGAATACCCATTGAAGCAACTGTTGCCTTGGGGTTTACTAATAACCCACAAAGCAAAATCATAATTTCATACCACCACCATTCGAGGCACACTGAAATGCAGCTAGGTATGGCTAAATTCAACAGGGATTTCCACCCTTTAAAGCACTCCATGGATAGGCCTCCCCATGTTTTTCTATAAACTCCAAAGAAAACTACATAGATTATTAATAAAGTTACGAGGTTAAAGTTTGTCCAAACACTACTTAGTGCCACACCTTTGATGCCTAAATTAAGGTATGACACAAGGAAATAATTTATTGGCATGTGCAGAAGAATTGATAGTGCAGCACAGATTGTTAAAGGCAAAGTTATGGACTGTGTTCGAAGGTAAATACGCAGTGGATGCAATAAAGACTGCATGCAAAGATCAGGAAGTGAATAGAATAAATATGCTTGAGCATATGTAGCAATGGCTTCATCTTGGCCACAAAAAAGCAAAATCTTTTTCATGTTGAGCCACAAAAGGGATATAGGAAATGAAGTGAAAATAAGCAAAAGCACGGTCTTTTGCAGGGTAAGGCCAAGAAGCGTGTATTTTTTGGCACCAAAAGCTTGTCCACAAATAGGTTCCATTCCCATGGCTAATCCGGAGAGGATCGAGTAGCCCGTGATGTTAGCGAAACCGACAGCTAATGACCCGCCCGCTAATGCTAAATCTCCTAGTCTTCCTAAAAATAGCATGGAAATTATAGAACGAGAGTAAAGAAAAAGACCGGTGATAATCATTGGGAGGGCTATTTTGGCTATGGAGTTGGCTTCTTGAATAACAAGAGAAAAGTGTGTAATTTTGTAGGTTTTGTTGGTTTGGTTTGTAGGTTGTTGAGTTGTTGGGGTTTTGGGGATCAAAGAATTGAACATGTCGGATTCTTGGGCTTTGGAGGACATTCTTGTGGTAAAAATTGTGTGTGTGTCAGTGTGTGTGTGTGTGAGAGAGAGAGAGAGAGTTGGGGGGGTTTGAGAATTGAAGTGGAGATGGGTTTTTATAGTGAGAAATTCCCTCGGATTGGAGATAGCCTTCAGTGTGCACGTACCCTTACGTTTTGAAAGAACGTGGATGTCATCTAGTGAGAGCCGGCCGCCAGGCAGCAAGGATAAGCATCTTGTCTTGAGGCAATTTTTGATCAACTATCATAGCTCGTCCTTCAAGTCAAACTCCGTATCTAAAAAAAGTTTATAGGTTTAGGTTTTCAAACGTGATGGTTGAATTCAGTATCAATCCGACAAAATATTTTTATTCTAAAAAAGAAAGATGCGAAAAAAAAGGGTGCTTTTAAGGAGCTGAATTCATTACCTAATACCTGTCTCTTTGGATATCCAAGAAATCCTAATGACAAATGAAAATAATCACTTTACATAGCCAAAAAATGAATACAAGTCTTCTATGAAGCATTCGTTTTAGAAGGGAGATTGAAGTAAACTCGAGTTTCAACACTATTCACAATGCACCTATAGCACAACAATGAAAAAAAATTGATATGATTATTTACCTCTGTTGGTAACATTGTTTGATTTATAAACTGATTTATTTATGATTTTGAGATATAAAGTAGTGGTTGAAAAATGAAAAGAGAAAATATGTGTGGTTAAAAAGTATTTTGAAAAATTGTATTGTTTATAAACTAATTTTCTAACCTTACCAAAACACATGCTAATTTTAATACAAAAGTTTCTCCTCTCGTGATTGAAGAACTAGGGAAACAATTTAGTCATGATTTGAGATTTTCGAAACTTCCCATAGTCTTCTTTTCCATACTTCCTTTGATCAACATAATTTTGAATCCCATCTTTAAAAAAAAAAAAAAAAGAGTTGAATAGAGAGAATTAGGTGAAGATATATAAATTTATTCTGAAAAAATATATTATCTTGCAAATAGAAACTGATGAAAATTTGAAGCTTAACAACTCCTGTTACATTACTAGTATATCAGAGTCAACATTTGTATTTTGTACAACGTTTTCGGATAGAAGCAATTGAAAAGGACAAAAATCTCTCTTTGGACGGTTTTAGGTGGACCCTGTTGATCAACAGGCCTGTTAAGGGCATACTAACTGCATAAATAAAAAATAAATTTTTTGATTTATTATCCGGCCTCTAATTGGTAAACTATTTATAAATAGCAACACGACATCATTTCGTTGGTTCATTTTTTAATAAAACAGTTGGTGAAAATTTTTAACTAACCAAAATTGCTGATTTTTCAAAATAAATTTTCCAATTAAATATTGTTACATAACGTTTATAAATAAATTTTACCAAACAAAGGCTACACATAATTATATTTCTAATTATTGGGGGGGGGGGGGGGGGGGTTGAAGAACTCTGTCGAATTAGGTAAATACTGTACCTCTAAACTGCCTGATTTTAATTTTTTTTCCCTCTCTTTTTCCAATTTTTGTAAAAGTTATTTAAGGAGATAACTGTTTGAATATATAGCGTGCAATTAAAAAGTAAGCTTATCCTATTATTAATGCCACAGTTTAAATACAAAATAACCGACAAGAACTGGGAATTAACAAATCTGTAATTTGGCGTTAATCTTATCTTATGCTAATTATAAAGACAAAATTTGCGTGTAAGAAGATAAAATATGATTGGTTAAAGATAATGTTTAAAAAAAAAAAAATCCTAGTTTTATTTTTCTTGTATAGAGTCTATATATAGACCAATTGTCAAATGATTAATACTTAGTCTAAGTCATATGGTTACAGACTGTCCTAAACTGGTTTAGCAAATGATAAACTTAATTACTGCAAGATTTATTTGTCTTTTGTAACCCAAAACCTCAAAATATTCTACATAAAAATAGGACAGATCTTCTTGTATATTTCAAGATGTTATGGCCTATGAGATAAAAAAAAAATTCCTACAGAATAATTCAAATCACTTTTTAATCACACACATTTTCTCTCTTCATTTTTTAACCGCACATTTTACCCAAAAAACATAAAAAAAACATGTTTTTAAGCAAAGTTTTTAACAAAAAGAGGAATCCAATAAACAATGTGCACCAAAGACAATGAGCCTTAGATAGTACTTGTTTTAGGGCAGTGGACAAAATTGTGCTGTTGATACTTGAGAGTCACATAATTCACATAAATATGGACGTTAAATGGGTGAGCGAAACGTGTCTTTGATGTTTATAAATTATTTATGTATACTTCACTTTATTTAGGGCATGATCGTACCTATATTGTACATCAACTGCGTAATAATAGTATAGAGTACACATAACTTATTCTCATTATTTAGGTCTAAAAAGAATTCGCATGCCGATCGTCGGACGACAATAATTCATCGTAGGTATGAATTTTTGGGCTTAAACGACTTATTGTTCATAAGAAATGGTCAAGGGATTTCCAAATGCAAATTACTATGTGCCAAAGACTAAGAGAGAATAAATTTTAGTTTAGTTGAACAAAGCCAATTTGAATTCTTAACTTTTGTGTTGTCTTCCCCACACAATACGACCATTTCACATTTTTTTTGGAGTGTACGAGAAATGACAAACAAAAGGGGTGTGAAACCAATGAATCTTCTTTGGGTTCCTCTTCATGCATGCATGTGAAATGAGTGTGCATACTGTGCAGTGTAAGGTGGGTGATGAAGTTTGTCCCCTTGATTTTCCGGGTGAACCGGACGTGGGTTAAAGCTGGACTCGGAAGAATCAGGGCAGCAATCACGCCGAGTAGCATTCTACCATGGATGATAATGTAAAAGTTGTTTTAGTCAATTATGTTTACATACATCCCACGTACTCACGTGACGGACCAAGGATTTCTATGTTGCAGGGGTGAAAAGTGTGAGTGTGGGTCGAGGCCCTCCTCACGGGGGTCAACTGACGAAAAATCTTTGAACCAAAAGAAATGAAATTGAGAATTTTAAGTATCAAAATATGCAAGTTAGATTGATAGATCCAAATCAATTTGTCCATACAAAAATAATCTGCTATCTATGTGTTTAACGCTATACAATTTGAAAATAAATACGAACATTAGATGAGCATGAAAAAGATAAAAACAAACTGCCTATTTATTAGACAAATAGTAAAGATGAATTGGGCATCTTAAATTGGTAACTCCTTGTCATCATCTTTTCAGACCCGTTAATACGAGAATCTACTGGAAAAAGCTCCAACAATCTCCTTCTCAAATCTCAACATACACAAGCATGATACTAGACAAAAAATCGCATTTCGTTCTATTTCACAATCTCGTCTTAATGACACTATTGAAATTGGAAGAGTTAAGATAAGACAAATCAATCTATCAGAATATTATAATTCACTCATTTTCTTGTCACTGCCAATAGTTGGCACACCTCGGGAAGTGTTGTCAAGTTTTTAAATTGCGAGTTACGCTGAATGAATTGAAATTTGAATAATGAGTCGTTTAGTGTTTCTAATTAACGTATAACTTTTGTATTATTGAGGTTTAGACTTTAAGTTTTAAGCCAATATTTTTCAATTGAAAATTGGTGGGGATGAGACAAAAACTTTGCATTAGTTGTATGTGTTGGAAAAATTGGTTTTGACCAATTTATGTGATTATTTAAGTGGAACCATTAATAGTGAATGGAAAATTAAGCCACTTAAAATTGTGACAATATTGGAAAATTAAAAGAATATTATTGAATATTCTAGAATTAATTTAAATGAAAAAATATGTCTTTTTATATGAAAGATTGTGACTTTTGAAATTAATAATTTCCAATAATTGTGTCTCTTCAATTAGAGACAAATTTGAAAGGATGTGTCTCTTGTAAGGGTTGTATTTGTCCATACAAAAATAATCTGCTATCTATGTGTTTAACGCTATACAATTTGAAAATAAATACGAACATTAGATGAGCATGAAAAAGATAAAAACAAACTGCCTATTTATTAGACAAATAGTAAAGATGAATTGGGCATCTTAAATTGGTAACTCCTTGTCATCATCTTTTCAGACCCGTTAATACGAGAATCTACTGGAAAAAGCTCCAACAATCTCCTTCTCAAATCTCAACATACACAAGCATGATACTAGACAAAAAATCGCATTTCGTTCTATTTCACAATCTCGTCTTAATGACACTATTGAAATTGGAAGAGTTAAGATAAGACAAATCAATCTATCAGAATATTATAATTCACTCATTTTCTTGTCACTGTCAATAGTTGGCACACCTCGGGAAGTGTTGTCAAGTTTTTAAATTGCGAGTTACGCTGAATGAATTGAAATTTGAATAATGAGTCGTTTAGTGTTTCTAATTAACGTATAACTTTTGTATTATTGAGGTTTAGACTTTAAGTTTTAAGCCAATATTTTTCAATTGAAAATTGGTGGGGATGAGACAAAAACTTTGCATTAGTTGTATGTGTTGGAAAAATTGGTTTTGACCAATTTATGTGATTATTTAAGTGGAACCATTAATAGTGAATGGAAAATTAAGCCACTTAAAATTGTGACAATATTGGAAAATTAAAAGAATATTATTGAATATTCTAGAATTAATTTAAATGAAAAAATGTGTCTTTTTATATGAAAGATTGTGACTTTTGAAATTAATAATTTCCAATAATTGTGTCTCTTCAATTAGAGACAAATTTGAAAGGATGTGTCTCTTGTAAGGGTTGTATCTTTTGATATACAACTTTCCAACATCTATATATAGACCCCATATGCTTGTATTATTTTTTTCATTCATTTATTCAAATGATTTGATTTCTTTCATTTCATCTTTGGAGTACATAAGCCTAATTTTGGTTCGTTGTACTTGTGTTTTGGAGTGCTACAAACACAAGTGTTCCCGTTGTATCTTGGGAGTCGATTGCCGTTATCCGTAGGCACCGTTGCGGAGCAAATTCGACTTAAGGACAAAGAGCCAAACTCTTGCCTCGGCATTGTTCCTTCTTTTCTTCTTTTTCTTGTTTCGTATTTTTCTTGTCGTTACTCTGTCCAAATTTCGGCACGGATTTACAAATTTTCATTATTTGGCGTCACTATTCACAAATCCACCCAACAATCTTAAGTCGATCTCTCTATATTTTGTGAAAGTGACATTCTTGTTTGGTTAAACTTGTTAAGTTTAACATCTTCTTCATTTCTATTTTGTTTTGGTTGATCTTCTGTTTTACGTAAATGGAAATGAATACGGTTCTTAATACCGATACTACTTCGAATGAAACTTCGAATATGGGAACTTCTGAAGGAAGTGTTCCTACCGGTGTGATTCCTCCCGTTGTGAATACAACTACTACTAATGTGATTCCTCCGGTTGTGGGTGCCCCTACTATCGTTCATTCAAACTCCGTTTCACATGGGGAAAAACCGGAGAAATTTGTTGGGGTTGATTTCAAAAAGGTGGCAACAGAAAATGTTGTTTTATCTCACAACCCTCAACTTGGTGAAATTCTTGAACGAAGATCCTCCCGCCATACAAGAAGGGGAAAATAATAGGGCATCTTTGATTGCTTTGGATGCTTGGAAACATTCTGATTTCTTATGCAAGAATTATATTCTTAATGGCTTGGACAACGCCTTATACGATGTGTATTGCTATAAGAAATCTGCATAGGAACTATGGGAGACCTTGGAAAAGAAGTACAAGACCGAAGATACCGGAATCAAGAAGTTCATTGTGGGAAAATTCTTGGACTACAAAATGGTAAACTCGAAGACCGTCATCAGTCAAGTACAAGAATTGCAAGTCATACTCCATGACATTCATGCGGAAAATATGTCCGTGAGCGAATCATTTCAAGTGGCTGCAATTATCGAGAAACTTCCACCCATGTGGAGGGACTTCAAAAACTATCTCAAGCACAAGCGCAAGGAGATGAACATTGAAGAACTCGTGGTCCGATTGAGGATTGAAGAAGACAATCGAAGTTCGGAAAAACGAGTTGGGAATGGCATACCACAAGCAAAGGAAAATGTGGTGGAATCTAGCAACAACAAAGGAAAGAAGAGAAAGCATTCCGTTGAATCTACAAAGAAGAATGCAAAGAAGTTCAAGGGCAATTGCTACAATTGTGGAAAGGCTGGACATCGCTCGGTTGATTGTCGCAAACCGAAGAAGCAATCCCAAGCCAACATTGTCGAATCTGATGCCATATCAAATGGCATGTCCGATATGAATTTATTGGCGGTTGTTTCTGAATGCAACCTTGGAAATCCCATGGAATGGTGGGTTGATACGGGTGCAACCCGTCACATTTGTGCCGATAGAGGAATGTTCACTTCATACACTCCAACCGAGGGAGAAAAAATGTTTATGGGGAACTCCTCAACATCCAAAGTGGAAGGACAAGGCAAAGTGGTCTTGAAGATGACGTCGGGAAAAGAACTTAGCCTCAATAATGTCCTTCACGTACCGGATATTCGTAAGAACCTTGTGTCGGGTTCTTTATTAAGCAAGAATGACTTTAAACTAGTCTTTGTATCGGATAAGTTTGTACTTACCAAAAATGATATGTATGTAGGAAAAGGCTATGTAAAAGATGGACTATTCAAAATGAATGTCCTAACTGTTGTACCAAATGCTACAATCAATAAAACGTCATCTTCAGTTTATATGCTTGAGTCATGTAATCTATGGCATCATAGATTAGGACATGCAAACTTTAATTCAATACGAAAGTTAATGAATTTAAGTTTACTTCCGAATATTCATTTTAATAATGGAAAATGCGAAACATGTGTAGAGGCAAAAGCGGCCAAAACACCATTTTATTCGGTTGAACGAAACACCACACCATTAGAACTAATTCACACGGATGTGTGTGATTTGAAGTTCGTACCAACAAGGGGTGGTAAAAAGTACTTCATCACATTCATAGATGATTGTACAAGGTACTGTTATGTGTACTTGTTGAAAAGCAAAGATGAAGCTTTGGAAGTGTTTAAACACTAAAAAAATGAAGTTGAAAATCATCTTGGAAAACGAATTAAAATGATTCGTAGTGATAGAGGTGGAGAATATGTTGCACCGTTTGAAGAATTTTGTGCTGAATCTGGAATAATTCATCAAACAACGGCACCATATTCACCACAATCTAATGGAATTGTTGAACGCAAAAATCGAACGTTAAAGGAAATGATAAATGCAATGTTGATAAGTTCGGGCTTACCTCAAAACTTGTGGGGGGAAGCCATACTTTCTGCAAATCATATCCTAAATAAAATACCACACAAAGATAAGGTTGAATCGCCTTACGAATTATGGAAAGGTCGGAAACCTTCCAACAAATATCTCAAAGTGTGGGGGTGCTTAGCGAAAGTACAAATACCCAAACCTAAACAAGTTAGGATTGGACCAAAGACAATTGATTGTGTCTTTATTGGATATGCTATCAATAGTAGTGCATATCGATTCTTGGTTCATAAATCCGAAGTACTTGATGTACACGTAGGTACAATTATTGAATCAAGAAATGCGGTCTTCTTTGAAGATAGATTTCCGTGTAAAGAAAAGGAAATAAGTTCAAATAAAAGAACTTATGATAATATACATGGAAAGAATGATGATCTTCAAGTAAATGAAGAACCGAGACGTAGTAAAAGGCAACGAATTCCAAAGACATTCGGTCCAGAATTCGTAACCAATTTACTCGAAAATGATCCTAGGACATTTGATGAAGCAATGTCCTCTCCTAAAGCTCCTTTTTGGAAAGAAGCTGTACGCAATGAAATTGAATCCATCATGAGTAACCATACTTGGGAATTGGTTGAACTCCCTCCGGGAAACAAAGCTTTAGGCTGTAAATGGATCTTCAAAAAGAAATTGAAGTTGGATGGATCAATTGATAAATACAAGGCTAGATTAGTAGCCAAAGGGTATAGACAAAAAGAAGGACTAGATTTCTTTGATACCTATTCACCCGTTACAAGAATTACGTCTATACGTGTCTTGATTGCAATCGCAGCATTGCATAATCTTGAAATACATCAAATGGATGTCAAAACCGCGTTTCTAAATGGTGAATTAGAAGAAGAAATCTACATGAAACAACCTGAAGGGTTTGTTGCACCAGGAAATGAAAAGAAGGTGTGTAGACTTGTAAAATCATTGTATGGATTGAAACAAGCATCGAAGCAATGGCATGAAAAGTTTGATAAAACGATGTTGTCAAATGGCTTCAAAATTAATGAATGTGACAAATGTGTCTACATTAAAAACACACCTAATGAATATGTAATCATATGCCTATATGTTGACGATATGCTAATTATGGGAAATAACTCCAAAGTCATTTCCTCGACTAAGAAAATGTTAACAAAACATTTTGACATGAAAGATATGGGAGTGGCGGATGTAATATTAGGGATTAAAATCTCTAAAACATCGGATGGTTTGTCATTGTCTCAATCACATTATGTTGAGACTATACTTAAGAAATTTAAGGCGTATGACGATAAACCGGTTAAGTCACCAGTTGACTTAGGTATTCACTTAGCCAAGAATACTGGTGAGCCCATATCTCAATTGGAATATTCGCGTGTCATTGGTAGTTTAATGTATATTACCAACTGCACAAGGCCAGATATAGCATACATAGTCAACAAGTTGCGTAGATTCACTAGTAATCCAAGTGTTGTACATTGGAAGGCATTAAACCGAGTTCTTAGATATTTACGACACACGGTTGAATATGGATTCCATTACTCAAAATATCCTGCGGTGTTAGAAGGATATACTGATGCAAATTGGATATCTGACACTAAGGATTCAAAATCCACGAGTGGTTATGTATTTACCATTGGAGGTGGAGCCGTGTCCTGGAAATCGTCTAAGCAAACGTGTATTGCTCGATCCACGATGGAATCTGAGTTTATTGCGTTAGACAAAGCCGGTGAAGAAGCAGAATGGCTTCGTAATTTTCTTGAAGAAGTTCCATGTTGGGAAAAGCCGGTTTCTACGATTAATATACATTGCGATAATCAGTCGGCAATTGCAAGGGCACAAAATAGTATGTATAATGGCAAGTCTCGACATATCCGTCGGAGACATAATACCATTAAACAATTAATATCGAATGGTATAATCTCTATTAACTATGTGAAGTCAAAAGAAAATTTGGCTGATCCTTTGACGAAAGGACTTGCAAGAGATCAAGTATACCATCTTTCGAGGGGAATGGGCCTAAATCCTATTGAATAGAATTACTATGACGGAAACCCAACCTTGTAGATTGGAGATCCCAAGATCTTGGTTCAATGGGACAACTAAGTCATAAATGATTCAGAATAAAGCACTTATACCCATTCCTAAAATTTAAAGTGCTATGTAAAATGTGTATAAGGATAAGTATACATATATACTTTTAATGATTAATAACCTTAAGATAGAAAGGTATGAGATCACCTATATAAGTGTGAAGTGGGGCCGCTTCTACGAGAATTCGAGGCTTAATTCTCTTAAGAGCACTTATGAAACCAAGAGTAGTCCAGGGCCAAAATGGACTCAACCATGAAAACCGAATAGGTTACATGAGTCATGGTATTGGTACAGTTGTTTGGTTTTACACGAACGGTTGGATGGTTCAAGACATCGCGTTCACCAACTAGCCTAGTAAATCCGATTGTATTCAACTAAAGAAGGTTCAAGGCCACAAGCTACCTATCTTGATGCTATGACTTGTTGTGTGTACTCCATTTGTTAGAGTCTGCATTTCATTCGCATTGCATTTGCATTAATTTTCATTCATATGAGGGATTGTTGGAAAAATTGGTTTTGACCAATTTATGTGATTATTTAAGTGGAACCATTAATAGTGAATGGAAAATTAAGTCACTTAAAATTGTGACAATATTGGAAAATTAAAAGAATATTATTGAATATTTTAGAATTAATTTAAATGAAAAGATGTGTCTTTTCATATGAAAGATTGTGACTTTTGAAATTAATAATTTCCAATAATTGTGTCTCTTCAATTAGAGACAAATTTGAAAGGATGTGTCTCTTGTAAGGGTTGTGTCTTTTGAGATACAACTTTCCAACATCTATATATAGACCCCATATGCTTGTATTATTTTTTTCATTCATCAATTCATCATTCATTTATTCAAATGATTTGATTTCTTTCATTTCATCTTTGGAGTACATAAGCCTAATTTTGGTTCGTTGTACTTGTGTTTTGGAGTGCTACAAACACAAGTGTTGCCGTTGTATCTTGGGAGTCGATTGCCGTTATCCGTAGGCACCGTTGCGGGACAAATTCGACTTAAGGACAAAGAGTCCAACTCTTGCCTCGGCATTGTTCCTTCTTTTCTTCTTTTTCTTGTTTCGTATTTTCCTTACCGTTACTCTGTCCAAATTTCGGCACGGATTTACAAATTTTCATTATTTGGCATCACTATTCACAAATCCACCCAAAAGTATGGAGTTCAATTATACTATATAGTGGTTCGTCTCAATACGAGAGTACGAATATATGGTGGACGCGATCAATGGTGGACGCAAACGTTTTATGGTAGTGGAGCATAGAGACGGACATGTGTTTTTTTTTTGCGATGAACCTTAAATTCAGGAGCAGTGGCCTAGATTTATTTATTTATTTATTTATTTATTTATTTATTTTTTTTAGGAAAAGGTCGAACACAATGAAAAAAATCAAATTCACACAAGACAAATGTACTAAATATTCAACAAGCATCATTTCATAAATCATACTGTAAATACACAAATTAGTTGGGAATCACAATTGTAAGCAAATATTTAACAAACCGACTTATGACTACCGCAAAATACACAAATATTCAACAAAGTCACCACATTAACTCTATATATAACGCAAAATTTTAGTGGTATGCATGACCCATATATAGTGGGTTTGACCCCTACACGTGACTGGAGGCACCCATCTTTGGGTTCCATACAAATGTTAGCATTATTTAGAGCATGAACAATAGAATAAGTGCATCACAATTTATGACAATCAAATTAACGAACTTCCAATTTACATGACAATAATGCAATAGATAATTAAATTGAATTAACAGTTTTCATCGTTGTGGCAAAGCATAGAAAACCCTAACTAAAAGAAAATTTAAATTTAGGAAAACGTGATCAATACTTATCTGCCTCTGAGTGGTCCGATACGCTGCATGCTTCCGTACGAAACGTGTCTACAGTTGAACTAAGGCAGAGTGCAGAGAGCAGTGTACAAAAGACATGATTTGTGCCATTTTGATGGTGATGCATTGGAAGTGGGTGGATGCAATGTACCACGAGGATCATAATAATCTCAATAAAAAATCAAAATTTTACATTGACATGAAAATTGAATATTATCGATAAGACTCTATTATTTGAATAATGAAAAGGTCTTCATATAATAAAGAAGATGACCTACCTCTTCATCACCTAATGCTAAAGTGGAGCATATTATTTGATGATGAAGAGATATTCATATAATGAAACACATGGCCACATCTTTAGTGTTGAGAATTTAACGAAGATTTCCTCTCTACTTAACTAAGCATTAACTTTTAATGTTCAAAAAATAATTGAGTAAATAAGAAAATAAAGAACAACATAAAAATTTACGAACCATCGAAACTTTTTTACTATGTAACAAATTGTTAGAATTTCACTCATAACTCTCAACTATTGTAGAAAAAATATTCAAATTTTATCGTATTTACTAATTTCTACTTCTTTGTACAACCCACAAAGAAAGCAAGAAAATCCAAGATGCTATGAAATTTTCCTTACAAAACTCTATAGTCAACATGGTCTAAAATAATGAATGATATTATTTATTCATACTAGTAATCGCACCCGTGCGATGCACGGAATAAATAATATTTATTGAATAAGTTGTAAAAATACAATGCTCGATAAAAATAACACAATAAAATAATAATAATAACAACTTGCATACACAAATTGTGAATAATTTGTAATTTCATTTCTCCTTATAAGATTTCTTACTTTAATGCATAAATTGTATATTCAATATATAATCAAAATATAAAAAAAAAAGTTATGAATTGCATTTTTTTTAACAGTTAATTGTTCATTATCTAGTTTCCTTAGTTTATTTATTCATATAGAATTGATTATTCAAAAATAATTTTTTTTTAATTTTCATTCACAACCACATATTATTTAAAAACAAATTTTTCAAAATTGCACATATTACTTTTTAACCACACATTCTAAAAAAAGAAAATCAATTTTTAACCACTCAATTGATTGATTGACAATTATTTTATTTTTTATACTACCTTCTTTCACTTTCAATCACACATTTAAAATCATTTCTATAGTTTATATCAAACTTACTCCTATTCAATGATTTCAAATACAATGTGACATTTTATTTTTCACCAAGTATTGAAAATGGCCATGTTATCCACACACACACAAAACTATTTTTTGTGCTTGTTAAATAAATGTATGAACTATATTTTATTATTAAATAGAATAAGTTTGATAAAACCTTATATTTTTATTTTCTACAGAATTCAATGAATTAATTGTTAAAGTCTGTAGTATATATTTTATAAATTGATATTATTTTAAATTTATAAAAATTAAAAAATAGATAAATGATCAAAATGAGTAAATTTATAAAATTAATTTCAAAATTACCAAAGAGTATCGAAACCTGAAGTTGTAGAAATTAAAATGATTCAATCGAATTTACTTAGAAATATCGGATATCATTATTTCTTTTAATTTGATAAGAAAAAGATTTGAAATTAATCATTTATGTCAAATTGAAGTTAGGTAAGAAATGATAAATATCATTTTATGACTTAGATGAGATAAATTAAAAAGATTGGATATTGAAAAAAGTAAAAAGTATAAGTAAAACTTTTACCTTTATTATTTGAGGCAATTTTAAGAATGATATATTTAGAGTTTGCTCTCATTTGTTAACTTGTATTGAACTTCTCGTTAAGATAATGAATTTGACACTTATATTGCATATTTTTTGACTTCAAAATATTACAATAATTATCAAAAGAATAAAAATAATATACAATTTGATCTTTTTATAGATTTTTTATTTTTTACAATCAATAAGTCATTTATTACATGTCACCTATAATTAATTTTGCATTAATTGAAGTTTCCTAATTCAATTATTAAAATAATTAATAAAATTACAAAGTTTCCTAAAATAGCAGGGAAAAATTGCGAGAAACTATGTGTGGATTTTTTGGCTGCTATACTATTATTATATATATTAAGATTAAGATTAAAATTATTCAAAAATAATTTTTTTTAATGTTTATTCACAACCACATATTATTTAAAAACTAATTTTTCACAATTGCACATACTACTTTTTAACCACAGATTCTAAAAAATGAAAATCAATTTTCAACCACTCAATTGATTGATTTGACAATTATTTTATTTTTTATACTACCTTCTTTCACTTTCAATCACACATTTAAAACTATTTATATAATCTATATCAATATCAATATCAAACTTACTCTTATTTATTATTCAAATACAACGTGACATTTTATTTTTCACCAAGTATTAAAAATCGTCATGTTATACACACACACACACACAAAAAACTATTTTTTGTGCCTGTTAAATAAATCTATTAACCATATTTTTATTTTTAAATAGAATAAGTTTGATAAAACCTTATATTTTTATTTTCTATAGAACTCAATGAATTAATTGTTAAAATCTGTAGTATATATATTTTACAAATTGATATTCTTTTAAATTTATAAAATTAAAAAATAGATAAATGAACAAAATGAGTAAATTTATAAAATTAATTTCAAAATTACCAAAAAATTTATCGAAATCTAAAGTTGTAGAAATTAAAATATTTTAATTGAATTTACTTAGAAAGATTGGATATCTATTATTTCTTTTAATTTGATAAGAAAAAATATATGAAATTAATCATTTATGTCAAATTGAAGTTATGTAAGAAAAGATAGATATCATTTTATGATTTAAATGAGATAAATTAAAAAGATAGGATATTGAAAAAAGTAAAAAGTATAAATTAAGCTTTTACATTTATTATTTGAGACAATTTTACGAATGATATATTTAGAGTTTGTTTTCATTTGTTAGCTTGTATTAAACTTCTCGTTAAGATCTTGAATTTGACACCCATATTGCATTTTTTTTTTTACTTCAAAATATTACAATAATTATCAAAATAATAAAAATAATATACAATTTGATCTATTTATAGATTTTTTATTTTTTACAAATCAATAGGTCATTTATTATATGCCACCTATAATTAATTTTGCATTAATTGAAGTTTCCTAATTCAATTATTAAAATAATTAATAAAATTATAAAGTTTCCTAAAATAGCAGGTAAAAATGGCGGGAAACTATGTGTGAATTTATGTGACGGCTATGTTGTTATTATATATATTAAGATGAGCAACTATTACATAGAATAGTACAATTCCAATTCATCAAAGAAAATAAACTATTTCTTAATTTTAAAAGGAAATCATAAGACTTATTCTAAAAGAACTTAATCATTATTTTAATTTCTTTCTGTAATAGAAATCCTCCAAATTTCAAAACAATCCTAATTGAAGTCCTTTTAAAAAATATTGAACAAGAAATCTATTAGAATTAGAACTTGTTTGAGACAATTATTCTAACAATATCCTCTTTATTGAAAACGAGTCAAAATTTTATCATCTCTATTGTTCACAATCCATGAAAAAAAGGTAAGCTTTTGACACATTTTTATGATCTCAATTTTCAAACCAGAGAATTAACATACTCCATCATATGAGTATAACTTAGAATTATCAACAAACTCCGAGCTTTTCATCGACTCATGTCGAAATAAATTATTGAAAAACATAGTGCAACTCACATTGTTTGATTTTCCTAGGAGTTCATCAATTAACGACATCAATTCAACCCTACACCTTGCATCCAAGTGAAATCGATGCTTGTGTGCGAACACATGCAGACGCTAGTAAGAACACATCATCAATCATGGTAACTGATGTCATGTCATGTCATGTCATGAGGATGTAACTATCTTACCCAGAGTATATCATCACCGCCCTCCACCAGGAGTCGCATTGTCCACATTTGAGCAGTTAGCTGAGTCAGATCCACCTTTTGGACAATTTCTTCTCAAGTGATCGGATTGTCCACAGTTCTAACACGTTACATTTTTCATGGAGTTTACTCATCTTTCACTTTTCAATAACAATCAAATTCTTTTTAGATAAATTATCGCCTCCACATACCTCCTTTCTTTAGAGGTAAACTTACTTGTAACTTTTGCAAAATCTGCTCTTTCCTTCTCGTACATTAAAATAATTTTTGATGTGCTTAAACGTGAATTGAAGAGACCAAATGAGCTTCAATGCTTTATCTTCATCATCAATCTTGACTTAAAAATATTCTAATTTAAAAAAAAAAAAAAAAAAAAAAATCCGTTATGAATACTAAGATGATATAAGATTCTTGCACCCGCATTCATTCTCAGAGAATTCCTTCAGATACAACCAATTGCTGACTCTTCATCAGATACAGCTCTTCTAATTTTTCCCAAAGTTCCTTAACAACAAATTTTCCATAAATATTTGCAAAAACATTCTTGATCAAACAAAGTCGTATTATACTTATAGACTTCAAATCCAAATCTTATCAATCTTGCTAGATTCAATTTATTTTACTTTGTCAGAACTCGCGATTATACCTGCAAACTTCAAATCCAAATCTTTTTAATATTATCACTCTTGTTAGATTTAATTTATTTTTCATTGTCTGAACTCGTGATTAATTTTCCCTTCAAAACTTTGTACAATCCCGCCAATACCCTTTCACTATATAATAATTTATTACAATCATGTAAAATTTTACTTACCAATTCTCCAAGAATTGCAAGAAAAATATATTAAATTTTACCTTATTTACCAATTTCTATCTCTTTGTACACTACAACCCACAAAGTAAAAAAAATATTCCAAAATGCTAGGCTACAATTTTTTCTCACAAAAACTCTACAATCAACATGCTCTAAAATAATGAATAACATCTATTTATAAGAGCAACTACTACGTAGAATAATAGAACCCCAATTCAATTAAGAAAAAAATCTATTTCCTGATACTAAAAGGATACAATAAGATTTATTCAAAAAACATTTAATATTTATTTTAACTTATTTTTGTAAAAGAAATCATCTTAACTCCAAAACAATTATAATTGAAATCATTTTTAAAAATATAGAACAAGAAATCAATTAAAATTAAAACTTGTTTAAAGCAATTATCCCAACATTCATCAACCAATGTTAAGACTTCACCTGGGCATTATAATCCAAAATGTCTCTTAGCAGAGAGTGATGACAACATGTTAGTCTCACGAGTAGTTACATAATATAAACTTTGCATCGAGCCTCTAGTTAACTAGAACATAATTCCTTGCTCATAGCCGAATCAATGGTCATCTTGTTCACCGATAATTGAGTAAATAAATTCAGTAGTTTAATGTTCATAGTAGAGAAACAAAAAATATCCCCCAAAAAAAAAAAAAAAAAAACGAATGTGGCAAACGAAGTACCGACATGCACGGAGTTGATAAAAGTGCAAAAGGGTCAATTACAAATACAAAATCTTTTAGGCCCGAGAACAAAAGGCAGAAAGCATATAACATTAAAAACAAAGTGTCCATCATAATACCAGAAATAAGACTAGGATATATCTCAAAAGAGCTAGTACTAGGTATGCTGTTGACCCAACGATAACGGGTTTAGGCACCAGGGCAGATCAGATGGATGTATTCTAATCAAGATCACATCTTACACGAGTTGAGGATAATCAACTGCACCATAAACAATAGCAGCAGATGACATTATGACATGAACATAACATCATGATAATATGAAACCAACAAATAAGATGGTAAAAATTTTGGGCTCTATTTGTTAAAAGTTGTGTTTAAAGAACAATTATTTTTATGTTTTCGAGGTTAAATATGTGGTTGAAAAGTAGAGAGAGAAAATGTGAGTGATTAAAAAGTGGTTTGAGGAATTGTGTTATTTAAAAACATGTTTTAACAGTTTGCCAAAGAGAGGCTTGCTTACTTTTCATACTGATCAGAAGGGGGCACTTCTGTATCACTATAGCCAGGACTGTCCATGTTCGCAGGCTTAGAATTTGGGTTTTTGTCACCATCATAACCATCAGGGCTAACCCTCTCCTTTCGCTCTCTTCGAGGACTTGGACTTGCACCACGACCATAATCTGGACTTGCAATCTCCCCAGGACTGAGCCCACGGGCATTGTCACCATTTGGTCCATCTCTTCGATTAACTGGGCTTCGTCTAGGGCTGTAATCTGAGTGCCTTGCCTTCCTGGGACTTGGACTATGCCCACGATCATATTTTGAGTCTCTTTCCTTTGGAGTGGGGCTGCGGCTGGCCCTGCGACCATAATCTGGACTTGCCCGCTCTCTACGATATGGACTTGGACTGCGGCCATGACCATGCCCATAGTTGGGACTTGCCCTCTCTCTCCTGTAGGGACTAGGAGACCGACGTTGGTCATAACCTCTCCTGGGTGATCTGTCACGAGTTGGGCCTGGGCTACTTCGCCTCTCATCGTCGTCCTTGATAGCATATTCAACACTGATAACTCGATCGAACATTTTACTGCATTTAACACACAAACAATCACAACAGTGCCGCTAACTAATTAAAGGATAAGACATTCAATTACTTCTGGAACAAAAGTAGGCATAATGAAAACATTTGATGCACAATCTTTTCACAAAAATGAGCTCACCTCATGTTTGTGGCATCCAAAGCTTTGGTTGCCTCCTCCTGAGATTCATACTGAATAAAGGCAAAATTCTTGCGGATCCTTATATTCAGTATTTTTCCATATGGATCAAAATGTCTCTCTAAATCTCTAGTCTTTGTATTGTATGGATCAAAATTTATTACAAATAAAGTCTTAGAGGGTCTCGAGTTAGATGGAGGCTTTCTAGAACTCTCGGGCCTCCTGCTACTACGTTCTTGCTGGGGCACAACAAGGAGGAAGAGTATATAAGTAATAATCTCAGAACTTAGTTATACGAAGAAATAAGGAAAAAAACATATATATCACCTTTGTCCACTCAACACGCAGCCTACGTCCCTTTCTGCCAAATTCAATTCGGTCAAGAGCCCTGATTGCATCCTCTGCATCTCTCTCATCCTCCATGTAAACAAAAGCAAAGCCTGAAACCCATAAAACATCTCTCTTAATAAATAATTACCCGTTAGGTTAATAAAAATATCTATGTGAAGATTCCTTCAGTGTAACGATCGCTGCATTTGAAACAATTTTCAGGCTGCAACTGAGGAAATCTACCCTGTGACCTGATAACAAAAAGACCAGCTTCACTATCTAGAAACTACTGACCAGTAGAATCAGTGACAGACCTGGCCAGTGAACTAAGCGATGTCAAGAAACAACTATCGAAAGGTGGATGTCTCATGACATAACAATGAAAAGAGAGTGCCTTCTCCATTAATTCTGCTGCCTCAGCTTCGAGGTCTGCAAGTGTAACGTGGAAAAATGAAGGCTGGGCAAAGGTCATGACAAATGAAGGCAATAATGACTTGGGAAAATGTTAGATGGTGATGCCATGGATGATTGAGGCTCTTCTAGGAAAAAGAAGAGGACACTTGTCACGGCCAGGAAATGAAATGCAGAAGAACCGTCCATCAGCCATGAATTGCATGGACATTGCATTGTAACCCTGCGCCAAAGAATTACTTAAGTATTGGGGGTCACACACTTAAAATAAGATATATATTTTTTTTAAACATATCCTGACACCCCGCTAAACTCAACGAGGAAAGACTGCTATCTGGATCATGTTTGGGCAGTATTCTTTGCTGGAAGCAGCTCGGTCTTGTGCTGGACTCTCCACAAGCTCGACATCACTGGTTTATGAATATTCTGCAGTTTACTTTTCAAGAAATAGAATGTGTATTCACCAGTTGAACACCTTTCTGATCTACTTGATGTTGTGTTACGAAGACCAGCGACTTGAGCAAGACGGTGAACAATACTCCAGCCATAAAAAAATTATCATGCGTGCATAGACTTATATTGGACATCGATGGTAGTGTAGGCTAACATTTCTAAATTAGCACATTAGTAGCAATAAATTGTAATTCTAAATTATTGTTTTAGTAGCATGGAGTTGACACCCATGTTGAGTCCTTCAAGAAGAAAAACTATGAATTTCTTTCCTGTCTAATCTGATGAGATATTTGCTTAATTGTGTTAACATAAAGAACTCCATATGTTTTCATGTGTGTTACTTGTTAAGTGGAAAGAAATGTTAACAACTTAGTTGTTGGTATCTACAGCAGTCAAAAATTATGTTTGAAAGAGTTAGCTATCTGACAGCTTAGAATGTCCTGCTCCTAACAGAACATAGTCCAGGTAAAACAGACTTACCAGCCTTCATATCAACGCGATCAACTTTTCCATATCTCCTGAAGAGTCTCTCAAGATCAGACTGCCGAGCATCATACTCAAAGTTTCCACAGAAAATAGGCCTCATTTCAACTTAAAACAGATCGTCAAAAACCTGTAACAGGGAGAAACTGAACATACATTTATTTTGTAACCAACCACACCAAGTTTTAAAGAAAATGCACTGTTTGACATTTTGTGGTCAATTGGCTATTTCTCCAGAGGAATATATTGGGAGTTGGGACACTTTTAATGCTTGACAGTGCACTGAAATACTACAATTGTGAAGATTTCAAATTTAGAACTCAAATATATTGATATGAAAGAGATCTCCAAAAGCTGTATATATATATATATATATATTTTTTTTTTTTTTTTTGAAATGGAAAAAGCTGTATATTTAAAATGAAACTGTAAAATAAGTAGTCATGTACCACTGAGTGGTGTTCTCTAGTTCACAATGGTGTTTAGAAAAACTTAAAAGCAAAAGCCCAAGAAAGATGAGGGATATTTTCTCAAATTTACATTACCCTTTATTATAAAAATTTTCAATATTTGAAAATCTAAGAGAAAATGCAGTTCCATTTTCCTTTTCTAGGTATGCAAGAAAAAGCAACCAAAATAGGGGAATCAGTAATCCCCATTTTTAACTTTATAATTATAATGCCCCAAACAAATTGTTTAGATTTCAGGTTCCTACAGTTCAAACAATCTAGTGAATAAGGCCAGAAAGTCCATCATCCTCAAGAAATAAAAGGGGAAAAAATCAATCCCAAAAGTTACGACTCAAACCAAGAATTTATTTATAACTTATATCCACAATAACATCTAATAAAATATATAATCATCAAAAACTTCAGCTAACGCTAACATAACTGTAAACAACACAAATATTTCAAAGAAATACATAAAGATAATCAGATATATCTCTAAACTGTAAAATAGAGAATAAAAAATCAAGCTTCAGCTATAGATCTGAATGAAATGGAAATTACAGATTTACGAACAACAAAAAGATGAAATCTTTGAAGTTACCTTTGGAAATTTCGAAACCCTGGATAGAGAAAGCTCGATGAGTGAAAAAAATATCTTCCAAAATGAATTAAAATATACAAGAGCTCGTCGGCCGATATTGAGAAATCCACACCTACGGTCCCCCAACTTTATGTTTCCTCGTAACTAGTTCCCTATTCTTTATATTTTGTCATAAAGGTCCCCATATTATGATTATTGCTGCACTTCAGGAGGAATCGATGGAAATTATCCAATATTCCACATTTTCACTTGCAATAAAAGCGACCAATTTATGCAAGGGTATTTTGGTCTACCCAATATATGAGGTCCCCATTTGAAGTAAAATTAGAAATTTTTTTTTTTTGGGGGGGGGGGGGGGGGGGAACATATTTGTTTTAGTGTTTTACGAATGATTTGTACTTTATTATTATTTCACAAATGAAGTTTATCTTGTTTGTACGTGACTATAAGTTGTCCTCAGTGTCGGATTTGTAACATTACAAAAACTCCAATGGTTATTGATTGTTTGAGTGAAAAATTGGTGGAAATAAAATATTTTTTAAGGAATTAATTTGTTTGAAAAATATTTTTAGTAGAAAATATTAATTTGAAGTATTTGATTGGTTTAATATTCTGTAAGAAAAAAGTTGAGAATTTTTTAAGTTTTGTTGTTTGATTGACATCATTTTTCATAGCAAATAAAGTAAAATTTAACTATTTTAATCAAAAAAAAAAAAAATTTACTTTTTTAACACATTTGTACTTGATCATAATATTGTTATTTTTTGGAAAAAAAAATCAATTAACAACAATAAAACTGATCAAACGTGACACAAAATCATTTTCCATGTAACCTGCCAAATAATTTCTTGAGAAATGCTAATTGTACATGGACTTTAACAAGAAGATTGACATAATGTAAGCATGACAAAATCGTATCATTTCACACATTACATCAATTCCTAAATAAACACATACAAAGTTGTCACCTCAATTTTTTGTCAACGTCTTTGTCAAGGTTCTAGTACAAGAAGCATTTGTGTAATTTCTTACCAAATTTGTTGTCAAATCATTTCCTCAATTACCAGGCAAATATGAGCGTGAGCGTTCAAGTAAGAAAACATTTTCCAAAATAAAATTGGTCAATCAAACATGACAATTAGAAGAAAGGTGGAAAAAATTTGCATTTTAATGAAAAATACTAACCTATCAAACACACCTGCATAAATGATTTGCGCGCACTTTTCCACTTCTTATATTTCGCTTTCTCATTAGCGATGTTCTAAAAAGTGTGAAGCGTGAAGCTCGAGAATCAAGTTTTTGAAGCTTAAGTGACAGTATGCGTTATAAAGAGTTAAAAAAACGTTTCTCAATTACTACATATTAGATTTAAACTTTACACATACTTTAACTTGTTAAAAAATAAAATAAAAAATTTTATGCATGCTTACTCGCGCATCACTCACGCTTTTTAGATATCGTCTGCACGCTTTTTCGCGTTTTTCGTCATTGCGCCTAGAGCGCGCGTAGGCACGCATTTTAGATCACTGCTCATTAGTAGAGCATGCTTCAGCGCGTAGACACGCATTTTAGATCACTGCTCATTAGTAGAGCATGCTTCAGTTGGTTTAGCAGACTCTTCCTCACATAGAACTATGTCAAGATCCATCAAATTGAGTAGAATCTCAATATATTTTTAGCCGAGAACACTATTTCACTTCGATTGCATTTGATTACCCTTTTTTTTCATGGAAAATATTCTTTTTCTAACCAAATTTCAACTTTGTCTTGTTTGATTTGCAAAATTTTCCCCAGAATTCGATTTCCAGCTTTGTGATTCACACGCGGCTTTTCCTCGTTTTCAAGGAATTGATTTTCCCAGGTAGGTAGGAAAATTTATTTTTCAGGTAAAATCTTGTGTCATTTTCGTCACGTTTAATCATTTTATTGTTGTTAATTGATTTATTTTTTCCCCAAAAATTAACATTATTATTAACTAGTACAAATGTGTTAAAAAATGATTTTTTTTTTTTAAATAGCTAAATTTTGCTTTATTTTTCATAAAAAATAATGTCAATCAAACAACAAAAGTTGAAAATCTTTTCACTTTTTTCACCTAAAAAATTAATCCAATCAAATACATTGAACTTCCAATTCTCAGGAATTCAAAATTCTTTTCCCCATCGCTATCAAACGCAGCCTAAAGTTCTTTAATCTTTAATACTTATCACTTTAAAATATTAACTAGTTTCACATCCGTGCGATGCACGAATATATTCCATTGACAAAGTATAATGTACTGATACGGAACAATGGAAAAAAAATCAATAAAAAATAACAACATTGAGTATCGATATCTTCACACCGACATGATTCATAACCAAAAAACTCATAACAAAACTATGAAAGCTAAAAATAAACAAAACAACTCAATCATCATAATCCAACCAATAAGGAAGAAGCAACAATATTCTTAGATCATAAAAAATTAATCAAAATCATATATTAATCATTAGTCGACGTTTAGAAAGTAAAGTAAAGCTAAGCTAAAATGGTCAATTTTCATGTTTGATAATGTCTATTACGTTTACAACAAACATACTCTAGATGAACTAAATTGTGCAACATTTCTGAATGTTAACTAAATGCCTTAAGCTGAAAGTCCTTTCATAATTGAACACAAAAGAACTGTAAACATTAGACTGTATTCCACTTTTCATAACTGGTAATTTTCTTATTTGATCAATCAAAAAAAAAGCGAGAAAGCTCGAAATCAATGTAAATCAATTGAATTATCGAAAAAAAATTACATTTTTGCATTCATGAAGTGATGACAAACAAAACCTTGTCCCCACTATTGTCAAGAATTCCTTTGATCCTTGAGACTTTGAACTCTTCCTCAATTTCATTTGTCAATGATTCAGCCTCTCCATAACTGTAATTGCTAACCTGATTCAAATTCATCTCTCTATTGTCATCATTTTTGTTGCTATCCACCTTGATAACCTGATTAATTGATAAATAACCTCATTGAATGATGTATTTATTGCTAGTATAAAAAATCTACCAAGAAAAGGCTGATTATACAACTGAATTTCCATCTTGATTTAGGAAACTTTGGAAAGAGACAGATAAATAAAAGCCTAACAACCTGCCTTTAATTAATTGTGCCAAAAAATAGAAAAGTTTCAAACAACAGACTACTCTTTAATTTACCGTCTTGAGATCTTTCAAAATGGCATATAAATCAAACTTACCTGGTTAGCTAATAGATAAAAAGACATTCTTCCTCCGTTCCCCTTTCTCTGGGCATTTTGGACAGCGCAATTTAAACCAAAATTTACTAATAGATCCTAATTGTGCCTGTAACGACCCGGGTCCCGCTTAAGGGGCTGTCCCGGCCGTTAAATGACGGCGTACTGTCCCCACTGTACCAACACGAGTCTTTTCAGCATGCTTTGTCCTCACTCGCACGCTCCCCGAGAAAACTTCCCAGGAGGTCACCCATCCCAGAATTGCTCCAAGCCAAGCACGCTTAACTTTGAAGTTTCTAACGATGGACTTCCGGAAAAGAAGGTTCACCTTGTTGGTATGAGTAGTACCTATCATTTCTCTTAAGCTTTCTTAGTTGGGGTATTACAATCACCCCCTGTTAGACTCGTGACGTCCTCATCGCGCTTAACCCATCTGAGGATCTGTTGCCAGGCGTTGGGATTCTAGAGGTGGCTCCCACCCTATGGCGTAGCACTTAGTTCCCGATTTTCGGCTGGCGGCCGGCTCTGATACCATTTGTAACGACCCGGGTCCCGCTTAAGGGGCTGTCCCGGCCGTTAAATGACGGCGTACTGTCCCCACTGTACCAACACGAGTCTTTTCAGCATGCTTTGTCCTCACTCGCACGCTCCCCGAGAAAACTTCCCAGGAGGTCACCCATCCCAGAATTACTCCAAGCCAAGCACGCTTAACTTTGAAGTTTCTAACGATGGACTTCCGGAAAAGAAGGTGCACCTTGTTGGTATGAGTAGTACCTATCATTTCTCTTTAGCTTTCTTAGTTGGGGTATTACAGTGCCTCTGCTGGCTTTTGAGAAATTAAAGCACATATAGAGCTAAAAATAGGTGGGGCAATTAAAGGTGCTCGAGTAGATGGGCCATGACAAAATTAAAGGTTCACAACCACGATATTTGCAATTCAGACATCGAAAGCCTAAATAAATCCAATAAATACAGATCCCGATCAATACATATTTCTTTATCTACATGGAGATGGAATTCAACGAAGCAAGATGGTGTTTAAAAAAAATAAATCACAAGGGAATAAAAACTGGACACGTGCTCCCCAAAAAATGGAGTGGATTGTTAAGAAAATACAAGAAATTGAAACCAATAAGAGAAAAGGCATAAACAAAGAACCAAGAATCTAGATCACAAAAGAATTTCTACCGTCTCTAACAGGTAAGAGAAAATAAAATTTATGAGATGGTCATCGAATGAAGAACTTCCGTATCATTATGCTATGCAATGAACAATCATCAACAAAAAAGCACATATCAATCAGGATCCTTGACACATATGTCAATTTAGTTGGCATCTGTAAGAATTAGTTGCATAACTTTTATCAAGAGTACCTCTCCTCGTCATTGAATGCCCACAAAAGCAGGCTCGAAGGATCGTTGCTTGTAGATTCACTTGATTTATTCTGGAACTGAGATATTTAGATCTTTACCATGTCAGTCAAGCATATGGAAACTTAATAATAACACTAACTAAAATGATGCTTATGCTAATTAAAAAACACACTATTTGTCATCAAAAAATTTGTGCTCTCTTTATAAAAATAAAGAACAGATACTTTTAGAGTTTCCGTTACATTAAGATACTGGAAATGGGGAGGAATAAGCTTTTTAGCTGCTTCTGAATGACTGAAGATGATATGATACCTTTCATTAAAATACCTAAAGCATGAAGCATGTAACAAAATGAAAATAAATAACTTACATAGGAAATCAATGATTAATCTTCCATAACATAACAGGCCAGTTGGTTGATGGAAGAGGTGCGTGCATCGGGATCTCGTTAATAAGCTTGAGCTTCTATCAACCAATATTTCAGAATTAAATTGAGCAACGCAAACTACTTGCAAAACTGCAAAACCGTGAATTTGATGGTCGAGAGCACTGACAAAAAATCTTCAAGCTGCAGGTGGCGTAGCCTACACACCCAACTTATTAGCATATCCTCGTAACTGTACAGCAACAGCTAGTACAATGGTCTTATTCTGATTAGCACGAATTGACAGTAGAGATTCTAAGGTGAGTGGAAGTGAAATTGATGGTAAATGCTCTATCTGCTCTGTCACAGAGCATCCTTTTATTCCATCAAGTGATTTTACAACATAAATACAATCCAGAATTTCCTCTTCTATTGAAATTTATAAAATGACATATGTTATCTTAAAGACTTGATTAATGAGATTTCACTAAGAGAGAAATATGCACTCACCTGGCCTAAGAGAGGCATCTCAAGTCTGATTTGATGCTATTAAACAACAACCTCTGAAGATAGGATTCAGACAACAACCTTCAAAGCAAACAAATTTCTATTCAAATATTCTGTTAATTTGCATTTAACTTTTGTATTAATTATTTATGTTGATTATTTAAAAATATGAGAGATAAATAAGTGTTTTTCGCCAACAAAACAAATATATTGAACGAAAATCATCTCAAAAGACAAGATGTGAAAATTAATTATAAAGAGTTGATGATAAAAAAAATATAAATTTTTTTAATATAACTATTATAATTTGAAGTAGTTTTATTGTTTGTAAAATTTTAATAATTATTTTAATATAATATTATTTTTTATGCATTTTGTATACATGAAAAATTATGTATAAGCATTAAAAATTAACAAGTACTTATCAAAATTCATATTGTTAAATTGCAACTTCCATACATCATTTTTGTTTTCCAGTCTAAAATACTTTCCAAAAATTGGAATGCATTAATATTCATCATTAATTACTTTATAAAAAATAAATTTTATAAAGAAATTAATACATTTGGAAAACTACACAGTAACTTTGAAAAACAAAAATAGCTTCAGTTTTTCGTGCATTATTTGTGCATTAATTAGATTAATATTTTATTAAACTTTAATATTTGTTTAGTTAAAAATATTAGTGACAAATAAATTTGTTTACACTTCTTAATAGATTTTTTTTTTCCAGAAAGCGGTAATTTTTTTTTTTTTTTTAAGAAAACGGTGACTATTCATTTTTTTTAATTATTTGAATTAAACTTGCTTGCATCAACGTTAGAGGTACTAATGATAATTAATAATTTATTGAAACTAAAATTAATTATTATGTTATCACATTTATATAAATTTGAATGGTATTATGGAAATCATTTTACATAGTGAAATTAATTACTATGCCTCCGTTTGGTAACTATTTTTTTTTGTTTATAAACATGTTTATAAACAACAAAATTTCTCAAATCATTTTTTAACCACATACATTTTCTCTCTCCAATTTTCAACAATTACTTTTTACCTCAAAATCATAAATAAACAAGTTTATAAATCAAACAGTGTTACCAAACGGAGACTATGTTATGGATGACGTGTTGACTGCATTTGACCCTTGTTTGAGACCCATGATTTGGAATAATGTGGTTTGGAATAGTAAATTTTTTGGAAAATGTGTAGTTAAAAATTGGAGAATATTTTTTGAACTTATGTGTAGATTATTTTATTAGTATAATGTGTGGTTGAAAAATGAGTTTTTAAAAAATGAGATTTAAAAATAATAGGTACCAAACAGGGGCTTGATGATGTGTTTAGTGCAATGGGTAATGAAATTGAAATTATTAAGGATGTTCATTTTAATACTTAACAACCCAACTCCAAACAATGTGCAAATATCTGTTATTTTCGATAAAAAATAATATCAAATTTTTCTCCAACAACAACTTCATTTTTTTCTGAAAAAATGTGGAAAACTTAATAATCATACTATTTAAATATATAAATTGATTTTTATTACTCAAAGAAGTTATTATAATTTGAAGTAGTTTTATTGTTTGTAAAATTTTATTAATTATTTTAATATATTATTTTTTATGCATTTTGTGTACGGGAGAAATCTTATCTTAATCTTAATATATTATTATTATTATTATTATTATTATTATTATATAATAACATGATAGTTGGCCCATATTTTCTCGCCTAAACTGCTCTACATTTTTTTTTGCCTTCCTTACGGTCAAATTGTGACAGTTATTTATCTGATTTATGATCATTAAGTATCAACATCACCATTGAATTGACACCCATTCCCCACTACATGAGGATCAGTGCATTGATACTGACAAATTGTTTAATCTTTTTTTTTTTATCTAACATTGTTTAATCAATTCTATAATGCATTGGTTCATTAGTTGGATCATTTTTATATGAATTTCAATGACAAATTATGTAACATTCAAGAATGGAAAAAAAAACCATTTCCGTTTGAGAAATAGAAATTTTTTATTTTATTTTTTTATCATTATTATATTTTGACATTACTAAAAATATCTACAAAAATATTATTTGTAACGTTGAACAACATTAACGCAAGAAATAAAAAAAAACATTGTTATTTTCAATAAATAAATTTAATTCACATGCAATTCTTTTTCATGTATTGATCGATGTTCTGCACAATTAAATTGAAAAGTTTTAATATCCTAAATTTTAAGGATCCTAAATTTTAAAGAAGTGTTTTGTAATTTACATTGAATTTTGCTATTAAAACTTTTATGTTTCTTCATATTCTTTCCCATAAAATATGAATTTAATTATTTTCGTTATGTATTTTTCACATTTTGATTAATTATTGAATATATTTAATTAATTATTAATTAATTAATAATTATAATTTTTTTTCGTGTGAGTGCAAATACTAGTGTATATAAAAAAAAAGATAAAAAAAAAAAAGATAAAGATATAGATTTCCTTTGTCAAAAGTGACGGCCGCTTGGAGAAGAAATAGAAATTAAAAAATGAAATCCCATTTATACCCTTCCATTAAATACAGCAGTTGGAAAATTCAACCCATTGTAAGGGCAGAAATGTAAGAAAAAAAGGCAATTGTCGGTCAAACTCCACAGATGTGGGGTCCATATTTGTCGTAAATAATTGATTTTTTCGGATGAAAATCGCTCCCACTTATATCTGAAGTTCATCTCAATCAAAGTCTCAATGGTCCAATTAAGAGCTTGTTCGGTAGTAATAAATTTTTTACCATAATTTTTCAAATTCAATTTCAATCATTCATTTTTAATCAAATTTATCATTTTTAACTTTTCAAACATTTTTAAATCACACATCCATAAAAAAATAAAAATAAAACTACAAAAATAAAAAGTCTCTCATTATCAAACAGGCTCTAAGTCTCTATTTAATTCTCATAATTTGTAGGAATAAGGGAGTTTTGAATAATGATTGATGAAAAATTGTATAATTGAAAATGAGAAAAAAAAATTGAATTTATGATTAAAATATTTTATTGTTAAAATGTGATTAAAATTGAATATTATAAAAAAAAGAGTTGAAAAGAATGAGAATCAAACAGAGACTAAATACATGCAATTATAAATAATAAGGCCAAAAGATAAATAAGATAAATCCTGTTTTGATAGAGATTAAAATTAGATTTTTAGCGGATTTGTTATTTTGATAAAAGTTGATAAAAGTGCGTAGTTAAAAAATTATAAAATTCATGAAATATGTGATTGTGATTAATTGTTAACTTTGCTTTTCTTTGATTCCCATTATTTCTCATTAAAAATACAACACTAATCAATCTCAATCATTCAAAAAAGTCAAATCCACAATTTTTTACTTGTCAAATCACTTTTTAACCATTAAATTTTCAAAATCCAAATTATAATTTGAAAGAATGGAGAATCAAACAAAGGCTTTGATCATTAAAATCTGATTTTTAATTTTTAATTTTTTTTAAAAAAAAAAGTAAGCCCCAAGTCAAAAACATTTACAACAATGTTCTCACTCTGACTTGTAATCACTATCAAACAGGGGCATTTGATCGAAGAATAAAAGAACTTGACATTCACCGTGACGATGTCAATATGGTATTCCGTCACATGAGAGAGAGAGAATACAAGAAATTGCTATAGTAATTATTTATTCAACATCATGATCTTCTTCTACAAAATAATAACATTATCCACTTAATACGACATTAATTATAATGTTAATTAAGTCTATCTCAATGTTCAAACCAGTTATTCAGTACTCCAATCATAAAGAAATTAAAATTGTTGCAGCTCAATTCAGTTTAAATATTTCTCCCTGATTTTCTCCTAAAGGACCGATGGCAAGCAACGATTCCAGATATTCCACGTCATCACGCTGTAAAAACAACTGAAACCAAAATATTTGTGAATTCATGTTCTAAAACATGATTTTCAAGATAATAATTAATTAAAAAGAAACGATGAAGCAATTAATTAAAGAAAGATATACCTCATCAGAAGATGGAAAGGTGTTACTTTGCTCGGTAGATATGCCACACTGGTGGGAAATCAAATTACTTCCCCCACTTTGATGCTACACCGAATAAAATATTATCGAAAATAAATTCGTTAAAAAGTTGCAAAAATGCATATTTGCATCGTTATAAATAAGTAAGAATTTTAGTCAAGTGTGAGTCGCGTTGATCAATGAATGACTTTTATGTACCAAATATGTGTATCACAAAATTTAATTAGTTCTGAGTCGAATCATTTTATCTAAAAGCTCGAAGCATTAAAATGAATAAATTGATATTTAATTATATTTATATTCAGATGCGTCCCTCATATACGAGTGATAGATAGTGAGAATTTAATTTCAACTTGCATTAAACATAACAAAATTACCATTTACTTAACCGCAGAATATGCAGAAAACTAAACATCAGATAGAAACTTGCCTGTTTGGGAGTTCCCTCGAACCTTGGGATTGGGGGAGAGCCTTGCCAGGGATTCATACCACCAGATATATTGTTGAAGTTCATAACATTTTCACCTCCATTTTGCTGCACATCAAAAAATGATTTTGGACAGATCAATATTTGTCAAGATACAAGATAACGTGTGTTATTAAACTATCTTATCTAAAAATTTAAACTATTCAAAAAGGAATTCATTTATACCCCTATTAATATTTAGTGTGGATTAAAATCAGATTTTTAATAAATTTTGATAAAAGTGGATAAAATATGTGATTGAAATTAATTTTTTGATTATGGGGTTGGTTCTCGGTTGTGAGTCGTGTGACTTGTGAGAGTGAGGTCTACTGATTTCAATTTCGATTTCTAAAGGCCAAAAAAGGAGAAAATTTATTGGGGGCATGTGTCTTAGTTGGCCCATTGTGGGTCCGCCCTTGGGTTCTACACCCATTAAAAAAAGAATTAAACTGGTTGTACCCCTGCTGTACAGCAGGGGGTACCGACCAGAGAGAAAAAAGGGTGGTGGGGTCCCAAAAAAAGGGGCCCCACCCCCATGTATGTGAGGGGCGGTACCCCAGGCGGTACCGTCCCTGCGGTACAACAAGCATATCTCTTAAAAAAATTATTGGGAAAGAACTATATTAAAAATGGTTGAGTAATGAAATATCTTTCAATCCTAATAAAATGTCAAGTTTTTAGATCACTAAATGGTTTTTATGCACCACGGTGCATCGCGCATTAAATAGTTCTAAGTTTAATCATAAAAGCTTAAAGTGTTAAGAGGGATATATCTAATTAACTAGTCGTAAACATGTCCCCTACGCAATAGTGGCACGCGTGAGAGTAGTTAAAAATGAGTGATTGTGAGAATTTGAAGATAAGTTAGCAAAACATTGAGAGAATTTGAACATTTGATCTAGCAGATTTGTGATTAATTTACGTAGTTCTATTTACTTCTGCAATAATTCTCAATTTTGAACTTCCATAAAACATAGCAAATTACTATTTGAAGAATCTAAAAAAATTAAAAATTAAATACTATAGAAACTAGCCTGGATGGGAGTCTGGTCGAAACTTGGGACTGGGGGAGAGGCTTGCCACTGATGCAAACCACCAGAGAAGTTGGAGTTCATCACATTTTCTCCTCCATTTAGCTGCACATCAAGGGTCTTAATTAAAAGTTTAAACTATTTGAGTGAGAACTGATCATTTATATTTTATGTTCAACGCTTCGCTCTCCGATTAACATTTTCATCTAAGGGTGTGTTTGATTGTCCTTAAAAAAATTGAAAAAAGAAAAAAGTTAAAATCCTATTTTTCACTTAGGGTGTTTGATTGATTTTATTTTTTCTGGAGCCTTTTTATCCACGTTTTGATTAATTTTATTGGAAAATATTTTCTTTGGGGAGATTGTACGAAAATCAATTTTCGTCTTACATAGAATTCATTTTCCTTTTCATCATTCCCAATCAAACACGCCCTAAAAGACAAAGACAAAGAAAAGTAGAAAATGTATATATATGTAAAATAACATCTGAGAAATGAAGATTAATTAATTGGGTACGTACCTTTGGCTGAGAAGATTGGATGATCATTTTATTTGAGGATGTACCTTCGTTCAATGATTCTTGATCAGTGGACAAGATATGATCAATGTCTTGCAAATCATACATTTGTAAGAATTCAGAATCATTTTCCCCATTCTCAACACTACTATCTAGCATGATGGGTGGATCAGAAGGCAGAAAAGGAGAAGAAATGTCTTGAATTTCATCAAACACAGATGACCAACTGATATCTTCTTCCAAGAGACCAGAATTTCCACTGTTTTCGCAGCGGGAATTGCCTTTAAAGTTGGTAAATTTATCCAACAAATTTGAACCCTTACCATGTTCTTTCTGGGCTGCAGATTCAGCAATCAAACCAGAATTTCCACTGTTTTTGCAGTGGGGTTTGCCTGTAAAGTTGGTAAATTTATCCAACAAATTTGAACCCTTACCATGTTCTTTCTGGGCTGCAGATTCAGCAATCAAACCAGAAATTCCACTGTTTTTGCAGTGGGATTTGCCTGTAAAGTTGGTAAATTCATCCAGCAAATTCGAACCCTTACCATGTTCTTTCTGGGCTGCAGATTCAGCAATCAAACCAGAATTTCCACTGTTTTTGCAGTGGGATTCGCCTGTAAAGTTGGTAAATTTATCCAGCAAATTGGAACACGTACCATGTTCTTTCTGGGCTGCAGATTCGGCAATCAGTCTAATATCAGAAATTTTGTAACCAACATAATTGCTCATCAATGGTTTGAAATTTGTTGATGCAGAAGAAATATTTGAAGTCCCACTGCGTTGGTTACTCAGACGTCCCACGCCAAGCATAGAAGACAGACCATTGGACGTCAGATCTTGTGGTGCTGCAGTTTGGTGACTGAACAAAAGACTCCTTTTCAAAGAAGGGTTCGCCAGATAGTTACTTTGTCCATTGAAATGTATTGGCGATTGGGTTTTGAGGTAACTACTAGACGAAGGAAAGGATGCATTAAAACTTGGAACGTGTCCCTTAATACTCCGCAGGAACGATTGTCTAGTATTCTGGTTTTTTTGGCTGAATTTGCTGATCGTTGGGACTGAAGGGTTTCTTGATGATAACTGTGATCCAAGAAGAGTCTTGCTAACCAAATTCTCATCAGAAGAACGCTGAATTTTGTTGCTTGCATCAGAAACTCGTTTCAAGAAGATCCTATATTTCTGCATTTTCAGATGTAGCTAGACTAATTATTAGTATATAAAGAAAGAAAGAAAGAAACTAGCAAGCAACAACTAGCGAAAAACGGAGAATTATCCTTTTCTGGGAAATTAATTATATTAATTGGTTTAGATTAAAATCAGATTTTAAGTAAATTTTGATAAAAGTTGATGATATATGTGGTTGAAAAACCGTGGGTCCGGCCATAAAATGTGTAATTAAAATTAGACAAAATCGGATTTTAATCCGAACCAAACAAGGGCATGGACAGGGATTTTCGATTATATTTATTAACTTTTTCCTCTTTTATTCATAGGCATTAAGAAAATGCGTAAATGATTATGTTAGAAGTATAATGTAACATGAAAATGTGTACCTGGAGATGACTTGCTACATTTTCCCTAGTTAATCCTGGAACATTCATGGCCTCAAGAATTCTTTTTGGAACAGCTCCTGTATAAATTAACAATATATAATCAAGAAAGAGTCCACAAATATACATTTGTGTATAAACAAATTAATAAAACCCCATTCTCAAGATCAAGTTCAAAATGAACAATTCTCGCTCTATATTTAATACACGCGTGAATGCACAAGCGCGTGGTTATAAACAACTAAATCCCGCATTCTCGAGATCGAATTTAAAATAAATCATTCTCGCGACATATACACGTGTGTGTACAAGCACGTGGTCATAAACAACTGAAACCCGCGTTCTTTAAGATCAAATTTAAAATGAAAGATTCCCGCGATCTATTATGCTTATTAGTAGATTGATTAAGAAAAAACGAGGTAAATCTAAGCTTACTCTCGAGGCCAATGCTTCTAAGGGCTTCCAAGAAACGGTTGTGGAGTGAGATTGTCCAATTAAGCTTAACCTTCTTGGATCTGCTCCCTGAGTTTCCATCTCCCTTGTCATTACCCTCTTTTATAGGGGATTTTTCTCTGGAATAATCCGATTTATTATTCTTATCTTCATTGACAGACGATCCAGAAACTGTGATTACATTCGAACTTTTGTAGGTTTCCTCAGTTACAACTTGATTTCCCTTTTTCTTATCTGTAAATTGCCATAAATCTTTTAAATTATCAGGACGTATTGGCTTCATTAGGAAAAATGCAGCGCCATTCTCCATTCCTTTCGATTCAACACCTTCTTTGTCATCAGCAGACATTACTGCATTATAATTAAACAAAATTAACACGTTAGTAAACCAACTTAAGAATTTCACGATTCATGAAGAACAAAAGAAACAGTATATTAAAGGAGATTAATTTCTACCAAAATCCAGTTTTGCAGGTGGCCTCATTCTTAAAAGTACTTAACCTTTTCTTGGAAAGCACAACTCACAAAAAATAGAGTGATTTATGAAATGGAAGTTCTAACAATATCAGGGGTTTTTTTTTTTTTTTTAAAGCAAAACTCACATCCCACAGGCAACTTGAATTCTTGTGCAATGGCTTGTTGTAGCTCAAACCCATTCATATCTGGCATATGAACATCTGTCACAACAAGATGGAATGCACCTCCCTTGATTCGAAGAATGCATAAGGCATCAACTGGGTGCTTGACTGTGACAACTGGAATCGATGCAGAAGAACCGAACCAATTAGTACTAGTTAGAAGTAATTAATTCCATTGACGAAAGGATATTAAATCATGAGAATTTGTAATAAAGAAATCTAATGTACATAATCTAGGTTGATTCTGTGAGTAAAAATATTTTCATCTCAAGTAACTGTGATTAAATTAACACATGGGTTTATGAAGCTGTTGGCATTTGGGTTTGCTTTTGTTGAAATAGAAAGGAGTGAAAAAGAATATATGCGTCATGAGTTTTACTTCTTCATTTTTATTAAAAAAAAAATAAAAAAAATAGCCAGGTTTTAATTAAATCCATGCATCTCTTTCTTCTTTCAAAACTTGTTCCCGTCTAAGTACTAAACATGTCATAGGAACAACCTATAAAAACCGGACTCCATTTGGAAATCTTTTTGTTATGGTAATAATAAAGAGAGAAAAAACCTAAATTGTCTACAATCATGAGAACAAACAAGAAAACGAGTTCAATATTAATTTGTATACCTTCATAATTCCACTTCCTGAGTATAGCAGAAATTACAGAAAGACATGTTGTATCATCATCTACAACCAAAATGCTGATGACTTCATCTGATTTGTTCATGTTTCTTAAAAGTACTTAAATTCTGTCAACAACAGTTAACAAAATGTATTACCAACTGTGTGGATGTGGAGAAGATGAAGCAAGAAAAAAGGGTGTTTTATAAGTAGATTTTCTTCTTCTTTTGCTTTTCCACCCTAACAAAACCAGAACAGAAAACAATATTCTCATTGAATATGGATTTACAGCGGGTTTTGTTTTACAAATAATTAAAGGAGAAAATCTGAGTCTGAGATTAACATTTAAAGCAAAATGCCTCATTATAAAAGATGAAATTTAGGCTTTTTAAAGAAAATCCTATGAAATTTCTTGAATTTCAATTTTATTCCTATTTTGGGGATTTATTTTGACATTTGAAAGTCGATACAAGTCATATTAGTATATGTAATTAATTTTGAAATATCATGGCTTTTACATGGAATTTTGTACAATCAACTAAATGTAATTTTATTCAACAATTTACAAACACTAATATTCTTATTTATAATTTTGAGTTAATATACATACATTGCTCTCTAAGAGACGATGATAATTATTTAACTACTTGACATTTATAATAAATAAAGAAAAACAGAAGTTGTTGTGAGTAGTTAGCAATATGCTAAATGGCAATTATATTAACACCACAATATAATTTGTTAATTACACCATAATTTATTTTTAATGAATATTCTTAAACTTTTCTTATTTTTACACTAATTATTCTCCTAAGTTTTTTATATAAATCTTTTATTATCAACCATCTATTAATTTTCATATCTTGTCCATAAAGATGATTTTTATCCAAAATATTTCTTATGAGGGTGAAAAAAACTTATTTATCTCTTGTATTTTTAAATAATAGAAACAAATAATTAATACAAAATTCAAAATTAAATATTTTTTGCTTTTTTCAATGCACATTAGCAGATATTTTGATATAAATTGTGATTAAAAATAAAATATGATAATTAATTGAAAGTTAAGAATTATAATGCTTTGAAAAAAAATTGAGGACAAAAAATCAAAAGTGAGCAAATATTAAAAAAATTTCATGTAATTAAAATGTGATATAGATTTAAAAAATTATGGTGTGAATATAACTACCCTATGCTAAAACACTATTTTAACTATTTACACAAACAAATTGACTATTAGTCAAATAAATGAAGCATATATTAATGTCGGAAATAACTGAAATAACGAGTACCTAGAATTCTAAAAATTTTTTTGTACGGAAAAAAAAGTAATAAAACGTTGGAATAATCGAAATTATCTTGACTGAAAAAATTGACTCATTTCGAAAATCAAATTAATAAATTCCATTACCTATTAATTAACTCAATAGGTAATGGAATCCGTTAAAGTTTTAATATGCAAGCAATGCGTCCTGAATTAAGGCTTGTTCGGCGGCGCCCAATTAATTGGGATAAAGATGACGACAAAAAAAAATGGAGTAATTTACACAATTTTTCATATTATTTTTTAATCATACACATTTTATCTCCACATCTTATTTAAAAAATACAAATAAATTAACAAAATAAATTTAATTCTATTTATTTTCAGCCCAACGGAGCCTTAGTAAAAGGGTTACTTTATATATACTTTACTTGTCGTTGTACGGATAAATGTTTAAAATTGAATTACTTTATTGAATTAAATATCGTGTTTATAGTTATTTTATAATATACGAAAGAGGTTACATATTTAACTTTATTTTCTTCATTTGATTATGATGCGTACTTGATATATGCATGTGTCTTTTGTCTTTTTAATATGCAATTGAAAACACATATACGCGCCAAAATAATAATAATAATAATAATTGCACAATGTTAATGATCATTTAGCAAAAATGAATTTATAATTTCTAATGAAATTATAGTGTATATTTATGTATTTAACGTCACAAGTATTTGTCACATATAATCTATATTGCATTCTTCAACGTTTTTCCAACAATCGTGTAGTTGATATTTTTTTAACCATTTTTTTTTTTTTTTTTTAAAAATCTTTCTAGTACCATCAGTTTCCATATATTATACTATAAACCTGAATAGTTAAAGATTTTCCATTGTTAAATTTTCTAAATGATTTAATGGGCGAACCAAGAAATGTTGAGAATCAATTAATTATTGTACTCTTTAATTGTTATATATGTTCACATTATTATTTACTAGTTTTACACTCATGCGATGCACGATCATTTATTACTTATATATATTGAATTTATATGTTAACATATGAAATGAATATTTAATTAAAAATGAGAAATGAAGAAAAACATTAATTATAAAAAAGGGACATTATATATACCTTAATTTTTTTTACAGTTCGTATGTTTATCGTTTTAGGAATTTCTTTAAATATTGTAATTTGAATTTATTTAAAACTTAAAATGGAAAAGAAAAATTACATTTAAATAGAATTTGTAATAAGTAACAAAATAGATATATCTGTGATATACGCTCAGAATTTTATGAAAACGAAAAGGAAAAGAAAAAAATAGATTGATGATCGTTCTTATTTCATCCTCTTTCATTTTTTATTTTTAAATAAAAATATTTATGTGATATTTAAAAAGTTTTTTATTTTTTTATTTTTACGAATTTAAGAAAATTGAATTATTTTCAAGAGCGGAAGACGAAAAAAGAAATTTTAGGACCTGAAAAATGCAACTATTTAAAAATTTAAATTTAATTGAATTATTTTAAATCTAAATTTTGTCCAAAATGAATAATAAATAGTGAATTAATACTGCTAATTACCATTTTACGAATACTTTCAATAAGTATTCCTAAAATTTTAATGCTCGAACATAATCAATGTATGTATAAATGTATAAAAAATAGTTTTCTATTACAATAATTATTAGAATTTTAAAAGTAACATAATTAATTCAAATTATTAAAAACTTCTTTGAATAATAAACGTCAATTTATATATTTAAATAATAACTGACTATTGATTTCAATAATTTTTATTAATTTCATTAAAAATGCAAATTTAGTAGTTTTTTAATGGTATATCATGTTTAATGTAATATTATGTGTACAAATATTGATGCATGTAAAATATATTAATATATTTCTCATAATTTCTAAATTTGACTCTCATATTTAATATACTTTTCAATTTCATTCAACAATATCAATCACAATAATTAGAAAATAAGTAATCAAAATATTTAAATTTAACCAATAAAACTTTATTTACTGAAATAAGTAGTCAAAATTATAATTTGAAAATCTCGCAATTATCATGATACAACAACCAAGTAAAGTTGGAGATCACGAAATTATACAGAAAATTTTATATCCTATAATCTTTAAAGATTTATTAAATTTAAGAATGATTAAAAAACATTAATCATTCTGTTAATATTATTAACCAAAAAGAAATCAAAGCATTAATTAATCAACATTAGCCTTCATTCAATAACTTTTTCTATAATTTATTTATATGCAGCGCATTTTTTTAACCATATATATATTTCAGAAATATAATATTTAATATTAAAGATAATAAATGATTTGACCATTAATAATTAAAACATAAATTTTCTATTGATGGCTACACTTAGAATTTATAATATTAAGAACAACAAATAAATAAAAATAATAATTTTAATACTGATAGCTAAAAATATTAATTGAACTTATTCAGTATTAGTGTAACGACCCGGGTCCCACTTAACGGGCTGTGCAGGCCATTTGATTGATGACGTACTGTCTCCATTGTACCAACATGGGTCTTTTCAGCAAGCTTTGTCCTCACTCGCACGCTCCCTGAGAAAACTTTCCAAATGGTCACCCATCATAAAATTGCTCCAACCAAGCACACTTAATTGTGGAATTTCTAACTGATCTGGGTGTTACAATCACCACCCGTTAGACTCGCGACGTCCTCGTTGCACTTAAATCATCTAAGGATCCTTTGCCAGACATTTAGATTCTAGAGGTAGCTCCCGTCCTACGGTGTAGCACTTTGTCTTGGATAGCACTTAGTTCTCGATTTTCAGCTAGCGGTTGGCTCTGATACCATTTGTTACGACCCGGGTCCCATTTACCTGGCTGTCTCGACCATCAGATTGACGGCGTACTATCCTCACTGTACCAACATAGGTCTTGTTGACCACAAAATCCGGCTGGACCTTGGACCAACACGTCTCAGCTCCTCCCTCTTGAACACGTGGATCTCCTGCACACTAAGACAAACAATCAGCTTGCAAAGGGGGCCGAGGAGGCTCCCGTTTGCACTCCGATGCCTAAGTCAGTGCTCATTTTAGGCAAATATATATTGGGTGCGGGAAATAAAAGTGTGTAAAAGAGAGAAAAGGGAGTGAGAGAAATATAGATTTAAGAGTGAGAAATTGCTAACCCCTCACTTGGAGACAATTGCGCCTTATTTATAGAGGAACTTCTTGTCTTGGATCACGACACGTGGCATACTTTACACTTGTCATTACCCTAGCTTATGGATGTGACAATCTTGCTTTTCAACCGTAATCATTGCTACATTTCGTAGGGGATGGGCGCCTGTCACGTCTGGGTAAAGGCAGTGTCCCATCACTGACTCCATCTCTCTCTTCTGGTCAGCGCCATAAAGCACCCCGGCTGAATATAAAGCACATCGGCTGGGCGTTAACCAAGTCGGCTAAAGAGGTTTGCTTGACATACCACCTCGGCATTCATCCCTAGGTGATATTCTAGGCCTTAGCTGTGGGTCAAGATCCATTGGGCCACTATTGGGCCTTCGCTGGTGGATCACTGTACCTTTCTTTGGGCCCGCTTGCAACACTAGTCCCTCAAATCCGAAGGGATCATTCATGGTCGCGTAGGATTTGCCATGATTTCACAGCGTTAACTTTTTAGGGATTTCAATGAAGAAATTCCTTAGGTAAGGCTCGGATCCGTATGATAGCCGACCTTCTGCCTCGGATTTTCTCTCCCCTACTGGCCAGGATCATATCAGCGCATTTCCTAGGCGGCGCATTCAGTTCGGAGGAGCTATCGGTATTTATTTCCAAGAAACATATATACAAAAGGGGAGGGGGGCAGCATTTCGCAGCGCGTAGCATGCACTGTGGTAGCTGAACGGTTTTTTGTTCCTCCCTTTGACGGCTGGCGCTTTGATTAGCTAATTTTCCAAGAAGCATGGGTTACCCACATTAATCATGCGGCTCACGAAACTCAAGGAATTTAGACCGTTAGGATGCCTATAAATCCTTCTTCATTTTACCATTTCACCTTTTACCATTTTCTTAGAATCTTTTCAGCCATATTTTCGCGAAAATTTGCGCCGTCTCTCTCTTCCTTGCGAGTTTCGCGTCTTTTCTTCTAGGGTTTTCTACCCAGCATCCACCCTTAACGTTCCACAATTTTCCTTGGCGAGTTCTTCATTTCAAGTGCACAGTGTCAAGCATTCGTCTTTTGAAGGTAAATCTCTTGATCCCTGTATATGCAAGACTTTCTTATTTTTAGTTTCTCATTGCGGGTTTGAGAATTTTGTTTTTGCACTTTGTTTTTCTTTTGTTGAGTCTGACTCTTCTTTAAAACAAAAAAGAAAAATGGAAAGAGTTGGGGGAACGGGTTCACAGGACATGTTAACGATGGCGGTTCCCATCAGAGGTTTCTGCCCCTTCTCTTTATCGGTTTTTAGTTCCCGTTTCTTTAGGGAGCAGGTTAAGAGGAGAAATAGGAAAACCAGTGGCATAATTTATTTGAGTGATTCTGACAGCGAAGAAGAAAAACACCAGAACTACATGGCTCATTTGTCATCCGAGGAGGAATCCGCGCTTATGGAACTCCGAAGCAAACGAGACAGGGACTTGGGAGGAGAAATGGCGGCGGGCTCCTCTTCAGGTCACCAGGACCTCGGCTTGATCGTTAGGGCACCGTTTAGGGCGCATAGGGAAGAGTTGGGTTTGTCTGCTGAGGAGATCGCTCAGGTAGAAGATTGGGTTGACCAGGTCAACAAAGTTTCGGGCTACCATGTCGACCCCGATCCAAACCCAGAGTCGTGGGAAAGCAGTGAGGTTGCTACTGAAATCCGAAGGATCGATTTGGCCTCGGCTTCGACAAAATTCAGGTTTCCAGAAGGGGTCCATCTGGTGCTCCCTACCCCTTCCTGCCGACCTTGCAGCCCTCCCCCGGGTCAGGCAGCTATATGCCACGATGCCCTTTCTTGCGGGATGAGGCTCCCCCTGCATCCCTTTTTCAGGGCACTGCTTAGGAGCTATAACTTGTGCCCCTACCAGCTGGCCCCCAATTTCTGGACTCAGGCTGTGGGGACTTGGTTGGCGTGGCAAGAGGTCAACCCGGATCATCCCATTTCACTGCACATCATTCACACTCTCTATACTTTGAAGAAATCAGTCAGGAGGGAGAGAGACGTGAGATCGGATGTTAAGGATTGGTATTATTTGTCCCCTAGAGGTTCTTATACTCCCGTTATTACCGGTCACCCTACCTCAATAAAGAACTGGAGGAACCAGTGGTTCTGGGTTGCTAGGGAGTGGCAGAGTTCCCCTATGGACCCTAGTCCAGAAATTACAGTTCCCCGAACTCTTTCCCTACCTAGTGAGTCTTATATTTGCTTTAGAGTCTTTAAGTGTCATGCGTCTTTTGCTGTTTCATCCATACTTTTCTTGACTGCTTCTTAACATATTATTGGCTTATGGCAGGGGACACTTTTGCCCATCTCCTCCCTGACGCGGATCTAGCGGCAGTGAGGCGTCTATTTGCCTACAAGGGCACTTTCCAAGGGGTCATACAACAGAACAAATTATTCGTTAAGCACGGTCTTATGCGAGCTATGAGTAAGTTCGCCTCCTTATTGCTGTTACACCTTGTTTTTGTTCGTTTTTTTTTTTTTTTACATATATATAACCCCCATTGTCCTCCTTTCCTTGCTAGGTTCCAAAGAATTCCCAAAGATTTCTTTAAAGGGCCTCATGGCTACGAAGGTTCCTCCGGCTCTGCGCCATGGGAGCGAGGTTGAAAGAAAGCAGAAAGCGGTCTTGGCCGACCTGCAAATTGGGGTGGCAAGAGAAGTGTCTGAGAAGTCTACTGCCCAACTTCAGGGCCCTCTCCCAGCCCTACTGCCACCGCCCACTTTGCTGCCAGTGGGTCCCCAACAACCCAACATTGCTGGAGAGGTCGATCCTGAAAAAGGCGTCGCCAAAGGGAAAGGGAAGAGGTCGGATAGAGGCGGACCCAGGAGGGGCAGGGAGACTAAGGATGCCCCAGTGCCACCTTCCTTGTCCGAAGACATTTCTGAGCAAGCACTTGAGGAGGAGCCTGCTCCCTTAAAAAGGCTCAGAAGGGGAAAAAGCAAGGAGTCCACTTCCGCACCTCCGCCATCACTGATCGAGGAACTGGAGGACGAGCCATCCGTGCCCATTCCGGGCTTGGCTTATGAAGTGACATCAGAAGGGGCGGAAGAGCTTAAGCATATTAAAACCAGCATCCTCCCCAGAGATGTCACTTTCAACCCTTCATTGTTCGACTCTCCCAGTTCGCCTCCAGCCAGGGCGGCCTTAATTACCGAACAGTTTTGGACAGAGGGTTGGGCCGCCTTTTCCTCCAGTGCTACTCCCTCTCGGAAGCTGCTCGCTGCTAAGGCTATGAATGCCAGAGCCCTGACCCTCATCGACAAGGTAAAGTCCTCCGTGGAGGTAGCTCAACGGGACAAGAGGGATGCCGAGACTGCTCTCCGCCACGCTGATAATATGCTCAAGGAGATCAATGATCTCAAGGCCCAGCTGTCCATAGCCCGCAAATCTTCTTCGGAAGAGAGGGCTAATGCGAAGCGCCTCCAAGAGGATAATGACAAATTGAAGCATGACCTCCATGCTTCTGAGTCAGACGTGGCAGTCTTGTGCAAGAAATTGGATGATTCCAACCGGGCACAGTCCATCGCCTCTGAGGCCCTGGCCGTCGCTAATGCAGCCAAGTCGAAGTTAGAAGCTGAAGTGGCAGAAGTAAATGAAAAGCTGGGGAGGGAGCTGGAGGATAGGAAGAAAGCTGAGGAGGACTACACTTCCCTGGAGAAACATATTGACTCCAGAATTTCTGAGGCCTTGGAGCGTACCATTGCGGCTAGGGTGCAGGAGGTTCTGGGTGAAGAAGTTTCTAAGGCAGTTCAGAACTTCAAGGATACTTTCGAAGATACCCCGGAATACGAGGCTATGCAGAGGGTCTTTGGGAACTTGGGGGCCAGAATGGCCTTAGGGGATGTGAAGGAAGCTTTCCGACACTGGACCTGTCCTCCATTGAGGCTTTTTACCCAGAGCCTCAAGATGATCCTGCGGATCCTCTGGGAGTGTCTGATAAAGGCCCCTTGGAAGATGTCCCTACTCCACAATAATCCTCTTCTGCATTTGTTAGCTTTAGCTTTTTGTTTTCTTCTTTTCTTTCTTTTTGTAAGTCCCCCGGCACTTCATATTGTACACGTCTCATTTTTATGAATGGAGCAGTTTACTCATATTTTGGTGCAGCAACGTTTTTCCTTTATTGCTTAAACATGAGTATTTCCAAGTGCGAGTTTCATAATTGTAAGATGATATGTGGGGCATTGTAAATGCCTGTCTGTAAATGTCTTGATTTGTAAAATGCACCTAATTTAGAGCGCCTCGGACAAGCATAACTTAGTTCGGCTGGAGGGGCTCCTGTGCCTTTCCTCCTCGACCATTAGTCCAAGGCGATATCTAAACCTTTGGTCATGGATGGCCGTATTTTGGGTGTGCTAGTCCCTCAAATCCGATGTGGTCATTCATGAGCGGATCGAATTTGTCATCACTTTGTAGCAATAACTCTATTCAAGTTTAATCATTTGCTATACCCCCAGATCCAGCACAGTTGATGTACCTATTTCTGCTAATTAGATTTGATCTTGACCAACCTTTGAGCGATTTTACCTTAAAACTCTGTGACACCTACATTTACATCTTTGTATGAACCTCTGTTAATGTCGCAGTGTAAATTCACCGGAGTCCCTTGTTTTTAACAAAGATTCTGCCTGGTGGAGGCGTGTTGTATTTGCGACCAAAATAACATAAGAATTTTTTTTACGTTTGTCTTTTACGCTTAGGCACACAGCGCTTAGTATATCTTGCAAACGCTTTGTCCGGATGTATGAACTAACTTAACGCACCAAGGATTTTGGTTTATGTGACAACATTTGGTTATATTTGAATGATTTCAAACATATTACGCGGTGAATGACGGTGAATGAGTGCAGCACCTTAGATTTGAGTAGTTTGAAGCATTTATTGTATTAAAACTCCCAATCCTTACGTGGTGATCGTAGTTTAGCCTTATGAGAGTCCCTTGTCCTTAACAATTTTTATGCATAGTGTGGACGTGTGGCGTCATGACCAAAATAATTTTAGAATGTGCGTTTATCCATTATGGTTGTCTAACAGATATTGGCGTAACTTTTAACGCAGCTCGCCCACGATTTTTTGAAATAATATGATAATGTTGCAATCATAGAGGAATTTAGTTTTATTGAAAATAACGGCGAAGGTGGTCCGTGTTCCAAGGATTACATAGAGGTACTCCAGACAAGTTCTCAATCATGTATGTTCCGGGTACCACCTCGGCAACGACCTTGTAAGGGCCTTCCCAGTTAGGACCCAGAGTCCCTACTCCTGGCTCCTGTGTTGAAGGAAGAACCTTTTTGAGGACCAAGTCCCCAATGTTAAAGCGTCGGCTCTTCACCCTTTTGTTGTAATATCGAGCCACCTTTTTCTGGTATTTGGCCATTACCTCTTGGGAATCATTCCGCTTTTCCATTAGGAAGTCTAAACCTGCCCTTCGCGCTTCCTCGTTTCTAACTTCATCGTAATGAATTTGACGAGGCGTTGGGATTCCGATTTCGACGGGGCATACCGCCTCGGCTCCGTAAGCCAGCGAGAAGGGTGTTTCACCAGTGGCGGTATGCGAGGTGGTTCGAAGCGCCCATAACACTTGTGGTAGCTCGTCTACCCACGCGCCCTTTCTGAATTCCAACTTCCTTTTCAGGGTATTTTTTATGGTCTTGTTCACCGCTTCGACCTGCCCGTTGGCCTGTGGGTGATGTGGAGATGAGAACAGCTTCCTGATTCCCAAATCGTCACACAACTCATCCACGCTTCTGTTTTTGAACTGTTTTGCATTGTCACTAACCAGCGAATGTGGTATCCCGAACCGGCATATGATATTTTTCCAAATGAACTTGGTGGTGTTGGCCTCGGTGATCTTCATCAAAGGTTCCGCTTCGACCCACTTGGTGAAGTAGTCAATTGCTACTATCGCAAAGCAATTGTTACCAGCTCCTCTGGGCATAGGACCAATAATGTCAACCCCCCACTTTGCAAAGGGCCAAGGGCTAGTCACCACAGTTAGCTCGTGATGCGGCTGATGTGGTATGGTCGCGTGTCTTTGGCATTTATCACATTTCCGCACAAAGTCATGGGAATCCTTTCGCATAGTAGGCCAAAAATATCCCTGTTTGAGGGCTTTCCTAGCTAGCGATAAAGCCCCGGAAATGTTGCCGCAGATGCCCTCATGGATTTCTCTCATCACATACTGCCCTTCCTCTAGCCCCACACATCTCAGCAAAGGAGAGGTGTAACTCCGCTTATAAAGTAAGTCGTCCAAGAGCACAAAGTTCGCAGAGTATTTCTGCAATTTCCGAGCTGCTTCGGGCTCGTTCGGAACTGTCTGATGTTTTAAATAGGCGATTAGGGGGTTCATCCAGGATCCCTCTTCTTCAATCGCCAGGATCTCCGGTCCTGGCCCAATAGAAGAGGTCATCATGTGCTCTACAGGGATCAGATTGTGGAGCTCCGAATCACTGCTGCTTGCTAGTTTGGCCAAAGCATCAGCGTTGGAATTTTCTGTTCTGGGGATGTGCTGTAACTCCATTTTTCTGAAGTGCATAGCTAAATCTCTTACTTTCTTCAAGTAAGCGACCATAGAGGGTTCTTTGGTAGAAAATTGCCCATTGAATTGGCTTACAACAAGCTGCAAATCACTGTTCGCTACCACGGACTTAATCTTCAATGCTTTTGCAAGTCTTAGCCCGGCTAATAGCGCCTCGTATTCAGCAACATTGTTGGAGGCTTTGAATCCAAAGCGGATTGCACTGTGTAATTTAAACCCTTCTGGGCTTACCAACAGTATTCCTGCGCCGGATCGTCCATCAGCCGAGGACCCATCAACGAACAATTTCCACTTCTGTCCATCATGTTGGCTGTCCTCGGTGCTGTCTACCATTTCGACCTCAGGTGGATGGGTGAATTCAACTACGAAGTCTGCCAACGCCTGACCCTTTACGGCGGTCCGAGGCGCATAATGTAGGTCGAACTGGCTGATTTTTATCGCCCATTTTAGTAACCTCCCAGAAACGTCTGGTTTTTGCAACACTTGTCTCATGGGAAAGTTGGTGAGCACTTGTATGGAGTGTGACTGATAGTAGGGACGAAGCTTACGTGAGGCTGTGATCAACGAGAGAGCAAGTTTTTCCATATCTGGGTAGCACGCTTCGGCGTCCAGCATGGCTTTGCTTACATAATATACTGGCAACTGGTTCCCATCCTCCTCTCGGATTAGCACTGAGCTAACAGCCTCTTTAGATACAGCCAAATATAGGTAGAGAGGCTCGCCAGATTTTGGCTTTGATAGCAATGGGGGGCGGCCTAAAGAAGCTTTCAGGTCGGTAAACGCCTGCTCGCACTCTGGTGTCCATTGGAATCGCTTTCCCCCCTTCAGGACCTTGAAAAATGGCAAGCATTTGTCAGTGGATTTTGAGACGAACCGGTTCAGGGCCGCGATTCTTCCCGTTAAGCTTTGCACTTCTTTTGGGTTCCGAGGCGACTGCATGTTTAGCAGAGCATTGATTTTGTCCGGATTGGCTTCGATTCCCCTCTTATTCACCATGAATCCGAGGAATTTCCCAGATGCTACCCCGAAAGCACACTTCGCCGGATTGAGTTTCATCCGATATCTTCTCAAAACGTCAAATGCTTCTGACAAATGGAGGATATGATCAGCAGCGACCATGCTTTTGACTAACATGTCGTCAACGTACACCTCCATAGTGTTCCCCAATTGTTTCGAGAACATGCGGTTTACCAGCCTCTGATAAGTAGCTCCCGCATTCTTCAAGCCAAATGGCATAGCTCTGTAGCAATAGAGTCCTCTATCTGTGATAAATGAAGTATGCTCTTCATCCGATTCGAACATGGGAATCTGATTGTACCCGGAATATGCATCCATGAAGCTTAACAACTCGTGCCCCGCCGTGGAGTCGACCAGTTGATCAATCCGGGGCAATGGAAAGCTGTCTTTGGGACATGCCTGATTCAAATTAGAAAAATCAATGCACACCCGCAATTTCCCATTGTGTTTTGGTACTAAAACAGGGTTTGATACCCACTTCGGATATCGGGACTCTCTTATGAAGTCGTTTTTTAATAGCTTTGCGACCTCGTCTTTCAAGGCCTCATACTTGTCCGAACTCATGGGCCTTCTCTTTTGCCTGTGCCCAGGGCTTCGGGGATCCAGCTGGAGTCTGTGACAGGCCTCCTTAGGATCAATCCCAACCATGTCACCATGCTTCCATGCGAATACATCGAGGTTTTGAAGTAGGAAGTCCTTTAATTGACTCTTGTATTCTGTTGGCGAGTCCAGTCCGATCTGTAATTCTTTGATTGGATCAAGTGGGTCTACGCCGAAGCATTCCAACTTTTCGGCCGGGGTGGGGCAATTGTCACCTGCCATCCTGGGGTCTAGATCTGCTAAATCCTCTTCTAAGGTCATCGTGACATCCTTATATTCAGATGGCCCTTCACCCAATCTTTCAGGGTCTGGGGCAGCCTCGGCCATAGCTACATCACTGATCATGTTCAGGCTTCGATCCTGAAACTTCCGGATCGCATTTGTGTAACAAGCCCGGGATTCTGTTTGGCTTCCCCTTACAGTTGCAACACCATGCTCGGTGGGGAACTTCATGCAAATGTATTTGGTATGCGTTACAGCCCCCAAGTCAATAAGGCCAGGCCTTCCAATTGAACCATGGTAAGAGGAGATTTTGTCTACTACCAAAAATTCCATAGGAATTCTGGAGAGGGTCGGTGACTGCCCTACTTCAGTCGTAAGTGTTATGGATCCTCTGGGGGTTATGCTGTCCCCCGTGAAACCGTATATTGGATCAGGGACTGGAATGAGTGGGGTGTTGATCCCCATCTTATCAAAAGTTGCCCCGTATATCACATTTACCGAGGCACCATCATCCACCATCATTCGTGATAACCCATTTCGAGCCACCACCACTCTGATAACCAATGCGTCGTTGTGTGGGAAGTACACTCCAACGGCATCGTCTTGTGTGAATGTGATAGGTTCCGTCCGAGGAATCCCAACAGGATGGGAATGGATATGATAGTTCACGTTGGCGGGCTGCTTGGCCTCTCTTATATACCTCTTTTGGGAGTTGTTAGTGCTCCCACCTGGGTGGGGGCCTCCCAGTATTGTGTCGATTTCACGAATGGGGAGGTCGGCCACAGGCATAGGAGGTTCCCATGTATCTTTAGCTTGTGCCGAGGCGGTATCTTGACCCTTATTCCTGTCTCTTTGACGATTGTCAATCCTTTCTTTGGTAGAATTCTTCCACGGGGCTCTCCTATCAGCTCGGTTGAACTTCTGGCCACCTGATTTTTGAGTTCTCCCTGTGTCGGGGGGGAAGTCACCTCCCCTTCTCCCCTGCGCCTTTTGGTCAGCTAACATGTGGATTTCCCTGCAATCCTCTGTTGCGTGACCGTAATATCTATGGTAGGCACAGTAAGCCCCAATCATGGGCTGTTTTCCACTTCGACTGCTTTCCACTCTCCCTTGAGCAGTGTGAGGATTTTGAGAAGGGGTGTTAGAGTGCAAGTGAGGGATAGCTTCCGTGATTTCTGCTGCAAAGCTAGATCCTGTCCCCGGAAATGGACGAGGAGCACCACCTCGGTTACCGTCGACCCTATCCTTGTTTCCTCCCTTTTTGAGGTCCGCTTCATTGGAATATCCAAGGTTGTATCTCCCTTGGGGGTGATTATCTCTGGCCCTAGCCATTTCCTCCGATACAATCTCTTCCTTCATCAGGTCTACCAGGGTGTTGTAATCCCTTGGTTTCCTGCTCCGGACATCCCTCCAAAACATGCTGGTCATATCTAGCCCTCCTTTTAAGGCGGAAAACATCTCCGCTTCTGTGATATTTTCGCAGATATGCATTTCTTCAGTAAATCTGGCTAGGTAACTTTTCAGAGATTCGTCCCTTCCTTGCCTCAGATCCTGAAGGCGTTGGAGTGGGAGTTGGCCAGGCCTGGAAGAAACAAAGTCATTCTTAAAAGCAGTTTTCATATCCCTCCAACTGTGGATGCTGTCAGGAGGGAGTTTTTTATACCATCGTATGGCACTTCCCTCAATGGTTAAAGCAAAAGCTTTACATTTCAGTGCCAGGGTGGCCCCGGCTATTTCCATGCTGGCGCGGTAATTTAACAGGTGATCATCAGGATCACCTCGGCCAGAGTATTTTGCTATTTCTGGCATCTCAAAGTCATGGGGAACGGGGCATCTACGGAGGCCCTCTGTGAAGGGACTTACTTCCTCTTCGTCATCCAACTCGTATGACGGCAGCTCGCTGTTCTCGTCGTGACCGGAATACTCTGGATCACGGTATTGGCCATAGAGCGGCGGAGCGTACTCCTGCCTTTGTGGTGGTGGAACGCGGCTCATGTACTGATGCCATCCTTTCTCCCCCCATACCTTGTTGGTCCCTGTACCTTTGATCCTGCGACAAGGCTTCTTCAGCGCGTCGCTCGCGCCTATTTCTAGGCTCTGCGGCATTATTCCGACCTGGGTCCGTTTGTCCCCGTCGTTGTCCCCTGAATAACCCTCCTATTCGGCTGAAAACACTGCCGGATTTTGCGGAAGAGGCCTCCCTGCGTCTAGCTGGGAGTGGGTTTTGTTCCCCATGCGTTTCACGTTCTAGGTCATTCTCGTAGAAGGGCTCAGATTCCACTTCGGCGTACGCCTGCGGATCCTGATAATAATAAGATACAGTGGCCGCCTCGGATGGTGAATAATGTGGCTGTGAATATTGCTAAGGCATCACGGGTTCGTTCACAGCATACCCTCTGGCCATAAAGGCGTTCATTGCAGCAGTCTGTTCTACTTGCTGCCTCTGCATCTCCAGCATTTGGGCCGCCATAAGTGTCATGTCTCGCATCATGCGGCGATTTCGGTGCCGGCGAGGTGGATTAGGTTGTGCTATTTCCTCGTCGGCGTTTTCATAGATTTCTTGAGGAACTTCGTCCTCGCTGTGTTGACCACTTCTTCCCCTACGAGGGTTAACATCACCGTCACTTTCATTCATGTTTCAGAAGAGTTTCTGGTCTTAGATTGCTTTTCAAGGATAGATAGACCTTTGTATCGCTGTTTCAAGCCTTTTTCAAGGTTGTTAAACTTATGTTTCAAAGTTCTTTACCTTTTTCAAGGGTGTTTAGACTTATGTTTCGAAGTTCTTTACCTTTTTCAAGGGTGTTTAGACTTATGTTTCAAAGTTCTTTACCTTTTTTCAAGGGTGTTTAGACTTATGTTTCAAAGCTCTTTACCTTTTTCAAGGCCAACCAACTTATTTTTCAAAGCTCCTACCTTTTTCAAGGCCAACCAGCTTATCTTTCAAAGCTCCTACCTTTTTCAAGGCCGACCAGCTTATCTTTCAAAGCTCCTACCTTTTTCAAGGCCAACCAGCTTATCTTTCAAAGCTCCTACCTTTTTCAAGGCCGACCAGCTTATCTTTCAAAGCTCCTACCTTTTTCAAGGCCGACCAGCTTATCTTTCAAAGCTCTTACCTTTTTCAAGGCCGACCAGCTTATCTTTCAAAGCTCTTTGCAGTTATTCGCTCTATTGTAAGAGGTTATTCGTCCTTTTTCAGGACTACCTTTCTATGTGTGGCTTTTTACCATGTGTTTTCGTGGTTAGCAGTATGGTTTCCCACAGACGGCGCCAAAATGTTGACCACAAAATCCGGCTGGACCTTGGACCAACACGTCTCAGCTCCTCCCTCTTGAACACGTGGATCTCCTGCGCACTAAGACAAACAATCAGCTTGCAAAGGGGGTCGAGGAGGCTCCCGTTTGCACTCCGATGCCTAAGTCAGTGCTCATTTTAGGCAAATATATATTGGGTGCGGGAAATAAAAGTGTGTAAAAGAGAGAAAAGGGAGTGAGAGAAATATAGATTTAAGAGTGAGAAATTGCTAACCCCTCACTTGGAGACAATTGTGCCTTATTTATAGAGGAACTTCTTGTCTTGGATCACGACACATGCATAATTTACACTTGTCATTACCCTAGCTTATGGATGTGACAATCTTGCTTTTCAACCGTAATCATTGCTACATTTCGTAGGGGATGGGCGCCTGTCACGTCTGGGTAAAGGCAGTGTCCCATCACTGACTCCATCTCTCTCTTCTGGTCAGCGCCATAAAGCACCCCGGCTGAGTATAAAGCACATCGGCTGGGCGTTAACCAGGTCGGCTAAAGAGGTTTGCTTGACATACCACCTCGGCATTCATCCCTAGGTGATATTCTAGGCCTTAACTGTGGGTCAAGATCCATTGGGCCACTATTGGGCCTTCGCTGGTGGATCACTGTACCTTTCTTTGGGCCCGCTTGCAACAGGTCTTGTCAACATGCTTGCCTTACTTGGTATTCACTCGAACGCTCCTTGAGAAAACTTCTTAGTGGGTCACCCATTATAGAATTGCTCAAAAGTAAGCACGCTTAACTGTGGAGTCTGAGTATCTGATGATGAACTTCCGGAAAAGAAGGTGCACCTTATTGGTATGAGTGATACCTATCATATTTTTTAAGCTTTCCTAATCTGGGTGTTACAATTAGTGTTAATAATAAAATTAAAATTTATTAAAAAAATATCAACAATTATTTAGTATTTACTATAAGGCAATAAATGGATTCACATTTATTTAGATTTTACATTCATATTTGGCATACATCTATTTTACATTCACATTAATCCACGTATTAATAATAAAATTAAAATTGATTAAAAATATATCAATCATTATTTAGTATTTACCATAAGGCAATAAATGTGTTCACGTTTATCCAGATTTTGCATTCACATTTTGCATACATCCATTTTACATTCACACTAACCCACTTTGCATTGAAACTGCCAGACTTTTATCCCTTTATATATAGTAAGTAAGGGTGGGCGTGGGTTGGGTCGGGTCGGGTCGGGTAGGTTTTTTGGTCCAACCCAAACCTAACCCACTATGGTCGGGCTGATAAAAAATCAACTCAACCCAATCCAAGCATGAGATCAAACCCAACCCAACTCAATCAAGTTTCGGTCAGGTTGTGTAGGTTGGGTTGGGTGGTTTTGACTTTGGTCTAATTAGCAAAAAAATTTGAAAATTTAAAAATTAAGCCCATAAATCAACTATTAACTCAAATCAATTATGTACAATACAATAAACTCAAATATAATAAATTGACTACTTGCTAATAAAATTAAAATATATTCAAATTTCATCCAAATTATAAATGGGCTTGAGATTCTTGAAATTTAAATGATCCTATATTTTTAAAATTTTTATTGGGTTGGGTTGGATAGGGTTAGGTTGGGTTTATCACCCAACCCGACCAATTTTTTTTTTTTTTTTTTTTTGTAGAACCCGAACCCAATCGAATTTTCATAAAAAATCGACCGAAATCAATTGGGTTGGGTTGGTCTGTTTGAGCGATTTGGGTGAGTTAATGCCCACCCCTAGTAAGTATAGAAGTATAGATGGGTCCTCTTTATTTTATTGTTATTATTATTTTTTTTTTTGGCCTAGAAGCCATTTCACACTAATTAGCTTACTGTTGACGTTGACATGCCCTTGGGATGGTTACAGGTCGTCAACACACTGTATTGTCTACCGAATAAGTGGTTTTGTTCCACGCTAAGTGGACGCGTCCCAGGGGGTTTCAAACCTTGAACTTATGAAATTTAAGAATTTTAAAGGCCTTCCTGGTGACGTTGTCATGCCTTTAGGGTGCTTACAGGTAGTCAACACTTACATACATATTTATTATAATGAATTGAATACTTCGGTTTAAAATTTCTGCAAATTTCATTGAATGCATGTGTATATATACACGGGTTTCTCCTCTAACAAGGAATATTTTTTTTCCCAATCATTCTCTTTTAGCCTCTATTTGATAAACCGTTTATGAGCAACATATTTACTCAAATTACTTTTTAATCATACACATTTTTTCATACTACTTTTCAACTGCGTATTTTACCTCGAAAATACCACATTCTTTATTTATAAATAAAAAAGTTTCGAGACCATCATTTTCACTTCTATAAACATTTTATTTATAGAATGACATTTTTTTCTCTTTTACTAAGCCCTGTAAATTGTAATATTTAATAGGTAGATTTATGGGGTGTTCCCAACATGAAATTTAGTAGAATTTTTTATATTCATGAATTCTCATAGATTTTATGGATTTTAGTAGAATTCTATAAAATCTCTCAAATTCTAATGGAATTCCATTCCACGGATTTTAGTAGAATTTGTTGAACCTGTCATCAATATGAAATTAATTTTAGAATTTCATCCACTTTTACATCTTCTTGAGTAATTTCTTTCTTTCTTTATTATTTTTTATTCTGTAAGTTGAAAGTGAACTTGAGATGGAAGTAAAAAAAAAAATTAAGATAATTTCTTACTTGATCATCAAAAAATAAAAAAAGAAGCACGAATATTTGTACCGTTAAAAAATATTAAAATATATAATTAACCTAGTCTAGTTAACTAAAAAATAAAAAATAAAAAAATCAACCATTTCATTTAAAACATGGAGTATTTTCTTAGACAAATAATCAATTAAAACAATCAATTGCATTTAAATAATTAAACTCAAAATTTCAATTATATAAAAACGTTTATAGATTATCACCAACAAATTGGCATAATTTTATTAATCAAACATACAATTGTCACATTTCAGAGTTGTGAGGATTGTGATTGTCAAATTAATAAGGATCGTAGAATCAATACCTTCATTTATATATAAAAAAGGATCATGTACGTGGTTTTTTGTTTTCTTTTTATTATATTATTTTCTATTTTTATTGGAGGAGGGGGGGGGGGGGGGGGAGGAAGGAAGGAATTGGAAATCCGAGGGGTCATGGTCGGATTTGTTGAAGAAACCTGCCTTGAAATTTATAATTTAAAATCCATCAAAATCCTTACAATTCCATTCATATTAGAAATCCACTGAAATTCATAGATTATTGAGGACACTGGAATCTTGAAAAATTAATAACAATTCATATTGCGGACCTTGAATTTTGACAGATTTTATAAAATTCCAAATTAAGGATACGTGAAATGTTATGAAATTCTAAAATTCTTCAAATTCCATATTGGGGACAGCCCCTTAATTTATACTGTGAGACAAGATATAATTAGTAATTATAACGTATTTGGAAAAGTTTAAATTTTAAATTTCTAAATTAGCCAAATAAATAAAACTTTTTGTAGTACCAACATCTTGTTAATTACTTACTTAATATCCAGCTTATAAGATCCACATTTTCTAATTACTATCAAATAAGCACTTAATGTAAAATTTATCCCATGCTTAATGGCAAAGAACAGATGACAAAATTCAGTACTTGCAGATTGGAACATGACATGTGACAAGAAGTCAAGAACCATCCTTATCTCTAGACCAGGCCCCTGTTTGTTATTGATAAAAATTAGATTTTTAGTAAATTTTAATAAAAATTGATGAGATGTGTAGTTGAAAAATTGTGAATTCACTACAAGAAACTGGCGCAATAATGACGAAATTTAGCGATGACAGAAAAAGTCGTCGCTAATACCCACCCTATTGAGACGATAATTTTGTCATCACAAATACGACAACTATTAGCAACGACTCATAAAGTCGTCCTTAATACCAGAGACAATTGCGACGACAAAAAATGTCGTCGCAATAGGGTAGGTATTAGCGACGACTTTCATGTCGACGTCCCAACATAATTAGCGATGACTTTTTTTAGTCGTCTCTAATATATAGTAGTAGCGACGACTAAGTCGTTGCTAACTTTTTTTTTTAGCAACCACTAAGTCGTCCCTAATTTTATATATATATATATATATATATATATATAAACGTGTAAAATATTATATTTAGTTTTGTTCAAAAAAATTTTTTAAGCCCTTGTTTGAGCCCCATTATTTCTCATAAAATTTACCAATTTTTTCTACATTAATCAATTTCAATCATTCAAAAAAGTCAAGCCCACAATTTTTTATTTTTCAAACAACTTTTTAACCATTAGATTTCCAAAACCCAAATTATAAATTGAAAATATAGGGGCTCAAACAAGGGCTAATTCTCTTACTATATATTTATACAATTTTCTAACTAATATCTTATCTTATTAATATTATAAAGGAGGATAGTAGATATATGTTCCCTCCAAAGTTTTCCCGCCTATGGAAAGTTGCTTGCATGTGAATTTTTTTTTTTTTGCTGGATAAAAGGATTGATATAGGTCCCACCCAAAAAATCAGACAAAATTTGAAATTTGAACTTATACGGAAGAAAAGCCTAGACTAGACCCCTATCGTGAGAACAAATCTGACTTCAAATCCAACCTCTCTCAGTCTCTCTCTCCCAAACTCTCCTTCCTCCTTCGACAGCAAAAATCCCTGAGTTTGGTCTCATTATTAAACCACGGCCTTCTCGTCTTTCTCTCTATCTGTGTCGGATAATTTTTCAATCTCCGACCAGTTGTTCGTGTTTGTAGTTCTCCGACTAGTTGTCCGCGCAGTACGGTTGTCACCTCGATTTTTCGGTCGATTTTGCTACTGCCGGCCGCCGCTCCAGCCCAAAATCTGGTTGTTAGCTCTCCTTCACCGTGCGTTTCAAGTGGTGCCTTCAGATCGCCGGTTGGTTGGCTGGCCGGTCGGACATGTAAGTTCCGCCAAAATTTTTACTTTAGATTCAAACAAAAGTTTCCTTTGGAAGTTTCTCCATTTACTTTTTGGTTTAAACAAAAGCAACCATCTACTTTCGTTATCAATTTTGTGTAAAATCGACTGCACACCTCTCTTCCTTCGTTTTTTTTCAAAAAAAACCACAACATCTTAATCGATCACCGGAAAGCTCCGGCATAAGGCGGTCAGACCATACTCACCGATGGAGATGCCACTGACTCCGATGACGATGAAGAATCCTGAAGAAGTTGCTTCAGCTTATGTCACCGCTGCTATTAAACTGAGAGGACCCACCGCCGTCACAACTTTCCAGCGGCTGAAAAAGTCTCTTTGGACTCCATTATCGAGAGCCCAGTAGAGAGTGATGTAGTTTCTTCTGGGCACGACACCGCAGTTTTTTTTCGACGGCTGAAAGAGTCTATTTGGGTAAGTTTTGGCTTCGGGTTTTCAGTTTTTTTTTTTTTATTCTTATGGAATCGAGGTCGGGTAATCTTCCATCTCTGCAGTTGAACTCTAGGTCGAACCATCACTCAAACACTACTTCACAAAGGAAGCAGTGGGGGTGAAAACAAGAAAATCGCATGACCTATGTTGCAAAAAAGCCATCACCACCGCCTGCAGTTGTAGTGAGGTTAGTCGATGGGCTTCAAGCTCTTGGTGCTGTAGTTGTAGTGAGGTTAGTCGATTCTCACTGAATAGTGTGGAATAATGTGGAGTACTTTATTTTCTCCCTTTGTCTGATGGAATAAATACCGTGCTTTCTCCCTACAAATAAATATCTGCATTTGAATGAAGAAAATATGGGCTATTAATTGGTGAATTATAAGATTATTTTAGGATATTGCTCTGGTGCTTATATATTAAGAAAATGTGGGACATTTGGACGTGCCATACCATTCAGCATGCGGCGTTGATGGTGGAATTTGGCATTTCAACTATTAATACCTACAGTGGAAGATGAAATTTGTTATTTAGAAGTGAATTTGTAAAGAGAAGTTTTAGTTATAGTATGTAATAAGAGTATGTTTTAAACCGATTAAAAGAATTCCTACGAGTATGATGATCTAAAGAAGAAAGGAATTCTGTTTCGACTGTATTTCTTGCTGTTAAAAGGCAGCTGAGGGTTTCTCCAGCTCTCAGTCGCACTTTATTAGCCAATAACACTTGCATACTTAGTTTTGGTCAGAAGCTTCTTTAGCAATAAAATCATAGAATTCCTCTTTTCCCAAACGTATTATGCAGGTGAGAGACCCTGGGTGTGGTTTCAATCCACATAATTGCTTAGATTTCAGAATATAGCCACATTAGTTGAAAAGAACTTCCAGATTTTAAATTTCTTGCATTTGAGTCTTGCAAAGTTGAATGTATGAGCAGAGCTGAGTCTTTCTTTGTGGCATCGCAGAATTTTCAATCCCTTTACTTATCTTATGATCTCGGGTTTGTCAATCTCATGGGAGGTCATGTAATGTTATTCATTAAGTAAATGTGTGTATTATTTACTATTTTGGATTTCTTTGAGTTTGAGTCTGGATTTTCCCATGGTTAGAGAAGTAGTGAGAATGGTGGAATATTAATGGTTCTTTAAATTTTAATGGTGTGAATCTTAATTTTAAAACAGAGAAATTTTATGTATATTCAGTTTTCTTTTTGAAACATAGAAATTTGAATATGATTATTTTGTTGTTGTTACCAACGTTTCTATTGAAACCAGTTTTGATTATTAAAGGATAGTTTCAATTTCAATTGCATACATATTTTGGACAGTCATGGGAAGCAGGCCGTTGAATTTGTAAAACTGAATTTGTAGCTTCAGATTTCAGTTGTTCTTTAATGGAATTCTAGCTTTGAAATCCAATTTGTCAATGATAGCCACGAGCCTGCCTTTGAACCTTATCTTGAATTGCATTACCCTGCAACCTTATATGTTGATGCTTAGCAGAATATAGCCTTAGCTATGTTGTTTTGTTAATATTTCTTAGTAGGATAGCTGCCTTTATTTTCCCTCCACAGGTTCTCCCCGCCCCCAAAAACCAAGCCATGGCCCGTATCAACTGCATCCAGAAGCTTCCCCTATTGCCTGGTCCGCCTCAGATAGAGTGCTCAGCATTTTGAATTTTGCATTAAATGGACCAGATTTTTTTTTTAATGATATAAAGTGATTGACAAATCAAATCACTTTGATTTCTTCCCTCAGACACGTTTCCTATCTGCATTTCACAATTTTTTTCCTACACAATTGAAAAATGCAGAAACCATTTTTTCCCCTTACATTTGATGAAACGCATTGAAGGTACAGAAGTTTGTTGATCCATATTATCTTAAATCTAAGATATTGTTAAGTTAATAATCTTATATTTGCACATTTTTGCTCATCGTTTTGAGTTTGTGGCAACAAGATGGCACCAGTCATTTACATGCTTGTGGTCTTGTGGAGGATGAAGAGAATTTTGGCAGGCCGACTAGGCTCTTGGGGAATTACTAGCAGTGGGGGTTTGAGGTGGTTTATGACTTGGAGAAGAAACTGGCAATGGGATATGGGTTTTCCCCAATCAGATCGGTACATGAATATCTTTTACTTATTTAAATTTCCATTGTAAAGTGTTGATAAATACTAGGGGATAATGAAACTGTAAATTTTTGTTAATAATAATATAAATTTTTGTTTGATCTGTTGTATTAACTTATTCGACTAGTTTTGAAATATGGGATGATTGATCCACTATTATCCCCCATGCTTGAACATAACTAATAGCATGTATCTAGGGGTCATGCTCAAAGCTTGCTATAGCAATTGGCTAAACTGCAATTAGAAGGCCAGTTAAAGAACTAAGACTTTGTATTCCTCAAAGGAAACACTATCTCACATTGAAGGGATTTCATTTGGAAAATGAAACGTTAAATGTTTACTAATTTGGTTCCACAATAATGTGTTCCATTGCACGTAATAGTGTTGATACATGTGGTGTACAAAATTCCATTTATCTGAGATTAGTTGCTGGTGTCCTTATTTGGTGGCCTTTTGAGTAACAATTTTCCTATTATTTTGTATGGATGAATGTTCAATATGAGTGATACTTATTTCTTAATGATGTTAGGTTGTGTTAAATGGGGTGGTCAATATGCAATTGCCAAACCAGAGGGTGTGGGACTTGGTGGATTAATTTGCTTACCAGTTCCAGTCATTCTGCCAGTACTGTGCCAAGATGAAGAGTAAGATAGAGCATGAGACTACTCTCCTGAGGCAGTATGTTCAGGTATTGCCCTAAGTGCATTAGTGAAATATTTAACCTACTTGTGCGCGATGTTGTAACATCTTAGATTAGCATGCCCTTAAGTGCATTAGTGATATATTTAACCTACTTGTGCGTGAATGGCCATGCATTGATAATTTATAGAGGTTCAACTAGGATTTTTTCATATTTGCTTCCTTGAAAGTTTACTGGGAAGTTAAATTCAAGGGCCCGAAGTCTATGTTTGGCATTAGGATATTAATAATTTTTGAAAGGGAACTTCATGAATGATTAACATTAAAGTAACAGTTCTTTCTGTTTTAAACTGTTTACTATCATGTTATCATAACACTACCACTGTTCTTATTGTTCCTTGATTTGAATTCACAGAGACGGGCTTGGAGAAGCATATGATAGGGACATTTCTTTTGTAAAATCCCCCGAAACTTTTTTAGGGGGGTATAATGATCCAATTTCTGCGGCATTTGGAGGTATTCATGTTTGATTATCTTAATTAAATTCTCTAATTTGAGAATGGGGAGAATATTGATACAAAAAAAAATATGTGGCATCAACATGTAATTTTAGCTATAGTTGTAAAGCTTTGGGTTATTGATTAATTATTTATTTATGATGTTTATGTAGTGACTTTGTCTATTGTTTGTGTTCTAGGAATTCTTAGGGAAGTTCAATTAGTATGAGGGGAGGACAAAGTAACAGCGTGAGGAAGATATGTTTTCTCTTTTACAAGACGGGTTTATTTAATGATATGTGAATAATGACTTGGTTGAAGAATTTGAGAATCAGAGCAAATTCTTCAGCCATGATGTGTATAACTCATCACAGCCATTGCAGGTTTCTCTAAGGGTTTTACCAGCGGAGAAGTGGTATAGCAGTCCTGAGTTGTTCAGTGAGAGGGGCTGCACTTTTGCATCAAATATCTATAGTCTTGGCGTTCTTCTATTTGAGGTTTGAAAACAACTTTTACTAAGAATCCTTTTACTATCTTAGATAATGAGTTTATGCTATATTTGAAACAAGTATTGGATGTGAGTCATGACAACATAAATGCTTTGCCATCTATAAATTGTTTCAAAAATTCAAGAATAATTCATTACATTGAATTGATTTCCATGAAGATTTTAGTCCAGCCACAATGACTTACCATATAGAAATTCATTAATTGATTTCCATGAGATTTTTCAAATGAGATAGAGTCTCCATCAGCTTAGGTATGATATAGCCAATCTTTTCACCTCAAGCTGCTCTTAGAGCATGGTCTATTATATGTTTTTGTGATTTCTATGACTTTAAATTATTCTCTTGGGAGATTTATATGCCGATGTTGTTTTAAAAGCCAAATCTAGAACTGCAAAATTTAATATCAAAGAAGGAAATAACAATGCAAATGATTTTATTTTGCAGGCAAGTGGTGTGGTGTTCTAACCTTTTTTTTTTTTTTTTTGGGAATAAAATTTTACCTTTTTATCTTTCATTTATATTGTTATTAACTTGATATTCTTAAATTGTACTAGATACTGACTTATTGAATTTCAACCTTAGCTTTTATACAATGTAGACCTTTACGGGATGTACTTTGAATTATATAAATGTTTTTTGTAATTTTAGTTTTATAGTCTATCCATAAGAGAGCCATATTTACATATTGTTATTGCAAACTAGAGAATGATTCCTTCTGGCAAGTCTCTAATGTCTCTGAATGGTGCATTGATCAATATTGAAGTATGATTTTTTTTCCCACAATCTTCTCTCCTCTTAGATTACCATTGGAAAGCATGATTTTTGAATGTTGGTTTATACGTGTTGGCTCCACACGTTACATTTAATATCTATGTTTGATGTAGAAATTGTCTTCGGAATTATATTAAGGGTTTGATAAAGTTTTATATTTTGGGAAAATAGAATTTATAGTTGTGATTTTTTAGAGAATGATTAAAAAATAGGATTTTTTTTGGATTTATGTGTAAAATTATTTTATTCGGACAATATGTGGTAGAAAATAAGTTAGAAGAGAGATGAAATTTGTAAGAATGGGTTTTAAGATTGCACTGAATTGTATATTTTCATTTTCCATTGCTAATAGGCCATGGAAGAATCCATTAATTTTGGAAACAAATATCAAGTCTACAATGATGAAGTAGATTGAGATAATCTATTAAGAATAAATTTGGAAGATTGTTAATTATACACTATTTATGTTGTAATCTTATGATTGTCATGATTAGTTATTGTAATATAATATTATTTTTTATATCTAATACCGTGCATCGCACGGGTGGTAGAACTAGTATATTAGTTAAAACAAAAACAAACACAAGAATTGAGTTGCCCTAATGGTTTAGACAATGCCACATAACCCTTTGGTCAAGGGTTCGAATCCTATAATGCACATATATATCATAGAAATTAAAGAAAATGCTTGGATTGGCGGGTCGGGTCGAAATTGGGCCGGTGGAGCAAGTCATCAAAAAAAATTTTAATAAAATATTTTAATTATTAGAGACGACAAAATCGTCGCTAAAAGTCGTCGCAATAGACTCTGAAGCAATAGAGACGTCTGTGTCGTCGCTATTTAGAATCAGCCACGGACCTAAAGCGACGACTATTAGGGACGACTTTGTCGTCGCTATTGAGCAATAGAGACAATTTTTGGTTTTTTAGTGATGACGTTGAGTTATTTTCTTGTAGTGATGCCATAAAAAATGTGATGAAAATTATATGCTAACTTTGAATTAGATTAAAATTTAAAATTCTAGTGCTATCAACACTAAATGACACTAGTAAATGTCTCATACTGAAAAGTCAAACAAAAATCTCATGTTTGAGACTAGTTACTTTTAACTTTTAATTTAAATAAATAAATCATCCTTATCCATACACCACCTACCTATAACCAAAATTAACAAAGAAAAGCAAGTATAATATTATTTGCCTTCATTTTTAATTCGATCTAATTTAACTTTCAAAAAATATATTTATGTTTGATAGAGATTAAAATTGAATTTTTAATAAATTTTAATAAAATTTGATGGAATGTGTAGTTAAAAAGTGGTGGGACCTATGAAATCTATATCTATCTATATATTACTAAAGCTAACTAAGATTATGGTCAATTAATTTTGATTAGAATCTCAATTGTCAACAGAAACTCAATTTATATTTAGATTTTGAATTTTGATGTACTTACCGTCTTCACCGTAGTGGAGTTCGCTATGTGGGCTACCTTTGTTTGGAAACATTTTTTTTTTTTTTTTTTAACAATACAAAAGTGAGGTGTTGAAAACCTAAATACCTAATTACCCTATTGAGATATTTGTTAGAGTTAGAATATTCTAGATTCATCTAGAATTAGTTGTTAGATTTAACTTGTTAATTTTTCTATAAATAGTTTTAAGCATTGTAATCTTTTGACCAAGCACTTTGAATAATAAAAATTTTACTTCCACATTTTATATTTTGTTCATGGTATCAGAGCGTGTTCGATCCTTGGCTTAGAATCAAAAGTTTTCCGGTCACCGACGAGCGGCAATGGTGCCGCTCGTCCGGCGAAGTTATTTTTTATTTTATTTTTTTGCCAAAATTGTTTTATTTCTTCATTGCTGTGCAAATCTGAGGAGAGTTTCACTCTGTTGAAATATTTCCACCATACTTTCACCACTTAGATCAACAGGAAGCCGAAGATTTCAAGCTGCCTCTATTATGGTTTCACGGTTGGATGATACAAGTACTTATGTCGGTAGAAAAAGTGATGAATGGTTGCTTTCTACTGCCTTCTATTTTGGATCCAGATTTGGTTTTGATAAAGCTGATTTTGAAGACCTGCTCCAGGAAAATATCTTCAAGCAGGTATTAAACAACAATAGCAGCAACAACAGCCTAATTGAATTAAGATTTGAAGAAATCTACAAAAATATCTGAGAAGCTCAAGCATGCTCGTGAAGTAGTCGTATATGTGTCTGCAGTGAGGAAGGATTTAAGCTGAAGGAGATGAAAGAGTTGATAGAAATGTGGATCGGAATTATCAAAATTGTTTAGTGGTACAGCCACGAATGGATCAACTATGTTAGTAGTTGTATCAGATTTTGAAGCGATGTGGTCGGATGTAAACATGGCGGTTGGAGGAGAAAGGAGCGGTTGCTGAAATGGGGGCAGCAGTGAAAAGATGTGGATGAGAGACTGGTTCTTAGGCAGTGTATTTTTTTTTTTTGCTCGAATTTGTGTGATTATACCGACAAAGTAGTTGTGTAGGTGCAAAGAAGAAGAAGACTACCGACGAAGATGACTAGAGAAATGAAGAAGAAGACCAACAAAGATCTTCATTTTCAGATTTGAAGAAATCCAAAATTCCTTTTACAAAACAGACCTCATTTTTGAGCTCAGGAGGTTGAGAAGAATTTTTCCGTGTGTTTCATAATTTTTTCGATGATTGACCGGTACCGGAGATGGCGGCGACAGCCGGGGATGGACGACGACGGTGGTGTTGTTCTACAGACAATGGAACAGAAGGTGATAGATGAACTATTCATCTAAAAAATTTTAAAATTGAAGAACAGTCTCTAAAGGTTTTGGATCTATTTTAATTGGTCCCAGAATTGAAAATTACAGATTGGTCCCAAAGGTTTTGAAACATTGATTTTAACCCCCAAATTTCTAAAAATTGGATTTTGGGATTGTTTTTTGAATTGGCCCATATTAGGTGTTTGAAATTGCTCACAAGAGAAGTGAGTTTGATTCAAGATTGAAAATAGATGAATGAATTCATCTAAAAAAATTGAATTGTTCCAGTAATCTGGAATTTGAAGAACTTGCTCCGAATTGGAGTTTGAAAATTTGCTCCCAAATTGGAGTTGATACAGGAAATTTGCAATTGAAAGAAAATTGATCGACTGATTGTAACTAGTTGAAGATTTGAAAATTGATGATCCCGTCTTAGTATTAACATTAACGGGGGATTTTATGAAAATTTTACATTGTATTTTTTACTTTTGTAATACCTTCATATTGGAGTCATATTTTATATAACTTCCAACTTAAAAGGGGGATGTTGAGATATTTGTTAGAGTTGGAATATTCTAGATTCATCTAGAATTAGTTGTTAGATTTAGCTTGTTAATTTTAATGGATTATGCTAGAAGCACCTCGGGGCTTACCCCCGAGGTGACCTCCTCCTCACATGGAAGGGGTGGAGCCCATTGTAATCTTTTGACCAAGTACTTTGAATAATAAAAATTTTATTTTCACATTTTATATTTTCTTCATACCCAAAGTTTATTCACCAAACCACCTACATTCTACACTCCTCTTTAACCCATTTGCAGAAACCATTTTCACACTCCCATCCATGAAACCCGCAACCCGCCAACAAAAACACCGTCACCAAGAACTCCGGCTAACACGACTGCGAGTACGAAAGATGGATTTGTCAATCCTTTCGAAGGTGAGTCGTCGATAACCAACATCTTGTTCCTGAATTCTTTTCTGATGTAAGCTCTGTAATATGTTGGTGTCGTGTCTCAATTTTTTTTTACGTAGTTCGGCCCTGGGGGACCATTTAACACTCGCCGCTTGTCGAAAAAGAAGGTAAAGATCAACGAAAACGCTCATCGAGAACTGTAAGTGGGACGACGCTCGGCGCATAGAATTTTTCTTGCTCTATGTGGAAGAACTGCACAACGGGAAACATTCCGGTGCTAGTTTGAAGAACGAGACGTGGAAGAAGATTGCTACACGATATTTATTTGATATATGTTCGTGTAATTCACATATATTTTTAGTATAGAGCAAAGGCGAGTTTCAGTCCTGGAGAAGTGAAAGTTGTTGAGTTAATGAGTGTAATGGCGCCAATTGGATTCGGATGTGGAGCAGGTGGCTGCCACTAGTTCTATGGAGGAGATAGGTGGCAGCAGCGGCGTTGGAAGTAACATGAACGAGAATGAATGACATTTTCAAAGAAAACCTAGAAGGAGTTGGTCACCTAAGCTACATAGAAAATTCTTGCAAGGGCTTCAAAAAATTAGTGGTTCATGCAGGGTATAATATATTACGAATGAGCTTTGACTTAGATAGATTTGACTTATTTTTTTCATTGGTTTTTCTGGTTCATCTGATTATATAGTTGCTGCACCAAAACAAATTAGGGATTTGATGGAGGTCGATGGTCTAACTAATGATGAAGTAAAAAGTCATTTACATGTTTGTTTACTCAAAATATTTTTCTTGTATGTAGAAACTACTCTTTAAATTGGCGGTACACAATCTATTTACTCTCTTTAATACCGTCGATTGGATTTGGATGATGTTAACGTTTTGCATGAAGATCAACTCGTCTCTGGAGTTTAACACACTGTCTTGCCATGAGTTTATTCTTCGGATAATTATTTTATTTTATTTTATTATTTATTTATATATTTTGAAGAAATAGTGAGAAAAAAAATTAAATACTCAATTTTTTTATTTTCCGAGTTTAAGAAAAATTGGTTGGTGATCTAAATTTTTGGATTTTTATTTCCACTAAATATGTAGCCATTATTTAGGAATTGTTCATCATTGTCAATTTAAAATATATGTTTTTACTGTTAATTCATTTTATCTACCAGAGGCTTGCAAAGTTGGGAGTTCCGGAAGAGAATTTAAGTGAAGGACACTAGGGTTTGGTTGCTTATGTCAAGAATGATAATTGATGTCTCAAATAGAAGAGTTGATCCCTGCTAGAGCCTATTAATGAGGAGGCTGTGTCATTTTTTTGGTTTATAGACCAATTTATAAACCACACAATTTTTCAAATCACACATTTTTCTCTCTCCAATTTTCAACTTCCACTTTTTACTTCAAAATCATAAATAAACAATTTTATAAACCAAACAGTGTTAACAAACGAAGACTTAATTTTTTTGGGTAAACAGTACAAATAGTCCACACCCTTTAGATTTCTTGCGAAAATGGTCCCTAGCGTTAGATTCTGTTATTTTTTTCATTAAAAACGTGTAAATATCACAAATGGTCCTAACCTTTGAGTTTTTTACGATAATAGTTCCTAACATATTAAGGTCACGTTTGACATTTTTAGTTTGTAACCTCCAAACATTTGGCGTATTTAGTCCCTAAAATACCCTATATGTTTGACATATTTAGTCCCTAACATATTAAGCCCCTATTTCAGACCAATTATTTCAAATAATATGGTTTGTAATCGTAATTTTTCGAAGAATTTGTTGTTAAAAAATTGAATTTATTTATAAATTATTTTATTGATAGAATGTGTTGTTAAAAATGAATTTTAAAAAATATAATTTATTCTGAATTTCTAAAATGTACAATAAAATATTTAACAAAAATTCACCTCTTCAACCTATTGAAAAAAATAATAATGAATCAATGGAACATAAATAAACAAATACATTGTACATTATTTTAGGAATTGAATAAAAAATCTCCTATACGTTTGACATATTTAGCCCCTAACATATTAGGCCCTATTTGAGATCAATTATTTTAAATAATATGGTTTGTAATCGTAATTTTTTGAAGAATTTGTTGTTAAAAAAATTGAATTTATTTGTAAATTATTTTATTAATAAATAATGAATTCATGGAATATAAACAAACAAATACATTGTACATTATTTTAGGAATTGAATTAAAAATATGTTTTTGTCAATTCTATTTTCGATTTTCGAAATTTCATTTTTTTTTCAAAACTCATTTTCTTCCACACGTTCTATTAATATTTTTTTTAATTCATGCATAAATTAAAAAAAAAAATCTTACGTTTTAACAAAAATTCTCCAAGCTTATTTTTCAAATCGACCGATTCTCAAAATCGAAAGTAGAACTGATAAAAATATATTTGTTATCCAATTCTTAAAATGCTGTACAATTTATTTGTTTGTTTATATTCCATAAATTTATTATTTTTTATCAATAGGTTGAAACGTTAATGCGGTGAATTTTTGTTAAATATTTTATTGTGCACCTTAAAAATATAGAATATACTTTATTTTTAAAAATTCGTTTTCAACCACACATTCTATCAATAAAACAATCTAAAAATAAATTCAATTTTTTTCTTTTACTTTTTAATCACAAATTCTTTAAAAAATTACAATTACAAACCACATTATTTGAGATAATTGGTCTCAAATAGGGATTTAATATGTTAGAGACTAAATACGCCAAACGTATAGGGACTTAATTTGTTAGGGATAAAATACGCCAAACGTTTGGAGATTTAATATGTCAAACATGACCTTAATATGTCAGGGACTATTATCGCAAGAAACTCAAATGTGAGGGATTATTTATGCTATTTACACGTTTTTAACGGTGGAAACTAACGAAATCTAATGGTAGGGACCATTTTCGCAACGTTTTGTGATTATGAGGGTATAAATGTCAAAATCTAAACGTTGAGGACAATTTTCCCAAGAAACCTAAAGGTTGAGGACCATTTGTGCTTATTACCCAATTTTTTTTATACACGGTCATATTTCATCCCTTAAATTTCCTTCAAGTTGTTTATTCTTACCGGTGATTAAAGATAATATTATTTTGGTTTGTTCCTCTTCATTTCTACAAGATATGGATGGTTCAAATATTTGCTCATTTGGCAAGAATGGAATTATTGAGAATTACTGGTTCTCGAGGTTTCTGCACAATGATTATCCAAATCTATTAATTTTTCGGAATAATAAATCGCGTCATACACTAAATTTAATTCTAGGGAGAATGAAAAGATTCTAAACTTGGATGTAAAGAGAAGGCCAAGATTTCACAAAAACTTAGCCCCTGTTCTCTTTGCTGTTTTGAGGTCGTTTTCTGTTTTTATTTTCGAAAACGTTAAAAACGCGTTCTCTTTACCATTTTCGAAAACGCATTTTGAAAAACAAAAAAAAAAATTGTACACAAAACGGAAAACGCCCAAAACCTCGTTTTGGGCGTTTTGTGTATATTTCGACAAAAAATGTCCAAAACGCCGAAAAAGCGTTTTGGGAATTTTTTTTTTTTTTTTTTTATAGAATTATCTTAACTTAGAACTAAGCTTAATATAAAGTTTTTTTTTTTTTTTTTTAGAATTATCCTAGTTTGAAATTAAGTATAAATAAAGATTTTTTTTTTTTTTTTTTTTAAGAATTATCCTAACTTGGAACTAAATTTAAATAAATTTTTATTGAATTCAATATCAACATTACAAAAAAAAAATTAAGTGAGAATTCTTGTTGTTATATTTCAAAAAATGCACTAATAAATGGACTCTGGTGGATTTGAAAGAACTTGCATTTTCTGGATTTTAATAGAAGTAGAGTTTTCTCAAATTCCGAACATGATCAAGCTGTGTTAATATAGACTCTTAATACTCACATTAGTGTGTTGCATGTAACCATATTTTTAGTGTATTGTGAAAGGAAGTTTGAGTTTGAGTTAGTAGTATTCTGCAAGCAAATTAATTAAAAATAGTTTAAGTAGTATTCTGCAAAATTTCAAACAGAACGTGTTTTTCAGCTTTTCATTTTCAAAAACAGTTTTCAGAAATGACAAACCAAACGCGTTTTCAGCAAATTTGAAAACAAAAATGAAAACAGGAAACACAAAACATTTTCGAAAATGAAAATACAAAATAAAATACAAACAGAACGCCACCTTAGTCTTTGACTTTGTAGAAGAACCCTTAAAATCATCAGCATTTTTCGAATATTCTCGATCAGGTTTTCAATAATCTTCCCCATTGTCAAATTCTCATCATTGCTCACAACATTTTCCACCTCAACCTCATCAATTTCGAAAACTTCAACATTTCCGGAAACCAACCCAACAGCCTTCTGCATAGTATCAATTATAAAAACAAAGAAATAATTAGATATTTTCAAAATCCAAGAAATGGAAGTTCACAATTCTCATCACTTGCTATTGTTGCTTTTTTCTCATTGTTTCGTATCAATACATTATACTTTGTCAATTGAATAAGTATGTGCATCGCACGGGTGTGAAACTAGTATGTAGTTAAAATTATCGTTGACTCACTACAACAAAAATAACCTTTTGCAACACTCAAAAAATGTTGTCAAAAGGTTTTTGCAACGTTTGGCAAGTGTTACAAATCGCAGTGTTGCTGTAGAGAAAAAACTTTTTGCAACATTTTTTGCAAAAAATTGAAATAAACGTTGCAATAGACCTTTTGCAACGTTTATTAAGTGTTGCGGTAGACCCTTTTACAACGTTTATTAAGTGTTGTCGTAGGCCCTTTTGCAACGTTTTTTAAGTGTTGCCGTAGACCTTTTTGCAACTTTTATTAAGTGTTGCCGTAAACCCTTTTGCAACGTTTTTAAAGTGTTGCAAAAACTTTTAACCCAACCTTTTGCAACATTTATTGAGTGTTGTCGTAGACCCTTGTGCAACATTTTTTTAACGTTGCTATATATATATATATATATATTATTGAACAAATTATTTATAAAACCCAAATTTTTGTAATTAACTCGAAAATTTTAATTATCTTATACTTCGATTACCACAAAAAGAAAAAAAAAAAAGGAAAAAAAAATGAAAATCCAAGTTCAACTAAGCATTCGCATTCTAGGAAATTTTTCGAGAAAATTCAGAATCAACCTGACATATCGAAAAAGAATGACTTTCACACAACTAATGAAAAAAGCAGCAGGACCGTTTTAAAAAAATTATAGTCATAGCTTACACCAACAATGGGCGTTCTTCTTCCAATATTCTCAGTCTTGATTTAATTTCTAGGTGCGCATTTATAGAATACACAACCAACATAAGCAAGAAAAAAGTCGCACTTGCTATCAAAAGTACATCGATGATAACATACGAAGCCATTTCAACTCCCAAGTAATTTCTCCCCTCGACTCACGTTGCTAATCTCAACCGTCCATAGAATTGCACCACCCATAAATGCAAACACGATCGCCTTGATTATTGAATAAGCCCACGATTCATCATTCTCCGTCACGCTTGTTCTTCGATTTCTTATCTAAATCACAATATACGCAATCGCCTTTATAACTACATAAGAAAATCGAAACAGATGAATTGATTGCAATTTTTTTGAGTCCAAATAGGGTTAGGATTCCAATTCAAATCCTATTTAAACTTATTGTTTAAACAAAATCGAACACTAATTCAATTCAAAATCGAAGAAAACAAACCAGGAAAAAAAACTAGATGATTACCGTTTAATTCCTTCTCCTCTTCTTTCTACGCCTATCATCGCTGTCAGTCTCACTTTCAATGTCACTTGAATAAGAGCTTGATGATCCTGATTTAGACTTGGATCCAGATGCATTGGAGTCCGAACTAGAACTACCCGACTCATCGTCTGACTCAGAAACCGGTTTCTGTTGTTGCATGATAAGGTGTGGCATATTCTTGAGATATTCCCTCAGGTTTTCAGTGATCCCGCCAAGACCTATGGATGTAAAGAAGTTGATGGCAAACCTCGTGTTTTTGGGATTGTCCTTTGGGAAAATAGAATCGAAAGAGTCTTGCATGGTAGGATCGCTAAGACGCTCATTTAGTAATCGGATTCCAAGGTGTTCAGACAATTCCTGCAATAGAAACCATTCGGAGTTCAAGTTTAACATCTCATCTTAATATAGACATAAAAAGAAGCTAAAACCGTAACAATAAAGAGATGCATCATAAAATATGTGACAAAAAATAAGTGAGAACCAGTAAATGCTCGGTTTTGATACAATCCACCTAATAGAGAGCACGTTTGGAGATGCTTAAAAAGATGTAAGAACTACTTTCAAGTAACTTCTTCTTTACACTACTTTTTTTTCCCAAGGTATATTATACAAGGCAAGGTATATCATTTAAATCAATCCATGTCCACCTAACCTAAAACTGACCCCATATTCGGGAACTACTGATGCTCACTAAGTAGTATCCTGGATTAAAACAAGAAACACTAATTCATTCAAAGACGAAATCATTAATAGAAAGAGATAATATCAAAGACAACCCCACCCCCGCCAGGTGTCTAATTATTACAGAGACGCCGTGTTTTCAAATACAGTTGAGACCTCCCCTCTTGGCAAAAATATAACTTTCCTAGTATATCATTGACTTTATATTAAATTTGAAAAACAATATTTTTTTATTATTTTATTTCAGATGATGAAAATATCTTTTAGCTTGAAGAAAGTTCACTTTTTAATGCAAAAATGGTTACAACTTAATTGAATGAAATTTGAACAATTAAAATTGAAGAACAAAAAATATTTTACATCGTACATTAAATAAAACAATTTGATTAATTTATAAAAATAGTTCTTTTTAAGAAATGAGAAAAAAAATAGAAGTAATACAGTTTAAATAAGTCCAATAATAATTTTAACGTAACACAAATATAGAAAGTAAAAAAGGAAACAAAAAATTGTTTTCGAGTGAAAGGTTCCTGTTTTGAAAAGCAAACTCAGAGGAAGGTCTATAATTTTTAACAAGATCAGGGTCTCTTCTCTATAATAGTCAGACACCTCAAGTCTCTCATATCATGTCTGATAGAAATGGCAGGACACAATGTGCATGTGCCCTAAATTTAAGTGCTTCAAACATATAGGATCATGCATACAATTCTTCAACAAATCAATAGGTAGCATGACTTAAATTATTTATCCAAGAAGAACACTCAAAATAATGATGTGAGATCATAATACCAACCTCCTGGGAGGGGAACTGAAGACTCCAGAAAGAATTCTTAGGCTGAACGTGCATTATTATTTTCGAAAGCAATAACAGTAATGAGGACAAAGATATTTAGATAAACGTGTATATGATTTTTAAATAAATAATTGGAGGAATAAAATTGAAAGAATAAAAGAAATGCAAACAGAGAGCAAATTACCATTTTCGGGAATAAAGTGCAATCATGGTAATCTCTAATAGCTTCAAAGAGTTGGAGCATGCCACCTACAATAATTGACCGAGAGAAGAAAAGAAAAACTACAAGTTAGGCATACAATTCCATCTCCTTCCAAGTAAAAAATACGACAAAAAGAAAAATGAAGTGAACATAGTTTCAAATACATAAACTTTCTTTGCACAATTAAGAACATAATTCACACTAACTTGATCCAGATCCACATCATCCAATGCCACTATTCCTGGTGGCGCTATCACCTTCTTCATTAAGCTACCAGCAAGTAGATAATTTGATTAACCAAATGAGAAACCACAATGCCCAAACTTAGAAATATAAAACATGAGACAGAGGATAAAAGGATACCATTGCACAAGAACAGAAATCGGGCCAGCTTTTAGATTTCGCACGGGAATATTCACCTTGCTTCCTGTAGCGCCCCGAGTTCCGTATACCCGATTCACTACGTCATTTTCTGTCTAAATTTTTCGAATAATATTTTTGCGGAAGAAATAGTTGAAATTCATTTTTGGCAACATTAAATAAACTGTAATGGCCGATAAAATTGAAAACATTTATGAAACCATTTGAAATAGTAAATCGAACCATTAATTTTGTAAAGAAATTGACAATGTCATAATTTCTCAAATAAATGAACTTCTCTAAATTATTCGATTGTTTGGAAAAAATACGGAAATCATTAACGTCAAACTTTCAACCGTTCAACGATTATTGCCACCATCATTCATCGCTCGCCACCGTCTCCGAAATCTGCAAAACTGTTAAAAAGTAGGGTGAGTATTTCATGGGGGAAATACTCAGTAGACTCATCGCAAATTAATTTAATTTATAAGATGATTAAACACATAAATCCCGGCTCTTTATAAAACGGGCATTGATAGAGCTTCTTTATAAAACGGCTCTTGATAAAACTCATATTGTGCATTACAGCACGGGACATATTTTGCAAATCATAGGCTCTTTGAAAATAGCTCTTGGAAAACAGCTCTTTGAAAACCATATACTTATAAAAACATTTTAATTATGTCAAGCATAATTTCTTTTGAAAGCATAACATAAGATAGGATTGAAATCCTCATAAACATAAGGAGACACAAGAATTTTACCGAACTTAGGTGGCAAGAATTCTTATGCAGTAAAATCATAATAATAGTAAGTTTTCATCATAACATAGGATAAAATCGAAATCCTCATAAACATAAGAATTTTACCGAACTTAGGTGGCAAGAATTCTTATGTAGTAAAATCATAATAACAGTAAGTATACCAAAACATAATTCATGAAATTCATAGGGATCATTTCCATCATAACATAAGATAGGATCGAAATCCTCATAAACATACGCGACAGGAATTTTACCGAACTTAGGTGGTAAATCCTCATAAACATATGGAAAGACAGGAATTTTACCGAACTTAGGTGGTAAATCCTCATAAACTTATGGAGACACAAGAATTTTACCGAACTTAGGTGGTAAGAATTCTTATGTGCATAGCAATGATCCAAAACATATAAAACATTATCGTAAAAACATAGGGTATACTTACTTTTCATAAAAACATAAGGTATATTTACCTTTCATAAACATACTTAATTTTCTTGAAAATTGACTTTCACAAGTCACATGACATTTATATGAAATCATAATTTAAATCAATTAATAAGTGCGAGTCTACCTCAAATCCGACGAGTGCAAAGTTGAGCGGGAATGACTTCAATTTCTTTAAATTCTCCGTACGCTTCGTCTTAAGCCAATAAGTCACTTTAGTATATCGAATATATAGTTCAAAATGATAAATTATAATTTGAGGACTAAAATTGATGTTTTGAAAGTTGAGGGATTAAAATGAATACTTCTGAAAGTTCAGGGACTAAAATGAATATTTTCAAAAGTTGGGATTTAACATGAATATTTTGAAAGTTGAGGGATTAAAATGAATACTTCTGAAAGTTCAGGGACTAAAATGAATATTTTCAAAAGTTGGGATTTAACATGAATATTTTGAAAGTTGAGGGATTAAAATGAATACTTTTGAAACTTGAGCTTAAAATCAAATAAAGTAAATCAGCAGGGACTGAAATAATAGATTTTGAAAATAAAAGGGCTGATTAAAACTCATTTAAAACTTAAGGGCTGAAATTGATAAGTTTAAAAGCTGAAATGACTGAAATAAAACCTTTTTAAAACTTGAGGGGCTTAAGTGCAAATTTCCGAAATTAATTATATACTCAGATCTTTCCTCTCTCTCTCTTACCATTCTCTCACTCGCCACTCTCTCTCAAAACGCGATCGAAGAAGACGAAGGGCTGCGACGGCGAAAACACCGGCGAAAGGCAGGCGTAGGTTACGGTGAGCGACGGCAAGGATGGGGGTTCCAATTTTTTGAGAGGTTTGGTACGAGTTTAGGTGCGAAAACCGTGTGAAACCGAAGTCAAACGCGGAGCTGGGTTCGCGATTTTTCCGGCGAATATCCGTCTAGATGGCCGGTGATGAAGGTAAATACTAGTTTTGTTCTGGGTTTGAAGTTTGATTTGGGTTTGTATTGTGGTGGCTGGAGTTAAATTTGGGCTGTGGTTTTTCCGGCGAACATAAAGGCGGTCGAGGTAATTTGGGGATTTTGGTTTGAAGGTCGATTGATGACGGGTTTGAGCAGTGGTGGTGATAACTGATGATGATGATGATGGGTGATGATGTACTGTGGTGATGGTGAGTTTGGGGTTGATGCTAGTTGACAGATTGGTGGTGGTTGGCGGTTACAGTGAGGTTGGCTGCGTGAAGGAAGAGGTTGATGAGGAAATGGAACTGCAAATTGGTTTGTTGTTTGCTTGGTATTGGTTTTGAATTCTATAATTGAGTCTGGGTTTGGCAATGGAGATAGTGGCTGTGAGAGGGTGGAGGTTGCAGGGATGGTGACGGTGATTGCAGGGATGAGTTTGGTGATCGTGGAGGCAGCGTACTGATGAGGATGATGGGTGCAGTGTGGATCATTGGTGATTGGCTACTGGTTGGCAACTTTGTGAGTTGGAGGTGGTAACTTGACAGTGATGATACTGATTGCAGTGTAAATGGTTTGTGCAGTAGTTGCTAAGATGGAGATGATAATGGTGATATAGTGGGTTGAATTTGATTTCTGAATGGTGATGAAGATGTATGCTTATATATATTGTATTGTGGAATCTAAGTACATGGAAGTGTGAGTTGTGCCATGAGTATTGAAATGAAGATGGGGTAGATGATGATAATGATGAAGATGCTTTGCTTGTACAATTATGGTTTAATATAATGAAGGTTCATGGCTATGGATTGATGCTGATAATAATGGAGCTGAAAAGGAATTTGTGGGTGGTGGCTATGGCTTAGAAAATTGACTAACTTTGATTAAGAAATGTATTTAAAACAGATATATTTTGGACTGAAAATAAATCTGAGAATGGATGAATTTTGAGATAAAAATTGAATTACATATTTTGGACTTAAAATAATTTAATAATGAATATTGGAATTAAAATGATTTTGAAAATAATACTTTGAATAAATAATTAAATAACATATTTTTAGAAATTCGGATTTTAATTTAAAATCGAACAAATTCGATATTTCTTGACTTGGCTAGACGAATTCGTCGCGGCGTTAATTTCAAAACAATGAGTGAAATAGTAGCGACACAATTTTTTAAATATTAAAATAATTATAAAATTGCATAAAAATTCTGAGTCGCTATACTTCCTCACAGTTTGGTCATTGCTCAATTAACCATGTGGCTATTTCAAATTGCGGCTGCTACTAACAAAGCCAATTGCATTGTCCAGCAGCAAATACTGAGAAGCAATATATACAAAATAATGCTGAACGTAAAACAGTACACAACATACTCTTAAGAAAAAATTCTGAGAAAAGAAAAATAACGTTGAACGTAAAACAGAACACAACATACTCTGAAGATCATTTCACTATTACTCAATTCAATATGACATTAACCTGATCATTTCAAATTAGCTCCTCAAACTGTGTTTCCCAGTTTAGCTCAATCCTTGCCTATTTCTTCCTGTAAGAAACACACCATTAGATACTTTTAACTATCTCTATTAGTGAGTTCTAGTCTTTTTCTTTCCCTATCCCTATTACACATTTCTTCTTATGGGAGCATTAATTGGTCTCTGTTCAAAGTGCCAGAGGCCAAACCACCACCGCAGCAAACACCACCTCACCATTTGAATCCACAACCAAACCACAATACTCAACAACCCATTCCAAAAACCACCACTGACGAGAACCACACATTTCCACCGCAACACCATCGCAATGCTAACCACCTCCACTGCCCAACCTCGAACCCCCATCTACCAGCCCCAAAATCAAACCAAAAACCCAATGATAGATGAACCCCAGTTACTTACCTCGACCGCCGACTGCTTGACTGTTTTTTACCACCGAAAATCTCGATTTTTCATGCCAAAATCGCCCAAAATTCATCTCTTCTTCACATATCCACAATGCACCTGTAACCGTCGCGTGCCGGCGGTGCAATAGCCGGCTGAACCGCCGGAAAACCCAGATCGATGATGGCCCTGTCGCAGCCCTTCTCTTCTCTCTAGTCCGACTTAGAGAGAGAGAGAGAGTGGAATCGAGGGTGAGAGAGAGTGAGTTGAGAGAGAGTGAGTAAAAATCTGATATTATATTTTTATTTTCAAAATTTACAATTTAGTCTCTAACTATTAAACACTTTTGCAATGTTTTTTGAACGTTGCAAAATGTACCCCTTTTGCAACGTTTCAAAAAACGTTGAACGTTCAAAAAACGTTGCAAAATGTTGAACTCTTTTGCAACATTCAATAAATGTTGCAAATGAGTCTCTTTTGCAACATTCACTTAACAAATGTTGCTGAAGTTCAATTGTTAACACCAATCGCAACATTCAATTCTTAAAATGTTGCGATATGTCTCTTTAGCAACATTCAACTGTCGAATGTTGTAATTCAAGTGTTGCAAAAGCCCTTTTTTGTTGTCGTGACTTTAAGGGTGACCAATAAATAATATGCTGCTAAATTTTTTTATTACAACTATATTTGTAATTTTGACCAAAATTTGTGTCGAATGCAACTTTATGCGATCTTGACGATTACGGGATGTGACCCTTTTAATTAAATAATCAGTTACAAATTTTATATGCTACTAAATTTGTAACTGTAACTTTGTGTGACCAACTGTAACTTAGCGGGTCGGGTCGGAATTTTGCTACTAAATTTGTAACTATGACCAAATTGTAACTCTATGTGACCAATTATGACTTTGAGGGTAAGGTGGGGTGAGGTGGGATGACATTTGCGACTAAGAGCGTCTCTAATAGGTTTATAAATTATGAAAAAAATCATTGCTACATAGGAAAAACAAATAATTTTTTAAAATCCTCATCTCCAATGATTAGTTTTCATGTCTATATGATGCTGACATGGAATTGATATTATCTGGTGTCATATTTAGGTATAGATAACGTGCTAGGCTAATAATAATTTTTCAATTTATTTAAGGAATTTTGTTATTTGAGATAATGCTAATTTGAAGACACATGTATACATAAAAAAATTGTATACAAAGACCATTGAAGATAAATTTTAAATTTCATTATCTATTTATCCACATGAGTGAGATATTTATCTATTTAATTGTCACATAGATCAAAATATGCATAAACCATAGAGATGCTCTAAATTTGTAATTTTGATCGAATTGTGACTTTGCGAGGTGGGTGGGGTGGGGTGGGGTGGGGTGGGATTTACAACTAAATTTGTATTTGAGATCAAACTTTGACTTTGTATGACCAACAGGGTCGAGATGAAATGGATTGAGTGGATGTGGTTGTTGTTTAAGATTTTGTATTTAAAATTATATTAATTTTAATTTAAAATAAGAGATAATTACTTTTATATTAATTTATTAATATTTAACACCTGATTAAAAAAAAAAAACCTTAAATTTGCACAATTTAAAAAAGGTAAATGTTTTAGTTATGTAATTATTTACTTTACCCATTATAATTAAAAAGCTTTGAACCTACCAATGTTGGGTTAGTAACAGTAGTTTCCTCCAAAATTTAAGCAAAAACATCACGTCGATCACTAGATTTATTTGGAATAGCTGAGTTTATAAATATTTTTATTTAAGTTAAACATTTGTTATAATATGTTGCATATTCTTTCATCTATTAGCATAACTAAGAGAAAGATCTGACCAAGGGTTTGCCCAAGTGGTTAAGAAGCCACCCTTACCAGAACTTGATATTGGGTTCGAGTATCCTCCACAACCCTAAGTTCCCAATCTTGTTTTAAAAAAAAATGATCATACTACTTAGTTGGTCATGAAAAACAATCTCTTGTTTTGTAAAAACTAAAATTCAAATTTTAATCAAAGTTGAAGTCAATAATCAATTTTAACCACATATTTCATAGGATTCCAACTTACATATTTCATCAACTTTTATCAAAATTTAATAAAAATTTAATTTTTTATGTCCATCAAGCAGGGACAATGTTTTTTTTTTACGCAAGAAAACTTATTAATTCATAGAGTCGAAAAGAAGTACATCAGAAAATAAATAATGGAGGAAAATAAAGTCATTCACTAGGATCTGACAAAGAATTCGTTACCTTTGCAAGAGCATGGACAACGCGATTCGCATACCTTCTAACCCAGTTGAAGCCCAATCCATCTGATTCACAAGCTAGTGAGTGACAATCATCAATAATCATATCAACATATAAGTTATCTACGCTTCCATTTCGAAGTGCACTGGCGACGAACAAAGTATCCAGCTCAATACTTAAAACACCGGGAAATTTGTTCTTAATCTAGTTCAAAGTTTCTCTAACACCTAATGCCTCAGCCACAAATGGATCAAAGTCTCCTGGATTTGTAAAACCTTTCCTGCCACAAAGAATCCATACTCGTCCCTGATGATCATCCCAATCCCAGCCTTCATTTGTTCTTTAAAAATTGCCGCATCTACATTTAGTTTCAAGCAACCAGCCCCTGGAGGTTTCCATATTGTAACTTCATCTTCAACACCTGGAAGCATGCTGTGCGGCACTTCATGTTGCGCCTCACTACACTGTTGGAAAAAACATTTAGCTCGATTTGCAATTGTTAGGATGGAGAATGAACGAGCTTGCCACACCGAGCAATTTCTATTGTTCCATAGTTCCGAGCAAATTATCGCAACCAATTCGTTTTTACCTTCCTCAAGAGCCATTTTTAACTAGTCTTTAAAACTTTAAGCTGATATAAACTGGAGGTTCAAGCCAGCAATTGTCCAAACCTGTCTTGCAAATTCGCAAAGCACTAAGTAGTGATATATAGACTCATTTTCACAGTAGCAAACCGGGCAGTGAGCATCCATTTCTACTCGTTTAGCTCTCAACAAATCAACAGTTGGAAGAACATTTGAAGCTGCTCGCCATAGGAAATTCTTTACTTTGCCAGGGACCCTTAGCTGCCATATTTTCTTCCACGAAATATTAACAGGTTGTTAAGTGAATTCTGATTTTACACACATAAGCGCTTTGCACCCACTACGTACAGTATAGTCCCCTTTCTTATCATGGAGCCAAAAAAATTTGTCTTCAGTCCTCTGGTGGCTAAGTGGAATATTCAATATGAAATGTATGTTAGTGTGATTGAAGATATCGTTTATTGCATCAACATCCCAAGCGAGCAAATCTTCAAGCATAAGTTGGTTAACCATAATCTCCTCATCATTTGGAATAGGATTTGATGATACGTAGCCGTTATTAGGATTAGGAAGTGTTCGCTCTACAGGTGCACGGGTCGCGCAAATAATAAAGTGGACGTAAGTCCAAGTATCGATCCCACAGAGATTGTTGTAAATTGTATTTTAAAATACTACCTTAACCGGAACAAAAATTTGATTGAGTTGAAATTTTTTATTTTAAACTTAACTAAAAAAATAAGAAAATTTGTTTTATAAAAACTATAAATGAATATGCTAGAATTGAGAATCCACATTAGTTCCATCAATTATGCATTACTCCAATTGTCTAACGATAATTCACGTGGTTTTGAAAATTCATATTCCTAATGTTGTTAAAACTCCATTTCGAATAAGCATTAACGCCTATTCCTACACACGATCCAACTATATTTCTATATTGAATACGAATGTGCAAGAAAGTATTAAAGAAATGCGAATAATATTGTAGATAACACAAAGCATAGGGATATATTTCTATCCCCTATCGGACTTTGTGGCAATTGAAGCTAGTTTAATGAATTCCTTAATCTTTCGAACTTAAGAAAACATTACCTAAATCATACAATTAATGATCAAGTAATTGCATAATAAGAAAAGCACGCATCAATTGCTCAAACACATGAATTAACTAAATTAAACAATAAAGTAACACATAAAATCCGGAATTTAATGCTTCATCACAATTCTAACATTTAAAACCTAGCCTAAATACATAATTGAATAAAAATCACAAGAAAAATGGATAGATGTCACCTTATTCTTTCCTTGATCTCCAGTCTTCAATTGTGTTCTTGGCGTGGCATGGATCTCTCGACACTTTGACAGCGTTTTGGCATGAGTTGAGCAAGTTGGGAATCCCTAATTTCGTTCCCCAAGTAATGTATTTATAGATATTCACGAGAATTAGGTTACTTGGAGAGAAAAAATGTTGATTTTCGGGCAAAAAGCCCATAAGATAGCCCAGTTGGACAATCGTGAGACCGCACGACTCTGTAGGTTATCTTCAGTAGCTGATTTTTGTGACCGTGCGACCGCACGGTGTTAAGTCATGCGATCGCATGGTGTTGCGGTTGAATGCAATTTCCGACTTCTGAAGTGCTACAAGTTGGTCCCTATCTTTTAATTGCACAGCAAGTCCTCCAACTTCTGATTGTTGCAATTTATCTCCTGAACTTCTGATTTCTTCCAAATTTGATTCCTTCCTCAATTTTCTTCTAATTGACCCTTTGATTAACTGCATCAACTCTTGATTTGCACACATTGACACTTTTATCATCCAATTGCTCGATTTTGGCTTCAATTCCATTATTTCTCGATTTTGAATTATTCCTGAAATATAAACAAATATAACCAAAATAAATAACAAATATTCTCGAACAAACACATAAAATCCTAATTTTAAAATAGAAATAAGTGTATAAAATACACTTATCAGGAAGCTAGTGGTCCTTCCAAACCCGAATGGTATTACCCCGACCAAATCGGAATCTCGTGTCGTTGCGGATAAGTGGTTTGGCTGCTACAATGCTCCTCCAAATATAGCTTGTATTATGGCCAACTTTCGCTTCAAGAAAAATCGACAATGATAAGTATAGTGCCTTGAAAACACGAGAGACTAATGAATTTGGATCAGTTGTAAACTTCCATCCACGTTTTCCCAACAGTGCTAGATTGGATTCTTGAAGTTTTTTAAACTCGAGACCCCCTTGGCATCTTGGAATACATAATCTATCTCAGCACATCCAATTGATACCTCTATCTGCACCTTGCTTCAACCTCCACCAAAAGTTGTTCATTTGACGTTCAATATCAACAGAGTTGCATGGGAATAAGGAAAACGCTCATCACATAGTTCGGGACAGCTTTAGCAACAATTTTGAGCAAGATTTCCTTACCTACTCTAGACAAAATTATCTCTTTCAATCCTTGTTGACGCTGCCAAACTCCATCCTTAATGAATGAAAACATCTCCCGCTTCTTTTTCCCTATCATTGAGGGCAGTCCAAGATATTTATCATGGGCATGAAAAGCTTGAATCCCCAACCTGCTACGAATAGCATCTTGGCATTCAATATCCACATTTCAACTGAAGTAGATTGTTGACTTTTGGAAGTTTATTGCCTGTCCCGACTCTTGTTCGTAATGGCATAGCATCTCCTTTAAGGTGTCACATTCATGTGAATTAGAGCGGAAGAAAAGAAGGCTATCATATACAAAAAATAAGTGGGAAATGGTTGGGGCATTGCGGGCGATTTTACAACCATGGATTGTGCCAGAGTCTTCCTTACTCTTGAGATAGGTTGATAGACTCTCCGAACAAATAATGTAAAGATACGGGGACAACGAGCATCCTTGACGCAAACCTCTTTCGGGTATGATTGGACCAATCTCGGCACCTCCATGAATAATATTATACCAAACCGAAGAGACGCATAGGAGAATCCATTTTATCCATTGGCTATGAAAACCCAACTGAGTCATGACATTTCTCAAGAAGCTCCATTCAAAACGATCATACGCCTTGCTAATATCTATCTTCAATACCGCCACCCCTTGTTTACCATGTTTCTTTCTTTTCATATAATGAAGAGACTCGAAGGAAATCAAAATGTTATCCGTGATGGAGCATCCCAGAACAAAGGCACTTTGTGTCTCTGAAATAATGGTTGGCGTTATGATCTTAAGACGATTTGCAAGGGCTTTAGCGATAATTTTGTAAAAGACATTGCATAAGGAGATAGGGCACAAGTCGTGCATGGACTCCGGATTATGCTTTTTAGGAATGAGGACGAGGGATGTGACATTTAATCCCTCAGGAAATCTATACTTGTTCGATCAATCCAAACAAGTGGAAATAACATCCACTCCCACAATGTTCCAATGATGATGGTAGAATGTCGGATTCATCCCGTCAAGCCCCGGAGATTTGTCCAGGTGCATACTAAAGGCAGCATCCCGAATCTCTTGAACAGTAAAATCAGCCACAAGTAATTAATTCTATGCACTTGTTACTCTATGGTGATAAGAGCAGTCACATGCCCAATATTCTCATCCTGCAAAGAAGTGAAAAAAACATCCTAGAAATAGTGAAGCATAATTCCTTGAATACCTGCCAAGTCCGAAATCCAGTCCCCATTTTCATTTTTCAGTCTGTGGATATAATTGTTCTTCCTCCGCGCCGATGCCGCCTTATGAAAATATTTCGTGTTTGAATCACCTTCAGCAGGGACAATGTCTTAAATACCAACTAAATGGACATCGATCAAAATATGATATGGGAGTCAATTGGAATTCGGATGGAACCCTACCAAATTTTAAAAGCAAAACAAAATAAAAGTTTGAGGCAAATCGATTGTTTTTTAGTTAAACTAGACTATTATTATTGTGAATCTTTTTTATTGAATAATTCTATAGAAACATTTTAAATTGACATTTTTAAGTGATATGGTGCACTTATATTGGATGATAAAAAAGTTAGCGACGAACTATTCAGTTCTTAAAATTGTTTTGTTGATTTCTAAATTTCCAGAGTTTTTAACGTAAAACTAGAAGAGTACTAAATTTTTTTGCTTAGAATGCTATGTTGTCCAACTTCGAGGGAAAAAAACAAAAACAAAAAGTGGCAGTCAATCTAATCGAAATAATGTATTTAGCCTATTGACCCACACTTGGAGAATTTCAAATTCTGAGATTAATTTAGCATCAAATAAACAATATTCAAAATAACTCGTTCCTCAGTCACTAGAGATATGGACAAAAAATCGGAACCTAGCCAATCAAAACAAAATCGATAAAAACGAAAACTTTTGGGCTTTACAAAAGTTAAATTGGAGACTATTATTTTTATGTGCAATATATTTCATTTAGATTTGGATTTTTTCACACATTTACGCATTTGCATCAAATAATTACTTTTAGGAAACGAACAAAAACCGAAATCAAAAGTCTTGATTTCATTTTGGTTCCTTCGATAATTGAACTAAAGAGATAAACGCTCACACATATTAGTCACCACACTTTAAGTTTGCGATGCCACGGGGCAGATCGGCTTGATCCTATTCTCGTGACAATGTGTGATCGTTATTCTCCCCGCGATCCGCTAATTTTCAAGACGGATAGTGTTCCTGTCGGGTGGATCGATCCCGGGATCTTTCTCATGCATTTTTTTCAGAGAATTTAGCATATTTAACAAAATTAATTAATCTTTTTTCTTTTTGTTAAATCGACTGATCTGTGAGGATAGGACCCAATTCGCATCTGCAAGGTTAATTCACAAATCGAAAAACTTTCGCTCCATTCTAATCGAAATAATGTATTTAGTTTATTGACCCACATTTGATGAATTTCAAATTATAGTATTAATTTAGCATTAAATAAATAATATTCCAAATAATTCTTGAACTTAGTTACTAGGGATTGACAAAAAGTCAGAACCGAGTCAATCGAAAAATCGAAAACTTTCGAGTTTTACAAAAAAATTTAAAAAACGAAATTGAAACCGATTGGTTCTTAAAACAAAAATAAAAAAATTAAAGTAAAACTGATAAAACCAAATCATATTTATTGTTCCATTCCTAAAAAGATATTCACGTGGTGAATTCTTGTTAAATATTTTATTATGGTAATCTTTTAAAATTTTAGAAAATCGTTTATTACTTCTCCATGATCTAGGAAGAAATTTTAGTGAATTATACCTTTGAACTTTGATCCTTATTTGATGCATCAAAGAGCAACTCATCATATATATGGCACAACATTAAAAAGGGATATTAAGTGCTAAAGTTAGATTAAAATGAGACTATATTATTTTTACGCGCAATATATATATATTTTCATTTTGCTTTTGATTTTTGAACACATTTACGTATTTGTATCAAATAATTTTTCTTTTTAAGTCGAAACAAAATCGAAAGTTTCGATTTCAAGTTAGTGATGTATCGAGGCGGATCAGCCCAATCAGTATTCCTTGTGAAAATTTAGTCTGATTTATATCTGTCTCGCGATCTGCTAATTTCGGGACAGATCGGATTCGGGTTGGACAGATCGACCCTTAATCTGTCCCGTGCACTTTTTTTAAAAAAAGAATTTAGCATATTAAAATAATGTAATATATTAAAAAAAAAATTCTCTTTATGAAAATTAGGTAACTACCTAGATGTAATGTATTGTAATCGAAAAATACCCGATTTTCAAACTATTCGTAATATTACTGAATTTCTTGTCATAACTTTAGAAAAATACCTGATTTTGAAGAGAGAGAATGTAATATTTGATTGACATGATTAACCAGAAATCCTTTTATGTAGGAAAATTATTATCAATTATTTAGTTAATTAAATTAGGAAATTTAAAATATCCTGGAATTTAGCCACTTTTCCTTTCTTGACAGACGGTCTATATTTGTGTACTAATTAATCCCTACCATTTTAATGTAATATTACATTGTTGCTGCTAATGTTACATGTCGTGTAATGTACTGTAATACATGTTGTCATTACAGTGTATCAAACATCACAAAATGGCGGTGTTTTAATTACATTACAAAGCTTGTAATAGTAGATAAAGGGAAATTAAACTAATTGAAAGACTATTGTGCATGTAATTTTGCCTCATGAATCCATAGAGTTTTGAAATATCACTGGATGTAATATTACAACGAATGTAATACATAGTGCAAGTGATGGGGCTGCTCGTAATATTACATTCCATGCAATTACTTAATATTTGTAAAACATTACATTGTATGTAATTCTGAAGTTGGTAAATGATTTTATCGATTAAATTTCATATAACACCAGTTCAAGGTATGTTAAATTGCATGTGTCTTAATTAAATTATATAGCTCGTAATATCACGTCCGATATAGAAGATAACTTCCCATATTATTAAACCAATTTAATAATTGTAATTTTCATATTATTAATTTATTTTAAATGTAATTACATTCCTAATTTAATCTCCTAAATAAACAGTTACTACATCCCTAAATAATAGGTTACATAATTAATGAGGTCAATCAAATAATACACTCTCTCTCTCATAGAATTATTTTTCTAAATAATGTATTTATCGAAGAAGAATTGAAGGAACTAGTGTAGAGTCTAATTAATCCTTTATGAGAATTAAATCAAGTGGATATAGGGAGATCGGCCCAACATGTATCATCCACAACAATTACCGAATCAAATTTTTTTTTCTCTATTCAAATCGGTTGTTCGTCGAGTTCGAATCAAATCAAGTATTTTTTGTTTGAATTTATTTTTCTCTACGTGCAAATTTATTTTCATTTAGGTGGCGTTCTATTTGTATTTTATTTTGTATTTTCATTTTCGAAAATGTTTTATATTTCCTATTTTTATTTTTGTTTTCAAATTTGCTGAAAACGCATTTGGTTTGTCATTTCTAAAAACTGTTTTTGAAAATGAAAAGATGAAAAACACGTTCTGTTTGAAATTTTGCAGAATACTACTTAAACTATTTTTAATTAATTTTCTTGTAGAATACTACTGACTCAAACTCAAATTTCCTTTCACAATACATTGAAAACATGGTTACATGCAACACACTAATGTGAGTATTAAGAGTCTATATTAACACAGTTTGGTCAGGTTCTGGATTTGAGAAAGCTCTAGTTCTATTAAAATTCAAAAAATACAAGTTCTTTCAAAATCACATGAGTCTATTTATCAAGACATTTTTTGAAATATAACAACAAGAATTCTCATTTAATTTTTTTTTTTGGTAATGTTGATATTAAATTCAATAAAACATTATTTAAGCTTAGTTCCAAGTTAGGATAATTCTCCCAAAAAGAAAAAAAAATCTTTATTTAGGCTTAATTTCAAGTTAGGATTAAAAATAAATAAAAATCCCAAAACGTTTTTCCGCGTTTTGAACATTTTTTGTTGAAATACACACAAAACGCACAAAATGGGCGTTTTGTGTACAATTATTTTTTTATTTCTTTTTCAAAATGAGTTTTTGAAAATGGTAAAGAGAACGTGTTTTTAGTGTTTTCGAAAATAAAAACGATCTCAAAACAATAAAGAGAATAGAGCCTTAGCTTTTGATTTTGCATACATTTATACATTTGCATCAAATAATTTTTTTAGGAGCCAAACAAAAATTGAAATCAAATCGAAACAGAATCGAAAGTTTCGATTTTTCAATATCGAACTAAACCAGTAAATGCTCATGCGTATTAGAGCATCTCCAATTCACTCCATGGATTGAGAGAAAAGACATGACAAGTCAACAAATTGACGAAATAGGTGAAAAATGTTTCTCCAATGCACTCCATCATGGATCACAATTAGAGGTGTCAATCCGGGTGGTTCGGGCCGGGTCGACCCGCCAATAAAAAGCCCGGTATCGGTTCGCTTGAAAAAAAGCCCGCCCGCTACGGGTTACAGGCAGGTTACGGGTCAACCTGCAAATTTTGAACTACAACCCAGACCCGCCCGCTGGCCCATCCGGGTCGAGCCATGCGGGTCGCTGTTTGTTCTTATTTGGCCCGTATGAATAAGAACATAGATTTTTTCATATTTATAGCAAAATTTTTGTCAAATTTCTAAATACAAAATGATTAAAACGATAAATTCATATTTATACCGTAAAATATTTACATAGAATTTAAAATTATAGTTTATGTTATATGAATTTCTTCTAAATTTGCAAATTTAAATAAAATATAAACAAATAACAATTAAATGATAAATGTATTTCTAATTACTATTGTCAAAAAACATTATTTTTTTAGCTATTAGGGAGAAAAAAATAAAATTTTACTTTAAAAGTTGTATTAGAGTTTATAGAAGAAGAGAGATTTTCAATGTTACCATATTTAATAAAAACAGTTTTTTTTTTTACGGACCAGCGGGTTAACCGCGGTCCGCGAATGTTTGACCCGCAAAACTCGCGGTTCACAATTTCTTGACCCGTGAACCGCCCGCACGGGTCATGGGTCGGCCCGCGGTGCCGGGTCAATCCGGGCCGGTTTTCACGGGTCTGGTTGGCCCGTCCGTCTTGACACCTCTAATCACAATGTTAAACTGACATTGCTTGAAAAGAAATATACAATATAGGATGCTTCGTCTAGATGTAGACGCTCCGTGAGACTTGATGTTCAGCATTTTATTTTTGAACTATCACTGTGTTCGGTAAAAGAAATTTTATTAGTCTGCACTCAACTCAAAGAAGGAAAGGCATGGTCTACTATGTTTCAAACAAAAAAAAAAGAATAATTCTAGACTTACTAACAAATAACTACTAACAACTTACTAACATAAATTATACCTATTTTACCCTTTTAGCTAAAAATATAACTAATATCTTATTTCACATATTATCTTATTAAATTTAACACATAATAAATTCTAAAAATTTAACTACTTTAAAATTTTTTATAAATAAAAAATATTATGCCTGTTTATGATCCTCATATACTTCACGAAAAAAGAAAAAAATTAATTAGAAGTTTACATAGAGAATATTTAGAATTGGAAAGATTATGAAGAGACTTAAATACTGATCCTATTGCTATAGAAAAATATAAAGAAATTAAAAGGCTAGTTTTACAACATAATGAATATTTAAGATTAAAAGAACAAAACTTGATAAGACAAGAAGATAATAGATATATGGATGAATTTGAAGAAAGATTTTTAAGAAGAGTAAGACAAAGATTATAATTCGGCAAAATAAAAATTTCACTTTCACGATCCGACCCAGAGTGGTATCAGAGCCAGTAATTATACTTAAAAATATATTTAGAAAAATGTCTAAAAAACTACCAATAATCGAACCTAGAGTATATAATTATAAATCTAAAGATTTACCAAATAATAGTCATTGGCCATTAATAACTGAAACATATGGAAAATTTATACCATTTATACTATTAGGAGAAGGAGGATTTGGAGAACATAAACAATTAAACTGGACAAATTTATTTTTACTAAATAAATTAGGAATAAATATGATTACTGAACAAATAGAAAAATTTATGGAAAATCCTAAAAAAGAAGGTGAAGAAGATTACATAACAGAAGAAGATTATATAGAAAAATTTAAAAATCTTAAAATAGAAGAAATTAATATGAATGAACAACAAAGAGCTTTAATCCCAGCAGGACAAAATCCATCAGAATATATACAACAACCAGGAACTAACCAAGTTAAAAAAGAAAATACAAGTAATACTAATCCACAAAATACACCAGAAATTTATATGAATCAAAGACAAAACACAAATTTCAAAACAAATAATTTTATACCACAACAAAAATATTACACCAAGCCAAGTAAAAATTATCCTATAGAATATACACCATGGAGAAGTATGGAAACACAAATTAGTTCAGAAGGAAGATGGATAGATTTAGGATGTGTGCAAGATGTAGATCATGAATTAGAATTATGGATGAAATCTATGGCTATGATGGCCTATACCAAAGAATTAACAGGAAAGCAATTACAATTAATGTTAGAAAATACATTTATAGGAACCACTGCAAGATGGTGGGGAAATTTAACAGAAACTTATATAGGACAGGTTAGAGGAAATGACCAAGATGAAATAGGAACTATCTTAAGCAGATATGAAGATGCATTAAAAAGAGAATATACATTAGTAATAGACAGAGATACCAAAATTAGTTCAAAACTAAGACATAGATATTTATTAGAAAATCTATCAATATGTGATATGTGTTACTTTAAACAATTTGCATGTGAATTTAGAGAATATTTTGAAAAAGCAGAATATAATCAAGAAACATATGGTATGGAAATTATGAACCAAATATTCTTTAAATTACCAAACCCATGGAATTTAGAATTATTTAAGGACTGGGAAAAATTAGAAATACCATTAAGTAATAATAGTTTAGGAGCAAGAATACAATTTATAGAAATGAGACAACAAGAAAAATGTATGGAAGCAAATAATATGATAAAATTCCATAAAGCAAGTAAAAAATCATTATGCTGTGATAAATTACAATATAAACCAACACAATGGGGATGTCATCTAGAAAGAAAATATAAGAAAAAGAAATATTATAGAAAAGATAAATTTAGAAATAAATTTAATAAATTTAATAAATATAAAAAACCATATAATAAAACATTTAAAAGGTATAGAGTACCATACAAGAGATATTTAAGGCAAAAACAAAACAAAACTAAAACATACCCTAAAAATCCTAGAAAATGTAAATGCTATTCATGTGGAGAAATAAGACATATATCTCCAGAATGTCCTAAGAAAGATAAAAAGAAAAATATGATGTATATCTCATTAATAGAAAAAGAAAATTATAACTTATTACCTATTGAACAAGAAGAAGAATGGGAAGAAATTCCTGAAGATGAAGAAATTTATGAATTAGAAGAACATGAAGTAATAAATACAATAATGAAATTAGAATCTTCAGAAGAAAGTGAATCTAATGAATCTAGTGAAGAAGAATATTTATATATAAATATGATTAGACAAATTAGTGAAGAAGGTACATCTAAAGAATATGAATATCAATTAGAAGAAAATGAAGAACAACTAAATGAAAGATTAATATTTAATCCTAAAATGTATGAGAAGATCTTAAAATCAAAATTAGATGTAGAACCAAAAGAAATATTTAATTTACCATTTTGGCAGAAAAACAAAGAAATAGCATATGTAGCAAGAAACCATAGTCACCCTATAGACATAAGAGATACTACAGGAAATACATTAATACCAATAATAAATGAAGAAATTATAAGACAAGAAATAAACTTATTGAATCCTGAACTAAAAGGAAAAATAAAGAACATATATTTAGGAGCTGTACAAATTATAGCAAAAGCCTATTTTAGAGAAGGAATAGATACACCTATAGAATTCTATATTATGGATGATAGAATTGTAAGTTCAGTACAAGATGCTCTAATAGGAATTGTAACAGGAAACTTAATGTACCAAAAAGTAAAATTTACAATAAGACCAAATTTCAGCATAAGTATGGGAGAACAAAATAAAAATAAAGCCTTAACATTATATTACAGGTTAAGAGGGATAGATATGGAACCAGGAAGTAAAACTATAAGTTTAACTATTAGAACAATATATGCTTTTACTAGTAAACATGAAGTAAAAATTAAGAATGCTACAAGAACACATATAATAGAACCCATATTTCAAAATTTATTGGAATACAAACCAGCTAAAGAAAATCCAAGAATGACAATACCAGAAGATATAGAAATAGATTTCAATCAAGCTAGAAGATTAGTAAATATGGATAAACCACAAATAGAATTTGGAAGAAGATCAATTAGCCTAAGAAAAAATACTAGTACAAGATCATTACCTGAAATAGAAAATAGAAATGATTCAGAAAAACAAATAATGACAAAAATACATAGAAAGATACCAAGAATGAATCTATCTAAAAGAAATGAGACAAAGCAATTTGAAGTTATGATAGAAATTAGAATAAATGGAGAATGGAAAGAGCAGAAAGTATTAATAGATACTGGAGCAACTGTATCTCATATAAAAGAAAACATAATAGGAGACTTAGAACTTAAAGTAACGAATAATTCAATTCAAATACAAGATTATTTTGGAAATATTCATCCCATGGATACTTATGTAGAATTACCAATAAGAATAAATAAAAGAAATGAAATAATCATAAACTTGTACGTAGAACATACAGGAAAGGTAAATACGGAATTATTATTAGGAACAGACTTCTTAGAGCAAGTAAAACCATATTACATAAAAGATGATAGAATGCTATTAACAATACAAAATGAAAATCTAGTTATACCAAGGTTATTATGAATAAAATACAAGGAGGAAGAGAACATATTTATATACTAACCAAAATAAATTACAATGGATATCTTAGCAGAAATTATCATGCATTGTTTGATACAGGAGCATCATCCTGTTTATTTAAAGAAAATGTATTACCCCCAGAAATGTGGAATAATAAAAAAGATAATGAAGAAAGAGTAATACTTGCAGGATTTGATGGAAGCACAAATCTAATAACTAAAGTAGCAAGGAATGTTAAAATACAAATAGGAAAATATGAATTACAAATATCTTATGTATATCAATTTGATGATATGCCAGGGATATATTATTAGGAAATAACTTCATAAAACAATATTATCCAATAACTATTGATGAAAAAGTTATACTTTTATCTACCCCTTGCCACCATATAGCAATTGCAATAAGAATTAATGATCCTTACTGTAGAGAAAAAATGCCTCATATAGCAGCTCAGCGTGGTGAGGATAGACAAAAATTAACACAAACAACACAATTTATGACTAATAAAAATAGAATAAATCTAGTAGAAGAACATTTTGATCAAATTGTAATAAAAAATATTACAGAAAAATTATTAAAATTATCAGGAGATAATCCTTTGGAAAAATGGCACATAAATAAGCCTATGGCGGAAATTATACTTGAAGATGATACTAAGATTATTAGTGTAAAACCAATCAAACATACACCAAAAGAATTACCTGAATTTGAAATGCACATAAAAGAAATGCTAGAAAAGAAATTTATTAGAGAATCTAACAGTAAACATAGTAGTCCAGCCTTCATTGTAATAAAACATTCAGAACAAAAAAGAGGAAAATCTAGAATGGTAATTAATTATAAAAGGTTAAACACTTATACAAAAGAATTAAAATATCCAATACCAAATCAACAGGTATTATTTAATCAAATTAGAGGAAAGAAATATTTCTCTAAATTTGATCTCAAATCAGGATTTTATCATATTATGTTAACTGAAGAATCTAGACATTTAACAGCTTTTACGGTACCACAAGGATTTTATGAATGGAATGTATTACCTTTTGGATTTAAAAATAGTCCAGGAGAATTCCAAAGGTACATGGATAAAATATTTAAAGATTATTATCATTTTATTACAGTATATATTGATGATGTTCTTATTTACTCTGAAACTAGACAAGACCACTTAAAACATCTAAATATTTTTATAGATATTGTAAGGAATAATGGAATTATATTATCAGCTACAAAAATGGAGATAGCTAAAGAAAAGGTAGAATTTTTGGGATCTATAATAAGCCAAGAAGGAATAAAACTCCAAAAACATATTGGTACAAAAATACAAGAATTTGACAATCATATAAAAGATAAAACACAATTACAAAGCTTTTTAGGACTAGTAAATCAGACTAGGAAATATGTACCTAACTTAGCAAAACATTTAATCCCATTACAAAAAAGATTAAAAGGAAAAACTAGATGGACACCATGGTCTAAAGATGAAGAAGAAGAAGTACAAAAAATTAAAGACCTTTGTAAAGATTTACCAGAATTAGAATTACCCAAAAAAGAATGTGATTGGATTATAGAAACCGATGCATGTGAAACAGCATGGGGAGCAGTACTTAAATATATTTATCCAAATGAGGATGAGGAAAGGATTGCACAGTATACTAGTGGCAGTTTTACTCAAACTCAAACTAATTATCATATAAATGAAAAAGAATTATTAGCTGTAAAGTTTGCTATTAAAAAATTTGAATTATTTATTATTACTACAAAATTCAAAATTAGAACAGATAATACACAAGTTAAATATTGGTTAACTAAAGAAATTGATCCAACTATTGCAAATAAAAGGTTAATTAGATGGCAAGTAGAACTTAGTCATTATGATTTTGAAATTATTCATATTAAGGGTACTGACAATGTTATTGCAGATTATTTATCAAGACATGGAAGACATACTTAAGAAAGTAGAAGAAATTAACTTGGCCATGGGTCAAATGAATATCAACTATTCAAATCTATTCAATCATGTGAATACTTGCATGGCGCAGATTGTACAAATTAACAGTGAACTAGCCTTTTACAAGTCAAGGGTTAATTCTCTTGAGGAAATGTACAAAGGAGGATCACAATCCTCTCCAGTGAAGAATTTATCTGTAGGACTTCCTATTGAGGAAGAAGTATCTAATGTATCAATTATTGGAAGTTCATCTTCCAAAGCCATTGGCAAAACTATTGAACCATCTAAAGAAACTTTTTTAGAAGCTGCGAAGAAACCAGCAGTAGTAACAAAGGAACTATCAGAAAGGGAGAAAGTTATGAAGAAACTAGAGACATTCTTGAAGTATGTGGAGTATCTAAACAAGAGGACAAAAGAAGGAGAATGGCTAAGGACAATTAGCCATCAAAAAATCAATAAAGCAATTATTTTTCCAGGAGCAGAGCCAAGAACAGTCAGGGGACTGTTTGACCAAGGACTTATTCAGTGCATCTACCCTAGAAAGGATATGAAGGAAATATCATTATTACCTAATTCTATCAAGGCAGCAGTGAAAACATATTTTGGAATTACCAAAGCTGAAAAGATCTATGTCAGGATTTACTCAGCCATTCCAGAATTTATTGATGAAGAATTTCTAAGGGCAGAACATATTGTAAAACTCGGAGTAACTAGCAAAGCTATTCTTTCAGAACCAGAAATAAAACCATTTAACAAAGAGGAACAGATAAAAGCTATTCCAGAAAAAAGGGCATTGGGATTTAGAGTAATGTACACTGAATTAAGGGATACCCTTACACAAACTAATGTTTGGGTATATGAATCTAATGATGACAAATTATTGATCTACAGCATTGCAAGAATTAATCAAGTTAATTGTCAATTATGGAAATTAAGAGAATATGCTGAGAATATACTTGCCAACAATTTGGATCTTAGCAAAGAAGCCTATGAATATCTACATCACTTAATGGAGGTAGAAACGGGTCACAAATGTAATAATTGTGGGGACCTACTCAACTATAATGAAGATGAAGCATACCTTGTCTGAACACGAATTATTCAAGGCATGGGGGTTCAGACCCATGTGAAACTTTAGAAAAGCAGCAAAAATTATTGTAACTTTAGCTTTACTTTATCTACTTTAAATCTTAGCCAAGTATGTAAAAGATAGGGAATATTATCTTGTTTCCCAACTTTGCTTTTTCCAACTATAAAAGGAGGAGTCTCTCCTCATTGTAAATATCCGAAAATCATATGAGTTTTCAGCAATAAAAATCTATATTCTTTCTTTTCATTCCTAGTTCAAAATTTTCTTTCATCAAACCAATTCAGAAACAGTTAGCAGAAGGTATGAGTAACTAAACTTCACATAGATATATATGAAGCTATAAATAGTTAGTAATACTCTATTTATTTATGAGTCCATAAGTTTATTCTTTATAAAACTTTTGTTGAAAGAGTACATCCAGAGGTAGGAAACGAAACTGGATTGTGCTGAACCTCTTTGAAGTGTTTGTTTAAGTGTTAAACAGAAAATGTTGGAGTAAGTCTTTCGAGCATCCTTCAATGCATAAGTCTTTCGAGCAGCAAAGATCTTCTATGAAGATGTGTTTAATACTTAGATAAATAACTGAAGAGTATTTGGTCAAAAATCTTTTAAAATCAGATTTACAAAGAAGCGTGATGGACCCATAGATAGAAAGAAGTATTATTGATTATTTATAGTGGATTATATATCGTCTTTTTTATTGATATTATACAATTACTGTTATTAAAGTCTTAAATTTATCATTTTGCTTATGATATCTCTTGCATGTTTTTATATATGTTGAAAATTTGTTTTTATTATTCTTAGAATTAACTATTGGAAAAGGATTTGAATTAATAGCTTAAATTTAAATAGTTTTATAATTTATGAATTCAGAACATTTAATAGAACTAAATCCTTCAGAAGTAAACGACTTTAAGTATTTAAGAGAAGAAACAATTAAACAATTAGAAGTTGTAAGAGAAGATTTTATGATTTATTAGACTACGCAATAAAAGAATCCACATTCACAGATTTTTCACAATTTACTAGAATTATAGTAAATAGAGGAAGAATAATTAGTGATCTAGAGAAAAAAATTGAAGAATTAAATATAATTATTGAAGAAAAGAGTTTAACATATAATAGTATATATTATGCATTTTATGTAAACAATAAATTTAGAGATATAGACATAACATCAGAAAGTTAAAAGAATTATAACTAGAAGGATAACATAATAATTAAACATTCAAAATTTTTGTCTTTTAATCGTTAGTACAACTGTTAGTACAGTTTTGTTAGTAAGTGTAGCAAGGTCCAAAAAAAAATGTGTAGTTGGCACATCTTCTCTCTCACCAAGAAAAAAGAAATATTAAAATAATCGGAGCATTCATTTCAACTTCACCTAGCACTAAAATTCAATCGCTGTCAATCAGTGTATCAGATGTTGCAGGGAGTTATTGTCTCTACTTGGGTTCCATGAGCTTGGTTTATGTCTGGTGATTTACAGTCCGAATAAAGGTATAATAAAATCTTTATCTTTATCTTTATCTTTATCTTTATATATATAAAAGAAGAAGTGAGGAGAGAGAGTCATTTTAGAGGGAAATTTGCATTTATTGACTCTCTCTCTCTCTCCTCAATTCTAATTTTATATATAAAAAAACAAATAAATAATGAAAAGATAAATATTTTTGTTGGAAAAATTATTATTTATTACATATTTAGTAAGAGTTGTAATAAATGTACTATGTGTAAATATGTTACATTGAAAATGAAAAAATTAGATTAATATATTTGAACATATATAATGTGATATCTATGTAAATGTGATATGTAGGAAATGAAAAAATTGGATTAATATATTTTAACATAAATAAATGTGATATCTATGTAAATATGTTACGTAGGAAATAAAAAAATTGTATTAATATATTTGAATATAAATGAATGTCATATCTATGTAAATGTGTTAAATTGAAAATGAATATTTTGGATTAATATATTTGAAAATAAATAAATACATTCTATATAAATTTGTTAAATTAGAAATGAAAAATTTTGAATCAATATATTTTGAAAACAAATAAATAAAATTATCCAAGTTTTACTTCCTAATATGTCAATAAATGAGTAGATTCTTCAATAAGCATATTACAAAAATAATTAATTATTTGCTATCAACTTTTTACCACCAATGATAAATTGGTAAAAAGTTTAATCATTTCATCATTTTTGAAATAAAAGTTAATCATTTCATCATTAGAGAAAAACGTAAATAAAAGTTAAAAGAAATTTTATATAAAAAATTTAATCAAGTGCCAAACTATGAGTAACGCGGTACATTTAGTGTACATGTAGAATTTTTTATTTTGATTTTTTTTTTTAAAAAAGTTTCAAATTCAATAACATGTGTTATGTAGAAAATGAAAAAATTAGATTAATATATTTGAACATAAATAAATGTCATTTCATATCTATGTAAATGTGTCATATTGAAAATAAAAATTTTGGATTAATATATTTTAAAATAAATAAACATATACTATATAAATTTGTTAAGTTAGAAATGAAAAAAATTAAATTAATATATTTTGAAAATAAATAAATAGAATTATTGAAATCTTACTTCCTAATATGTCAATAAATGAGTAGGCTCTTCAATACACATGTTACAAAATAATTAATTATTTTCTATCAATTTTTTAACGAAACATATTTTCTCTCTCCAATTTTTAGCCACTACTACTTTTTTACCCCAAAATTATAAATAAACAAGTTTATAAACCAAACATTATTATCAAACAGAGGCTTAATCATTTCATCATGTTGAAAAAATTGTCATGTTTAAAAAATAAGGAAATATTAATTAATATATTGGATTTTAAATAAAATATGTGTAAGCAACACATTAAAAAATATAGTTACTAAAAAATTATAACGTATTAAAAGGGAAATACGTGATGATGTAGACAAATTTTCAGAGAAAAACGTAAAAAAAAAAGTAAAAAAAAAATATATATATATATATATATAAAATTTAAACGAGTGTCAAATTTTAGTAACGCAGTATACTTAGTGTACGTGTAGCATTTTTCATTTTGAATAGTTTTATCTTTTTCTAAAGTTTCAAGTTCAACAATATTTTGTATTGAAAATTTATTTAAATTATATTTTTTTATTTAATATGATTGAATCAAAATATTTTTAAAATTATGATTTAAAAATTATATATTCCGTGCATCGCACGGGTAAATAACTAGTAATGTTAATTCTGAAAGTTCATAACAAAGTAGAGTTCAAAACTTGGGAAGTCAAAAAAAAAGGAATAAACTTTATTTTTTAACCTAAAAAGTTTGAATATTAAATAAACATTGTTTTTAAGATTAGAAAATGTAATTGATTTTTTTAGAGAATTTAGCATATTAAAAAATGTAATTAATTTTTTCTCTTTTTATTAAATCGGGGGGATTTGGGAGGATCGACCCGATCTGTATCTGCGACATTGATTCGCAAATCAATTTTTTTTGCTCTATTCAAATCGGGTAAACTTCCAATTGGAATTAAATCGAGTATTTTTGTCACACAATTGCTTAGAATTTACAACTTCCGAGCAGAGTTTTAACGTGGAACGCCATGAATAATGGCACGTCGTTCATGCGTTTCCGTGGGTAAACCACCGTATCATGACAGTTATTAACTGTCACCCGTGGCCTCCAGGACACATTTTCAAGTGGCAAAGGGGATGGGTGGTAAGTGCTCAGCGCAGCTGTGTGCTTGGTTCGATTCCCCGCAATGTGGAATTGGCCTTGTGGCAAGCGGGGGTTATTGAGATTTGCTCATACTTACTATAAGCCCATCCACCCGGCTCCTTGGAGGCATAACCTGGATTTACCTTCCCGAACCAAGGACCTTGGACGTGGTCGGTTCGGACCCTCAGGGTGTGGGCTACACTTTTTTTTTTTTTTATTAACTGTCACCCGTGTGTTGATTTCCGGGTCAAATCACAAGACGTCACTTCAAAAACTTCTTGTGTTTCTGTAATCCGAACTGTGACTGTATCTTATCGAAACACCACACTCACTCCGCTGTTTCCTCCACTGAACTGACGTCGTATTGTGGACCCTAAAATTTGGGGGACTGAGTAGGAACTTTCTGAACTAGTTCCTTCATTTGTCTTTTTCTAATATTAATTAATATATTTTTATGTTATAATATCTACCTTCATCATCAGTCAAAAGAGTCAAAAATTTCCACGTCACTCTCAATTACACGTGTTGAATTCTTATCCGGTTATAACACTTTACCTGGCACTCAAAACTCAAAAGAACAGCTGGGCAGCTATCAGAGTTCCACGATACTTAAGGTTAAAAGGTATAAACCGTGGGCAGCTCCCCCAGCTGGGTTTTTTCCGCGTGATAAAATCGCGTCCAGAACGTAATAGCTTATCACCCCATACACATAAATACACGAATTCAGACAAATATAATCTAAGGAATTATAAGTTATAAACAGCTTTTCAAGAATAATGGATATTTTCAACAAGTTCTACTCGGGCCCAGTTTTTTCTGTGCAAGATTTCTCGACTGGAGCGCCAGAGTCTTCATCTTTATCTGATAATGGGATTAGCTTTAGCAGGGCCACTTTCTCTGATGAGGATGTTTTGTTAGCTTCAAACTACCCGAAGAAGCGAGCCGGGAGAAAGAAGTTCCGTGAGACTAGGCACCCGGTTTATCGGGGAGTCAGGCGGAGGAACTCTGGTAAGTGGGTTTGTGAAGTAAGAGAACCCAACAAGAAGTCAAGAATTTGGCTGGGAACTTTCGCGACAGCGGACATGGCTGCGAGAGCTCACGATGTGGCGGCAATAGCGCTTCGCGGGCGGTCAGCATGTTTAAACTTTGCTGATTCAGCTTGGAAGCTACCGGTTCCGGCCTCCACTGATGCTAAGGACATTCAGAAAGCAGCAGCAGAAGCCGCCAATGCCTTTGGGCAACCGAATTCTGTGTCGGATGCGAGGAAAGAAGAACCCACTATGTCGCCGGAATATGTGTTCTTTAACGATGAAGAGGCTGGAATGCCGGGATTGATTGACGATTTGGCTGAAGGGTTGATGCTACCTCCACCTCACTGCATGGACACTGATTTTGTGGATGCATATGCTGACATGTCTTTATGGAGTTATTCAATTTAATTTTAAAAATTACTTGAATCGTGTATTGAGTTACTTTAGGTAAAAAGACAATTTGTTTATACAAAAAGAATGTGATAGTTTCGAGATAAATATATTGTTCAATAGTGATTTGAGGAAAACGTATAGGATTGAAAATGATTTAGAAAAATGTGTTATTTATACAAATTATTAGTATATAAACAATTTATGTCTTAATTAGTTTAGGATCTAAGAGCGCATATTTTTTTGATTCACTGTTCCAAAAGGGGAGGCATGTGTCCCCCTCCTTATGGGGGTGTTAGGTGAGGCCATCCACTATTCGATTGTTTGAGATAAGGTGTAATGTGCTCATACAATGAACTGAGGCTTTATTTATTAAAAATTTTGTTTTTAAAAATATATTTTTATGTTTTTTTAGGTAAAATATATGATTGAAAAATGGATAGAAAAAATGTGTGTGATTAAAAAGTGATTTGAAGAATTGTATTATAAAAAGCATGTTTGCCAAACAATGACTTAAAACTATCACACCACCATTTATGAATTTTTTTACATGAAAACGTAATTTTAAAAGTTGGTATGATATTAAAGTGAAATGTAGTAAGAGAATCTTTAACGTTCACGATCGGTCAAGCCTGTGAACCGTGTAAAATTAAAAGAGAGAGAATGATTGAGGAGAGAGAAGAGAAAGGTCTATGAAGAAAGAGAAATTTGATGAGGGAGAGGGGCACACCAAATTAAAAATAAAACAAAATGGAAAGTCTTCAACAAGGTCCGACTGCGAATCTTCTGCCGGACCTTCTTACGCAGCATGAGATATTTTAATATTTTTTTGGTTGCCAATTGGACAAAAAACTTGGACAGACCGTGAACATTAAAGATGCCCTAATAATAAAAGATCACATTCACAACTTTCAAGTGAAGCTTTGAAAGAGAGTTCAACATAAGTAGGGGTGTAAGAGGTTTAATTTTATCGATTTTTGACAAATTTTGAAATCAAATCATTTAAATCGGTTTGAGAAAAAATCAAATATCAAACTCAAACCTAACGGTTTGATCTGGTTTTAAACCTCCTATTTCATCACATTTTTTTCGCGTCTCTACTTTTATGTCACTAGTTTATTGATTTTGATATATTCGTATATTTTATTGACAATAAATCTACTATAAATTAAAATACTAACTAAATCAAAACAAAATCACATTAAAATAACATATAGTTATTTTGTCGATCTTTTTAAGCTAAGATGTTGCAAATAAAAGTTACCACAACATTACAATACAAATCTATAAGGCCAAAAAAAATAACATGTTGCCTAGCTAATAAGACCTCCATGATCATTATATATAAAAAAAAGAGGTTTATTGATTAAATAGAAAGTACATAATCAATATAACAATTACATAAGATTATCGTTATCCGTTGTTACGAACTCAAATCATTCATCGAATATTTAGATAGAGATTATTGGATTTATTTAAATTTTGAAGTAACGTAATTGTTTAGTTGTGTAATAAATGTAATAGAAATTAACAAAATACCCATATAACTATTGAATTTGACATATTGGCCGAATTTTCGAAAATTTTCCTTTTTTTATTTTTTATTTTTATATATTTTTTCGTCGGTCCGGTTTGGTTTCAAACCGCAATTAAAAATTTTAAATTTAAACCAAACCATTCTTGAACGGTTTTATTTGGTTCAAAACCATTTCGTTGACGGATCCAAGTGAAACCAATTCGACAGTTTCTAAAATACGATTTTGATTCGATTTTTCAATTTGACAATTTTTGGTTACAGTCATAAACCTATGTAGACAAATTGAAATTACAAAATGAGCTTGGACTAACGTAGATAAGTTATTCAACTTCTCAAGTTTGACAGATATGAACTTTGAATTATTGCAACAAAAAGAGAAGTTGACTTTGATGTCATTTTGTGAACCAGATGTTCAAATTGTGCTCCAGTTGACTTTTTGTTAAGAAGTCGTAATCTAGAAGTCAGGAGAGCTAAAATTATTCTCAGTTGGGAAAAAAAGAATTTTTTCATCTTGGTGTGATATTGACTCTTGATGACGGGAGAAATCTAGCTCGTGCAATTGACACCCAAATCACAAGGGTAAAACTTATACATATTCCAATAGTTCGTGATTTCACCAATGTGTTTCCAAAAGATGTTCTAGGATTACCATGTATCATCAAGTCAATTTAGTATTGAGAATTGCTATCACATTTTGACATGATCATTACGAATTTCTGGTGATGTCAATTGGATTAATTAGTGTCTATGCCTTAGTCATATTTATGAATTTGATAAACATAGTGTTGCATAATTATTTGGACAAATTGACTCACGTACCACGTGACGGGTGGATAAATGATATGTTCCCACGTTAGGCATCATATCCTTTTTTGATTTTCCTCCGGGCTAATTGATTTTTACCTTCAAAAAAATATAGAATTTCTCAAAAATTGCTCTTCGCAAACTTGGACTGTGTTTTCATGCATCGATTCTTTTGAACAATTGAGGAAGAATGAACTAAAATTCACAGTGAAATACAAACCGTGGGCAGTATCTCTCCAGCTGGGGAGGAAAGGAACCCGGCTTGAAGTGTTTATTGTCTAGTGTTGGGAGAAACTCATTATTCTTATTCTAACAAAAACCTTGAGTCACCAGCCCAAAGCCTTGTTACTTTATTTGAGTTTAGGTTTAAGTTTGACGAGAATAATATGTCGTAATTGTAGTCACCTCACCTAGTTGGAATCTTGTACCTAATATGAATATAAACAGGAAAACGATATCTCATATTTCAACAGGAACTTTGAATATTTAATGTCAAAATCCATCACCAATAACGAAAGTGGAAACAAGCAAGTGTCCAATCTAAACCTACTGAGACTAGAAACAAAGAAACCCGCATCGACAAGCATTTCACGGAAATGCATCAGATCAGAGCGAGAAAAAAGTAGACAAATACAAGATAAACGGAACCAACAAATAATTCGATACAATCACATCCTCCAGCTAGAGACTGACGTTACTTCATCTTCTTGATCAGTACTGATGTTCTAAATTCACTATCATCCCGGGCAAAACTCCACCATAGATAAGTGAGAGGTATCGTGGTTGCTAGGGAAAGAGCATGAGCATCAACAAGCCCCCAGCATGGAGGGAAGTCATAAATATCTAAGAGCATGGAGGCAGCTCCTCCGAAAACCACGACCCACAGTTTCAAACGGGATGGATGCCGAGTAACACCAGCCCATACTGCCCACAGGATAAGCTGCAATGCACCCATTACTGTACATACTATCATGTTCAACCCTGAAATATGTCATTATATAATGTCAGTGTCAGGTTCTTCTCTTCATTATTCAACTTGGATTCCAAGACTAAGAAGCAAAAATTCCTTCGCCCTTCTCAATGTTACATATATGTGATGTGCGTGTACCCACAACACATAAAAATAAAAGAAGATATTAGAACACAAAAAGAACCAGTTCTTAGTTCCTGCAATGAGAAAATCCTCACTCTTCTCGTTCTAAATCCTCAATAATATCGCATGGGAACCTCATTGACGACATTTTAATGTTGGCATAGCTCAACGTAAAGGATCAGTACTTTCTTCACATTTATCCGAGTATTTCTCCTTAGTCCTTACAGTTGATTCTATAATTTATACCATTTTGTTCCAATATTTGTTCGGCTCTTAAAATCTCTGTCTGAAAAAGAAAATGCCTCAAAAGATTTCACTCTCCAATGAAAAATTATTCTTATAGGTGCTTTTTCCCAAGACAAAACTGGGACACTGATAGAACTCAGTCATAATGGCATACAAAGGATGGAGTACCATAATTTTCTCGATCAACAAACAGAATATATGCTAGACACTAGTCAATGCTAAAGGGGTATAGCAAATAACCAATATCTTGGTCCCCCCCCCCCCCCCCCCCCCCTGCTGGTTTGCTCTTATCTTCAATGATCATGAAAAGTATTGTTTTATTGAAAAAGACTGGTCATTTTCCAAGCACAACGTTCTACTGCTAGTTTTCAGTAGTGATGCATGAATGGGTATTTAGAAGACACTGCATCGAGAGCGGGCTTACCATAGTTGAATTGATAAAAGTTCAAATACAAGATATGGGTTGTCGTGAACGCAATTATGGGAGCCGCAATCATTACCCTTGCAGCCTCCAACCTCACATTGAAAGCTCTAATTGTCGCTAAAATGAGGGAATATCCAAGCAATGCCACGGCAGATGAGTAGTCTAGCTTCTCCGTCAATTCTACGTCTCTGCACATGATTCCAGGATATCAAGAAAAACAGCACATAAACAAGGTCACCCGTGCATATCAAGAGGCTACATTACTAATCTATGATCTCCTATATGCATCAAGATACCAGTATTCAGACACTTAGCCCCCGTTTGGTCTAGGAGATTTTGAACAATTTTTGCTCCAAACTCATTTTCGATCACATATTTTTATGGAATTCACCACTTCCACATTTCAACCTCTTTTCAATCACTCATTCTCCCAAAAATTCAAATTTTTTTTCAAAACTTAATACACCAAACGGGCTCTTAGAAACTTGAATAAATTCAAGTATCATCTAATATTTTTTATTTACTACATGCCAAGCAAGCATAGTCATATGCATGAAGAATCGCTAAAGATGTAATGAAAAATCAAATATTCCAAATGAAATTCACTGAATTTTTCTCAAAACAACATATCAGCTAATCAACAACATTTTATTGACATGTCATCATGTGTAATGATCAAATCGTGTATGAGGAGAAAAAACCGCAACTTATGATGCCCTTAATATATTGTAAATGAGGAGAGGAAGGAAAAGAAAGAAGAATTTGTTCTCACCGACTGTGGAAGACAGCACTCCAGAACCAGGTATTCATTGCGAAGATTGCATATAAATGCCACATGCCAGTGTATTCATAGAATGTGGTCTTATTTGGCCTAAAAGGCAGCTTGTAATTTACAAGGATGAAAAAGGATACCCATCCATGGAATTGTACAGCGAGATTAAGGGCAGAGAGAGCCACAGAAACTGGTTCCTGATGAATCAAACATAGGCCTATTAATAAAATATAAAGCAAATGAAAATTAATTAACCTTTCATAATGTGGGGCAACCAGGCTTACCTGGATTCCATAGATACGTCGGAATGGCCACCTACCATGATACTTGGTAGGCTTGTAGCCAAATTCCCGCCTTTCTTCTTCCCTAGAAAGCATACATTCATATCGACAGTCACTGCAGCAGTCCCATTGTTTCCACCGCATATAAAGTGGCTCTTGCAGATACCATGGGCCATCAATGGGGTTACCATCAGAGGAAAATTTGCAGTGTTGAAAGCATTTGTTCCCCACACATCCAGTCTTCTCACATTGCTCAACACAAGTCCTAGCAGTGCCAGTATTGAAATCAAAACGCATGGGTTCAATGAGCCACATCAAAATTAAACTCCTACCAGAAGCCAACTAACATAAGCAAAGACATGCAGCTCAAAGTCAGACATTAATTATTTCAGCATTTAGCCAATCCCAGCATGTGAAAGAGTGAGAACAAGGTAACATAAATTGTGGGTGAAGTCAATCTCCTAAACAAACTCATAGAATGACCACCACCTCACCTAAATTCTCCAATTATAAGGAGGAATGAAAAACTAAATTTGTAGTATAAACTATAATTTCTCACACACGAGCACATGCAGCTGAAAGTTTGTCAAAAGAGTTAGTTTACTGTAGAATCTCCTGGAGTTTCAATTCTATTAGCGCAAGTAACAATGATAAAGATCTCTCAACCAAAATTCTTAAATGTTTCAGTCTCTGATCATATTAACTCTCTCTTCTCAGAGAAAATATCAAAATTCCATACATAAAATATATAGGAAAAGCAATCCCAAACAAATTTGATATGGTTTTGACAAACTGAATGCCTGCAACCACAAGGTGTTTGAATTAAGAAATTACATGCTTGAATTTAATTCTTAAAGCTTACTCCAAAGCACTCTTATTAGTACACAACACTCAAAATAAAAGCTTTTGACCCCCGTATTTCCCTTGTATTGCACTCTCACCTCCCATTTTAGATGCTGCTTATTTATAGGAGATACAAATGAATATTGAGCAGCATAAAGAAGAAGTCCAAGAGTTGGAGGCCAACCGTAGGTGCCACGATCGAATCCCACATTGGAAAGTTCATCCACTAGAAAATTTACCCAGGCCTCCTTTCAGAACAGGATTAAAGCAGCCAATGCTCATGTTTATTTAAGTTGGGATTACAAGTCGACTCTAGAAAGGCATTTCAATCACATCATTCTATAACTTTTGCAGGCCACGACGATTGTAGCTGGATTATACTAGAACAAGCTTCTCTCCTATACCAAGATTGTGCTACAATTATGATTTTAGAGGAAGCAACGTACAACTAAATCATTGCCCTTAATTCAAACTGGTTTCTAATCCATAGCATCTTTAGAACACATGCGAAACTATCCAAAGTACACAACTCCAAATGGTAAGACCCATGCTCTTGGAATGAAACGTAATTACTTGGGACAAATTAAAATACTCTCTTGTGAAGCAAACATGTGAAACACAAATGAATCTAATTTCTAATCGTACTTGTACTGTCCGAGACTGTATATCTGCACAAAACCTAAGTGCCGCCACCATGTGATCATCATACCTCATTTTATAATAAGGAAAGCACTACTTCTACACAGCCTAGTTCATGGAAATATTTACAGACCTAATGAATGATTTCAATCATCATTCTATAGATGTAAAAACAGAAAGCCTGCAGTTATCCTTGCCCCTTTCTCTCACCTTTGGAACTGGCTTGCCTGCCTCGTGTCGAAGGCTTTATCATTTAGATTCATAGATAGAGCAATCACGGAAAAGTATTTTCTTATTCTAATTTACCTTCCTTCTTCCTCATTAAAAAAGAGATATCCCTCCATGTGCTTTAAGTTTAGTGCGTTTCCTTTGTAAATCAAGGTTGTTGCTAGACTCTTTCAAGAATTTCAAAAATGAGATGAGAAGTAAAACAGCCTTGTCTTATTCTAATCTTGAAATGAACTTTATTTACTAGATCAGAAAGCTATTGAACATGTTCAAGCAATCTGTCATTTTTTTCTCAGTTGGGGCTGCTGCTCTGTAAGTTGTACAAAGCTTTTTGCAAGACATAACTTCTCCAGCTTGCTCATATTGTCACTGTCGAATTCCTTGGAATTGTCATCCAATCAATATTATTAATTTTGTCAGCAACAAAAACCCAAATCATGCTCATAGGGTTCAGTTATCGTCCTCGTGAATCTTCTTCCTACATGATTTTCAGCCTTCCATACTTGATCCTCCTCCTTAAGTACATTTGCATAAGATTGTTGGGAAATTCTATCTTTCACGCTTTTGGGCGTAAGTAGAACGCTATTTACAATAGAATAGCGATTGCAAAGTATATTGGTCAACAATAGATAGTAGACTAAAAAATAAATGAATTCTGAGGGCATAACCATGCCATGGTGTAGATTTTGTAATAAAACAATATCACGTGTATTGTGCACGAAAAAATAAATTGGGACCATTCGCAGATGAGGCAACAGAATGGAATACATTGTTCTAATGCTCTCCTAAATCAAATCCCCTATAATCGGACCATTCCCTTTAGGTTCTCGAGCTTGAGGAAAAGTTTAATTGAGCTGAATTTATTGTAATTCTATGACCTTCCTAAACAAATAATTGAAAGCTAAATAATTTCTTCTAAGAAGCAACCATAAAACTTGTGGTATCAATTGCAAAGAACAGCCACATCAAATTTAAAAGATGGAACTTTACTTCCTAAAATCCAAAATTACAATGAACACGAAAAAAGTTCCCATGTTATTGTCTTAGCCAGACGGACTTTCCTATATGATTACAACTTAAACAACAATTGATTAATTGTAATCCAATCAAAAATGTTTTCAATCACAAATAATTTCAAAAAGAAGAAGATCCAATAACAATTTTCCTTGCGGAATTAATATAAGATCGAATTATAACTACTCTAACCTCAGTAGTCAAATTAACAAAGCATTAACTTTTTAAAAATAGTGGGTTACTAAAATCCAATTTTTCAGTTTAATTCTCCAACTTACTTGTAAATCGGATCATCGTCACCTGGGCTCGCGTTGAGGACTCCGAAAAAACAGAAAAATGCCATCAAGCAAAGACCGAAGCGACATTGTGCCATCAGATTCACGAACAAGAAAGGAGCAAAAGTCAAAAGGGAGAAAAGGTTCTAAAAGATCTACTTTGTTTTTCTACGAAGCGCAGGGAATCTCTGTGATTGATCAATTTCCAATTAAATTGATAAATCTCACTCCAGACTTCATAAACGTGAGGATGAATGATGACTTTTAGTGGGTTTTTTTGGGTGTGAACTGTAACGTGAGGTGCGTCAATGGCGAACGTGAACGCAACAGAGAGAAGAAATAGAAAGAAAAATTACTGCGATGAGGCGTGGACAGGTAAGGTTATTTGAGGTATGGTTGAGGACAGAACCCTCTCCGGTGGATTCGACTCCAGTTTTCTCCGGTGTAAATGAACTAATGATTGTAAGACCTTGTTTGGCTTAAACGTTATGGATTACATATAAGTAATTTGTTTTAAATCTCTACTTTTTATTGTTCAAAATTAAAAATAAAAATGTTCATGTAAAATTATATTATCAAAATACCGAGGGTGTATTTGATTGAGGATGGGAAAATGAGGTGAAATTTCAATTTCATAAAATATCAATTACCCATACCTCTTAAGGAAATTCAATTCCTTGAATTCAAGGAAAATTTGGTCAAATAGTGAGTGAGTGAAATTCAAATTCAGTAGAAAATAAAAGTGTTTGATTGAAACGTAGAATGCATTTTTCATGGGACTTACTACTTTACACATTATTCAACAACTTTTTAATCATATATTAAAAAAATTCTAGAATTTTTCCTATATCTAATCTAAGCATGTTTGGTAAAATTATTTTTTTCACATCAACTTTTCAAACTCAATCTCAACCATTCATTTTTAGTCAAGATCACAGTTTTTTTGTTTTAAAACATTTTTAAACTGCCATTAATCGAAAAACCAAAAAAGAAAAAAAATCAGAAAAATACCATTACGAATTAGGCTCTGAGTATCTATTCTTTAGCGCAATCATTACAATCTATAAACCAATTTATAAATAACACAATTTCTTAAACAACTTTTTAATTACGCACATTTTCTCTCTTCACTTTTTAACCACAAAATATAAACAAATCAATTTATAATTGATACAAAGTTAAACGAGAGAGAGAGAGAGAGAGAGATTACAAAAAATATATATGATAAAAGTATTTTGAAGATCAGTTTTTATTAAAGGGAGAAAAACAAAAAGCTTATGTGGCATTCTGTTTATATTTCAGTATTTTGTTTTCATTTTCGAATACATTTTCTATTTTCTGTTTTCAAATTCGTTAAAAATCAATGTTTTCAAACTCGACCCAACCTGAAAAACTGCGATTGGGTCAACCCTAAAACCCAATCCAGTCGACCCGGGTTTCATATTTTTTATTTTTTAACATTTTTTTAATATTATTCAATGCACGGGTTGACCTTCTGACCCAATCTCCCGACCGAGTCGATGATCAGGCCGAGTCTGAAAACATTGTTGAAAGTGCGTGTGGATTTTCATTTTTAAAAACTATTTTTCAAGATGGAAAACACTTATATTTGAAATTTTGCAGAATACTAATTTGACTAATAGATTTGATAATTTAGTTTCTAGCTATTATTTTTGTTAATTTTTTTTGTTACACATTTATTTACGTTAATTGTGTTTTCAAATATTACAAAAAAAAAAAAAAAAATTGTTGTGAATGTAAAGTTTTAAAATATTATAAAATAGATAAAGTTAATATATACAAAATTAAGTTCAAGAAAAACCATACCAACATCAACGGGTGATTTGGTAAGCTAGTTGAAATTCCAAGTGAAATGCCTGTGTTCTAAATCTCGCTGTCACAGACGGATCCAGCCGTGGGCGAACTCTGGATCCACCAGCCAGTCCAACTTTTTTTTTTTTAATTGAGAATATGAGATTTATCAGAGAGGAACTTGGGTTTTGGGTGGTGCTATCTTATACACCTACCCAAAGTCTTACTCTTTTCCGTGCATTTTACTCTCAAATCAGTCTATTTCTGAATCGGTATCAGCCGTATATTGTTCATACCAAAGGAGCTTGATCCGTCCCTATTCGTTGGTGACTGTTATAATTAAAAAAAAAGTATGCACGTGCAAAAAAAAAAAAAAACATTTCTCCTAATTGACCTTAAAAATGGATTCAAGTTGGTGACCTTCTCCTGATGTTGAGAATCTACCAATTGAGACAAGTATTGTTTGCGGGTTTTTTTGTTTTCCGAGTTTTGATGTTTCCACTGTTTTAACTGAAAACACTCAAAACGACTTTTTTCTCGTTTGAGTTTTTTTCACAATTTTTTTTTTCGAAATTATCTTTTCAAAAATGAGAAGAGAAAGCATTTTCGCTATTTTGAAAAATTGAAAACAAAAAAAGTCTGAAAACAACAAAATGAATAGAGCATTATGTGCAGCATATTTAATTGTATTTAAAATTACTTTCTACGAAAAACGGGTTATAACTTGTTTTTTTATGAATATTTAAATAATAAATATAATACATTTTTGGTGACCTGGACACTATAGCTACGGTGATCACTGTTCAGGGGCGACAAGAAGAATGGTTCAATTTAGAAAGTTAATGAAACATCTATCTGTTTACCAGAAATGTGATATGCTAATCAATCTAACATGGAAGTCTCAATTTTGATTTCTATATTACTTTTAGATCCAAACACAATAATTGCTTATTATTCGGTCGAAATTGATTGCATAATACTGTGAAGTCAAATTTTGGTTTATAAACATGTCACACAATTTTTTAAATTATTTTTTAACTTACATATTTTCTCTTTCAAATTTTCAACAATTACAATTTACCTAAAATTATAAATAAATCAGTATATAAACCAATCAGTGTTATCAAATCGAGGTTAAAAGTTGTAATTGAAGGGAACAAAACTGGAGAGGAGTAACTACGCAGCAGAGTGTATCTGGGGACCATCATCCAGAAATCTCGTGACCACCACTAACAGAGTTATGGTCTTGCTTATTGCACCGGTATTTATTCGACACGTGGAAGATTTTATTATTATTTTTATTTATTTTAATGAGGCTCAAATTGTTTGACAACTCATTATAAATAGCAATTATTACAATTTATAATTTACACAATTTTTAAAATTATTTTTTAATCACACATATTTTCTCTCTCTAATTTTTAATCACAAAATTTATCTTGAAATTCAAAAAATGACGACTGTATATATAAAAATCAGATTTTTATTAGATTTGATAAAAGTAGGTGAAATTTGTGGTTTAAAAGTTATAAATCACACAAAAAGTGTAATTGAGATTAAATGTTGACTTTAACTTATATTAAAATCTAAAATTTTAGTTTTACCAATCATGGGCTTAAGCACGCATCGTTTATAAACAATTTTTTACCTTTGTTAAAAGTTGTATGTTTAAAAATATATTTTTTTTTATGTTTTTTAGATAGAATATGTGGTTGAAAAGTGGAGAGAGAAAATGTGTGTGATTAAAAAGTGATTTGAGACATTGTATTTTTTAAAAATATAAAAAAAAAACATATTTTTCCAAACAGAGGCTTATTACTCGTAGAAATTATAATTAGTAAGCCTCTCTTTAGCCTCTCTTTGGCCTCCTTATTCAAAAACTCATTTTTTTTCTTCTCAATATCATTTTCATTCACATATTCTATCAATAAAATAATTAATACGTAAACCCAAAAAAATTTCCTACTTTTCAACACATTCTTTAAAAACTTTACGTCCCTATTTGAAGTTCATTATTCAAAAATCATTTTTTCTCAAACTTACTTTGAATCACACAAAATTCAATTTTATTTATTTATTTATTTTAATAAGAACGGTCTCTAACAAGGGCTCACTATTCAAAAACTTTTTTTTTTTTTTTTTTTGAATAATAGGTTCAAACAAAGGCTTACTGAACTTATCTATAAACTAGTAAGAGTTACGTGCGTTGCACGAAATGATTTATATTTGTGTTTATTCGCGTAAAATTAGTAATGAGAAAAAAGAGTATATCATCAAATTTTACAACTTTTCTTGCAACTACATGAATTTGGTGTCCATCCTTTGTTTGAACCCTCTTTGTTTGAACCCTCTCCTCAACCTGAAGAAGCGTCATTTGCAAAAGTAGAATTAGAACCCTTATTACATGTAAACAACAAAGGACATTATCATTTCAATTTTGCATAAGATCAAAGACACAATCCAATACAAAAAAGTAAATTTACCAGTTCCCAATGTTATAAGGCTTAATTATTCTGCAAAGCCCAAATGACTCAAGTATCTCATCACCTAATTCAATTTGAAACTCTTCAAAAAAAAAAAACAAAAAAAACAAATCTCCCAAATAGCAATTTCAAATATCCTCTTGGAAACTTTAACAAAAAGTAAAGCAATATATATCAATATTAAACCACAGGATAATAAAGCTTCCACCATATTTTCAAAAAGAATAACAAATTATCACCAACTTAAGAAATTCTGCTGAATAACTTTTGAACGTGTTCTAATACTAAAGTACATTAAAATCATTGACTAAAATGGACCAAAATACTAAACTTCAATAAGCACATTAAAGATAATTTGTCTACCAAAAATCCCCGAGGAATCCTTTTGTTCTACATAACAGCTAATAGTCATTCCATTTATGTGCACCAGATTGTCTTCTTCTATGGTGTCAGTGGCTCCAACTTTCACAATTGGCCAAATAAATATGCTATAACCTAAGAAATTCCAAACAAATAAATTTAGACCACATTCAGACCTTGCTTTTTCCAGCATATTTAGATATACATGGAAAACACTATATATAGTGAGTAACTAGAAAGAGTAGTGGCATTTGATATGGCATGCACTGTAAGAACTCTTTTCCCTCCTCCAGACTTGTCTTCACCAAGAAGAAGCTTAGAAAATCTTTCCTTCATCATCTCAATTTCTAAGAGTCAACAGAAAATGAAAAAAAAATGGAGGGTGAGCAAAACATTAATTAAAAAAATGTCTAATTCGTTTGTAAGCCACACTATCTCTCAAATAGGCAAACGAATTATACAACTAAATGTATCCCTAATATATTAATAAATTTATTCTATACACACAAATCTATATGATAGAATGTATAAAAGATAAATGAATAAAAATTTGCAAGCACCGGTTGAAAAAGATACGCAAGATAAATGAAGATTAGATATATGTACTAATAGGTAAAAACTTTTTTTGCAAGTAGATGAAACAAACCATGTAGAATAACTGAATACAAAGATTTAATGGATTGTTTGAAGCTAATTTTGTCAAAGGTAATTGTATAATCCAATTATGTTGAGATCATAAAGGGTCAGACTTTCTGTGGCACTTTTAGCATATCTAATATTTTAAACTCAAAAGAAAAATGCATTGATATTAACAGAAATTCACGTGTTGCCAAATTTCACAGTATTCTACATTTGATTTCAACATTATAGTTTTAAATTCATACAAATTAGCACAAAGGACAAAGATCTCATTTGCAGCTTTTATAGAGAATACAAATCCATAAGCCTCATGAATTTTGCAAAGATTCAGCGTTTTCACATAAGAGCTATACAAAAGTCAAAGAGATAAGTAAAAAACTGATTACCATTCATAAACCATTCCCCTTCTGAAGAGATGTAAGCCCATTGATTTTTAGGTCCAAATCAGCAAGACTTTGAAACACCTCCAGTGATCTTCCTCTCTTATTTGTACTATGTACCTAAAATTTCACAGGAAAATATATTAATCATACCAAAATTCTGCTAAAATATAATTTTTTTATTTAAGTAATTTAAAATTCTATCAATGTGATCAAATTTGCTTCCTTGTTTGATGCATTATCAACAGTGACTCAAAAAACCTGCATGAAAGCTCAAATTTAACAATCACGACTTATTCTTAAATGTCAGATTCTTCCAAAATCACCACTACAGTCATGAGAGTTGCCATTTTTACGCAAAGAACAATCTTAAGGTGGGTAAATTATTTTCACAAAATTGAATTAACCAAACATAGGACATTAACCAAGAGTTCAAACTACATTGTAATTTATGCATAACAGCATCAAAGTTTCTTTCTCAGAATTTTCTAAACGGCCATTTTTTCACCACAACATCATAATCAAGCCGTGAATCGATGAAATTAAAATTTGGGTAACGAGATTAACTAATCAAATCAGCCTCACCTTCACATATTACAAGAGATGATTGACCATATACATATAATTTAGAGTCGACTATGTGACAATTGAAGAAAAAACAAAGACTAAAATTAGCTAAGTAAAATATTTAAAATAAAAAAAAAATGTTTATGTATAGAAATTAATTTGAATTCCATCACTCTGTTTAAAACACAAATTCAAAATGCTAAAAAACTTCCGGTAAACAATATAACATAAATCGAATTATTCTCACAAGTGAATAACTAAAATGATAGACACTTTCACATGCCTTGAACCCAAACACATTCACTAATATACGAAAATTATACTTGCTCAAACGCTCATTTATTAAAGAACTTGTGACTAAATGAATTTTGTCAAATTGTTCAAAGATTGTCGTGAAGATAGATTGCAAAAGTACATCAACAAATTAATCTGTTAATCAACTTTCACAAAACATTCTCTATTAAAACTTAACAGATTACTATATACATGAAGAAAAATCATTTGAAATAGTGCTCATTAATGACTTCAGTAATACTCAATATCTAAAAATTACTTCTTCACTACTGTAAAAAATTATAATCTACCTTGAAACAGAAACTGAAAAACATGAATTAAAATTCACAAGTTTTACTGAAAAGGTATATCTAAACTCGAAACAAGGTTCGAACAAAATGGATTACAAATTAATTTATTTTACCTAAAAATAATTGAGAATAAAATCTAAATTTCTTCAAACTCATTCAATGCTTCTAAAATTGAATTCACACCATAAATATCTCTGAGTTTAGTACATGGCAGTATATAACTCAAAAATGCAAGTAATTTAGAACACTTAAATTAACACTTGCATATAAATTTAAAGAAATCATGTGAATTAAATTGATCAAGTGATCTATATGTGATCATGTTTCCATTGTGCTAATGTTTGGCTTACTTAGGAAGCAAGCAAAAATATACCGAAGCTTATGAAAGCTGGAAATATGAAATGAGCGGAATGAGTAGATGAGTAAATGTTCCAATGTCGAAGGTGTATGAAATTTCCAACTGTTGATCTTGAACATGAGTTATTACATAGAAAATCAATTAAGATCATTTAATATCAACATATTCACTGCACAAAATGTATTCCACGACACCAAAACAAAACAATGCTTAAGACACCAAAATTAACACAAACTCCATGCATATATAGTACACCCCAATAACATATGACACGCAAAAAATCGAAAGAAAAATAGTTCACGCCCTAGCTCGAGAGAATTGATATACAGCTAATATCAACCTACCCACCACAGCACTACACAAATTTTGAGCTCCTGTATTTCATGAAATTTTTTTATCACTAATAAGTTATCAAAATCAACAAAAACACAATATAATGGCACACAAAATTCTCAATGCCCAAATTAGGAAAGTTGATATACAGCTAATACCAACATATAATCCCACAAAGTCTTTCCAATCCGGTGATTTTCCCTATAAAAATTAAAAATATAAGTGGACTGATAATGAGACCCAAATAAATAAAAAAAAAAAGGACAGAGGAGGGTGGGGCTAGGGGTGACAAATTTTAAAGTAAAAATCATTTTTTCAAGTATAAAAGTATCACAACAAATTAAAGGAAGTGTGAGTGCTTACTTCTTCATTAGCGAGAGCAATGACCATTATCGCTGCAGCTTCCATCACCCATGAAAGAGGATTCCACATAAAACACAAGAACTTCAGAATATTATTCTTCCGAAAATTTTCCTATTTTTTCCCAGCAAAAATGAAACTCTCAATCAAAAAATGAAATAAAAAAAATCTAAAAAGCTGCACCAAAAAAAAAAGTAGAAAATACAAAGAGAACTATGAAGTAAAAAAAAAAAAAAAAAAAACAAAACTTGATTACCAAATCCACAGCCTTCCTCTTCAGAGCTTCCATAGCTTCATCTTTTTCGGCCATCTCTAAACACACAAACAAAAAACAACTGAAAAGTCAGTTTTCAAAACCAAAACACATGGGAATAAAATGTAATCCAAAATTATTAGTCAAGGCGATGCAATTAGGGTATAGAGATGAAGATTCTGGAACCGTGGTGAAATTATAGAGGAGAGAGAGGGGAGAGAAGAAAGTGACAATTTTTTTATTATAGTAGAGGAGACGGGATGAGAAATCCTTAATTTGAACAAAGAAAGAAGAGGCGTGTTTTCCTTAAACCTAAAAGTGCTGTTTTTCGTCCAATGAATAGTAAATCTGGAACTTGATTTTATATATAATAGGGATATATATATTGAAAATGAATAGTAAAAAGTACTGAATTATTAATAAAAAAGAAAAAAGGTGGTACTATTCTGTAAAATTTCTTCTTACTGCAGTGTACATTTTTGGAAAAAAAAAAAAGTAGAGTCACGCGAAGTTTTCACTTCTCACAGAAATAAGTGGACTATAAAAATGCTATATAATTATATGAAATAGGAAAAAAATATTTGTTCATTCATATTAATCTAATAAAAAAATTATTTATATCTAGTTTAATATATGTATGAAAAGGAAGAATATTATGTAGCAAAAATGTTTATTAGAATATAATTATTTTGAAAAAGTATAAATGTATACAAGTAGTGGTGAATACATATTATATTATATATGAAAAAAGAACAAAAAGAAACATAATAAGTATATATAAGTATATAATATCATAGAAAAAAATAGATACATACTAAGAGAAAAATTTAAAATGGGAAAAAAGATGTTTAATAACATAAAAAATAGTAATCATATATAAAATACATTATTTAGGGGCAAAAATAATTTAGTACATGAAAAAATAAAAATAATGTGTGTGTTAAAACAAAAGTGGATGTTTGTAAGTATATAACTATAATAATTGAAAATTAAAAAAAGGGAGAAGAAAAAGTGTGTATTAAATTAATAACAATAATAATTACAATATATTTTTTCTGATTTTTTTTTTTTAAATACAACAATAATTCAGGTACTCAACAAAAATGAACGTATTTTTAAAAACAGTAAAAATAACATTGTTAATATATTTTTATAGATGATAGGGATAGTAATGTAAAGGAATTTTACTTATAATAATATATAGGCATAGAAATATTAATAAATATTATAGAAATATAGAAATATTAACAAATATTAAACACATATATAATAAAAAAAAATTACCGTACACTATACTAATAAATATTAAATACCAACAAAATATGAGTAATGTAAAAAAAAAAAAAAAAACACAATTATGTATTTGAATAATGATAATATATAAGATAAGAAGAAAAAATTATATATATATATATATATATCATTTTTTTATATAATAATAATAATAATAATAATAATAATGATAATAATAAAGAAAAAGGAGTTTTAAAAGAAGAGTGTGTACCTTTAGTAACAAAAGTTCTGAAACAAATTTCTAGTGAATTTTGATGTGAAGCATACTTACTGGATAGTTCATCAAGACCAAATTAATTAATTGGATAGAAAAGTAATGGTACCTGCAATTTAAATAAACAAAACTTATAAATAAATAATAAACAAATAAAAAATTAGATTCTTATGCAGTAAAAGAGGTTTAAGAATTTTTTTAATATTGTATGAAGCTGTAAAAGTGTATCGAACAGAAAAAAAAATATCAGCAAAACCAATAACCATAAGCGCTATGAAGATATACATTTTTTTACACTAAATGCAACATCAAACAGAAAACTAAGTAAAATTACTAAACAGCCATTAGTAGATGGTTAAATATGAAAAAAAGATGCTACCCACCCAATGCATGATTTCAACAAGAATGTTTTAGTGCCACAAGTATGCATGTAACTATAATAGTAAGACAGAAAAATGGAAGACAAGTATCCATGTAGACAAGCCAAAGGTAAGTATGGAATTGGGCTTCAAGTTGATTTGTTATGGTAGACAAATTTAATACCCGTTTTTCATTTATTAATCAAAGAAAACTACCTTTAAAAAATGAGAAGCAATCCATAAAACCATATAGAAAACAGGAATTCTTGAATGCTAAACACAATTTAATACAATCTCAAAGAGAAACAAACAACATTGACATCCATTTAATAAGAAAAAATGCAGAAAATAAATAATCAACACTAATTTAGACATCCACATACAAATAAACTAAAAATCAAATAGCATAAGAACATAAGAATCAAGAGAACAAGCAAATCGGAAAGGGAGAAACCTCGGATATACATCAACCACAGATACAAAGTCCTCAAATTATATTAATAGTAATAGTAAGTAAATAAAATAGACAAAAAACCAAGTAGGAGAAGCAAGCATACTTTAGTAAAGTAGGGAAAAGTGCATAATGATAAATGTAACAATACCTAAAGCCAACAAAAGGATGGAAAAAAAATAATAAATAATAAAGTATATTGAGTAAACCCTACCTAATTAAATAGAGAAATTATTAATTTTTTTTAAAATCTAAAACACAAAGAAAACCATAATTTTAAATCATCAACAAATGCATTAACCTAAATTTTACATACTTTAAAAATGTATTTTTGGAAACTAAGTCACTTAATATAAAAACCGCTGTAAAAATATTGTTTTATCAACTAAGATGACTTAAGATGAACAAATTATTCTATTCATCAGCCAATAAAAAATCAGTGACAATGGGCGTTGGGTGAAAATAAAAAAGTGAGATTGTCGATAAAATCCTAATTTCAGTTAACAATCCTAGTGCATATAGAACTCACACTGAATTTTTCTCTCATTTGAAAAATCTAATAAATTCAATAAGTCAAAAAAAAAAAACGTTGAGAAAATTACAAATCTCCGTCTCTGTCTGCAACAGTACCACAAGCTGAACTAAAAAAATTAAATAAACAAATAAATAAGTAGAAGAAAAACACAGTAATACATTTTTCGGGAAAACCCTTTTCGCTGACAAACAAAATTCAACTTACTACATGACTCCTTACCAAACTTTCTATAAATTTAAACATTATTATTTACAGCGAACATCAGCTCCATAAAAGGGGAATATCACTTATATATGGTAGACTATATGCATAGTATCATACATATCTAAACAGTAAAAATAACTTTGAAAGAAACAGAAAATAATAGAGTAATGATTAATCACAAGGTGACTATGGAATAATTACTCAAGTTACATCAAATGGAAGAAGAAAATTTTCAAACTTAGCTGCCAATTGATATTCTTGTTTATTCTGTTCATTAGAATTATGGATTGAAAACTTTTTAAATGGACATTAGTAAAGTAGCTGAAGAAGACATTAGAAAAGATGACACCTACTATTTTCTCTTGTGGAATTGCAAGTGTGGAGATAAGTATGAAAAGATAGTGGGCATCATACTGCCTACTATACTATGAGAATCTAATTCTATATCGGGATGCAATGTGTAAAAAATAAATGTTTATAAATTTATAACAGGGAGCATTATTAAATAATGTTCCTTTACCTGCAGATCAGATTCGAACAATATTTCCAAAAATTTTAGTTAATCTATCAAATAATGTTCAAAGCACATTTCTATAGCAAATTTCCAAGTAAACAATGAGTACCAAAACATAAATTGGCCTAAAACAGGAACACGCACGCGCACGCACACACATAAAGAAAACCAATATTTAAGAATGGCCATGGTATATATATACACACAGAGAAAACAACTTTTAAGAATGGCCATAGGTAGATGGTTTTATGTAGGCTAAAGAAGATTGTGAATGAAAATGATCCAAAATAAAGTGTCCAACATAAATTGTGCAAAGCAAGTAATATCGGTTGAGTCCTAACTAACGCTTTTGAAAAATCACAATCTCAATATACCAATCTCTTAAAAACCATTTTGAAATTATGTTGATATTTGTACTGAGTGCTATTGCATATCAAGTGCATATGAAATCTTTTTTCAAAACATTGTTGCTAATTACAAAAGTTTCTTCGCTTCAAATATCCAGAAAACAAATTTTAGCTAAAACCCAAAACCTATATTTAAATCGGTACCTTTTATGGCTGCTGAAATTGCGTAGAGTACAGGATGGGGTTCGAAGATGAACGAAAATCAACTGATCGATGATCGGTTTGGGGGATTCTTTGTGACAGATTAGAAATCTTCTCCGTAGTGTTGGATTTGGTGATTGAGAAAAGGAAACGAAAACAGAGAGTGAAATGGGGATTATGGATTAGTGACCGACTTCAATAAAAAAACATAAGAAATTATTAAGAAAACATGGCTTACTTGGATCAATTTATGTCGCGCAGCAGAGAGAAGGGAATGAGAGACGAAATGAAAAGGGACGAAGATTCTGGAACAAGAGACTCACTATTATCTGGAAGTGAATAGAGTCGTGTTTTCATTTGAACTAAAAGTGTTGTTTTTGGTCCTATGAATAGTAATTTTGGAAGTTGATTTTATATATAGTAGGGATAAATAAAATACATTTCCTCAATACTTTTAATTAAACACATTTCCTTAAATCACTTTTTAACCACATTTTATCTTGAAAATCGAAATTTTTTTGTCTATAAACAAAGATCAAACAAAGTTTTAAATTGACATATTAAAATTTTCAAATAAAGATTAGTGATTTATTAAATCAAATATATTTATATAAGTAGTTTTGTAGTAGTGATTTTTTTGAAGAATGTTTGATTAAGAAGCATGAAAAAGATTACATGCAAAAATATTTTATTCGGTGTAATGCGTGATTGAAATGGGATTACAAACATGAGTTGAAAATGGTGCTCAAACAGGTATATATTTCTTGAAGATTCATAGTTTTTACTTTCTTTAAGCTCATTTTTGTGATGTGGTCCATACATGTTATCTTCTTTAATATATCATTCTTTAAAATCAACTAATATTTATTCGATGTCAGTCCAAGAAATTGTAAACATGAGGTATCAAACTAGAGTAGCTATGAAGCACTAAAATTGAGGTTGTATCATTCAAATTGGCAAGGCATTCAGTCGGATTGAAATTTTAAGCTCCCCCAATTGGTACCATAAATAATATTCACCTGTCACGTGATGATTGGAGTGGTTAGTTGTAGCGCCCCGAGTTCTAAATACCCGGTTCACCACGTCATCGTCTGGTCTAATTTTTTAAATAATATTTTTGCGGAAGAAATAACTGAAATTCATTTTTGGCAACATTAAATAAACTGTAATAGTCGATAAAATTGAAAACATTTATGAAACATTTCGAAATAATAAATCGAGCCATTAATATGGTAAAGAAATTAAAAATATCATAATTTCTCAATTAACTGAAATTCTCAAAATTATCCAATGTTTGGAAATACGGAAATCATTAAAATAAGATTTTTAACCATTTAACGTCTATTGCCACAATCATCCATCACTTGCCACCCTCTCCGAAATCTGCAAATATTGTTGAAAATAGACATGAACATTTCATAGAAATACTCAGTAGACTCATCGCCAATTAATTAATCTACAATATAATTGAACACATAAATGCAGGCTCTTTAGAAATCATAGGGTGTGGGTTACTCTTCTCGTGCATTAAACCACATGGTTTCTTTCTGAAAAAATCATAGGCTCTTTAGAAATCATAGGGTGTGGATTGCTCTTCTTGTGCATTAAAGTACGTGGTTTCTCTTTGAAAATCATAGGCCCTTTAAAATCATAGGGTGTGAGTTGCTCTTTCTTCTCGTGCACATAAGGCAACATCATCATTTATCTTGCAAGATATTCTCTTCTTTCTTTCTCATGCATTAAAGCATATAAGTTATGACAAATATAACAACACCATTATTTCCGAAGAAATACATTCTCATTTCTTTTCATAAAAAATGATTTTCACATAAGTCACATAACATTCACATGCAATCATAATTTAAATCAATTAATATGGACGAGTCTACCTTAAACTTGACGAGTGCAAAGTTGAGCGGAACATGACTTCAATTACTTTAATTCTCCGCACGCTTAAAAATGATAAATTACAATTTGGGGACTGAAATTGATGATTTGAAAGTTAAGGGATTAAAATGAGTAATTTGAAAGTGTAAGGACTAAAATGAATAATTCGAAAGTTGAGGGATCAAAATGAATATTTTTGAAACTTGAGGGACTAAAATGAATACTTTTGAAAGTTGAGGGACTAAAATGTAATTTTCAAAAGTTGGATCGGAAACTCAAAACAATAGGGTTGAAATGATAGATTTTAAAAATGAAAGGCCGATTAAACTCATTTAAAACTTAAGGGCTCAAATTGATGATTTGAAACCAAAAGGGACTGAATTGAAACAATTTGGAACATGGGGACTAAAGTTGCAAATTTTGTAAATCAAATATATGACAATTATATAAAAATTTTCCTTTCTCTCTCATCATTTGAAATCAGAGACAAGAGAGAGAGACGCGACCGGAGAGTGGATTCGCGCAAGCCGGTGTCCAGCCAGCGGTTTCGCCGGCGAAATCGCCGGTGCAGGGTGCGATGAGCGGCGTAGCGAGGCAGGGTTCAGATTTGAGGGCTTAGGTACGAGATTTGGTGCGAAACCGGATCCAAAAAGAGGCTTGAATCGCGATTTGAAGTTCGGCCTTAACTGCGAAATCCGGCCAGAAAAGGGTCGACGGTAGAGGTAATGTTCTGGGCTTCTTCTATTTCTTGGTTTGGAGTTTGATTTTTGGATGATTGATGGAGACTTGGAGTTGGGCAGGCGTGTTTTCGTGGGGTGCTTTGCAGTGGTTAGGTTGGTGATGAAGGTGGTGAGTTGGAGGTGGCTGTTGTGTAGTGGCTCGGTTGTGGTGATGATGATAACTGGTGAGGTGGTGGTGGCTGACCGGTGGTTTGGGTTGCTGCAGGTATCATGGTATTGTGCAATTTAAATGTTGAATGGCTCGATAGTTGATTGACGACTGGTTTGATTTCTTGGTTGAAAGGAAAGGGTTGAGTGTGGTGGTGAATGGTGGCTGTTGATGGAGCTGCTAGTGGCTGAAATGGCAGTGGGGCGGTTGAGGGGGTTTTGATATTGCGTATTGGTTTGATCAGGATTTGGGGAATGCAGTTTAGTTTGGACCGTGACTGAAGGCAGATTGGTTTCAATGTAGTGAGGAGTGGTATATTGGTTTGTGGTATTGCAGTGATCGATGTTGGAGGTTGGCAATGGAGATGGAGGCTGAGATGGATGCTTGAAATGGAGCTGCACAGGGGCGGTTTTGGTGGTGAAATGATGAATTGAATTAGGTCGATGGAGGTAGAGGGCAGTGTTGGTGGTTCTTCTCGAACTTGGTCGACTGAAATGGTGGTGGTGAAGGTGACTACTGGGGTGGTATTGTTGATGGTTTTTGAAAGGCTGCAGTGGTGCCAATGGTGATGAAAGTGGTGTGGTTGTGTATTGGTTTGGTTTGGTTTTGCAGACAGTGGTTTGGCTGTGAATTGCAGAGGATGGTGATGGCTGGTGTTAATGGTTGTGCTTAGATGCTGGGAGAACTGATGGAGTGGCTGTTAAGAGGGAGAGGTTGATTGTGGTGATGGTGAAATAGGTGATGTGAGATGGTGGTAGGTGAGAGTTGGTTTGGGGAAAAAATAATAAAGATAGTGGAGAAATAATTATGTTTTGGGAATCTTATGGGATTGAGGGTAGGATTAAATTTAGGGTAATTAATTAAAAATTTGACTAACTTAGATTTGGAAATGTATTTAAAACTGATATATTTTGGACTGAAAAATGAATTTGAGAATAAATAAATTTTGAGATAAAATTGAATTACGTATTTGGACTTAAAATAATTTAAATAAGAAAAATGAAGATATCTTTAATAAATTTGGAATTTAAAATGATTTTGAAAATAATATTTTTAATAAATAATTAAAATAATATAATTTTAGAAATTCGAAATTTAATTTAAAATCGAACGAATTTGACATTTTCTCGACTTGGCTAGACGAATTCGTCGCGGCGTTAACTTCAAAATAATGTATGAGATAGCAGCGACACGATTTTCTAGATATTAAAATAATTATTAAATGCGTAAAAATTCTTGGTCGCTACATTAGTGATCTCTTCACCCCACATTCAACCCACCTCCTGTATTGATTGAATCCACATTCATTTTTCAATCAACATCCATCTGCCACTCGAACCCACTAGGAGTATTATAAACTTTTTGTTCAGAGGAAAGCTGAGTAATGAATCCATAAAAAGTTATTAATAGATTTAAATGTTGCCACCCCAACTAGACTGCACCTCCCTTTATTCAACCTCTCCCTCCTTCCTCTTCTAATCTTTCCATCTGATTCTTCTGATGTTAAAATTGTCTTCGCCATCAACTGTGGAGCTTTATAGATACTCCCTATGGAAAACCAGAACTTGGCCTTGAACTTGAGATCAACCTAGCAGAATAGTACATGAGTAACTTTTGACTGTTCAAGAAATCTCAAGTCTTCAGCATCAAAGGTGACAACCTATTAAGGATAAGGTTCCATCGTATAAAAGCATGTTTAATTGTGCTCGAAAGTTACTATTTTAGAAACTAAGTTAAGCGCTAAAATGAAGAGTTCTCTTAAAAATTTAAGTAACTTGTCAAATGTACTTGAATAATATTTAAGAAACCACGAACATTTTGTTTCATGTACCTGGCCTATTGAAGATAATACTAAATCAACCATGTTATGATTGATTGTAATTGATTGATTACATGTAATCAATCACCTTGATTACATTCATTATTGGTTTCTCATTGATTACATTCCTTATTAATGCCTTGTGTTCATCTATATAAGTATAACCTTTGTATTGTGTAATCATCCGATAATAATAAACATTCTTGTTTAATATTCTTGTTCTTCTTAACATTTTATTATGGTATCAGAGCCCTTAGACTAACGTCATGGCCAATACCAACGAAAATATCCCACTGGTGGCGCAGGCACCACCACCTTCCGACAACCTCACCCCTAAAGCCAACAGCCTCGCCATCAACCTCTCCATAAAACTAACCAGAAACAACTACCGCATATGGAAAACTCAAATAATAGTCGCTGCTAAAACACGTGGATTGGATGAAATACTCACCGGAGAACAAAAGAAACCATCGGCAAGAATCGAGACCACAGATGCAGAAGGAAAAATTACTTTCTCACCAAATCCACAGTGGAAAGAATGGATAAAACAAGACCGCATGTTACTTACTTGGCTCATGACTACCATCTCCGATGAAATCCTTCACACCCTGGCCGATTTCTCGACCGCCAATGAACTCTGGTCTGCAATCAATTGAACCTTTGGAACACAAAACAAGGCACGAATCTTCCAACTTCGAGCAGATAGCCTCTCTGTACGAGATCCGAGAGGGGCAGCTCAGCTTAATGGAAGACTACAACTAGTTCAAAGGCGTCTCCGATGAACTTGTTGTTGCCTACCATCGCCTTACTGAAATGGAGTTTATGTCTTACTTCCTAAACAATCTTGGAAGCGATTTTGAGACTGTTGTGGTACAAATTCAGTCAAGGAGTGACCTAATTTCTGTGGAAGAATGCCTTTCACTCCTCTTAACCCATGAGCAATGATTGGCAAGGTACCAACATGATCTTGAAAGAAACACTCTACAACAAATGGCTAATCTGTCAACAGTAAGCAGTGGCGGGAGCGCGTGGTGGTCACAACTATGGTAGCGACGGACGGACGGCGTCGAGGAGTTACGAAAGAGGAAGGCAGCAAAGCTTTGGAAATGGATTTGGGCAAAATGATCAATTCACAAATGGATCGAGTCAATCAAATACTTTTGGGTCTGGAAGTAAACAAAACTCTTTTGGGTCTCAAAATAGGCCAATGCACATGAATCAGCCACATTATACAAATCGGGGATGGGGTCGTGGCAGATCCTCCTCGACTCCCATTTGTCAAATTTGTCGCAATATTGGTCATGAAGTTACGGTGTGTTGGTATCGCTATCCAGATGAATCCCAAGGACAAAGAACTACACAGAACAACGCCTATTTGGCCACTACTAGTACATCTCCGGACTATGGATGGTTTGCTGATACTGGAGCTACAAGCCATGTCACATCAGAGCTGAATAATCTTTCTCTACAGTCAGACTATACCGAGGGACAGCAGCTCATGGTTGGAGATGGTAAGTAGCTTCCTATATCTCACATTGGTAAAAAATTATTTCCCACTTTATTTCCAAACAAAACTCTTAAACTAAATCACATTCTTCGAGTTCCTGCAATTACAAAAAATCTCATTAGCATTTCAAAACTAACTGCTGATAACAATGTTTTTGTTTAATTTCACCCTAATTATTGCCTCGTCAAGGATCTCAAAACTCGCACGGTGCTGCTGAAAGGACTGGTTAAAGATATTATGTACTCTCTTGGACTCAGTCACGATGATTCCAAATCCATTAAGTCATGTTTTTATGTTTTCAATAAAAGCCTAGAGTCAAACAGTCCCTTATGTTTTTCTAGTCAAGTCAATGTAGACGGAAATATTTGGCATGTGTTTAGGACATCCTTCAACTTCTGTGATTCAGGTCTGGAAACAAACATGTATTCCATCAATTAATTCCAAATTTAATTTTGTTCAGACTATGTTATTGGTAAAAGCCATACTCTACCATTCTCATTATCTCAAACAAAAACCATTACCCCGCTTGAACTAATTCATACCGATTTATGGGGACCTACACACATACCCTCTAGAGAAGGATTCAAGTATTATATACATTTTGTGGATAACTTTACACGTTATGCTTGGGTTTTCCCTCTAGAAACAAAATCTCAAGCCTTCACCACATTCCTCCAATTCAAAAACTATATTGAAAAACAAACAAATCAATCCATCAAAGCCATTCAAAGTGATTGGGTGGTGAGCACCGAACCTTTTACCATATCTAAACACCAGGGTATAAAATTTCAACACCCTTGTCCTCACACTCATGAGCATAATAGAAAAGCTGAGAGAAAACATCGACATATTGTGGAATTAGGCCTCGCTCTATTGTCACATGTATCTATGCCAACCAAATTCTGGTGGGATGCATTCTCCATAGCCATCTACCTCATCAATCGCTTACCTACACCTACACTAAACAACATGTCCCCATATCAAAAACTTTACCACCAACATCCCAGTTACACCCATCTTCGAGTTTTTGGCTGTGCCTGTTTTCCACACCTAAGACCATATAACTCTCATAAGCTCCAGCCCCGATCTGCCAAATGTACGTTCATTGGATACAGCTCTAGTCATAAAGGTTATAGATGTCTTCATCTCTCTGGTCGAGTTTACATCTCCAGGCACGTTGTCTTCAATGAGTTAGAGTTTCCTTATCATGCATCTGAAAACCCTAAATCTGTCCCACCTACACTAATTAGCAGTGTGTCTTTACATCATGACTCCTCACTTGCGAACAATCATGAGTCCCAAGAAGTACATGCATCTCAATTAGACTCCCCAGTGGTATCACCAAACACCTCAGTTGAACTGTCTTCTCCTCTCAACAACCCATCATTGTCCCCAGATACACCTAGCCCACCCTCCACTGGAAGCATCCTACTTGGATCTCCCATTAGAATAGTTGACAACACACACCATATGAACACCAGATCTAAAGCTGGCATTTTTAAACCTAAAGCCTATCATGTCACCAATCACCCATTAGCTATTAATCTCGGCCCATCTGAACCCACCTCTATTAGCCAAGCACTCTCACATCCTAAGTGGAAACAAGCTATGGAGGAAGAGTTCCTTGCTCTCCTCAAAAACAAAACCTGGGATCTTGTACCAATTTCACCACAATATAATGTCGTGGACAACAAATGGCTATTTCAAATCAAATTCGACCCTGATGGCACAATCCAACAGTACAAGGCTCGACTTGTGGCGAAAGGTTTTCAGCAAACCCCTGGTATTGATTTCTTTGAGACTTTCAGCCCTGTCACAAAACCATGTACTATTCGAGTGGTTCTCTCTATTGCAATTTCGCAGGGTTGGGAGTTGTTACAACTGGATGTCATCAATACATTCCTAAATGGTCATTTACATGAAATAGTGTATATGAAACAACTTGAGGGATTTCTCCATCCTCAAAAATCCCAACTATGTATGTCGCTTGAAGAAAGCTCTTTATGGCTTAAAACAAGCCCCTCGTGCTTGGTTTGACAGTTTAAAATCTGCACTTGAAAGTTGGGGCTTTCTGAACTCCAAGGCCGATACTTCTCTCCGCATTCTTCGCCAAGGTACCTTTGTGGCATTTATTCTCATTTATGTCGATGACTTCATCATTATTGGAAATAATAGTGCTCTGCACCATCAAGTGATTGACAAACTAAATGCCAAATTTTCCTTGAAGATCCTTGGCCCATTGCACTACTTTCTTGGTATTGAGGTTCATCGCACTAACAATGGTCTATATCTATCTCAATCCAAATACATAGCCTATCTCCTCCGTCGAGTCAACATGGATAATGCTCGCACTCTTCCCAAACCTTCTACTACCAGTGCAAATCTATTACTTCGAAATGGCGATCCAATGTCAAATCCCACCTTGTACCGTAGCACTATTGGAGCCTTGCAATATTTCACTATGACTCGCCCAGATATATCATATATCGTCAACAAACTGAGTCAGTTCCTCCAGAACCCCCACAGAAATTCACTGGCAAGCCTGCAAGCGTGTCCTTCGATACCTTAAGGGTACTATCATTGATGGACTTCACTTTTCACCATCATCTAGTCTTAACATTGTGGGATTTACAGATGCTGACTGGGCCAGTTTTGTTGATGATCGCCGCTCCATAAGTGGTCACTGTATTTATTTGGACCGAAATCTAATTTCTTGGAGCTCTAAGAAGCAAACTGTGGTGGCTCGCTCTAGTACTAAGTCTGAATATCGAGCACTTTCCAACATCACCACTCTGAACTTTTGTGGATTAAATCTCTCCTTCATGAACTTGGTGTCCCTTCCTCCTCACCTCCAATTGTTTGGCGTGACAATCAAAGTGCATCCGCTCTTGCTGCAAATCCTGTCTTCCACGCATGAACCAAGCACATTGAGATTGATGCTCACTTCATTTGTGAAAAAAGTATTAAACAAGGAGCTCTCTATGTGGTACATCCCATCTACTGAGCAAACGGCTGATATCTTCACCAAACCTCTGAGTGGCTCTCGATTTCACACGTTAAAGACCAAACTTCAAGTGGTGGAATCCCCGTTTCATTTGCGGAGTATATTGAAGATAATACTAAATCAACTATGTTATGATTAATTGTAATTGATTAATTACATATAATCAATCAGTTACAATCAATCACCTTGATTACATTCATTATTGATTTCTCATTGATTACATTCCTTATTAATGCCTTGTGTTCATCTATATAAGTCACAACCTTTGTATTGTGTAATCATCCGAAAATAATAAACATCCTTGTTTTATATTCTTGATCTTCTTTACATTTTATTATGGCCAGATTATTGATTGATGCTTCCTTGGAAGAACTCCGGAACAATATCAAATTCTAAGAAATGGTGGCAAGGGCAGTCCCAAGAATTTAGAAGTGGCATTCGATAATGGAGGATTAATATACAAAGTTTTTATGTTCCTTTACCTTCTAATATCGGTGCAAACATACTTGACCGTCCTCTTAATAGACAATTTGATCATTTTGGATGGTTTCTATCGATGACCTTTAAAAAATTCAATTTTTTAATAAAAACGAGGGACTACAATCTCTTTGCTTTTAATTAAATAAAAAAATGGAAAAAATATGACAAAAGAAACTCATTAATCCTATCGACTAATCCTTGTAAGAGCGTCTATAATGCGACCGTAAAATATTTAAAGAATGAAACTCAAAGGGACTTACTAAGTCGAGATGACTTTTCTTTGTCTAAATATTTTTAATTTTTTTAAACTGAAGTAAGGATATATTGAGTTAATTGTCTCTGTAATCATTGAACTTATGTTTTATGTATTCAACTGATCACTAAAGTTTAAAATGACGATTTTTGATCACTAAACTTATGAGTTAATTGTCCAAACAATCATCGAACTTATATTTATATCTTCGACTGATCACTGAAGTTTAAAATGTCGAGTTTTGATAACTGAACTTATGAGTTAATTGTTCTAGTAATTATTGCATTTATGTTTTGACTGAACGTTAAAATTTAAATTGTCGAGTTTTGATCGCTAAATTTATCAAATATTAAACATTAATTATTGACTTAACTTTTGTAACAGAATTGATGACGTGACAAATTAAATGTATACTTGACGCCATATCACATTTAACCAACCAAACATGGCGCACCAAATTGCAATGTAAGAAATTTTTTAAAACATCTTCAATTAGTCACTAAATTTTTATAAATGTCTTCCACTGTTCACTAAATTTTAAGGTAAGGTGGTCGAATTTACATAACTAAACTTGTAAAATTGACAAGATTTGCATGAAATTTTTTAGCGTTCTTCAAAATTATCAATTTCATACAACAAATCAAATATGCTTTTAAAAATTTAGTGAACAATCAAATACGATTTTAAAAAATTCTTAGTTGGTAATTTAGTGTGCCATGATTGATCGATTAAATGTGACGTGATGCTATGTGCACATTCCATCTGTCACGTCACAAATTTCGTTACGAAGCTAAGGCAATAATTAAAGTAATTTTGATTAATTTTAATAACTCCACAATTTAAACTTCAGTATTAGATGAAGATATAAACATAAGTTCAGTAATTATTGGAGCTTACCAAAAAACTTGACACTTTAAATTTTAGCGATCGAAGATATAGTTATACCTACTTTTAGTGACCTTTAGAGTTCAATGATCAGTCAAAGATATGGAGATAAGTTTAATTATTATTGAGACAAATAAATAGAATATAAGTCATTTTTTAAAACTATTTTAAAGAGCAATTAATATTTTGAATGATGATTTTTTAAGCACGTGTTGTTAAATAGTAGAAAAAAGTTCTAAATTTATCTGCAGAATATTTTTATTGTGTTGTTGGAATAGTTTGAGAAAAAAATGAATTTTGGAAAAAATTGGCTAAGTTTTTGTATCAAATATTTTTTTCGATACCAGTTATTTTTTATTTCAAACTTGATATAGGAAAGTTTTCCTGATCTGTAAAAACTCAAATCCGACGCGTAAATTTTACGCTTTAACTGTATGCATATGAACGAATAGACAGAAAAAAAATTATAGATCCTCCTTCGATATTTTTCGTTCTGGGAAAATCAAATATTTAGATTCATAATCTAATCCTCTCAAAACCCTACCCAAAACCTCTGCATCCGTTATTAGTCTTCATCTTGAAGTTTTAGTTACGTCGAATAATCAATCATATCTGAAATTCATACACTACCATCCGAAATAATAGATTACTGCGCTTAATTTTCAAAACGCGTCTTTTTTTTTTGATTATGGATAAGGATGGGGGAAGACGAGTCTTTCACAGGGTGGGTCCATCTGGTTCGAGCGATAATGGCGGTATGAAGCAACAAAAGGTATGCTATCACTGGAGACAAGGAAAGTGCAACAGAAACCCTTGTTTTTTTCTACACCACGAGTTGCCGGCGGTGGCCAATGGGACTTCGAAGCGCGCCCACCAGGGTTTCGGAGCGGAAGATAATAGGGGTGGCGGAATAAGGAGGAGTGGTAATTATTATTTCAACAACATGCCGGGAAGAGTGCAATCGCTGCCTGGTAGTAGTGGTAGTGCTGGCAGCAGGACTTTCAAGAAGATTGAGAAATTGTGTAATCACTGGGTACAAGGGAACTGTAGATATGGGGATAATTGTAAATACTTGCATCAATGGTCTACTGGGGATTGCTTTTCGCTCTTGACTCCACTTGAAGGCCATCAGCAGGTGAAGATTGTGATAGTTGTTCTTGATCTGTATTTATGATTGATCGGGATATTGCTAATCCAAATTTCTGAGAAGGATATTATTGATCATACTTTTCTTGATTTGATTTGGTTAAGTTCTCCATTATAAGCTTATTGGGTCATTTGACTTTGTTGAAGATTAAAATTGTTTTGTTCTATACCTGGGATTCTCGGCTTGATTCACCTTGTTATATTTTGAGAAATTCAATTCCTGATCCCAGTACCGTGGTTTACTCAATGCAGCCATGTTTTATCTTTATTTTCGGTGGATATTAAGGTTGGCACGTTAAAGGTCTTTGAACGAATTTATTAGTTACTATTGATCTATTTTCCTTCTAATTTGATAGAGTTGAAAACTTTTTGGAGGTTTCCTTGATTATATGGATTTCATTTGTTGCACAACTACAAGTTATATTTTAGTGGAACCAGAAAATTTATCTTTACACGTTCTATTGAACTGTCTCTGGTTATCAAAGGTTGGATTTCTGTTATCTCAATTTTGTGTTAAGAACAAGTACTTCTCGAACAGGTTGTTACGGGGATTACTTTGCCTTCGGGATCAGATAAGCTTTACACAGGGAGTCAAGACGAGACTGTTAGAGTTTGGGACTGCCAGTCTGGTCAGGTAGTTTCCATTGTTTTCTTTTCTCTAACTCATTCAGTGCATTGTGCATTCACTTGATCATATCCTAGTGGAGATAATTTCATGAAAGATAACATTTTCGAAGATTAAATTTTCAAATTGCATTTTATTGGTTTGATTTATCCACTACCTGAAAGTCTCGTATTTTGGTTGAAACCAAATCAATACATAATTACATACTCATATGCCTATGATCTTATGTCTGAAATAAGCGAAGTCTTATTTATCAAGTAAAAGTTGGAGAAAATATAGCAAGGTGTTTTTTTTTTTCTAGAATGATAATATTATTATTTGTCTTGATTTTTTCTTTTTTTTTTTTTTTTTTTTTCTACAGTTGGCGGGTGTGGTGAATTTGGGAGGTGCAGTAGGCTGTATGCTAAGTGAAGGTCCATGGCTATTTGTTGGATTAACAAATCTCGTCAAGGTCGAGCCAAAATATTTTTTGCTATTTTTTCTCTCTATATTTAATCTCACAATTCTTAACTATATGGTCCATTCTCTCTTTCGCTCATGCATTTATATTCCTTTGCTCAATGTCACGTCTCCATAAATACCATTTTTCAATTATTGGTCATTTCTGTTTCAATTGCAGGCATGGAACATTCAAACATCTTTGGACCTTAGTTTAAATGGACCTATTGGACAAGTCTATTCCCTCGTCGTGGGCAATGATTTGCTCTTTGCCGGGGTCCAGGTATTGGGGTTTTCTCAGTTACCTGAACAATATTTCTTTTTTCTCCACATATATTAGATTCCTAGTAGTTTGCACTTGTATGTTTCTTTATATATCTATTAGAAGTTGCACCATAATTAAATATGTTTTCAGAATGGAACAGTTAAGAGCATGTTTAAAACAGAAAAGCCTTCATAGCACTCATAAGTCACTACCTTTGATGTTACAAAGGTGTTCGCTAGACTTTCATGTTCGTAACTAATGCTCTGTTTGCCAAAAGTTTTGTGTTTAAAAACATTTTTTTTACGTGTTAGAGGTAAAATATGTGGTTGAAAAGTGGAGAGAGAAAATGTGTATGGTTAAAAAGTGACTTGGGAATTGTGTGGTTAAAAACGTGTTTTTAAATTAAAAATTAAAAGCATGTTTGCCAAACAGAGGCTAAGCTTTATCTTATTACACGTGACTAACTTGAAATAAAGTTTCAGTTCATGGACCAACTTGGAACAAAATGAAGTTTAGTCAGCACCACAAATTTCTCTAGAAGTCCATTAACCACCAACTTAGCCCTTGTTTGATTTTTTCTACAGTAATCAATCTCAAATATCCAAAAAAGTCAGGCCCACAATTTTTTACCTTTCAAACCACTTTTTAACCATTAGATTTTTAAAACCCAAATTATAAATTGAAATAATGGGGCTCAAACAAGGGCTTATTTAACCATGTTACTATGATTTGTTAAATACCACAGTTGCTTACTAAGTTACTCATAGAAATGCAAGTTTCTATTCTCCTTATCTTGTACTATTCTTTTTGAAGATACGCAGTGGATTTCGAAGTGCTGAAAGACACAGATGATTGTCTGTACTTTCAGAAACAAATGATATTCAGTAACACATTATCACATGTTAGTGTTTGTCTGAACATTCTATCTACTGCAGGAAGGGACGATACTGGCATGGAAATTCAATGTTGCCACCAACTGCTTTGAGCCTGCTGCATCACTCAAGGGCCACACGCTTGCTGTTGTGACGTTAGTTGTTGGAGCTAATCGATTGTACTCTGGTTCAATGGACAATTCTATAAAAGTAGGTTGCTTCAGACATGAATCCTTCTGAATACATTGCAGATTTCTTTTCAAAAAGATTTCGTAGTGGTCACAGGCATCTCTAACTTTTGTCATTACTTATTTTTGTTTAATGTTTCTCAATACCTTCAGGTGTGGAGCCTTGAAACTTTGCAGTGTCTACAAACTTTGACAGAGCATGTAGACGTTGTAATGTCTCTTTTGTGCTGGGATAATTTCCTTTTGTCAGCTTCATTGGACAAAACTGTGAAGGTTTTGTGTTTCTTTCAATTAAATGGAAAATTCATTTTTCTCGATAAACCTGATACATTTTTTTCCTGAGAAAATAACAAATATTTGTTAATTTCATTTTTAATTAATTGTTTATTTTATTTTTTTGTAGGTTTGGGCTGCAACTGAGAATGGGAACTTGGAAGTTACATTTACCCACAATGAAGAACATGTAAGCTAGCTTATTACCTTATGATTTCTTTAGTTACTCTTCTAATCCAAATGGAGTTAACAAATACTAATAATGACGGTAATGGTAAATTTGACATTATAGTAATAACAATGTCTAGTTAAAAAATAAGATTTAGACCATGTTTGTATGAGTTATTTTTTTGAATGAGTTTTTGAATGGTGATTTTTGGAGAATGTATGGTTAAAAAGTAGGAAAAAGTTTTGAGTCATGTGCAAAATATTTTATTGTGAGAATGTATGGTTGATGATGAGTTTTAGAAAAAAAGTTTCCTTTTAATGGTTGTCGATAATATCTTAATTTGTATTATGGAAACTGATGTTAACTACAGGGGTTACTCACTCTCTTCGGGATGCATGATTCAGAAGCCAAACCTGTGTTGTTGTGTTCTTGCAATGACAATTCCATTCGGGCCTATGATTTGCCATCGTGAGCTTGCTTAAATCCTGGCCTTGTATTGCTGAAGTGTCAATGTTTTGGTTTGTTACTATTGCTAGAATCCCTTTATAAATCTGGTCTTATTTATTTTTTTTCCAGATTTTCTGAGAGAGGGAAGATCTTTTCGAAACAGGAGGTTCGCTCCATACAAATTGGTCCTGGTGGTTTGTTTTTCACTGGTGACGGATCTGGTCAAGTAACAGTATGGAAGTGGTCAGCTGAAACAACCGAGGTCTCATGAGCCTAACCGTATTTATTTAACTATATTATGTATCGTTTTATTCTTTGTCAATGTACAAAGATAAAGATGAGAGTACGCCAGTTTTGAGTATTTTTTTTTCTATCTTGTAATATCACTTTGTACTATAATATTAATTACATCAACTGTCTAAGTATTGAAGTTTCTTACACATTTTGCTGATATTATATTATATATTTGAAAATTTGAACAATAATAAAACATTAAAATCATGTAATACTCAAGGCTGTGTTCGGTAAACATTATAATTTTAAATTATAATGGGCATAATTTTAAAAATAACAGCTATTACAGATTAAACATGACCTTGATAGCTTTACCACCACGTGCACTGGCTTCAAAGGCTTCTTCAATCTCATCCTGAGAGAATCCATACCTGTGGGTGATCAATGACTTCACATCTATCTTACCGCTCCGAAGAAACTCAATGCATAAAGGCCACGTGTTCTTGTATCGAAATATGCCAATCAAGTCAATCTCTCTGAAAATAATTTCAAGAATGAGGGATGATGATGATGAAGGTGAAAATGTAAAGGAAATAGATGGAAACGTGCTCGTATCGAAATATGCCAAGCAAGTCAATCTCTCTGAAAATAATTTCAAGAATGAGGGATGATGATGATAAAGGTGAAAATGTTTAGGAATTAGGAAATAGATGGAAACGAGCTCGTGTCTACACTATGGCTGTGATCAAAAGTGGTACCTTACAGCAGCCGGGGTGAGGGGCACGGTCATTATGCTATGTCCCATTCCCACGAGGCAAACTTTTCCACCTGAACAAGTGGCTCCAAGAGCTGTTGTCATGGTTTTATTAAAGCCTGCACAGTCAAAGCTCACGTCCACTCCAGCAGCCATAGCTTGCTTAATCTGTTCAATTTCTGCAGCCACATCCTATTCAAAATTCTAGTTAGTAGACTGCATTAGTGGTGTACCAGCTCAGTTTGACAGTATAATAACTGAGTCGCAAGTTAAAAAATGTCTAACAAACTTCAGGAGGATTCGGGGACGTGTCGCATTGGCCATGTACTCAAGCTTCACCTACCATGTCTTGGGTTCGGATCCTACCCTCTCCTATGATCCCCCTTACAGTGGTGTACCAGCTCAGTTTGACAGTATAATAACTGAGTCGCAAGTTAAAAAAGGTCTAACAAACTTCAGGAGGATTCGGGGACGTGTCGCATTGGCCATGTACTCAAGCTTCACCTACCCTGTCTTGGGTTCGGATCCTACCCTCTCCTATGATCCCCCTATGTTAAAAAAATAAAATAAAAATGTTCTGAAAGGGGCTCAAACATTTGAATAATCCGGTGTTAGAATAATAGCCTCTACTTGGTTCTGATTTTAATCTGAAGTCAAAGTTAATAATAAATTTTAACCGCACATTTTACGGGACCTACGACTTTTTAATCACACATCTTATCAATTTTTATCAAAATCTACTAAAAAACTAATTTTAATCTATAACAAATTGGGCATAATATAAATCACATAAAAATGATGCTTCAAGCACAAGATTCAACCTTTATATCAGTAGAAACTTTGATCGTCGCATCCGCTCCAAGCTCCTTAGCAACTGAAAGACGGTAATCATCTACATCCACGATGACAATTCTTGGAGACCCAAACGCACGGGCTGAAAGCAGTGTTACAAGTCCGATAGGCCCTGCACCCATGACCAACACATTTGTCTCAGGACCAATGTTTGCGCGTCGACACGCATGAACACCAACACTCAAGGGCTCACACATAGCCCCCTCTTCCAAACTCACATTGTCCGGGAGTTTGAAACATAAATCTGCAGGATGCACAATCTGTGGCAAGTGATCAAGAGAAGAGTGTCACTTCTAACCCCTATAAATGACATCCAGTCAATCAAAAGAGATACATAACTACGCCAAAAAGTGAAGAGACTGAGAGAATATGCTCTTCGGCCGTTCCTTGAGTTGGCCCAAGTTCGATAAAAGCCATGGTTTCGAAAATTATGTACGACGAGAACCTCTTTCTGGGGGCATGATATAGAGATATGTGTTTAATTGCAGATATAGAGATATGTGTTTAATTGCAGCATTATATCAGGTAGTCGAGGCTAAAGACTTTTGCGTGGCAAGAATGTGAGATTGAGAAATCTCCTAGATTGAAGTTTTTCTACATCTGTCTTTACATGGAAACATATATAATGGAGAAATTACTTCTTTTATAGAGATTCTTGGCACTGTGTGTTCAGTTTGTTCACTTAAAAAAGAATTTGAAAGAACATGAAGTCTACGAATTCTTCAAAAATGCAACCTCACCCATCTATACCTGATTTGCAAGGGAACCATGGACCGGGGGAGTAGCGAAAAACTTCATGTCAGTACACAGATTGTATCGACCTTCTTTGCAAAGATTGCAACGCCAACAACTGATTCCTGGTTCGACTGCCACACGATCACCCGGCACGAGATGTCTTACTTCACCACCTACTTCTTCAATGATCCCGGCGCACTCGTGCCCAATCACCATTGGTTCTTTGACAACAAAATCTGCTAATTTCATCTCCTGATATATCCATAAAACATGATATAAGGATAATCATATTGACAACAGTAGAACAATAAAGTAATGAAATTAATTCAACCTTACATATCTAAGCCTCTCTTTGGTAAAATGAAAGTTTGTTTATAAACTGCAATGTGATAGCATCTCATTTGACCATTTTTTAAAAGTCAACAATTTCGACTAGTCAAAATATTCTCATCTACCATTTTTGAATTAAAAAAGGGACGTCACCATTTATAAATAACATTTTGCAAACAGAGGCTAAATAGAATTTGAATTGTTCATCTGAAGTTTACAAAGCATATAGATATCAATCCTCGTATAATAAGACTCGAGTTGTATAGTGAACAAGATTTTAGCTTATTTTTCTACTTTTATATGGTCCACCTAGACCAACAAACAAGCAAAATACTAAGTTCATATGTGTTATTGATAAAATAAAAATAGATTTTACCTTAAGGTAATGAACATCACTTCCACAGATACCCACAGCTTTCACCCTAATTCTAGCATCATGGGGGCCTAAACATAGCTCATAAGTAAACATAGAAATCAACAGATATAAATCAAGAAATTCAAAGAAACATAGCAGAAACAGAAGAATCAACAATTACCTAGAGGAGGGAGCTTGAAAGGTTGAATCTTGAGATTATTAACACCCAGAAGCCAAGCTGCCATGTTCTCTTCTTCCTCGTCGCTATTTCCATGAGACATTCCACCCTTACCCATTTCCCCCCTCTCTTTCTTTCTCCAGAAATCAATCGAGATTGAATTTTTATTAGCAACAGAGAGTGAATATGAATATGAATAGTGGCTTGTTCTGATGAATTAATTTAATGAGGTCAATTTATAGGTTGGAATCTTGCCAATAAGATATTGTTGTTTATCAAAAAAAATAATTAAAAAAAAAAAAAGATATTGTGGATGATGATGAATTTCTTTTGTAGGAAAGAGAATGGGTGGATAAAATTGTATTAATTTTTATCTGAAAAGAATATTTTTGTCATGAAAATAAGACAAGTAAGATTCTTGTAATTTTTATTCGATGAACTTCCATTTAGCCTTTGCTTGGTAAATTTTTTTCTTAAATATAACTAGTAATCGCACTCGTTCTATGCACGGAATAAATAATATTTACTGAATAAGTTGTAAAAATACAATGCCTGATAAAAATAACACAATAAAAAAACAATAATAATAACTTGCATACACAAATTGTATTTTTACAATCAAAATATATATAAAAAAAAAAAAAGGAAAGAAAAGTTATGAATTGCATTTTTTTAACAGTTAATTGTTCATTATCTAGTTTACTTAGTTTATTTATTCATATAGAATTGATTATTCAAAAATAATTTTTTTTAATGTTCATTCACAATCACATATTATTTAAAAACTAATTTTCACAATTTGCACATACTACTTTTTAACTACACATTCTAAAAAAAGAAAATCAATTTTTAACCACTCAATTGATTGATTTGACAATTATTTTATTTTTTATACTACCTTCTTTCACTTTCAATCACACATTTAAAATCATTTCTATAGTTTATATCAAATTTACTCTTATTCAATGGTTTCAAATACAATGTGACATTTTATTTTTCACCAAGTATTGAAAATGGACATGTTACCCCCACACACACAAAACTATTTTTTGTGCATGTTAAATAAATGTATGGACTATATTTTATTTTTAAATAGAATAAGTTTGATAAAATCTTATATTTTTATTTTCTATAGAATTCAATGAATTAATTGTTAAAGTCTGTAGTATATATTTTATAAATTGATGTTATTTTAAATTTATAAAAATTAAAAAATAGATAAATGAACAAAATGAGTAAATTTATAAAATTAATTTCAAAATTACCAAAGAGTTTATCGAAATCTGAAGTTGTAGAAATTAAAATGATTCAATTGAATTTACTTAGAAAGGTCGGATATCATTATTTCTTTTAATTTGATAAGAAAAAAGATTTGAAATTAATCATTTATGTTAAATTGAATTTAGATAAGAAATGATAAATATCATTTTATGACTTAGATGAGATAAATTAAAAAGATTGGATATTGAAAAAAGTAAAAAGTATAAGTAAAACTTTTACCTTTATTATTTGAGGCAATTTTAAGAATGATATATTTAGAGTTTGTTATCATTTGTTAACTTGTATTAAACTTCTCGTTAAAATCATGAATTTGACACCTATATTACATATTTTTTGACTTCAAAATATTACAATAATTATCAAAAGAATAAAAATAATATACAATTTGATCTTTTTATAGATTTTTTTTATTTTTTACAATCAATAAGTCATTTATTACATGTCACCTATAATTAATTTTGCATTAATTGAAGTTTCCTAATTCAATTATTAAAATAATTAATAAAATTACAAAGTTTTCTAAAATAGCAGGAAAAAATAGCGGGAAACTATGTGTGGATTTTTTTGGCTGCTATACTATTATTATATATACTAGTGAATCATCCCGTGCGATGCACGGGAAGAAACTTCTAAATAAAAATAATCCTATTCGAAATTAAATAAATTCTTAAACAAAATAAATAACACTTACAAATAGGAGATAAGTTCATCATTTATTAGTTTCATGTATAAAAATCAACCTTTTAGGGAGAAGTCATACATGCGAAAATGATTGTGTCTGACTCTTATCGATAGTCATGACATAATAAGTATCCTAAAATTCGAATGGCTCAACGATATCCTTAGAATAAAGAACTTGTATCCTGCATTACTGTCAGATAGAATTTGACCTTATAGAATATGATCTTCAAGTTTTGTAACGATTATTCACCATCTCCTCGAACCAAAAATTCGCCTTGCAAAATTAACACTTAAATGTAGGATCTCCAGTATTCATATACTCTAAACATTCAAACAATAGATGAAAAAGTTAATAATAGAGACCATGCATATAAAAGATAAAATTCAATATTTTGACCATTGACAATGAAAAATAACATGTATAATAATAATAATAATAATAATAATAATAATAATAATAATAATAATAATAATAATAATAATTTGCGAGGTTGACAAAGATATTGCATCAAATTTATGATATTTTAGGTTTTCAATATTTATACAATGTAATTATTTTCTGATTGAAATTATAGTTTAATATTGATCATCTCAATTTTTAGTTAATTAGTAAATTGGGAGATAATTCATATATTATTGTGAAAAAAATATCATAAAATCTGAATTAAAATATAGCAAAGAATATCTTGGTATGGTTAATTACTTTTTGAAAATTTAAAATTAACAGTTAGGACAAAAACCATTAATAACTATATCATTTCAAACAATATAGATAAATTTGTTAACCGTTAATGTTAAAAAATGTGATATGAGATTTTTTGGAATAAAAAATTAATTAAGAATTAAATGTAATTGTCATCGAAATAATTTTGATAAATAATGCAACATAGGAAAGAACTTTAATATGTATATGTAATAAATAACTTAAAAATAGGATTTATTTATAAAAATTTCAATACAACGTGATTTATAAAAATACGAATGTGTATAAATTTTAGATATAATTTTAATTGAGAATTTGACATTGGATCTGTATGACTGAACCAAATATTTATCCATAAAATTAAGACCAATAAAATATAACAATTATTATAAGAAGTTAATTACGTATTAAATGTAATTATCTATAAAAATATTTAATAATTTAATAATATGCTATAAAAAAGAGCTCCAATATTTAGATGTACTAAATAACTAAAAATAAAATTATTTATAAAAAAAATTATATGTATGATGTGATTTATAATTTAGTACTCCTTCCGTCCCATAAAGATAGTCCTCTACTCATTTTCATACGGATTAAGGACAAAATGAAATATAAAATATTAATTTCACTCTTAAAAAATAAAGTAGAATATCTTTTTGAGATGGACAAAAAAGAAATAGTGGACTATCTTTGTAGGACATAGAGAGTATTATCTAGTAATAAAATTTCAACATAATCTTTAACTGAAAATTTTATTTGGATTTGTATAAATGAACACAAATATTTATTTGTAAGATTGAAAAAGTTAGAAGAACACATTTTTTTATGAAAAGAGAGGTTTTGACACAAAAAAGTCAAATATAAATAAGTAAAACCAAACAAATTATCGTTCTTATATCATAAAAAATAAGAAACAACTTCTCAGTAAAAGCAAATTTAAAAAAAATAATAATTCTAGTTTCTTATTTTTATTATTTTTTATACAATGTGATATACAATTTCATCAAATATATATACTGACCCATGAATAATATATTTTTTCTTCACTCAACATCCGAAATCATTAACATGTCTATCAAGCCCAAAACTATTCTAAATAGCCCAACATTAGTTAACACATTGCAACTCCAACAGAAAAATCTAGAACATAATATAAATAGACTATTAACAAATTCTCTTATTAGTCTAAAATAATTTTGCTTTCTATATTATTTTCGAAGCTTTCTCTACAATATTATTGTTTTAATATTTTTTCTTTTTTGTTAGAAATCCAAATCTATATTCAATGACTCAAAATATCACAGGTCTTGAAAAAAAGAGTAGTGTCAATCCTTTTTACTTTTTCAAAAAATAATTTACTATTTTTTATTTTCAACTGGTTTGTAATATTAATAACTAATAAGCATTACCACCGCACCAGAAATTTTGAATCATAAAACGTGATAAATAGAAGGTGGAGTGGAGCGGTCATGTTAAACAATATACATTTTTTCAAAGAAATAACCCTTTGATTGAATCTTTTATTATTGTGTATATCTTCATAATAATTATATATAACAGAAATGAAAGAGGTTGTATATAGGGAAATGGAAAAAAAAAGATATAGAAAACAAAAATGAATCAACAAATTTTGAAAAAGGGAAAAAAATGAAACAAATTCTGAAAAAGCGAAAAAGGAAAAAAAAAAAGGAAAAATAACTGGATTTCCAGTGTAATTAGGCGGCGGGAAATAGAAGTCATGTAAACACAACAAATATTGAAGACTATAAGTAGACGTCGGCGATTTTGAAAATAATAAATAAATATTGAAGGTCCAACTATTTTTGAAATGAGTTTTGAAGTTGATTATTGGATAGAGGATATAAGTAGTGTGAACATGATAAATATTGAAGTCCCAAAAAAATGAATAAATAAATAAATAAAATCTGCACATAGTACAAGAGTTTTGAAGGGAAAAAGGGAAGTTGACTGAGGTTGACTCAGCTACTTTTATATATTATATAGATAGATTCGATAATCATAAAAAAAGAAAAAAAATACTAAAATTATGAGATTGACAATGATGCATCAAATTCATGATATTATAGGTTTTTGTAATAATTATACAACGTAATTGTTTTTTTAATGAAAAATATAATATAACATTGATCATCTCAATTTTTCAGTTAAGTAAATTGAGATACAATTTACTTATTGTTGTAGAAATTTAAAAATCATAAATATTGAATTAAAATATAACAATTAATATCATGTCATAGTTAATTATTTTTTAAAATTTAGACTTAACAATTATGACAAAAAAAACCATTAATAACTATATAATTTCAAAATAATATAAATAAATCTGTTAACCGTTAATGTGAAAAATGTGATATGAGACTTTCTAGAATAAAAAATCATATAATGATTAAATGTAATTTAAATAAAATTATTTTGATAAATAATCTGATATAGAAAAGAAGGTTATTATGTATATATACCAAAGAACTTAAAAGTATGACTATTTAAAATGAAATTTAATACAACTTGATTAAATATTCGATATAAATGTAAATGAAAATTCGACATTGAATTTGTATGATCGAACGAAATTATTCATCCATAAGATTGAGACCAATAAAATATCACATTATTACAAAAAAATTATTTACGTATTAAAAGTAACTTTCTATAAAAATACTAATTAATTTAATAGAACGCAATACAAAGGAACTCGAATTTTTAGATGTACAAAATAACTAAAAAAAAAGATTATTTATAAAAAAGTTTTATATGATAATATTTATTTAGTATTAGATGCGTAATACAATTTCGATATAATTTTGAACTGAAAATTTTACATTGAATTTGTATGAGTACATACAAATACTTATTTGTAAGATTCAAAACATTAAATGATTAGAATAATTTTATGAAAAGGGAGTTTTAAACACAAATAACCTAATATAAATAAGTGAAAAAAATTCTTTATAAAAATACTTAAGTGGAATTAGCGGTGTGAACACAATAAAAGCTGAATTTTTGAGTGTGAATACAATAAAAGCTGAGTTTTCTCGCCAAAACTCAGCTGCTTTTATATATTATATAGATTAAGATGTTTTCGAAGTAAAATATATGGTTAAAAAATAATTTAAGAAAATGTGTTTAAAAGTGACTTAAATAAAAGTATTGTTTATAAATAAGTTATCAAACGCAGGCTTAATAAGCTCGATTGAATTTTCTTAAGATTGTATTTGATTCCTTATATACTGAAAACACTTTGTAACAACTTTGCTGTAAAAGGATTTAATTATGCCGAGATTTTGGTCCTGTTTTGTTCAGGATAAATTTAATAATTTTTTTTTTTAAATTTATTTACAACTACACATTTTTATAGAATACACTACTTTATATATTTTAAAAAACTTTTCAACCACGCATTCAAAAATTTCTTATACACCAAACAGACTTCAATTACAAGACTCCAATAAAATTGGAAGTTATAACCTCTCTTTACTAAATTTACATGTTTCGATCTCAGTTCGACCAGTTGCTATGAATTTTGGAGGTCAAATGAACGATTATATTTTTACACAACTGCGTTTATTGGTAAATTATAACTAACTATTATGAATCTCGTCATATGATCAAATACTGTTTAATTTTGATTAAAATTTGATTTTAATTTGAAGTCAAAGTCAATATCTAATTTTAACCATTCATTTTATGGGGCTCACAACTTTCTACATATTTCATCAACTTTTATCAAAATTTGCTAAAAATCTGATCTTAATATATACTAAATACTAGCTGAATTAGATACCTTGTCATTTATAATTCCAATTTAGGGGTTTGATGCTTTCCAAGTAAATAAATATAATAAAGCTACTATGTTGCAGTAAGGGCCTCCTGAATGAAGTCAGTCTTCCGAATAGGAAAATGTACGATGCAAGTAGTCTCTTCAAAAATTTCTTCAAAAAGTCGTAGCGTGAGCAAAACTAAAATTTTTGTCAATCGAACCTTAATCTTAAACGTAATCAAAGACCTTCAAGACTAAATTGACACGCCAAAAATCGTTGAAAACTTCAACCTAAATTTCTGCCCAACAAATACGCCCAAAGACCTTCCATATATACCTTTTACATTTTTCTTATCATATATATATATATATGTATGTATGAACCTCATGCATAAAGGGCATACATATATACAAAGTTCATAGAACCCTAAAAGATTCTCATCTATTTCTCTTATAAAATGGCTTCTTCATCTCTTCACATAGAAGATGCATACTGTGCCATAGTTATTTTGGCCCTTATGTTATTAGGTTCAATCAGAGAGAACTCTGTCACAGATTTTGAACTAGAGGCCGAGTTTAGAAGAAATCAGCTCCGAGACAGGCCATGCGAGGAAATATATGTTGTCCGAGAAGGCGAAACTCTTCAAACCATCAGTGACAAGTGCGGGGACCCCTTCATCGTTGAGCGGAATCCTCATATACATGATCCAGATGATGTTTTTCCTGGACTTGTAATAAAAATTAGATATGGCAATATATAATTCAGAAAAATTTAGCTCGTTTTTCTATTTATATGATTCCATCCTTCTTGCCAAACATGTTAGGGTGTATAGAGTAGAGTATGATGATGAAATAGTATCAGAATTATGATGTTAATTAGTGAATTCAAGATTATGATAGAGATAGAACAATAGGGTGAATTTAACTACTGATACTGAACTTTGACCATGTCACTATTTAGTCACCAAGTTTTGAAAGATTTCTAAATACCCACCTAACTTTTCATGTGGTTATCCGTTCATCATACAACATCTAAAAGTCTCCAATTCTTGATGAAACGTCTTACGTGGCTATAAAGTTTCAGCCACGACATGTGATGTGTTAATTCTTGTTTAGTTATCAAGTTGTATCAGTCAAACACGCCGTTATTTGAGTTGTGACATGTGATGCGATTTGATGTGATGATATTAAAATTCGTTTAGTCATCAAATAAGAATTGGATAATTGTTAGACGGTGGGTGATTGATGAGTAATTTTGTGAAAAAATTGGATAGGTGTTGAGAAACCTTTTAAAATTAGTTGGTTAAGTAGTAATCTTGTCAAACCTCAGTGATCACTATTTAAATTTACCCTAGAATAATATATAATACAATTTTTCCTAGTGTAAATTTGAGCATCTAAAAATTGAATCATTTTTTCTTTAGTTTTACCGATTTCGAGTCTCTTCCCGTAAAGGTGAAAAAAAAAAAATCCCAACAAAAAAAATTAAAAAGTTATATTTTATTATGTCTATGGTGTAGGCTAAAAAGTAACGCTCGTAACACGTTAGAAGTAACTTGATCCTATTGATTACTATTTTCATATCTAAGCCTTTGTTTGATGTACATTATTTGAGAAAAAACAATATTTTGATTAATGATTGATATGATATTGTGTGGTTGAAAATGAAAGAAAAATTTGAATTATGTACGAAATATTTTATTGTTAAAATATAATTAAACTTGAGCATTGTAAAAAAAATTATTTAAAAAAAAAAAAGGTTAAAGAAAGGCTAATTGTCCTATGATTTAACTCTTAATATACTCATTACAAAATTACTAAATTAGGTAAAGTAGTCTCTAGGACACATCTATGTGGTAAATGGGAGGGCTGGTAAGGCTCAGCACAGCAGTGTGCAGGGTTCGAATTCTGAAATATTGAATTTGTACCTTGTCGTCAAAGGGAGTTACCCAAATTTTGGGCTTACCATCAAGTCCTTCACCCTGACTCTAGGAGGCATAACCTGTGATTAACTTCCTCAACCAATGGCTCAGAACAAAATCGATTGAGGCCTTAAAGGTGTGGGTTACACTTTTTTTTTTTACTAAATTAGGTAAAGTACGTCCGGTGCATAATGAGTTACACTAATCCCAAGTTGGATCATTAAACAAAAGCATATGTTTGTGTGTTTAAGGAAATTTTGGGCAATTAATCTGTTTTGTGGCCCAAAATTAATTCTAAATATATAATGTTCTGATTTTTAAGTAAAATATTAAATATGTAGTTGAAAACTTATTTTGAAAAAATGTGTATAATTAAAAAATTGTTTAAAAATGTGATATTTATAAACTTATAAATTATCAAACACTCTGTAAGAAGATAAGATTCAAAAGTGATTATGATGTCGTTTCGCATTGTGGGCAGAGATGGGTCCATTTTGAAAGGTTCCAGGTTAGTGCTGATCTCAATTGTCACCCACTAATAAGATTTTAGGGTATCAATATTGATGAGATTAAAATTAGATTTGTAGTATTTTGATAAATAAAAAATGAAATATGTTATTGAAAAATTGTAAATCTCATGAAATATGTGGTTGAGATTTAATGTTAAATTTAACATAAATTAAAATTTATATTTTAATTTGTAACAAAAGGTCCATTCCATCCACTCAAGGCCCATAGAATAAAGGTTTTGATGGATCGGCTAATGGTGGGTCAGACTTACAAGAAGCCTGCCATCTCGGCCCATTTGAAATCATCCTTTCCAGCAGACCGTGGGCATGCATACTGAAGTAGCTGCATAGAGTTTCTTTGGCCCTAGATAAGTTAGAGAAATTTTTAAATTAGGGGTTGAAAAATGTGTAAAATGATAAATTATGTAAAAATTTGTGATTGAAAATGAATTTTAAAAAAATTGAAAAAAAAATTTGGACTGAACAAGCTCTAGGTACACTATTGTTGGCATTTCATATTCAAAATCTCAACTTTCATATTTTTAAATAAAAATAATAATTTTCTATTTAGACGGGCAAAATCGGGTCAAATTGCGACCCACATGGGCCAGTGGGGCTTGAGTTTGCGTTCAAGTTTTGTTGACCGACCCAGACCTACTTCAAAGCCCACAACGAGTGGGCTTTTTTAATATGGACTGTTACCAAGCTCATAATAGGTGGTCGACTCGATCCGAATCACTCAGATTGACTTCTAAACGAGAAAGTCTAGTCCATTGGGCTACATGGATAAATTATGCCTATCAAATATCAAATGGCAAATAGTCCACTACGAGGACGTTAGCGAATTAGGGTGGGATGATGAATCATTGACCTAGAAAAGTGTTTTTACCTAGGTGGCCTGACAAAAATAAAATTGTCATAAATTGTTACAAGATTCATATAAATGAATATGCACGAAGGATGACAACATATGCAACTGTCGTCAGTGTCCTACTCAAAGTTTTTTGTCAAGTAATATCATAAAGCCCGATTTGATAGAAAATTACAAGTTGTGTTAGATGATCCTAATATGGTTACACAACTAAAAATAGAAATATTTCACATTTTGGGACCGTGAACTCTTGACTCTTTGAAAAGCAAAAGATCGTGCACAAAACATTTCTTAAGAAGTAGAGCTCCAAACGTAGGGATCCAAATGATAGTCCTAACTAAAGTCACGATCCACTTGACTCAATACACTCGAGATAAATCATTTAGTAATTATTATCTTATGATGATGAAATGTTTCTTTACTTTCTTTCTAAGGCTTCACGAAAATATTCTAAAAGCATGTTTAATTAGAGGTGTCAATCCGGGTGATCCGAATCGGATAGGGCCGGTCCGTCAATATAAAAGTCCTGTAACGGCATGCTTGAAAAAAGTCCGTCCGCTTCGAGTTTTGGGTTAATCCATAAATTTCGAACTACAAATCAGGCCCATCCGGGTCGAGCCCATGTGGATCGAGGTTCATTCTGATTTAGCCTGTATGAATAAAAACTTAGTTTTTTTCATATTTGTAGCAATTTTTTGGTCAAATTTCTAAATACAAAATGATAAATTCATATTTATACCATAAAATATTTACATAGAATTTAAATATATATTTTATATTATATGAATTACTTCTAAATTTGTAAATTTAAATAAAACATAAACAAATAACAATTAAATATTAAATGCATTTTTAATTACTATTATCAAACAACATTGACCCGTGAACCACTCGTACGGGTCAAGGTCGGCCAGCGGTCCAGGGTCGATCCGGGTCGATTTTCACGGGCCTGGTTGGCCCGTCCGTCTTGACACCTCTATGTTTAATATGCGATAATGAACGAACATTATAACAAACAAGGTTGTAATCTTCAACATCTCCTTTTAAACACCTTACCCATTTAGGGAAGCTGGTTTAACTGTAAAGAGGGTTTCAAGGTAAACAATATATTTCTTCAAACTATTTTTTAACCACACATATTTTTTAAAATCACCTTTCAACCACATAGCGACCCATTAATAGGGCCACTCTTATTTGGCATGAAATGTTACTATAGATCATATTATTATTGGGATTTATCTGTTTGTACATATATGTGAAAATAAAATAGAGAAGTTTACATAGATTGAGACATCTTTATGTACATACCTATAACATAACTCTTATTACTGAATAACGTGCCAAAGGAGAGCTGCCCTTTGACTAGTTCGGCTTAACCTCTTTTTTGGCATTTTTTTAAATAAAAAAATTATTATTCTCAAGATAAAATAAGCATTTAAAAGTGGTTGAAAAAAATGCATGTGATTAAAAATGAATTGGAGAAGGCGTGAAAAGTTATAAATATTTAGATATATAAATTTATTGAACAGTTAGATATATAATTAATTTATTTATATGAAACGTGGGTCCTAAATTCATTTCTTATGCTAATAAAACAAAACCAATTTTGATAAATAGAACTTTTCAATAAATTGTTTAATCACATTCTGGTAGAGGGGACTCTAATATGAAAACAAAATATTCAGGAAACAACTGCCATTCGGCTTAAAGACTTGGACAAGGTTTTCGATTTCGAACCAAATTTAATTTTTGGGCTTTTTGTTTTTTTATTGTTGTTCGTTTGTTCAAAAAACTGGAAAAGGCAACTAGATCATGATTCTCAATCGGCCTCGATAGGGTTGATTATGTACATCCTTGTTTGTCATTCGACTCATTCTGTTCTATTTGTTGCTAGATCAATTGAAAGATCATGGCAATTAGATCATGATTATCACTTGACGTCACCCCCAACTTATTGCTCTCTCTCTCTCTCTCTCTCTCTCTCTCTCTCTCTCTCTCTCTCTCTCTCTCTCTCTCTCTCTCTCTCTCTCTCTCTCTCTCTCTCTCTCTCTCTCTCTCTCTCTCTCATATTATTTTTTTAAAATCTTATTCATCTTATTATGGTGCACATGAATCTTCACCTTCTCGATTACGTTACATTCATTTTGTGAGATCTTTACATTTACGTGACCAACACTTGAAGCCATCGTGCACAACTGATCTAGTTATTATCGAGTAAAACTTACGTTTAAACGTTAATAAAATCTCATTACTACATCAATCCTACGGGTACATTTTCCCGTGGTAAAGGGGAGGGATGATAAGGCTCAGCGCAGCGGTGTGCATGGTTCGAACCCTGAAATATTGGATTTGTACCTTATCGTCAGCGGGAGTTACCTAAACTTTAGGCTTACCATCAAGTACTCCACCCTAACTCTAAGAGACATAATTTGCGATTAACCTCTTCGACCAATGACTTAGGACATAGTCGATTGAGGCCTCAAAGTGTGGGCTATACCTTTTATAATTAACCGAGAATGGCTAGCCTATAAAGTTGAACAATGATTAGCAAGAGACTGGTACCGTGTGAAAGATGTACAATGTCAAGAGCATGTTGATTAAGACAACAAAATTAGACATGATATAAATTTCGTAAATAAAATTATTTATCCCTTATTTGACCCCATTTTTTAAAATAAAATTTATTCAACACTCAATATCAACCATCAATCTTAGTTAAACATATCATTTTTACTTTTCAAACATTTTTTAAAATTTAACCACACATTCTCCCAAAAAATACTAGTCACAACTACAAATTTTTCAAAAAATGGGGTCAAACACAAGCTAAGTGGCATTATATCAAACTATACTGTACACATGTATATCAGTATTACATAGGACTAGAAAACTTAATAGTGAAATTGATAAGATTTTAATATCTTAATTTTCTTTATTAATACTACTAATAATTATGAACAAGTGGGTTGAGAAATAAATGAAAGTCCCACGTCCCATGACCTACTCCATTAATGATAAGCTTGCGCGTACAACTGGGTCAAGGGTTCCATGGAAAGCTTAGCACTAGGACTTCTTTTGGCCCACCTACAATCTTGATGCCGGCCATTACACAACGCTCTTTAGTCTTTACTTTAATTAATACTTTCCCACTTCAATTTTATTTATTCCCATTTTCAATATATATTGACTAATTCTTATAAAAATGTATTCTTCCTTAAAAGAAAGAAAAATTCACATTTGAAACGTGTCAGCTTACATATAATATACAACTAAATGATACGTCCATATTCGAATTTACATTGGGGGCGAATAAGGAGGAAAACTGCTCTTCCCCTATCCCAGGATTAGTTTAGGCGAAGAACCTGACTCATAAAAAATAAATAAAATTGCATTTGATAGCACTTGATTTTTCATAGAAAAAATATTTTTCAGGTGATTTTTCAACTTTTGTATTGTTTGATTCCCTAGTTTTCCATTGAATTCGTTTTACAATTTGTCTCGAAATCCAATATTTTCCTTAATTTGGAGGAATTTGTTTTTCAAGGGAAAGATGTTTTATTTTCATTGAAAATCTTTTATCATTTTCATCACGTTTGATCATTTTTATTTTTGTTAATTGATTTATTTTTTCTTCAAAAATTAACATTATTATTATTAAGTACAAATGTGTGAAAAATATTTTTTATTGAAAAATAATGTCAATCAAACAACAAAAGTTGAATTTTTTTTTTTTCACTTTTTTACATAGAAAATTAAATCAATTAAATACATTAAATTTCAAATTCTCAGGAATTCAATTCCCTAAAATTCATTTTTTTCTACCCAAATTCCTGAGATCTTAAGCCCAATAAGGGGATGTCTCAACCACTAGGACAAGCCCGCTTGTTCAGCATTTTGATTGTTTGGCTAAGCTTTAAGCCAATATTCCTTTAAAGTTGTTTACTTATTTGACAGCAAAGTGAGTTACTTTTTTAAATAGATTATGAGTTGTGAAATTTATAAACAAAATATTTTTTCATATTATTTTTAAACACATATTTTCTCAAACTATTTTTCAATCAGATATTTTACCTAAAAAATATTACGTTCTTTATTTATTAAAAAAGAAAAAAGAAATTACCAAATCGATGCGTAATTATATTTATAGGGTCTGTTGAGACCAAGCCCAATAAGGAGTACAGTGATCCACCAGTGAAGGTCCAATAGAGGCCCAATGGGTCTTGGCCCATGGCTAAAGCTTAAGATGCCTTCGTGGGTAAAATTGTCGAGGTGGTATAACACGTGAACTTCTTTAGCCGAACTGGTTTATGACTAGTCGATGTGTTTTATGTTTAGACGGAGGACCTCCTTAATAACAGCTCGGATGAGTGATGGGACAATGGATGTAGTTAGAGATGTGACGTCGCATTTATAAAAAAGCGACATGCGCCCATCCCCTACCAAACGTAGCAATGATTACTGTCAAAAAGTAAGATCCGCTTATCCAAAAGTTAGGGTAAATACACGTGTAAAGTCCGCCACGTGTCGCGATCCAAAACAACAATTCCCCTATAAATAGAGCACTCCTCCCGCTTTGTAAAAGGTTAGCAACCTGATACTCTTGACTAAATATTTTATTCTAACTCCTCCCGCTTTGTAAACGGTAGCCATCTCGGCCCCCTTTGCAAACTGATTGTTTGTCACAGTGCGCAGGAGATCCACCTGTTCAAGAGGGAGGAGCGGAGATGTGTTGGTCCAAGGTCCAGCCGGATTTTGTGGTCAACATTTTGGCGCCGTCTGTGGGGAACCATACTGCTAACAACGAAAACGCATGATAAAAAGCCACCCACAGAAAGGAAATCCTGAAAAAGGATGAATAACCCCTTGCAAAAGAGCGGAGAATCGCGTGAAACTTTGAAACATAAGTTTATTACCCTTGAAAAAGCCGTGAAACTTTGGAACATAAGTTTATTACCCTTGAAAAAGGCGTGAAACTTTAGAACATAAGTTTATTTCCCTTGAAAAAGGTGTGAAACTTTGAAACATAAGTTTATTAACCTTGAAAAATGGGTGAAATTTTGAAACACAAGTTTATTAACTTTGAAAAAGGGGTGAAATTTTAAAACATAAGTTTATTAACCTTGAAAAATGGGTGAAACTTTGAAACATAACTTTATTAACCTTGAAAAAGGCTTGGAGCTTTGAGATAAAAGTTAACCTATCTTTGAAAGAAAAGATAAAACCAAGAAACGATTCTGAACATGAATGAAGCGACTGTGATATTAACCCTCTTAGGAGTAGAAATGACCAATACAGCGAGGAAGAGGCTCATCAGAGGCCTCATGAGAATGCAAACGAGGGAATGACCCAACCTAACCCTCCGCGCCGGCACCGAAACCGCCGCATGCTGTGAGACATGACTCGCATGGCAGCCCAAATGCTGGAAATGCAGAAACAACAGATTGAACAAACTGCTGCGATGAATGCCTACATGGCTAGAGGGTATGTTATGAACGAGCCCATGATGCCCCCGCAATATTCACAGCCACATTACTCACCATCCGATGCGGCTACTGCCTCCTACTATTATCAAGATCCGCAGGCATATGCCTAGGTGGAATCCATGCCTCTCTATGAAGAAGGCCCAAAACATGAAGTACGTGAAGAACAAGGCCAACCCCTAGTTAGAAACAGGGAGGCTTCGCCCTCAGAATCTGGCAGTGTCTTCAGCCGAATAGGAGGATTATTCAGAGGCAAGCGAGGGGGCCGGACTGACCAAGGTCAACGCCATGCAGCTGAGCCTAGAAATAGGCAGGAGCGATGCGCTGAAGAAGCCCTGTCACAAAGCCAAATGCAAAGAAGCCGGCATGACATAGGGGTAGAAAACTTAGCCCCCATACATGAGCCTAGGAATATGCAAGAAAGGAGAGCAGAAGCAGCTCGGACCAAATCTCGTAATGATCTTCTGACCTTCGAAAGGCCAAGCTACGGGCGAGTTTTGCCACCACAAAGACAGGAGTACGCTCCACCGCCCTACGACCAACACCATGACCAGATGTATTCCGGTCATGCCGAGAACAGTGAATTGCTGTCATATGAGCTAGATGACGAAGAGGAAATAAGCCCCTTCATGGAGGGTATCCATAGGTACCCAGTGCCTCATGACTTTGAAATTCCAGAAATAACAAAGTATTCTGGCCGAGGTGACCCTGCCGATCACCTGTTAAACTACCGTGCTAGCATGGAAATAGCCAAAGCTACTCCGGCTATGAAATGCAAGGCTTTTGCTTTAACCCTGGAGGGAAGTGCGATACGATGGTACAAAAAACTCCCTCCTGGTAGCATCCATAGCTGGAGAGATTTGAAGGCAGCATTCAAAAATGGCTTTGTTTCCTCTAGGCCTAGCCAGCTCCCACTCCAACGCCTTCAGGACTTAAGGCAAGGAAGGGAGGAATCTCTGAAGAGTTACCTAGCCCGGTTCACTGAAGAGATGCACATTTGTGAGAACATCACCGAGGCGGAGATGTTTTTCGCATTAAAAGGAGGGCTAGATATGACGAGCATGTTTTGGAGGGATGTCCGAAGCAGAAAGCTGAAGGATTACAATGCCCTGGTAGATCTAATGAAGGAAGAGATCGCCTCAGAAGAAATGGCTAGGGCCAGAGACAATCATCCTCAAGGGAGATATAATCTTGGGTATCCTAATGAAGCGAACCTCAGGAAAGGAGAGAATAAGGATAGGTTCGAAAGTAACCGAAGTGGAGCGTCACGTCCATTTCCAGGAACCGGGTCCAGCTATGCAGTAGAGATCACGGAAGCTATCCCTAACTTTCACTCCAACGCTCCCTCTCAGAATCCCCCCATGGCTCAAGGAAGAATGAAAAGTAGCCGAAGTGGAAAACAGCCCATGATTGGGGCTTACTGCGCCTACCACAGGTATTATGGCCACGCAACAGAAGATTGTAGGGAAATTCACATGTTATCGGACCAAAAGGCACACGGAAGAAGGGGAAGTGATTTCTCTCCTGACAAGGGGAAAACACAAAAACGAGGTAGTCTAAAGTTCAACCGAGCTGACAGGCGAGCTCCATGGAAGAACCCAACCAAAGAAAGGATTGACAGTCGACAAAGAGACAGGAGTAAGGGTCAGGATGACTCCTCGACACATGCTAAAGATACGAGAGAACTACCTATGCCTGCACATGATCCGCCGATTCGTGAAATCGACACAATATTGGGAGGCCCCCATCCAGGTGGAAGCACAAATAACTCCCAGAAGAGATATATCAGATAGGCCAAGTAGCCCGCCAACGTGAATTATCACATCCATTCACATCCTATTGGGATGCCTCGGACAGAATCTATCACCTTCACCCAAGACGACGCTATTGGGGTACACTTTCCGCATAAATGATGCATTGGTTATCAGGGTAGTGGTGGCTCGGAATAGGTTGTCACGAATGATGGTGGATGATGGTGCCTCGGTAAACGTAATTTACGGAGTAACTTTTGATAAGATGGGGATTAGCACTCCACTCATTCCAGTTCCAGATCCAATATATGGATTCACGGGGGACAACATAACTACCAGAGGATCCATAACCCTTATGACTGAGGTTGGGCAAGCACAAACTTTATCTAGAATCCCCATGGAATTCTTGGTTGTAGACAAGATCTCCTCTTATCATGACTCGATTGGAAGGCCAGGTCTCATCGACTTGGGGGCTACAACCCATACAAAATATATTTGCATGAAATTCCCCACGGAGTACGCTGTTGCAACTATTAGGGAGAGCCAAACTGAATCGTGAGCCTGTTACACAAACGCTATCCGAAAATTTCAAGACCGGAACTTGAACATGATTAGCGATGTGGCAATGGCCGAGGTTTCTCCGGACCCTGAAAGACTGGGTGGAGGGCCCTCAGAAAATGAGGATGTTACAATGACGCCGGAAGAAGATCTGGCAGATCTAGACCCAAGAATGGCTGGAGACAATTGCTCTACCCCAGCTGAAAGGCTAGAATGCTTTGGTGTAGATCCACTTGACCCAATCAAGGAGTTTCAGATTGGATTAGATTTACCGGTTGAATACAAATATCAGCTGAAAAACTTCTTACTTGAGAACCTCGATGTATTTGCATGGAAACATGATGACATGGTTGGAATTGATCCTAAAGTGGTCTGTCACAGACTCCAGCTTTATCACAGAAGTCCTGGGCACAGGAAAAAGAGAAGACCGATGAGTTCTGATAAATATGAGGCCTTGAAAGAAGAGGTAACGAAGATATTGAAAAATGACTTCATCATCGAATTTAAACCAGGCATGCCCCAAAGACAATTTTCCACTGCCTGGGATTGATCAGTTAGTTGACTCCACAGCGAGACATGAGATGCTGAGCTTTATGGATGCATACTCCGGATACAATCAAATCCCCATGCACGAATCTGATGAGAAGCACACCTCTTTTATTACGGATAGGGGACTCTATTGTTACAAAGCTATGCCATTTGGCTTAAAGAATGCTGGAGCCACCTATCAAAGGTTGGTAAATCGTATGTTTTCAGAACAATTGGGAAACACCATGGAAGTATATGTTGATGACATGCTGGTCAAAAGTATGGTCGCCACAGAACATATCTGCCATTTTTCAGAGGCCTTCGATGTTTTGAGGAAATATCGAATGAAGCTCAACCCAGCGAAATACGCTTTTGGAGTAGCATCCGGAAAATTTCTGGGATTTATGGTAAACAGAAGAGGGATTGAAGCCAATCCCGATAAAATCAAAGCTTTGCTGAACATGCGATCTCCTCGGAGCCCAAAAGAAGTGCAAATCTTGACGGGAAGAATTGTGGCTTTAAATCGATTCGTTTCTAAGTCCATTGACAAATGATTGCCATTTTTTAAGATCTTGAAGGGAGGGAAGCGATTCCAGTGGATACCAGAATGTGAGCAAGCTTTTTCCGACCTGAAAGCATTCTTGGGGCAGGCCTCATTGTTATCAAAACCAAGAGCTGGCGAACCACTTTATCTATATTTAGCCGTATCAAAAGAGGCTGTTAGCTCAGTGTTGATCAGAGAGGAAGATGGGAATCAATTCCCAGTGTATTATGTAAGCAAAGTCTTGCTGGATGCAGAAACATGTTACCCAGATATGAAGAAACTTGCTCTCTCGTTGATCACAGTAGCTTGCAAACTCCGCCCCTACTTTCAGTCACACTCCATACATGTTCTCACCAACTTTCCTATGAGGCAGGTGTTACAGAAACTAGATGTATCTGGGAGGTTGATGAAGTGGGCAATAGAAATCAATCAGTACGACCTGCATTATGAACCTCGGACTGCTATAAAGGGTCAAGCATTAGCAGATTTCATAGTGGAGTTCACCCATCCGACGGAGGTGGAGATGATTGATAACGCGGAGGATAGCCGTGAGTGGAAGTTGTTCGTTGACGGGTCCTCGGCTGATGGAAGATCCGGGGCGGGTATACTACAATGAGTCCGGAAGGATACAAACTACACAGTGCCATCCGCTTTGGCTTTAAAGCCTCAAATAATGTTGCAGAATACGAGGCACTCTTAGCTGGGCCAAGACTTGCGAAAGCCTTAAAGATCAGGTCCGTGGTGGCAAATAGTGACTCACAACTTATTGTAAGCCAGTTTAACGGACAATTCGCTGCTAAAGAACCTGCTATAGTTGCTTACTTGAAAAAAGTAAAAGATCTAGCCGTGAACTTTGAAAAAATGGAGTTACATCATATTTCCAGAACTGAAAATTCCAATGCAGATGCTTTATCCAAATTAGAAAACAGTAATGACTTTGAGCTCCACAATCAGATCCCAATTGAGCATTTGTTGACCTCTTCTATTGAGGCAGGAACGGAGATTTTGGCGATAAAGGAAGAAGGATCTTGGATAAATCCTATACTAGCATACTTGAAGCTGAGACAGCACCAGACGAGCCGGAAGCAGCTCGGAAATTGCAAAGATATGCTGCAAATTTCGTACTCTCGAATGACCTGCTTTATAAACGGAGTTATTCCTCTCATTTCCCGAGATGTGTTGGGCCGGAGGAAGGACAGTATATAATGAAAGAAATCCATGAGGGCACATGCGACAACCACGCTAGGGCATTTTCATTGGCTCGGAAAGCCCTCAAATAGGGGTATTTTTGGCCGACTATGCGGAAGGACTCTCATGACTTCGTCCGCAAGTGTGATAAATGTCAAAGGCATGCAACCATACCGCATCAGCCACATCACAAGTTGACTGTGGTGACTAGCCCTTGGCCTTTTGCGAAGTGGGGGGTTGATATTATTGGCCATATGCCTAGGGGAGCTGATAACAATTGCTTTGCAATAGTGGCAATTGACTATTTCACCAAGTGGGTTGAAGCGGAACCCCTGATGAGGATTACCGAGGCCAACACCACCAAGTTCATCTGGAAGAATGTTATATGCAAATTGAAATACCGCACTCGTTGGTTAGTGATAATGCAAAACAGTTCAAAAACAGAAACATAGATGAATTGTGTGACGACTTGGTAATTAAGAAATTATTTTCATCTCCGCATCATCCACAAGCTAACGGACAGGTTGAAGCCGTGAACAAGACCATAAAAAACACTCTAAAGAGGAAGTTGGAATCCAAAAAAGGTGCATGGGTAGATGAACTCCCGCAAGTATTATGGGCACTTTGGACCACCTCGCACACTGCCACTGGCGAAACACCTTTCTCCCTGGCATATGGATCTGAGGCGGTATGTCCAGTTAAAATTGGGGTGCCTTCTCTTCGTCAAATCCATTATGACGAAGCGGGAAACTAAGAGGCACAGAGGGCTAGCTTAGATTTCCTCCTGGAAAAACGGAGTGATTCTCAGATAGTAATGACCAAGTATCATAAAAAAATGGCCCGCTACTACAACAAAAGGGTAAAGGGTCGACACTTTAACATCGGGGATTTAGTCCTCAAAAAGGTTCTTCCCTCTATTCAAGAACCAGGAGTAGGGACTTTAAGTCCTAACTGGGAAGCAGGGCCGTACCTGTGATTTTGTAGACCTGAAACAAACAGTTGTTTTTCGAGATATATGTCCTGGACTTTACGGGGGTTCGGGGGCAGCGCCCCTGAAAAAAAAATTTTAAAGAAAAAAACTGAAGGAAAAAAAAAAAATGGGCCCATAAGCTAGTGGGCCCTGAAGCCCTTGCTTCATCAGCATCAAGGCAGGTCCGGCTCTGCTGGGAAGACCCGTACAGAGTCGTCTCTGAGGTGGTACCCGATACATACCTGATCGAAGACATATCTGGGGTACCTTTGGGTAATCCTTGGAACACAGATCACCTTCGTTGCTATTTTTAATAAAGTCAAATGCCTCTTCGATGGTCACAACGTCTCCATATAATTTAATAAAATCTTAACCGAGTTATGATAAGGATTGCACCAAGTGTTGTTGGTACCCATAATGGATAGTAAAAAAGCCTAAATTATTTTGTTTATAGGACAATACACCTCCGCTATGCTTGAACTTTGTTAAAAACAAGGGACTCTTATAAGCCTGCATTGCAATCACTGCGTATGGGTTAAACGTATTAACGCCATCAATAGGAGTTCATCCAAACTAATAAATGCAGGTGTTAAGGAGTATAAGTCAAAAATGTTCGAATGTTTGTCAAAATCAGATCTAACCAGCAAACATGAATGCCTTAAGCTACTTAGATCTAAGGGACTACTCACGCTAAAAAAAGTATCTTCATACAATGCGTTGAAGAATGCGTTTGTGTTTGGAAACATTCTCACTTAAACAAATAATGTTGTACAAACCAAAACATTGAGCTAAACTAAATCACTACGTTTATAAATCAAAGTATTTACAATTCAAAATGTCGTTACATTTACAATTTAAAGCGTCATTGCACTTACATTTTGAAAAAATTCGAAAAAAATACAACATGCAAAATGACCAAAGCAAATACAAAAGAGGATCATTGAGGAGGAATATCTTCTGAAGAGCTCCTGCCAGGTACATCCAAAGGATCTGCGGGATCATCAAGGGAATCGCCCTTATCTGCATCTTGAGGTTCGGGGTACAAGGCTTCGATGGAGGATATGTCCAGAGTTGGGAAAGCTTCCTTCACGTCCCCCAAAGTCATCCTAGCCCCTATATTTCCAAAGACCCTCTGCATGGCCTCATACTCTGGTATCTCTTCGAAAGTGTCTTTAAAATTCTGGATTGCCTCAGACACCTGGCGCTCAGAGCTTTCTCCACTCGTGTCATAACAGTCTGCTCCAGAACTTCCGTGATCCTAGATTGCATATGTCGTTCCAGAGAGGCAAGATCCTCCTCCACCTTTATCCTAGCCTCCACCTCTCTCCCCAATTTCTCAGTGGCTGCTACCACATCACCCTCTAGCTTAGCTTTGGCTGCTGTCAGAGCCTCAGAAGTTATGGACTGAGCCCGGTTGGAGTCGTCCAATTTCTTACAGAGGGACGCCACATCTGCCTCGGAAGCATGAAGATCGTGCTTTAACTTTTCATTGTCTTCTTGACGATGTTTGGCTGTCACCCTATCTTCCGAGGAGGCCTTGCGAGCGATGGACTGATGCTCCTTGAGGTCCTTAATCTCCCTCAGCATATTGTCCGTGTGACGGAGTGCAGTCTTAGCTTCCTTCTTGTCCCACTGCGCCTCCTCCACTGAAGACTCCACCTCGTCAATAAGGGCCAGTGCCCTAGCATTCATAGCTTTGGGAGCAAGCAGCTTCCGGGACGGAGTGGCACTAGAAGAGAAGGCAGATCAGCCCTTTGTCCAAAATTGCTCAGTGACCAAGGCTGCCCTGGCCGAAGGAGAATTAGGGGAGTCAAACAAGGAACAACTGAAAGTAACATCCCTGGGGAAAACACTGACTTTAATCTGTTGGAGCTCTTCTGCTCTCGCGGGTGTCACTTCGTAAGCCAAGTCTGGGATAGACACATAAGGCTCATCCTCCAAGTCTTGAGTCTCTGGGGGTGAAGGTGTGGAGGTGGTTTCCTTGCCCCTTCTGAGCCTCTTCAAAGGGGCGGGTTCCTCCTCGGATACGTGCTCGGAGATATCCTCGGATAAGGGAGATGGCACAGAAACATTCTTAGACTCCCTCTCCCTCTTGTAGCCGTCCCTATCTGACCTTTTTCCCTTCCCCGTTACAGTAACCTTCTTAGGTTCACCCCCTTTTTCATAGCTAGGCTGTTGGGGACCCACCGACAACAGACTAGGAGGTGGCAATAATGCAGGAAGAGGACCCTCAAGTTGGGCAGTGGACGTCTCGGATGCCTCCTTTGCCACCCCTACTTGCAAATTAGCAAGTACTGCTTTCTGCCTCCTTTCAATTTCGCTGTCGTGGCGAAGGGCAGGAGGGATCTTTTTGGCAATAAGACCCTTCAAGGAAATCTTCAGAAAGTCCTTGGAACCTAGCAAGAAAAAAGGAGAATGAGGCTATGAACGAATGAGGCATAAGATATGAAGGCAGTAAGGAAATAAACTTACTCATAACTCGCTTAAGGCGTGCTTAACAAAGAGTTTATTTTGTTGAATGACCCCCTGAAAAGTGCCCTTGTAGGCAAACAAGCGCCTCACTGCCGCTAAGTCCGCGTCGAAGAGGAGGCAAGCAAAAGTGTCCCATGCCATAAACCAATAACGTGTAAAAAACAAGTAAAGAAGATGAACAGAAAATAAAAAGTGGATGGCCCAGACACGTAAGGACGCAAAAGCGAATACAAGACTCACTAGGTAGGGAAAGAGTTCGAGGAACTGTGATTTCCGGACTAGGGTCCACAGGTGAGCTCTGCCGCTCCCCCGCAACCCAAAACCATTGGATCCTCCAGTTCTTTTTTCGAAGTGGGATGACCAGTAATAATAGGAGGATATGAGCCTCTGGGAGACAAGTAGTACCAGTCATTGACATCCGACCTCACATCCTTCTCCCTTCTAATGGATTTCTTCAAGGTATATAAGGTGTGGATGATGTGCAGGGAGATGGGGTAGTCAGGATTGACCTCCTGCCACACTAGCCAAGTACCCACCGCCTGCATCTAGAAATTTGGGGCCAATTGGTAGGGGCATAAGTTGTAACTCCTAAGTAGAGCCCTGAAAAAGGGGTGCAGGGGCAGCCTCATCCCGCAGGATAGAGCATCATAACACACGGCCACCTGACCTGGGGGAGGGCTACAGGGTCGGAAAAAAGGTGTAGGGTGCACCAATCGAACCCCTTCTAGCATCCTGGATTTCGCTGAAACTCCAGCCAAATTAACCCCCCGAATTTCCGTGGCAATCTCGCTGCTTTCCCAAGACTCTGGATTTGGATCAGGGTCTACATGATACCCTGAGATTTTATTTACTAGGTCTACCCAACCTTCAACCTGAGCTATTTCCTCCTCAGAAAGCCCCAGCTCTTCCCTATGTGCCCTAAATGGGGCCCTAATAATTAACTCGAGGTCCTGGTGACCGGAAGAAGAGCCCACTACCCCTCCTCTTTCCAAATCCTTGTCCCGCTTGCTTCGAAGCTCCAGCAAAGAAGCCTCCTCCTCGGATGATAGATGAGCCATGTAGCTCTGGTCCTTTTCTTCTTCGCTATCAGAATCATCCAAATAAATTATACCACTGCGTTTCCTATTCCTCCTCTTAATCTGCTCCCTAAAGAAGCGGGAGCTAAAAACCGACAAAGACAATGGGCATAAACCTCTGACAGGAATCGTCATTGCCAACAGTTCCTGTGAACCCGTTCCCCAAACTCTTTCCATTTATTCTTAAAAATGGGCCAGACTTACCGAAAGGAAAAAAGAAATGCAAAACAAAATTTTCAAACCCACACTTGAAGATTAGAAATAAAAAAAAAAAGAGGTTTTCTTTACACTCACAAAGGAAAAGAAATTTACCTTAAAAAACGGACGATCAAGGTTGTATACTCGGAGCGAAGAACGCGCCAATGAAGAGTGTAGAACGATAGGGATGAGTTACTATGTAAAAAACCCTTGAAGAGATACTGAAAGACTTGCAATAATGGAAGAGACGCTGCAACTTCTTGCGGAGACGCTACTGCAAAAATTCTAAGAATACGGTAAAGGAGAAACAATGAGTAGAAGAAGGCTTTATAGGGGACTCAATAAACCAAAACCCTTGGTCTTTGGGCCGCATAATTAACACGGGTAACCAATGTCTCTTGGAGGATGGATTAATCAAAGTGCCAACTGTCAAAAGAAGTGAGAAAACCGTTCAGTTACCATAATGGGAACCACGCGCGGAGAGATGTCACATCTCATTCCTTTCCTGCTTCTTGGGAACCGATATTAGTAGCCTCCCTTTATATTAAATGCACCGCCTAAGAGACATGCTAGTATAATTCCAACTTTCACCTAAGAAGTAAAATGGGAATAGAAGGCCGGCCTTACTTTGAATCTGAGCTCTCCCTAAGGAATGTCATTACGAGCCTTAAGCTTACATCGTCATATTATAATTCCCAGCTGACAGATGGCGGAATAACTATAAAATATATTGGATGTAACAGATAACGAAGTTCGAGCAAGACCGCAATCCCATAGCAGCATAATTACAGAACGCTATCAGAACAAAGTTAGTGCTTCGAACATATAACAAATCCTATCCGCCCATGAATGACCACATCGGATTTGAGGGACTAGTGTTGAGACCAAGCCCAAAAAAGAGTACAGTGATCCACCAACGAAGGTCTAATAGAGGCTCAATGGACCTTGGCCATGGCTAAAGCTTAATATGTCTTCTTGGGTCAATTGCAGAGGTGGTACAACACGTGAACTTCTTTAGCCGAACTGGTTTATGACTAACCGAGGTGTTTTATGTTTAGACGGAGGACCTCCTTAATAACAGCTCAGATGAGTGATGGGACAATGGATGAAGTCAGAGATGTGACGCCGCCTTTATCAAAAAGTGACAGGCGCCCATCCCCTACCAAACGTAGCAATGATTACGTCAAAAAGTAAGATCCGCTTCTCCAAAAGTTAGTGTAAATACACGAGTAAAGTCCGCCACGTGTCGCGATCCAAAACAACAAATTCCCCTATAAATAGAGCACTCCTCCCGCTTTGTAAAAGGATAGCAACCTGATACTCTTGACTAAATATTTTATTCTCACTCCCTTTTTTCTCTTTTACACACTTATATTTCCCGCACCCAATTTATATCTGCTTGAAATGAGCACTGACTTTAGCATTAGAGTGCAAACGGGAGCCACCTCGGCCCCATTTGCAAACTGATTGTTTGTCACAGTGCGCAGGAGATTCACGTGTTCAAGAGGGATGAGCTGAGACGTGTTGGTCCAAGGTCCAACCGGATTTTGTGGTCAACAGGGTCCGTTTGATAACAATTGTGGAATTTGAGTTGAAAGAAAACAAATTTCAGAAAATTGAATTCTTGGAAATTATAAGTTTAAATTGTTTAATATGTTTGATTGGTTTAATTCTCTAAATGGAAAAAGTGGGAATTTTTTCAACATTTATTGTTTGATTGACATAATTTTCCATGATAAATAAAACAAATTTTGGCTATTTTAAACAATTTTTTTTATTTTATTTTTTCACATATTTATTTATACTTGATAATGATATAGTTAAATTTTGAGAAAAATTAAGTCAATTAACCGCAATAAAAATGATCAAACAAGACTTTTATGGTTTGACATATAAAGGTGGAAATCAATTACTCCCTCCGTCCCAAAAAGATAGTCCTACGTTTATTTTCACACGGATTAAGAAATGATAGTTAGTTAGTTAGTTAGTTAGTTAGGGTATTAAATTTTATCAATATTTTCCATTTATACCATTTATTCCTTATTTATTGTTTTAAGTGAATTCACTTCGTATTCCACAAAAAATTTGAAAATATAATAGCTAAGTAGTTGATGTGTATTGTACCAAGAGATATTAAATAAGGGTATATGTGGAAATGAAAAATTTAATACATGCTCAATATGGAAATAAGACTATTTTTTTGGGGACAGACAAAAATAGTATACAGTACTATCTTTTTGGGACGGAGGGAGTATCACCTATTAGCTAAGAATTTATTTACCTTAAAAACAAGGAATTGCACAACTTCCAACAAAAGTAGGAAAATCATTTCTAAGGTAAAACTTGTCAATCAAACAACAGAAAAAGATGGAAGTGAGAATATTCCCACTTCCTAGACAAATATACCCTATCAAACGCTACCTAACTTCTAAGAAATTTTTCTAAGCTAAAATGATCAAAGCCTTGTTAGCATGAGTGAAATATGAGCAAGGGGGAAATTTCACTTATTCTAATTCTTCGTTTAAGTGTGATCATCATATCCTAAGTCAACATTGGCAAACATGCGCAATAAATTAGCAAATAAATATGCAATAGGAAAAGCCAAAGTTACATAAATTTGCAGAAAAGGTCGATGCAGGAATTCTACACCACCATTCTCATGTCCCTTTCTAAAAAGTGTTGAATAGATCCACTTTAAATAATAGCTTTTTTCACACTTCCTTCTCTTAACAAGCAAGCATTAGGCAACTATTAAAACATGAAACGTGAAAGTAATTGAAATAGTTCAGAGAAGACACAAGAAATATGCACTCACCTGGCCCAAGAGAGGCGACTCAAGTTTGCTTCGAAGGTTGTTGTCCGAATCCCATCTTCAGAGGACTCGAGCCCGGCCAGGCGATCGTCAAGAGAAGAAGCACGTCTTCAACTTGTCGTCATGACTTTGCAGCCACAACCAACTCTTCTTTTTTCCCGAATACTCACTTCACTAACCATGAATCGATCCCTTCTTTACAAGAATCTTTTGTTCAGTTCATTAAAGCTTACCCCAAGTATTCTGACACTGCTCAGGTTGATCAAATTCGTGCTCAAGAATATGTTTATCTCTCAGAATCCAACCATGTTTGCCTTGATTACATTGGCGTCGGTCTGTTTTCTCAGTCACAGTCTCAGTCCCAGCACATCTCGACCGCCTCTTCGTCTTATCCTCCGTCTCAAGAGTCTGATTGTCCAGTCTTTGGTGTAACTTACAAGTCGGTAAATCTCAAGTCGCAGCTGCTTCATGGTGGCGATGGATCCAAATTAGAATCTGCTATCAAGAAAAGGATCATGGATTTTCTCAAGATCTCTCAGAATGATTATTCTATGGTATTTACTGCCAACAGATCATCAGCTTTCAAACTTGTTGCAGAATCTTACCCTTTCCAATCTAGCCGTAAACTACTTACAGTTTACGACCATGAGAGCGAGGCCCTGGAGACCATGATTAATACGTCAGAGAAGAGAGGATCCCGCGTCGTGGCAGCCGAATTCAAATGGCCAAGGCTAAGGATTCACTCGGCAAAGTTGAAGAAAATGATTGTAAGAAAGAAGCTGCAGCAGAAACACAGGGGACTATTTGTGTTTCCTCTTCAGTCTAGAATAACTGGAACCAGTTATTCTTATCAATGGATGACTATGGCACAGGAAAATGGCTGGCATGTCTTGCTTGATGCCTGTGCATTGAGACCAAAGGACATGGACAGCTTCGGACTCTCTCTTTTCCGCCCCGACTTCCTCATTTGCTCTTTCTACAAGGTGTTCGGTGAGAACCCAACTGGTTTCGGATGCCTTTTTGTCAAGAAATCAACTATACCAAATCTGGAAGCTTCAACTGGTGCTGGAATTGTATCCCTTATACCAGCAAAACAATTGCTTCCCTTCCCTGAAGACTCTTCAGGCACAGATACAGAGATTGAACAGATATTATCCAAATTGGGGACAAAGCAAGATAGTATTGATGCATCAAACCAAGGAGATCAAAAGGATGCTGGTTTAAAAGAGAATTCAGAACAAAGGGAATCGAGTGAGAAGAATAGAACAACTGATGAACATGGAAGCTTGAATATTGAATGTAGATGCTTGGATCAAGTTGATTCACTGGGACTGATGGTTATCAGTAGCAGAGGAAGGTACCTAATCAATTGGCTGGTCAGCGCCTTGATGAAGTTTCAGCATCCTAATAGGCTGAACAATGCTTCCCTGGTCACAATATACGGACCAAAGGTAAAATTTGACAGAGGACCTGCTTTGGCATTTGATATATATGACTGGAAAGGAGAAAAGGTCGAACCTGTTTTTGTACAGAAGTTAGCTGATAGAAATAACATTTCTCTTGGAACCGCGGTTCTCGGCCGCATTTGGTTCTCAGAGAAGTATGAAGCAGAGAAGAAGAGAATCCTGGAGAAAGAAACACCAGGAACTAAGAGTAAAAAAGATGAACCAGGAATTACAGTGGTTACAGTTGCACTTACTTTCCTGGCCAATTTCGAAGATGTCTATAGGCTTTGGGCTTTTGTAGCTCAGTTCCTGGATGCGGACTTTGTGGAAAAGGAGCGATGGAGATACACAGCCCTGAATCAAAAGACAATTGAAGTGTAAGCACAAGACTAGTATCTTTTAAACTGTGAAAGATCTAAGGATGGAAAACATTTACCAGTTCCACTGTCTTTTAAATAACATTCAAACTAATTTTTTCATAGCAGTGTTGAAATCATATTGATATGAGCATTCAATCTTATTTCTGTCTTGGTCAACCATATTGAAATCAGCAAGGAATTTAACACAAGGGAGTAAAGAAAAAATAAATCTTTTACTCTAATTAAAAGGGTTCTGTTTCATCCGGATGGAGATAACGAAGTAGGTTTAGACCTTCATCTAACATTGAGAGGCAAAACACCAACCTTGCTTTCTTGTTGTCATTCAATAAATATGGTTTCACCTGATTTGAATGTAGTTGAATATGTCCTTTGATTCTCCGGTGTACCGTTAGTGAAGAATCGAACAGAATGTAAAAAACACAAATGGGTGCTGAAAAATTAGCTCACCACCTTCATTGTATTGCTTACTATTTATAGACTATAAAATAGATACAAAATACATACAACTCTGGAGAATATTACATGCAAACTCCTTAAATTTAGGGAATAATCTAGAATCTATTGCTATGGTACAAAACGAATTCAACAGAAAAGAAATCTGTTGCTGCATTTGGGAAGACGCTACTGTTTATATTTGCACAACTCTGGTAGCACTTAGGTGGATTTACTTGATCATTTAACACCCTCCCTCAAGCTGGAAGCCACATCAGTAACTCCAAACTTGTCTTTTAAATGACTGAACCTTGAATGTGACAAAGGCTTTGTCATTAAATCTGCAATTTGATCAAACGTGGGCATATATCTAATTTCCAACTTCTTTTCCAATACTTTAGCCCTCACCAGATGCACATCAAGTTCAATATATTTTGTTCGAGCGTGAACTACTGGATTTGCTGCAAGTGCGCTTGCACTTTGATCATCACACCACAGAATTGGTGTTCTTCCCTTACTAAGTTTTAATTCACTGAATAATGACTAAAACCAAGAGATTTTAGATGTAGCTTGAGCCAAAGCTCTATACACTGATTCTGTGCTTGATCGTGACACCACGTGCTGATTCTTTACTGCCAAGATATCAGACTATCACCTAGATAAACACAGTACCCGGCGGTTGAACGCCTATCATCGAGTCATGATGCCCAATCAGCATCGGAAAAGCTTGTGATATTCATCTGATCACTTCTTTTGATCCACAACCCCTGTTCAGCCGTCCCCTTCAGGTATCTAAAAATTCTTTTTATTGCTTTCCAGTGAGTATCGGTGGGACTTTGCAAGAATTGACTCATTTTGTTTACCGCAAAAGAAATATCAGGCTTGGTATAACAAAGATATTGCAATCCTCCAATGTCACTCCTGTACTACCATCTCCTACCGTGAGTTTATGTTTACCAGTGTATGCTTCAGCACTCAGCAAGTTTTCTTTATCTCCTGTTACATGATGGCTTGACCCCGTATCTGCAAACCATAAAGTATCCTCAACTGTGCTGGGAGAAGCAAAATAGGTTGAAGGAGAGTTAATCTATGTTTCAAGTGGTTTACTGCCCATATACCTCTGGTCCTCTCATCAAATCTATTGAAGCATCTCTCAGCTGAGTGGTTATTCATTCCACAAATTTGGCAGGTTTTGCTGTAGTCACCTTGCCTTGAGTTTCTTGCACCTCTACCTCTACTTGAACTTCTGAAAGAGGGACCTCTTCCAAATCTGCCACCATTTCTGTTACCTCTGAAGTTTGATCTATAAGCAGCATTTATGGAGGAGTTAACCAGATTTAAGGAACATACACCACTCCTGATGGAGTTGAAATTCTCAATTCTACTTTCATAGGTCATTCACACTGATTGAAGCTCCTGCCACTATATCGTTTCCTTTCCAGTGATTTGAACCACTATTGGAGTGTAATCCTCATCCAGGCCAGACAGTACTTGTGTAATCAAATCAGCTTGAGATATTACCTTTCCTGCAATCTCCAAGTTATCTACTAGCTGCTTAACTTTACTGAGATACTGGTCAATGCTCATGCCTCCCTTCCTTGTCCTATGCAGTTCACTAGTGAGGAAGATGATTCTAGTTCTATTCATTATGCCATAGCTCTCTACTTGAGCTTGGTGATCCCATCACTCTCATGGCGATCTCTACTGTCATTGATGAATACAACCAGCCCAACAATAGCTGGTCAGTGGTAATCCACTTGTTGTACTCAGGATTTTGAGACATCTCAACGGTAGTTTTATTGCTCCCATCTTCTAGTACTTTAGTGACTTCAGTTTCAATAAACTCAGAGGGGCACGTCTTTGTCCCTGTAATGAACCCTTCAAGATTATGCCCCCGAATAATAGGCATAATCATGTTCTTCCACAGCAGGAAGTTTTCCTTGTTGAGTTTGACTGCTGGTGTTTGAGTTAAGGTTACACCAAACTGTGGAGTATTAATGCTTCCCATCAATGGATGCAATGATGAACTTGAACTCGAATTTGAGCTTGTGTGTGGAGCTGTGGTGGGATGTGAAGCTGGTGTGGTGTTAGCCATTTAGGGTTCTGATACCAAGTGAAGAACCGAACATAATGTAAAACGCACAAATGGGTGTATTGCTTACTATTTCTAGACTATAAAATAGATACAAAATACATACAACTCTGTAGAATATTACTTGTGAAATATATATTAACAAACTCCTTAAATTTAGGGAATTATTAGAATCTATTGCTATGGTACAAAATGAATTCAACAGAAAAGAAATCTGATACTGCATTTGGGGAGATGCTACTGTTTGTATTTGCAACTTATGATAAAAACGTAATATGAGACATCACGTTTTTAACACTTGTATCCGCTAACTTAGATAAGATGCAATTATCACGCTTTTATCTTAACTTCTATTTTTAACAGGGTAAACAGCACAAATAGCTCCAAACCTTTATGTTTATTGCGAAAATGGTCCTCAACGTTTAGATTTTTTCATTCATACCCTTAGAATCACCAAACGTTGTAAAAATGGTCCCTACTATTAGATTCTGTTAGTTTTTTCCGTTAAAAACGTGTAAATAGCACAAATGGTCCCTAACCTTTTAGTTTTTTACGATAATAGTCCCTAACATACTAAGGTCACGTTTGCCATTTTTAATTTGTAACCTTCAAACGTTTGACGTATTTAGTCCCTAACATACCCTATACGTTTGGCATATTTAGTCCCTAACATATTAAGCCTCTATTTGAGACCAATTATTTCAAATAATATGGTTTGTAATCATAATTTTTTGAAGAATTTGTTGTTAAAAAATTAAATTTATTTGTAAATTATTTTATTGATGGAATGTGTGGTTAAAAATGAATTTTAAAAAATAAAATTTATTCTGAATTTCTAAAATGCACAATAAAATATTTAACAAAAATTCACCGCTTCAACCTATTGAAAAAAATAATAATAATGAATCAATGAAACATAAACAAACAAATACATTGTACATTATTTTAGGAATTGAATAAAAAATCTCCTATACGTTTGACATATTTAGTCTCTAACATATTAAGCCCTATTTGAGATAAATTATTTCAAATAATATGGTTTGTAATCGTAATTTTTTGAAGAATTTGTTGTTCAAAAAATTGAATTTATTTGTAAATTATTTTATTGATAGAATGTGTTGTTAAAAATAATTTTAAAAAATAAAATTTATTCTGAATTTCTAAAATGCACAATAAAATATTTAACAAAAATTCATCGCTTCAACCTATTGGAAAAAAAATAATGAATCCATGGAACATAAACAAACAAATAGACATTATTTTAGGAATTGAATAAAAAATATGTTTTTGTCAATTCTATTTTCGATTTTCGAAATTTTATTTTTTTTAAAACTCATTTTCTTCCACACGTTCTATTAATATTTTTTTTAATTCATGCATAAATTTTTTTTTAAAAAAAATCTTACGTTTTAACCAAAATTCTCCAAGCTTACTTTTCAAATTGATCGATTCTCAAAATCGAAAGTAGAACTGATAAAAACATATTTGTTATTCAATTCCTAAAATGCTGTCCAATTTATTTGTTTGTTTATATTTCATATTTATTATTTTTTATCAATAGGTTGAAATGTTAATGCGGTGAATTTTTGTTAAATATTTTACTGTATACTTTAAAAATCTAGAATAGACTTTATTTTTAGAAATTCGTTTTCAACCACACATTCTATCAATAAAATAATCTACAAATAAATTCAATTTTTTTCTTTTACTTTTTAACCACAAATTCTTTAAAAAATTACAATTATAAACTACATTATTTAAAATAATTGGTCTCAAATAGGGATTTAATATGTTAGGGGTTAAATACGCCAAACGTATAAGAGCTTAATTTGTTAGGGATAAAATACGCCAAACGTGTGGAGATTTAATATGTCAAACACGACCTTAATATGTCAGGAACTATTATCGCAAGAAACTCAAAGGTTAGGGACTATTTGTGTTATTTACACGTTTTTAACGGTGGAAACTAACGAAATCTAACGGTAGGGACCATTTTCGCAGCGTTTGGTGATTATGAGGGTATAAATGTTAAAATCTAAACGTTGACGACCATTTTCGCAAGAAACCTAAAGGTTGGGGACCATTTGTGCTTATTACCCTTTTTAACACTTATATCCGCTAACTTAGATAAGATGCAATTCAGTCCTTGTTACACAACTCTGATAGCACTTAGGTGGATTTACTTGATCATTTAACACAGTTGATTTTGACTCATCCAAAGCCTTCGATAATGATCTTATATTTGTTTAAAGACGAGAAGGAATATCCTTTATTTGTTCCAAATATATTTCATCCCTGTTTGAACTACGGTTTTTTAAAAACAAAATTTTAAAATACTAGATCTCAATAATCCATACTTAGTCAACATTACAATATTTAACTTTTCAGATAATTTTAAACCACACATTCTTCAAACGACACAAAAAATGGTGCCAAATAGATGCTTCGACTCTTTCGACATCTCCACATCAATAACTTATAAGAGAAATCTGGCACATCACTATTTGCAGAACTAAAATGTTTTCCTTCATGCCAAATTCTAGAAATGGATCTAATGGATATAGAAAATCGTTGGCTAATCTTGAAAGGACTCCTTTTGCTAACTTTTCAAAAATAGCTCTTTTTTATAACAAGTGAAAATTTTCTTTTATTTGGATGGCGCATACGAATGTCGAAAACTCGTAATTGTAGAGAGACTCAACATCTTCTAGAAATTGATTCAAATCAATTTGGATTGTGGTAAAGCTGAATAGTTAGCATTGGGTGAAGGAATGTTTTCGAGAGAAATATTATGATCAAGTGAAGTAGTTATTGATGAACTATTCATTTTATACTTGTGATTAAATCTACCTACATGCCTTCATTTATAATATGCAATCAAAAAATTTAAAAACAAATTTGACGAGTAAAAATTCAATTTTTAGAAGAATTTGGCGCATTTGCAAAGTGTAGTAAAATTTTAATTCATCACGGTTGATGGTTCACTTACAAAGTGAGGTGACGGTAACATTTGTTCAAAAAATTATGTCCATGAAAAGTTTAAATTTGATTGTCTGGTTAGTGAGATGGCGATAACATTTGTTTACAAAATTATATCCGTAAAAGTTTAAATTTGCTTGGTAAGTGAGGTGGCCTTAACAATTACTCATTACTTAAATAATTCAAAAGGGATTCAGTTTAACACTTAACAATCTTGAGAATTGAAACTTAGGTAGTGTTTGAAATGGAGCATTTGTCACGAAATTATAATTCAATTTCCCATTTTTTGCTTTATTGAGTGTTTGATTGGAATATTTTGCATTGGAAAATCAATTCCACATTTTTAAACATGACTGTTGATAAGTGTATTTTATACACTTATTTGTACGTCTAAATTAGAATAAATTATTATCGTTTTAGAATATATGCTATTTAATTTGTGTTTATTTGTTTACTTTGCAAAAAATATCCCAAAAGATGAAAAATGAAGTAATTGATGAGAAAAATGCATAATTGGAGCTAAAATGAGCAATTGATAAGTTTGTGACGTCAACCGAAAAGATGCAATGTGACGAAGTAAATGAATAAGAAGCTGGAGGATCCAGTTGAAGGAATTGAGAGTTGAAACGAGCAAATTGAGAAGACTCCAAAGTATGAAGATTATATTGTTGCAATTGGAAGTTGAAGAACTGAAGAGCAAATTAAACATGAGGGACCAACTTGCAAATATCCAATGATTGATTTGGATAATAAGAAGATACTTTGATGATTTTTAGGAGTCAATTGGATGCAAGTAGAAGTCAAAAAGGAATGGAATATGATAAGAATATTACCATAAAATTGATTCCAATCCTAGAAGATTCTGAACAGAATTCTAGTCGGACTTTGAGACTTATTTTGGGATAGTAAACGTTCGAATTGGAAAAATCATATTTCAGGAATAATTATATCCCTTTACGTTATCTTTCCAAATAACTTTGAATCACATTAATCGGATAAGGGAAGAGAGAGATATGATCGAAATACTGAACGCTGTGCAGACACCAAAAAAGACTTGCTCGCGGATTTGATGAATTTCTTTCATTCTTCAACTTGATCTCTTCACCAACTATAAATACAACATCTTTGCATGAAAATCAGACCTTTACTTCTCTATAGAACGAGCCACAACAGAGATTTTAATTGGAATTCTTGGAGATTCAAGTATCGCAGAGGGGCGTGAATTGAAGATACTTGAAGAATTGATAATTGGTGCAATCTTTCCATTCTTCGTTGTTATTTTCAATGAACGTCATTATATTTTGTTTTTGTTATTTAAATATGAAGTGTAGCTAAATTTGATGTTGGGATGAACGATGTAGCCTAGTTAATTATTTTAATTCCATATTCCTTGTTTTAACGCTTTAATGCATGTGTTGATTTATTATTGCGTTTAATGCGTGAATGAACTGGCCACTTATTCATGATTTTATGTGTTATTTCCATAATCCGAGAGGTGAGTTAATAACATAGATCTAGGTAATGAATCTGGTAATTGAACGAGAGATAGAGATATACTCTTGTAATTATTGCGATCGTGTGTGAATTCTAGAATGTAATGCATCTAGATAAGGAATATTCGGACCCGCTTTAGAGATACATGGTTGACTTATTTAGGTAGAGTTGATTTAAACTCGAGAGAGGAATTTCAATTTAAATTAGTGAATTCGACCAAATGCATATTTAGGAAATAAAACTGGAATTGGAGTTAATTTAATTGGTTAGGTGAAATCGTAAATCCCAACTACTTTACAATCGTATTTGAAAACAAAACAATTCTCTAATTTTAATTTCTTTAGTTTAATTCTTTAGTTTTAGTTTAAAACCTCAAATTATTTCGTTCGTTCAAATAAAGTGTGGAACTAAAATATTTCAGTAATTAATAGCAGTCCTCGTGGAACGATAATCCACTTTATTACTTCTCACGACCCGTGCACTTGAGGGGGTATTTCGCATCGCGAGATATCAGTGAACAACTGTACTATTTCATTAAACTACGACAAATGAATTCTTGAGGTTCAACAGGTAATTGATTTCCATGATTAATGCTAAATGTTTCGTTTGATCATTTTCGTTGTTGTTAATTGACTTATTTTTTCAAAAAATTAACATTATTATTATCAAGTACAAATTTGTGAAAAATTTTTAAAAAATATTTTTTTGATTAAAATAATAAAAATTTGTTTTATTTACCATGAAAAATAAAGTCAATTAAACAACAAAATTTGAATTTTTTTTTTTTTACTTTTTCCACCTAAAAAGTTAAACCAATCAAATACATTAACCTTCTAATTCCCAAAAATTCAATTCCCTAAAATTTGTTTTCTTTCCACCTAAATTCCACACTTGTTATCAAACAGACCCTTAAATTATCCAATTTTCTTATTACTTTAAAAAATAAAATGTTGACAATTAAATAAGTTTAAATTTGAAAAATTCTTGGCAAAAATTATTTTTTCAATAATATTATATTTTCTTAATACGTGTGAAAAATGAAACATACCTGTATAAATGAGATGAAGGGAGTAGTATATTTTAGGAATGTCAAAAAATAACCATCTCTATCATCATTGTACCGTCTTGAATTCAAAATAGTGCAAATTACATCACACAACTCTTTAAAAATTCATTTTCAAAATATACTGGCCATTAGTATTATTCCCACAAATACTAACAATTTCAAGTAAAATTAATTAACTTTAATTTGCTTAACTCATGAAAATATATAAGGACAAACGAGAATCAAGAAATCATTAATCATTTAAACAAAATACAACATTAGTGCTTTAATTACGCCACTCAAAAACAGACACACACACACACACACACCCAAATCACAGCACATCATCCGTAGAATCCTCATAATCCCGAACCTTGTTCTTATCCCAAATCCCAAGCTCATCAATGAATCCAGAATACACTTATCATCATATCGCAATCCGGAAAAAAGTAGAAATTTGTGATTTCCATATCGAAATGATGGTCTGCAAAATCAAATACTTATGGCCGCACATCGGACCTGGCTGAAATCTCGTGAAGCTTCTTCTTCATCTTATTGCATAGTGATTTCCATACCCAACTCATATTCCTCAAATCATGAATTTTCCATCTGCAAATTGATTATTCACGATCTTCTGAGGTAATTTCGTTCACAGATAAACACAGCCCCACAAAATAACCTTAAATATCAGACTCAAGCGATTTTTGATAAACAAGAAACAAACGAACAAATTCTCAAGCTTCTCCAAACTCCTCTATATCTCAACTATGGATACCCCCAAATACAACATCCTCAATTCATCTGCATTCAGTAAGAATGACAGTGATGCAGCTCCATCACTAGAGATATTGCTCCCAAAGAATGAAGTCACAGAAACACCATCTAGACGAAGAACTCGGTCCGTAAGCAATATGTTAGACAAAATCGCAAAAGGACCCGTTTCGAATGCAATTCACCCCGAACAGCCCGGCCTTGCGTCGAAGTTCGATACGCCAAACAAGAACAGTGCTAAGAGGCATATTGAGACGATAGTAATTGAGTCAAGCTCGAAGAAGAAAAGTCAATTCAGACAGAAGATCGGGTAATTGCATCTATCATTTGTGAATCATATATTATATCCAAAAGAAAAAAAAACAAGACGAAGATGTTCAGAGGTACTTATTCCTTGTTTGTTCGGGTCTTTTCCTTTTTATTCATGCTGTGATGTCAAAAAACCCAACATATAATATTGGAAGACAAATAAAAAAAATAAAAAATCAAAGTGTCAATATCACTGTGTGCTTCCTCTTTCTCCATGTCAGTGTAATCCAAACAAAGTGTGGCAGTACTAAGTAATAAATGAGAAACATTATTTGTTTGGTGTTTCTCTTCAATGTGATAAATCACACCCAATTGTCTATTTGTTAAATGCCATATCCTCGGAACATTATAGTTTGTGACAACGCTTATGATTTCACAAACTTTGTGTACATCTATTATGTAACAATGTTACACTATGTTGATATGAATTAAGTGTCATAGTTCACATCACACATGATTCATAAACAACATATAATAACAATAATCTTTATTTTTTATGCTTGATCAGGGAGTGGAATTTTATGTCAACCCTGGTAACACTTTCGCTGGATGCGTCAATGTTTCATACAGACAAGAAGTCATACCAAACATCAAACTAAAGTTGAGTACTCGTCAGAAGGAGTTATTCAAGGCATCGTGCTTCGGACATTTCCTTGCAATGGGTGAGATCCGTCTACAACACCAGCTCATCCATAAAGTGCTTCTTCTTGAAGTCAAGCAGGCATACCATGAAGCAATGTGGTTCAACATATCTGGAAAAATTATTAAGTTTTCAATTGAGGAATTCTGTCTAGTTTCTGGTCTTAGATGTGATGGGGACGAAAATACTAACATGTTCAAAATGGGTAATTGTCACTTAAAAGAGAAGTATTTCAAAAATACGAAGAGTGTATACCGAAGAGATGTGCAACGTGAATTCCTTAATCTTTTTGATGATGAGTCAGATGTTGATGTCGTTAGGATGGAAATATTATATCTCATTACATCATTTCTATTCACATCTACTCAGCGAAAGGGATTAGTACCAGATGCGACTATGAGGATCATTGATTCTGCACATTGTGATAATTTCCCGTGGGGGAAAGAGTTGTTCCACATTACCTATTTCTATTTGAAGCTGGCAATGGCGAGGTCGAATCCCAATGTGGGGGAAACAAGAGGCAAAATGTCATATAGGCTGCATGGGTTCCCACTTGCATTTCAGATTTGGATATACGAGTGTATTCTAATATTGTCAAAGACAATTTGTAAAAGAGTTAGAAATTCATCTCCACGCATAATCAATTGGTGTACAGATGAAACTCGTGTCTTGGGGTCATCAGTAGACAAAATACTTCTCGATCGTGACGAGGTTAGAAAATTGCATGTACACAATTTTACACATATATCATATAAAATTTATAGTATGTTTAATTTTTATATGGTTGGAATACATGATCTTGAGGTTGTGCCATTACAGCCGAGCGAGGAGGAGAAGAAGGCACTATATTTTCTTGGCATATTACACAGAACCAACCACGACAAAATGGTGACAGTTACACCAGATTATTTAAATGATCCAGTACACTCTGCAAAAGACCACAGTACACCGAGCACATCGAATGCTGCATTCATTCGCTGCTATACTCAGAGGAATAGTGATTCACCATATATCAATGAGGTCCACTTCGGTTACTGCTTTCTTAGATTATTCTAAATGCTAATTCATATTAAAAAAATGACTCATGAGTCGTTATAACATCATTTTTGTTTCACTGTTGCAGTCCAACATCATCGACCTAATAGAAGATCTGATTAATCGAGTCCACGAGATCCGAGTGAAACAAGATGAAATAATCGACTTCCAGATCGATCTAAAAGCTGATATGTTGCACACCCAACGATATAACAATACGACATTTGACAAAATTTCCAATGATATTAAAAAATTTCTAATTGAACTTTCAAGCCATGACAAAGCGAGCATTTACGAGAATAACAAGATGGCAGATCAGCACACTCATGGAAAAGGTAATTTACATATATTTACTGATCACCATTTATTAGATATTCATTCCTAAATTACATCATCTGAAACCTTGATGAAATACTGAACTTTTTTTTGTGGATGGAATCATACCCTTTCTGGAAGTCTGATGAAACTGGGACCAAGGTACATAATGTGGAAGCTGCTCAACAGGCTGAGACTGCGGTGCATGGTTCGAAAGGAAACATCTTTGTAGAGCACGATGAAGACATGAGTCATACACTTAATGGTGGGGATGACATATGCTTCACCGAAGAGGAATTGAATAAAGTGGATGAAATAATTAAGAGTGCATCTAAGCTGAAAGGAAAATGTGCAGTCCAGGTGATGCATGTCATTTTATCTAACCCCACGAAGTAACTTATTTTAGTTATATGCCCACGTCAACACAATTACCCATGTTTAAAGCCTCATGTGATCACAACTTACCTCTTTGTTTATTTCTTTTTTTTTTTTCCCTTTTATGCTCGGTAAATAGAACACTGCAAGTGTCCCAAATTATGGAGATGAAATGATGCTAACAAAGCATGCTCAAATTCCTACTCTTGCAAATCAAGTGACACCATCTGCGATATATATCTATATATTTATTGACATTTATCATTTCTTGCTTTTTATTATGCCCACATCAACACACTTACCCATGTTTAAGGCTTCATGTGATCAATGTTTTTTTTTTGTTTTATACTCGATAAATAGAACAATGCCAGTTTCCCAAGTGATGGAGATGCAGTGATGCTAACAAACCATGTTCAAAGTCCTATAATTGCAAATCAAGTGACAGCATCACCGGTAAATGTCTATATATTTATTGACATTTATCATTTCTTGCTTTATATTCATCTGGTCCTACCATATTGATTTGTGGCTTATTTTTTTTAAAATATTGTCAGGCTACTCAAAAAACAAACGGAGGTAAATTCACGTTAAATTGCACATATATCTTTTCTTGAATAACATAGCAATTGCCTGTGACATCACAATCAAGCTTCTAATAACTTTGGGATGTTAACTTATTAATTTTGCTATTTACACACAAAAGGTAATTCTACAAGGATGCTATAAACCTTCACGCATTCATTGAAGGTTTGGCTGACCCACATCCCAAGGACCTTTCTTTGTTCGAAAGATGGATTCGTGATGGATACAGACCTGCTCAAATGTAAGTGATACATGTTTTCAAGATTGATGACATTTCATAGCCAATATTTCCCTAGACTTGTTTCCCTTTTTATTGCATCCTTACTCCAGTTTACTTGGATTCCCAGCAGCAGAACCAAGTTCCCAGTTTGCAAGGATGTAATCCAACCACCTTACAAATTTGGCCCGATAGAGGTTGATAGGAAGACATGGTGGTATGAACTTTGGGAGAGAAATGTCAACCTCAGAGACTCGGTAAATTTGAAGTGCATATATTCTGTGCATGTTCAATACATTTATGCTTCACAAATGATATGTTTTCATATGAATGCGACACACCCCACACAGAATATATATGACATTTAATGATCTCAAGATTTTTTAAAAATATTTACAGCATATTAATGCCTGCTTCTACTACCTACGCAAGATGATCAAATATGGAAACCACATAAACTTAATGGAACGACAACAGACTCTTTCTTTGGATCAATGCTACGTTTTGCTTACAAACTATGCAAGGATGACCACGATGCTATCTCAAATTGTCGCTTCATCATTGAGTGCGCCAATGGGGCCTACTTGCACTGCAACAGAAACTGGAGAGATATTGATCACGTTGTTATACCAATTATGATGGAAAAGAAGGCACACTGGATTCTGGGACACTTTGATGTCAAGGAAAGGTGTCTTGTTGTATAAAACTCCAGTAGGTTGACCATTAGAGATCGTATTGTGGTATCTGATGTCGAAGCTTTCTCCTATGTCCTGCCAATACTAATTAGTCATATAAATGCATGGAGTCCAAGCTCGGTCAGTGGATTAGAAAGAACTCAGCCACTCCCAATCAAGTTAGCTACTGATATTCCACAAGATGAATTCGGGTTTGTTACTCCTCATTTTATAATGTCCTTTATTAGTTTTTTTTTTCCCAGACTTGCCTTCTTATTCTGAATCATCCGTAGTGCATGAGTATGGTGCACAATGGCTCCATATCATTTTGTCTAATCACATTTGAGAACTTCAGTATCACATATGTAATTTTTTTTTTCTCTTCTTACACAGGCATGATTGCGGGGTCTTCGTGATAAAGTATGTTGAGTACATAGTGAATGGTAGAATACAAGAAATGAAGAGAATGTTCATTCCAGAGACGGCAAGGACATACCTCGCGTCTCAACTTTTCAGGCATGGGAACCAAAAGCATCGTGGCGGCTATGAGACTGACTGGGACCATGTTCCTAGGAGTGTACGAAAGGCGAGGAAGGGAAAATCTGTAGCAATAAACTAGTGCCACAAATCTCCTATTTATGGATGGTTCCATAACCTTAACATTTGATAAGTACTATCGTGTTAGAATTTTTTAATAAATGCTTCCCTTTTGATGACAACTTCATTCCTCTATTTATTGCAGTTGAATGTCTAATATGTTTCGCTTTCTTTAATGAAGTTTCATTTCTCCCGCAACGTAATATCACAAAATTCCGTGAGCAATCTTAGTTTTACAAAACACCGTGGATCCTTTAACTTGAGGGATATCAGTGTTCCGTGTTTCAATTCGAACTCACATGAATTCCAGTAATGACTTGATATAACTCACTGATGGAAAACTTAATTAATTACCTGCTTATTTACTGCAAAATTCCTTCAATTCATGAAGTGATTCTTTCTAGTGGAGTCAATTGAGAGGGTCTTGGTAATATATCTCTTACATGGACAAACTACAGGAACATTGCTAAAATTAAGCACATGACAACGTAAATCGAGGTAAAATGAGCAAGTAGCACTCCAAGTTCTAAACTAAAAATTAAAAAACGTCTCAACTGCATACAAGTAAATATATAAAAGAAGCTGTTAAGAACTCAAGTTCTTCCAAAATCATTTTTGTGGTCAGCATCAAACATTGCTTTTCTATGTTTTGGTACATTTTCCAAATTCATATCTGACAAACAGAACCTGCTTTTCAATTGAAACTAATTTCACAACAAGATGGAAGCTGCACACCCTCAGTTCTCTAGAGTATGAACGCTAGTATTAATTGTGAAATCATGCTTCCACCTATGTAATTACAGTGACGAAAAATAACTGACAAATGTACAAAAAAATTTGAACTCATTTTTTCCTTGCCAAACCAAATTAACATGAGATAAAGATAAACCACTTAAAATGTCTAAAATACCAGTAGCTCCATTTAAAGAATTAATGTCAATTCGCTTCAACACAATGCAAATCATAACAGGTGGATCAATGTCATTATTTACAAGGTTTAAACATATGGTATATACCCTCCTAATCACAACAAATATATCTATTTGTCTGGTTGATCAATGTCCAAATCATGCTTTCTTTTTCTCACTTGATGAAGCGGCAGAGGCTGCTTACATGACCTTCGATTGTGTCCCTTCTCACCATAGCGTCCGCATCTTGTACGATGGTATAATTCTGCCCTGCTTCGTCTTCTTGACTTCTTCGGCCTACCCGCATGTCTCTTTGAATTAGGTGGAAATATCTTAGAATGTGACCTAGTGTTTAAACTTTTCCAGCAGTCACGAGTACCAAGTGGAACAATATTCCCTCCGTATGTATTAACGTAAGCTTCCTTAGTGTGATAACTTGAACAATAAGTGTATGGCTGTTCACCTTTCATCCCTATGATAGCTAAGCCATGTCGACAGGGTAGCCCATCCATCTGAAATTGATTGCAAGTGCAAGTACGCAAACTGAGGTCCACTAAGTTCTCTGTCGTATTGTCTGAAACTTGAAAAATGAACTCTGTCGATGGGGAAACCTAGCATTTTTGCATTAACGAATAAGGAAGTTAGATACATATTAGGCTCAACATAATTAACCTTTGGTATAATGTCAGTATGCATCATAACTCCAGTGTCATGTGTATATACAGTAAATAACCTATTACGCTTTAAATAATATTTACTATGGTAGCATGTCATTATGCATCAGAACTCCAGTTTGGATTCGGTTTGAAATTAAATCATGATATATCTGTTGGATGGATGATCATTGATGAACCTACCTTCTTAACTGACATTGATATAATAATAATAATAATAATAATAATAATAATTAAAGTAAAATAAATCTAGATATGCGAAACATTACATGAGTTTTAACTGTGATACCTTCAGCTTCATTGAATGCTTTGCATTATTCCTAAGTATGTTCTCTTGTTTGCTTGCTAGTCGGGTGAACGTCCCTTGAGCATTGCTTCGATTCTTGTAAAACCACCCTTGAACAATAAACCTCAAAGATTCAAACAAGTAATCTACTGGATAGTGCTTGACTGATTTCGTAACTGAGTTAACCGACTCCACGACGTTTGATTTCATGGCTGCATATCTGTTAATCGGCGAATGTGATCTTGACCACTTGCCAAATCCAATTGAATCCTGCGTACACCAGTTTGAGTTAGTGACATCGAATTGAGTCACAAATTAAATCTTATGCATTAACATAGTTAACTAGGACGATCACTTATCAAATTTTTATATCATGCCACATACAAAATAATAAATAGTTGCGTAATGCTAACACATTATATTTATTTTAAGATGGAATCATTAGTGAAGTTACCAAATCTTTCCTGATTCCCTCATCAATTTGGTCAAGTTGCTTCATATGGTAGTTGAAATCAATTTTAGTATACGCTCTGGCAGCAGCATTATAGGGCCTGGTAATGTTTGATTTGGCATACCCGTATGATGTCCTTAAGTTCTGTAATATGTGATGCACACAAAACCCATGCATCACACCAGGATACACTGTTTGGATAGAAAATTCGATACTCGGATGCCGGTCAGAAATGAAGCACATGTTTTCCCTCTCTCCATATGCATCTTTGAATCTCCGTAAGAACCAACTCCATGAGTCATTGTTCTCTGAGTCTCCAATTCCGAATGCGAGGATAAATATAGAATTGTTGGCATCCTGCGTGCAAGCTGTGAATAAAGTACCTCCATAACGCCCAGTTAAAAATGTTGCGTCAACTACTACTACCGGTTTGCAGTTCCTCCAACCTTGTATGCAAGCCCCTAGTGCCATGAATGCATACTTGAAACTTCCAATGCTATCCACCTCTAATGCGGTCCTAGACCCTGGATTCTTATTCTCTAGCTCATTCAGAAACATTGCAAGCTTAACATATGAACTATCTGGATCCCCCATTACTTCCTTTAGGGCATGCTCTCGAGCTCTCCATGCCTTACCATATTTAACTGTCAACCCATATGTAATTGCCATGTCGTGCATAATATCAACTGGAGTATAGATAGTCCTAGTTGAAGTGTATTTGTGCTTCACGAAATCACCAATCAACGAACTATTTGCTTGCCTATGGTCTCTTATAACAACATCCATTGCACAACTATGTCCATGTCGGATGTAACAAATCTTGAACATGTCAGTTTCCCCTACCTTGGATGCCCTGAATCTCCATTTACACGATTCTCCTAGACACTTTAGCACATACTCGCGTTTATCAGATTTGTAGACCCTATATTGAAACTGATTTCTAATTGCATGCAATGTAATTGCAGCCTTCAAGATTTTTTTGTTGCGGAAGAGTTGGTTTTCAATTATAAAATCCGCATCAGGATCTATAATCACACTGTCAATATCACTGTGTACTTCCTCTTTCTCCATGTCAGTGTAATCCAAACAAAGTGTGGACACAAACTCCTCAAGGGTTGGGGCCTGCACAGAGCTATAACTGATCTCATCATTTCTGTTCATACCGTTGAAATTCTGGATCAGCATTTGAGGTGATGTTTCACATTCATTGTTTGATGACATTATCACTTCTTCGACACAAAGAGCATATGTCGTTACTCGTGGATCCTTCCTTTTCAACTCCAGGTAGAACGTCAACGAGTAATCGTTCGTTATCATTATCGGTGCCATGTCGACATCAACGACGTATTCAATCCCCAGTAAGGCACTCAGTTTATCAATCTTCATTTGATTTCTGAGCAATTCAACAAGCTGAACATATTTGCAACTAAGTGGCACAATCAATCCAAAGGTTTCCTTCTCACTTTTCACAAACACATTTACTGCGTCCATTTCTGGGAAAAACAAATTTTTCGATTCATCAAATTATCAAATTTTCATTATCCACATGTCGGTGAACTGAGTATGATTTTTCCAAAATGTTATTTAAGAAAATAGAAGATTCAACATGTTGTAAGATGAAAGGGTGATAACCAAAATGATCCCCATCTGAATCTTCTTAAAAAATCACATACCTTCAGACACAAAATTAAGTTTCACTTTCAATTTTGCATCATCTGATTTCAAAGTTCAGCAAATTATATGTTCTGGATTCATTAATGAAATCACAAATGTTCACACATTCCGAAATCATATTCATTCAGATTATGATCCACAAAATATCAAACACCTCTAGGCACAAAGATCAATTTTTGACTCAGTGGTGGTAATTCCCATTTTCTGCTGAAACTTTTCCTCCGCATTACATTACAATTCAGTTTTCGAAATTATTAATAAATAAGCAAGGAACATACCTTATGTGTAATATCTCTTTCAGAGTATGCTGTTTTCACACCAATTACTTGAAAGTTCTCGCGTCGGAGATCAACGAATTGTCCGAAAATCTTTATTGATCGAAGAGTTGGTTCTATGATAGAGGATAATATAGTTATGGTGCAATTTAAATTCTTAGAATTACCTTTCATAGAAGTGTATTTGGATTTGCTACATTATGGCATGGACAACTGAAAAGGAAAGAAGCGTGATGTACGTTATTGTAGGAGATTATCAGTTACGATGAGTATTTTGAGGAAGTTATAGCATTATACAAATATGAAAATATTAAATGGGTTTTCCAGTATTTTAGAAATATAAATTGATTGGCAGTAAAAAGTGATTTTTTTTTTTCAAAATGGGACAAACCCCAATTTTCCCCTTCAAAATATTCCTAACATCCAGCTCCAAGTTTGTAACACCCCAAGTTCAAAAGTCTAAAACCTAGGCGTGTTAACTTCCATTCACATTATATGCGGAAATAAATCATTTAAAAACTTCTACCTTTTCATTTTCTATTCTAAAATTTTATAGAAATTTCGGCAGAGTCTCCTCTATAACTTGGACATAACCAACCTGTAGAGGGACATCACACCTACAGTAATTATGAAATTTTCAACTCATTCAAATCCAACATTCAACATTCAACCATAATTCCAAAATTCAACTTCAACATCAATTCCCCAAACTCCTCAACCAAAACAACTTGAAGTATAAATTTATAAACTCATGAAACATGATAAAAACTAATCACAGGGGAATACCATAACTTATTTTGACTAAGAACCGAAAACTAATTCAAAATGATTTATCAATTTAAAAGAATAACAACTAAAAACTTAAATTAAATCACTAACTTAAATTTTAAATAATTCAAGTCGGTACTGTCTGAGCCTGCCGCCACGTGCTCTCCTCTAATCATTTAACTTTCATCACCTGAAATGTTGGGGAGGGATTGGGGTGAGCTAAAGCTCAGTAAGTAAACTTTATGCATGAATGCATGCTTATGACATGAATGCTTTAACTTTGAAATATGTATCCCCATTCACTTTAACCTTTCAAAACTTTCAACATTTCGAACTTTCACTTAACATTTCAAAACTTTCACTTCATTTCCATCGTGAGCTCACTTGATGTAACTTCTAGTCAATCAGATAACAGTGGGCCATTCTTATTTGGAACCAGATTAACATGCGCATTTCCACCGCAAAGCAGTTTAACATTCACTTTCCCACCACAAAGCAGTTCATTAATTCATTCCACCGCAAAGCGGTTCATTACATTCATTCCACCGCAAAGCGGCTCATTACATTCGGATACGCCGGTCCCCCGCGCCCCATTTCCCACTCGGATCTTTCATGACATAGAAGTACACCCATTCTTTCAAAAACTTGGGATACATAATTTTTGACAAAATTGCACTTTGACACATTCCTTTCATTAAAACATTTGACTTTCTCATTTCGATGCCAATGCATGCTTAATGATGCAATGACATGATAATGTGCATGTTTGAACATTCCCTTAAATACACATACTTGCATATGGCAATTCAAATACATCAACATTAAGTAATTAACACGAAATCACTTACACACATTAATTTCACATTAACTTTCTACTTTCATGAAATTAGGGGGAGTTTACTTACCTGACGTCCTTAGCATTTACCATTATCTGGATTTGCAAGTGGAAGAGATTCAGATGCCCGTCACGTCAATGTGCCCAATAATCCTAATTTATATTCATTCATTAAATAAAATATACTTTTAGTTCAAACTAAAATTCAAAATCACATTACCTAACTTTACAAAATTTCTCGATTAAAAATCCCGTTATTGAGAATTTGAAGATACTCAAATAGGATCGTCAATTTAACTCTAGAATCAAACAAGACCTCATAACCTTAATTTCAAAGGTTGAAAATAAACATTTATAATTCAAAATTTAAAGTAAAATCTCAAACAAAGTATCATAGTCTTAAAATCCCAATTTCTGAAATCCAATACACAATTACATAATTTTCCACAATGTCAAAAAGTATAATTATAACTCAATTTAAACTAAGAATTTAATTCAATTAATTAGACATATCACATTAGAAGTAAACATATCACATTAGAAGTATGAAAAGATATATATATATATATACACACACACACACACACACACACACACAATCACAATACCAACTCTCCAATTGACAGTTAAATTCGAAATCTAGAATAATTAAAAATCTGAAATAGTAATAATAAACTTACCCACACATGTATATATACTTACATACATCATTACATACTTATATAAGCATTACCCAATCTCCAATTTAGCAGTTATAATTTGAAATCTGACTAACTAAAATCTGAAAATCAGAAAAATCTTTACATATTTACACATCTTAACATATATACACGTATATATATACACATTGACATCAACATAGGCTTGTGTGCATTTTTCGTGAGTGTAACCCGTGTGTGTTCGCGTGAGTGGGTGTTTTGCGTGCGCTGTGGGTGCGCGGGTTGTGTGCGCTGCCGGGGAAAAGAACGAGGGAAGGGGGAGGGTTACCGGGGTGGTGGCGCAGGAGACATCGCCGGCGGAAGGGCTGAGCAGCGGCGGTTGAGTGTGTGAGGCGAGAAAGCGGCGAGAGAGCTGAGAGACAGAGAGAGGGATGCAGGTGCGTGAAACAGAGGGAGAGAGAACGAGAGTGAGGGCTGAGAGATGAGGTTAGGTTTTTAATTTTAGGAATTTGCAATTTAGTCCCTCGCTTCTCTCCACGTGCATAGTTAAGTCATAAGTTCTAATTTATTCTCCAATTGCCACTAAACTTTCCCCCAACTTTAATTTAACACAATTTAGGTCACTTACAACTAATCAATTAAAAATTATAGCATGCTTAGGTAATAAAACAATTAATCACATAAAATTTCACGTAACCAATTTATAAGTTTTCTAATTGGCACATTGATCGAGATGGCGTCGAAATCCTTCCACTGCAAAAATAATTCAAATCATAGACATTAAAAATTATCAATTTAAAATTTATAACATTAACATAAATATCACGTAGGATTTCAGAATTGCCCATGAAATGAAAAGCGGTTTTACAAAGTTCTAGTGAGAAAAAGAGAGCTGGTAAAATTAGAAAAATCTAATGTTATTCCCACAGTAGGACCAAATTAATAACATTCTAGTCCCAGGCCCAAACCTGAGGGTGGGCTCGGCCGCCTTGGGCCCCGACTTATGGCCCAAACTAGAGAGTCCAAAAGTGTTAAAAAAAAGGAATTTGGGCCCAATTATTAATCACCAACAAGCTCACTGGTATGTCCTTGCCCAAAAATGTTTGAGATTTGTGGAAAATGTCTGCTCCAATTTAAATATAAAAAAATGAACATGCAATGCCCCAATTTAAAAGTTTGCCTTAAGTCTTCATGACCACAAGTACGGCCCTGTCCAGCCCTATTTGGATTTCGTGGGGTCTCACTTTTCTCGCACCCCAAATTAGATAAAAGTGGGCACAAATGTTTTCTCAAATTTAATACAGAGATTTTAATTTAATTATTTATTAAAATTAATAATTAATAATTAATCATAATCACATATTCATAAGTTCTAAATCTTTTTAACTATATATCTCCTCATTTTTTAAAATCAAAATTAGCTAAAAAATTAATTTAAAATCATGGCATAAAGAAAAAAAAGGCACCCATGGCATCCATTCACCCCCCACTCCCACCACTCGTCGCCCATATTGAACCACAAGAACTTGATGAAGTCACCACCCTCCCTTGCGACCCCATTTTTTGTGTACCCCATGAGTACATACCCCGTTTTGGTCCCTATTTTTCAAAATAGAATTTATTCATCATTCAATCTCAACCATCCATCTTAGTCAAGCCTCCTATTTTTGACTTTTCAAACATTTTTAACCACACATTTTCTTAAAAATACTATTCAAAATCACATTATTCTCAAAATAAAGGGGGCCAAACATACGTATAATTGTAAATCAAAATCTTGATACGAAACATATAAATTTAAACATGTTTTCGATTTAGAATCTTGATTATAAAATTAGTTATTGTAAATCATAGAACATACCATAATCCATTGCAGAATGTAGGTGTGAAATCCTGTTAAAGCTTTGGTCGAAGCCTAAAGAAAATCCTGATCTAAAATTCGCATTATCTCTCTTAACCTAAGCCTTTAGTTGTGTTTCATAAGTTAAACCTTAAAGATGGAATTTGAGTTCATATATATAGGTAGAGAGAGGAGGCAAATTTCCTATAACTTTTAGTCTCAACCGTCCATCAAAGTTTTAGTATTAATAGTATTAAACTAGGATACGTAATATGTGCCACATAATGAAAAGATATTTATGAAATTCAAGATACACACAATCCCATAATAACAGGGATTGACGTATCACAAAAATTCTAACAATAATCACCATCTTTGATCATGTTATATCTTAGATTCAATCAATTTGGATGTAGCAACTTGTTAATATATTTGAATTTGATGTATTTAACTTATTGAAGATCTGTTATTTAATTGAATTAATATTCATATAATATTCTTATAAATTGATTTGACAGAGTTTGTAGATTCAATTTTTGGTAACTTGTCAATCACAAGTGTGATTATGTGATTGTGATATACAAATTATACACAATTAAATTTTAAATAATTTGTGATCATAAGTAATAACGAGATACAAATATTGTCATTATGGATAGACTAGCATGTGTATCATTTCTCACTTTAAATAGATATAGAAATCCTTGACTAAGGTCATAAGTCGAAAAGTATTTTGATGTTTATTGACTTAAGAGTGGAAAGAAAGATAAGATCAATAATCGAGCTTGACACACTTTCATATCTCGTGATTGATAGGAATATATTGATGAAAAGATTATAACTTCACGGTAAACAAACAAATTTTAGTTTTATAACACGTGTTATTTTCCTAATTTTTTTTTTTTTTTTATTGAAATGATCCGTTGCTTGATGTCAATTTGGGACGACAAATGTGAATTAATTATTCTATGTGAATTAATGATTAATTAAAAGGAGAATTTTAATCTATCTTATTAATTCTCGTAATTCGACATCGTAATCGAGGACCTAATTGATCAAACACAAAAGAGAGAACTAGAAGAATGATATTGATAATTAATTAATTGACTTGAGTTAATTAATTAGATTAATTAACATAGAGGTCGATTTTAATTTATTAAATTAATTAAATCATTGGGCCTGCCTAATTTACTTGGCGAGTCAAATTCAATTAAACATTCTGCAAGAATTTGAGAAATCATAACACACATTCCATATTAATTATATTTTTGCTAGCACAAGAAGAAAAATTATAATATTTATTCTTGTTCTTCCATGTGGATTTTTATTGAAGGTTGGACAATTGAACAACTATAATATGAAAAAGGTTATAACAGATCAAAACTCAAAGAAAAAAGAGATCATGATCAAGATTCTCAAGGGAGTTTGAAGGATTAACAAAATGTAACATTTTAATCACGATTTCTATCTAAACACAAATTATTGATCCTTGACAGGAATTAAGATTATTTTTAAATTTCACTGTGCATGTAGAATTAAATTTCTAGCAGGTCCTCCACCAGACGCGATGGAAATTACGTCCTCTGCATGGACCCTAGGGGGTGCTGGACCTCCCATACTTTCTGCAACATTCACTAGTACAGAAACTGGAATATGCGTCGGTTAAAAACGGAATACGCGTCGGTTGTAGCGGCAACGCCTATAACGCAGACGCCTAAAGTCCGACTTTAAGCGTCGGTTGTAAACCGACGCCTAATGTCGAGACTTTGGGTGTCGGTTCTAAGTACAAATCAACGCCTAAACTAAAAAAAAATCAACTTTGGGTGTCGGTCGACGCCCAAAGTTGATTTTTTTTTTGCATTAAAAATAATTCCCTTTATATGACCTGCAATGATTCAGGCCACTGCAAGTCGTGACCTGCAGTCACCTAAACGTGGCCTGCAATGACCCAGGTCACTGCAAGTCGTGACCTGCAGTGACCTGGACGTGGCCTGCAATGACCCAGGCCACTGTACGTCGTGACCTACAGTCACCTGGACGTGACCTGCAATGACCCAGACCACTGCATGGCATGGCCTGCAGTCACCTGGACGTGACCTGCGGTGACCTGAACATGCGCATTACCAAATATATATATAATCGACATATACGTAATAAAATTAAATTAACAACAATTATACTTACAAAATTGCTAATTTAAGATACAAATTAAATATATATGTAAATGCAAGTTTGATTACGCTTCGATTTACACAAACCTATGAACGAAGTATTTTGCCCATAAGTTTTGAATCTCGATTACTTCCTCCGTTAAATAGTATTATTTAAATGCCTAAGAACAATCAAAATGAATTATTAGTTATTTTTTTATAAAATATAAAGTCATTATTAAAAATTCTCATTTTCAATGACTTATACATTTTCTAACGAAGTAAGGTGAAAGTGTTCTGTGACTATCTCATACATATTTCTCATAACGTAGTAGCCACACTCACTTCCAATAATTGACAATCATTATTTGATTGTCACGCGTATTCCAAAATAAAAATTACGAAAATGCCACCGTCCTTTTTTACACGTCGATTTTTTGAAAAACCGACGTATATTCCCTTTTTTTTATGTTTTTTTGTACTAGTGATTTAGCCTCTATCCGGTAACTATTATTTGTGAAAAATGAATTTTTGAATAACGATTTTTAAGAAAATGTGTAGTTAAAAAATAGGAAAAACTCTTGAATTTATATGCAGAATATTTTATTGTGTGAATGTGTGGTTAAAACTTACTACTCTTGGAAATGAGTTTCAAATAATGATTGTCAATTATTATTATTGTTGTTGTTGTATATACCTTTTTAGGCCGAACTCTAAAGTATTTTTGGAATGGGGTCGATATATATATATATATACAGGGACGAATCCAGGATTTCGGTTCAGCTAGAGCGGACCTTTGACCTTTGACCGTTGACCAACCAACGATCATGAACGGAGAAAAGTCCCATTAAAAAAATATTAAATTTTTTTCAACAACATATAAATACTATAAAACGTAATTGTTATTTAATACAAAAATATAAACCAAAACTAAAGGTTGATTGACTAATAAGATAAACCAAAACCAAAACCAAGATCATCCATGTTATTTTTTTCAAAACCAAAACCAAAACCAAGATCATCCATGTTAATAAGATAAACCAAAACCAAAACCAAAAAAATATTAAATTTTTTTCAACAACATATAAATACTATAAAACGTAATTGTTATTTAATACAAAAAATATAAACCAAAACTAAAGGTTGATTGACTAATAAGATAAACCAAAACCAAAACCAAGATCATCCATGTTAAATTGACCTCGAGACTTCCTTGTGTTATCTTCGTCTAAAGGTTGATTTTCTTGTATAGAATTAGTGTCGGGTGTAGAACTAGATGAACTAGATTGTGACTTCCGTTTCAGTTGGAAAAAGCGTTCCATATAAATATATAATCAGACCAGGAGACAGTCTGCAATTTCCAAATAAATTCAAATTTATGTACAAATTACAATACATTTCAACAATCACAATGAATGATATATAATTCACAAATTTGCAATTTCTAAGCTAAATAATTAAAAATCCCCAAAAAACACAATCTGAAAATTGAAAATAAACAAAAAAATCTATTTGCAAATAATTAGTACATTTATACTACACCAAATACTCACAAATATAAAGAAAAAATATTGGGGCTCACAAGTAACTAGTAGAAATTAAAGCAAAATTAAGTAATTAAGTTTTCACAATCTAGGGTTTATCTCAAAAATCACTAACCTGTTAAAGTGTTAAACTGACTGAGGACTGAAGAGAGGAGTGACCACCGAGTGAGGAGAACCGAGAGTCGAGTGAAGCTGGAACTGGAAGCGCCGTAGCTGGCTGTTTGATTGAAGAGCAGAGCAGCCGAATGGACAATGGTTAAGATTTGATTGAAAATTCAAATATTGTGGACTTGACTTTTAATGGATGATCGAGATTGAGTGCTGTAGAAAAAAAAAATTTAATTAAAACCAAACAAGGGCATTATGTTGTTTTAAAGTTTATGTGCGTGTTCATATGAGGACTTTTCAATTCAAAATGCCTGTCCTCATCCCCGATCCTCCAACGTCATGCCTCTTTTAAATGAACTTAAGTCCTTGGGCTTGGCAATGAGGCCATCGTCTTTTATTAAATTTTTTAATTTGATTTAGTTGAGGAGGGGAAGAAGATGAATACTTGCAGTACAGTACTATTGATGTACTCCATCTTAAGTCTTTCACCTACTATTTGCTAAAGAAAACAAACCTGATTGCTACATACTAACCATCAGCAATCAACAAACTTTGGAGCTCTTACGTCTCCAAAAATCTTAACATGTAATGCACTTAAACCGCATTTTCCTCGTTAAGTCTCACAATATATTATATCCATAACTTCCAAAAAAGAATGAAATTTTTAAATATTTCGAATGTAATATTTGGATGATTAGATTATATTATTGGATTGTAATTAATAATATCTCTCTCTCTCTAATATAAGGATTGTAATTAATAATATCCCTCTCTCTCTCTCTCTCTCTCTCTCTCTCTCTCTCTCTCTCTCTCTCTCTCTCTCTCTCTCTCTCTCTCTCTCTCTCTCTCTCTCTCTCTCTGTGCGCGCGTGAATATCATATCCTACAACACAAGAAATTTCACCTTTAAAGACGAATAGTCATTTTGGGTTGTTTCGTCAAAAAATGATCATCAACAAATATTTCGGAAAAAATGACCCTGCGCGAAACAAGGAATACAACCAAAAACTTTAAAGGAAATACGAAAATCTGGAATCCGCCAGGAATGAGTAGGAATGTCAATGAGCAGAGTCGAACCGGATAGTGAGCCGAATATCAAGGCTCAAGCTTTTAGGGGTCGAACTTTTTTTGGCCCGAGTCGAGCCGAGTCAAAGCTCTCCCCAAAAATAAGTCTTGAGCTTCTTCAGAGTCGAGACGGGCCGAGCTGAGTCGAGTTTCGAACTTTTAAATTTTATTTTATTTTTATAATAAAATACATAAATTTTTTATTAAAAAGATATATATACAACAAGCCGAGTCGAGCCGAGCTTGTGATCGAATTTCAATGCTCGAGTTTTTTTAGCATACTTTTTTTGACTTGAGTCGAGCAAAAGCTCGTCTCTAAAAACAAAACTCGACTCGAGCTTTGGTTCAAAGTCTCGAGTCGCGAGTTGAGTTAAGCCCGAGTTTTTTTCGAGCCGAGCCCGAGCGGCTCGAGCCTACGAGTCATTTTGCCATCCGACCCTAGGAATGAGGCAACCTTGGAATTTTATTAATTGAAATATGCGTAAAATAAGAGTTAACTCTTTATTTATAAGGGATTAAAGCAAAAACCTACTTTAGATAAACTAAAATTGAAAAGAATTTGAAATAAATTAAATGAAAGCAATAGCACTGAAATAGTAAAAAGTTGTTTTCGAGGCCTAAACAAACTCGAATGATTAAAATATGAGCTCGATCCAATTGATATTGATATTTTTAAAGATAGGCATGCAGCAGCTTAACTTTGAAGTACGTCACTAAATAGTAAATACTATTAGATGGACAACGAGATCTTATTTTCTATCTGAATTTCTCCGTTGTCTCCACAATGCATAATCGATATATAAACTACCAAAAAACATAAACAAAAATTCTAAAATAAATTCAGAAAATGTTTGTTAATTGCAGTATTGTTAATCGTACAACTCAATTAGGACAATATATAGTTGGAAATACTTGGTTTCAAAGCACAACAAGGAGCTCTATTTTCCAAATAATTTATATATCTTGATTGAGTGACTTAAAAGTATTGAATTTTCATGCATCAATCTGGAAATTTTGCAACTTATTTATTAAGCATGAACTATATATGTCGCATATGTTTCTGTAGCAATCTTATTATCATCTACTTCAACTTCTGAATTCTTGGTTTAATATAATCGTGTCTCTACATTTCAAATAAAATGCCTTTCCAAATGATCTGTTCTTCAATAATATTGCTTATTTTTGTCACAATTTCCCCATTGACAGAAGGAGTTCTTGATCCCCATTACTACGATAAAACATGCCCACAAGTTGAAAATATTGTCTCCCAAACAGTTCGAAATGCTTCAATTTTTGACCATAAAGTTCCAGCAAGAATTCTCAGGATGTTCTTCCATGATTGTTTCATTAGAGTACTCTCTCTCTCTCTCTCTCTCTCTCTCTCTCTCTCTCTCTCTCTCTCTCTCTCTCTCTCTCTCTCTCTCTCTCTCTCTCTCTCTGTGTGTGTGTGAGAAGAAAAGTCATTTTTGACTCTAGGGCATGTAACAATTTTCATAATTAAATCAAGTCTTATGTGGTTGCTATACCATGTTGATGTTATCCATTGTATCTTAATAGTGGAAGACTACATGCATTCGTTTTCAACACTTAGGCGTGCACGCGCACTAACGCCATGTTTGAAAATGTGGACGTGACAATTAATATCTTGTTCGAACAACATGTTGTTCGTACAATCGTACGAATCATAATATACTCTAAAATATCTTTCACTAATCACTGCACATTGTATTGTACATTGTGTTCAATAGGACGTGCTAAACATAATCTAAATTTGCAATTTTTCTGTTGAGTATTAGGGATGTGATGCATCTGTGTTGCTGGATTCAACCCCAGAAAACAAAGCAGAAAAAGATGGGCCTCCAAATATCTCACTCAGAGCATTTTATGTGATTGATGACGCCAAAACCAAACTTGAAAAGTCTTGTCCCCATGCAGTTTCATGCGCTGATATATTAGCCATTGCTGCGAGAGAAGTTGTCACTCTGGTAATTACTTATTCTTGTTAATTAAAATGAGAAAAAAGCCTTAAATCATCATCATCATCATCATCATCATCGTCATCACCTATCTATCTTTTTGTTACACTTCTCAGTCTGGGGGTCCCTCTTGGGAAGTACTCAAAGGAAGAAAAGATGGAAGAGTTTCGAGTGCAAATGAAACCATAAATTTACCAGCACCATCCTTCAACACATCTCAACTCATTCAAAGTTTTTCCAAAAGAGGCCTTTCCATTAAAGACTTAGTAGCACTTTCTGGTGGACACACACTAGGGTTTTCCCATTGTTCTTCATTCGAAGCTAGACTTCACAACTTCAGTTCAGTGCACGACACCGATCCGAGCTTGAACGTCGAGTTTGCAGAGAGCTTGAAGAGCAAATGCCCAAAACCGAACATGGATCGAAATGCAGGACAGTTCTTGGATTCATCTGCATCAACTTTTGATAATCGTTATTACAAGCAAACTCTTTCAGGGAAAGGCGTGTTTGCATCAGATCAATCACTTTATGGTGATTTAAGGACTAGATGGATTGTTGAATCGTTTGCAAGAGATGAAAGTTTGTTCTTCAGTGAATTTGCAGCTTCTATGGTGAAACTTGGAAATGTTGGAGTGATTGAAAATGGAGAAGTCAGATTGAACTGCAGATTTGTCAATTGATTGAGAGAGGAATGTTTGATCTTTCCGCTGAGTGAATTTGTCTTTTGAGAAATAGTGCATCTATGATTGCTTCATTTTCCATGTAAAGATTCTTGTAATCATTTAATTTTCAAATAAATAAAATTGAACAATATTTTTTATTAAGAAATTACAGGCCGAGTAATACGTTGTGTAAATATATGCTACTTTTACTAAGCTCGTCTTTGGTTTTAATTAAAATCTAAAGTCAAAGTAAAAATTAATTTGAACCATATTTTGTAAAGTTCACATCATTTCAATCGCACACCTCAACAACTTTTATCAAAATATACTGGAAATTAGATTTTAATCTATATCAAACAGGAGCCAAAATAAGTAACATTAAGCCCTTGTTAGGTCCAGGATCATTTTGAACAACTTTTCCTCAAAACTCATTTTCAACCACATATTTTTATAAGGCTCACCAATTTCATACATTTCAACTTCTTTTCAACCACACATTCTCCAAAAATTCAAATTTCTTCCAAAATATCGTAGACCAAATATGCTAACATGGTGTTAACGAATTCCAATTATACTTCTAAATGTTTTATAATTATACAAAAAATTGTGTAAATTAGATTGCAACGCTACATTAATTTACCTTTATTTTTGGAAACCTCAATACAAATGTAATAATCATATTCCAACCTTCAATTAAGAAATAGGAGTCCTTGAAATGATCGATCGCTTTCGAAGAATAGAACTTTTTTTTGTTTATTCACAAAACTTTATATATTGCCTTTATTTTAGAAACAAGATTTGAATTTAAAATAGTTTAGTCCCTACATGAAATTATGTATATGAGGACAAAAAGGTGGCATGATTGCAAAATTGAAAAATATAAACAATTGATTATAATTTTTTGAGAAAACTGCCAGCACTGTTAATGATAGCTAGTCTACATTATTTAAAATTCTCATAATTTAATGTAACAACATTATTTACCGTATTCATTTATTGATTTTTTTAACTATTATTTTTTTCCTTGCATAATCTTTCCATATTACAAGAATAGAACGAATACATTGCAACATGACCAAGGAATACAGACACGTGATTATTTTTCTCTATAATTTTATTGAATTTTATTAATTTAATCTCTAATACAATAAACATATTATAAAAATCTATGTTGTATACTAATATTTTTGGAAGATTATTTCAGCAGACGACTCAACACGTACAAAATTCAGCTTTGGCAGTATTAGGCATGACCCAATCTAGATAAACTTGTATATTGTCGTGGACTAACCTGGCTCCCATCTTAATGTGCGATATGGACAGGTCTATTAGGGAAAGCTCAAAAAATTAAATTTCCATATTGTAGTACTGTCACGTTAGATAATTTAACACAGACTATACTTCGGGAAAAGTAATAATACCAAGCGTCCAATCAGTATGATGGACATGAACGTGTCTATTATATTAGCTAAATCTCAAAAAGGTTAGTTTCCAAATTGCAGTGACACATCACACACTTCAAAGCAATACGATACTTTAGGAAAAATAATACCAAGTAACTTCAAAATCAGCAATGTAATCTCTACTATCGACACAAACTCGATCATGCAACTATTCCTTTCACCTAACATGAAACTAGTGCAAGATCATAATCATCCATGCAAACACATGATGAAGTTCATTACATATACAGAATTTTGGTTTCTTTCTCAAAACAAGGAGTGAGAGTACATCATCAAAAGCACTTGTCAAAGGACACAATATTTAGATACATACAAAAATAAGAATAGAATGGAAACAACTTGAAAGTTAAGTAGTGGTTAGTTGCTAGTGCATTTAGGGACTGTAAGGTGACATGTACCTATCACCCAAGGACTATATACATATGTATATATGAAAGAAAATAATGGGCCATAATTTGGGATTTTTTTTTTTTTTTATTTTTTATAATATAGAGGGATCTTTTTTTAAAAAATGTACCTTCATGTTATTGATTTCTACTATGCCAGATATTATTTCTGCTGACAGATATCAATATTTTGAGTGATTTGATGACAAGATGAATGGATAGGTACACGGTACTAATTATAATGACATGCACCATTCATTTACGTAATGTTCATTCAGTCAGGGTTTAGCCATATGTATGAATTTCTTTCACATACCAACTATTCGAAATTAAATAGTACAAGATTTTCAACCTATCACTTTTTAATCACAAATATTTTTTCAAATTATTTCTCAACAACATGGGCGAATTCAGGAAACTGATCAAGCACGAGCAATCACTACACGAGTAAGAAAAAAAATTTGACAACAAAAAATGTAAAGTAAAAAAAAAATGGCGGATTCAACACAAGCGATCGAATGTTCTTGCTTTAGGCTGGATTCCGTCCATGCTCAACAACATATTTTACTTTGAAAAATCAAATTATTTATAATACACACACATTTTTTCAAATCACTTGTCAACTTGCACATATTTTACCTAAAAAAATCACATTTTTTGTTTATTATAAACAAAAAAATTTAGGCTAATTGAATAAGTTGCTCAATTGATATCGAGTTTGAATAAGTTACCAAATTACTTTTTAGCAACACACATTTTTCAAACAACTTCCAAACCACATATTTTACTTTGAAAAATTATATTATTTTTAACCAAACACGTTTTTCGAACCACTTCTTAATCATATATTTTACTTCAAAAAATTATATTATTTATTTTTATAAACAAATTTTTTTTACCAGTCAGAGGCTAATTGAACAAGTTGCTCAATTGACATCGAGTTTTGAATAAGTTGCGTACTCTTAAGACATGAGGTAATGTGTTTTGAATTCAAATTGCAGGGAAGGTAAAAGTAAATTCATGTAGGAGCTCAATCTGGCGAATGGTAAGCAAGTTAAATAGTACATGATCTAAGACAAAATGAACACAACCATTTGTCGGAAATCTGTTTCAAATATGTTATTCAAATACTTGTTAAAATGATGGATGAAAGCGCATGCAAAATTAAATCAATGCAAAGAGACATTGAAAATGAGATAAAAACGTGAGAAAATTGGTAAGAATATAAGCCTTGTGATCGCAAGGCTTGGCTCGATGCGATCACAAGGCCTCCTGCTTTGTAAACAAATTGCTACACCGTTGTCCAAGTATTGTGTATTTTCGTATATGGTGGATTGACTTCTATATATATGGTGTTATGTTAATCATACAAACAAGAAAGAACATCCATTAATTATATATAAATATGAGAGATTACTTCCACCAAATTCATACTCATTTTCTTTGTTTTCTTGTTCCTCTTTCGAGTTTTCATTGTGCTCTGAATTTACTTGGTTGAAAGCTTGAATTAATCGCTAAATGCATATGCAATCAAAACCTTAAAAATCTTGATCGAGAGGGGACAAATGTACTTTTAGGATAGCGATTTCTAAACTTGTGTTAGAGCCTTTTATTTGTCTTCCTTGTCGATATTTCCTTCAAATATTTCATCCGATGATTTGCCATATATTCATTTACGGTTTGCACATGTGATGTTTAATGTGATTTGATTTGTGATTTTTCCTTTGATACAAGATGGTTTCGTCTCCAACCTCTCGAAGTATATTTTGATAAGTCTCTCTCTCTGTGTGTGAGAGAGAGAGAGTGTCTCTCTCTATGTGTGAGTGTGTGTGTGTGTGTGTGAGAGAGAGAGAGAGAGATTGTAGAGCTACTTGTAAAGAGCATAGGTAAATTGAGAAAGGTTGACACACAATGCATTCATACTAACATGCAAAAATATATGGAAAAAGGGGGGAAATTAGGGTTGGACTCTGTTGACAGATAAAAATACTCAATTTAAAGGCCAACAATGAAGGTCCAAAACATAAAAGCCCATTACTAATGTCAGGACGATGTGGAGGAGTCGGGCGACTACAAGAGCATCTAAGCGATTAGGCGATCAAACTAATTAGGAATAAAGGGATAGTTCTAATTACAATTCATATAAACGATTTCCGTATCATTAGAATTTGAAGGAGTTCATGGGAAGTTGCTTGGTTTAAAGTAGTGGATGTCAATTATATATAGGGAAGTGGGCAACGATTATACAAAATGTGTACGATGATTACTACATGCAAGTTACAAAGTGAAGGCGACAAGTTAGAGATTCAAATAGTAGTAGGTAGGTTATTTCGATATGTATATATATAGTAGAAGTTTAGAGTGAACAACAACTCAAATAGTGTTGGCAATGGTACGGGTATGGGTCGGGACCTCATCCCCATCCTCATACCCGTTACATGCTAGGCGGGGCGGGGGCGGGGGCGGGGGTGGATGGGGATTAAAAATTTCCCGTTACATCCCCGTTATTAATTTTTTTTTTTTTTATCAACCTTTTTTAAAAAAAAAAATTAAAACTTATTATCCTATGTCTTTAAGTTAGTAATCTAGGTTGGAATTATCCAACTTGGTTTAAAAGAATATATAACTTTTCAAAATGTATTGAATTTTTAAATTTTTACTAGTTTTTAATTTTTTAAATTATAAACGGGGCTGGGATGGGTCAGGGACCTCAATCCCATCCCCGTCCCCGTCCCCATCCCCATCCCCGTTCCCATAACGTCCCCATCCACATCCCCATCCCCATAACGGGGATAAAATCACTACCATCCCCGCCCCATTCGGGGCGGGTCCCTGCGGGGATCGGGTCTCACGGGAAAAATTGCCATCTCAAAACTCAAATATTTAATCTTTATCTTAAATTGTAGAACTTATTTTAGTTTAAAATTGTGTGCTTGTACTCCTTGTAGACGTCTTGTGTAATCAAACTTTTTTAGTGCAAATATCCCCTTTTTGGTACTTTGTCTCAAGAGATTTGTCTAGTACACTTTCGTCTGATCCCTTTTAATTGTTAACTCGAGCGAAATCACACCCGCCCGAAACAGACTCCCTCCAATTTTTAAGGCAGTTTGGTTTTGGATCCACAACCTTTATCCGAACCTATTTTAATATGTAAATGTGCATTCTTAAATTATGAGAAATGGATCTAGATCTTAAAATTAAATGCAATTTTCATATGAGTTGAAGCTGGAAGTTATAATTTGATGATTTTTGTCTTTTACTTTAAATTTATAATAATTCGAGGGATACATTTTTTGAGACCATTTTTAAATGACATTGTGACATATCATATATTCATTTGGTGGTGAAAAAATAAGTGATTGAGTAGTTATTTTCACCATCTAATGAATGTATGATATGTCATAATATCACTTAAAAATATTCTTAAAAAATGTCTTCCTGGAATTACTAATAAATTTATGAAGCAGTGCAATTTTGATGTTCAATTCAACTGTTTTCACATGGGACCATTATTCACTTATTAAAATAAGTTAGGAACCTAAAATCGTGCTAATTGAAAGATTTAAGAGCTTTGTCCTAATTTTTCCAAAAATGATAGATTGTGTTGCATTATTCGTCAATGCGAGAGGCAATATATTTCACTCTGCATTAGACTTACTTATTAAAAATGGTCTGCTCGAGGCTATCGACTGTTAGATAAACAAAAATAATGATACGATTTTTTTATTTTTTATTTTTAAATAATAGGTACGAGACTATGAGGTATCTAGTCAAGGAAGAAGACAAAGAGGGCACGTAGTGGGGGGCAATTCTGTCAACTGAAAGACGGATACTACTTGTCGGGAATCCTGTGCGCAAAAGGGCTATAAATCATAGTTTATGAATAAATACTATTTTATTAACCTTTTCCATAAAAAAAAAAAAGGTATAAATTTTTTTTTTTAATGTATTATTATTCAAATTCGATTCAATTTATTATACTCCTATCAATATGTCTAATTATGAATTTACAAATTAATTTACATCACAATTCTTAACACTCTCTCCACCCCCATAAAGTAGGCTTGATTTTATTTCGCTTACTCCAAATTATAAGCGATTTTCCTTTATGAAAGTAGAAATATTTTTATTAAAAAAAAAAAAATCTAAAATACTCTTATTTAGCAATTGTTTGAGCCACATCATGCATTTTCTCACTTTTAATTTTTAACAACACATTTTTCCATACATTTTTCTCTCTCTTAATTTTTAACTACACATTCTTTAAAATCACTATTCCAAAATATATTATCTTAATTATAATGAGTCTCAAAACATGCATTAATGTACCTCACTACCTTGACACCAACAATATTTATTGATCACATATAAACTATTACTATATTGTAAGTAATAAATAGGGGTACATTAGTAAACAAACAAAATAAATATTTATCAATGAAGAAACAATTCTATATAATTGGGACAAACGAAAATAAAAGGCAGTCTATATAATTGGGACGGATGGAGTATTTAATGTAAGCATAAATATTACTCTCTCCATCTCAATTATATAAGCTTGTTTGATTTTTCACACAAATTAAGAAAACATATTTAATGTCATTGAAAAAGTAATTTTTGTAAAGAAATTTTTTAACTTACCCTTATTTAATATCAAAACTATTACTATATTGAAAGTAATAAATAGGAGTGCATTGGTAAACAAACAAAATAAATACTTACCAATAAAGAAATATGTATATATAATTGGGATAAACGAAAAAGAAACAGCAGCCTATATAATTGGAACGGAGAGACTATTAAAATTGTAGTAAGAAAATTTTATATTTTCAATTACATTAATTACATTTTTTAATCGATGTGAAAAAAAAGAAACAAGACCATCTTTATGGGACGAGAGGAGTATGAAATAATGGAATATCTACATCTACAATACATAAAAAGTGGGATTAAGGAGGAATTCTTTAATACCTATTTTACACTTATAGAGTATGTGCCCTCTCCTCGTTCCGCTCGCTAACCTTTTGGGATAGCAGCCTTCGAGCTTTTGCCTGCCCTTTATTCATATTCTTCCCAATCCCAATCCCACCGACCACCGTCTGCCAAAATCGCCACCTGCCATAGCCACCAGCCCACCACCAACCACAAAACCATCTACATTTAGAGATTCTTCCTCTCGATTTCAGTCTGGTATAAGTTTTACCCTACTTCATGCTTTTGAATGTTTATTAATGTATAATGGTTTTCTTGAATAATCTAAATTCACCTTTAACCAACACTTATCTCGCAGATTTGTACTATTTTTCTGTTGATTTCAGTCTGGGCGCTTAGTCGAATGTTTCAACGTCACGAGTTATTGGTCATCGCCCCTTTCTCCATTACAGGGTGTTTTGCAGACTTGGTCAAACATATAGGTCCTAGATCACTGGGCGTGAACTTGAGATTCCTATTAGCAGTATCATGTGGGTCGTCCATAGGCCTGGAGGCAAGGGGCTTGGCATCCGGGTCGATTGGTCTGATGGAGGTGGAGCTGGAGGTGGAGCTGGAGCTGGCGGTGGCGGCGGCGATGGGATTGGGAAGAAGATGAATAATTTTTTTCTTTTCCTTTTTTATTTATTTATTTGAATTAATTTATATGAAAATACAAAGTTACTATATTGCCCTTCCTATATCTGGTCAAAATCAAATTTTAAGTCAACTAACAAAATTTTGAATATTTTCCATCCATTTATCCTCCTCTCTCTACTAATTAAACGTTTGGAACTGTGGATGACACAAAATGAATGTTTGAGTAAAGTCTGCAAAAAAAAAAAAAAAAAAGTTTTGGACCATGGCTGCAATTTCCCTAAATATTATTATGACAATAATATTTTGTTATAATATTGAAAATATTACATTTACACTTTCAAAAATATAATTATATACTCAAATTCCATATTTTCCATTGCATAAATTATGAATGTAATAATCACATGGACTTCAATTCAAATTATTAGAATTCCATTAATCGGTGACTTTTATCTTTATAATTTACATGAATAAATATTTTACAATTTTTAATTCACATTTACATAGAATACAATAAATACAATACAATTACCATTACATTGCGTTACATTAATTTAAATTAACTTTTGAATTATTTCAAACGACATTTTACACATATTATTTCATTAGCTTCCATATTCAATCAATACCTAAAACCCTTATTCAATACCATAATTATTATTAATTAATAACATAATTCATTACAATAATTTATTATCTAATAATATATAATGTTATAATATAATATAATGTTATGTTATATTATTATTTGCATCTTCTTTTGATTATATGACATAATATGAAATTCTTTCAGAAAATGAGTACGTTGGCTACCTCATTAAAAAACTAATTATGTTATTTCCTGGATAAAGTGAATATTATCAGTTTTGACGAAGCAACAGATGATGCAAACTAATTTTACCAAGAGAAGATCAAAGAAATATTGTTGTTAAATAGTATCCTACCACATAAGTAATCTTGAAAAGAATTTGTTCAGCGATGTTCTTAATAAATTTGGACTCATCCAGTGATCTTTGCGATGAAACAAGATTGATTATTGTGATTTCAGAAAATATATATCCGTGTAGAAGTAATGGTTACACAACACATTGGATAACAACTTTCCTTCCGCACATCCCATTAACTTTGACAAGTGATGAAGGATATTCATTTATATTCAAAAGGAACAATACTCAATATATATGTTTATACTTTGTAATGATCAATAACAAGGCTTAAGGAAAATAATTTCTATAGTTGGAATATACATACCTTAACATGTATTATTTCATGAGCAACTATATGTGACACTTTTTTGCTGACTTTCAATGCAAACAATAAAATTTGATAAAAACAGAAAATAAAATAAGAAAAATTGTGGAACATTGACAAAAGATATTGTGTACAAAGAAGTGTTATTGTAATCAAAATATGCATTACATTTTAGTTATTCAATATTTTTCACATTATATATATAATTTCATAAAAACTTCTATGGGGAATGATCAATTCTTGAGGTTGCACTATGAGCAATCAGTACGGGACTTCTCATATGTAAGGACATAAATTATAATAAAATCTGGGTAGAAATGGACTCGAAGGCATCCTATCAGCTATGCATACAATAGAACAAAGGCCACTGACGTGTTCAATATATATTGGAATCTATTCATCAGAGTGTCAATTGCATGGAAGTAAAAATTTCTCACATTTAGAGAGAAGGCAAATAAGGTTGGGGATCTACTAGCTAATGAAGGATATCTAGACAAAAAACTTGGAATTATGGAAGCTGGAGAGATACAAGGACTGATAAGAGGTATATTTATTTTGGATAAATATGAATTAGGAAATGTTAGACTTGTTAGCTATTAATACACCGTTGTTGTCTATGTTTCTATCTTGGGTAAGATTGTTTTTTTTTTTTACGACTCATCCCAGATCATCCTATTGGACTCAGAATGTGACATGTGCCATGACAAGTGACATCAAGATGTTGGACTAACCATCAAGGCAACCTTGACTTTTCTTATCTTTTTAAATCTCTTCTAAATAAATTTGATCTGCATGAATTTCTAAAAAATTTAACAGAATCTCCCCTATAATATTAACATAACCACCTTGTAAAACGACGAAAACTCCTCAAGCAACCATGCATAAATAATTATAGCACCTCCCAATTCTTCTAAGTATTGCAATTGATATAATAAAATAATTACAATTCTTAATCGACTCATTTATTTATATTTATATATATAACTTTGAAAAACAGTGAACCCATGAGCCCAGATACTCAATAAATTAAATCATACATATTCTATAGCTTGTATTGTAATTGCATATTTAAAGTAGTACTCCTAGCATGGATGTAGATTTAGTCACAAATGTGTATAGCTTTGAAGTATGACATTGATTTAGGGGTGGCAAACAGGTTGGACAGTTCGTGAGTTCGGCTCGATAAAAGCTCTGCTCGGCTCGTGAAAAAACGGACTTGAGCTTGGATCGGACAGAAAATTTGGGTATTGGACAGTTCAGATTCGGCTCGTGAAGCTCGTAGACTGGCTCGTGAAAGCCCAAAAAGCCGCGAAATGACCCGGCTCGTTAAAAGCTCGTTTCAAACTCGTCAAGCCCATTTCAAGCTCGTCAAGTTCGTGTACAATTTTAAGTTTTAATAATTTAAATTATTTTAGCCCACGAGCCGGACTTCGACTAGCTGTGTGGGAGACGGGCCGGCCCGGTTCGGCTCATCTCCCGCACGAGCCTCTAACGGTCCGGCTCATGGGTCGGACCAAACCCATCAATCATGGGCCGAGTCGGCCCGACTCAGACACCCCTACATTGATTTGTAATGTTGAGGTAAGACACATATGTCCCTTTCACTTTGTAACTCGATTGTGTTATTTTCTTTTTTCGTTTTTTTTTTTTTTTTTTTTTTTAATAATTTGTATCTCAGGCTTGGATTTTCATCTTGAGATACTTCAAAAAAAAAAAAAATTAAAAAAAAAAAAAAAAAAATTATTAACATATGTTCTTTTTAAGAATTTTGATTTTTTTCATTTAATAATATCAATTGTTTCAACTACTATAAAAAATAAATATTAGTAATTACATCATATTGCTACAGCAAATTACAAAAGTAATAAAGTAATACGCAACCGTTTGGTAATCGGTTTAAAAATCACACAATTTTTCAAACCATCTTTTAATTATTCAAATTTTCTCTCTCCACTTTTCAACCACGCATTTTACCTCAAAATCATAAATAAACCAGTTTATAAACAACTACATTGTTACCAAACGGAGCAGAGTCAATGATATTATTAATTATAGTGAATCAAACAGCTCATATATAAGATTCATTGGAGGGATCTTTCAAAAAAAATGTGTCTATAAAATATTACTTCTCATTATATTTTTATGTTGTTGTTTTTATCGAGATGTTTATATAATAAAATAATTAAAATCCACAAAGTAATCACCAGCATTTGTGCCTCTATATATATATATATATTGAATTTGACTATCTAAGTTTGGAAATTCAAATTTACGTATGAATCTTTAAAATTGAAAACATCTTTATATTTAAAAGTTCATATTAATTATTTACAGCATGTTTGGTGTAGGAGTTTTTGAATAATTTTTGAGTTTTTAATAGAGTATGTGATTAAAACGTGATTAAAAAGTGTAAAAGATGATAGATTTAATAAAAATGTGTAATTGAAAATGAATTTGAGAAAAATTTTGAAAATTTACATATAACATATAGGCTTTAATTTATTGTGTATTTGTTAAACTTGTTCTTATTACTCAAACCATCTTTAACAACTTATATTTTTCGAAAATCACTTTTAAATTACATAATAATTTACTTAAAAGATTCATATTTCTTATTTATAAACAAAAATAATAAAATTAAGGAGTTAGATCAATGATAATCATAATATAGGCTCTTCTTTTAGATTTAAATGGGAAATAAATGGAATGTAAAGTGTCAAATCAAGGGATTGAAATTATTTATTGATTTATTTGTGTTTTCTAGATAAAATATAGGGTTAAAAATTGAAGAAAGAAAATATAAATAATTAAAAAGTGATATTTAAAATTGTATAAATTAAATTTGGATAATGATTACAAATTAATTTTTGGCCGAACAGGCTCATAATAGTGATGAATGCAGATCCCCATTAAACGACCACGTATTAAAAACTTGAGAGATGGATGGACGCTTATTTGCTTCGCTTTCCGAGCTATAAAGAGCGTAGTCATATCGTCACCCTTCCTATTCCCAAGAGAGAAGAACAAATATATATAGAGAGAGAGAGAGAGAGAGAGAGAGAGAGAGTTGGTATCTGCTGTTTCACCGGTTTGGGAGTGAGTGATAATGAACTGGTAGATAAGAAGACAGAAGCACAGAAAGAGAGAGAATGTGTATTATATCTTACTGTGTGTGTATAATATTAGAGATGTTTGAATTCTTTGTATTTACTGTAGACCTGTCAAACTTATAAATTTTCTTGCAGGAATTTATATGTGGTCCTTAGTTCTTGATTCATGGATCCGCATTTTTTGCTTCCTAAGCACTAGCCACTAGCATTGTTTAGCCAGTTGCTTTCATCTCATAAAGAACTATCAGTCGTGTCATTTTCAGTTCACTGTTGAGACCTTTTTTTACTCTATTTGGTAAGGAGAAAGAAATAGTATGGGAAAAGAGTGGCTGAATTGGGTTGGTGGTGGCGGTGGCGGTGGTGGAGGTGGAGGTGGAGGTGGAGATGGTGGTGTTGGTGGGAGGAGTAAGACCACTAGGAGAAGAAGAATGGTTGGTGAAGTGAAAGAAGCAACTTCTCCTGGCTGCATGTGTGCAGTTTTTCAACTCTTTGATTTACATCATTTTCAGTTTCCTTTGAATCAGCAGCCTGAATATTTCCTTCAAGAAGAAGACACCACCACCACATCCAAAGGTCTTATTCCAACCCCATCCTCCATATGGAGAAAACCCATTTTTTATTTTTTTATTTTTTTTTTCCTGTTTGATTTTACAAATATGTTGAGTTCTATAAAAAAACACATTCTGTCATGCAGGAGTTGAAGCACCAAGAAACAGTTCGGAGTTAGAGGAGCCTGCCATGAATGCTGCATCATTTTCCATGGAGGAAAAAAAATTGAAAATCCCAGTAAGTATATATTAATTGTGATTATTTCCCCATGTATAAAGAAATTAAGATGATAACTAATTGTTATGCAGTTGGATTATTGTTAATTTTTGGTTTATTATTATTTTTGGATTCTGAAAATATTTTTAGGCACCAATTCAAATCAAAACAAGAATAGGTGACTCTATATCAGAATCCAGCACCACAAATTCACCAGGAACAAAAACCCCAAATTTAGTAGCTAGACTCATGGGTCTTGATCTTCTTCCAGAATGTGATTCACCTTCATTTTCTTCTTCATCAACTTCGAATCCCTTGAAAACAAAATCCCATTTGCATTCAAGGAATCCGATTCAAAGCAGATCAAGAAGCAGTATATTTAGTTATTCTGATGATGATATTAGTATCAACGGTGCTCGTTCTTTGCCGGAAACTCCAAGAATTTCTTCAGCAAGAAGATCTGATGTGGATCATCATCACAGGCTATCTTTGCAAATCAACAAAGAAAATATTGGTCAAGACTTTGAATTTTCTGCAGTCAAGAAAATTGCTACAAGGAGAGGAATTGTGCAAGAAAATGATCAAAATAAAAGTCCAGGCCATTATGCTAAGCAGATTGTGAAGCAAGTTAAAGAAAGTTTTAACAGAAAAGTTGGCCTGCAGGATATCACCAACACAATCAAGAACAAAGAGCAAAGAAGGGATGAAAATCTTCTCAGAAAATCATCCCAAGTTTTAACAAGAATTGATGAAGAGCTTGTTCATCAGAGCAAGAAATTGACACCAGACAACAAAAATAAAACTTCTCAGTCTCCAAAAGTTGCTATTTCATCATCATCATCATCATTAAAGCCAAAGAAGAGTTTCAATCAGAAATGCAAGGAAGTTGCAAGTTCAAAAATCAAGAAACCTCCACAAGTTTCTGATTCTACAAGGAACAAGAAAGAGGAGACCTTTGTTCGGTCAACGTTAGCATCAAATAAAGTCAACACTGTAGATAAGAAATCCAAGAAAACTCCATTATCAAATGAGCTTCCTAACATCAACGTTCCGATCTTGTTGCCAGTCAGGAAAGACCCTTCTCCCCCAGCCACAAAGTTACCCCAGAAACAGGTGAGCAAAATTTAATAATTTCATAACTTTTTTTTTGCATATAATTTTCTTCTGATACAGTGCATACTCTATGATCTTCATGCTGTGTTTGGTACGCACTTATTGAACAATATAAATACGAGGCTAGTAAAAAGTTTTTTGTTTGTAAACAAAGAACGAGATATTTTAAAAGTAAAATACGTGATTGAAACGTGATTTGAGTAGATGCATTTGTTTAAAAAGTGATTTGGATAAATATATATGTTGTTTATAAATTTATTATATACAGCCAAACAGAGATTCTACATATCAAAGTAAATTTTCTTTTATTTGGTGAGTTGATTCAGTCACAGGTATCAGATTCTCATGTATTGAAAAGGAGCACACAGTTATCTTGTTGTTCGAGCCATTCGTACAAACAAGAAACAGTATTCACCATCCAAGAAAACATCCAACAAGATAAAACTAAAGAGCCTATCACCTCCGGCGAGTACAGACAGTACATTTTACGAATCCTTAAACGAATTGGGATCACAGACAAAAACATCCCCGTAATTTCCCTATACAAATTGCATTCACCTTCTCGCCCGCTCCTCGACCCCTCAATTTTCCACTTTCTTGAACTCTTCTACTACTACTCCACCACCGCTGCCACCACCACTGCCGTTTTGAGCCGCCCCTGCAACAGGAAGCTCATATTCCAACTCGTGGATGAATTTTTAGCAGAAATTGTAAGACCCCACAATTGTCTCATCAGATGGACTACTCCCAAACTTTCTGGTTCAGAATTGATTGACAAATTATGCATGAAAATACAAGGCTTTCCTGCAGCAAATTGCTTGGTTCTTGAGGATATAGATGCACTGATAGATACAGATATGTGCAAGTCTCAACTTGGAGGATCACGTGCGTATTTTGAAGAAGAAGGTGAAGGGATAGTGAGTGAGATCGAACGTGAAATTGTGGATTCCTTAGTGCATGAAACCATTGCAGTGTTCGTACAGTAGGCAAGAACAAAGTTTGATAGGGTCTCACGTGTTTCTGCCACGATTGGAGATGCCATTCGTTATCTTTTGGCGGCCCACGTGTAATGGCCTAAGATATGTGTAAAATCATTTCGTTTTTTATTTTGACCATCAAAACTTGGAACTTATTTTGTTTACTGTAATTATTATTAATGTAATTATGTCATGGATCATAACTACTTGTAACGTGCTTATGTTTAGTTTCTTCTTCTTTCCATTCCATTCCTTTTCTTTTCTTTTATCCTATGAAATGAAATGTAAACAAAAAATTGCATTCTACTAGACTACCACTACTATTTTTAGCTTTTCCATTAAACAATGAAATAGGACATTCATAGAGAGAATTCTTAACCGCAATATAAAATAAAATAAAACAAAAGTTGCTTATTTAAGTAAAAAATAATAATAATAATAAATTACTATCTCATCATATCATTTTGAGTTGAATTTAATGGTTAAAAAAAGAGGGAAAACATAATTTGAAACTATAAGGACGCAAAGACACTAACTGCAGGGATTCAGAAATATTTTTAGAGTTTTGGAATACTCAGTGACAAAATTATAATATATATATATATATATATATAGAGGGAGAGAGGGGTATATGTGTACGTAATTATATATTTAATTGTATCCTAGGCGTGTGTAGATGAACAAGAGATGGGAATAAAGTGTTAGGCATTATAATTACGTGTCGAAGGGAAATGAGTGGCCTTTGGGGGCTCTCAAACAGTGCTAGTTTTCAGTATTGCTACCACATGAGGGACTGAACCGTAACAAAACTGACCGCACTGGCTTTCATGATTCCTCTATTTATAATAATATATATTCACTCTCTAATAAACAAAAAACTTTTGTTATGCAACTTGACATATAGAATATTGATTAAAAGTAATCATCAGTGTAAAAGCTGATTTGGTATGAGTGGGAAGAACAATGGATCAACATCTCTAGTCTATCTCTATCTTAAATAAATAAATTAAAAAATTGAACGCCAATCTTAGGCGCTCCGTGACCTATGTCCTGGAAATTGGTGGAGAAGTTATCGTAGGTTATACTCCATATGGTTAGAATCTACATCTAGGTACTACCCACCGGACTAACAAAGTGTCTAACGAATTCGAAAATTTGAGGATTCGAACTTTTGATATCTGCGCTGCAAACGTTTTTGAATTCCCAACCTTTACCAGTTGAGATGTGCCTAGGGCGTCTATCTCTATCTTTAATTCTATATAATCTCTCTCAGAGCCTGTTTGGTAATGTGAAAGATTTTGATTTTTGTAGTTATTTTTGGTTTTTTGATGGATTTGTGGATTAAAAATATTTGAAAAGTAAAAAATGATGGACTTGACTAAGAATAAATGGTTGAGATTGAATTTGAAAAATTGTGGTAAAAGTTTTATCTTTACCAAACAAGCTCTCAATGTAATAAATGTCTAAGCTAGTTATTGAGCGTTTCTCATGCTTACCATAAGCCCTTCCACCCTGGCTCCTTGGAGGCATAACCTGGATTTACCTTCCCGAACCAATGACCTTGGGCGTGGTCGGTTCGGGCCCTCAGGGTGTGGGCTACACCTTTGTCCGATCAAAAAAAAAAAAATAAATGTCTAAGCTTTTGAAAAAGTCAGAAGTTGATCCTAATACTAAAGAAACTGTTTTATAACATGTTTGAATAACTTTCGAATGTGTTTTGCCCGCTAAAAACTTCTGGCTTAAGTTGTCATAAGTTAACTTTCTCATTAAGTTCTTATACAAGAAGCATAAGCAAAGTAAAAAAAAAAAACCTATCAAACGGGACATTAACAATTTGAAGCTCATGAGAGTTTCCTAATATTAAGTGAAAAATTTAAAAGAATAAGAATTAAGGACATACGTGAACAGAATTCAACAGCATAATGAATAAGACTTTGAAGTGTAATAAGCAAGCCATGGAACCGAAGTGCACATGCAACTATAAATGTGATGCAGTCAAAAGACACAAATTATTTAATGTTTTACCAAAAAACTATTTATTAGTGCAGGTCAACATTAAAGGTGGAAAGAGATCCAACAAAAGAGTCTCTTTGACTTGTATATTTGTGCAAGTGGGGTTAAGTAGGGTTTGTGAGTAGAGTTAGTAAATTTGATTGTGACAATTTAAATTCAATGTTAGGCTACCCTATACTGAAAATAATGTTACTTTGAAGAGGCCTTGCAGGGTAAAGCCTTGACAAGGACACCAGTGTCTGAAATTTTCCAGTTTCTATTCTTTGGGATCTAAATAGATGCTATTTGTTGCAGTGGCAGATCCCAGGTTATTTTTTATGATGGCATATGAATTTTACGTGAATTTTGTAACTAATTTCTTCTCTTACCCTAATTTGAGTCCAATATTTCTTGACAAAGTGAAAGAATTAGGCCAAACAATAGCAGTAATAAGATATAGGACCATGGTATTTGAATATGGAGGATGCCATTGAGGGTTTCACACCCCTCTCATGGGGTGTTGGACCGCTCATTATGAGTCCGGCCCACACACTTTCATGTCACCTCTCACGTTTAAATAAAATTATTCTAAGATATAATACCATCTTTTACTAATTCAACTTTTTTCTATTCGTGTCATTTGCATTGCTTACGTATTTGGTGCGCTTAAGTAGACAAAACTTAACCCGTGACAAGTTATAACGTGCCCCTATTCCTGATCATTTAGGAATGGTATTAAATTTGACGTACCAGTCATGTTTCTTCAGCAAGCCTACCCACGACAGAGAGCCCTTCGAATCGAGTATCCTCAAATACCTCAAGTGTCCCTATATCACTTCACACAGACCATATGATGGATAGAAGCCATTCAATTTGGAAGCAGGCTATTAAATATTCAACTGACTAAAGTCATCTAACACGTGATTAATGAAATTATTGTCCACTGCAAAACTGCCTAGGCTTATAATTTGATCCACCCAACTCGCACCAATTATAGCTGAATGTATACTACATTACAAAAACAGTCCTCTTTAATTTAGTTGACCTGGAAATGTACCAAGTTTTCATCTACATGGTGTCAGGGCCATTATTATTATTATAAAATACAGCCAAAAGATGCAAAAAATTTCAAAATAGTAGAGTACTACCCTATTGCCAGATCTTTAGCTAAACATAGCAGTCTATGGTCAAATATATTATTACAATATCAAGGCAAAATTAGAAGCAGAAAATGCAACCCTCACCGCTAATACCGCAAACATCATTCAATTATTAAGAAAAATTTGCAATCAAAATAATTCACATGCTACATATCTGTTGTACACACAGAAAGAAGACCATGTGAAATTAGAGGTGGCAACTACTATTTTCTTATACAAGTTTCTTCCACGTAACTTCAAATTTCTCGAGAGCATCAAATGGTGGCCGTGTAGTAAATCCTAAGAATAGTTGAAAGCAAATTTGATTCCAAGAAAGGTATCCAAGAAGATTAATCTTGTAAGTCGGCAAGAAATGAATGAGTAAAATATGAAGCACAATAAAATTCCGTTGACCATTTTTTCAGAAATTCATAAGCTGCAAATTTTCTTTACCACCATACATCCTAATCAGTATAACCATAACCTCTCCATCTGCGACAGTGCTTTTCCCATGTCTCGCGCTGTTATATTGTGGGGGTGTCATTGCCTACAAGTCTCCATAAGTTTTATACATTTTAATCAAGACTATCATTACAAATCTGAATCAAAATTGCTAATGAACCAAAATGATCATGTTCACAAATCTATCATTCATGGGCAAAATATTTACAAGACATTTTGCAATTTTAGATTAGTCATATCTCATGAAAATGAAATAAATACTCGAATTGACAAAGTGGTAAGTTGCGAGGATACAAAAAAGGAAAAGACCAGCCAATAAATTAATTAAGCTATATACCTGGTTGAAGAGCAGTGAATCTCGGTCCATATATATATATATATATATATATATATATATATATATTTTTTTTTTGGAGAAAGAGATTCTCAAAATGCTGCTCTCAACTTCTACCATCCACATCAAACCCAGCCCCAGTCCAACCAGGTGCTGCAGGACCTCTACCCTTTGGTATTGCGCCTATGCCCTTTAGCCTCCCTTGGAACATACTTTTCTTCTTCCCTCTTCCCTCTCCATCAATTAGAGACTGTTGGTTTTCGCCATTTGTTAGGGGAATATTACTAAAATTCCCTTGATTAGATATATTTCCAACCGATCCACCAGCTAGTTCTGATGTACTTTGAACTTCTGAAGCATCTTGAAATATACTAGTCTGTGCTGGTCCCCCAGGGTTCACACCCTAATCATAGAATGACAAAGCCATGCAGCTTTTCAGGAAAAACATGAATGTACATGCAAGTGCAGCTCAATTTTGCTATGTAATCAGTTCTCCCCCTTCAGACGGAGTTAGTAAATGTATTTAATAGCATTAGAGAGTTAACTAATCAGGACTCAATAGTATTAGCTGAAATTCATATGGTTAAACTTAGAGAAGTGAAAGTTCAGCATCTCATACAAGTTCATTTTACAAAAATGAATAACGAAATCTATGAATGAACAACTTTTTAAAGCCTAGACCAAATAGTGAGAAAGATTACTAAGATACGCAAACTTTGACCTTTACTGATTAGTGATTACATTGCAACTAAAAAGAATTTGTGAACAATTCGAAATGAATAAAAGTAACTTTTCTCATGATGTAAATCAATAGTAATCATAATAAGATTGGGGTCGATTTTCTTAATAATTTTCAATTTGTTAGTATGATGTACTATAATTACAGCATATTGATACGATATTATATCCGTACCATCCTCATTTGTGCATTTTGGGCCAAGTTCTTTACCCACTTCTTATTGAACAAATGAATTGACTGACAAAGTAAGTCCAAAATTATTCTGAGAAAATTGACCGAGGTACCTTACCTCTGGAAAATGCATCTATTATATAATATTTACAAGAAGCTATACATGGAAAGAAACTAATTGCTAAGATATCCTACCCTAATTATATTCTGTCAATTATGCTAACTATATAATGTATAAAAGGAATGATAGCTAAATTTATGGACAGCAAAGCTGTCCATTGACAGCCCCCCTCAAATTGATGCCGGTTGATCAACGAGCATCAATTTGCTACTTAAGAAGCAATGTCGATGGCGGGTGAGGGCTTTGGTGAAGATATCAGCAATTTGTAGTTCAGTGGAAATATGAGGAAGAGTGATAACTTGTGCCTCAAATGCTTCACGAATAGAGTGACAGTCAACTTCAAAATGCTTTGTGCGCTCATGATAAACAGGATTAGCTGTGATCTGAATAGCACTTGTGTTATCAGCATGCAGAGGAGTAGGACTGGTAGTAGGAAAATCTAGCTCAGCAAGCAAACCTCGTAGCCAAATAATTTCGGAACAAGCCAGAGACATTGCATGGTACTCAGATTCAGTAGATGACTTAGACACTCTGTCTTGTTTCTTACTCTTCCATGAGATCAATGCATTACCCAAGAACACACACCAACCAGTGATGGACCGACGGGTATCAACACAACCGGCCCAATCAGCATCGCTATAGGCGTTAAGTTGGGAAGAATTTCCTTTAGGAAAGAATAAACCACGGGCAGTAGTGCCCTTAACATAGCGTATAATCCTACGTACAGCAGCCATATGAAGATGCCGAGGAGTTTGAAGAAATTGGCTGACCTGTTGTACTGCAAAGGAAACATCTGGTCTAGTAATCGTGAGATAGACAAGACTTCCCACCAACTTCCTGTATAAACTGGGATCAGCAAGTAAATCACCCTCCTCTTTGCGAAGCTTGACATTCAACTCCATGGGAGTATCCACAGAGGAGGCCTCTTGTAGGCCAGCACTAGCTACCAGGTCTGTAGCATACTTATGCTGATTAAGTGAAATACCAGATGGACTGCGATGTACCTCAAGACCGAGAAAATAAGTGAGAGAACCAAGGTCTTTCATATGAAAGGACTCAGAGAGATGAATCTTGAGCTTGCCAAGTAAAATAGAATCAGAGCCAGTAATCACAATATCATCAACATAAACTAAAAGAACTACAATCCCTGTATCTGATTTTCGAAGGAATAAGGAAGTGTCATACTTGCTCTGCTTGAATGAGAATTGTAATAAAGTGGTTCGAAACTTATCAAACCAGGCCCTTGGAGCTTGTTTGAGACCGTAAAGAGATCGACGAAGCTTACACACGTGTGAGGTCGAAGACGATAACAACCCTGGGGGTGGTCTCATAAAGATACACTCTTTAAGATCCCCGTGAAGAAAAGCATTCTTCACATCCATCTGATGTAATGACCAATCATAGGCAGCAGCAAGAGCAAGAATCGTGCGAATAGTAGTCATTTTAGCCTCTGTTTGTTAAAAAGTTTTTGTTTAAAAACATGATTTTTTATGTTTTCTAGGTAAAATGTGTGGTTGAAAATTAGAGAGAGAAAATATGTGTGGTTAAAAAGTGATCTGGGGAATTGTGTAGAAAAAACATGTTTAAAAACATGTGTTGCCAAACGGATTGTTAGCCACGGGAGCAAATGTCTCTTCATAATTGACGTCGTATTCCTGATTATTTCCAAGTGCAACAAGACGTGCTTTGTAACTATCCAAACTTTTATCAGATCGAACCTTGACTGAGTAAACCCATTTGCAACCAAGAGGGACAATTGTTGGAGGGCATGGCTCAATATCCCATGTGTGATTAGCTTCAAGAGCAGCAAGCTCGTCCTGCATAGCTTGTCGCCAACAGTCATGCTTGGCAGCTTGCGAGTATGAGGTGGGAATATCAAAATTTGACAATGTAGTAGTAAGAGCTGAAGTAGATGTAAACCCATACCTATCCGGGGGTACTGACACTCGAGGAGAGCGACGTACCAAAGGTGCTGGAGGTATTGGCACTGACACGTTCTGGTGCATGATAGGATTAGATACCGGGTGAGCCATCGGAAGAGACTGTGTGCGGGAGCGTCTCGTATACACTACCCCTGGTTTGAAACGAGAACTAACTTGAGAGGAATCAAAGCACTGTTGCTCAAAGGAGGGGAGTATTACAGTAGAGGTAGACGGCACAGGAGACACAGGAAAGAAATATTGACTTTCAAAGAAATAACATTCCTAGAAATGCGCATGCGATTTAATGTAGGATCATAACACACAAATCCTTTTTGACACATATTATATCCCAAGAATGCACATCGAACAGATTGAGCAGATAATTTATGTCGCTCATGAGGAGGCAAATGGACAAAGCATACACAACCAAAGGTACGAAGATTATCATAATTAGGTTGCTTAGCAAACAAGCGGAAATATGGAGACTTCGTGTGTAAGACTTGAGAGGGTAGATGATTAATCAAGTGAGTGGCAGTTTTCAGAGCCTCGACCCAAAATGTGGATGGTACAGTGGATTCTAACAAGAGAGTACGTACCACATCAAGAAGATGACGATTTTTGCGTTCAGCTACTCCATTTTGTTGTGGAGTAGCGGGACATGAGCGTTGATGAATGATACCTTTAGATGCCAAGAATGACTGAAACTCAATAGACAGATATTCACCACCAGAATCTGTTCGTAATATCTTAATAGTAGTAGAAAATTGATTTGCAACATATGCTAAAAATTCAGTCAAAGCACGAAACACCTCAGATTTAGAACGAAGAAAATAGACCCAAGTGAATCTGCTATAATCGTCAATAAAAGTCACATAATATTTAAATTTGTCATGTGATTTAACGGGAGAGGGTCCCCAGACATCACTATGTATAAGATCGAAGCAGTGAGAAGCTCTACTAGCCCGTAAGGGAAAGGGAAGTGTTTTGCTTTTACCAAGTTTGCAAGGAACACAATCAAGAGACAAAGAAGAACATTCTTTATTACGAAGAAAACCAGAGTTTAACACTTGAGATAAGATTTGATTATTAGGATGGCCTAAACGACGATGCCACACCATAGCCAGATCAGGAATATTATTACAAGCAAAAGACTTAATAGAAGAAACTAGAGAAAAAGTAGGAATAGGTAAAAATAGTGGAAACAAGCGCCCCACTTTAGGTCCCTTCGCGATCTGCTCCCCCCTTACCTGGTTCTGTACAACACAACTATCACCAGAAAAATTAACAGCACAATTGTTATCAACTAATTGACCAACAGAGATAAGATTTGTTGAAAGCTGAGGGGCAAGAAAAACATCTGTAAATTGAGAGGAGACATTTCCAATAGCAGTTATGGGCAAAGAACTGCCATTAGCAGTCTGAATAGGCGACTGGCCAGCATATGGTCTAACATGAGATAGTGCAGTGGGACTATTCGTCATATGGTTTGATGCCCCCGAGTCTACATACCAGAGTTTAGTAGAATTTTTACCTTGAAAACCCATTGTCGATAATGCCGAAATGAGCATTTGTTGTACCATTTCTGGTGTACAGTAATTTGCTGAGGATTGACCCGGTGCTGCAGAAGGTGGTGGTGGTGGGACAAGCACTGAAGTCTGAAGTGCCTGGGCCTGATGATTTTGGGGGCGTTGACGACAATCTTTGATAATATGTCCTTTCTTCTTACAGTAAGAACAAAATTTCTTTGTACAATTGGCAGCTATATGCCCATATTCCTTGCAACAGAAACACTGCAAGCCTTTTGAGTGAGGAGATGATCCGCGGCCTTGGGCTGCATAAGCCACATTTTCTATCCCAGAGCTACCATGAGATTGTTCTAGAGCAGATTGTGTACTAAGACGTTCTTCTCGAAGTAATTCACCAAAGCAAATATCGAGAGAAGGAACCGGAGACCGGTTCAGTAGAGAAGATCGAACAGGTTCATATTCGGGACGCAGTTTCATAAGAAACTGATCACGCTGACTAGTTTCATGGAGAGTCTGAATAGCCGAAAGAGCGGCTTCAGGAACATTAGCAGTAATCAAATTAGTATATTCATGCCAAAGAGTCAGAAATGCCGAGTAGTAGTCTTGGATGGAAAGGCTACCATGTTGAAACATGCCAATCGCATGTTCTAATTGAAATCGACGGGCATCATTAGTTTGATGATAAACCTTCTTCAAATAATCCCACATAGATTTAGCAGAGCGATGTGCTCTCAAATTGGTAACAATATGTGGCTCGACCGAACTGAGAAGCCAAGACATAATGCGAGCATCAAGTACCTCCCATGAAGGAGTAGTCCCAAGATCTTTGGCCTTATCAGTATTAGGATTTGAGGTAACATCTGTCCCATCAATATGTCCCCAAAGGTCTTTCCCCTTGAGAAAAATTTCAAATTGAAAAGCCCAAGTTGAGTAATTGGTGCCCGTAAATTTAACACATACTGGTGCATGCTCCATCACAAAAAAATCAAATCACACATCAAAAAAATAGAGACCGAGGGAAAAAAAATGGAACTACCGAACAATTCACGACAATAAATTCACAGTAGAGTCGAACCGAAAATATCCCAAAAATGAGTCTGAAAAACACGGACCCAAGAGAGACTGAAGATGCCGAGATTGCTGTGAAGCCAATAACCACCAACCCAGGAGAAATTGAAGACACGAGCAAGTTAGATATGCTGCGGAAGGTGCCGAAGGTGCCAGAAATTGAATTTGCTGGAGATAGATGTCGCCGACCGCCCTAACCGAGAGACCAGGGGCTAAAACCGTGACCGAAAGAACCAGAAAAATGGGACTGGGTTCACCGGAAAAAGAACGAAGCTAGGAGACCAGAAGCAAGGCCGGTACCGAAGAGATGAAGAAAAAATTCAGAAAAGCTCTGATACCATGACAAAGTAAGTCCAAAATTATTCTGAGAAAATTGACCGAGGTACCTTACCTCTGGGAAATGCATCTATTATATAATATTTACAAGAAGCTATACATGGAAAGAAACTAATTGCTAAGATATCCTACCCTAATTATATTCTGTCAATTATGCTAACTATATAATGTATAAAAGGAATGATAGCTAAATTTATGGACAGCAAAGCTGTCCATTGACATTGACTTCCAAAAATACAGTAAGCCTTTCTCATTGTTATTCACTATGTAAATATGCTAATCATGAAGTACAATAATCAATTGAAGAGAGAGTCTATCATTTAATAATTGTATCACGTCCCTCGGAAACAATGCATTACTAACAGCTACGAAATATTATCAGATTAGGACTGTTAAATGGTTCAATTTGTTGGAAAATATCGAAAAGCTAAGAAATAAGAACCACCAGGAAAAGGACATTACACTTGGGCATAGATAGGACCTTAATCTATACAAATTTAGAAATAATCTCCTACGTAAAGAGAAAAAGGAATTCAAGCTTACAGTGGTTACGTTGGTGGACAATCTGTTAGGATTTAAAGCCTCCAGCCGCCATTTTAATTCCTCCAGTCTAGCAAATTGTGAATTACTACTTTCTTGAACCTGTAAACAAGAATTGTTTTACAGGAAGTATAAGCAAAATCAAACAAGTTGAGGTCTCTGTAAAAGGATACCTACCAGATTATTTAAATCTTCACAAAGCTTCTGCTTAACTGCTTCCTCATCCTTCACAGTTTTTTCTGCTGCTTCCCACACCTAGAATGCACTTTGATATTGATTAGAGAAACTAAGAACCTACGAATGGAAGTGGAAAGATCAAGAAACCTGAAACTGACAACAGTTCCTATAGTGACAATTAAAACAAGAAGGGCCAAAGAGGAAATGGAAAACATGGAATGGGGATAATCTGTTCACTAAGAAGCTCAAGTTCCATCCTTAGACTTAAGTAGCAAAATGGCAATAAAGCTTCATAAAGTACTAGGTTTTCTACATTGACAAATAGTTCAGGAAATAAAGGAGTAAGAGAAGAACAAGACACGTATTTTGAATTTTTTTTTTTTTTTTACCCAGACGTGTGTTTCAAAATTCTTTTTACCCTTAAAGTCAATATAATCTTGCCATGTATACATAAATATAGATTATAACATGCAAAACCATAGGCGTGGAGGTATGAAAGATTCTACCTAGTGTCCAAGAAAGGTTATTCTTAAATTTGAAAATGGTCCAAATATCCTGATCAATATTATTATTTTAAACTTCAGTTCTTACATTTTCCTAATTCTCTTACGTTAAAAGTAAAAGTTGCTCACTTGTAACAATAACTGGTGGATTGTCAAATCTTCCTTGACTGAATATAACACCCTCAAGGAGACGTCATAAACACGCTAGAATAAATATCTCAAAGAACTGAAAAATATCCAAATAAAAGAAGGAGCAAGCCATACATCCAGTAGACCATAACATAATAGGAAAACCACGAGAGAGGAGCACATTGTATGAAAATAGCTTTGTCATGTATATTGTGTGGCGTGTGCACTTACAATTTGGGCAAAGGTCCAAGCCTGGATATAATCTAAAAACGACATACCTGTTTTGCTTGCGATTCTTTCAGCTTAGCAACATGAATTCTCTCAGTTGACATTTCAATTTTCTTTCGCATGTGTTCAAGTGCTGACAGTAAGAAAGAGTGTAGTCAGACGTTAGAAGATATTTATAGTATGTGAAGTAGCAAAGACAATCACATACCAGCTTTCTTTGGCCCAGCAGTAAGCTTCATCTCCATGGTGAGATTTGACAATTCTCGTTCAACATCCCGAATCTTAGAATAGTTTTCTTCAATGTATCTGGCGAGACGTACCGGATGTATCATGAACATCACTAGATAAGATAAATAACTAAAGTTGTTGTGTTTGATAGCGAATGTGTAATTTGGGAAATAAAATGAATTCCTGGGAATTGGAAGTTTAATGTGTTTGATTGGTTTAATTTTCTAGGTAGAAAAAGTGGGAAATTTTCTAACCTTTGTTGTTTGATTGACATTATTTTCCATAACAAATAAAGCAAAATTTAATTATTTTAAGCAAAAAAATATTATTTTTATTTTTATTTTTTCACACATTTGCACTTGATAATAATAATGTTAATTTTTGGAAAAAAAAAATCAATTAACAATAACAAAAATGATTAAATATTACAAAAACAACCAAACAAGTTATCAAGAAAATAAAACCTCCTCTACATGTGGGAAGTGTTTTCCTTCAAAATCAAGAAAACAACCTCACGTGATGAACAGTTGGAATTGGAATTGCCAAGAAAATCTTACCTATCAAACAACCAAAAGTAAGAAAATGTTGAAAACTTTTCCATTTTCTATGGAAAACTTGTGCTATCAAACATAGCCTAAATAACAAATCAATACAGTTCAACCATTCTAAAGGAACTTAACAAGAAAACAAAATAGAACTTTTTAACAAGATCCTAATTTAAACCAAGAAACTAAAGCTCTCAATATATTACAACTATTGGACATGGACTTTCCATTTAATGTAATGTGAATTTCTTGCAAATTCTAAATGAAATTTTTAAAAGCAACTATTGTACAAGAACTCTCTTATAACATTTTGATAGAAAAATGGCAAACTTAACTATCTTTTTCAGTACATGGATACCAATTAAGGACTTTGTTAATGAAAAATTTATATTTCCTTTTTGATGCCACTACAGTAAGACGTCTGAACCTTGATTACATCATTTCCCTCGTTTTTGTTGAAATAAGAAGGCCACGATGCATGTTAAGAGATTCATCACAAAGACTTAACAACTTCATGCTGAAGATTTATGCGGGCAAAAGACACCCAAAATAAATAATGGGTATCATAAACTACCCGAAATGAAGCTTTTATAAATATCACCTGATAGTTTGGACCTTATATTCCTTCCACTAAATTCTGTATTTCCAATTAGACCATCCATAAAACAAGATGGAGGTGGTGTGTAGAATTTGGATGGAGGCAAAGGAATTAAGTGGCTGGGCTCCGATTGCAAAGGTCGATTACTTCAGCGCTATAGTGGGTGATGGTTGACATCTAGGACACCAAATTGTCGCGGTAGGGCAAGAACACTCAGATGACAGAAGAACTTCAGTAATACCCTTTTGCTTTTGGATGCAACAGATGGTGAGTGATTTTTCCAACTTCGGAAAAGAAAATAAGCAAAGCGCCAGGGCTTGCTGGTTAAAGTAAAGAGGCAACAACGATTTTTGAATAATGGTGTTTGATTATATCAAAGTTGACATATTATAAATTCTTTGCTGTTATTATAGGAGTCATTCAATTTTGAAGTGGTGTAAGAGATGAGTACTGCAGGATCTAATAAGGAGATAAATCTGCTACGGTGTCAATTATATGGTAGAGACTCTAGTGAATTGATCTTCTGAAATGAGAGCAATCTAGAAGATCTGTTCGAGATTAACTGTCAAACAAGATTAATGAATTACTATCTTCGGTTTGTAACATGAAAACCAATGGGAAATGGACAGATACAATAGTTTTATGTCCTGATTGGAGATTCAATAAAATCTTTTGGGTTTGGAATTTTATGTATAGTAATGATTTGGTTTATGCAGTCAGCATTAAATCTCGATTGAAAGAATCTGGAGTAGGAACTTCGCCACCCAACCTTTGTGGCCGCAGCTGCTTATGAAACCAAGTGATTTAGTTATGGTGGAAGGCTATGACGCATTTGAACCTCCACTACCACCACCCAAAAATAGAAATAAAAACAAAGGACACTAAAGAGTTTGTTGGCAATTGATAGTCTTAACAAGGCAGAGAGAAATCTACTGTGGTCACAATTTCATGTAAAGGGGTTGGAAGAAATGTCGAGCATTTTCTCACTCACACTCCTTTCTACTCAAAATATGGAGTTTGATGTTTAAATTGATTGCCGTATAAGAGAGAAATGTCAGATGGGGACAATCCTTTGTTGACTTCTTGGAAAGTAAAGGCTGTAAAGTTGATAGAAGATGTGTTTGGAAGCCTGCAACGCAGTATCTTTCAAGGATGATTGGAGGGAAGTAACAGGGAGCTATAGAAGGTGTCAAGAATCCTCTTTAGCATTTATTAGATTTTTTACCTTTCCCATGGTGATCCTCCAAATCCATTCCAAACTCTAAAAATGAATGAATGGGGTTTTTTTTGCATAAAAAATTCTGTTATAGTCTTATAGATGGATGGAAGATTCTAATTTTGCTTGCATCCTCCTTGAATAATATAAAGTTCCCCCTTTTCTATCTAAACGGATTACTGATTTATCAAAAAATTGGAACATTAGCAAAGAGGAATTATGTAATCTAGCACTACATTGTGGAATGGAAATGTAAGAATATGATATCATATACTTTATTATTTTAAGTGATCCAGTTTAGAGGCCTAAATTATTTACTTTACATCACTATAAATTCTTATTGTATCTCAGCACGTTGTTGCAATTTTAAAATATAATCTTTCTAGCCATACGATAGCAGGTAATTGCACTAAAACTTTTAGGCTTCATAACTTTTTTGCCATTCTTATTACTAAATAAATAAATTGTTCTTGATGAAAGCAATATAGAAACAGAATAGTGAATTAAATCAGCAACATTGTATACTTAACTCCATAATCCATGAAATATTCAGCAAGCCAAAGTCAAACCGATCAATAGTTAACAAATTATATTGCCTTGAAAAATAAAGGCTTTAAGCTATGTTATGATAAAACATAAAATTTGATTTAAATATAAAAAAATATAAAGCAAGCACAATACAGGACAATGACGAAGAAGAAAGCTAACATACTTTCTCAACAGAAGCTGCTCTTCCTCTATTATCTGAAACCAAATACAACACAAAATATCACCATGTCAGTACTCCGTTCATACCTTTTCACTATTTACTACACATTCTTGTGTGTTTGTGTAAATTCTGAAATAACCTTTTCTGTGTAGGCGATGACGGATGATTCTCGGGCCAGGCCATCAGGCCCGATCTCTGGCAACAATAATGGCCTCGCATTGTAAGTGTCATTCGTACTCGGGTTCAAATTTGAGTTAGTTTCCATAAATGGATCTCGGTGATCAAGGAATCTAATTATCAAATTCTGTGATTTGTTGAAATTTATTTGGTTAAAAATTAGAGAGAAGTTACGGGATTTGGGTAAATTCGTGAAATTATTGTGAACAATGCACATGGCTGATGTCTTTGCAGGTCTTGGCTTTCGGGTGAAGATAACTCGTTATTTTCCTGGCGGAAATATAGGGTAAATCGCGCGCTCGACGCTCCATTAAGAGCCTTTGAAACGATTTCTTTGGCCTCTTTTTCGCGTGTTTGGCTAAACGTTTTGAAACTGGTATTTGGCCAAACTTCTACCAAACTACCTGTAAATAGCATTGTTCAGAAAATCGAGACCGGATCAACCTGAAAAAAGGAAACGGATCAAGGGTCAGAAGGTCGAACTGGGTTGAACCGGGATCGAACCGGTTTCAATAAAAAAATTAAATAATTATTCATAAAATCACAAAACTATTTTTTAAAAAAATTATTTTACAAATAAACCAACATTCATTCATTTAGAAATAAAAATCATACATAAAAATAATTTTTTTACATGAAAACTAAATGGTAATATACAATAATATAAAATATATAACAAAATATTCATTAATTTTAGAATTACTAATTCAATGAAAATATAGATTTGTCGTTGTTAATTTATCATACTATAATTTATTTCAAAATCTCATAATATATTAATATTAATCTATTAAAAAAGTAAGAAAAAATAATATTAAATAACCTAGTTGGGAGATGAAATAAATGATAAATAAAAATAATTTTTTTTAAAGAAGAGAACAAAACAATTAAATAAAAATGAAAGTCTAAAAAATAAAAATAAAAAATAAAAATAAAAATATATGAAAAGCCTCCCATCCCACATCGAAAGTGGGGATTCTTTTATTCAACAATAGGGGGTGGCATTTTAAGGAGCCGTCCCCTGAAGTTAGTTAAATTTAATTTTTTTTTTTTTTTTTTAAATTGGTTTTTAAGGTTTCAAAATTCGGACCGGTTGACCGGGTTGCGGTTTAACAGTCAAAAAACCCGGTTCCTGATCCGGTTTTTAAGGAGGCGATTTTTTGGCTTGACCGGACCGGTTTCCGATTTTCTAAACATTGATATAGTGAAATCTCTATAAGAATAATTGATAAAATAATAATAACAATTTTATTTATCTCCTGTTTGGTCCTTATTATTTGGAAAATAATGTGATTTTGAATATTTTTGGGAGAATGTGTGGTTAAAAAATATTTGAAAAATAAAAAATAATAAGCTTAACTAAGGTAGATGAATAAAATTGATTGTTGAATAAATTTAATTCTAAAAAAATGAGAACCAAAGGGCTTGAAATCATTGAGAACCCAAACTTATATTTTTTTCAATTAAGCTCCTTCATGAGAAGGACTTGCACATGTTGTGACATAAAACTACATGAGATATAATTTTTTAGTCCTTATGGTTCCCATAAAATTTGTAATTGATTTTAATTTAGATTAACATTTAGATTAATTTTTTAACCAAACAGGAGCTTAATTAGGTAATGAATCGGCATACCAACAAGGACGCGAGCAAGGAGCAAAAAGAAACCATGAGTTTGCTTAAATAAACACAAGAGTTGAAATGAGTTTTTGGTCAAAATTTTAAAAAGTGAAAAATGGTGGCGTAATTTTTTGATTAGTCGAAATTATTGATTTTTGAAAAAATTAGTCAAATGAGATATTGTCACTTGACCGTTTATAAAAAAACGTTTTTTTTTTTTTTTTTTTTAACAATGAGGTTGAGTATTTGAAGGTAATATAGTGAAAAATGATTTTGATATATAATTGGAAGTGATTTGAGAAAATATGATATTTGTAAACTTATTTACCACACACACTAAAAATTTATAAACAAATAATTGTCAAACGCATGCTTAATAATTGAGAATTACAATTAACTCGATAACAGTTATAAATTAGTTTATTTGTGTTTTGTGGTAAAGTATGGTTTGAAAGTGGATAGAGAAAATTTATGTGATTAAAAATGATTTGAAAAATTGTATTATTTATAAATTTGGTAAAAAAAAAATTTGTTTATGACAAAGAATATGATATTTTCGAGATAAAATGTGTGGTTAAAAAATGATTTGTGAAAATATGTGTTGTTGAAAAGTGATTTGAAAAATATGTTATTCATAAACTTGTTTATAAATAAAATTATCAGATATAAACTTGATTTATAAATCATAATGATTTCGTTAAAGAAAAGAGGCAAATAAAAATTTGAAACAATAAAAATTGTTGGGAATTAAACGTTGATTCCTCATTCTTTAACCCACATGATCTTTTGATATTCAAGAATTAATTGAGCAATAAGAAAATAATAACAACAACGCAAAATTTCCGGATCGCCAAAGCCTTTCACTACATAATAAATTGTTACAATTATATAAAATTTCACTCACCAACTCAATCCCATAGACTATAGAGAAAATACTAATAATAAACTTATATTTAACCCAAGTTTCTACCCTTTGAATTATCCCACAAAGAGTTCACGAGAAACTACAAAGATAAAGCTCTCCAATTCTCTCTAATTAGTCTCACATAAAATTCACAATATTATGGCTCCCTAAGACACATATTTATAGGTAAAAACAACCCTAGAATATGTAGAATTCGTGTTCAAGTAAGTTTCCTTATTGAAGTAGAATACTAAAATAAAGTCTCTTATTTTCCTTTTCACCTTTAACTTGGTCTCCAAGTTACCACTTTAATATGGAAATCAATTGTCCAAGATATTTCGATTCTTAATTTGGGTCAAATATCTCAACAAAAATAACTTTTATGTTTGGTAAAAAAAATTTGTTTATAAATAAAGAATGTGATAATTGAGATAATATACGTGGTCAAAAAGCAATTTGAGGAAATGTGTGGTTAAAAGATAATTTTGGGTATAAACAAATTTACCAATCTTAGGAGATATTTAGCTCATGTTTGGTAGAGATTAAAATGATATTTTTAGCCTATTTTCCGTTCATTCTTCTGATTATAAACTAATTTATTTGATTTTTCAAGGTAAGATATGTTGTTAAAAATTGGAGAGAGAAAATATGTGTGGTTAAAAGTGGTTTGAGAAATTATGTAGATTATAAAACGATTTATAAACCAATTATTTGGTTTTACAGAATATAAGCTTAGTAAATTTTGATAAAAATTGATCGAATGTATGGTTGAAAAATGGTAAATCCTGTCAAATGTGAATAAATTGTTTAACTTCAACTTAAAATTTAACCCTGTTTGGTAGAGATGAAAATCAGATTTTTAGTAACTTTTGATAAAAGTTGATGAGATGTGTGGTTGAAAAGTTGTGAATTCTATAAAATATGCTGGTGAGATTAATTATTGACTTTTAACTTAGATTAAAATTCAATTTTAATCTTTTACAAACATGTGCTTAATCAAAATTTTAGTGGTATGAAACATAGACTTAGAACATCTACAATGGATGTGTTAAAGTGTTTTTTCGTGTCATTTGTTAACTAATAGCTACTTTTATGCCCACATTGGATATGTTATCATGTTTGTTAAAGGAATTTTTTTAGGTGTATTGTTAACTTATTTGTTAAAGTTAATAAAAATTTTAACATGTGATATGATAATCTATATTGAAACTAGGAGAGAGAAACAAGAGAGAAATATTAAATTGTCATTAATTGGTTAATTTAATTATTAATGAGTAAATTTAATAAATTTAATGTGACACTCATATAATAGTTAAAATTAACATGTAAATATAACACTTAACATTTATTATATTGTTTATGTGACGATGTTTTTTTAACTAATAAAAATTCTTACATGATGCTATTATAAGTTATATTATATCCTCATGCAATATAATGGAAATGAAATATTTCCTACGGTGGAAAATATAATCCATTCTCACAAGCAATTTGATCAATCAAATTGCTTGTGAGAATGGATATCATTCCTATGCAAGACAAATCCAAGAACAAGTTGAAGCAAATGAGGAAAAAGCACTCACGTGGGGGCAGGTGACACGTATAAACTCGAGATAAGCAGTCTCACGTACCTGTGGCATCCATTAATTCCTCTAGATTTTCAAACCAATTTCGCTCAAATTCTGATTCGGATCCCCTCTTCATCCTCAGAACTTCAATTGATCAAAATTTTTAATAGGAGCATACAGTTTCTTCAGACTCTGCAGAACTTCCACAGAATGGCTCTAAATTCAGCAAGCTTAAGGCCCTCCTCTGTGTTATCAAGAAAATTCAATAATTCTAGAAACTATGTTTCTAATCCAATTAAATCACTATCTTTTCATAATCCCATTCCCCTATTCTACAATCTCTCTTTTAAAAAGACTTCACAATCTTCTTTATCCATTAAGGTCTCTTCTACTTCCACCACCATGACAGATACCCAGGAACTCAAGGTTTATTATGCTTGCAAGTTTTATTTCCCAGGATGTAAATTTTATTGGCATAATGTTTTCTATTCTTCTATTTTTAGATTTTCTCTCTGCCGACAAAGCCGATCGAGGGTCAAAAGACTGGTACCAGTGGCCTTAGAAAGAAGGTACAAGCTTTTCCTTTTATTTATTCTATATCTCTAGATGAAGGCATTTTAATATGCAAGTCACGTCCTTGGAGTTTTAATAATTGTTTGATCCGTGTAACTTTTAGGTTAAGGTGTTCATGCAAGAAAATTACCTTGGCAATTGGATTCAGGTTTGAAAATTCATCACACAGTTTTGAATACTCTTATTATCTCATATAATTTTTTTTTTTTTAAATTGATGAGGTTTTGTATGTGAACTTGAAGGCATTATTTAATTCATTGCCTCCGGAGGATTATAAGAATGGAGTGTTGGTTTTAGGAGGCGATGGTCGCTATTTTAACCGGGAGGCGGCACAGGTATTTAAATTTAGATATGGTTTGATTGAGTTTTATAGCTATGTTTAGTTAAGAAGTAGGTATTCCAAATTTATAAATGCCAACGTTGCATTGAAATGCAGATGATAATCAAAATTGCTGCGGGGAATGGTGTTGGTAAAATCTTAGTTGGCAAGTAAGTGCCTCTAGTTTATGTTCTGATAATAAATTATGATCCTCATATTTGTTAATTTGAATGCATTCATTGTGTGAAGAGTCACATATAAACTTAAATCTTTTGATTTTTGTGTTAAGTTTTAGGGGAATCATACCAATTAAGGATAAGTTATTGGAAAGGTAATTTATATGTTGGAACATGTATACAGTTAAAGAAGCCTTATGAAAATGTTATAATTCCATTGGAATAGATTATCACTGAATTGAAAAAGAAAAAAAAAAAGTAAGTTTCATGAGGCCAATTCCAAATTTATTAGAGTTAAGTCTTAGCTTGTTCCTGGAAAATGTTATTACTTTTGCATCGCATCTGGACCTGGTTTGAACTCTGTGGTCCAAAAAATCTTAACTTTTTAAATAATCTGTTGACATATGACGGCTAAGAAAATTGATTCACAATGAAATTTTGATGTATTCATCTTTATGAAATGATTTGTTTGTTTAGGTATTATCAATTGCAGTAAATCCTTACACGATTTGGTGGGAATAGATAAATATTAGAATTTTCGTGCTGCAGGGATGGTATTTTGTCTACACCAGCTGTTTCTGCTGTAATAAGGAAAAGAAAGGCAACAACCTCTTCTTTGCTCTTCTTTTATTATGTTCATACAATTGGATACTTCTTATAAGTTCTATTTATCTTGCACTTACAGGCCAATGGTGGTTTTATAATGAGTGCAAGCCATAATCCCGGTGGTCCTGAATACGATTGGGGTATCAAGGTGTATCTTTGTTGTTAAGAACTATTAGAAATGCAGTGGATTTTTGGTATGCAGTATTAAATACTAAATAATACTGGGCAACATAGTGAAAAATATTTGAACTTTTTTCCTTCTGTAACTTGTCCATCACTATCTAGTCCTCTTTGTCAAACATTTCAGAAAATTATGTTCATCATTTGTATTTCAAGTTTTGCTGGCTGTGCAATACTTTTGCGTTTAAATTGTTGTTTTTGATTCTTGCTTTTGCAGTTCAACTACAGCAGTGGGCAACCTGCACCCGAATCAATAACCGACAAGATTTATGGCAACACACTTTCTGTATGTACTAGATCCTATATGAGTTGATGAAAAAAGGACTAGCATTGTTTATTTCTTTAATTTTTTTAAGTCACTTGTATTCATAAAGAGCAAATTCAGGAGCAAATTTTTGGACATTATTCCCATGGTTAAATTTTGTTTCACCAAGCATGACTATTTGACATGTAAACTCTACTGTGGAGTCGATGAATATAATTTTACGGTGGATTAGATGTGGATAAATAACTTTGTCTAATACCAGGTTGGAGTAGGAAAAGAATTCTACTTGTTAACTAATGCCAGTGTAGTAAGGGTTAGGCTTCTTTAATTACCCATAATATGCTTTTAGAACTTTAAATAACATTCTGGAATCATTTAGATTATAATAATCATAAAATGATTTTGTTGATAAACAAAATGGAAGATGTAATCTGCATCTAAAAAAAAAAAATGATTTCTTAATATTTCGTTTCCTATTTGTGTCCCATGTTTTTCCTTGCAAAACAAAAGGTTAATGAAATCGTAGAAAACAAAATGAGTTGGGTTATATAATTCAATGTCCACGTTCCCTCTTTCAGCCAGTCTCTGAATACCAGAGGAACTTGACTAAAATCATTTCTGATGATGTCTTTAGGTTTATTGCTTAATGATCATTCTGCCCCGGGTAGATTTTGTTAATTAATCAATGCTCTGATAATGTTTTGGAATCAATCATTCTTTGTCAAGAAAGATCTCGAAGAAAGAAGTTTATGAAAACATTGCCAAAAGATTAGCTCATACATTATAAATGCTGTTGATAGATAGTTTTCAATGCCTTGAGAGAAATTCACAAATATGTATTTTGCTGGATCAAACGGAGTGGCGAAACATGAAACTTTCATTGACCATAGGTTTAACTTGTCAAGAACTTGAAGTTGTTGCATAGTCTGCATGTACCTGCAACCTGCTCTCATACAACACAACCACACTAGTATGCATGCACGCAGACCAACACCTACACACACGAACAAGACACTGTTGGGAGGGGTAGGCGAGGTAGATTTGTTGAGACATTTCTATCTTAAATAGCCCAATAATTGGAAATGCTCATGAATGTGTGTTCATTGCTTTTTTGCAATTTGATACCTCATATCTTTATATTTCTTATGCGCGTGGATGTAAAAAAGGGAAATGAATATAAAGAAGGAATTTTTGTATCTTAAAGCCAAAGGTTCTGTGTTCTGTGATGTGGCAGTTAAATACATTGTCCTGTGATAGGGCCAGTGAGAAAGGAAAATTGATATGAAGAAGAGAGAGTTTTGTATTTTGACATGATTATCTAATATATAGTATAAAAAGTCCCACTGAAGTTTGATGGCATTATATAACTTATCTATTCAAGTACCTCCGACGGAAAATAATTTTTATTTATTTTTACTGAAGACTAACAATTCATATTTCAACTTCTTAATTTTAAATTTGCAACGAGTGGTGTGTAGATCTCAGAAATAAAGATGGCTGACATTCATGATGTTGATCTCTCTAAACTTGGAGTTACAAACTATGGGACTTTCTCAGTAGAGGTTGTTGATTCAGTAGGTGACTATTTGGAACTAATGGAGGTAACTAACCTGACATAAACTTTTGTAGCTTTCCCAAAACATTTATTTTCTTTTGTGCATTAACAACTTTGTGGGATTTTTGGGATTTTCACAGGATGTATTTGATTTTTCACTTATTAGGAGTCTTCTTTCACGACCAGATTTCAGGTATAGCTTATTCCTTGATATTGTGTTCAATACATTTGGCCAAATTTATTATGTGTTTTCCCAGTGCATTTTCATTTGTAACTTGCAAATATTGCAAACAAAATAACTCTATTTTGCACGTTTGATTCATGCTAACAATTAAGAGCGAATTCAGACAATGTGAGGAACAAGACCTCTTGAGACAATGTCGGTTGTTTTATTGAAAAGACTAAGATTACACCCGCCTCCAAGGGGTACAAGCACACAAAAATGCAAGTTTGTGAAAACTAGGAAAAGTTAATGAAAATCGATAAAAAATTATGTATTCTTCTCAGAGCTGTGTTCTTGATCTTTTCATTGTCATTGTTCTGCCCTTTATATACCTTAATAACCGCTTTCACATAATTCTCGCACCATAACTGTCCACTACATCATAATACTTCTTCCAATAACTTCCCACAAAGATACTCTTAACTCGTCCAGTGCTGCATTCGCCCAATTGTCCAAGCCTCTACATGCATGAGCGATTATGGGTATTGCTTTCACGTTCACCCTAATTTCCATATTTGGGCTATCCGGGCCTCTGTATTGGGCCTTTTAAGTTGAGTATTTTTTTGCATCAACAGACTCATGATTTATCTAGGTGTCTATTACAAAATTAATCTAACTCCAACTGCTGAAAGTGTAATTGCTCGAGTAATTTAGTTGAGCTTGATAGTTCCGTGTTGTAGAGCGTGTAGTATCACAGATTTAGTACAAAACTGGGAACTTTTCAATTGTATTTGCAGTCAATTCTCTAGTGCTTAATCATCTTGGATAGGTGGAAAATTATTAATTATAGTTTTATATTTGAGATCTTATGAGAAGGATACTGTTCTATCTTCACTTGTTGGAGGTTATGAATGCTATTTAAGTTAGTGAATATGGTTTCTATGATATTAGTTTCAACTGTTTTAACTGAAAAAATTCTTGAAGCTCCTGATGATCTGATAGAAAATTTATCAACTAGGCAACTACAAAAGGATAGGTAATTAAGCATGTGTTCAGCTATTATGTTATAATAACACATAATTATAATCATTAGATTCATTACAATTTCCAATACCACTTTTTAGTCAAACACATTTTTTGAAACCACTCTTTAACCACAAATTCTACCTCGAAAACACAAAAAATAAAAAATAACGGCGGCTCTAAAGCCGCCCGAACAGAGGCTAAATCATAAATTCTTGGATATTACCAACATGCTACGTCAAATAATATATTTATTTTATTTTAAATGAGGATTTTGATAATCATAATAGCATGAAAATTTAATTTCTTCTGTTTCTTATTGAATAATTATTTGGGAAGGGGAAAAATGTAACAGTGAAAGCATATGCAATGCCTGCTTTGATTAAAAATAAATAAAATAAAACATAAAAGGAAAAGGGGCTATCATAATAACTCACATAAGAAGAAAAGAAAAGAAATGACTTAAATACTGTAATATATGTCAAAAGAATGTGGTGAAGGGACATCCAATTTACAAAATTTTCAGTTACATTTAGCTATCGAATACATGGTTTGGTATTAACCAGTTGCAAAAATGTATTTATGTAGTAGTTTCTATTTTTTGTATCTTGAATAGATTTTCACTCAACCGAATTATAATAAATTATCTCGAGATATAGTACTGTAAAATACATGACTTGCCCCTTAGTAATCTCTAAAATGAGTAGTTATTGGTAAAATTTTTGGAATCATGTGGATTACAGATGAGAAATTTGATAATTTTAGTACTTGATTACTGATGCTTGCTTTTTTGTATTGTATAAACTATTGGAGAGAGAATTTCCTCCAAGGTTCTTTTTATTGTGACATATGATAGATACTTAGTATCAACTGTTTGAAAGAAGCTTTTAGGGACATCTATATTTCTATAAGGACAAAATTATAGGTCTCTGTTAAAAAAATAAATAGCTAAAATCATAGGCAACTTATGAATGGGCTAAAATTTTGATATTTTACTATGAACCTTTTTCCCATTACACTGCAGGGAATGAAAATCTAATGGAAACAAGTTTGACAACACCAATACTTCTGTAACAAATGCTAACAAATATATTCATAATTTTCATGTCTATAAGGGCCTACACAGGTTCCAGATTTTAGGAAGTCTATGAACTCTTACTGCTTATCTGAGTTTTCTCTCCTTTTTTCTCTCTCCCAGCCATCCATTTTTTTCCAAAGTGCATTAAGAGATGCTGGTGCTTTATGGAAGAAAAGAAACTTTTCACGAGTTGAACTTTTTGACATTTGACATTCTCCTCAGGTTTATATTTGATGCCATGCATGCAGTTACTGGAGCATATGCAAAACCTATCTTTGTGGACAAGCTAGGAGCCAAACCAGCACGTTTTACACTTTAATTATCTTTCAAATTACCTAGTCACTATTGCCAACTTTTTAACTGTAAATCTGTTGTGCATTATAAAGGATTCTATTACAAATGGAGTGCCCTTGGAAGATTTTGGACATGGTCATCCAGATCCTAACCTTACGTAAGAAAGTAACATCTTCTGATTATGAAATTCATTATCATCAAAGGCATTACTGATTGTTGCTTGTTTTGGGAAAGATATGCTAAGGATTTGGTTAACATAATGTTTGACAAGAATGGACCTGATGTCGGTGCTGCAAGTGATGGTATGGTTAGATGCACGATTATTACACAATGGTTTCTGCATTTCTAGGTTTTTGTTTTTGTTTTTTGTTTTTTGTTTTTTTGGGACCACCGTCGATAAAACCACTCCCCATACCAGACCCATATACAAGATAAAACAAAAGGGAAAATGGAAAATTCAGAGGAACTCAACACTCTATTTGGTATTCTTTTATGCACTTTCAAAATTAACTCTGCAAAATCTTTATCCCATGATGATTTACTGTTATTAATAGCTAGGGCTGAACATAAATTAATTTTGTTCCATCACATTCGGCTAAGTGAAAAATGTTTTTTAATTAAATTATTTCCAATATTGACCAATAAAAATGTTAATTTATTCTAAAACTGCTTGTTTACTGATAAGTAAATTTACTAATAGGTAAACTTTTAAAGCTTAGCAAACTTGCTGATAATATCCTTGCGAGATTGGCTAGCCTTTTCATTCTTCTCAAGTAGTCCACTTTCTCCATCCAAACTTAAAAAGAAAAGAAAGAATAAATACCATAGATTCCATAACCTGAAAAATATTTTGCTGCTTGTTTATCCATTACATTAAAGAAATGTTTATCATCGATCTTGCTTGTGAATATGTTACAAATTATCAAGTCTAGAGGAATTAAGTCTATTATGCACTGTATACATTGACATCTATCTTTTTTCTTGAGTAGTAGTAATTGTCCAGTTGCTAGTCTTTCCATCTGCATATGTTCTGCCAAAGCGTAAAATCACAGTATTTGTGGATGATATATATTATGCAGTATTAATTGTCACCACTTTAATGATAATTCAGGAGATGGTGATAGAAACATGATTCTTGGAAGAGGATTTTTCGTTACTCCTTCGGACTCTGTTGCAATTATTGCAGCCAATGCTCAAGACGCTATTCCATACTTTAAGACTGGTCCAAAGGTTTGAAAGTCATAAAGTTTCTCTCCAATAATTTTATTCCAATAATGCACATAAGAATCATCTTCCTTTGTATTTCCACAGGGTTTAGCTCGATCCATGCCAACAAGTGGTGCTCTAGATCGTGTGGCTGAAAAGTTAAATCTTCCCTTTTATGAGGTTAAGCACTTCCACGCCTCCTGTAAATCATAGTTGATTTATATGTTTCTTGAGGCCACATAAGTAAAGATTTCCTATCTTGATTAGCAATTCTCTCCTTATGAATGGCTCCTTTTTTTTTTTTTTGGTTTAGGTACCTACTGGTTGGAAATTCTTTGGGAATCTGATGGATGCAGGAAAATTGTCAATTTGTGGGGAAGAAAGTTTTGGAACAGGTTCTGATCATATTCGTGAGAAAGACGGGATATGGTATATATGACATCTACTGCATTGTGGATCTTCATTTTTGTACCATTTGCAGCTGCTAAACTTGGTCCAAATATCACTTGAAAAGCATTTTTACAGCCTAATTAACAGTAAAACACCATGAAAATGCATTTCTTTACTTCTGTTTGGTAAAAATTGACATTGGAATATTGCTGACATACAGGGCTGTTCTGGCTTGGCTTTCAATAATTGCATTCAGGAACAAGGACAAGAAACCTGGGGAAAAACTGATTTCTATCTCTGATGTTGTCAACGAGCACTGGGCTACTTATGGAAGGAACTTCTTCTCTAGATATGACTATGAGGCAAGTATATTTTATTTTACCGGATTTCAATTTTCTCAACTTACCAGTTGCAGTTTTTGATGATTCTTCCTTGCAAAATACAAAGTAAACAAGTTAGGAATCAAATAAGTTAAACATAAACTTATAGCAAAATAATGAAGAAAATCGAACTCCAAGAATTGCTCAATGTAGCCGGCGGTATGATGTGCAAAAGATGGCTCAGATTTTGCCCAAATCTCTACAATGGTAACACCACAAATCAAGGCTTGAGAACACTTCCTAAACACGTCCAAAACACCCACTGCCTTCCACACGAGGAAGACCCAAAAACCAAAACTGCAAGGCATGAAGGACATGGTAAAGCCACAAAAGGGGACATGGTCAATGCAATCCAACCTCAAAAGGGGACGAGAGTCGAGCCAAGGTCCAGCCACGAAGAGGACGAAGTCAAGGAGCAGTAAGAGAACAATTCCAGTCACGAAGAAGAAAGAAAGAGGGTCGGCTGCTATTTCACAAAGAAAGAGAGTAGAGAGTAGTGTTCTAACCAAGGAAGAGAGAGTAGGTGAGGTGAGAGAAATATACCAACAAATAGGGTTAAGTAAGGTGCCCTATGGGTTGTCTCCAGAATCTACCCACCGAGTAATAGGGTCTAGACCTAATTAAAACCTCAAGATGGGTACCAAAGCCCCTTACCCCATCTCTGTAATTGGGTTGCCTGATTGTGGAGATTGGGCAGTATTATAAATCTTTTACCATGGGCAATAAGCCTGCGAAGTATAGTTAATCCGTCTCGTTTTATCGTCATCGCCTCTGCTATTTGTTTGAGACCAAATTTCCCAACACAGTTAATTTGTTTCTGTCTTATGATAGTACAGTGCTGCCTATGTATTCCTCTTTTTCTTTCATGATATCTCAGGAATGTGAATCAGAAGGAGCAAATAAAATGATCAAATATCTAAGAGATATAGTTTCTAAGAGCAAGGCAGGCGACAAGTATGGTAAGGTCATAATTTCTGGATATTTACCAAATTTTACCTTCTTTTCTTGATGTTGAAAGAGAGTTCTTGTTGCAGGAAGCTATGCCCTTCAATTTTCCGATGACTTCAACTACACTGATCCTGTAAGTCAAAGCTTCTTCCACATTAGAGCATGGCAGCATGCTTGTAAGCTTAAGAAAAATGTAAAAGATACTTTTAAGTGACTTTTTTGGTTTGAAACATACTTGAATATGTTTATTTTTATTCATTTTTAATAAATAAAATGTTACTTAGGAAGCAAGTCAAGTAACTCTTTAAGTCTTACCTTATTATCAAATTGAGAACTTATGTGCAACTTTAACCAATCAAAAATGTTAATTATTTTACTTGGTAAGCCTAAAAAGCTCAGCCAAACATTATAACTACATGATCATTAGCCATTACAGTCTGGATTTGGGTTGACAAGGATCTCTTATATTTCTTCAGGTGGATGGAAGTGTGGTTTCCAAGCAAGGCATCCGTTTCATTTTTACCGATGGATCAAGAATCATATTTCGGTTATCAGTGAGAATTGCCTTTGATATTATTATTATTATTACTATTATTTTCTTTCCATTCCCTTTTCTTGTGGAATTTGCAAGCCTTATTTTTATAATAATCGTGGTCTCAATTTACAGGGTACTGGTTCTGCTGGTGCAACTGTACGAATCTATATTGAACAATTCGAGACAGATGTATCTAAACACAATATGGATGCCCAAATTGCATTAAAGCCTTTGATAGGTTAGATTTTCCTTGTTTGTTGGGTGCACTCATATCACTTTCAAGTCACTATATATGTCTTTATTTTCTTAGATCTGGCGCTGTCTACATCGAAGCTGAAGGAATTCACTGGAAGGGAGGAGCCGACAGTAATCACATAATAGCGATTGCAATATTTTGTTCTAGTTGACAGATGCCTTACCCGCAATAAAGGTCGAGCATTCCATCTTTTCTTCTGCACGTTATTATTATATATATTCTTTTTGTTCAGTTTTCAATGTATGATAAAAAATACATCCACAATGGACCTGAAACAACAATGTATGAATAAATTGGAAGAGAAATTCCATAGAATAATGATATTGTGGTAACTGGTAAGGGCTCTTTCAAGCAAACTCTCTGAAATTTATGTTTCTTTATTTGAATTATACTCACGCTATGATCGAGTAAATTTGAGCTTTATTGTATTCAAAGTATAATAGGCCTTTCGAAAGACTGCAATAAAATAGTCTCGTCTGTTGCTCTTCCATTTCCTGATGCACCAAGGGCATGCTTGGTACGCACTATTGGAGAGTACGTGCCTCTGTTTGGTAAATGTTTTTTTTTTTTTTTTTGTTTATAAACAGAAAACGTGATGTTTTCGAGATAAAATATGTGATTGAAAAGTGATTTAGAGAAATGTGTGTGATTAAACATACATTGTCCAGTGGTGACAAGTAGTGTTATATTTTGCTTTTGTGAACCTTTGTTTATGATTCAATGTCACTTTCATTTTCTTTTTCTTCAAACAATGCAGTAAATGGACAAACATGGAGAATCTATTCTTGGGTGTTTTTACTAGTCATATATATCTGAGTCAGCTGTAACCCTCCAAATTTGAGGTTGTTGGGCTCTGTTCATATCCTAAAATGCATTTCCTTTCATGGTTTCTTGTCCCCCGGATGATGGACCTCTCACATAAGCATATATTCCACATTAAATAATTTAGTGTTGGTGGTGTATCTATGGACCCTCTATTCTAATAGGTTAAAGATCATCTCACCTGTTTATTTGGCTGCATCACACACACTACTTGGACTGTCCAATGGCATGTCCCGACCAGGGAATGTGGGAGACCTTGTCTACAAGGATAATCACTTGACACTCCCTTCACTTTGAAGAGTACAACCGCCTTGCCTTGTATGAGGGTTCATCAGATAGTTAGAGGGGCAATACATTTATTTATTTATTTATCTTTAATGCACTTAATGAAGGGTGCCATTTGCCTCAATGACTCGAGCGAATATTTCTTTCTGAAAAAAAGGTGTAACCCACACCTTGAGAGCCCGGATCAACCATATTCTGGGTCATTAGTTCGAGTGGTAAATCGCAGAATGTGTCTTCCAGAGGTCAGGGTGGATGATACTGAAGGTCCCTACGAGTGATGATAATTCTCGCTTTCCACAATGTCAAATCTATTTTATATGTCTTGGGGGTCATATATTTCTTTCTGAAGAGCACATGATAAATATAAGGAACTAAATCTTATTCTCTATAAATTTAGAGCTTATTACAATCTTCCGTCATTGACATAGGGCTGACTACAAAAAATTGCACAGGCAAAATTTTGGAGAAACATATGATCGCCGTGTATTTATATTTTAATTTTAATTTCTTTATCTTATTTAATTTAATAATGTTGATTGAGTAATATTATATTATATCAAACTTGTCACGCGTGTCAAGGGATTTAGATGTCAAAGACGTAGTAACAATTAAATAATGTAGTTTTGTAATCAAGTGGTTTCCAAAGTTACAATCAAACTCACGTTTCTTCGAAGTTATTTTTTGGGTTAAAAAAATATGTTCGTAATTATTTATTTATTTTTAATTGCTTACTTGAACAAGGGAGACACTTTTACAATCATTTTCCATAAAACAATCCTTCATATCCCAAAAAATCCAAGGCCAAAATCAATAAAGATTGTCTTTGCTCCCCATTTGTAATAAGATCTAAATTAGTCACCAGACCCACCAAGAAAATAATGGCGTAGGATAGACACACAAAAAAGCAAGCAACAAAAAAATAATGGCATAGACGAGACACAAAAAAGTAAGCAACAAAAAAATAATGGAATAGAAGAGAGACAAAAAAGTAAGCAATCTTTTTTTCTTTTAGTGGATAAAGAAAGGAGATATACATATATTAATACATTTTCAAACTATTATTGGGTTCTAACTTAAAAAATGGTTAAGAGCATTCGTAATGAACTGGCTAAATTTAGTCACATAGACAATAAATTATATGTTAACTACTTATTGATTGCTAGTTGCTACAATGAATGTGTTAATTACTAGCTAAGTCTAAGAATAGATGGTCGAATCTTTTAGAAAATAAAAAATGTTGAATTAATTATTCTAGCTAAACCAAGAATAAATGTTTTAATTATCTTGTGATTATTTATGCTTATATTAAACTGATAATTTATTCATGATAAATACTTATTTTAAAATAGCAGAATTTATATATTAATATTGTACTTGTACTGAAGATCTCACTATTAAATCAACGAATTTATTTATTTATTTATTTTTTACCTTGTTAAAAAATTTGAGAAGAAAGACGAAAAAGAAAATGTATAAATAAGGGATGAGGGTGGGTGGGTGGGTGGGTGGGTTTTTGGGGATGGGGTGAGATGATTTATCATTTATGGAATGGACATTTGAGGAATGTTTTCAACACAAAAATGCAACATCAGTAATTAAATTGCTAGCTAGGATTAACAAAAAAATTAATTTGTGGCTAAAATGACTTTTTTAACTTGTTTTTTAATCTATTCATTCTATTGTAAACATTAATTCAGCTCATAGCTAACTTATTCTACTAACATATGATTTAATCCATCCATTGTATCACCAATGATACGGTGATGACATCATTTTAGGTCTTTTTTTTCACACTTCCAATTTCATTAAAATTTGTGATTTAGTCCTTGAGTTTTTCAATTGTCAATTTTTGTCTTCTAAAACTCATGAATTTCATGCAATTACTCCAAAACTTCTTCTATTTAATTGACTTTAACCTCGAATGATATACAAAAGGTTTTTTCCACACTTCCTATTTCATTAAAAATTTTGATTTAGTCTTAGAATTTCTCAATTGTCAAAATTTTCATCCCTAAAATCAAAAAACTCATGAAATTGCTTCAACACTTCTAATTAATTAATTTGGACTATGGATGATCTTCGAAGTGCCCGAATCAATCTCCAAGCCACCACTATCAGCATCTCCTTGTGTCACCTTCAATTTCTTCAAAGTATAATGTGACTGTCTTCCAATTCTTCCTCCATTTTTTTCAATATGAGTATTATTTTATGCACGTGTCAAACTATGGTGTCTTCTTCTAATTTTACCCCCATCTTTTTTTTAACCTTGATTGTAAAGGTGTCGTTCTCTTCATAACACAAAATACCGACGACGACGTTCAACCCAATTTTTTTAGCTGAAAAGGCACAAATATAGTTATTGCTTTTATAACACATCTACAATTCTTTATACCCAAAAATTCGTCATCATATATATCTAGGGTTTATTTATTTGTTAAATATCGATTACACAATTTTTTGTGTAGCTATATGCAATTTCGGTTTGAACTTGGGTAATTCATTTTATTTAATGTACTTGGCACATTCTTTCTTATTGTTTTCAAAACTTGAAGATCGTCTATTTTTATCGGGTTTGATCCCACACGTGGATATCCCGTGGGTATTATTATTTTTTGGCCAGACTTAAATTTTTAATTTTTTTGGTTTTCGTTTTTTTTTTACGTTGGACTTTTTTTTTTGCCGAATCTTTTTTTTCGTTTCAAATTTTTTTAATTAAACCTCGTTGTTAAAATTAAATATCGTGAATTGAGACAATCTTTTATTACAACATTGCAAAAATAAAATAATACAATTAAATTTCAATTATTCATTCACATGATCCGTATACATCATAGTCGAAGAAATTGGGAGGTTGGTAGACATCCGTCTGACCGGGGTGATAGGGTTCTGCCTGAAATGAGTTTTGTGAATAAGATTGTGTATGATATGTTGTTGCCTCTTCTGATTCTTGTGAAATTGGTGTTGAAATTTTGTGGAGAAATAATTTTATTGCAAATATGTAGAGTGTGGAAGTAATTTGATGTTCAAATTTTGTGAAAAAATTGAACATATATATATATATATATATATATATATATATATATATATATATATATATTGTAAAAAAAACATAGATGTTGAAGAAAAATATATATATATATATATAAAATGTATGGTGACCGTTGCATGGCAACGGTCACTGGTCACCTCCAGGTGACCGTCACCTGTAGGTGACCGTTAGATATAGAAAAAAAAATTAAAATTTGGTAAATAGGGACCTCCCATGTTGTTAATCCCGTGGGAGACCAGAGCTGCTATTTTTATCTAGATCTAAATCAAGATTGAACTTATATTTTCTTATTTCTCTATGCTACTTATTCTTTTAAGTAGATGTGACGTCTAACTTTTCTTGAAAAATGTGTTGTGAAATAAAGCGGGACATGCATGAATTCTTCCATGGGTCAAATTTTATTTTAATTGGGTTTTGACATGAAATTAGTCACTATGTATATTAAAATACCTTAAATGGTAGCAGTTCTATTATTTGGTTTTTCTTGAATTTCATAGCCCCTTACAAGCTCTTCCGAAATTTTGACGTAAACCTGAGATCTCTATCGGAATTAATGGTGATAGGAACTCCAAGCAATCTAACTATTTATGTGATATATAACCATGCTAATTGCTCCATATTAATTTGATTTTGATTGGTAGAAAATGAGCTAACTTTGTCAAAATGGTCAACCACTATCCAAATAGCATTGTGACCTCTTATTGATCTCAGAAAGGCTACCACAAAGTCCATCGCTATGTGTTTCATTCTGGAATATCCAACGGTTTCAATAGTCCTAATGGCCTTCAATGTTTTGTTTTGACATGCTAATGGACAATACATTTCTCCACGAATAGACCAAAATGTATTTCAAAGATCTCGATACATTTTTGTAAATGTGCAATATACAGAGTAAAATGAGCTTCTTCCATTATTTCATTTCTTATTCTTTCATCCTTGGGGACACACAATCTCTCTTTAAAAGTCAAAGATTTATCTGCAGATATTTCAATCCCAATTCGTTTGCAGAAATGGGTCCATATTCCATGCTTCCTTGATTAGATCCCTCAGAGTAGGTCGAATCACTAAAGATTCTATTTTTGCTAAAGTATGGGTTGGCTGTTAGATGACTTCTAATATCAGTTTCTCAGAGTCCTTTATCAAGTGTTCATGAACCGTAGGTAAAACTGCCAACTGTTGTCTTCCAGCTTAAGGCATCTGCGACTACGTTAGCCTTACTCGGATGGTAAAGAATTGTACAATCATAATCTTTCACCAACTCAAACCACCTCTTCTGTCTTATATTCAGTTCCTTTCGTGTGAAGAATTATTCGAGATTCTTGTGGTTTGTATAGGATTCACACTTCCCACCATAGAGATAATGACGTCATATCTTTAAGGTGTCAACTACCACTACAAGCTCTAAGTCGTGTGTTGGATAGTTCTATTCATACTGCTTAAACTATCTTGAGGCATAAGCAACCACTATTCCATGTTGCATCAGAACACATCCCAAACCCTACTTGGAGGCGTCCCTATAAATTACAAACCCATCAGAACCTTTAGATATCATCAAAACATGAGTTGAGACTAATCTCGACTTGAGTTCCTAAAAACACGATCCTGTTGGCTCAGATGCTCGAACAGAGCTTTGAGCTCACTTAAGAATTTCTTAGATTGGAACATGAAAGTGAGGAGATTTTTCACATTTTTCCGTCTACTGAAACTTCACACCTTCTCTAGTCAACTGATTCACCGGCCCTATTATCTCTGAGAAACCTTCAATAAGTCTCCTATAGTAGCTAGCCAACCCCAAGAAATTGCGAATTTTACCAACATTAGTCGATCTAGGCCAATTTGTTACTGCTTCAACTTTAACCGAATCTACTTAAATCCCTTGAGTAGAACCGCATGAACAGGAAAACCAATACGGCTCAGGTCAAAATTCATACCTTTTGAATTTGGCATATAATTTCTCCTTCCTCAAAGTTTTCAAAACTACACTGAGTTGTTTCTCATGTTGCTCCTTATCCTTTAAGTACACAAGTATGTCGTCAATAAACACCATGACGAATTGATCCAAGTACAGATGGAACACTCGATTCATGAGGTCCATAAGTATCTTTGGAACAATGGTCAACCAGAAGGCATGACAGTGAACTAATAAAGTCCATAACGAGTCCTTAAAGCAATCTTTGGTATGTCATTCGCCTTGACCTTCAATTGATGATAACTTGACCTCAAGTCAATCTTTGAAAACACGGTTGCACCTTTAAACTGGACGAATAAATCTTCTATTCTTAGCAGAGGGTATATATTTTGATGTTCAGATGATTCAATTCTCAATAGGCAATGCACATACTTATACTCTCATCATTCTTCTTTACGAAAAGTACGGGAGTGTCGCAAGGAGATACACTTGGTCAAATGAAATCTTTTTCTAGCAACTCCTCCAATTGTAACTTTAATTCTTGAAGTTCTTTTGGTGCCATTATATATGGGGCCTTGAAAACTAATACTGATTCGGGGACCAAGTCGATAGTAAATTACACTCGTCTATCTTGTGGAATGCCTAGTAGATTTCTGGGAACACATCTATAAAGTCTCACACAACATTAATATCATGAACGATTTTGCATGTAATTTCGATACAAGAGGAGGTAAAGACTTGAACTATACCCCAAAGAAACGAGATTCTTTATCTCCAAGCCGATGAAATAACACTTCTCTCTCGTGACATCGAATGGTCACATGATTCTGACCCAACCAGTCAATGCTTAAAGTAACATCGAAGTCCTTCATCTCCAAAATGTATAAGTTTTCCTATAGAAATTTTCTGTGAATCTCTATCTTCATGGCCTTAGTCATTCGATCTATGCAAAGAGTTTTTCCTGAAGGAATGTTAACCTCTGATTCATTATCTGTTTTTACACAAACAAAGTTAGACCTAGCGACGAATTATACAGAGATAAAAGAATTTGTAGCCCCAGAGTAAAAAAGTATGTAAGTAATTATAATGTTAGACTCAGCGAAGAAGAATGCAAAATTGAAGAACATTAATAGGTGCTTCAATTAAAATACCTGCTAATACATTTGGATCATGTTTCGCCTCATGTTGATTTAGTGCAAAAACTCAGACATTCCCTTCCTTGTTCCTGTCTTGATGATCATTTCTCTTATTTGGAGGCTCTATATAGTTAAGAGCAATGTATCTCGATTTGCCACATTGAAAAAAGAAAAATATTCTTTCCAAGTAAACATTCACCCATGTGGAGTTTATTGTACTTAGGACAAGGTATAACACTCCCACTCATCCTATCGATACGAACTCCGATGCTTGGACTTTTATCTGCGAATTCTGTCTTCTCTGTTCTGGTCGTTCCATTTTCTTTTCTCCATTGAATTCTTGCTTTGCTTGGAATATTTGTTCAAATGTAGTCCTTTAGAATGAAATATCGCAAGCCATTTCCAATATTTCACGATATGAAGTGAAACAATGGGACATAGTGATCATGTAGATCTCCGAGCGTAGTCCATTTTCGAACATCCCGATCTTCTTAACTTCTGTATCTACCAAATGCGGAGCATACCTTGAGATATGCTCAAACTACCTCTCGTATTCAGTATGCGACATGTTTCCCTGTCTGAGCTACAAAAACTCTAATTCTTTTAAGTCTCTCAAAGCCTATGGAAAGTACTTTGCCATCACTTCATCTTTAAACTGCTCCCATGTTAGGTTACACTGCTACTCTTCAGTCCTAGCACGTGAGACAGATTCCCACCATTAACTGGTTGCTTTAATAGACATGATTTCTGCGCATAGTACCTTCTATACATCTGTACAAGCAATGTGTTAGAATATGTGTTTCAGGCCTCCTATCCATTTCTCGATAGCCAGGGGGTTGGAATTACGATCGAAAGTAGGAGACTTGTACCTACTAAACTGTTCAACCATAGACAGCTTCGAGGACAAACGAAGGTGCATTTTGCGGTGGCAGTGCATGTTGTGGTGGTGGTGGTGCTTGATTCTATTTGCTCAACTCTTGTATAGCTCGCAATAAATCACACATCAAATTCGTGTAGGTAAGTGGTGCCATTTCTTTTAGACAGAAAATGTCACGAGTCACATCCGAGCCTAACATATTAAGCTTACGTGACAGATCGTATTTCATGCTTGCATATACACGTATATAAAACCTAAAAAATAAAAATAAAAAATTATGCTCTACTTGAAATATAAGACATAAGTATAGCGATGGAATTTATTTTTTACATGTCATGGAATCCATAAGTAGGCAGTTAGGAACTTTAAAGTTATGTAAAAGATTGGGTTGATCATTTCTTTTATTAGCCCTTTACGTACTTTATGATTGTCGGACGGTGTTCGATTGGTGATCGTTGAGTGCCAATAATCCTTTTATCTATGTTACTCCATTATCCGTTAAAATATGTAATGCATATATATATATAACATCACATATTTAAATATCGTTCAATTATTTACAGGAATAAAAATAAACTTCACAATCCCTACATATTTTTAACATAAATCACATAAAGTTAAATTAACACAACAGTCACTTATTTAAAGCAAGTGGAATAGTACATTTAACAATTGAAATTTTATTGAAAATCATAAAACTATTATAAAAATAAATATTTTTTTCTCATTAATGTTGACGTGATGTCACTATTCATGAATGTATGTTTTTCTTTTAATTTGAATTGTGAATACAAAAATGGGTCTCTAGAAAATTAAGCACAAGCTCTAATGTCAAACTGTAACGACTCAAATTCCTATGGGATATCAATCACAAACTTCATTTGATTGCTCAAATAAACTTCACTGAAAAATGTAAATTTACTTTCTTAATTTTGTAATTATAAATGCAATTTTCGCTACTTTCCCATTTCATTTACAATGTAGATCAATGCAGATTTACTCATCATCATAAATACTCATCATCATATGTCATAAAACAAAATGAGATAATTGTATATATTACTTACTTTAGATAATAAAACTGATTTTTACTACCCGAATAAAAATTTTTGAAAAATACTTCATTGTTACTAAAAAAAAATTGAAAAGTATCATAGGTATCATACTGTGATACTAACATATTTGAGAAGTATCAAAAGTATCAGATTGTGATACTTCACGTGATTATGAAGTATTTTTCAGTTTTTATGATTTTATTATAAGTAATTTTCAATTTTTATAAAATTCAAGTAAATTTCAATTTGATCCCTAAAAGTAGTGTAATTATGTGAATATCCCAAACAAAATTGTAGATAACATTATATTATAATTATCATGTTAAGAAAAATTGATCCAAATCCAATAGGAGAAATTGTCACAACTAGACCTTCAATACCTCTTCTTTTAAGTTTTAACATTCACATTGTTTTAATTATATCACTACAAATTATTTTCATGTTAATATATATATATATAATGGTAAAATTAAATAGTCATGCAACGTATGATAGTAATTAATGTAATTATATTCACACAACACTTTTTATATTTATACCACAATTTAATTGTAAGAAAGATCTTCAATGTTTGTTTACTTTTGTTGCTATGTACTCAATATATTCAATCATATTATTATTCATAATATTCAATTAATTAACATATTTGGTTTCTAATCACGATTTCTATTCAAATATTCTGTTAATTTGAATTAAAAAGATGTGTAAATATTTGTTTAACTTTTGTATTAATTAATTTTTTGATTATTTAAAAGTATGAGAGATAAAAAAGTATTTTCGCTCTCATAACAAATATTTTGAATGAAAATCGTCTTTAAAGACGAGATGTGAGAGATGATTAAAAAAATTATAAAAAACTTGGTATGGTAAATGTAAAAAAAAATAAGGAAAAATTAGAGATCTTAATTATAGTTAAAATGTGATGTGGTTAATAAAAAAATGTAATATCAATATGTTTACCCTAGTATTTAATAATTAATAAAAACATCGTCCAATTTTAAGACGGGGGTTGGTCTGAATGAACTCTAGCTAAGAGTGCAGAAAAATAAATTTATACGGTTAACTTTTGTCCTCGTCATCATATGTCGAGATTAGTGCTTTTGTGGCTCATAATTACTTTTGGGCTCGTTACTTAGATGAAATTGTTGAAAATAAACTTGTTTGGCCCAAAATCTTATTGAGTCCAAGTCCAACATTTTATGTGATCCAATTAGCCCAATGCATGGAAGTTTCTTGTAGTAGGCAAGATTGAATAAGAATCACTAGATTGAAGTTGGTAAGATTAATTGTAGATTGTTGGATGGTAGTTGGTATGATCAAATATTGATCGTCGGATGTATCTTTGTTTTTAATATTTGTATGGTTAGGATTGATTTGTATTTCCTATAAATAGCCCTCCTCATTCTCATTTGAAAATATCAAGTGAGTGAAAGAAGAACAAGAAGCATAGCTTCTTTGAGAGTGTGAAGAGTGAGTTGTAATATTTGAGTTTGAGTGTTTTAGTTAATAAAAGTGTGTTTTTGAGTGAAAAATCGATCCAACAAAGTGGTATCAGAGCGAGGTTATAGGAAAAGGAAAAATATCGTCATTGAATATCAAATCGAAGCTCTCAAAGAGAGGAAAGTAGCGGTGCAAAAATCGGCCAAATCTGAAGTCGTTTGAGCCCCAAATCATTCCACAGAGTTGCTGTCCCGGAACCGAGTTGACTCATTCAGTGCACTGAGTCATACTGAGTCAGACCCAGTTCAAACCGAGTTCAACCGAGTCAGACACTACCCCGACGTTTTCCAGCATTCCGGATCCGTCGGTGTGATCAGAATTTCCAAATTCAGTTTCTATAAATGGCGAATAATGGTATGTCTTCCTTTCAAGTACCTACACTAAAAAACAACAACTATGATAATTGGAGTATCAAAATGAAAGCTCTTTTGGGTGCACACGATGTTTGGGAAGTCGTAGAGAAAGGTTTCAGTGAGCCCGAAGATGAAACTACTCAAACTCAAGTGCAAAAGGATTCATTGAAAGATTCAAGGAAAAGAGACAAGAAGGCTCTCTTTCTCATCTATCAAGCATTAGATGATGATGGTTTCGAGAAAATCTCAAGCGCAAAAACTTCCGAGGAAGCATGGAATAAATTACAAACATCCTACAAAGGAGCTGAACAAGTGAAGAAGGTTCGTCTTCAAACACTAAGAGGTGAATTCGAATCCTTGCATATGAAAGCATCCGAGTCGATTTCCGAATATTTTTCTAGAGTCTTGACCGTTTCTAATCAATTAAAAAGAAACGGTGAGAAACTAGAAGATATAAGGATCCTAGAAAAGATACTCCACTCACTTGACCCAAAGTTCGAGTACATTGTCGTGACTATAGAAGAAACTAAATATTTAGAAGAAATGACGATCGAGCAATTACAAGGATCATTGCAGGCTTATGAAGAAAAGCATAAGAAAAGGCAAGGAATCAATGAAAAACTGCTCAACACACAACTCAAAGAGAAAGAAGAAATCAGAGGCTACAACAGAAATCAACATAGTCGAGGAAGAGGCCGAGACCGAGGACGAGGTAGAGGTCATAGTCGTGGACGAGGTTGGAATTACAATTACAACAATTTCAACAGTAATTACGAAAGAGGAGAAAGTTCGACAAGAGGTCGTGGAAGAGGCAATTCAAACTCAAGGTACGATAAATCTCAAGTTCAATGTTACAATTGCAAACAGTATGGCCATTATGCAGCAAACTGTTGGAATCCAAAAAATGGAGTCGAAGAGAAGGCTAACTATGTTGAAACAAAAGAAGAGGTTGATGGAACAATGCTATTTGCACACAAAGACAGTGACGGAGGCCAAGGAAGTATTTGGTACCTAGATACTGGTGCAAGCAATCACATGTGTGGAAAAGGAAGCATGTTTGCAGAACTCAATGAAAGAGTAAGTGGCAATGTTTCGTTTGGAGATCACTCTAAAATACCAGTCAAGGGAAAAGGTAACATCCTTATTCGCACTAAATCTGGAAGACATCAAATGATTTCAAGTGTCTACCATGTGCCAAATATGAAAAGCAATGTCTTAAGTCTAGGTCAGCTATTAGAGAAAGGCTATAATTTTTATTCCAAAGATTATAGCATTTTTGTAGTAGATGACCAAGGAAAATTGATAACCAAAGTGAAAATGTCGAAGGATAGATTATTTCCTTTGAATATTGAAAATGATGTTGCAAAGTGTCTTAAAACTTGTTACAAAGATGCATCATGGCTTTGACATCTTCGATTTGGGCATCTAAATTTTGGAGGATTGGAGCTATTATCCAAGAAGAACATGGTGAGAGGCTTACCTTATATAAATCATCCAAATGAATTGTGCAAAGGATGCTTACTTGGGAAACAGTCCAGGAAGAGTTTTCCAAAGCAGTCAGAATTAAGAGCCAAGAAGCCACTCGAGCTCATCCATACCGATGTATGCGGTCCAATCAAGCCAAGTTCTTGTGGTAACAGTAATTATTTCCTTCTCTTTATAGATGATTTTCAAGAAAAACCTGGGTATATTTCTTAAAACAGAAATCAGAAGTTTTTGAAGCATTCAAGAAGTTCAAAACTGCAGTAGAAAAAGAAAGTGGTTACCAGATTAAAGCCATGCGATCAGACCGAGGAGGAGAATACACTTCCAAAGAATTCCATGAGTTTTGTGAAGCAAATGGAATCAGACATCCACTGACCGTTCCAAGATCACCCCAACAGAACGGTGTTGCAGAAAGGAAGAACAGAACCATCCTTGACATGGTACGAAGCATGCTCAAAAGCAAGGGACTACCAAAGGAGTTTTGGGCAGAAGCAGTTTCATGTGCAGTTTATTTGTCCAACCGATCTCCAACAAGGAGTGTATGGGGAAAGACACCACAAGAAGCATGGAGTGGAAGGAAGCCTGGAATATCCCATCTACGAGTATTTGGAAGTATTGCATACAGACATGTACCGGATGAGATACGGAGAAAACTTGACGACAAAAGTGAGAAACTTATCTTTATTGGCTATGATACACAGTCAAAGGGCTACAAGCTATACAATCAAAGAAATAAGAAAGTTATCATTAGTCGAGATGTGGAGTTCGATGAAGAAAACAATTGGGATTGGAGTACCCAAAAAGAAGACTACAACTTCTTTCCTCACTTTGAAGAAGAGCACGAGGAGGAACCAATCATAGAGCAAGAGCAAGCAGTAGGAGAGCCAAGTACACCACCTACATCACCTACAGTAACTGAAGATAGAAATTCTCCACCATCTTTCTTAAATGAAAGAAATGAAGAACGCACAAGAAATCTCCAAGATATATATGAGGTAACCGAGAGGCTTGATAATCTTACTCTTTTCTGTCTCTTTGCTGAATGTGAACCAGTGAAATTTGAAGAAGCTGTACAAGAAAAGAAGTGGAGAAATGCGATGGATGAAGAAATCAATTCCATCAAGAAGAATGATACATGGGAACTTGCATCTCTTCCAAGAAGTCACCAAGAAATAGGTGTCAAATGGGTGTACAAGACAAAGAAGAATGCTAGTGGAGAAATTGAACGATACAAGGCAAGACTTGTAGCAAAAGGATATAGTCAAAGAGCTGGAATTGACTATGATGAGGTATTCGCTCCTGTTGCTCGATTAGAAACTATAAGACTAATAATTTCTTTGGCTGCTCAGAACAAATGGAAGATTCATCAGATGGATGTAAAGTCTGCCTTCCTAAATGGAGTTCTTGAAGAAGAAGTGTACATTCAACAACCACCAGGTTATGAAGTGAAAGATCAAGAAGACAAAGTCTTAAAATTGAAGAAAGCCCTTTACGGGTTGAAGCAAGCACCAAGAGCGTGGAATAGTCGAATCGACAAGTACTTCCAGGAGAATGGCTTCACCAAAAGTCCATATGAACATGCTCTCTATATCAAGAATAAAGATACAGATATTTTGATCGTGTGCTTGTACGTGGATGATCTTATATTTACTGGAAGCAGTCCAAGCTTGTTTGATGAATTCAAGAAAGCAATGGCTAAGGAGTTTGAGATGACAGACATTGGGCTTATGGCATACTATCTTGGCATTGAAGTCAAACAAAAAGAGGAAGGTATCTTCATCTCCCAAGAAAGCTATGCGAAGGAGATACTCAAGAAGTTAAAAATGGATGATTGCAATCCGATAAGCACCCCAGTAGAATGTGGAGTCAAAATGTCCAAGCATGAGGAAGGTGAAAGAGTAGATCCAACATTATTCAAAAGTTTGGTTGGAAGTCTACGTTATTTGACTTGTACAAGGCCAGATATCCTGTATTCAGTTGGATTGGTTAGTCGCTACATGGAATCTCCAACAACTACTCATTTCAAAGCTGCAAAGAGAATTCTTCGCTATTTGAAAGGTACAACTGATCTTGGCTTGTTTTATTCAGTTTCTAATGAGTATAAACTTGTTGGATATAGTGATAGTGACTGGGGTGGAGATATAGATGATAGAAAGAGCACTACAGGGTTCGTGTTCTTTACGGGTGACACTGCTTTTACTTGGATGTCAAAGAAGCAACCAATTGTCACTCTCTCAACCTGTGAAGCTGAATATGTAGCTGCAACCTCGTGTGTTTGCCATGCAGTTTGGCTAAGAAATTTGCTGAAAGATTTAAACATATCTCAAGGAGATCCAATCAAGATTTGTGTTGATAACAAGTCAGCAATTGCCTTAGCAAAGAATCCAGTATTCCATGATAGAAGTAAACATATCGACACGCGCTACCACTACATAAGGGAATGCATTGCAAGGAAAGATGTGCAGCTACAGTATGTGAAGTCTCATGATCAGATTGCTGATATTTTCACCAAGTCCCTGAAGTATGAAGATTTCACCAGATTGAGAAATTCTCTTGGAGTTATAAAACAAGTTTAAAGGGGGATGTTGAAAATAAACTTGTTTGGCCCAAAATCTTATTGAGTCCAAGTCCAACATTTTATGTGATCCAATTAGCCCAATGCATGGAAGTTTCTTGTAGTAGGCAAGATTGAATAAGAATCACTAGATTGAAGTTGGTAAGATTAATTGTAGATTGTTGGATGGTAGTTGGTATGATCAAATATTGATCGTCGGATGTATCTTTGTTTTTAATATTTGTATGGTTAGGATTGATTTGTATTTCCTATAAATAGCCCTCCTCATTCTCATTTGAAAATATCAAGTGAGTGAAAGAAGAACAAGAAGCATAGCTTCTTTGAGAGTGTGAAGAGTGAGTTGTAATATTTGAGTTTGAGTGTTTTAGTTAATAAAAGTGTGTTTTTGAGTGAAATCGATCCAACAGAAATTTCATAAATTTAGGTAGTGTTCGGTGACTGGTAATATTTTCGCAAATTATTTTTTAATAACATTTTTTTAAAACTATTTTTGAATTAAATATTTTACATAAAAAACGATAAACTTTATAAAAAATAAAAAAATAAAAAAACTTTTACACCCTAAAATTGAAATTTTCATTTCGTCATCTTATTTTTCAAAAATATATCCAAATGCGTCTCCAGCTTTACGTACATATATAAACTGTATTTTTTTTCTATATATGGGTGCCGGAGGGGTCGAGGCTCGATCGAGGGGCCACCCACTTTAAATTTATACAGTTCTAGTGATTGATCCAACCTTGCTGGGTCTGTCAGTTTCATGCGATTTGTTCATGGGGAGAAAGTTTTTGCCCCACCTTTTTTCTGCATGGAATTTGGGCCACTCCACCACCATGTTAGTTGCCTCCAACGGTGGACCTCCACCTCGCCCTGTATTATATTCAAGATTTTGGTATTAGGGTTCTTGGAATTATCTCTATTAAGCAGGAATTAGAGAATTTCTTATATTATGGTTTGTGCCTAAATTGTTTTAAAAAGATTAATGAAGGAAAAGAAGCTCGAATCTTAAGCATATGCAGAAGTTTAAAGCAAAGTTGTGTTCTGATTATGGACTATGGATTAGTGGAAGTGGAGGGAATGAGGAAGAAAAAAGGGTGAAACTGATATCCCTTTATTTTTCCTCCTAGTGGTTTCACCTTTAATTTATGAGTTATGCTATATGTACGGATAAATTAGGGATGAGTAGACTTCCACGTTATCTCAAAATCAACTATGACAACATTTTCATCTGTAAACCCTTATGTACAAAATCATATGTACAAATGGCATAACCCTAAATTTATTTCGCACAAGTGAGATCTTATGCAACGTTTAGGTCCTGTAATATTATGAACATTTGGTAGTATGCAAGATTGCGTGGTTTAGTGATATGTACCAACATATTCTAAATAATTAATAAGACATTTTTCTAATGGAACTCGAGGAACTATTAATAAAGAGTACTTAATGACTGATTTGTATCTTTTCTTTTATTTGTTCTTTAGCTAGTTTTATATTATATAAAAAATTATTTGAATTAATTGTCATTATTTGACATCAATCGAAGTACATTACTTGTTTTGTCATTCTATACAGCTTAAAATCTTGAAACACGTACACATGTTTCACGCTTCCATTGTCTCCCCATTAGCAAAATCCCTTCCATTAGCCTTGACAATTCATGAACTCTATCACCATTTGCACTTGTGTGTGTGTGTGTTTTAATTTGAGTTGATGCAAGTAAAAAGTTGAGTTGACACTTGACAATCACTTATTTATAGGTTGACCCAACAAAAATAGTGTTTTTGATGGATTCTCGAACCTATTCCTAAATGATATTTCGATCATATCTCTTCAGGGACGAAGCTAGAATATTGAAATGTAGTGGACTAGAAAAATATGGGGGATTGGAGGGCCCTCCCGAGGTTTCGGGGGTGGAGGGATTTTTTATTTTTTTTTATACCAAGATGATTGAAATCGATGATTTTGAGTTCCAAATCTAACATTCCATTTTGACATACGTTCTTCGTACCTCATCTTGTTTGTCAACTGGATACTTCGATATGTGGATGCGCTTTCCAAGATCATGTTCATAAGATGAAGTATTACTTTATAATGTCTCAATAGTACATTTGTTCTTAGTTGTAGATCTTTTACTTGAAATATGAGTTTCAGACAGGATATTTGGGATACTTTATGATCCAACGTCGTATTTTTTTATTAAAATAATAAAAAGATATTTCTTTTTAACATTCTAATCAATCTGCAAGGAAATTGTGTTGTCCAAAGTTTAATTAAGAAATTGTCATTAAAAAAAAGTGGTAAAATAAAAATAAAAATTGAATGACCACAAAAAATCCTTAAATTGGCCTCTTTATAATCATAAGTAAGTTATGCAAATCAATCAACATTCAAACCAATTAACAAAGAAGAATTATCTGAAGTATAATTAAGTCCAAAGAACCAAAAGTAAAGATAACAAAAGCTTGTAATTAAACTTAGAGTTAGTTTGGCATGGTTGTTGTGAATAGAGCTTTTTCCAGTAGATCTTTTTTTAAAAGTGTTGTTAATAAAAATAGTTTATTGTTTGATTGTCACTACAGAAAGTATTTTTAACATTAAATTGATTGTTTGACAGAACAAATATAAAAGTGTTTTTGTATAAACTAATACTTACATTATATCTCATAGTTAACTAAAAATTAAATAATTATTTCATCTCAATGTTGAAATATATATTAAAAAAAAAAAAAAAGCTTGTGATTAAACTTAGAGCCCATTTGGCACAATTGTTGTGAATAGAGTTTTTGCAATAAATCTTTTTTTTAAAAGTGTTGTAAACAAAAAACAGTTAACTAGCTATTTGGTTGCCAATTCAGAAAATACCGTTAACTTTAAATTGATTGTTTGACAGCACAAGTATAAAAGTGCTTTTGTATAAGCTAACACTTACATTATATCTCACAGTTAACTAAAAACTAAATAATTATTTCACGTCAATGTTGAAATCTATATTAAAAAAATATTTAATTAATTCATAAAATATAATATTTCACTATTTTCAATATATTCCATATTTTTATTAATTAATTAGGAAAATATATTTTTTTCAATTTATTTTCAAAAGATTTCATATTTTATTAATTGATGAATTATAATATTTCAATAAATTTTCTATAAGAGTTCTAGAAAAAAATATATTGTCAATATATTTCATATTTTATTAATTAATAAAACTTCATATTAATCAATAAAATATAATATTTCAATATGACTTATGAAAAATAATATATTTTCAACATATTTCATATTTTATTAATTAATAAAATGTAATTTCATATTAATAAATAAAATATAATATTTCAATACAAGTTATGAAAAATAATATATTTTCAACATATTTCATATTTTATTAATTAATAAAATATAATTTTTATTATCAATAAAATATAATATTTTAATACGAATTATGAAATATAATATATTTTCAATAGATTTTGTAATAAGATATTATATATTTTAGCTTTTTGTAAAAGTGCTTTTTTTGAGAAGTTACAAATTTGAGATTCTCTAAAACAATCACAGTCAAACACCTATATATTTTTCTAAAAATACTTCAGGCTTCTAAAAGTACTTTTAGACCTTCTAAAAGCCATATCAAACACACACTTAAACAAATGGAAATTACACCCTAGTAAGTTTTTAAATATCCAATTTCAAAAATCAAGTGTATCTATTATTTACGCAAAAATCAAGTTGTAATTAAGATTTTAATACTATTAATAATAACATTATAAAATAATTCTCTACAACACCATCACACCCAACCCCCACCCCAAATAACAAACAAAAACTTAAACCTAATCAACCAATAATTAATTAGCTATCCCTCTCTATTCTCCTCTAATCTCTCTCTCTCTCTCTCTACACTCTCTCTTCGACAACAATGTAACGACGGTGGCAATCGTAGCGATGCCACTCGACAGCAGAGATGGGCAGCACTAACTTCAGCAGGCGGGCCACTCGTAGTCCAGCACAGTGATTGTGCGTTCGAGCACAGTGCTTCTGAACAGGCAACGGCGATGTCGTCGAGCGACGGATTCTGCACTCTGCCGTCACGTGAAGTCGCTGATCTAAAGGTCGAAGATTTGGAGTTGTTGATGATGGAGCCAGATTCCTAGCTTGGTGTTGCAGCGGCGTTGGTGCTTGTGGATTTATGATGGAAGCGGATGGTGGATCTATGACCGTGTGGGTGAATATTAGGGAATTGCGACAATTATTTTGGATTTGAAGTGGTGAATGGTGGCTGTGGGGGTGGGGTGATGGTTGTGTGATGGTTGTGTGTAGTGTCTAGTGCTACGTGGTTATGAGTTTCAAGAGTTGGTTTTACAGCAGCAACAGTTTCTTTCTTTTTTTTCTTTGGTTGGGGCTTCGGGCGAGACAGCGTTGGGAGGGTGGCAACGGCGGCGCTAAGATGGTGGTGGTGAACTGGTGCATGCCTTTTTTTTTCTTTGGTTGGTGGTGGGGATGGAGACGTTGGTAGGGCGGAGGCCCGTGGCAGGGACGTTGGGACGATTGTGGTGGACTGGTGGTGGTGTGTTGGTGTGATATGTTATGACCTAATAGTTTTTTGTGTCCTAATAATCTGATAATTGTGACGTAAAATATTTACGACTTGATAAGTCGTGCCCTAATAAGATGATAATTATGACTTAAAATATTCGTAATCCAATAATTTGATAAATCGTGATCTAAAAATAACTCGAGATCGATTAATTTAAAACATGTGACCTTGAAATTGTTATTACGAAGTAAAAAATTGTTATTGTGACGTAAAAAAACTCATTTTATGACTTGTTTTGATAATTTGTGACCTTAAAACTTGTGACCTACTATTTTGATAATTTATTACCTAAAAGATTTGCATTAGTAACCTAAAAGATGTGCATTTGTGACCTAAAATTATATTGTGTTGTGATCTCGACTTATATAATTAATAAAGTATTTTTATTTATTTAATTACATATAATTAAAACCTAATTTTTGAATTTTTTTAACTTATATCTTAAAATTGAAATTGTGTATATTAAATACCTTATATATGTATTTTTAAATTAAAATCTAGTGGGCTTGGGGGATAAACAAGAGTTGTTTTTGGTCAGCCGGCTTGAGGGGGAAAAAATAATCTTCTCATTTTGATTTTTTTTTTTAATTAAATTCTTAGAGCCCGTTTGATCCATGAAAAAATTTTGATTTTTGTGATTTTTGTGTGTTTTTTTATGAATATGTGGTTTATATTTGTTTGAAAAGTAAAAAATTGTGGGCTTGACTAAGGATGGATGATCGAGATTGAATTTGAAAATTTTTGATAAAAATTCTTGATAGAGCAAACAAGCTCTTAGTGGCCCGAGTCTCCTACAAGCTATAATATTTGGGAAAAAAATGATTATCATTTCGTTGCACAATTAATCCAAGTACAAATCGGTTTATAAAAACACTCGTTTGTTTCAAACTTGTGGTTTATATTTTATATGGGGTCGAAATAGGGAGCAATATAATTAATGCTGAATGAAGTCAAAAAAAAGTTTTCAAAGTTTGCTTAAACTAAACACAAAAATCTTTGAGAATCAAGAATTAAGTCAACGAAAAATGACAATTTTTTGTTGGATAACTTTCAAGTGCATTTTGAATATTAATAGTTTTGTGGTGGTTTAGAATTTATTGCTCTCGTAGCTTAATGCTCACTAATTTGCCATTGACTCCACTACTTTGGGTGTACAACACTTTTGAATATACACTTTAAAGAACCTGCTCTTTCATATACAATACTCTCCCTTACTCTATCGTAATTTATGCTATTTGCATCGAAGATTAAATTTAGAAAGGCTAAGAAACGGTATCTTACTTGATTTCGTCCAAGCAGGAGTGACTAATTAAAGATTATAAGCCGTGATGCACTCAAGGTTATGATCACCGATAATTAGAAACTTAATGTTTAAAGTAATGGTGAACGAGAAGATGTTTGATAGAATGATACGAAAATTGAGAGTTGTCATGCACTTTTCAAGATTGAGGCAAGTTTGATATCACTGGGAACATTTAACACGTTGTGTTATGAATATTCGACACACAGTAAGAGATTATGAATAAATATGCAACGAGAATATGGATGGCAATGGGACGGGGATTCTTATCTTCACATAACCCATATCGAGTTCGATTCCTCGATTTATTAGGGAACAGGATGAAGACATGGCGAAAGTCCTTGCCTATATTGAGGATAGCGACGGGGATAATAGTTTCTGCCCAGTCTTTTTCTTGTCCCGACTAATAAAATTATTTTTTTATTATATTTATGTATAAATAGTATTGTCATATTTTTTTATCATTGTTTTAAGCTTTTAAAATAGTTTATAACTATACCTCCGCTTGGTAAATCATTTATAAAGAAAGGGTGTTTTTGTGTGAAAGAAAATTGAGATAAAAAAGGTATGCACATTGTTCATGGTACTTATATTTTTCAGTTTTGTATAGGGAGAAGTTGAAAGAATGAGTAAGGCATTTTATTGTCTGATTTCCTCAACTAATGAAGTTTACTTCTCTGATTCTCGATGATTTTCCTAACTACGTTTAATTTATCTTCTCTCTTTCTAACTTGTCTTTACCTTTTCGGTTTCCACTGCGTGTCTTGAGATTTATTGCAGTTTTAAGAGACCACAACGATATATTCATGAGTAAAGTTGGATTTGTTGTTAGTTTAGTGGAAGAAAGTATGCACTGGAGGTCCATCACCGGTTGAGCACTGGCGATTACTCGTGCTGGATCCGTCGGATATAAATGTTTTTTATATCAATGTATAGATTATTATGGATGTATATATGTAATTTCGTGTGTTTTCAAGTAGCTTTCGTAGTTGAGTTGGTTAGAGCACTTGTTTATTTAGTGAATTGAGTTTGATTCTCTATATGAGAACAATCATTTATACACAAATTGGTCTATCTGAAACATAAAAAATACTTAGTATTCAATTATAAAATAAAATAAAATTTAATGACTACTATGATACCATATGTCTTTTATATATATATGATTGCTAGTTTGTAAATAAATAACATTTTTAGTTATAATAACACATTTCATTTCATTTTTATGTAATCTTTTTAGTTCGTGCACATATTTTAAATGAGCATCAATAGGTATAAAAGCAACTTTTTGACTATTTTCCATTAAATTGCCATACAAAAGCCAGTCACGACTCATCGATTTGATCTCATTATTTGTAACTCTTTTTTTTTTTTTTTTTTTTTACCGTACTTCATTTTAATCATATTTTAACAATAAAATATTTGACACATAAATTCAAATTTCTCTCTTATTTTAAATCACACAATATGCTATTAATCACTATTCTAGTTTTCTTTTCTTTAATTTTTTGCTAAATAATGACAACCAAAATGAAGTTAAATTAAAAAATGATTAATAACAACTTTTTTTTTAATAGTGTCATGTCAAATTTGTCCTAATATTAGCACATAATTGCAAGTGGTTGTTGTTGATACAACGTTGTGAATTTGTCACAATTCCACAAGCACGTTAGCTAGTTGTTTCATTGCTTGATGGCCCATCTCCTCCATCGTCTCCAAATCTTGTATCTCATTAATCGTGATTAGATTCTTGATATGAAGCATGATCTTTTGGAAGGGAACTGAAATCCAAACACTTTTTATATTCGTGGAGAATTGATCTGTGATCCCAAACATTAACTCATTAAGTGGTGTAATTATCGCCTTGTGAATTCCTTATTTACATCATATTTTATATTTTCGGGATTTTCTTTACATTATGCAACAATTGACTTGAGCGGTCCGTTCACGGGTGATGAAGGTGTAAATTGCGGGTTTCGCGCGTCATACCTTCATGGCCGCGGTTAACCTGCTAACCCGTAAAATAATTAAAAAATAAAAATAATAATTTAAAATTTGAAAAACTAAATTATAGTTAAGTATGTGTCAGCTTAATTTAAATGTACTTAAACTATAAATTATAGTAAAATAGGTGTCAACCTAATTTATATATATGTACTTAATCTATAAGTATTTGATAATAATATTTAAAAATGCATTTAGTTGTTATTTATTTATACTGTATTAACTTCGTAAAGTTAAAAGTAATTCATGTAACATAAGATATAAATTTGAACTATCTTTAAATATTTTTTTGTATAAATATGAATTTATCATTTTATTCATTTCGCATTAATAATTTAACAAATTTTTTTTTTTTTTTTATTATAAATATGAAAAATTATATATTTTTATTTATATTGGTCAAACCGGAACCAATCGCGACCTGCATGAGCTCGACCCGGATGAGCTAGCGGATGGGCTTTGTTTGTAGTTCAAAATTTGTGAATTGACCCGGACCGACTTTTTTCATGCGAGCCATTATCGTCATGTGTAGGCAGATCGACACGACCCGGACTACCCAAATTAATACCTCTCTGTATAAGAGAATATGTAACGGAGTGTGCAAGTATAGCAAATGTCAAATAAAATAAGGGTATAAATCTTTTATGGAATGGAAATAAAGATACCAATATGTATTGCTACTACTATTGGTAAAGAAATTTAAGAAGCTTCTTAAGATTTCATCTCGAAGAATTGGTCTCAATTCTTTAAAATGCCACGAATCAAAGGAAAGAGTTCAAATCGCCCACGTAGAAATGAGGGTTAAAAGCCCTAAAAATCACTGAATTTTGTAAGAAGTTTTCAATGGTCACTAAACCTTAAAGCTCACCTCATTCATTACTGAACCTTAGAAACTATAATCGCAAAGGTCATTGGCATCACGATTTGTTAAAATTTTAACAAAATGCTGACGTGATGTTATTTCTCAGCTGATATGGCGTTCACGTATATAGCCAAGAAAAGTCAGTGACCATTGAGATTACAAATTGCAAAATTCAGTGATAAATATGATGATTTTTAAAGTCCAGTGACGCCGTGAAAATATTTTACAAAGTTCAGTAATCAAGGAGTGATTTTTAAAGATCAACCCTCATGAATTTTTTTTTGCAAAAACCAGTGATTAATAGAGTGATTTTTAAAGTTCAATGACCCAATAGGAACTTTTTGCAAAGTTTAGTAACCATTGGAGTTATAAATCCACATGTTATTCAATAAAATAATATATAAGTAAACCAAAATTTTTCCTTATTTTTTAATCACGCATTCTTCAAAAAATCACTAAACTCAAAATATATTTTTTCATTCTCTCTAAAAAATTAAAAAAAAAAAAAAAAAAAAAATTCAAATTACTTTACATAGGCATGGACACCATTTGGTTCCAAACTAAAAATTTCAAGTATTTAGCAAGCGAAATTGTCGGGTTCACATTTAGTTATTGAATCAAATGGATTCGATTCTCTTTGGTAACAGTTGTATAAAAAAATTGTGAGTTTCAAAATAACAATCATTTTCCAGTACCAACCGCTGACACTAGAAATGAGTGTCAATGGTTGGCCAGTACATGTGTCTCCGTTGACACCATAATGGGTGCTAACGGTTGACACTTGATCAAATTCATTCAAAATAAAACAGTTGTATAAAAAATAAAATATACTTTTGAAGTTAATTCATTGCAAAAACTTTGCCTCATGTTATTAGATTCTTGATTCTTCATAGTATTTCTCAACCTATTTACGACAACTTGATAAAAAACTTGTTTGTTTTAGATGATTGTTTGGTGAAAAGTTGGTGTGTGCTTACGATAGACACTTACTAAACACTCGAATCCATTTGGATCATAACATAAATTAATTTGATTTTTTTTTTTTTTTAAGAGAATGAAAAAATATATTTTGAATTTGGTGATTTTTTGGAGAATATGTGGCTAGAAAAAAAAACTTTAGGTTTACATGTATATTATTTTATTAGAAAATACGTAAATTAAAAACTCTAATGGTCACTGAACTTTGCAAAAAGTTTTTATTGTATTATTGAACTTTAAAAATCACTATATTCATCAGTGCACTTTGCAATAAAAATTCACTGGGTCACTGATCTTTAAAAATCACTTCATTGACTATTGAACTTTGCAAAAACTTTTTACAAGGTCACTGAACTTTAAAATCACTACATTCATCATTGAACTTTGCAATTTATAACTTCAATGGTCACCTACTTTACTTGGCTACATATGTGAATGGCAAATCAGCTGAGAAATATTGCCACGTTAGTCAGCATTTCGTTGAAAATTTAACGGATCGTGATGCCAACGACCTTTGAAATCATACTGTAAAGTTTGATGATGAATGATGTAATTTTATAGTTCAATGATTACATAGCAAAGTTTAGTGACTCATGGGACTTTTAACCCTAGAAATGCCCACAAAATTCGGAAGTGCAAGCTTCACGAGGATCAACGGGATTATAAAGCGCTTAGCTCGACATAAATGTGTTTCACCTAGAAGGGCAGGGTGGTACATTATTTGATTTATAAATTGATTTATTTATGATTTTGAGGTAAAAAGTAGTAGTTAAAAATTGAAAATAGAAACTGTATGTAATTACAAAAAAATTTAAGAAATTGTGTAATTTATAAACATGTTTATAAATCATTTTTCGTAGTTTAACGAATACATGCTAAAACGTGATTTGCTCTCATTTTCATGAGATGTGACTCTCCATTTCACGTAATTAATGAAATTAATTGGTTTGTGAATCAATTTATAAATTACACAATTTTCAAACGGGTTAATTACGCTAACGGACATTAAAGTTAAAATTTCAAAAATGGACACTATAGTTCATTCCTTACGTCAATGAACACTGAAGTTATGGTCTCTTACAACATTGGACACTTAACATATTTTTGGATAGTTTGGACCAACTTGCACCAAAATTAATAGTTTGCAATAAAGACGAAGAACCCAAATGTAATTTTTTCCCCAAATCGAAATTGCACCGAAATTGCGAAAAATAGAAACTGGTGCAAAATCGCACCGAACTTGCGATTTTTGCATCGAAATTGGTGTGTTTTTTTATTTTGTTTCGATTTTTTGTAGTTTCGGTGCAATTTTGATTAGGAGAAAAATTACATTTGGGTCCTCAATCTTTATTGCAAACTGTCAATTTTGGTGCAAATTGGTTCAAACTATCCAAAAATCTGTTAAATGTACAATGTAGTAAGAGATCAAAATTTCAGTGTCCATTGACATAAGGAATGAACTATAATGTCCATTTTGAGATTTTATCACAACTTCAATGTCCGTTAGAGTAATTAATCATACATATTTTCTCCCTCAATTTTCAACTAATACTTTTTACCTCAAAATTATACATAAATCAATTTATAAACCAACAATGTTACCAAACAAAGACTAAATTTAGCCCATGTTTGGTGTAAATAAAAAATCAAATTTTTAGTAAATTCTGATAGAACTGTGTGATTGAAAAATTGTGAATTCTATAAAATATATGATTAAAATTAAGTGTTGATTTTGATTAAATTTAAAATCTGAATTTTAACCAATATCAAACAAGAGCTTTAACATATTCGTTTTTTTACATTTTCCAATTTAAATTAAAAAGTGATTTATTTTTTGGTTCTACACCCAATATATTTTTGAGATTTGAATTATGGACATGAAAAACTAGATACGAGAGACGTAACTCATAACTCATTGCTTAAACAATTGTTCATGTATTGTCATTTTTAGAGCATCAGTCCTTCTTTCCTTCAATAAGGATTGTATTTGAAACGTCAAAACTGCGTTTTTGCAGTATATGGCGCTGCACTATTGAAGACAGGATTTTGCTGCTTGGACGGCATTTTGTTGGTCCTTGTGAAGCTTGCACTTCAAAGGTCGTAGGCATCACGGTCCGTTAATTTTTCAACGGAATGCTGACGTGACACTAACGTGGCAATATATCTCAACTGATTTGGCATTCACATATGCAGCCACACAAAGTCGGTGACCATTGAAGTTATAAATTGCAAAGTTCAGTGATGAACGTGATGATTTTTAATGTTCAGTGATCCTGTAAAAACTATGGTGATTTTTAATGTTCAGTGGCCCTATAAAAACTTTTTGCAAAGTTCAATGATCAATGGAGTGATTTTTAAAGATCAGTGACCCAGTGAAATTTTTTTGCAAAGTGCGGTGATGAATATAGTGATTTTTAAAGTTCAATCACACAATAAAAACTATTTGCAAACTTTTTTTTTTTTTTTTTTAAAAACTATTATATGCATGTAAAAAAATTAATTCAAGAAGTTCATGTTTTTTCTTTTTCTCATATTAATTGAATGATGTATTAGAAACCATAAATTAAATGAGAATTATTGATTTTATTTAAAAGATTTTAGTGAGAAAGTGAAGAATTTAGATTGTATATGTAAGAAAAATATTTTTATTGACAATACGAAAATAAAAAGAAATAAAATATTAAAAAATAAACATTAAGTATAACTAAGGGTGAATATGAAATTATTAAAAAGATGGAAGGGTAAAATAATTCAAAAAAGTTTCTCCATTTAAGGAACTTTTAAAAGTAGTATAGATAGATTAGATGAATGATTTATCTTGGTGATTAGTTACATTTATACATATGATTAGCAAATTTAACTTAATTATCCTAAATTCCTAATGATGATTTACAGAATTAAATTTCACAGAATAGACAAATACAATCTCCCTTGATCCTGAATGCACAGTGACCCAGCCCATTGATTTTGATTTTATAAAATCATTTTTTTTAAAAACTCATTTTTAACCACATATTTTTTCAAATAAAATAATTTAGCACACGGCAAATTTTATTGATTTTTTCAAATAAAATAATTTAGCACACTGCAGGTTTTATTGATGGTGGTATGGAGGCTAGGTTACGAGCATGTGGTGATCGGTAGGTTCGAATAAGGTTTATTTTTTAAGCTAGTAGTTAGTAGCGTGTGCGTTGCAGATGACTTTGTAAAGATATTATGAAATATATTTTAATGTCTTGAATTTAATATCTTCTTGATACACATCAACTATTTTTAATATTTTTTTTCTAAAAATTTTATAAATTAAAAGCACTTATTTACATGCTGATTATTTATTAGATTAGTATCGAATTTGTGTTTTCATCAAAAGAACAATTAAAAAAGAGTCCAAACTTGCTAACAAATTGAAGTTGATTGACTTAATTTCACTAAATTGAAAATGATTTTATTTAAAGTTCGAGCTATGTTAAGGTGAAACAAGATATATGTCAATTACAGCTTTAACATATTTATTTTTTTTCAAAACTATTGTTAACTAAGCAATGTTTTTAATATATTACTTCTTCAATATTTGTTGCGTGCAATTTTTATAAATAATAAAAGTCAAGATTTGAATCCAAGAAAATAACAGCCCTGAAAAAGTATTGAACCACTTATAAAGTTAAAAGCAAGCATGTCAGCTCTTTTAGCTGTACTACTAGAAAACAGGCTTTTAGCTACGGATATTTTCCGACAGTAATTTATTTCCCGTCGAAAAATTCAAACAGAAAAAATTACAAAAAAAAAAAAATGAATAGCGTATTTTTACAAATTATAACCATATTACTAACATAAATAACTAATATACATTTATGAAAACAAACTCATTCACCAAAACTCAATTGCTCAACTGGTTGGGTTGCTTCTTCACAACCTTTTGGTCAAGGGTTCGAGTCTCAAACTACACAATTTGGAAAAAGCAATTTATCTCCAAGAAGGACTTAACGGGTTACGCTAGTCGGGTCTGAGATGGGATGGGGGCTTAACGGGTTGCGCTAGTCGGGTCTGAGATGGGATGGGCTAGGTCGGGTAGACAGGAGACAGAATTCGTGGCCGTCAGAACTTTCCAACGGAATTAACGTCGTCGGATTCTACCGTGAAATGCCGTCGAAAATTTTCAACGACCGTAATTTTTCCATCGGAAAGTATTACCGACCAAGGTTTCTCCGACGGATTTTCTATGGGCTGAAATACGTCGAGAAAAAGTATTTCCCACGGAAAATGGCTTTTTACCGACAGATTTTTCCGTCTGAAAAAGTTTTTTTTTTTTTTTTTTGTAGTACTACTAAAACAATAAATTATATATACTAATAAAAAAGACCATGAGTCCCAATATCTCTTAAAAGCCACTAAACATGAATATGTAGATTATGACATTTTACCTTAATTAAATATAAACGAATTTAGAAGAAATTAATAATAAATTTAAAAAAATGATATTACATTTATGAAGTGAGATATTAGTAAAATATTTGTGGTCAATATCTATTAGTAACATTATTTTCTTTATAAAATTGGACCATTACATGCGTAAATAAATGTGATATTTATTTTTAATTATAAAATGTTATAATTAAAATAAAATTAATTAAAGGATATCTAAGAAATTTATAAATTATTTTCGAGAGTATATGTCTAAAATATCTTCCCATTCAAGTTATTTTTGAAGTAGTTAAAATATAAATATAAATCAATGAAATTTGAAGAGACAACGACCATTATTAAATTAAAAAATATTACATTAATTATAATATAATAACTAAAATAAAATTAATTAAAAGGATGAATAAGAAATAATTAATTATTATAGAGGGTATTATCTTCCAAAAAATATCTCACTTTAAGGAACTTTTGTATATGATATAGATTTGAAAAATGTTCCCTCATATTAATGGATTGAATCCAAATTATCCAATTGGACAAGTGTTGACCAGGATCTTAGGCTCCCCTAAACAACTCCTTAAATAAAACGATGTGTTGAGGCGGTAAATAAACACCCATTCTAGTAACCGATTTATTGAAGTTTAACTAGATTACCACCTCGAAGACTAATTAGGAAAATATGTCGTTAAAAAGTAGGAAATTTTTTGAATTTATGTGTAAAATATTTTATTGTGTGAATATATAATTAAAAATAAGTATCGTAAAAAAATGAATTTTTAAAATGATTATCAAACAAGTGCTTAATGGCTAAATTGCTGATCGGGCATTGACGAATTCAGGATATTAGTTCAGCTAGAGCGAACTTTAACATTTGACCATTGACTAACCAACGATCATGAACGGAGAACGGTCCCACTAACAAAATATTAGCCTGCTTTTGATAGCGATGATGAAATTTAGGTGGAAAAAAATGAATTCCTGGGAATTGAATTCTTAGGAAATAGAAGTTTAATTGTTTGATTAGTTTAATTTTCTAGGTGGAAAAAGTGAGAAATTTTCGAACTTTTGTTGTTTGATTAGTATTATTTTCCATGAAAAATAAAACAAAATTTAGCTATATTAGTAAAAAAAATTATTTTTTCACACCTTTGTGCTTGACAACAATAATATTAATTTTTGGGAAAAAAATAAATCAATTAACAATAACAACAATGATCAAACGTGACGAAAATGGTTAAAATTTTTTGTTAGAAAATAAATTCTACTACCTAACTGGAAAAACCAATTCCTTGATTTAGTGGAAAATAGACGCGTGAAAAGGAAAAATTGTGCAATCAAACATGATAAGAGGAAAAAAATTCCATGGAAAATCACATTTTCCATGGAATTTGGAGTGTATCAAACGCTGCCTTAAAAATTTTTCGAACAACATATAAATACTATAAAACGTAATTGTTATTTAATACAAAAATATAGACCAAAACTAACAAAAATAGTAGGAAAAATATGTGATATAATCCTACTTTGTTATAGTAAGCTCGGACAACTGCATTCTTCGATGCCTCATACTTTGAAAATGCTGCAAAATTGCCTCATTTTCAACTTGTTAAAAAATCTTACACTCCGTGTAAATTATCAAACTGTCATTCAACCAATCACAACTAATGATATATAATTCAGAAATTTGCAATTTCTAAACTAAATAATTGAAAATTCCCAAAATACACAATCTAAAAATTGGAAATAAACAAAAAAATCTATCTATGAACATCTAGAAAATTTGTACTACACCAAATACTCACAAATATAAAGGGAAAATATTGGAGCTCACAAGTAACTAGTAGAAATTAAAGCAAAATCAAGTTTTCGGAAAAAAAAATTAAAATTTTTTTTTTAAAAAAAATTAAATCTGAAATTCGATCGGATCCAGCACGAGCGGCCAAACGGGCTGACCGCAGACCAGGAATGTATTAATCTCTCTTTCGTCGTGCAAAAAGAGAACCATAGTCTTAATTAGCGCTCTCCTTTTATAACATGACCATATTTATTTTCTCAAATCAATAAAGCTACCACTCCACCCTACAGCCATGGTGCAGCAGTAAAACATGAGTTGAAACAAAAGGATTGAATGTTCAAATCTTGACTCTTGAAAGACAACATTTAAATACTGGAAGGTAAATGTTTACATGGAGACGGAGTTATGGTGCGTCATATTATCTCTACGAAGGTCCCGTCCGCACGATTTAAAGGGGGTTCATGGAAGGATAACCGTTGTGTGAATGTCATGCTGCTCTCTCCCATGATTAGTCAGATGAAGGTTGGATACATGAGTCATAAAAAAAAAAAAAAAAAAAAAAAAACTACCACCCAAGTCTAGCTAGTATATGTATGTGTATCGTAAAGATCAGGATTCAACTTAAGTCCCTTAGAAGATAGATGTTTAGTTCAAATCCTATAACATGATGGAAGTTCGTGAAGGATAAGATATTTTCAATCTCTCTCAGAGCAAACGGTACGTATATATGATATGATGACTTGGGCACAGAGATCAGATCGTTAAGTATATAATATATTCCTGAAACCCCACATGAGATAAGCCTTTCTTGTTTGATTTAAGCATTGAACAGGTAGTGCACTCCAACAGAAGGTCATGATGTTTGGAGTACTAAATCGGGTCAGCTATTTTCCTAACATGGCAGTCCTCTCTTTCTTGTCATTTTTCTATAGAAAATTTAAGTGTCCCCAACATTACAATCAGTCTCATCTCATTTGTGTATGCAATCAGTTTTGTTCTTCTATTCCTATCACAATCATCTAATCTAATTTGCATTAATACTTTGGCCACACTGGTGTCTCACTCTATTGCTAATCTTCGTAATCATCGATATTAATCATATGCATTTTTATTTTAATCAAATTTATTTATGTTGTAGCTTTTTTGTTTTATTTATGTTGATGTTGAATTCTATGTGGTTGGTGCGTTTGCTCGGTTCATGTTGCTCAAATGGATATGCATTGGCGAAATATATATCATGGTAGTCTTGTATTTTTATAGATAAAATAATGACTAGATCGGTCATGGCCTTAGCTTGATGTGACGTTCATCTAAAATTTTCCTTCTACACTTGCTTTAAGCTCTTATTTATTTGTTAATCTGCATGGGTATTTATCTAAGAATAAAGATGATATATTCACAAAATAAATATTTAATGATAATTTGAGGAATATTATTTTATATTTTACTACATATCGTATTAAAAATCGAAAAAAGAAAATTCCACATTCGAATTTTATGTTTAGAAATAGAACAATATATATATATATATATATCACATAATCGACTTTTAAGTTAATGGAAATGTTGGGCTACCCTAAGTTGATTTTACTGTTGTGGCATTAGCTGAAGGCACAATGCAACTGGGGAGGTTAGTCGGTACGTAGTCACCCTACCAAAGGAAACGCCAAATTCCATTGGGAAACGCTTTTCTGTCAACATTACAATACGACAAAGGACCATTCCATAATTTCATTCATTAATTGGTCCTCTCTTGCAATTGTAATTTTCACCAAGCCCTTGTTTGCAAATAATTCCTTTTCACAGTTTCAGTGAGAGACACACACAGAGGGAGACTATAAAGATTCCAATTTTTGTTCACCTATTTCCCCAATGAACGGCCTTTGGCTTTTCCTTTATCACAACTCTTAAACTTTCTTCTTTCCCTCCTCTTATTTCTCCCCATCACTCTATCCCCTCCAACACTCTCCCTCTCTCTATTTAGTCAACTATTCCAACTCTCAAGAACTCAAAGAATACCTCATGCAATGGCTATTAATAGTCTACTAACAAGCGAGCCACCCGTGTCTCAGTCTAAAAATGTAAAGAATGATGATTTGGGAAAGAAGTCATTAGTGTTTGATGCCTTGGTACTACAACACGAGTCCAATATACCTTCACAATTCATATGGCCGGACCACGAAAAGCCATGTGCGAACCCACCGGAACTACATGTTCCACTAGTCGACTTGGGGGGATCCCTCTCCGGGGATACCATGGCCGCCACGGAAGCATCCAAGCTGGTTGGGGAAGCGTGTCAAAAGCACGGTTTCTTTCTAGTAGCGAATCATGGTGTCGATGCCAAACTCATATCGGATGCTCATCTTTACATGGACCAATTCTTTGAGCAACCTCTTCATGAGAAGCAAAAAGCTCAGAGAAAACTTGGTGAACATTGTGGATATGCTAGCAGTTTCACAGGGAGATTCTCATCCAAACTACCGTGGAAGGAAACCCTTTCTTTTCGATACTCAGCAGAAAAAGGCTCGTCCCACGTCGTCCAAGAGTATTTTAACAAGACATTAGGCGAAGATTTCGTGCATTTAGGGTATGCAAACCTTACCATTTGGACTCATTTCTTGTTTAGAATTGCACGAGTTCCCTCCAGCTTAAAATTTTTAAATGATATATATAAACATGTACCACATAGTATACAAATTCGATTCTAAACTATTTTGCATATATATATGCAGGAAAGTTTACCAAGAATATTGCAATGCAATGAACAAAGTATCTCTTGGGATCATGGAGCTTTTGGGGATGAGCCTTGGTGTGAGCCGAAGCCATTTTAAAGAGTTTTTTGAAGAAAATGAATCGATAATGAGATTGAACTATTATCCACCGTGCCAGAAACCAGACCTTACCTTAGGCACAGGACCTCATTGTGATCCCACATCCTTAACCATCCTCCATCAAGACACGGTGGGTGGCCTCCAAGTTTTCGTCGAAAACGAATGGCGATTCATCACTCCAAACTTCAATGCTTTCGTTGTCAACATAGGCGACACCTTCATGGTAATTAATTGTTTAGTACATTGAAAACGATTCTTAGGGCCCTTTGATGTGGTTTGACACGATTTTTGCTTCCGGTAGAAGAGTTTCTTGAAAATTTACATCTGTTATGTTTGGAAATTAAGAGTCCGTTTGGCAAGGGAAAAATTTCATCTAAACTTTTCAAACTCAATCTCAACCATTTATTCTTAATCGAGTCCACAATTTTTGACATTTCAAATATTTTTAAACTAGAAATTCATATATATATATATATAAAACACTCAACTTCAAATTTTCAAATTACCAAATAGGGTCTAATTTTCAAAAACACTTCCTGAGTGAGGAAGTCACGCTAAACCAACATTTTCTAAAAACTCTTTTAACTTAATTGGTGGACGTATATTTTAAAATATTTATCGAACCGGTTAAAAACAGCTTTTAGCTATCCCCAAACGGGCCTTAATAAATTTATAATATTGTGTAGTACTGGATAGTCGATCTTTGAAGTATTGAAAAGCTTTTGTGAATTGGGTTTTTTGTTTATTTTTACAGGCTCTATCAAATGGAAGATACAAAAGTTGCTTGCACAGAGCAGTGGTAAACAACAAAATTCCTAGGAAATCGCTGGCTTTCTTTCTTTGTCCCAAGAAGGATAAGGTGGTGAGCCCACCAACTGAATTGGTGGATTCCAATAACCCTAGAATATATCCAGATTTCACATGGCCAGCCTTCCTTGAGTTTACACAGAAGCATTACAGAGCTGACATGAATACCCTCCAAACTTTCTCAAACTGGCTTCAACTGAAAACATCTGAGAGTTTAGTGTCTTAAATTTAACCCGGTTTTCGACGTTGTCCCATGTTGCCCCAATTATCCCTCTCCAAAGAATAATAATGGAAAGGAGAGTTATGGAAGATCAAAAATGAATTTGGAGAAAAATTAAGGGCGCTACTCATGTTTACTTTCTCTTGATCAGTCTGTTAAAGCAAATTTATAGATTATAGGTTTTATGATGAATAAAAGAATAGATTTTACTTTTACTTATATGAGGCAATTTAGTAATTTCATTTGACCACTTAGTATAATTATCATGTCAATATCTTTACATGTATCTTTTTCTCATAATTGCAGAATATATGAGAATATGGTATCCAAGGTAGATTCCTCATTAAAAAGGAACTTTGAATTGTCCATTAGTATGTCACTCCTGCAAAATAATTTTACTACAATTTCGCTGCCTGTACGTGTTGACAAATAAATAAGCCTGTGTTTGGTAAATAGGTTTATAATCGGTCAAATTTTCAATACAATTTTTTAATTACACATTTTTTTCTCCCCAATTTTTAACCCTTATTTACCTTGAGATCCGCAAAAATCAGTGATTATATAGCCTCCGAACAGTTGCAAAGTGCATGTGTGATGATTGTTGATTAAAAAAATGACATGATGAGTGGAAAAATAGGATTGAGTACATTTGATAGGATCATACATGCCTCGACAAATTTCTTTCCAGTATTTTCAAAATCGAGCATCTCTTTGTGTTTTTCACATTATTGTGAGACTATATTTTGATATGATAATATAAGGTTGACGAATAAAATACAAAACTTTTAATAAAATACAAAGCGAAATTAATAAAAATAAATGAATAATTGAAAGATAGGAGATAGAATCCGTGGAGGATATCATAAGAATGGATTGTTGTGGAGGTGTGTTGTCCTCTTGGTTTTATTATTGGCATTATATTATATATCTGGAGATTTGGAAGTTTGTGACACTATAGAATGCCAAAATACACTCACGACAATGTCCTTGTGTTCGTCTTTTCATGCTACAACATTCTTCCTATGATATTATATTTCATTAACCACCAAAAATATTTGAAACGTAGAGACAGTACAAGTCCCGGCCCACGTAAATTAAATATAAATGTACACTTACACATATTTGTTTGTAAGCTCATCACTCCTGTCTCTATTCTTGACATTTCTTCAAAACTTATCCAATTTAGTGAGATTTTCAATTTGCGAGTGCCTATATGCTATAAGTATCTATACACCAATAATTCAAATTTTTATTGGGGTATAATATAATCACCGTTTTACGTTTTTTATTAGAAGCCGTGATTTCATGTAGGAGTGGTGGTCGCAACCCCCCTCCCCAAGTGGCTCTATCACTAAATGCCACAGTTATATTAAGTCCGTTGAATCATGTTTTCTCAATAAAAATGGTTAATAATACAAAACGTCCTTACTTTTGATATGTATTTTGTAAAATATTCCAACGTTGTTATTTTTGATACTGAACGTCTCAACATTTACATTTTCTTGTTGGAGACGTCTTTTTCGTTATATTTAACCATATTTTAACGTTAAATGATGGGTATTTTTATCCAATTCCATTTTTAATTCATTTCTTAAGGATAATTGACACAAAACGTCCCTACGTTTGACACTCATTGTGGAAAAACGTCCATACGTTCATTTTTTTGGCGAATAACGTCCCTACCTTTAGATTTTCTTGTAGATTAGTCCTTAAATTTTACTTTTCTTTCAATTTAGTCATTTCGTATTTGATTTAAAGGTCATTGTCTTCAAACGTTTATAACTTTTGATCTACAGCTCAGAATTGCACTCCGTTTTTTGCGTTGAACTCCAAATTCAACCATCTTTCTTATGATGTGTCATGTGCTCATTTATTAAACATTTCGTTTTGACTTTTGTATTGTAGATACTTATTTTGTTAAAGCATCATTGATTAACGTAAATTGATTTCTGTAAATTTTATTGAAACAATGAAATTTTAATTTTAGTATGTGTTCGACGGCCAGCAGAATTTATAAATTGGATTTATTTGACTTTTTTTTATTTTTTTAAGGTAAAATATTTGGTTAAAAATTAGTATGTTTAGTCCATGTTTGAGCCATATTATAATATCAAATCATTTTTTGAACAATACACAATTTCTTTCTCCAATTTTCAAAAAATATGTTGTGTTATCTTGATACAACCTAGCCTAACGTGGTTCGGACTTGTCTGGTTGCACAAGCCTTTATTAAAACGAGCAAGATATATATAGTTTGAAAGCGAATAGAGAAGATAGAATTAGGGAGAATCCAAACGGCCGCCTTAAGTATTGACAAAAATTGAAAGGCAGTCCCTTTCCCTAGAGGACTTCTAAAGGCCCGCTTCACGTGGCAACCTTTGTTTGTTTGCAATAGCTCTCACTGTGAACTCTAAACTTATGTGTATTTGTGTTTTTTCCTGCCTTTCTTTTAGGCTATTATTACAAGACATTTCTTAAGATTGTGTCAAAGATTCCACTCGTCCCATCCTTCTTTTGTATTTATTAAGATCGTGTCCCAAAAAAAAACACTGTAGAACTGATTGGTTGCGAAATTTTATTAGGTGATAAATATCTATTTACTTAATAGCAATTGTTTAGACGATACGTTGGAAAAAAAAAATTCTTGGCCAAACAATTTTTATCAAGTTTAGGTTTTTAAAATTGAAAGATGAAAATAATATTGGAGGTTGTGACAGAATTCAAAAGAGGGTGAAGAATTGGCACTTGAGAGGTTAGTATCAAGATTGTTGATTTAACTAAAGAATTGTTCTGTTATTATAGCATCTGTTTGGTATAGATTAAAATTAAATTTTTAGTAAATTTTGATAAAAAAATTAATGAAATATGTGATTAAAAAGTTGTGTCCCAAATTGTGTGGTTAAAATTAATCGTTGACTTTGACTTAAAATTAAAATCAGATTTTAATAAGAATCAGACATGAACTATGTGCTTCCTTGGTTTTTCACAAATTGGAAGGAAACTTTTAAATGAGGAAAACACTATTTTAGTGGCGACGTTGAAATTTTTACTATTGAAAATTGTGGATGGATAATAAATATTTGATTTTTATTTTCTTCTCTTATTCTTATCATTATTCTTATTATTTATTATCAATATTCCCCTTAGTAACTTTGTTCATCTCCTTAATATTACCTATATTGAATGTGTTTTGTTTCTTTTTAGCAATATAAGTATCATTTAATTCTTTTTTTTTTTTATCTAGTGTAAAGCTGTAATAAATGCATGCTCGATTTACTTTTACAAGCATTAGAATTTTAACCCTTAGGATATTTGAAGAATCTTTTAATAGGTACTTGCAAAATATAAGCCAAATAACTTATTTTAATATATTTCCCAAAAAACGTACAAAGTATCAATTCTTTTGTTGTATCATACAACGTGTAAAGCATGTTTAGAAAACTAGTTGGTACAAAAAGTCCTTGTCATTTTCCCTTCTTGTGCTAATCATCCCTAATATTTCAAATTTGATATTTACACTAATGTGAATAGCTTCTAGATTTGAGAACTGCATTAAAATTATTGATGAATATAAATTATAGAATCATTCAAATGATTGAAAATATGATATAATTCTTCAAGTTCAGATTAAGAATTAAATTTATATTTGAGAACAAATAATATGAGACATGAGCTATTTATATATGCTTGTTGAACAAATTCGATATTGCATCGACATTTGAGATAATGATATGCAATATCAATATAATTATAATGTTCACATGATGAGAAGCTAATATGCGTTGCACTCTTTTTTCCTTACTTGAGTTTTAATCTCACTGAATTTTCCTAACAAAGTTTTTTAGTAAGGTATCGGTAATGACATATTAATGAAGAATGACTTTAATAGAAACATATTTTTTGAATGATGATATCAAATCGCTCAAGTGACAATGTAACTGATGCGAACCCCTTTGGTGATTAAACAAAAAATTCCCATAACAATTTTTGTATCAACCCAAGAAAGTTAAAAATAGTAATAAATGAAGAATCTTGACCCAAGTTTAACCAAACCAAAATTCTAAGGAAAGTTAACCATAGCCCAATGGAGAGATTAAGACAAATACCAAGATATTGTGGAATGAACAACAACAAATATACAAGATTGATTCTCAATATATAAGTTGAAGAAAATTCCAAGAATAGTTACAAGTAAAGAAAGTGATTTACATCTCTTAAATGCTCTTCAATAGAGACTTTTCAAGAGCCAAAAAACTAACTAGGGTTTTGGGAGCTTTACAATGTATATACAAAATGAAAACAAAAAGTTTGAGAAATTACACAAAAAACCCGCTTTTACATTCGGGAAACTTTCGGTTGATCGAAACTATTTCGGTCGAACACCTGGTCGACCGAAATGGCATTTTCGGTAGTACAAAGATCAGCCGAACCCGCCTGAAGCTATGTCTAAAATTCTTGCAGAGTTTCAGTCGACCGGAGTGATTTTCGGTCGACCGAAATGTCTTGAACATCCAAAATTAGGCAATTGACCTCAATCTTGCTCTCTTACATGTGGACTTGATTTCGGAGCTTGAAAATGAGTCCCGCCATCGACTCTTGGACCTCTTTAGCCTTGGATCTTGTCATAGGCCCCACCGGTATTCTTATCGAGGGTTGACTTGTTTGACTTTGACTCGATTGACTCCCTTGATTCTCATCATCCCCTCCCTCTTGAAAAGGATTCGACCTCGAATATTCACCTGCATCAAAAGGGGATAAGTCAGAGACATTAAAAGAAGCCGATACATTGTACTCACCAGGGAGGTCAAGCTTGTAGGCATTATCATTGATCTTCTCGAGGATTTGGAAGGGGCCATCACCACGTAATTGTAATTTTTATTTTCTTTGATTCGGGAACCGCTCCTTCCTCAAATGCAACTATATCCAATTACCGACCTCGAATGTCAATCGCTTTCTACCTTTGTTGGCACTGGAGGCATATTATTCATTCTTCTTCTCGATTTGGAGTTTGACCTCATGGGGAGATTTTACCAACTCCGCCTTTCTCTTTTCATCTAAACTACCTCTTTCATCAATAGGTAACAGAATCAAATCCAAGGGAGTTAAAGGGTTAAAACCATAAACAATCTCGAATGGAGAAAAGGAAGTAGTAGAATGAACACTTCGATTATATGCAAATTCAACAGAAGGTAAACACTCTTCCTGATTCTTTAGGTTGCCCTTAAGGATAGTGCGAAGAAGTTGTGTTAAAGTTCTATTAACCACCTCAGTTTGGCCGTCAGTTTGGGGATGACAAGTTGTCGAAAACAAAAGTTTAGTTCTCAATTTCCCCCACAAGACCTTCCAAAAGTGGCTAAGGAATTTAACGTTCCTATCCGACACAATGCTCCTAGGAACCCCATGGAGTCGCACTATTTTCCTAAAGAATAGGTCAGCTATATGAATGGCATCATCAATTTTATGACAAGCAAGAAAATGTGTCATTTTACTAAACCTATCTACAACCACGAAGATGTAATCACTACCCTTTTTTGACCTAGGCAATCCCAAAATAAAGTCCATAGAAATTTCCGTCCAAGGTTCACTAGAGACAGGTAGGGGTGTATATAATCCATATGGTTCTACTTTGGATTTGGCATTTCTACAAGTTATGCACCTAGAACAAATTCTCCCCACGTCCCTCCTCATTTTAGGCCAAAAGAAATGTTCTTGCAATATTTCCAAGGTCTTCCTCACCCCCAAAGTGACCCATTAATCTCCCTCTATGGGCCTCCCTTACCATCAACTCCCTCAATGAGCAATTTGGCACACAAAGTTTATCTTCACGAAACAAAAACCCATCATGCCTATAATATTTATTAAATGCAACCCTCTCACATGATACAAATATACTAGCAAAATCCGCATCATGCGCATACAAATCCTTAATGCTCTCAAAACCCAACAATTTAGCACTCAAGGTAATAATAAGAGCATACCTTCGAAAAAAGGCGCCGGCTACCACATTCTCCTTACATTATTTGTATTTGATGACGTAGGAAAAAGTCTCCACGTACTCCACCCATTTGGCATGCCTCTTGCTCAACTTTCCTTGCCCCTTCAAGTGCTTCAATGACTCATGGTCGGTGTGGATGACGAACTCTCTAGGCCACAATTAGTGGTGCCATATCTCTAACGATCTCACCAATGCATAGAGCTCCTTGTCATAGGTGGGGTAGTTCAGGGCAGCTCCACTGAGCTTCTCGCTAAAGTAGGCAATCTGCCTTTTCTCCTGCATCAAAACTGCTCCAATACCTGTGCCTGAAGCATCACATTCAATCTCAAAAGTTTTATCAAAATTAGGCAAGGATAAAATCGGAGCGGTGCACAATTTGTTCTTTATTTCATTAAAGGCCTTTTTTTGCGCCTCCCCCCCCATCCCCATTTAAACCCAACATGCTTTTTGACAACCTCGGTAAGTAGTGAAGCTAGTGTGCTAAAATCCTTAACAAAACGACGGTAAAAACTAGCTAACCCGTGGAAGTTTCTTACCTCGGTGACACTTGTGGGAGTGGGCCATTCCTTAATGGCTTTGATCTTCTCCTTATCGACCTCTATCCCCTTAGTACTAACTACAAATCCAAGAAAGACCACACTCTCCATGCAAAAATTACACTTGTTGAGGTTAGCATACAGTTTTTCTTCTTTTAAAACCAAAAGTACACTCCTCAAGTGCTCAATATGCTCATTCAAATTCTTGTTATAAATCAAAATATCATCGAAGTTAACTACCACAAATTTCTCAATGAATGCACAAAAAACATAGTTCATTAATCTCATAAAAGTGCTTGATGCATTAGTGAGACCGAAGGGCATAACCAACCACTCATATAAACCATATTTAGTTTTAAAAGCGGTTTTCCATTCAACTCCTTCTCTCATCCTAATTTGATGGTATCCACTTCTCAAGTCAACTTTGCTAAAAATGCAAGAACCATGCAATTCATCTAGCATATCATCTAACCTAGGAATGGGGTGTCAATACTTTACCGTTATGTTGTTAATGGCTCGGAAATCGACTCACATTCTAAAGGTTCCATCCTTCTTGGGCACTAGTAGCACGGGAACGACACAAGGATTCATGTTCTCATGAACATATCCTTTGCTCATCAACTCCTCAACTTGTTTTTGGAGTTCCTTGCTCTCCTCTGGATTGTTTCGGTATGCCGGTCTATTTGGAATGACGGCTCCGGGGATGAAATCAATTTGATGCTCGATGCCCCTAATGGGTGGAAGTCCACTAGGCATCTCCTCCGGGAAGACGTCTTCAAACTCCTGCAATAAAGAAGTAGCTAAAGTGGGGAGGGAAGTGTGAGGATCATCAAATGTAAGGAGAGACTCCTTATACACCATCAAAAGAATGGAATGATTTTCTTTTAATGCTCTTTCCACATCACCTTTACTAGCATAAAAATTCATTTTTTGTTCAACATCTTTCGCCCTCTTTCTTTTTTCTTTCACTTCCTCATTTTTTTCACCACTTTTCTCCCCTCTTTTTTTTCACTTTCTTTTTGTCCTCCACTCAACTCCATCTTTTTTTTTCTTCTTTCTTTTTACTCCTCCTCCTCCCTCTTGAGTTTCAATTGGTCCTTATAAACTTCTTCCGGACTCAAAGGTAGGAGTGTTACGGGTTTCCCATTCATTTGGAAACTATACCTATTTTTCCTACCATCATGCAATACTCTCCTATCATATTGCCATGGCCTTCCCAATAATATATGTATATCTTGCATGGGAACCACATCACAAAGTACTTGATCTTCATATGTCCCAATGTTGAAAGTAAGTAGTACTTGTTTGCTCACCTTCAACTCACCATAATCACTTAACCATTGTAACTTATAAGGACTAGGATATGGCTTTAAAGGTAATCCTAACCTCTCCACCATACTAGTGCTAGCTACATTATTGCAACTTTCCCCATCAATGATGAGACTACAAGCTGTCCCTCACAAGACACCTAGTGTGGAAAATATTCTCCTTTTGCTTAGCCGCCTCATCCACCTTGGTTTGGGTGTTGAGAGATCTAATGGTGACTAAAGACTTGGGTGGGCTAACAACTCCCTCCACCTCTTCTTCTTCGCCATCACTATCTCCCCCACATTGCACTCTCTCTTCGTCTTCTTCACCTTCCGAGTACCACTCCACATTTTTAATAATCATCACCCTATTGTTAGGGCACTCTCGAGAATAATGCCCCCGTCCTCTACATTTGAAGCATTCAATATCCCGACTCCTAGAAGCGGTAGGAACAACCTTTGGTTTATTCTTGACGAAACCCACTTCCTTCCCCTTGGAGGTTTCAACGTTGTCCTTAAGTAGTGTTTTATCAACCCTTTCACTTCCCCACTTAGACTTCCAATTGGAATTAGGACCCCCCCCCCCCCCAAATATGTCTTGCCCTTTTCTTTTAAATTGCTCATTCTTCTTCAATTGAGCCTTCACTTTAATGGCCATGTGTACCAACTCCTCCATCTCCACATAATGGTGTAATTCCACCACATTGGCTATCTCCCTATTCAATCCACTCATAAATCGAGCCATAGTGGCTTCTCTATCCTCCTCTATGTTGGCCCTCATCAAGGCCTTCTCCAACTCCTTGTAATAGTCTTCAACCCCTTTAGTTCATTGAGTAAGTGTTTATAATCTTTGATAGAGCCCCCTATAGTAGTGACTTGGTACAAATCTCTTCCTCATAAGACTCTTCAACTCATCCCAAGTATCCACACTACCCTCTAGATTCCTTCTCCTAGTGAGCAACAGATTATCCCACCAAGCTAATGCATAGTCGGTAAATTCCACTACCGCTAACTTAACCTTTTTATCCTCTGAGTATCTATGACATTCAAAAATCAATTCCATTTTCCTTTCCTATTTTAAGTAGGCATCCGGATCACTCTTCCCATGGAAAGAAGGAATTTTCATCTTTATACTTCCAAGATTACCATCCACTCCATCCCTACCCCTAGGGTTCTTCCTACGACCTCGACCAAATCCCCTCACATTCATACCTCCTCTATTCCTACCCATGTTCCAATTTTGATCACTACCCCCTTCACTCTCCAATTCATCATCATCAACATCGTAATCCTCATACTCGTCTCTACGTCTTCTTCTATCACCCCTCCTAACATTATCATCCCTTGGGGGTGGAGCTTCCATCCTAGTCTCCAACCTCGCTAATCTACCCTCCAATCTTCCCCCCATATCCGCCATGGTAATCGTGAGAGCTTGTATCATATCCCTCAACTCTTGAGTTTGTGCATTAGAATCTTGTCCAATTGAAGTATGTGTATTAGCCATGAAGTGTAAGTGTGCAATTGTCCTCACAAAATATTTTCGCTCGTGTTTCACTCAATTAGGCTTTTTCTCTATAATGAGCTCACCACTCTTACCTTTTACCACTCCTCACTTTCTTACCCAAAATTTCCAAGGAACGTAATTCAACTAAATAGAGAATTCAATTCTTGTGTAGCACAAATTCCACAAACAATAAAGGAAGCAAAGGAAGGATTGACACAATAGCAAGTAGAATTTAGTCGCTTGCTACCATACAAGGAAGTAAGGAATTGAACTTGATCAACAAGATTTTCAAGGGTATAGTCACAACAACTTGATGTAAGACACAAGGAATTCAACTAGGAATGTATTTGATAGTTGAAAGGTAGGATTCAATATGAAAACACTCTTTGCAACATTTTGTCAAACACTTAGGATGCAAACTTGAATAGTTTAGGATTTTCAAGTGTTTGTTCAAATGTAACCCCAACAACTTTTCAAATTGATAATAACAACAATACCCAATATGTAGAAATCATGAAATATTCATGGACATACACAATTTCCAAATTTTCCCAATTTTCGTTTTTTTTTTTTTTTTTTTTTGAATAGCAAGAACAACAACAAGAAATGTAAAGATAGGACTACCAATTTTAGAGTCAAGCTCTGATACCAAATGATGCGAACCCCTTTGGTGATTAAACCAAAAATTTCCACAACAATTTTTGTATCAACCCAAGAAAGCTAAAAATGGTAATAAATGAAGAATCTTGACCCAAGTTTAACCCAACCAAAATTCTAAGGAAAGTTAACCATAGCCCAATGGAGAGATTAAGACAATTACCAAGATATTGTGGAATGAACAACAACAAATACACAAGATTGATTCTCAATATATAAGTTGAAGAAAATTCCAAGAATAGTTACAAGTAAAGAAAGGGATTTACCTCTCTTTAATGCTCTTCAATGAAGATTTTTCATAAGCCAAAAACTAACTAGGGTTTTGGAAACTTTACAATGTATATACAAAATGAAAACAAAAAGTTTGAGAAATTGCACAAAAAACTCGATGGTCGACTGAAATGGCATTTTCGGTCGTACAAAGATCAGCCGAACCCGCCTGAAGCTACATCTAAAATTCCTGCAGGGTTTCGGTAGACCGGAGTGATTTTTGGTCGACCGAAATGTCCTGAACGTCCAAAATTAGGCAATTGACCTCAATCTTGCTCTCTTCCATGTGGACTTGATTTCGGAACTTGAAATGAGTCCCGCCATCGACTCTTGGACCTCTTTAGCCTTGGATCTTGTCATAGGCCCCACCGGTATTCTTATCGAGGGTTGACTTGTTTGACTTTGACTCGATTGACTCCCTTGATTCTCATCAGTAACTGATTTATTTACAAAAATATTGTCAACATCTAAATTCAAGAAATTGGTTTACGAAATTGGAATCGTCGACTCAATGATTTATGATGATTAACATCAGGGGAGTAGTTGTACTCTTTTTCCTTAGCCTAGGTTTTGCCCCCACTGAATTCTCTTGACAATAATTTAATTGGACAACATTTTCTTTATACTCCAAAATCTTTAAAATTAATTGTACTCTTTTTCTCGTAGTTTATTTTTCTCACCGAGTTTTTATCAAACAAAGTTTTAATGAGACAGTTATTGTACAAGTAATTATCACAAGAGAGTGCTGTAAAATGTAGGATAAATATTTATGATTATTTAGTATTATCAGAATACATATATAATTTTATCTAATTTTGAGTGGTCTATTCCAGCCAAGCTAAGCTTGTAGACATTCCACCAATTTACTAAATCAAAAACAGCTCTGTGATTTCCGGTACTCTAATTTTATTCTCTAGGATTCAGTGAAGAAGGGTTTCGCCTCTGTTCGCTAACCGAAAGTGTATGGATCGCGTAAGTAATAAAGTGAATTTCAAGTCCGTGCATCGTTCCCATATGAATTGTGCAAATTGTATATTAGACTACTATTCCTTAACCGGAACTAAGAAAACTTTGATTTTGAAAATTTTGTTTTGAAAACTAAACTAAAGATTAAACTAAAAATGACGAGAAAATTTGATTTAAAACTATGAAAAACAGACGTGTTAGAATTATGAATCCATTTTGACTCTATCATCCATATTTTAACCAAATTATTTAAATATAATTCGTAGATTTTTAAAATTCATATTCCAAATATTGTTAAGATTCCCTTTCGGACATAAATTAACACTTTTTTCTATACACGGCCCGACTATATTTTTATGAAGAATCCAAATGTATAGAAAAGTATTACAAGATCTATGAATACTATTGCAGATAACATAAAGCATGGGCGTATATTTCTATCCTCTATCGAATTTTGTAGCAATTGAAACGAGTCTAATGAAATTCTAATATTTCAAACTTAAGAAATCATAACATAAAATCATACAATTAGTGATCAAGTAATTTTATAATAATAAAAGCATGATTCAATTGTTCAAAACCATAAATTACATGAAATAAATAATAGATTAAAACATAGATTCAAGAATTCAAAATTTCATCACAATTCTAACATTACTAACCTATCCTAGAAATGTAATTCAGAATAAATAATAAGAATAATAAAAGGATGTCATCCCGTTCATCTTCTTGGAATTGTATCTTCAATTGTTGTGTTCTTGGCCTTGTATGGATCCCTCGGCACTTCGACAGCGTTTTGGGGTGAATTGAGCAAGTTGGGAACCCCCATGCCTAAGGTCTGGTATTTATAGATTAGTTCGAAGTATAGGTTACTTGGAAGAGAAGAATGCTGAACATTGCATCCAAATTAGCTTCCAAAAGAGTTTCAACCGAACAAAGAAAGTTACTTTCACGGGAGATCTTTTTGTCACTGCACAGTATTCAATATTTTAATCATGTCTTTATATTCCCTTATTCGGTTGAGGTAATTCAAAATGCGTTAGAAATATAACATAAAGTGCTACAATTCTTCCCGAAATAGGATTTTCCCAATTCGAACATTTACTGCCCTGAAATTATGTTTCAAAATTTGACTAAAAATCTGCTCGAAATTTTTGTGTGATTGAAATCAATTTATGGTAATATTCTTATCACATTTCATTCAATTTTAACTTTTAATTGCATCCAATTGACTCCTAGAATTCTTCAAGTATCGTATCATGGTCCGAATCCATCATTAAGTATTTGCAATTTGGTCCTTCTTCATTTGGTTTGTATACTTTAGTCCTTAAACTTCTAATTTCTTCCAATTTGATTCTTTCTTTGGCCATTTGATTTACTTCATCAACTCTTGATTTTCACACTTTAGCTCTTTTATCATCCAAATGACTTGTTTTTACTCCATTTCCTTTGCTTTCTCGACTTTGAGATTATTTTTGAAATATAAACAAATAATAACAAAATAAATACCAGATATTCTTAAATAAACAGGTAAAATCCTACTTGTAGGATATAAATAAGTGTATGAAATACACTTATCAACTTCCATGGTGGTGCCCACTACCCCTGCCCCCCACTGTGGTGGTGGCTACACCGTTGGGGACAACGACAGTTGGAGATCTAGGACCCAAAACATACGACCAAGTGATGAAGAAACAAAATATGTTTACCTCGTTTAAGATGGCTCCGCGCTACCCGACAGACATCAACGGTGAACAAGGATTTATCTTCTCGGAACATGAGATAACTAAGGCAGCAGAAGATTTTCGATTTGCATTGGTGATGAAATTCCTCCGTTCACGTCCCTCCATCGATATCATCCGTATAGCTATTAACAAAACATGGGTTTAACTGAGATACCTACGGCGAGTTTCATGGATAGCTACCATGTCCTTATTCAAATGAAAAATGAGGAAGATTTCGTTCATACCCGGGTGAGAGAAGGAAGGTCAGTGGGTGATTCTACATTCCGTTTATTTAGATGGACCAAGGACTTCAGTCTTGAGAAAGAGCCCTCGATGGAACCTTAGTGAATATTTTTTCCTGGGCTCCCTTTGTACATGTACAGAGTTGATTGTCTACAAATTCTTGCCACAAGATTCGGAAGCTATTTGGGCACAGACTATACAACCTTAAACTGAATAAGAGCAACAGGAGCAAGAATTTGTGTAGAGTTGGATCTTAAAGAATAACCGGTGCTAGGTTTTCCAATTTTTTTGGCCTCCAAGAAGTTATGGCAGGAAGCAAGATATGAGAAACATGGTTTCTACTGTTCCAAATGTAATCATCAAGGGCATACACCTATTGTTTGTCGTGAAGAAGGTAAACAAAACTAGGAGGTAAAGAAGGTGGGAACACAAAAAACCAAAAAAGAGATCGGCGTATTAAGCAAAGAAATATAGAACAATCTGGGATTAACAATGAGAACTCAAAAATTGGTGGTGGTCCAAAAAAGGTTATGGATGTTAGAAAATTCATCACAGGTAATTATTTATCTATGATCCAAAATCATCATGCTGAATTATCAAGAATTAAATAACTGAAGCGGAAGCGTACCTTAATCAAATATGATTCACGATGAACGATTGTGGCGGTTGGATCTTCCAAATCAATACGTAATCCTTATTTTCTCTCTGATGATGAGATGTCAAAAAGAATGAACAATACGTAGGATTCAGGGATCATAAACGACTTTATATACTGAATTGTCAGTTAACCTAATTCGGCCCATCATGAATTAGGTAATGGCATGGTATCTACACATAAAAGTCCATACATTAATTAGATGCATTAAAGCCCGATATATATAAAATCCTTATTAGATCACTTTAAATGGGCTTAACCAAATTTGATAGTCTTTTATTCAATACACAATAATTCACATATAAGCCCACACAATTGATTAAAATCTTTACAATCTCCCACTTGAGCTATATGTGTAACCTTACAATTGTGTATCAATCATAACCTTATGAGTACTCAGAATTTTGCTATCATTACTGAATACATCCCCAAACAATCCGGTCCATCAATTATATCAACATAGGATCAAAGCGGCTTTCGCTACATTAATCGTAACTAAACATATCAATGGTCACGTATATCGATATAACTGAATGACATGGATCAAGTATGGATGTGTAGCATGGAAATTACATGTAACGTGATCTTCAACATGCCTATTTCCAATTGGTCCAACTTTAGTGAGATCATCCTCAAACAAGTTCAGAGATAATAAACCTGAAACCTTACAGCTGTAAATAACTTTAACTTTAAACTGTATCCAAAAGGACAATAAATGTATCTAATGCACCCAAAATATAAACTCCCACAGAAACCAAATATCCTTAAGAAATACAACACACATATGAGTAATGTGCTCATGAAAGACCTTGGGTTGTAATACCTTAGTAAGCGGATCCACAATTATGGAGTTTGTCTCAATGTGCTCTTATTGACACATGTCCACTCTGAACTGTATCCTTCACAACCAGGAACTTATGTCAATGTATTTTGACTTAGTTGAGCTCATGTTGTTACTGGAATATAAATCTGCTGAGTTATTGTCACAATATAACTTTAGTGGTCTTTCTATACCGTACATAATATGCAGCCCAGTGACAAAATCTCGCAGTTATATTCCATAATTAGATGCCCCCAAAATTGCTACAAACTGTGCTGCCAGGTGAGAGAAGCTAAAGTGTCTGTTAAGCACTCCATCCGGAAATAGCTCCTCCAACTAGCAGATAGATGTAGCCTGATATGGATCTTCTACTGTTTTGGCATCTAGCAAAAATCAGAATCATAATACCATATGATCTTCAATTGATCCGATTTTCTGTATGTGAGCATGTAACTTTTTGTTCTCTTTAAATACCTTATAACCCATGTTTGGCTGCTTTCCAAATTATCCATCCCAGGGTTACTTAAATATCTCATTAGTATCCCAATAATGTATGCAATATCCGAACACATACAAATTTGAGCATACATCAGATTTTCTATAGTTTAACTATATGGGATCCTCTGCATTTCTTTAATTTCAAGATAACTTTTCAGATATTAGTCGAGACTAAATTTGTCTCCCTTAGCGATAGGGTTGTCCCCTGATTTACTGTCTTGCATGCCAAAACCTCTTAAGTACTTTATCGATATAGTCCTTTTGTGACAATTCAAGAATACCCCGAGAACAATCCGGGTGTATCTGAATCCCTAATACAAAAGAGACATCACCAAGATTTTTAATCTCAAAATTCCTTGACAAAAATCTCATAATTTTATGTGACATGCCTATATCATTGGTGGCAAGCAATAATCAACATATAAAACCAGGAAAATATACTTACTCCCAGTGAACTTGTAATACACACAACCATCAACAACATTAATCTCAAGACCAAATGAGATAATTGCTTGGTGAAATATGTATTACCCTTAACGAGAAGCTGGCTTGAGCACATAAATGGATTTCTTTAATTTGTAAACCGTCTCATCAATGTCTCCATTGAGAAACGTCGTCTTAACATCCATTTGATGTAACTCGAGGTCAAAATGTGCAACAACCTGACTTTCCTGAAAGAGTCTTTCGTAGAAACCAAAGGAAAAGTCTATTTATAATCAATGCCATCATTCTATGTAAAGCATTTAGATACAAGACAAACTTTATATCTTTCCACATTACCTTTCGAATCCCTCTTGGTTTAAAAATCCATTTAAGACCAATGGGCTTCGCACCTTCTGGTAATAGGAAAAGATCCAAAACTTTATTGTCTTACATATGCTTATACTCCTTATTTATGGCATCAATCCACTTTTGAGAGTTAGAACGTTGCATGGCCTGATGAAAATTGATTGGACCATCTTCCATCATTCCATTATTCCTTATGTTCTTAGAAAAATACTATTTAAATTATTCGGAATAGCATTTTTTCCCTTTCTCTCGTGGATCTCCTTAATGACTTTAGTTATTGAGGTTGTTGAGTTTGTACTTCTGAATTTTACGTTATTTTGGATGGGAGGTTCTTCAATATTGTCGAATTGAGGTTCCGGATAGGCTTGTTGATCAATGACATACATAAAAACTTGCATATTGTCAAAAGCAACAATAGGAATCGAAACCGATCCTTCCTCAACTTCTTCCTTAAAGACAATATCTCTAACCTTATTTCTCCCCCAAACTCATCATCCTCAAAAAATGTTGCATTTTCCGTTTCAAAAGTTGACTTTAAGTGTGAGATCATAAAATTAATAGCCCCTTAAACGCTCAGAATAACCAATAAAGTAGTTGCTGACTGTTTTGGAGTCCAATTTCTTTATGTGGCCTATAAAGCGTAGCCTTAGCTGGACATCCCCAAATGTGAAAATTCTTTAGACTAAGCTTTAAGCCTGTTAAAAGCTCATAAGGTGTTTTAGTAGCTGATTTAGTTGGTATTATGTATGATCTTTATTCAAATGTCCAGAGTTATGGCAAAAGAAACAATCCTTAATGTCTTTATGGGGTTTCATTTGTTCTGAACCCTTAACAACTTTATTTTCTTTATTTGTTTTCTTGCCCTTATCTTTAGAGGTGTTTGCCAAGTGAACACTTTCAGTTCTGTCCTGCTTCAGCTTTTCTTCCTCTGGCACACAAAATAGAATGAGCTCATTTAGAGTTCATTTCTCCCTTTAATAGTTATAAATGACCTTAAATTAACTGAATTGTGCAAGAAGCTTGCACACTATGAAATGAGCTCATTGAGAGTCCATTTCTCCTTTGACAGTTATAACTAACCTTAAATTAACTATATTGTGCAGGAAGCGATATCAATACCAAATGCACGAGCAAGTCATTACACAAGTCAAATTTTAGTTCCTTAAGTTTTGAAGCAGTGTGAGACATCTACATGATGTACTCCCTTCTTTTCCCATTGCCTTTATACTTTATTGAAATCAAGCTTTGCATAAGAGTGCTTGTTTCAGCCTTATCGTTTTTCGCAAAACTTTTCTTAATTTCGGTAAGGAAGTCATTGGCATCATTTACCTCCTCAGATACTATGCCACTAAAGGCTTCCGAAATGCCGCACTTAATGATCATGAGACTCACGTAATTTAAGCAATCCCATTTCTCAAAGTTCCTCATTTGATTAGATGAACTTTCATCCGTAAGAGGAGCAGGTTGCTCAATCCTTAGTACACGGTCTAGATCCATGCAGCCAACGAAAAGTTAATGTTTTTGTTTTAATCCTTGAAGTTTGTTCCATAAATATAGGGATTAAATTTGAGCTTGTAGATATACTACTAGCAGAATTTGAAACCGAATAGAGAACACTTAAATAAAATAGCTCACATAAATACCTTATTATGCAAATCATTTTTTCAACTAATGGTAGGGCCCATCATAAGATACCTAGCACAACATCAATATTTAGTCTTTGGACAGAAATATTGACTTGTAAGTGGTACTCTTGGTGTAGTAATCAAACACTGACAGTAAGACATTTCAACCAACAAACCTTTCTTTGGACCGATTTATTGATCACACGTAAAACCAAATAACTGTCACGTATTTATCACCACAATTTCATGTGAAATTCGGGCCAAATATTGACCTTCCTTTGGGCCGATCAATATCCACATGAAATAACACACAAACACCTAATTTTTCGTTAGTGTAGTGATCAAACACTGACAATAAGACATGTTAACCAATAAACCTTTCTTTGGACCGATTTATTTGTCACACGTTAAACCAAATAATTTTCACGGGTGCATGTGAAATTCGAGCCAAATATTGACCTTCTTTTGGGCCGATCAATATCCACAATGAATAACACACACAAATACCTTCTAATATTCAAAGTTAATTAATATCCACAAGAGAGGTTGTTTTGGCAACATGTTGCTTCAACTAACTTACTTTCGAATATTATATCTCTCAAAAGATTCTGACGTACCAAGATTTGAAACTGAAATCACTGATTTGCATATATTTTGACTTTAGGATTTGAGTTATAAAATTCAAAACTTTAGAACAAAACAATCCTTAAGTTGAGAGAGTCAATTGCAATATTCTTAAACCTTAGGTGGCAAATTATGTAAAATTTTAAGCTTGAAGGACTTAAATTACAATTTTTACAAAACTTTATTGGTCAATTTAGAGAAATTCCAAACTTTACGTCCCAATTTGAAAGAAAATCAAACTTTAGAGGTCCAAAATAGTGAATTTGGAAAGTTTAAGGACTAAATTATAAAATTTTCAAACTTTGGGGACTGAAAATTAAAATTTTCAAACTTTAGGGACCAAATTAGAGAATTTTCAAGCTTTAGGGACCAGTTTTGAAAATTCTCAAACATTAGGGGCTGGATTAGCAAATTTTCAAACTTCAGGGGTTGAATTATAAAATTCCATAACTTGAGAGGTCTTGACTTAAATAAATTATAACTTTAGGGGCTCAATTTATAAATTTCAGAATTTTAAGGGCCGACTTAAGTGGTTTTATAACTTTAGATTTAAACATTTAATCTATAAAAAAATAGAGGACCTGAGGAGCAATTTTACATAACTTCCTAAAAATTGCAAAAGAATTCCTTGAAGACTTCTAATTTCCGGAACAGCCCCCTGCTCCCAAATCGATTACAGCAAAGCTACTAGGGTTTTCTTTAACCTTACCGCTGCCCCCACGAACCGGAGAACGCAGCGCTAGCCTCCATCGCTTGCAGCACCATCGCCGGCGCTGCAGCCCAGACCACAGCGTCGCTGCGCGCGACGCTGTAAACCACCGCCTGTGACGCCACTAAATCCGCCGCTCGCAACGCCCGTCGCTGGCCGTGGCAGCGGCTCCTCTAATCCCAAAACAACGGAATCGGACTTAATCAACCAAAACCAACCCCAATATACATCCACAGATTCAACCAACACAAAACCGAATCCATCACCCCAAAATCAAATTTCTGAATCTTAATTCCAAAATCAAAATCCAACAGAAATCCATTATTTTCAACAGGTCTAAACCATATATGGCAGAGAGAAGTATATATGCATACTTATCAATTTTCGAAATCAGATTCCATAATTTTCAAAAAACAGATTTTATATATTCTAAATCAAGGCAGTAAACTGAATCTATATAAAACCCGGCAGAAAATTTATTTCATATGCACGATCTGATAATTCAACATGAAGGTAGCTTTGATACCACTTGTTAGAAAATTCATCACAGATAATTATTTATCTATGATCCAAAATCATCATGCTGAATTATCAAGAATTAAATAACTGAAGCGGAAGAGTACCTTAATCAAATATGATTCACGATGAACGATTGCGACGGTTGGATCTTCCTAATCAATACGTAGTCCTCATTTTCTCTCTGATGATGGGATGTCAAAAAGAATGAACAATACTTAGTATTCAGGGACCATAACCGACTTTATATACTGAATTGCTAGTTAACCTAATTCGGCCCATCATGAATTAGGTAATGGCCTGGTATCTACACATAAAATCCCATACATTAATTAGATGCATTAAAGCCCGATATATATAAAATCCTTATTAGATCACTTTAAATGGGCTTAACCAAATTTGATAGCCTTTTATTCAATACACAATAATTCACATATAAGCCCACACGATTGATTAAAATCCTTACAATTGAGGTCACAACACATGTAGATAACACTAGCACTGAGCAAAACGATAGTGATAACAAGGAGGAAGGTGAAATTGAGACGTGTAACGAAGCTAGTACTCATGTGGTTTAATACGAGGAAGTCATGAACAAAGCGGTAGAACCAGTGGCAAAACCTATCAGGAAAATGATTGAGGTTAATAATACAGTAGAAAACGGTCAATTAGTGGATGATGGTCTAATGCACACAACTGAGAAGAAAACAAGAAATATTGGGCAGATTGAGGAGTCTTTTGAAGAAAATGGGGCTGTCAACGATTATTTCTTGTTGGACGATCAAACACATGACACTATATCGGAGCATGTAGAGGATGAGAATATTAGACACGTACAACTTCAAAAGGGATATAGTTCAGGTACGGAATCAAGTACTTCAAATTTAGGTGCAAGACAAAGAGTAAGGAAATCCAAAAGGGCCACCTATAGGCCCGACAAACTAAATTTGTGATTGAGAAGATGTTGGTATGGAATGTGCAATGTTTAGGCACGTCTAGAGATATCTAATGGCCATGGAAGACTTCAACTCTTGCCTAAATGATTGTGGCCTAGCTGAGCTACAATTCAGTGGTCCAACGATGTCTTGGTGCAATGGACATGAAAGCCCAATGTGTAGCTGGGAAAGATTGGACCGCTCTGTTATTAACGGCTCCTTTTTACAATCCTTCCCTACTGCTCACATGGAGTATTTATCAAGGACATAATCAGATCATCATCCCATTCTTAATCACTTTGCTAAAAGGTTTAATAAATATGGGCCTAATCCTTTTAGGTTCTAGAACATGTGGATCACTCATGACTCTTTTCACAACTTTGTGGCAGACATATGGAAGGATGATGTACCTCAAGCAGGACTCACTAGACTGGCCACCAAACTGAAAAATCTAAAAGCGGCATTGAAATCGCGGAATAGGAAAGTTTTTGGACACGTGAGTAACACCATTAATACACTTGAAGAACAGATGGACTTCCTAGAGCAGAAACTACAAATAGATCACCAACAAGGACTAGAGGAAGAATATATTTTAACTAAGATGGAATTGAAAGCTTGGCAAAAAAGTGAAGAAATAAGGATAGCCCAAAAGGCAAAAAAAACCTGGCTCGAGGTAGGAGATCAAAACACCAAATTTTTTCATGTTGGTAAACCAACGCAAAAAATCCTCTAATATAACAGGTATGAAACTTTCAAATGGGGAAGTTCTTAGCTCACCTGAAGAGGGTCACAATTGGGCCGTAAAATATTTTCAAGAATTTTTATCAAAGGAGGGACCATCTATACAGGAAAAATTATCATTTCTGCAAGAACCTATCATATCGGATGAGGAAAATGAGATGCTTATCAGGGATCCATTAGAGGAGGAAATTTTGGGGGCATTGCATTCAATTCCATAACAGAACAGCCCAGGACCTGATGGTTTCGGGGCGGCTTTTTATACATCTTGCTAGGTGTCAACGGGTTCCAATTTTAACACAAAATTCCTCACCCACTGCGGCACTAAGATCCGATCTTAGTCAACCTTCCAATCCCATTTTTTCTTGCAATTATGAAAGGAACAACAGATTTAAGGGAACCAAAATGAAATGCAACAAGCAACACAAAACATACATGAATCCTTCCCAACTTTTATTGCCTCGATAAAAGAACACTCACATTTTTACAAGGAACACAACAATGGCACAGTTTTTCTGTCTTTGCCTTTGTGACTCTTGCCTAAAGTTATACAAAATTCGTTTGCAGTTGACACCCCCAACTGCTAGGGTCAGATTTCAAGTTTTCCCACCAAGAAACCATCCCAAACTGTCCATGTAACTACCATACATGTGCTAATCCGAATTTCTATGTCAAAGCCTTTGACATGTGCCTAGTAACTGCCACACTGGAACATGAAGTCAGCCAGCTCCAACTTGCTGCCTTCCTAGTGAATCCGAGTTTGCATGCAACCAAGAGTCGAGGCGAAGGTAAACACTGCAACCTGCCGAAGCATGCCGAGATCCTCCCGTGCCATGCCTAACTGCCCAACGAACTTTCCATGCACAACAAGCTAATTTAATGCTCCCGAGTTACTCCCGCTCCGCCTTGAACTGTTCCCACGAAATGCACCCACCGAAGTACATTTCTACTAAGGCCTCGACATGAGATCAAGGCGATGCCCATGTCTTAGCCAATCCGAGCATCAAGGTGCTAACACTAGGAGATTATCAGAGATGATGTAGTAGCAGCAGCAAAAGAGTTCTTTGCATGTCATCAACTACCACGGCACTACTCTGCCTCTTATATAGTGCTCATACCTAAAGTTCAAGACCCTAAAAGTTTTGATAAATTCAGGTCAATTAGTTTATGCAACGTGATCTACAAAGCCTTCTCGAAGATTGTAGTTAATAGCATGACTCACTTGTTATCTAGGTTGGTCTCGAATGAACAAAGAGCTTTTATACTTGGCAAAAGCATTTTCGAAAATATAACACTTGCACAAGAAATGGTTCACTCAATGAATAAGTCCTTCACAGGGGGTAATAATATTTTAAAGATTGATATGGCGAAGGCCTATGATCAAGTGGATTGGTCTTTTCTTGAAGAGGTTTTGAAGGGCTTCGGTTTCTCTAATGGGTTCAAAAAATTGGTGAATGAATGTATTAGTTCCACCTGGTTTTATATTATGTTAAATGGGACATATGAAGGTTTCTTTAAGCCTAAACGGGGTCTAAGACAAGGACCCCCTATCCCCCTACCTATTCATTATCATGCAGAAAGTTCTTTCTCGTCTCTTGCACAAAGCATATGAAGAAGGTCGGCCAGGATCCTTTTCACATCCGCGAGGAGCACTGCCAGTATCTCATTTTTATATGCTGATGATGTACTAATATTTTCTAATGGTAGTATAAAAATTGTTTGGGAGGTTATCAAGGTTTTAAAGATCTATGAAGGATGGTCGGGACAACTCATCAGTAAGGACAAATCATCCATATTTGTGTCCAATAAAATCTCATTTTCGTGGAAAAGATGACTTTTAAGGTTGACAGGTTTCTTGGAGGGTAAATTCCCAACAGTTTATTTGGGTGTGCCTCTTTTTACAGGCAGACTAACAGCAAGAATGTTGGAACCATTAATGAAGAAAATACGAAACAAGGTGGCTGTTTGGAGGGTCAAGCTACTATCTCAAGGTGGGAGGTTCATTTTGATGAAGCATGTGTTATCATGGATGGCAACTCATCTCCTTGCAGTGCTTAATGTCCTAGAGAGCGTATTTCATAAACTAAATATGGTTACCTCAAGTTTCTTCTGTGGGGAACAAAATGGAAAAGGAAAGCTGAAGTGGATTTCATGGGCTAAGATATGCAGACCAGTGAAAGAGGGTGGTTTAGGCCTACGTAATTTTGAGGACGTACAAAGGTCATTACACATGAAATTTGCTTGGTGTTTAATGACTATAGATAATTTGTGGACAAAATTTTTTAAAGTAAAATACATGAAGCAAGGTCATTTATTAATATCAAAGGATTTTGACAGAGGGTCCCGTTTTTGGAGGTCAGTTATGAAGGTGTTTCCGTATATTTACGACAATGTAAAGCTTAGAGTAAGAGATGGAAAGGGCTCATTCTGGTATGATCGTTGGCTATCGATAGGTCCTCTTAGTGCCCAAGTATCCAGCATAGAAAACAAAAGGCTACAGGTGCGAGAGTGTTGGGGAATGGAAGGATAGGACTAGGGGTGGACATGGTTCGGTTCGGTTCTGCTTCCATTAGAACCAAACCGAACCATGAACCGATGGTTTTTTTACTAATGGAACCAATCGGTTTTTATAAAGATATGGAACCAAACTGGAACCAAACCGTTCGGTTCTGGTTTGGTTTGGTTTGGTTTGGTTCCCAGTACATTACTTGAATTTTAAAATATAAAAGCAAATTATCATCACATACCATATCCACGACCATAAGTTAGTACTTAGTAATGATTAACGAAATTAATGATTAACGAAATTCATTTACCAAAGTCTAAACTAATACACAAATATCAAGTTACATCTTCATAAAAAATATTGTATAATAACAATGATTTAAAAATGTAGACGAATGAGTCATTGATAGAGATTATTTATATCAAGCTACATGACTACGTCTTCATGCTTTTCCGAAACTATTAACATAAAACAAACAAAATTAATGCACGAAACACAAGATGATGCCTATAATCTCATAATACCTCTTTGAACTACAAGCATCATATTTTAGGACGAATTAACAAATGTCCAAATTTCATCAAAAAGGTGAGGGATATGTAATGCATGAAATCTTCCATCGAGTAAAAGGAGATGTGAGAGCCACATTGAAATATTTTCAGTTACATAGTAAGCAAAAATAAGAGAGGATTAAAGAAAAATAAATTTAGATTTCTGATGGCATAAACAAGCTAAGACCTAGATTACCAAAAGATTAGATAAAGTTAATTTTTTAACTTTTAAGAATAATTAAAAAAAATTGATCTAAAAGTGGGCTTGGACTTTGGTTCTTGGTTTGGTTCTTGGTTCTAGAACAAGAACCGGAACCGGAACCAAAACCGTTTGGTTCTCCATACTAAGAACCAAACCATTAATTTTTTTTTTTGTAAAACCGAACCAAACCGCTCGGTTTGGTTTGGTTCGGTCCGGTCATTTTGTCCACCCCTAGATAGGACTATAACTCACTCGTCACTAAAGTAGGAGATAACAAAGTTGTTGAAATTGTCCAGAACATAGCGACAAACAAAGAAGGATCAAACATTTTCATTTGGGAGGGACACTAAATTCTCCACATCTAGTGCTTGGGACATTATAAGGGTGAGGAGTGAACCAATACCATTGATGGACTGGGTTTGGCACAAGGCAATTCCAAAAAGGTCAACAATATGTATGTGGAAAGCCTGGTTTGGTGGCCTCCCGGTGGATAAAAGAATACAAGCAAAAGGGATCAACCTAGCATCTAATTGTGATTTTTGTGCTGAAGGTAAAGAAGAGGAACTAGACCATGTATTATGCTTGGGCGAGATTGCGGAGGAGGCATGGAGAAAAGCTGCTCCAGCAATGGGCATTAAACGCATGGGGACTCAAACATGGAGAGGTAGAATAAATTCATGGTTTTCTTGTGCGAAACGATCTACTGAGCTTGGGACTTTGATAGGTATTCATCCTAGCTTGATTACTTGGAAACTTTGGACAAGAAGATGCAAGGAGAGAATGGGAGTTCTATCAGATACCAACAGTGCAGTCTGGCTCTCCATTAAATACTGGATCAGGTCAATATTTGAAACAAGTCTTAAATGTTATACAAACACAAAGGAGGATCTCGCCATTCTCACTGCACTGGGGATAACAAATCAAAGTAAAGAAATGAGGTAGCCAAGGATAGTGACATGGAGGAAACCTATTTCGGGATGGGTGAAACTAAATGTGGTTGGCAGCTGTAGGGGAAACCCAGGTACATGTGGAGAAGACGGTGTAGTGAGGGATAAGCATGGGGATGTCAATTTGGCACGGGCACAAACAAGGAAGCAGAAATGAGGGCTCTGCATCAGGGAGTGGTGGTCTATAAAAAGTTGGGATATGAAAATGTGGAAATTGAAAGTGACTCATCTCTGGTGGTTCAATGGATCTCATCTCGCACTTGCAATGTTTGGTACGTTTGGGATTTTTGGGAAGAGTTACTAGAGGAGCTTAGAGGGCTGAACTTTACAAATCGTCATATTTATCGAGAGGGAAACAATGTTACAGACTACTTAGCGAAACAAGGTGAAGCGAGCATTAATTGCAGGTACAGGATACAACAGCTTTACCCCCAACTAGTTTGGGGAATGATTCGCCTAGATAAAATTGGTTTACCTTCTTTAAGATTTTAGATTTGTACCATTGTTGTTTTTGATTAGTTTGAGAATTGACATTGCTTGTATTTTATGATTTATGATTGTTTAAGTTTGTTTGGAGATTTGGATCTTTTGTCCCCCTCCTTGTAAGGTTGTTCTTTTTTTAAAAAATAATATTATATCTCAGACTTGAATTTTCGAGCTGAGATATTTTCAAAAAAAAAAAAAAAAAAAAAAAAGTGGTATATTCTACTTTGATTGTAACTCTCATTATGATCCCTATAAATATGGGGCCTCAATTTCAATAAAATACGTTTTGACTCTATTCTTCCCTCTTTCCTTTTTAGTTTATAATATAAATTAAGAATCTTAATTAGTGATGACAACGAAGCGGATCGGGTAGGGTTCGAATCGGATCGAATCAGAACAATCATTAAAAAAATTTCATTATCTATTTTCATTAACAACAAACAAGTCAATACATAATTCATAAAACAATTACGATAATATCTAATTCATACAACAAAATAATACATATATAGAGAATTATAATTTTTGTGCAATATTCAATAAAAGATTATATATTATATATTTAGTAATTAAATTTTTTACAAAGTTTTTTATTTTTTAAAAAATAAATCGGATTGCGGATCAAATCACCTACAGATTTAAATCTGATCTATTAATCCATGGATAGGGAGTTTTTCGGATGGGATCAGATTGCATCTTCAAATCGACTGATCGAATTGAGTTTTTTTACCATCTCTAATCTTAATATTTGACATTACCTTAATTAATTATACTAATTTCTTTGCCCCCAATGACATATCTCCCAGTGGCAAAGGGGAGGACATGAAACTTGCTCAGCGCAGTCGGGTGCAAGGTTCGAATCCTGAAATAATGAATTTGTACCATGTGGCAAGTGAGAGTCACCACCATTCGTGGGAATTACCAATGCTCTCCACCTTGGCTTTGAGAGACACAACCTGTGATTTACCACCCAAACCAATGATCCAGGACAAGGTCGATTCGAGCTCTCAAGGTGTAAGTTACATCTTTTAATTATATACTAACTACGAATCTGGTAATCCATAACTACGAAATTGCTCCGTTACCCAATGTGGGCAACATTTCTTCCAATGATGATGTATCAAGTGGATAACATCGGACACATTGCACACCCTCACTAGAAGGTGGGCAACATAATATTGGTCACTTTGGACAACAGAGCGGTCATGTCCATAACTATTGGGCACAGCAAAGCCATGAGCAACATCGAACAGCTGCTCTGGATTTTCATGCCCAAAAGATTTTGTTCTAGTATGCACATGACCCTCTGTGCAGTATAATTTGTATTTTAGCGTATTTCCTTAAGAATTAAATCCTTTTTATTTGTATTTGAAAGAGGGCAAATGAATTTATTTATTTTTTTAAATGTGACATTATTATAATATACATTGCAAATTTTCACATTGGAAGTCTCAAACAAAAGGAAAAACAATTGATTTGCATAATGAATTGTATCCTATTATTATATACGAATCCTCCAAAATCACATAAAATCTATTTTTTATCACTCACTTCAAGTTTTTATCATTTTATAGCTCTATCTACTAGATGTAAGGATTTTAATCGATCATATGGACTTATATGTGAATTATTTTGTATTGAACCAAAGGCTATCAAATTTGGTTAAGCCTATTTAAAGTGATTTAATAAGGATATGGTATATCGGGCTTTTATGCGTCTAATTAATGTATGGACTTTTATGTGTAGATACCAGGTCATTACCTAATTTCATGATGGGCCGAATTAAGTTAACAGGCAATTCAGTATATAAAGTCGGTTATGGTCCTTGAATCATACGTACTGTTTATTCTGTCGGCATCCCATCATCAGATAGAAAATAAGGACTACATGTTGATTTGGAAGATCTAACCGTCAGAATCAATTATCGTGAACCATATTTGATTAAGGTACGCTTCCGCTTCAGTTATTTAATTCTTGATGATTCAGCATGATGATTTTAGATCGTATATAAACAATTATCTGTGATAAATTTTCTAACAAGTGGTATCAGAGCCAATCATGGATTATCAATTTGGTTTTTAACTGTGATTTATGATTTTGAATATGTATGCATATCCTTCTCCCTTCCGTGTGCCTCAAATCAACACAATTATTGGATCCAAAATTTGATTTTAATCTTAATTGGATTAAGATTCAGAAATCAAAGCCATACAGTTGTTCACACTATCATTTTGAAAATCTCTGTTCATACTGGTTTTTTAATCTGATTTGTGATATGTTATGTATGATTTTTACGAAATTTAGATTTTGGATTTTTCATATTGATTTCGGTTGTTGGGATTCAGATTCATAAATCCGATTTTGGGTGTTGATGATCTATATGAAATTGTGATATTGTTTCTAATCGTTCATGTACGTATATAATTTGGGAGTTTTGTGTATGGCTGAATCTATGGATTTATGTTGGGGTTGGGGTTGGGGTTGGTTTTGGTCGGTTGAAGTCGGATTCCGTTGTTTTGGGGTTGGAGGATCAGATGCCATGGCCAGCGACGGGTGTTGCGCACGGCACTGCAGGAGTAGCGTCGGAAGTGGCGATGCGGCATTAGGGGTTCTCCGGTAGTGGCTTCGGGTTCTCCCGTAGTGGAGCCGCGTTCTCCGGATCGTGGGACGGCGGTTAGTTTAAAGATAACCCTAATGGCTACTGCGAAAATCAGTTTTGGGGAAAGGACTTCAGCCGAAAATTAGAAGTCTCCAAGGACTTCTTTTGCAATTTTTGGAAATTATGTAAAATTGTACCTCCGGTCCTCTCTGTTTGTTTGGGATTAAAGATTAATCCTAAAGATATGAAATTATTTAAGTTGACCTTTCAATTTCTGGAATATAACCTCAGCCCCTAAAGTTATAAAAATTATTTAAGTTGGCCTTTTAAAGTTCTGAATTATATAATTCAGTCCCTAAAGTTTTTAAATTTTCGGATTCAGCCCCTAACGTTTGAAAATTTTCAAAATTTGGTCCCTTAAAGTTTGAAAATTTTCATTTTCAGTCCTTAAAGTTTGAAACGGGAACTGAAACGTTTTTTGAGGATGTTGAGTTTGGGGGGAGAAATAAGGTTACAGATATTGTCTTTAAGGAAGAAATTGAGGAATGATCGATTTCGACTCCTACTATTGCTTTTGACAATTTGCAAGTTTCTATATATATCATTGATCAAGAAGCATATCTAGAACCTCAACTGGACAATGTTGAAGAACCTCCAATCCAAAATAAGGTAAATTTCAGAAGTTCAAACTCAACAACCTCAATAACTAAAGCCATTAAGGAGATCCACAAGAGAAAGAAAAAATGCAATTCCGAATAATTTAAATAGTATTTTTCCAAGAACACAAGGAAATAATGGAATGGTGGAAGATGGTTCAATCAATTTCCATCAGTTTCTGCAGGATTCTAACTCTCAAAAGTGGATTGATACCATAAATAAGGAGTATAAGCATATGCAAGACAATAAATTTTGGGATCTTGTCCCATTACCAGAAGGTGCGAAGCCCATTTATTTTAAATGAATTTTTAAACCAAGAGGGATTCGATAGGTAATGTGGAAATATATAAGGTTCGTCTTGTATCTAAGGGCTTTGTACAGACCGATGACATTGACTTCAAAGAGACTTTCCCTTTGGTTTTAACGAAAGACTCTTTTAGGAAAGTTAGGTTGTTGCACATTTTAACCTCGAGTTACATCAAATGGATGTTAAGGCGGCGTTTCTCAATGGCGACATTGATGGGACAATCTATATGGTGCAATCAGAAAACTTTGATTCAGTGAACCCAAAGAATATAGTTTGCAAATTAAAGAAATCTATTTATGTGCTCAAGCCAGCTTCCTGTTACGGGTAATACAAATCTTATCAAGTAATTATCTTATTTGGTCTTGAGATTAATGTTGTTGATGGTTGTGTGTATTACAAGTTCGATGGGAGTAAGTATATTTTCCTAGTTTTATATGTTGATTATTGCTTGCTACCAATGATATTGGTATGTCACATAAAATTATGAGATTTTTGTCAAGGAATTTTAAGATTAAAAATCTTGGTGACATCTCTTTTGTATTAAGGATTCAGATACACCAGGATTGCTCTCCGGGTATTCTTGGATTGTCACAAAAGAGCTATATCGATAAAGTACTTAAGAGGTTTGACTTGCAAGATAGTAAATCAGGGGACACCCTATCGCTAAGGGAGACAAATTAGTCCCAACTAATGCCCAAAAAGTTATCTTGAAGTTAAAGAAATGCAGATGATTCCATATAGTTAAGCTATTGAGAGTCTGATGTATGCTCAAATTTGTATGCGTCCAAATATTGCATACATTGTTGGGGGTACTAATGAGATATTTAAGTAATCCTGGAATGGATCATTTGGAAAGCAGTCAAACATGGGTTATAAGATATTTAAATAGAACAAAAAATTACATGCTCACATACAAAAAATCGGATCAGTTGGAGATCATATGGTTTTATGATTCCGATTTTGCTAGATGTCAAAACAATAGGACATCCACATCAGGCTACATCTATTTGCTAGTTAGAGGAGCTATTTCTGGAAGGAGTGCTTGGAAAACACTTTAGCTTCTTTCACCATGGCAGCAAAGTTTGTAGTATTTTTAAGGCATCTAATTATGGAATATAGCTGCGAAATTTTGTCACTGAGCTACATATTATGTATGGTATAGAAAGACCTCTAAAGTTATATTGTGACAATAACTCAACAGTTTTATATTCCAGTAACAACAAGAGCTCAACTGAGTCAAAATACATTGACATAAGTTCCTGGTTGTGAATGATACAGTTCAGAGTGGACACGTGTCAATAAGAGCACATTGGACAAACTCCATAATTGCTGATCCGCTTACTAAGGTATTACCACCCAAGGTCTTTCATGAACACATTACTCATATGGGTGTTGTATTTCTTGAGGATATTTGGTTTCAGTAGGAGTTTGTATTTTGGGTGCATTAGACACACTTATTATCCTTTTGGATACGGTTTAAAGTTAAAGTTATTTACAGCTGAGGTTTCAGGTTTATTATCTCTGAACTCGTTTGAGGACGATCTCACTAAAGTTGGACCAGTTGGAAATAGACATGTTAAAGATCACGTTACATGTAATTTCCATGTTACACATTCATACTTGATCCATGTCATTTAGTTATGTCGATATATGTGACCATTGATGGTTTAGCTACGATAAATGTAGCGAAAGCCGCTTTGATCCTATGTTGATATAATTGATGGACCGGATTGTTTGAGGATGCATTCAGTAATTATAGCAAAATTCTGAGTACTCATAAGGTTATGATTGATACACAACTATAAGGTCACACATATAATCCAAGTGGGAGATTGTAAGGATTTTAATCGATCGTTTGGGCTTATATGTGAATTGTTGTGTATTGAATCAAAGGTTATCAAATTTGGTTAAGCCCATTTAATGTGATCTAATAAGGATTTGGTATATCGTGCTTTTTATATATCTAATTAATGTATGGACTTTTATATGTAGATATCATGCCATTACTTAATTTCATGATGGGCCGAATTAGGTTAATAGGCAATTCAGTATATAAAGTCGGTTATGATCCCTGAATCATACGTATTGTTCATTCTTTATGACATCCCATCATCAGATAGAAAATAAGCACTACGTATTGATTTGGAAGATCTAACCGTCAGAATCAATTATCGTGAACCATGTTTGATTAAGGTACGCTTCCGCTTCATTCATTTAATTCTTGATGATTCAGCATGATGATTTTGGATCGTAAATAAATAATTATCTGTGATAAATTTCCTAACACTAGAAGCCTAGAATAATTTAATTCTTATTATTATTTTTTATTTTTTAAACTCGGGCCTTGTCTACTCTGTTAAAAATCGAGGTTCTATCTTATAATTTCGACTTTAGTCTTTTAAGAATTTTTTATTTTATTTTATTTCATAATATAATAACAAATAATGTTTTTATTATTTTCTAATTAGTTAAGAATATTCACGAGGTCATGCACAAAATTTCTCTTCCATTCAATTAACACTCTTCACGAGTTCACAACATCTCTATTACTTAAAATAATATTTAAGTAAAAGGTAATTGATTGGTGTTTATATTTCCTGGTCTCTTCATACCTTGAGATGATCTTACATGTGATCAAGGTCGGGCTCTGGGCCGCCTAGTTCACAAAACCATTTGGCGATAAGGCTCAAGGTCATTCTTTGTGCCAACCTATTAACAATTATGTCACGGTCTCATCGTAAATCGGCCATTTATCCGAATACGCAAATGTGTCATATATCTTGGGCCCTGTGTCCGAATAATGATTTAGTTACCAAATAAATCCATTTTTCACTGAAAAAGAGTCCAAATCAAATAATGAATGTTTTGAAACAATGAAACATTTTCAAAAAGGAGACTCACTCCCATTGGAACAAGGAAACCTATTTTAAGCCTATAAATATGGATCCTTCATTCAAAATTTAAGGTACACTATTTAATAAATGCTCAAGCATTCTTACATTCATATTCTACAGATTTTTTTTTTCTCTTTAGTTACTAATTCGTTGAGTGAAACTCATAGGCTAAAATCTTTGAGCGTACTGATTTAAAGCCAAATTCCTCCATTTGGAGCATCAAAACATCAAGTAATTATGCAGACGAAAATTTTCAATATTTCCATAATTTGAATAATTGTGTTCTTTTTTTTTGGGACTCTATTGTTAGAGTCTTAGAGACTTTTACTTTTCTCAAGTAGAGTAGAATCTTTATCATTATATAAAACTCTTTTATTCATTGTAATAGTTAGACTTTGATTTTTAATAAACATATGAATGTTTTTCAATAGTAAATGTGTGGATTCACTTTTACAAATTCCTTTTACAAATTCGAATTATCAAGATTAAACGTCTTGTGACATTCATCCCGAACTTATCAAAGATTAACAATCTTTGTGGCCTTCACAACACGAACTTATCAAGGATCTGGACAATCATTGTGGCTTTCACAAATCTTGATTTTTGCTTTCGCATCGTCAATTCCTGGATTGTGAAGCTCGAGTCAAGATTCTATCGTCTATCCACTACCTGAATTTTGAACTTTTCGACGTTTCTTTAACGTTTTCATCATGTTTCCCAAACGAGATTACGTCAGCTTGGTTAATCCTTCTTGAACAATACAGCAACTCTTGATCTTGTCAAATCAAGGTAAAAAATTAGCACTAGTAAATATTATAATTATTCTCATTTAAGTCTAATCTTTTTGAATGATATAGTCATATGCTATATTTATTGTTTTATGTTCGTATAACGTGTTAATAATTAATTATTAATATTATACTTTTGACAGCATTGTTTTTAACTTTTTATTGAGTTGGTAAATTTATGTTGAGACAAAAAGCATGAACATATTGAGTTGGAAATTTGGGATACCTCGGACTAGTGCGTCATTCGTATGATTCAGTGATTTTATCGTTTCTAATGTAATTACTTATAATTACACTAATTTCAATAACAAAATTGTCATAATAAACATGTTGTATTGCAATATTGTGCAATTTATCGATTGAATCAAATTCTGCTGTCAAGGTTCACGCTCTAAATATCGTTTGTACGATATAACATTGCATCCGAATTTTTTTTGAATTGCGCTTGAAACTAACCGACTCGAACCAAACGTTACTTCTACATGATCGTAGTCTATTAGTTGACATACTGTTAACTCGAAAAAAATAAAAAACAAAAATTGAACAAAAACAATAATTTAATACCTTTATATATATATATTAAGAGGCACCGTTTAATTTTCTAATATTTTCTTCTCTTGAGAATATCTTTAATTGTAAATTAAAATTGTATCCGACACTAATTATTCGTAAGACTTAATTACAGTGCGTGACTCTTCATCTAAAATTGAAATTAGAAATGAATATTAAATATCAAAATGAACTAGAAAGTAAGTAAATTAGATTTAGCAGAAACTGAAAATGAAATTCAAAACTAAAAACTGAAAATTGAAAATCGAAACACAAAGAGAACGGCACTTAAATTTCTTGTATTGGATGACCTCCCCAAATAAATTTTAGACTTGCACAAATTCTAGCACACTTATTATATATATAGGATTGATTTTTTATTTATTTATTTAGTTAAATCATTACGAGTCAAGATGTTCAACCACAATTAATTTACTCAAAAATCTTATTTCTTCTATTTCTTTGTCTTTTCTATCAACATTAATTAATAACGGATTCAGATACATATGAATATATGTATATTTTAAGTAAAACTATTGTATTTAATTGAGGAGACGACAAAAATGTTGTAAGTGTGCATCCTCATCTCTCTTATCTTCTTTATAAACTAGAAACAAGTTACTAATGAAATAGTTTTTTTTTTTTTTTTAATGAAAAAATTTGATTTCAAGATTTCTCTGCGTAGTTAGAGTTTAGTGATAGACACGTAACTTTGAATTATCAGATTAAAAAAACGGAAATTTGATGCTTTAATTGTGCTAATGAATGGAAGTATTTTTTATTTTTTATTTATTGGTAGAATTTTGTATGATTTAGATTTAAACTTATTGAAAATGATCAAGTGTCAACCGTTGGCACTTGTGATTGTGCCAACGGAGACACATGTAGTGGCCTCCACACGGTTGACACTTGTTATTGTGCCAACGGAGACACAATAACAAGTGCCAACGGTGGTTGACAATAGAAAAAGACTCTTAAACTTATATCTAACTTAATTCTCGAACGAGCAATCGAATATTTTTTTGTCACACTAGATATGTTCAAAGTCCGAATAAGCAACATAGATATGACACATCAATTTGACAAATCGAATTTGAGTGATGAACTTGACTATCTCATTAAATGTCCGAATATGTGTGTGTGTGTGTGTGTGTGTGTGTGTGAAGATAGTCGACCCACTTCTAGCATTTATTGTGATTACAGGCAAGACTCGGATATGGCATGCGAGAAATATAATAGTTCAATTCCAGAGATAACGAACTTAATTCTTGAACGAGCAATCGAATATTTTTTTGTCACACTAGATATGTTCAAAGTCCGAATAAGCAACATAGATATGACACATCAATTTGACAAATCAAATTTAATAAACTTACCATTAACTTATTCACCAATTTCCCCTTGGTAACACTCTTTGGTTTATAAACTTGTTTATTTATAATTTTGATGTAAAAAATAAAGGTTGAAAATTGTAAAGAGAAAATGTATGTGGTTAAAATTGCTTAATGATATTTCATGTTATTGTTACTTTGCATCTATTTATATTCCTTTGTTATAATTTTCAATGTATTTAAGTTTATCAATTTAATCTAGAGAAAGGATATATATAAATTTTTTGAAGTTTTGAGAGATTTATATTTTAATGTAGATATTGATTACAATTTCGTGTCGTTATTGCACTTCCATTGTATGCCTGAACTTGCAAATTTTCTCTATATACATTAAGTTTTGGACAGTTAATTTACAGGCTTCATTCACCATCTTATGTGTTTTAACATGCTTCTTTCAATAACTCAACCTTTGAGATCCATCTGAACATATATGGAGGAGAAAAATTGAAATAATAATAATAATTAAAAAAAAAAAATACTTCATTCTCAATGTGAAGCGCAATAGATTATTAAAATCGACTAAAGTGAAAAATGTTTCTTTCATTAATAAATTTAGCAAAGCATAACAAGAGTACTAAACTTTACGTCATTCTGATTTTAAAATTACAAGCTTTGTTATAATAATGTAGTATTTACAAATTGATTTATTTATATTTTTGGCGTAAATTGTGGTTAAAAAATGAAGTGAAAAATGTGTGCATTTAAAAAGTGATTTGAGAAATTGTATTATTTATAAATTATAATGATTGCGTTGACAAACATAAGCTAGAAAGAGGGTGAGTGATAATCATGGAGAATTATCATTTGTTTGACGAACTTGTTTTTAAATATGTTTTTAAATAATACATTTTCAAATCATATTTTCTAATATTAATTTTCAATTACATATTTTATCTCGAAAACATCACATTCTTTATTTTTTAAACAAAAGATTTTTTACAAATAGAGCCTTAAAAGAATGGTGGTCTTCAAAGTACATAAGTAATTTTGAAAAAAGGATTTTCTTTCATCCATAAAAAAAATAGAAGTAATTTATTTTAGGGAAATAATTGTAAATAGATCCAATAACTATAATATTTAGTAAAATAGACTTTGAAACAATAATATTGTAAAAATAGACTTTGACTCCTTAACCTTACAAAAATACCATTATATATAGAATTTGCAATACAAACCATTAAAGTATGGAAAGATTTCATTCAAGTCCTTAGAAAATTTTGAATGATTTTTATATGATTTTTGTTCGCTCATAGTAGCACCCTCACTTTGGTATCAGAGCCATATGACAGATCTAAAAGATAAATATTATACGACAAAAAATAAAAATAAATATATAATATATACATCAAGATTTATAATTATGCATACACTAACAATACCCGATAATTATAAAATAGAAATCTTGAATATTTTAAGAAATTTAGATAAAAATATAAGAAGAGAAATATATGATCTAATAAATTTCGATATAATAAAAGAATATTTTATCATAAACGAAATATTAGATTTAATCCACAAAGATATACTAAAAGAATTATACAAAAATTATAGGAATGGATTATCATAGAGGAGAACCCTTATTAATCAAATATCTAGATATAAAAACAAATGAAAAATTAGATTCCATAATAGAACAAAGAGAAAATCTATTAGACCAAATGATAGAAGAAAGAAATATAAAAAGAAAAGGATTTCTAAGACTAAAATCATTAGAAAGTAAAAGAAAATACTTTAATATAATTCTAAAACAATTACCTAATATACTTATGATTATAAATAACAAAGAAAAAATCAATATGAAAAAATATGATATAACTGGAGAAATAAAATATTACAATAAAAGTTATAGAGCACAACAAAGAAAAATTATGTTAAGATCAATTGAAGAATTTTGTGAATATAATATAATGATATGTAAAGAAGTAAAATATGATACAGAATTAAGATTAGAAGTCGAGCATATCAAAGGAAAAATTTAATGACAGAATTTCCAGAAATAAAATTTGAAAAACAAATAATAGAAAATATTAATCTACCAGTAGGATCTTACCAAATAAAAGGAGCTAATACAACAATGTTTCAACCATTAAGCTCATGGGGAGAATCTGACGGATTTCTTAACATGCAATTAAATTGGATAAGTGCTTTTTTATGGCAAACATATAAAAACATAAATTTACAAGATAAATTAGCCGTTGAAGAATTACAACAATTAAATATACAGAATATGAATATCAAAGAAAAATTACAAAACATTTAAAATAAACTAACAATACAATTCAAAGAATTAAAAGAAATGATAGGAGAAGTTAAAAATATAGATGAAGAAATTTTAAAAGAATTCCAAAGAAAATCAGGAGAATTAATTAATCAAGATAAAATTGGAATAATTATAGAAAAAATAGATAAATTAAATGAAAAAATAAGAAAGAATGAAAACGAAAAAATCATATCAATAGAAGAAAGAATCAAAAAGTTAGAAATAAAAATAGATGATATGTATGACAGACTATTTAAAGTACAAAAAACTCAAAAACCAAGAGTATAAAATGTCGATAAGTGAATATATTGAAGATTTAAAAACATTAATAAATGATGTACAAGAAGTAAAAAATGAATTAAAAGAAGTAAGAAATGATATAAATATACTAAAACTAGAGATTAGAGAATTCAAAGAAAATAATAAAAGCAAAGATAAGAAAATAGACAAAAAACTCATAGAAAAAGAAATACTTAGAATAGGAAAGAAGCATTTCGAACAAGAAAAAATTATAATAGAAGCAGGAAGTATGGATGATGAATTTAGAAGAAATATATTACCAAAAATATTAGAGGAAGAATTAGAATTACAAAAATCTATAGAAAAAACTTTAGGAAAATTAAAAGCTGAAGAAAAAATTGAAGAAGAACAAAACAAAAATGAATGAAGAATTAGATTTGCTTATAGAAAATTTTGACCAGTTAAGTATAGAAAACTTTAATGAATACCAAGTTTTAATGAATACTGGAGGAGCACCTAACCCTGCTCCTATAGGAACTTCTAAACAAGAATTACCAGATCCAGATGAAAGTTATGCACCCTTATATAACAAACCACACCGACAATATTATGATAGAATCAGAGATAGACAACCACCTAGAGGAAATAAATATAAAGATAGATTTGAACCAAATAATAATTATGATAAACCTATTAATCATGGAGGAACAAAATTGGATCTTGATTGTAAAATAGATACTAAAAAAGCCTTATTAACTTGGGCAGATTCAATGATACTATTCTTTTTATACAATAAAGATGATACATGGGAAAATACTGATAGAATGATAAATTTTTTAATAGCATCTTTTGAAGGACATATTAGAAATTGGTGGGAAGGAATAAGTAGTGATACAAAAGCATTAATAAGAAGAAATGTACAGACAGAACTAATAAAATCAGATAGAAAAGGAATAGAAAAGATAGTAGATTATATTGCGGATGAATTTTTAGGAGAAAATTGGATAAGTAATTCTGAAGCAGAATCAATAAGAGAAAAAGATAATGCAAGAGTAAGATTAATAAATTTAACAATATGTGATATGTGTAAAATTAAAGAATATACTTGTGAATTTAAAGAATACTATTATGTCCAATTCTATAGTAATGAAAACCAAGAAGTATATAGAGATATGTATTACAATAAATTACCAGGTTCATGGGGAATATAATTTAAAATAGAATTTGAAAAATTTATTAGAGATAACCCTGGAACACCTAGAACATTAGGATCAAGGATAAAATTCTTATTTGAAAGATTAGCATATATATGTCAACAAAGACAATTATTAAAGAAATCAGGAAAATTAACTAGAATATGTTGTGAAGATATGGAAAAACCTACCAAATGGGGATGTAACCCTGAAAGAAGAAAATATAATAATAAAAGAAAATTTAAAAATAGAAAATTTAAAAAATTCAGAAACTTCAGAAAAAGATATATAAAACCTAAGAGGAGATATTACAAAAGAAGATATAATCCAAATAAAAAACAGAAAAATAAAACTTATAAGAAAGATAAAAGCCAATGCAAATGTTGGAATTGTGGAGAAATGGGACATATAAGCCCTGATTGTAACAAAAAGAAAGTTAAAATATTACAAAATGAATATCTAGAAATAGAAAGTGAACTAAGTGAAATATCAGATATTGAAAAATACTATGATCAAGAAGTCTATATAAGCGAAACAGATTCAGAAAGTAATGAATCAGAATCAGAATAAAGAAATAGAAGAAATAGAAACAAATAAGAACATAGATGAGCAAGAATATGAAGGAATAGAAGGTTATGGATTAAAAGTAACTTTTGATAATAATAAGTTCAGAAAAATACAAAAATTATCTTTATATTTGAAAATAGGAAAATGGGAAATATTAGACAGAATATGGAAAAGAGAAAAAGTAGCAATAAATGAATATCATAAAATTGAAAGAGCAATAGATGTTAGAACCACTCAAGGAACACACAAATTAAATCTTTTAACAAAAAATACAGTTGCAGAATTATTAACAAAGATTAATAGAAAACAAAGTGAAAAGATTCAATATGTTTACTTAGCAGGTATCCATATAATGTTTAAATCCCTGTTTAGAGAAGGATTAGATTCGCCTTTGACTGTAAGTTTACATGATGGAAGAATTATAAATTTAAAAGATAGTCATTTAGGAACAGTGGAATGAAATCTAGAATATAAGAAGCTAATATTTACATGTTATCCAAAATATTGTATATCATTAAAAGATAGAAACTTTAATGAAGTTTTAGGACTACATTTCAAATTACATAAGGATGACATAATGGAACCAGGAGATAAAATTATGACTATAGAATACAGAGCATTATACACATTTACTAATTCTAATTATGGAAACATTTATTCGAAAAAACCATATATTGAAATTCATAAAGAATGTAAAGATTTTGGTAAAGCTGTAGAACCAGATAAACAAATAAGTTTAGTTCCAAGAAATTATGAACTTACTATAACAAAAAATAAATCAGAAATCATTGAGTTACGAGAAGAAGAATACCCTAATAATAACATAACATTTGAAGAAGGCAGATTAATTAGGAGATCAGCAAGTTTACCTAATAAAAAACAATTAGGAGAAACTAGTAATATAAAAGAAATAAAACTTAATAGAAATGCTGGAAATATGAAAATAGAATGTGAATATTTTAATGGAATAGAACATATAAAAGGATCAAATATATTAATTAACACAGGAGCTAGTGAATGTCATATAGCTTCAAATAGAAATAAAGGACTAATATCTCATAGAACCGATCCATATAGATATATAAATTTTGATGGACAAATACATATGACTGAACTTGAAGTAAAAGTACCAATAAAAATAGGAGGAATAAATCTCTTAGTACCATGTCATGTAGATAGTAGTATGGCAAACCCTCATGTATTATTAGGTATGAGCTTTCTAGATGGACTAGAAGATTATAGTATAAAACGTGAAGGATTATATATAACTCATAATGGTCAAACTATACTATGTAGAAAGGCTGAATAAATGAATAACCAAATAAGTTTTCCATTAGCCGTTTATATACAAGTTACAATTGTTGAAACAAATATAACAACATGTGCATTAATTGACACGGGAAGTGATATAACAATATTCAAAAGTTTCTTAATAAAATCATGGAATACTAATGGAAAAATAAAAATTACAGAAGTAACAGGAGAAAGTACTCATATAATTAATAGTGCTGATAAAATTGATATAATACTTGGGAGTAAACAAATAGTTGTAAATAAAGTATATAATTATAACAAATTAGAATGTGATATATTATTAGGAAATGACTTTATACAACAATTTCAATATTATAAACAAAATAATTACATGGTAATGTTACAAACACCTTGTGCACATTTACTAAAAATACCACAAGAATTTAGACCTTACAGAGTTCAGTCAACCCAGCGTGGTGATAAATGGGAGAAAAAACCAATCATACAAAATGAAATAAAAAATAAAAGAATAATGTATAAAAAAGCCTTAAAAACAAACATACAAACAAATATGGAAAAAATCATTGATCAACTAGAAAAAATTTGTGGAGAAAATCCATTATTATTTTGGAAACCACATCATCCAAAAGCTAAAATAGAATTAACAGAAAATGTTATTATAAGAGTTAGACCAATGATGTATACCATACAAGATACACAAGAGTTTAAAACTCAGATAAAAGAATTACTTAATCAAAAATTAATCAGACCTAGTAATGGACCCCATAGTAGTCCAGCATTTATGGTCATGAAACATTCTGAACAAAAAAGAGGAAAAGCTAGAATTGTGATAAATTATAAAGAATTAAACAAATATACTAAATTTGACGGATAGTTTTTACCCAATAAAGAGGTACTAATAAATCTTGCAAAAGGAAAACAATATTATTCTAAATTTGATTGCAAATCAGGATTTTGGCAAGTAAAAATGGAAGAAGATAGTATTCAATATACAGCATTTAGTACACTTCAAGGTAAGTATGAATGGATGGTTATGCCATTTGGTTTAAAAAACGCACCACAAATATATCAAAGAAGAATGGATAACATATTTAGAAAATTCAATGAATTCTTAATTGTCTATGTAGATGATATATTAATATGTTCTAATAATAGAGAAGAACATAGAAACCATTTAATTAAATTTATAAATGAATGCAAAAAAAAAAGAAGGAATTGTTCTTTCAAAAAATAAAGCTATAATAGAAAAACAAAAAATTGATTTTCTTGGATTATCAATAGATAAAAGAGGGATAAAATTACAAACTCATATATCTAAAAAGATAGAAAGTTTTCCAAACAAATTAGAATCAAAAGAACAAATACAAAAAAATTTAGGATGTTTAAATTATGCAGAAGGATTTATTGAAAATCTATCAAAAAAGAGACATAAAATTCAAATTTTACTCAGGAAAACAAATACCAAAGGATGGAGTGATGAACATACAGAAATTGTCAAATCACTAAAAGAAGAATGTAAAAATTTGCCAAAATTAAGATTACCAGATGAAAAAGATAATCTGATAGTTAATACTGATGCCTCGGATAAGTATTGGGCAGCAATATTAAAAACAGATCTTAATGAAATTTGTAGATATTCAAGTGGAACGTTTAATCAAGCAGAAATAAATTATACCACTCATGAGAAAGAACTGTTAGCAATCATTAGAGGAATAAAGAAGTTTTCATTGTTTTTATTATCTAAGAGATTCATTGTTGAAACTGATAATTCTCAAGTTGCATGTTTAGTAAAAAATAAATTACCACCAGAACCTCAATATAGAAGGCTCCATAGATGGCAAGCCTATTTGGCATTTTATAATTTTAATATAGTTTATATTAAAGGTGTTAATAATTATCTTGCGGACTTTTTAAGCAGGAATATTGAATTTGCAGATGGATAATATCAAAAGATCCCTAATAGATGTCAAAAATCGAATGAACTTCCTCATGGAGGAAGCTGAAGATATAAAGCTTGGAATTGAACAACTTGCAGAAACTCTCCAAGGAAGTTTCAAGCAATTGATGGAAATCTCAACATTTCATCACAATTATACTAAAGAATTGAGCGATAACATAATTGAGATTGAATCTCAGTTTGAATCGTTGATTACCAAACAGGTTATACCAAAAATACAAACAGGTACATCTTCTGGAAGCTGTGGTGGACCAATAATTAAAAGAGATGAACCAAGTCCCAAAAAAGTTGTTATAAATGAAGCCAGTCCTCGAAAAATCACAATCAATGCCAAAGATGAACATACAAGGGTAGTCAGAATTCGTCCTGAAGAAGAAGATAATTCCCCTTTTTTACCAAAAGAAAACGAATATAAAACCACTGTTGAAGTTATATATGAACTTCAAGAATGTGATTGTTATTACATTTCGTCTGGAGACCATGTATACCCACGATTGATCGTTACCCAGGGAGGAGACCCCGTCATGACAAAAATGGCAGCTGATTATGGATTCTTGGATCTTATCTATCCAGGAAAAGATCTAAAAGAAATCGAAAAATTTGATGATTTACTAAAAGGAGAAATTTCAAAGTTTGCTCAAGGAAGATCCATTTATTTAAAATTTTATTCAATCAGTCCTGAAATTGATGGAAGGATATATTATCCTGCTGAGCATATTATCACGATTGGGTATGTTGCTCGAAATTTTCAAATTGAAGTTGGAAAAAATACCAAGCCAGTACCAAACATTACAAGATCATGGTTTAGATCCCAAAGGGTGTTGGGAATCAAAGTTCTCTACAACATTGCCAAAAATTTGTATGAGAAAAAATTCAAGTGCATATGCCAGTATAATGGATGGACCCTCCTCACTAATGGAGGAAAAGAAAAATCAACAATCCTGCAAGAATACATCAATAAATTTGACACTCATCAAATCCATGGAAGCTTTGTCACTTTGCAAGAGGCGTGCATAGCCAGGAACTGCCCCACATGCCAAAGGAATTGATGGACAGGTGGAAGCTACTTGATGGATCTGTTTCACATGCCAATAAGTTGATGGACAAGTGGAAGATATTCAATAGATCTACTTTAATTCAACAATGCAGAATAATGTAGGGGCCATACCAAGACCAAAAAAGAGAAGGATAAGTGTCCCTATAATGTAAGGGTCATGTGATGTAATAAATAATAGAGGGACAGGTGTGTCCTTAGGTGAAAAAAGTTGTAAAATTGTTAAGACAATGATGTAAGCAGTGATGTAATTGTGTCCAATGTAGTATTATAAATAGGGCCTCCGGGCTAGTTGAAAGGCAGAACTCACTTGAGCACTCAGTTTGTGAGAAAGCCAAAAATCTTCTGTCTTTGAAAAATTCTCTTATCAATCTTGTTTCAATCTTCATATTATCAATAAAATCTCAATATACTTATCAAATTATGATGAGTTTCTAAATTCTTGTCTTCTAAATCCTGTTTCCAAGAAGAAGATATATTATTAAGAAAACTCCCTACACTCTGTCCTAAAATATTTTCCATCTAAAACGTTATACAGTGAAGGCAACCAGGTTCAGCTAATAACCCGTGAAGGCAGGAAGCCATTGAAGGGTGTGGAGCAGAAACCTATAAGCCTGAAGGTCACTAACAATAGAAGGAAAATACAAATGTACTAAGAACAGGAAAAGAGGTTAGTATTCTTAATATATCTATCTTTACGGAATTAGGAGGAAGAAGAGTTTTTTAACATGACAGAATTCAGGATTATTAAATTTAATTATCAAAACAGACCTTACAATGATGAACACCATAGCATAATTGAACCTTTATTCATGTATGAACAGTTTACCAGACCTAATAATGAAATAAAAAAATTATATCATGTGTATATGCCATGTTTGTTAGTTATCTTTCCAACATTAAAAAGAATATTAGGATTAGAAATTACAAAATCAATTATTTATTTTTGGCTTGATAATGATAATACTGAAATAAATAATGAATTATATTTAGGATATGTGTTTAGCAGTGATAATGATTATGACCCTGTAATAGATTATGACAGTGATGGAAGGGATGAATCTTTCTTTACCAGTTTTTGAAAATCTTAATATCATGAATAATAGTAATTATATCATGAAAAAACCCAGAACTAAAAGAGGTCCATATAAAGTTCAAAAGCATATCAAAAGTAAAAAAGGTATTGAATATGAAAATGAAATTGATAAAATAGGATACCAAGAACAACTATATGCATCACAAGAGATATTAAAAAGTTTTAAAGAAAGTTTGATAGAAAACTTTGCTAGAGGTACTGTAAGATCTATAATGGTACAAAATATTCAAGATATAATTGATAAATTAGAAAAGAGAAAGAAAAGTATTTCAAAATATAATATACCATTTGAACCAAGTATAGATATTATGGCTGATATAGATATTATCAATTCTCAAACATTGATAGAGTTTGAAAAATTACTTGAAATTTTATAAATTATTTATCTTTGTATTTATAATGCCTGGATATACTATTGAAGGATTAGACAATTTGTTAGATAGGATAACGGAAAAAATAGATAACATTATATCTCAATTAATAGATATGGATGAATCATCTGAACAATATTATATACTTTTAAAAAATCATGATCAATACATTATAGACTGTTCTGATATATTACAACTTAAAGTAGATTTAGAAAATAAAATAGTAACAAATACAGTCTAAACCTAAATGCTAGTGTATACAATAGAAGGACTAGATAATCTTTTAGAAAAATTAAGAGATAAAATGGAAGATATTAAACATCAAATGGAAAATGAAAATATATCTTCTGAAGAATATAATAAACTTTTAGAAAAATACGAACAATATATTGCAGATTATTGTATGTTACTAGACCAAAGAATGGAATTATACCAGAAAATTTTGTATAATAATTTACCAACCCAATAATCTATGAATATTTTACAAACATCAACATCTAATAACTGTGAATATAAACTATATTTAAATGATAAAGAAATTTCATTTTTATCGACTATTGTTGAAAAGTCTAAAAATATACATTCTATTGGACAAACTAAACTAAAAGAAATATACGAAGATATTGACTATGCAATCCTAAATAGAATAGAATTTAATTCTGTTGAAACAGCAAAAAATATAAATACGGTTCATAAAATTATAGAAGAATACGAAGATATAGAAGAAGAAGTATCAGAAGGAATAATGTTAGGATATATAAATAAAAATGATCATTCTAAAACTTTTGAAAAATTATTACAATATAGAACATTTTTAGAAGAACTTAAAAGATTAAAAAATATAAATATAACCAGAAACACTGAATTAAATCAACCTGACTAAGTTTGGGGATATACCCTGCAAATCAAACTGTCATTTTCATTAAGGATAATTTTGACATTTCAACTGAGGGATCTATTTTACCAAACTTATTACATACCAAACTTATTTAACTAAAAACCCCTTTATTTTAACAGAGTAAATTTACAATTAAAGGCTGTTTGCTTCTAATTAAAAATTAGATTTTTAACAAAGTTAATACCAACAATTAATTAATTATAACCATATATTCATGGGTTCCATGATTTTTAGAATTAATCTAAGCGCACAATTCATTGGAAAATGTAGATGACAATTTGATGATGTGGAGGTGTTATTGTTGTTGATTTAAAAGATGATGTGATGCGTGAAAAGAGAGGATTGCGTCACTTAAGCAAATTGTGACTGTAACAAAATTAAATTTTTTAACCACACATTTCTTCAATTTTTATCAAAATTTGCTAAAAATCTAATTTTAAACTCCAATAAACATGGGCAAAATACTATTCCAAATTACTAAATTTGAAAACAGCTTAATTTTACTTTAGGAAAAATAGCACAAACGTCCATAACGTTTGTCTGTCTTGCAAAAATAATCCATAGCCTTCAATTTTGAATATTACACCCTGAGAATCACATTTCTTTGTGGAAGTCATCTTTCCATCCAATAATGATAAATATTACTGTTCAAAAAACTGTTGCACGTACCCAAAATTTGGTAGTTAGCAAAAAAATGTCTCATCTGTTGTCGATCTTGCGATCATCCCTAACGTTTCAAAATTGAAATTTGCATCCTAATTTCAACATTTTCATATTGAGTTGATCACTTCCTTGCACAAAATATCATTATTGTTTGCTTTCATTGCACATATCATCCAATTCCTTTTCGATTTGATATCTGGACTGCCATATGACCTTTTTAGTGCAAAAAAGGATCTTACAATCTATTTTCCCATTATAAAATGATTATTTTACCCTATATTTTTTTTCATATAAAATTTTTCTACTTAGATTTGATTTTCTCTACAAATTAATATTTTGTAAAGTCTCTTGATTATATATTTTATTTTTATATAAAAACGTATGAAAATTATATAGTTTAGTTTTTTTATTCATTGGACAAAAATAAAAATTAGAAGATAACTAAGAATTTTTTCCTACAATGTAATTAACTTTACAGAATATTTTAATTTGTAGAAAGAAAATAAAATCAAAGAAAAAAATTTAAATAAAAAAATGTAATAATATAAGTGTTCTTATTTAAAGTGCAAATAATAATTTTTAAATAGGAAATATATAGTAAAATGTCGATAACATTTTGAGCAACGAAGGCAAATAATAGAGATGTTTTGTACAAGAGAACTATTTCTGTTAAAAAGAAGAAAAACGATGGGGTCTTTTGCTCTAATTATCCAGTTTTGGGGTGCAACAATTTTTTTAACAATGAAATTTAACAATGTTGGACAAAATGATTATTTTCGTAAAGAAATGTGATTTTGAAAGTATAAATGTCAAATTTTCATAATATGGACGATTTTGTTAAGACATGTACAAGGTTAAATATGTGTTAAAAAGTAATTTTAAAAAATTATATCTTCAAAAAATTATTTTGTTTATAAATTTATTTATAAACAATTACGAAATAAATTGATAATAGCCAGCCAAGATGACCTCCAAAACCCTAGGATATAGCTCATGTCTTTAAAAATGCAAATTTTTGTACCTAAACAGTTGACATTGCACCGCAACCCACAAACCAAATAGACTAGACCCCTCGATGAAAAAAAAAAAAAAAAAAAACAAAAACTTGAATAACGTTAATTTTAAAGAAAAATAGCCAAATCAAGCTAGGCATGAAGTTGAACCAAAGTAATGACAGCGTGAATAAATACACATTGATCACTCACATGTCACATCAATACCCTCCGGTAGCGGCAGCTGACATTGAAGACTGAAGCTGCAGCAGGTGGTGGTAGCAGTCCGCCGCCGTTGGCCGCTGTTCTGGGTTGTGGTCCAAACACCTGTTCTGCAACTCCCTAAGCAATTTAGGCACGCCCACCAATCCACAAGTCTTCACTAGTTGACCTACTCCCCAAACGTCCACCTTCACCCCATGCAAACCCCTCCCCATCTCCGGCGCGTGCCGTCCAGTCGAAGCCCCACCATGGGGGTACAACTGCGGCGCACCCACCGCCTCGTCAAAGCCTGTGATAAACCATTCATTCTCTCTATCGATTCTCTTCATTACTTTGTCCCAACTTAAGTCCCTGTGCATGAATGAGAGATCATGTAATGCAACCAATGCTTTTGTAACATGCTTTAGAGACTCAACTAATTGATCACAATTTGCTGACCTAAATTTGCACCCTCTAGGCTTCAACACCATTGCCAAATCTTTTTCTGAAGATCTGATAATAAATTCAGCATGTGGGATTCTGTGATCAAGAAAATCATAAATTTCCTTCACTGCTGACCATTTTCTTTTGCTTGAGAATAATCTGTTCACTGTATTTGGTGTCAATTCCATGATATTTCCATCCCCTAATTCGATTCTTTCGAAATCGCTGTAAGGTACAACCTTATAGGTATTGCCATTGGTAATGAAATTACAACATCTATCTGCTAACAAAGACAATAAACCAGCTATTCTCCAGCATGGGACGAGAGCTTTTGTTCTCTCCACAGGTGTCGATAGGTCAATCGTGTAAAGATCAGTTCTTATAATGCGATCCTGTGATCGGCTTAGCGCGCAAAATGTTACAACGTAGCCAACAGCATAGTATCCAAGAATGTAAGGAAGATCCATATAGGTCCACAAAAGCTTGTCAACAATGGAGTTGGAGGGATCGAGGTGGCCTTCCCTTAATTGATCAGTTTCTTCTCCTCTCCACAAGCAGAAATTTCTTAGAAAACCAGTTACATTAGGCCATTGATCTTTTACAGTTTCTGCTAACGAAAACGAAGATTTTCGGATGAAAACCATTTCGATGGAACAGAATTTGGAAATGACCCTATTTATGCAATCATCCCATAGGCCAATGAATGAATCTCTACTGGTACAAGATGCACCACTAAGACTAGGGTTTGGTCGCATAATTGGGCTCAAAATGTCGTATGTTATTGCTCTACTGTCTAATAGTTCTGTAGAGGTAGTAAAGAATAGTTCTTTCCCTTGAGGCAAATCTCTGTACACATCTTTCCGAACCGGAAACCGAAGCTCCTCTGGTGGCGGTTCTTGCAAGTGCCACGAGAGTTCAAACAAGCTCGGTAGCATCGCAGGGGGGACTCGCAGGCACCCCACATAGTACTCCGTCGGATCTTGAAATTCCAATGGAGAAATAGCTACATCAAGACGAATTTTTAGTGAATGTATATATTAGAAACGGACATTATTATTAAAAAAATAGAAACGGACATTATAAAATTTGATGCAACAGTTGTATAAATTGAATATTTTTTATGTACATACGTAAAATACACACACAGAGAGGGGAGAGAGAAAGAGAAAGAGAAAGAGAGAGAGTGATGTGTGTATATATACAGTAGTCTTGCACAGGAAAATGAACTTACATCTACCAGGGAGCTCTGTGGAACGAAGCTGAGATCTTTCGTTGAAACCTAGGATACAAATCGCGTTACATAAAGAACAAAAGTAGTACCCGGTTAAGAATTCGAATATCGAAGAAAAAAGATTATATACCAGAAGGAGCAGGAGCTAAGGAAGATTTTCTTCTGCCAAAGACTTTGACTTGCTGTCCAGAAACGAATCTATCCACAGAAAAGCCTTTGAGATGTCCATCTTCAAAGGCTTCCATGGAACAAACCACCATAGAATCATCCAAAAATGTCAGTTCATCTGCGTTCAAAAAGCTTGAACCTTGAAGCTTAACCCTACCCATGTTGCTATGTTCACCTTCTTCACCCCAAAGGTTTACTGATTCTTCCCATAACATTCTTATTTTACCGATTCTGCGAGGCTCCTTAGATGAGGTTGAGAATGAAGATGGACCTCCAATTTCTAAAGAAGAGCCTTCTAACCCTAAAAGACTTCCTCTAATTCCATGGTAAAATTGCTGCTCTCCTATTCCACTTGTCACTACCAGCTGCTTCGTCCTTGCTACAACAATGAGTGTTATTTTTAGATAGAGAGAAGTTGTGTGAGATTAATATTATAGACTCATTTTTAGATACATTGCTTGAAAAAGTTAAAAGAAGAAGAAAAATCCTATTGCATTGTTATGGGAAAAATCTTACCAGAGAGTGGGTCATCATCTCCCAGTGTAGGTTGCTGTTGAGGCAAAGACTTGTGGACGGTAGTAAAGTGTAACCGGCTATCATCGCAGCCGGGAGTAACTGCTGCGCCACCTCTATTTTGAGGAGTCCTCATTCTTGGTCCCATGAACTGAGCCAACTCTTCAAAGACTTCTTCATCAAATGAAGCAGGCAATCTATGAAGTTTCCTCTCGTAGGGGGAGAGTCTAAAATAACTTTTACCCACTTCTCGCTCACCTCCCCTCTCCCATTCATAAACCTTCCTAAATTCACCCAACATGTTGTCCCATTTTGTACCGGCAGTCTTGGCGTCCCTATTCACCCCATGCCTATTCAAGAATTCAGCAACATCTTTATCTTTATCAGCCCGTGTTTTCCCCCTTCCCGTTGCTGCTGCCACGTCACCTACAGAGGCTGCAGCACCCTCTACTGACGAGCCTGAACCTTCGGATCCACCTTGATATTGAACCCTCCAAGCCCTCGCCAACCACAGCATTTCATTAGGTTTCCAAACTGGGCTGACATACTTGCCCTTTCTGAACTGTTGGCGAAATACTTGTTCATCCTGAGGCTTGCTGGTTTCGTGGCCGGAGGCGGTGGAGCGGAACAGATGAGGAGAATGAGAAGGGGATGACGTCGTGTCTGATGACGAAGCAGTCATGTTCTGAGGCTGAGGTGGAGGTCGATTTGCGGCGGAGGTGGTAGGTGTGGGTCCTGAGGGAGAAGGGGTTGATTCGGTGCTCAATATATTCACCTGGCTTTGCTTTTGCTGAGATGGAGATGGCAATAATTTCCATTGACCTGTTGTGTATCTTGGTCTCTTTGGATTGAAAGCTTCAAATTGCAGCGGTTGTTCAAGTGAAACAGGAGTTCCACCACTTGGGATGTACACAGGCGGAGGAATAAACGAAGCGCCACCAGAAACCACTATCCCCAGTGGCTTCTGGTGGCTTTGCGGGGGCGGTGGGGTGGTTTCTGTTGATTCTTGATCTGGCTCATTCGGAGAAGTCGATAAATGCTGTTGTTTCTTAGTTTCTCCTTTGTTGTCATCCATTTCTCTAAAGATGGACCCTACAAAAACCCTCTAGAAAAATTAAATCCTAAACTACAAGCTGAAAGAACAAGGTGGATCACCATTACTCATGTGGAACAACATCGCAATAAATAATATTGCAATATTTTCTGCGCTTGTTTCTTCTTTAAAGAATCACTCAGCAATTAGGCTAGCTCTAGGATTCTGATTTCTGAATGCTTTTGGACCTAGTTTTCTACGGGGTCATCAAAAGGGAAAGTTGATGGGGGGAAAAAAGTGATTGTTAAACATTTATTTGAAGCAGCAGAAAAAAGTCGAAATTGTGGAACCTGCTATGAATAAGACCTTTCAATTTCAGTTAAAAACCCTTTCTTTTTTCTTTCTTGCAAATTTTGGTGTGCATTGTCTTAAGAGAGATGGAGACAGCGGGCAAGAAAAGTACAGCGTGGGAAGTTTGATTAGTGTGTAATATAATGATTGTTCTGCAAAACCACTGTCAAAACGCGGCTCCGAAAGATTTAACATTCTTTAGATTCATAAAGAGTAATTAATGGTTTTGATTTGTATACAGATTATACAGCAAAGCTTCCGTCTTCTCGCGAGTGAGAGCAGTGTCGAGGGGATGATGGAGACTGCTCGTATTTATGCACCCAGAACTTGCTGGCTACGTATATTTTCTGTGGGATTTTCCATTTTCTCTGTGTAGTGGGGCGGGGTGGGGTTTGTGTGGGAGAGTTGGCTGGCTGGTGCATTATGAGAATCCACACATTTGGCTATTTGGAAAGTATCCTCTCTAGAATCATTGAACCACAGAAAATTTTGAAACCTGAATATCATTTTTATTTGTCGTGATAACATATATATATACGTGTGTGAGTGAATATGACATGTATGATTAGGCTATGTTCGGCTATCAATTTTAAATGACAATGATTGCAAAAATTAAAATTAATTCACACAATTTTTCAAACCACTTTTTAATCACATACATTTTCTCTTTTCAATTTTTAATCACATATCTTACCTAAAAAATTTAAATAAATCAACATTATAAATCCAATTATCTTTGATTATGCTGTCGAACACAGCCTAATATGAGTGTGAAATGTTGTGCCTTAAATCCTTGTACATACCATTGCAAACTATTAAAGGGTGGATAAACAAAGAAAAATGTCACTATCGTTTGGGGTGCTAGCGAATTTCATCCATATCGTTTCATTTTTTGCAATTATATTCTCAAAATCACCTTTGGATGCGAAATTCGGCCTTTTCATTTTTTGCAATTAAACTCTCAAAATCAGCTATGGATGCGAAATTCGTCCTTACAAACATCTAATGTGAACCCCCTTCGTATATCGATCAAAAAATAATTATTCGAAATCTTTCCAAGAAATCTAAAATGGTAAATAAAGCAAAAAAATACTTTAACTCAAGTTTAAATCTAATCCAAAATTCATTGATTAAAGAACCAAGCCCAATGGGTATCAACTAAACAAATTTCAAGGTGACGAAAATTAACAACAAATACAAGAATAATAATACTCTAGATTTAATTAAAGAATTTTCAAGAAGAATACAAGAGTAACAAGGATTTACCTTCACCCAAAGGAGTCTTCAAGACCAATCTCATGAACATCCAAAGTTAATTTAGGGTTTGAAATGAAAGGAGTATATATTGTAAAAATTATGGGGCAAAAAAATAATTACAAAAATTGCATAAAAAACCTCGAATTTTGAATTCAGTATGTTTCGGTCGATCGAACTGGTCTACCAAACCACTTTCGATCGATCACATGGTCGACCGAAGGACACTTTCGGTTGAACATTGATCAGCCTAAACTGACTGAGGTTATCTCCAAAAATTCTCTGCAAACTTTCGATCGACCGAAGGCAAGATCGGTCAACCGATCTTGGCCGAGGCTTCAAATTTTCCATTTTGATTTTTTGCTTCTTTTCTTGGCTTGATCTCTTGTTTAAGCCTTGAGTATTCTTAAAAAATGGCCATTAATTGCCTCGGAGCTCCACGAAAATGCACTTCATGATTGTTTTGGCTCGAACGATTAATTTTCTTTGACGAGCCCCCTATGATTCTCATCACCATCCATATTTGTTAAATTTTGCCGTTAAATGCACAACTGACAAATTTGAGACACAAATTCGTCAAAAACTGAAATTAAAAGAAGTTGTTGAAATGAAATGTTTGGTGGAAAACGTATCTAACTTATAAAATATTTAGCGGAAAATGTACCTTATAAAACATTTTGCAATAAACATCCCTAATATTTTTGACAGTATTAAAATTAATTTTCAATAAATTGTGATTAGTCATATTTTCCTTACCGTGAAAAGTAAATTCTTTTAAATAAAAAATCAAACTTCATTTTTTAACTAAGGGAATTCTTTTTTAGGGGCATAACATAAAGGATTATGATCAAAACTTTCGTTTTCTTAGAGGAATGTAGAATAAGAAAAAAAAAAAGGTTGATTAGGCATAAAATTTCATACAATATAGCAATAGTGAAGTTTAATTCAGTATTATTTTTATTTTAATGAATCATATAGAAAATTTTATTTATATTTTTTTTCTTGAATTATGATATGCTTCTAGTGGTCCCAAAAAATAATCAAGACTTATTTTTCAATTTCTGTATTGTTATGTAAAGAGAGCATCTATCTCATAATCTTCCCTAGACACTACGAGAAATTGAGTCTATATCGACACCAAAAGTCGTCATTGTAGGTCCAAAAGTCGTCTGTATTGATCATTATTGACGACAATGTCGTCGCAACACATCGTCGCTTTAGGCCCTTGGCCGAAGATCAATAGCGACGACTCCGTCGTTGCTATTTCCTTTGGGACAATTGCAACAACTATTAGCGACGACATTGTTGTCTCTAGTAAAATATTTTAATTAATAATTAATTTATTTTATTTTGACATGACTCAACCCATTTTCAACAACCCAATTCCAAACCGACCTACTCGTGACCTAATGGTTGGATGGCAACCCAACCACTGAGGCAGGTAACTTCTTGTGTTTATTTTTGTTTTAACAAATATATATTAGTTAACTTAACAAATTATATTTTAATAATAATAATATAGATATTTGTTCAAACAATTAAATTTAATATTCTATAAATATAAATAATTGAAATGATAAAAAAAAATCGAAAAATTAGGGATGACTCCTTAAGTCATCGCAATAGGGCCCCCTATTGCGATGACCGTTGGTGTCTTTGTGACGACAAAAAAAGTGAATTTTTTTTTTGGCAACAATAACAAAAGTCGTCGCAAATGGGTGGCCCTATTGTGACGACTCTTTTTGTCATTGTAAATGGACCTTCAATAGAGACGACCTCGAGAGTCGTCGCTAGTTTTCATTTTAATAGCGAAAATTTCTTGTAGTGGGATTTTTAATAAATATATTCATCACAAGTTCGTAAAAATAAATTGAAGGGTAATTATATTCACACAATATTTTTTTTATATCTACAACACAGTTTAATTGAAAGAAAAGTCTTTAGTGTTTTAATTGCCTTATTATCCATAACATTCAATTAATTAATATATTTGTTTTTAATCACAATTTTTAATCAAATATTCTGTTAATTTGCATTGAAAAAATGTGCAAATATTTTGTTTGACTTTTGTATTAATTATTTATTTTGATTATTTAAAAGTATGAGAGATAAATAAGTATTTTTCATTCTCGTAACAAATATTTTGAACGAAAATCGTATCTAATGACAAGATGTGTAAATTAATAAAAAGACGATGATAAAAAAATTATTAAAAAAAAAAACTTGGCAAGGTAAATGTAAAAATAAGGAAAAATTAGGGATCTTCATCGTAATTAAAATGTGGTGTGGTTAACAAAAAGTGTGAAGTCAATATATTTTCGCAAATCACTTTTCATCAATATATTTTATCTCGAAAACGTCACATTTTTTGTTTATAAACAAAAAAAACTACCAAACATATGAGCTTAACAGCCCCTATTTTTGGTGGTTTTCTACTCGTCTCAATTTGCAAAAAGGATCCCAAACTTTTAGTAGATTTTTCCAAGTTACCCTCATTTTCTAGAAGTTACACTTCTACACAAGCATATAAATCAGAAGTCAGCTTAATTAATTAACCAATTTGACCGAAGTTAGGGTAAAAATAAAGAAAATTCAATTCCTAGTGCACGCAAGTGGCATATGGAAGTAAAATCCGGTTCAACAATTAATTGTATATAGAGTATAATATTGTGGGATTGGAGGCTCCACATAAGGGCATATGTCGGTAATGCTTTTGAAAACAATCATGAAGATTGTGACGGATCTATGAATTTTTTTTCAAACATCAAATACTATAACAGGGGTTTATAAGGTAGCTTCTAGTATAATATGTGATTTCAAAGTAGGGGGAAATTGTTGTCATCGCAATGTTCGAATAAAAATAAAATTTGATCTGTGTTTGGTAAATGGCAAAATTTAGTTTATAAATATGTTTATAAACTATAAAATTTCACAAATCACTTTTTAACCATATATATTTTTTCTCTTTAATTTTTAACCACTATTTTTCACTTTAAAATCATAAATAAACTAATTTATAAATAAAATAGTGTTACCAAACGGAACCGCTTCCAATCACGCACTGAGTTTATAAAATATCTTTCTAGTAGAAAATCTGAAATCACTATGTGCAGAGAAGCACTATATGATAACGAGAATTTGAGACCCACCTTTTCAAAAAATGAGGTTTGTAATAATAAAATTTTGAATATTGTGTGTTTAAAAAGTAGGGTATTTTTTAAATTTATGTATAAATTATTTTATTGATAAAATTTATGATTGCAAATAAATTTTAAAAAAAATAATTTTTTTAATAATGAGTACCTAACATGAACACAGTTCCATTAACTTTAAAATTGTGCTCCTCGTTGTCTAGCTAGGGACGAGACAAGTATATATTGTTTACACCTTTAATAACTATAGGTCAGGCCTAGCCTCCATTCTAAGATTTTTTTTCCTCAAATATATTTTTAAACATGTTTTTTTCCTACATAATTTCTCAAATCACTTTTTAATCACACATATTTTCTCTCTCCATTTTTCAATCACACATTTTACCTAGAAAATATAAAAAACATATTTTTAAATAAAAAACTTTTAACAAACAAAGGAAAATTTGTGTTTGGCAAATGTTTTTAAACATGTTTTTTCTTTCACAATTTTTCATATCATTTTTTAATCACACACATTCTTTATCTTCATTTTTCAATCACACAATCTACCTAGAAAATCTGAAAAAAAATGTTTAACAAACAGAGGACTCATCAACTTTTATAAAAAATTACTAAAAATCTGATTTTGATTTATACGACTTTGATAAAACATGCTACGGTTAAATTAGGAAGAAAGAAAAATCAATCATGATCGAGCTTATAGAACATATTCAAGATGAGGTCCCTTGGATTCTCTCTAATCATAAACAACAATTTGAAACACCATTTGCACCAAAATGGTGCACAATTCACACCATTTTTTGAACTCATCTCCAATCACATGTCCAAATATTACCCCGAATCTAAATTTTATTATTTTATTATTTGTATTGAGTTCTTTATTAATACCAATTTCGTTATTTTCTAATGCATAAGTAACACAATAGGAGATATGTCAACGTGGAAGATGATTAAATTTATAGACCAAAAAATAGTTTCATAATTACTTCTCTTATTTTTTGGCAAAAACAAAAATAACATTAAAAACAATTAAAAAGAAAAAGAAAAAATAATATAAAGTTAAATGTCGATCTTGTAAATAATGTAGTGACAATATTGTAATAACATGATGACATTTTTGCAATTAAATAAAATTAATGGACCATTTCAACAGTGACACATCAATCATTGTGCAAAACACCAAATTGCTCCACAGATTTGATATTGAGTTGGAGATAAATTTTGGATCATATTGATGATTTTGGTGTTTTAGTCCATCGGTTGGAGATGGTCTCATCTCCAACCTAGGATCAAAACATCAAAAAACCAAATTGGTTCAAAAACGCTCTCCAATGAGCACCATTTTGCTGGAGTGCTTTGAACAATAATAATTTTCAAATGATGTTGATGAAAAATTTACAAAAATGTCATCCATGTATTACAAAATTGTCATTACATTATTTACAAGAATGTCGTTTAACTTTGTATTATTATTATTATTATTATTATTATTATTTTGCAATTTTTTATTGATTGAAAACAACAAATAATGAAATTTAGATTTAGTGTAAAATTTAGTACGTGCGGTTGAAGATGAGTTCAAAAAATGGTGTGAATTTTGCATCATTTTGATGCAAATGGTGCACAAAAATGATGTTTATGGTTGGAGATACTCATAGTATGATATTAGTTGACGTAGCCTCTATTTGGTAAAGTTTTTATATATTAAAATCACATTTTAATGATACACATTTTTTAAAATCATTTTTCAATTACCTTGAAATCATCACATTCTAAAAATAAAAAACTACCAAACGGATGAAGGTATTGTTTTAGTTGATAAGATAAATAAATGAAAGACTAATAATTGAAATTTAGAACAAGTTCCACAAATGCCATTTCACATGGACCAATGGAGAGGTGTGGACTAAACTTGATACGGCCATGGTCAATAGGTGTTGGATGGATGCCAGATTATTTGTTGTGGCAAATTTCCTACCAACACTAGTTCTTTCAATGCTCCTTTACTTTTACAATCAGGATACGCATCAAGGCTTGGCTTAGCATCAAAAGAAGTATGGGACGCTGCCTAGTGCATTCAAATGGCTTATGAAGGAAGCTCGTAGTACCTCTCGGCAAGGTATATCAAAATGCATTGCCTTGGATACTACCATCTACAATATATGGATTGCTTAAAATAGGCTAAATTTTGAAGACCTTAAGGCTTAGACCCATTGTTGACAGCACATTTAGAATGATCAAAACACATGTATACTAGGAAACTTTTCGCTTTGTATCCTCATGTTTTGAGTCTTTATGAAACTTCAGAAGTTTGGGTCTAATTTTATTTTATTTTGAGTTGTAGTTATGTCATTTCTTTTGTCTGGTATATCCAATGTACTCGTATGACCTATTTCTCACTATTTTCTCGAGTATGTCCAGTATATTTGTTTGGGAACACTTTTCCACGCTTTTTCCCGTGCATGCACAGCGTTTTTGTCTGGGACTTTGTTTTGGCATAATGCGTAGCTCTGTTGTTGGATGCGACCAACTGTTTGTAAAGTTTCTTCTTCTTTGTTTGCTTTGTTAGCAGGTATGTTTTATATTTCTTGGATATGCCCGGTGTTTTTGTATCTTGATTTTGATCTATATATTTACATTTATGATAAAAATAAAAAAATAAAAAAAATTACATATAGTGAAAAGCCTAAGAACTGAAGATTCATCCACAATCACCAAATATTCAACCGTAAACACAAAAGTATAATCATTGTCGAACGGAGACATTTTAAGTTAGGGGCACAATCCTTGTATATAAGCGGTTAGGAGATGATCCACTTATTTAAATATAAAATCTTTACATTTTGAATTATTCAGTAGTCTTGTCTAACTAATTTGAATTATGTGAGATTTAATATAATGACCCCAAAAATTTAAAATTTGATGCCATACCTCATATAAAATTTTTTAATAAAATGTTATAAATTATAATAAGAAATTTTACGCATGTAAATAATAAATGTCATTGAATTAATTGAAAAAAATTTATAAAAGAAAATACGAGTTAAGAATCACTTTTTGAGACATGTGTTCAACTATTTCCGTTTGGACCATTCGATGTATTTACGTACGATGCAGTTTTTTAAACAAACTTCGAAATGGATGGCAAAGCCAATCCACACACTTGGCTAGCGTATGATCGGCAATGAGTTTTTAAGTTAGCTCATGATCGAAATTCTCAAACTCTCTATTGAAATGACCTACTTAGATATGTTGTAATTTTTGCTATGATTTATCGTTTGCATGCATTCAAAGATTCTAGAAGCTAGATTATGAGCACTTCGAAATGATACCAAGAATATTGCATTCCAATTTTGTTTGATACCCCGAAACATGGTAATCGAATTTCTAATTTAACAACAAAAAATAAAAACTTTCTAAGTTACTGGATCACATGACCCACCTTGGATCTGTCCGTGAGTAGAACTGTAGCCTAAGTTTGTCAAATTTGTTAAAAACGTGTTTTTAAACAACACAATTTTTCAAATCACTTTTTAATCACACATATTTTTTCTCTCAACTTTTCAATCACATGTATTATCTCGAAAACATAAAAAAATATATTTTTAAATACAAAATTTTTAAAAAACATAGCCGTAAAAAATAAAACAACGTCATAATTTCTACGATCTCGAGTCTCGACCATAGCTTTGAAGGTCCAGTGACTTCTTCCAACATCTAATCCCACGATAAGCATCCAACGTAAATGCTAATTCTACAATTCTTTTTTATACCTGATTAATGTGAATTCTTGGACTACATACGAACAATTATTATCTTTAAGATTTTTGTCCTTTTGCTGCACACCTCAGTATATAAATAATTGATGGTGCATAGGGGGTTAGTCTGGGTGGTCTGGCTGAGTCGACCCGTTAATATATGAGCTCGATAATGGCCCCAGTGAAAAAAAGTCCATTCACTGCGGGTTCGATCGGTTCGGGTCAATCCACAAATTTCGAACTACAACCCAAGTCCGCCAACTAGCCCATTCGAGTCACGATTCGTTCTAATTTGATCGGTATGAATAAAAATATAGATTTTTTCATATTTATAATATTTTTTTGTTTAAATTTCTAAACACGAAATGAACAAAATGATAAATTTATATTTATTTATATAAAATTTATATTTATATTTTATATTACATGAATTACTTTTAATTTTACAAATTTAAATAAAAGATAAAAAATAACAACTAAATGCTAAACGCATTTCTAACTACTACTGTTAAAGAACGTTACGTTTCTTAGCTATTAGGGAGGAAAAAAAAAGATTTAGCTTTAAAATTTGTACTAGAGTTTATATAGAAGAATGAAGATTTTCAATGTTATGATATTTAATAAAAAAAAGTTTATTTTTTTTTCTTTTTTTCTCGGGCACTGGTTAACTTTGGCCCTTGAAGGTTTGGCCTCCCGATACCTGCAGTTCACAATTCTTGATCTATGAACAGCTCACACAGGTCACGGGTCGATCCATGGTCTTGGGTCCATTCGGACCGATTTTCACGTGTCCAGTCGACCCTTCCGTCTTGACACCTCTAATGGTGCAGTACAAGTTAAGCCTCGTTTGATTCCTCTTTTTTTTTGAACTTTCTTTCATACTTATTTTCAATCCATATTCAAATCAAACATAATATTTTGCACGTAAATCCCAAAAAAAATTCATACTTTTTAACATTACATTCTACAAAAAATTACTATTAAAAAAATCATTTTCTAGTTAAAATGAATCAATGACCATCGAAAAGGGCTAATTGTAATTTCGCAGAACTAGGCCCCATCTAGAATTGAAGCCAACAGCCTAGGGATGACAAAAAGAACTATGAAAACTGTAACTCGAGGAGCCTTGCTCCCGTTAGGGGCAGAACCGCTCTGCATAAATGAGTTCGTGGAGGCGAATACGGGGCAAAAAAAGCTCTACCGCGATCTAAACGGGACGGGGACGGTTTTCCCCTGCCCCGCCCTGTTCGCCCCGCTTCGCCTAGTTCTTCAGTTAAAAAAATTTGAGGTATTTTTAATTAATTAATAAATCAATGCCGTGTGGAAATTAACGAATTCTTCACTATTTTTATTCTCAATCTTTATTTTATTTTACATTTCCTCCATTTTTAGGGAATGATAACACAAAATTGTTCATCCAGTGAAATGACTTTGAAAATAAAAATGAATTATGGAAGCACAAGGCAGATAAGAAATATTCAAGAAAATAAGTCAATCTCATAAAGAAAATAATTCAGTCTTCTCTATGGTAGTGTAATTTACTATATATCTCTCAAATCCAACATTATTAGTTGCAGGAAGAAAAATTGTAATGTAGATAGCTAATTACTTTCTTCAAGCAATTTTATTGATGCGGTATAATGGCAACAACCAATTTTACCACTAAGTATGGACTCTTTTGTGTGTGCGTGAAGCTCGTGATTTGGTTTTGATTCAAAATAGTTTAGTTTTATGAAACTTGCTCCATCCCGCTAATATAAATGGTTCACTAAATGGGACAAATTGTCGACTCGAGCCTGCCAAGAAGGGCGGGGCGTGGGGCACGCTGACCCGACCCCGCCTCGACCTGTTACCATCCCTACAACAGCTAAGTGGACTCAAGGTTTCTTCAATATTCTCACTTATGCTGCATTATCGAGTAGGGGTGTAAGCCGTCCGATTTTATCGATTTTTGACAGCTTTTGAAATCAAACTGTTTAAATCAGTTTGAGAAAAACTCAAATCTAAACCAAACCATTTAAACGGTTTGAGAACAGTTTGGGCCAATTTTAAATCGCCTATTTCATCATATATTTTTTGCGTATCTACTTTTATGCCATTAATTTATTGATTTCGATATATTCGTATACTTTATTCACAATAAATCTAAACAAACTAAATAAATCTACTGTAAATTAAAATACTAACTAAATCAAAACGAAATCATGGTAAAATTACAATATAGTTATTTTGTCTATCTTTTAAACTAAGATGTTACAAATAAAAGTCACGAAAACGTTACAATACAAGTATATAAGGCCAAAAAAATAACATGATGCCTAATAAGACCTTCGTGATCATCATATCTTAAAAAAAGAGGTTTATTGATTAGATTGAGAGTTATAACATGTCGTAATAAAAAAATATTTATTGATTAGATAGAGAATACAATATCAATATAACAATTATATAAGCTTATCGTTGTCTGTTGTTACAAACGCAAACCATTCATCGAATATATTTAGATGAAGATTATTGGATTTATTTAAATTTTAAAGTATGGTAATTGTCTAGTTGAGTAAAAAATGTAATATAAATTAACAAAACATCCAATAACTATTGAATTTGACATATTGGCCGAATTTTCTATTGTTGTCTACCGAACAGAGCCTTAATTGAGTCTTTATAGATCATAAATCCAAGAAAAAATTTAATTTCCTATTGTTGTCTACCGAACAGAGCCTTAATTGAATTTGATTATTGAATTTGATTTAAATTAAAACATAATTTCTAATTTATACCAAACATGGGCTAAATTATTTTCAACTTGGAAGTACAAATATATTACTTGAGGGCAAAAATGGTGAGAAATTTGATGAAACCAAGGACCTGGGAGTACCAAATCATGGACTCTATTTTTGGTTTATCAACCTTTATTTAAAAAAAAAAAGGAAAAAACCACCTCCCTATTTGCTGCTAAATTATAGGGCATAGCACCATTAGCACGTAACATTTGTTTACCACGGTAAACGAGTTAGCTGATGAATTTTTAAACTGAATGAAATCAAGATATAATGTAACATAATGGAAATAACAACTAAGCTCCTTTTAGGTGGAAATTAAAATAAATTTTTTAGTAGATTTTGATAGAAGTTCACAAAATGTGTGATTGAAAAGTTGTGAATCCCATAAAATATTTTATTAAAATTAATTACTAACCTTGAAATAAATTAAAATCTTGTTTTAAATTTCTCCCCAGCAAAGGCTAAACTAGCAACATGAGATCTCGTTGACCGAGCAACATCTAGTAATTCGTGTAAAAGACATACGATCTCTTTCAAGAAAGATTTTTTGCCTGATGGAAGCGCGAAGATCATATTCTACACCAAATTTCATTGTCACGCTAAGAGCCCGTTTGATTCTAGACATTTTTTTTCAAGTTTTTGAAGAATTTTGATTTTTTGAAAAAAAATGTGTGTTTAAAAAGTAAATGAAAAATTTTAAAAATAATGAATCTCATATAAATGCATAATTTAAAATGAATTTGGGAGAAAATTTTAAAAAAGAGGTGTGACCAAACTAGCCTCAATTCATGAAATTTATAATTTTGTTCAACTTTGCAAATAAAAGCACTAAGAGTCTGTTCGGTAATATGAAGAATTTTGATTTTTGTAAATTTTTTTGATTTTTTTATGAATGTGTGGTTAAAAAATTTTGAAAAAGTAAAAAATGGTGGGCTTGAATAAGAATAAATGGTTGAAATTGAGTTTGAAATGTTGAGATAAATTTTTTACCATTAACAAACGTGCTCTAATTGTGGCGTTTAATGATTTGTAGCAGTATTAAGCTTTCTACTCTTAGTACTCTCGCGTTGTCAACTTATGTGTCATTTTCTTATTTACCTTAGCTAAAGTTTGATAGCTTGATTTAGGTTCAGGTAAAAGTTTTTTTTGTTTATAAAAAAAGAATGTTATACTTTCGAAGTAAAATATGTGGTTGAAAGATAATTTAAAAGAATGTTTATGATTTAAAAATTATTTGAGAAAATATGTTGTTTATAAATAAGTTATCATACGGAGGCTAAATTAAAACAAAAGTAAAACTATTTATAATAATTAATTTCTCACCCAACTTTGTAATGATTATACCTCTGTCACATAACTTGTTTATAGCATTTTCCCAGATCAATTTTAAAAATACACATTTTCTCAAACCATTTTTTAATTATATTTTACCTCGATACATTGTTCTTTTGCTTATATCTTTTGTTTATAAACAAAAGAAACTTTTTTCCAACCAGAGATTATAATTATAATAATTCATACGTAGAAATGTAGAATTCACAGGTAATAACATGAATTTGGTTGGTAGATCCCACAGACCTGTGATCTTCCGCGATGAATAGACTATAATTCATACGTAGAAATGTAGAATTCACAGGAAATAATATGAATTTGGTTGGTAGATCCCGTAGACCTGTGATCTTCCGTGATGAATAGCTTCAATTTTTCTCTCTCTCTCTTCTACGGAGTGGGCATTGGCTGCAATGCATTGGACCATAAACATTGAATACTCCCCAATTTTTATTTTTATTTTTTTCATCTCCGGTATTATGTTGGCCTTGGGTCCCCAAACCGTTAGCAAATGGAGAAGGGGACACAGAATGACAAGTAAATGCCATCTGAATACTGTAAATACTACACCTCGATTGATCTAACTCTTTCTGGGCTCTATTTGAGTCCCTACTCATAATAGGCCGGCGAAAGTAACCTTTTTACATTGGTATAGGTTTTACAGTACTCAGCATATCTCTCTCTCTCTCTCTCTCTCTCTCTCTCTCTCTCTCTCTCTCTCTCTCTCTATATATATATATATATATATATATATATATATTTGCTTGTGTGCGTATGTATATAGAGTACAGACACGCACACAAATGCAAAAATGTTTATGGGATACAGATGGAAAGATGAATAGGTACAGCATGCATGCATACTTTCGAAAGCTTTTTTAACTAATTGGTTTTTGCCTATGTTTGTTAGGTAGTTTATAAAAACTTTATAAATAATATATTTTTTCAAAATATTTTTTAGTCACGCAAATTTTTTAAAACTACTTTTCAATTATATTTTTTATCTCGATGATATCACATTTTTTGTTTATAATATAAATAAAGATTTTTTTTTACCAATTAGAGGTGTACTATTAGGATTTTTTGGTTCCATACAAATCGGACTATGATAATTAAGCGAGTCATTTTACTTCTTCCATTCATTGAATAATATTTAATTCTAATCCACATTTGGTAAAACTCATATACAAATATAGTCAACGAAACATTAAACAGTAATTGGAGGTTTTAATATGCTCGATTCGTTGCTCATTAGCTACACAAGCCCTAGACCTAACATATTTATTCTAATTTGAGGCCACTCTAGGGTATCACACACCCCCATCGGATACCCCCTCATTGGATTCTCAACTACCTCTCTTTGTGCTTGGTCTGGACCTCCTTCCTCAGTGGAACTCGTGTCCTTGTTGTGGTGTTGTGGCCTCCATTGTTTCCCTTCCTTTGTAGTAACTTTTTGGTGAATAAACCATGTTTCTTCCTCAATTAAATCTTGTATGGTCACTTATTTTTTGGTCATGTGGATTTCTTGTTGGTGTTATCATCGCTTGGATAATTGAGAATAGATCAGATCCTCTTTACAAACACCTTTGAAACTTGAATGAATTATATGGACTTTGGTTTCTTAATTATTGCACAAGTTTTGCTTAGTTTGATTGTGTTTTAACTGCATTTAATCTCATTATAGTTTGTGTTTTGCAAGGTAAATTTTACGGATATTCAGTTACTCACTTAAGGGGTCAAAATCGTGTACTAATGGAAGTATACATTGTTTTTGTTAATTGTATTTTTCTTGGCTGGAAACAATCATCTGTTGTGCTAAGTATAAATTTGTGTTATCTTAAGTGCACGATATTATAACAAGTAATGAAGTGGACCTAGAGGATCGAATATCGTTCTTGTTGAAATCACTTTTTTTTTTTTGCACAGCTAGTTAACAAATAAATAAGGTTTGACTTTGATTTTGAAGTTTTAGCTTAAGTACGTGGATTTTTCTTTAACTCAATTAGGATAAAAAAATATTATAAAAGAATATCCAAACAAATGGTTAATCAGATCAAGAGCGAACTGGAATAAGGATGGTATCAATTCACGTCCAGTTTGATGCTGATCTGGTAGCCAGGTCGGGACATAATATTCAGATGGCGAAAGTTGTGTGGATTTTCTCTATATTCTACTTGCTTTAAATGAGCATTTATGTCTCATATTTATAGTAAGGTCATCTCCAACTCAAAACTCTAAAATGCAGTCGACTTTACACTAAAATACGATTTTTCTAACTCTATCTTTATAACTCACCTCCAACCCAAAACTTCAAATTTCGCACCAAATAAATATTTTTTATTTTTCCTTTTCCCCCAAACTTCTACTTCTTCCACATTTTGCTCCCCCTTTCTAACTCCTCTACCACTGAACTCCTCCCACCACCGTCTCCCTACCGCAGCAACCAAAAAAAGTTCAATGAACTCTTCACCAAACCACCGACAATCAATTCTCAGGCAAGACAACAAGCTTCTCCCATTATCAACTCCTCCACCACCACTCTCGACTGCTCTGCCCACACCACTGCCATCCAACCATCCTAGCAAACCAACCCAAATTTTTGCCATTTTTGCCGATTCTGAACGAACATCTTCTTACATCAGTAATAATACTATAAACAGCCAAAACCAATAGCATGTAAAGAGCTAAGTTAAAAAATAACAAATGGTTAAAAATTTAAAGATTCAGTCTTGAGCAAGAAAATAAATACCTTTATGTTGCTAGAAGCCTCAAATGCATATCAAATAATTATTTCACACTGAAATAAGTTTTGAAAGGCCTGCAGCTTTCTTTCAATTTTACATTCTAAGACAGTGTGCAAATCACTTGAAATTTGTCTGAGTGCTCACATAACTCTGCTTTTCTTGCAGCATATGAAGATTGGCAGCGGGAACAATATATCCTGCAAGACCTACGAAATTAAATGAAATACAATCAAATTTATCGTGCGCTTCATAACATATTTGGTATATTAGATTGAACAGTTATTTATTTATTATTATTATTTATTTTTTTTAACAAGAATTTATTAATTATATCCCGTCCAGCCAAGCATGCTAAGTTAGATTGGACAATACATGACAAAACCCAAAACTCACAAATTTTCAACGTCTTTCTTTCTTGCTAATTTCATTTAGACTCTCTTTGGTGGAGATTAAAATCAGATTTTTAACAAATTTTAATAAAAATTGATTAAATATATGCATGAGCCTTGAAAAGTTGTGGTTTGACTTTGATTTAAATTAAAATCTAAATTAAAGTTTTCCATCAAATTAGTTTTATAGGTTTTTTTTTTTTTTCCCATGCTTTTCTAGCTTTTTAAGGAATTGGTTTTCTACCTTAAGAGGAAAATATTTTTCGTCTCGTTTGATCATTTTTGTTGTTGTTAATTAATTTTTTTTTCTTTAGAAATTATTATTATTATTATTATTATTATTAAGTATAAATGTGTGAAAAAAATTTTAAAAAAAATAATTTTGATTAAGATAGCAAAAATTTGCTTTATTTTTCATGAAAAATAATGTCAATCAAACAACAAAACTTGGAAAATTCTACTTTTTCCACATAGAAAATTAAATCAATCAAACACATTAAACTTCCAATTTTCAAATTCCTTGAAATTCATTTTCTTTTCACCCAAATTTTACAATCGCTATCAAATGCGCCTTAAAAGAAATCGCTATCAAATGCGCCATAATGAAATATATTAAGGCCTTCTTCTGCAAGCAGTATTTCAAGAACAGTTGATAGGGGAAACTCTTCTGCTGTAAATTCACCACTGATCAAACACTACAACAAAAATAGCCTACGGTAACGCGCAAAAAATGTTGCAGAAGACCTTTTGCAACGTTCATGTGCATTTTGCAAATCGCAGTGTTGCCGTAGAGGGAAAGGATACGGCAACGTTCATTGCGTGTTGCAAAATGATGGATTGCGTGTTGCGGTAGACCTTTGGCAACGTTCACTACGCGTTGCGGTAGAGTTTTGGCAGCATTCATTGCGCGTTGCCGTTGATACTTTTGGCAACATTCATTGCGTGTTGCGGTAGACCTTTAGCAACGTTCTTTGCATGTTGCGGTAGATACTTTTGGCAACACTCATTGCGCGTTGCCGTTGATATTTTTAGCAACACTCGTTGCGCGTTGCCGTTGATACTGTTGGCAACACTCTTTGCGCGTTGCTGTTGATACTTTTAGCAACACTCTTTGCGCGTTGATGTTGATACTGTTGGCAACACTCTTTGCGCGTTGCCGTTGATACTTTTGGCAACACTCGTTGCGCGTTGCTGTTGATACTTTTAGCAACACTCTTTGCGCGTTGCTGTTGATACTTTTGGCAACACTCATTGCGCGTTGCCGTTGATCTTTAACAATTTTTTTAAAAAATTTTTTTAAATCAATATAGATAATTCCACTGATAACCAACAAATTTCTCAAACATATATGTAATATGTAAAATATGAAACACATGTGCTATAAAAATAAATTAACTATTCACAATAAAATGCAAGCATTTTAAAGAAAATTATACCACATATTTTAATACTTAACAAAAATTACGGTACTTTGTTTTCCAACATTAAAACAAAATCTGCAATATAGATTTTTCATCTATTTGATTGCACATCTAAAGTTTGACATTTACTATCCCTCTAAATTGCAACAATATCTCTAACAGACCAGTAGCCATACAAAAAGGAGCTACTATCACCATTTTCAACACGAATCATCATTAAAGATGAGTACTTCCTTGGCTTCTGAAGTCTAACTTGAACTATGCCCATGACAAACCATCTTATGAGAGAACTGCAAAATTGACTTTTACCTGCAAAGACATTATAAAAGTTTAATCATCAGGACTCCAACTACACTGAATGCAAAAATGTAGAAATAAATCATACTAAATATTAAAATTATCATTTTCGATTGTAAAACTTTACAAAAATTTGGACAGAGCCTCCCCTATAAATTGGACTTAACCAACCTGTAGAGGGATATCACAACCACCATAATACTTTAAAACATCAACCTAAAAACTCATTCATCATTAAACTACAATCAAATCAATCAAAAATTCATCCCCAACTCCAGGCCAACAATAATCTAGAATCAATACTCATCACAACCAAATTATTTCAAAACTTAATCCGCAACAATAGAAATTGAAATTCATCTGTAAATAAGTTTTACCTTCATCAAATAAGTCTAATACAGCTTTTAGGCCAAGCAACAGTACTTCCCATGGCTTCACTAAGCAATCGAAATTCATCTGTAGGTCTGTATAATGCCAAATGACTCATGTACACTTCTTCGACCCAAACCTTCCAACAATCTCGTCCAAGTGGCATGTGATGCACCTTTGCACTTGGGTCTGTTGTTGCAATCTTCCCTTCGGCAACAATTTCTTCCTCATCATACTTGTACCAATGCAAGAGTTGACACCTTGCATTCTCCATATATGTACCTCCTTGAACACCACTTCCTTGATGTGACTACAAATTTACAGTTAAATGAATAAATTCCTTTTGAAATTAATAAACTGCAATAATAATTTATATTAAACATAAACAATTAAAATTTCGAAATACAATAACCTGAGGCGTATACACATGTGAACCCCTATCTTCGACATTCTGTAAAATGACACAAACATTAAAAAAGTTGTTCACATTAAACATGTTATCATATTAATATAATGTACATTGTTATACCTGTTGACATGGCCTGATTAATGCTTCAACCTTTTCTTCTAGTGATTCCATTTTTTCTGACTGAGTTTGTAATTTTTCTGACTGAGTCTGTAGTTTTTGTGACTGGGTTTGTAATTGATTCTCAAGTTCTTTCACTCTTCCAGTACTTTGAAATTGTATATCAAATTTTGATGGTGCAACTCCAAATCCAAGTCCCCTAACTCTTCCACGATTTTCAGGACCTAAAACTCGAACAACAGCATCATCTCGGATGGATTCTTCTGCAGGTGTATCAGAAATAGATTGTGCACAATCTTCTATCTTTTTCTGCACTTATGAACCTCATTTTTTATGCTAAAATAATGTAAATTTATTATTAAAAGAATGTACATAGATTTCTAACATACCAGAGTTTCGGCAACTGCTTCATTTATTGGAGTTCCGTCCTTTCATAGATGTCGTTGAGTCCATACTTTGGTCTTATCCCTTTTATATCTGGGTTATTTTTCCTCTGCAATAAAAATCCAACAATTATATGTATTAGCATGTGACAATGTGACAATTCAAGTAAAAATTAAAGATATGTTTGTAATTGTATCATTTCATGAGCCACACGTGGATAACCTTTTCGTCCCATAGTGTGGAGAAGCTTTTGATTATTTCTCATTCCGCTGAACTTGGAACTTATTTCCTATTCACAAAATAAAAAGTTATAAACAACAATAAAAATTAAATAAAAATGAACATTAGTATGTAAATATTACTAACATTAAAGTTATTGAAAATAGTATCTTCAACAAATTTTTCCCATTCTTCTTGAGAGAGCACATTCTTTGGTCTAAGAAGGTTAGTAGTACGTGTCCTATTCAAAGAAGATTTGACCTGACCTCGAATTTGCTTTCTAAGTCTGCATTTGTACGTCCTCCAATACTTTCCCATACATTGAAATGTCATTTTTTTACGACAATCACCCACATTGAACATTTGCTGTATTTTTACACAAATATAATTTTACAACTTATTTGTACAAAAAATAATCTTAAAATTCAATTAAGAATCATACATGTACGATACTCCAAAGTTCCTTTTTTTTCTTCTCATCCACCGAATGCCAATTTGTAAGTATAACAGGCACATGTTCTCATACCATAGCTCCAACTATACTAGCAAATTTATCTGAGTTATTGCCAACCACTTGCCCGAATTCATTGAATTCAAGATCCATCTTCTGATAATTATTTCCCGTAATCATTTTCACTTGAGTTGGACCTCTCCTTTTTTTGGGAACATTTTCAGTAGTTGATGGCGTGCTTTGCTCATTTACTATTGGAGTCGATATAGCATTTTCTTGCTCACTAGAAATTCTTACTCTTTCACTTGTCTCTTGAATTGCTGCTGCAGCAATAGCAGCTCTTCGTCGTTTAGAGATCTTGGCAACTTGTTTAGTTGACTTTAAGAATGCAACATGAAAACAAAATACAAATATGTTTATTTTCGAAAATCAACAAATATAAAAGCAAAAGAAAACACAATTACCTCAGCTTTGTCCATCATTTTAAATAATAAGCTTCCTACTCTCAACTAGTTCGGAAGTTTGGAATGAAAATCTGCAACATCAAAAGAAATTAAGGTTAGAGATCTTAACAAAATTTAAATATTCAACATTTCATCACGATGTAAAAACTTCCAAATATCGGGCTATAAAAAGTACATTATGTACAAATATAGGTTAAGAAGATAACTTTTAAAACTATTACCAAATTACTCTATGTGTCACATAATACGCCTTCGACATCTATCCTTGCATAGTTCTCATCATCATCATCATGGGTGTCTTCAAGTTGTGATATATCTACTGGAATAGTTGGCTCATCAGTATCTTCTTCCACATGTAATGCATACAAGGACCTTGATGGTGCTTGCAAAACAACATGCCAACTAGAAGTTTCATTCTCCCTAGAATAATACACTTGTTTCGCTTGTGTTACTAAAATGAATGGATCATTTTCAAATTGTCCGTGTCCTTCGTTAAGGTTAACCAAAGTGAACCCATCTTCCTTTTTTATTCCATTCGTGATATTTGCCCAATCACACTTGAATATTGGAACGTGAAATGTATTGTAATCAAGCAATATAACATCGCGCAAAACTCCATAATAATGAATTTTCCCAACTTGAGGTGCATTATCTTTTGCACTCGATCTACAGATGGTTGTTGCTTCAACTAAAATGCCACTATTTTGACGAGATTTTTCAACATCTTTAGTGTGAAAGCGCAAACCATTTATGACAAAACTAGAATATGACATGGATTGACATCTAGGACCACGTGCAAGCCACTTTAAAGTGTTTGAAACATTGTCAATCAAACACTGAGCTCTAATCTATTATTATTTTAAACATGTTAGGAGTAAAATAATAAATAGCACAACTAGACAAAAACTTTCTTCATATATGTTGAACCTTATCATCCAACCAGGCAGCAAAAGAGTCAATGTGCTTTTTATGTAATAAAACCTCATTTCTTTCCAGTCGTTTGTCAAAACTCTTTAGTTCATCCATATGCATCCTAAAGTAAAAACAATATATCAAATGAATATATGGTCGAATAAGTTAAAATTTGTCGAAGTATATTTTTAATAAACATACTTTATGTATGGTTGAACTTCTGCACTGTTTAGCAACACATAACGATGGGCAACTTTCAACATCTCATCAGATAGAACGAGTGACGTCCCTTTAGAAATTGTACGCCCTACGACTAAGAAATCACTTTCATATTCTTCATTGCGTGCATGCTTGGAACCTATTTTAGATGCTTGTTTTATGTATTTGCTACAGAACATTGCATTTTCTTCAACAATATACCGTTCAGCTATGCACCCTTCAGGTCGTGCACGATTCATAACATACCCTTTTAACACTTTCATATACCTATACGAATGAAAAAATGTAAAAATATTTAAATCCAATTTGATAATAAATTTAACTTTTGAGAATAGCTTAAATAAAGATTACCTCTCAAATGGATACATCCAACGATATTGTATTGATCCACATATACGTATTTCTCTCCCAAGGTGAATTGTCAAATGTACCATTACATCAAAAAATGAAGGCGGAAAATACCTTTCCAACGTGCATAATGTTTCAACAACATCTTCTTCTAATTTTTCGACCTTATTCCTATCAACAACTCCTTGGCATATCTCATTGAAAAATGAGCACAATTTAAAAATAGAGTTCCTGGGTCCCTTAGGTAAAAGTCATCTTAAGGCAACTGATAATAATTGTTGCATTAATATATGACAATCATGAGACTTGAGACCACTGATCTTACATTCTTCCACTGAAATGCAATTTTCAATATTTGATCCATAACCATCGGGTAATCTCAAGCTAGCAAGCCTTTTGCAAAAAATTTATTTTTCTGCTTTTGATAAAGTGTAAGGAGCAGCGGGTAAGTAGAATTTATTTCCTCTACTCTCAAGATGAAAATGTGGCTAATCGGTATTTTGATCTTGCAAACTTGAATTGTATATGAAGTTATCATATATCAATGGTTGAATCATTAGACAATGCAAGACACCTTCTGGATTCTAGGCCAAGACAAGTTCTCTTTTCTTGTCTTTGAATTTCTCAATTGCGAGATGGTAAACTCAAACCATACACATTTTACATATGACTGCAGTCTGCTACTAATTGGATTTAATAATCCCAGTTTTATATTACACAAGTCACATAGGATGAAAACCAACTGCTTTGTATCCACACTTCAAATCAGTCAAAGTCCCTACTCTTCACTCCCTCTACATATTCTTCCACATTTTTGACAATAAGGAACCATCCAGCAGGGGGGCAAAAAAAAATACAAACTAATTGAGAGTGGATTTGACAATTTTAAGTAATGCAACGTATTTTTTGTATCTAAACTTTAGTTTTTAGTATGTTAACTTTTGAACTCTTTGTTAAATAAACATGTATCAATGCTCGAAGCATTTTCAACTGAATGCTACTATACAAGTAAAAGCAATGTGGAGGACATGGCCTCAATCTCTTACCAAATCATTCCCATGCTAAGTTTTGCAAGTTGATTATATACTAATCAAGCTAATCGAACAAAATGCAAAGTTGTATTGAAACTAACTTTTTTACTACCAAACTGAGTAGATTCTTTTAATTACAAATAAAGAAACCTATTTGACTATTCAAACGTGCATGGAATCTCTCTCTCTCTCTCTCTCTCTCTCTCTCTCTCTCTCTCTCAACTGAATGCTACTATACAAGTAAAAGCAATGTGGAGGACATGGCCTCAATCTCTTACCAAATCATTCCCATGCTAAGTTTTGCAAGTTGATTATATACTAATCAAGCTAATCGAACAAAATGCAAAGTTGTATTGAAACTAACTTTTTTACTACCAAACTGAGTAGATTCTTTTAATTACAAATAAAGAAACCTGTTTGGCTATTCAAACGTGCATGGAATCTCTCTCTCTCTCTCTCTCTCTCTCTCTCTCTCTCTCTCTCTCTCTCTCTCTCACACACACACACACACACACAGAGACAGATTTACATGGAAATAGCCCTCGATCGACGATAAGCCTTCTTCTTCCCCATTTTTTGGTGTTTTCAAAGTAGTTGTCTATATTGTCTGTAAGATTTACTCAAATTAGTTTTTGAGAAAATATCTGAGCTTTGACAGTAGCAATGTCTAGTAATATGATGGATTAATTTTTGGAGGTTAAAATGATGGATTAATTCTTCAATTCTTCAACTCTGAGGGGCAGGGGCAGCCCTTTGGAGGTTAATTTTTCTGTGTTAATTATAATTTTTTTTTGTTAGTTTTATGAATTTGCAGATTTATGATTTTTTATTTGAATGTAGAATAATGATTGGATGCATTTGATATGATGTAGTTTGTCATAAATGCCTACCAAGTAGCAATGTTTATTTGGAAATGTGTATTCACTAATGTTCCTTTTTCCCAAGGAGAACAAAGGATATAAGCTATTTTACAATTTTTACCCAATAAAGAAATATGGATGAGTTTTATCTAATGTCAGTTAGGTTTAATAGTTATAATTTGTTGAAGATATTTGATAGGAATGTTTATTTGGAAATGTGTATTCACTAATTGATGGAAATGCTCCTACCATTTGCTTGAATTTTAGCATAGTGAAGAAATTAAGCTCTCATTGAGTTATCTCTCTAGTAGATTCTGGGAGTGAGAAATGGTACTTTACCCCTTTCCACTTTGTTGTTCTTTATTAAGTTCTTTATGGAAGTTATCATTTAGGTTGATAAGTCTTCTCCGGATGCTATGATTAATAATGCAGAAGTTGATCTATAACTCTTAGAAGCATGGATTTAGGAGAGATTTTACTGATCTGCTGTCTTGCAACTGTAGTTGAATTAGATTTTCAACAGCCCATTTCAGAGAAATTTGGCTTCCTTTACCCCAACCCAGATGAACAACAACAACAACTCCAAATCCCAAGGAACAAAATATGATTGATCACCACATTAATTAATTCCTCGCACTTTACAGGAAAAAATTGAAAATTCCACTCTCAATTAATAGATAAAAAGAAGATTTCTACCAAATCCTCTCTTATCCTAAATGGACAATCAGATTCACACAAAGTAGAAATATTAAAATACAATATATACAGACAAAATAAATGTCGATGTAAAACTAATAAACAAACACACGCATAAATATGGTACCTTGGACGAGGGCATTGCGAAGGGAAGGCCCACGGAGGTTGCGAAGAGAGAGAGTAACCTGTGGGCGCTGTGGAGTGGTGGGATACAGGTTGAAGCTCGGAAGTTGGAGTTGCCGGTGGCTGGCCTGGACTTGCACCGTCGCCGTCGCCCGGTAGCGCTTGCAGCAAGGTCGCCCGGTAGCTCTTGCAGCAAGGTCGCCCGGTAGTGATGTGGAGTAGTTGGATTCTTGGACTGATTTTTGGACCTGGATTCTTGGACTGATTCACAGGTCGACGAGGACGAGATTGAGAGGTGGGTAGGTTTGGGAAATGTAGTGAATGAGGAAATGTAAAGAATCGGTGTGGAGGGAAATTAATTCAGATTTTTTCATTTTGGTGTAAACTAGGTTTATGTTTAGAGGATTGAGATTTGCAATTAAGTCCCAACATTTGGTAAATGTAAACATTTAGCCCGAAAATCATATTGCAACGCGCATTGAGCGTTGCGATAGGTATCTATTGCAACGCGCGCTGCAAAAGCTTAGGCTTTTGCAAGCGTGCGGTGCGCGTTACAATAGATACCTATCGCAACGCTCAATGCGCGTTGCAATAGGCAAAAGCCCAAGCTTTTGCAACGCGCATTGCGCGTTGCCAAAGTCTAAGCTTTTGCAACGCGCGCTGCGCGTTTCCAATGTCTAAACTTATTGCAACATTTTTATGAATGTTGCAAAAGGTTATTATTAGTGATAAGTGTGCGTTTTACACACTTATTTAGTTCCTAAATTCGTACTTTAATTGAAAAATCGAGCAAATATCTATTTATTTATTTCGTCTATCGTGTGAAATTAGGTAAAAATGCATTTTGAAATAAAATTGTAACTACTTGATAAAATGTGTGATATATATACATACATATATATATATATATATATATATATATATATATATATACACTCACACACTCACACACAAAACAGGAAAGTATGGGAAAGAAACCAAGGAACATCAACGCATGGGAGAAGACACAAAAGCTGGAGGCTGGAACGTGCTTACCGCTGGAAGCATGGGCAGATGATGGGAGTATGGAAAAAGCAGGCTGACAGGAGGATACATTGGAGATATATTATATATACATACAAGCAGGAGGAAAACGGGAGGAGGCAGCCAAGGGGCTACGCAGCTTGAGCAACCAGCTATTTCTGGTCGGGTTAGAGATATACAGAGAAGGGACTGCATCTAGACGCTGCAGGTGCTGAAACGAAAAGGAAGCAACCTGCTACTCTTGGCCGGGAGTGGAAACCAGAACAGGGAAGTCCGGCTGCTGTTGCTGCTGGAGACGCAGCTGAGAACTGACAAAAGAAGAGGCGTTGCTGGTGCATAGGAGGCTGTTGCTGGAACAGATTGACAGAGGAGCTGCTGGAACGAGGTGAAGCAAGCAGGTTCACGGCAGTTGCTGGTGACAGCGGCAATTGCTGCTGCTGGAGACACTGAAATCCACTGCAGGGAGCTGAGGAGAAACCAGGTTGCACTGCTGAGTTGCTGCTCTGCCGGTGCTAGTTCCTGGTTGCTGGGAGGCTAGTGGTTGTGCAAGAGAGAGGTTGCTGGACTAGCTGCTACCGTGTGGAAATTGTTGGTTTGTGCTGGTAGGCTGAAGCAAGGAGGAAAAATACTGGACATTGCTGGAGCAGAGCTGAAATCCAACTGGTTTACTGCTGGAACTGCTGGACAGAAAGGAAGCTGCTGGTTCTGGACTGATTGATGTGAAGAAGGTGCAGCTGGGAGAGACGCTGGTGGAAGCTGCTGCCTGGACTGCAGTACTGGACTGCTAGTGCAGTGTGCTGAGGACGGTGCTGAACAAGGAAGAAGGATGCAGAGATGAGCAGGCTGGAATACAACTAAGGAGGCTGATCTTGGTTGCGGCTGGACGCAAGGCTGCAACAGGAAGTTGCAATGAACCAGGTTGCGGCTGGACGCAACTCAAGCAGCGAGCCAAATTCTGATTTCAATCTTCAAACTCCGGGTTGTAATTTTATCATCTATCGCTTTTTCTTCCAACATGTTTAGCTAAATTTTAATGTTGGGATTTATGGAATGAATTTAACCTAGCTTGGATTAATTTTAATATTTTCTATTTGATTAAATGCTTATTTCATGTGTGTTTGTTATTGAGATTATTACATGTGTTTGCTTGATCACCAAATATGTGTTTTGTGAAGTGTATGATAATCGAGAGATATTATGCATTTTAGACCAAATAACAAATGCTCTAGGTTCTTGTTAAGGATAGAGATATACCTTAAACCCTAGATGATCCATTGAGCTATTTTCACAAAGAGTTAATGCAATTGATTGGGCCTTAATCGACATAGAGATATAGTAGGTTAGACCAATTGATTAGGGTTGATTTCACTCGAGAGAGGTAATTGGCTAAACTTGGAAAATCGGGTCTAACATTGTAAATGAGTAATTTGTTAATTTGCATGTTGAGAAATTAATTAGGCGACGGTTAAATGAAACCATGAATCCCAACCACGTTTTCCTTAAAGATTTTCAAGTGTTATTTTTTATATTTCCATCTTTAGTAGATTTTTAGTTATTTTCCAAAATCCATCTTTTAATTGTGTGTTTCTCTTTATTGTTAGAATTAAATTAATTAAAGTTGTATAATCTAAAGTAAACATTCCTCGTGGGATCGACAATCCGGACTCAAAAAGTCCACTTTATTACTTGTACGCGACCCGTGCGCTTGCGGTACACTATTTTGAGCGAACAATTAGCAACACTTATTTGTTGAATGTTGCTAAAACTCGATTTAATGAATCAAATGCAACATGCAACAAGTGAATGTTGCTATAAACCCCTTTTAGCAACATGCAATTGATGAATGTTGTCGTTTGCATGTTGCAAAAGGGCCTTTTTGTTGTAGTGAAACTTCAATAAGAACCGCACATGATTTGACTGTGACTGAGAATTTTCCATTTTTGGAGTCCAGATCACTTGAGGGCAACAAGTTCTTGAGTTTATCCCTCTTGAATTCCAGTTCCATAATATTATTCTGAAGGTGTTTTACATAGTTAGCATGCAGCCTCATGAATAGGGGTGGGCAAAATAACTGGAACCGATATGACCGAACTGGAACCAAACCGAAAAAATCAGAACCGTATGGTTTTAAAAAAATAAAATAGGAAATCGGTTTTGGAACCGAGAACCGATTGGTTTTCGGTTCGGTTCTCGGTTCCGCCTTTAGAACCGAAAACCGAAGTTAGAACCGGTCTTTGATCCTTATTTATTATTTTTTTTATGGTTGTTCTAAAACTAAAAATCAAAAGAATTTGTAATTTTTTTGGGTAAAGTGAAAATGATTAATTTCTTTTTATGAAATTTATTACGTCTCTACCTCATTGTAACATTTAACTTCACACTTGGACTGAAATTCTTAATAAATGAAAATCGAATGAGACTAACTTATTAATAAGCGAAGTTGTAAATGATCACGATTGAGTGAATTAAATATTTAAATACAAATATAAAATAATTAATAATAATGCATTTAAAACTCATGATTCATCCCACAAGTGTACTATATTGCCATGCTCGAAAAATCTTTTAGGCCATTTGTTTCTTATTTTTGTTTATGAATATCTCCCGTTTCATGGAGAATCCTATACTTTTTTTGGGGTGAAATGATTTTCGAAATCCTTGATCTTGGTATATTCGGTATAAGTTTATTTCAGGTTATTTGCTCACTTCCCGAGGCCTGATGCTCCTCGATAAAACTCTCGAAAAATAATTATTATTGTAGAACGGAATTAGAACCGAAACCGAATGGTTGGTTCTGGTTTGGTTCTTGCGATTCAATGGAACCGAATGATTCCATTTTGTAAGAATCGAAAAAGTATGGTTCGGTTCCGGTTCTTGAGATACCCGAACCGAACCACCCGACGCTCACCCCTACTCATGAATACGATCAGACACCGAACGGTGAAAAAAAAAAAAAAAAAAACCTAAAAAGTTGATATGATGATAATATGAATATGTGCACACTTATTGTGTGTTTGTTATTGTTTTAAAAGAATTTTTTTTTTTAAAAGTGAATAGTGATTTTTTGGAGAATAGATGGCTGAGATTTAGTTAAAAAGTCAAATATTGTGGACTTGACTTTTAATGGATGGTTGAGGTTGAATACTGTAAAAAAAAAAAAAAAAATTAAAGAGTTCCAAACAAAGGCTTAGTAATATTTAATCAAGCGAAAACCTAGAGTTATATTGCAAAAAATGAAAACGAAAATACATTAGGTGGCGTTCTATTTGTATTTTATTTTGTATTTTCATTTTGGAAAATGTTTTGTATTTCCTGTTTTTATTTTTATTTTCAATGTTGCTGAAAACGTGTTCTGTTTGTCATTTCTGAAAACTGTTTTTGAAAATGAAAAGCTGGAAAACACGTTCTGTTTGAAATTTTGCAGAATACAACTTATACTATTTTCAATGAATTTGCTTCTAAATTATATTAAACAATCTATATTGTTTAACTTTTTTTTGGACCAAATAATAATGTCATTAATGTTCAACTCCAAAAAAATATTATAAGAAATTAATAACATAATATTCAAGTCCAAATTACTTCCATAATACATGTAACTCTAATTACTCATACAGAGTTTGATTAAACAAAATAAATTTAAAAGTTATCTTGACCTTGTGGAGTAATCAGTCCACATTTGATTCAGGCACATTTCTAGGATTAATCATAGGTCTTGCCTGCTACAATTCTCATGTGGTACATTTCTAGAATTTTAGTAGATTTTTGTGCATTTTGATAAATTTCATTTAACTTGGTTTGTTTTCTTGTATTTTGGTGCATTCGCACACTGGTACGATTTGCGTATTTTGGTCGATATCATGCATTTTGTATATTTTGGTGAATTCTGGTATATATAGTGTATTTTAGTACATTTTGAAGTATTTTTTAACATTTCACACATCTTGGTTAGCACAGTACAATTGGCATTGTTTTCGTAAATTTTAGAGCTATTTGCGCATTTTGGTAAATTTCTTGGGCACAATTTGAAACATCTCACAATTTGGTACATATCGCGCTTTTGGTATTAGATTAGGCATCTTGGTGAAATTTTGCTCTTTTTGGTAGATTTAGCTTTGTTTAGTAGAGTTTTGCGTGTTTGGTACATTTCGATTCCATGCAGTTTGGTGCATTTTTTGAAATATAATAATAAGAATTCTCACTTAATTTTTTTTTGTAATGTTGATATTGAATTTAATAAAACTTTATTTAAGCTTAGTTCCAAATTAGAATAATTCTCAAAAAAAAAAAAAAAAAAAATCTTTATTTAGGCTTAGTTCCAAACTAGGATAATTCTAAAAAAATAATAAAAAAATAAAAACTTTATATTAAGCTTAGTTCTAAGTTAAGATAATTCTCTAAAAAAAAAAAAAAAAAAAAAAAAAAAAAAAAATCCCAAAATGCGTTTTCCGCGTTTTGGACATTTTTTGTCGAAATACACACAAAACGCCCAAAACGATGTTTCGGGCGTTTTCCGTTTTGTGTACAATTTTTTTTTTTGTTTTCCAAAATGCGTTTTCGAAAATGGTAAAGAGAACGCGTTTTTAGCGTTTTCGAAAATAAAAACAGAAAACGACCTCAAAACAGCAAACAGAACATGGGCTTAATATTTTTACCTTGAGAAGTTCGCCAGGAATTTCTGAACGCAGAGACTCGTAACGCTTGGGCATTTCTTGCATCCTTTGCCTTTCAATATATCTATGCACGATTTTTTTTTCTGCAGGTTGCTATTTTCCGTCACTGTCGACGCTTTCTGCTGGTTTTTTCCCTTACTATTGTATTGTTTAAGGGAGAATGATCGATGGCTTGATTTTGTGGGATTGTGAATTCTGGGATCGTAGTAGAAAAACTTGTATTTTTAGGCAAAAAATCATCGTCTTGCTGTAAAGGAAATAATGAACAGAAATCATCCATCTTTAAACAATGATTCTGGATAATATTATTGATTGTGAATGGAAATGAACGAGGATCTGCTTTTTAGGTTTGAGGTCTTAATTGGGTATTAAAAACTACAGATTCTTACAATGATGTACACAGTGATCTGGAATTGGTTGAAGGAATGGCGATGGAGAGGATTCGGCCCCAGCCAAGAACGAATGCAAGTTCTCCAATGAGCACGAGCGATCGCTAAACATCAATGGAAAAATCAAAATAAGTTTCAAGGTTAAAAATGGTTAATAATTTTTCATGTTTTCATGGACTTGCTCGACAATTTTTTTTTTACCTATAAGTGAAATCGGAACTTGAAATTCATAAATATTACAATCTTATTAGAAGAAATTAAATATTATCGCATTTTTTTAATTTTAAAAGTTCATTATGATAGGAGAAGAAATTTTAATTCATTAGGATAAATTTGCAAATAGTATATATATATATATAACATTGCATTAGATATTAATTTGATAGAAAAATAACTCCACATAAATCATAATGTTATTACTAATTTATTAATTTTGTATTTCAAATTCACTCAATGTCATAGTTGTAAAGCTTTCCATAATTTTCAAAAAGGTCATAGGTTCAATTATTTCTCATTGCATATTTTCAGGTGGATCCAGCACGAACGATCTATTACCCTCGTCATATGCTAGATCCGTCCATGGACCCAACGAAAATTAGCAAAATCCAAATCGGCCCCTTGCACTCCGCGAATTTCGGGGTTGGACATGTTCGGGTCGAGACAACACTGTCGCCCGTTTATATCCTCGTATAGTTTTTTTTTTCTATAATTTTTACCGATAATCATGTGGGATGGGGGCTGCCAAAATCCGTATCATCTAGTGACCTGTTTAGGGCCTCATGTCATCCCATTCCAATTTAAACGTGTCCCGTCGAAAAAAAATTTCATCCTATTATCGTTAGGCGGTTGGCCAGTTCACACTAGAATCATGATACATGTGCAACACATTCTTACAACTTTTGACTTACAATTCTATGTGGCACAATCCTTTTAATTCACATATCATATTATTTTCAAAATTAATACACCACACTTTTTTACATCATGAATTGTAATTAATATTGTACAAAAAGATTGTACATCTATCATAATTCGATCACACTATTGATTTGGTGACCGGAGAAAATGCAATTCCAGCAGGCTAGTTTCAAACTTGTGGACCAACAAGTTACCAATAATATTTGAAATGACAACCTAGTATTTTGAGAGTGACCGAAATCTGTACTCATTCATTAACTGCAGCCAAGAATCAAACTCAAATTATATATATATTTACCTCATTTTCTGGACAAAGATTTTAAATTCTAATTCATTTATCTTATTTTCAATTGTAGATATACATTCGCACTGCTTACTCGCACTCCTACATCACAGTTGTCGTCTCGCTCCTTAGTCACACGTTGATGTATATTTTTTATAATTTACTTATATATTACCAACTTGTGAATGTGATCATAAATTTAAAATGTATGTCATTTGAAAAATTAGGTAATGGAATTAGAACCAAATCAAACCAGAACCAATTGATTCGGTTTCGGTTCGATTCTTTATCTTAAAAAAATCAAATGGTTCAATTATTAAAAAAAAAAAAAAAAAAATCGATTCATGATTCGATTCGATCTCTTTGAACCAGAAACTAAAATCAAATGAAATCATGTTCACCACTAGTTTTACTACTCATAAATTTTCAGTATATAGGGAATGTAAATAAATTAGTTCCCGACTCTTATGACCTGTTGTTAGCATAATTTTCTTCAACCTTTTGTAGCAAAACTCGTCAATGTCATTCCTTCCATTTTTACCATTAAAAATGACGGATTTAAACTTATCTTTAAATAAACAAAAATTAAAAAAGCAGTAAAACAACAAACAAGTAAGGGAAAAATATTTATGAAATTACGTAACCTTTCAAAAAGTATAAATAAATCCGACTTATACAATTAAATATATATTAGAAAAAAAAAAGAATTTAAAAAAAAAAAATAAATAACTTTTCCAACTCGCCGAGCCATTCCATCCACCCATCCTAATCCACTTACCACTTAACACTTGTTGTTAACCTATTAGCAACAATTGATGCAAACTTTCAATTATTGAAAGCTCTTTGAACTCCGCAATAGTTTACTCATGTGCGTCACTTTTTAGCATCGACTTCACCCAGACCGAGGCTCTTGTAGGACTTATTCAAGCCAGAAGCAAAGCAATGCTTGCACGTCTTGGGACCTTGTAATATTCTCAAGGGAAAAATACATATATACGGTGTTAACTATACACAATTTCAATTTTAAGATATAATTTCAAAAATTTCAAAAATCAGGTTGTAAATAAAATTATTTAACTAAATTAAATAATTAGATTTTTTTTATTAATTATATAAATTCAGGTCACAACACAATATAAATTCAGGTTACAAAATGTAAATTGCTTAAGTCACAAATAATTTCAGGGTCACAATTTATCAAAAATAGTAGGTCACAATAACAGTTTTATCAAGTCACAAATAAATTGCAAGGTCACAAGTTTTAAATTAATCGATCCCGAGTTATTTCTAGGTCACAACTTATCAAATTATTAGGTCACCAATCTTTTAAGTCACAATTATCTTATTATTAGGTCACTATTCATTTATTAATTATTAGGTCACAATTCACTTATTAATTATTAGGTCACAGTATATCGTGAAACGTGCTCACATCACCGTCTCACTTATATCGCCATACTGCAACACACAAAGCATCACCACCATCATCGACGAACACCAATACACCACCTCATCCACCAGACTACCACACCACAACCACCATCGCATCCACCAAACTGCCACACCATAACCACCACCACCACATCACCACACCACTACACCACAGCCTCACCCACCACAGTAACACCACAGCACCACCCAACCAACATCAAAACCTGTGACCCAAACTACTAGATCTGACATTAAAGATCCCTGTCTCCAGATCTGAGAATGTCTCCAACCATCCCCGATGAAGTCGAGGTCAAAATTGTGCGCAGCAGCAACTGCTATTCCCAGAGATGTCGAAATCGAAACTGTGTCCAGCAACAACTATTATTCCTGGCGACATTGGCATTGAAACCTCCTGCGCGCGATGAGTGAGTTCGTCAAAGAGAAGGTGGAGCGCGGTGAGTGGTTTACCAGAGAGGGTGGAGGCGCGGTGAGTGAATTTGCAGAGAGAGAGAGAGAGAGAGTGCGGGGGTGAGGGAAGAGAAGATGGAGGAAGAGAGAGAGAACGTGTTGAATGAGGAGAATTAGGGTTTGATATGTATATATGGAGATAGATGAATATGATTATTTTATTAATATTAATATTAAAATTAAAATGTTTAATTAATACCTGAAATTTGAAATAATACAAATTTGATCTTATTTATGAAATTGATTTTTATAATGTAGGGGTAGGTGTAATTTTCACTATTCTCAATTATAAACAGAGTTTGAGATCGTTTGACACGAACTACCTTAATTTTTGTTTACACTCTAAAGTGCTTTTAGAGGAAGTCATAATGAACCAACTTGACTTTCTCTAAAATCTGAAAACAATTTTGAAAAAAATTGTCAATTAAATATAAAGTTGTTTGCTTTTGGCTTCGAAAAGTCATCACAAACAAGCCCTAAGCCTCTCTTTCAAATGAATAATAAACAATTTAATTCATTAATATATAGAAATGAGTGAAAGATAATAAGTAGATGATATTTGTGAATAATGCTACACGAACAACTACGTTGAACAACTTAGTGGACAACTCACTCACATGAGTCATGAGGTGATGACCTCATGTGAATGAGTTGTCCATTAAATTGTTCATATAGCATTTTTGAAATCACAGGTACTTATTAGTTATTATGGTGTAAATAAACAAAGGTTCTTGAGCTTGACTGTCAAAATTCAGAAGTATCATTCAAACTTGGCTGGAGGAACTCAAATGCTCCACCACACACATCTCTACATCTACAAAAATCTTATGATCTTTAAATTCCTTTTCTATACTTCTCCATCAGTCATGTCAATAAAGAAATAGCCTCCTTAATCAATCTCCACTAGGTAAAACAAGTTACAGTTTGTTTTTCTTCTTACCTCTGTTTGATAAAAATTTGTCCATAAACGGCTACGTGACATCTTATCTTATTGGACTATTTTTTTTTTTTGAAAAGTCAACAATTTCGACTGATCAAATATTTTCGCCACCATTTTTGACTTTTCAAAAAAATAGACCAATGAAATGTTGACGTCGCTATTATTATAAACAATATTTATAAACAATCATCATTTACAAACAGAGGCTTACTAATATACAAGTACATAACATTCATAATGGATTTCAGAAAAGAGAAAACCGAAGCCTGAACTCTGTTATGATATTCAAAAAATAGCTAAAAATATACCATGGAAACTCTGCAATGATGTACCAACCAAGTGATTGCCATCTGCAGTCATGAACTATAAAAAGAAGTAAAATCATAATTGCCTTTCAACCTAGACTCTATTTGCAAGAGTGAAAATATTACAAGAGCTCAACTATTTAAGATGCTCACCACTTCAATTCAAGCATTTCTTCCCTGTTCAACTGCAAATAACTTCCAGAAGTTTGTCAGGACTCCAAATCTACTATACCTTGTATTTGAAATCATCGTCGCTGGTTTAGAGGGAGAAAAAAGAAAGAAAGAAAGCAAAATTATAAATCTAAAACACGGTCATCGAATATCTAGGAAGATCCAGTCCAGCCTTCGCTTGCAGCCAGGAAGAACTGTGTAAGGCAGTAAACTGTTATGGGATGAATCATATGAAAAAGCTTTACGGGATGCGAAGTTCAAAAATAAAAATCCTTGCTTCTGGAAAACCATTGTGGTCCACATAATTCTTTGTGCTAGTTAAATCATGTCAACTTCTAATATTTTTTCAAATTAGAGGAAGGCACATTTGAGGATGAATAAGAAATGAACAGAATGAGAAATTCAACATAGAAAGTAACTGTCAAGGATAAACAAAGATTTTTGTACATAGGCATTTAAACTATTTTCTTAAAGTTATGCTAAAATAAGGCACCGAAAAGAAAGAAACATCCTTTCCTGCTACATACTTAATAAACAAATAAATTAGAAGAAACAGAACTTGATGACTGCTGCATCCTTATCCTCCAAACTTATAGTTGTTCTAAAGCAGCAAGCCAAGATGGTGAGACACATTAAAGGGCAAGAAATCCAAGTAGATTTATTTATCATTAACAACAAAAAAAAGGGGGGAGGAAGAAGGAGAAGGAGAAGGAGAAGAAGAACAAGGCCTTGCTGGATTTCTTTCAGAAAAAAAATCCTAGACAACCGAGAAAGTCCATAGAGAGCCATAACTCTGACTTTTCAAAGCTCTAATCAAACTATCCTAGACCCAAAAGTCCTTTTTAGTATATTATTATATTATTACTTAACATCTTATCTAGTAAACATTGTTCCTGAAAAATTGAATACAGTAGTTCATTTCTTTGAATAATCAACTACATTCAAAATTAATTAGACATCTGTTGTTATTAATATGACCATTTGACCACTTTCTGTTTTCATTAGAGGAGGTAAGATTACATGTACATAAAGATTGGTCTGATCATGGAAATCGGGTGCATAATGACAGCTTCCAATAATAATAATAATAATAATAATATCAAGGATGGCTCCATTTTTACTGTTTTTCCAGATTCAAGAGGAGATTGATGTCAATTGTTAGTATTCAACTTCCAAGTTAGTGATAGGATCCTGGACTGCTCTGCTGGATATTGGAGCTGTTGCTGCTGGATTTTGCTGTGAAGATGTATTCCTACTGCTCCCAATGAAGAGATAACAGATGTTGCAAATGTATTATGGAGATGATAATAGAATGATAGCTGATTTGTAATTTGTATAAACTGAATTATTGTATAATAATGTAAATAATAGAAACGAAATACAAATCAAGGCATTCGAGAGGCCTTGTACTCTCCCAAGGGTTTCCCCATTCTCAACTATTTTCCTGGCTATCTTATTATTTCCCTTCTACTCCTATTTATAAGCATTCTCTAACTGAATTGGAACACTCCAGAATGATTAGAGATCTATCAGTTAGCATGCAAGGCTAGAAAGAAAGCCATTACTGACAGAAAAACAGTAAGATCAAGAACGGAAAAGAGATGCTAAAATCCATTGCATTGTTAATGTAATGTATATCTTTCTTTATATGAATCTTTGACAATGATCTACAACAACTGTAGTTCTTTTCATGGAATCCAAAACTCACCGAACCTTCTTGTGTGACTTGTATAGGCGGGAAGGAGGTGAAGGAGAAAATTCAATTGGTAACTGGGGAGTTTCTAAATCTCCAGACAACATCCCCACCACCTCTTTCATGGAAGGTCGGCGAGCAGCTGATTTTTGCAGGCAAAGAAGAGCCACTGTGATGCATTGCAGGGCTTGCTCTTTATTTAGTGACTGAATATTCTGATCGACTAAATCAAGAAGCTTCCCAGCACGAGCAAGATGACGAGCCCATGATAGAAGATTGGCTCGTTGGAACTCTGACATGGGTGACCCTGTCACCTGAAGCGGCCTACGTCCAGCAATGAGAACTAATAACAGAACTCCATAACTATAAACATCACATTTCTCAGATATATCCCCACCACCACCATACTCCGGTGCAATGTAGCACACGGTTCCCCTCATACTTGGTGTGCTACTGATTCCCCCACTCTTAGGGATATCCACACTGACTGAATCGTAACTATTTCTCCGTGCTTTCCATAGCTCACCGCTGAGCCAATCCATACTACCCCTACTGCTCCGGCTCCGGCTCCTTCTCTTCTTCTTTCTATCAGCATACAATTCATCATCCCTCGGCCAATAATTTTCACTATAATGATTATCGCTCATTGACCCATGTGCTTGTTTCTTCTTCTTCTTTTTCTTCCTCTCAAGTTCTTCACAGTACTCCTCCTTCCACCACTCCCTTGCGGGCCTTCTCTTTTCCTTGGTATTTTTTTCATCATCCAATGACACCCACCAATCTAATCGCGGTTTTTTCTTCTTCTTCTTCTTCTCCTTCTTTGAAACAATCCCAGAGCTTGATGAGGCACCAATCCAGTCACTCTTTGGCCTCTCCCTCTTGATCTCATTCCCAATCCATTCCATTACATAATCCTTCACTGTTCCTGACTCCCCTTCACCTCCATTATCTTGTTTCCACCACCAATCTTTACCCGAAACACTGTTCTTCTTCTTCTTCCACCCACTCTTTTCCCCCCAACTCTCAACACTAAACCTATCAAAATTCCCCTCTGAGATACTCTTCTTCTCCAACCCCTCAGATGGAGATGCCATCTCTGCCACTGTTCTTGGCGACACCACAGGAGCTGCATCTGCCTCAGGGGACAAATCTACCCCCGCCACTGCCTCTGGTGATGCCTCAACCCTGATAATTACACTCTCTGGCGACCCTTCCACACCCCCAAGATTTTGAACATTATTAAAGTCCTCAAACCCACTCGTGGTAATCACACTCCCTGTCTCCTCCAAAACAGATCCGTTATCCTCCGTTCCGTTCCCCAGGTAACCCTCTTCCTTCACCTCACCTTCAATATTCTTCTCAATCTTCGACCTTGCCAACCCGAAATCACTGATTTTTGCATTAAAGTTCCCATCCAACAAAATATTGCTAGGTTTAATATCCCCATGAATAATAGGCGGATCACAGTAATGATGTAAATACTCAAGCCCTTTAGCTATATGCAAAGCAATCAAAAACCTCTTATCCCAATTCTTTAGCTCTTGTGGTTTACGATGAAAAAGACAGTCTTGTAAGCTACCGTTTTCCATAAGCTCATAAACTAAAAGCATTCGGCGTTTACCAGGATTTGAGGAAAACCCCATCACGGAAACGATGTATTTACAGTCAATTTTCGAGGAAAAAAGTAACTCATTCTGAAATTCGCGCTCGCCCTGCAAAGACCCAGAATCCATGAGCTTCACAGCAACATGAAAAGCAGAGTTCTTGATGATGGGGTTTGGTTTAAGTGTAGCGCGGTAGACAGACCCGAAACCCCCCTGTCCGAGGCGGAGGGAAGAAGAGAAATTGTTGGTGGCGCGACGGAGAAGAGAGTAAGAAAGCCGGTGAGGAGGTTTCTTGGAATCATTATCAGAAGCAGAAGGGGCTGTCCGCTTCTTTCTGATCCTCCGGAAGCAGAGGATTAGTAGAATAAGAAAAGAAAACGCTGCCGTCAGTCCACCGGCCAGCGGCGGCACAAGATGGCTGGTGGCCTGGTGGTGAACCTGCGGCTGTTGACGGGACGGCATTTTAGTAAATTCGCGCTTGTTCAGTTGCTAACGGGAACAGGTCAGAACCGGCTGTCCAGAGTAATTGAGAGATAGAGATAGAGAGAGACGTGCTTAACTTTTGTTTAGTGAATCTCTGATTTTGTTTTCATTTCGTATCGACCAGTCTTTTTCTCTGAGTCAAAGTCAATGGATTATTTACAATTTTTGGTAAGATTTTTTTTTTTTTAATAAAGAATGTGACCATTTCGAGATAAAATATATAAAAAAATAATTTTGAGAAATATGTTATTAAAAGTAGTTTGGATAAAAGCCTATTTTTACTTTCAGATTTGTTTGACAATATTGTAACATTTATAAATTGGTTTATTTATATTTTAATTTAAAAGTGTGGTTAAAAAATGAAAAGAAAAAACGTGTGCTTAAAAAATAGTTTCGAAAATTGTGTTTATAAATTTTAATGATTGCGTTAAAGAACAAAAGTTAAAGGACTAAAATTATATTTTAATAAGTTTTGATACAAATACAAAATGATTAAATGTATGATTGAGAGTAATTATTTACTTTGATTTGAATTAAAATGTTAATTTTCACCATACACTTTATATTTTAGTAATCAACTAGCTTTACACATCGAAAGAATATATTTTATTGAAAAAAAAAATGATGTAATGAAACAGAATAATGAGAAAAAAATCAAAAAAACTAATAAAAGTCGGTGTCAATTTAAATAATAAACATGTTGTTATCAAAAGTATTACGAATTTTGAAAACTTCTCATACACAACATTTGTGGTCACATTTGTTATATTCTCATCGTTATCGTATATCAATATCTTCCAATCAATACGATTCGTAACTCTCGAAACTGTTACATACAACTGACTAAAAAGTGGTTTTTTTATGAATAGTTGAACATGCGAAATTGGGAAATGATTGACCTTGACTTTATGGTCACAGCATACGGCACAATCAGCAAAAACCTTCTTTTTCTTAACTTGAAAAATAATCTCGCATCTGAGAGAGTAAATGACATCATTGGGATAAATACTTTGCATGGTTGATATTACAATATTAGACCTAGACTTCAATCTTGTCACGGAAATTAATACATATCCCAACAATTGACTGTTTCATTTTATAAGTGCAAGTTTTATATTTTTATACAGGAGCATAGTAGCATAGACTATAAAATTTAATGCAAATTTCCATTAATAACCCTATAAATTATATATGTATAAAAAAAACAATTCTCAAAATCAAAAGACTTACCCGAAATGGCCTTTAAAGCGGCTTCTTGAGGCGGGTTGTTCACTCCGCGAGTGCACGGATCGCGCAAGTAATAAAGTGGACGTGAGCCCGAATATCGTTTTCACAGAGATTGTGTAAATTGTATTTTAGATTACAATTCCTTAACCGGAATTATGAAAACTTGAATTTGAAAATTTTGGTTTCGAAAATTAAACTAAAGATTAAACTAAAAAGCGAGAAAATTTTGCTTTAAGAAAACGATGAATTAAATATGTTAGAATCATGAATCCACGTTAACCCTATTATCCATGTGTTTGACTTAAACAATTAATAACAATTTATGGAGAATTGAAAATTCGTGTTCCTATAGTTGTTTATGTCCTCTTTCAAGCGATGCATAAACACTTTTTTTTTTTACAAGAGATGAGTCTATATTTCTATAACCAATCCAAACATGTAGAAAAGTATTAACCAATTATGAACACTTTTTAGGATAACACAAAACATGGGGGTATAATTCTATCATCTATCGGACTTTGTGGCAATTAATCAAGGTCTAATAATTTCCAACTTGTAGGATCTTTACCTTGATTTTCAAAATCAAGAACTATTCTCCAAGAACTATATTTAGAGAGAAAACTAGAAAAAACCATTTTCTAGAGAAAAAAATATGCACCACACTTTGAAAAAACTTGTTGCACCCATTTTATAAAACTTGACCACCTTTTGGTAAAAATACCAAAGTCTAAAAATTAACTTGTAAAACATTTTAACAAATTTATGCAGCTACTAAAAATTATTTCCCAATTGGTTTTAACGGTCGTAAGCCCTTTTTTTATTTTTGCCCCCGATTACTTTAAGTAATCCTCGAAATGCCACACAAGTTTATGTTAAACAAGATAGCATTTCTAAGGGTTTGTTTGGTTGGTTCTAAGCCAATAATCCCATATTCCTTCACCTTGGCTTAAACCAAACCTCCACATAATTTAAATTTACCTTCACATATTCCGAAAGTCCTCTTGGAAGCTTTCATCCTTCCAAGCCTTTTGATTTGATGGTTCAGGAGAAAACATCTTCACTTGCATTGCACTTTGAATCTTCCTAGCTTCTCCACAACTTGTAGATTCTTTAATACCTGTCAAAAGAGAACACTCTTTTAGATTAATGGAATAAAAGCTAGGATTAGAGTTTACCTGCCTCCTTTCACCATCCATGACTAATAGATAGTCATACAAGCTTTCTTGAGTAGCTTCTTGTTGAACTCCATCATTTTCAACAACTTCATCATTTCCAAAAGCCCCTAAAGCAGTATTACTTTCAGCTACATCCTGCAGCCCCTCTTTCTTCCTTAGCCACTCGTAGCAATCTTTCTTAAAGTGTCTCATTTTACCACAATGAAAGCACTTATCTCCATCTCTACCACTACCCTTGCCCTTCCACTGTTCCTTACTCTTACCCTTATTCTTGTTAAAGTTCATAGCATTTGACTCTTTCTTACCAAATTTACCTTTAACAAAATAAGCCGTTTCATTATGGACAGCTTTCTCCTCCAAATTGATTTCTAATGCTTTAGACCTAATCGAAGCAGTGACATTTGCAAGAGTAATGGTATCCCTTCAATATTTAATAACATTTTAAAGTTCTTTGAAAGATTCTGGAAGAGAATTTACCAAAATTATAGCTAATTGATCATCTTCGATTTTCTGTCCACTGTTCGTTAAATCTAAAGTCATTGCAGAAAATGCATTTAAATTTGTTTCAAGATCTTTGGAGGGGTCCATTTTGAAACCAAAAATTCTTTCTAAGAGAAATATCTTATTAGGAACAGTTTTAGCAGCATAAATTTCATCTAGCTTATTCCAGATTTCTAAAGTAGTTTTAGAATCGTTTACCTGCCTCAGAACGTTATCTGAGAGATGAGGAATCAGAGTGCTATATGCCACTTCTTGAATTTCAGCTACTTCATCATCTTTGGCTAATAATGCCTCCGGCCATTCGGATTGTTCCTCCAATGCCTTTGCAACCCTTTGCTGCACCAATACTGCTTTCATTTTCTTTTTCCAAAGGGAGAAATCCCCTTTACCATCGAACTTCTCCAGCTCGACCCTAGATCCCATTCTTGAAACCATTGTTCAAAAACACCATTGCTCACCGAATGATACTTATCACTCCCCTTGCAAATTCCAGCAAGTAAAATAACCACAGCAACAAAACCGGTATACAATGCAGAATTTACCCAAGATTAATACCTAATCTTGTAACCTTGCATATCCCCAAGATTAACACCTAATCTTGTCAAAATATCCCCGTGAATATAATTCTCACGTCAAATCAGCAAGAAGACCTCCTATCAAACCCAAGATTAATACCTAATCTTGTAAAATTCAATACACCCAAGATTAAAACCTAATCTTGTCAAACCCGAACCTCAAGGAATCCCCAACTTCTAGCCCTTCCCCGGTTTATTCACAAAACCCTGAGCTCAGAAATTATCCTAAATGTTCGTACAACTACAATAGGAGCCTTCAATGCACAGTTCAATTTCAAAAAATCAAACTAAAGAATCATGCAAAAAACCATTTGCAAACCTCAACCAATATCCAAATTGAATTTCGTGAAACGGACTTCGAATATGGACTCTGCAGGTCCTTTAGAACAAACTGTCAAAAATCGTCGCCGGAGCGTCGCCGGAAACCGCCACCGTCGCCGGAAACCGCCACTTCCGCCGCCGTCGGAAAATTTTGCCCGACACACTACAAGATTCTCCTCTCCGTCACGAGTCCAATGGCGCAAACCGTTCATTGATTGGAGCTCCCTACCGGCGGGAATTTCAGTTTAAAGTTCCAATTTTCTTTTCTATTTCCGGCCAAATCGCCACCGTCCAGCCGTCGGATGCCTCCCAGCTTCCAGTCGAGTCTTCCCCACGACTCCGCGGTTCTACTGGTGCCTTTACTTCACTGGATGGATGGCCAGAAGTCAGATCTTGAAAAATGGCAGAGAACTCTTTCGGTTGGCACTTCACTCACTTTTTTTTTCCTTGTTTCAGTTTTCTGCCTTCCTTCGGTTCTTCTCCAGCCTTTGGTTTCACACAGCTTTTGATCTTCAGTTTTTTCTTGTTGGTCGGTGCCGATTTCTTCCGTTCAATGCCTGGACAGTACTTCCTTGGAAAATCTTTCCTACTCGCTCTGATACCACTGTAGGATCTTTACCTTGATTTTCAAAATCAAGAACACCAAGAACTATTCTTCAAGAACTATCTTTAGAGAGAAAACTAGAAAACCCATTTTCTAGAGAAAAAAATATGCACCACACTTTGAAAAAACTTGTTGCACCCATTTTATAAAACTTGACCACCTTTTGGTAAAAATACCGAAGTCTAAAAATTAACTTGTAAAACATTTTAACAAATTTATGCAACTACTAAAATTGTTTGTTTGATTCTAAGCCAATAATCCCACACAACTCTTTCGAACATAGAAAATTGTCACAAATATCAACAATTATGCGTCCACAATCATAGATGAACATAAAATATAATTAATTGCATCAACTCCATCAATTGCATAATGTAAATGTAATCATAGATGAAAATAAAATATAATTAATTGCATCAACTCCATCAATTGCATAATGTAAATGTTAAATCAAAATATGGAATCAAGAAATTAACGTTTTATCACAATTCTAACAATTAAAAACCTAGCCTAGATACATGATAGAAAATAAATAACAAGAAAAGTAAATGAATGTCACCCCATTCATCTTCTTGGAATTATATCTTCAATCTTGATTTTGGCGTGGCTTGGATCCCCAAGCAATTGAACAGCATTTTGACATGAATCATGATAATTGGGAACCCCTAACTTCATGTCTCAAGTCATGTATATATGGATTCCTCCGAAACCCAGGTCAAAAATAAGAGAAATTCACTGAAAATCGTGCAAAAAGTCCAGCTGCTGCCTAGAATATAACCATGAGATCGCATGGTACAAATCCATGCGATCGCTCAGGCTTTCGTAGAACCATTCTGATCATTTTTTAACAGGTCATGCAATCGCTCCGTTATAATTCTATGTGATCGCATGGTTATCCGTCTAGAGTGCAATTTTCATATTTTGAAGTGCTTTAAGTTGGCCCTCATGGTTTTATTGCACATCAGGTCCTTCAACTTTAGATTGTTGTAATTTAGCCCCTCGAACTTTTGATTTCTTCCAAATTTAAGTTCTTCTTCGAGTTTTTTTTTCCAATTAAGTCCTTAATCTACCTCATCAACTTTTGATTTGCATACTTTGACACTTTTTTATCATCAAATTGCTTGATTTTGGCTTCAATTCCATTATTTTCTCGACTTTGAGGTTATTCCTGATATGTAAACAACTACTAACTAAATAAAGTGTATAAAATACACTTATCACGGGCCTTGCTTATTATCATCATCAGATGAAGATGAGTCTTCATTGTGCGAAAAACTTAGAGGTCGAGTCCTTCTTGCAAAGTGAAAGTTACATCTAACTGGTAATATTGCATCCACAATAGGAATTGGATGTTGACATTTTGTGGGATGGTGTAAAAATTGATATTTTTCTTTTATATGGCAAAGGCTACCATGAATCGATTAAAAAAGATGATAATAGCAGTTACACCTGAACAATTCATAGATGTCCCAGGGTAATTTTTTATTTTTTTTAATTTCTGTTGCTTTTCAAAGTTGTTGATGATATTGGATATCTGGTTTGCAGACATCTATGAATTGTTCATAATTTTCTTTCATATGCTTCAAAATTTCTGCATGATTCAGAATCAACAAAAGTTCCCTAAAAGGTAAAATCTAAGTCATCACATTATTTAAAATTTAAAAGCGATAAAATGTCTGAAATAAATAATATTCGAAATATTACCTGAATTTATTCCAAAATAAACGAGAAAACACAGCAAAATAGAGAGAATTTGTGGAATAATTTTTGGAAAATTAAAAAGCTAAAAATGAGGATAGAAATTACCTGAATATTTTTCCACAAATCTCGCACGATCAAGGTTTGTGATCCTAAAATTAGATTGGTTTGTGTAGAGAAATTATTCTTGATTTGTGGTGTGAAAATGAAAGGAGTTTGTTGAGAGGTGGTTCCCTTCTGGTTATTTTTGGCAAGGAGAATGAGCATTTTTGGTTGAGTGTGGGTGGGAAGTTGGTAGGTTATGTTCAAAATGGGAAGTGATTGGGAGGGTTCTTTAAAATTAAAAAAATTCATTCCTTCATTCCTCCATATTTTTCTAATAGTCCACTAATTTAGTTATCAATTCATTCAACCACCATTAAGTTACACAACTCTTTCATTAATCGTGTATATTCAAATTTAACTAGTCACTAATTTGATCGCTCACTAATTCAACCATCCCTATTAATTCAGATTATGTTGACAATTGAAATTGAAGTCACAATTGGAATCTCAATTACTTTTAATAGAATATATAGCTGTGGATATAGCTGTAGATTATTGGGTATATTAGATTTTAATTTTTATGACCCATTTGGATAAAAATTTTGAGAATTTTTTTAAGCCTCGTTTGGTGGAGATTAAATTAGAATTTTAGTATATTTTGATAAAATTGATAAAATTTGTGGTTAAAAAGTTGTGGAGTCCATGAAATGTGTGATTGAAATGAAGTGTTGTCTTTGACTTTGATTAAAATCAAGATTTTAATCCTTACCAAACAACTCTTCATGAGGTAAATTATTTTCTTAGTAATAATCATTACTTATAAGTGTAGAGTTATAGCTACTGTAAGAAAGTACTTCTTTCCATGAAAGACATTTTCACATCAAGTTGTCTTCTACAGACAAGTTACCTTAAGTTATCTTGTCACTTTTCCAGGATACTGACCCCGACACAGCATGAATCCGACGCATAAGTGTCCAAGCAGTTTTGAATCCACAATCTGGCTTGTAGGTCCTGATTAGGTGAGTGGATATTTTGTAGATCCCCCCGATGGACCTATATAGATGACATGTCATGTCCAATTACGCATTACCGTAACATCCACCAAAGAGAAAAATCTAACCAATAATTATTAAGTTAGGTTTTCGTATCATGTACTTAAGTTGCTCAATGTTCTCATAGTTTAACATCAACAATTTCATTTCTAAAACATTCAAGCCATCAAATCTAGATGTTAAGACGCTAAGTGTTCGTTTGAAAATAAGGGTGAAAAGAATACGAATTTTAGGGAATTGAATTTCTAATAATTGGAATTTTAATGTGTTTGTTTTGTTTAATTTTCTAAGTAACAAAAAGTGTAAAATTTTCTAAATTTTGTTGTTTGGTTGACTTTATTTTTTATGGCAAATAAACAAAATTTTGTTATTTTAATAATATATATATATATATATATATATATATTAATTTGTTACAAATTTATACTTGATAATAATAATGCTAATTTCTTTAAAAAAAATCAATTAACAATAACAAAAATGATCAAACGCAGCATTTAACATTTATCATGGAAACCAATTATCTGCTGAGACTCAAGAATTTACTTACCACAATTTAATGGAATCAAACATTCATGTTTAGAAAGATGAAATAGGTTTTCCAATGCAAAATTCCAATGGAACACTCAATAAAGTAAAAAGTGGGAAATTGAATTCCAATTCCATGACAAATGCTTCATTTCAAACACTATCGAATATGAAATATAAATTAAAAGAAATAAAACATAATATTTTATGGTACTATTATCAATACTAACCATTTATCATATTGCACAATCCGACTATAAAAAACAATGGCAAATTCAATTATCATTTTTCGATTCTGGAGTTTAGAATCGAAAATCTAACCAGACTTATCAATTCTCAATTCTAATATTCATTATCCAAACAAAACCCTAGCCAATCAAATAACCAAACAACCATGTGAAACAAGCTTGTAAAAAAATAATAAAAAAAAAGGTGACTTGATTGGAATGAGATGCCATGTCCCTTTAAACTTTTCAATGAATGGGAACTTTTTCTATCTTTTATCTCTTTTTTGTTGGGAAATGGAAATAATCCATTCTAAGGTTTATGAGAAAAGTATGGAGAGAGAAATCATAACTACAAAAAGTTATAAACCAAGTGGTGGGCTCCAAACTCAATTTCCCTACTTTTATTTAATGATAATTTAGCATAAAATGAAATTATGTATTGTTCTTTTAGATTTTTTTAGTAAAATACGATCAAATTTTCATGGTACAAGAATTGAATCCTCATTATCAGATAATATTTCTTTCTATAATTTTTTTCTTTTCTACATTCTTCTGTATTGACATCGAGAAAAATATGAATTTTTAATTACCTTTTTAAAGTTAGTCAGCTCGAATTGAAAGTTTTAAATTGTCAATTAATGTTGGGCAATTGATCTATTAAAACTAATTGGACCGGAATCAGCCCAAGTGTTTGATCCATCAGTGCAGCCCAGTTACTATATCCAGCCTAAGCCCAAATTCTTGTACCCGATTCTTGATCCATCTTAAGCACCGCCTTATATGGACCATTAGATCCAATCTGATGATCCTGACTGTCCATCTGTAGACAAAAGGAAAGGAAACGATCTGAATTCTCATTACTTCGATCCAGACTCTTCTCTCTCTCATCTCAAGCCCTAATTTTCTCTCTGATAGGCGATTCTTCATCGCCTCTTCTGTTCTTCGTGTTTTCTTTACATTTCTACCAGAAAATTATAGATTTAAGTTGTAATATCTTAGTGGTTGTGATTTGATACTGACTTGTGTTGATCAGTATACGTTTTATTTGAGTTTGACAGAGATTTCTATAACTCAAGTGTTTTCTTTGTGGTTCTTTATACAAATCTAGAGTTTCTGGTAGTTTTGTATGTTTTTACGGATTTGATATTTGTTGCTGTAATTTTTACAGTTTCTAAAATAAAGTTTCATTGTTTCTTCGTGGTTAATCTGTGTTCTTGTTCTTTGTGGTTTGTTTTCTGAGCCTTAAATCCTATCAGTGGTATCAGAGCCTTAGGGTTCTTTGAATACACTGTGGTTTAGACTCAGATCTTTTGGATCCAGATCTATTTTGTTGAATTTAGGGTTTTCTGGAAGTTGTTGAAATTTTTGCAAAAACGATTTAGGGTTTCTGGTTCTTGCGATTAAACTTTGAAGAAAATACTTTTCTTGAGTTTGATTAAATTTTTCTTGTAAATCGTTTTTTGTGGTTTTCTGAAAATATTTTTGAGAGAAATTTTTCAGATTTAAATTCTTGAAGTTTTGTATAAAACTTTTTATATTCTGACTTCGTGGATATTTCTTTGTTGAAACCCATTTTCAAATTAGGGTTTCTGTAACTTTTTGGGTTTCTGGATCCCTGTATCTGAGTCCACATTATTTTTAAGGGATTCTAAAACTCGGTATATTTTTCTTTATAAATATATTGATTTTTAAAGGAAAGAATCCTACATTGTTCCTTAGTGGTTGTTCTTCGTGGTGATTATAATATGTGATTCTGATTCTTGGAGGCCCTTGAACTTGCTGATATCTACTCTTTGTGGAAGCTTCTGTAGCTTATAATAATTGCAATCAGGTGATATCTGTTATTTACTGCAATCTTTCTATACTGAAAATTTGTTATTCAAATTTCTTGTTCTCTCCCAAATTCCTCCGTTAAAGCCTATAACTAGGACCCCTAGCTTACCTTTGTCCAGGATTTCATTGAGAATCCGGGAATCTGAGGGAGTGTGGGAATACCCTGTATAGGTTGAGGGATATACTGGAAGGACAATTTTTTATCAGTATACTGTTTTGAATACTTTCTTGATTGAGTAATTAGACAGTTAAATTGTGATCACTTTTGGTTACTTTGTTTGCTGAAAACTGTGTTCTGTATATTAGCAAACTTCCTTGATTATAAATTCTTGACTGTGTGACATTGTCTTACTTTGTGATTGTGAACTGGACTATTGTTTATTGCCTGACTATTTGTTCTTTGAACTACTAAAGCTCAATAACTTGAAACATTTTTCAAAATCTTGGTCATTATTTCAATGGCTACTGTTAAGGTAGATGTTGAAATATGGAATGGCAAAGGGGATTTCAACCTCTGGAGCCAAAAAATGCGAGCTTTACTACTTCAAATGAAATGTGCTAAGGCAATTGATAAATCTTGGCCCCTTGATACCCCTCAGGACAAACAACTTGAAATGGATGAAACTGCATGGAGCACTTTATTTTTACACTTATCTGATAATGTCATTAGACAAGTAGGCAAGACTAAAACTACATCAGAATTATGGGACAGATTGGAAGAACTATTTGATACTGTGTCCTTGCCTGATAAATGTTATCTTTGGAAACAATATTTCTCTTTTAAATTTGATCCATCTAAGGATGTAGAAGAGAACATGAGTAGGTTTACTAAGATCACACAAAGTCTATTAAATTGTGATGAAAAACTTACTGATGAACAAAAAGTTGTTTGTCTATTGAATGCTATGGAGGATAAGTTTAAAGATTTAAAGAATGCACTGGAATATGGGGGGCAGAAGTTGACCACTGAGATAGTTCATACATCCCTTAAAAATAAAGAGTTAGAGTTTAAACATAATCCTAAGGAAGCCTATAATGTAATAGGTACCTCTAGGAACAAGAACTCTTCTAGGCTGAATAAGGCTGGAACAAATTTCAATAAAAATTGGAATAATTCTAGCAATAATAGGGATTGGAATAACAAGTCTGTAAAGGGAAATTTTCAAAATAAGGGCAACTTCAATAAGCCTAGAGTCAGTAACTTTAGGAGTCAGTCTGGTTTCAGAAATCAAGATAATAATGCTAAAAATTATAATAATTTCAGAAACCAGAACAATTTTAAAACTCAGGATTATAATGCTGGTATTTCTAATATAGAAAAATCACCTAGAATTTGCTTTTATTGTGGCCAACCTGGACATCATATCAAATACTGTTTTAAAAGGAAAAATGAACAGGGAATCAGTAATCAGACTGAGGCTGCAGTGCAAGATAATAATAATAATAATAATAATAATAATAATAATGGGGTGGTCTATGTCACTACAGAGTCAGATAACAAAAATGAATGGATTTTAGATTCTGGTTGCACTTTTCATATGTGTCCTGAAAAGGATATGTTTGCTGATTTCAGTAATGATTGTTTTGGTTCTGTGAAACTAGGCAATAATATTTCTTGTGATGTGAAAGGTATTGGAAATGTTTTGTTACAACTTGAAAATAACAAAACTCTTATTTTTAATAAAACCAGATATGTTCCTGATTTGAAAAGGAACTTGATTTCACTTGGAGTTTTAGATTCTGAATCTTTTGAGATCAGAATGCAAAATGGTTTTTTGAGTATTTTCAAAAATAAATGCTTGATCATGATTACTTCCAAAATTAATGGGATTTACATGTTGAATGCCTTGCCTGTCTATGCTAAGTCTTATAATGCTATGTCTGACTTGAATAAAACTGAATTATGGCATAAAAGATTAGGACACATAGGTCAAAAAGGACTTAAGTTACTTGAAACCAAAGGTGTTTTTGGTAATGATGTGTTGCATAAACTTGAATTCTGTGAAAAATGTGTATTAGGCAAACAGAAAAGAAGTTCATTTGGTAAAGGTGTTCATAAATCCTCTGATGTGCTTGAATATGTGCATGCTGATTTGTGGGGTCCTGCTCCTGTGGGTTCAGTTTCAGGTTTCAGATATTTTCTCCTTATTGTAGATGATTTTTCAAGGAAAACTTGGGTGCATTTATTAAAAACTAAGGATGCTACTGTGCCTGTTTTCAAAAACTGGATCACCTTAGTTCAAAATTTAAAAGGAAAATGAGTCAAAACTATTAGAACGGATAATGGTTTAGAATTTTGTAATCAAGAGTTTGATTCTTTTTGTAGCACCTTAGGTATTCTTAGGCATAGGACTGTTGCCTACAGTCCACAGCAAAATGGGGTTGCTGAAAGAATGAATAGGACACTTCTTGAAAGAACTAGGTGTCTTTTACTGGATTCAAATTTGCCTAAAAATTTTTGGGGTGAAGCAGTCAAAACTGCATCCTATTTGATAAATCTATCTCCCTGCAGTGCTATTGATTTTAAGATTCCAGATCAAATCTGGAATAATTATCTTCCTGATTTTTCAAAATTAAAAGTTTTTGGTTGTGCTGCCTACTCACACCATTCTGAAACTAAACTTGACTCCAGGTCTTTAAAATGTGTTTTTCTTGGTTATAGAGAAGGAGTCAAGGGCTATAGGCTATGGGTCAGGGATCAGGGAGGTTACAGGGTCATTCTGAGTAGGTCTGTTGTGTTTAATGAAAATGATTTTTCTTGCAAAAATGAAAAATTGTCTGATCCTGTTAAAGAAAAAGATTTTATTACATCTGAGCTGAGTGCAGACCATTTAGGTGAGGAAAATGGTCTGCCCAATACTCAGTTTCAGGTGGAGCAACCCCCACAGTCTCCCTATATCATTCCTGAACCTGAACATGAACCTGCAGGCACTGAACAACAACCTGATGATATCCCTGAAGTAGAAACCAACCTTGAAAATTATCAATTGGCAAGGGATAGACCTAGAAGAGAGATAAGACCTCCTCCTAGGTTTGAGGATCCTGATTTTGTATCAGCTTTCACTTATTCTGATCCTATTTTACTTGAACCTCAATCCTTTGAAGAAGCTGTGTCTTCTAAGGATTTCAAATTATGTCTTGCAGCAATGCAAGATAAAATGGACTCACTTTTAAAGAATGGTACTTGGATTTTAGTCAATAGACCAGTAAATAAAAGGATAATTGACTGTAAATGGATTTTCAAATTGAAAGAAAGTGAATCTAAGGATATGAAACCTAGGTACAAGGCTAGACTTGTAGCGAAGGGTTTTTCTCAAAAGGAGGGAATTGATTTTAATGAAATATTTTCACCTGTTGTTAAATATACTTCTATCAGAATTTTATTTGCTTTGGTTGCACAATTTGATTTAGAACTTGAGCAAATGGATGTTAAAACTGCTTTCCTATATGGTTCTTTAGATGAAACAATCTATATGCATCAACCTAAAGGATTAGAAAAGGGCAAAAATTCTGATTTAGTCTGTTTGTTGAAAAAATCTTTGTATGGCTTAAAACAGGCTCCTAGGCAGTGGTATAAGAGATTTGATTCCTATATTCAAAGCCTGAATTTTCAGAAAAGTAAATATGATTCCTGTTTTTACTTTAAAATTGGCAAAACTGATTTCATTTATCTGCTTTTATATGTGGATGACATGCTGATTGCTGGACCAAATATGCATGATATAAATGCTCTTAAAGATAAACTGCATTCTGAATTTGAAATGAAAGATATAGGAAATGCTAAAAGAATACTTGGCATGGATATTTTTAGGAATAGACAATCTGGGAAACTGTTCTTGAATCAGAAACATTACATAGAAAAGGTCTTAAACAGATTTTGCTTATCTGAATCCAAACCTGTATTTTTACCTTTACCTGCACATTTTAAATTGTCTGTTGAACATTGTCCTAAGTCTGATGATGAATTGCTTAGAATGAAAAATGTGCCATATTCAAATGCTGTTGGATCTGTCATGTACTTAATGGTCTGTACCATACCTGATATTGCATTTGCAGTAAGTGTTTTAAGCAGGTTTATGAGCAATCCTGGTGAATTGCATTGGGAAGCTATGAAATGTCTTTTAAAATATTTGAAAGGTTCTGCTAGACTTAGTCTAGTGTTTTCTAAAACCAAAAATGATTTTAAACTTAAAGGTTTTGTTGATTCAGATTTTGCTGGAAATGTTGATAACAGGAAATCAACATCATCTTACTTCTTTACTTTAAACTCTTCCTGTATCAGCTGGAAATCCCAACTTCAAAAACTTGTTGCCTTGTCATCAACTGAGGCAGAATATATAGCTGCTACAGATGCTGTCAAGGAATGTTTGTGGTTAAAAGGCTTATTATCTGAAATTGGTTGCATTTCTGATTCTGAAGTTGAAATATGTTCTGATAGCATGAGTGCCTTACATCTGTGTAAAAATCCTGTCTTTCACAATAGGTCAAAACATATTGATGTTAAATTTCATTTCATTAGGGACATCATTGATAAAGGTATAGTGAAACTTGTTAAGATACCAACTCAGGTTAATCCTGCAGATGCAGGAACAAAGATCATTTCTATTAACAAATTTAAAGATGCACTAAGTTTTTTGAACTTGATTGAATTTTGATACTTGTCTATTATGTGTTATCAGATACTGGAATACAGGTCAATTGAGGTGGAGATTGTTGGGCAATTGATCTATTAAAACTAATTGGACCGGAATCAGCCCAAGTGTTTGATCCATCAGTGCAGCCCAGTTACTATATCCAGCCTGAGCCCAAATTCTTGTACCCGATTCTTGATCCATCTTAAGCACCGCCTTATATGAGCCATTAGATCCAATCTGATGATCCTGGCTGTCCATCTGTAGACAAAAGGAAAGGAAACGATCTGAATTCTCATTACTTCGATCCAGACTCTTCTCTCTCTCATCTCAAGCCCTAATTTTCTCTCTGATAGGCGATTCTTCATCGCCTCTTCTGTTCTTCGTGTTTTCTTTACATTTCTACCAGAAAATTATAGATTTAAGTTGTAATATCTTAGTGGTTGTGATTTGATACTGACTTGTGTTGATCAGTATACGTTTTATTTGAGTTTGGCAGAGATTTCTATAACTCAAGTGTTTTCTTTGTGGTTCTTTATACAAATCTAGAGTTTCTGGTAGTTTTGTATGTTTTTACGGATTTGATATTTGTTGCTGTAATTTTTACAGTTTCTAAAATAAAGTTTCATTGTTTCTTCGTGGTTAATCTGTGTTCTTGTTCTTTGTGGTTTGTTTTCTGAGCCTTAAATCCTATCAAGCAACATACTAAACAAAATAAGAGATTTTTTATATACAGGAGCTTGGAATTTCTTTAATTAAATGACTGCCACGTGGGGGATTGGTTGGTTGGAAACTTGAACCATTTTATTATGAGACAAAGTCTAAAGGGCCACCCACAGTGGCAGACGCAGAGCGTTTATACTAGTGGGGCACACGGATGGTACGGGAGTTCGAGGGCAGCGCCTCCAAAAAAAAATTTTTTGTAAGAAGAGATCGAAAAATGAAAAAGTACTTAAAAATATTCAATCTCCAAACAAATAAATAATTATATTAACCTTGTACACTTATAATATAATTAGCATAAATCACACTGCCCCCAAACTTTTTTTTTTTTTTTTTGTAAGAAGAGACCGAAAAATGAAAAAGTACTTGAAAATATTTAATCCACAAACAAATAAATAATTATATTAACCTTGCACACTTATAATATAATTAGCATAAATCACATCCCCCACTGCTCATGGCTCCACTTTCATTGATGCACTACTTTTATATATATAAAAAAAAAGAAATTATTGTTGTAAATATTATATTGTATTAGTGAATGACAGTTGTACCTCTAAAACCCTAGGTATTATTACCTTATGTATCCCTTATTCTCCCTATATATATGGGGGTTTTGGTTCATAGTAATATACAAGTTTATTGGTGTCTCTATTTTTCTCTCTAGTTTATAACATGTTATCAGCACGAGTCTCTATCAAATTGAGTTAGAAATTTCTTTTTCAAAATCCCATATATAAAAATATTAGTTAGATGGTAAAATCATATGCACTGAAATTAATTTGGTGACATATGAATTTTTTTATTACTATTCAATTGCAATTCACATCTATTCATTACGATGTTGTTCATTAGCAATTGCGGCTCATAAATCTGAATCTGATTTTCTCCAACCAATTCGAAAGATTTTGATCTTTGTATTGACAATTCATTATGTTGTTGCTCCTGAAGTAGCACAACAGTATATATTAATATTTCAGAAGAATATTAATTATAGATTTGTCCATTACAAATTTATTGATGCTATTAATTCATTCGTTGTTGCTCCTGAAGTAGCACAACATTATATTAATATTCCAGAAGAATATCAATCATAGATCTGTGTCTGTCTATTACAAATATTTGTTGTTGCTCCTAAAGTAGCACAACATCATAATTAATATTCCAGAAGAATATTATTTTCTCCCGAAGAGCATAAATTAAATTTTCAATATTCCAGAAGAATATTGATTTATTATTCTTGAATAATCGAAATTTTAGAACTATAATTATTCTAGAAGAATAATTTGTGGTTGCTCCTGAAGTAGCACAATTTTTATTATAATAATATTCGTGAAGAATATTAATTGCTCCTAAAGAGCATAATTTTGAAAGATTTATTATGCAATTGCTCCAGAAGAGCAAATATCTAAAATCTTTAACAATAATTTGTTCTTGCTCTTGAAGTAGCACAACAGTATATATATTAATATTTCAGAAGAATATTAATTATAGATTTATCGATTACAACATTATTGTTATTATTGATTTAAATTTATAATTCATTATGTTGTTGCTCCTGAAGTAGCATAACGGATGATTAATATTTCAGGAAAATATCAATTGTAAATTTGTCTATTATACATAATTTGTTGTAACTCCTGAAGTAGTACAACATTATAATTAATATCCTAGAAGGATGTTATTTGCTCCTGAAGAGCATGAATTATGATTTTCAATATTCTAGAAGAATATTGATTTATTATTTCTTTTGGAAGAATCAAAATAAATTCGTTAAAGTATATATTGTTCCAGCAAATTATTATTGTTATTATTTTTTGCTCTTTCAATTTTGTCATTGGAAATCACTACGTTATTTTGAATTCTCAAATACATTATTAGATTTGATTCTACTATATATTAGTTATATATCTAATTTTTATATATGGAATTCACGTGCATATTTAGTATCTTTTGCATATTGGTAAAAGATTTAGCCAATAAAAGATTTAGTCAATTTTGTTAACTTCTATATATGGAGATTCTTTTTCCTGATATATGTTTGGTAATTCATTTTTATATATAAATTCATACTATGTTTATATGGTAATTAATATTCTTTAAGATGATTAAATATTTGTAGATGTTCATTCATAAATTCTGATTTAATAATGTATCATATTGTTGCTCACGAAGTAGGACAACAATAGTAGTATTCTAGAAGAATATTACTTGCTTGTGACGAGAAGTATATTACAATTTCAATATTCCAGAAGAATATTGATCCAATGCTCTTGAAGAATCATAATTTAAAATATGTTTTAAACGAATATGGTGTTGGTGTTCTCGAATAAACACAACTCACGTTAGATAAATATTCCAGAAGAATATTTTAACGTCACTCGTGTAGAAAACAAATATTGTTGGCTTGAAAGGAAAAATGAATAATTAATATCAATATTCCAGAAGAATATTGACTTATTATTCTTGAAGACTTGCAATTTTAGCAATATAATTATTCCAGAAAAATAATTCGTTATTTTGCTCTTAAATTGCACAATAGATATCAATTATTGTTATAATTGAATGAGATTCGAATCAATATTCCAGAAGAATATTGCGTTATTGCTACATTTCAATATTCTAGAAGAATATTATTTTATTGCTCAAGTGATAAATACTGCATTCTTTTTCGCAAAGAAATTCGAATTTATTAATAATCCAGAAGATTATTATGATGTAGTCTAATATATAGTTGTGATGATTCCTGAAGAATCATAATTTTTTCTCATATGAAATATAATATTGGAATATAATTTGCTCTCGAAGAGCCCAATATTATGAGATATGTTATTAATTTGATATTACAATATTCCGGAAGAATATTGACATATTGATTTTTGAATGAGTAATAAAACGTGCTTTTCGAAGTAGCATTGTTTCGAAAAATATCTCATTTGAGTTCATATTTATCCCTAAAGGAAAACATATAACTTATGTCATAAGGACATTGATTAGTTTGACTACTTGAATAATATATGATTATATCTTATATTGAACCAGAAGTTCAATTTAATTTTATTATTTGGTATGACCAGTTGGATCATCACTGGATCAATAATGATGCGAAATTAAAATTGATACTCGATGAAGAACCAAAAGATTCTTCAATTCAATCATATATAATATTTGTTCTTTTTCATGAAATTTTTCATTATCACTAGCTAAAATAGGGATTAAATTCCCTATATTTCTGAAAATTAATTGGGGTGATAAATGGAGACCCATCATCCTCCACGTTGATCATATAAATATTATTTGTATTTAATAGATTTGATACATGTACTAGATGATTGCATGGTGTTCGCAACCTGAAGTTTACGAAATTATTGCTCAAATTATGAATTATGAGCATAATTTTCAGATTATTTAATCAAGAATGTGTCTTGATAATGCTAGTGGACACGAATCTCAACATTTTAATAAGTGTTAGTTGGGATGTCGATAAATAGTTTAACATTTTTGTTTGTTAAACGCCTCCAATTAATTTAATTGAGAACAAAATACTTGTCTTTTTGTTTAGAGAATTCTATTACGCATCATGCCAATATCATAGTTCTCCCTATTATAATTGACTTATGGTTATAGCATAATTTTCCCATATAATTTTTTAATAGTGCAATTGATCCACCACAATGCACTAATATGGGAAATAAAGAATATTGAGAAAAATGCGTTGTTTGAACATATATCCCAAATGGGTGATATTTTACAACGTCGAAAAAAAAAATTATTGTCAATTTGATTGGACAATTTTCTCAACATTAGGGGGGAATAGCTTAAAATCAAACAAATGCATCATATTATGTTATATATATCCTCGCGGTTGATAATACGAACCAGAAGTTCGATTGAAAATATGAACGAAACGTTCAAAGATAACATAATTACATGATGCATAAGAGATTAATAAAATCTCATGCTCTATCTTATATTGATATGTAGCACGCCTGAAGCGTAGCGATATTTGATTTGAATAAAGATCCCCAAATAAATAAAAATAGAGCAAATGATTATAATGGTCTTATTGAGGAGGCATATACTCGTGAGAGAGTATTTATTGACATAATTAATTGTAAATCTCCAGAAGAGGTTCAAGTACTTGAAATATTGAAAAATTGAGATCTCTATAGTGATGTCTTGTGGGGAAAGAAATCAAATTGAGATGATAATTGTGTCGACATATTTTTTAAAGCACTTATGCAAAAGCAAATTGCGAAACTAGTCACATCATAATTTGAATGATAGCGAGGATAATAAAAGAAATATGTCGAAGAAAATCGACATAAAAATAGTTGGCAAAAGTATGCATTCAGGCTAAATTAAACTTATTACAAAACCTGAAGTTTTGGGACCTGAAGTCCAAACACATAAAAGTGTAAAGCCAGTAAAACACCTATAGGTATAGTCGTAATACACGACTTGTTGCGCAACGAATGTTTCAAAGATCTGGCATAGATACAATATTTTATTTTCCTGAAAATGCATAATAAGTACCTATAAATATATGATTATTAGAAATGTATATAATGAAAATTGATTTGCTCTGATTCCTAGCTTGCGCTCTTTGATGTACCAATGAGTGATATCAAAATGTATGATCATCAACTAGGTACGTTGGGAGTATTCTTTGAAGTACCAATGAGTGAGATTAAAAAGGGTAATCAATACCTCGGTACTTTGAGATTGCGGTGAAATAATTAGAGAAAATATATTTGAAATATAGGAATCGTTACCTATCTAAAGTTTCACGACTTAAATTTGGTGGTAGCAATTTGATAATTGCAATGTGAAACATATACGATGCTTGAAGCATACAGTATAATCCTTGAAGGATTAAATATATTTGAAATATATAATTCAAGTTTTTAAGAAACTTGTTTGATCAAAGTATACATATACTTTGCGATCTGAATATTTAATATGCATTGAATAGATTCAATTTTCAATGGATTGTGATTAGATTACATGAAGAATGATACAAATGACTCTATATGACAAAGTGTTGAAATTGAGATGTACAATTACTGTGAATAAAAATCGTGGCAATTGATTTTCAAATTCAAATTCATGGTTAATTATTCACCTGAAGTGAATAAGTTAATTTTTCAGTGAAGTGAATAAGTCACTTCCAAATTTTAGAACTGCATTAAATGCATTGATAATATTGATTATAGAATATGGTTCGATGCAGCATGTTCAAATGATTGGAAATATTGAATATATTCAAAGAACAAATAATATCAGATATCAGATATGTGTTATTTATAAATGCTTGGTAAACACATTCGATATTGTACCGATTTACAGTTGAAATAATTATGTGCAGTATCAATATAACTGTAATGTTCTCATGAGGGGAGCTAATATACGCTACACTCTTTTTTCCTTAGCCGAGGTTTTGTCCCACGAGGTTTTCCTGACAAGGTTTTTAATGAGGTAGCTGTCATCAATATCTATTGATATACTCTCTTATACGAAACTCCTGAAGAGATCAAGATATGAATGATTCAATAGAGATTGAATTAGGGGGAGTAACTATATGAATGATTCAACACATATTGAATCAGGGGGAGTAGATGTACACTTTTTCCTTCGTTCAGGTTTTTTCCCACTGGGTTTTTCTGACAAGGTTTTAACGAGACAACATCAAAATACTCCATAATTTCAACAAATCTACTCCAGTAACAATGAAGCTGATTTATCTACAAAAGTACCATCAACATCTACATTCAAGAAACCAGTTCACAAGATTGGGATATATCAATTCGATGATTTACAACGATCAACACTAGGGGGGAGTAGCTGTACTCTTTTTCCTTAGCCAAGGTTTTGTCCCGTTGGGTTTTCCTGGCGAGGTTTTAACGAGACAGTATTCATCTTAATACTACAAGAACAACTGTAATCTTTTTCCTTCGTTTGATATTTTGTCCCATCGGGTTTTTATCAAACAAGGTTTTAACGAAGCAGATATTTTGTAATATCATATGTCATTCAAGGGGGAGTGTTGTAAATATTATATTGTATTAGTGAATGACAGTTGTACCCCTAAAACCATAGGTATTATTACCTTATGTATCCCTTATTCTCCCTATATATATGGGGGTTTTTGTTCATAGTAATACAGAAGTTTATTGGTGTCTCTACTTTTCTCTCTTTTTCTCTCTAGTTTATAAGAATTATATGTAATGTATCATCTTCAAAGTGCTGAGTCATGAGTGTACTGCAAAGGTGCACTATTATATTTATATCTTAATAAATCAAGTTTGAAGATTAAAACAAAAAATTTACCTACCAGAAAAAAATCAGAATTTTACTGGGAAACGTGCCCCAGGAGGCCCCACCCTGGGTCTGCCCCTGGCCACCCACATGCCTCACTCTAAGAAATAAAGCTACGTGGGGCTACTTTCCTCGTTTCTTATTATTCAAATCAAGTCGTCATGTATTTAATCAGAATAAAAGCTTGTTTGGTAAAGGTGAATTTTTTATCACAATTTTTCAAACTCAATCTCAAACCTTCATTCATAGTCAAGTCCATCATTGTTGACTTTTCAAATAATTTTAAACCACACATCTATCAAAAAACTAAAAAAAAACTACAAAATTCAAAAAAATTTCCATTACCAAACAGGCTCTAATGCTATCTAAAATCATTTAGGCTACGTTTTATTCGCATCTTTTTTTGAGGAAAAATGACATTTTTCAACAATTTTTCCATATTTGGTGATGTTTGATTGCCAATATTTTTTAAGGAAATTATTTTCCATTTTCAAGTCATGTAATGACCTTTTTCTTCAGAATCAAGAATTGCTTTTCTTGGCCAGGTAGGTGTTTTTATTTTCTTGACAAAAGTTTAACAATTTTCGTCACGTTTGATCATTTTTTTTTGTTGTTAATTGATTTATTTTTTTCCAAAAATTAGCATTATTATTATTATTATTATTATTATTATTATTATTATTATTATTATTATTATTGTTGTTGTTGTTGTTGAATCCAGGCCCAAAGAAAGGTACAGTGATCCACCAGCGAAGGCCCAATAGTGGCCCAACGGATCTTGACCCACAGCTAAGGCCTAAAATATCACCTTGGGATGAAGGCCGAGGTGGTACGTCAAGCAAACCCCTTCTAGCCGACCTGGTTAAACGCCTAGCCGATGTGCTTTATACCCAGCCGGGGCGCTTTACGGCATTGACCAGAAGAGAGATGGAGTCAGTGATGTGACACTTCCTTTACCAAGACGTGACATACGCCCATCCCCTACGAAATGTAGCAATGATTACGGTTGAAAAGTAAGGTTGTCACCTCCATGAGCTAGGGTGATGGCAAGTGTAAAGTACGTCACGTGTCGTGATCTGAGATAACAAGTTCCTCTATAAATAAAGCACGATTGTCTCCAAGAAAAGGGTTAGCAATTTCTCACACTTAACAAGATATTTTTCTCACTCCCTTTTCTCTATTTTACACACTTATATTTCCCGTACCCAATAGATATATTCGCCTAAAATGAGTACTGACTTAGGCATCAGAGTGCATACGGGAGCCACCTCGGCCCCCTTTGCAAGCTGATTGTTTGTCCTAGTGCGCAGAAGATCCACGTGTTCAAGAGGGAGGAGCTGAGACGTGTTGGTTTAAGGTCCAGTCGGATTTTGTGGTCAACAATTATTATCATCATCAAGTACAAATGTGTGAAAAAATACAAAAAAAAAAAATATTTTTTTGATTAAAATAACTAAATTTTGCTTTATTTGCCATGAAAAATAATATCAACAAAATAACAAAAGTTGGAAAATCCTCCACTTTTTCCACCTAGAAAATTAAATCAATCAAACACATTAAACTTTCATTTCCCAAGAATTCAATTGTTTAGAAGGAATTCATTTTCTTTCTACCCAAATTTCATCCTGGCTATCATAGGCTGCATTTGGTATGCAATGTTTTCCATGGAAAATATGATTTTTCGCGTGATTTTCCTAATTTTTCAACTTTGTACTATTTGGTTGCCTAAGTTTTTCATGGAATTTGTTTTCCTACTTGTCTCGAAATCTGGTATTTTCCTTATTTTGGATGAATTTGTTTTCAATGTAGGAGAATGTTTTATTTTCCATGAAAAATCTTATACAATTTTCTTTACGTTTGATCCTTTTTATTGTTATTAATTTATTTATTTTTTTCCAAAAACTAATATTATTATCAAGTACAAACGTGTGAAAAAATTATTAAAATAGCTAAATTTAGCTTTATTTTCTATAGGAAATAATATTAATCAAACAACAAAAGTTGAAAAATTTCTCATTTTTTCTACCTAGAAATTAAACCAATCAAACACATTAAACTTCTAATTTTCAAAAATTTCAAGTTCAATTCCCTGGATTTCATTTTCTTTCCACCTAAATTTCACAATTTCTATCAAAGACGAATTTAAATTATTGTTATAACATTTATTCATTTAATTATTTGCACACAATTATTAACTAGATAATTAATAATTTAATATCCAGATAAGATAATGGGGGTGAACGATTGGATTTATGGAGAAGAATTAAGATTTCATCGCAGTCTCCTTGATTGTAAAGCATTTATTAATGTAATCCTTTGTCATGTGTATAGTGTAGGTTTGCATGATCTATTAGATTATATACAAGTAAAATATTATTTTTCTTTTCATAGCGAATTATATTTTCTCCACAAGAGAATAAAAATATTGTGGAATTTTCACCTAAAATTCTTAAAAACTTGTTCTAATTTACCTAAATATGTTTATAGCTATTTAATGATAATTAACCCCAAGCATAGTATATATTAGATAAATATATTTTTTCCAACAATCAACATCTATATCTATATCTATATCTTTATCTTTATATATTTAAAAGTAAGATAATGGTTTAGTGTCAACACATGGTGTGAACTGATTTAACTATTTAATTAATATTTAATGGTTCTAGTGTGAACACAATTTGATTAATTAATGTTTGACTACAATATGATTAATTATTTGATAAATATTTATTTGGTTAATGAATGATTGACTATTTAAGTTTGTATTTGGACAATGGATTATTTTCAAACTACTACTATATTTGCCTAAGTTTATTAAATAGTTAAAATAATTTTTGTAGCAACACTTTTCTAGATGTATATTTTTAAAATTAATCTCCTTTTTATTTTTGTTAAGTAAAAATAAAAAATATTTCCAAACTTGATGTACATTATTTAAAAAAGTTTTGAATTGAATAGTGATTGATGAAATTTTGTGTGGCTGAAAATGAAAAAAAAAAAAAAACGGATTTATGTGTAGAATACTTTAATATTGAAATGTGTGATTAAAATTGAATATTATAATAATTTTTCTTTTTAATGAATACCAAATATGGACTTATTACGTAATGATTAAATTTTTATGATAACTATATTTGGTTAATAAATGTTTGATTACAATATAATTAACTATTTAGTTAATATTCAGTGGTTCTGTATGAACACAGTGTGTTAATACAATGTTGTTAACTATTAGACTATATTATATTCGAACCACTACTACATTTAGCTAGACTTTTTAAATTTTTTACTTTTTAAAATATTTTTTATTATTTATTTTTTAAATTAAATAGTTATAGTAATTTTTGTAACAATAATTGAATGTATATTTTTAAAATTATTTTCCGTTTTTTGTAAGTAAAAATAAAAATTATTTTCAAACTTATTATTTAATGATTAAATCTTCACGTTATTTTAATTTACAACATTTTCACTTAACTTTTGTATATTATTTTTTATCATTGTTTGTACTTTGTATCCTTTTGCAAGGTACAAATTTTTTATTTCGAGGATGCACTGATACAATTTAGAATGTGTTTGATTCACTATCATTTGCTTGAAAAATGTTAAATCATAGAAAATGTTTTCCCTCTTTTGTATTTGTTTAGCGTTTTGATTGAAAAATTTACCTTGAAAAATTTTTTTCAAGGTACAACCAATTAAAGCACACTTAACTCATTTACCTTAAAAATATTTTCTCACCTATTTGGTGAGAAAACATTTTCCTCAATTGGAAAATATGTTTATCGTCACGTTTGATTACTATTATCAAGTACAAATAAGTGAAAATTAAAAAAATATATTTTTTTAATAAAAATAGCTAAATTTTGTTTTATTTGCAATGAAAAATAATTTCAATCAAACAATTAATTTAGGAAAATTTCCTATTTTTCACCTGACATTCAAATTGACATTTTTCAGGAAAATAACTTTTAGGCAAATCAATTCCTATAAAATATTTTCTTACTATCAATTTTCCATCTTTTTAATCAAATACATGAATGATTGTCTTTCAAGTTCAAGAGACGATAATTTCAGTTGGTAGCTTCGTATGCTATGAACAAGAGTTAAGGGAAATCACTTTTCAAGGTTGGTATTTATTTAAGGAAGTCAGTTTTCAGTCATAGACAATTGTATTTTGCAATCTCTAGAGTGACGAATCGCAGTGGTTTGAAGATGATAATTTGCGACAAAGATGGAAATAGAACAAACTCAACTACAAATGTAGTTTATATAGAAGTTTTTCAAATTTCATAGTGAAAATATTGCAATTCTATTAATTATAGTATCATTTTATTATTTTTCTATCTTTTTCTTTATACACATGTTTGACATATAATTAAAAAAAATTAGAAAATATTGAAGTCGCAATTATATGTTTCGACATGATGTCATGCATCGCACGGATGAAACACTAGTATATTGTCATAATGCACGTCGTAGGAGCGTCAAATCATCCATTAAAACTATAATTTTAAAAAGTTCGGACATAAAATCCCTATTATACCCTCATTTTTTTTAAAACTCATTTTTCCTCAAGTTCAGATATGTAAATTGTGATACATTTGCAGACCGATTGGGAGCACTCTCTTAAGCGTCGTCACGAGTAGAACATTTCTAGCACTCCAACAATCCCGATCCTGAAAATACGACTATAGAACGTGCCGTGTTCTGAAAATTCATAGTAATATCTCATAACTCATTATTGCTCACTTGTCTACTACAAAGTAGAAACCAATCTACTTCGAATAAAGAAGATTTCGTAATATCGAAACGTTCCTAGGTTCAGTACATATCAGTCAAACTACACATTCAATACAACTAACAACAAACCGTGGTAGGGGGAAACGATGCAAGTGCCAACCAATACATTAGCTACCAGCAGCATTAATGTTACAGGAGATGTGCAACTAACTCTATTGAGGGGATAAAGAAGTGGAAATAAAATCACCAGAACCATTCTTGTCTTGCATCCCCAGCTTTCACGTTGGTTGATACCAGAGGCATGGTACCGTAGAGGGAAATAAAATCATTGAGACATTTATTTCTCGTTTCACTATGCCCATTCAAACTGCTTATCCCTGAAGACCCAATCTCATAGATCTTCCCTGAAAGTTAAAAGAATGGTGTTTCAGGAAAACGGACAGAATATATTAAAACGTCACAGCTATGAAAAAACCGACCAAGTAGCTAGCAAAATATCAGATACCTGTTAGAGGGGTCGAATAAATACGTGTTACTGTGCCACAAAAGGCAGTATGCATAATGTACCAATTGCGGAGGATAAATTCAAGGGAAAATCACATAACTACCCTAAATTTTGGGTCAAAGTAAAATTTACGTCATTAAGGAACCATCACACCTTGATACTTACAAGAATTTTATGATACTTCTGATTTATTGAAATTACGTCCTTTGAAATTATCATATTATGAAACTTTTCAAATTTTTATAACCTAAATTTTAGTATCATACATTGATACTTATAATACTTAAGTGTAAATTTGGTTAATAAAAAGAAAACAACGTAAATTTTACAATGGGGGCATAATTCAGTTCATGAAGAAAAAATGTGCAGGGTGCAATTATCCTTAAATTCAATTTCAACAACTTTGGATTCAATATTCACTGGTCTAGCTCTAGCCTCTAGGGCCGGCCCTGAGTTTTGGTGGGATTGGTTTTTAATGGTTTAAAATACTAAAATATAAGAAAAATATAAATTTGCAAGCATGGGATTCGAACTATTGACCTATAACACGAGCATAAAATATGTCTTTTTATTGACCATTTGTGCTGAACTAAGATTGTTGATCTATCATTCTATTTTCCAAATATATGTACATAAAACAATGTGTTTCATTTTTCCATTTTGGGGGCCTTTTTGATTGGGACCTTAAGCGACCGCCATGCTCGCATATATTCAGGGCCTGCCTGTCTACCTCATAATGAATGCATCCTCCTACTTATTCTAGAAAGGTCTAATGAAGAGAATAATTCAAAGGGAAACTTCCAAAGTTAATCTAATAGACATGGAAAGAAAATAAATCAAATCAAGTCTAACAGCTATTTTTCTTGTACACTAAATATTTGATTTTGGGAATTTGTGTCCAATCTGCCATCATTCTGTGTTGCATCATAAGGTTTCCCGTTTCCACCATTGGTTGTAGCCATTGCAAACGCACTATTGCAATTTCAAAATGCAATGAAAATTTTATTAGTTGTTTTGTCGAATAGAAGTCTAAGCCACATCTGGACAGCAATATTCTGGATTAAGGATGGATCTTTCTAACATTATTACATCTTGATCAAACGTGATTACAGAAGGCTTTATAATCCAAATAATAATGGACACCTCCAAATCGAGGTGGAGGCTGGTACTTCTGTAGCCAAACAGTAATGTATCATAAAAGAGGATTCTGTACTAAAATTAAAGATTTCTTTAATTGAATATTTCTTTTGAAGTGTGGTTGGGAGATTTAATCCCTGTTTGGGAGAGAGTTTTTTTTAGATTTTTATCAAAGTCAAAATCAACAATTAATTATAATAATATATTTTTTAGGTCCCACAACATTTTAACCACATCTTATTACTTTTATCAAAATTTGCTAAAAATCTGATTTTACTCTCTATCAAACAGGGGCTTAAAACAAAAAGAGTGCACAATAGAAAATTATAATAAAACCCAAAAAATATTTATGAATTCCAAAAAATGATTTTAAAACATCATAGAATCCAGTTTCAAGAAGGAAAATGAAATTTAGCCCTTGATTGACTCTTTATAATCTCGTGGAACTACAAGTACAACTACCACCCATTTATCTACTACTCATTTTTATTTATTTATAATTTAAACCAATTATAAACAACTCCACGCATGCTTGTACTTCATTAATAAATACCCAATTTGAAGTTACATTGGCAGTTGTGGAACAATACTCAAAAGAAATACATGTGACTTTATCTAAGGCTGCGTTTGGTACGCAATGTTTTCCATGAAAAACATGATTTTCCACTTGATTTTCCAATTTTGTGCCGTTTGGTTACCTTAATTTTTCATGGAATTCATTTTCCTACTTGTCTCGAAATCCGGTATTTTCCTTGTTTTGGATGAATTCGTTTTCCAAGGGGGAGGAGGTTTTATTTTTCATGGAAAATTTTATATCATTTTCGTCACGTTTGATCCTTTTTATTGATATTAATTAAATTATTTTTTTTTTCAAAAATTAACATTATTATTATCAAGTTCAAATGTGTGAAAAAATTTAAAAAAAATTATTAAAATAGCTAAGGCTCCGTTCTCTTTACTGTTTTCAGGCCATTTTTAATTTTGAGTTTTTGAAAATACTGAAAATGCGTTTACTTAACTATTTTTGAAAACATAAGCGGTTTTTTTTTAACAAAGAAAACGCAAAACGGCTAAAAGTCGTTTTGGCCATTTTTAATGCAAACAAGTCGAAATGTCAAAAACACGGGAAACGGTTTATTCTCACAATATAATTCCTAGCTCAACTTGCAGCGCCCATTTCGTAACAATTGCTGCCACCAGAGGTTGTGAGTTCGACTCGGCCCAATGCAAGAAATGAATTTTTTTTTTCCCCTCCTAAAATGCATATTACAAAATTTTTAAACAAATTTGTAAGAAATGAGGTTTGAACCCAAGCCACCTGGATGAATTTGCAGCTCTTTAACCGTTGTGGTAGCTAAAGACATGTGTGATTTAAGTTGCATAAAGTAATATCTCATTAATTATTTATTCAGTTTATTTGTTTATAATTTCAAATTTATCACCTCAACGAGTCGATTCCTATAAGACGTCGAGTTTCACAAATATTTGCAAATATTCATATTATCACACTTGCTTGTTTTCAAACGTAGTAAACAATTTTACGTGATTTTTTTTTATTCTTAGACAATAGTTGAATATTGTTACAATTGGACTATTATCTAATATGAACTAATATATTATAATTACTTTAAAATTTCAAGTTTTATTACTTGCTAGAGTAACAAAATATTTGTTGAATAAAGAACTAATTGATATATTGACATTAGAATTAATGTAATTCAAACAAATCAACCATTTTTGTACATATAAAATATCACAAAATAATTATATCAGAAAATTACAAAGTAAACGCATTTTCCTGTTTTCTATTTTTGAAAACAATTTTCCAAAATCACAAAGAGAACATGTTTTCAGTAATCTCAAAACAAACACCCAAAACGGGAAACTCAAAACAAAATTTAAAACTCAAAATCGAAATACAAAGAAAACAGCCCCTAAATTTTCATTTATTTTCTACTGAAAATAATGTCAATCAAACAACAAAAGTTGAAATTTTTTTCACTTTTTCTACCTAGAAATTAAACTAATCAAACATATTAAACTTTCAATTCACAGGAATTCAATTTCTTTCCACCAAAATTCCACCCTCACTATCAAACGCAGTCTAATAGCTTAAATTTCTGGATCAATTGGTTCAAATATTATTAGAGCAAGCAAAGCTCATAGATCCAAGTCTCGCCACCATTCATTTAAATGAATTATGAGTATGCTTTGATAGAAAAAAGGAACCCCACCTACATGTACAGTTTAAGCTTTTAGGTTTCGTTTGATTGCAAGCATGAAATTTGAGACCAAAAAAATTAAATTTCAGGAATTGAATTGCCAAAAACTTATTTTACATGGAAAATAAATTCAAGAAATTTGAGTGTGTTTGATTGAAAGTGGAATTAGCATTTGAAATTGTGGTAATGGTGGAAATATTTTCTCAAACCCCCAAAGGAAAACATTTTCTTAAAAAACAAGGAAAGTGTGGAAATCGAGACAAGTTCGAAGATCAATTCCATGCAAATGCAATCAAACAGATCAAAGATGGGATTGGGTGGAAAACGTTTTCCATTTCCATGGAAAATGTATTAGATCAACTGGCTCAATGAGATTGAATCTAACTAGCCTAATTTAATGGGGATCCTATGATAATGTGGATAGACCTTTCTACAAAGAATAATAGGAGTAAAATAAGAATGCTAACTAGGGTTCAGTTCGCAACATAAAAGTTAAAATGCTTAATTTTTAACATTGTATGGATAAATGTACTCGTGAACATTTTTTATGACCTTTAAAAGAAGAAATAATACCTTTAACCCATATTGGAGGAGCTGCAGTGGCATTAGCAACAAGAAGAGACATAGCAATGTCTTCACAATTTCTGGCAGACAATTCAGAGATGAAAGTTGGAAAACCAGCTATAAACTGAACTAAAAATTTTATAATAACGAAACATGAAACAACATTCATTTGACTATACCTTTCCCTGCTTACATAATCATGTAATGATGCCGGCATACCGTGTGTGTATAACTCCAGGTACTTCTTATGAAAGAATGCAGCTTTCGAGAGAACCATACTGTATGTGCCAGTCCACCAAACTGACCACCATCCTCCATATCGATAATGTACCATACCATTTTTCTACAGGTTATGGAGTATTAGCTAATTCAAATAAAATCAAAGCAAAGCAAAGACCAGTAATTTCCAAGAGAAGCATGTGAGATTCATCATTGGGTATAATATCTACAAAATCATACTGCTTAGGCATTCAAAAATCAGTAGAATTTGTTATACCAGGGAACTTGAGAAAATCATGTCAAAAAGAGGACCCTAGCTTGTAGCCTATTTAAAGTTATAGGGAAGGCTGTCCTATCATTTAGTCCAGTTGAAGTTATGAGTTGCAACCCTAACTAAATAACACTAATCAGCAATGTCAATTCTGCACAATCGACAGAAATATGAAGGAATAGTGCAGAAGGCACTTTCTCATACATATGGAAGGAGTGAGTGTTGATGTGGATATACATATGCATATGTTCCTTGAGAAGACTCGGCGCTGATTGAGAATGATTCTTCCGGTTAAAGAAATGATAAAAGTGAATTAAATTGCCTATCTATTTCTTGACATGGTGGTGAAATAAGAAAGTAACAAGCCTAGCCCTAGTGTATGGACTAGAATAACAGAGACAAGTGAATTTTCAAATATAATTGATCTGGCAGTTAAAATCTAGACAAGAACAATTCAAACCAGGGAGAGTCAGGTATAAGTGCATGTCTAGATTTCTGACACGTGATTGTCAAATTCCAGGCCCAGAGGATTCAGTCAAAAATAAAATAGGAGTCTTGACTTTGGATATGGATACTTCAAATTCACCAATCATATATCGCAACTGGATGGTGGTACTGAAAGTGATACATCGTGCTTCTTTGCAAGTACAAATTGTAGTTAGGATTCAGGTTTTAGAACTTATTTCACATGTTGGAGAGTCATGTCTCCCTTCAAATATCAGGAATTATGTCAAGTATTATGACTTATCAGAATGACATAAACTTGTTAACTGAGAAGTGTCAAAGCAAAATAGCTCTAGCTTCTTGAGTGTCTTGTAGAAAGACCTTTTTGGCTGGGTTTTCCACAACTGCTTTTTACTGTCCAAGGTCGAGCCCTTAAGCAGATATATAGAAGCACAAAAGAGGATATTGTTCTTTCGAGAAGACATGATCTGCTATCCTGGTGGATATGGAAAGTCGATGCAGAAATAATGGAAGTGACTCCCACATACCATATTTAGCATCCGCCATCCATTACAACAGCATATCTAAAAGGTAAATGAAGATGAAATGTTGTGTAGCTGCTTCTTGGAAAATACGACAAGCATTCTCTAAAAGAAATAGATAGTAACCAGGGAATGTGTAAATGTAAGTACCGTCTTACAATAATCTGGAATAGCGGAAACTGCTTACCTCCTCTTCCTGCCAATGCATGCGGGGGACAAATCCCACCATTGTCTGTGGAGCAGTTTGCCATACAGTGAATGCAAAATCCAGTGTAGGGCATGGAACAATTACATCATCATCCACCGAGAAAATAGCATCAGTTCTGAGATCCTCAATTGGCTTAAATCTATTGTTTAGGTTATCTTCCTCGTTTAGGTCAAATCTGAAGTTGGGCTTGTGAGCCGTCTGCGACTTCTTCAACACTACATTCTTAAGATAATCTTTTAGCTTATCTGAAGGAGGATCACTTTCGCTCCACACTACGTGTATCGCATCAGTTCCATGACAGGATGCATAATGAGCAACAGACTGCTTAAGTAGAGAATTCCTCTTCCACGTGTTGATAAGCACTGTGTATCCACCCCTGTAATCATAAAATATCAAGGTTGCTAACTGAAACAGAATTTAGGGAACTAGAGTCAACATCAGATAAGGTAGCATGGAGAATTTAAGCTAAACATGTTAATACAAGCTGCAAAATGACCATGAAGCTAATGTGTTTACAAAACACCCAGTAAAGTTGCTAAAATCAAAATACATAAAATTCTTTACCACAGTCAATTACACTACAAAAATGAACTTTTGCTTAGATTGTTACCCTATATCACAAATCTGAAAAACTCGAGGATTTCTACTCAATCCTCAAGGAATATTAGCAAATGGATATTGCAGGTGCGAAGTTGCTTTCAATTTCTGGGGTCTGAGAATGGTTATAGGTGGGTAAAGAAAATATTTCCACGAATTTTGAATAACTTGTAGATCATATAATTATGAGTTTAGCGGTTCTCAATACAATCCATGTCCAATTATATTGCGAATGATTCTTAAATTAGGGTGGCATCTTACAGCTTAAGAGTATCATGAAATGCTCAAATTTCCGCATAATCACAAAAATCCACTGTGATAGATAAACACAGTTTACTATTAACAGCACAAGATTAATCATTTTCACTCAGATCAAAGAAAACACATAAGAAGTTTAAACAGGTACCTCGAAGTAGAAGAAATGGACGAAGTATACTGCGGCTTCCAGCCCATGAAGGAGCTGAACAAATAGAGGACACTTAAGAGACATAATAAGAGAAGTAGCTTGTACTTTGCGCTTCCAAACAATAGCCGCAAGCGGAGGTGGAGGAGCGGCAATCCGCCGTTGTATACGCCTCTATTAGAAGCTTTCTCCTTCGCCGGAGAGTAGTCTCCATCGTTGCCATTAAGGGCGGAGTCTCTGATCGCGATGAGAGTTGACATTTTCAGAAGTCCATGTAACTAACGGTCCCGATCGAATACTGAATCCAATGATCAACCAAACAGAACAGAAAGGAATATTTTTATTTTTATCTATATAATAATATATAAAAGTAAATGAGTCAACTTCAGTCAACTTCCCTGTTTCCCTCCAAAACTCTTGTGCTATGTGCAAATTTTATTTATTTATTTTTCTAATTTGTGGGGACTTCAATATTTATCATGTTCACACTACTTATATCCCCTATACAATAATCAACTTCAAAATCCACCTCAAAAATAGTTGGACCTTCAATATTTATTTATTATTTTCAAAATCGCTGACGTCTACTTATAGTCTTCAATATTTGTTGTGTTTACATGACTTCTATTTCCCGCCGCCTAATTACACTGGAAATCCAGTTATTTTCCTTTTTCGCTTTTTCAGAATTTGTTTCATTTTTTTCCCTTTTTCAAAATATATTGATTCATTTTTTTTTTTCTATATCTTTTTTTTTTTTTTTTTCCATTTCCCTATATACAAACTCTTTCATTTCTATTATATATAATTATTATAAAGATATACACAATAATAAAAGATTCAATTAAAGGGTATTTCTTTGAAAAAATGTATACTGTTTAACATGACCGCTCCACTCCTCCTTCTATTTATCACGTTTTATGATTCAAAATTTCTGATGCGGTGGTAATGCTCATTAGTTATTAATATTACAAACCAGTTGAAAATAAAAAATAGTAAATTATTTTTTGAAGAAGTAAAAAGGATTGACACTGCTCTTTTCTTCAAGACATGTGATATTTTTAGTCGTTGAACATAGATTTGGATTTCTAACAAAAAAGAAAAAAATATTAAAACAATAATATTGTAGAGAAAGCTTCGAAAACAATATATAATGCAAAATTATTTTAGACTAATAAGAGGATTTGTTAATAGTCTATTTATATTATGTTCTAGATTTCTCTGTTTGGGTTGCAATGTGTTAACTAATGTTGGGCTATTTAGAATAGTTTTGGGTTTGATAGACATGTTAATTATTTCGGCTGTTGAGTGAAGAAAAAATATATTATTCATGGGTCAGTATATATATTTGATGAAATTGTATATCACATTGTATAAAAAATAATAAAAATAAGAAACCAGAATTATTATTATTTTTTAAATTTGCTTTTACCGAGAAGTTGTTTTTTATTTTTTATGATATAAGAACGATAATTTGTTTGGTTTTACTTATTTATATTTGACTTTTTTGTGTCAAAACCTCTCTTTTCATAAAAAAATGTGTTCTTCTAACTTTTTCAATCTTACAAATAAATATTTGTGTTCATTTATACAAATCCAAATAAAATTTTCAGTTAAAAATTATGTTGAAATTTTATTACTAGATAATACTCTCTATGTCCTACAAAGATAGTCCACTATTTCTTTTTTATCCATCTCAAAAAGATATTCTACTTTATTTTTTAAGAGTGAAATTAATATTTTATATTCCATTTTGTCCTTAATCTGTGTGAAAAATGTGTAGAGGACTATCTTTATGGTACGGAGGGAGTACTAAATTATAAATCACATCATACATATAATTTTTTTTTTTTTTTATAAATAATCTTATTTTTAGTTATTTAGTACATCTAAATATTGCAGCTCTTTTTTATAGCATATTATTAAATTATTAAATATTTTTTATAGATAATTACATTTAATACGTAATTAATTTCTTATAATAATTGTGATATTTTATTGGTCTTAATTTTATGGATAAATATTTGGTTCAGTCATACAGATCCAATGTCAAATTCTCAATTAAAATTATATCTAAAATTTATACACATTCGTATTTTTATAAATCACGTTGTATTTAAATTTTTATAACTAAATCCTATTTTTAAGTTATTTATTACATATACATATTAAAGTTCTTTCCTATGTTGCATTATTTATCAAAATTATTTCGATGACAATTACATTTAATTCTTAATTAATTTTTTATTCCAAAAAATCTCATATCACATTTTTTAAAATTAACAGTTAACAAATTTATCTATATTGTTTGAAATGATATAGTTATTAATGGTTTTTGTCCTAACTGTTAATTTTAAATTTTCAAAAAGTAATTAACCATACGAAGATATTCTTTGCTATATTTTAATTCAGATTTTATGATATTTTTTCACAATAATATATAAATTGTCTCCCAATTTACTAATTAACTAAAAATTGAGATGATCAATATTAAACTATAATTTCAATCAGAAAATAATTACGTTGTATAAATATTGAAAACCTAAAATATCATAAATTTGATGCAATATCTTTGTCAACCTCGCAAATTATTATTATTATTATTATTATTATTATTATTATTATTATTATTATTATTATTATTATTATTATTATTATTATACATGTTGTTTTTCATTGTCAATGGTCAAAATATTGAATTTTATCTTTTATATGCATGGTCTCTATTATTAACTTTTTCATCTATTGTTTGAATATTCAGAGAACATGAATACTGGAGATCCTACATTTAAGTGTTAATTTTGCAAGGCGAATTTTTGGTTCGAGGAGATGGTGAATAATCGTTACAAAACTTGAAGATCATATTCTATAAGGTCAAATTCTATCTGACAGTAATGCAGTATACAAGTTCTTTATTTTAAGGATATCGTTGAACTATTCGAATTTTAGTATACTTATTAGATTTAAAAAAAAAAAAAACAATTTTCATTGATGGTGTCATATGCCATGACTATCAATAAGAGTCAGACATAATCATTTTCGCATGTATGACTTCTCCCTAAAAGGTTGATGTTTATACATGAAATTAATAAATGATGAACTTATCTCTTATTTGTAAATATTATTTATTTTGTTTAAAAATTCATTTAATTTCGAATATAATTATTTTTATTTAGAAGTTTCTTCCCGTGCATCGCACGGGATGATTCACTAGTATTACATAAAAAGACAATCTTGAAAATTGTTTGAAATTATTTCAAGTTGAGTTAGTAAGTTCAATTAAATGCAAAAAAGTTCATTTTAAAATATTTTGATAATTTAATTACTAAAATATTATTACAGCAAGTTTTAGCAAATTATTGCCCGCAAAAATTTACTTAAAAGCACATTTTCAAAAGGAAGCTTGCTTTACAAAAGTTTCTTACAAGTTATAAAGAACTTTGTGTCAAGGATATGTGCTAGTTAGATCCAATTTTAATAGGAAGTAAAGATGCGTTTGTACGCTAAATTTTCCATGGAAAATATGTTTTCCATGTAATTTTCTAATTTTGCGCTGTTTGGTATTCATTTTTCCACTTGCCTCGAAATTCAATATTTTCTTTATTTTGAATGAATTCGTTTTTCAAGGGGGAGGAAGTTTTATTTTCCATGAAAAATCTTATACCATTTTCATTACGTTTGATCATTTTTGTTGTTGTTAATTGATTTTATTTTTTTTTTAAAAATTAACATTATTATTATCAAGTACAAATGTGTGAAAAAATAATTTTTTTTTTTATTAAAATAGATAAATTTTACTTTATTTTTCATGAAAAATAATGTCAATCAAACAACAAAAGTTGAAAAAATTCCTACTTTTTCCACCTAGAAAATTAAATCAATCAAACACATTAAACTTCTAATTCTCAGGAATTCAATTCTCTAAAATTCAATTTCCTGAAATTTATTTTCTTTCCACCCAAATTTCACTCTGGATATCAAACGTAGCCTAAAGTATTAATACATGTTCTAAAAATAAAATTGTTGGCTTTATCTCTAAGTAATGTATCTAATAGAATCATTCAATTGTAGTTCATATTGGATCCAAATAGGATCCTCCAATTAAAGTTCTCAAATTCACAAAGAATGCAAATGACATGTCTAGCTACAAAAGTGTTTAAGCTATATAATTAATTGTATAAGCCCTAATCATTAATCTGTTCATTGAAATATGCTAACTTAGAAATGATAAAATTAACCCGAGTCTCTTCTTCATCCAAAATCATATTTATGAAATATAAACGATGTCTTTGTTTAATTTTATACTCCCTCAGTCCCAATTATATATATTTATTTGACTTTTTACACAGATTAAGAAGACATATTTAATGTCATTGAAAATGTAATTTTTGTAAAGAAAATTTCCAATTTATCCTTATTTAATATCAAAATTAGTATATTGAAAGTAATAAATATGAGTACATTGGTAAACAAACAAAATAAATACTTTTTAATAAAGAAATAAGTGTATATAATTGAGACAAATGAAGAAAAAAAATATAGCCTATATAATTGATACGAAGGGAGTAAATAACACCATAATAAATTGCATACGGCTTGATGGTCCATAGCGAAAAATGTTTCTCTCAACTAAAGTCTCTTCTAAAAATTTAAATGAGTTGATTTTAATTTTTGATATTAGAATCGAGTCAGATAGAAAACTTTATCCCGCCAATACTATATACTTTAAAATAAACAGGTTCGATGATATTATGTCAACTACACATGACAGAAGATCGATCTCCGAAGTCCCACCACATAGCTTAAGGTGGTGGACCTCGATTAATAATCTCCTATCACATGGGACGATGGACAGAATAAGTTTGCCCACCAAAATAATATATAAGTACTATATCGTGCAAGCCAAACATGCCGTGAGACTAAATCCTACATAAAATTAACCACGACACAAGAAGCGCAATAAATATAGCACAATCTTGAATTTCTATACCCTAAAGGAAGATGAGTACAAATGCAACGGTGGCATATTATACAAGAGAAATGATACAAAAAACTTCAGAAAAGGCTTGCATACACAAAATGCACCAGTGAATTCATTCCTGCCCCAATGTAATTCCTACATAACCTCTCTTCATAAAAAATTCTCTTTACAAACTCATAAGGCAATTCATTGCTCTTGGATTGATTTGTCCAGAGTTGGTGCATGTTTGGTGTCAAGTATTGAACAAAACTAAATATAATGAACACAATTGTAACTTCCTTTTCTTTCTTGAATTTGTCTATCCAATACTATCCAAATCTTCTCACCAAACATCACATCAGTGGCAGAAATATAGACATTCCTACTTTGAGGTTATGACGTAGATCGACAATAGTAAAGAATTAATCATTTCTCATCCTACATTCATCATCCCTAAATAGGTTCATCAATCAGGAACACAACTCAAATCGAAAATAATTGAAAGAATCAGAAATTCAAATTTTATCCACAATAAAACCAGCCAAATCTGTTTTCATTTAAAGTAGATTATATGTTCTTGAACCGTTCATCTCAGTATTTAGACTACTTGTTCTATGATGTTAACAAACCTAATTTCTTATTAGTATACAGTTGTTTACAATCTCCAAACTCTCATGCTGACGCTGACCTCTTCAAATTAACAACTACGACAATACTATATTGTTGGCACTTCCCCGGGCTAAGGCAAGATTAGTCAGTAACCCTGAGCTAAAGCACAGCTGGATGGGAATAATCAAGGCCCTTCATTTCGCCCAGTTACTCTTCTCTTAATCATTTTCCATCAGACCCTCGTGAATGTTACTTTAGGCATCAATGTCACAAAATGGTTTAGATACCCGTCTCTGCTTGTTGGGGGGGAGTTAAGTACAAGAATTTATGACTTAGCATTTTAAGTAACTTATGTTTGACGAAAATGACAAGTATACGCTAGAGATAGCAAAGGGACGAGCCAAACTCGTGGCTCGAGCTTGGACTTTGAGCTCGTGGGAAACGAGCCGAGCTTGGCCCGCGGGCCCCCCATAAACAGCAAAGGCCTTGTATAGCAAATTGCAGAAGGATTTATATTGGAATCTGATCCAGCAAAATTATAAATAATTGCCAAATTCAAAAAAAAAAAAGTTGGACATCACGAATTCAATGTTTAAAACATGCTCGTCTTTCGTAGAATTAATAAGTGTCATTGTGTCAACAAGGCCAAAAATGATAGTGTCCAGTTAATGCAAGCAGATTATAAGGAAAAGGAAATCACCTATTGCTCGCGAAATAGCCAGAACCCCTCCAACAAATGGTGCACCATCCAAAACCAAAATAAATCTTCCACTTGCTTCTATCCTAGAAAGTCCATCTGATCCATTAGGCTGCATGTTAGACATTAAGAAATATGAAATCACGAATTACTTTTATTTTAATGGATTCTTCAATGGTGTGATATTCATAGAAATAATGTCAACATTTTGCAATCACAAGTAATAATTAAAAAAATAATCTTGTCTCACACTTCCAGATATGTTAAAATTATGCAAATCGCCATTAAACCAAACTTATAATCCTTGGGAGCTGGGGGTTACCCTATTATCTACCGCGTCCAAGATGTATAACACATATATGCATGTCTCCATGTGTCTGAGCATGCACATACACACCCATTAGCATATATGCATAAATATATGCGTGTATGGTGTAGGCCAGTCACATATTAATCACGAATATAGTCCTGTTCTATCTTTCCACTTTCCGCTTCTTTCTTTTCTTGGGAAATAAAAAATAATTTTAAACCTTCAATGTGCTCAAGGACCAAAACTTACATTTGGAACCAGAAATCAGCATGGTAACTGGTCCCTACACGTGGACCCTGCAATATCTAAGCTACTGAGGTCAGTTCTACAAATCCGTGATTGAAGAAATGTGAATGCATGCAGATGCAGGATATTTCAACTTACTGCCACAATATACATGCTAGTTCACTTGTATACATGCCACAATATACATGCTAGTTCACTTAAGTACAAGAATTTATGACTTGGCATTTTAAGTAACTTATGTTTGACGAAAATGACAAGCATACGCTAGAGATAGCAAAGGGACGAGCCAAACTCGTGGCTCGAGCTTGGACTTTGAGCTCGTGGGCAACGAGCCGAGCTTGGCCCTCGGGCCCCCCATAAACAGCAAAGGCCTTGTATAGCAAATTGCAGAAGGATTTATATTGGAATCTGATCCAGCAAAATTATAAATAATTGCCAAATTCAAAAAAAAAAAGTTGGACATCACGAGAATTCAATGTTTAAAACATGCTCGTCTTTCGTAGAATTAATAAGTGTCATTGTGTCAACAAGGCCAAAAATGATAGTGTCCACTTAATGCAAGCAGATTATAAGGAAAAAGAAATCACCTATTGCTCGCGAAATAGCCAGAACCCCTCCAACAAATGGTGCACCATCCAAAACCAAAATAAATCTTCCACTTGCTTCTATCCTAGAAAGTCCATCTGATCCATTAGGCTGCATGTTAGACATTAAGAAATATGAAATCACGGATTACTTTTATTTTAATGGATTCTTCAATGGTGTGATATTCATAGAAATAATGTCAACATTTTGCAATCACAAGTAATAATTAAAAAAATAATCTCATCTCACACTTCCAGATATGTTAAAATTATGCAAATCGCCATTAAACCAAACTTATAATCCTCGGGAGCTGGGGGTTACCCTATTATCTACCGCGTCCAAGATGTATAACACATATATGCATGTCTCCATGTGTCTGAGCATGCACATACAAACCCATTAGCATATATGCATAAATATATGCGTGTATGGTGTAGGCCAGTCACATATAAATCACGAATATAGTCATGTTCTATCTTTCCACTTTCCGCTTCTTTCTTTTCTTGGGAAATAAAAAATAATTTTAAACCTTCAATGTGCTCAAGGACCAAAACTTACATTTGGAACCAGAAATCAGCATGGTAACTGGTCCCTCCACGTGGACCCTGCAATATCTAAGCTACTGAGGTCAGTTCTACAAATCCGTGATTGAAGAAATGTGAATGCATGCAGATGCAGGATATTTCAACTTACTGCCACAATATACATGCTAGTTCACTTGTGGTCAACAGAGATTGGGATCACATTCCCACTGCAGCAGAGGGTAGCACGTGAATCACCATAGTTTGCCACCACAATGTATTCATTAATCAAAACCACCAACTCCACTGCAGACCCCAATCAGACCAACCTATTTCCGTTGCAGCTGCAGCTGCAGGAACGCCACACACCCACGTTCATTTCCAACTCCTCTGTTCTTGCGAAACACCTTTTGAACACCTCTGCCCATGTCTTTTTGAGAATACATTCAACATCAAGTTAGGAAGTGCTGGTACCCTCGAGCTGCTAGCCCCGCTTGAACTTGGTAGTATGTTTATATAAAATATTACTTTTTAACGGTTAGGGGGAAAAAAACAAGTTTTTCCAACAGAAACAGCCCCAACCATGTTGTCATATTCAATGATCATAAAGGATTCTCTGACAGAAAAAGAGATCAGCGGTGGTGGAATTTTACATGAGCTCCTCCATGTCCATCAAAAACACTAAAGAGGTGCACTGGACGGCACTGAATAATGGGTGGCGAGCATTGGTTGGTCTGAAGAGTCACAACGTCCTCCATTCTAAGTAGCATCCCAGCAACTGCCACTGCTAAAAAAAAAAAAAGGAATCACAACTCAAGGTGCATGATTCAAGTTTCTCTCTGTCGCCTCATCTGAATCCTCCTCTCAAGAACCCGTCATTGACAAAGGATGAGCTCAGTGTGGAACCACCCTGCTGTTGGTTCTGGGGGATAAGAACCTGCAGCTTCCCTGATTGCGATGAATGCTATAGTAGAAGGATCAGCTCTGGCTGGGGAACCAACCTGCTTTGGGTCCTGGTAAGTAACAACACTGTGGCTTCCCCTCCCGAGATGAACACCAGGAGAAAAGGACAATGACTCACCAAATAAATTTTGACATACTTGGATAGGCAATGCTCAAAATTTGTTAGTTTTCCCATGGTGAAACCAAGTACAAAGTATTCTCTGTTGTTGAGAGCCTTAATGCAACTAAATACAAAAATGTGTTTTTCCTCTCCTTTTCATACAATTCTTTATTTTTTATTTTTAAATATATACGCTGAATTGACATGATAATAAATTCTCATATGCAGACTCCAGAATACCTTAACAAATAAACTTCCCTTTCATGTATGTAAAAGACAAGATCAGAATCAAAAATACTAAATGAGCCAAAAGAATAAACCAGTTCATAACCATTCTCATTACAAACTCAAAAGGCAAGCTGTTGCTCTTTGATTGATTTGTGCATGTTTAGTGCAAGTATTGGACTAAGATGGACACTAAAATGAACAAAATTATAACTTCATTTTCTTTCTTAATATTTTCTGTCCAGTACAACTCAAAGCGCTCTCTCTCTCTCTCTCCCTCCCTCCCCTCCCCCCCCCCCCCCCTCCTCTCCCTCCAAACACCACATCAGTGGCAGATATATAAAGCTTTTCTACATTGAGAATATGGTCTAGATCAACAATAGTAGAGAATTAATCATTTTTCATCCTACACTCATCACCCCTTATCAGGTTTATCATTCACGAACACGATTTACATAGAAATTAAGTGGAAGGAAAGGGAAATTAAAATTTCATTTATGAAATAACCTGCCAAATCCATTCTATTTAAGATAGATAATAGGTTGTTGAACCGTTCATCTCAAAGTCTTCATACTATTTGCTCTGCAAGCTTAATTTCCTAGATGGTAAATAGTGCTTACAATCTCCAAACTCTCATGCCATAACCGTCCTCTTCAAATCAACAACTATGACAGTAATATTGTCAGCACTTCCTCGGGCAATGGCAAGGTTAGTCAATAGCCCTGCAGCTGAAGCACATCGGGATGGGAGTAATCCACGCCCTTCATTTTGTCCAGATCTTTCATCTCTTAGGCACTCTCTGACGACATGACATGCCATCTCATTGGACATTACATCCCACAGGCCATCACTCGCAATAATTAAAAATTCTTGTTCCTCGGTCCGCCTTACGAAGTTGATTTCAGGCACCGATGTCACGGAAGGTTTTAGATACTCATCTCCTGCTTGAAAAACAAAAGAACATAAAGCACAAGAATTTATGATTTTGATTCGAACACCAGTTGAATACTTACTTTTATTCTTACTTTTAAGTGAAAAAAAAAAAAAAAAAAAGTTACTTTCAAAATTCTTAACTTACCATCAAATTATAACTTATTGAGGTCATACTTTGACCAATAAATAATTATTTTATTTTAAATCTTATTGACATTCTGAATTATTTTACTTGTAAGTAAACTGTTTAAGCTTATTCAAACATGTTTTAAAGCTAAAGCTTTTTCTTTAGGCTTGACATAGAGATAAGTATACGACCAGAGACCATGCTGAATTACTAAACAAGCAAAATGACTTTTATTACTATCTGATGATACAGCAAATTACACTAGAATTAATTTGAACTTGATCCAATAAAATTATTAATAATTATCAAAGACAAAAACAAACATTTATTTCAATATTGGTGAGAATGGGTAGAACATTACGAATTCTCAAGGTTCATATTAAAACATGCTAGGCTTTCAGAGAATTAAAAAGTAAAATGGCCAAAGCATCCAGTTAATGCAAGCAGAAGGTTTAAATAAAAAACACCTATTGCTCGCGACATAGCCAGAACCCCTCCAACACGTGGTGCACCATCCAACATCAAAACATATCCTCCACTTGCTTCTATCCTAGCAAGTTCATCTGGTCTGTTAGGCTGCACGCAAAATAAAAATATTAGAACTAGGTAATAAGAAAGTTTAAATCAATAAACAACCGATAGAGTTATAGAGTTGTTACAGAAAATACTTTCATAGCCTGATTATTAATAGAACTCCTACATATCCAAGTTAGCTCTGTTTAAATAGCAAGTAATAATAAAAAAATTAATTTCTATCTCACATTTCAAGATATGTTAAACTTATGCAAATCACTATTAGAATCAAAATTATAATCCCCTGGAACTCGTGGTTACCCAATTATTCATCACAATCCAAGACGTTTGACTCACATATGCATGTCTTCATGTCTCTAAGCGTGTAGATACATCCAAAAGCACATAGGCACAAATTTATGTGTGTATGGTGTAGGCCAGTCACGTGTTAATCACGAACGTAGTTCTGTTCTATCTTTCCACTTTCTGATTCTGTTTTTTCTTAGGGAAAATAAAAACAATTTTAAACCTTCAATGTGCTAAAGGACCAAAACTGGCTATTAAACTTCTAACCATAAATCAGCAGGGTAAATGGTCCTTCCACATTTGGACCCTGCAACATCTAAGCTACTGAGGAGTTCTATAAATGTCATGATTGAAAACACATTAATGCATGCTGGTGCTGGATAATTCAACTTGCTATCACAATATACCTTGTGGTCAACAGAGAGTGGGATCACGCTCCCACTGCAGCCAAGGATGGCACGTGAATCACCACAGTTTGCTACCACAATGTACTCATCAGCCAAAACCACCACCACTGCTGCAGACCCCGAGTAGACCAACCAATTTTGGCTGCAGCTGCACTCGGACACCACATGCCCACATTGACACTTATTCATTGCCAACTCCTCTGTTCTTGAGAAACACTTCTTGAACACCTCAGTCCATGCCTCTTTAAGAATACATTCAACAGCCGGTTGTCCTAGCGTTGGTACCCTCGAGCTGCTAGCCCCACTTGCACTTGGCAGTATGGGGCACTCCAAGTGCATCAGCTCTTCCTCCAATATCACGTGCATCCAGTCTCTGCACATTATGGCCACCTGAAAATTATAGTCAATTAGATAACTATTACTTTTTAACAGGTAAAAGGGAAAAAAAAAGCTTCAAAGGAAAAAATTATTTAGTTTACAGATAATGCTTTTTTCTAAAAGAAACACTCCATTCATGTTGTCATTTTCGGTAATCATAAATTTCACTTTAAAATTTCTAGCTCTTGTATAATTTTGCTTTTTTCTAGAAAATGGAAACTGTGGCAAGAGGAGATTAGCGATAATGAAATTTTACATGATCTCCTCCATGTCCATCAAAAACACCATAGAAATGCACTGGATGGCAATGATTAATGGTTGGCGAGCATAGGTTGGTCTGAACAGTCACAGTATCCTCCATACTCTGTTGCATCCCAGCGACTGCTACTGCTCCAAATACAGGAATCACAACTCCAGGCACGTTATTCAAGTTTCTCTCTGCCTCCTCATCTGGATCCTCCTCTGAAGAACCTGTCATTGACAATACATAAGCCCCGGCAGCAGAACCACACCGCTGTCGGTTGTGGTGGATAACAACGCCCTGGCTTCCCCACCATTGATGAATACTGGGAGAAGGATCAGCTCTTTCCATGGAAACCTGATGTGGATCCTGGTGAGTAACAATACTCTGCCTTCCCTGCCTGAGATGAACACCTGGAGTAAAGGACAGTGACTCACCACTAGCTTCTGTCACTGCTGCATTCTGCCTTATCTCAATCCTTCTCTGTCTCCTCTCCTGGCGTGTCTCATGTGAATAATCACCATTAGGTCTCAGCATTCTGCTATACCTAGGATCTACCTTCACTATGTTCACTTAATTTACCAAAACCTGATAGATATAGCCTCGTATACCTACCTTGTACACAAACAAAAATCATAACACACCATCCACTCGCATGTAACTGTATATATGTAACCAATGTATCTATGGATAGAAATTTTTTGGAGTGCTGATGTGTTGAAACAGAGGAGGGAAAATAGAAACGTGTTAGGTTTGATGCTCCATCTGTATTTAGAGTGGAAGATGCCAAGGCTAGCCAGCTCTTAAGGTATTCTGACCGTGCTTCCCAGGCTGCCCGCAAGAGAAGTCTGAACTGTTGTTTCTACATGTGTACTCAGTAATACTTATATGCATTAAATGTTCTCTACCAATTTTTTCAGCTTTTCCTGCCTAATCAATTTATAATATCAAGAGATTTAGAGTATCTCGTCGAAATTTATACTACCATGTGCAAAGCTAATCTGATTCTGCAGTAAACATGTGGACCAATGACATTCTTCCAGGCCAACCAGATGTCTACAAATATATAGTTGGCTCAACTCACCAAATAATGCCTTCGACCTACATCTGTATTAGAAGAAGGAAAATGCAGTGTTCTTGGCCGATGTTAATAACATGTTGGAAAGGCGCAGAGCTAAATTTAAGACTCTGACGTTGTCACAGATGGGCAACCATTGGATTCGAGAAATAGAAAATGATTTACTGTCATATTAGGTGGAACTAAATGGTCAGGAAAGAGAAGAAGAAAGGAATAAAATTGGCAAGGTCACATTTTGAACGAGTCAATTTTTTTTTTTTTTAAATAATCCAGTGACTCAAAACACATCAGTCCATCTGTGAATAACCCAAACCATCAATCAGTCCATCTGTCTACTGACTATAGTAAAACAGCTAAGTCCTATATATTGAAGTTATCTACACTTTATTTCTTTCCAAATAACAAGTTCAAATAAAAGAAGGCATGTATGTAAATTAGTATCTTCCTGTATTACAGGTATGGCAATTATACTTGTATATATATATCATTCAAATTTTCGAGCTATTTTATTATTAGAAATTCCTTCCATCAAAATAAGATTCCTATAAAAGAAGGTTCTGGTAAAGCAAATTAATGCTTATTTACTAAATATATATAATCCATCAATGTTCTATGGAATTTAGTTTAGGATTTCGACCATTTAAGAGCAAACGTGTTGGTTTTTTAACTTCATAACCATTTATCTACTAGCAATTTCTTAAACCAGGAAAAAAAAAAAAAAAAATCCTAGTAAGGTTTGAAAATGCAACTTAATTACTTAATACGCTCCAGATGTGTGTCTAATCCATCAAAAGTTGCTTACCAATTATTTCCTGTCCATTAATAGTTCCCTAAACAGAAGGAAGATCCAAAATATACGATAACTCTACATTTGTTTGTACCTATAAGTTGATTTAGTAGCTAACACATAAAGATGTCATTTCATAAAATAGAATTGAACAGTTCACCAATTTGACCTAGCATAAGTAAACTTAGCAGCCTCATTAATTTTTTATTTTCCACTAGCTGGGGCTCTTACATGGTCGGCAGCACTTCCATGAATAACCACTTGTATGATATGTTCTTATTGCTAATTGAGTACCCCCTAGATTTTCTATTCAATCTGAATCAAAAGTTTATGAACATGTAATAATGCTATTACTTTTTAATATATATAGCTCAAGTTTAAACTAGTACGTATTTAACATTTTTTTTTCATGCTAAGCATGGCACTACCTTAATCAATTCAGAGCACAGATGAAACCGAATTTTTCAATCTCATTTAGTGAGAACTAGCTCAAAGTGGTACAAGGCACCCAAATGTATAAAAAACAGAATCAAGATTTAATTAAAAAAAAATGGAAATAAATAAGAAGGAAGTTACATTGAGGTTCTAGAGCTTTCCTAAATCAAGAATATTGAAAGGATACAATATCGGAATGAGTACAGCAGTATTTTATTAGCCATAAAATCCACTATTTCACATCACCAAACAGCTAAAAATAAGTCTTACTTCCAGAAAACTTGAGGTTTAGTTAATGAATAATCCATTTGATCCATCATAAACAATTAAACATCTACAGGACATGCAGTAAAATCCTCGGCAACCACTTTAGACAATGCTAGTTCTAGTTTATCTCCTTATCTTCTAAGGTGTTCTACTGCAGAGCTCTTGTGAAGGAGATCTTCTTTAAGTCTATTCAAAACACGTCCTCACCACCTAAGTTTTATTCCTTCATTTATCCTCAACTAGTGACACTTCCACTATTGTTATATCTATTCACTTCATATCTTATTCATTTTATTATAGCAACACATCCATCTTAACAATTCATTTTATGAGCATTTGGTTCAATATGGGATTTCATTCCAATATATTTATTTAAATGAACCTTAAAGAAAAACGGTAAATACTTTACAAAGAAAATGTTCCTACTCCGTACTCTATAAAATCTTGAAAAATTGTATGGCACTGTTCCCATAAAAATATCATCCAATATGCTGGAAGATACCTTATATCGCTGGTCAATTCTCTATGGATTCCAATTTAGGTTGCAAAGAAAGAGAAGTAAATAGTGAAAGAATACTGGTATGTACTTCACATGTTTTTAGAATATGATGTTAGGAAAAAATTATGATGCTATATGTAGAAAATAAGAATTGTAAACATATATCATGTAGCAAAAAGAAAGTAAAATCTTTTAAGTGGTTGTCTCTGCCACATCGCCGACAATACCCATTTTGCTGTGCACAATTTTCTGCATGAAGCATTCCTTTCCTGCTGCTTCCTCTGTCAACAGCCGTTTCGCTAAAGCCGGCTGGTCTCTTGATACTCGTAAGGTCCTTACCTGATTTTACCTTGAGAGCTGATAAAGCTAAACCAATTGCAATATTGCATACTTACCTGTTTAATTTTTTATTTTTTTTATTTTCTGCAAGATCCCCCCCTCCCCTCCAACAGAAAGGGACTTGGCTTGTGTATGGGCTAAGAAATTGATAAACCATGAGGCTATGTCTCGTTGGGGCGTTTCGTCGAACGGTTGGAGGGTGTCGTTTCAATAAACACATGCAGACATCTAGGCATTGAATTAAAAGTTGAAACACCTGGAGACGAGATTAACGTGGCAGTGGAACGGTGCCGTGTAGTTTGTTGGGCTGCAGTGGATGGGTTGTTCTTCGGTAGGCTAATTTTGCTACGAGTACTTATAATTTGACATATTGCATAGTTGGTAGAATCGTATTAATTCACACATCATATCAATTTTTAAATTAACATTCATAAACTTGTCAACTCATTTTTTTGTCAACCTATTTTTCATACTCAATACGTACAACTAGCATTTTTGTCAGTAGGCTGCCATGGGCTCTCAGCCTCTGGTAAATTCGCGGGAAATTCGGGCTGAGTTGAAACTTATATATTTGAAAAGTGCAACCCCATTTGTCAAATATTGGAAATTGGAAATGTGTAATGCTGCTTGTAATGTATCCTGTAATTTACTGTACACGTAGCAGCTCCCATTGGAAAAATGGATGTATCAAATCAAAAAATTTAAATTGTATAAATAATCATGTTATATCATAAATGTAGTCATTTTTACCTCGAAATTGTTAGAATAATTAGCACATTTTAGAATATGCTTTTGAATATGCTTAGAATATGCTTTATATGCTTTAGAATATTCTAAGCATATGCTTTTGTTTTGTATGTATATATAGGATTGAGTATTATAATGAATGGTGTGGTTTTAAGGGTTGTCTCTTCTCTCTTTCTCTTCTTCCATTCTTTCTTCTTTCTCTTAATTTATTTGTAGAACATATATAAGGATATATATGTTATTGTGTTTTCTACATGGTATCAGAGCTATTTGATTCACATTGACTTCGAAAAAAAAAAAAAAACGAAATCAGCGTGCATTTTTCTTCTTCGCGAAAAACCCTAAACCGTACTGTTTCACGAATTTCGAGGCACTTGCAGTAGAAATTCCGGTGAACTAAGACCATATTCAGAATCTGCAGGTGGAGCCGCGTCGACCGGAGTGGCGCGTGAGATTACACGCGCCGGTGTAAGGAGGCGCGTGAGTCAGGCAGTCGGATCTTCTGGTGGCGCGTGGGGGCGCGTGCAGCAGTTCCTGGCGGCACGGTTGACGGATTTGCGATCGACTATTCATCCTCTATCTGCTTGTGGTGTTGGTTTTCAGTTGTCCATTCTTTTTACACACTGCTTTGCTTGACTTTGTTGGTTAGTATCGTTTTCTCTCTTTTAATGGCATCCGATGATTCTCTTCAGGCTATTAATGTGCGTTTGAATGGTAAAAACTATGCTTACTGGAGTCATGTTATGAAACACTTTCTTAAGGGTAAAAAGTTGTGGGGTTATGTCAGTGGAATAGTTGAGAAACCGGAAAATAATGATGCAAATTATGCAACTCTGTTAGATACCTGGGATTCAAATAATTCAAAAATTCATACATGGATAAATAATTCTGTAGAACATAGTATTGGTACACAGTTGGCTAAGTATGAAACGGCAAAGGAGGTTTAAGACCATTTGCAGAAGTTGTACACTAAATCTAATTTTGCAAAACGATATCAGTTAGAGATTGACATTCGAGCATTGCAACAAAAGAATATGAGCATTCTGGATTTTTATACTGCTATGACATCAATTTGGGATGAGTTAACTCTTACTGAACCGGCAGGTCTGAAAGCAAGTGCGGATTATATTATTTATAGAGAGGAGCAACGATTGGTTCAGTTTTTGATGGCACTTCGTAGTAATTTTGAGGGACTCAGAGGTTCTATTTTGCACCGTACTCCTCTTCCATCTGTTGATTCAGTTGTTAGTGAACTTGTTGCTGAGGAGACACGGTTAAAATCCCTTACTGAAGATGTATCTCTTCCACATTCTGGGACTTCAGTTTTAGCTTTACCATCTACACAGAATCGAACCAAAGGACATACACGGTTCCCAAATGATGTTTGTAGTTTTTGTAGACAAAAGGGACATTGGAAGGCTCAATGTCCTAAGTTATTGAAGTCCCAGCAGTCTTATAGATCCAATGCCCACACAGCAGCGATTGTTCCACCTGTTGGCTCCTCTATACTTGGTCCACCGCCCTCATCTGATTCCCGATTGACTGATCTTAGTGAGCAGTTTCAGAAGTTTTTAGCCTCACGGTCACATGTCATGTCAGCCTCTACTCATGTAGGTTTGTCCTCTCAGAACTCCTCAGGTAAAACCTCCTCGTGGATTTTTGACTCGGGTGCTTCTAAGCATATGTCTCCTAACTCATCACTTTTTGATTATTTATATCCTTCTATGTCATCTTCACCTGTTATAATTGCTGATGGCACCCCGTTGTCCTTAGCAGGTGTTGGTTCTGTTCATACTTCTAATCTATCTTTATCAGATGTCTATTGTGTTCCTGACCTTACTTTAAATCTTATTTCTGTTGGTCAATTATGTGATTCTGGTAATTCTGTTCACTTTACTTCTACTACTTGTTATGTACAGGATCCGCAGTCTCGGAAGCTGATTGGGATCGGCCATAGGCAAAGAGGAGGACTTTATGTTCTAGATAATCTGAGACCAGCGCATGTTGCAGCCTCTAGTACTGATTTATCGTCTTTCCATTTGAATTCTTCTTCTTCTAATTTCTATTTATGGCATTCTCGCCTAGGACATGTGTCTGCTAGTCGTTTGAGATTTTTAGCTTCTAAAGGTTGTTTGGGAGACTTAAAACCTCATGATATTTCTGATTGTAGTGGATGCAAACTTGCTAAATTTTCAGCTTTACCTTTTCCTCGTAGTATTTCTTCTTCTATTGCATCATTTGATCTTGTACTCTCAGATGTATGGGGCCCTGCTCCTGTTTCTACTAAAGGAGGATCCCGATATTATGTTTCCTTTATTGATGATTATAGTCGTTACTGTTGGGTATATCTTATGAAGCGACGTTCTGATTTTATTTCTATTTATCGTTCGTTTCGAGCACTTATTAAAACTCAACATTCTGCTGTCATTAAATGTTTTCGATGTGATTTGGGTGGGGAATATGTTTCTAATGATTTTCGTGAGTTGCTTGCTCTTGATGGTACAATTCATCAAACTTCTTGTACTGATACTCCTCAACAGAATGGTGTTGCTGAACGTAAGCATAGACACATTGTTGAAACTGCTCGTTCCCTTCTCCTATCTGCCAAAGTACCTAGTGAATTTTGGAGGGAGGCAGTTCTCACTGCTGTCTATTTGATAAATAGGATACCATCTTCTCATTTATCTGGTTTGTCACCATTTCAAACCTTGTTTAGTTATTCTCCTGATTACTCTCTCTTAAAAGTCTTTGGGTGCACTTGTTTTGGTCTTCGTCCTACGGCAGAACGTAGCAAATTAACTCCACGCTCAGCTATTTGTGTCTTCTTAGGATATGGTGAGGGACAAAAAGGTTATCGATGTTTTAATCCTGTCAGTCACAAGTTATATGTCTCTCGTAATGTTGTGTTTCTTGAACACATTCCCTTCTTTTCTATTACAGATAATACCTCTCACATGACTACGTCAGATCTCATTTGTATTGATCCTTTCACTGATGATATTGATAGACCATCTACATATGTCCCTACTATTTGTTCTCCATCTTCGTCATCTGCTACAGGTACACATGCGCCATCTCAGAATGTCCTTCCTTCTCCTATGGATCCCCAAGCACCGTCTGAGGCTGAGGATTCGCAGTCTCCTCCTCCTCGATATCCTCAACGTATACGTAAGTCTGCTCACTTACCCGAGTTTGATTATTCTTGTTATTCTGAGTCCTTTTGTTTTTTTTGTCTTCCATTCATAAGCTTTCTGAACCTTCCTCTTACAAAGAAGCAGCTTTAGATCCTCTTTGGCAACAGGCTATGACTGATGAACTTAATGCTCTACATAAGACAGACACTTGGGAATTAGTTTCTTTACCACCAGGAAAACATGCTATTGGATCTCGTTGGGTCTATAAGATCAAGACCAAATCTGATGGTTCAGTTGAGCGTTACAAGGCTCGATTGGTTGCTAAGGGATTTTCTCAACAGTATGGCTTGGATTATGAGGAGACATTTGCCCCTGTTGCAAAAATGACTACTGTACGTACACTTATTGCGGTTACTTCTATTCGTCAGTGGAGTCTCTCTCAAATGGATGTTAAAAATGCCTTCTTGAATGGAAATCTTCAAGAAGATGTTTATATGGTTCCTCCACCTGGTGTTCCTCATTCTCCTGGATTTGTTTGCAAACTTAAGAAAGCTCTATATGGTCTCAAACAAGCACCTCGTGCCTGGTTTGAGAAGTTTTCTACAGTTGTGCTCTCTCTTGGTTTTACATCTAGCCATCATGATTCCGCTTTGTTCTGTAGATGTACTTCCACTGGTCGTATTCTCCTTCTGTTGTACGTTGATGACATGATCATTACTGGTGATGATGTTGTAGGGATAACCAATTTAAAATCAGAATTGGCTCGTCTTTTTGAAATGAAGGATTTGGGTCCCTTAACTTACTTTCTGGGGATTGAGGTTGCTTCTTCTCCTCGAGGTTATATGCTCTCTCAGTCTAAATATGCTGCAGATGTCGTTGAGCGTGCTCGTCTTACTGATACTAAAACAGCTGATACTCCTATTGAGGCTAATGTTCGTTACTCATCTTCTGATGGTGAACCACTGTCTGATCCTACTTTGTATCGTACTATTGTTGGTTCCCTTGTTTATCTTACCATTACTAGGCCAGACATTGCTTATGCTGTGCATGTTGTCAGTCAGTTTGTTTCAGCACCTACCATGGTTCACTGGGCAGCGGTTGTTAGAATCTTGCGCTATCTTCGTGGCTCTTGCTTTCAGAGTATTTTATTCCCATCGACCTCCTCCTTAGAGCTTAGAGCTTACTCTGATGCAGATTGGGCTGGGAACCCAACTGATCGTAAGTCCACTACTGGCTACTGTGTATTTTTGGGTGACTCTCTTATCTCATGGAAAAGTAAGAAGCAGACAGTAGTTTCTCGCTCATCAACTGAAGCAGAATATCGCGCTATGGCCTCCACTACTACTGAGATTGTGTGGTTACGTTGGCTACTTGCAGATATGGGTGTTTCTATTTCATCTCCCACCTCTATGTATTGTGATAACAAGAGTGCCATCCAGATCTCACATAATTCAGTGTTCCATGAGCGCACGAAGCACATTGAAATTGATTGTCACCTTGTTCGTCATCATCTTCAGCATGGGACTATTGCCTTACCTTTTGTCTCTTCATCATTGCAGCTTGCAGACTTCTTCACCAAGTCCCATCCGACTTCTCGCTTCCGATTCTTACTTGACAAACTCTTGTTGCTTCATGCTATAGCATCGTGAGTTTGCGGGGGGATGTTAGAATAATTAGTACATTCTAGAATATGCTTTTGAATATGCTTAGAATATGCTTTATATGCTTTAGAATATTCTAAGCATATGCTTTTGTTTTGTATGTATATATAGGATTGAGTATTATAATGAATGGTGTGGTTTTAAGGGTTGTCTCTTCTCTCTTTCTCTTCTTCCATTCTTTCTTCTTTCTCTTAATTTATTTGTAGAACATATATAAGGATATATATGTTATTGTGTTTTCTACAGAAATCATGAATAAACCAGTATATAAATCAAAAAATATTACCAATCGGAGTATAAAACAAATGTAACCTCCCCAAATCATAAATGCAATTTTGACAGGGGATCTCCAAATGGAAAGGTTGCATCACTGTTTTGATAACAAAATCAGTTGCAGACGACCATCATTGAAACAATCTCATGCATACTCAATTAATGGTTTTAGTACAATCAAATAGTTTAAAAAATTCACAGATATCATACCGACATTTTCAAGGGACGCTAGTTTTTACCATCTCCACGTCGGGCTGAAATTAACAAGATTGTAATGTATCCACAAGTTTGAAGTAAGTAATAACATGCTCCTCAATTTCATATCACCACATTACTCAAAGATTGATATCAGATATTTACATAATTTAGGCTTTAGCCATAAGTTCTTTATTTTCCTGGAGAACTGTTTTGAAAAATAATTACCACTTATGTGAATCTAGTGCACATCAGTACCGGGAGTGTATCAATGGGAGAATCAGAAATTTAGCATCCTTTTGGTAAACATAATAAATCAATTTATAAATTAAATAACTTTCCAAACAACTTTTTAATCATACATATTTTATTTCTCTAATTTTCAACAATTACTTTTTATCTCAAAATCATAAATAAACTAATTTATAAACTAAACAGTATTTACGTGGATGTTCATGGCGATGTGTTAATCAACTGAAACTATTTTAATACATGCATAGACTTTGAATTTCATTTTGGACATTCAGGTTGCCTGTAATTGTATATCACAGCGAAATAAATTTTGGTATCATATGACCGAGACTCACATAGTACACAATTTTTCTAAAAATGTTAAACTCCAACCTTAGGTGCCACTACAACCACTGTCTTGAGGATTTGTTGATAATATAAATTATGGAATGTGCCTCAGTAGAGTAGGGTTGAGAGTTTGCTATTTAACTACACTTGCAAGAAGCATCATCTATACCAAAGGTATTATCCGAACTCCCACCCTGTGTGATAACTTATTACTTATGTAGATCAAATTCAGTTTCCCTGTATGGCATGTGCTGTTTACAATGTAAATGAATTGTGAGACTAAACAAACTTGAAAATTAAATTTTCATTTTTCTTATTATTGAGCTCAATTTGTTTTCCATAAACTTCTTAAAAAAATTGGATGATTTAATAATGATGTGTCTAACATAAATTTGTAGGATCGGTCAATTGGCACAGTCACTATGTTTATCTACTTCGAAGAAGAATGGGATGAATGTAACAACTAGACTAGGTACTCCGTGTGTGGGGGTAATTGTACCAAAAAATAATTCTTATGGTGGGCTTATCAGTTTATTGCTATCAATATTGGTAGGAATGTTGAGAGGCACCAGTTCACATTGGTTTATTAGGCAGTAATGAATGGCCATCGAATTTGTACTTCGAATGACTCTTCACTTGCATTTTACTTGGAGCTTAAGAAGGGAGAATTGTAAACGCAACTGCCTAATATGCGTAGATAATTCTGTTCCGAGACCAATGCCAGTAACTGAGCGCACTGTATGAATGGCGGAGACAATCTCTGACAACACTCGATCACATCGCTTGGCTTTGATGGAAATTGATGAATATGATTTTTTAAGATGGATGCACTACTCGATAAACCGACTATGGAACAAATGGGGGAAAGAACTACTTTTCAATTACATTAAATGGGATGGATTGAGTATTTCTTTAAATTACTCTTTTAACCACATCCACTTTTCAAACTACTTTTTAATCACATATTTTACCTCGAAAACAGCACATTTTTTGTTCTTTTACCAAAAGTGACAAAAAAAATTAACAATCTTTTATAGTGTGTTCGGTGACGGCACAATTTCTCAAAACACTTTTTTTAACCGCACACAATTTCTTCCTCTAATTTTCAATCACACTCTAATTAGGAGAAGAAAAAAATACACTTTACTGCTCCGTTAAACTGAAGTTAAAACAAGAAGAGGCGTTTTTTAAAGGCCGCTTTTTTTAAAACACCCAGTCAAACAAGACATTCATTTAAAAAGACTCAATTCAATGTTTTTTAGTTCAATAACCATATCTTTAAAAAAAAAAGGAGAAAATGATATATATAATGACATAAATGTCCTTGAGTTGTCAAAAATTATGCAGCCAAACAAAACCTAATTGGAATACCAATGTCGTTCTTCTTCTTCTCCTCCAAAAAATAACTGAACATTTCTATTCTCCGTTCTTCTCCCTGCTCTTCCCACTTCTACAAAATCGGTCTCTATTATTCCTTCTTCAATAATGGTGACTGCACTTCATTTTATCCAAATGAGTATTGTCATTCCCTTGAGTTATTGAAGGTCGAAAATCCATTTTACAACATTGATATTGGGTATTTGGGGAAGAAGAGAAGGTAAGGTTGAATTTGAACAATTCTTAACCATTTTATTCGAGTAATAGTTGAATCAGTTCCTATTGAAGTAATTTTGTTTTTATGTTGTTCATCTGCGCGCGTAATGATTTCAAAGTCGTTTTGTACATATTGATGTCGTTATCATGAATCTGTCATTGTCGTTCATTTTTCTTTTGTTTTTTAATATAAAAGCGGAATTGATAAGTCCTTATAATTCATATTTGTATTAGTTGAAGTAATATATATGTTTTGGTCATATTGATATTGTTATAATGAATCTGAGAGCATGTTTCTTTACATTTGTTTTTAGTTAGTAGTTAGAGTTTTTCTCATTCTCTTAAAAAAGTTATGTTGAATTGCAGTTATGGACAATGTCGAGTTACTGAATGATTTGCTTGAGAGTTCAACATCGTTCCACTTGATAAGAACTTGAAGTACATTGAATTTCTCCAGGGAAATATGGACGTAAATGCAATCGCTCGAAATGCGTACCAATGTAGAGGAAGAAATTGACCGTGGAGTTATTGACATGGAACTTCGAGCCTTAGTTTGTATTGATGAATCTGGATTTTGTTTGTCTAGTTAAGAATCTTTTTGTGTTGTTGTTTATATGTGGAGGAAGAAATTGACCATGGAGTTATTGGCATGGAACTTCGAGCCTTAGTTTGTAGTAATGAATCTGGATTTTGTTTATCTAATTAAGAATCTTTTTGTGTAGTTGTTTATTTGCTTGGTTTTTATTAGGAACTATGTTTATCAATTTTTGTTGGAATAAGAATGATTGATTTTTAGCAGGATGTTATTCATTTGATTTTAAACTATAACGAGGTTTAATTCGTTACTTTGCACACATAACGACTTTAACGTCGTTCCCGTCTAAAAAAAATAGTAACGAGGTATAAATCGTTACTTCATAAACATAACGTGTTCAACATCTTTCCTTTTGAAAAAACCTTACTGCTTTATATCTGTCCATAACGAGGTTGAACTAGTTACTGTGTACACGTAACGACTTAAATGTCGTTATAGTTACTGCTTCAAAGTCGTTCGTAATGATATTAATGTCGTTACAGTTGAAAATACCTTACTGCTTTACTGTTGTTTATAACGACTTTGAAATCATTACTTCATAAAAATAACGACATAAATGTCATTACATATATTTACGGATATGCCCTCGTCATCCAAAATTCCCAACAGTCAACAAAGTCGCACTAACTTTTCAAAAACGATGTTTAAGTCGTTGTAACGACTTCAAATCCGTTATCGTTTGGAAGATCGTTTCATTGTAATCGTAACAACATTGAGCTCGTTTGTGTAGAAAATAGCCTAAAGATGCTTGATTTTCAAGATAAAAATCTACACATACGGGTGAATTTGCATATTATTTAGTGCATTTGTGTTGTGTGAATTTGAATTTTTTTCCCTTATTTTCGGTCTCTTTAAAAAAAAAAAAATTCGGGGGCGCTATCCCCAAAGCTCCGAAATATTCATCACAAAAAATACACATTCATCTCCGTGTCTTGCTATTACTAATTGTCTGCGTCTAACACTGCTTATATGATTACTAGATATTAAATTTTCAATTCCTTGCAATATTAAATTTAAAATATTTTTGGAATATAATATATATTTATTAGCTATAATTCATTACATAAATTATTAGTGGTTCAAGTGGTTGAGTTTTTAAAATGTTCAAGGTTCAATTCCTTACAACCTTATATTTATGGGAAATGAAATACAATTTTTTAGAATACAATATATATAAGTTAGAGATAATTTGAATACATAATGTTGTTGGTTGAAGTTGTTGAGTTCTCAAAGTTTTACCTTTAGGTGTAGGGTTCGAATCTTTGCACACTTAGAAGAAGGAAAGATATTTTTTAGTTTTTCTATCAAGGATAAAAAGATCATTTGATACTTTAAAATGTTTTTCTTTTTCTTTTATATTCTTATTTTGGTCAAGGGGTTAGTTGGACAAAATTTTTGTGAGTGAGGGTTATCCCAGCTAATTCCCCTTTTTCAAAAGCAATCTATTGGGAAATCGCGCCAAACAACGATTGATTAATAATGTCTCTCTAATCTTCCCAACCTAAAAAATTGAGTCTGGTAAGATTTTTCCCTTCCCGTTTGCAAATTGCATACCTGAAAATTCCTTGTAGCAATGCATATTTTTCGCTGTAATTCAATAGTTCGATTTCACTTTTAACGTACTTGCGTAACTGAATTAATTCAATTGTTCCTCCGAGCACATGATGGTGAAAAATGATGATTCAACAGTAGTGTATGTCATGTAACGAAAGCGGTCGTTCTCTTTGTGTTTCGATTTTGAATTTTAAGTTTTGGATTTATGTTATGAATTTTGAATTTTAGTTGTTTGTTTTGGGATTGCTGAAAACATGTTTTCTTTGTAATTTTAAAAAATTGTTTTCAAAAATAAAAAACTGAAAATTGCGATTATTTTGTAATTTTCTGATATATTTATTTTGTGATATTTTATATGTAAAAAAATGTTTGATTTGTTGAATTACATTAATTTTAATGTTAATAAATCAGTTAGTTCTCCATGTCAATAATTCATTATTAATATTGTTTCAGTTAAACAAAAATCTAACCTCATACCAACAAAATCTTAACATGGATCTATATATAATGACAAAATAACATAAAAACTTCAAGTGAAGGATGTGTCTCACATTTACAACAAAAAAAAAATCTTAACATGGATCTATATAGAATGAAAAAATAACATAAGAACTTCAAGTAAAGGAAGTGTCTCACATTTACACAAAAAAAGAAAAATCTTAATATGGATCTATATATAGTGGCAAAATAATATAAGAATTTCAAGTTAAGAAAGTGTCACACATTTATCAAAAAAAAAAAAAAAAATCTTAACATGAATTTATATATAATGGCAAAATAACATAAGAGTTTCAAGTGAAGGAAGTGTCTCACATTTAAAAAAAAAAAAAAAAAAAAGAATTTTTTTTAACATGGATCTATATATAATGCCAAAATAATATAAGAACTTTAAGAGTCTGTTTGGTAATGTAAAAAGTTTTGATTTTTCTAATTTTTTTTAGTTTTTTTATGAATGTATGGTTTAAAAATGTTTGAAAAGTCAAAAATGGTGGGCTTGACTAAGAATGGAGGGAGGGTTAAGATTGAGTTTGAAAAATTGAAGTAAAAATTTTACTTTTACCAAACAAACTCTAAGTGAAGGAAGTGTTTCACATTTATACAAAAAAAAAAAAAAAATCCAAAACGCACGTTTTGGACTTTTTAACACAAAATATTCAAAACGCTATAAACTTTTTTTAGTTTCCTTTGTATTTTTTTTTTTTGGAAAACGAATTTATGAAAATGGACAAAGTGAACGCATTTTCGATATTTCCGAAAATTGAAAACTCAAAATGAACTGAAAACAGCAAAGAGAACATGACTTAAGCTCTCTTTGACTGGAATTTAGGATGGATAAATAGGCAAACTAGCTGTTTGTAGCGGAGATTTAAACAAGTTGATTATACTGTTAGCCCAAGAGTAAACTAACCAAGAGGGGGGTGAATTGGTTTATAAAACTTTTTCGATAAATAATCTCAAATTTAAAAATCAATGTGTACAAGTATGAGCACTTAGTGTTGTAAGTAACTTAACTATCAATGTAGTGTACTATAAATGTGTAAACTTAATTGATAAAGCAAGTATAGCACTTAGATATAGTGTTGCACAATATAAATTGATAGAATAAAGTAAGTGCAATGTAAGTAAGTAAGTAAGTAAAAGGGATAAGAGAATGCAAACGCGATTTATGGAGGTTCAATCAACCAACGTGATCTACGTCCCCCGTTACCGAGCTCTCCGTCACGAGTAAGGTCAAATCCACTATATTGGTAACTTACAACAAGGAGTACCAAATCCTTAGGCGACTTACAACAAGGAGCACATATCCTTAACCAACAATCGAGTTTTCACAAAGCTCTCGAAACCACAAGATATAATGAATTGAATTTACAATTGAAATAACTCTCTTGACAAATGATATACTCAAATTAAGTACCGAGAGAGTTAGGCTAACACTTCAATAGTTAACAATGAATTAAGCTCGAGTGTTAGAGAAAAACTTTGATGCAAATGATAATGAAAAGTTCAATGCAATCAAACAAAGTTTTTCAAATAATCTCTTGTTAAAATATTGAATCAAATTAAGTATCAAGAGATGCCACACTTGAATAATTAACAATGAGTTAAGCTCAAAGTGTTTAGGTAATGGAACTTTGATGAATCAAATGATAATGAAAAATGTAGCACAAATAATCAAAGTTCCTTAATTGGAATTTATCTCTTTTAAAAGATTAAAACAAGTTTAGAACAAAGAGAGACTTACACTTCAATTCCAATATAGTGTGAAGATGTTGAAGAAGTTTGAACAATATAAAACCAAGAATCTTAACAAAACTTTCTTCCAAAAACTTTGATGAATTTGATAAAACAAAGTTTAAATCAATCAAAGTTTTATAATAATAATAATAGATGAATACAAACCAAGTAAGAACAATGAGTTTTCACAAGAAAGTTTTTATAAAATCTTTTCTATGTTGTTGAAAATGAACGTAAATGAGATGGCTATTTATAGATCAAGATATTCAAATTCAGCAACTTTCGGTTGGCCATTTCTGGAGTTTCGGTCGACCGAAACATGCATATAGCCGTTACACATTTTCAACCGTTGAACTTTCGGTTGACCGAAAGTTGACTTTCGATTGACCGAAAATTAACTTTTGAAAAACATGAAAATTTAGGATTTTTAGGTTTTTAACTTGTTTTTCAAAGTGGTTTAACATAGTATAATCATGATTTAAGATCAAATAACATATGAAAAGCAATATTGACTTAGATAAAAATATTTTATGCAAGTGATGAATTTTCAAGTAAGTTTCTTGACGCATAAAAATCATTTTCGAGCTCTTTGAATTTCATCGTTAAAGATTGAGAATGTTATACATTTACATAGGTTAAATCAACTCTTGAAATTGAACTCTAATCTTATATGCTTGAATTCTTGATCTTCATGTCATGCTTTTCAATTTTGATCTTGAATATCTTCAATTCTTTCATGATCTTCTTTGCGTCTCATGTGCTTGATCACATATTTTTTATTTATATCTTTGAGAGACGATTTGAACATAGAGTGCTTTGAATATTTATCATTACATGAAACACTTGAAGCACACTTGTTAATAACACAATATATTCTTGTTTGTTATGATCAAAACAATAAGGTTAAGTTAACCATAGGTCAACATATACATCCTTAAAGATCTAAACAAAAAAGATCCAATAGTTACTTAAATAAATAAATAGCCCAAATTCAATACAAAAGCAAATGACCCAAATCAATTATCCAAAAATATACTCAGCCCACCTAATCGTCTAACGCTTAATCAGACTACACACCATAGTCTTCACAACCCAGAACCCTTGAACTCATTCTTTCTCAAGTCGACTCCTCTCCGCAGCTCCGCCACTGTCAATGCCGCGAGTCCGGTTACTCCGCCAACGAAAACTCAACTTCAAAACTATAGAGAAGATGGATGGGATGGATTCTTGAACAATGTGAAGTCATTTTGTACTTCAAGACACATAGATATTCCTGATATGACTTCTTTATATAGAGCAGGTCGAGGGAGGATTTCTAAGCAAAAAGATCATATCACTTAACAACGTCATTACAAAATTAACTTCTCTATTTTGGTACTCAAAATTGTCGTTTCGAATCCTCTTAGTTAAAAAAAAAAAAATTCGGGGGCTCCACCCCCCGTATTTTCGCCCCCGCAAGATTAAATTCCTGGCTATGTCCCTGAGGTATCCGTTTCCCGATAACTTGTATGCCATTTCAGTTGTTTAATATATGCATCATGCAGTCTGCAAATCATTGGTTCCAAATGCGTGGTCGGTGCTACCATTTCCCTTTCCCTTTGTTGGAGAATCCACAAATTCATAATGCCTAGCTACTGGGACATCATGGTGATTGGTGAGAGGTGTGCAACTTCTCGCTAGAAGTAATGAGCCTTTCTCCTCACGGTGGTGGGATATTCCATTTGTTACCATGTTACATCACGACACTGAATTGGCCTCGGACTAACAACTGCACCTGCATCCGTAGGCATGGCATGCAAGGAGCGGGCCCAACACTATAGCTGCAGTTGAAAAAAGGTTTACTGGCTGTCTGGCTCAATTGCTCATTTGCTGTCAAAGGCAGAAGCTGCAGGCAGGAGATGCACATTATGCATGCAGGAAGCCATGGTAGAAGTCTATAAAAAGTTCAAGTAACCTGCACCGATGCCAAGAATTCTGGAGGAATGGTATATTCAATACATGAACTTCAATAAATAGAATCATAGATGAGAGAGATTCTGCAGGATGGCATACATTCCTATACTTGGTTTACCTTTTAGCTATCTAGTTGGTTAATGCGTACAGATTGCTAACATTTTCTGTTGTGTTGTGAAATATTTGATTGCATTAGATCTTTCGGTAAGTGTAGCAATGGACTGAATGGAGTGACGAAGTTAACAGCCAACCCCTAATTTATTTGGAGTGGGGATTCTTTCTACTGCTGTTGTTTTAATTAGGTAGGCGTCTTCGATTACTACACTGGGTGCGGGGTTTGCTGAACATGAGGTTGGCCGTGGTTTAATTTTTCAGTATTCATTATAGGAGCTAATTTTGGCATGTGTACTTGGAAAGGGTCAAGTTAAGGTCTGTGAGAAGAGTATGCCCAACTTGCGGTTGCGTCAAGGATCTAAAATTCAACCCCACCAAGTAGAGCAAACCAAACAATAATATGCAATCACAATGTGAATAAAACAACCAATCACACAAATTCACACACACTTGATGTAAATAAAGATATACACCAATTTATTTTCGTTGCAAAAACCCTCCAATGTGAAGAGAAAAATCATGGGACCGAAGTCCACCCCTAACCTTCCACTATAACTTCAAAGTGGGTACAATAAGTGTTCTTCCCTAATCAAATAGGGGCTGCCAATATACGACAATACAATAACACCTCAAGAATACAAAGAAATTATTACTAAATTGTGAAAACCAATGGTAAAAGTTGGAAGAAATGCACCAAAACAGGGTGTGAAGTCTGTCTACAATAACCAGCTGTAGGAACCTCCAAATGACAATACAACCATCCAAAAATTTAGGTCTATACGTCTATAACCAGCCTGCAAAATTTCAGCCCGATCGGAGAAGAGATGAGTGAAAGATGAAACTGATTTCTGAGTTGTTGTATTCAAACCCGAGAATAGACAGATCCCTTTCTTCTCTCTATGTTTTTCTCTATTTCCCAGCTCTCTCACTTCTCTATTTTTGAGGCTGCCACACCTTTTTTCAAAAACCTAAAGTGTGAAATAACACTTTTAACCCCCTCAAACCTTGCAACAAGAGATAAGGAAATCATTTTCATCTATTTGGGCTCAAATAGAAATAGATGAAAATACATGGATCATCCTCATAGGAGGAAACCAACACTTCCCCTATTTTTGACCACCGGAAGTTAATCAAATGCAATGTCGACATTAAGATAAAGACATTGTTCATTTTCAAATGATAATTAGTTAATTGTTAAGTGCAATTACGAAACGTTGAACTTCTGAGATTGGATTTCAAACCTTTTTAGACACATTATTGTTTCTAGTCCCTTAGAAGAAGCAAAATTTTGGACTTGCAGGCGTAAGAGTAAATGGTCGAGATACTTTATAACCAGGTCTGCAAGCTACAACGCCTCACGCTGGGAAAAAATTACACCCTTTTTCACTCAACTACGCTAAAGAACCTCTAAACAATTGAAAAAGAAATCATCTTGCCAGAGATGAATTACGCGATTTTCATTTCTTAAAAACACTTTGCAGATGGTTACCAATTATTTTCTCCATGATTTTTGATCTTGTTAAGCTGTGGGGCCTAATTATTTGAATAGTCTAATTATTCTCGGTTCACGGAGCAGTACGAGCCTAATTATTTGAATAGTCTAATTATTATCACTTCGCGAAGCATAGTCTAATTATTATCACTTCGCGAAGCAGTACGAAGGTCGCCATGGGGTTGGAAAGGGGAATTTTGCAAACGGACTAACTAGAATTATATCAGATGAGGACATCCTATGTCTTCAAAGGGTATCTGGAACGATTACTTATGACTGGAATACCTCATCTTAGTCTCACTACCAATTGCTCAGTCCCTATATTTTTTTCATATTTGATCTTCCTTCTCTTCGGTTCATGCAGCTGTTTAACACTGCAAATTTTCCCTTCTTTGTAAGATACGAATAGTTGAATATAAAGTATGTTAGGCAAATGAACTTTTCACATTTCACTTTTTGGTTGTAATTATCATCTAATTTAATAATTTGAAATTGACTATGTTGTTGCCAGAACAGAGAAAACGATTTCATTTCATGTGATAAAAAGGGGTGAAACATGGGGGATCTTACAAACATCTCCTTATTGAGTTACATCCTGAATTCATGTTTAACATTTGGCAACATAATTTATACTGGTGGTAGCCATGTGATCATGATTGGACTTCTTACCCTATGTAACCCATCTTTCCATACCAAAGTTCCAAATTCTGGAGCTGTTTGCCTAGATTTTGTAGAAAAAGTAATCTTGTAAGATAGTTTCTTGAGTCTGCTGTTGAAATTTAGTCTTGCAGGTTCAACCTTCACAGCCGCACCCTTAAGTGGTGAAATTTCAACATGGTAGCTTGAATTCGGAGGACCAACATTCGTGACTGTTCTGCGTAGGGTCACAGCTGTAACGTTTGCTGTCTCCGGGAACACAGCCGAGATGGCAGGGTAATTCAAATCTCCAGGATTGTGAAATGAGTATCGGCAAGTTCTCTTGGAGAATTTCTCAAAAACTACTAGTTGGGAGGGTTCCAGACCTTGTGTACACAGGAAGTCAAAATAATCCTGTGCTCCAATATCATAAATCAAGCCAGGGTCAAGAGCTTTCACTGGATTTACGTGTCCTGCACCATGGTCATATGGTGAGGAGGGTCTGGCTGTTGAGGCATCTATCAGAGGATTCTGGGTGTTGTCATGAATATAAGCAGTTGTCATCAATGCAGATTTAATTGCTGCTGGACTCCAATCTGGATGCTTGGACTTGAGCAGTGCTGCAATGCCGCTAACATGTGGGCATGACATGGAAGTTCCGGACAATATATTGAACTTTGTTCTTCGGTGGTCTGTAGGTAAACTCGACGGTCCCAAATCTCCAGTCCAAGCAGCAAGAATGTTAACTCCGGGTGCTGTCAAATCTGGCTTCAGAATCTCTAGAGAAAGGATATTAGGTCCTCTGGACGAAAAAGCGGCCACCACTGGAGATGGCCTAATTCCTATCTTGGTCCCAAGGAATGCTAGAGTTGCAGTAGCATTTCTACTTGTTGTAGCATAATGCTTGATAATTTTTCCTTCGGTTTCACCAACTGCAACTGCCGGGAGAAGATGACAATCTGCTACCAGCTCTTCCCCATTGGCTGCGGTGTTCGACAAAATCATGCCTACTCCTCCAGCATTTTTCACCACCTGACCCTTTTGAACTCGGGGACTAATTCCACGATCGCATATCACAATTTTTCCTGCTGCAGAACGACTCAGGGTTCCTTCTAAGCACATTGAACTTGGTGTGGGAATGGTTGAGTTACTTCCATAATAGATTAAAGGGTACTGCTTTTTTGTGGAAAGGTTTCTCTGGCCTTTGTATAGTGAAGCTCCAGCTAGATATTTACCTGTCCCGAGCTTAATAGTACCCGGGAAATCTCTATCTATTGTGCTGGCTCCAACTGTAGTGACCCACGGAGATACATTCGTGAGGCTAATGGGATCTGGCCCACCATTTCCTGCCGAGCAGGAAACAAAAACTCCCTTCTCCATAGCCCCAAAAGCTGCAATGGACAAACTGTCCCGATGATAAGATGAAACTCCTCCACCTAATGAGATGGACAAAACATTGACTCCATCAGCCACAGCTTGATCAACTGCAGAGAGAATATCTGAGCTAAAACACCCTCCAACCCAGCAAACTTTATAAGCTGCAATCCTCGCTCCAGGGGCCATCCCTCGAGCTGTACCATAAGCATAACCCAAAAGGTTTGCACCATGAACTGGAGCACCAGCAACTGTTGCTGCTGTATGAGTGCCATGGCCGTCTTGATCTCGGGGCGATTTATACTCATCTTGTTCATTTATTTTGCCTGAAGCTGCCTCATACCCACGGTAAAACACTTTAGCTCCCACTATCTTTCTGTTACAGTGATGCTTAGTGAAACCGCGACCTATATCGCACGCGCCTTTCCAGTGAGCAGGAACCGGTCTCATAGAGCTATCATTAAAGCTCGGGCTCTCGGGCCAAATACCGGTATCCAGCACGCCTACAATAACATCATGGTCCGATGTTTTATCAGACCAGTCATGCATTCCATCTTCCCGTTCGAGCCCAAGGAACATAGGACTTCTAGTGGTGTGCAACTGGTATACAATCTCGGGGAAGACGGCCACCACACCGTTCTGTTCTTGCAGCATCTCAACTTCTTCTTCGCTAAGCTGAGCAGCAACTCCATGAAATGCAGTATGGTAAGTGTAAAGCATCCTGACATTATCTGTATCTTCTTCTTTTTCGGTTTTTGATGCTACTGATTTTATCATTGATGAGTACCATTGTTCATGGTCACTGAATTCTTCTGGTTTTGCCCACTTATCTACTTGTATTATGTATGTTTTCTTTGTTGATGGGCTGTTGCTGGTGCATGAAACTAGGGTGATGGAGAGAAAGGTGGTCACAAGAACAAACAATTTTCCTGAAATCCTTACCATTTCTCTAGGTGGGGGGGGGGGGGGGGGGTTTGGAGAAGAAAAAAATGTAAAGGCAAAATTGGGTTGAAGAACTAGAGTTATGAAGTGAGAATAGGAAAATGCAGAGTGACCTTTACTCAGTCCTCTTGTGTAGGTAATAAGTGTGGTGGTTGCCCCATGAATGCCATTTTGTATTTTATTTAGTACAATTGAATAGGGTGGGTCATTGATTACAATCATTTAAGGCTTTCCTTTTTATTTTGGGTAAATTCCTTTAGGGGTTCTCAACCTTTCCTAAGTGTGACATCCATGTCTTCAACCTTTAATTTGTACCACCTGTATATCCAACCTTTTAAAATTGCGCACGGTGTCACAACTCCATTGAGAACATCTAAATAGATGATAAAGTGTCGCCTTGATAGTCAAGTGAAAAGTGCTTGATGGGTATAATTGTCCAGAATTTCTTTTTTCTCCACTTTGAATACTACTTTATCATTACTTCAAAACACGAGGTGTTAAAAGTGAAGCGAGATTATCTTTAGACAATTATTATTGTTAGAAATTATTATTTAGCATGCGAGAATAATAATTTCTAACAATCTTAAGACGATTTTAGTCTGCTACGGTACATACAGTCGTTGTCAAACGCCTTTCAAGATACAACAATCTTTCACTTGCGGTATGAAAGCACTCCTAACAGCAAGAACGACGAATCAAAAAAGTCTCGTACTCCCTCGACTATGGATGTAGAAATATTTATGACAGAATGCAAGAAATAATGCAGAATGATTTTGAATGATGAAATTCGGAAATCAGGGATCCTATTTATAGATTTTCAAAAGCTGCAGGTCAAGAGTTGCAACTGGTTGAAAGTTTGTTTCTGAATAGACACAACTATTGGTTTGTGTTAGTTTTAGTCTGAACAGTTTCAATTATGGTTGAAAAGACACATTTTCAATTTAATTTGAAACACCTTTTCAATTTATTTATTTGAAATTCGAAAATAATAAATAAATATTTTAAATTTATTTTGTCCAAAAAGAATATAGGAACCAAACATGACCCACGATCGTGACGAGCCGAGCCGGCCGCACGACGACGGCACGCGGGCTTTGAACTAGTCCAGACATTGTCTAAGACTTCCCCTTCCAAAGACTATTGGTACCTCTTGAGATCCAAACCTATATCCAAACTTGAGGTATATAAATTGATTCAAAAATTTTTCAACTTCCTATATGGGATTAAGTCCCCACATTTGTTTTCAAATTTCAATATTTCTACTTTCAAATTGCCAACTTCTAGCATTAATTTCTCATTCATTCAGAAATGGTTTTGTAAAATTAAATATATCACGAATATCTACTCGCGGAGTAAAGTGTGTTTGACCATTGACTCGTACAAAACGAATATCGGGTCCCACCCGAATTATTGCTCAAACTTGACCCATTTCACATCAATTTCCAACAATTATACCAATCAGTAATTTATCAGCCTATCGCTTGACATTTTACCATCCATTTAGATGTTTTACGTTGAGTTAGGGCACCTTCTGCACAATGTTAAAAGGTTAGGGGCACATAGTGGCAAAAACTAAATGTTGGAGACATGAATGTCGCACTTAGAAAAGATCGGACCCTGGAGGAATTTACCCTTTAATTGTTGGACTAGTTTAATCCAAGCCCGCTTTATTACTCTATATGTTAAGTTGTTATCTGGTGACACACAAAGTCACCAAATGGAAAATAATGGTGAGTGCTGTTCAATCGGTGACAAATTAAGGTACAATAATTACAGCAAAAGATGCCAAACAAAGTCGTGCTGGGCTCTTCAATGTTTGTGCCTCCCCAATAAAAGGTGGGGGTGGTTCAAAGCTGTCAAACGGCAGAATTTTTTTAATGTTTATCTCATCCTCAAGTGAAGCCAGCTCACTGAAATTCAAGCTTGAGCTTAGTGGTTAGGATAATTCAGATTTTTTTTTTTATCGGTAAATGTGAAATATATTGATCAATATATTTATACAAAATACACCGAACATACCCGGGTGAACAAAAAGATGTGAAACATCATCAATGGTCTAAAGACCCAAAGCAACAGACTCAAATTGAATCAAAACGTGCGGATACAATAAAAACATGTCCCTATAAACATGTGTTTTGATGCGTCTTGTGATGCAATCAGGGTTTGTATTCCGACCCTCAAATTTCTTCCTGTTTCTTGCATTCCAAATGTAGTAAATGGTTGCTGCAAGCGCAATTTTCTTGGCTTTGCTTTGCCAAGATGTTCCTCGAGCTTCCTTTTTGATCCACTTCAAGGCACTAGAGATCGTGGACATCGATCTTGTAATGCGCAGCCAAACTCTAATCTGATCCCAAATTCTTGAACAGAAAGAACACTGAAAGAATAAGTGCTGGGCAGTTTCTGAATTTGTTCGACATAACACACAAGTTCGATCAATATCTAAGTGCAACAGCTTGTCCATGGTGCATAGTTTTGTCTTGGCACAAAGCCACAGAATGAAGGAGTGTTTCTGTGTGATGAAAGATCCCCAAACTTCCTTTGCCCAACTCGTGATTGCCCCTTTTGGCCGAAAAAATTCATAAGCCTTTGCAATACAAAGATTGTTCCCAATTGTCCAGCTTGATAGTTTCTCTATGGCAGCTTGGATAGAACCTTGTGAATTGCAAAGAAAATCCCTGATGGACACGAAATTCTTGAATAACGGGGAGTCATCCTTTTTGGTGGACCAATCCCAGATAGAAGTTCCTTTTAAAAAGAACTGATTAACCCAACGGACCCAGAGAGTGTCCTTCTTATGTTGAATATTCCATAAGGACTTAGCAAGAAGTGCAAGATTCCAGCAATGTATGTCCCTAAAACCAAGGCCCCCTTCAGATTTTGGAAGGCAAATTTCCTTCCATGCAACCAACGACTTCTTAAATCCCCAGAGGAAGTTTCGACATAAGCTAATAATTCTAGCTTTAACAGCTGCAGGAATCGGGAAGATAGAAAGCCAATAGCATTCAACACCTTGTAAAACTGATTTCAAAAGCTCTGCTCTCCCTGCATATGATAATGAGTTCTGCGTCCATGCACTGATGTATGCAGCAATTTTATCAAGAAATGGAGCATAGCAGTTGACTTTCAATTTTTCTGCAGCTAGAGGGATACCCAGATACCTAAATGGCATAGTACCTTTTGGAATGTTTGTGAGGTGTTGAATATCCTCCAAATCTTGGCCATGGATACCTGCAGTAAATAAGGTCGACTTGGCTGAGTTTAACCAAAGTCCCGATGCTTTCCCAAAATTAGTTAAGCATTCCATCAAGATGCGAACCGAAGTGACATCTCCTCTAGCAAAAAGCATCAAGTCGTCTGCATATGCCAAATGAGTAATCTTGAGCTGGCCACATTTGGGATGAAAATTGAACTCGCTATTATGAGTGACAGCTTTCAACATTCTTGAAAGATATTCAAGACAAAGCACAAATAAGAAAGGTGACAAAGGATCCCCTTGCCTGAGGCCCTTACGTCCCTTAATGAAACCATGCAGGCTACCATTCAATGAAATTGAATATGAAGGTGTCGAAATGCATTCCATAACCCAATGAATGAACTTTGAAGGAAACTCCAGACCTTCAAGGACAGATTTAAGGAACTCCCAATTTACTGAGTCATATGCTTTACTCAAATCAATTTTGAGCAAACATCTCGGTGCAACCCTCTTTCTGTTGTATTGCCTTAAAAGCTCTTGAGCAAGGTGAATGTTCTCAGTAATGCTTCGCCCCTCCACAAAAGCAGCCTGTGCTTGATCTACAATGGTGCCAAGAATTGTACGTAATCTATTAGCAAGAATCTTGGTAATTACCTTGTAGAAAACATCACAACAGGAAATCGGTCTATAGTCCCCAACATTAGTCGTATGACTCGATTTTGGGACTAATGCAATGACTGTGTGGTTGGTTTGTTTAAGAAGTGATTTTGAAGAAAAGAATTCTTCAATTGCCACATAAAAATCAGCTCCCACAGTATCCCAAGCTTTCTTGAAGAAGCATGATGTGTATCCATCTGGACAAGGTGATTTGTCATCACCAATGCTGAAAAGAGCTTCCTTAATTTCTTGTCTAGAAATATCCCGAACAAGGGAATCTGCTTGTTCAGCAGAAACAAGAGTTCCTTCTTTTAGAATGTTCGAATCAATGGGAATACAATTGTTGTTGGTGCCCAACAGTTTGCTGTAGAAATCCATAAATTCATCAGCAACTTCTTTTTGAGAAGATGTATTGGTCCCATCTTGCTTAGAAACAGCAGCAATATAATTCCTTTTAGCATTCCTTTTGACCATGGAATGGAAGAATTTCGTGCATTTGTCACTGTTTTTCAGATATGCACACTTAGCTTGTTGATAAAAGAAACTCCTCTCTGCATCACATAAACCCACGGCTTCTTTACGTAACCTGGCGACCGTCCCTTGTAGCTCAGAGTTTGTTGGCTGATCATGAAGCTCAAGTTGAGTAGATTTCAATTGGACATTTGCATTTTTGGCTCTAGAAGAGATGTGCGCAAAGTGCTTATTATTAAGCTGCCTAAGGTCCCCTTTAAGCCTTTGCAACTTCTTGCACATCCTAAATTGGGCGTTCCCCACAATATTCAGATTCCAACCAGCTTGAACAGTGTCATGGAAATCAGCATGAGATGTCCACATATTGAAAATTTTGAATGGCCTGCTCTGACCCTCATCATGTTGTAAAATTGAAACAATACATGGTGAATGATCAGATAAACAACCAGATGGCTGGAAATCCGCATGGCTATGGAACCCTGTTTGCATCCAAAGGTTATTAACCATAGCCCTATCAAGCTTGCTCCAAGTTGATGTATTGTTCCAAGTATAGAAACAACCAATGGAACGAACATCAACAATCCCCGCATCAAGACAGCAATTAGCAAAGTCCTTAATTTCATATGGGGTAACCCCCAACCCATTGCACTTCTCATCGAACTTAAGAACATTGTTGAAATCACCAATAAGCATCCAAGGCAGAGTGCAATTTGATCCAAATTCAACAATATTATTCCAGAGTGGCCTACGATTGACAATAGTATGGAATCCATATACAAAGCTAACATGAAAAGAAATAGATGTTACCTTACATGTAACAATGCAATGGATAATTTGGGCAGTTGTCTCCAAAACTTCCACTTTTGCCTTTGACGGATCCTACAGAACTAAGATTCTGCCAGCTTTATGAGAAGCGAAGTTATTCACTTGTAAAAATTGACGGAATCTATTTTGCATGACTCTACTCAGCTTGCGCAAACCAAGCTTAGTTTCCATAACTCCCATAACATCAATGTTGTGTTGTTTCATGAAGTGACGAACCCCATTTTGTTTCAGGGATGGTTCATGCCCCTAATATTCCAAGATGAGATCTTCATGATGATAAAGGAAGGGATGAACCCTTCATTTTATCTAAGGATGTTGATGCTTTTTGTTGCTCTTGAAATTTCCCTATGATCCTTCCTTGAAGCTCAGTCTTTGTCATGGATTGTTTATGATTAACAGTTCCCGATCCAATGAAGATTGGAGTAACTCGTTTAGGAGCTGATGTTGCCTTATTTGCTGCAGAAATCCTTGCAGACTGCCCTCGAGAGTTATTTCCCTTTCTCTTATAGGTAACCTCCGTGAAGGGGGTTTCTGAATCGGTATTTTTTCCTGCAATTATATCCTGCACTGTACTATCAACTCTGTGATGATCAAGAACATTTTCTGGTGCGATAGATGCCTCTTTCTGCTGGGTACTTTCATTAACTGTTGGTTGAACTGCACCTGTTTGCTGTTCAGTTTCATTGATCTCAGCCTGAGCCGGGGTAATCTTAACAGTAAGAGGGCAGCTAGTGATCTTGTGCCCAAAACACATGCATGCAGAACAAAATTTTGGTTCATGTTCATAAAAAACATTCTGCTCTCTCGTTTTGCCATTTGGTAATACCATTTTGACCGAATGAACTAATTCTTTGGATGCATCAACTTCCACAAGAACTCTTGCATAAGAAATTCGTTCCTTCTTGAAAGTGAGCATATCAGTCGCAATAGGTTTACCAATTTTGGATGCAATCTTACCCAAGGCATTTTTATTCCATAAATCCAAAGGTAAACCTGGCAGATTCACCCAAACTGACATGATACTGATTTCACTATCATCAAACTCAAAACATTTAGGCATATTTTTGAGCATCAGTGGTCTGCCGAAAACAAAGAAAAGTCCTCCCTCAAGGACATGGTTTCTATCTTCATCATTTTCGAATTTGAAGATAAGCCATCCACTATTGTGCACAAAGTACTTGTATTGAACTTTCCAAGAGTTACATAACTGCAAAAGGGCTTTTTTACCTGGGAATTTTCCAGCAAAATAACCAACAAGGCAGTATCCCCATGATTCTTCAACATTTTTTGAGAAACTCAACAAATAATTTCGGGATGGGGTGCTCTTGACCAAGACCAATGTGGACGCAATTTCTAGGTGCAAGGGATTTTATTAAAAATGGGTAGTCTAGGTAGCAACTAGCAATTATATGACATGACTCGTTTAGTTGAACATATATAATATAATAAACTAGACGGGACCAGTAATGCTACATAATATTATTCTTTATGAATGCGGGTATCTTGTAAAGTTGTAAGACCAAATATCAAGGTTAAGTCGAAATATGATTCAAAATAATTCAACTAGCTTGCTGACAAGATGGGCTTCCATTATGTATAAAAAGCAAGCTGTTACTAATTCCACCAGCTGCTTAAGTTTTTGAGGTCTGCTTGTTATTGAACTGCTCCATGTGGTCCCTGTATACTTCACAAGATGCATGCTAGGGTTTTGTGGTTTTGTGAAGGGAAAGTCAAAAGATATTCCTTATAAAAGTCGCAGATTGGTTCAGTGATTGACATATTTAAACTGAACAGCCCCTCTCATTATTTCAAATACTGTATTTTGTAGTAGTATTTTTTAAAGAAGTAAGAAATCTTTTTAAGTTGACGGGTAATTATTTTATTGATAGAATGTATTGTTAGAAACGAATTTTGAAAAAAAATGACATTATGAATAATTATTACCAAACAGGGATATGTCCTTTAAAAATTTATAGAATTTAAAGAGTACTTTGTTACGGTGTTTTTTCATTATTAGTTGTGCTTTGCTTGCTTGTATTAACGAAGTAACATCCTCATTCCTCAACTCTTTTTTGAATCTTGAATCTCACTCAGTACTCTTTCACATGTACACTGTCTACTATCGGGACTTACATGCATGTCCCGCATAAGCGGATCGACATCTTAAATAGTTTTTTGTTGAATATTTGTTAATAAATCGAGAATTGAAAATCGATTAAAGTGACTTCGTGTCGAATTCAGAAAAATACTCAAACCCGACCCAATCCGTTTAGGCAAATTTAATTTGCCGCTTCAAGGTGCACAAACGAGGATCGACCTGTCCGGTCGGGTCAAGGGAGCAGCGCCCCTCGTGGGGGCTCTGGGGTAATGCACCCGAAAGAGAATTTTTGATTTCTCTGCATATATTAAAGGATATATTTGACATTTCAAAAATGAATATCGAATGAATGAGAAATTACGGAAAAATGACGAAATCGGGTCAAAATGTTTGACCGTGTGATCGCATGGTTGGAAAACCGTGCGATCACACGTCAAACTTTATTTCCGGCTTTTTGTGTAAACCGTGCGATCACACGTCAAACTTTATTTCCGGCTTTTTGTGTAAACCGTGGGACAGCACGATTATTCGAAGAAAAGGCACATTTTCATAAAGGTGCATGGTTTGACTTCAACCATTTCGTCCACACCCTTTCATGCTCAATAAATAGGACATTTAGGTGTCATATTCCTCACAATTTGATATGCAAAACATATATCATCATCTCTTCTTTCCAAAATCAAAATAATTGCATTTGTTTTTTATTTTCTTTCATTTTTATCTTTGGAGTACATACGTCAAATTTTGGTTCGTTATACTTGTGTTTTGAAGTACTACAAACAAAAGTGAAGTCGTTGTATCTTGGAGGTCAATTGTCGAGATCCGTAGGCACCGTTGCGAGACAGATTCGACTTAAGGACAAAGAGTCCAACTCTTACCTCGATTTTGTACCTACTTTTCTTCACTTTCTTGTTGGTATTTTCTTTGTCATTACTCTGTCCAATTATCGGCACAGATTTATAAACTATTATTCTACTTATTTTGACTTCACTATTCACAAATCTCCCAACATTTTTTCAATCTTGGCAAGTGGACAGAACGAAGAGTAGGAGCAAATATTTTCTTTCTTCTATTTTTCTTTATTTGGTGAACGAACGTTACTCAATCAAAACAAGTTTCAGTGTCGGCAACGGTTGCCATATGTAAATGGACATATTAAAACGAGGGGGTGAATGTAATCATCAGTTTAAAAAGTTTGTAGGGGGTAAATATTATGCCCTCGTTTGAGCTTCATTTTGGAGAAAAAAATGAGTTTTGAAATACTCCTCCCATTCCATTCCATTCCATGAAGGTAGGTTTATATTCTCTATTTTTCAGACTCAAATTATAAGATACTTTCCCTCCCTATTGAAAGTTTTTAATATGCTTTATATATTTAATGTACATTGTTATCAACAAATATAAATTAATTTTTTTATATCATTATTTATTGTAGGGATATATTAGAAAAAATTTATATTTTCAATTACATTAATTATATTTTCTTAATTTACATGAAAAAAATACATTTATGGGATGGAGCGATTAGTATGTTTTAAAGAATTAAAAAAATATGAAGATTTTTGAGCTTACGTGTAATATTAGTGCATGTTTGGTTCCATCCGTTTTTCCCATCTCTTTGGTCAAATTATTTTCAATCAAAAAATTATATTGTATCATTACTTTACATACTTTTCAACTACACATTTTTTTTGGACATTCAAAATTTCTCTAAAACTCTCAACACCTACACCTAACCACTCTTGTGTTTATTGGAGAATGTATTGTTGAAAAAAAAAAAAAGACAAAAAAAAAAAAAAAATCATTTTTTTTTTTTTTGAAAGAAAAATCGTTTTGTTTTAAATGGTGATAAACAGGGACATATTTCTCACCTAATTAACCCAAGTAATTAATGGGATAGCGATTTCAGAAATGTCTCTCTCAATCTTTATGTCTCATTCACTGTTTTCTTTACATTGAGTGGGGGGGGGGGGGGGGGGGGGGGGCTTGCAAATGGATCAACGCGTCTACAACTTGTAAATTGTAATAAATACCAGCATTTAAACCCATGGTGCAGTGGGGCTTCGTGTATTGTTGAATTCTTTTACATGGACATGTTTTGGGATATGAAAAATTGGACATGTTGAGGCGTCTCGACATGGGATTTGGATGATGAAGAGGTGGGTCGTGTGCTTCATCATATGAACACCTTTCATCATCCAATAAAAAAACGTCTCGTTGACAATGTTCTATTTTCATATAAAAAAATGTCTGCATAAAATTATTGATATTTATTTTGTACATGTAACATAATTCATAAACAAAATACAATGTAGCTTGGGTAGGCTCAGGAGTGTTTTTCGGACGGAACAGATCGAAAATAAGTGTTTCAAGTTCCGTTCCAAAAAATTTTGGAATCAAAATGTTGTTTCAAATTTCGTTCTAAAATTTTCGGAATACGCAAATTTCATTCCAAACCGAAATTCGGAAAGACGTTTCCAATATATAATATTTTATCAAGATTTATAATAATTTTAGGTACATGAAAAAATAAATAAGAGGAATTGAAAGTTTGAACTTAAATGAATTAGAAATTTCAACTAGTCAAAAACTATAATTAAAGTTACAAACCGTAAAAGATAACAAAACACTACAAGAAACTAGATCGACAGCGACGAAAATTAGCGACGACAGAAAAAATCGTCGCTAATGCTCAGCCTAGGCCCAGGCCTTTAGCGACGACACAGAAAAGTCGTCTCTAATACCCAGACATTTAGCGACGATATAGAAAATTCGTCTCTAATTCTCAGTCATTTAACGACGACATGGAAAGTCATCTCTAAATCTCAGTCCTTTAGCGACGACATGGAAAGTCGTTTCTAATTCCCAACCTTTAGCGACGACTTTTTTCGTCGCTATTTGTCTCCATTTTTTATTACAAATAGTATTAAATTCAATTTCTTTTTTTTTTTACAAGTAATATTAAATTTAATTTCGTTAAAACATAAACAAATATTTATACAATTAGCTAACTAATATATATTAGTTGATAATACACAATTAAATCCTTAGGTCAAAGGTTCGACTCCTCTACATCATATAATTATCGTATGAATATGAATTAGTTAAAACAAAAGTAAACACAAGAACTCAAATGCCCCAATAGTTGAGAATACACAATTCAATCTGTTGACCACAAAATCCGGCTGGACCTTGGACCAACACGTCTCAGCTCCTCCCTCTTGAACACGTGGATCTCCTACGTACTGTGACAATCAATCAGTTTGCAAAGGGGGCCGAGGTGGCTCACGTTTGCACTCCGATACCAAAGTCAGTACTCATTTTAGGCGAATATATGTTGGGTGCGGGAAATATAAATGTGTAAAAGAGAGAAAAGGGAATGAGAAAAATATATATTTAGTTAAGAGTATGAAATTGCTAACCATTTACCATGCGGAGGAGTGTCGTATTTATAGAGGAACTCGTTGTCTTGGATCATGACACGTGACATACTTTACACTTGTCTTCACCCTAACTCTTGGAGGTGACAACCTTGCTTTTTGACTGTAATCATTGCTACATTTTGTAGGGGATGGGCGTCTGTCACATCTTGATAAAGGCAGTGTCACATCTCTGACTTCATGCCTTATCTCATCCTTACATCCGAGGTGCTACCGTGAACACCTCGGCTAAGCGTAAAGTGTCTCTGCTAGACACAAACCAGTTCGACCGCAGGGGTTCCTGTGCCTTTCCACCTCGGCCATTAGTTCAGGGCGGTATCTAAAACTTTGATCGTGGGCTAAAGTCCAATGGACCCTTGTTGGGCCCTCACTGGCGGCCCAATGTGCCATATTTTAGGTGCGATCTCAACACAATCCTTAGGTCAAATGTTTGTCTCCTCTGCATCACATAATTATCGTATGAATATGAATTAAAGAAAATGCGCGGGGTTAGTGGGTTGGGTTCAAAATTGGGTCGGATTGAGATTGGGTAAGAGTTGGTCAAAATAAATTTTTTTTAAAAAAAAGTTAATTTTGTCTTCTTTATCGAGCATCAGTCACGGACCTAAATCGACGACTATTAAAGATGACTTTGTCGTCGTAATTGTTCGATAGCAATGACATTTAGCCTTGAGCCATTTTCTCATAGTGAAATAACAACATAACATCTATAATAGATTTAACGTAAGTTCTTTCATCGTATTCCAATCTAATAAAAGTTGACAAGGATAACAATACTATAATTCTTGTATTTTTTAATCCTATAATTCCATGTAGACCTAACATTTTTGCTTCAAAAATTTATTTTCTAGTAAGCAAACAGTGTCACGCTCCAAAATTCAAACTTGATGATCATAAAAACAGTGAATAAGTAAAGTAAACTATTTGATACCACAATTGACAACAGATTTTGAACTTTTGATTTTTCTGAAGTTTTTTTATTATATTTAATGTGTAAAATATTTTTGCACAATCGATTTACCTAACTTAAATCATATGCTGAAATTGAAGTATTACTCTCTCTCTCTCTCTCTCTCTCTCTCTCTCTCTCTCTCTCTCTCTCTCTCTCTCTCTGAATGAAAGTGTTACCCATTTACTATATGTTAAATCTCATGTGAATAATATTTTAATATGATTAACTGTTAAATAAATTATTTTTTTAGATTTTATATTATTAATTGTAATGAAAATACAAAAAAAAAATTGAAATTTATTCGAAAAAATCAGAATTTTCGGATCAGAATACTACAAAAAATTTTGAATCGGAATTTTGAAACTCGTTCCAATTCCAATCCAATTTTTTCGAAAAATTTTGAAATTCGGAAGTTTCGAATTTCGGAATCGGGCGGAATTGAATTTTTCAATCCAACTTGTAACCCTAGGTAGACTTAATTTCTTTTTTCATATGTTTCATAAATCACATTCTTTTTTAGTTTTCTAGCATGTCCCAATTTATGGAACCTTGTTATCAACGAATATAAATTAATTATATCTAGATCATTGTTTATTGTGGAATATATTTGAAAAATGTGAGAAAAAAATTATTATTTTATTATATATTCTTAATTTGTGTAAAAATAGAAATAAATCTATTTATTGGACTGAATGAACACTATTTAAAACTTGTGGAGTTACAACACCAATTTATGTTGCACTGGATCATAATTATAAGCCCTTGTTTGAGAGTCTCATTATAATGATTATTATTATTATTATTTTTTGGAGAAAATGTATTTTGAAATAATAGTTTTTTTGAAAAATGTTTGATTAAAAATAAGGGATTTTTTTTATTTACATGTAACATTATTTTATTAGAGAATGTGTAATTAAAAGTAAGAAATAGAAAAACAAATTAAAAATAAAATGAGGCTAAAAATGGCTAAATGATGTAATTAACTTTAGAGTTTATATTTTTTTTATTTAATTGAGCCTATCAAGAAATGATACCGGTGATGTTGTTGCAATATGACAGGTACTAAATATTATTATTTCATACAAATTACTCAATTTGTAATCCTCTGTTGTGATGCTCGGACTCTCCTTTTCGGCCGGTGTACTCATGTCGACACGGGTATGGGTATAGAATACGGGTCGGACTCGTCACTTTTCAACCGAACACGACAATGTAAAAATTAAAAGAAATAGATGAAGAGTGGGTGAAGAAGGGCTTACAGGAATGGTGGTGGTGGTGGTGGTGGAGGTTGGCGAGTTGGTGGTGGTGATCGACGTCGGGGAGAGGAGAAATCAACAGTGAGAGGAGAGTTCGGGAAGCAAGAGACGGGTTGCTTCTAGTGAGAGCGTGTGTGCATTAACTTAGGGTTTAAGTTATTTTAAGTTTTGTAAAATTTCAATTAAAGTCCATCCACTATATATAACATATAATTAAGGTCAAAACTTTCATTTCAAGATTAAATGTAAAATCCTCCCTAATTTCAATTAAATACAATTTTGGCCAAATACAACTTAATTAAATAAAAATTAGCATGCTTAAATAAATAAATAATTGAATTCGTATCCACGTACCCGTGTCCAAAATTTGAACTCTTTTTAGCCGTGTACCCATATCCTAGATTTTGGAAAAAGAAGGATTTGATTCGTATCCACGTACCCGTGTCCAAAATTTGAACTCTTTTTAGCCGTGTACCCATATCCTAGATTTTGGAAAAAGAAGGATTTGTTACTCAAATCCTTACCCGTACCCGAGTCTGAGCAACATAGATCCTCTTATTGGCATTTGAATTTTGTCTATAAGCCTCTGATTGGGGACTGAATTTTATAAATAAGGAATTTCTTTAGTTGTTTTTAAAGGTAAAATGTGTTTTGAAAAGTAGTTTAGAGAAATATGTGTGGTTAAAAAGTGATTTAAGGAAATATAAAGAAAAAACTTGTGTATAAACAAGTCTACCAAACACATAAATAAGGAATTTGTGTTTTTTTTAAGTTAAAATGTGTGGTTTCAAAAATTATGCACGGTGAAAAAGTGATTTAAAAAAATATAACGTTTTAAAACTTATTTATAAACATATTTACCAAACACACTATTAATGCTCATTTGATTGCCACTTGCATTACTATGTAAACATTATGTAGTTCAAATAGTCTTAAGAACAAATCTCCCTTTGATAACGAATGTGAAATTTGGGTGAAAAAAAAAAAAAAACTAATTTCTGAAAATTAAATTCTTGGGAACTTAGTTATTGAGAATTAGAAGTTTAATGTATTTGATTGGTTTAATTTTCTAGATGGAAATAGTGAGAAATTTTTCAAATTTTTTTGTTTGATTAACATTATTATCTATGACAAATAAAGTAAAATTTAGCTAATTTAGTTTTTAGAAAAATTAATTTTTCACATATTTATACTTGATAATAATAATAATGTTAAATTGTGAAGAAAAAAGTTAATTATCATCAACAAAAAAATATCAAACAAAACGTTTATGATTTGTCATGTAAAGGTGGAAACCAATTATCACCTACTTGTTATTTGTTATCCACAAAAACAAGACAAGTACAATCATCATAACTAAAGTAGCAAATAAATTCATTTTTCATGGCAAGTAATTGATTTCAAACACTGGCGGATTTATGGTGGGTCAATTGACCCACCAAAATTTGAGTTTTTTTTTTTAAAAAAAAATTTAAATTAGCAAAAAACAAATAAATTAGCAATGATTTTTTTCCCTTTCATTTACTTGAATTGATCATTTTAGTTGATTAATTATTTCAACTAAAAAAGTATTTTAAACGTAAATTCGAGTCTACTTATTACGCACCAATTGTGCTCTATAAAATTACTCGAGAAACAAATTGTTATTCAGTACAAACGGGTGTTAAATAGCATTATTCTTTCATTAATCACTTTTCTAACATGCATTCAGATAACCTTTCAATGAATTTCAGTTAATTACAATCTAAACTGATGCTTAGCACTAATTATGTTATGTAACATCACTCGGTAATCTAAATGTTATGTACCACAACTGGTTTTAGCAGTCTATGTAAGAATTAATTGATATGTACTACAATCGAAAATGTGACAAGACTATTCATTCTATCCTTGCTCTTCCTCTTCCTTAAGAAATCGAACCTCAGAAAACTGCAGCCAGGTCCGAAGAAGTTACTTCAACATCATTCATTCAGAGATTTAACCTAAAATTATGGACCCTTACTGAGCTTGAAGCTTGGTGAAACTGTTATACAAATATTGTTCAAATATAGATATCAAAATATAAAAGTGAAAAATGCAAAAAATCGGATTGAAATGATGAGAACCAATCCAAAACATGCAAGAACCGGTCTAAAACATGCAAAAAGGGGATCATACATACTAATTGGACTGAACCGCGACGGACCAGTTGGTCCGGACCGGACTAACAGTTCGGCCAGTAATTGAACCATGTGGTCGCATGGCTTTTAAAGTGTTCGGTCGCGCGGTTAAAATTTTTTACCGTTGGACAGAATGCATCAGTTTTTTGCATACACCTTTTCATCAACATTTTGCACTCTTTTATGAAGAATTGTGTGAACCACGAATTGAGATGATGAAATTCTATAAATAAGGATAGAATTCCTGTTTTACAACATATAAGATTATCACTTTGTAATTGAGATTATCACATTCAAATTCTTGTTCTTCATACTTAGAATCTTTTTCATTGTTCTTCTTGTTCCTTGTTTTCAAGTTTTCAATTGTTTTATTTGATAATTTGTTTGAGACTTGAAATCCACTAAAGCAATTTGCTTGGAAACCTTTTAGCATTCTCTTTACGAGAAGGCACAAATTTAGTTTTTAGGATAGCATTCTTTGCGATTCAAGTATTTTATCTCTTCTTCTTATTTTCTATTATCTTTTGAATTCTTTGATTTCATTTTTGTGTCTAGAACAGCAAAGCGGATATTTCACTTCGAGAAAGGAATTTTCTCAACAGAAACTTCAACAATTGTTGTATCTTCACAAGAAATGGTGAAAGAAGTATTGAAAAATCAAATCATTTGGATCAATAGGAATGATGAGGTTCCTAGTCTCATCAAATCTATTCAGAGCGGTGTTTTGGTAAGATGCATACTGAATTACTGATAAAAAATAATGAGGAAAGTTTTATCCATATCCTCATCAGGAGGATTTGAGATTTTTGATCCTCATCCATCGTGGAAGATACTTAAAACTTTCAGTTGGAATAAGCTAAAGTTGTCAGCTTCGCGTCTCAAGCTTGAAAAGATTATTGACAGCATCATTGATGAACACAAAAAAAATCTTGCAAGAGCAATGTCTGGTGGCAACAGAGAGCCGGATCAACCTCAAGACTTGACAAGAAGAGGAAATGTAGAGTTTGGTGCTGTTTGTTAAAAGTTTTGCGTTTAAAAACATGTTTTTTTATGTATATATATAATAATATATATATCTATATGTTAAAACATCCCATCTCATCTCATCTAAAAAGCCTAGGTTCTCATTCGTTTATTCTAGTGAGACCTAGATGAAGAATATAAATTGAACTGCATTTGAGTCGACTTGTTGAGTCATTTCATTGATCAGTATCGCTAGAGTTGTCAATCGAGCAGGCACAACCCGTCTCATTTTCTTGATCAATAGGATAATCTTGATTTCATTCAACAATTGTTTACTTAACTATAATTATTAATATTAATTATACATTGATTGATATCTCTATGAGAAAGGGAGATGCAGTCTCTCCATTTCTGTCAAACATTTATTTGATACACTTGAAAAACAGATCCAGCTTACTCAGTAAGTATTAGTGCCATAATAAAGTCCACACATACACAAAAAGAGATGCAAAAAGCCTCGACCAAATTTCAGCATCTGAATCTGCGAGCAGCGCGAAGATGGAGGCCCCCATCGATCTGCAGCGTTAGCATTGTTCTGTAATTTACAGCTTTCTTTTCATCATTCAACTTAAACGAGAATACACCGAGCAGCACAGCGGAAAATATTTTCATCTGCCTGTAAGCAAACTCTTTTCCAAGACAGATTCTTGGTCCTGCCTACATAAACAATTTACATTCACTACATGACTATGATGTTCCCAGTCTCTTAGTAACTCAAGAATGTAATTATATTCATGCTTGCTTGAAAAAGAGTAAATAATGAAATTTAGCACTGGATATGGCACCACCATATATACTTGGTGATTGTGAACTTTTCTTCTTCCTACCAGGAAAAACGTACGAGGTTTTTGGCAATGTCGTCTTCTTGTTGGCCGTTATTTGGGGAATGTATTTTTTATTTTTTATTATTGTCATTTCTCTACTAGAACTTCAAGTTAGCATCAAGAAACGAGAGACAGCAGAGGATATCGGAGGTGATTGTTGGAGACTAAGTCTCCGTTTGATGAAAGTTTTTTTTTTTTTTTTTTAAAGCAAATAATTTGATGTTTTCAAGGTAAAATATGTGATTTGGGAAAATCTATGTGGTTAAAAAGTAATTTGGGAAAATGTGTAGCTTATAAACAAGTTTACCAGACGGAGACAAAGCCTGCTTAGCTTACTTGGAATGCTGTGAACTTAAAAGAGCTTTCTTGCTGGAAGACACCGTTTTCATCTAACCATCTCTGGGGCCGGAACTCCTCTGCATCCTCGCCCCATAAAGATTTCATCCTTCCCATTGCCCATGGTTGGTACGAAATCAGGTTTCCTTTCTTTACGCTAAATCCATCCGGTAAAGTATCGTCTGAAAAACACATCTTCCCATCCTGGTTCATCAATTATTTGAATTATCAAACAAGATGGGAAGAATCAAATTTTTAAACGAGATCAAACATGGCGAATGCACGTGTCAAATTGGATTCAAATTGTTTATTACCTCCGGGACTACAGGATAAAGTCTGAGAGTTTCTGTTATGGCAGCATGGAGAAACTGCATTTTGTCCAGAGCTTCTTCAGTAATAATGTTTGCCATTTCATCGATGCTCGTATTCTTGTCAAGTTTCGTCGCTTCCCTCACTTCTTTTGCAATCTTTTCTTGTATGAGAGGATGTTTGCACATCATGTAAAAGAACCAGGAAAGAGTGCTTGCTGTTGTATCCTTCCCAGCTATTATAAAACTTAGTATTATGTCTTTCAAGTACTTTGGATCTGTTTCATTCATATCCAGAAATCTTGACAAAATGTCTCCTTTATTCAGCTGTCAATAGAAAACACCCAGAAATCTGTTAGGGATTACGCCCGATTCCAAAGATACGCTCCAATATCCAACAAAATCCATTCAACCGTGCTGTGACTACAGATATGTGTACTTATAGATATCTCACTATAGCAAATAGAAGTCTAGTCTACGTAGACTTCTTCTTTGATGTTTTTTTAACTATAGTGAGACATATGTGTACTTGCAAAAGTCTCACTGTAGCAGAAAAGTCTTTTCGAAAGTCTCACTGTAGTAGAGAAGTATTTTCGACTATAGTAAGACATCTATGGGTACAGATATCTGTTCTGTACTCATAGCATTTATCAAATCCAATAGAAGATTATGGATTTAACTCACCGACAGGTGATCGCTTGGCTTGTGCACTTGTTCGATCTTGTTACGGATGACGGTGTAAACGAATTCATTAACTATCTTCATACAATTTTTCAATTTAGCCTCTGATCCAATGTTAAAGAACTGTTTGATTGGCCAGGATATATCAACGTAACGGTAAGCGGTCAGTTCACTTGCTTCATCAAAAGCCTTGGAAAATTGAGTCCCTTCCTCATTTGTTCCACGCATACTGTCTAAATCGACCCCAAGTACAACCTTGAAAACTGAGTCCAAAGTGGATTTCATGAATAAATCCTGTGAATTAGAGAAATCATTAGTACGTTATCGGATGAAAGGATCCTGATATAGTTTTATCATGGTATATGAGGAGCCATTTACTTGAATTTCTATGATCTGATTTGAGGCTATAGCTTCAGAAACTATCCCAGCAAGTTTTTCTGCATTGGATTTGAAGACGCCACAGCTAAAATCCCTCAGGTTTCGGGTTGAGAATTCATAACTGGACATTTTCCTCTGGTGTCTCCACATTTCTCCATCAACTGTGAAGATCCCGTCACCCAGTAGATCTTTCAAGATGTTGTGGTGGTACCAGCCCTGCAAAAATTCATTTTTTCTGTATTACAAGCAGTATGCGAAAAAGCTTGTTTACGCTTACGCCTACTGTGCTTCACTCGCGAATTCCTGCGTATTTCGCGTTTAGACACGCTTAAGCGTGATGCTAGGCCTCAATTCTTCGTCGCACTTTACACTTTTTTAGAACACTGATTACAAGTCGAAAAAGCTTAACATTCAACCTCATCAATTAAGCCCTAATCCCGACTTGCCAGAAAAGAAGCAAAGAGGAGAAAGTCAGAAGTACCTTGCCATAGTTTACGAAATTTGTTTTGAGTACATACTCAACAACTGCAGGGTCTGCAGTGTAGACTTCACTTTTGTCAAGGTAAAGCAATCTGAAAGTCATGTTTTTTTGCGTCAATTCAGTCATGTAATCGTGCAACCTGCGGAAATTAAGCAGCTGATGCAACACTGTTCCAGCAATTGGATGGTATTTTTTCTTCTCCTTCTTCGATGATCCCAAGATTTTCTTGACTGCACATATTGCCAGAACTGCAGCAAAAAATGAGATCAACAAGGGGTTATTCAGTGTGTCCATGTCCATGGCAGTCCTCGCTGTGTGTATAGTAATAGTATTGATAGTTTCATAGATATAGATATATATATATATATATATATATATATATATATATATATATATATATATATATATATATATATATATATATATTGTTGTAAAACTATCAAATCAAATAACAAGATTAGAAAGAGAAAGAGATGAATAGAATTCTTCATTCAAGAATTGGTATCATAAATTGGTAAGTATAGGTTCCTATTTATAGGAGTGGACAATGGCACAATTGTAATATTGTAAAGTTTACAGGGATATAATGGTAATGTCATTCACATATATACATTATTTATAACACTCCCCCTTGAATGACATATTACGCAATTGTCTGCCTCGTTAAAACCTTGCTAAGAAAACCCAATGGGATAAAACTTGAGCGAAGGAAAAAGAGTACAGTTGCTCCCCCTGATATTGGCCATCGTCAATCGTTGAGTCTTAATGTTCAAGTAGAACAAATCATGTATTGAATCTTTGAAGTTCTGAAGTGCTTCAATACTTCAGTGCTGCCTCGTTAAAACCTTGTCAGTAAAACCCAATGGGACAAAATCTGAACGAAGGAAAAAGAGTACAGCCGCTGCCTCGTTAAAACCTTGTCAGGAAAACCCTGTGGGACAAAACCTGGACGAAGGAAAAAGAGTACAGCATGACAGCATGATTCTCCCCCTGAAGTGTGCAATCAAGTATTCATGAACCTTTTGAATAATGATATCATCTTTCGTCTGGAATGTGTATATATGAAAATCTTCTTGTGTGTATCCGATATCATAACATTCTTCATAAGATGTGTATGATTTTCTTCATTGTTGATATCATTCCAGTATAACAATGTGTTGCTGAGTTATAGCTTGTTGATAGCTATGATGATGCCTCCAAGACCTTGCTAGGAAAACCATGTGGGACAAAACCTCAAGGGAAAAAGAGTACATTATTCTCATTAATTTTCATCAATACGCCTTAACTGTTGCCTCATTAAAAAACTTGCTATGAAAACCCTGTGGGACAAAACCTCAGCTAAGGGAAAAAGAGTGCAACGCGTATTTATTCCTTTCATGGAATATTACATGTATATTGGTGCAATCACGAATCTTTTCATTGTATTTTTTCACTTCTGGTGAATAATCAAATTTAGAATTCACTTCTGGTGAATAATCAAATTTATAATTCACTTTCATAGATTGCATCTTTCACTTCTAGTGAATAATTAAATATTCATTTTCAAATTCACTTCTAGTGAATAATCAATTTCAAATTCACTTCTGGTGAATATTCATTTTCGTATTCACTTCTAGTGAATAATCAATTTCCCAGATGTCATAAATAGTACACTCCAATTTCACTTTCAACATATTATATCATGGAGTCATTTGTATCATTCTATAGTGATACTAATCTGGGCATATTGAATCTTTCAATGATTTATACATGTATGTTCTTGCACTTTATAAACTGCAATTTCTAATTTTGCAGGAGCATAATCAATCATTGAAATAGATATCAATTTCGACATATAATCTACAATCATTTTACTTGAAATCCCAACGTACCGCGATCAACTGGTACATCAAAGAATACTCCCAAAGTACCGAGATGAGAATCATACATTTTGATCTCACTCATTGGTATATCAAGGAGCTCAAGCTAGTGATTTAGACTATAGTCTATCCACCATATGTCATGCCAGTTCTATGAAAAATTTCGCGCGCAACTAGTCGTCTTTTACGACTGTGAAATATTTTTCATTTGTACATATAATTACTGGCTTTACACATTTAAGCATTTGGACTTCAGGTCCTTGAACAATAATCCCTACATTAGGGTTTCATACTTGGCCAAAGAATTATGATTTCATCAATCTTATTTCATAAGAGGGTATGCAGTCGACTTATTTATCGATTCCATCTCAATATAACGTGGAGAGATCTCTTTATATGTTCTATCATCAGGTACCTGAATATCTCATCATTTGACTATGTCCCTTTTACTTACTTTGAGTATTTAGCCTCAAAGGAATCATTTCAATCATTCAAGAGATATTTATTTTTGGAATCGATAGTCATTATGCTTCAGGCATAATTACGCTTCAGGCGTGTTTTCACCATAATGTTCTCAAATATTATCAATCGGCTAAAATGCCATAACACATGTCATTCTTTTAGGGATGTAATTCAATCATATATCTCAGTGCGCTTTGGTGGAGTGTATGCATATCGCACTTTTACAAATAATAAAGCTTCTTGAGCTATTCCCTGTTTGACATAGAATATTGTTGTATGATAAACAATTTCTGAATAAGTTATTCTCATAGAAAATAATTTGGAACTTTTGATAATCTAACCGTTTATTATAGAACTTCTGGTTCTATACGGTTTTATTTCATTTCTATGTATGAATATTTGATTCAATACAATATCGCTAAACTTCTGGTTCAATACAATGTATATTTCATTTATGAGCTTCTGGTTCATACTATATACATATTTCACTTGTACGTATGAACTTCTGGTTCAATAAGATATTTCACTTGTACATATGTATGAACTTCTGGTTCAATACAACATTTATTTCATCAGTATTCTATATAGTTCAAATCAGTATACCTTTATTACTTTTAGTATACCGAAAAATCAGGTACAATATCCAAGGAAATATCTCATAATCTCAATCTTGTCGCCAAATCTTCCCTTATATCGAAAAAGGTAATGGCATATTATCTCACCTTTTCAATAATTTATTCAATTATTTCTTGATGGGATCCATATCACTGACACGCGGAGCCGCCGCTCTTTTACGCGTTGAATAATGCATTTAAATAGATGATTTGGGAAGAAGGCTAGATCCATCAAAAATGGATATCATACTTTCAAATATTCGCAAATATTATTCCAATCTTCCAGTAAATGATTTGAGAAAAATTTATCGAATTAGGCTCGAAAGATTGAGGTTGCTGATGGATCATGGCATGCCAGAAGATGTTCGCTGGTTGATCGAAGCAAAAGTTCGATTAGCTGGTGAATTACCAGATTCATTTTCTAAGCACAAGCCTGGCTTAGGTAAGAGTACTTTTGCAAAGAAGCGAAGAGCAAAAAGATTAAATAGTTGCTACAAATGTGCTCGATGGACATGTGATACCCGTTGTAAATCAATAGGATATTCATCCATAAATCGAGATGATAAGATAGACTTCATTAAGGGTGGACTGAGTAAAGAGTCATTGGATGATATCCGATTGACTCTTGAGACGCACCCTAGTGGATATGTGCAGCGTGAGCTACTATCTTTATGGGCTAAATTCATCAGCGATAAAGAGAGATATAGTCTCAAAAATATAATAGCAAAAGATCCTGTTTGCCATGCTGTTATAAACAATGATGCTTTGGCTATGCAGCATTAATACAAGGTAAATCATTTGATATATATGCACATATAAAATATTTTTCTGTTTCCTTTCACGAGTTTTGATAAAGGCTGGTTAAAAATATTAAATCGCCGAAAGGTGAGTAGGATGATTTTGTCAAAAGTAAATCTTCACTTTTTCGAAAAACGACCAGTAAATAGTGAAGTTTTTCGGTTTTAAATAGCCAAACATTTTTCATAGTTCATGCATCCCAAAATAACATTTTCCTTCTTTACTTTCAAAAATGGAAGGACCAAAATTTCGACAGATCAAAACTATCTGTGTATTTTGTGGATCAAAAGTGGGAAAAGGTTTTGGGTATCTAGAAGCAGCCGTGGATTTAGGAAAGAAATTGGGAGAGAAAGGTATCACTCTCGTGTATGGAGGAGGTAGCAGTGGATTGATGGGTTGTGTTTCACAATCCGCTCTAGTAGAGAAAGCAAGAGTGATAGGTGTTATACCTACTCCTTTAGCTGATATTGCAGGCAAAACACGAGGGCATAAAGTACAAACCTTATCTATCCATGAACGCATAACTTGCATGTTATATGGTTCTGATGCCTTCATAGCCCTGCCTGGAGGTTTTGGTACTTTAGAAGAAATCTTTAATATTACTTCATGGGCTCAACTAGATCTCCATACTAAGCCTATAGGGCTTTTAAATGTAAACAATTTCTTTGATGGTTTGCTAACATTTCTTGATTATGCTGTGGAACAGGGATTCATATCTCCATTTTCTAGGAGAATCCTTATTTCTGCTCCTACTATCGAGGAACTGCTGGATAAGTTGCAATCATATATTCCAATACAAGATCCAGCAGGAGTAAAGATAGATTGGTCGCAAGGAAGGGGAATCAAGCGAAAATGGAGTCCGGTTAATGTAAATTTATCTTTGTGAACTCTAGAATAGGTGGTGGTAGAGTACGGAGTATTCTCACTCTTGAGACACACCATAAATTTCTAGGATTTTATCAATGTATTAATCTTGTGTACCTCAAAGATTTAAAGTGGTAGAGTATGGAGTATTTCTTACTCTTGAAACACACCTTTTTCTTTATTTCCTCAAAAGGTCAGAGGTGGTAGGATACGGCTACTCCCGAAACACATCTCTAATTTTGAGGATCATAAATGTTTTCCCCTTTTGCATTTTGCATGTATGTCTCGTTTATGCTTCTTCAGGAGCAATAATAATATCATTTCAGTATGTTTAGATGATAATTTTTACTTCTTCTGGAGTAAATATGTACTTCTTCTGGAATATATAAGTGCTCGTGCAAGAACTTTTCCAGGCACTTATCATCTAACATTCATCTCATAATACTGATGAGATTATTTTCACATTAGCTATATCCGTGCTATCATGTGATATTATCTTATCATACATCAACATTCTCTTGTTGAATAATTTTCATCCACCCATTCAAATTCAGATATTGGTAACTTCTGGTACCATTGGATAAAACATTTTATTAATATTTATCAACCTTTTGGTAATGATAACTTCTTGTATCATTTGATAAAATATTTTCTAACTTTAGTATTGATAACTTCTGGTATCATTTAATGAAGTATCAAATAACAATAATATTGTATATATATATTAACAATAACGATACTGGGGTTATACCACCAAGTATATATGTTGACAACAACCCTCTAATATGTTAGAATTAACCAACAACTGAGGTGTTTATATGTATTCAATTGATATACCGACCATATAGGCGGTGTCAACGTGATGAAATAATTAAACCAGCCATATAGACGGTATCAACGAGATGAAACAATTAAACCGGCCATATAGGCGGAATCGACATAATGAAATAATTAAACCGGGTAAAGCCAACCATGTAGGTGGTAAAACCAACCATGTAGGTGGCAGCATAATATAATTCAATTGATCACATATTAATCGTTAATTTACGATTATTATACTTGTATGTATTATTAAGGGCAAACTCGTCCATATTTTAATATATTGCTCATATGAATAAATTGAAACCGTCAATAGGTTTAAAATTTAATTTAGAACAAACTTACTTTTGGTCCGAAGTTCAAAATCTCGTCAGGATTGCTCCAAAAACAGTTTTTAAGAAAACCGCCATGTTCGACCGCCGGAATATTTTAAAAACTGCACAAAACAGAAAAATAAGATCATAGAAAAATCCAATTCATCAAAACGGACAAACTGCCTTTCGTCATCGCCGGATCCGCCACGCGCCGCCGCCGCCGGCCGCCACGCGCCGGTGATCGGAAAAATTAACCCATCACCATAATATGTGCCTCGGCGTCCTGAACATGCCGGTGGTCTCCGATTTTCCAAAAGATCAACCGTTTGGCCGGAATCATCATTTTTCAGTCCGCCAGCATCTTCTTCTCCGGACAATAACTTCCGTTTTAACCGTTGGATTTGCGCCAAATTTCAGTCGAGTCTTCTCCTAGAAAAACCCGTTGATATGCCGCTGGCCGATCGTCGATCGGAGTTCAGAATCGTCCGGAATAAGCATTTCAATTTTCGGTCAGATATCTGTTTTTGCACAGTTTTTCAGATTTTCTTCTTCGGTCGATATCTTTTGTTTCAGCCGTTGGTTCTGCGCCAAATTTTAGGCGAGTCTTCTCCTTGACAAGCCCGTTCTGATGGCGGTGGCCGATCGTCGATCGGATATCTGGATCGGCCAGAATCATTCTTTTTCAGTTTGAGAGAAAAGGAAACATTGGTTAGTAATAATCAGGTTTCTGATACAGAGGCTCATCATTTAGATGCAACTGTAGAGCATACTCCCGTTATTACTCAATTGGTTAGAGACTCGTGCTGATAACGTGTTGTAAAACTATCAAATCAAATAACAAGATTAGAAAGAGAAAGAGATGAATAGAATTCTTCATTCAAGAATTGGTATCATAAATTGGTAAGTATAGGTTCCTATTTATAGGAGTGGACAATGGCACAATTGTAATATTGTAAAGTTTACAGGGATATAATGGTAATGTCATTCACATATATACATTATTTATAACATATATATATATATATTATATACAGTCCACTTTCCAGTGGTTGGAGAGGAAAGAAAGAACTGTGTTTGAGTGAAATAATTGTGAACCGTTGACTCACAAAGTCCACTAGGTGCTCAGTTGGAAAGGAATAAAGGGTGGTTTGTGCAATAAACAAAGGCTTGGGTCAATAAAATGCAACTGATGGGCCAGGATGATGAACATGTCAGGGAAAGATAGGAAAAATGACAAAGACTTGAAGCACCACTAGAAATAAATTATTTTCTCTTCAATGGTAATTTTACTTATCTATACAAAGGGACCCCCAAGTTGTGAGAAACAAGCTCCTGGATATCTTTCTCTGCCTGTGTTCAGAGCCCCCGTTTTTTTTTTGTTTATTTGTTTTTTCGAGGTATAATTTGTGTTTAATGTTTGTGGTTAAAAAGTATTATTAAAAATTGTGTTAATTATAATTGTGTGTTGTAACACAATTGCCTAATACATTGTCTGGTGTGAACAAGAAACAAAAAAACTTTTTAAGAGTTGGAAAAAATCATGAATTTTGAGTCATTAAAAAAAAAGTGGGGCCATATCTTAAGACCTATTCCAATACTTCCTCATCTCACAAAGATAGGTCAACTTCTATTTTCACAAGGATTAAGAAAATATAATTAATATATGTTGAAACTATAAATTTACCTACATTCTACCTAATATATACCTCCATTAAATAATGAATTGTTCATGTTTGTTGATAATAATGCCTATTAAACAGGGGTATTTTAGAAAATGAAAGACATTAATATATTCTCAACTAGGAAATTTGATGCGAACCCCCTTTGGTGATTAAATCAAAAATTCTCACAACAATTTTTGTATCAACCCAAGAAAGCTAAAGTGGTAAAATAAATCTAAACACAAGCTTACTCTAACCAAAATTTCAAGAAATAATCCTTAACCTAATGGAAAGAAATAAACAAGTTCATAGATTTCTTTCAACAACACAAGATTCATAAAATACACATGAAGTTGAGCATAATTTCTCAAAAGAGAAACAAGATTAAGTTGAGGAATTTTACCTCACAAATGCTCTCCAAAGAGTTTCATTGTTCATATATTCTAACTTATAGGGTTTTAAAGAAAATGAGTATTAATAGTACAAATATGAAAGAAAATCTGAAAAACAGTAGAAAACGCGCATTTTTGAATGTTTCAGTAACTTTCGGTCAACCAAAATGGTCCACCGAACTCCATTTCGGTCGACCGAAAATTGTCAATCGAAATTGACTGCAAGCGCCCTCTTCAGTATTTTGATCATAACTTTTGATCCCGATATTCGATTGAGGCAATTCAAAATGATCTGGATACTAGACGAAAAGAGCTACAATTATACCAGAAATAGTGAACCTCAAATTTAGACTTTATCTAATTCAAAACTTCGATTGAATCTCAGACTTGATCCAATCCTCATGTCTTTGCTCCCAATTTGATTCTTGACTTTTTTTCTTGGCTTGATTTCTTGTTTAAGCCTTGAATACTATTCTTTTATGCTTCGGGAGTCCTTCAAAATGTACTCAAAATTTGTTTGGCTCAATTTATTGATTTTTCTTTGTCGAGCCTCCTGTGATTCTCATCAAAATTGGCTTATAATTTGGGACGAACAAAAAAGAAAAACGAGCCTATCTTTGTCGGCTTTTTTTTTTTAATGACAATTTTTGCTTGTGAGATTTATTTTCAAGATACAGTGAACGGTGTTTTGTTGGGATTTAACTTGGGAAATTTACGCAAATACCTAGTTGTAATATGTGGTAATTGTAAAAGAACTTTGATGCACTCACAATGAAGGTAACAATAAGCTTTACAATTAGCTTACATGACATAATTTTTTTTTTCACACATCACATCAATCAATAAACACAACACTTCCACATCACCTAATTGTAATCTTCATTGTCAACATAATTGTGCAACTAGCAAAATTCATTGAAAAAATACGTGATTTTCATACTATTCGTAGCATTACATAATTTCTTCTTCAAAGTTTAGAAAAATACCGGATATAATGTGAGAAAATGTATTAATTGATAAGTGTCATTAAATTAGGAATCTTTTATTTCAAATGTTGTTACATTTTATTTAGGAATTTAAAATAGGCAGTTATCAATCTTCCCCAAAAAGCTCCACACACATGATTTTGTTCCTAGTGGCTGGTGAACGCTTCTCCATCATTTTTCATCATTTTTCCGGTCATTTATGTAATGTTTTGTAACATTTTTTAATTTTCGATAATGTTCTGTAACGTTTGTATAATTGTAGTAGTTGTAGCTCGTGTTACTTTATCCTTCGAGAGAGGAATATAATAGTTCACAAGCTAGTTGAAATGGCTATTTTTACTACATGTAATCAGTTTTGGGTTGATTGTGTTCCTCGGTTCATTTCCCCTCTCCGTACATTTGGGGATTGAACCCTTTTTATGTTGTTTGAATGCAATTTCCCATTTCAAAAAAAAAAAAAAATTGACATAGCTCCTGGTCGGTCACATCTTTAGATACGAATTACAAGGGATGGTATAAGATCTCCGATAATAATTTTGAAAACTTGCAGAAGTGCATTTGATTATTTTGTATGAACTGAGGATGTAATTAATCAGGAGGTATTTTTTTTTTTTTTTTGAGGAAAATAGAATTATTCATTAATCAAATCAGAAAGAAATACATTCGAAATAAACAAAGGCAGAAAATGAGACCATTCAATGGTATCAAGAAAAGAACTAGCAACCTTAGCTAGTGTGTGTAACCTGATTGGCCGTTCATCTCACCCAACTAAACTTAATGTTTGGCATATCACTTGTTGGGAGTTGACATTCTTCAGTGATCATTCCTAAGTAGGGATTGTCAGCTTCATTTCGTTGGAGAGCATTGTTGGTAATCCCCCTAACTGGAATAATTTTTGCCGCAACAAAAGAACCTACTTCATCCCGTATCACAAGTCCCAGCCCAGCTCTTTCCAGGTTTTCAAAAATTGCAGCATCAATATTGATTTTGAGTGAACCAACCTCAGGTGGGTACTACTTAACAAGGTTCAGCATTTCTGTTTTCTGGTTTGATTTTGTGGCTGGCTGTTGAGCTTCTCGCCATTGCTGCAAAAAATATTTTGAGTTTGCTATAACCTTTAAGACAGTAAGGGAACGTGAATTCCAAACCATTTCATTTCGATTTGTCCAAATAGCCCAGCATATCATGCCAATAAGTTCTCGATCCTATTTATTGTTTCTTACCATAAAGTTCAACCAGTCCTTGAAGTTTTCTGCCAAAGACGGGGGTTGAGAAATCCCTGTTGCATCCCAAGATCTGTGCGTGAACTCGCAATGGACTAAGCTATGGAGAACATATTCGTCTTGATGTAAGCAAACTGGACAGTGTTTATCAATATCCACTCTTTTAGCTCTTAGGTGATCAGATGTGGGGAGAACTTCTTGTGATGCTTGCCAAATAAAGTTTCGCCCTTTGCTGGTATTTTAAGGTTCCAAATGATACGCCAAAAATCAACCATAATGCTGGGTTGATTCCGTGTGGACTCCAGCTCTAGTCTCTTATACCCACTTCGAATCGAATAAAGTCCTTTGCTGTCGTGGATCCAATAGATTCGGTCAGCTCTTCCATACGATCTCAAGGGAATTTTCATTATTTGTCTTCGTTCTTCTTCATTAAAGAGATTAACAATAATGTCATAGTCTCATCTATTTTCGCCCGTTATAAATAATTGGTTCACAGTAGCCTCCTCATTGCCTGGGATTGGTTCGGAAGTCACAAAGCCAAGATTTGGGTTAGGCAGCCAAGGATCACGCCTAATTCTGATTGAAGTGCCACTCCCTACACGGAACCTGCATCCATCTTGCGAGAGGGGTTGGGCAGCTAATATACTCCAAAAATAGCTTGGACGGTGTCCAAGTTTAGCCTCCAAGAAGGTAGTTAGGTAGAAGAATGGAAATAGAGAGCTTTAAACACTTGAGCAACCAAGGTTGATGGTTGAGTGATGAGTTTCCAGCCTAAAAGAGAGATGTTCATCTCATGTAACCTTCTAAAGTCCATTCCTCCATTAGATTTTGGGAGGCAAAGTTTCTCCCAGGAGATCCAATTAATTCCTCTTTTGTTTCCTCGTTGAGCTTGCCACCAGTATTTATTCATAATTCTTTCAATTTCCTCACAAATTTGCGTTGGAATCAAGAATACACTCATGACATAATTTGGGACGGCTTGTGCAACGGTTTTTAACAAGATTTCTTTACCCGCTCTAGATAATTTGGTATTTAATTCTTGCAGATTGTGTGAATCGGAAGGGATAAGAAAGGACCAAAGGTTATTAAAAGTACTTATCCAGAAATTATATCTAGGTCCCCAAAATTTGTATGTGATTCTTTTTGGTCCAAATCTATTACAAATAATACATTTGTACTATGAAATTAACAGACAATGGGCAAAGATGTTTGTTTACTTTAACGACCAGTGCTGAAACTTTGAAACTTCAATTACCATTTTGTAATCTCGCTGTAAAATTAGCCCTCCTACAAAATAATAATTTTGTTTCCACTTAATTCGTTGGAAAAATTATTACAGTTCTAAATGTCTTGAAAACAATTTTATTTACGCCAATCGTACTCAAAAAGGATAATTAGAAGCAGCTTTCCTAAATTAAAACTGAACGGAATAAAAAAAAATTATTTCTGTCAATACTTGGACATCAATTAAAAGTAAACCGATAACATATAAATGATTAGATGTTCAATAACAAGTTGAAACAAAACAAAACAAAACAAGATTGAGAGGACGAGGGATCAGAGTTCATAAAAGGCGCTGAGCAGTCCCAACAAAACCAAGACGGCAAGACCTTTAAAAAAAAGGTAAAAATACAAAAATAATTTCTTCGTCATCACAAAATTACCATGCATGTTTCAACATGCAAGTTTATGTGGGTCAAGGTTTATTCACCAATTGCGACCTCTTCCTCCTCTAGGAGCTCTGGAAAACCTATCATTTCGCCTATCAGAAAACCCGCCTCTGCCTCCTCGTCCTCCACCGAACCTTCTATCAGAAAAGCCACCTCGTCCACCTCTTGACTCTCTTTCTTGCAAAGGCGGTAGTGATTTCACTACCTCTAAGCTTATGCCAGCTGCATTTTCCTGGCCTGCAACCCCACAAAATGGATCATTCATTAGATCACGTGCATGCCTAGGTTGCTTAAAATTGTTTGAAAAGTTAACAAATGAAACAGTAAATTGGTAATGCTAAAAAATTCATCAACTGGACAGCACAAATGATGTTCTCTAAAAGTTCCACCAGAACTAACCTGCAAGGAATGTGTCCAAGTCTTCAGCAGCGACATCAAAAACTGCGCCCTTTCCATCAGCTGTTAAAGCAAGACCCTTAATGGACTCAACCTTCTCTTCAGGTAAAAATCTCCGCAAAGCCCCAAAAGCAAAGCTGGGACATCAAGTCAAAGAAGTAAATAAGATTTTGGTATTGATTCGATGCATAATCCATTTCCTCGTCCTCTTTTCCAGTGACGAGAAACGTGTTGGTATAATATGTTGGAACTCTATAAATATTGGGTTCACGTGATCAAAAATCATAAATAAAATTGTAATGCATCCACATGAAGACCTTTTTCGATGTGTCGGAGCACTAAGAGCATAATTGGGGTGGATTATCTTAAAGATAAACTCCAAAAGTGTTGTTTATGACTTTATGTTGGCATATTTTAAGATAATAAGATACCTCAAACATGCTCCTCTTAAGTAAAAATGGATATACAGGAGTTCTGAGCACTCACGATGGTGTGTAGATGGGCCTTTCACTCTGAAGGAGAACTGTAACAGAGTTCTCCATTGAACTGAGAAGTGATCGACTCTTTATTTCAGTATAGTCCTGCATAACAAATGGTGAACCTGACGTCAATTATATTACAGAACCAAAAGGTGGTATTCCACCAAAACAGAGACACAAGGTAATAGAACCTACAGCAGCCTTAGCAAGTGCTTTTGCAAGTAGTTCAGTCGGTGATAAAGTAGACTTGTTCAGGAGTTCTTCAGCGGCAGCCTTGAAGACTGGAATGACACTACAAAATTTCAAGTATCTATGAATGTCAGTCCTGAGTTGCAGGCTCGCAGCACATACTAGTAAACAAAGGTAAGCGTCAAACAGAAGTCACCTATCAGAGATCTCAATGATTTTTTCAGCTGCTTCTGCTCCAACAGCTTTAGCTATATCAGCAGGCTGTGGAGCAGACACATGCTCAAACTTCACGCCAGATTCTCTTTCTATCCTAGAAAAATTTGACTTTCTAGGATCATAAAGCATTACAGCAACACCAGTTTTCCCTGGAGCAAGTGGCAAGAAGCTGTCTTAAAAACAATGAAACTCCAACCATTTACGGATCATATTCAAGAGTTCGTATTTTATCCCCAACTCACCCGCTCTCCCAGTTCGTCCAGACCGATGTATATATGCCTCTACATCCCGTGGTGGCTCACACTACAGCATAATACACATTTTTAGTTCACACATTAAAGCAGGTTACAACATGCATGCATGCTACTGGCATGATAAGAAAGCCCATAGATATAGTAATAAGTAACAAACCTGAATAATCAATTGGACATCATCAATATCCAGTCCACGTGCTGCCACGTTTGTGGCCACAAGTGTTAGAAATTTTCCTGACCTGAATCCAGCAAGGGTTACCTGGCAGCATCGTAGCAAAAAACTATTAAAAAATGATAACTTGTGCATGAGATTTAAAGATTTAGCCCTTGTTTGGTCCATCCCATTTTTTTCAACTTTTCCCTCAAATTCATTTTCAACCACACATTCTCCCAAAAACCCAAACTACCTACACCAAACAGGAACCTAATTTGTTAAGATTTGTCTACATTGGAGTCATATAAGAGAAATAATGTTCAACTCAATCGCTAATCGCGTATCATTTGACCAAGCAATATATTTCAACTCGTATTAACTTTAAATGTGTAAGAGGAAGGGGTGGGCAAAAAAACCGGAACCGAGATTGCCGAATCGGAACCGAACCAAAAAAAGGGGAACCGTATGGTTTTAAAAAAAATAAAATAGGAAATCGGTTTTGGAACTGAGAACCGATTGGTTTTCGGTTCCGCCTTTAGAACAGAAAAATCGAAGTTAGAACCGGTCTTTGATCCTTGTTTATTTTTTTTATGGTCTTAATTAGTTGTCCTAAAACTAAAAATCAAAAGAATTTGTAATTTTTGTAAGTAAAGTGAAAATGATTAAATTTTTTTTATAAAATTTGTTACATCTCTACCTCATTGTAACTTTTAACTTCACACTTTGACTTAAATTCTTAGTAAATGAAAATCGAATGAGACTAACTTATTAATAAGCGAGTTGTAAATGACCACGATGGAGTTAATTAAATATTTAATTACAAAATAATTAATAATAATGCATTTAAAACTCATGATTCATTCCACATGTTTACTATATTGTCATGCTCGAAAAACCTTCTAGGCCATTTGTTTCCTATTTTTGTTTATGAACATCTTCCATTTCATGAAGAATCTTATATTTTCTTTGGGGTGAAAGGATTTTCGAAATCATTGATCTTGGTATACTCGGTAGAAGTTTATTTCAGGTTATTGGCTCACTTTTCAAGACCTGATACTCCTCAATAAGGCTCTCTAAAATAATTATTATTGTAGAACCGAAACCGAACCAAACCGTTGCGATTCAATGGAACCGAATGGTTCCATTTTACAAGAACCGAAAAAGTATAATTCGGTTCCAGTTCTTGAGATACCTGAACCGAATCACCCAACGCCAAACCCTAGTAAGAGGTACCATTTTCTTTTCTTAAGAGAGATGTCTATAAACAGATACAACAAACAAGTAACACTTATGAGAATATTTTACCTCACGTGTAGCCTGTTGTATGTCACCATGCAAAGCACGTGCTCCGGGCAACACGCCAGCAAGTGTAGAAGCAGAATCCTTTGTCTCAGTGAAGATAATAGTGCGGCCACCACTAAATATAATATTCCCATGCAAACAAAAATTGGATTGTTAAATGAATCAAATAACATGTCGGGAAATTGTAACCTGTTATTAGAAGGGTTATATGAGACTGACCTACTATAGCAGCGAATGATGTCAGGAATAAGTTGAGATCTGGCAGAAGTAGAGCAAGGAAGAACAATATGCCTCACACTGGTACTAGCCTTCATTTTCTCATTGCCAACAAGATCAGCAGTTTTCTTATCCCTTTTCTGAAATTTAGATGCAATCTAGAAAATTTGCAATATAGTCAAAAGCAGTAAGGATCTAGAGCAGAATATCAACACAAAAAAGAAAGACATAGCGCATGCAAGGGGTGGGTGGAGAAAACACGTACGTGCTTCACCCATTCTGGCAAAGTGGCACTAAAGAGAAGTGTCTGAACTTTGTTCGCATCCTCTACCTTGCCTACACAGTTTTCAAATGGAAATTTAGTTACAATAGTAATTACATAAAAAAATTTGGTCTGTGTTCAGCAGAAGTGTTAACACATTACAATTTCCAATACCACTTTTTTACCACACATTTTTCGAAACCACCTTTTAACCACAAATTTTATCTAGAAAACAACAAGATTCCAAAAATAACAGCGGCTTGAAACCTCCGGACACAGGCTTAAAGTTATAATATAAACAATGGACAGCAAGTGCAAGGCACCACCCAATAACAAACACAAAAATTCATTGCTGGTACAGCAGCAGCCACTCCATTACAAAATCATGAAGTATTTTACACACCTAGAATTAGTTCAACATCCTCAACAAAACCCATCCTCAACATCTCATCAGCCTCATCAAGGACGCGGAACTTCAGTGAGCGAAAGTCAATATTCCCCCTCTCTATGTGATCCTGTACCATGATCTCCAAAAAGTCAATAACAAATCATTTTACGAAGAAAAAACAGTATGTGACAAAATTGTTGTTGAAATATTTAGCACAAAGAATATTACTGAAAGGCATAACCTTAATGCGGCCAGGAGTGCCAATTATTATGTCAACACCCCTTTTTAATTGAACATGCTGTGGCTGATAAGGAGACCCCCCATATAGGCAACACGAAGTCAACCCCAATGCTCCACCATAGAATTCAAAGTCAGAAAACACCTATAATCATAAACAAGGCAATAAGAGAATTATTAAACATATAAAAAGATACTTGACAGAAAACACCATCTAAGGTAACAAAAATTCTAGATGGTGGTACTATTAACCAACACAATACCTGAGTGGCCAATTCTCTAGTGGGTAAAAGCACAAGAACACTTGGTGCCTTCCCATATCCTGTCTTTCTTGAAGCTTTTGCAAGTCCATTTGTCAACGATTCCAATATGGGTAACACAAAGGCCAATGTTTTCCCCTGTTGAAGATCGAATACCAAGAAAATTAAAAAGTTAAAACAATAACATTGGGTACATTCTTAGAGCAACTCCAATCGTGGTGTAATTTACACCCCCGAAAAGTCACTTTTCCATCTCAATATACATCCCGGTGGATCTAAACTAAAATTATGCCCCAATCATAGATGTACAATAAAACTTATAACTTTTATTATTTTTTTAGTTTACACAAATTTATTTTATTTTAGGCAGTATCTTAAAAGAAAGCCTTGCCCAGCAATTGATTTATCCCCATATATGGGGACAAATCTATAGCTTCATGCAAATATAACTGCATAAATCCATATGAATTTAGCCAAAATGCTCCAGAAATTTCCACGGAAGTGGGCCATGTGAGATACAAATGTTGATGCAAATATACATCTAAATATACATTTTCCACAGAAAAGAAAAGTATATTTACATCCAATATACAACTGCCCATTGGAGCTCATTCCGGGCAAATTGAAGATGTAAATCACCAAATAGATGTAATATACACCACCGTTGGAGTTGCTCTTATAGCAAACTTTTAAGATTGACAAATTTTAACATGTCATATTGTTATAACATTGTTCTCTTCCTTTGTTTGGAGAAGAGGAGGCAAATGAACTCAATATTTTATTTTTTTTCAATTACAATGGAAACCCTCCAAACCCCCCTTGGTGAAGCTCAAACCAAGACTAAAGCTTGGTAAGGGGTGTGCCCTACCACTGGGCCACCCCTTGGCTTCAACTCAATATTACCATTGCTAGAATCAGGACAACTTAAAGGTATGATTCCAAATGCAAAAATAGTAAAAATTTAAGCAAACATACAAAAAGAATTATCAAAATAGTCAAATAAGAAAGTTCGTAGAACTTAAATTATTATAAGTAAAGCTGAAGAAACAAACTACGAAAATTCCTACAAAAATCATGATTGAGCATTTGGGCATCATAACCAAAAAATAATATATATATATATATATACCACGTTCCCTTGTTTTCAATTACTTCCATTTTTAGGGTCACCATAAAAGAATCAACGTCAGATTATAAAAAGAATATTCTATAAGCCTGGATTTTAAGGATCTTATTTTCTGGAGAATAAAAACTCCATGGGTTTGTAGAACCACAATTCCATTAGAATTTCATAGCATTCTGGTACGCATAACACTATACGATGTTGAAATAGTGAAACTTACAAAAAGGATAAACAATTTCACTTAAATTCCACTTATTAGCAGCCTTGACCATTTACATTATTATATTACAATAATCAGCTCAGAGAGCTAGAGAAGAAATCTTAATTGCATAAGCAATCGGTAAAACATTCAAAAGATTTTGGCCATCGTAACTGAACGAGAACAAATCTCACTCATTTTTTATTATTATTACATGGATGTAGTCGTGAAAAAGAATTATATGCCCTAAATTTATCAAGAATTAAGCTCAACAGCCTCAAATAATGAACTCAAAAACATTGAATTGTAATAACAAATAACATAAAAAGAAAGAAGGGGGGGCGGGAACATACCTGACCAGTACGAGCCCTACCAACCAAATCGACCCCATCAAGGATGGTATCGAAAGTCATGGCCTGTATTGGGAACAGAGATTCGATCCCCTTAGCCTTCAAGGCGTCCCTCAACGGCTTTGAAATCCGAAAATTCGAGATGGCATTCGGATTTTCTTCCTCCTTGCTTCCGTTTTCCTCGTCACTAAGCTTCATCTTTTTCTTATTCATATTCATCGGCTCGCCCATCTCCGAGCTAGTCTCGCTCCTCTCCTCTTCCTCATTGTCAACCTCCGTATCCTTTCGCTTCCTCTTTTCTTTTTTCTTAATATTCGAATCGTCGGGGGGTATTTTTGTCTTCTTCTCTTTTTTGCTCTTTTTCTCAATAAATTCCTCAATCTCCGGACCGTCAACGGAACCCTTCTTCACTTTCTTCTTCTTGTCCGAGGATGGAGACTTTGATACACTACCAGAAGCCATAATGATAATATATAGGTGTGTATGTATGTGTAGAAAGAGAGAGTTGTGTTCTGCAGCTCCGGAGAAGATAGTTGCAATGAGGTGCAGAAGCAGCAGACAAGAAAGTAAGGTTTAGGGTTTGGGAATTTATAGGCTATGGCGGAGGATTTAATTGGGACCGTTAGATTGTATTTCGGAGTATCAGATCATGTAAAACCGGTGTCGAAAGGAAAAAAGGTTGGACCGCCACAGATGTCCTGTTATTCGTCTGATGAGGCATTGTTAGCTTGGGCCAAAACTCAAAAATAGCACTAATATGTGACAAGAAATTATGTGTAGGCCTTTTGTACTTTCCAATTTTAAAATTTTCACTAAATTATCATTAATGTTGACGACGTTGGATTTTTTTCCCTCCTGAAATACTTTCTGCAACAGCAATGAAAAGCAGAAATTACATCAATAATTGCCCCCAGGGCACATCTTCAAGTGGCAAAGGGGATGGGTGGTAAGTGCTCAGCGCGGCTGTGTGCTTGGTTCGATTCCCCGCAAGGTGGAATTGGCCTTGTGGCAAGCGGGAGTTATTGAGCGTTTCTCATGCTTACCATAAGCCCTTCCACCCTGGCTCCTTGGAGGCATAACCTGGATTTACCTTCCCGAACCAAGGACCTTGGGCGGGGTCGATTCGGGCCCTCAGGGTGTGGGCTACACCTTTTTTTTTTAGAAATTACATCAATAATTAACTGAATTTTTTTAAGAAACATCTGGGGCCCCTCCTTAATTTATTAAGGGTTGGTGTTGGTCCATTACATCAATGAGGAAATTACATGGGTTACATCAATTTTGAAAAAAATTATAATAATACATTTCCATATTTGTATTACTGTTTTTACTACAATATTGTAGTAAAAACGAAATGTAGAAACTAATAAATAATCCATCTAATTTAAGAAATTCCTTATTTCCAGTATCCAAACAATCCCCATAATTCCTCCCAAATTATTCCAAATCCGGCTATCGATACACACCACCAACCAAAATCATCATTCTCCCCTAATTTGCCCCCAAATTCAACGAGATTCACAATTACCAACCAAGAAATCCTCCAATCCATCACCAAAATCTTCATCTCCAGAATCTTGAGATTATCCAAAATACAATATGTTTCTTGTCTTCTGTTTGTAGATGTATGCATGTTTATGAAATAGAATCAAGGTCGTGTCACGAAATGAAAGCTATCGTGGGATCAAGAAAGCAAAGTTGCTGTTACAAAATATGAATGTGTGAAGAGAAGAAGAGTATTCTTATTAAAAACAGGAAATCAAACAGGCTTATATAGCCTTTACAAAGCAACAGAAAAAGAAAATAATCAGCCCATATCCTAACTAATTCTAGAATTAAGGTTGGGGCTAACAGAATAATCTTATCATTATTTCCTAAACTATTGGGATTAAACACAAATCCTAGCTGACTTATTCAAAGCATTAACATACTTCAACATCCTCCCTTAAACTGAATGCTTTTTTTTTTCAACAATCAGTTTACTACTTCTGGACATACACCTAACAGATTCCTAAGCTTCACAAATGCATCCAACTTCAGTGGTTTTGTCATTATGTCTGCGATCTGTTCTTGAGTGTGGCAATATTCCATCTTTACAATTCCATCATTTGTAAGTTCACGAAGAAAATGGAAGCGAACATCAATATGCTTGCATCGTCCATGTAGTACTGGGTTTATAGAAAGTTTGATGGCTGAATTGTTGTCACAAAATACAGTTGTAGATTCCTTTTGAATGTGACCAAGCTTTTCGAGAATTCTCCTTAGCCATACAGTCTGACATGCACAAGATGCTGCAGCGACGAACTCTGCCTCTGTAGTGGAAAGTGTAACTACAGGTTGTTTCTTTGAGGACCAAGACACAGCAGATGAACTCAAAAGGAACACATAACCTGAAGTACTCTTTCTATCTTCTGGATCTCCCGCATAGTCACTGTCCGTGTATGCAATTAATTCTTCATTTCCTCCCTGCTTATAGAATATCCCAAATTTAACTGTTCCTTTTAGATACCTTAAGATCTTCTTTGCTGCTACCAAGTGGAGTTCCGTAGGCCTTTCCATATATCGACTAATGAGACTAACGGAAAACATCAAATCTGGTCTAGTGGCTGTTAGATACATGAGACTTCCAACAATCTGCTTATAGTAAGTGACATCAACAGTGGCTCCATCTTTATTCTTCTCCAGCTTGAATCCAGGCACAATTGGATTTTGAACTGGATTAGAATTAATCATACCAAACCTTTCCAAAACTTCCAATGCATACTTCTTTTGGTTAATAAAGATACCATCGGTCTTCTGTGTCACTTCAATACCAAGGAAATATCTCAGCCTTCCAAGATCAGTCATATCAAACTCAGATTTCATAGATTTCTTGAACTTATCAACCATGGACTTATCGTTTCCTGTAAGAATGAGGTCATCTACATAAAGACATACAATCAAAATTTTACCTCCTTCTGTCTTGATAAACAAAGCATGTTCGTAGCAACACTTTTCGAAACCTTCCTTCATAAAGTAAGATTCTATACGACTATACCAAGCTCGTGGAGCTTGCTTAAGTCCATATAGAGCCTTTTTAAGTTTGTACACTTTATTTTCATCACCTTTTCGTTCATAACCCCGAGGCTGCTCCACAAATACCTCTTCATTTAATTCTCCGTGTAGGAAGGCTGACTTCACATCTAATTGATAAATGGTCCATGTTTTCTGAGCTGCAAGAGCAATTATTACACGAATTGTATCGAGTCGAGCCACAGGTGCAAATACCTCGGTATAGTCTATTCCATGTTGTTGAGTGTACCCCTTCGCTACAAGTCGAGCTTTGTGTTTGTCAACTTCTCCATTCTCATTGAATTTTGTTCTATAAACCCATTTCAATCCTATTATTTTCCCCCCAATAGGCTGTTTAGTTAATTCCCAAGTACCATTCTTCTCTATTGCTTCTATCTCTAAATCCATGGCTTTTCTCCACTTATCACACTTTACAGCATCATCATATGAAATGGGGTCACTAACAGCAAACATGACTAAGTGAGCCGTATCATCTTCCTCAGAAAGTGCTTCTCCACTGACATAATCTTCCATCCACGATGGTGGCCTTCTTTCTCTTGTTACTAGAGGACTTGGTGAGCTCTCATGAGATGATTCATTTGTAGAATTATTCTCTCCTCCTTCATTTGTATGACTGCTAGAATCTTCCTCCGGTTCAGATTCTCTATCAATTTCTCCCCACTCTAAATTAGCAAAAACAGCTGCTTCATGCTTCTTCTCCTAATTCCAGCTTTCATTTTCTTCAAACACCACATCTCTACTTATCAATATTCTCTGTGATAGTGGATCATACAATCTGTAAGCCTTTGATTCCTCACTGACTCCAAGCAAAATACATCTCACACTCTTATCATCAAGCTTGTTTCTTTTAGCATCAGGAACATGAGCATGGCAAATCCACCCAAAGACTCTAAAATGTTCCACCGATGGCTTTGTTCCACTCCAGGCTTCCTCGGGGGTTTTATTCCTTACTACAAGTGTTGGACTACGATTCAAAACATGAATAGCCCAATTAACAGCCTCTGGCCAGAATGTTTTTGGAATCTTCTTTTCTGAAAGTAAGCTTCGAACCATGTTCATAATAGTTTGATTCTTACGCTCGGCTACCCCATTTTGCTGTGGGGTATATGCAGTCGTTAGTTGCCTCCGAATACCATTTACTTCACAGAATTCCATGAACTCCTGAGACGTGAACTCTCCCCCGCGATCTGTTCGAAGACTTTGTATATATAAACTTGTTTCCTTCTCAACTCGACTTTTGTAGTGTTTGAAAGTGACAAAGGCTTCAGATTTTTCAACTAAGAAATATACCCAAGTCTTACGACTGCAATCATCAATAAAGGTGATTAGATACCGTTTCTTGCTGTTTGAAATTGGTGTGATGGGTCCACATATGTTTGTATGCACTAGTTGAAGGATTTGTGAGGCCCTCCAGTTGCTCTTTTTAGGAAATGAATCCCTTTTCTGCTTCCCCACTAAGCAATCTTGGCATATCTCAGGTGAGATTTCGAATTTTGGCAGCCCACATACCATTTCCTTATCTTGAAGAATTTTTAGACCATTTAGACTTAAATGACCATACCTGCGGTGCCAAAGATGGGAGAGATCCTCTGCTTTTAAATTAAAGCAAATTTGTTTGCTTGGTTGATAATAAGCCATGAGAGTAAACATTCTGTTTGATGTCATGGTAGTCTCCATGATCAGGCCTCTCTCTGGATGATATACTTTGCATTTTCCAGATTGAATAAGAATTGCTAATCCCTTCTCCTGTAACTGACCCAGGCTCATCAAGTTTGTTTTAAGTTCCGGAACATAAAAGACTTCGGTGATCACCTGTATGATTCTATTAATCTGCAGCCGCATACTGCCTTTTCCCAATACTGCCATGCTTTTATTATTTCCGAGCTTCACATATTCTCTGAAGTCTGCATCAAAATCAGAGAAATACTCCCTTTGACTGCTCATGTGATTGCTACATCCTGAATCAAGGAACCACAGTGCATTGTTAGTTTCCTCAGTATCTACATAAGCCATCAGTAGCATCTCTTCATTAGCTTCGGTAAAATTTGCTTTTGCGACATTCTCCACCTTGTTTGGACATTCATATTGGAAATGCCCAAGTCTATGACAATTGTAACATTCAATCATAGACTTGTCGAAACCATGTCTACCTCTTCCTCTTCCCCTTCCTCTTCCAAAGCCACCACACCCTTGTCCTCGTCCTCGTCCTCCTGACTGATCATCATGAGTGATTTTGAGTGCCTGTTCTTCCACCACATGAGCATTCATACGTTGCTCATGCACCAAAAGGCTGCTTTGCAGTTGATCGATAGATAAAGCATCAACATCATTGGACTCCTCGATAGAACACACTACATATTCAAATTTTGAGGTCATGGATCTCAGAATTTTTTCAATAACAGCAACATCTTTCATATCTTCCCCGTGGATTCTCATTTTGTTGGCTATGGTGAGAGTTCGAGCGAAGTATTCATTTACAGATTCACAGGGCTTCATGTGAAGTACCTCAAATTCTCTTCGAAGAGCTTGCAATTGTGCACGCTTGACTCGTGCTGTTCCTTGATATTTTTGCTTTAAAGAATCCCAAATATCTTTAGCAGTATCTTTCTTCAGAATAGTCTCCAGTGTTGAGCGATCAATGGCTTGAAAGAGATAGTTCTTTGTCTTCAGGTCCTTCAATTTGAGTTCTTCAATTTCTTTCCTTCGCGCTTCAGTAACAGTAGCCCCTGCTGCTGCAGGAATTCCAGTCTCCACCAATCCCCAATATTCTTTAGAACGTAAGAAGTTTTCCATGAGCATACTCCAGTGATCATAGTGACCATCAAGTTTCGGGATTGCAGGTTGTACAAAACCATTTTCAGCTGCCATATTTGCTGTCTCACACACTGTCGAAGGCTGCTGCTCCTCAGCTGGCTCTGATACCAGATGTTACAAAATATAAATGTGTGAAGAGAAGAAGAGTATTCTTATTAAAAACAGGAAATCAAACAGGCTTATATAGCCTTTACAAAGCAACAGAAAAAGAAAATAATCAGCCCATATCCTAACTAATTCTAGAATTAAGGTTGGGGCTAACAGAATAATCTTATCATTATTTCCTAAACTATTGGGATTAAACACAAATCCTAGCTGACTTATTCAAAGCATTAACATACTTCAACAGTTGCTTCTTGAGCAGATGCTAATTGCTACCTGTACCTTTCGCCTTCTTTTCCAAATACAGAACTATATGTTAGTTAATTCATTTTTCCCTGCAATTTGCTGTAGAACTGCACAAGGATTTTTTGTTTCTCTGCAACTCATTATTTGGCAGATGTGTAAATTTACTAGAAGATTTTAGACACGTGGAGAAGTCAGTAGGGCCAACTGTTGAATCTCCGGTGTAGCGTGTATATTGTTGCTCAAAGGATGATGCAGGTGAAACGAATCCTGCCTCAAGTTCAATCAATGACGAGATCACTGCTAAACACAGTATGAAATCTAAGAAGAAGGTATCTGAAAGACGTGATCTTGCCATGATTTTTACACGCAATGTTTGTGATACCAGATTTGTGAAGAAAGTTTGTCGTGAATCTTATGATAAGTTCGTAGTGGTGCTGGGTGTAATAATCTACACCTGATCGCCGATCGATTTGGGTGGTTTGGAAAACCTGGTAACGCTGAGGTGTTTTTGGCTACTCGTGGGGAGGAAGTGAAGAAGGGATCAATTGATACTTTAAAATTTAAATCTAGGATCATGCTACACATACAAAATGGATGACAAAATGAATGATTCACCCCTCACATGGAGGGGGTCCACATATAGGTGGGTTCTCCTCCATGTGAGGGGTGTGTCATGTATTTTGTTATCCATTTTGTGTGTAAGGAATTATCCTTAAGTCTACCTGTTGAGAATCTTGCGGGGAAGAAGAATCTTGAATTTTAAGAAGTTTGAATCTTGAAAATGCGGAAAATGTACAATTCACACTATTGGTTAATTTTCAGTCTTGTGATGCTGGAAGAGCCGAAGAGCTGCATGTACTTCCGCATCATCTATTACTTTCACAACCTTTTGAGTGCTTGAGTTTCATAAATTTCCATCTCAAGCGATTTTCATCATACATCGCCTTTATTTTCACCATGGAGTAAAGTTATGGAAACCCCGTGGCACATTTCAACCATGTGTTGAAATTAAATTTAATATGGAAGAATGTTCATCTAAAATCCACAAACATCATGCTGTAATTATCAAGATCGAAACTGAAGCGGAAGCGTACCTGAATCCATTATTGCGTTTGATTGAACGGGGTTATGGCCTTCCAACTGATTCGTGGTTTTCTCCTGATTTTGTCCTCTGTTGATGGGGATGCAGAGAATTATGAAAAGCTACGCTCAATTGGGGACCATGACCTGTATAAATAGTTTTAGGGCAACTATCGTGTTTCAATGTTATTAAATTGGCCCCTCATCAATTTAAAACATTGAATCCGTCTCTACACTTTAATCTCACAACACTTAATACCCATTAGTCCTGAATAATCTTTAGTGGATCACTTTATTGATTAAATCCTTAAGATAGTACCACACATTTTATTTTATACATGTTTGGCCCCCACATTATTGAATTTATCCAACAATCTCCCACTGGGCCATACATGTATCCTTACAAATGTGTACAACCTTATGAGCTCAAAAATTTGCTATCATTATTAAGGGTATTTCCAAACAATCTCGTCCATCAATCATATCAATATAGGATCAAAGAGACTTTCGTTACATTAATCGTAACTAAATCCATCAATGGTCACGTATACCAATACAACCAAATGACATAGATCAATCATGAGAGTATAGTATGAAAATTACATGTTATGTGATCCAAACATGCCTATTTTCAATTGGTCCGACTTTATTCCTTAGGTGAGATCAATACCAAACATAATGTAACAGAGTAGAATGAACTGAATACTTTATTTCTGTACAGAAAATTATCCAAATACACAAATGTGTCCAAAACCAAAACATAAAGCAACCAAAATACAAACTCCCACTAAATCATGATATCCTCAAGAAATATTACACACATACGAGCAGTGTGCTCGTGAAAGACCTTGGGTGCTAATCCCTTAGTAAGCGGATCCGCAATCATGGAGTTTGTCCCAATATGCTCTATGGAAATATGTCTACTCTGTACCCTGTCCTTCACAACCAGGAACTTAATGTCAATGTTTTTTGACTTAGTTGAACTCCTGTTGTTACTAGAATATAAATCTGTTGAGTTATTATCACAATATAACTTTAGTGGTCTTTCTATACCGTACAGAATATGCAGCTCAGTGACAAAATTTCACAGCTATATTCCATAATTAGATGCCTCCAAAATTGCTACAAACTATGCTGCCAAGTGAAAGAAGCTAAAGTGTTTGTTAAGCACTCCTTCCGGAAATAGTTCCTCCAACTTGCAGATAGATGTAGCCTGATATGGATCTTCTACTGTTTTGGCATCTAGCAAAAATCGGAATCATAATACCATATGATCTCCAACTAATCCGATTTTCTGTATGTGTGCATGTAATCTTTTGTTCTCTTTAAATACCTTATAACCCATGTTTGGCTGCTTTTCAAATGATCCATCCCAGGGTTACTTAAATATCTCCTTAGTATCCCAATAATGTACTCAATATCCGGACGCGTACAAACTTGAGTATACATCAGATTCCCTATAGCTAAACTATATGAGATCTTCTGCATTTCTTTAACTTCAAGATAACTTTTCGGGCATTAGTTGAGACTAAACTGTCTCCCTTAGCGATAGGGGTGTCCCCTAATTTATTGTCTTGCATGTCAAACCTCTTAAGTACTTTATCGATATAGTCCTTTTGTGACAATCCAAGAATACCTCGAGAACAATCCCGGTGTATCTGAATTCCTAATACAAAAGAGATGTCACCAAGATTTTTAATCTCAAAATTCCTTGACAAAAAAAATCTCATAATTTTATGTGACGTGCCTATATCATTGATGGCAAGCAATAATCAACATATAAAACCAGAAAAATATACTTACTCCAACTGAACTTGTAATACAAACAACCATCAACAACATTAATCTCAAGACCAAATGAGATAATTACTTGATGAACTTGTATTACCCTTAACGGGAAGCTGGCTTGAGTACACAATGGATTTCTTTAATTTGCAAATCATATTCTTTGGGTCTACTAACACAAAGCTTTCTAGTTGCACCATATACATCGTCCCATCAACGTCACCATTGAGAAACGCCACTTTAGTATCTATTTGATGTAACTCGAGGTCAAAATGTGCAACAACCTGACTTTCCTGAAAGAGTATTTCATTGAAACCGAAGAGAAAGTTTCTTTATAATTAATGCCATCATTCTATGTAAAGCATTTAGATACAAGACGAACTTTATATCTTTCCACATTACCTTTCGAATCCCTCTTGGTTTAAAAATTCATTTAAGACCAATGGCTTCGCACCTTCTGGTAATGGGACAAGATCCCAAACTTTATAGTCTTGCATATGCTTATACTCCTTATTTATGACATCAATCCACTTTTGAGAGTTAGAACCCTGCATGGCCTGATGGAAATTGATTGAACCATCTTCCACCATTCCATTATTTCCTTATGTTCTTGGAAAAATATTATTTAAATTATCCGGAATAGCATTTTTCCCTTTCTCTCGTGGATTTCCTTAATGGCTTTAGTTATTGAGGTTGTTGAGTTTGTATTTCTGAAATTTACCCTATTTTGGATGGGAGTTCTTCAACATTGTTTAGTTGAGGTTCCGAATATGCTTCTTGATCAATGACATGTATAGAAACTTGCACATTATCAAAAGCAATAGTAGGAATCGAAACCGATCATTTCTCAACTTCTTCCTTAAAGACAATATCTCTAACCTTATTTCTCCCCCAAACTCAACATCCTCAAAAAATGTTGCATTTCCCGTTCAAAAGTTGACTTAAGTGTGGGATCATAAAATTAATAGCCCCTTAAACGCTCAGAATAACCAATAAAGTAGCTGCTAACTGTTTTGGAATCCAATTTCTTTATGTGGCCTATAAAGCCTAGCCTTAGCTGGACATCCCCAAATGTAGAAATGCTTTAGACTAAGCTTTAAGCCTGTCAAAAGCTCATAAGGTGTTTTAGTAGCTGCTTTAGTTGGTATTATGTATGATCTTTATTCAAACGTCCAGAGTTATGGCAAAAGAAACAATCCTTAATGTCTTTGTGTGGTTTCTTTTGTTCTGAACCCTTAACAACTTTATTTTCTTTATTTGTTTTCTAGCACTTATCTGTCCTGCTTCAACTTTTCTTCCTCTTGCACACAAAATAGAATGAGCTCATTTAGAGTTCATTTCTCCCTTTAATAGTTACAACTGACCTTAAATTGACTGAATTGTGCAAGAAGCTTGCACACTATGAAATGAGCTCATTGAGAGTCCATTTCTACTTTGACAGTTATAACTAATTTTAAATTAACTATATTGTGCAAGAAGCGATATCAATACCAAATGTACGAGCAAGTCATTAGACAAGTCGAGTTTTAGTTCCTTAAGTTTTGAAGCAGTGTGAGACATCTACATGATGTACTCCCTTATTTTTTCAATGCCTTTATACTTTATTGAAATCAAGCTCTGCATAAGCGTGCTTGTTTCAGCCTTATCATTTTTCGCAAAACGTTTCTTAATTTCGGCAAGGAATTCATTGGCATCATTTACCTCCTCAGATACTATGCCACTAAAGGCTTCCGGAATGCCGCACTTAATGATCGTGAGACTCACGTAATTTAAGCAATCCCACTTCTCAAAGTTCCTCATTTGATTAGATGAACTTTCATCCGTAAGAGGAGCATATTGCTCAATCCTTAGTACACGGTCTAGATCCATGCAGCCAACGAAAAGTTAATGTTCTTGTTTTGATCCTTGAAGTTTGTTCCATAAATATAGGGATTAAATTTGAGTTTGTAGATATACTACTAGTAGAATTTGAAACCGAATAGAGAACACTTAAACAAAATAGCTCACACAAGTACCTTATTATGTAAATCATACTTTCAAACAGTGGTAGAGCCCATCACAAGATACCTAGCACAACATCAATATTTAGTCTTTGGACAGAAATATTGACTTGTAAGTGGTACTCTTGGTGTAGTGATCAAATATTGACAGTAAGCCATGTCAACCAATAAACCTTTCTTTGGACCGATTTATTGATCACACGTAAAACCAAATAATCGTCACGTATCTATCACCACAAGTTCATGTGAAATTTGGGCCAAATATTGACCTTCTTTTGGACCGATCAATATCTGCATGAAATAACACACAAACACCTAATTTTCCTTTGGTGTAGTGATCAAACACTGGCAATAAGACATGTTAACCAATAAACCTTTCTTTTGACCAATTTATTAGTCACACGTTAAACCAAATAATTGCCACGTGTTTATCACCACAGGTGCATGTGAAATTCGAGCCAAATATTGACCTTCCTTTGGGCCGATCAATATCCGCAATGAATGACACACACAAATACCTTCTAATATTCAAAGTTAATTAATATCCACAAGAGAGGTTGCTTTGACAACATGTTGCTTCAACTAACTTACTTTCGAATATTATATCTCTCAAAAGATTCCGTAGTACCAAAATTTGAAATTGAAATCCATTGATTTGCATCTATATTTGACTTTAGGATTTGAATTTTAGAATTCAAAACTTTAGAATAAAGCAATCCTTAAGTTGTGAGAGTCAATTGCAATATTCTTAAACCTTAGGTGGCCAATTATGTGAAATTTTAAGCTTGAAGGACTTAAATTATAATTTTTCCAAAACCTTATTGGCCAATTTAGAGAAATTCCAAACTTTAGGTCTCAATTTGAAAGAAAATCAAACTTTAGAGGTCCAAAATAGTGAATTTGAAAAGTTTAAGGACTTAATTGAAAATTTTTCAAACTTTATGGACCAAATTGGAGAAACTTAGAACTTTAGATGCTGTATTAGAAAAGGGTTAATAGCACAAAACGTCCCAACGTTTGACATGTATTGTGCAAAACATCCCAACGTTTTGATTTTTGACGCTAAACATCCCAACCTTTACAATTTTTGGTAGAAGACATCATTTCTGTCAATTTTAACCCCATTTCACCGTTAACTTCAAATTGAACAGTAAATTTCAAGGGCATTTTCGTCCAAAAAAAAAGCAACACATTCATACTTGGGTAATTGGCACAAAACGTCCCTACGTTTGACACTTATTGTGGAAAAACGTCCATACGTTTATTTTTTTGGCGAATAACGTCCCTACGTTTATTTTTTTGGCGAATAACGTCCCTACCTTTAAATTTTCTTGTTCATTAGTCCCCAAATTTTACTTTTCTTTCAATTTAGTCATTCCGTATTTTATTTAAAGGTAATTGTCTTCAAACGTGTATAACTTTTGATCTACAACTCCGAATTGCACTCCGTTTTTTGCGTTGAATTCCAAATTCAACCATCTTTCTTATGATGTATCATGTGCTCATTTATTAAACATTTCGTTTTGACTTTTGTATAGTAGATACTTATTTTGTTAGGGCATAATTGATTGACGTAAATTGATTTCTGTAAATTTTATTGAAATAGTGACATTTTAATTTTAAGGTGTGTTCGGCGGCCAGCGGAATTTATAAATTGGATTTATTTGACTTTGTAATCTTTTTAAGGTAAAATATTTGGTTAAAAATTTGTATGTTTAGCCCCTGTTTGAGTCATGTTATAATCTCTAATAACTTTCTGAACAACACACATTCTCTCTCTTCAAATCACTTTTTAAAAATTGAAGAAAGAAATTGTGTGTTGTTTAGAAAGTTATTAGAGATTATAACATGGCTCAAACAGGGGCTAAACATACCAATTTTTAACCAAATATTTTACCTTAAAAAGATTACAAAGTCAAATAAATCCAATTTATAAATTTCGCTGGCCGCCGAACACACACTAAAATTAAAATGTCATTGTTTCAATAAAATTTACAGAAATCAATTTACGTCAATCAATTATGCCCTAACAAAATAAGTATCTACTATACAAAAGTCAAAACGAAATGTTTAATAAATGAGCACATATTACATCATAAGAAAAATGGTTGAATTTGGAGTTCAACGCAAAAAACGGAGTGCAGTTCGAAGTTGTAGATCAAAAGTTATACACGTTTGAAGACAATTCCTTTAAATAAAATACGGAATGACAAAATTGAAAGAAAAGTAAAATTTGGGGACTAATGAACCAGAAAATTTAAAGGTAGGGACGTTATTCGCCAAAAAAATAAACGTAGGGACGTTATTCGCCAAAAAATAAACGTAGGGACGTTTTTCCACAATAAGTGTCAAACGTAGGGACGTTTTGTGCCAATTACCCATGTATGAATGGGCTGCTTTTTTTTTGGACGAAAATGCCCTTAAAATTTACTGTTCAATTTGAAGTTAACGGTGAAATGGGGTTAAAATTGACAGAAAGGATGTCTTCTACCAAAAATTGTAAAAGGTTGGGATGTTTAGCGTCAAAAATCAAAACGTTGGGACGTTTTGCACAATACATGTCAAACGTTGGGACGTTTTGTGCTATTAACCATATTAGAAAATTTTCAGACTTTAGGGACTAAAAATGAAAATTTCCAAACTTTAAAGGACCAAATTAGAGAATTTTCAAACCTTAGGGGACTGCATTAGAGAATTTTCAAGCTTTATGGATTACTTTAGAAAATTCTCAAACCTTAAGGACCAACTTTGAAAATTTTCAAACATTAGGGGCTGGATTGGAAAATTTTCAAAATTCAGGGGTTGAATCATAAAATTCCATAACTTGAGAGGTCCTGACTTAAATAAATTTATAACTTCAAGGGCTGAAGTTGTAAATTCAAAACTTTAAAATCCCAACTTAAATGATTTATAACTTTAAGGGCTTAAGCTTTATTTTAAAACAATCAGAGAGGACTAGTGTTGCAATTAACCATAATTATCTAAAATTGCAAAACAGTCCTCGAAGACTTCAAATTTCCGGCACAGCCCCTGCCCCAAAAAAAAATCGCACAGCTAGGGTTTATAACCCTAGTTGCCGCCGCCGCCGCCGCAGCCCTGCACGTGCAGCGCCATCACCGGCGCTGCTCGCCTGTATCACCGGTGCAGCATCGCGCGCAGCGCTAGCCCCGATGCTGCGCACCACGATTCTGGCGAACTACATCGCGACGCAGCGCCGTTGCAACCCCTTCTCCTCTTCATCCTCAACCAAAAAATCATACACAACAATACATATAATCCACAATTCATACTGAATCCATAAATCCAATTCGAAATATACAAAAAAACTAAACTGAAAATCAAATTGATTAAGCCAAGATTATTTTCGCATATATACATACACTGTGAACGGCTGAATCCCAAAAAAAAATTGATGCAGGTTTCCAAAATTTCGAACTTGTAGTGTATGTATAATTTCTCAATTTTTCAATTCGCACACATGAGTTCATACACAGAGAAACCACGATGTGTATGTATGTTTCTTTGAAATCAAGACTTGATTTTGCATATAAATTCATACACAGAGGAACGACTGAATATATTACTTTTGAAATCAGAACTTGAATCTTGAATATACATACGCACAGAATCAATTTTCACATATATTCGTACAAAAATTGATCTGATAATTCAACACGATGTTAGCTCTGATACCACTTGTTGAAATTAAATTTAATATAGAAGAATGTTCATCTAAAATCCACAAACATCATGCTTTAATTATCAAGATTGAAACTGAAGCGGAAGCGTACCTGAATCCATTATTGCGTTTGATCGAACGGGGTTATGGCCCTCCAACTGATTCGTGGTTTTCTCCTGATTTTGTCCTCTGTTGATGGGGATGCAGAGAATTATGAAAAGTCATGCTCAATTGGAGACCATGACCTGTATAAATAGTTGTAGGGCAACTATCGTGTTTCAATATTATTAAATTGGCCCCTCATCAATTTAAAACATTGAATCCGTCTCTACACTTTAATCTCACGACACTTAATACCCATTAGTCCTGAATAATCTTTAGTTGATCACTTTATTGACTAAATCCTTAAGATAGCACCACACATTTTATTTTATACATGTTTGGCTCCACATTATTGAATTTATCCAACACCATGTGCTCAGGCAAGAACCAGGTTTTCCAAAATGCAGGTCCGTCATGAGAGATAGTGGATCAAAGGAATAAAGTATTCGAGACTCTACACGACGTATAACTCGTTCTATAAGCAATTAGTAAAAAAATGTACTACATTTTAACTGTTATTGTGAAATCTTTATTCATTTTCTCTAATGTAATGTTCATTATTGTGAAATGTTCAAATTTACACAAATGATTTGTGGCAGAAAAGTTTAACTATAGTTACTGAAATATCTATGGGAATGCTATATTTTTGAATCTCTACAAAGTCCAAAACAAATTCCGTAGTCCTTTTATTGCTGTGAAGTCTATATCATTGTGCCATGTTCAATACGCGAGAAATTTACACATTCAAGTGATTTGTGGCATAATAGTTTTACCTTTGTTGCTGAATTATTTTTGGGCATGCTACATATGAATCTCTAAAGAAGCAAAGATTTTCTAAATTTTTTTGCAGTTGCGAAATATCCAATATTCTAACTTCTGAAGTGAAATGTATATAGCACCTCATACATTGTTATTTTCATGTGTAACACCCACGTAGTCATATAATTTCATAATACATGATATCAGTTGAAACTTTTTTAACAAACACTATGTCTCCATAGTGATTGCATCAGAATATTTGTACAAAAAATAATATTATTTTTTTGCCTAAAACTTCATTCCAACCAAGATCAATACAGGAATTTCACTTCCAACCACAAGAAGCAATAAAATCTCCAATTGTCTATATCTTGTGACGTGATTGTTAAGTTATTATTGTAAGTTTCGAGAAATGTCAAGATCAGGTCCCGATATTACATTCTCGAGTTCTTTTTGTTTGTGCCTAAAACATTCACATCTTCGATTATGCAAGAGCCACTTTTAGGGGAGCCATAGTCAGTGTCGCGAGAGACGTGGTTCGATTGGGCATGATGAAGTTTGATATTCTTGTTGGGACATGGGACTCTCTTTGGGCAAGAAATGACCATAGACAGCGAGTTATGAATAGTGTAATTAATGTTCATTGGAGACGAGTCTAGTGTGCAATATCAGTCTTGAGAGATTTGAATGGAGAATGGAGAAAATATTTCCCCTGTTGCCACTATAATTGTAGCTTAAACTTTAACAAATCAAAATATGCCTCAACATTTTTTTTTTATGAACTGACGCTGCAAGCCTGCAATATATTAGAAGTTCTCTTTATGCTTTTTGATTGGCTTCCACCATGTCTATATCTATGTTTCCACGAAAGGGATGTTCGATTTTTTCTGGAGAATTTGCTGTACAAGAAAGTAAGAAAACATGTTAAAAGAATAAAAAAATATGAATTCTTGAACATGGAAAAACAACAAAACAACTAGTGAATTCTTGGATGCCATTAATGGTGGGAGTGTTACTAATTTTGGTAATGTGTTTTAGTCACAAAAAATTAGATAGATTATAAGAGCGTAATTTTGGTGTATTTTTATATAATGTCTAGTATTTATAGCATATGATTTATCACATAGTATTTCATGAATTATTATTTTATACTTGATTATATGTGAATTTTTCCCTTAATCAATGAACACGATGAGACACTTGATAAACGCATATCCAATCCATTTAAATGTGAAGCCCATTAGAAAGACCGAAGACTAACCCCATGGTAGAGGTATCAATCCGGTGATCACGGTCGGGTCAGCCTGCAAACATATGAACCTGGTAACGATCAGCGTGAAAAAAAGTCCACCCGTTACAGGTTTACAGGCAAGCCCGGGTCAATTCATAAATTTTGAACTACAACTCAGGCCCACTCACTGACCCATACTATTCAAGCTCATGTGGGTCGCGGTTCATTTCGGTTTGGCCCGTATGAATAAAAATATAGAATTTTTCATATTTAAAGCAAAAATATTTTTTTGTTAAATTGTTAAATACAAGATGAACAAAATGATGAATTTATATTTATACAAATAAATGTTTACGTGGAATCCAAATTTATATTTTATGTTACATGAATTACTTATAACTTTACAAAATTAAATACAATATAATAAATAAATAACAACTAAATGCATTTCTGATTACTGCTATTAAAGAACAATACATTTCTTAGCTATTATGGAGAAAAAAAAAAGATTTACATTTAGATACTATACTAAAGTTTGTAGAAGAAGAGATGTTTTCATTATTACCATATTTAATAAAAATAATTTTTATTTTATTTATTTTTTTAATTATTTCACGGGTTGGTGGTTAACCACGGCTCGCGAAGGTGTAACCTGCAAAACCCGCGGTTCACATCTTCTTGATTCATGAACCACTCGCTCGGGCTACGGGTCATCCCGCGGTGCCGGATCGATTAGGGCTGATTTTCACGAGTCCGACTGGCCTGTCCATCTTGACACATCTATCTCTAGGCATCAGCATCTTCCATGGCGAAAGAAGAAGAGTGAATAGTCTTCTTCATTATATTTTTATTTTATTTGTTTTATAGGGTTAAATAGTCAAATTACCATTTAGCCTTTTAAATTGGTCAAAATTTGTCAAAGATCAATTTTATTGGTCAACTAACGATCAAATTGGACGGTTTCCATCCATTTGAGCTCCGGGTGCATGTTTTTTTGAAGGTTTGGGACTATGGGTGGCACAAAATGAAAGTTTGGGTAAAGTCTACAAAAAAAATGAAAAGTTTGGGACCGTTGCTGCAATTTTCCCTAAAAAAATGCCGACTTCTTTTATAGCATTCGCAACAATTTGACTCTTTATATTTTTTATATCTTGATTTTGGGAATATTCCAAAGCAACAATATGGAATAGGGGGTTTCTGGAGGCACTTAGGGACTACGCTGATGAATTTCTCGGTGAACTCCATGTACTTGGCAAGGATTATTGTTCCATGTGCCACGAAACTGTAGATCAATGACTGCCGCACTATTTCTGCACGTTGATTTTGATTTTCCTCTTTGAGAAAAACCCTAGAGGCTTGATGCAGCGTTCAAGAATCTGAAGAGATACTATTTCAACAGGTCCATGGAAAATACTTGATTTTGAAAAAATATATATATATATATTTTATATTTTGTTAAAATATATTTTAAAATACCTTACACTTAAAAAATAGTTTCTTCAAATTTTGTACTTGCATATTTAACCCTATAATATCATATAGAGGTTATAAACATGCTCATCATTCATCAATCACACAATGGACCACTTCTCCTGTTCTCCACTGTTCACCAGAATATGGCCCCGCTTAGTAACAACGTGTAAAATTCCATGACCCATCCGCTTCGCTTAATAAAGTTGTTCTTCGGGACCATAGCCGTCACAAATCACAATGGTGATTATTTTTTACCCTTTAGAGAGTAGGAGATGGGCTTGCTTTAAATGATTTTTAACTCATCGTGAACCTTCCTAATTTAGTTTCTTTAACTCGACAATACCTAATGGTTGGTACAACACATCAGCTTGACACTTATATGTGTTGGTTAGCCTGTTGAAAAAGACTATCACGTGAAACTAACATAACGAACTACATTCAAGTATAATCAAATTTAGATGAGACGGGACGAACTCTCAAAGGTCGAATTGGCCACCACTTGGAATGGGAATGGCTCAGCCCATCACATGCATAATTTTGACGAAAGCATTCCAATCCAGTCGCCTCCTTGCAGTGGTTTGTCATCCATGCTTTTCCTTCCTCAAAACAAATGCTCCTTGCCAAATTTATAATCATATCAAGTCTCTCTTTTGTTTTCATTATTCAAAATCTCATTTTTTTCCAAACTCGTTTTCATTCACGCATTTTAACAATAAAATAATCTTCACAAAACTATACCAAAATTTCATACTTTTTAACAACACATTTTCCAAAAATTCACTATTACAAATCACATTATTCTCAAATAATGGATTTCAAATAGGGGGCAAGCTTTATAGTAAGAAAGAGATTATTTAGTATCTTTTTTTATATATAAACAAATAATGTGATATTTTCAAGATTAAATATGTGGTTAAAAAATGATTTGAGAGAATATATATTTAAAAAGTGATTTGAAAAAATTCTTTGTTTATAAACTTGAATCTATACGGCTGCGTTCGAAATACCAAATTTTCCATGGAAAATCATCATTTTTCTTTCAATTTTCCATCTTTGACTGTTTGGTTGCCAATTTTTTTCCAAGAAAACCATTTCCTCCTTTCTCCTCACATGACGACATTTCCACCTTTTTGAGGAAAATGAATTCCAGTTGGGGGAGAAGGTTTTATTTTTTTGACAACTTCTTTTACGCATTTTTGTCATGTTTGATCATTTTTGCTATTATTAATTGATTTATTTTTCCCAAAATTTATCATTATTATTATCAAGTACGAATGTGTGAAAAAATTATTTTTTTTATCAAAATAGTTAATTTTGCTTTATTTTTCATGAAAAATAATGTCAACCAAGTAACAAAAGTTGGAAAGTTTTCCACTTTTTTAACTTAGAAAATGAAAAATAATGTCAACCAAGTAACAAAAGTTGAAAAATTTTCCACTTTTTTAACTTAGAAAATTAAATCAATTAAATATATTAAACTTTTAATTTTCATAAATTCATTTTTTTTTCATTCAAATTTCATTATCGCTATAAAACTCGGCCTACAAGGTCGCTAAACGGAGACTTGCACATGTTTTAATTCCCACGTAGAAAAATGGCTCAAGTTATTTTATTTTCTATAATTAAATAAATATGACAAGAAAGTATAATCCTTGTTAGAAGCAGTTACAAGAGGACAATCATCACAAGTAACATGATCTGAACATGTTTTTGTCTGCAAACGAACTGTTCTTGTGTAGGGCCCTAAGTTCCCAACCGGGCACGTTTGGAGGGCAATGAGGCATAGGCCCAATTTTTTATGAGGAAATTACATTTCAGTTGATTTTTAAAATAAACAATTCAAAAATCAAGTTTATAAGCTTTTAGTATAATAATCAAGTGCTAATTTATCTTTAAAATATTAGTTAATAATATTATAATAAAAAACAACTCCACACCCTGCCTACCCACCTCAATCACCCAAACTGATGATAGTTATATGTTTCAATTCATTTATCTCAATTAGCAGCTTCATTTCTCACAATCAACAACTCTATTTCTCCCAATCAGCTTCTACATTTTCGACGATTGTAAAATATACGACGGGCATGGGAACTCCAATCGGCAAACTCCAATTCCCTCCGGTAAAAGCAACATCGCATAGTTCGTGGATGAATATGCCATAATTTGTGGTTGTGTAGTGGTTGTGGGCTCGATGGTTTGTGGTTGTGCATTGGTGTGGTGGTGACACGGTGGTGGTTTGCGATTGTACATTGGTGGGGGCGGTGTGATGTCAGTGGTGGTTTGTGGTTGTGCAGTGGTGATGGGTTCGGTGATTTGTGATTGTGTAGCGGTGTGGTGGTGAGATGTCAGCGATGATTTGTGATTGTACAGCAGTGTGTTCGTGAGATGTAAGTGGTGATTTGTGGTTGTGCAGTTGTGGTGGCTCAGTATGAGACGATGATGGTTGTGTGCTACAGTGGTGGTGGGGGTTGTTTGTAGGAGGTTATAGCTGACACGTTAAAGGCCACATATTAAAGTCACAGATTAAAATTCAAGTCACATGTTAAAGTCACACTTCATTAATTAGGTCATATTTCACAATTCATCTAATCACATATTAGAGAATCCAATGATTGTTTGATGTATTATCGCAGGTCACACTTCAAATGTTTAGATCACATTTGATGTATTAGGTCACATTTGATATATTAGGTGGGTCACATATCACATTTGATACATTAATTCACATTTTACATTCACAAATGTTCATGTCATAAGTGATTTGTTTATGTCACATGTCACACTTTATACGTCAAACAAAATTCATATGCTCACATGTTTCTTTTTGAATTGATAATAGGTTATATATTCAAGTTCATAGGTTACATTTCATATGTCGCAGATCACAAGTAACAATTCACACGTATCAATTCGAAATTCACAATTACATCTTCTTTATGCATAGATGACGAGTAACAGATTTAAATTCAAAGGTTATTCATTCATTGCAAGTCATGTGTCAAAGTCATTGTCCAAAGTCATATTCAAGAGATCTGGTCAAAGGCAACACGTAAGTTACAAATTTTATTTTTGATTGATGAGATGGTGGTGGTGGCGGCGACGATGTGTCTAATGTCTTGGTGATGATGGGATGGTGACAATAGTGGTGGTGAAGGTGACGACGAGGCGCAGTAAAGATTTCAATGGGTAATGTGAATTTTTATTATATATTAATTACATCAGTTACTACTTGATGTTTGCAGCTTTAAACTTATTTCTTTATATTTGAAATGTGGTATGATAACTACCTGATTTGTATATTCATTCCTTCTTTTTTTTCCTGAAAAAAAAAACTCAGGGGTCAAACCCCGTAAAGTCCACTGCAAACGGGAGGGACTCAATTTCCCTAGAATACACTATTTGTTTTAAGGCCTCAAAAACACAAAAATATGTCCCCGCTTATAAACCTTATATAGACCTTGAAAATCTTTTTAGCTTTCAAAGTGAAATTGCTAGTATGTGTCTAGTACGTTTTGTGACTCTATAAGCGAAAGCAACCTAGCTGAATGGGTCACATTTAATGTTTTATTCGTGGTCTTATGGAACTGGACTTTGTATAGACAAAATTTTGTTTTCATCTTTCATAATGCTCGTAGTTTTGGACCTTAATTTTCAAACGGGAAAATAAGGCAAATTAATATGAATTAGAACATGTAGTGTTTTTTATTTTAGCATTATAAGTTGAGTAATGCTACATGTACAAAGTGGGATCATTCTTATGTGACGTGACATGTAATGTGGGAGAAAATGATAAAATTAAAATCAATTCAATTTGAGAATTTGATGCCACTTTTCATTTATTGACTTTATCATTTAGTATGTGTATGTTATTGTTTAAAAAGAGTTTTTTTTTTTTTAAATGAATAGTGATTTTTAGAAAAATAGATGGTTGAGATTTGGTTGAAAAGTAAAAAATTGTGGACTTGACTTTTGATTGATGATTGAGATTGAGTACAAAAAAAAAAAAAAAAACTTAATGTGAACCAAACAAGGTCTTAATGTCTCAGTTTTTACAAGATAGCATTGTTTATAAATTGTATTATTACAACTTTAAAATGGAATAATGTGTTATAAAATCATCGAAATCATAAGAACAACATAGAGAGAAATGGAGAGAGTTTAGAGGAGAGAATTTCTCTTCAAGAATTGGTGTAATAAATTGGTAAGTATAGGCTCCTATTTATAGGAGTGGACAATGGCACAATCGTAATATTGTAAAGTTTACAGGGATATAATGGTTATGTCATTCACATATATACATTATTTATAACACTCCCCCTTGAATGACATATTACGCAATTGTCTGCCTCGTTAAAACCTTGCTAAGAAAACCCAATGGGATAAAACTTGAGCGAAGGAAAAAGAGTACAGTTGCTCCCCCTGATATTGGCCATCGTCAATCGTTGAGTCTTAATGTTCAAGTAGAACAAATCATGTATTGAATCTTTGAAGTTCTTCAGTGCTTCAGTGCTGCCTCGTTAAAACCTTGTCAGTAAAACCCAATGGGACAAAATCTGAACGAAGGAAAAAGAGTACAGCCGCTGCCTCGTTAAAACCTTGTCAGGAAAACCCTGTGGGACAAAACCTGGACGAAGGAAAAAGAGTACAGCATGACAGCATGATTCTCCCCCTGAAGTGTGCAATCAAGTATTCATGAACCTTTTGAATAATGATATCATCTTTCTTCTGGAATATATATGAAAATCTTCTTGTGTGTAGTCGATATCATAACATTCTTCATAAGATGTGTATGATTTTCTTCATTTGTTGATATCATTCCAGTATAACAATGTGTTGCTGAATTATAGCTTGTTGATAGCTATGATGATGCCTCAAAAACCTTGCTAGGAAAACCCTTTGGGACAAAACCTCAGCGAAGGGAAAAAGAGTGCATTATTCTCATTAATTTTCATCAATACGCCTCAACTGTTGCCTCATTAAAAAACTTGCTATGAAAACCCTGTGGGACAAAACCTCAGCTAAGGGAAAAAGAGTGCAACGCGTATTTATTCCTTTCATGGAATATTACATGTATATTGGTGCAATCACGAATCTTTTCATTGTATTTTTCACTTCTGGTGAATAATCAAATTTAGAATTCACTTCTGGTGAATAATCAAATCTATAATTCACTTTCATAGATTGCATCTTTCACTTCTAGTGAATAATTAAATATTCATTTTCAAATTCACTTCTAGTGAATAATCAATTTCAAATTCACTTCTGGTGAATATTCATTTTCGTATTCACTTCTAGTGAATAATCAATTTCCCAGATGTCATAAATAGTACACTCCAATTTCACTTTCAACATATTATATCATGGAGTCATTTGTATCATTCTATAGTGATACTAATCTGGGCATATTGAATCTTTCAATGATTTATACACGTATGTTCTTACACTTTATAAACTGCAATTTCTAATTTTGCAGGAGCATAATCAATCATTGAAATAGATATCAATTTCGACATATAATCTACAATCATTTTACTTGAAATCCCAACGTACCGCGATCAACTGGTACATCAAAGAATACTCCCAAAGTACCGAGATGAGAATCATACATTTTGATCTCACTCATTGGTATATCAAGGAGCTCAAGCTAGTGATTTAGACTATAGTCTATCCACCATATGTCATGCCAGTTCTATGAAAAATTTCGCGCGCAACTAGTCGTCTTTTACGACTGTGAAATATTTTTCATTTGTACATATAATTACTGGCTTTACACATTTAAGCATTTGGACTTCAGGTCCTTGAACAATAATCCCTACATTAGGGTTTCATACTTGGCCAAAGAATTATGATTTCATCAATCTTATTTCATAAGAGGGTATGCAGTCGACTTATTTATCGATTCCATCTCAATATAACGTGGAGAGATCTCTTTATATGTTCTATCATCAGGTACCTGAATATCTCATCATTTGACTATGTCCCTTTTACTTACTTTGAGTATTTAGCCTCAAAGGAATCATTTCAATCATTCAAGAGATATTTATTTTTGGAATCGATAGTCATTATGCTTCAGGCATAATTACGCTTCAGGCGTGTTTTCACCATAATGTTCTCAAATATTATCAATCGGCTAAAATGCCATAACACATGTCATTCTTTTAGTGATGTAATTTCAATCATATATCTCAGTGCGCTTTGGTGGAGTGTATGCATATCGCACTTTTACAAATAATAAAGCTTCTTGAGCTATTCCCTGTTTGACATAGAATATTGTTGTATGATAAACAATTTCTGAATAAGTTATTCTCATAGAAAATAATTTGGAACTTTTGATAATCTAACCGTTTATTATAGAACTTCTGGTTCTATACGGTTTTATTTCATTTCTATGTATGAATATTTGATTCAATACAATATCGCTAAACTTCTGGTTCAATACAATGTATATTTCATTTATGAGCTTCTGGTTCATACTATATACATATTTCACTTGTACGTATGAACTTCTGGTTCAATAAGATATTTCACTTGTACATATGTATGAACTTCTGGTTCAATACAACATTTATTTCATCAGTATTCTATATAGTTCAAATCAGTATACTTTTATTACTTTTAGTATACCGAAAAATCAGGTACAATATCCAAGGAAATATCTCATAATCTCAATCTTGTCGCCAAATCTTCCCTTATATCGAAAAAGGTAATGGCATATTATCTCACCTTTTCAATAATTTATTCCATTATTTCTTGATGGAATCCATATCACTGACACGCGGAGCCGTCGCTCTTTTACGCGTTGAATAATGCATTTAAATAGATGATTTGGGAAGAAGGCTAGATCCATCAAAAATGGATATCATACTTTCAAATATTCGCAAATATTATTCCAATCTTCCAGTAAATGATTTGAGAAAAATTTATCGAATTAGGCTCGAAAGATTGAGGTTGCTGATGGATCATGGCATGCCAGAAGATGTTCGCTGGTTGATCGAAGCAAAAGTTCGATTAGCTGGTGAATTACCAGATTCATTTTCTAAGCACAAGCCTGGCTTAGGTAAGAGTACTTTTGCAAAGAAGCGAAGAGCAAAAAGATTAAATAGTTGCTACAAATGTGCTCGATGGACATGTGATACCCGTTGTAAATCAATAGGATATTCATCCATAAATCGAGATGATAAGATAGACTTCATTAAGGGTGGACTGAGTAAGGAGTCATTGGATGATATCCGATTGACTCTTGAGACGCACCCTAGTGGATATGTGCAGCGTGAGCTACTATCTTTATGGGCTAAATTCATCAGCGATAAAGAGAGATATAGTCTCAAAAATATAATAGCAAAAGATCCTGTTTGCCATGCTGTTATAAACAATGATGCTTTGGCTATGCAGCATTAATACAAGGTAAATCATTTGATATATATGCACATATAAAATATTTTTTCTGTTTCCTTTCACGAGTTTTGATAAAGGCTGGTTAAAAATATTAAATCGCCGAAAGGTGAGTAGGATGATTTTGTCAAAAGTAAATCTTCACTTTTTCGAAAAACGACCAGTAAATAGTGAAGTTTTTCGGTTTTAAATAGCCAAACATTTTTCATAGTTCATGCATCCCAAAATAACATTTTCCTTCTTTACTTTCAAAAATGGAAGGACCAAAATTTCGACAGATCAAAACTATCTGTGTATTTTGTGGATCAAAAGTGGGAAAAGGTTTTGGGTATCTAGAAGCAGCCGTGGATTTAGGAAAGAAATTGGGAGAGAAAGGTATCACTCTCGTGTATGGAGGAGGTAGCAGTGGATTGATGGGTTGTGTTTCACAATCCGCTCTAGTAGAGAAAGCAAGAGTGATAGGTGTTATACCTACTCCTTTAGCTGATATTGCAGGCAAAACACGAGGGCATGAAGTACAAACCTTATCTATCCATGAACGCATAACTTGCATGTTATATGGTTCTGATGCCTTCATAGCCCTGCCTGGAGGTTTTGGTACTTTAGAAGAAATCTTTAATATTACTTCATGGGCTCAACTAGATCTCCATACTAAGCCTATAGGGCTTTTAAATGTAAACAATTTCTTTGATGGTTTGCTAACATTTCTTGATTATGCTGTGGAACAGGGATTCATATCTCCATTTTCTAGGAGAATCCTTATTTCTGCTCCTACTATCGAGGAACTGCTGGATAAGTTGCAATCATATATTCCAATACAAGATCCAGCAGGAGTAAAGATAGATTGGTCGCAAGGAAGGGAAATCAAGCGAAAATGGAGTCCGGTTAATGTAAATTTATCTTTGTGAACTCTAGAATAGGTGGTGGTAGAGTACGGAGTATTCTCACTCTTGAGACACACCATAAATTTCTAGGATTTTATCAATGTATTAATCTTGTGTACCTCAAAGATTTAAAGTGGTAGAGTATGGAGTATTTCTTACTCTTGAAACACACTTTTTTCTTTATTTCCTCAAAAGGTCAGAGGTGGTAGGATACGGCTACTCCCGAAACACATCTCTAATTTTGAGGATCATAAATGTTTTCCCCTTTTGCATTTTGCATGTATGTCTCGTTTATGCTTCTTCAGGAGCAATAATAATATCATTTCAGTATGTTTAGATGATAATTTTTACTTCTTGTGGAGTAAATATGTACTTCTTCTGGAATATATAAGTGCTCGTGCAAGAACTTTTCCAGGCACTTATCATCTAACATTCATCTCATAATACTGATGAGATTATTTTCACATTAGCTATATCCGTGCTATCATGTGATATTATCTTATCATACATCAACATTCTCTTGTTGAATAATTTTCATCCACCCATTCAAATTCAGATATTGGTAACTTCTGGTACCATTGGATAAAACATTTTATTAATATTTATCAACCTTTTGGTAATGATAACTTCTGGTATCATTTGATAAAATATTTTCTAACTTTAGTATTGATAACTTCTGGTATCATTTAATGAAGTATCAAATAACAATAATATTGTATATATATATTAACAATAACGATACTGGGGTTATACCACCAAGTATATATGTTGACAACAACCCTCTAATATGTTAGAATTAACCAACAACTGAGGTGTTTATATGTATTCAATTGATATACCGACCATATAGGCGGTGTCAACGTGATGAAATAATTAAACCAGCCATATAGACGGTATCAACGAGATGAAACAATTAAACCGGCCATATAGGCGGAATCGACATAATGAAATAATTAAACCGGGTAAAGCCAACCATGTAGGTGGTAAAACCAACCATGTAGGTGGCAGCATAATATAATTCAATTGATCACATATTAATCGTTAATTTACGATTATTATACTTGTATGTATTATTAAGGGCAAAATCGTCCATATTTTAATATATTGCTCATATGAATAAATTGAAACCGTCAATAGGTTTAAAATTTAATTTAGAACAAACTTACTTTTGGTCCGAAGTTCAAAATCTCGTCAGGATTGCTCCAAAAACAGTTTTTAAGAAAACCGCCATGTTCGACCGCCGGAATATTTTAAAAACTGCACAAAACAGAAAAATAAGATCATAGAAAAATCCAATTCATCAAAACGGACAAACTGCCTTTCGTCATCGCCGGATCCGCCACGCGCCGCCGCCGCCGGCCGCCACGCGCCGGTGATCGGAAAAATTGACCCATCACCATAATATGTGCCTCGGCGTCCTGAACATGCCGGTGGTCTCCGATTTTCCAAAAGATCAACCGTTTGGCCGGAATCATCATTTTTCAGTCCGCCAGCATCTTCTTCTCCGGACAATAACTTCCGTTTTAACCGTTGGATTTGCGCCAAATTTCAGTCGAGTCTTCTCCTAGAAAAACCCGTTGATATGCCGCTGGCCGATCGTCGATCGGAGTTCAGAATCGTCCGGAATAAGCATTTCAATTTTCGGTCAGATATCTGTTTTTGCACAGTTTTTCAGATTTTCTTCTTCGGTCGATATCTTTTGTTTCAGCCGTTGGTTCTGCGCCAAATTTTAGGCGAGTCTTCTCCTTGACAAGCCCGTTCTGATGGCGGTGGCCGATCGTCGATCGGATATCTGGATCGGCCAGAATCATTCTTTTTCAGTTTGAGAGAAAAGGAAACATTGGTTAGTAATAATCAGGTTTCTGATACAGAGGCTCATCATTTAGATGCAACTGTAGAGCATACTCCCGTTATTACTCAATTGGTTAGAGACTCGTGCTGATAACGTGTTATAAAATCATCGAAATCATAAGAACAACATAGAGAGAAATGGAGAGAGTTTAGAGGAGAGAATTTCTCTTCAAGAATTGGTGTAATAAATTGGTAAGTATAGGCTCCTATTTATAGGAGTGGACAATGGCACAATCGTAATATTGTAAAGTTTACAGGGATATAATGGTTATGTCATTCACATATATACATTATTTATAACATAATGATATTTGTCAGTGATCACCATCAATTTACGTGACAATGAACTCCCCGAATTCATTAGGCAGTGAATCTATGACCTACTACAGGGGTTAAATTAACCGGTGGCCACCCAACTTTATAAGTAGTGTCACTTTGATCATCTAATTTGATAATATTTTATTTTAGCCATCTAATTTCATATATATCATTATATCAATGGTCACTTTGTTTTGAAATTTATAATAATAATATTAAATCAAATTTGATGGTCAAAGTGATATCAATAATAAAGTTGGCTGGCCACTAATAAATTTAACCCTCTACTACAACAGTCTAGATACAATCTAGATTACCGATAATTATCATTGATTATAGACAGTGTTACTCTTTCACACGCAATAGGTTAAATTAAGCTATGTTTGGGCTCCATTTATCTAAAACTCGTTTTTAATCATATATTCTTCCATAAAATAATATTATATATAAATTTATTTATTTATTTTTGATATTTTTACCTATATATTCTCGTAAAAGTCACTGTTAAAAAATATAATTTTCCTCGAAAACTCGTTAAAATGAAACCAAATAGGGGTAAAATATTTTTTAAAATTCAAAATCTATTATAAATGCCTCCACAAGCCACAGCAGAAAGTAGTTGCTTTTTGTCTCAGTCTCTTTTATTTTTGTACTCACAAACTTTTCCAGTCCATTTCCATTATGGCAACCTTTTTGGTTATTGCAGTGGTCTCTAAACCATATGTCTAATTCCAATTCCTCGTGTTTCAAAATAAAAAGATTTTTCATGATTTCACGTTTTATACAATCATTAATTTTGTTCTTTTCGTATTTCTCATTCCATTTTTACAATGAGGTAGTTCTAAAATTCTAACTTGGAGCATTTTGTTTCAAACTAGTTGTCTAAATATGCTTTACACATTAATTGTTTATATGAAGTAATTTTTAGAAATTATATTCAATTAAAAATTCGATATTTTTCTCAAGAAAAACTTATAAAAAAATGCAAGATAAATATAATTAACAAAATTGAATAGTTTTTAACATTTACACTGTTTTTTATTCGATGTTTTATCCCCTCAATCAAAATCTTGGGCCTATTCGGTAAAATATAAATTGGTAAATTAATTGGTTAAAAGACAAAAGAGACAACAAATTTTTTTCATACCACTTTTTAATCATCCACATTTTCTCTCTCCAATTTTTAACCTCGCATTTTACCTAGAAAATACAAATAAATCCAACACAAAATTTAAAATTCTGATTTTGATCTACCGAACAGAGCCTTGGTTAGACTCCCTTTTTTGATGAAAACAAATATGAGCTTCAAGTTGAGAATAATGTCGATAATATTTCGAAATAATTATAGGTTTTATTTATATAATATTTGAAAAAGAACAACAAAAAAAATTGTCCATAAAAAATTAACACCAAGTATATTTCCTTTGTAATAAAGTTTGGGGTTTGTGAGAATTTAACAATGCATAAATTTGATAATTTTTGTGAGATCTTATCTTCAACCTCTTCAATTTTGTGGTTTGTTGTTAAGTTGATTTCAATTTTCAGCGTGCACATTTGAAAATGTAGGATTACTATTGGTCTAATTTTTTTCATGATAAAGTCGATATATTTTCCTTTTCTGGAGCGTGAGAGTGAAATTTTCAACTGTGACCCAAAATAGTGTAGCAAGAATCTGGTACCCTTTAAGTATTAAAAAGACAACATATTTGTTTAATATCAAAAATTTATTAAAATAAAGATAGACAAATATAATGAAAAATATCACATCTTCATTAATCAAAAATTCAAAATAAGTTTTGAAAGTTCCATATGTACATATAGGTTTCAACTTTCAATGGAATATGTATAGATATTGTACATTTTTATACTTCAATCTTCATCATATACGATCAGATTTTGTAGCAACATATGATTTATACTTTTCATTTTAAATCATATTATTTTGGGTTCATAGAACCCAAAAATATGTTTATGAACCCTAGAAATCATTTTAAATATTATTAATAATTTTAAAATAAAAGTTCATATGATTTTAAATAATGATGAACCCTAGATGGACTTTGCATAATTGATTTTAGACATGGCACTAAGTATGAGAAGTCAACGGAAAGGATTTGAGTTTCGGTTGCACTTTGATTCTGTGCCAATCTCGCATCTAAGCCCTCCAATCTGAATCTTACTCTGACCGACACAAGTCGCCGCACCCTACGCCGGTGTGCGCCGGTGAGTCACCGGCTGAAGGTCGGATTTTGGCTTGAATCGCCTCTCGCCCGTCTCTGCTCTCGTCCTAACTCTCTCTCTCTAGCGTTCTGAAAAATAGAGAAGATAAAGATCTGATTTATTTATTTAATTTCAAAATTTGCGCGTCAGTCCCTAAAGTTTTAAAGTTTCAAAATCAGTCCCTGACGTTTTAAATTGTTTCAAATCAGCCTCTTTCACTTTAAAGGTTTTCAAATCAGTCCCCAACTTTTAAAGTTATCCATTTCAGTCCCAAAGTTTTAAATGATTTTAATCAGCCCTTTCATTTTAAAAATCTGATCAATTCAGTCCCTGCTGATTTACTTTATTTGATTTTAAGCCCAAGTTTCAAAGTATCAATTTTAGTCCCTCAACTTTTCAAAAGTATTCAATTTAGTCCCTGAACTTTCAAAACATCAATTTTAGTCTTCAAATTATAATTTATCATTTTGAACTATATATTCGATATACTAAAGTGACTTATTGGCTAAGACGAAGCGTACGGAGAATTTAAAGAAATTGAAGTCATTCCCACTCAACTTTGCAATCGTCGGATTTGAGGTAGACTCGCACTTATTAATTGATTTAAATTATGATTTCATATGAATGTCATGTGACTTGTGAAAGTAAATTTTTAAGAAAAGCAAGTATGTTTTTATGAAAGGTAAATATACCTTATGTTTTTATGAAAAGTAAGTATGTTTTTATGAAAAGAAAATATACTTTATGTTTTTACGAAAAGTAAGTATACCCTATGCTTCACGAAAATGTTTTTTTGGATCATTGCTATGAAATCAATCTACCAAGATTGTTATGGGTCCCATATGATAAGTTATGATATGTTAAGGGGACCGGAGTTTTAGTAGCGCTACACATAAGAATTTTTGCCACGAAGTTCGGTAACATTCTTGTGTCTCCTATGTTTATGAGGATTTGCCACGAAGTTCGGTAAAATTCCTATGTTTCCATATGTTTATGAGGATTTGCCACCTAAGTTCGGTAAAATTCCTGTCGCATATGTTTATGAGGATTTCGATCCTATCTTATGTTATGATGCAATTGATCCCTATGAATTTCAAAAATTATGCTTGGTATACTTACTACATAAGAATTCTTGCCACCGAAGTTCGGTAAAATTCTTATGTTTATGAGGATTTCGATCTTATCCTGTGTTATGATGGAAAGGATCCCTATGCTTTCAAAAGAAAATTTTGCTTGGCATAATTAAAATGTGTTTTATAAGTATATGGTTTTCAAAGAGCTGTTTTCAAAGAGCTATTTTCAAAGAGCTGTTTTCAAAGATATGTTTTCAAAGAGCTGTTTTCAAAGAGCTGTTTTCAAAGAACTATTTTCAAAGAGATGTTTTCAAAGAGCTATTTTCAAAGAGTTGTTTTCAAAGAGCTGTTTTCAAAGAACTATTTTCAAAGAGATGTTTTCAAAGAGATGTTTTCAAAGAGCTATTTTCAAATAGTTGTTTTCAAAGAGCTGTTTTCAAAGAACTATTTTCAAAGAGATGTTTTCAAAGTGCTGTTTTCAAAGAGCTGTTTTCAAAGAGCTGTTTTCAAAGAGATGTTTTCAAAGAGCTGTTTTCAAAGAGCCTATTATTTTCACAATATGTCTCGTGCTGTAATGCACAATATGAGTTTTATCAAGAGCCGTTTTATAAAGAAGCTCTATCAATGCCCGTTTTATAAAGAGCCAGGATTTATGTGTTTAATCATCTTATAAATTAATTAATTTGCGATGAGTCTACTGAGTATTTCCCCCATGAAATACTCACCCTATTTTTTAACAGTTTTGCAGATTTCGGAGACGGTGGCGAGCGATGAATGATGGTGGCAATAATCGTTAAACGGTTGAAAGTTTGACGTTAATGATTTCCGTATTTTCCAAACAATCGAATAATTTAGAGAAGTTCATTTATTTGAGAAATTATGACATTGTCAATTTCTTTACAAAATTAATGGTTCGATTTACTATTTCAAATGGTTTCATAAATATTTCAATTTTATCGGCCATTAGAGTTTATTTAATGTTGCCAAAAAATGAATTTCAATTATTTCTTCCGCAAAAATATTATTCGAAAAATTTAGACAGAAAATGACGTAGTGAATCGGGTATACGGAACTCGGGGCGCTACAAGTTGGTTGTAGCGACCAAGATTTTACGCAATTAATAATTATTTTAATATTTAGAAAATTGTGTCGCTATTGTTTTGAAATTAATGCCGCGACGGATTCGTCTAGCCAAGTCAAGAAATATCGAATTTGTTCGATTTTAAATTAAAATCCGAATTTCTAAAATTATGTTATTTTAATTATTTATTCAAAGTATTATTTTCAAAATCATTTTGAATTCCAAATTTATTAAAATATCCCAATGATCCTTATTCAAATTATTTCAAGTCCAAATACGTATTTCAATTTTATTTCAAAATTTGTTTATTCTCAAATGTATTTTTCAGTCCAAAATATATCAGTTTTAAATACATTTTCAAATCAAAGTAGTCAAATTTTTAGTTAATTATCCTAAACCTAATTTCATCCATGTTTTCTTCTTTACACCAAAACATCATCATTTTATAAAGAATCTTACACAATTGTTCATTTCATATTCCATCTAATTTTCCACTAACCTATTCTATAATACCTAATCAATTATCATATCTTTATCACCATTTCCATCAAGAATTCGGCCAACCTCAAGTTTCTTTCTATTCTCTCCACAAGTTTCATCATAATTATGTCTCAAAGACATAATGATTCACACACCAATTTTTCCACTTTATTCCAACTCATCTCCACTACAATCCTCTATTTTATAACCAACTGAATCATTATATCCTCACCACTTTCGTTCATTATCTACACAACACTGTCAATCATCATCATCAGTCATAGCCAATTCCAGTACACTGCCTGCAACTCATAGCCAGACCACCGTTACCACCTCCTTTCCTCATCTTCATCTTCATCATCATCACTTCAACCAATCCACTGCAACCATTGTCTACACAATCACCACAATGATCTGCTTTCAATCCCTTTTTCCCAATTCAATACCAATAATAGACATCAATCTGAAACCAATTTGAAACCAAGAACCAACACTGCCTCTGCCATTTCCAATTCAATCACCATCCTCTGCAATTCACAACTTTTCCATCAATACCGGTCAGCCCCACCACCTCATCAATCACTTACGCTGCAAATACCACCACTGCCGAATCCCAAACCACCCCTGTACAATTTCAGTTTAGCATCCACCCAACTTCATTTCAGGCAATCACTTCAGCTTCATCCATTTTCACTCCCTGTCACTAAATTCAGCCACACACAGATCACAACCAAAATCGGCAATCATCAGTCCAACCACCAGCTCCAAACTGCCTTCCACCAAATCAAATCATCACCGCTACTGCCTAACACTAAGTCCGCACAACCCCATCGCCTCCACTGCCCAGCCCCAAACTCAAAATCAAAACAAGAAATAAGTGAACTCAGTTACTTACCTCACCTCAGACCACCTCTTCGCCGGAAAATCACGACCTAAACCGCGAACCCTAGCTTCGGTTTCACACGGTTTTACACCTAAAACTCACGCCCAGATCCCAATTTTGAATCACCATCTGTGTCGCCACTCACCGCCACCTTGCTGCCGGTGTTTCACCGGCGAAACCACCTGCCGAATTTCTTCTTTGTTTCCCGATCGCCATTCTCTTCTCTCTATCTCTCGTATCCTCTCTCTCTGTGATAATGGGAAAGTGAAAGATAAAAGATAATATATTCAATTTTCAGAATTTGCAAATTAGCCCCAAGTTTGAAAAGTTATTCAATTCAGTCCCTTTTGGTTTCAAATCATCAATTTCAGCCCTTAAGTTTTAAAATGATTTACTTCAGCCATTTAACTTTAAACTCTTTTATTTCAGTACCTGCTAATTTACTTTTAAGCCCAAGTTTTAAAAGATTTACATTTTAGTCCCTCAACTATCAAAAGTATTCATTTTAATCCCTCAACTTTCAAAGGATTCATTTTAGTCCCTCGACTTTCAAAACATCAATTTTAGTCCTCAAATTATAATTTATCATTTTGAACTATATATTCGATAGACTAAAGTGACTTATTGGCTAAGACGAAGCGTACGGAGAATTCAAAGAAATTGAAGTCATTCCCGCTCAAGTTTGCACTCGTCGGATTTGAGGTAGACTCGCACTTATTAATTGATTTAAATTATGATTTCATATAAATGTCACGTGACTTGTGAAAGTCAATTTTCAAGAAAATTAAGTATGTTTTATGAAAGGTAAATATACCTTATGTTTTTATGAAAAGTAAGTATACCCTATGTTTTTACGATAATGTTTTATATGTTTTGGATCATTGCTATGCACATAAGAATTCTTACCACCTAAGTTCGGTAAAATTCTTGTGTCTCCATAAGTTTATGAGGATTTGCCACGAAGTTCGGTAAAATTCCTATGTTTCCATATGTTTATGAGGATTTACCACCTAAGTTCAGTAAAATTCCTGTCTCATATGTTTATGAGGATTTCGATCCTATCTTATGTTATGATGGAAATGATCCCTATGAATTTCAAGAATTATGTTTTGGTATACTTACTGTTATTATGATTTTACTGCATAAGAATTCTTGCCACCTAAGTTCGGTAAAGTTCTTGTGTCTCCTTATGTTTATGAGGATTTCAATCCTATCTTATGTTATGCTTTCAAAAGAAATTATGCTTGGCATAATTAAAATGTTTTTATAAGTATATGGTTTTCAAAGAGCTGTTTTCAAAGAGCTATTTTCAAAGAGCCTATGATTTGCAAAATATGTCCCGTGCTGTAATGCACAATATGAGTTTTATCAAGAGCCGTTTTATAAAGAAGCTCTATCAATGCCCGTTTTATAAAGAGCCGGGATTTATGTGTTTAATCATCTTATAAATTAAATTAATTTGCGATGAGTCTACTGAGTATTTCCCCCATGAAATACTCACCCTACTTTTTAACAGTTTTGCAGATTTCGGAGACGGTGGCGAGCGATGAATGATGGTGGCAATAATCTTTAAACGGTTGAAAGTTTGACGTTAATGATTTCCGTATTTTTCCAAACAATCGAATAATTTAGAGAAGTTCATTTATTTGAGAAATTATGACATTGTCAATTTCTTTACAAAATTAATGGTTCGATTTACTATTTCAAATGGTTTCATAAATGTTTCAATTTTATCGGCCATTACAGTTTATTTAATGTTGCCAAAAATGAATTTCAATTATTTCTTCCGCAAAAATATTATTCGAAAAATTTAGACAGAAAATGACGTAGTGAATCGGGTATACGGAACTCGGGGCGCTACAAGTTGGTATCAGAGCTAGTCTGCGTTTCTGTAGACTGATAAAATTTTCAAAAAGAATTTTCAAGAAATAATTTAGAGAAGTTCATTTATTTGAGAAATTATGACATTGTCAATTTCTTTACAAAATTAATGGTTCGATTTACTATTTCAAATGGTTTCATAAATGTTTCAATTTTATCGGCCATTACAGTTTATTTAATGTTGCCAAAAATGAATTTCAATTATTTCTTCCGCAAAAATATTATTCGAAAAATTTAGACAGAAAATGACGTAGTGAATCGGGTATACGGAACTCGGGGCGCTACAAGTTGGTATCAGAGCTAGTCTGCGTTTCTGTAGACTGGTAAAATTTTCAAAAAGAATTTTCAAGAAATATTTTCCATTTTAAGATTTTTATTGATGAAGATTGCCACTGCCATCATTCGTTCCACCAACTCCGAGGTAAAGAAGTTTATGATGTTTAAAGTTATTTCAGTATTTCGAATACTCATTTTACTGATTTATGAGAAAGAATGAAGAGTATTTCGGATACTTATGATTTATGAGAAATAAGAATGTATTTCTTCGAAAATAATGATGTTGTTATGCTTTGTCATAACTTATATGCTTTAATGTATGATTATGAGAAAAAAATTTTAAGAAAGAAAACGAGTGTTGAGCATAATGGGAATAATATGATTTAAGAATGATTTTTAAATAATTTTTGTCCTCGAGTTAGAAATGATGAACCCTAGATGGACTTTGCAAAATTGATTTTAGACATGGCACTAAGTATGAGAAGTCAACGGAAAGGATTTGATTATATGTTCAGATTATATATCGTTTAGATTAAACGAGAAATAACAAGCCAGTTATGAAGTTGTGATAAGATGTTAAGATTATAAGTGATATGATTTTTTGAGATTTTATGAGAAGAATTTTGAAGTTTGTGATATTGAAAAATATGATTTGAAATTGTTATGTTGAGGAATTATGAATTGAATTATGGGATATTTTTGATGATATTGAAGTGTTGGAATCGTTTTCAATATTCTAGATCGTTGTGGATAAATGTGGAGTTATTTGTTATTGTTGGTTATGAAGTATGCTTATGTTTTGGGATAAGTCCAAATTACAAGGGAGACTCTGTCCAGAATTTTATCATTTGGAATTAAGAGCATAATATGATAAGCATCTACTAAAGGAATTAAGTTTAGACATGCAAGTTCATTTACATCACAAACGAGATTTAGTAGATGATAGCAGAGATTTTATTATTTTCTCATAAGGAGAACACACAAGAGTCACACTGGAAAGGAAATACATGAAACACATGAAAGCATAAGAGAAAAACATGGAAAGATCCTCAGAATGAGAGATGTGTTTCCGGAGTAGCCGTATCCTACCACCTCTGATCTTTTGAGGATATAAAGAGAAAACCTTCAAAGAGGTGTGTTTCGAGAGTAAGAATACTCCGTAATCTACCACCTGGAACCTTTGAGGTACACACAAGATTTAAACATTAAGGAAATCCTAGTAAATGGAGGGGTGTCTCGAGAGTGAGAATACTCCGTACTCTACCCCCACCTATTCTAAGATTCACAGAGTTAAATTTACATTAACCGGACTCCATTTTCGCTTGATTCCCCTTCCTTGCGACCAATCTATCTTAACTCCTGCTGGATCTTGTATTGAGATATATGACTGCAGCTTATCCAGTAGTTCATCAATGGTAGGAGCAGAAATAAGGAGCCTTCTGGAAAATGGAGAGATGAATCCCTGTTCCACAGCATAATCAAGAAAGGTTAACAAACCATCAAAGAAATTGTTAACATTCAGAAGCCCAATAGGCTTAGTATGGAGATCTAGTTGAGCCCACAAGGTAATGTTAAAGATTTCTTCTAAGGTACCAAAACCTCCGGGCAGGGCTATAAAGGCATCAGAACCATATAGCATACAAGTTATGCGTTCATGGATGGATAAGGTTTGAACTTCATGCCCTCGTGTTTTGCCTGCAACATCTACCAAAGGGACAGGTATGACACCGATTACTTTTGATTTCTCTGCAAGAGCAGATTGGGAAACACAACCCATTAGACCACTGCTACCACCCCCATACACAAGAGTGATACCTTTTTCCCCCAATTTCTTTCCAAGATCTACGACCGCTTCTAGATAACCGAAGCCTTTCCCCACTTTTGATCCACAAAATACACAAATAGTTTTGATCTGTCGAAGTTTTGGTGCTTCCATCTTTGATAGTATAGAAGAGAAAACTTACGAAGAAGATGTGATTTTGGGATGCCTGAACTATGAAATATGTTTGGCTATTTAAAGCCGAAAAAATTTACTGTTTTTGATTGATTATGAAAAAGTAAAGATTTACTTTTGACAAAATCAGCCCACTTTTGAATATTTTTATCGTATCGAGGCTGTCACCTTTCGGCGATTTAATATTTTATTTCCAACTTTTTCAAAACGCGTGAAAGAAAACAGCAAAATATTTTAAAAGCGTATCAAAAGATTTACCTTATATCATTGCTGAACTGCCAGAAGCCTCATTTTGTAAAACAGACTGGCAAACAGGATCTTTTGCTATTATATTTTGGAGACTATAACGATTTTTGTCCTCGTTAAACTGAGCGTATAAGGAGAGAAGTTCACGTTGCACATAACCACTTGGGTGCGTCTCAAGAGTCAGTCGAATATCATCCAAAGACTCCTTACTCAGTCCACCCTTTATGAATTCGATTTTATCATCCCGATTAGTAGAAGAATATCCTACTGATTTGCAACGAGTATTACAGTTCCAACGAGCACATTTGTAGCAACCACCCAGTCTTTTTGCTCTTCGTTTCTTTGCAAACGTGCTTTTGCCTAAACCAGGCATGTGCTTTGGAAATGTTGATGGTAATTCACCAGATAATCGAACATTTGCTTCTATCAACCAGCGAACATCTTCTGGAATATCATGAGCCATTAGCAACCTCAATCTTTCGAGCCTTATTCTATAGATCTTTCTCAGATCATTCATAGGAAGATTGGAATAATACTTGCGAATGTTAGAAATGATGATATCCATTGTTTGATGATTCAACCTCTTCCCAGCATGAACTATTTAAAAGCATTAAGGATATGAGTGAATCCGCGTGATGTTGTGTCCAGCAAGAAAGCGCAGGATTATTTTAATGAAAAGAGGAGACAGAGTTTATGCGCCGTTTACTTTCTTGATAAAAGGGAGATTTGATGATGGGATTTGAGATATGAAATATTTTCTTGAATTTTGGGTACTGATATTTTGATATAATAATCAAGGTATAGAAATAATACGGGAATACGTGAAAGAGAAATAAGGACCGTATTGAATCAGAATTCATAAGTATGTATAAGTGAAAGAAATACTTTGCAGGAAATGTGATGACATTTAAGTAAAGAATCTTAGTTATTTGGAAGATATTTGTTTACTGAATTTTGAGTTACAAATATTGGAATGATAAGTTGATGATATTATGTTGATATATTATTGGGTATATTACGTAGAGAGAATATTCAGGTAATTCTTTGATTATTTTGGGAATATTCGATGATAAGAAGAAATGAAAAATTATTATGATATGATATGTCAGTAAAGATTTGTTGAAATTTTAGAGATATATACAAATATTTGAGGTCACATGATACAATGATAAGTGACAAGTTACATGTATACTACAAGATATGATGAAATATCACATACGATTGGGAATTTTCATTTTGATTCAGAAGAATTTTTGAGTAGACACATATGTCTATAGAAAAGTCCATGTTCTTGAGAAAACAAAGTGATGCATTTAGTCAAAGTCCAGTGGGTTAAATATGGTTGGGTTAAATATGGTAGCGATGATGCTACATAAGAAGAAGAAGTTCTTATTAAGTATTCAGAAATCATAAGATTAAGTAAGTTTAATTTCGAGGACGAAATTATTTTAAGGAGGTAAGATTGTAGCGACTCAGAATTTTTACGCAATTAATAATTATTTTAATATTTAGAAAATTGTGTCGCTACTATTTCACCTATTATTTTGAAGTTAACGCCGCGACGGATTCGTCTAGCCAAGTCAAGAAATATCGAATTTGTTCGATTTTAAATTAAAATCCGAATTTCTAAAATTATGTTATTTTAATTATTTATTCAAAGTATTATTTTCAAAATCATTTTTCAGTCCAAAATATATCAGTTTTAAATATATTTCAAATCGAAGTTAGTCTAATTTTTTAATTGACCCTATCTAATTAAACCTAAAATCACACCCACGTTTTTCATCACACCTCCCACTCAATCCCACTTTCCCTACTACAATACACCAAATATTCTTCATCATGATTCCCCAACCCATTAACCATTTTCTTTTCTTTCTTTTTCTTTCTTTTTCATATGCTTCCTCTCTTTACACATTATCACCACATGGAGAGAACAGACTGGAAAGTTTGGGAGATCGTGAGATAGGAATTAGGCTGATAAAATCTATACATATACAACCAACAATTCACTTCCAATTCAGCTTCATCCAAAACAATTTTCCATTTTTCCAGCAGATCCATCACCTCATCGGTTCAACCATAACCATCAACCAATTTGCAATCAACCACAGTATTCATCATTTCATCACCGGAAATTAACCCAACCACAGTCACCACCCAACATCATCACCAGCATCATCATCATCAACCTCACTGCGACCCCCTGCAGGCTGCAGCACGCCACTGCAATAACCAAATCACTACTGCTGCCCAACCTGGAGAAGTTCCACCATCAACTCAAACCACACCAACCCACTATCACTGCTGAATCTGTAACCTCCACCAGCCCACACCGAACCACTAATCACCACCTCCTGCTCATTTCGTTTGATATCCAATCGAATCCCAAATAAAAACCCAAAATTGAAAAGAATCGAAACCCAAGATTCGTTGCAGCCCAAATCGCGAACCCAGCTTCGTTTTTACCTCGGTTTCGCACTCGAATCCTCTCAAAATCTTAACCCATCCTTGCAGCTACTAACCGCTGCTCTGCGCCGGTATTTCACCGGCAACTCGCCGACTGAAAGGTCGGATTTTGGCGAAGACAGTGCACCTCTTTTTCTTCCTTTCCGATCGCGAGTGAGAGAGGGTTAGGTCGAGAGTGAGAGAAATGGTAGAGAGAGAAGAGATAATCTGATTTTTAAGTTTTCAAAAATTTGCACTTTGGTCCCTACGTTTTTTTAAATGTTTCAAAATCAGTCCCTGACATTTTAAAAGGTTTTCAAATCAGTCCTTTCAGCTTTTAAAATTATCCATTTCAGTCCCAAAGTTTTAAATGAGTTTTAATCAGCCCCTATTGTTTTAAAATATATTATTTCAACCCTATTGTTTTGAGTTTCCGATTCAACTTTCAAAATATCTATTTTAGTCCCTGGACTTTCAAAAGTATTCATTTTAGTCCCTCAACTTTCAAAACATCAATTTTAGTCCTCAAATTATAATTTATCATTTTGAACTATATATTCGATATACTAAAGTGACTTATTGGCTAAGACGAAGCGTACGGAGAATTCAAAGAAATTGAAGTCATTCCCGCTCAACTTTGCACTCGTCGGATTTGAGGTAGACTCGCACTTATTAATTGATTTAAATTATGATTTCATATGAATGTCATGTGACTTGTGAAAGTAAATTTTTAAGAAAAGCAAGTATGTTTTATGAAAGGTAAATATACCTTATGTTTTTATGAAAAGTAAGTATACCCTATGTTTTTACGATAATGTTTTATATGTTTTGGATCATTGCTATGCACATAAGAATTCTTACCACCTAAGTTCGGTAAAATTCTTGTGTCTCCATAAGTTTATGAGGATTTGCCACGAAGTTCGGTAAAATTCCTATGTTTCCATATGTTTATGAGGATTTACCACCTAAGTTCAGTAAAATTCCTGTCTCATATGTTTATGAGGATTTCGATCCTATCTTATGTTATGATGGAAATGATCCCTATGAATTTCAAGAATTATGTTTTGGTATACTTACTGTTATTATGATTTTACTGCATAAGAACTCTTGCCACCTAAGTTCGGTAAAGTTCTTGTGTCTCCTTATGTTTATGAGGATTTCAATCCTATCTTATGTTATGCTTTCAAAAGAAATTATGCTTGGCATAATTAAAATGTTTTTATAAGTATATGGTTTTCAAAGAGCTGTTTTCAAAGAGCTATTTTCAAAGAGCCTATGATTTGCAAAATATGTCCCGTGCTGTAATGCACAATATGAGTTTTATCAAGAGCCGTTTTATAAAGAAGCTCTATCAATGCCCGTTTTATAAAGAGCCGGGATTTATGTGTTTAATCATCTTATAAATTAAATTAATTTGCGATGAGTCTACTGAGTATTTCCCCCATGAAATACTCACCCTACTTTTTAACAGTTTTGCAGATTTCGGAGACGGTGGCGAGCGATGAATGATGGTGGCAATAATCGTTAAACGGTTGAAAGTTTGACGTTAATGATTTTCGTATTTTTCCAAACAATCGAATAATTTAGAGAAGTTCATTTATTTGAGAAATTATGACATTGTCAATTTCTTTACAAAATTAATGGTTCGATTTACTATTTCAAATGGTTTCATAAATGTTTCAATTTTATCGGCCATTACAGTTTATTTAATGTTGCCAAAAATGAATTTCAATTATTTCTTCCGCAAAAATATTATTCAAAAAATTTAGACAGAAAATGACGTAGTGAATCGGGTATACGGAACTCGGGGCGCTACAATTAGATTGAAAGTTATAATGCATGTGAGTTTGGTTATAGAGTGAGGGTCGCAGATATTATTCTTGAATTAATGACATTGTTGACGAATAAAAAATAATAGAATATTTAAAATATAATTCAAAAAATATAATATTCATATTTCTTACAACTTCTTTAATAATGAAAATATATTACTATTTAATTAAGAATGAGAATTTCAGTTTCATGAAAAAATTATAACCAGGATTTTTTCACTATTTCCTTTATATAGTATATTAATATATTTGTCTTTGTGATTGGTGAGAATAAATAATATTGAAATAAATTAACTGAAAATAAAAATTGAAAATTTCAGGCTTTATTTGAAAGACAATTAATAAGAAAAGTAAAGAGTTGATTATTAGTATTTTGAAATAAATGAGATTGTTGATAAAATGGGAAAAAAAAAATATTTAAAATAATTATTCATTAATTAACATTAAGAGTAAATATGAAATTATAAAAAAATTGCGAGAATAGAAACGTCCAAAAAAAAGTTATCAAAATACTTAAGGTGTGTGTATATATATATACACCATAGCTCTTTTTCTATACAAATTTTTACGTCTTCATGACTATTTTATGGTCTTATGACTTAGGTATTGGATGAACTATGATGTTGACACCTAAAGTTGTGTAACCAGTGATCGACTTATAATGCTCTAAGAGACTCTCCACTATTATCACACAAATTTGCTACACTCACGATAAATAGCTTACGAGGACAGAAACGTCCAAAAAAGAAACATCCAAAAAACTTAGGGTATGTACACAATTGCGTGAAGGAGTAGCGTGAATTGGGTTGAGTCGATTTTTTGTCCCATCCGAACCCAACTCAATATGATCGCGTTGATAAAAAATCAAAACAACCCAACTCAAGCATGAGTTCAAACTCAACCCAACCCAATCAAGTTTCGATCGGGTTGGATTGAGTTGGATTTAGGGATGACAATAATACTCACGTACCCAAAACCCGGTGGGTACCCGACACAAATGAGCGAAAATTATCCTACCCAATAGGTTGTGGGTAGGGTATGGGTATAGATTTAAAAACCCAACATGAGTATGGGTATTGTAGAAAAACTTATACATAACCCATATACCCATTAATTTTTTTTCAAAAAATTATTGTATTTAAATTTTAATAGTATATAATTTTGGACAAGTAGACTATTTGATATTTGCTTATTTTTGGACAATTGAAGTTTATTTATTTTTTGACAATAGATGTTGTTATATTTTTACTTCGTTATCAATGTCAAAAAAATAAAAATAAAAAAAATATTAAAATTAAAATACGTAACGGGTTTTAAATGGGTATAAAAGTAGGAAAAAAATACATAATTAAGGGGGTTTACAAATATAGATTTCAAAAATAAGATCAAACCTGTATATATTCAAAAATCGCGTTTTAGTTAATATTAATTAATTATGTTAAATAATTAAAAATGTTTTATTAATTATACATATTAAGGTCACAATATTGCATAATTTCATGTCACAAACACAAATCTTTTAGGTCACAAGTTTCACAACTGATTTCAAGGTCACAAATTACTAAATCATTAGGTCACGCAAATGTTAAATTAGTCAATCCGGACTTTTTTCTAGGTCACAAAGTATTAAATTATTAGGTCACAAGTTGCACAACTGAATTCAAAGTCACAAGTTACTAAATCATTAGGTCACATAAATGTCAAATTAATCAATCTCAACGTTTTTCTATATCACAAGTCACAATGTATTAAATTATTAGGTCACAAGTTTTACAACTGATTTCAAGATCACAAATTACTAAATCATTAGGTCACACAAATTTCAAATTAGTCAATCCCGACTTTTTTCTAGGTCACAATATACTAAATTACTAGGTTATAACGTATTAAATTATTAGGTCACAACGTATTAAATTATCAGGTCACCGTCTCAACAGCAACAGCAACACACCGCCATCACCGTCCCAACACCACCACCACCACCACCACAACGGTACCACTTGAATATCGTCGTTGCTTCCTCCACATCAACCTCAACATCATCACAAAAAAAAAAAAAAACAACGCTTGCATTCACCCATCACGCCACACTACAACACAAAAACATAACCACCGCCACCGCCACCGCCACAGCCACCGCACACCACCGCATCCACCACAGCCCCGTCCTCCACCACCACATTTATGGAATTACAGACTCCTCATCCCTAACAGTCTTCTGTCTCCAACAACACCACTGTCTTGGTGGTGCCACCACCGCCTCCACCACCAGACCACCAGTAGCAAAACTCGACCACATCTAAAAATTACAATACAAAAACTCTATTCCATCCCTCACCATCACCAACATCGCCTCCACTCAGCACTTAAATGTAAAAAAAAAAAAAAAAAATCGGATCGAAGTAGCTGTACCACTCGATCTAGAAGCACCAGCCCGAACTAGAAGCGGCGACGCCGCTGCTAGATCGGTGCAGAGGCACTACTGTTTGATGGTAGCAGTGATGCTACTGCCTGATGGAGGCGTCGCCGCCGCTCGACCTCATGGAGGCATCACCGCCGCCTCTAGCTTTAGGTTTATGTTGAAATCGCGGCTACCAACGGTGGTCATAGCCTTTGGTGGCAGAGATCTTGCAGATTAATATCAGCGACGGATCGTCACACCCCTGCACGACAAGGCATTTTTTAGGCTGGGTATGTTAATCGTCGGAGTCTGAGCACCGGTTGGCCTCCTGTGGTGGTGATTTGTAAGGTTAATGGTGGCTCTTAAGGCGTGAAGAAAAATGTATAGATGGGAAGCGTGGCTGTGGTAGGCTGGAGAGAGAGAGAGAGAGAGAGAGAGAGAGAGAGAGAGAGAGAGAGAGAGAGATGATTAGGGTTTGAAATTGTGTATTGTGATTTAAATTTGGGATATAATTAGATAATTAATAGAATAATATTATGTAAATTTTTTAATTAATTAAAATTTGAAATAAGACCTGATTTTTGAAGTAATATGAGTTTGGTCTCATTTATGAATTTGAATCTTTAAAAGTAGGGTTGGTTGTAATTTCCACATAAAAGTATACCTGCATCCTACCCGCACTCGACCCGCAACTCTTAAGTTGGTATATGAGTAGAATATGTGTATTATAAATTTCTAGTGGGTAGGGTATGGGTTTTTCAAACCCGCCCCTTACCCTACCCGTTGCCATCTCTAGTTGGGTTGGGTGGTTTGGACTTTAGTCCAATTAGCAAAAAATCCTAAAATTAAAAAAATTAACACCATAAATCAATTATTACTCAAATCAATTATGTACAATACAATAAGTTCAATATAATAAATTGAATACTTGATAATAAAATTAAAATATGTTCAAACCATATTTGAGTTTCATCCAAATTATAAAATGTGCTTGAGATTCTTGAAATTTAAATGGTCCTATTTTTTAAAAAAATTTATTGGGTCAGGTCGGGTCGACCTATAGCCTAACTCAACCCGACAATTTTTTTTTGTATAACCCAACTCAATCCTATTTTCATCAAAATCGACACAAACCGATCGAGTTGGATTGAGTTGGACGATTTTAGCTGGTTGGATGGGTTAATACCCACTCCTAATTGCGTGGATAGAATCGGCCAAGAAAGTTATCAAAAAACTTAGGGTATGTACACCATACCTCTTTTTTCCATACATATTTTTACGTCGTCGTAACTATTTTATGGTATTATGACTCAAGTATTGGATGAACTATGATGTTGACACCTAAAGTTGTGTAACCAGTGGTCGGCTTCTAATGCTCTAAGAGACGCTCCACTATTGTCACACAATTTTGCTACACTCTCTAATGCTCTAAGAGACGCTCCACTATTGTCACACAATTTTGCTACACTCAAGACAATTAATTTACGTGGCACAATTTTTTCTTTTCACATACCACATATTTTTTGAATCAATAAACACAACACTTTCACATCATCTAATTATCATTTTCGATTCTTCATTGTCAACATAATTTTACAAGTAGCAAAATTCATATCATACTAATCTAAAGTCAAAATTAAACATGGGTAAAATAATTTTGGCTCGAATGACAATAAAAAGGTTTCACGTTCCTTATAAAAATGATGAACATCCCACGAGCAATGCACAAAATGGGATTAAAACAAATCTTGCAAATAATTTATTTTGTCCTTCACTCTTGTATATTGTCTACTATTTCTATATGCTTGTGATTGCGATAAGGTCGTAAAAAGTGTCATTTGCCATCATTATCTACAAGATATGTATGTGTTCGGTAAAGTATAAAAAAATAGTAGTTTATAAATCACATAATTTTTTAAATTAATTTTTAATCGCACACATTTTTTCTCTTCAATTTTCAACAATTACTTTTTACTATAAAATCATAAATAGATCAATTTATAAACCAAATAGTGTTCTAAACGAAAAAAAAAACACGGCTTCTTATTTCATCCTTCCAAATAAATATTGGCTAGTCAAGCGAATACTGTTATATTAAACATGGGGAAACAAAATAACAAACGAGAAAAATACATAAATAAGGTAATTATAAATAAAATTTTCAAAATTAAGATGAAATTTGTATAATTTCAAAAATCAGGTTATAATTAAGATTAATTAATTGAATTAAATAATTAAAACATTTTATTAATTATTAATGTTACAACTAGTATCACACCTGTGTATTGCACGTAAGAACAATATGAAATGATTTTACTGTAAATATCATTACAAAATAGGAAAAAAAATTGAACACATAATTTGTTTTGATTAATAATACAGATTGTCATCGAATGCTCAAAATAGAAATAAATTACAATTTTCATCAATTTTGAAAAACATTTTCAAATAATATATTGTTTGTACAGTTTATAGTTGCTCACAGCTATGTTATACACAAAAGTTGTTATAGACAAAATATATTTAAACAATTGCTCAAATTTAAATTAAATAATGCAAAGTTTCAAATATATGCTGTATAGAATAAATAAAAAATTTCGTCCAAATACTTTTGACTAACATGAATAGAAATAATAACTCTCAAAATATTATAATTTACATAAAATAAAGTAATTGTAACAAATTAAATACACGTGGTCCTATATATAAATAAATGTAACAAATTAATCAATATTGACGATACATGAAAGTGAAAATCAACCTCAAGATTTATGGTGCACGAACGTTGAATTCAACTCAAGAGATCATTCGCTTGATTAATAATTTTTAATTTTTAATTGCGATACATTTAATTTAACATAATTAAATGTATATTTAATTATACGTCAATTAAAAAATTATTAATGAATATATAAATAAAATATATATAGTGAGTCTTTTGTCTATATATGTTAATAAAATTAAGAAATAAAATTTCATCATTTTTTAAGGCATATAATTATTTTTTTTAACACTTTAACAAAATTGTAAATCGTTAAATTGTTTTAACATCTTTATGGAAAAATATGCTATGAGTTAAGTGTTTTAGAGATTGTATCATGAATATATCAACTTCATTTCTGGAATTAACGTTCAATAAATAAGATTTTTTTTTTTTTTTTAAACTTTTGAACTACAAAATTAGGCTCATACAATATATGTCCAAAACTCAACTTACATATTATCCTTAAGATCGACGTTTTTTCTTTTCATATATTATTTTTCATCATATTCTTTCCAAAAAGAGGTGTAGGATAGACTTTTTTAATATAATTTGTTTTTTAAGCATTTTAATAAAAATTACTGATCGATCATTGTTTAATAGAAATTATCTGAACCAATTGTGAAAATCTGTATTATATTTTTTAATATTTTAGTTATTTAAATTTATAATGAAAAATAAAAAATGAACAGAATCATTAAATAAATAAAAATAATGTAAAAATGATGAATGAATTGAAGAATCTTAAGTTTGTAAAATTAACCCAACTTAATTGGATTTGCCTTAAAAATTCGTATAGTTATTATTAATTTTAATTTGACGAGAAAAAACCAGAACAAAAATTAATCATTTATGACTAAAATTAATTTAGTTAACTAATTATAGATAATATTAAAGAACTTAAATGATATAATTTAAATTGAATTAGATATTGAGGAAAAATATAAAATATAGAATAAAACCTTACCTTTAATTTTTTATATGATTTTACGGATATATTTACAATTTGCTCTCACTTGTTAGCTTGTATTATTAAACTTCTCATTGTGATCTTTAATTTGATACTCATATTACATATTTTTCGATTTCAAAATAATACAATAATTATTAAAAGAATAATAATAAAATAGAAAAAAAATATTTTGATGTTATTAATAGCATAACACGGATGCCAATGCAATTAATGATACATAGAAAATAATAATTGCGAAAATATTTAATACAATTTTTTAGCAAAAAAATTTCAAATTTAGAAATTTTTTTGACGGTAAACTATGTGTGCATTTTTGTGATGCTTATTCTACTTACACACACACACACACACTCTTCAAGTCACAAACACAAAATTTTAGGCGAAAATAATTTAGGGACACAAATTATAAAAATATTAGGTCACAAATTAGACTTCTTTTTAGGTCACAATAACAGATTTTTTAAATCACGATTTCATTTCAAGGTCACAAAAATGTTAAATTAATAAAACCCAACATATTTTTAGGTCACAAGTTCTCAAATAATTAGATCACGAATTTTTTAATTCACAACTATCAAATTATTGGGTCACAATTAATTTCTAAGTCACAACTTATATCAATATTAGGTCACATTTATGAAATTATTATTAGATCACATATCAATTAATATTTTCAGATAAACACTTCGTAACACTACAACTGCCCCAGTGTCGCCGCGGTCGTGGCCACCACCACCATCAGAAAACTCCACTCCATCTTCACATTCGAATGTCAAAATCCCACTCCATAAACACCACAGAAGCACAACACAATGTGACCTTAGAACCGACCGTTATCCACCACAGACGCACAACCACCATCACGTAGATCTATAACACTGTGACCACCTCATCGCACCACCATCTCCACAACCACAACTGCGGTGCAAATATAGAGAACGTGTAAAGAGGAAGACCGCAGGTCATGGCGCTAGGCTAGTTGCTGAGATTGGCTATGTGACACCCACGGTGAGGATCATTTCGAGATTCAATCGACGGCCTCACGTAAATCTCTTACTCTGTTACAATTGGTGAGAGACGAGACATTTAAGCGACTCCCGTTGTCCTCGCGCCCGTCTCCAGCTTCCCCAACTTCCTCTGTTCATCCTCCACCATCCTTAGCCATGTCCCCACCTCGTCCCTCTCCTTTAATCTCTCCTGAGATCAATGCGGCGACGTCTCTGCTAGCGACTGTAAGTCGTCACTGCTAGCCTTGAAGTCGTCGTTGCTAGCAACGATTTGTTGGAGACGTTGGAAGAAGTGGCTGGATCTCGATGATCGACAGATATGAGGGTGTGGTCGTTGGGAGGAAGTGGATGAGATGGTGATATGCGATTGTTGGGAGAGAAATAGATTATAGAGAGAAAAATAATTAGGGTTTAAAATAATGTATCTTGATTAAAATTGGGATATGCCGATATGATTGGATAATTAATAAAATATTGTTTTGTAATTTTTTTAATTAATTAAATTTCGAATTAAGATCTGATTTTTGAAATGATATAAGTTTGATCTTATTTATGAATTTGGATATTTAAAAGTAGGGATGAATTTAATTTCCTCATAACAAATAGCCCGGAAAAAAAAAAACAATACATTCAAAGAGACGTTAAATAGTTGTTTTGTGCCCCATATGCTACAAACATCACAAGCTTGAATGTTCCAAATAATTTATGGTAAAGGAAAAAAATATGTATATCATTTATTTTTAATGGAATTTGTATAAATATGTATGACATAAAAAATATACAAAAATGAGTATAATTTAATAATAAGATAATAAAAACCCAATTATAGTTATTTCCATTTGTACCCTCCTTCTTGTTCCTTAATTCTCCTCAATACCCCTTCCATAGCTACATCAAATGCATCCTTTATGCCATCCAATCCTTCACTGGGCTTTGCATACACAATTCTTGGTAAAATTTCAATTACTTTATCTCTCATTTTTATCACTTTTTCTTTGCTAATTTTTTCAAGAACGCTCTTTACTGTGGTCCCATTTTTCACCTCATTCCGGTCTATGAAAACCGAGTAACTTTCTGGTTTGGTAGGCAAGAACCACTCGTACTGAATGTAAGCCGACCGATGCCAGAAGAAAACCGGGATTGAACCGGCTACCATGCAGTCAAATATGGACCTCCGGGTGAAACTATCCCCTCTAGGCTGCAAACAAAAATTCGAGTCAAGAAATGCGGATAGAATTTCCGACGTACCATTTGCGCACTTTGACCCGGCACAGTCCACGACTTGGCATGAGTCTGACTCGTTATAGCATTGACTCAGTAAAATCCCCCGGAAATCGTTCTTTATAATCCCCCTTGTTGCACCGGCGAAGCAAAAGAGAGTGTTCCGTCGCCTTGTGCGGACAAACTCTTGCCAATTGATGACGTCGGTGGCGGAGCTGGGGTGGAATCCAGTAGGGTAAGGGATTCCGACGTCGAAGTAGTCCCAAGGGTTCCGCTCAATCAACAATCGCGTGATATTGCGCATTTTGGGCATGTAAATGCAACTCGAACCCCAATCTTCCTCTTTCGATCGGCGAAAATCCCATGAAATCCGGCCCATGGAGATAAAATGGTTCCAACCATTTGATTTCTTGAAGTAAGGTTGATCATTCACCCAATCAAGCAACATCTTGCAGTGTTGATCGCGTTCTTTTGATGTGGAGTTGCTGGTGAACAAATACTTCTCAATCGCAAGACCAGTGTAAAATGGAATGTAAAAAGCTGTAGCAGATTCCCGTTCCAACGTTCTACAACGGTAATTCAGCAAGCGATTATGGTATATTAGCTCCGTCGAGAATTGATCAGTCCAAAACCAAGTTGGGCTTATATTTTCCGGGACCACCGTTGAAATCCCAGTGGCAGGTTTTCCGAAACCGGAGTTTGAAAGTGCGTTGCAGCGTGAATGCCATGGGTTCAAATCGTGGCAATTTTTCACTATATCGGAGTTAAAAAGTGGTGGAAGGTTGTAAATGTAGACTTTACCATATGGGCAGCTTCCGGAGGTTGTGGAGTTATTATTGATAGGGGAAATAATTGCGGTTGTGGCGATGGAGGTGGAAGTAAGGTTTTGTATAGTGGGGGAAGGGTTGGGTTTGCCCGCCGTGGATAGGGACAAGGGGATGGAAGGGGCGGAGAGGAGGAGGAGGAGCTGGAGGAGGACGACGGCGAGGAAAAACCATATGCGGCGGTGGTGGAAAGAGAGGTAGGGTTTCAGTGTATTAAAGAAATTCTTACGATCTAAAATTTCTGGGGTTTTCGGTTTTGGGCTTGCGGGCTGGTCGGAGGATGCGTTCTTGGAAATGGGAAGCATCAGTGGTGCCGTGGTGGTTTCCGCCGACAAATTGGCGGTGTTGCCGTGAACTAGATGTTAAGCTTCAGTAGCAGTGTCGGTTTCCTTCTCCAGTTTACCAGTCACGGTGGAAGAAATAGGGGAATTATCAGTGGCAGAGGTCGTAGAGCGAAGGAATTTGTTGAAATGGAAAGGTAGGGATATGGCTTGAAGATAGAGTAGAGAGTAGACGCGTGTTCTTTTTGGGGGGGTAGGGGGGGGGGGGGGGTTATCAGGAGGAGACCTGGAGAAGGAAACCGACAGTTAGGGAAATCTTTTTTATTATTATTATTATTACTATTACTAGTATTAAATCCGTGCGTTACACGAAAAAATAATAAGAAATAATTTTACTGTAAATATCGTTAAAAAATAGAAAAAAATTGAACACATAATTTTCTTACAAACTGTCAACGAATGCTCAAAATATAAATAAATTCTAATTCTAATCCATTTTGGAAAGCCTCTTTAAATAATACATTGTTTGTACAATTTATAGTTGCTCACACCCGTGTGATACACGAAAGTTGCTATAGATAAAACATATTTAAATAATTGCTCAAATTTAAATTAAATAATGCAATTTTTCAAATATGTATTGTATAGAATAAATAAAATTTTTCTTCCAAATATTTTTTACTAACGTGAATAGAAATAATAACCTTCAAAATATTATAATTTACATAAAATAAAGTAATTGTGACAAATTAAATATATGCGGTCCTATATATAAATAAATGTAACAAATTAAACAATATTGAATATCCAAAAAAGTGAAAAATAACCTCAAGATTTGTGGTGCACGAACGTGAAATTCAACTCAAGAAACCTTTCGGGTGATTAATTATTTTTAATTTTTAAATGTGATGCATTTAATTGAACATAATTAAATGCATATTTAATTATACGTCAATAAAAAAATTATTAATGAAAATATAAATAAAATATATATAGCGAGTCTTTTTGTCTATATATGTTAATAAAATTAAGAAATAAAGTTTCACCATTTTTTACGACACATAATTATTTTTTTAATATTTTAATAAAATTGTAAATCGTTGAATTGTTTTATTATCTTTGCAAGAAAATAGACTATGAATTAAGCGTTTTAGAGATTGTACTGTGAACATATCAATTCCATTTCTGGAATTAACGTTCGATAAATGAATATTTTTTTAAAAGACTTTTGAACTAAAAATTTAGGTTCATACAATACATATACAAAACTCAACTAACATATTCTCCTTAAGATCAACTTTTTTCTTTTCATCTATTATTCTTTATCATATTCTTCCCAAAAAGATGTGTATGATAGACTTTTTTTTGTATAGTTTGATTTTTTTAAGCATTAATTATTAATTTCAAGTATTTTTCTAAAAAAATAATCATTAATTTTAATAAATATTGTTATATTAATTGATTCTTCTTTCTTTATACTAATAATTTCTTTTTTCATATTACTACATTATTATTTTAATAAAAATTACTGATTGATCAATTGTTTAATAAAAATTATATGAACCAATTGTTAAAATCTGTAATATAGAGTCTGTTTGGTCCATTGAAACGTTTTTTTATTTATTTTTTATTTTATTTTTTATTTTTTATTTTTATGGATGTATGTTTTAGATTGGTTTGAAAAGTAAAAAAAAAAGTGTTTGATCAATAATGGATGATTGAAATTAAGTTTGAAAAATTTTGGGAAAAAGTTTCCATACACAACAGCCTCATATTTTTGCATTTTTTAGTTATTTAAATTTATAATAAAAAATAGAAAAAATGAACAGAATCAGTAAATAAATAAAAATAATGTGAAAATGATAAGTGAATTGAAGAAATCTTAAATTTGTAAAATTAATCAAACTTAATTGGATTTACCTTAAAATTTCGTATAGTTATTATTTATTTTAATTTGATGCGAAAAAACTAGAACATAAATTAATCATTTATGACTAAAATGAATTTAGTTAACTAATTATAGATAATATTATAGGACTTAAATGATATAATTTTAAAAAAAAAATTAGATATTGAGGAAAAATATAAAATAAAACTTGACATTTAATTTTTTATAAGGTTTTTACGTACGGACAATATATTTACAATTTGTTCTCACTTGTTAGCTTAAATTAATTAAACTTCTCACTGTGATCTTTAATTTGACATCCATATTATATATTTTTCGATTTCAAAATAATACAATAATTATTAAAAGAATAATAATAAAATAGAAAAAATAACATTTTGATATTATTAATAGCATAGCACGGATGCTAATGGAATTAATGGTACATGTAAAAAAAAAATTACTAAAGTATTTAACATACTATTTTTTGGCAAAAAAAAATTCAAATTTAGAAAGTTTTTTTTTTTAGGGAAATTATGTGTGTATTTTGATGACGACGATTATATATTTAAAATATTAAGATTAAGATAAGATTATTAATTAAAGAATAATAATAAAATAGAAAAATAACATTTTGATGTTATTAATATTATAGCACGGATGCCAATGAAATTAATGTTACATGTAAAAAAATAATTGCTAAAATATTTAATATACTATTTTTTAGAAAAAAAAATTCAAATTTAGAAAGTTTGTTTGTTTTTTTTTTATGGAAACTATATGTGTATTTTGGTGACGGCTATTCTACTTTTATATATATATATATATATATATATATATATATATATATATATATATATATATATATAATAATAATAATAATAATAATAATAATAAGATTAAGATTAAGATAAAAGTAGAAGTGAGGAGAGGAGAGGGTATGTAAAAAAATAAATAAAGAAAAGATAAAGATTTTTGTAGGAAAAATTATTATTTATTATATATTTAGTAAGAGTTGTAATAAATGTACTATATGTAAATGTGTTATATTGAAAATGAAAAAATTAGATTAATATATTTGAATATAAATAATGTGATATCAATTTAAATGTGTCATGTAGGAAGTGAAAAAGTTTGATTAATATATTTGAACATAAATAAATGTGATATTTATGTAAATATGTTACATAGGAAATGAAAAAATTGTATTATCAGGAGGAGAAGGAAACCGACATTTAGGGAAATCTTTATTTTTATTATTATTATTATTATTATTATTATTATTATTATATATATATATATCTTAATCTTAATCTTATCTTACTTAATATTAAAGGAGGAGAATTTCCCGCCAATTTGACACAATTTTTTGTGATTTTTCTTTATACAATATTATATATTATATATTTCATTTATTTTCACACTCAACTTTTATTGCTTTCACACTCCAAATACCAAAACTCAATTTTTATTGTGTTCACACTGCTACTTCCACTTAAATATTTTTATGAAGATTTTTTTTTACTTATTTATATTTGATTATTTGTGTTTAAACCACTCTTGTCATAATTTTTTTTTTTTTATCATTTAATATTTTGAATTTTGCAAATAAGTATTTGTGTGCAGTCATACAAATTCAATGCAAAATTTTCAATTCAAAATTATACCGAAGTTGTATCACGCATCTAATACTAAATAAATTTTATTGTATAAATTTTTTTATAAATAATCTTATTTTTTTATTTATTTAGTACATATAAAAATTTGAGCTCCTTTGTATTACGTTCTATTAACTTAATTAGTATTTTTATAGAAAGTTACATTTAATACGTAAATAATTTTTTTCAATAATTGTGATATTTTATTGGTATCAATCTTATGAATGAATAATTTTGTTCTGTCATACAAATCTAATATCGACTCCTCCCGCAAATTTGACACAACTTTTTGTGATTTTTTTTATACAATATTATATATTTCATTTATTTTCACACTCAACTTTTGTTGCTTTCACACTCCAAATACCAAAACTCAACTTTTATTGTTTTCACACTGCTACTTCTACTTAAATATTTTTATGGAGATTTTTTTTTTACTTATTTATATTTGATTATTTGTGTTTAAACCTCTCTTTTCATAATTTTTTTTATCTTTTAATATTTTGAATTTTGCAAATAAGTATTTGTGTGCAGTCATACAAATTCAATGCAAAATTTTCAGTTCAAAATTATATCAAAGTTGTATCACGCATCTAATACTAAATAAATCTTATTGTATAAAACTTTTTATAAATAATCTTATTTTTTTTAGTTATTTAGTACATTTAAAAATTTGAACTCCTTTGTATTGCGTTCTATTAACTTAATTAGTATTTTTATAGAAAGTTACATTTAATATGTAAATAATTTTTTTCAATAATTGTGATATTTTATTGGTATCAATCTTATGGATGAATAATTTTGTTCTGTCATACAAATCTAACATCGAATTTTCATTTATATTTATATCGAATCTTTAATCAATTTGTATTAAATTTTGTTTTAAATAATCATACTTTTAATTCAATATTTATGATTCTTAAATTTTTACAACAATAAGTAAATTGTCTCCCAATTTACTTAACTGATAATTGAGATGATCAATATTATATTATAACTTTCATCAAAAAATAATTACATTGTATAAAAATTGCAAAAACTTATAATACCATGAATTTGATGCATCTTTGTCAATTACAATTTTAGTTTTTTTCTTTTTTTATGATTATCGAATTCGTTTCTTATACGTGTTGTTTTTCATTGTCAATGGTCAAAACAATAATTCTTATCTTTTATAGCATGATCTATATTATTAACTTTTTCATCTATTGTTTGATTGTTCGGATTACATGGACATTGGAGATCCTACATTTAAATATTTATTTTGCAAATCAAATTTTTGGTGCGAGGAGAGAGTGAAAAAGCATTATAAAACATGTCGTAATTCGAAGTTCTCATTTTGTTGTGGGGTGTACACAATTTTTAATACTATTTCAAACCAAACCCTTTAAAGCGGTTTGAAGTTTTTTCAAGCCAAACTAAACCATTTCATTTTTTAAACAAAATAAAATAAAACTATTTTTTGCGATTTGGTGCGGTTTGAAACCACGGATTGTCGATGAATAAATTAGTATATTTCAAAGCGAGTTCAAAGACACATATTCATCTAAAATTTCGAGTTGAAACTATCTCAAAAATAGTATTAAGTTTCTAATTGAGTGCTTTGTTGTGAATCACTCCATGTTGACAAACAAACTAATTATATAGAAATAAACTATCGTTAGCTCTTATATTAAAAATTTTATTTTAAGAAAATATCTTGGATGATGATAATGAATTGTATGAGGAAAAATTATTTCCAAATGATTGTGGATTCGAACAAATTAATCTATGTCTCCTCAATTTTGATTTGTTGACAATAAAAAGTATATTGCTTTTTTTTTTTTTTTTTAAATTGAACATTTGTCTGTATTTTTATTTTTAAAAATTTGGCGGGTTGACTGTTTGAAATCGTGATTTTGACAATTGAAACTTAAACCAAATTGTTTAAGGTGGTTTGGAATTTTTACAAACCAAACCATTTGTTGCAGTTTGATTCGATTTTGCGATTTATTTGTTCACCCCTACTTTGTTGTATACAAGAGAAAGTGAATATTTCTCTCATGGAAGATCATCCTCTAATTTTGAAAGATTTGTTATATGACAGGAGACAGGATTAAAAATATCATTGAGAACATTCAGACATATAATATGATGTTTTCATTCACTTCTATGGGGGAATAGATAATGAGCTAAACGATGGTAGGGAGACTCCCCTCTTCAAATTACACGATCAAAATTGCCATAAGATTGAGAGTTTATTGCCTGATGACGGTTCAGCTCTGCAATTTGCTCGCTTTACATTGTTGACAATGTAAATGAGATTGAAAGCAGAAAAAGGGTCGTGAGGTACGTATTATGTATTTATTGATTTTATATTTATATTGTTTACGGATAATTTTGTTGTGATATTCTAAAATTTAATTTATGTCTTTTAATGTCCCCGGGTAGGAGTGAATCATGCGATTCTATGTTGCATAATTTAATAGTTTCCGATTCGAAGGATATGCTAGAGAAATACAAAAAATTGTTAAGGCAATTTAGGTCGATTTGAGAAATGATGATTGAGGAAACACTTCAAATTTAAGACTTATAATTATCGGTTAGTGGGCGACCAATGATGGCCAATATGATTTTTCTATTGTCGATGAAATTGCCGAATTGATTATCGGTGGATTTTGACACACTACCTGGACACATGGATATCACTATTGCGCCACGTGGTGGACCTTTGCAACAGATAAGTGAGGACACAAGTTCTTTCTGAGAAATATTGATCATACACAGGGATTGAGAAATGGAACAAGGTTGATAGTTACAAAACTTGGCGACCATGTTCTAGAAGGTCAATTTTTTTCTGGCATCAATACAAGACACAAGTTTTTTATTCCAATGTTATCGTTGAATCCTTCTGATTCTAAGATACTTATTAGATTTCAAATAAGACAATTTCTATTGATGGTGTCATATGCCATGACTATCAATAAGAGTCAGGGGCAATCATTCTTGCATATGAAACTTCTTCTTAAATGGCTGGTGCTTACACATGGATAACTTTATGTTGCGATTTATAGGGTGACAAATCGTTCCAGATTAAAGATATTGATTTGTGATAAGAAAGAACAACAAAATCAACAAACAACGTTGTGTACAAAGAAGTATTCCAGAATTTGTAGTCATATGAAATCAATAAATGATGATATTATCTCTTATTTGCGAAATTGATTTATTTTATGAATTTTTTTATATCTAATTTCATATTGAATTATGTTTATCCAAACGTTTCTTCCCGTGCATCGCACGGGTGATTAACTAGTATATATAATAACAAGATAGTTGGCTCAAGTTTTCCCGCCAAAACTGCTGACATCATTTTTTTGGGTCAAAATATGGCATTTATTTGTTTGACTTAAGATCATTAAATATCAATTATATCAGCACCATTGCATTGGCACTCACGAGAATCAGTGCATTGGTACTAATAAATTGTTTAATCAATTCTATGCCATTATGACTTTAAATGCAACCGGACATGTTCTTACTCCTATAATTATGAAATTTAGGTATTTTTGGACGTCGAAATATCATTCGGGGGTGTCAAATAGATTAGATAACGATATACTTTCCGTTCTAGTTATACAGTAGCAACATGCGTGACGTTATGCCACTAGGTATATATGAATGTCGTTTTATGTTCTTAAAATTATAAAATTTAAGTACTTTTGAACGTTTAAATGTCATTTGGAGGTGTCAGAATAGATAAATGCTTAAGTGGATTGGATAACGGCATACTTGCCGTTCTAATTATACCGTAACGGCATGTGCGTCGTTATGAGTTTAAATGGAACCGGCACATGTAAATTATAAAATTTAGGTACTTTTTGATATCTAAATGTCATTTGGAGATATCGAAATAGATAAATGCTTAAAAAGATTGGATAACATCATACTTGCGGTTCTTGTTATACGTTAACAACATGCTTGCCGTTATACCTTTAAATACAACATGACATGTTCTAAATTTTAAAATTATGAAATTTAGGCACATTTGGACATTAAATTTTCATTTGGAGGTTTCATAATATATTAATGCTTAAGTAGATTGGATAACGTCAGACATGCCGTTCTAGTTACAAAGTAACGAGGGGCTTGACGTTATGCCATTAATCGCTTTCAAATTGATTTTTCGATCGTTGTAGGTGCTTGTTAATGTTATAAGGGTTATTATACTCATTCAAAATAAATATATTCAACTATAATTAGTATATCTCATCTATTCCATCATAAACACAATATGCATTCATTTAAGATACTTGAGTTAGTTGTTATGAGATTAACAAAACTATGTGTCTCAAAGTCATTATAACAAGTAAGAGTTTGATTTTGATTACTTTTAAATATTTATATATTTAGGAGCCGAATAAAGCTAGAAATTAGTAATGTAAGAATATAACGGTACGTTGTCTCTTTAATGTGCCCATAGCGGTAATTGTGACGTTATATCTCTAAACTGTTTGGAACAACATAAAAACTAATATACTAAATTATTATATTGCCTTTATAGAAAATAATATGTCCACTACCATGCAAACGAACGACAAACCCGTTTATGACCATAACGATACATATGCCGCTTTAATATACCCGTAACGACAATTGTGCCGTTGTGTTTAAACTGTTTGGATTGACATTGAAACTAATAAAATGACTTATTTTAGTGATTTTATAAAAAATTAGATGTGTAATTGTAGCGCCCCGAGTTCCGTATACCCGATTCACTACGTCATTTTCTGTCTAAATTTTTCGAATAATATTTTTGCGGAAGAAATAATTGAAATTCATTTTTGGCAACATTAAATAAACTGTAATGGCCGATAAAATTGAAACATTTATGAAACCATTTGAAATAGTAAATCGAACCATTAATTTTGTAAAGAAATTGACAATGTCATAATTTCTCAAATAAATGAACTTCTCTAAATTATTCGATTGTTTGGAAAAATACGGAAATCATTAACGTCAAACTTTCAACCGTTTAACGATTATTGCCACCATCATTCATCGCTCGCCACCGTCTCCGAAATCTGCAAAACTGTTAAAAAGTAGGGTGAGTATTTCATGGGGGAAATACTCAGTAGACTCATCGCAAATTAATTTAATTTATAAGATGATTAAACACATAAATACCGGCTCTTTATAAAACGGGCATTGATAGAGCTTCTTTATAAAACGGCTCTTGATAAAACTCATATTGTGCATTACAGCACGGGACATATTTTGCAAATCATAGCCTCTTTGAAATTAGCTCTTTGAAAACAGCTCTTTGAAAACCATATACTTATAAAAACATTTTAATTATGCCAAGCATAATTTCTTTTGAAAGCATAACATAAGATAGGATTGAAATCCTCATAAACATAAAGAGACACAAGAACTTTACCGAACTTAGGTGGCAAGAATTCTTATGCAGTAAAATCATAATAACAGTAAAATCACAGTAAGTATACCAAGCATAATTTTTGAAATTCATAGGGATCAATTGCATCATAACATAAGATAGGATCGAAATCCTCATAAACATATGCGACAGGAATTTTACCGAACTTAGGTGGTAAATCCTCATAAACATATGGAAACACAGGAATTTTACCGAACTTCGTGGCAAATCCTCATAAACATAGGAGACACAAGAATGTTACCGAACTTCGTGGCAAGAATTCTTATGTGTAGCGCTACTAAAACTCCGGTCCCCTTAACATATCATAACTTATCATATGGGACCCAAAACAATCTTGGTAGATTGATTTCATAGCAATGATCCAAAAAAACATTTTCGTGAAGCATAGGGTATACTTACTTTTCTCGTAAAAACATAAAGTATATTTTCTTTTCATAAAAACATACTTACTTTTCATAATAACATAAGGTATATTTACCTTTCATAACAACATACTTGCTTTTCTTAAAAATTGACTTTCACAAGTCACATGACATTCATATGAAATCATAATTTAAATCAATTAATAAGTGCGAGTCTACGCATTGTTCTTTCCATGAAAATACATTTTCATTTCCTTTCATAAAAATAACTCTTCACAAGTCACATGACATTTATATGAAATCATAATTTAAATCAATTAATAAGTGAGAGTCTATCTCAAATCCGACGAGTGCAAAGTTGAGCGGGAATGACTTCAATTTCTTTAAATTCTCCGTACGCTTCGTCTTAGCCAATAAGTCACTTTAGTATATCGAATATATAGTTCAAAATGATAAATTATAATTTGAGGACTAAAATTGATGTTTTGAAAGTTGAGGGACTAAAATGAATACTTTTGAAAGTTCAGGGACTAAAATAGATATTTTGAAAGTTGAGGGACTAAAATGAATACTTTTAAAACTTGGGCTTAAAATCAAATAAAGTAAATCAGCAGGGACTGAATTGATCAGATTTTTAAAATGAAAGGACTGATTAAAACTCATTTAAAACTTAAGGGCTGAAATTGATGATTTGAAACCAAAAGGGACTGAATTGAATAACTTTTCAAAAGAGGGGGACCAATGCTGCAAATTCTGAAAATTAATTATATATCCTCAGATCGTTATTCTCTCTCTCAATTTTTTTTCAGACAGAGTGAGACAGGCGAGAGGGAAACGAGAGGCGGAAGTGCGATCGTCGGCGAAATAGGGTCTTCAGCCGGCGATTCGCCGGCACACACCGGCGTAGGGTGCGGCGACTGGTGTCGGTCAGAGTAAGATTCAGATTGGAGGGCTTAGGTGCGAAATCGAAGTGTAACCTAGGTTTTGAATTCGCGACTTTCCGGCGAAAAACCGGTCAATCAGTCGGCGGTAGAGGTATTGTTCTGAGCTTTAACTTAGTTCTTTGGTTTTGAGTTGATTTTGGGTTTGATTTGTTGGGGATTGAAGTTTGGGTAGTGGCGGTGGTGGAGGCAGTGATGATGGTCTTTCTTCTGTGAGCTGTATTGGGGATTTGAGGTGGTGTTTGATTCTGATGATGGTGATTGTGATTTGGTTGAACCGGTGAGGTGGTGGATTGAATTTGAAATGGCAGAGACAGTGATGATGCTGGAGTTTGGTGGCGTGATGGAGGCAGAGTGGTTGGTGGTGAAGAAGGTAGTTAGATTGGGTTGTTTTGCCAGTGATGAAACAGTGGTGGCTTACTGGTTGTGCTTGATAATTTTGGTGGTGCAGTTTGTGGTGGCTGAAATGGTTTGAAGAGTGCTGGTTGCAGGTTTGTGATCTGTGTGATGGTGATGATAGATGATGGAGTTTATGCAGGTGATGAGTTTCCGGTGATAATCTGATTGGCAGTGAACTGGTATTCGATAGGTAATAGAGGTGGCTGCGAAGCCATGGCAGTGATGGAGCTAGCTATAGTCTATGGTTGGTGGCTGTGGACAGATTGATATTGGTGATAATGCTGCATATAATGGTGAAGCTGGAGTTGAGGTGTTGGTTTGATGATGGATGATATAATTTTGTGTTTGTGATCATGTGTTGTGATGATAATGGAGAATATAATTATTATGTTCTTGCAACATAATGAATGCATACGGGTGGTGGAGTTGGTAATGGTGTGGTAGGTATAGTATGTGTTGGAATTGAAGTGGAAAGTGAAGAGAAAAATGGTGTAAAGTGGAAAAGAAAAGAAAAGAAATGTGTGGAGAACTTTGGTGATTGATGATAATGATATTGGTGATATAGTGGAGAGTTGGATGTAGAAATGGAATGATGGTGTTTTGCTGAGTCCTTGTACTGGAGATGCTTTATTTGTATAATGAAGTGGAAAGAAAATAAATGATGAAGCAAAATCGTGGAAGAATTAATGTAGGATTAAGTTAGGATAATTAACTAAAAAAAAGACTAACTTCGATTTGAAAATATATTTAAAACTGATATATTTTGGACTGAAAAATGATTTTGAAAATAATACTTTGAATAAATAATATAATTTTATAAATTCAGAAATTTAATTTAAAATCGAACAAATTCGATATTTCTTGACTTGGCTAGACGAATCCGTCGCGGATTTAACTTCAAAATAATAGGTGAAATAGTAGCGACGAAATTTTCTAAATATTAAAATAATTATTTATTGCATAAAAATTCTGGGTCGCTATAGTAATCCTGATGCAAATTATAGACAAGCTCGTTTAGAGCCATAACAACACTTTTGTCACTTTAGTGTATCTATAATGACAATTTTTCCATTATGTATCTAAACTCTTTGGAATGTCATTGAAATGATACACTGGCTTATTAGAATGATTGATATATAAAAAATAAGATGTAGAAATATACACGTTGACAGTGGAAAAATAAGGTAACGACATGGTTGCCGTTTTGCATTACAGATAACGACAAACATGCCGTTATGACAAATTCTTAAGCAAATGCATAAACCAGCAACAATACAGTATACCCCCAAATTTATATACACGCTGACAGTGGAAAAATAAGATTACGACATGGTTGCCGTTATACATTACAGATAAAGGCAATCATGTCGTTATGACAAATTCTTAAGCAAATGCATAAACTAGCAACAATACCGTATACCGAAAAAAAAATCAGCAAAAAAAAGTGAGGAATTGATTTGTACGTTTTTTTCTTCAATTACAAATCTTTAATGTTGATGATTTAACAAGTTTTCAAAATACTCAAAGCTTCAATTTGCAAAATTGGAGGACAAACAAGAATCTTATTAGGTTTTTTTGTAGAATAAAAGAAAATAAAGACAGAGGGAGAGCTCACAGGGAAGAGAACGATGGAGCTGGGTTATTCATTTTTTGGTGAGATTAGGACTTGTTTGGTTGTATAACTTAATGGGTATTTTGGACATTGTATAATATTTTTTCTATTTTATTTAATGATGGAGGTCATTTGACAAAACATAGTGGAAGGAGATCTATTTTACTAAACTTATGGTTTGACAAGTCTCTTTAAATAAAAACTCATTTCAAATAAAATATATGTAAGCAATACATTAAAAAATATACTTAATAAAAAATTATAATATATTAAAAGGGAAATAGGTGATGAGGTGGGCAAATTTTCAGAGAAAAACGTAAATAAAAGTCAAAAAAATTTTAAATGATTGCCAAATTTTGAGTGGCGGTATATTTAGTGTACATGTATCTTTTTTATTTTGATTAATTTTACCTTTTTTAATATTTCAAATTCAATAATATTTTGTATTGAAATTATGTTTTTTATTTGATATGATTGAATCAACATATTTTCAAAATTATGATTTAAAAATTATATAATTCGTACATCTCACAGCAGACAACTAGTTAAAATTATATAAGCTTTGATCAAGGCAAAATTTCCTTAATTACGTTACCCTCCCAAGGGAAAGTAAAGGTCCATATTTATACCAAATTTACTTCAATTTTCGTTTTTAAAACTCAAAAAAGATCAAATTTTACCTAGAGTCGAATTTAAGCGACTAGAACTGGTTCAGTGGCTTGGGAAATTTTTTTAAAATGCACACTGCTATTTTAGACTCGTTGATGAAAATTTTTTTTTATAGTTTTTTTTTTTCACAATATTAAATCTACATTAAGTCCCGGTCCGGTTGAATTAAAAATCAAATTAAAGTTTCAAGTCAAGGCAATAGCCAATAAGTAATTTTAACCATATTTATGAAAGTCATAAATTTGCATCAAATTTTATTAAAATTTACTAAATATTTGATTTTAATCTACACAAATCAGAGGCTTGTCCTTGTTCTTATTATTATCTCATCTAATTCATCTTAATTAACGTATAATTATAGAAGATCATGTTTCAATATTCCATCTGAAAATTAGTTGATGTTCACTAAGGCCATCTCCAATGCAGCGGCAAAATGGTGTAAAACGCCATTTTGCCGCTGCAGGATCGTCCAACGCAGCACCAGAAACTCGGCAAAATGGTGCTGCTGAATAGTGCAGCGCTAGAATTGGCAATGCACCATTCATTATACTGCACGAGGGGTATCTGCTTTTCTATTTATTTATTATTATTTTTTGTTCCTTAACTTTAATTTATATGTTTTTTGTCCCTATTTCATTTTTTTCTCCATTTTGGTCCCTACACTTTTGTTTAGTTTGATTTAAAAAAGTGATATATATTTGAGATTGTCCATTAATTTCCATAGTTCAATAAATTGTAGTGTTTTATCTTTTTATTCAAAGGTATTTAACAATTATATTTTTAATATAGTGACAAATAGAAAATTTTGACAATAAAATATAACACATTAAAATATGATAAACGGATGTGACTACAAAGATAATAAAAATTTTGAAATAATTGGACGAAACTAAAATTAAATTAGACCACATCACAAACAATAACATAGCATTTCACGACACGAGATAGTTGTTTTCAATAATCAGGCAAATTTGCTCTAGAACCACCTAGATCATCGAATAGTGGACTGAACGAGCTTGAGTTAGATTGACTGACATTCATTTGTTCTTGGGTCCTTTTTTGAATGATCCGTTGTTGTTCACTCCTTATGAATTCACGCGTCATCGAATCTGATATTGAATCCAAGTTTGTCAATAAAATCTTGTTATCGTTCTTATACATCTGCAACTGATAAAATTTTTGCCTGTCAGCCGCTCCCTTCCTTACCAACTCCGTGAGTTCTTTGTTTTCAGCCTTGATCTCATTCAATTCTTTTCTAGTCTCATCTTCAAATTTTTTTTTTTTTGTTTTTGGCCTTTTTAACACCCATTGACCGTTCAGAAGAAGTACCCCCAACATCAACGTCTTCGATGTTCAGAGAAAATGATGAAATTTCAGGAGATGTGGGAGACCCACACAAGTGGGTAGTCTGGTTCAAAAGATCCAAATGTATTTTGGGATGTTTGAAATTCATGGCGTGACACTTTCGGCATTGGGCTAAATTTTTCAATGTCCTTCAGCAGGGGCCACAAATGATCAAATTTGAAAACACCCTTGTTAGTGGGGTCTTGTGCATACAACATTTTGGTTTTGTCCATCTGTAAGATTTTTTGTAAGATTGTTTATTAATAAAGTGTGACAGAAAAATAATGATGTAATATTAAATACGAATGCTTACAGTGTCTTGCTCCGATACCCCACTCGGATGCAAATTTTCAATTTGACGCGAACAATCTCGAAATTTTGAGATAGCCTTGGTAATTTCACCCATACGTGTTGAGAATCTGAGATCAACCGTTCTGGACGAGGGTTCATCTGGGATGACTTAGTGTTGTTATAGGCCTCAGAAACTCTTTGCCACAGCTTTGACCCTTTTTGTCAAATACCAATGATGGGATCATGGGATATATCCAAGTAAACATGAGTTAAATGTACATCCTCATCAACTGTATAGTTAGCTGATCTTCTGCTAGAACTCATTTTTAATTGCAGAATTAAATTTTTGAGTCTCCAAATTATGATGTACGAGTTCAAAATTGGTTGCCACCATTTATAGGCCAAAACACCTGACACGAAACACTATTATTGCCAACAAAGTTTTAATAAAATAAAAGAATGCAATGTAAAAGAAGAAAATTTTATCTCTGCAAAGTATGAATAATAGAAAAGGAATCTCTGCAAAGTTTGAATAATAGACAAGGAATCTCTGCAATGTTTGAATATAGGTGATATAATGCAAAGATTTTCTCTGCAACGTGCAAATAATGCAAAGATTTTTCTCTGCAAAGTTAAAATCTTGCAAATATTTTCTTTGCAAAGTTAAACTCACGCAAAGATTTTCTTTACAAAGTTATAATAATGCAAAAAATTTCTCTGCAATGGGAAAATAATGCAAAAAAATTTCTCTGCAAAGTTAAAATAATGCAATGATTTTTTCTGCAAAGTTAAAGTTAAAATCATGCAAATATTATCTCTGCAAAGTAAATATCATGCAAAGATTTTCTGTGCAAAGTTAAAATCATGCAACGATTTATGAATAGGCCAACATAACTTATCTAGACTACAACTTTGAATCAAACATTTAAGAAAGATGAATTTCAATGTAGACCCGTCCTCATCTACCATGCCCGACCCCGACAGTGACGAAGAGTACGTTGAACATATCAACAAGATTGATGAGCAAGAGGAGATTGTGCTTCGTATTCGACAAAACAACATCCGTCGCGGGGCCCATCTTCTTGAGAACCAAATGAATGATGCAACTCGTAAATGTTCAATTGTCGGCCATGTTGTGATTGAACGCGATCGTGAAGCGGAAGATCAACGATTACTTCTCTGCAAATCCACAGTTCGATGAAAAAAGGTTCCGTCGATACTATCGCATGTCCTGAAATCTGTTCATGCGTATACTTTAGGAGGTGCAAAGTCATGACGAGTATTTCGTGCAAAAACGAGACGGTCTAGGAAGGCTAGGTCTTTCCCCTATCCAGAAAATCACGGTTGCAATGCGGATGTTGGCATATGGTATTGCAGCAGACGCCACTGAAGAGTACGTGAAAATAGGTGAGTCAACAGCAAGGAGAGTTTGCAACGATTCTGTCTAGCTGTTGTAGAGGTATTTTCACCACGATACCTGCTGGGTACCAAATGCCGAAGACATTGCGAGATTATTGTACATGGGCAGCAACGTGGCTTTCCAGGTATGTTAGGAAGCCTTGATTGTATGCATTGGAAATGGAAAAATTGTCCCACTGCATGGGCTGGACAATATACAGGTCGTTGCGGATCCCCTACAATAATTCTCGAGACTGTAGCTGACTATGATATTTGGATATGGCATGCTCACTTTGGATTGCCAGGGTCAAACAACGATATAAATGTGTTGGATTCGTCTCATCTATTTTCCGACTTGGCAGACGACACAGCTCCACTGGTAAATTATGTCCTACAAGAAAAAAATACACAATGGGATACTATTTAGCTGATGGAATTTACCCTAAATGGTCAACACTTGTACAAACGATCCATGATCCTCAAACTCCTACGAAAAAATATTTTACAATGAGGCAAGAAAGTTGTAGAAAAGACGTTGAACGCGCATTTGGGGTGCTTCAATCAATGTTTAAGATTGTCAGTGGACCGACTTGATATTGGAAAAAAAATGTGTTGCATAACATAATGACATCATGCATTATCATAATGCATAACATGATAGTGGAGGACGAACAAGATCTCAGTGCACCAACTGGCGCATATGTGGAAGCCCCGAGTCCAACAGTTGAGGTCGCCGTGGACCAGAATGAACGCTTTCGAGAGTTTCTTGCTCGACGTCGAAAGATTAAGGATAGGGAAGCACACATCGCGCTAAGAAATGCGTTGATTGAGCACTTGTGGGAGGAGTATAGCAACTCTCAAAACTAAATTTCCTATATTATTTCGAGTTGTGTCATTGTTACATATTTCATATTCCGTGTTTTAAATTTTCAAGTATGTTATTCGAAGTTTCAGTTAATAACAAATTGAATTTCAATTTGTTTATGACAAAATTAATTTTTAAGTGTTAAAAAAAATTAATTACTAAAAAAATTAATTTTATAAAATATTAATTATTAAAATATAAAAACGTTTTTCTATTTAATTACCGAAATAATTAAATGTAATGAAATTGTATTTTCTTAAAAATAGAAATTATAGAAAATGATGATTGTGTACATTTTGTGTAAGATTTAGTGTTGCTGGGTTGGAGTAGAGAAGTTGGAATAATGTAACTGTAATTCAAATTTAATGTAAAAGTGAGATTTTATTGTAAAATTTAGTGTATGTGGGTTGAAGATGACCTAATGACAAACTAAACCTCTTAATATAACTTAAGAGTGACTTTATTGCATTTTAACACAATGCTTGGTCGATGGAAGAATGGGTTGCCAATTCTATAACTCAAAATCACATGACGAAATTTCTACACAATTGTGTCCGTCGTATTGTCCGTAGAACGAAAAAGTTATATTGTTTGAACGTTTCAAAATGGCTTTATACTATAGTTTTATCTTTATAACAAGTTCAATTTATCCTTGAGCGTAATGCAATAAACATAAGTGCTCCCTAAGGAAAATGTCATTGGATTTATATTAATAGCGAGTATCATTTAAAGAATTTGTGAACAATGATGATATATAAAATTTAACATTGACATTTATGGTAGCTGAATTGAATTAAATTGAATATATATATATATATTAATTCATTATCACGATTAGATGAATGTTGATATGTATCTTCGTTGTTCTTGTTGTTGACGTTTCATACTAATACCAAAGTATGTATGTTAAGTATATCAATATACTGCATATGCACTCAAATTGGGATTAAATATTAGTGTGTATGTAAAATATCTTCGAAAAATGTAAGTACATGACTATATTACTGATTAAAAAATATCTAAAAAATTATATTAATAATGATACTTATCTCTCGATTAAAAATGATTAGACTGATATAATGGATCATATATTCATACATTTAATTGACATTATCACTTCATGTCATATCAAAATAAATAAATAAATAAAATGTTGAACGCCGACCTTAGGCGTCCCATCGTCCTGCCTTGAGGATTGGTGAAAGAGGTAAATCGCAGATTATGCTTCAAGTTGGTCAGGGTTTTGGTACTACCTAATTGACCTGATAAAATGCTTAACAAATTCGAACATGTTACCTTCGCACTATCAGCGTCTATGAATCTCCAATCTTTACCATGTGTCTTGGGGACGACTTCTTATGTATCAATATCATATAAACTGGTAAACATCTCTAATGAAAATAAATAACATTTCTTATTCAAAAACTATAGTTTGACAACGTCTAAATAGTTAAATAATGTGAATAATCGGCGATAACCACTAGCATTTTTGGATCGTCATTGTTTAAAAGAGATAATCTACAGCGAATTCATATATACATTTACTTGCAATTTTATTATTGCTCCATATATGCTTTATTATTATACATATCGAGTGAATAAAAATATTGGAGAGAACAATTCAAGAGCTTAGCACCCGGATTTTAAAAGTTGACGCGTGACGATAAGTTAGAAACTGAGCCAATTGGCTGTTTAATGTTTGTCGTCATGAGCGGAAAATTGCACCCACCAAATAAAACAAAAAGTCTTTCTTTGATAACATTGTTTTGTTTATAAAATAATTTATTTATGATTTTGAGGTAAAAAGTAGCTGTTGAAGATTGGAGAGAGAAAATGTGTATGATTAAAAGTAGTTTGAGAATTGTGTAATTTATAAATTGATTTATAAACTAGTTTATTTTGATTATCGAATTGCAATTGGGATTTGGGTGATGGCGGTGGCCTGCTTTGTATAGCTGTAATGTATAGATAGGAAATTTTTAGCTAACTGAGTGGTACCAATACCATAAATAATACTAGTATACCTCTTTTCAGCCATCGGTTGATAAAAGGTGATCAAAAGTATGGTTGAAAAATTGTGGATCATGTGAAATATGTAATTGAGATTACTGTTAACTTTGACTTTGATTAAAATCTAAATTAAATTTTGTGCCAAACAAGAGCTAAATTGGAAAATAAATAAATAAATAAAAATGAAGAGTGACAATAATTAACTTATCTCTAAATTACACGAGAAAGAGAAAGAGAAAGAAGAGCGATTAATAATATGTCTGAGAAACTAGTTTGGTATCCAAAATAAATTGGTATATAAATCGATTTATAAACTATACAATTTCTCAAATCACTTTTTAACAATACACATTTTCTTTCTCTAATTTTCTATCACTATTTTTTATCTCAAAATCATAAATAAATCAGTTTATAAATCAAACAGTATTATCAAGTAAAAATATGATGTCACTAGATTTCTTGCAATTTTCATGCATAGCAATTTAATTTAAGAAATTCAAAATATGTTAAAGAAGCTCAAGTCAAGCTTAAATAATGGATTATAATTCTACGAACTATCATTGTCGGTTACAGTTTCAATTTGAATGTGGAGAACTCAAAAAATCTCAACCTTAGAGAACTTCAACTTCAATTCAAAAGGAATTAACTAAAAAAATCATGATTTTTTTTTTTGGTTAATCAAGATAAAAGGTGCATGCGTGTTTCATTATTATCGAAACAATCTAGGAAATAATTATTTTTAAGGAGAATCTAAGCACAGATACCTAATTACAATGGAGATCATCATATTTTAATCTTTATAATAATACTAATCGTACACCCGTGCGTTACACGAAAAGAGATGCTAAATATATTATATTATTTTAGAACAACATATAATAATAAAAAAAAATAGAAAAAAATATTATCAACACTATAACCATTAAAATTAGTTTTTCTGAATTCAACTTAATACAAATTTCGAAAAACTTCTTTAAATACGACATTTATAGTTAAATTGATAGGCTTGCCTTTCTTTTTCTTTTCTTTTCTTTTTTTATCAAAAAATGTCAAATTTTATAGATCAAAGTGGGTTACAAAATCTCTGGGCATACCTAGGAAATGACAATGACAAACATGCCAAAATTTGCCTATCAAACTATACAAGACTTGGCCAAACCCAAGTGAATTACATACATCTTGGTCAAAACCTGTAAAACAAAAGAAGTCGAACTTGTAGCAATTAATTAAACAAATACTCCAGGCATACCCGGGCAAAAGACAACATAATTACAACTCAATAAAAAAATTCATACATCAACCGTAAAAGATTCATAAAGATTCAAAATATGAGGATACAAATCAAAAATTGCTTTGTATACATGTGTTTTGATTCTTCGAACAATGCTATTTTCATTCGGTTGAAGGTCCTCAAAATGCAATCTATTACGGGCAATCCAAATATGATAAATGGTGGCCGCGAGAGCAACATGTTTGAATTTAGAATGCCATGTAGTTCCCTTTGCTTCCTTTTTAATCCACTTAATAGCATTAGGAACCGAGCTCATAACACGTGTGATCCCCAACCATGATTTAATTCTAGCCCAGATTCGGCCAGATAGTGGGCACTGGAAAAAGAGATGCTACTGGGTCTCCAAAAAATGATAGCAAAGTTCACATTTCATTTCAATATCAAGGTATGAAAGCTTATCCTTAGTGTGCAATCTGTCCAACACAACCAGCCATAAATTAAAAGCCATTTTTGGTGTAATACAACTCCTCCAAAGTCCAAACCGTGTTTGCCCATGGTTTTTCCGTCCCTTGTTCTTTGAAATAATTATAGGAAGCTCCATTTTGAAATCTGCCCCCAACATTCCAACTAGACAGTTTTCGGCCATCCTCAATTGTGTTCCCTTCAATGCAAATTATAGTATCTCTGAGATTCAAGAGTCTCTTGAAGAGAGCCGAATGATCCTTCCTTTCTTTAATTTCCCAAATGGATGAACCTCCAAGATAGACTTGATGAATCCAATGAATCAACAAGGAGTCCTTTTTTTCATGTACAAGTATCTTCAAGCCAAAATGACTTCTAATTCTAGATATTGCAATGTATGGTTGTACTTGTACATGACTGAACACTGATTTTTTTTTTTTTTTTTTTTTTAAGAAAAGACCGACGTGCGATTGTAATTGTCCTTAACTCCTATTTATGGTCATGGCGCAAGTGACTATCAATAGGAATTCATGTCTTTTTTGGAATTTTAATGATAACCTTGTAAGAGTCGTTCAGATCCATATTGAACCGGAAGATGTTGAAGATAAGTTTTAGTTTCTTTTGTTTAGATTACATAAACATTCTCTTTCTGCTAAAAATTTCCAATTTTTTATTTAATAATATTATTTGCAAATTACTTCAAATGTTGCTTATTTAATCTATTTCCAGATTTTTTTTCTAGATTTAACTTCTTATTTACATCAACTGGCCTATAAACATTGACAATTGACTAGAAAACATTTCGCTCTCAAAAAAAGTTTAAGACTGCAAAGAGGATGTGAAATCATTTTTTGGCAATTTTTGTTTGTTGTCTATAGAAGGTACATTTTTTTTTATCTTTCACTCAAATCTTCAGGCTACATTCGATTATTATGTTGAAACACATTGCTTTTTTTCTCTAGAAAAACAAAAAATTATGGGTACAATAAAAATCTATCTTCAATATTTTAAAAATAGACATACCTTATCTTAACTGTAATGTCTTTTAAATGATGAAAAACTATAGAAATATAGCATTCACATTACATAAACATTAGAAGAGACATTTAGAAAATGATAAACATAGTATTTTCTTATGAGACCAATGTAAAAAATAATAGACTGCTTTGGAACTACCTCTTGCCTTACAACTTCAATATTCGAATATCTGGGCAAGTTTTCCAAAAAAAAAAAAAAAAGGTTGTTGTGAAAAGACAAAATTTGTTTAATCTATGTAATAGCATATAGCCTATACGATGGTCCATTAGTTCCACAACTACGGACTTATTGGGCCTTTAGATCAAATTTTATAAAAATATTACTTAGGACAATTGATTTGAAATTCAAATTGGTTAAGGCTACTAGATATTTTTTCTCGATATAATTGGGTGTATTGCACAAACGTTCCTTATTCACTGTTCCCATATTACTATGTAATATTGGTAAATAGTAAATGGAACTATCCATATACCAGCGCATATTTTCTTAAGATATGTTGTCTAAATAATATAGATTTTATTTATATTATTTGATATATATTTTAGTGGACGATCTATAAAGTGGTTAATCTTCCTTCACCATCGAAAATGTGCTCGCCTTCAGTTGTATCGACAGGATGTCTTCTGTTAAGTAATCGGATTTAGATGATCAATATATTTAAACCATTAAAGTCCCGAATTATGAATGGTAGAAAGCATTATTATTATTTTAATAAAATCTTTTAAGGGATGATAACTCAAGTAAGCAACATATGGATAGCAAGAAAATTATTTTTTTATTCTTATAAATGATTGATTGTCATTATAGAACTTAAATAGTACATTTAATAGGTATGTTGATTTTGGTTCCTGCTCCTCCCAAGAAGAAATTGTTGCATGAATTGAGTGATATTCTAGATTTGAACATTTATTTTGAATTATGTGACATGTTGCTTTTGTGGGTTTTATTTTTCATAATAATATTTTTACCTAAGGCCTTCTTTTGTTAAAGAGGAAAAAAAAAAGTTTAAGGTAATTAGAACATAAATTTTTCACCACATTGTTCAAATTTTATAATGTTAACAGTTTGGTAAATCAGTATTGATGAAATTCTAGGAGTCGCTATCGTTGAGAAGATGAGCAAACATACGACAGATTGTGTGCCGAGATCTTAAAACCAAATTCAAGGATGAAATTGCTAAGAATATCAAGATTTAGTAGATGCGAAACCCAAAAAATTGGAAATCGTGTTCGAATATTAATGAATTTGTTTATGAAATATGTAATAGAAAATAAAAAAAAGCATAAGTGTGGGCAGGATATTGAAACTGGTTCAGCTGGGAAATCGTGCTATAATAATGATTAATTAACATTGTATTTTATAGTAACAGATGTTTAAAAGGGGAAAAAAAACTCATAAATAATGGTTGATTTTGTTTTGTTTTTTTTTTTTGCGGGGGGGGGGGGGGGGGGGGGGAGGGGTTGATATATATTCCCAAATGTGAAGGTGGTTTCAAGAATACGAAATTGTTCAACCAAGCCTTAATTGCAAAGCAAGCTTGGAGGCTCATGCATGAATCGAATTCAATGGCGGCCAAAGTGATGAAAGGAAAATATTTTGTGGATGTGGACTCTCTCTCTACTTGAGCTAAGAACGGGGATTCCTATTTATGGTAGAGCATCATCTGGTCTCAGGATGTCATCACTAATGGTTGTTGATGGCGTGTTGGAAACGGGCAGTCCATACATATTTTCGAGGATCCATGGCTGCCAAGGCCCCTTTGTTTTTGACACGTCTCCCCTGTCTCACCTCTCGTGCACACAATTTTGAACCTCATGACTGCATCTGGAGCTTGTAATCTTACCCTTATTGAAAGTATTTTTGTCAAGTCAGACAAAGATTAGATCCTTTCTATCATGATTGGTGGACCCAACATTCCGAATAAACTTATTTGACACTATGAATCTCTGTTGGATATATATATATATATAAATGTGTGTGTGCGTGTGTTCAAAATGATTAATGATAAATAAAGGAATGATTTTGAAAAGAAACGGAAATGAAAAATCAAAGGTGGCATCAATTATAACCGCACGATACAAAAATCGTGCGACCACACGTCGTTTTTGACGTGCAATTTGTTGGTAGAACCGTGCGACCGCACGATGGTTCAACCATGCGGTCGCACGGTGTTAAAATCCAACCGTTAAGCTGGTTGAAGTTGGCACCTTTTGAAGAAACTTTTCACTTTTTCATGAAAAGTTGACACCAATTCATAATTGGTGCTTGGATATCTATAAATAAGTGATTCTTCTTCATACCAAATCACTTTTAACAATTTTGATTGATATCCAAATTATTCCATTTCCATCATTCCAATTTTAGTGTTCTTGTTTTTATTTCAAGTTCTTATTTTGCTTTTTTTGAACTTGAAGGAAAAACTTGATTAATCCTTCAAACCTATTTGCAATAATCCCAAAAGCAAACTTGAATCCCGGTGGGTGCAAATATAGTTTTAGGACAACGTGTTTAACGTGTTTGAGCCTTATATTTATTTCATTAATTTTTGTTGTTTTGTATCATTTTCTGCATTCTCCTACACCGTATTTCCAACATTCTCAAACTATATTTTGTACAATGGAGAATGAAACGACTCTTGAAACTATCAAATTGATGAACCAAGATCTTGTGAGGCTCAATAGATTTGATGGAACAAACTTCACGCGTTGGCAAGACAAGTTAAAATTTCTACTCACCGCATTGAAGATCTTCTACATTTTGGATCTGGATTTGGAACCTTTAGCGGAACCAGCGGAAACGGACACGAAGGCAATAAGGGCCGAGAGGAAGAAAAGACAAGAAGATGAACTAATATGTCGTGGACATATTTTGAATGCTTTGTCGGACCGGTTATATGATATCTACATCAACACTTCTTCGGCTAGAGATATTTGGAACGAATTGGAAAATAAATACAAGGCGGAAGAAGAAGGTACCAAGAAATTTTTAATCACAAAATATTTTGATTTTAAATTTTTGGACAATATTCCTATTCTCCCTCAAGTACATGAATTACAAGTACTTGTCAACAAATTGAAAGCGATCAAAATAGAACTCCCGGAATCCTTTCAAGTGGGGGCAATTATTGCCAAACTTCCAAGTGCTTGGAAAGGATACCGGAAGAAGATTCTTTATAACTCCGAAGACTTTACTTTGGAACGATTACAAAAGCATCTACGCATTGAAGAAGAATCGAGAATGAGGGACAAGAATGAGAATTCTTATGAAGCCAAATCAAAAGCAAATGCTATTGAAAGGGCCGAACACTCCAACAAGGAAAAGTTTAATCCTCTTGGTCCCAAAAAGGATAAAGGGAAGTTTAAACCAAAAACAAAGGGGCCATGCTATGTTTGTGGAAAACCCGGTCATTGGGCCAAGGTGTGCAGGCATAAGAAGAAATCCAATGGTTAACCTAAAATAAACTCCATTGAAGATGACAACATCGTGGCTACAATATGTGAAGTCAATACTATAAAAGGAAAGGTTCAAGGTTGGTGGTATGATACTTGTACCACCATACATGTGTGTTATGATAAGTCTTTATTTAAAACTTATCATGACTTGGAAGATGGACATGAAATACAAATGGGTAATGAAGGCCGCTCCAAAGTGGTTGGAAAAGGAAGTGTAGACATCATCTTCACATCCGGAAAAACCGTTACTCTCACTAATGTATTCCATGTTCCGGACATGAATAGGAACTTAGTTAGTAGTAATCTTTTGGGAAAACCAGGAATCAAAAGTGTGTATGAATCCGGTAAACTTGTATTATCCCGTAATGGGATCTTTGTTGGAAAGGGCTATTCTAGTGATGAAATGGTCAAATTATGTACCGTTGACAATAAAAATATGAATAAAGTGAATTCTGCTTATATGCTTGACTCCTTTACATTGTGGCATGGTAGATTAGGGCATATAGGCAATAATACTATGAAAAGAATGAAAATGTGTGACTCAATATCTTATGATGAAAACAAAGTTTATAAATGCAAGACTTGTGTAGAATCTAAGATGATTAAGAAACCTTTTCATAGTGTAACTAGAACAAATCAATTATTAGATCTTGTGCATACCGACATATGTGAATTAAATGGTATGTTAACAAGGGGAGGAAATAGATATTTCATAATATTTATTGATGATTGTTCTAGATTTACTTATGTTTATTTATTAAAACATAAGGATGATGCTTTTGAAACTTTCAAAGCATATAAAAATGAAGTTGAAAATCACTTGAATGAGAAAATAAAAATTCTTAGGAGTGATAGAGGAGGTGAATACTTCTCTAGTGATTTTAGTTTATTTTGTGAACAACATGACATAATTCATCAATGTAGTGCGCCTAGAACACCCGAACAAAATGGTTTGGAGGAAAGAAAAAATAGGACACTTGTTGAAATGATTAATGCAATGTTGTTATATTCTAAATTGCCATTTAATCTTTGGGGTGAAGCATTACTTAGTGCATGTCATATATTAAATAGAGTTCCTTCAAAATTTACAATAGTATCTCCATATGAATTATGGAAAGAAAGAAAACCAAATATTGGTTACTTCAAAGTGTGGGGATGTCTTGTTTATTGCAAAAACACCGATCCTAAACGAACAAAACTTGGTCCAAGAGGGATCAAATGTGTATTTGTTTGATATGCCTCAAATAGTAAAGTATATCGATTATTGAATTTGGATGCCAATGTGATAATTGAATCACGAGAAGTAGAGTTCTTCGAGGATTCTTTATCTTCGGATAAAAATATTAAGGAATCAAATATAGAGATTCCAAACTCTACAAGATCATTTGGAGAAACATCCTCTAAAGGTGTTAATGATCCTAACGAACTTCGTAGAAGCAAAAGAACTCGAAAAGAAAAAGTATTAGGACCGGATGAAATAAACTCTCAACTTATTTCCCTTTATCTTGTTGAATGAAATATAAAGAGTTTCATTAGAACAACACCATATGTTCTACAAACCGAAACGGATCCTAAAACTTATAAAGAGGCTATGTCATCAAGAGAAAGTATTTTTTGGAAAGATGCTATAAAAGATGAAATGAATTCAATAATGTCTAACAATACTTGGGAACTTGTTGATTTACCAAATGGCTCTAAACCTATAGGATGTAAATGGGTATTTAGAAAGAAGTACGACACGTATGGTACTCTCAATACCTTTAAAGCCCGACTAGTAGCCAAAGGATATCGACAAAAGGAAGGAATAGATTATTTTGACACATATGCACCCGTGGCACGCATTACATCTATAAGAATAATGTTTGCCTTAGCTTCCATTTATGACTTGCATATACATCAAATGGATATTAAAACAGTTTTCTTGAATGGGGACCTTGATGAGGAGGTTTATATGGAACAACCTGAAGGTTTTGTTCTCCCCGGAAATGAAAAGAAAGTATGCAAATTAGTTAAATCATTATATGGTTTAAAGCAAGCACCGAAAAAATGGCATGAGAAGTTCGATTTGACAATTATGTCATTTGGATTCAAACACAATAGTGTTGATAAGTGCTTATATTCGAAGGAACATGAAATACATGTTGTGATTATATGTCTTTATGTGGATGATATGTTGATCATAAGTAATCACATGGAAGGCATAAATGAAACAAAAAGGTTTCTATCTTCCACATTTAAAATGAAAGATCTTGGGCAAGTGGATACCATATTAGGTATCAAGGTCACAAGAAGAAATAAGGGTTTTACGCTTAATCAAACACATTATATATTGAGAATGTGATTGATAAGTTCAAATATTTGAACATTAAAGAAGCAAACACTCCATTTGATGCAAGTATTAAACTTGTAAAAATGATGGAAGAGCAATAGCACAACTAGAATATGCAAGTGCTATCGGATCTCTAATGTATGCGGTCCAATGCACTAGACCGGATATAGCATTTACGGTTAGTAAACTTAGTAGGTTTACTAGTAACCCAAGTAAGGAACATTGGAAGGCAATTGGACGAGTTCTTGGTTATTTAAAGAAAACCAAAGATACAGGCCTCCAATATTCTCGTTTTCCGGAAATCTTAGAAGGATTTACCGATGCAAGTTGGATATCTAGTACAGGTGAGAATAAATCCACCTCAGGTTGGGTGTTTACTCTTGGAGGAGCAGCAGTTTCATGGAGATCCAAGTAGGGGTGGGCGTGGGTTGGGTTGGGTCGATTTTTTGCCCAACCCGAACCCAACCCACTATGGTCGGGTTGATAAAAAATCAACCCAACCCAACCCAAATATGAATTCAAACCCAACCCAACCCAACCCAACCCAATCAAGTTTCGGTCGGGTTGGGTGGTTTGGACTTTGGTTCCATTAAATAAAATTCTTAGAAAATTAAAAAATTATGCCCATAAATCAATTATTAACTCAAATAAATTATGTACAATATAATAAGCTCAAATATAATAAATTAAATACTTGCTAATAAAACTAAAATATGTTCAAATTATATTTGAGTTTCATCCAAGTTAAAAATGGATTTAAGATTCTTGAAATTTAAATAGTCTTATATTTTTAAAATTTTGCTTGGGTTGGGTTGAGTCGGGTTGGGTCGGGTTTGTCATCCAACCCACAACCCAACCCAAACAATTTTTTTTATTTTTTTTATAACCCAACACAACCCAATTTTCATCAAAACTCAACCCAACCCGATCGGGTTGAGTTGGGTTGGGTTGGGCGGTTTTGGCGGGTTGATGCCCACCCCTAGATCCAAGAAACAAACATGTATAACACACTCAACAATGGAATCCGAATTTGTAGCATTGGCAGAAGTCGGAAAAGAAGCTGAGTGGTTAAGGGATCTCTTGTATGAAATTCCAATAGGAGATAAGAATTTAAATTCTATTCCTATACTATGTGATAGTCAAGCCACTTTAGCAAGAGCTTAATATGAAGTATACAATGGAAAATCTAGACATATTAGTCTAAGACATGACTATGTAAGGAAATTGATCAAAGATGGAACAATTTAATCACTTATGTAAAATCAAGTGATAATTTAGCGGATCCACTAACAAAACCACTCACTAAGGAATTAGTGAGAACCACATCGAGTAGGATGGGGTTAAAACTTCTTAATTAAAGATCCACCAATGATGGCAACCCTACCTAAACTTACTAAAAAATACATTTTAGGTTCAAAGGGTAAAAACAAGTTATTCGATAAGTGGATAGTATTCAACATTTATAAAATAAGTGTTGGTTGTCATAGAAAATGAGGGATAAGTTTTTAAACTTTTAATAAAGTTCGGATCAACAGGATCAAGTATCTGTAAATATGACAAAGATACTGGAAGAACTTTACCTATATGAATTTAGAGATGGTGCAGTCTCGATAGAGAGTTCGAAGTTTCTCTCTTAAAAATTCATGAATAGGATGAGTACAAGGCCATAAAAGTGCTAAGCGTGTTATGAAAAACATAGAACATAATGATACTGGTGTGTGTAATCTCACCGGTTTCATTACAAAGGAATAATAGGTTCAAAGCTTTTATGCCACCTAGGATTTCAATGATACCTTGTGATTGATTACACTATGGATAGATTCAAATCGAAAGATATCTTTTCCTTATGCATAAGTATTGAAAATTTATCAAAAATGCATTTTGAACAGTGGGGGATTGTTGGATATATATGTGTGTGTGTGTGTGTGTGTGTGTGTTCAAAATGATTAATGATAAATAAAGGAATGATTTTGAAAAGAAACGGAAATGAAAAATCAAAGGTGGCATCAATTATAACCGCGCGGCTGCACGGTACAAAAACCGTGCGACCACACGTCGTTTTTGACGTGCAATTTGTTGGTAGAACCGTGCAACCGCACGATGGTTCAACCATGCGGTCGCACGGTGTTAAAATCCGACCGTTAGGTTGGTTGAAGTTGGCACCTTTTGAAGAAACTTTTCACTTTTTCATGAAAAGTTGACACCAATTCGTAATTGGTGCTTGGATATCTATAAATAAGTGATTCTTCTTCATACCAAATCACTTTTAACAATTTTGAATCAAGATTGATATCCAAATTATTCAATTTCCATCATTCCAATTTTAGTATTCTTGTTTTTATTTCAAGTTCTTATTTTGCTTTATTTGAACTTGAAGGAAAGATTTGATTAATCCTTCAAACCTATTTGCAATAATCCCAAAAGCAAACTTGAATCCCGGTGGGTGCAAATATAATTTGAGGACAACGTGTTTAATGTGTTATAGCCTTATATTTCTTTCATCAATTTTTGTTGTTTTGTATCATTTTCTTCATTCTCCTACACCGTATTTTCAACAATCTCATGGTAAATACTCAGTTAGAAGTGACTATAAATCTATGCTACCAGACACCAGTGGCCAAGGAGACGGGATCGAGTAATTCGAATGCTAGGTGGAAAATTATTTGGAACCTATCCATCCCTCTCAAGACTCATATTTTCTGGTGGAGATTATTCTACAATGCTGTCCCCACCAAGATGAATTTACTTTGCCGTGGCATTACTAATGATGGAAGATGCATCTTTTGCATGTTGGACGAAACTTTGGCTTATTTTTTCCTTCACTGCCCGCACTCAATTCTTGTTTGGAAAGCAGTTGGCTTGTTACGGCGTTTAAGAAATTCAGAGCCTGGACTGACTCAAAAGACCCGATCTTTAATTTTTTAACGAGCCTACCCATTGCGGATTTGAAGTTGATAATTTGCACTATGGTTTCCTTGGTTTGAATGGAACAGGGTGACTCATGCGCTCGATTATTAGAGGGGCTGAAACCATTGCAATATCTGCTGCTGATTGCTTAAATTTGCATGAACTTTGCTAGTTCAAGGAGACTTCGCAGACATCATCTTCTACCCATTCTACAATGCCCAAACCAGGAAAATATTTGCTTCAAGTTGATGCACAATTAGAGCTGAGGCCCATACACTCCTTGCGGGACTTAATTTCGCCCATGAGAATGCTTTCCCAATCTACGTGGTGGAATTGGACTGCCTTCGGCTTGTGAACAGTTTGAAGAATGATTACGTTTCGTGCCTAATGTACATGTTCTTCGTGATATCACCAATTTTTTGGCAAATACGGATAGTGACACTTGTGACTTTATCCCTCGCAAGAGGAATAAGGTCGTCCACACCGTCGCCTCCTTTGCCTGTATGCATTCGCTTTCTCAAAATTGGATTGATTGTATCCCTCGCTCTTTATGTACTACCCTTTTACGGGATATAAAGTGAATGAGAATGCTTACTTTCAAAAAGAAAAAAAAAATTGTTGGTGAACACATTCAAGAAGATAGTGACGTACATGGACTAGGTATGAGATGAAAATACACGTTAAGGTGTCATTTGTCGAGGAAAATACCAAAATGACATGTGATTAGAACAAGTTTTTAATAAACCAAAGGATATTTCTATTCATTTGAGTATCCGTAGTGAACACATTCAAGAAGTTAGTGACGTACATGGGCTAGGTATGAAATGAAAATACGCGTTAAGGTGTCATTTGTCGAGGAAAATACCAAATGACATGTGATTAGAACCTAAGTTGTAGTGACACTGACACGCGACACGAATATGATACGACACGGACACATCGATACGTGATTTTTTTTAAAAGTTAGGACATGACACGTTGGAGACACGTAAATTAATTTTTAAAATTTATTATTATTTTAGTTTTATTTACAAACAACACATTGTATATTTATTGAATTAAAATAAGGATATCAAATAAAAACAAACTTGTAAGTTAAGTTTATCATTTTTTTTTAATTGGATACATTTCGCCATTTCCTCTTTTTCATTTAGATGTATATGGTGTAACTCTGACACATGTCCGAGTGTGTCTGTGTCGGATACTTGTCCGACACGATACGTTGACTCCCGACAGAACGTCGGTGCAACCTAGATTAGAACAAGTTTTTTCATAAACCAAAGGATATTTGTATTCATTTGTGTATCCATAGTCTCAATACAACGTACGTATAAAACTTCAAAAACTTAAAAGAGATATACATGACTAATACTGATAAGTACGTTTTGCGTACTTATCTTGGCTTTAAATTTAGACAATTGTAAGTGTTTTAGAATAAGATATTGCTAATTATATATTTATTTTGTTTGTTTAAGGAAAAATCAAATTTTGAATGCGTTTGGATGCGAAATGGAAAAAATGGACTAAAGCCGTACAAAAAAGGGACAAAATGGGACTCAAGTGAAACTTCCCAAAATTGAGGAACTCGAATTGACATAAATGAAGACATGAATTGCACAATTAAAAACTCAAGGACCAATTTGAGTTATTTGAGAAATTGAGTCTTTAAACATAATCCTAATTGGGCTTTTGTCTCTTGTTTTATATATATATATATATATATATACACACTGCCGAGGGGGAGAGGGGTCAGCGGAGAATATAGAAAAAGTAGGTCAGCCGTTGGAGTTTTCCTTGAAGATATACATACACGGCTGTGAGAGGAAAATAAGATACACAGCCTAGTGCAAAGTAAGAAGTTTGGACTGCTTTAGGATTATTATATATACACAGCCAAAGAGTGCCGCCGTGAGGATTTAGTTGGGCAGCTGACTTGGGAGACAATTAATTGGTTGTTTTGTGATTGAATCAATTGGAGAGCACACAATTGAAGAAGTCGGCTGGTGGAGTTTGGAATCAAAAGGCAGTGTTGGGTCATTAATTTGACAAGTAATAATTAGCAATATATTATTCTAAAACACTTACAATTGTCTAAATTTAAAGCCAAGATAAATACGCAAAACGTACTTATCAAATACAACACGTTATCTACTTATCTAGTTGTTCTGAATCTTTCATTAAATTAGCAGATAATCAACCAGAGTGGTGGAAAAGGATTCAAGAGTGAACCCTTAAATCTAGTTTACTGAAGTCTGAGGATAAAACCTTGAATCCTCATATATTTTGGCACTGCAATTTCAATAGTTTATCTTTTCGAATAAGAGAAAAGAGCAGGACAAACCTAGAATAATACAGCATCATGTATCTGTTGATTGAGAGGGACAATAGAAGTTTCAAAATATAGAAAAAATGGAGTAGAAAAATGACTGAAAGTGATGCATTAACAATGATACATATGATATAGCAAGAAAATCATATCAATAAATTATTAAGCACGCCAGGAATCAAACGACTCAAATTGTAAAAGGTTGCTTCTAAGTTCTAAACCCATTAATATAGAATTCTAAAAAAATTAAAATTGTAAAAAGTTGCTAAGAGCATCTCTAATGATGATGCAAAATTATGTGTAAATTAACATATTCGAAATCACTTTTGAATCCCCAATTTACATCCCGGTAAATCTAAATAAATAAAAAAAATTGTTCCATGGATAATATTTAATTCAATTTTTTCATAATTGTTTAGCTCATAATTTTTTTAATTCATTTATTTTTGATTAGTGTATATATAAACATTACGAATAAAAAATTCGAATTTTGGTTAAGAAAACAAAAATAGAAAAAATTCAAATTGTAATGTAAATCCATATAATATATTTAAATTGCATGACTTAGCTTACATCCAGATTTTATGGATTGATAACTATTTTTGGATATAATTAATTTCATATGAAGATGTAAAACAAGATTCAAATTTATTATTATTATTATTATTTACATTTTTGTTCAAAAAAATCTCCTCATTGGAATAACTTGATAATTTAAATTACAAAATAGTTCTATTGTACATCACCATTGGAGATGCTCTAAAATCATTAAGGTTGCAAAAGTGAAATTTGAGTGGAAAGAAAATAAATTTCAGGGAATTGAAAGTTCAATGTGTTTGATTATTATAATTTTCTAGGTGAAAAAGTGGGAAAATTTTCAACTTCTGTTGTTTAATTGACATAATTTTTCATGGAAAATAAATCAAAAATTAGCTATTTTAATAATTTTTTTTCATTTTCTAATACTTTTGTACTTGATAATAATAATGATAATTTTAGGGGAAAAAATAAATCAATTAACAACAATAAAAATGATCAAACGTGATGAAAATGTTTCAAGATTTTACCTGAAAAATAAAACCTCCTACCTGGGTTGGAAAATGAATTCCTTTAAAAGTGGGAATTGAGGTGCGTGACCAGTAGAACATGGAAAATGATTTTCATGAAAATACTTGACAATCAAACATCCCAAAATTGGAAAATTGGATGAAAAATGTGATTTTCAATGGAATTCAATTGCAATCATAAGCAGCCTAATATTTCAACTGTAACTCAATGCGGCACCGGAGCAATTTCTTTAACGAAGACAGTAAAAACTAAAAACTAAAAACTAATTAGCATTTTAATCTAGTCACAGAGAGTCGAGCCTTGATCAGGAGGTTCAATATTCTAAAAACTCAGGTCAAGTCAGGAAATGGATCCAATTCATGGACCCATAGCTGACTGTTTCAAGTTGAGCCGGATTTATTCAAACATATCCCCTCTCTGTGTTCCTGATATATACATATGCAATTAGAGGACCAAACTAACAAAACAATTATGCTAAGCTGCCTTTACTAGAAAGTCCCAATTCACCCTAATTTAGGGGTCGATTGATTGCAACCATGACAAATGGTTAAAAAAAAAAACTCCAGAGAAATTATCAAGAAATTATTTTTCATGGAAAATAAATTGAAGGAATTGTGTTTGATTGAAAGTGAAATTAATATTAATAATTTTAAGTGTGGTAAATGTGAAAAATGAATTCTCTACTAAACTCAAAATAATATTCTTCTTGGTCTCAAGGGAAATCACGGAGATCAAGATAAGAGAAAATATTTTTCACCCGGCAAAACGCAATCAATCGGATCAGTTTCATTTTCCATCTACCATGAAAAAAATGGTTCATTCAAACGGACGTAAGTGAAATAAGCTTCAGTTTTGAAAATTATAAAATGAGCAAGCTTGTGGGGATCAATCACAGTTCCTGATGAATACCCAAGGGAAAATAATTGGAAAAAAAGACAACATTTATGGTGTAGGCTGGACCACTTGGAGTGACTTAGGCAGGCGGCGGTTGTAGCCGACCTAGGTCATGGGCCTTATTGATCGCCCCTGTCCAGGTTAGTTAACATGTAAACAAGGCTGACTGCAACATAAATCAACAAAAGTCCTCTGAACTTCATACATTCTAGTAAATGGAGTATCCAAGTTTAGGGGAATACGAAATTATAGCTGACTCAAAATTCACAGCTAAAGAACACCTCAGAAGTCAGAACGCTTAATTTATTAGCATAATGTAGCATATACTGGTCACGTTTTCACAATTTGAAAACCTCCTCATCACACAAATGATGCGCGAGCTATTTACTGCTTCTTGAGGAGCAGAGGTCCGACGTTATCTCCTGTAGCCTTGTTGTGCTTCACATGGCTTCCATCACATAAAGGAAAAGTCCCAGACCTCCAACATCTGTACCCACAATATTAATCAAATGAGGCATTAGACACTGAAATTCAACTTGTAAAACAACATCACAGACGTATTACCCATGAATGCGAATAAATGAAACCCAATAAAAAGTTAGAAACACGGTGACTTGCATGGACTTTTTTTAGCTTCTATTTGGTAAAAATATTTTGTATATAAACAAAGAATGTGATGTTTTCGAAGTAAAAAATGTGGTTGAAAAGTGGTTTGAGGAAACGTGTGTGATTAAAAAGTAGTTTTGGGAAATATGTTATTTATAAACGGACTACCAAACGGAGACTTAGAGTTCCTGTTCCAGCATGAGGAATTTTACTCTTATTACTTCACTGCAAAGAATAAGATAGATTCCAATGAACTTTAAGCTTAATCGGCATTCTACTGCACTATCAGTTACAAAATTAGAATTTCTGATGAACTTGAATAAACATCTCAATCTACCATCTTCCTATAGAGTTTTCTTGCCCATGGGAAATGCTTTTTCTTGTGGTTAAAAGCTCACCACCAACTTTCTATTAACCATTTGGTATACCTCTCCCTTGTCTAACATCTCTACAAGTATTCCCAATTTCATCGCTATCGTGGATGATGACTTCTTTGAGTCTGCAAACTTCATGTGATACAACACCCTATTAAAGTCTTCGTCTTGTATTAATAATCGCACCTAATTACCTAAAACATTGCTAGTTGAGACAATACGATCTTATATGCAATGACTCTGCTAAAACCTTTACTTAAACTTCGACTAAAAGAGCATTCCGTACGTTCCATCATAGTTCTTTTCAACCTAAAGCATTAAGCCCCTATTTGGATGGGATTAAAATTTGATTTTAATCAGAAGTCAACAATTAATTTTATCCATACATTTTATGAAATTTGCAACTTTTCAACTACACATTTCATTAAATTTTATGAATCAAAATCAACAAAAAATCTGATTTTAATTTATACCAACGGGGGCTAAATTCCGAAATTCTCCTTAGTTCTAACTTGATTTATGCCGTTTATAATCTCAATCAACTAAATCTATGTCATATTGAACAACATACATTGTTGGACTTCTCGCATCCATGACGAAAATGCCTTGATACAAGCATGGGCAGTAGAAAATTCTCTACAATTAGGGCTGTGTTTATAATATTAATTCTATGAGGAACCATACACTCTTAAACCAAGACTACAAGGCATATAATCAATAAATTTGCAGTTGATTTTTGTTTATAAATAAGGAATTTTAGTTTTTCGGTAAAATGTGCCGATTAAAAATGATTTGGAGAAATATAGAAAAAAATTGTTTATAAACAAGTTTACCACTTGCATAAACATTTGATCGTAACGATCGTTACATGTATAATCTATCAATCATGCTACATGTATATACAAATGTTTAGCTGTAACAGAAAAGTCTACAAATATCATTTTTTATATTCTATAGGCAATTCAACAAAATCATTGCAGTAAAAACCGAAAAGGTGAAGAAAACCTGCAGTATGCAGTGAGGGGTTTGGCGAGTTCAGTGACAACGACTGAATCCACCACTTTCTCTTCAGTTTTCCTGATGTCTGGGTTGATTGCCTCCGCCGCTTTCACCACCACCATCCGCCGTGGCCTTGTCGCAACTGATGGCGTGGGTATGCTGTATGTGAATAATCCAGGTTGAATCGTGCTAGACAGGGACGCCATTGAAACAATTGAAAATTGATAAATCAATGTCTGGTGGAAATTCAATGCATAAACTGATTGTACTCTGTTGGCTGTGGAGGAACATTGATTATCTTATAAATATTGAGTGAAGCCAGTGAACTTGTGGCGACCACGCTCCCTTCAAAATCGAGTGGATGCCATTTTTTATCTTTGGCATTTCTCTTCTATTTCTCGGGTTAATTTCTACAATGGTTACTCAAGCTTCATAATAAATTTAAAACAGTCTCTAAAGTTTTAAGTTTACACTAATAGTCACCGTGAATGAAGTTTGAAACTTACTAAATTTGTAAATATTTTGACAATGATCACTTGCTAAATTTCTAACCTAAAAACAAATATTATATATTAGAAATATACATTTATAAATAATAAAAACAAAAAAGCTAATTTGTTTCATTATGCATATTCAAAAATTATAAAAAAAAAAAAAAAAATTCAATTCTAACCCAAAAACAAAATTTATAGAAATACACAATAGTGACAGTACTAGCATTTTATTTACCAGTTTCTTTTTTTTTCTTTTTTTTTTTCATTTTAGTGAATATGTATAGAGAAATAAAGTTTTCCTAATTTTTTAAATTTTTTTAATAATTAATGTTGTTTAATATCTATTATCTAATTTTTATTATTATTTAGAGTTTAAATTTTAAATTTTGAATACTTTAATGTTTGTTTGGAATAGAAATTTAATCGATTGATCATTACTGAAACATTTGTAGTTTTTGAGTCATCATTGATGTAAGTTTCAAATTTCATTGATCGTCTTGAAATTTTGGTGAAACTTGAGAGATCATTGATGTAAGTTTTAAATTTCAATAATTTTATATGGACATATTTTTACATGAAAATGGAAGATTGTCGACACGGGATCTCTTGATTGGATGATGAAGAGGTGTACATGTAATAAAGTACATGGTCCACCTCTTCATCATGTAATGTTGGGAAATCACATCAATATGTCCCTTTTTATATCCTAAAAATATCCATGTAGAAGAACTATTTAAACTTTAGCCTTTATTTGACAAAAATGTTTAAAAACTTTTTTTTACAAAACAATTCCCAAAATATTTTTTAAGAATAATGATACATGTACAATTCAACTTACAATTCCTCTTACAATTCTTAATGTTTTAGCTGAGGTGGACCTGCAAAACTCTGGCCCACCAACTTGAAACACTACAAGACCCGGGAAAAGGCCAATTAAAATCGAACAAACCTAAAATGAGTGAATTAGACAAGAAAGGGGAAAAAAGGGACAGCTGCGCTGCTAGGGTGAAACCACCGACTTGGAAGACGTCCGACAAGAGTGAAGACAACGCCGAGATGGATGACAGAGGTAATATATTGCAACTTATTTTTTATAGGAATGGTGATAAAATGTTGATTAAATTTGAGCATTTAGAACCAAACGATGATATATTTTTAAATCTCTGTTTATGAATATTCATCGGCAACAAATAGAATTGAAATTTATTGTATCACTGTCTATGCATATCATGTAGGAAATGAAAATTTTGAAGAAGTGGATGACACAATTTTGGGAGAATCTAGTAATAAGACAAGGTTGGAGGAAAATGTCAACTTATTGGAAGATGATATGTTAGGTGAAGATGAAGCAATTGTGCCTAAGGTGGGTATGGAGTTTAAGGATGAAAATGAAGTGTACGAATTTTATAGAAAATATGTCTATCGCCTTGGTTTTCCTTGAGAAGAAGAAATTCGAGAAAGGGAGATGATGGAGTGATTAGATATGTGACAATAACATGTGGTCGAGAAGGTCGAAGACCTAGTTATACAACAAATTCAATGAAGCCGCAACCAACTATGCAGACAGGTTGTAAATCTAGGCTGGCAGCTTCTGAAATTAATGGAACATGGATAATTAACTCAGTCCATCTTGAGCATAATCATCCCGTAAGTCCTTCGAAGTCCAGGTTGTTTCGATGCAACCGAAAATTGAGTGCAACTGTCAAACGACGGCTTGAAGTGAATGATATGATTGGGATTCCGTTACACAAGAGTTATAACTCTACTGTTGTTGAGGCAGGTGGTTATGAGAAGATGAAATTTTTGGAAAGAGACCGTCGAAACTACATTCAAAAGGCAAGACGATTAAGACTTAATGAAGGGGATGCAGCTGCAATACAATCGTTCTTTTCAAAAATGCAAGCAAAGTGTTCTGGTTTTTACTTCAGCATCGATTTGGACGGAGATTCTTGATTGAGAAATGTCTTCTGGGTAGACAACGGGTCTAGACAGGCTTATAAGGAGTTTGGCGATGTCATCACATTTGATACCACATATCTCACTAATAAGTACGACATGCCTTTCGCCCCTTTTGTTGGGGTAAATCATCACGGAGAATCGATACTGCTTGGATGTGGACTAGTTTCGAATGAGGATAGAGATACATTTGTTTGGCTATTTCGTACATGGCTTCAGTGCATGCATGGTCAGGCTCCACACGGAATAATTACAGATCAGGACAGAGCTATGCAAAATGCGATTCATATAGTTTTTCCAAACACAAAACATAGATGGTGTCTTTGGCATATAATGAAAAAGTTGCCGGAAAAGTTTGGTTACCATGAAAATAAAGGTTCCATATTTTCAGCTATACACGGATTGGTTTATGATTCACAAAGTGTTGAAGAGTTTGAAGAAGGTTGGGGAGCTATGATCGATAGGTATGAATTGCATGGCAATGATTGGCTGTCAGGTCTTCACGAGCAAAGAGAGCGTTGGGTTCCTTGTTTTTTAAAAACTACTTTTTGGGCAGGGATGTCAACAACTCAACGTATTGAGAGTATGAATGCCTTCTTTGATGGGTATGTCCATTCGAGGACCTCGTTGAAGCAGTTTGTCGAACAGTACGAGCGAGCCTTGCGAAGTAAGATTGAAAAGGAGTTTCAGGCTGATTGCAAGTCGTACTCACAAATGGTGCCATGTGTAACTAAGTACGTTTTGGAGAAGCAATTTCAGGAAGTGTACACTATTTCTAAATTTAGAGAGTTTCAAGATGAGTTCACTGGAAAGTTTTATTGTGAGATTATATCTACCAAGGAAGATTTATTCAGGACGATATACGAGGCACAAGAGGATGTCATATATAATGAGCGAGTGATAAAAAAATATTTTCTGTTTTATTCTGCAAAGATACATGCGAGATTGGTTGTAGCTGTCACTTGTTCGAGTTTTGTGGAATAATATGCCGACATGCAATATCCGTCTTGATTCATAATAACGTCCAATCACTTTCAGATAAGTACATATTGCGGAGATGGAGGAAAGATGTGTATAGAACCCACACGAGGGTGACAGTCAACTACAATGGCTTGATTAGTACACCTGATCAATTGAGATATGACCAGATGTGTCAAGCATTTTCCCAAGTGGTAGACCTAGCAGCAGATAATGAAGAACGAACCCAGACGATTATGGAATGGATCGAATATCATAAGAAAGAGCTAAGCATTGCAAAGTCAATTGGTGGAAGTTATTCCTATCCCAGCCCTCCCTCCAGGTAGCCACTGAGTTTAGAGCTTTAGAGAATACTAGTAGTGGGAACATATTGAATCCGAACCAAATGAGAAGAAAGGGAGCACCTAGGAAACTTAGGAAGAAAGGACCTTTGGAATCGAGTTCAAAGAAAACAAAGGTATATTTTACCATTAAATGTTTAGTATTTAATAAGTTGGTGTATAATTTATCATATTGGATGATGTGCAGAAAACGTCAAAATCAAACAAAGGAAAGATACCAAGACCCAGCTACAATATTCAAGAGGGTGAACCTATCGTTTCAAGCTTCCACCAACCCATGCCTAACTTCCAACACTTACTAGGAGATGCTATGCAGTGCTACTATCCATCTAGCCAGTGTGAAGATGGACTGAGTGTGTGATGAGTTCAACAAGAGGGATTTGGTGGATTTGTAACTACTAATATATTTTGTTACCTGAAGTTGTTGTACATTGGAAGAATCCATTGCCTACTTTCTACCATTATTAATATGCCTATTGCTCGCTTTTGTATCTACATAGTTGCACCCCCGCATGTGTATATTTGTGTAGTTAACACAGTAGAATAGAATTCAAATCTAAGTTTGTCACAAGCATAAAATTATTTTAAAAATGTCAGATATTAACATAAACCACAATATAAAATCATATGAAATTGTATTGCCAAATTCGAACAAGGAAAATTTGAGGTAGCACTGGCTGACTAGATTCTCACAAAACACAAGATCCCACATGGGTACACAATATCTGTAGTCATCTACTTGAGAGAAAATATAGCTTCAGTCCTTGCACAATCCAATTTTTTCCTTCGGGAAAATAACATTTGGATTCCGAATATAGGAATTTAGAGCGGCAAGTTCCTTCCATTTGCCCTATTCCTTGAACTCGAGAACAGATGCTCCATAAGGTATCACAATATCTGTAGTCATTTATTTGAGAGAAAATATAGCTTCAGTTTTCAAACTTGCAACATGCACTTTAATAATTTTATATTGAGGAACAAGTTCTTCATGGATTTTGTCTTCTTTGGATTCCTCGATTATGTTATCACCCTAAAAGAAGCATAAGCAGTATCAAAACTTCCAACAAATTAGTCCACAATATTGTTACAAAAAGAAGCATAATTAGTACAAAAAAAGCCATAATTTATCCACATACACTGAAACAAAGGGAAGCCCCAATTACTTTTGCCCACATATGAATCCACAATAAAAAAATCATAATTCGTCCATTAAATATGTTCTAAGCAATCGGTTATAAAAAAGGGGGAAAAAAAACAAACAAATAATCCGTCCGCATAACATTGTCCGAAGAAAAGCCACAAAAATTTTCGAGCATCCCCAAGTATAGCAAGAACCCTAAACATTGAAAATGAAGAACTCAATCTAACTTACTTACATATGTGTTTTTTCATGCAAGATCCACTGTAAAACGTGGAAAAGAAGGAATAGAGATGATCGGCGTTGAGTGGTATAGAAGAAATGTGGTGCCGTTTGAACCCTTTCGCCTGGAATAATTGAGTGACGGTGACGATGATGCCGGTGGCGTTGTCTGAAACCCTTTCCCTCTTTCTTGTCTGGTTCGTAAAGGTGTTTTGAGTTTGTTCTATTTTAATTTATTTAGTTTACTAATTATTGGCCATTTCCCGAGTCTTATGCTGGTGCAAGTAAGGTGGGCCAGAGTTTTGCAGGTCCACCTCAACTAAAACATTAAGAATTGTAAGTTGAATTGTACATGTATCATTATTTATTTTTTAAACATATACATTTTTTCTCTTTACATTTCAACCACAAATTTTACATTGAAAACATAAAAAAAAACACAAACACAAACAAAAAGACCATTAATGATTGTTTTGACATTGTTATGAGAGCTGAAATCAACCCTTTATTTACCTTTTTATTTTGGTTTCTATTTTCTTAGTCGCATATATTTCACAACGAACTGATGACGTGTCTTCTTTTCATTGGCCTTTTTTTGCTAATGGGCCCACGTAATAATTAATTAATATTCATTTCCAGGCTGCCTATAATCTCACGAATGTCAATCCCGCGCTCTGCGATAACATCATATCAACTCCCTTAGCTTTCGATCTACGATACCCGCCCCACCCCGCCGACGCGATAATTACTGGAAAATTTTGTTTATTTTTTTTTTTCCTGGGCAATGAGGAGGATTACTAAGGAGCGTATAGATTTTGTATTTGTTTTTGTTATTATTTCGTGCGCGGAAGTTGGTGTAACTGCTAGATCGGAGCAGGAAACTAGGGAAAGATTTTATGGAAATTTAATTAATTCATCGGCTCCAGGAAACGGAGAGGGCAGTATTGCGAAGATGTTTGATCGGGTTTTGGAGAAGGAGTTCTCTGAAAATGATCAGCCTGAAGGTAAGATTTTTCCACATTACTTTCGTGATTTTTGTTTAATCTTTTTTAATTTTGACTTGGTTGTTGAATTGATCTTTGATAGGCTAATTTCTAATGTTAATTCCTGAAGCACTTGATTTAAGTCCAGACAGTATTTATTTACGTGTGTTAACAGTTTGATAATTAGTGATAGAAGTTTAATCCTGACTAGAACCTTTGATTGATGGGGAAGAGAGGATATGTTATTCCCAACGAAAATCATCACTACTATGACCGGAAAACATCCTCATAGCAAAAAACTATTGCAAAACAACATAAAAATATGTCAAGGCATACCAGTTTAGAGTAATAAGACAATGAAACAATAGCTTTCATTGACGTTCTGCTGAAGAAGCAGCATATCTTTAAAATTAATCTGCAAATAACTTCCATGAAAATATTTCAGCACTTGAATTCAGTACATCTGGATTATTTAAGAGGGACAGATATAAAGAGTGGTGTTATACGACGCAATATCATAATTTTTCACCTCCAATGCAAAATTCGTAAGGACGTGGGTTTTGGATTGATTTGAACAGTACTGTACGTAAAAGGGCATTACAAAGAAGTGCAGTTCTCAACACCCTAAGGCTTTTACCCTGAGGCATACTATTGCGAAAGTCAAGACGCAACCCTTAACGAAGGGCATTTAAGCTCAAGCTTTGACGGTCTAATGAATGCCTTGCACGAGGCATAATCCTTGGTTGCTTTTTCTGATAACAATGCTTCTTAATAATACTTATCCTTGATTTGTCATTATGCGCATCATAGTTGTATCCTTTTTTTCATCTATGGCTCCGTTTGGCGGCTGAAATAAATGAAATTTGATTTATAATGTGTATTATTTGGGTTTTCTAGGTAAGATGTGTGGTTAAAAATTGGAGAGAGATTGTGTGTGGTTAAAAGTGGTTTGAAAAATTGTGTCCATTATAATTTGAAATTATAAAAGTAACCGAACACAGCCTATTTTATTTCTGGAAGTACTTTTCTTCTCTGCTTTCTATGATTTGAAAATCTTGATTTAGCGGTTACTTTAAGAGAAACACTTCTGCAGAATCATAGTTTGGACACACTTTTATAGATAGCTAAATTGCTGCATGACCACCTGACAAATCGAACTCCTGGTAAGCTATAAAGACCTATCCTGGGTAAAATATCTGATAGAGCTAGAACTCTTGACAAGAGACTTTTGCGTGGTTTCTTCATTAGTGTTTAACAAAATTCTATAAGAATATTTTTTCCCCCTGTATTTTGTTGTAAATTTCATCCTATACACTAAATTGCATCGCTATTTATACAAATACAGAGTAGAAAAATAATGCAAGTAGAGAGAAGTTAGAAACAGATTAAGACAAATCTGGAAACAGATTGAGACAAATCTAGGAGCTTTCCTTCCTATTAGGAAATTAGAATTAAAGATAAAATCATATACCTTGTTGAATACTTCCCCTCTATATGGTACAAGTATGTCTGTCATTCATAATCGTGAGAACATTAACTAATTGTTTATCTATAGGAACAACTTTTATAAATATAACTGATGTTATAATTTCTCCTTATTGAATTGATAATCCAACTCATCATTTTATGGTAACATAATGTTGCACTGGATTATAAGCATTATTGGTGACATCTTTGTTGTCACAACATAGTTTTTTTGGAGTAATAGACGAAATCTTCATTTCCTCAATAAGCATGGCTCAAGATTTTACCTTTTTGGCTAGCAGAATATCCAAAAAACACATTTAATGACTCTAGGATCATGCTTCTATTGGTACGATGAATGCAAAGGCAATATAACAAATCCTTTATTGAAGTGAAGATTTTAGCTGAGTGTAACTTTCTGTGGTACTTTTAGTAGTTCCTTTTTTTTTTCCTTCTCTCTTCGCAATCTCATTTTGTCTGGGACAGATTTTCTACATATATAAAGTAGTAGAGTCTGCTCCAAATTATCTGCCATCTATAGAAGAATTAAATATTCAAATCTTCTAGAATTCTCCACAAGTTTCATCCATCTTGTTGAGTCCATTTAACACTGGATCACTTTCTTCTTGTATCTTCAAAGGTTCTGATGGAAACAGCTTCAACAGTAGCGTAGCTGATCAACAGGTAAACTTGGCATTTCTTTTAAAGCACCATTCAAGTTTTCCAAAGCATGCACAGTGAAGTATCATTTTACTAGTTTTCTTGAAATATCAAGTTCTAAAGCATACTGTATTTTGAAATGGTATTTACTGAAGGTTTCACTTCAACATTTTTGAAGGTAGGAGGTTTTCTGTCTATGATTTCCTTAAAAAGTGGGTACTTGTAATGTGAATAAAATTTGCATAATATACTCTTTATCTCATCATGTTTTTAATGTAGGAATTGCATCTGTTTATGTTGGTAAATTAGCGTGTATTACATATTTGTGTAGGTACATTATTTCAGCTTCGTAATTACATTTTCATTACTTTGTTTACATTCTTCTGAGAAACATGGCTCTATCTATTAGTTTGTATTTTTAGGTATTGAGATGTTATTTGAATATAGAGGAAGTTGATGACTTCTCAACAATCCTCTTCTCCATTGGATGATTGAATGTGATGATGTATAGTTAAATTGATTTTGGCCTATTTTAATTTCTTAGAGTGATTTTAAAATTAATGAAATTCAGCTAGTTCGTATGTTGTGCTAAAATAAGATTCTATCATGCTTGACAGGCTGTTCTAGAGACTGTTGCTAAAATCACTCATGAGAAGACAAAGAAGAATGAAACTCAAGAGGCCAAGTGAGGGACTTTTCATGAGTTTCTTCATATTTAAAAAAAAAAAAAAATGAAATATTGAGGGAATTGACCAAAGTTTGCTGTTTTTCCTTTTGGATTTTTGACAGCGGCACCAGATCTTTCCAGTTTCAAGATGTTTTCTCCCTTGAGAATGAAGATTCTGATGACACAACTCTGATAGACCAGAAGGTGATTTATACCTAGTTTTGATTTTGGAAACCACGGTCCAGATTTTTTTTCTTTGCTCCATCTACACTCACCACCTCCTGACCAAGTATTCTTAAATGCAGGATAATGTTTTTGTGATGTCGAATAAGAAATCAAAATATCCGGTACTTCAAGTAGATTTAAGGTCATTCTTGTTATTTTATGTCTTGTTGTAATATTGATGATGTAGGGTTTTGTTGTAATATTGGTTTGATATTTGCTATTTTTCAACTTGACATTACGTTGTATTGTGTAGGCTAATTTCAGACTTGGTGGTTGTTATAGTCTCTGCTGCCATTGGCGGAATTATCTCTTCCTGTTTGGGACAACCGGTCTGTGCTTTTGCTGCTTTTTTCATGATCTTGTCATTTGTGTTGGCTCGTTGTTCAATGTTGTGGTTGCAGTTACAAGCAGAGTTTACATTTTGAACTGTGGAAATGATGGTTCCCTACTCATTATCTGTCAGGTCATTGTTGGCTATCTTCTAGCAGGATCGATTATCGGACCAGGTGGTTTGAAATTCATTAGTGAAATGGTACAGGTATGTAGTCTTGTTAGGTCCAAGACAAGGCCTTCGGGTTATGAAATCATTTTTTTAATTTAAAATGGAGGATACTGCTTCTTGCAGCTACTTTGGATATGAAATAAAACTAAGCCTGTGTTTGGTAAAAGTTGTTTGTTTATAAAAAAGAATTTGCTGTTTTTGAGGTAAAATATGTGATTTGGAAAAAACCAAACACATTGTAAATTAATGCCCCAAGTCCCTGCTTATGTTTTACTGCTCAATAAGAGCAACAGAACAATTCAGCCACACCTTCCAAATTTGTTGTCAAATGTAAAAATTAATAAATTTTAAAAATGTCTTCCTTTTGAAGCTTTTGGGGTTGAAATCTCTTCGACTAAATATATTTGGATAGCCTGTCTACTATCTATAATATTAGTTTGAATACTAAAATGCTGATACTGATACTGATACGTTGTTGCTAGTCAGACATTTCTTTCCCTCAGATTTGGTTTGAATTATAGTACATTCTCGTGTACCAGGCACGGCTTTCCTTGTCTCAAGGCTCATAGTCTAATCCTTCTCGGTCATTCTTTGTTGCTAAAAGCTCTGATAATTTCGGGTTTCTTTACCTACCTTATTATCAGAGCTCTTGCATCTTTCTATCATCTGCTATTCTGCTTAATTTAATGGCTTATCACTACTTGATGTCCTAATATACCTTTTTAGTCTTAAATGTATATTGATGGATTTAACATAAAAATTATGTTAAATTTTCTTTTCTTTTTTTCTCTTTATTTATTCCCTCCCTTCATATTACAGGTTGAAACCGTTGCACAGTTTGGTGTCGTCTTTCTTCTATTTGCTTTAGGACTTGAGTTTTCTCTATCAAGGGTATCTCATTCTCTCTTAAGATATCATCTGAAAATTATTTAAAGTTTCTCGTCTTGGTTACCAGACTATGTTATTTTTTATCTTTGCTTGTCTAGCGTCTTAACACATAACTGATGCAGCTCAGAGTTGTGGGTCCTGTTGCTGTTCTTGGAGGGCTGCTTCAAATATTGATTTTAATGTTCTTGTGTGGCATAATTGCAGTGGTATAATTCTCATATCCCATTTGTTTTTTGCTAGGACACTTGAATTTATTGTATTCAATACTAATTTTACATGATGCCACTGCTACAGTTATGTGGAGCAAAGTTGTCGGAAGGGATATTTGTTGGTTGTTTTCTCTCAATGTCATCAACTGCGGTGGTAAATATCTAATCTAGTTTCCTTCCCATAAGGATTTATTAGTGAATCACAAAGACTGTGAACCAAACTACTTATCTAACTCTTTGTTGATTATCTTGGTCTAATTTAAAAAACCCTCTATATTATTTCAACAGGTAGTCAAGTTTCTGGTTGAGCGGAACAATAGTGATGCTCTTCATGGGCAAGTGACAATTGGAACCCTTATTTTTCAGGTAAGCTTTAACACTCTTTTTTCTTTGTATATCCATTTGACTGAGATCCTTTTTCATTTTTTCTATCTGAATAACCTTCTAGGATTGTGCCGTTGGCTTGTTATTTGCTTTGCTCCCCATTCTGGGTGGTAACAGTGGCATTTTGCAAGGAATGGTTTCCATGGGAAAATTGTAAGCCCGTCTAATATATATCTTGTTACCTTTTCAATCAATGTTGTTATTTATTGACCTGATTTTGGTTATTGACTCAGGCTGCTCACCTTGTCCATATATCTTGCTGGTGCAGCTGTATTGATTTGGTCTTTTGTTCCTCGGTTTTTGAAGTTAATGACACAACTTTCTTCACAAGTGGGTGATTTTAAACATTTTAAATTTTCTTTTAAATTTTTTTTTTCGAGATAAATGTGTCATGGTTTAATGCAGAAGACCACTGCAGTCGAAAATAAATTCATGAATGCAGACATCTGATTTCTATCATTCTATAGTCATTTTTTCTTGATAGAATTTGCATAATGAATGCCACTGAACTTGTAGCCAGAATCTACCAAAATGTGAGGCCTATCATCCTAGTTTTGCTATGTATATACTAGGAAGAAAAGTTGGTATCTCATTTGGTAATATCAGCTTATGATGTGTGGTACTTGTTTTTTCCAAACAAGATATAAATGATATGAAGTAGGACTGGTTATTAACTGGTTCCAAAATGAAATTCATATATCTTAGCCTCTGTTTGGCAAAACCGTTTCATGTTTAAAAACATGTTTTTTTACACAATTTCCTAAACCACTTTTTAACCGCACATATTTTCTCTATCCACTTTTCAATCACATATAGATGGTGAACAAATCCTTTCCCTCTACACGTGTTTTTAATACATTTTGGGTTCTAAATAGTTTGTAATTCCCGATTCTTGTATATGTTCCTGCATCTGAGTTTTGAAATTTGTTTGCATAATATTTCAGACAAACGAACTATATCAGCTAGCTGCGGTGGCCTTCTGCTTGTTGTCAGCTTGGGTAAGTGTCACATATTCTGTCTAGTTCGGTAAATTATTACATTTAAAATATGTTCCTGGTTGATGTATAATGTTTTCTGTTGTTTTATGATTTGCTTCACAAGTAATAATTTATGTGTATTGGCAAATATTAATTGTTGATAATAAGAACATAATGATTCAAAGAGCAGAAGCAACATGACTGCAATTTAATTTATAAATCAACTGGGGAGGAATTTGATCATCACTAAGATGATTGCTTTTGGTTGAAGGTAGGAAAGAAATCATATGCACGTGGGCCTCTTTAATTGCTTAAAACTTTTTAATCAAATGATTCAACACGGTAAAAGGTCCCGGGTTCAAGTTTCGCAGCACACACATTTTAATGAAATTGTACACATCTTAGGGTTTGATTGGAGAAAATGCGCCTACACGTGAGACAGCATGTTGAAAATAAGATTTAATTGATATACATGTGACCCTATCAAACAGATCAAGATTTTAGATTAAGGGTTCAATATAATTAATAAGTTGCAAAGCTGAGATTGCATTTGCTTTCTGAAAATGTACACATTTAAACACGTGAATCAGTTTCTAAAGGAAAAAATAGATCATATGAAGTATTTTTCAAATCTCATGTAGGACTCCAGTACCCATGAAAGTATGAAGATTGTTGTCTCGAGTGAAGTTGGCACCATTGGTTCAATAGATGACGTTCTCATCACAAATTCAATCAATAAGTATAACCATGGTTATCTGAGTTACTTTTCATGTCGATATATTAACATCCTTTCGCTGAATTGAAACAGTTCGATGCTCTTGAATATAAAGAATTTTGAATTACTCTCTTCTAAATTCTAATCTGTATTGATGAATTATTCGCATCATATTCAAAATTTCGTGAGAAATTCATTATGTGAAGCATATTGTATGTGAGCATTTGGCATTTTTTCTTTTCTCCTGGCATACTTCTCTAGAAATTTGTACATTGCTTTCTACATGAAATACAGTGTCCTTCAGTACTCTTGTCTGCTTTCAATTTCAGTGCAGTGATAAACTGGGACTTAGTCTTGAATTGGGTTCGTTTGTTGCTGGAGTTATGATATCCACCACCGAACTTGCGCAGCATACCTTAGATCAGGTATGTTCTTGAATCTGCATTTTACTTGAATAATTTATACAGAAATAAATGGAGTTCTCAGGGGGGGAAAAAATCAGTTTCATGTTCTTTAGAAGTTCATGCCACCACTCTCAAGACTTGGATGAACAGGTCAATACGTTGAGTTCTTTGTTTATAGCCTTACATGCTTTGGTCATAAACTAGTGCAACCACTTCATTCAAATAAATGCTTGGAATTGTACACATTTCATTGCTCCTGCTGTTTTCATGTAATTAGGCTTTTACACTTGGTGGTGGAAAAACTGGGATAAGCATGAGAAATTTATGTGAAAATGAATAAAAAATTAATGATAAGAGGGTCTTATAAATAAAAAATTAATGATAAGAGGGTCTTAACTCATATGTTATTTCATTCACCAACTGAAGTTGACAGATCTAAAGCTAAGCCCCTATTTGAGACCCATTATTTCAAATAATATAGTTTGTAATAGTGGTTAAAAAATAAAGAATCTTTTTTCGGTTTCTGTGTAGATTATTTTATTGGTAGAATGTGGATGAGAATAAGTTTCGAAAAAAATTATGTTTTGAATAATGGGTACCAAACAGGGGCTAAATATGTTGGTGCTTGACATCCAGTTGTTTAAATGTGGAAGCCTCAACATTTGCTGGAAACAGCTGTGTTTCCTTTTTACCTTATTTGGCAATAAAAATCCAAATCTTACCAGACACAGGCATGTGATAGTTTGAATAACTGTTTCAGTAGACAAAAATAAGAAGCACTTACTCTGCATATTCTAGCATTGTTACTGCCCTATAGTTGACACAGTTTATGATGAATTGATCAGTTCTCAAATGCATTGCATCTTGTAGGTGGAACCAATTCGTAACCTCTTTGCTGCTCTCTTCCTTTCTAGTATTGGAATGCTTATACACGTACAGTTCCTCTGGACGCATGTGGATATATTGCTTGCCTCTGTTATTCTGGTTATAGTTGTGAAGACAACAGTTGCTGCTATGATCACAAAGGCCTTTGGTTACAATCTTAGGACATCAGTTACTGTAAGTCTGTTTCTTAAATATTTTTATTACTAAAAAAATGTAGAAGACTATTATTTACAAGTCTGCATATATGACAGGTTGGAGTGTTGCTGGCACAAATTGGAGAATTTGCATTTGTTCTCTTAAGTCGTGCCTCAAATTTACATCTGGTCGAGGTAATCTGTCCTGATCATATAGTATGCACTTTGCTCTAATTTAGCCCATTCTTTCAATGCACAAAAATTATTGCACTACCTAATGAGAAACATTTTTCAGTCAGACGTAGTGTTTTCATGTTCATGCATAGCCAAATGTCTCATATTGCACATGATATTATTTGATTAAGGTTATGTTCAGCTCGTAGTTTGCAAGTGACGGTTTTCATTAATTGCCTTCTGAAAATTTGTTAAGCATATGTTTAAGTAGATAAATTAAACAAATAGAGTTGTCAACCCTTTTGTCATTCTTTTTTCAAAAGAGGATAATGGATTCACTCCTCCCCCAAAAAGCCAGGTCATCAGCCTTCTCTCTTACCATTTGAGCTAGGCCTTGGCCTTGAGTTGTCAACTCTTTAATAGCTGACACTTTTAAATAAAGTGGTTCGACATGATATTAAAGCATGCAAATGTCTAATGTACAAGTCTCGCCATCACTTATAATTAAGAAAATTGTGCATGCTGAAGCCTTTCATCTTTGATGAAATAATGAATTTGACTTGCACAGGCGGGGTGGGTGGGTTGATGTGTTGAAGATAATTTAAATAAATATATTTTTCCAATCCCTAACTGTTTAAAATCATTTTATTTATTTTCTAATTTGGTATGGTACGTAAACTATATACACAATCCAGACCTTATTTAACCAATTTCGATGAATGTAGGGTTGAAAAACTTAAAGTGCTTATCTTCACTTGTGTCTGTAATGTGACATGGTTTTTGATGAATAAATTACTCTGCAATATCAAATATGAGATATAACCTTGTAGCTATAATCCAACTGGATCTTGCAAACTGAGTTTTATTGCTTTTTTTTTTTTTTGGTTTCACAAAATGTTTCTACCTTTGGAAATAGTAACATTAGCTAATATCTAAACCAGGTTAGGTTAAGTTTGTCCAATTCTCATTTCATAACCAATTTATCAAAGGTTAAAAAAAAATGAATAAATAAAGAGGATGTCGATTAGTTGATGCAGTTTTAGTTAAAAATAATACAATTCAAAGAAATAACAACAGATTGCAAATCTACCAGTCAGTGGGAGTTAAATGGGAAGGAAATTGTTCAATGCTCTTAATGATTGAGAGAAGTAAGAGTACATTTGAACTGAATGCAATTTTCTGGTGTTTCTATGCATAATTATTTTTCTTTAGCAAAGATTCTGTTTTCTAATTGCTCGTTTTCTATGCATTACTAGCTGCTCAATTGCCTTAAATTTGTTTACCCTTACTGTACCTTTTAGAAACCATTTTTTCTTCTAACTAACATTGTGTCAAAAGTGCAGGGGAAGATGTATATTCTTCTTCTTGGAACAACAGCTCTGAGTCTTGTGAGTTTCTTCTATCCTCTGATTGCCAAAGAAACTCCCCATGCCCACATTTAATAATTTTAATGATGCTACACAGGTGACTACTCCTGTTGTATTTAAATTGATACCAGCTCTGATGCACCTGGGAGTTCTTATGCATTGGTTTCCATCGGAGAATGGCACTAATAATGAGGTATTTGTCATTTGGAATAGTATGCTCACATGCACACTTGGAGCATGCACGGGACTACATAAAGAACACAGGAAATGATTTGGCCCACACACTTATAGCATGTTTAGTAGGGAGGATTGGGTATCACTAGGCACTACTAATAGGAAACTAAAACTTGTTTATTATACTGTTAAGCCTTTGTTTGGTAAAAGTTTTTTGTTTATAAACAAAGAATGTGATGTGGTTTGGTGAAATGTGTGTGGTTAAAAAGTGGTTTGAAAAAATGCGGTGTTTATAATTTATAAACTTGTTTAAAAACAAGTTACCAAACTTAGGCGTAGTCATGTCCAATACTGAGCACAAAACATGCATGGAAGTTCTTTCCGCATCATTGGCTGCCCAATGAAAGACACAGCTTTTACTTTAATAAATTAGTGCTGCAAAGTTTGCTTTTACTCCAATGGAGATGCAGACTTGTGCAGGCTGCTAGATTTGAGAGAGTATACTTGTTAATGATGGGCCGCAAACTTGAAAATAAAACATTTTTTATTTATCCTGAACTGTTAACGTGGATGCTGTTAAGAAATTGTTCAACTTTGATTTTTCCCGGTTTCTTTGTGTTGCTGTCGAAATGCCAAAGTCCACTTTCGATTCTTTTTCTACTAATATTTCAATGCAGTTTCAAATAAGTGGAATACTCAAGCTTGTACATAGTTTAATAAAGATAAAAGAAACAAGGATTTTTTTTTTTTTTAAAATAATAATCTTTAAAAATATTGGTTGTTTTGCAGGAGAGAATATCTATGATTGAAGCACGTGACAGATTCTTGTGACACTTGGTCTACTTCCTAATAGATGTGAAATTGCTGCTCTCATTTGCCACGAATTTCCATCGAAGGCATAAATCCATGTTTGGACATTCCGGGGTTAAAGTTAATGAAGGGTTCATTGTTTAACAAGCTCTAGTTAAGTGTCACATACTGTTAGTTACGAAGTTTTGTCTTGTAATATACATTATCATGGAATTGGAAGCCTCGAGCATTTATCCAGACAGAAATCTAGGTCGATTTTTGTGTACATAAATAGCTATATAAGTTGTATTCGATGGATATGTAACTATCCCAATTTTTTTTTTGAACAACTTCTTGTAAATGGATATTTACAAAAATTTAATGTCTTTATTATGTTCTTTTGTATTTCTACCTCCATATGTTATTTCGTCTGTGTTTGTTCTAATTTCGTTCCTTGTAGTAGAGATCAATTATAATTGATTTTTGCACGTATAATATACCTTTCTAGCTCTAAATTTCATAATAATAATAATAATAATAATTTATTTTCAAATAGAAAGATATGTTTACACCACTATTAAGCACCAAATGGATCTAAATTAATGTTAATTTGTCAAGGATCAAAGAGTATGGGCAGGCAATTGCAATATTTTATTATGAAAAACAAAAGGATTTTCTAATTGATGATGACCCGGAACATTGCAATTGCTTTTGTTAATTTCTTTAGAAGATATTTTTTTGTGGGCTGATTTTTATGTTTCTTGTGTGTGTGTGTGTGTGTGTGTGTGTGTGTGTGTGTGTGTGTGTGTGAGAGAGAGAGAGAGAGAGAGAGAGAGAGAGAGAGAGAGAGAGAGAGAGAGAGTGTGTGTATATATATATATATTGTATTTATAATATTTCAAAAGCATTACTAGAAATTGTAATTTTGACTTTTTTCCCCCTTTTCTTTTTCCTCGAAAGATAAAATAATCTTATTAATGCAAATTGCTACTAACAAAAGATGAAAGGAAAAGAGTATTACAATCGTCAATCCTCAACCAACAAAATCAAGCAAACAGTGAACTGTAATGTAGAGATGTTGAACTGTATTAAATGGTATCCACCTCAAACTGGTTCATTTAAAATCAACATTGATGCCGCAATATTTGAGAACATGGAAAGAGCAGGAATTGGACTTGTGATACGTGATGATCGGGGTTCTTTTGTTGCAGTAAAAAATGTTCCAGTTAGAGGGATTATCGACCCACTTATTGCTGAAGATTTGGGAGTCCGTGAGGTTCTATCTTGGATAAAAGTTCGATTCCCCAAAGTTAAAATCATAGAGATGGATGCTTTTCTAGTCTATAAGGCTCTCCAAAAAGTTGAAACTAACAATTCCTACTTTGGGATGCTCATTGAAAAATGTTAAACCCTCAAAAGTAATATGCCAAACATTGAATTATTTTACTTGTATCAACTCTGGTTGACAAACTAGATTACTCCCCTCTCACATGGAGGGATGCGCCCCCCCCCCTCCATGTGAGGGAGGAGTAATCTAGTTTGTTAACCAGTTTGTACATGTAGCAAAATCCGTCAAACATTAGATTCAGTTGGGTGAGGAGAACAACCAATCACATTGCTCACACATTAGCTAAGACTGCTAGATCTTTTCATGAAACCATTGAATGGTCTTACTTTCTACCTTCGTTTATCTTAAATGTACTTGATGATTTGATTAATAAATAAATCTACTTCAAATATATATATATATATATATATCAAGCGAAAAAGAAGCCCCCATATTATGGACTATTTAATTCTCGGCACGAGTTATGAAGCAACAAGAGCGATAAATTCCATAGGCGAGTAAAGTTAAAAAGATGGAGGACTCGAAAGTCTAATAATTCCTTCTCAGATTTCTACTCCAGATTTTGTGCCATTTCAAAGCAGCTGTTACGAATGAAATAAACTTACTTAAATTTTATCATCTACTTGCCTCACTCGTGCAATTTATTTTATTAGATGAAAAAAAAAAAATAGTTATATAAATGGAAGGAATGAAACAATTCACATTCAACTATTGTATTTCTAATTTATCGGTTGCATTTGAATATACAAATAAATAGTTCAAACAAGACAAAAATATAAGTAAAATTTGAAACCTAAAAACCTATAGACATTAACTTGACAGTTTTGAGATTGAGTTCATTATAGTTCTGCAATTGAGTAGAAGTTTAATTTTTTAAAATTCAGAAACAATGCAATGCATTTTATTTTAATTAATTCAATCGAGATAAATTTTGGTTTAAATTTTGGTGCCAAAATGATTTTCTTATCCAATAACGAACCAAGGATAGACAAGAAAGATTCAATAGCCTCTGATGCTAGATAAAAAAAAGGACTGGCTAATATTTCAAAGCTCGTATGATTCAGCTGATTCCCAAGCTTCTGTAACAGTACAATATTTATGTTAGATGCTGGATAAAGCAAGCTAGGAACTGCGGAAAAATGAAAATTATTATAAAGATCAAAAGACTTCCATTTTGCTTTTAGAGCTTAATGCTGCTACCTGTTGTTGGACCATCCTTCAGTTTCTGGTACTCTCATCTGACCTCCGCATTGATTTGGATATTTCTGCATCTTAAGTGAAATACTCAATGTTGTTCGGAATTAAACAGACGTTTAAACTTTAAATTGGAACGGCTTCTTACCCAGAATTCAGGTTGGAAAGAACCAGGGACATTCTCCTTCGACCCCTGCATTAAACATGGGAATCATTATAACCGAGTCACTAACATTAACAGCAATATTCTCACCACAATGCTGTCAAATTCACCTTATTCGCCGAATGCTTCTTGGGCTGAGATATTTTATTGGCTTCAATATCTGATCGCAGGGAAAGCTGAAAAAGGGGTGAAATAAATATTGTTGAGTGAGAACTGAGAAATAAGGAAAATTTGCTAACTTTAAGGAACAGGAAAGCAATGTTCACTGGAGTAGAACTCCTGAAATAGATTATGAGTAATTTTACTTGAAATTTTACCTTATTGAACAATTCCGTTGGTGGCTTCTGTAAGAGACTATTATCATAATCAATCTTTAATTCCTGCAGAAAGTCGATACAAATCTTTGATTTAAGGTACAGAAGCAGAAAAACTATGTGATGAGATTGATTCATTAATGAATAATTTATAAATTTAAATAATATTTTTGAATTAACTGTTAGGGTCCTCGCTACCTGTTTAACGTCTTCAACTAAATCATTGTCTGGCATATTTGGAAACACCTGAAGACAAAATATGGTTGTCGATTAAGTTTAAGAACAGAAACACAAACTATATTACACATCCAAAGCCAGAGACTACACACCTTTTGAGATTTAGAACAAAGTGAAGTGCCATGTTTCTCATGCTTCAAGGTCTCCCTAGAGTTTGGTCTGAAACACAGTTAACCAGGTTAGATTACCTATATTAGTCCACTTGATATAAAAATATGAACCATATAGTGAAAAAAGTAGCGTAATTGAAAGAAATTAAAATTAGCGATGCACCTAGTATGCTAAATGATACTTTGTAAAAATGCAAAAAGATAAGGGTTAGTGTGTTTGACTGCACTGACCTCTTTGAGTCTGCTCCACCACTTCGTAGATGAGAAGCAGCTTTATGCGAATTTGATACCTACAAGTTTGGAGCTAATTAACAATAGTTTTGCCAAAAAAAAAAAAAAAACTTCGATGTGCATTGATGCATAAATTCAGCATCACTACTAACTCCAATCAGTAAGACACTTCAAGAAAAACATTAGTACATCACCTATGTAGTACCTTCCAATAAAGCATCTATAAAGTTGGATGAACAACTTATTTTGTACGAGTAACAATATTATACAAAAGCAAGTCACCAAGAACTTACATTAGCAGATGCATGTTGCATTGCCCTCTCCATGGTCTTCAAGTGAAACTCCTAATGGACATTGTTAAAAGGGATTGTGAGATTTGGAATTTTGTGAGGAGAATTTGCTGATGTGAAGTAAATATGCTATTAAGAGCATTGAATGATAGTGGTAAACAAGTTGAGATTATTTACTTGGAACTCCGTCTTCTTCTTGGGTTGGAGTAGTGAAGGAGCCTGCAGAATCTACAGACAGTTAAAAATAAAATAAAATTCTTTTTGATCAATTGCTCAGCCACAATACACAGGTCACAATTTACTATAGCATGTTCAATTACTGCAAATACCAACCTTTCTATTCAATGGATGTGCTCTGAAGGCAGATGCTTTTGGTTTCTCATGTTCACTTGATTCAGAACTATACTTAGAACTGAAAGTTAAGAACGTTGAAAATATATGTCTGTCACATTTGGAATTTATACCAGGATGAAAAAAATAAATTAAAAATTAGAAGTACCTCCTCCTTTGTGCTCGGAGCAGCGTTTCCAGTTCTGGTTCTTTAGGCACAGTAACCTTTTATTCAGAATAAAAACAGGTCGCTTCATTAGCAGAGAAGACAACATAGTTATGCATCAAAAAGTAGGCAAAATTTTAAAGCAGTCTGCTTTCTATAGAGAGGGTATATAATTCTTATTCACCTCAACCTATAACACAGTTCGTACTGTCAAAAAAATGGTACCTTCTTTGTTAACTTGTGGGCGAGCGAAATTTGATGCTTCAAATGAGCAACCTGGTTGACAAAAAATCAAATTTTAGGAGTTTGAAAAAGGCTGATGATTGACGGTAAAAAGTGGGTAATATTTTTTGATCTTTTCAGCCGAGAATTGCTTAGTATACCTAGGAACCTGCTATGTAAACAATATATATGGTGTCATAGCCAAGCAAAAGACTTAAGTCTTATGGACTTCTAAGTCTTTGATGGAAAAGATATTCTAGCCTAAATGTGAGGGGTGTGTTGAAGGCAATATTAAATGAAAATATATGAAATTCGAACGTTGGTAAAAATACGTGAGAAGTCAAGTTGGTCAAAACAAGGGAACCAAATATGATGTTTTGATCCAATGTACCTTCCGCAAATAACCAATCTCAAGTCTTTGTCTCTTGGTTGCAAGATTATCAAATCTGGTAGGACTCTTTGTATTTTTTTCCTCAACCTTGATGGTGTTTCTTTGAAGCCTGGCAATCAAGGAAAAAGAAATTATAAATATGGAATATAGTGCTAAAAAAGAATGTGAAGAAAAGCATTTACAGAAACGAAGTAGAATTGTATTGGTCTTATACATCCAGTTTCAAGTATTGCTGTAAAATAAGGCAGCCAATCCAGCAATAATTTACTATAATTCCTATCCAACTGGAACTCAAATTGAAAGTACCTAGTACTAACACAGCTTGAAAATGTATCTTCCAATTTATTTTGTTTTGCCAGATGACTAGCTGTAGGTCTCATTAGGGTTGAACTCCTTGATTGGCATAATTTAGTAGCTGACTTGGTTTTCGTTTTTGCGCTATCCTGAAGTATGTGACCGCTTGCTCCTGCTGAGAACCAAATATCAGAGGAGAATAGAAATCCAACAAAGTCCAAAAAAGTCATGAGAAATCTATCTTGGCTTTATAAGTTATTATCAGGTCATTATGAAACAAAAAGTTAGTAAAACAGATATACTTAAACAAAGTTGCCTAATAAATAAGTTTGGAGAATGATCTCTTGCTAACAGTGGACAAGACTTACAGGAGATCATTAATCGAGGCTCCCACCACCTCGGACCATGTGATGGGGCATCGAAGCCCAATCTCCTGCCTACAGGGCCTGTACTAAGTACAACTATTTTACACTATTAACATTTCAACTAACAAATAAATCCATCCAAAATTGAACATTCTGATAATAAAATTTCATAAAGATATAACAATTTCTATCTGGTAAGAGAGTAGCATTGATCCTACCATACCTTTAGTTTTATTTTTGGATGGAGAGACACCATATCGACCATCAACATCTGAACTATTGCTCATTGGCTTCGACTTTTTGCTATCTTTTGAGTTCGAAGAATTGGGCACAACGTCCATAGAAAACACCTTTCCCAAATTCAACTTCACGATGAAAGCTTATGATTCAAATGAAAACAGGACCAAAACGTAAATTAGCAACCAGCGAAGAGAATGAAGGATTAAGCCCCGTCTGATAACCATTATTTTTTTGAATAGTGAATTTTAGGAGAATGTTTTAAAAAGTAAGGAAAAGCTTTGTGTTCACATGCAGAAAATTTTATTGTATAAATGTGTGGTTGGAAATGAGGAAGTAGAAAAATGAGTTTCAAATAATGGTTATCAAACATGGGCTAAATGTTAGTGTCAAGCACTTATGACTTATGCTTAACCTTAAGCCAATCCTGTCACCCTTCCCTTTCATAATGAATAGATAAACGAATACTCATGTCACGATTGTGGTTAAGAAAAGCAAAAAAAAAAAATTAAAAAAAAAAAATCATACAAACTAGTTTATATATGAACCTATTACCTAAAGACATGTTCAAGGAAAATACATTTCTTTTTTATCTTAATCATATCTGATTACTTGCTAGATAGACAATTAGCCCCTTATAACTGAAGTGGAAAAACAAAAAGATTCCCTTCTCTAAAAATCAAGAGAACCAAATTTTAGAAATCCTAAAAATGATAATTATTCAATACAAGCCTAAGAATAAAAATGCAATTCAAAGAAGAACAAGCGTTGGAAAAGGAAAAAACATGGTAATATTCAGAATGAATGAAATGCTTACGAGAGGGGGGATAATCTCCAGAAATTTCAAACCAGCGCTCAGCCTCCTCAATCTCAGAATCAGATTCCAGCCTCGTAAAATCGAAAAACGAAGAGGCCTCAAACTCGTACGTCACGTCAATTTCCGAAGGCTCCTCAGAACGTTGTTCAATGAAATCCTCCATTTCTTCGTCCATCTTTTTTTTTCCCCCAAAAAAAAAATGGCTTTTTTACAGCACAAAAAATTCAGAGGAAAACATTGAGGTCTGAATCCATATAAACATATAAACTTTCTCCCCCGAGAGAGAGATTTAATGGAGGAAACCCTAGATATTGTTAAGGAGGAACGAGAGAAGTCAGAATCTTTGATGGTGCGAAATTTTCGTTTGGTGAAGCAGAGGAAGAGAAGACAAAGATTGCACCGATCGTTTACATATTTTAGCGCCGAGGCTTAGGACATGCAGCAATTTGAAAATGTGGGTCCTGTGTTTAAATTTTTTTCTTATAATTTTCCATCTTAAACAACTTTAAAAATTGAACCATACAAATGTAAAGGATCAGGGTCAAGATTAATAGTCATTCCTTTGTTAATTCAATAATTCTACGATGATATTTATTTGATACATTTTTAAGTGACATTGTAACGTGACACACATTTATTGAGTGATGAAAAAGCAAATTGTGAGGTAATTATTTTCACCATCCAATGAATGTATGACATATCATAATGTCAATTAAAAATGTTCTAATTTTTTTTTTCATAGAATTACTCTTTTTAATTTTTTAAACATAAAATGAAGTGAAAACTCTATTGAATTGATGGAATCCTGAATTGTTTTATCTATTTTTAATTTATGGCAAAAAAAATTCATCCTAAATGGAGTAGGGAATCCTCGCCCGGAATAGTAAACGTTATGGAACAAGGAATATGATCCATGTCTCGAATTTTTCGAACATGCTCCTAATCCTTTTATTTATTATTTTTAAATATATTTGAAATATTATTAATAATAAAAATAGAAATTAACTAAACAAGACGATAAATTGAAATTTTATAATCTCAACCACATTCCATCTCATTCTATTTCATTCCATTATGGCCTCGCCATCCAAAAATCTCTCTCTGGAAGATGATGGTAATTACAGACTAAGGCTAGGGATGGCAAAAAAATCCGAAGGACCCGAAAACAACCCGTCCCGAAAATGGCCTGCTCCGTGACTCAATTTTTTTTTTTTAATAATATTGGAATAAGAAAATAAAAATAAATTTAATGATATCTAGAAAAATTGAACATTGGTGAGATTTAAGGGTATGAGAATACACAATCACTATACCATTATGTTATTTATTGATTTTTTTCATCAAATATATACATATTATCTTCAAAGTTCAAATTTAAAAACTCTAACTAGTTCGACGCCTAAATTTTTCACCTAAAATTTCATTACCAATTTTGGAAAAAAAAAATAATTTCGGATCGTTGACAGGGCGGATAGGTCGCCTCGACCTGCCCCCCGAACAGTCGCGGGACGGCCCCGACCAGACCCCGACCCATTGCCATTACTAACCAAAGCAGGGGTGGAACCAGCCAAAAAATTTGAAATGGGCCACTTTTAATATATATATATAATTTTTTTTTTAAATTTTTTTTTAAATGGTAAGAATTTAGAAGAATTTTCCCAAAATGAGGCGGGCCATGGCCAAGTTGGCCACCCCCTAGTTCCACCCCTGGACCAGGGCGCATCCCATTGCATTACTACATGTTTGATCAAGTGCCCGTCACATGCACTAGTGGTCACATATAGGTGGGCTCCCACTATGTACTTGTGACGGGCACCTTAAAGGGCACTTGATTAAAATCATGCATTACTATCACTATTTTTCAATTTGTAATTTTTTTAATGATGATTTTCGATTGTTTCGGTTGAACTGGTTAATCTAATTTATATACGATTATTTCAGTTTGATAACTAGATGTACTTGTTTAGTGTTTTTACAAGTACAAATTTTAGCAAATAATCGTCCACGATTCCATCCGACTTTCAAGTGTTTCGACCAAACCTTGGTTGCAAATACAAAAAATGTAACCTATATATACAAAAATAAAATAAATTGGTAAAAATTATTGGAAAAGGCATAAAAAAATTAGAACCAATACAAACCTTGTAATTTAACAATTATTACATAAAGTACAATGCCAGTCCCTAAAAATGGTATTTTATATTTTTTGGTTGGGCAGTCCTCCCCGTTAGTCAACTGGACTGGACATTTAAAAAGCAAATTGGAAAAATACATAATACAGGTTGTTAAAAGATTCACATTTTAGAATTAAGGAACTTATAATCACAATCTATTCAGGTCATAGCATATATATATAGTAATGGAAATAATCATAAACATTCCCCTGTAATCATGATTTCATTTACACAATTATTTCCATATTAATTTGGACTCTACAATTAAGCTTTCAGTGGTTAGAGACTATAATTATTAATCGCTCAGACGATAGAACTAGTGCCACACCAGCTTTGAAAATAGAGGGCATCAACATACAGTGAATACAAGGTCACAAATTTGTTGGTCGGTGGATATATCGCAATATAGAAAGAAATTTTTACTAATTACATTGATTTCTTGAATACGAAACAGCTTAATTCGGTAAGTCAGTAAAATATAATTGGGCTATCGTGAATGCGGAAGTCACAATTTTTGTTCATGAATTGTAATTAAATTAAAACATCAATACATAGCACAAAATAATATGTCCACACTGCTTTTTCCCACTAACATTCGGCTGTTGTGGTCAACTTCCATACTTGATTCGGCCGTTGTTGTCATCACATAATTTAAGCATAATATGTGGAATGCTAGTATCCAATTTTGAGATCACAATTTCAAATAATGATGGGTATATGTGATCTGAGCGTGAGTTGGGCATTGTAGCTTGTGGACAAGATATGTTCGAGTCACATAACCAATGACTGAGCACGTCTCTGAACTTTTCAAAGAATGTTCTAGTATAAAGTCTGCTTGTAACTCTAATGTTTTTGTGGTGACATGACTTGAGCATCATATGTCTAATACTTGTTATGTGTGATTTGATCGAGTCTTGTGCATTGTGAGATGTGGAGAGGATGAAAGATATATCACATGTAGCCTATTTTACCCTTTGTTTATGTATGTCTGAACATGCATGTCAACGTCACAATCTATTTTTAAGTCACACTAAACCCTTTTTGAATGGTTTGAGGTCGGAACAAATGATTGGGTACCAATTCTATGTGCTCATAGAATTTATGACCTAAAAGATAAGTGAAAGCTGTGACCTCGTAAAACAAAGTCTATGAGAAGAATTGGTTTTTGAAGCATAGATTATGTTAGTTTTGTTATGTTAAAACTGAAAAGAAAATTCTACTCCCTCCGTCTCAAAAAGATAGTCATATGATTATTTTCACACAGATTAAGAAATGGTAGTTAGTATAGTTATAGTATTAAATTTTATCAATTTTTTCCATTTATACTCTTTATCATTTATTTATTATTTTAAGTAGACTCACTTCGTTTTCTACAAAAAATTTGAAAATGCAATAGTTAAGTAGTTGGTGTGTATCGTACCATGAAATATTAAATAAGGGTATATGTGAAAATGAAAAATTTAATACATGCTCAATATGGAAATAAGACTATCTTTTTGGGACGGACAAAAATAATATATAAGACTATCTTTTTGGAACAAATGGAGTATTAAATAGCAAAAACTTAAAATTTGTGAAGTGTGAAGCTGCTTGAAGAAGGACAACTGTGATCTCAATTCAAAATGTAAATTTTGTAATGGTTTGAAGTCACAACCAGAAACATTTTAAAACATGTCAACATCTAAACAGGTCACAAAATACTCAAACCAATTCGCATTTTGGCCCAACAAATGTTTAGGTCACAAATTCCAATTGATTAGGTCACCAATGTATTCATTCATAGAATTTGTGACCTAAAAGATAAGATAATATTGTGGCATCAGAAAACAGAGCCATGAGAAGGAGTAATTGTGACCAAGCATAAAAATTTGAATTATTTTATGGTTTGAAGTCACAACAGCCATAAAAAAATTAAATGATGGTAACATCTATGTAGGTCACAAAGTGCCCAAACCAATTCACATTTTGGCGCCATCAAATGATTAGGTCACGAATTACCAAAATTGTCTATCGACACCCAGTAGGTAGGCTGCACTCGAGGCAGCTAGGAAGGCTCACTAGACCAGCAACACTCGCCTTCGTTTCCCTACTCAGGAATTAGCCTAACGGCAAGTAAGCAAACCCATGTTCATAAAAAAAAATGATTGGGTCACAAATTGATCAAAAAAAACTTCTTATTAGCACATAACGTGTGGGTTTTCACTGGTTTGTCAACTCCGATTTAACAAAACCCATGTTCATAAAAAATTGATTAGTTCACGTATGGTTTTGTGAATTTTCAGCACTTGTTCTCATCTTTCCAACTTCAGGTCTGTTTATTGTGGTTTCATTTTTTTATCGGCGTAGTTATTTCGTGTATGTTCAGTTTCAATTGGTGGAATGTAGCAGATTATGACCGCTGCCGAAAATCTAGGGATAGTGTTTATATTATTTGAATATTTTATAATCGAGATTGGTGCTATATTTATTCAGACTAGAGTAGCTCGTGCGTTGCACGGATATAATAAAAATTATGTATATAATAGCGTTATATTCTTAGTAGAGCATGTTGTCTTCATGGAAGACTTTCAAACTGGGCAATATAGTAAGGTATTGCCCAAAATTTATATGAATGGGTGTTTGGTCTACATAAATGGGGGAACAAAACTGCTGAAACTTTACTTATTTTGATAAAGATTTAAAATACCACCTTATCAATATCTATACTACTTCTAAATGTCCCTTAAAGAGGGACTTTTTTAGACCAAAATACCTTCAATTATATTTTACAATTCCTAATTTATAAACTGATTTATTTATAATTTTGAGGTACAAAATAGTGATTGAAAATTGGAGAGAGAAAAATGGATAATTATAAAGTGGATTGAGAAATTGTGTGGTTTATAAATTGATTTATAAACTAAAAAAAGTACGTTTACCAAACAAGGAATAATATTTTATTATCATTTGGTATTAACAACAATTGCACAATTCCCTTTAAAATTCCATTGTAATTGAAGAATCACCTACTAATATGACAAGTCATTTGAATACATTTTAATTGGTCGAGGTAATTTATGTAGTCTTGAAAAAATTAAATAGAATTATTCCGAAAAAAAACCTCAACCTACTATCGTCATCACCGTTCACGAGCGTTTAGTGTAACTCGAAATCAGAAAAATACCTATAATCGAGATAGAGAGAGTAATGGTGGTTTTAACCCTTGTCTAAGCCAACATTCATTTTTTTCTCAATCATTTTCAACCACATTTCATTAAAAAAAAAAATTGCACATAAACTCAAAATTTTCCTTACTTTTTAATCATACATTCTCCAAATCACTATTACAAAATTTATTTTTAATTAAAACTGGTCTCAAACAATGGCTTAGCCTTTTCACCTTTCCAAGCTTTAGATATGCTCACAAATCAAGTGAGGGTCTAATCTTGACAAAAAAAATACAAAAATTGAAACTTATTGATTTTAATTAAAAAACTTTTAGTGGGAAAGTGAATAGTGTATATTGTAAATATCAAATAAATGAATTAATTTATTAAAATTAAATGATGAAGGTTATTTTCTAATGTTTTATTTATCTTCATCTACATCTATATATAAAGTGTGAATAGGTGAAAAATATTCAATTTTTTATTTTACCTTTATGCTTTTATATTTATTGATATCCTTAACAAATAACTTATTTTGACTAAATACAATTATTATTAGTTAATATTATTGTTTTAATTTTTTTTAAAAACACAAATATTAGTAATTATGAAATACAATTAATAAAAACATTCTTATACACAACTAAAAAAAAAATTATTGTTTGTTTTGATAAAATTTGATGTTGAATGTGATTTTGAAGAAAATAAATGAAAGTCGAGCTAAATTCTCATTATTGTGGATAATTGACATGTGACATGGAAATGATAAGAATTCATATTGCTAAGAAGCTGTGAGAACAGTCTTTTATCATTTTATTATTAAATGCACAAAATTAGATCCACGCGCACTCAATTAACTAAATAAAAACTTGTTAACTAAGATGAGATTATAAGTTGTTTCACGCAAGTTATATATAGGCTGGGCATTAATAAGATTGATTTATATATTTCTTTGTTTTATGTAAAAGAATTCAAAGCAAGGTAAATTTGATTATTTGGTGAACATAGTTCAAAGTGACGTGTTTTCTTAAGAGAAGTTGATGATTTTTGAAAATTGAAAACTTTCTCGAAAATTTATGATAATATTTGTAACTATCATTGTTGAGATTGAGTTGCTCTTACAATTTATCAATATCAGTCCAATTAAGTGAACCTACTTATGTTAGAAAATTTTATTACAGATAATAATTTATCTATAATCTAAATAATCATCATGTTGGAATTATCAAGAATTAAATAACTGAAGCGGAAGCGTACCTTAATCAAACGTGATTCACGATAAACAATTCGGTTGGTTGGATCTTCTAAATCCATACGTAGTCCTTTATTTTCTTTCTGATGATGGGATGTCAGACAAGATTAACAGTACGTAGGATTCAGGGACCATAACCGACTTTATAAACTGAATTGCCAATTAACCTAATCCGGCCCATCATGAATTAGGTAATGGCCTGGTATCTACACATAAAAGCCCATACATTATTTTAGATGCATTAAAGCCCAATATACCAAATCCTTATTAGATCACTTTAATTGGGCTTAACCAAATTGATAGCCTTTTATTGAATACACAATAATTCACATATAAGCCCACATGATTGATTAAAATCCTTACAATCTCCCACTTGGGCTATATGTGTAACTTTACAATTGTGTATCAATCATAACCTTATGAGTACTCAGAATTTTGCTATCATTACTGAATGCATCCCCAAACAATCCGGTCCATCAATTATATCAACATAGGATCAAAGCGGCTTTCGCTACATTAATCGTAACTAAACCTTCAATGGTCACGTATATCGACATAACTGAATGACATGGATCAAGTATGGATGTGTAGCATGGAAATTACATGTAACGTGATCTTCAACATGCCTATTTCCAACTGGTCCAAACTTTAGTGAGATCATCCTCAAACGAGTTCAGAGATAATAAACCTGAAACCTTACAGCTGTAAATAACTTTAACTTTAAACTGTATCCAAAAGGACAGTAAATGTGTCTAATGCACCCAAAATACAAACTCCCACTGAAACCGAATATCCTTAAGAAATACAACACCCATATGAGTATTATGCTCATGAAAGACCTTGGGTTGTAATACTTTAGTAAGCGGATCCGCAATTATGGAGTTTGTCCTAATGTGCTCTTATTGACACGTGTCCACTCTGAACTGTATCCTTCACAACCAGGAACTTGTGTCAATGTATTTTGACTTAGTTGAGCTCCTGTTGTTACTGAAATATAAATCTGCTGAGTTATTGTCACAATATAACTTTAGTGGTCTTTCTTTACCATACAGAATACGCAGCCTTGTGACAAAATTTCGCAGCTATATTCCATAATTAGATGCCCCCAAAATTGCTACAACTGTGTTGCCAAGTGAAAGAAGCTAAAGTGTCTGTTAAGCACTCCATCCGGAAATAGCTCCTCCAACCAGCAGATAAATGTAGCCTTATGTGGATCTTTTACTTTCTTGGCATCTTGTAAAAATCGGAATCATAATACCATATGATCTCCAACTGATCCGATTTTCTATATGTGAGTATGTAATCTTTTGTTCTCTTTAAATACTTTATAACCCATGTTTGGCTGCTTTCCAAATGATCCATCCCAGGGTTACTTAAATATCTCCTTAGTATCTCAATAATGTATGCAATATCCGAACGCATACAAATTTGAGCATACATCAGACTTTCTATAGCTTAACTATATGTGATCCTCTGCATTTCTTTAACTTCAAGATAACTTTTCGGGCATTAGTCGAGACTAAATTTGTCTCCCTTAGCGATAGGGCTGTCCCCTGATTTACTGTCTTGCATGCCAAACCTCTTAAGTACTTTATCGATATAGCCCTTTTGTGACAATTCAAGAATACCCCGAGAACAATCCCGGTGTATCTGAATTCCTAATACAAAAGAGACGTCACCAAGATTTTTAATCTCAAAATTCCTTGACAAAAATCTCATAATTTTATGTGACATACCTATATCATTAGTGGCAAGCAATAATTAACATATAAAACCAGGACAATATACTTACTCCCACTGAACTTGTAATACATATAATCATCAACAACATTAATCTCAAAACCAAATGAGATAATTGTTTGATGAGATTTGTATTACCCTTAACGGGAAGCTGGCTTGAGTACACAATGGATTTCTTTAATTTGCAAATCATTTGCATTGGGTCTACGACACAAAGTTTTCTGATTGCACCAAATAGATCGTCCCATCAATGTCGCCATTGAGAAACGCCACCTTAGTATCCATTTGATGTAACTCGAGGTCAAAATGTGCAACAACCTAACTTTCCTGAAAGAGTCTTTCATTAAAACCAAAGAGAAAGTCTCTTTATAATTAATGCCATCATTCTGTGTAAAGCCCTTAGATACAAGACGAACCTTATGTCTTTCCACATTACCTTTCAAATCCCTCTTGGTTTAAAAATTCATTTAAGACCAATGGGCTTCGCACCTTCTGGTAATGGGACAAGATCCCAAACTTTATTGTCTTGCATATGCTTATACTCTTTATTTACGACATCAATCCACTTCCGAGAGTTAGAACCCTGCATGGCCTGATGGAATTGATTGGACCATCTTCCACCATTCCATTATTTTCCTTATATTCTTGGAAAAATACTATTTAAATTATCCGGAATAGCATTTTTTCCCTTTCTCTCGTGGATTTCCTTAATGGCTTTAGTTATTGAGGTTGTTGAGTTTGTACTTCTGAAATTTACCTTATTTTGGATGGGTGGTTCTTCAACATTGTCTAATTGAGGTTCCGAATATGCTTCTTGATCAATGACATGTATAGAAACTTGCACATTATCAAAAACAATAGTAGGAATCGAAATCGATCATTCCTCAACTTATTCCTTAAAGACAATATCTCTAACCTTATTTCTCCCCCCAAACTCAACATCCTCAAAAATGTTGCAGTTCCCGTTTGAAAATTGACTTAAGTGTGGGATTATAAAATTTAATAGCCCCTTAAACGCTCAGAATAACCAATAAAGTAGCTGCTGGCTGTTTTGGAGTCCAATTTCTTTATGTGGCCCATAAGGTCTTGCCTTAGCTGGACATCCCCAAATGTAGAAATACTTTAGACTAGGTTTTTCTGCCTGTCAAAAGTTCTTAAGGTATTTTAGCAGCTGCTTTAGTTGGTATTATGTATGATCTTTCTTTAAATGTCCAGATTTCTAACAAAAGAAACAGCCTTAATGTGTTTATGTGGTTTCTTTTGTTCTGAACCCTTAACAACTTTATGTTCTTTATTTCTTTTATTGCCCTTATCTTTAGAGGTGTTTGCCAAGTGAACACTTTTAGTTCTGTCCTGCTTCAACTTTTCTTCCTCTTGCACACAAAATAGAATGAACTCATTTAGAGTTCATTTCTTCCTTTGATAGTTACAACTGACCTTAAATTAACCGTATTGTGCAGGAAGCGATATCAATACCAAATGCACGAGCAAGTCATTAGACAAGTCGAGTTTTAGTTCCTTAAGTTTTGAAGCAGTGTGAGACATCTATATGATGTACTCCCTTATTTTCCCATTGCCTTTATACTTTATTGAAATCAAGCTTTGCATAAGCGTGCTTGTTTCAGCCTTATCGTTTTTCACAAAACGTTTCTTAATTTCGGCAAGGAATTCATTGGCATCATTTACCTCCTTAGATACTATGCCACTAAAGGCTTCCGGAATGCCGCACTTAATGATCATGTAACTCACGTAATTTAAGCAATCCCACTTCTCAAAGTTCCTCATTTGATTAGATGAATTTTCATCCGTAAGAGGAGTAGGTTACTCAATCCTTAGTACATGGTCTAGATCGATGCAGCCAACGAAAAGTTAAGGTTCTTGTTTTGATCCTTGAAGTTTATTCCATAAATACAGGGATTAAATTTGAGCTTGTAGATATACTACTAGCAGAATTTGAAACCGAATAGAGAACACTTGAATAAAATAGCTCACATGAGTACCTTATTATGCAAATCATATTTTCAAATAATGGTAGGGCCCATCACAAGATACCTAGCACAACATCAATATTTAGTCTTTGGACAGAAATATTGACTTGTAAGTGGTACTCTTGGTGTAGTGATCAAACACTGACAGTAAGACATGTCAACCAACAAACCTTTCTTTGGACCGATTTATTGATCATACGTAAAACCAAATAACCGTCACGTATTTATCACCACAAGTTCATGTGAAATTCGGGCCAAATATTGACCTTCCTTTGGGCCGATCAATATCCGCATGAGATAACACACAAACACCTAATTTTCCCTTAGTGTAGTGATCAAAAACTGGCAATAAGACATGTTAACCAATAAACCTTTCTTTGGACCGATTTATTGGTCACACGTTAAACCAAATAATTGCCACGTGTTTATCACCACAGGTGCATGTGAAATTCGAGCCAAATATTGACCTTCCTTTGGGCCGATCAATATTCGCAATGAATAACACACACACAAATGCCTTCTAATATTCAAAGTTAATTAATATCCACAAGAGAGGTTGCTTTGGCAACATGTTGTTTCAACTAACTTACTTTCGAATATTATATTTCTCAAAAGATTCCGATGTACCAAGATTTGAAACTGAAATCCATTGATTTGCATTTATTTTTGACTTTAGGATTTGAATTATAGAATTCAAAATTTTTAGAATAAAGCAATCCTTAAGTTAGGAGAGTCAATTGCAATATTCTAAAACTTTAGGTGGCCAATTATGTAAAATTTTAAGCTTGAAGGGCTTAAATTATAATTTTCTTAAAACTTTATTGGCCAATTTAGAGAAATTCTAAACTTTAGGTCCCAATTTGAAACAAAACCAAACTTTAGAGGTCCAAAAAATGAAAATTTCAATCTTTAAAAGTTGATTTTTGAAAATTTTCAAACTTTAGGAGCCAATTTAGCAAATTCCCAAACTTTAGGGACTTAATTTAAAAAAAAATCAAACTTTAAGGACCAATTTTGAAATTTTCCAAACTTTAGTTACTGAATTAGAAAATTTTCAAACTTTAGGGACCAAATTAAAGAATTTCAGAACTTTAGGTGCTGTATTAGAAAATTTTCAAACTTTAAGGACTGAAAATGAAAATTTTCAAATCTTAAGGGACCAATTTTGAAAATTTTCAAACTTTAGATGCTGATTTTGAACATTTTTATACATTAGGGATCAATTTAAAAAAAAAATTCAAACTTTAGGGGCTGAAATTATAAAACCCATAACTTTAGAGGCCCAACTTTAATAATTTATAACCTTAGGGGCTTAATTATAAATTTCAGAACTTTAAGGGCCAACTTAAATGGTTTTATAACTTTAGGGTTTAAACTTTAATTCAAAACAAACATGGAGGACTTGAGGTGCAATTAACCATAAGTTACAGAAATTGCAAAGGAGTCCTCGTAATCTTCAAATTTCCAACACAAGTCCTTCACCCAAAACTGATTCGCAACAGCTAGTAACCCTAGCCGCAGCCTCCGTTTCCAAAACCGGCAGAGGCGCAAAGCCACCACCGACGGAAGCCCGATGTTGTGACCTGCAGCGCCGCGCGCTGCGCACCACCCTTCCCGGCGAACTCCCACGATGTTGCTTCCCTGCGCGAAGCAGTGCCATAACCGGCGAACCCATCGCGCGCAACGCCGCGCGTAGCCAAGTCCGCCGTCATGCGCGCCCAGCCCGACGACGGCTCCAACTCAAAACCATCCATCATCCCAAAAAATCAGACCCCAACAGATTTCTTCCAAAAAATCCGAATTCAGTTTCCAAAACTCAAATCCATAACCGAACAAAACCCAATTCAGATTCCATAAAATCCCAAATTCGAATTTCTTAATCATGTTTGAAAAATCAATTTACAGATCTTAATCCAATATTTCAGCAACCAAAATCAGATTCAACAAAAAATTTATACCTTAATTTCGAAAATTGATGAATAGACATGTATATACAAACCGGTAGGCTGAATCCAAAATATTAAATCATGTTTCCAAAATTTTCTTGATCTTGCAGTTTGTATGATTTTCGATTGAACTGTGTATAATTCTCAATTTTGAAATCTGATTTCGCATACAAACAATTCCATGGCAGTGTACGTGTTTGTCCAAATTCACAAGATTAAACACATATCTGATAATTCAACACGATGTTGGCTCTGATACCACTTGTTAGAAAATTTTATTACAGATAATAATTTATCTATAATCTAAATAATCATCATGTTGGAATTATCAAGAATTAAATAACTGAAGCGGAAGCGTACCTTAATCAAACGTGATTCACGATAAACAATTCGGCGCTTGGATCTTCTAAATCCATACGTAGTCCTTTATTTTCTTTCTGATGATGGGATGTCAGACAAGATTAACAGTACGTAGGATTCAGGGACCATAACCGACTTTATAAACTGAATTGCCAATTAACCTAATCCGGCCCTTCATGAATTAGGTAATGGCCTGGTATCTACACATAAAAGCCCATACATTATTTTAGATGCATTAAAGCCCAATATACCAAATCCTTATTAGATCACTTTAATTGGGCTTAACCAAATTGATAGCCTTTTATTGAATACACAATAATTCACATATAAGCCCACATGATTGATTAAAATCCTTACAACTTATTGTAACTTGGTATGTACTCTTCATCAGATAAATGCTTGTATATTGGACATACTATTATAGAACAAATTAAATCATTTCTAAGTATGTCGTAGTAATGTATAGAACAATACAAACAATAGTAATTCTTCTAAAATCTTTATTTGAATATTGGATATTTTTTATTTTAACCAATCACTTGCTTATTTACTGATGTAAAATATAGGAAAGAAAAAATTCATAGCAAAATTACAAAATCACGTTTCAAATTAGTTGATGCAAACAAGAAGAAACTCCGTGAGACTACACGAATTAATCAAAATTGGAAAAAGAATATTCTGAACCAACATTCAAAATCACAAGCATATCACAAGGGCGAACTACATAAACAATATCTAGTATATTAATATTTAGCATTCCTTGTTAGCATTTACTCGAAAAGGTGATTATCATATTACTGGTTCTGCAAAAAGATGAATTTATAACCTAATAACGGAGAATGCTGAATGCCAAAAATAGAAAGTGGGCCAAATAAAAATGAAGTTTGGGTGATCTGTTCAAGTTTCCCAGCCTTCTTATCGCCGGTTTGGGGTCAGAATTTGAGGTGGGCAATGATGGCTGCAGTCCCATTGGCACATCTTGAGGCACAAATGCAATGGCAGGGGAATCAGTGGCTCACGAATCATCAGTTGCAATACAGGTTTCGGAAGAAAATAAAGCAAGTGGAGCTAGTTTTACAAGACATATATAACAGCATTGTAATGCATTCCACTAACATGAATGAAACTATAACACGATGAAAGCAATGAAAAATCATGAAACCATTAGACATGCCACAATTTGGATTAATTGGATAAAGTATCTAAAAAAAGCAAATCATATTTATTTTCTTTACTTTTTGAGTATCAAATCAAACCACTCTTTCCATCCTCTCTTCACGCTTTTTCATGGAGTAAAATATAAATGAAAACTTTTTAGAACCTTGAATGTCATTTGTGTTGCAAAAAAATACCCTTCACAACAGCAAGAAGCATTTACATAAGAATCATTCTATGTGCTTACAAAATCTATAAGGAGTATAATATGGAGCTAAAAAAGTAGCACCAAAAGTGTTTGTTCTAGGACGAACATGCATGAGCTTTTGTTATCAAAAATTATTTGCTTACCCTTTTCTTCCGGATTGGAAAAGAACGATCACTCTTACCAATCTACAAAAAGATCAAATGTATGAATGATTCATTTGGATATTAAAAGAAAATCTGTAGACAGCAGTTAGAGCTAGATGTGATAATCAACGTTTCCAAGTTTTCTATGCCTTCATAAAGTTTCGAGGCGAAATATTCTTGTAGTTTTCTTATCTAAAGGTTTAAATTTATCTTTTTCACTCATGGACATGTTGGCCTCATAGGCCAATAGAAATGACAAGTATTATAAAATTAGCAGAAAGGAAGGCATCAGATTGTACGACAAAACTCTTTATGGGATCAAAGACATTATAAATAACATATGCTACTACCATTTTACTAAAAAAAATATTATCTTACATTTGCTTTCTAGAGCCCATCTACGAACAAGTTCAAGATTTTCAACAGAATTTCATGTCGTGCCTGATACTACTACTAATGCATAAAATCAAAAAAGAAACAATACTAACTGTCTAAAAGAAAAAAATACTAATGATATTCACAATCGAAAAGAAATTATGTCCGCCAGAGATCAAACATCTTTCAAAGTTAACCACAGAGGGAAGTTATTTACCATTATAAGTTTATTACAACTTTCAAAACTATTTTTTGTTTTGATCCTTGACTGCTTACTATAGTACCATGTATCCATGGTCACTAGTTGAAATCAAGCCACTCACCACCTACAAATAGATCAACATAATACATAGACAAAATTATTTTATATACTTACCAGCAATGGAAAAGTGGAAATACGATGACGACAAAGAAGCTAACATGACATCTCGATGATGCCTTAAGAACAGTAAAAATGATTAGTGTGAACAGTAAAAACCCTTAGCCTCTTTTATTTTAGTTAGATTAGATTAGATAGATAAATTAGATATTTTATTATATTGTAATTTCTTAATGAATTAATATTATCCTATTTAAAGCCTAAATTGTGAATAGAAATAAATTTGGGAAAAATACATAACTACAAACATAAAATTCTCACTTTTTAAAACTAACAAACATAGAATTTTTTTTAAAAAACCAAGTGTTAATTAGTAATTAATAAATATAATATTATATAACAAGAAAATAATTATTAATTATATATTAAATTAAAACTAATATAATATTTAAATAAAAAATCCATCAAACAACAACATGTGTAAATCCATTACAGCCTCACACCCACTCCGATCAGACCAGACCCGACCCCAACTCACCCCTAAAATAATTTTTTTTTTCTTCTAATTTTTCACACCCCACCCCTCCCCCCCCACCCCCACAAAAATGTGTTTTTTTCTCTCTTTCGATATTTTCCCACCCACCACTCCTATCCTACCCCATCCCATCCAACTCGCAAAGTAACAATTGATCACACAAAATCACAAATCACAATTACACATTTAATCACAAATTTTACCCTAATCCCACCCCCATGCACCCCACTCAACTCAACCCACACGCAAAGTCACAATTCGATCGCAATTACAAATTTAGTTGTAAAATTTATCCCACCAACCCCACCTCACCTCACCTCACCTCACCTGACATGTAAATTCATAGATGGTCACATAAAATCATAATTGAGTCACAATTACAAATTTAGTTACAAAACCCCACCCTCCCCACCTCACCCAAGGTCACAGTTTGGTCACACAAAGTCGTAATTAGGTCACACGAGATAACACCCGACCCCAAAAATGATTTTTTCTCTATGTTTTCCCACCCACTCTACTCCACCCCACCCCATCCCATCCCATCCCCACCAAAACCCAAAATAATTTTTTTCTACATGTTTTCCCACCCCCACCTCACCCAACCCACAAAGTCACAATTGGTCACGCAAAGTTACATTTTAGTCATAAATCACAATCACAAATTTCACATCAACCCCACCCCCCATCCAACTTCACCCCACATGTAGTCACATTTGGTCACTCAAAGTCACAATTAGTTTCGAGGCCACAATTCAGTCAAAATTACAAATTTAGTTGCAACCCAACCCGACCCCAACTCACCCCCAAAAATGATTTTTTTCTTCTAATTTTTCACACCCCACCCCACCCCCACAAAAATGTGTTTTTTCCTCTCTTTCGATGTTTTCCCACCCACCACTCCTACCCTACCCCATCACATCCAACTCGCAAAGTAACAATTGATCACACAAAATCACAAATCACAATTACAAATTTAATCACAAATTTTACCATAATCCCACCCCCATGCACCCCACTCAACTTCAACCCACACGCAAAGTCACAATTCGATCGCAATTACAAATTTAGTTGTAAAATTTATCCCACCAACCCCACCTCACCTCACCTGACATGTAAATTCATAGATGGTCACATAAAATCATGATTGAGTCACAATTACAAATTTAGTTACAAAACCCCACCCTCCCCACCTCACCCAAGGTCACAATTTGGTCACACAAAGTCGTAATTAGGTCACACGAGATAACACCCGACCCCAAAAATGATTTTTTCTCTATGTTTTCCCACCCACTCTACTCCACTCCACCCCACCCCATCCCATCCCATACCCACCAAAACCCAAAATAATTTTTTTCTACATGTTTTCCCACCCCCACCTCACCCAACCCACAAAGTCACAATTGGTCACGCAAAGTTACATTTTAGTCATAAATCACAATCACAAATTTCACATCAACCCCACCCCCCCATTCAACTTCACCCCACATGTAAAGTCACATGACCACTCAAAGTCACAATTAGTTTCGAGGCCACAATTCAGTCAAAATTACAAATTTAGTTGCAAAACTCCACCCACCCCAACTCCAAAGTCACGATCACACATAGTTACAGTTGGTCATAGTAGGGATGGCAATGGGCCGGGTTCGGGGCGGGTCGGGGTCGCCCAACCCCGAAATCCCATTATCCCGCCCCGCCCCTCGACTGTTTTTTTTTTTTTTTCATCTCAAAATTGGTAATGAAATTTTAGGTGAAAAATTTAGGCGTCGAACTAGTTAGAGTTTTTAAGTTTGAATTTTAAAGATAATATGTATATATTTGAAGAAAAAAATCAATAAACAACATAATTGTATAGTGATTGTGTATTCTCAAACCCCTAAATCCTACTAAGATTCAATTCTTCTGGACCTCATTAAATTTATTTTTAATTTCTCATTCCAACAAAAAAAATAATAATAATAATAAATCGGGTCATGGGGCGGGTCCGCCCCAAAAAACTTCGCGGGGCGGAAAACCCGCCCCGCGGACCCGATGGGAGGGTAATATTCGAACCACATGTACATGCAACAAAATTAATAGATAAATATTGTAAAGAATGGTTGCCTATATATGAGACTAGAAAAAAAAAAAGCTGTATGTATGAGTGCAGTGCTTCTATATGTGAATTGTTCCTGAGGTTTGTGATTGTGTCCTGGAGAATATGTAATTGACACATATATAATGATGTATATGAACGTGTCCTGAAAGATTAGTATATAATATCTCCAGATGTATCGAATGTGACCTGATATATTTAGAATGTGTCCTGGATTTTTTCCTGAATGAGACATATAATATTGAATGTGAACATGTCCTGAACTATTATTGTACGTGATTTGAATGTTATGAGTGTGAAGTAGCGAAACACATAATACCAGCAACACATACATGTTCGTGTTGCACACTTACAAACATTTACCTTCCGGTTGACGTCTTCACATTCCTGCACAACTGCAACTACTATTTTGTCAAGATTTCCAATTTCTTCTCCGCGACTTCTCAGGTGAGCAGGCGTATTGGGAGATGCCTGCGTCTGGGTGAAGCCCATTCCTAGATCAAAGGATGGAGTCTGACTAGAAGGCTCGACCACATCATCAGAAGCATGGGACCTACCCTTGTCACTGGAGACAAACTTCTCCAGTGACTTCGGAGCCTAAGTTGAATAAAATGGAAACAGGTTAAAAATGGGGGTATAATTTGAACTGCATGCTATATATTTGTTAAAAAAAAAATCATTAGTACCTTAGCCAACTCGGGTCCCAAATCATCATGACTCTTACTCTTGTCCATGAAATTCTTCTGGAATGATTCAAATGAACTTGATATCATTTCATATATTGTTTCGGACATGAAAGTTATTCCAGACTTCAATTCAATAATCTCCTTTTTTATATCCAGCTGTGACCTCATTATGGTTTTCATTGCATGTGTCCTGTCAGATTTCATAAGTTGGACCTTTGATCTCAGTGTATGAACCTCCTTAGTTAGTTCCTTGTTTTGGGTTTGAAGTTGGGAGATTTGATGCTGAATCTCATTCTTCCGGCTCGTATTTTCCTGCTTAAAATAACATATTGTAATTTTTTTTTAAAAAAGGTATAATTACCTAATGAAGTAGGTAACTAATGGCCACTTACATTGGATTCTGGAGCCTCTTCAGACTGTGTGTCATCGGGATGCATTGTAGGAATATAATCAGGTTCAGTTGAGTGCATGAAGTCTATCTCATCTTGTGCCAACCTCTCCTGATATGACATACTGTCAAACTCATTACCAGGCTTATGTGTTGTTGGCGGGGGATCCACAAAATCATCATCATCATCTTTTATATCACTTACGTGCCCAACACTTCCGTCAGTAATCATCAACAACGTTGGCACAGATTTCGATGCTGACTTGGATACAGTAGCTGCATCATGCCCTGGTTGTCTTGGGGTCACGTACTGGACACCATCCATGTAAGACTGTGAGATCTCCAAATCATTTGGATCAAGGTCCCGAACTTCAATCTACAAGATTAACATTGAAATAATGTTATTTGTGACCTAATCTGCATATAATGTGACCTGACAGTATTCATAGTTTTAAGTCAAATTGATTGTGATTAGAGTTGAAAATTAGATAATAGGGTATACATGCTATAACACTTACGTTTGTTTCAGAAAGGATCTTCTCTTCCAAGGTAGAATACACATGTGTCTTCTCTGCACGCCAGTTGAGTATTCAAGGATATGTAGTCCTAATTCTTGTTGCAACTCTTCCATTTAAAATTGGTAGAGTCTCGTAAATCCAAACTTGAAAACCAACTAGAAATCCACCCAGTCTATAATGAGGATTACGCTTTTTTAGTGCATCTTTGAGAGATGTAATTGATATGTCAAATAGGTCCTTACCCCACGGGTGCCTTGCCATTGCATCGTAATTCTCAACTAGTGGAAACAGATATTCTTCAGCAGCTTTCTTGTATGACGATGAGAATAGGTATGATGTAATCAAGTACAGGATGCCAAGCCGAACTATATCATTGTCAGGTGCGTCGGAGATCCCCAAGAACACATCTCTGATATCATCATTTGTCACTGTGTGCAAGTGACTGAAGTACGTCGCTTTTATCCGTGATGGTAAATTCTCAAGGTTTCTCCGATCATCCACTCCATCGTACCTCAAGCCTATGACTAACGTGAACTCCGGCAGTGTATATCGGACATATCGACCAGCAATGAGAAACCACAATTCTTGAGGATTCGGTTGTTCAACCATTCTAAGAAGGAAATAATGAATTAACTGCGGCTGGATAATTATCTCATTGCACTCAACATAGTGTGAAAAATATGTCTGCGCTAGTATCTCCTTCTGAGTATCATTGAATTTGGATTTGAAATGAGTTAGAGCATTCTTCACAGCATTTGTAGTGATTTTCCCCGGGAACCATTCCTCTTTTGGGATAACATATGGCCACACCTGAAAGAAAGATGGACTCAAATTAATATCATTACACACAAAGGCCTGTGGTGTGAATTTGCTAGGTCACACCATTTGGAGAACCAGGTCACAGTATTCGCTAAACAAGGTCATAAAATTTTCAGGTCAACTGAGTTTTTACATTCTTATCAAACCTCTTCTTCCTTCAATTGACACAATGTTCACCCAGTAACAGCGAGATACATGGAATAAAAAATTTGACAGTGAACATTCTGATTGCACAATTAGGTTTAGGTCACAAAGAAAGCTGGACTCAAATTACTATCACTACACACAAAGACATGTGGTGTGAATTGCTAGGTCACACCATTTGGAGAACCAGGTCACAGTATTCACTAAACCAGGTCACACTCTAGAACTAAATATGTGCAACCATGAAGGTAACTCTATGACAATGAAATTATATTTTAATTTAACATGTGTATGCAAATTTGACCTTAGAATTGGGCATTGGCTACATATGCACGTTCTTTTTTGATTTCCATACAGGTTTCAGTGACAGACATCATCCATGTTCTCTTCCAACTGATCAGACAAATCCCTTTCATCAGAACTTTGATGATAATTTTTGATGTAATGAGGTCACAAGGTCATTCTGAACAATGTCATGTAGGTCACATATGAATAACTTCTAATTTCACATCTAAATCAGTAACTACTTGTTCAAAAAATTACACATTGCATTGAAGTTTTCAGTTCAAGTGAGTTTATAGATTCTTATCAAACGTCTTCTTCCTTGAATTGACACAATGTTCGGTCAGTAATAGCGAGATACATGGAATCAAAAATTTTACAGGGAACATTCTGATTGCATGATTAGGTCACAAAGTTGATGGATCAAGGTCACATCTATAAAACACGTTTGAAATCAATATTGTCAATTTTTTTCAAATCACATTGACAGAATCCCCAATTCAGATGCATTAAAGTTTACGTCACATATTTAACAATTTAAGATGACTACATCCAATATGAGTTTACCCATGCCATTTTATGCATTCTAAGGTCACAATCAATTCATTTGATTACATACCCATCGTTTATGTGTTCTTCGACTACTTCCAACAGCCTGAATTTCTTTTCCTCCAATGTAGGGTTTGTCCTCTCTCTTCCTTTTCCTTTCGGTGTTCTTCTTATCTGACATTTTCAATATTTCACCTCTACCGGCTTCGAAGCTTTGAACGAGATCAATGGAGACTGGAAGCCAGTTAATGTTGCGGTTTATGCAGAGAAGAATATGGGTTTACGGCAGTTTCGTGTGACTGGAAGGTATCGGATATATATCGACGCCGGATATGTAGGGAAATGATTTTAAGATAATTGATTTCTAAAAATATTTTTCTATATTTATAAACCATAATTGCGTTACTTGTGTTTTAGATAATCTTTAAATATTATATTTGTATAATATATTAAATATCTTATGTCTAACCTGATTTTTGAATAAATTTCAGTTTGGTCTTATTTTTGAATAGGGATATTTGTATAATATATTAAATATCCTACGTTGTCCTACCTTACCCACACCACACCACAGCACCCCCTCCCACTCAGCCGTTACCTCCAATAGCAAGAGGAATCTGATCCGATCCCCCCGCCCACCACATCAACCAGTCACTGTCGTCAAAACACCACAGTTCACACCATCAACACCGCCTCTGCCTCCTCCACCACCAGCCCAACAACACTCAATACATATAGATTGTAAATTTAACACCATCACCTCAAATCATAATTAACCAAATATTCATAAGTTAAAAATTTAGACCTACACATCAATTCGAATGGGAAAATTATACATTTTTGAATAGCATTAAGACTTGCAGTAAATTAATTATCTCTGGTTAGTTGATCTGCTTGTTCTCCAATCTTCATCCTCATCCCCTACGACGAAAGCAACGAAGAGCAACAGATCTACAGCCGCCTTCACCACAAACCACCGCACTTACACCCACACAAGGAGTCGCAGATGCCAGATACCACCACCAACAAAATGTAAACACAAAGAAAGAACACTTACATAGGTTTAACTAATCTCTGTTTAGAGTCGCAAAGTGAAGCTTGAGGCCGGTAGTGGGAAAGTCACTAGCTGGGGCTGGAAGCCGAAAGGGAGGGAAAGAAATTGAGGATCTGGTGGTTGGAGAAATGAAGGTTTCCGCTTTCACTGATTTTGTTTAATTAGAAAGGAGAAATCACTCTGAAGCGCTGCGGCATCATAAGGTCGCCGTCGCTGTGTCGTCGAAGTTTGAAAGAGAAGAGGTAGAGAGACAGCCTATAGGGGAGAGGCAGAGGTAGGGGTGGACGTGATTCGGTTTGGTTCTGGTTCTAGAAGAACCAAACCAAACCGTAAACCGATGGTTTTTTTACTAATGGAACCAATTGGTTTTTTCAAAGATATGAAACCAAACCGCTCGGTTCTGGTTTGGTTCTGAGACCATTACTTGAATTTTTAAATAATAAATATAAATTAAAACCTGTTTATATCCGCTTCTTCATTAGAATCCATCTACATCATTACTAAATAGAAAATGAAATTTCTAGTTAACAAAACAAAGATTTAGAAAAAGTAACATGTTATTTTAAGTCAAAGAAGAAGAAACTAGCATGAAGGAAGCTCTTCGACCTGTTGAAATTTAGAGAATCGAACATAAAGGCAATTTATACTTATAGTTACAGGTTACGATGAAGTTCTGAGTCCCATTCTACCGTGGTGCCGTGTGAGTTAGGGATGAAATTTGCAATTTGAGTTTAGGTTAACTATTGAGAATTGATGAATTGGGTCGAGATTTATATATACATAAATTTTAAAAAATAAACATCATTGTCGTCGATGGTAACTAAATAGTGCAACGATTGTTGTGTTATAGGAGTGCAAGTAAAGCAGTGTGAATGCGTATTTATAATTAAAAAGAAGAAAAACGAATTAGAATTAGAATTTAGATTTATGATTTAAAATCTTTGTCTAATATGAAATGAGATAAAATGTATGTTAAATAACATTTTTGTACATTTCACATTTATAATTTTAGATTTTAATTTTTTTGTGAGATGAATATCCACTAATTTGTAAAATATATATATATATAGTTTGGTTCTTGGTTCTGGTTCTGGAAAGAGAACCGGAACCGGAACCAAAACCGAATGGTTCTTGATTCTAAGAACCAAACCATAATTTTTTTTATGTAGAACCGAACCAAACCGCTTGGTTTGGTTTGGTTCTGGTCTGGTCTGGTTCGGTTATTTTATCCACTCCTAGGCAGAGGGGCTATTGAGAGAAGGGGGAGAGAGACGGTTTTTCCTGGGTGGTTTTGCCAGGGTTGGTTTGTTTAGGTGAGAGAGAGACAATTTTGTATTAATGTAAGGGTAACTATATTGCCACCATAAAATTTAATTCTTACACCGTATTTTTAAGTGATTTCTTTATTAATTAAAATAGACATAAAAGATATTACAAAAATATCCTTTTATTTTTCTCTCACTATTTTTACATACACCGCAATTTTTTAAATAAATTTTTTTTTTCCTCTTTATATTTAGGGTGGCTATATTGCTACCACAAAATTTATTTTTTACACCACAATTTAAAGTATTTTCTTTATTTATAAAAATAGACATAAATAAAATTACATACATATCATTTTAATATTATTTCAATAAAAATAATTTTTATATACACCACATCTTTCAAATATTCTCTTATCTTCTTTATGTTTATTTTTCTAAATCATCTTGTTCTTCTTGTTATTTTATATTTTAGCTTTTCAATACCAAGTTAATTAGAATAGATGTTAATACAATAATTTCATATGAGTTTTCAAATAATAACATCATGCAAACATTAACAAAAGTTAAAGTTTAGAACTTTAGGTTAGTGAAAGATTTTTATTGTTTAAGGTTCCCTATATTTTGATGTCACCCAAGATTTTGGTTATTTAATTATATTTAATTTTCAATTAAATTTTATATTCTGTTTTCAAATTCTATGTTTTTTCAATGACATATATTTGCGTGTTCATACTGCATTCCGCTTATCGTGTTTTCAGTTGCATCTAATATTAAAAAAAAATAGTGATTCTAATTGCATCTAGTATTTAAAAAAAAAAATTGTGTATGTTTATATGAAATTTAATATCTTATTGTTTCAATTATCCGTCAAACATCAATTAAAAAATGTGTAACATGGAAATTTGAACCTAATTAATTGTAATTAAAGAAACAATGGGTGGAAATGATGAAGAAAAATGGGAGAAATATTAGGAATTTGGGATGATGAGTACACCACAATAATATATATATATATATATATATTTTTTTTCTAAGTTTTTATAGGATTAGGATTATTATTGTAAATTTGTTGTGGTGTATTTATTGAAAATATATTTTAATTGTGGTGTGATTATAATTTGGTGTAGTAAATAAATTTTGTGACGATTTTGTATTAATGTAATTCGTTAATTTAATGAGTTAACACCTGAGGTTGAAAAAATTTGTGCTGCACGTGAATTTTAAATTGCATCTTTGAAAAACAAGTGTCTATCTAATTTTCCCAATAAGTTTGGTGTTACATACGAAATCAAAAATGAATTTCCACAAATCAGATTTTGGGCTTTCTTGGAAGCCCAATAGGAATTGGAAAAAAAAAGTTTGGAGCGTTTGCAAAAATACCCACATTTTGGTATCATAATTGAAACTTATTTCATTTTCAAGAATAATTGAAAAATACTTCAAATTTTTTTTTTTTTAAAAATATTGTTTTATGATAAGTATCATCTTGTGATACTTATGATACTTTCAAATTTTTAGTATCATAAACTGAAACATCATCAAATCTTTATGATACTTTGAGCAAAATTATAGTATCACAACTTGAAACTTTACATAATTATCATGATACTTTGTCCCAATATAAAATCTGGACAATATTTTTTGTTGGGAATTTCGACACGTCGATTCCCACTTTACTTTTCCCACAGGATCTTTCAATGTTCAAAATAAAATAAGCAAACAAGAAAATAAATACGAACACAGAAATTTACGTGGTTCAGCAAAATGCCTACGTCTATGGACCCTCGCCAAAGCTTTTCACTATATATTAATTTCTTACAAATATATAGACTTTCACTCACCAACCCAATCCCACAGACCACAGAGAAAATACAACAAACGAGCTTTACCACATATAATTTCTACCCTTTGACTTACACTACAAAGAGTTACAAGAAACTTCACAATATGCTAGGCTCACAATTTTCTCTCTTTGATCACAATATGGCACTAATTAGCACTCTCTAATATGTTTGTGGTGGTGTATTTCTTCCTTGAATTCCTTCTCTATTTATAGAGAGAATTCTACATGAAATTCTCTTAACACCAAAACATCATGATTAGTCAAAACTAATCATCATTCCAAGACATCATAATTAGTCAAGACTAATTATCATTCAAATACCATAATTAGCTCCACCATCCTTTGTTTCAACTAGGCACTCATTATGTTTCACTAGGCACTTGATTAATTTGGGTCAAATACCCAACAATCTCCACCTTGACACAAATTCGTCCAAGCCAAAACCAAATTCAAATATTGGGTAACAGGCAAGCATTTTTCCACTTTGACAGTCCCATACTCCACCATATGAGTATAATCACTCAGAATTATCAACGAACTCCGAGAATTTCATCGGCCCATGTCGAAACAAAATTGCTGAAATTTATGGTGCAACTCCCATGTTTGGTTCTCCTTGGAAGTTTATCAGCCATCGACATAAAGTAAACCACATACCTTGCATCTAAACCAAACCAATGCTGTATGCGAACACAGTACCCGTGCCAGTAAGAACACATCCTCTATCATGGCAACTGGCATCATGCCATGAGGATGTCCCATCCTACTTAGAGTACATCATCACCACCCTCCACCAGGAGAGTCGCATTGTCCTTCGAGCAGTTCGCCGAATCCGCTCCACCTTTTGGACAATTTCTTCTCACGTGCCCGGATTGACCACAGTTCCAACATGTCACCTTCTTCTTCATAGAGTTCCCTCTCTTCCACTTTTCAGTAACAAGCAAATTATTTCCAGATGAATCATCACCTCCACCCAATCTCCGTTCTTCAGAGATCAACTTACTTGTAACTTCAGCAAAATCCACCGTTTCTTTCCCGTACATCAAAATCGGCTTGATGTGCTCAAACGTGGATGGAAGAGACCAGATGAGCCTCAACGCTTTATCCTCATCTTCAACTTTGACTCCAATAGATTCCAGTTCAGAAACAATCCCGTTAAGAACACTAAGATGGTCAGAGATTTTTGTACCTGCGCTCATTCTCAACGAATGAAACTGTTCCTTCAGATACAAGCGATTTGACAAGTTCTTCGTTTGATACAACTCTTCCAGTTTCTCCCAAAGTTCCTTAGCAGCAGATATCCCATGAATATTTGCAAGAACATTCTTGGCCAAACAAAGTCGTATTGTACTAGCAGCTTTCAAATCCAAATCTTCCCAATCTTCATCAGTCTTCCTGGATTCAATATCTTTTTCTTTGTCAGAACTCTCAGTTGGTTTTCCCTTCAAAGCTTTGTGCAGACCCGCCTGAATCAAGACATCCTTGACTTGTACTTGCCACAAGCCAAAATTGATTCTCCCGTCAAATTTCTCCACATCGTACTTGACAGACATATTTTCTTTTGCTTCAAATTATTTGAACCACTTGTAGCTCTGATACCACTTGTTGGGAATTTCGACACGTCGATTCCCACTTTACTTTTCCCACAGGATCTTTCAATGTTCAAAATAAAATAAGCAAACAAGAAAATAAATACGAACACAGAAATTTACGTGGTTCAGCAAAATGCCTACGTCTATGGACCCTCGCCAAAGCTTTTCACTATATATTAATTTGTTACAAATATATAGACTTTCACTCACCAACCCAATCCCACAGACCACAGAGAAAATACAACAAACGAGCTTTACCACATATAATTTCTACCCTTTGACTTACACTACAAAGAGTTACAAGAAACTTCACAATATGCTAGGCTCACAATTTTCTCTCTTTGATCACAATATGGCACTAATTAGCACTCTCTAATATGTTTGTGGTGGTGTATTTCTTCCTTGAATTCCTTCTCTATTTATAGAGAGAATTCTACATGAAATTCTCTTAACACCAAAACATCATGATTAGTCAAAACTAATCATCATTCCAAGACATCATAATTAGTCAAGACTAATTATCATTCAAATACCATAATTAGCTCCACCATCCTTTGTTTCAACTAGGCACTCATTATGTTTCACTAGGCACTTGATTAATTTGGGTCAAATACCCAACATTTTTCACTATATACACAGTACTTCGAGAAATAACTTCAAACTATCTTTACTTATCCCTCACCCAGGAAAAAAAAAGGAAGAAAAACTGAACTTCAATAAAATGACACTGCAAAGAAACAGCCAAAAAATGACACCCACAACTTGAAGTTTCATGTACAGGTAGAAGAGGTTTGAAACTTTAAAGATTACAAAGCTAATGACAGTTGAAAGTTACATTGTGCCCCTTCGAATCAGCTCTTTCCCGCGATTCTCCAAAATTCGTTTGACATTTGAGCGTCGAAGAAGATGAAACGATGCGTAGGAAAATCGAAGAAGGGCTCTTTGGAATTCCTTTAACGGGCTTCTTACCTTTGCTGGAATCATCAGCTAACATACCTCTTTATATTTACCCTCGCAACCTTCTGATTATCAAGATCATCATCAGATGAATCTTCTTCAAACTTAGCACGAAAAGAGTCATCGCCATAGTATCACAGCGTCGACGGTGGACCATCGGGGTGGTGAGGTCGGATGACAATTTCTGGAGATATCATCATGAAAGCAGAAGACATCATGAAAGCTGCGCACGGGTGGGAAGAATCGAGGGGAAGAATCGGGGGGAAGATGAACGTTCAATTGGAACTAATTTTTCAATTTGGTGTAATTTTTGTAATGTACAGTGCAATTTCCCGAAACATTTTTAGGGAACTTTACATGATTACAAATACAATGTAAATTGTAATAGATGAAATTAAAAAATAAGTGTAATTAAATTAATTTGTAACACATTACATAATTTCAAGTTTCAACCCATTTTTTAGAAAAATACGTGTAGTAAAGAAAATAGGGAATTAAAAATAGAAGTTATTATGCCCCTTAATTGTAGGGATATATATTATTGTTACCATAAAAATATTGAAATTCTAAAGGGAAGTTACAATTGTTTTTCCATTTTTTTTATAAGAATACGTATAGTAAAGAAAGAGAAAAATAGAAAATTAAACTTGATAATTATCATGATCCTTAATTATATATGGATATAATATTAATATTGTCATAAAAATAGTGAAACTCTTAGAGAATCTCCAATGCCAAAATCAATTGGGGAAGTCAATTGAGGAGAGATGTAGACAAAAATAAAAAAAAGATGGGTCCGTAATATCTATTTTTTCTTCTTTCTCTTTCATTTATCCCTACTTTTTTTGTACTTCCATGCAACACCTTCTACAAATTCTCTTTCTATCCCATACCATCAACTATTATTTTATTAAATTATTTGCAATTGTATCTATCTCTCTTCCTTTTCACTTTTCACTCTTTTATCTCCACTTTTTTCTCACATTCTACTTCAAACCTTACACTTAAAATAATATATATATATATATATATATATATATATATATATATCTCTTTATCTCTCATCCAATTGACATCCTCAATTGACCACCCCATCGGAGATGGATGCTCTTAGGGGAAGTTAAAATTAATAATTTTTCTCATTTATTTAAAAGAATACATGTAGTAAGGAAAGGGGAAAATAGGGAATTAAATGTAGTAGTTATCGTACTCCTTAATTATTAGGATTAATATTATTGTTAATATAAAATAGTGAAATTCCTACGGGAAGTAACAATGAACAATTTTTTTTCCTTGTGTAATGGTGTGATTACAAGAATTGTAGCAATTCTTGTATTATTAGTTATTACAATTAACAATATGTTTCCCCACCAAAGCAAATAACAATTGAGTGTTAAATTGCAATTACATGTGTTACACTAGTACAATGTTGTGATTACATGAATTATAATACTCAATTAATTATATTAACATTAATATATATATATGGATTACGTAATTACATTTTTGTAATAATCAATTTAATAGTAAGACTTAATTTGTAATTACACGCATTGTAGAGCCTCTTTGATAACGGTGATTTTGAAATAACTTTGAGGAATTTTAAGTTTTTGAAAGAATGTGTGATTAAAAATGCTTAAAATTTTGAAAAGTAATGAGTCTCATAAAAATGTGTAATTAAAAATGAATGTGTAGAAAAAGTAGGGAAATTGTTCATTACCAAATGAGCTCGTAATGTTCATTTGATAAAAGTAATTATGATGAAAATTTTAGCATTAACTTGACAAAGTGATTACACGAATTGTAGTATTTAATTTAATTACATATAGAGTAATAAAATAGATTACATAATTATATTTGTTGTAATAATCATTTTAATAGTTAAACATTGTAATTACATGCGTTTTGTTTTGTTTTGTTTTGTTTTTTGTAATTACATGTGTTGTAATACTTATATTCATTTTAATTACAGACATTATACTAGTATTTTAAAGTGAACTTTTCCATTTTTAAGCTCATGTTTGGTAAATCGTTTATCTTTTTTTTTTTTTTTTTAAATGTCAAAAATAGTGGTGAGAATATTTGACAAGCCGAGATTGTTGACTTTTCAGAAAAATTATTCAATGAGATGTTGCCGCAGGATCTTTTATAAACAAAATATAGTAAATAAATTTTACCAACCAGAGGCTAATTTAGATGATAAAGAGAGGAGGCACCACATTAATAGAGAGTGTCAAATTTGAGAGAGAAAGCGACATATATAATCAGTTTGAAATAGAGAAAACTGAGAAGAAAGAGGATGAAAAAAAGAAAGAAATAGGTATTTTTCATTACTATGTGTAATAAAACAGTTTAGGATCTAATTATTCCTTCATTTTATTTTCATTTGTAGTTCTCTATGACTATGAATTAACACACAAATCAGTGGTCTCTTGCGCTTATACTTTCATATGTCTTTGTGAGGCCCATGCACTGATGTGCACATGCATTATCGCCAGCGCCCATCACAAGGCAACAGATGACACCAACTCAATTTTTTGTCCCAGTTTTATATTCACTTGCATGTTTGGCTGGCCACCATCAAACCCTGCAAAATGACCCCCCCCCCCCCCCCCCCCCACTCACCACTTTTAAATAAAAATATTTTTAGATATGCATCACTTCTAGACAAATCGAAGCAAGTCGACAAGCAATAATACGAAAAAAATTAGACAAATCCGTCACAATAATTAAGATTCACTAACCTAACGTATGAGTTCGAAGAAAGGATGTTTAGAATATCTGGTACTGAATACTATATGAAATATGTGTGGTAACCAAAAAATAGCAAATATTGTTATTGAAGGTGTCAAAGAGACCCAAACAACACACAGATTGTCTTCTTACGATGTCAAACGACCAGTAGCATGGAATTTGTCACAGGTAAGACTAGGTTAGTCCTCAAGAATTCGAACCATCAACCTTAAAAGGTTTGTTGAATGATCCCTAGTACCACTAGAGCAACATAAAAAACGAGCGTTTTTATATTGAGTATCCTTAGGCAGCCCACAACACACAAATTGTTCCCCGATAATAGGATTTTTATACCAGATAACTGAGTGCTTCCCCCATAGAATCGAACCCTCAACATGAGATATTTGTTGGGTGATAATCGATAACAGTAAAGGTACCATTAACAATTGCTATACACGATATAACACTAATGAATTCAATTTGCAATTACGTTCATGAAGGTTCTTATTTCACACCTAGTCCCAACTTATTTATGAAAATTATGATATATCGGAAGATGGAGGGGGTATTGAAAAGCTCGAATCAAACCTAATAAACAATATGAATTAATTAAGAAAATCACAGGCAACTACTAATGATAACTCAGCTGCCAATCTGATATTTGATGATCAACTGGATCCTTTATGAGCTTAATCAATATCTGGATCCAATGTTCCATGTTTCTTTTTCCACTCTTATCATTCACAACAATTATTCTACAATATACAGATCGGGGATAGAAGCAAAACTACCCTTAAAGGGGCACAACCAAAAAAAAAAAAAAAAAAGAGAGAGCGAGAGAGAGAGAAACAAATTAAGTTGAGAAGGTTAATTGGAATTCAAGAATCCATTGAAGTTGGTGCACTGGAATAAGACCTTTGCATTCATTTCCCTTTCAAACTTCCAAATGTAATTGAGACCTACCAGCAACTCAGTAATGGCAGCTTCAGCCTTTTCTTGATTTGCAAAATATAGAGTTTGCAGCAAAAGGACATTTGTTTTTGGCACCAAATTTTGCTGTTCAAAGCTCCTTTCACTTTGCCATTTGATCATGTTGTGTGCCAAGGGCGATAGCCATCCTAATATCTTTCGCAAAGCTTCTCTCCATTCTGCAGCAAGAACTGGATCGCCGGCTGAAAACCCAACACCTTTCAATCTAGCCCTCAAGGCGAATCGAATATTATTTGGTAACATCGAATAAAGATCATCCCTTGCATCAACTCCAACAAGTTGGGGTGATCTTATCATCTTTTCCATAACGACGATCAAATTTGCATAGTGTAATGCAAGTGCTGCAGCCCCTAATGTAGTTGAAGGTGGTTTAAGAATCTTGGAGTTAAAAAACCCATGAGTTGAACTTTCATTTTCTTCAAGTTTAGGGGGGTCTTTCATCAATGGACCAGATACAAAGATGCATGTATTTGGGTTTTCTGAAGGATGGACTGTGGCTGAGGCCGAGAGACAACGAGGAAGTGAAGTTGGATAACCATGCCCCAGCCCAAAAACGAGCTTGATCCTCGCAAGAATTGTGAAAATAGATCTAGCAAGCAATGATGTAACAGTGTCAAAACTTCTACACCATAAAGACTTTTCCTTTACATACTTGATTTCTTGTCTTTGCCAAAGAAGTTTCTGTTGCAAATCAATGATCTTCTGCTCTTTGATTGCAGCATCATGATCTTTAGTACTGTGCAATAATTTCTTCAATCCATTCTCCAGCACTACAAGCTCATCCATTTCTTTGTGGAGAGTGGATGTTGCAGTAACATATCGATCCATTTTCTTGTTCTTGGCCTCCATATCCTTTAAACTGAGAAGCCAACTGTGAGGATCGCGCCCCGTGTTAGCGAATTCATCGAACAAGATATCAAATTCCCTAAGATTTGAATCCTCACACCTTTTACTTATCCTGGATACAGATTCCGCAAGCAGCTTGAGATTTCCAACCATTTCAGCACACGCGACACCGAGTAAAAACGCATCATCGTTTGAAACAATTTTACGAACACCTTCCAGCCATACCGATTCACTGCGAATTCTCACTATATTCTTATCCGTGAGAGATTGCCAAAGGTGAAGTAGTTTCGACATAAGACTAGCAATCTCAAAAGCCAAAACTCCAACACTAGATTTCTTGATTATGGGCTGATTTGTAACAGGTGGCGTGGCGCGTACAGAATCAAAACTATGTGATATTGTTTTTTTCACCTTGATCAACCATGTTTCAAGAACCATGATTTTCTATGTATAAGAAATTGTTATCGATATGGGTTATAATTTACAAGTGTTTTTGTTGAATTAGGAAGGATGGGTTTGATGAAAAGGAGAAGTAAATCCTCAAGGAGATGAAGGGGAGACAGTATTTATGGAAGATTTAAGTGAAGACTGGAAATGTTGAGAAAAGCATCATGGTGGGATGTTAAAAAGCACTACAAATAAATTCATAAGCAAGCACAAACACACAGACACCATATACATACATATGTGTGTATATATTTTTTATAATAAATATAGTGAAGAATCCACATGCAACAAGAGGGAGTAATTCATTTTTCGGATATTAAACAGAAGGAAATTGTTTTCTTTGTATTGGATTCCAATTGCCAGCAGAATTCCTCTATTTTTAAGAATGTTACTTTTCATTTTATGGTTAAAAATAAAAATAAAAATGATTATATTAATTTTTATCGGTTCAAATTTTGAGACTAGACATTTCAATTCAAGTATAAGCATCCAAAGTTCACGTCTCGTCTTGCTATCGACTATGAAAATTATGCACGCTTTAGGATTTTGATAAGAAAAGTTGAAAACGGACCATAATTAATAGAATTGAAATGATTAGAAAAGAAATATACGGCTACGTTTTATGCACCCAAATTTGTCATGAAAAATGCTAACATTTTCCATCTTTAATCACTTTCTTGTATTTGACAAACCAAATTTAGATGGGAAAATATTTTCTTGAATTCTTCCCGCACGCTTCATTTGCCAACTTTGGAAGGAAAATATTTTCTTGTGTAAAGGGAGAGAATTTTTCTAGATTTGCACATTTACTTTTTCATCAAGTTTAATCAATTTTATTATTGTTAATTTATTTATTTTTTCAAAAAATAATGTTATTATTATCAAATACAAATATATTAAAAAAGTAAAAAAAAAAATATTAAATAGTTAAATTTTATTTTATTTGCCATAAAAAATAATGTCAATCAAATAACAAAACTTGAAAAATTTCACACTTTTTCCAGTTAGAAAATTAAACAAATCAAACACTTCCAATTGATATTTTTCAGGAAAATAATTTTCAAGCAAATCAATTCCTTGAAAAATATTTTCTTTCTATTTATTTTCCATCCTCGCAATCAAATACATGGCATGTTTAGAGTATGTTTGGTATTGTTTAAAATTAGTTTTTTTAAATGATTAGTGAATTTTAGGAGAAATGATGGTTGATATTTGGTTGAAAAGTAAAAAATTGTGGGCTTGACTTTTGATAGATGGTTGAGATTGAGTATTGTAGAAAAATGAGAAAATTTTAATAGAAATCAAACAGGGCTTAGTAAGATTTTTGAAAAGTTAAAAGTTTTTCTAAGTTTAAGTAGTTTTTTTATCATGTTTGAATAAATTTCCTTTGTTTGGATATAATAATTTTAACGGAATACAAAAGCACAAGTAAAAATAAAAATCCTGTCTAACAAATTCATAATTTATCTAGTGTCGTTTTACCAATGATGAAGCTTGGTCCATATTCATAAAATAGAAGCATCTAACAATTTTTCTGCATAAAATTATTATTCTATTTTGTACAGCATTTTAGTTTTAAAAAAGTAGCAACTTTAACGTGCTATAAACCTCACTTTTTGCTGAAAGCTTTTATAGTGTCAGTTATTTTTAGGAGCGCATGTATTAACAAAATTTTTATTCCATTTATTGATTTTTTTTTTCTTAATAAAATCAAGATTTTGCAATCCAAGCCCATGATGTAGATTAAAATCAAATTCTTAACGAGTTTTGATAAAAGTTGATGAGATGCGTGGTTTAAAAGTTGTAGGATCCACAAAATATGCAGTTATAATTAATTGTTGACTTTGACTTTAATAAAAATCTAGATTAAACAAGGGTTAAATATAACTATTTTATTATGGCCACATCTGAAACAATTTTAAATTACCTAAATTTCAAATCGCCATCCATTTCAATAATCAACTCCCCTTATTAGGTTTATTTGCATGATCATTATGTAAATTGACTAAAAATACGATTTTACAATTATTCTCATAGACACATACAAAGAGTTTTAAGTATCATTACTTCAGTTTTGACATCGACAATATCAGAAAAATATTCCTCGACAAATTAAAATGATCGTGTATCATTTTCAAGTTAATTATGAATGAAAAGAGCAAAATAAGTATTTTGTTGTGTAAAAGAATGTATATTAAATTGTGTATCATTTGCTCACATTCTTGTGCGCATGATAAATTAAGGCTAACTCTTGAGTTTGACTTTGCTAATAATAACGGCTACCTTCCATCGTGCATGTGTGTGGTATGCCTGTTGACTGTAGTTTGATCAAATGAGCGTGATCAATTTAAATATCATATATAAATTTTATAATATACTAAAATAATAATTCCGTCTGCTTTTTTTAAATGTTTGATTGAAATGAATTGCATCTACGTTAAAGTATAAAACAAGCTTGCATAATTTGCTGTCTTTACTACTTGTAATCAACTTTGGGACGATTGTATTCCTTTGTTCATTTCCCCGAGCCTTCAAGTTGGGGACTGAACCTTTTTTCCTGATGAATGCATTTACCCATTTTAAAAAAGAAAAAGTGTTATATCAAACTTTTTACGAGGCAAATCTAAGATCAAGCTAAGAAATATATAAGTAAGATAATTCAACAAGATATGAACTCTCATCACAACTTGTGGTTGCAAATGAGAGAAAGAGATTGACACTTTAAAAACATTTAAAAAAAAATTAAGCTTCTTGTACAATAATAATATAATAATTATAATTATAATAAGAAGAAAAAGATAGTGTTGCTACTTGGATTTTGCCTTCCATTTGAAGGGCAGTCAACACGATCCTTGCTTACTTTGTCGGTAAAGAAATGGGCAGATTTTCTGCACTTTCAGGCATTCGATACAAGTTGCTTTCCGGAAATATATGTAAATATAAATAAGATAACTTCTGAAAATATATGTAAATTCCAAGTTGAAGGACTTCTCGTGACAAAATTGTCTATGTTCTTTTAAGAAACTTGTTATTATCTGCACGGTATTATGGGGGTGGAATCAGCATGAATCGACTTCTTGAGAGATTGGTCAGGCTTTATATTTTTTAATTAATCATGATTGTAACTTCATTCCAATTTTACAATTAATTAGAATGGTAATCAATGAATTTATAAAACATGACACTTTTTTTTGTTAAAAATAATAAAATTAGTTACATGCCTTAATTACAACTTAATTATTACATTAATTATGTAATGAATTGCAGTTTACAATTAATTACAGTTGTAACTTTATTTCAATTTTGTAATTAATTACAATTGTAATTGATGAATTTGTAAAAATTAGTATAATTCGTAATTTGTAATTAAATACATTAGTGTAATTATAATCGGTCACCACCACAATCGTCGAAAAATTCATACTTGTTTAAGCTTTACGTATATACTAATTAATTATATAGTCCATGTGAGTTTTTTTTGTATGTGGTTACAATATTGTCTGTTTGAAGTTTTATTTAAAATGATGAATCCTATGAGTAATCGGGTATGCATATGTTAGTACTGATCTGATCTGATCTGCTCTCTCGACTCTATTGTCTTCCTAATCATTCTACCGCTAAAATTCTGATAATTTTTAGATGTCAAAATTGTATTGGGGTGTTAAAATTTTAACGTATTTACTTTCTTAATCTTGTCAAAGATTCCAATCCATTGAGTACAACATGCTAAACACGTCATCACTTTACTAACAATAACAAAAATATTTGTTTTACATTGTTAAATCGCATAGACATTTACACTAGACGAGGCATAAATTAACATTTGATCTTTTATTGGTTTTGCTAAAGGCCATCAGGCACCGGATTTGCATTACAAGATCGACAAATTGTTGGAAAAAGAAGCCTTGCTAATTTTATGATTATTACCAATTTACCACCACAATAAAATTTGTCCTTTTATGAATGATTTGAAATTCTTTAATTATTTTCCATGAACCACATATTATACCTAAAAAATATCACATTCTTTTCTTTGTTTATAAAATAATTATTTTTTATTTTTTTATCAAACTGAGGCTTAATATATATCAAATCTTGTCCTTAATCACGATTTTCATTCAAAAATATTTTTAACATACTTTAAAACGGGACTAATATTTAAAACAATTTTTTTTATTATTATTTTTTTTTTTTATCAAACTGAGGCTTAATATATATCAAATCTTGTCCTTAGTCACGATTTTCATTCAAAAATATTTTTAACATGCTTTAAAACGGGACTAATATTTAATCTTGATTTTGTATTTTTTTTATCACTTATAAAAAATATGAAGGCAATAAGTATTTTCTTTTAAAAAAAAAAAATTAATTTTATATTTCATGGAATGATCACCATATTTCTTCCAAATAACATAATTGTTCAATTTATTCCTCGATCTTGAAAAGAAACTTACTCCTCCTCCATTTTCGAGGCCATGAAATGAAAATTTAAGACATGTAACAATATTATGGTTTCAATAATTTATAATGGCGTGATGCCAATGTCCATATTAAGTGAAGTATATTATTATTATTATTATGTGCCTCTATTTTAGTCAAAGAAAAACATCATAATAGGATGATGGGGAAACTGCTGAGTAGTGATGAACCTGTAGTCAGATGCGAATTCAGGAATTCAATTCAGCACGAGCGGATTTGTTCCAGCACGAGCGAATAATAAGAAAAAAAATTCGATACCAAAAATTATAAGGTAAAAAAAGAGTTTTTGGCGGATCCAGCCCGAGCGGCCGACCACCCTAGCCAAGAGCTGGATCCACCCCTGCCTGTAGTAAAAAGGCAAAACAACAGCAAAGGTAGAAATGTAAAGATATGAAAAAACTCATTTTTATTTTGAGATTAATTTTTTATAACAAAATCTTTGCACATCGAGATACCAGTATCAAATAGTTGAAATTGAAAATTGAAAATTGAAATAATTCATGCGTGAGAACCTAACTCTCTTGGTCCAAATTTCTGTCTTCAAAATAAGATTCACAAAATTCCAAAGTGGAAACTTTTCCGAAACTCTTAAGAAAATTTTATTTTATAACGTGTGAATGCGTGAATAATATATATATATATTCTTTTTATTTATATGTTTAATTGCAATTCATAAGAAAATTTGACGGGGATGAATTTTTTCTAACTAGATCATGCACAAATCAATCGAATTACATTGAGAAATGTTGGGAATAACACACAAATTCCCTCTCTAATTAATCCACATGAATTTCTGATGTTCAAGAAATAATTCCTATGGGTTAATTAGAAAGGGAATTTGTGTGTAATTCCAAACAGTGGCGTCGTTGCCGGGAAAATCGACGTCTAATTAATAGAGCATCAGGTGGTTCGAAAATTTTTTTGGAGTAAAAGAAAATATGTTTGGAAAGTACAACGTGGAGAAATTTGACTGGAAGATCAATTTTGGCTTGTGGTAAGTACAAGTCATGGATGTATTGATTCAGTTGGGACTGCATAAAGCTTTGGAGGAAAACCAACCCCGAGTTCTGATAAAGAAACTGAATCTAGCACGAGCGATGAAGATTTGGATTTGAAGGCTGCTGGCATGTTACAACTTTGTTTGGCCAAAAATGTTCTTGCAAATATTTATGGGATATTTGCTGTGAATGAACTGTGGGAAAAACTGGAAGAGTTGTATCAAATGAAGAGCTTGTCAAATAACTTGTACATGAAAGAGCGGTTTCATTCTTTGAGAATGAATGCAGGTATGAAAATCTTAGACCATCTTAATGTTATTAATGAGATTGTTTCTGCACTGGAATCTATTGGAGTTAAGATTGATGATGATGATAAGGTTCATCTGATCTCTTCTATCTACGTTTGAGTACATCGTGCTGATTTTGGTGTACGAGAAGGAAAATGTGGGATTTTCAGAAGTTAAGTTGATTAGGTTGAAGTGACAATTCATCTGAAAAGCTTTGTTTGTTACTGAAAAATGGAAGAGATGTAACTCCATGAAGAAGAAGATAATGTGTTGGAACTGTGGTAAATCTAGTCATGTGAGAAGAAATTGTCCAAAAGGTGGAGCAGAGTCGGCTAATTGCTCGGAGGTGGACAATGCGACTCTCCTAGTGGAGGGTGGTGGTGATGTACTTTAGTAATATGGGACTTCCTTATGGCATGAAACCAGCTGCCGATAGAGGATGTGTTCTTACTGGTAGGTACATGTGTTTGCACACGGGCATTGGTTTGGCATTAATGCAAGGCGTGTGATGAATTGATGTCGATAGCTGATGAGCTCCCAAGGAAAGCCAAACATGGGAGTTGCACCATAATTTTTCAGCAAGGTTTGTTTCGACATGGGCCGTTGAAAAGCTCGGAGTTCGTTGATAATTCTGAGTGGTTATACTCATATGGTGGAGTATGAGATTGTCAAAGTGGAAAAATGCTTGCCTGTTACCTAATATTTGAATTTGGTTTTGGCTTGGACGAATTTGTGTCAAGGTAGAGATTGTTGAGTATTTGACCTAAATTAATCAAGTGCCTAGTGAAACATAATAGTGCCTAGCTAAAACAAAGGATGGTGGAGCTAATTATGATGTCTATGAAGTGATAATTAGTATAGGCTAATTATGGCATTGTGTGGTCCATTAAAGTATGTCATAATTACTCTTGACTGATTATGATATTTTTGGTGTTAAGAGATTTCACAGTGAATTCTCCTCTATAAATTGAGGAGAAATCAAGGAAGAAACATGTTGGTCTAATTAGTGTTACATTGTGATCAAAGAGAGAAAATTGTGAGCCTAGCATATTGTGAAGTTTCTTGTAACTCTTTGTAGTGTAAATCAAAGGGTAGAAATTATATGTGGTAAAGCTCGTTTGTAGTATTTTCTCTGTGGTATGTGAGATTGGATTGGTGAGTGAAAGTCTATATATTTGTAACAATTTAATATATAGTGAAAAAGTTTTGGCGAATGTCGTGGACGTAGGCAAATTGTCGAACCACATAAATTTCTGTGTTCGTATTTATTTTCTTGTTGGCTCAATTATTTCTTGAGTATCAAACATTCCTGTGGGTTAATTAGAAAGTGAATTTGTGTGTAATTCCAAACAAGAAAAACTTTGGTCAAATTTCATCATGCATTCATTATTAACTTAACATGCTCTTTTTATTTTTTATTTTTTTTTATTTTTATGACAAAGTGTTTATTGAGAGGAAATATTATAAACTCAATGTCCTAGCTTTTCTTGTTCTCTTCGTTACAAAGAATAGAAATTAGTGAATGTGATAAGGTCAGTGCATAAATTTCTGGGTTAATTTTCTTGTATAGTATATTTTTATTTTTGTTTTGCTAAATCTTTTCCTAAACAAAGATCTTATGCGTAAATCGAGAAATTAGTCTGAATTCCAAAAAAGAATGGCTTTATTAACTTTGTTGAAAAAAGATTTTATAATCACTACTCGATTCAATTCACCTTACTCTCATAAATTTTGCGAATTTGTGTACAGTTATAGAATCATTATCCGTAATGATCCAGAAAGTGGTTCACTTAGGATTCCAAAAGTTAACAATTATATTAATATCCAGATGCCATCCAAATGAAAGGGAGAAAAATAATGTAACTTAATGATGAACAACACTGTTGGTGTTGACTTTCTGCACTAAAGAATAAAGATATAGAGACAATTTACAATAGAATTTACATAATCGATTTTGAATTAATAAGAATAAAATTTAATTTTTATTATTATACATAATGGGGCATACCTAATTTTTCTAAATCAGCCCACGTTTATTTTGTCCTTTTAAGGGTAAAAAACATATAGAAAATGATAATATGAAGCAAACATTTTACTTTAATTTGGTACGATTTGACTCCACCATTGACAAGATTTATCCCCTGTTTATTTAGTTAAAAATTAAATTTTTAATAGATTTTGATAAAAATTTATAGAAAGAATGATTGATAAATTTAAAATTATTGAACCCATAAAATATGTGATTAAAATTATAAATTATTAACTTTGATTAAATTTTTATAAACATTTTAGCCACGTCAAACAACAATTTTTCTAACACAGTTACACAAGTCAAATGATATGCATCTCCTTAATATATTATCTTACAAAATATATCTCAGAGTGCACTAATATCATATTTGATAGATATATCTCGATCTATGTAACACGTTATCAGACAATATTTAAACAAAAATTTACGAAGTAATGAAATATTCCATAAATTGAATTCGATGGTAATCAACAAAAATTAAATTATAAGAAAAATATTATAACGTTGCTTACAATACATATATTTACTATTTATTAAACATGATCTAAATGAACGGTACAGAGATAACTACATATTAAACATCACCTAATGAAGAGTACAAAGATAACGCACATATTAACTCTTCAAAGCATTTGAATATTTGGAAGACTCATTTCCAGTAGCGGAGATAGGGGTGTGTCAAACTGGGCTGGGGCACACCTCTATTTGATAAATCCTTTCAGGAAAGGAAAAAAAAAAAAAAAGAAGTCGGCTCCCCCATTTTCAACGATTGGCTTCGTCCCTACTCATTTCACACGTTGAAGTCACACTCAATTGCCGTAGCCCTCACAACAAGCTCTCTTCCACTCTCTTTTGCTTGTTTTTTTCTCCGCTCTTGATGGGACCTTAAGATCGATCCCACTTACAAAGTGCTTTTAGAAATAAGATTACAACTAACAAATATAGACTTTATTGAAAGAAAAATTTCTAATATTTAGCAAAAATATTAAAAGGTGGGCTTAGGGCATGACTATTCATCAATGAGCCTTTAGTTTTGTGTTTCACTTTTGCAAGACAAATGGTCCCAAACAAACAACACTTAGAAACATCTATAAATAACCATGATAATAATAATGTACTAAATGTCCTTGCTCCATGCTTTCAAAATAAAAATAAAAATGTCCTTGCTCCAATTCATTATCTATTTGCACGTGTGCCATTATCATTACATGTGTACACCATGTGAATGATTCGGTCACGCGCATATGCATGATCCTCCATGGCACGCCTATGCACAACCGGTTTAGATGTCTACGCACACGCACAACATCAAAGATCATCAATCAAGAGGATTTCAATTTGGAATCAGGGAAAATTGCACCATTTGTCTAAAATGTGCATTATGCACTTAGTGGGTCATTGCTATGAATGAATAATGAAAGTCATGAAATGAGTAGTGGTTGCTTGAAAATAGCTTCATAATATTTAATTATTGTTCAATGTTCTTGATTAATTAGTTAAATTGTAATTCCTTATTTCTAGATTAGTGGGTTGAATTGCTTGATTTTCAAGTTGTAATTGGTCTATAAATAACAGTGTTCTAAAATGCGTAATACGTTGCGATGCGTCGAGGTCGAGAATTAAGAATCACAAATTTAGGCGTGTCAATGCGAAGAATAAGCGTCATAATGCGTTTCGTATTTTTAATATTATTTTAATTATTTTAAGACATTAAAGATATTTTTATATAAAAAAAATAGATTTTTTACCCTTTAAAAAAAACGCGGATTAGGCGCGCGCCTAGGCGGTCAAAAAAAATCGTTGACCGCATTTTTTACGCGCACACCACTTATTCGACGCGTTTTGGTCACGCATCGCGCCTAGGCGGCGCATTTTCGCGCATTTTAGAACACTGATAAATAGTAATTAGGAACTATTGAATAAAGATCTTCAATTACAAGAAATTGTCTTCTTTTACTATCTCTAATCTTCTTCCTTTCTTACGCATAAGAAATTCTAAACATATCAGTAATATCAGAGCGCGGTTATGATTATAAACACTTGCGACGAAATCAATGATGAGTTACGAAATGAAGTTCATAAAATATTGGGACGTCATTGATAAGTATGCATTTTACACACTTATTATGCTTTTAAATAGACAATTTAATTGACAAATTGAGCAAATATCTACTTATATATTGTGTTTATCTTGTACAATTAGGTACAAACTCAATTGGAAAGAAAATAGACAAGATCGGAGAGCAATTGAGCGAAAAGAAGAGCAATTTCGATGTCCAATGACGTAATTGAAAGAAATCAAAAGTATGGGAACTCAATTGCAACATCTCAGAAAGTTGGAGGACTAAAGATGCAAATATTTTAGGGGCATATTTATAATAAAAGTCAAAATTTGAGGACTAAATTGAAGAATACCAGAAGTTGGAGGACCCAATTGCAAATCATTGAAGGACGGGGCTGCCGTTATACCAGGCCGCGTTCGCGTGGTTATACCAGGCCGCGTTCGCGAAGTCAGCCTATAATCCAACCCGAGAGTTTGCAAGTCCACCACGCGATCGCGAGGCATTAAACCACGCGATCGCGTGGTCAAAAAACTGGGCGATAATCTGGGCCGACCCGGTTCGGCCCAAACGCGGATCTAAGCCAAAAAATGGTATTTTTGAGCATTTTGAGTAGGTTTTGGAGGAGACTTTTTCCCCCAATTTTTTCTTGACAAAAAACCTAGCCCCCTTCCCTCTTTTCTTTCTTCTTCTTTTCTTTTCTTTTCTTTTTCTTTTCTTTGTTTTTGATTTAGTTTGTAAATTAGTTTGTAGTTTAGTTGTGTTTCTAAGTTACTAGCACCATTTGGATCAAAGAAGCAAGAAGTAAGTGGAAATACAAAGCATTGTTGAAAGATTCTTGGAGCAAAAATCAAGGGAAGTATTGTATTTCATTTTTCTTGTATTTTTATCCTTAATTTCTATATTTTATGATGTATTTTCATAAACCTTATCTTTTGTAGAATATATATATAATGGGCTAGTTGTTTTATGTTGGGATGATTGATGTAGCTTAACTTAGTTTAAGTAATTTTAATGTTTGTTTATTAATGTTGAGCTTATTTCATGTGTGTTTGTTATTGAGATTATTTCATGTGTTTGATTGATCACCAAATATATGTTTTGTGAAGTGTATGATAATCGAGAGATATTATGCATTTTAGACCAAATAACAAATGCTCTAGGTTCTTGTTAAGGATAGAGATATACCTTAAACCCTAGATGATCCATTGAGCTATTTTCACAAAGAGTTAATGCAATTGATTGGGCCTTAATCGACATAGAGATATAGTAGGTTAGACCAATTGATTATGGTTAATTTCACTCGAGAGAGATAATTAGCTAAGCTTGGAAAATCGGGTCTAACATTGTAAATGAGTAATTTATTAATTTGCATGTGTTGATAAACTACTTAAGCGAGAGTTAAGTGAAATCATGAATTCCAACTATTTTATCTTTCATTTTTCTTATTTTAATTTGGTTTAAAATTAGTTTCTTTAATTTAGAATTTTCCAACTCCATCTTTTAATTGTGTGTTTTATTTGTTAAGATTAAATTAACTAGAGTATAATAGAGTATACATTCCTCGTGGGATCGACAACCCTGACTCAAAAAGTCCACTTTATTACTTGTACGCGACCCGTGCGCTTGCGATACACTATTTTGAGCGAACAAGTTTTTGGCGCCGTTGCCGGGGAATGTTTTTACTTTGATTATTACTTTAGTTGATTTTAGTTTTAACAATTTGTAATTATTTTTGTTTTATGTTTCATTTTGTTATTTTTGGTTAACAACCACAATTCTAATCTTTCTTGTGTTTGATTTTCTTTCTTTGTATATTTGATTTTAACATTGGTAAAATAGGAAAGCAATTGCATTGAAAAATCTCAACATGGGTGATGAATACATGCTTGAAGAATATTCAAGTTGTGAAATTTGTTACAAGATGCATTGTAATGGACAATGTTTGTTTTCGGAGAATGATTTGATTACGTCGAAGCTTATTGGGTTTAGACAATATTTGAAATGCCGAAAACAAGCAATTGATACATTGGATGTGAGTTACATGCTCTTGGGAGATTGTGTACCGGATGATTGGGATGAGGACATCACTCTTGTGGGAGATAGTCCTCCACTATTGAATGAGAAGGTACTTGCAAAGTATTACAATGAGCTTGCTAATTTGGATGAAGATGATATGCTTATGGGGGATGCCATGTATTGGGAAGGATTCCAAATGTGGGGGTATAACCCACTCTTTGGAATTAATAGGAAAAACTTGCTGTTGCCCATTGATTCAAATTTTGGATCGATCATTCAATCCGAGGATACATCAACTAAAGAAGATGAGCTTGACGAGAATGACAATTTAATCACACAAGAATCACATGAGGAAGTGGCAGTTAATGAGGATGAGATCAAATCAAATTCTCTCAACTTCATTGATTGTCCAATAATTGATTTTGTGATTAAGCCACTTGAGGAGGTGCAAGTCTATTTAGTTGAGTTTGAATTGGATGGAATAGGCAAGTCCCATGACTTTGGAAGGGGCAAGGTGCAAGTGTTTAGATCAAAAGAAGAGTGGGGGCAAAGTCAAAAGAAGCAAAATGGGCAAGGCATCAAAAGCTATGTTTAGAGTGTCATGAAGAGCTTATGCCGAGAGTCGAGCTAATGACTTTAAAATAAGCGCTTAATGGGAGGCAACCCATTCTCTATCATTTACTTGCTTTATTTTTATTTTTTGCATATTATTTACTTTCTTGCAAATAAATTGGTTAGGCCAAGTCTCTATCTTCTACATTTATTTTCCTCAAGTTGGGTAGTGTGAAATAGCTCCAATGCATTCTCATTTAATTTTAACATATACTCATATCAAACTTTCAAAGTCAAATTTTGCTTAAAACTCATTTTTAAATCACTTGGTTCATATTGTCTTTTATCTTCAAGTGTGATTTAATGTTGATGTGGATGGGCAAATTATATTGGATTTATGAGTTAGAATTGAGATGTTGAATGTGATTTAAAATTTTTGGGTCATTCACCATTTAATATCTACTCTTTTCTTGTATAATTTCATAGGATGCTCACAAGGTGTTCGATGAAATGCCTCATTAGAGAAATGTGTGTTCAATTGATTGGAGGTTTCAACACAAGTTTGGGGGTGGATTGGTGGTGCTTGCAATGAGATTTTCACATGCCCAAGACTACTTATAAGTGCCCCTACCACTTCTTGGGATGTCTAGTAACTTCTTTCCTCTTACTTTGATTTTATTTTACACATTGAGGATAATGTGCATTTCAAGTTTGTGGGTGATTTTCTATTGTGTATTGACATGTTAGATAGCCTTGCCGGCCAGGATTACTTAGATATTTAAAATTGTTATTGATTTATGATTTATGACCAATATGCTACTTGTGTCTACTTTTACAAAATGCTTATCCATGCAAGATCATATTTATCTTGAGCACAATAATCATGATTTCTTGTTGGTGAAATTTGGGAATTGTTGAAGGGTGAAGCGGTTAATGGAGTAGAAAAATTAGGTTGTGAGCTTGTATTTTTAATTTTTATCAACCTATCAAATGTTTCCCAAAACTCTAAATCTCTTGATCCTATTGTAAGACAAGTTTGGGGGTGGTCGACCCGGTGAAGGAGATGGTCTAGACGTGTGGTAATTCCATGTATGTTGGGAATAAATTTTGTGTGTAGTGTATTTCTCCAAGTATAAGCTAAGTAATGACCTATGCTAAATTTTGTGTGGAGTGTATTTCGCCAAGTATAAGCTAAGTATTTAGTGAATGTCCTAAAACATTTGAGAAACTAACTAACATTCAAAAACTCATCGAGACTCCATTGCATGAAATTGTTGTCTACAAGTCAATCTGGTACAACATCATCAGAATTAGCTTGGTACAACAACAAGACTAAGGAAGATAATTATTATGTTATCACACTATCAAAACTACTTTGAGCACGATAAAAAGATTCTTACGAACAAGAATTTTAAGGGGGCGGGAATGATATGTGCATAATGCAAGTAGTGGGTCATTGTTCACTATAAACACACCGCAAGTGCATGTATCGCATACAAGTAATAGTGGACTAAATGAGTTCAGTTTATTGATCTCACAAAATTGTCTATTTCAATTACACTCCAATTTAATCAATTTCACCAATAAACACACACAATAAAGTTTGGTTTTGAAAATGTTCTAGTACTTAAATTAAATTCACAATTGTAACTAAATAAATAGAAAATTGTGATAACTTGATGATAAAGGAGTGTTTGGATTCTTGATTTCACTTGATCTTCACCTAATTAATTTCTCATCATGCACATTGAAATGTAATTTATTAATCATGTTAGATCTAATTTTTCAAGTTTAATTAATTACCTCTCTTGAGTGAAACCAACCCTAATTAGTGAGATTAACCTCCTATATCTCTACGTCGATTAAAAATACATCAATTGCATTAAACCTTTGTGAAAATAACTCAATGGATCATCTAGGGTTTAAGGTATATATCTATCATTAACAAGAACCTAGATGTATTGTATTGATCTAGAATATACAACAATTTCTTAATAATTGCACATCCTATAAAATTCAAGTATTAATTTTGCCAAAATAAATGCAAGACAATAAATACAACAATAAATGTACAAAATAATAAATAACTCAAATTCTCAATGCTAGCATAAATTTCAACTAAGCAAGGTCAAATTTCCTCAATCATCTCAATACAAAATAATTTAGCCCATAGTGAAATAACAATAAAATTCAAGAATTAAATACATCATTTCAACAATGGATTAAAATATATGAATAAATATGAGACTTTACAATATAAACTTCCCTTCAACAATTACTGCAGCTTCAAAATATCGATTTTCTTCCATAATATTGTACGTATTTCTTCCTTCAATCAACATTCATCACCAAAATATTAAATTACAAGAGAGAAGTAAGAAAAATGGGAGAGAAAATTGGTAGAAATCGAAAAAGAGGCAAGGGGAATGCTCAAACCCTAGCCTAAACGTTCAAAAATACTCAAAAATCACTTAGATCCGCGTTTGGGCCGAATCAGGTGGCACCAATTCGGCCCAAATAATTTTTCAAAAAATTGATCGCGTGAGCCGCGCGATCGTGTGGTCACCCTGGAAACTTTGGGTTAGATTTTAGGCCTGAGTCTCGAGCACCACCTGGTTCAAGCCACACGTTCACGTGGTTCAGTTGGGTGTGGTTTTGCAGCTTGGTCCTTCAATAAGTTGCAATTTAGGTCCTCCAACTTTTAATGTCGGTCAACTTAGTCCCCAAAATTTTCGATTTTTTTCAAAAAGGTCCTTATAAAATTACGTCTGAGGTCCTTCAAATTTTGGAGATGTGCATTCTAGTCCCTCTTCTAATTGCAAGTCTAGTCCTGCACTTCTGAAAACTGACACCTTGGTCTTTTACTTCTTTGCTTTGCATGTTTTGGTTCTTTTTCCTCTCATTTCTTCAATTAAGCTTTCATTTAGCTTCTTTCTTATACTTTCTCCCATGAAATTGAATGTTAAACCTATATGACCATAAAATATACACAATTAAGTAGGTATTTGTCCAATTTACTCAAAAAGTACTACCATAAATGTATGAAATATGCATGTAAAATACACTCAACAATCATTGCTGTGAATGAATAATGGAAGCCATGAAATGTGTAGTGACTGCTTAAAAATAACTTCATAATATTTAATTATTGTTTCATGTTATTGATTAATAAGTTAAATTGCAATTCCTTATTTCTAGATTAGTAGGTTGAATTGCTTGGTTATCAAGTTGTAATTGGTCTATAAATAGCAATTAGGAACTATTGAATAAAGATAATCAATTATAAGAAATTGTTTTCTTTCACTGTCTCTAATCTTCTTCATTTCTTACGCATAAAAATTTTAAACATATCATTGTCTTAAACTTATAATTTTTGGTTGTGCCGATTTAATTTTTTTCAAACTTGGTCCTTAATATATAGATCTAGGTGACAGAATCTAAAAGTATGATGATAAAGAAAAAGGAAAATATGAATCAAATAGAAATTAAAATAAGAGGAGAAAAATGAATATCCTACATATCTTAATATATAGATCTAGGGGGCAGAATCTAAAAGTATGATGAATCAAATAGAAATTGAAATAAAAGGAGAAAAATGAATATCCTACATATGTTTTCTTTAGACCTTTTCTTCTTTTTGTTTTAGAACATGTATGGTTTACTTTTTCAATATTTCATTTTGTCTGAAAATAACTCTTAATTTTTACCTTCAAAATAATTTACTTATGTTCAAACATGATCAATTAAGAAATTTTGCGATCTAACAAAAAACAAGGACCAAACTACGAGTGCCTCTATAACAAAATATACAAGTACATTTGTAAAGTAGATCGACACAACCGATCAATCCAAAAACACCCTTGTGCAGCGTAGAGCTAAAGATTCTTGGCTCAGGACCAAGCCACACAAGGTTTTTCATTTTAACAAAATAGTAAGAAGACATTGCGTGTATCCAAAATTTTGGATCAAACTGAAATTTACGTCCTTTAGGAAGTATTATACCTTGATACTTCAAAAAAATTTATGATACTCTTGATTTACTGAAATTTACGTTATTTTAAAGTATCATATTCTAAGTTTTTTTATGATAATTAGAACTTAAATTTTAATATCACATGTTGATACTTATAATACTTAGAGTGTAAGATTAGAGTAATGAAAATAAAATGACGTAAATTTTAATAAGATTTTATGCACTTATTTATATTTATGAACTTAATGTAAATATTTGTATTTATGAACTTTAACCCTTAAAAAAAGAGTTTTGCAACCCGGGCCAAAAATCGGATTGGATGACAATTAGGTCAAACCCGATCAACAATTTCAATGCCCTAGTTGACTAATAAGTGTATTTTATACACTTATTTATATGTCTAAATTAAAATAATATCATGTCGTTTTAGAATAAAAGCTACCTAATTATTTGTTATTTTTTTACATTGTATAAAATATCCCAAAATCAAGAGAATGAAGGAATTTATAGAAATTATGAGAAATTGGCTGAGAATTGGAGCTAAAAAGCTCAAGTGAATGATAATGGTGTCAATTGGGATTTCCAAGAAGTGCTAAATGGAAGAAATCATAATTCAAGAGCTTAATTGAAAATTGATTAAAGTTTGGAAAAAGAACAGAAGTATTTGGAAATTTCAGGGACCTAATTGTTGTAATCAGAAGATGAAGGACTCACATGCAAATAAAGTTCAGGAACCTACTTAAACGTACAAGAAAATATGAAAACGCCCTGGAAACTTTCTACTGCGAGTCCACGGGTTCTCAACCTGGTGGCTGGGCTAGAATTTCCAAATTAATAGAACCATTTTTTACTCACCTGCGTTGCCACCACCTCTTCAACTGCGTGGTTGCGTGGTTGTCCAGTCCAGCGGGAGAAAAACCCATGCGCGATTTTCAGTCTTGTTTTACCTAGGTTTCTTGGGGGAATCTATATAAGTAACCTACTAAAAGGGACATTTGCACACATAATCAAGAGGTATAATTGAAGATTTTCTTATCGATTCTTGGAAGAGCAATTGGAGGCAAAGACGTGAGTATTGAAGATTGGAAAAAGGGTACAACTTCTTGGTACAAGAGTTCTCTTCTATGTTAATATTATTGACTCATAATGTTTAGTTTTGATTATAACTGCATTTTTAATATTTTCATGATAAATAACTAAACTATTTGCTGGGATTAACGATGTAGCATAGTTTTTCCCTTTTAATTGTGTTGTTCAAATTTTGCGTATTGATTGCATGTGAAAGGTTTTATTTTGTGATGAATGCATGAATTAACTGGCCATTAATTCATTGATTTAATGGATCGTTTTCATAATTCGAGAGGTGATTTAATGATTTAGATCTATGAATAAAACCCGGTAATTGAACGAGCGATAAAGATGTACGTTTATTGTTATTGTTGTATTTAATTGAGTTCTTGTATTCCATGTACTCGGTCATTATAACCTGCTGTCTAGAAACACGGTTAACTAATTATGTACAGTTGATTTAAATCCAAGAGAGGAATGTCATGTGTATTAGTGAGCTCGACCGATCACATTAGTAGATTAAAACTTGATCGGTGGAATTAAAAGTATTGACTACGTGAAATCTTGAATCCCAACTTTCTTCTCCTTGATTAAAAACGCACTTTATTTTATCGTTTAAATTACTTGTAGGACGATAATCCGGACTCTTCAGGTTAACTTTATTACTTGAACGTGACATTGTACACTTGCAATTTAGCACATCATCAACCTCGAATCAACTATGGGTTGACCTTGAGACCCTTGATCCAGTCTTTTGATCGGGTCGATAACCAGGTTGAGTTTGAAAACATTGGTTAAAAACTCTTTAGAAATATAAAATTATATTATAAATGTATTGAAAAATATTTGACTAATCATGTTTAACTTTATTATAATATGTGATTCTATAAATTTAATTGGGTTTAGCAACAATTTTAATTAGAAAGCTTGAGAATTTAAAAAAAAATATGAAGAAATAAAAAATATTAATTAATAGTTATATTGAAGTTCGAGTAAAATATATGTATGCAATACATTAAAAAATAAATTTAATAAAAAATTAAAATATATTAAGGGTGTGTTCGGCAGCTCCTCTAGCAATTATAATGTGATTTATTTGTATTTTCTAGATAAAATATATGGTTAAAATTTATGTTTAAAATTATGTTTAAAAAAAGAAAAAAAATTAATTAATAGTTATATTGAAGTTCAAATAAAATATATGTAGCAATACATTAAAAAATAAACTTAATAAAAAGTTAAAATATATTATGTTCAGAATCAAATTAATAAAAATTTGTTTTATTTTATTTTATTTTTGTCCTTAAAGATTTTCTTTGATTGCGTCATATGTCATGACCATTAACAAAGCAAATGGACTATTACTCTCGCATGTTGGACCGTACTTGAAAAAATCATATGTTTAACTATATGCATTAAAATTAAGTTATAATTATTAATAATTAAAATCATTTACTATCTTAATATTATAAATTATATTTTTTGAAATTTATTTTATTATTATTAACTATTTCGAATAAATTAAGCATCCGTTCGAAGGCTATTTTTTATAAACTAAAATATTATTTTTGTGAAAAACTACATTTATTTATTCCCGTACGAACTGAAACAAATATATTCTATATGAGTGTGTTATGTTAGAAATGAAAAAAATTAGATTAATATATTTTGAAAAAAAAAAAAATCGTTGAAGTTTTACTTCTTAATATGTCAATTAAATGATTATGTTCTTCAATGTGCATATTACAATAATCATTAATTTGTTGACATCAATTTTTTTTACCACTTTATAAATTAAATAAAATTTAATTATTTCTTTAATTTTGACAAAAATTGGTATATTTAAAAAATAATGAAAAAGAAAAAATATTAATTAATATATCTATTGAAGTTCAAATAAAATATATGTAAGCAATACATTAAAAATAAAGTTAATCAAAAGTTAAAATATATTATGTTCGAAATCAAATTACTAAAAAATTCTTTTTTTTTTAAATTATTATTAAAAAATTCCTTTGATTGCGTCATATGTTATGACAATTAACAAATTAAAAGTCAAGGGCAATAACTCTCGCATGTTGGACTGTATTTGAAAAAAATTATGTGCAAGTATCAGTATTAAAATTATGTTTTAATTATTAACAATTAAAATCATTTATTATCCTTAATATTATAAATTATATATATTTTTGGTATATATTTTATTATTCTTAACTATTTTTAATAAATTAAGCCAGCGACTATTTTTTTTTATAAGCAAAAATATTATTGGATTAATATATTTGAAAAATAAATAAACAAAATCTTTGAAGTTTTACTTCCTAATATGTCAATTAAATGAATATGTTCTTCAATGTGCATATTGCAAGAATCATTGATTTTTCGATATCTCTTTTTTGTTACATATACATAAATTAAATAAAATTTAATAGTTTCTTTAATTTTGAAAAAAATTGGCATATTTAAAAAAATGATGAAAACAAAAAAAATATTAATTAATATATATTGAAGTTTGAATAAAATATATGTAATCATTACATTAAAAAAAAAAAAATTAATCAAAAGTTAAAATATATTAAATGGAAAATTGGTAATGAAGTCAACAAATTTTCTGCGAAAAACATAAATAAAAGTCAAAATAAATTTAATGCCAAAATTTAATTAAGTGTCAACTTTAATATGCGCAGTACATTGGGTATTGTTTCTTTTCCTATTTTGTTTATTTTTTTAAGTTTCAAGTTCGATAATATTTTGTAATAAAATGTTATTTGTCTATATTTTTTATTTGATCTGATTGTATAATCAACGTATTTTTATAAAATTTTATCAAAATCATTATCATTAGTAGAAAAGTCGTGCATCGCACGAGAGGAAAAAAATAGTAATACATAACGGGAGAATACTTTTCAAAAACAAGTATTGGCTAATTTTTCTGTCTAAGCCTCCGTTCGGAGGCAGTTTAAATGGATGGTTTAAAACCAAATTTAAACTACACAATTATTCAAATTACTTTTTAACCACACATATTTTCTCTCTCCTATTTTTGACCATACGTTTTATCTAAAAAACACAAATAAATCTTCTCTCTCCAATTTAAATAACCACCGAACACACCATAAAACATATTTCATAAAATGGTAAGTATTAATTAACAAAATTTAGATTTAAAATAACTTAAGCGAATGCATATTTTAAGTAGTCACGTTTTCTAGGTCCTGAAGTTTCTTGGTCCGCATTCCCTTTTTGAAAATCAATTACAATTTTTTTTAACGAATCAGTTTTATTTTTTTTAATTCGTAAAAAAAAATTATCAATAACACATAAATATTTATTCTTTAAAAATAGAAAATGAAATAAAATGAAATATGAGCATTCATCGATCTATTTTTTCTTTTCCTTTTCATTTTAATAAAATTCTAAGTTTATAATTGTATATCATAGATATATCTACTTTTTTACTTATTACAAATTCTATTTAAATATAATTTTGTGTTCCCATTTCAAACTTTAAATCAATTAAGATTACAATATATAAAGATATTTATTGAAACGATAAACATACGAATCGTTAAAAAAATTTAAGGTATATGCAATATTACTTTTTTTGTAATTAATTATCTTCCTTCGTTTCTACTTTTAATTAAATATTTATTTTATATGTTAATATATAAATATGATATACGTGAGTAATAAATGACAATGCATCGCACGAGTGTAATCCTAATTAGTAACAAAAGTTATATCGTGGGCCTAAATAATCTGGGCTAAAAGTTGGCTATTGGGAATTCCACATGTTCATTGTACTAGGACAGCAAAACAGTGGGCCATGTCGAGCCCAGTACGAGCCCATTTCACAACGATAAAATGGCGGTCACAGGTCACAACAAACAACTCACTTGAAAGTAATGGAACTCAAAAAGGGTGCAAAAAATAAAATAAAATAATTAAATGCGGCTTGATTATCGAGATCCCATTCTTGGTGTAACCAACACTTTGAGGGTTTGAACTGACCATGTCTTGAGCCATTGGTTCAAGTAGTAAACCGTAGGTTGTGCCTCCTAAAGTCGGAGTAGAAGACATTGGTAACTCATACGAATGGTGGTGACTCCCACTTGCCACGAACATAAATCCATTATTTCAGGATTTGAACTCTACACTCAATTGCAATAAGCAAATTTCCTACTTTTCCCTTTGCCAATGTGAGATACGCCCTGGGAGCGTCGAGATCTCATTCATAAATCTACAGATAGATGACTCAGACAAAGTTTATTAAGAGATTATGTAAGACATCACTCCACTTCTATATTGCCTCTTCAACATGTGCCCACCAAGACGATTATAAGCAAGACAATGTGGCATAACCACTTCACAAGATTGAGTGAGGAATTAAAGCCTTGCGATCTAATAGGAACTATAATTATATCAAAGAAACATGCTTAATACTTTTAGCTGGGGGTAGGAGTAAGGGTGGGTGTGGGTGTGGGTCAAGTCTGGCCTATTTTTTTTGCAACTCGAATCGAACTCATCGTGATCGAGTTGATGTAAAAATCAACTCAATTCAAACCAATTACGTGTTTAAAGTTTAAACTCAAACCCAGTCCAACAAAGTTTATGTCTGGCCATAAGCATTGAGTTGAGCGGTTTGGACTTAGGCCTAATTGGCAAAAAATGTTGAACATAAAAAATAAACACGTAAATCAACTATTGGCCCAAATCAATTATGTCCAATACAATAAACTTAATACATTAAATTGAGCAATTGCTAATAAAAATGAAAGCCTACTTAGCCAAATTAAAATTTGAAATTAACAAACCCATATTTAAAATTTGAAACTAAACCTATTGGGCCGTTTGAAATTGAAATTGTCCTTTCATTTTTAATTTTTTAATGGGTTGGGTTGGATAGTTCACAACCTGACCCAACTCAATCTAAAAAACTCAAACAATAACTGAATTCAACCTGTTGGATATTAGTTAATAAATCGAGAATTGAAAATCGATTAAAGTGACTTCGTGTCGACTTCGGCCAAATACTCAAAAGCTCGGCTCAATCCGTTTAGGCAAAATTGTTTGCCACTTCGCCGCTTCGTTGGGAAACCGTGCGATCACACGTCAAATTTAATTTTGGTTTTTTGAGTAAAATCGTGCGACCGCACGGTCAGTGCGGTCTATAACCCTGCGGCCGCACGGTTGTCCGGCCACAAGACACATTTTCATAAATGTGCATTGCTTGGAAAGGGTACATGATTTGAGTATCAACCATTTCGTCCACACCCTTTCATGATCTATATATAGGACCCTTTGGGTGTCCTATTCCTCATTTTTTTTGATATGCAAAACATCTCACATCCTCACTTCTCTCCAAAATCAAATTCATTTAATTTGTTTTGATTTTCATTCATTGCATCCTTTGGAGTACATAAGCCTAATTTTGGTTCGTTGTACTTGTGTTTTGGAGTGCTACAAACACAAGTGAAGCCGTTGTATCTTGGGAGTCGATTGCCGAAATCCGTAGGCACCGTTGCGGGGCAAATTCGATTTAAGGACAAAGAGTACAACTCTTGCATCGGCTTTGTCCTTCTTTTTTTCTTCTTCTTTTTTGTACTTTCCATGCAGTTACTCTGTCCAAATTTCGGCTTGGATTTACAAATTTTTATTCTACTTAATTTTGGCGTCACCATTCACAAATCCACCCAACACAACCTGCTTTTCATTAAAACCCGATCAAAATTGATAGGATCGGATTCAATCGGATAACGTCCACCCTTACTTTATGCTCAATTAAAGATGCATTGACACGCTCAATTAAAGATGCATTGACATTATTGGTGGAAATCATTTCATACACGGTACATTCATCTATCTTATTTAATAAACTACCTATACCTGTCGTTAAAGTGGAATCTCCCTACCAACTGTTGCACAAAGAAAATGTGGACAACAGAGCACCTAAAATGAGAATTGCTACATGTACTTCCGATCAAATTAAAAAAAAAAAAAAAAAATAGAATTGCTACATGTACAAGTATAATCAATTTGATAACAAGGTTGAAAATGTGCACGAGTGACACAATCATATTATTTCACACTTCACATCATCTCTAAAATCAACGCTTACAATTTTACTACATTATTTTTTGTCAATATTGATGTCAACGTAAGTGGACAAATAACATTAACCTAAAACATTTGGCTACACTTGCTTTCCTCGTACCCTATCAATGGCAGATGTTGAGTTTCGACTCCATAAATGTATCTTCTGAAGAAAAACGATTCAGAGGCTCTAGTAAATGTCTTGCTTTGTTGAATTAAGTAATTTATTCTTTCTTATTCCATTTTCCAATATTATTAACTATAACGACGAAAAGAATTACGATACTAATGTTGACATATGACAAAGTAACATCAAATTTGAAATCGAAACCAGAGTTCAGTACATAATTCGACTTGTATCAAGACCACCGTATACAAAATGTTTGTTAATTTACAAAGATGTTAATACACATTTCAGAAGCCCTGTTTGGTTTGGATTAGATTAAAATTCAATTAAAATTTCAATACAAAGCCAACAATTATTTTTAATCACCCATTTTGCTAACATTTAATCAAATTCTATCAAAATTTAATAAAAATCTATTTTAATCTTCACCAAATTTCAGAAGAAACAGAAAATTCCTTACCTTAAACCTGGAGATATATATAGTAAAGTAAATCTTTAACATTTTTTTTTAAAAAAAACTGGATCTTTAACATATTAATCGTGTTTAATTAAGGTATTGGAACTCTACTGTCGAAATCAGTTTATGAAATTCAATCATTATGCTCTTGTGAACTGCAATTTTCAATAAATCTTCTCTCGTGATCCAATACTCTACAAATACTTACCTTTCCTGTTTATATGACTTTATTCTCGATACTTAATCAGTGGAATTTCAGGCCGGGTCTTTAGATTTCAAATTTCAGCATACGGTGTGGCATTTGATTTCGTGAGTTAGTGAAGCTTAATTATTTGTGAAGGTAAGAATTTCGGAATTTTCTTTAACAGCGATTCATTATTTTTAATACGGATTTGTACAAATATCGAAAAAAATTTGAAATCTGAACTGGGTTTTGAATGGTAATATCTATTTAATTGAAATATTATTATGTTTTTGTTTCCTTGTTTGGCATTCTTTAACCGATCTAATTCTTCATCTATGAACTTTTAGTTTCAATTTGATATTTGATGCAATTAATTTGCTTATTTGTTCTCCGCTTCTTGTTTGTGCAGCATGCCTAATTTTCTTCATGTTTATGGAGGAATTTTGGAGGACGGGAAAACATAATTGTTTCAATCTCACCCTGTAATCTGCATTATCTGTAATAAATATATGTAATTTTATAATGACAGATTATTGAGACGTTGGTTCACACATAAAGCGTTGCTGCCCTGAATCAATCAATATACGTGTCTGTTAAAATTTGTAAAACAGAATTGTATAGCTCTTGAAACCCACATAATTTATACTGATTCTTCAGAAGTTATTTTTGAATTGAAAATAAATCATGACTTCGCTTTCAACTAAAGAGTTGCCTACAATGGCCTATCCCAAGACCTTTTTGTCCATTGTGGCTTCGGTGGGAGCCCTTGCCTTGTTTTTAGTTCTTGGTTCCACCCTCTTGGTCTCACAACCTATTGGTTCCACAGTTCGGGGATATTTTTATAGTGTAGATAACTTGAGGAAAATTGATTCAGTGCCCATTCTTAACAATTCCAATCGAAACGTTCATGTGGTTGAAGACAGAAGGAAATCAAATCCGGCAGTTTTGAGGGATCGTGGAATTGAAGTTAGTTCTCAACATGGGGATAATCGATCTGCAGTCAATGGTGAAGGTGATGGAAAGGAAATTCCGTTCGCAAAATCCCAGCTTCCTCAATCACAAGATAAGAATGATTTGTCTGATTTAAAGCAAGTAGAAGTGAAGGATTTGAAGGATGAAGAACCACATTCTAATGTAACACGAGAAGAAAAGGGAAATAAAAGTTTGGAGGATGAACCACCACAATCTGATAAAAATTCATCTTTATCTGATAACAGTAAGGGTCATGAACAGGCACCTTTTTCATCCAATAATACTCAGGCAGAACCGAAGGAGTCTGTGACATCTTCTACTCCTGCTACCATCAATAGTCAAGAGAACCTTGTTGATTCAGGTGTGGTCTCATTTTAATCTTGTAATTTAAGACAGTTATCCAATGTTCAGTATTATGTCTTTCTGATGTTATGGCTCGCTTTCTTTAAAAATTTATTTGTTTTGTTACTTTCTGGTACAAGTGATTTTATATAGATATATCTTCGCTGGGTGAACATTGATCCATTAGATATCATTTGTAATATGTAACTTCTTGCAAATCCAATGCTACCCCATAACAGAAAAGTGTCACATTTAGTTTTCTTTCAGGTCTACTTACTGTAACACCATTTCATTCATGGAGTTTTTTTAAGGTTCTCTCTTCTCTTTGAACTAAGATGTATTATGTTTCAGGATGTGATCTTGACGATGGAAAATGGATTTACGACTCCACTGGACCATTATACACAAATAATTCTTGCCCCGTGCTCTCTCAGATGCAGAATTGCCAGGGAAATGGGAGGCCTGACAAAGATTATGAGAATTGGAGATGGAAACCTTCGCAGTGTGACATCCCTAGGTTTGAAGCAAAGATGTTCTTGGAGATAATGAGAGGAAAGACACTAGCTTTCATTGGAGATTCAGTTGCTCGAAATCAGATGGAATCAATGTTATGTATCCTTTGGCAGGTTAGCAAAGGGCTTTCTTTAGTTTTAGACATAATTAAATATTCAGTTTTTTCTGTTTAATCTATCCTTTTTGGCCTACTTATTTTCTAATTCTTTCTTCCATTTCACCATTCTCATCTTCTTTGTTTCTGTAAATTTTATAATTTCAAAAAGTTATAATTTTTTAGTTGCTCTGTCGGACACTGCTTTCCTGTGGGCCTTTTTTATTTTGGATTTGTGAGGGGATGGAAGAGCAGGAGTTTGTGTGCTACAGCGTACAAGTGTTTGAGAAGCTTTTTGGAGAATTACACAATGCATTTTGAAAAAGGAAAAAAGAAATATATATATATATATATATATATATGTTCTCATTTCTCATGAATACAACATGTGAAAATATATGGTTAATAAAACTACATAATAAGTGGTAACATACCAACACCAAGGATCGGGAAGAATAACAAAATTGGGACAGAATGATGGATAACTGAAAAGATACTAAAGTGACTAATCTATATTGATCTTTAGTGGAAACATCATGTTATTACCTTGCTCCAGTGATGCAAATAACCTCAGATTTTTGCGCAAAAAATGAGACTTTTTATTATCTGAATTACTCGGGAAAAGAAAAGGTCTCTGACTGATGGGCAAAGTAAAAGTGTAACACGAGGATAAATGGTTGAATTCCTGGATGAGCAAGAGTTGACGCCACTTATATGTCGGTTAGTATTTTGGACAGTTTTCAAGGATTTATAAACTAGTTTCCAGTGTTCTTAACCCTCCAAATCGGAAAGAACTCATAGTAGGTGACTACACCAGGACTTACATTATGTTTCTCAAGGTTTCTGATCTGTCTTTCTTGTTTATCACTTTTTTTTTTTTTTGTCAGTGTTCTTGACCCTCCAAATTGGAAAGAATTCATAGTAAGTGACTACACCAAGATTAACAAGATGTTTATCAAGGTTTCTGATCTGTATTGTTTATCATTTTTTTAACTTGGGTGACAAAATGATCAACTACAGAATGAGACTAAATGTGGCACATTTACAAGAATGAGAGTGATTTACAAGTTTTGTTTGGCATTTTCACCATTCTTCATCTTTGTGGTTATGTATCCATCCACAACCCCACCCTTAAAACCCCAAACACTAATGTGTCAAAATCTGTGACTTATTCAGGTTGAGGTTCCAAAAAACAAAGGGAATAAAAGAATGCAACGATATTATTTTACGTCTACATCGACTACAATTGTTCGCATATGGTCTTCTTGGCTTGTCCATCAAACACCAGAACCATTTGACTTTGCTCCATCCGGTGTGGTCAAGCTCCACCTTGACAAACCTGATGAGGGCTTCATGGAATTCGTTACAGATTTCGATGTGATCGTCCTTTCCTCCGGCCACTGGTTTGCCAAACAGTCAGTTTATATATTGAACAATGAAATTTCGGGAGGACAATTGTGGTGGCCAGACAAAGCTAGGCAAAAGAAGATCGACAATATTGAAGCATTTGGAATATCTGTGGAAACAATTCTTACTTCCATTGTCACACATCCAAATTACACTGGTCTAACCATCGTCCGTAGCTTTTCACCAGATCATTATGAGGGTGGAGCCTGGAATACAGGAGGATCATGCACTGGAAAGGTGAGGCCTGCTTTGGACAGTGAATTAGTTGAAAATGGCTTTACCAATATAATGCATGAAAAGCAGGTGGCAGGGTTTCACCGTGCAGAGAAGAAAAGGACAAACAAATCGAAAGTGAAATTAATGGATATTACAAAAGCCTTTTCTTATCGCCTTGACGGGCATCCAGGTCCATATCGAAGCACGGATCCAAATAAGGTCACCAAAAGAGGCCCAGATGGCAGACCTCCGCCTCAGGATTGCCTGCATTGGTGCATGCCAGGTCCAGTTGATACATGGAATGAACTGGTGTTTGAAATTATAAAAAGAGAATTTGAGCACAGACAGAGGATTCCTTCATAAGAATCATATTGTTGTTTTAATTGGGTACTTAGCATTAAAAAGATTTTGTAAGCTATAGATAAAAAGAAGGTTAAAAAGAAGGTTAGCTAGTTTTAAAAAAATCCCTGCATCCTTTGGAGAGGAATATCTTTTAACAGCTAGTTTGCATTGTAAGTTTATTCTTATGTTCAATTGTAACTGTCAGCGATAATTAATTTTATCATCTAAATTTATGTGATTTCAATACTATCCGGTCGTCTGTATATGTGTATGCAAAAGTAAACTAGAGTTCTGCAGGTTAATGAGTAAAATGAAGATTGAATGGATGGCTGAGAAAGAAGCTGCCGAAAATCAAGTGCCAGCAAAGGTAAACCACTAAACTCCATGTATCCCTGATGTGGATTCTAATGGTTATTCTAGGTCCATCTTTACATCTTATTTTCCTATGAAATACCACTTCTGTCCACCCCCATCCCCCGGGCAAGCAATTTTTTTGTATTTACATGTCCATTTTTGCAAGGTAATGACAAATCTGATGCTAAAAAGCAACTTGACTGTTGCTGGCTTGTTGCAGATAATGAAGCTTAGCAAATTGCCCTTGAATATTTTCTTTTCATTTTAACTATATCGTTCAATGCTTTAGAGAAATTGAATATTTTCTTACAATTAGCTGCTGCTGCTACCATTGAGATGTGAGTTTGATCATCTTTACATATTTCACTTCCGATTACATATATAATTTCCTTTATATATAGCTCTAATTAAAAAAAAAAAAAAATGATTAAAATAACTAAATTTTGCTTTATTTGTCATAGAAAATAATGTCAATGACTCAATTAAACAACAAAAGTTGAAAAAAATTTCAATTTTTCCACCTAAAAAATTAAACCAATCAAACATATAAAATATCAAATTCCAAGGAATTCAATTCCCTGTAATTTAATTCTCTGGAATTCATTTTCTTTTCACCTAAATTTCACCATCGTTATCAAACGCAGTCTAAAAGTTTATCGAGTTGCCATTCTACTTACTATAAGCTCCTCTTTTAGTGGGGATTAAAATAAATTTTTTAATAGAATTTGATCAAATTTGATAAAAATGTGTATTTAAAAAGCCGTGAATCACATGAATCTATCATATTTGCTTGAAAATATAATATCTTTTCTCTCATCTGAATATGGGTAGATAAATAAATAATAAAAATAAACATTGAGAAGATCCTAGATAAAGGATTGGCCCAATGTGTTTTAAAAATATTGTTTATAAATAACGACGTGACGATATTTGTTTGTTCATTTTTTTAAAAAGTGAAAAAATGGCGAACTAGAATATTTGACTAGTTGAAATTGTTGATTTAAAAAATATATATATATATCAATGAAATGTCATATATATTAGCTTATAAACAAAATTTATAAACAAACTTATATTACGCATCAAACTCCAAACAATTCCCCACTGTACAATATATTGGAAAAGTCAAACTTCACAAAACAATAATAATCATCAAAATAGGTTATATGAGAACATAGAAATATATATTTTTTTTCTCATTTTTTCTCTCTTTCCCTTTATTTTGTTAGATATTCCTTTATATAGTAAAACATTTTTTATTTTATTTTTAAAGTCTTACTTTACATTACTACCTCTCTTCAACTTCTAATTCCCAATTACTTTTCACGAGCATACAAATTCTCGTTATATTAACACGACTATGCAAGCATAGGCATAGCTAGCAAAAATGGTAAACAACCCGAAATTCCATGAACTAGTCCAAAATCCACCTACTCGAATGACAAGCACGGCTTTTATAGATACTTTTTTTGCCTGAAGTGGTGTAAACCCTCTTTCAGGACACGCACACGCACGCAACACACCTCATTGGTTGAAACATAGTCCATTCACCTCATGATTGATTGTGTACTGTATTGTATTGTATTGTATTGTATAATAATACAATTTGCCCTTATTCTTAGATTGTGGCACAAATTCCTTTACATATCAAAACATGATGAGCACTTCAAGTTTGAAAATTTCTCTCACAGCTTGAAAATCATGCCTTGCACGTAAATCCGCGTTGCAATAAAAAATACATACATTTCATCAGTGGCGGATCTAGGATTAAAGTCCAGCTAGAGCGACATCATCTTCAATGTTAGGATCATACGAATCGATTGGGGTCTTTTCCTGGATTCAACACAAGATCATTCATATTGAATGCATTGAGAAATTTTGTTTTGTTATCAAAGTGTTGTAACTCTTGTGGTATACTAGAAGTAGTTGCGAGACCACTAGAACTAAAATTACTAGGATGAAAATTCCGTTTAGGTTAAAAAAAGTTCCATTATCTATAAATCAACGATCACAATTCACAAATCAAATCAAATACTCAACAAATCTGAGATCTCAGTAAACATAATCACAACTTATAAGTCAAATATTCACCAAAATTCAAATCACAAATCACTATATAATTCATTTCACATAAGAGGAATACGGGCTCACCAGTGAACACATTCCAAAAACTTAACATTTAAGCAAAATTTCCAAATAACATTTCAAATTCAAAACTAAAATAATGTCAGCCTCACGTACCTGAGATTCAAACGATGAAAAATTAAGTGGACATAGAACATTTGACTATTTACTCCTTAGGGCTTAGAAGTTAGAAATTGATAATCTAACAAAAATTGAGAAATCAAGATTCAGATTAAAAGTTAGAAATTACAAAATATATAAAATTACAATTTACAAGACCAAAAAATAAGAATTTATACGTTGCCATTATCAGCTAGGGCAGCAGTCAAAGTTAGAAATTACAAAATATATAAAATTACAATTTACAAAACCAAAAAATAAGAATTTATACCTTACTGGGGCAGCATTCAAAGTTAGAAATTACAAAATATATAAAATTACAATTTACAAAACCAAAAAATAAGAATTTATACCTTACCATTATCGAGCTGGGCCTGGACTGCTGCTTGCTGGAGGAGTGCCACCTGCGTTGATGGTTGAAGACGAAGTGCTGAAGCCTGGAAGAAATAGTGCCCGTTGGAAACTTGGAATGACGGAGTCTCGGACTGTGGAGAGGTTGGAATGACGGAATTACGGCGACTGTGGTCTGTGGAAGGGTTGAGCTTGAGAGTCGGATTTGGGAAGGGATTTAGGGATTTGGGTAAAAAAAAGGATCTCCTTCCTTGCGCAGCGCCGTCGCCACAGCCGGCGCCAGTGGCGGTCCACCGGCGGCCAGGTAGCGCGGCCGCGCTACCTCGCCTAATGGTGGTTCCGCCACTGCATTTCATGCACATATGATATGATATATATAGAGCCATCTTACATCCTAAAACAACCAATCCGATTCTCTAACCACCAAAAAAAGAAGAAGAAGAGAAAATTGTTTTCCAGCCATGGCCTCTCTCGAACCTGATAGTAAACCCAAAGAAGCAGAACTAGAGAGGCTCGCGGCTCGTAGGAAAACGGTACGTAGAATCTCGATCATTGGCTTGTCTTCCATTGTTCTTGTAGCTGCTATTGTGGCTACTGTGGTTGGAGTTACTCAAATCAAAAATGGCAAATCCAGGGGCGAAAATAAGTCCATGTCTTCTGCTATCAGAGCTGTGTGCAATGTTACTTTGTATCCAGATTCTTGTTACAATAGCCTTTCTCCTCTTGTCAAGTCTGGAAATTTCAAGCCTGATGATATCTACAAATTGTCTGTCCAAGTTGCGATAAACGAGCTTTCTATGGCCTCGAAAGATTTCTTTGACAGCGGAATCAAGAAATTTAAAATCACAGACAAAATGACAGTTGCCGCCTTGGAAAGTTGCCAAGAATTGATCTCTCTTGCATTGGATCATCTTAATAAATCACTGTCCATAGAGGACACAAAATTGTTCGAGGCGTTTGAAGATCTCCGGACGTGGTTGAGTTCTGCGGGCACTTATCAGCAGACGTGCTTAGATGGCCTTGAAAACGCATCAAATGGATTGAGCAGTGTTATGGTTCAAAACCTTAAGAATTCCACTGAATATACAAGTAATAGTGGGGCCATCATTGGCTCCATCCAAGAGTCTATCGATACATTGGGCGCCATTGGAAGGCGTCGTTTGATGAGTGAAGAGCCAAATTGGTTGTCGTTTAAGGACAGGAAGCTTCTACAAGCTCCAAGTTCAAAGGTTGAGGCATCTGCAGATGCCGTGGTGGCTAAAGATGGCTCTGGAAAATACAAGACTATTTCAGCTGCTCTTGAGGCTGTTCCTGAGAAGAGTGAAAAGAGATTTGTCATCTACGTGAAGAAGGGGCTTTATGTTGAAAATGTAAGGGTCGAGAAGACCAAGTGGAACGTTATGATCGTTGGCGATGGACGGGATGCAACCGTCGTTTCTGCCAGCCTCAATTTTGTTGATGGAACTCCCACATTTCAAACTGCAACATTTGGTAAGGCTTTACTACTGATATCAGTAACTCGGACAATAAAATGACAATATATTAACGAGTAATGCTATTTATCATTAGTAGAGATTAATCTCTACCTTAATTGTCACATAATCATTGGAAAATGAAGATGTGTCCATGTACTCAGTTTCTAATAAGAATAGAGATTCATCACTACTAATGATAAATAGCATTACTCTATATTAGCTAATGAAAATATATATGTTTTGGTTTTTCTATGTAGCTGTGTTTGGCCAAGGATTTATAGCCCGAGACATGGGATTTCGCAACAGTGCTGGACCTTCCAAGCATCAGGCAGTGGCCTTGATGTCGACTGCTGATCTCTCCGTCTTCCACCGATGCAACATTGACGCGTTCCAAGACACACTCTACCCACATTCCAATCGCCAATTCTACCATGAATGCAACATTTATGGCACAGTCGATTTCATCTTCGGGAATGCAGCAGTTGTCATCCAGAACTGCAACATTCTCCCTAAGAAGCCCATGCCTGGTCAACAGAACACCATCACAGCACAAGGCAAGATCGACCCGAATCAGAACACTGGAATTTCCATCCAAAACTGCACCATTTTGCCTGCAGGCAATCTCACTGGAGTCGACACATTCTTGGGGAGGCCTTGGAAAAATTACTCCACTACTGTTTATATGCATAGCATGATGGGAAGTTTCATTGATCCAAAGGGGTGGTTGCCATGGGTAGGCACAAGTGCACCAGACACCATATTTTATGCTGAATTCCAGAACTTTGGCCCTGGAGCTGTGACCGAGAATAGGGTCAACTGGAATGGATTGAACCTTAACATTACTACTAAGCAGGCTAAAAAGTTTACAGTTAAATCATTCATTCATGGGCACAAATGGCTTCCAGATGCAGGTGTTAGCTTCAACTTGGGCCTTTGAGTTTTGACACGAGAAAGTTTCATAATCACATTTTTTATTGTCTGTTTTGTTGTTTCTTATTTTTTAGTTTTGCCACCCAATTTGTTATATTTGTAACCAATTGATTTGAAATCAAAGTTGATACAATATTTATTTGAATCACAATCGAACTAGGCGAGAGACTATTCACCTAGAAATATTGAAAAGAACACCAAGATTGCTTTACGAAAATATCTGGTATTGATTTGAGTTGATTAATGTTTTTTATACAGATTTGGCATAGTTTCTTCAACTTTCTGGTTCTCACAAGAACCATCTTCAATTCCCATGACACCTTTCTTTCTTTCATTGCCAACAATGGTGCAATGAGTGCCGTGTTCCTTCTCGTTAAACCGTGAACAGTCTGGACTTTGAGCTACCAACAAGTAGAATGACTATAAGCATATTAAGAAAGAGAACACTGCAAGACAATTGGAAGCAGCCAAGCTGATTAACTCAAAATGTCAAATTCAACATTTTTACGTAGAACAAAAAACCAAGTTCAGAATGGTTAATAGAAGCGAGAGACAGTCGAGCCCAAGATGCGTAAGCAAGAATTAAAGTTTTAACATGACTTTGAGCTTCCAACAAGTAGAATGCCTATGAGGATTGCAGAAACAGAAAACTGCAAGAGAATTGGAAGAAGGCAAGCTGATAATCTCAATTGTCGGAATTCAATATTTTTTGGGAGAACAAAAAACCAAGTATAAAATATGAACAGGAGCAGAATAATAACGAGAGGAAAGCGGAAAAAAGCAAGCGAGATCAGAACCATGAAGGAGCACGGCTTGTCAAAAAACCTACATTGCCACCGTAGGATATGCTCATATGCATGAATTTAATCTATGGCTATAAAAAGGTGTTCCGAAATAATAATCAGCAGCACAAGACTAGAATTGAAAATTGGCAATGGTACAAGGAGAAACGATAAGTAACTTCAACATCAATTGCAACAAAGTTAATTCAGGCAAATCAAAGTACCGAGAAATGCAAATGGTTATCTGGGAAAGAAGTCAATTACAATAATAAGTAGACATTAAATAAGCAAATGTGTATCATGTTTCTGGGTAAAAAACGTATACACTCGCTATAGTATCAATAGTTCAAACACCACGAACTCTGCTTCTCCGTTTTATCATTAGCTAACAATCTAAAATAGACTTGTGCTTCAGGGAGTAGAACTAAAAACAAATCTAGATGTCTCACTTTTTCTGTTTTTTACCAGAAAATTTGCTTTTGTTAAAGCTTCTCGTCAGATCATTCGTGGTCTCAGCCGTGTTCTGCTTCTTTAATCCTTTCCTCCCTCCAAATCCGAACCTGGAATCCCTATTTTCCCTATTCTTCATCTTTTTATCTGAAACTTTTTTCCCCTTTCCACCACCCTGTTTTGCCTTCCCACCAGAACGATCTCCAGGAGCCACCCACGGCCTCTTCTTATTCATTCGATCAAATGGTTTTCCTTCTTCGAAAGCCAAATCAAGGTCCCCACCTTTATCACCACCAGCAAACCCACTTTGTTGCCGCTGCTTCCTCCACTTCTTAACAGATTCAATATCTTCTTTCTTCTGCTTGGCCCTCTCTTTTAGTTTCTGAGCTTGTATCTCTTTAGCTAACTTCTTGTTATCCCTTGCCTTCTTTCTCTCCTCTGCCTCCTCAATCTTTTTCTTTTCTGCTAAGAGTTTGCCCTTAACTTTCACCATGTGTGCATCAGATTTAACCATTTCGGCATAATAGTCAGAAGGCCTAAGGAAAGGAAGCCCCATAGACTGAAATGTTACAAAGGCCTGCCTCGCACCCTCTAGAGCCTGTGTATAAAAAGCAAGCTCCCGTGTCAGGTCATCATTGATGTCCACGTCTTGTGCCTGATCAATATCAATTGAAAGCCTGTGTATCCATTCAACATTGGCAGGCCATTCCATGTCTCCAAGCTTATCAAGCAAACCTTCACGATTGTTTACAGCAGTTTTTGAAGGTTCAGTTAACTTCACATCTTCAGCTTCTTCCGACTCTGATCCAGACTCAGAGACCACAGGATCAAGTTCCTCCATCCCCAAATCATTCACCATCTCCTCACTCGATATCAGTGTTTCTTCTGTTTGGAGAAATATATCAGTTTGTAAAAAGGGAGGAAATAACACATAACACCTATCAACTACGTAAAAAGCTAGTGCAAGTGCAAGCACTACTGCTATAATTTAAGCACATCAAACAAGCAACATTATTCTTTTTGCCATGAAAGCAAAAAGTGAAAGCTGTGCACCACGGAAAACACTCAAATGAAAGCAGATGCTAAGACAACCTACTTCCCACAGCTTAGGGCTGCACGCATGAGCAGCTGGGTCATCATTCTTCGACAATTATATCATTTTCTGTTATAAAATAATAAATGTCGCATCCTTTCAAGATGACAAGGTAGCCTGTCATCTAATTTTTTGGAGATGCTGTAAAATACTAAATCCGAAAACAAGGTTCAAACCTGATTTTGATGCATGTGTCTCAGTCTACCCACAAATTTGTGAAAACTTTATGTTCTGATCTCATGGAAGTGGTTATCTGATTACCCAAAGTTTCAAATCTTAATATTTCATGTTAATCCAGCTTTAAAATATCAATTGGAGGTAGTCATCCAAAGGAAAAAAGAAAACAAAATGCTTTTCATGACAAGGTACGTACTCTTTGAACATAGCAGGAGAATAGAGATACGTGTTCTCTGGTTACTCACTATGACAATGCAATTCATATATGGTACAAAAATTACTTGTGTAAGTCTAGGGGCGGAACCACCTGGGGCCCCCACTGGATTTTGGTTAAAAATTGTAGTCGTCTATTTTTTTGGAAATAAATAAATAAAATATCGTATAGCCCAATAAAAGGCACGCACATCCAACTGTTAACCTATGGCCAGCATGGAACACAAGCGGCTAAGGTTCTTCCTCTGAATCACTCTAAACACTGGGTAGAGGCAAAAGGGGGCATATTCATCACCCCTTGGCACCAATTCATCTTGTGCAGTGATTTTTACTGAACTTCGTCATCAACAAAGTTGGAAGATAGTATCGGTTTTTTATCAATGTAAAACGGGCCTTTTTTGTTGAAATTGCACTCAATTTTATTGTTGTGAATGATTTGATTCCAATTCAATTTATAATTTATTTATTTATTCAAAGTCTTTTCTTGATGACTATATTCCTGCCATCTACCTGTAGCAACAGTTTTTTTTCAAAAATCTTTGTCTTGAATTTTTGACACGGTTGTTCATTGTTTTCTTCTTGCCTTTAAAACTGGTGTCCTTCAAGCATAATAGGTGAAACACCCAGGACCAAAATCCAATGGGGCAGATGCTCCCACTTCACCTCAGGTGGTTCCGCCCCCGGACTTACACAAGTAACTTTTGGACCAAAGATGAATTTTATTGTCACAATGAGTAACCAGAAAACACGTATCTCTATTCTTCTGCTATGTTCAAAGAGCGTAACTTGTCATGAAAAGCATTTTGTTTTCTTTTGTGCTTTGGATGACAACCTCCAATTGATATTTGAAAGCTGGAATGTTGGATTAAAATATAACAAAATAATTATCCAAAAATATGCTTTAATACGACCCGGGTCCAACTTAACAGGCTGGTCCGACCCGACCGTTAGAAACTATGTACTATCAGCTCTGTGACAGCTTAAGCCTATCTTACCCCTCACGACTTACTGGAGCGTCCCTAGGATTCAAAAACCTCTGACTTATGAGAGGAATAAGTTCAATCCTACTACCATAAAATCTTAATTAATTAATCTACACTCTTAAAATCCCAAATTTGAAATAACCATTATAACCCAAGCATAATTCCAACAGTTAACTAATTTTGTAAATCTCAATTAAATTTCTAATCATTAATAATCTGAAAATATCAAATTAACTCAACAATGAAAGCATAGAATTTTGATTAAACTAACTGAAATTATAACTTCCAAATCTGTGAATATCAAATTAAATTTCCAACTTAGACAGAGTCAATCAAAATAGCCTACAATCTCGAAGGTTCAAATATGAGTTTACACAAATACAAATATACGCACACATATTTCCCAAATCTCAAATAAACAATTTAAAATTGGAAATGCAACTAAATGCAAAACCTGAAATTCATACCTATATACCGTATAATCATATATTTACATTAATTCATACATGTACGATGTTTCTAAATCTGAAAATAACAACCGAATTCAGAATTTAACGTAAAACGAAAATCCATATTACACTTTCACAAAATTCGAAATCTGAAATTAAATCTATATATTTCACAATCTGAAATTAAAAACATATACATCAATACATATTCATATGTGTGTTGTGTGTGTGAAAGCCGTGTGTGTGACAGTGTGCGTTTGTGTGTGTATGGTGTGTGTGAAACCGTGACTACGTGCATGTGTGCGAGAGAGGGAAGAGGGAAAGGGATGGGCTTACACTAGTGGAGGTGGCGTGAGGTAGGTGGCGCAGGCGACGAGAGAGCGGTTGAGAAGAGGGAGCGGCTGCGAGCGGGTGGGGGAGAAAAGGGCAAGAGAGATATGAGAGTCGGGTATGGGGTTTAGGTTTAGCATCCGTTTGGTAAAGATGGTAAATTCGTTTGCACGAAGGTATAATTAATAATTATTTATTGATTTTATAAATTATAAAAGTACAATGCTTTATACAAATTTTGTATTCATATATAAAGAAAAATACTCAGAAAAGTAAAATATAAAATTTCGACTTGCATATTTTTTTTAACAGTTAATTGTTCATTCTCTAATTTTCTTAGTCTATTTAGGCGAAATCAGACATGAACATGTGACTCGAGCTTACAATTATTTGATTTCTTAAAGTTGAAATATTTATAATTTTCAAATAGTAAAATAAAATAAAGAGGCCATGAATTGTTTTATCATCTTTACGAAAAACTTGTCATAAATTAAGTATTTTAGATATTGTACTGTGATTATATCAACTCTATTTCTGGAATTAAAGTTCAATAAATGAAATTTTCTTTTTTTAAAAAATTTTTGAACTACAAAATTAGAATTATACAATACATGTGCAAAACTCAACTTACATATTCTCTTTAAGATCGACGCTTTTCTTTTCATATATTGTTCTTCATCATATTTTTCCCAAAAAAAGGTGTAGAATAAATTTTTTTGGTATAATATGATTTTTTAAGTATTAATTATTAATTTCAAGTGTTTTCTAAAAAAATAATCATTAATCTTAATAAATATTGTTACATTGATTGATTCTTCTTTCTTCATACTCACAATTTCTTTATTCATATCGTTACATTATTATTTTAATAAAAATTACCGATCGATCAATTGCTTAATAGAAATTATATGAACTAATTGTTAAAATCTGTAATATATTTTTGTATATTTTAGTTATTTAAATTTATAATGAAAAATAGAAAATGAACAGAATCAGTAAATAAATAAAAATAATGTGAAAATGATGAATGAATTAACCAAATCTTAAGTTTGTAAAATTAACCAAACTTGATTGGATTTACCTAAAATTCGTAAAATTATTATTTATTTTAATTTGATGAGAAAAATCAGAACATAAATTAATCATTTATGACTAAAATGAATTTAGTTAACTAATTATAGATAATATTATAAGACTTAAATGATATAATTTAAAATGAATTAGATATTGAGGAAAAATAAAAAATAAAACTTTACCTTTAATTTTTATATGATTTTACGAACAATATATTTACAATTTGCTTTCACTTGTTAGCTTGCATTAAACTTATCGCTGCAATCTTTAATTTGACAACCATATTAAATATCTTTCGATTTCAAAATAATACAATAATTATTAAAAGAATAATAATAAAATAGAAAAAATAACACTTTGATGTTATTAAAAACATAGCACGGATGACAATGCAATTAATGACACATATAAAATAATAATTGCTAAAATATTTAATATAATATTTTTTAGCAAAAAATTTTCAAATCTAGAAAGTTTTTTTGGTGAAAAACTATGTGTGTATTTTGGTGACTGTTATTTTACTTTTATATATAACTAGTGTTTCACCCGTGCGTTGCACGGTTGTCATGTCTTCTCATATAATTATGATTACAATATTTTTCTATTTTTTTATAGAACAAAAATATGTATAATGATATAAATAGAGCGAATACAATAAAGTGAAAATTTCTGCTTATTTGTCTTATATTGTTTGCTCATACCCTCCGCATACCAAAAAAAGGCCCCGCAATTTTCATAATTAAGTGTAGGATTACCAAAATTCAAGTACTCTGCAACATTCGTATAAGAATTAGATAAGAAAAGTACATCATTATATTGTAGATGGTTAAAAAATATTGTCGCATGAGAGAAATAAATAAATAATTTGAAGAAGTTCATAGTTTAAACAATGATAAATGAATGCATAACTTTTAGATTGAAAAAAATAAGTCATGTATAGGAAAATTATTTATATATGGAATTTAATCCATATGATTTAAAAAAATAATAATTTGTAAACTATAAAAATTAAAAATTATTGTATTGTAATATTTAATTAGTAAAAAAAATGACAAATAAAGTATCAAATGAATAATAGTTTATAACAATTACTACCCAATTATTCTAGAAAAATTTATTCGAGGATTATATCTTATGCAGTTGATTAAATAATATTGTCACGTCAAGAATGAAAAAAAAAAAACTGTACATGAATAAAAAACACATTCGCATGAGAAAAATAAATAAGAAGATAATAAAAAATTAATTATAAGAATTTCATATTTTAAACAACAATAAACTAATGCATATTTTTTCAAAATCATCATTGATTATCATAAAAAAATGTCATTAATTTACAACCACTTCCTTACCACATGCATTCACACCAAACCACCTCTTTACTTTTATATATATATAGAATTTTCACCTGTGCATAGCACGGTCATCATGTCTTCTCATATAATTACGACTACAATATTTTTCTATTTTTTATTATAGAACAAACATATGTGTAATGATATAAATATAGTGAATACAACAAAGTGAATATTTATGTTTATTTGTGTTATATTGTTTGCTCATACGCTCCGGATTCAAAAAAAAGGCCCTGCAATTTTCACAAGTAAATGTAGGATCACCAAAATTCAAGTACTCTGCAACATTCGTATAAGAATTAGATAAGAAAAGTATATTATTATATTGTAAATGAATAAAAAATACCGTCGCATGAGAGAAATAAATAGGAAAATAAATAAAAAAATAATTTGAAGAAGTTCATGGTTTAAACAATGATAAACAAATGCATAATTTTTAATGGAAAATAATAAGTCATATATAGGAAAATCATTTATATCTGGAATTTAATTCATATGATTTTAAAAAAATTGTAAACTATAAAAATTAAAAATTATTGTATTGTAATATTTGAATAGTAAAAAAAAATTGATAAATAAAGTATCAAATGAATAATAGTCTATAATAATTACTACCAAATTCCCCCATAAAAATTCATTCGAGGATTATACCTTATGCAATTGATTAAATAATATTATCACGTCAAACATGAATCATTTATATAAAATAAAAAAATAAAAAACTATAAATGGGTTAAAAAACACATTCGCATGAGAAAAATAAATAAGAAGATAATAAAAAATTAATTTTATGAATTTCATCTATATAATATATAAAAGTAGCTGAGTCAACCCCAGTCAACTTCACTGTTTCCCTCCAAAACTCTTGTACTATATGCAGATTTTATTTATTTATTTATTCAATTTTTGGGGACTTCAATATTTATCATATTCACACTACTCATATCTCTCATCCAATAATCAACTTCAAAACTCACTTAAAAAATAATTAGGCCTTCAATATTTATTTATTATTTTTAAAATCACTCACGTCTACTTACATTCTTAATATTTACTGTGTTTATATGACTTCTATTTCCCGCCGCCTAATTACACTGGAAAGCCAGTTTTTTTTTTTTTCGCTTTTTCAGAATTTGTTTCATTTTTTTCCCGTTTTTCAAAATCTATTTATTCATTTTTGTTTTCTATATCCTTTTTTTTTCCATTTTCTGATATACAACCTCTTTTATTTCTGTTATATATAATTATTATGAAGATATAAATAATAATAAAAGATTCAATTAAAGGGTTATTTCTTTGAAAAAATGTGTACTGTTTAACATGACCCCTCCACTCCACCTTCTATTTATCACGTTTTATGATTCAAAATTTCTGGTGCGGTGGTAATGCTTATTAGTTATTAATATTACAAACCAGTTGAAAATAAAAAATCGCAAATTAATTTTTGAAAAAGTAAAAAGGATTGACACTACTCTTTTCTTCAAGACCTGTGATATTTTGAGTCATTGAACATAGATTTGGGTTTCTGACAAAAAAGAAAAAATATTAAAACAATAATATTGTAGAGAAAGCTTCGAAAACAATATAGAATGCAAAATTATTTTGGACTAATAAGAGGATTTGTTAATAGTCTATTTATATTATGTTCTAGATTTATCTGTTGGGGTTGCAATGTGTTAGCTAATGTTGAGCTATTTAGAATAGCTTTGGGTTGGATAGATATGTTAATGGTTTCGGCAGTTGAGTGAAGAAAAAACATATTATTCATGGGTCAGTATATATATTTGATGAAATTGTATATCACATTGTATAAAAAATAATAAAAACAAGAAACTAGAATTTTTTTTTTTAAATTTGCTTTTATCAAGAAGTTATTTTTTATTTTTTATGATATAAGAACGATAATTTGTTTGGTTTTACTTATTTATATTTGGCTTTTTTGTGTCAAAATCTCTCTTTTCATAAAAAAAAAAATGTGTTCTTCTAACGTTTTCAATCTTATAAATAAATATTTGTGTTCAGTTATACAAATCCAAAATAAAATTTTCAGTTAAAAATTATGTCAAAATTTTATTACTAGATAATACTCTCTAAGTCCTACAAAGATAGTCCACTATTTCTTTTTTGTCCGTCTCAAAAAGATAATCTATTTTATTTTTTAAGAGTGAAATTAATATTTTATATTCCTTTTTATCCTTAATCTGTGTGAAAATGTGTAGAGGACTATCTTTATGGGGGGAGGGAGTACTAAATTATAAATCACATCATACGTATAATTTTTTTTATAAATAATCTTATTTTTAGTTATTTAGTACATCTAAAAATTGGAGCTCTTTTTTATAGCGTATTATTAAATTATTAAATATTTTTATAGATAATTACATTTAATACGTAATTAATTTCTTATAATAATTGTGATATTTTATTGGTCTTAAATATTTGGTTCAGTTATACAGATCCAATATCAAATTCTCAATTAAAATTATATTTAAAATTTATACATATTCGTATTTTTATAAATCACGTTGTATTGAAATTTTTATAACTAAATCCTATTTTTAAGTTATTTATTACATATACATATTAAAGTTATTTCCTATATTGCATTATTTATCAAAATCATTTCAATGACAATTACATTTAATTCTTAATTAATTTTTTATTCAAAAAAGTCTCATATCACATTTTTTAACAGTAACGGTTAACAAATTTATCTATATTGTTTGAAATGATATAGTTATTAATGATTTTTGTCCTAACTGTTAATTTTAAAATTTCAAAAAATAATTAACCATACCAAGATATTCTTTGCTATATTTTAATTCAAGTTTTATGATGTTTTTTCACAATAATATATAAATTGTCTCTCAATTTACTTAACTAAAAATTGAGATGATCAATACTAAATTATAATTTCAATCAGATAATAATTATGTTGTATAAATATTGAAAACCTAAAATATCATAAATTTGATGCAATATCTTTGTCAACCTCGCAATTATTATTATTATTATTATTATTATTATTATTATTATTATTATTATTATACATGTTGTTTTTCATTATCAATGGTCAAAATATTGAATTTTATCTTTTATATGCATGATCTCTATTATTAACTTTTTCATCTATTGTTTGAATGTTCAGAGTACATGAATACTAAAGATCTTACATTTAAGTATTCATTTTGCAAGGTGAATTATTGGTTCGAGGAGATAGTGAATAATCGTTACAAAACTTGACGATCATATTCTATAAAGTCAAATTCTATCTGACAGTAATGCATGACACAAGTTCTTTATTCCAAGGATATCGTTGAGCCATTCGAATTTTATGATACTTATTATATTTATAAAAAAAAAACAATTTTCATTGATGAGGTCATATGTCATGACTATCAATAAGAGTCAGGCACAATCATTTTCGCATGTATGACTTCTCCCTAAAATGTTGATATTTATATATGAAACTAATAAATGATGAACTTATATCTTATTTGTGAATGTTATTTATTTTGTTTAAGGATTCATTTAATTTCGAATAGGATTATTTTTATTTAGACGTTTCTTACCGTGTACCGCACGGGATGATTCACTAGTATTTTAAACAACAATAAACTAATGCATAGTTTTTCAAAACCACCATTGATTATCATAAAAATAATAAATGTCATTAATTTACAATATGTGTTCATACTAAACAATTTACTTACAACATGCGTTCATACCAAACCACTTCCTTAATATTTTTCTATTTTTTTATAGAACAGGCATATGTATAATGATATAAATAGAGTGAATACAACAGAGTAAATATTTTTGTTTATTTGTATTATATTGTTTGCCCATACGCCGCATACCAAAAAAAAGGCCCTGCAATTTTCACAATTAAATGTAGGATCACCAAAATCCAAGTACTCTGCAACATTTGTATAAGAATTAAATAAGAAAAGTACATCATTATATTGTAAATGGATAAAAAATATTGTCGCATGAGAGAAATAAATAGGAAAATAAATAAAAAATTAATTGAAGAAGTTCATAGTTTAAACAATGATAAACGAATGCATAGTTTTTAGATGGAAAATAATAAGTCATATATAGGAAAATCATTTATATATGGAATTTAATCCATATGATTTAAAAAAAATTGTAAATTATAAAAATTAAAAATTATTGTATTTTAATATTTGAATTGTAAAAAAATAAATAAAAAATAACAAATAAAGTATCAAATGAATAATAGTCTATAACAACTACTACTCTATTACCCCCACAAAAATTTATTCGAGGATTATACCTTATGCAGTTGATTAAATAATATCGTCACGTTAAGCATGAATAATAGAAAAAAATTGTAAATGGATAAAAAACAAATTCACATGAGAAAAATAAATAAGAAGATAATAAAAAATTAATTTTAAGAATTTCATATTTTAAAAAACAATAAACTAATGCATAATTTTTCAAAACCACCATTGGTTATCATAAAAATAATAAATGACATTAATTTATAATATGTGTTCACACTAAACCACTTACTTACAACATGCGTTCACACTAAACCACTTCCTTACTTTTATATATACTAGTATTTCACCCGTGCGATGCACGAAAGTTATTATCTACAATATCGATTTCAATAAGTATTCGTAAAATTTGAATTCTCATACATAATCAAAACATATAAATGCATAAAAAATTATTATCTATTACAATAATTATTAGGATTTAAAAAAATAATATAAGTAATTCAAATTATTAAAAAAATCTTTAAATAGTAAACGTCAATTTATATATTTAAATATAAAAATTTTATTAATTTTCAATAATTTTAATAAATTATTAATAACTTGAAAATGTAAATTAAGTATTTTTTAATAGTATATCACATTTGATGTAATATTATGTGCACGAATATTGATGCATGTGAAATGTATTAGTATATTTCTCATAATTTTTGCATTTGTCTCTTGCATTTAACATACTTTTTAATTTTCATTCAAAAACATCAATCACAATAATTAAAAAAAATAGTCAAAATATTTGAATTTAAACAATAAAACTTTATTTGCAAAAATAAGTAGTCAAAATAATAATTTTGAAAATCTCGTGATTATAATGATACGACAACCGAGTAAAGTTGGAGATTACAAAATTATACAAAAAATTATTCCCCAAAATCTTTGAAAATTATTAAAATTAAGAATGATTAAAAAATATTACCCATTCTATTAATATTATTAACTAAAAAAATCAAAACATTAACTCTTCAGTATTAACCTTCGTTAAATAACTTTTCTATATATTATTTATAAGTAGCACATTTTTTCAACCCACTTTTTAACCACATATTTTTTCAAAACTATTTTTCAACCACACATTTTACCTCGAAACAAAAATATAGTTGTTGAACAGAGGGTTAATTTATTAAAATATTTAATAATAATATATATAATATATATTTTAGAAAATTTGATTTGTAATATTAAAGATAACAAATGATTTGATCATTAATAATTAAAACACAATTTAATTATTGATGGCTACACGTAAGATTTATAATATTAAAAACAACAAATAAATTAAAAATCAATGATTAAATAATAATTTTAATGCTGATAATTAAAAATATTGATTGAACTCATTCAATATTAATGTTAATAATAAAAAATAATAATTATAACCAAAATATACAAATAACAATAACATCATATTAATTATTTACTATAATACTAAAATATAAAGAATTTAAGAATTAAATTTTGCCAAACTATCCTTCTTTTATATATAGTATGGATTTCCACCATTACAATGAATTGAAATTGCTATCCGCAATATAGATAAGTATTCATAAAATTTAATGATCTTACATAATAATCAACAAAAAATACAAAAATGATTTTTTTATCACAACAATTATTAAAATTTAAAAACAACATAAATATTCCAAATTATCGAAAACTTTATTGAATGATAAATGCAAATTCTATAATTTTTTAATTGTGCATCATGTTAGATATAATATTATGAGTACGAATATTGATGTTTATTCAAGATATAAATATATCTATTACAATTTCTATATTTGCCTTATATATTTAACTTTTTTTCAATTTTCGTTCAAAAATCACAATAAATTATAAATATGTGTTTAATCTTATCTCATTAAATATAGTCAATTGAACAACGTTAAAGATCAAGAAATTATTATATCATATAATCTTTGTACAATTATTAATTAAAAATTATTAAAAAAAATATTAACCATTGTTTAGTATTTAGCATAAAATAATATTTGGGCGCGCGCGCGCGCGCACACACATATAATGCAATAAATGCATTCACACTAACCCACTATTCTCCCTTTATGTATAGTAAGTATAGTTATAGATTAAGAATTAAGATTAAGATTACTCAATTTTCAAAACTAATTTTTAATCACACTTTTTTTCCTTTAATTTTTAACCACTCCCTTTTATCTTTAAAAAAAAAACTTTCGTACCAAACTGTAGCAACCAAGAATTTTTACGCGATTAATAATTATTTTAATAGAAAATCGTGTCGCTACTATTTCACCCATTTTTATTAAGTTAACGCAGCGACGTATTCGTATAGCCAAGTCAAGAAATAATCGAGATCGTTCGATTTTAAATTAAATTCCGAATTTCTAAAAATATCTCCATTTTCTTGATTTAAAGTATATTAAGTCCAAATAGTTAATTCAATGTTATCCCAATATTTATTTATACAAAAATTACTTTTATTATTTAAATTAAGAAAATATATGCAAGCATGAGAGGTTCCATTATATGTAATCATGAAGAGCATAATATTTGTATAAAAAATGGAAAAATATATGAATGATTTATATATTCCATTATATATAATCATGAAGAGCATAATATTTGTATAAATATGGAAAAGTATATGAATGATTTATATACTCCATTATATATAATCATGAAGAGCATAATATTTGTATAAATATGGAAAAGTATATGAATGATTTATATACTCCATTATATATAATCATGAAGAGCATAATATTTGTATAAATATGGAAAAGTATATGAATGATTGATAAGACTCCATTATATGTAATCATGAAGAGCATAATATTTGTATAAAAAATGGAAAAGTATATGAATGATTTATATACTCCATTATATATAATCATGAAGAGCATAATATTTGTATAAATATGGAAAAATATATGAATGATTGATAGACTCCATTATATATAATCATGAAGAGCATATTATTTGTATAAATATGGAAAAGTATATGAATGGTGCTTTACTTTAAGAAAAGGATGTGTTAAAATTAATAGAATTGAATGATTATGTTTACAATATGCCAACTTTATACATCTATTTAAACCCATCTCTTTTACACACAACTCTACACATATACACTTATTTCCAACCTCTTGACAAAATCCACAAGTAAGAGAAATTCAAGGTGGTCAAGAAAGTTTTGGTCCATTTACTACTACACTTCATTTTAATCTTTTAAAAGGTAAGTATATCTTATGTTTTTATGAAAATTAAGTATGTTGTTATGAAATGTAAGTATATCTTATGTTTTTATGAAAATTAAGTATGTTGTTATGAAATGTAAGTATATCTTATGTTTTTATGAAAATTAAGTATGTTGTTATGAAATGTAAGTATATCTTATGTTTTTATGAAAATTAAGTATGTTGTTATGAAATGTAAGTATATCTTATGTTTTTATGAAAATTAAGTATGTTGTTATGAAATGTAAGTATATCTTATGTTTTTATGAAAATTAAGTATGTTGTTATGAAATGTAAGTATATCTTATGTTTTTATGAAAATTAAGTATGTTGTTATGAAATGTAAGTATATCTTATGTTTTTATGAAAATTAAGTATGTTGTTATGAAATGTAAGTATATCTTATGTTTTTATGAAAATTAAGTATGTTGTTATGAAATGTAAGTATATCTTATGTTTTTATGAAAATTAAGTATGTTGTTATGAAATGTAAGTATATCTTATGTTTTTATGAAAATTAAGTATGTTGTTATGAAATGTAAGTATATCTTATGTTTTTATGAAAATTAAGTATGTTGTTATGAAATGTAAGTATATCTTATGTTTTTATGAAAATTAAGTATGTTGTTATGAAATGTAAGTATATCTTATGTTTTTATGAAAATTAAGTATGTTGTTATGAAATGTAAGTATATCTTATGTTTTTATGAAAATTAAGTATGTTGTTATGAAATGTAAGTATACCTTATGTTTTTATGAAAAGTAAGTATGTTTTTATGAAAGGTATTACCTTATGTTTTTATGAAAAGTAAGTATGTTTTTATGACAAGTAAGTATATCTTATGTTTTTATGAAAAGTAAGTATGTTTTTATGAAAGGTAAATACACCTTATGTTTTTATGAAAAGTAAGTATGTTTTTATGACAAGTAAGTATATCTTATGTTTTTATGAAAAGTAAGTATGTTTTTATGAAAGGTAAATACACCTTATGTTTTTATGAAAAGTAAGTATGTTTTTATGACAAGTAAGTATATCTTATATTTTTATGAAAAGTAAGTATGTTTTTATGAAATGTAAATACACCTTATGTTTTTATGAAAAGTAAGTATGTTTTTATGACAAGTAAGTATATCTTATGTTTTTATGAAAATGTTTGGATCATTGCTATGAAATCAATCTCACAAGATTGTTATGGGTTCCATATGATATGTTTATGATTATGCTAAGGGGACCGGAGTTTAGTAGCGCTACACATAAGAATTCTTGCCATTTAAGTTCGGTAAAATTCTTGTGTCTCCCTATGTTTATGAATATTTCAATCCTATCCTATGTTATGATGAAAATGATCCATATGCATTCAAAAGAAAATTTATGCTTGGTATACTTACTGGGATTTTATAAATCTCACTCCACGATATTTACCATTTTCAGATAATTGAAGGTTCGAGGCGGTCAACATGGAAGTGGCAAAAGTGGTTAAGATTGATGAGATAATTATGTTGAACTTTATGTAAGAAAATTATGTTCTATTTTTATTCACAAATAAAATTATAGGATTCTAATTATTCTTTTGAATAATTTTACATTACTATTTAAGTCTCGATAATATGATATGAGTCACTTTTTGTGGCACTCGAATGGTCGAGAATTCGGGTCGTCACAGTTGGTATCAGAGAAAAGAGTTTTAAAAACGATTCTGTAGATTTTTGAAATTTTATTTCTTTAAAAAAAAAAAAAAAAAAAAAACACTATTCACGTGAACAGTAAAACGACGTGCTATTCATGATGAACAGTGAACGAAATCACTATTCATTAAAAAAAAATTTGAATTTTCACATGTCAAGTATGGTTATGATTTTGAAAAGTATGATGAAATTTGATGTGCGAATTTCAAGGACAAAATTCATTTTAATCAAGGGAGTTTGTAATGTCCTGAAAATTTTATGGAATATAATTAGTTAGTGATATGATGTTTATATTGATGTCTTTGATAAATTTCTAGAAGTTCGGGGACTAAAGGAAAATAAGATTTGACGATAAATTTTTATTTGGGTTAATTAGGCCCAATCTTATGTAAAGATGCGAAATGATTAATAATAATTTTTTTTTTAAATATTTTAACTCATCAGTCTACTATGTCACTCTCCACGTATTGACTCCTCGAACCAGGTATGTTATATGCTTTGCAAGTCATTTACGATTTTATTAAGACATGTTAAGTATGAAATATTCATATGTTATGAATCTTTAAGTGAAATATACATGTTGAGTATGATATGAATTGATAGAAGCCTAAATTTTAATTTATTCATTTTAATGTAGAATCATGAGACATAGAGGATATTGATATGAATTTTGGTTCATATTAAGCTTAGTAAGATTGACTCAATTAGAAATTAAGTTGGGTTGTAACTTTGGCCCAAAATATATGGAATAATATATTAAACAAACAAAATTGATAATGAATTGTACAATAATTTATCCCTTTATCACTACCTTTGTGTAAAAACAAGGGAAAAACTGTGGATGGTTATTAGTACTTCCTCTTCAAGTTTCAATTTTCGGTTCAATAATTTATCCCTTTATCACTACCTTTGCTTAAAAGCAAGGAAAAACTGTGGATGATTATTGGTACCACTCTTCAAGTTTCAATTCTGAAAAAAAAAATTCGGAAAGAAAGAAAGAGAACGGGTGTTGAGCATAATGGGAATAATATGACTTAAGAATGATTTTCAAAATAATTGTTGTCCTTGAGTTTAGAAATGATGAGCCCTAAATGGACTTTGCATAATTGATTTTAGACATGGCACTAAGTATGAGAAGTCAACAGAAAGGACTAGATAATATTTTCGAATTATTCATCGTTTAGATTAAACGAGAAATAGAAAGTCAGTTTTATGAAGTTATGATGAGATGTTGAGATTATAAGTGATATGATTTTATTGAGATTTTTATGAGAAGAATTATGAAGTTGGAGATTTAAAGTTTAGGCTCTTAATTATTGAGAAATAAGGACTTGATATGGTGATATTAGAAATTATGATTTGAAATTTCTATGTTGAGGAATTATGAATTGATTTTCTGGAATATTTATGATGATATTGAAGTTTGATGAAATTGTGATCAAATGTACAATTAGTTATTATTGTGAGTTATGAAGTATGCTTACGATTTGGATAAGTCCAAATTTCAAAGGAAAACTCTGCCTAGAATTTTATCGTTTGGAGTTAAGAGCATAGTATGGTATGCAATCACTAAGAGAATTGAAGTTAGACATACAAGTTCATTTACATCACAAACGAGATTTAGTAGATGATAACAGAGATATTATTATTTTCTCATAAGGAGAACACACAAGAGTCACCCTAGAAAGGAAATACATGAAAACACGCAAAAGCAAAAGAAAGCAACATGGGAAATTCCTCAAATTGAGAGATGTGTTTCCGAAGTAGCCGTATCCTACCACCTCTGACCTTTTGAGGAAATAAAGAAACCTTCAAAAAGGTGTGTTTCGAGAGTAAGAATACTCCGTAATCTACCACCTGGAACCTTTGAGGTACACACAAGATTTAAACATTAAGGAAAATCCTAGGAAATTAGAGGGGTGTCTCGAGAGTAAGAATACTCCGTACTCTACCCCCACCTATTCTAAGATTCATAAAGTTAAGTTTACATTAACCGGACTCCATTTTCGCTTGATTCCCCTTCCTTGCGACCAATCTATCTTAACCCCTGCTGGATCTTGTATTGAGATATATGACTGCAGCTTATCCAGTAGTTCATCAATAGTAGGAGCAGAAATAAGAAGCCTTCTGGAAAATGGAGAGATGAATCCCTGTTCCACAGCATAATCAAGAAAGGTTAACAAACCATCAAAGAAATTGTTAACATTCAGAAGCCCAATAGGCTTAGTATGGAGACCTAGTTGAGCCCACGAGGTAATGTTAAAGATTTCTTCTAAGGTACCAAAACCTCCGGGTAGGGCTATAAAGCCATCAGCAACCTCAATCTTTCGAGTCTTATTCGATAAATTTTCCTCAGATCATTCATTGGAAGACTGGAATAATACTTGCGAATGTTTGTAAGAATGATATCCATGTTTTTGATGGATCTAACCTCTTCCCAGCATGAACTATTTAAAAGCATTAAGGATCGGAGGGAATCCGCGTGATATTGATTCCAGCAAGAAAGCGCGGAATAGAATAATGGAAAAGAGGGAACAAGGGTTTATGCGCCGTTTACTTTCTTGATAAAAGGAAGATTTGATGATGACGGGATTTGAGATATGGAATATTTTCTTGGATTTTTGGGTACTGATATTTTGATATAATAATCAAGGTATAGAAATAATACGGGGATACGTGAAAGTGAAATAAGGACTGTATTGAATCAGGATTAATAAGTTTGTGCAAGTGAAAGGAATACCTTACGGGGAAATGTTATGATATTTGAGTTAAGAATTTTAATTATTTGGGAGATATTTGTTTATTGAATTTTGCAGAAATTTTGGGTTACAAATATTGGAAAGATAAACTGATGATTATGTTGATATGTGAATAACATGTTTGGGTATATTACATAGAGAATATTCAGGTAATCGTTTTATTTACTTTGGGATATTTGGTGATAAGAAGAAATGACTAATTATTATGGTATGATATGTTAGTAAAGATTTATTGAAATTTTAAAGATATTAATACGAATATTTGAGGTCACATGATACGATGATAAGTGACAGGTTACATGAGTACTACAAGACATGATGAAATATCACATACGATTGGGAATTTTCCTTTTGAGTCAGAATTTATGAGTAGACACATATGTCTATTATTGATAGAAAAGTCCATGTTTTTAAGAAAAACAAAGATATGCATTTAGTCAAAGTCCAGTGGGTTAAATATAGTAGCAATGATACTACCTAAGAGAAGAAGAGAAGAGATTCTGATTAAGTGTTCAGAAATCATAAGATCAAGTAAGTTTAATTTCGAGGACGAAATTATTTTAAGGGGGTAAGTTTGTAGCAACCAAGAATTTTTACGCGATTAATAATTATTTTAATAGAAAATCGTGTCGCTACTATTTCACCCATTTTTATTAAGTTAACGCAGCGACGTATTCGTATAGCCAAGTCAAGAAATAATCGAGATCGTTCGATTTTAAATTAAATTCCGAATTTCTAAAAATATCTCCATTTTCTTGATTTAAAGTATATTAAGTCCAAATAGTTAATTCAATGTTATCCCAATATTTATTTATACAAAAATTACTTTTATTATTTAAATTAAGAAAATATATGCAAGCATGAGAGGTTCCATTATATGTAATCATGAAGAGCATAATATTTGTATAAAAAATGGAAAAATATATGAATGATTTATATATTCCATTATATATAATCATGAAGAGCATAATATTTGTATAAATATGGAAAAGTATATGAATGATTTATATACTCCATTATATATAATCATGAAGAGCATAATATTTGTATAAATATGGAAAAGTATATGAATGATTTATATACTCCATTATATATAATCATGAAGAGCATAATATTTGTATAAATATGGAAAAGTATATGAATGATTGATAAGACTCCATTATATGTAATCATGAAGAGCATAATATTTGTATAAAAAATGGAAAAGTATATGAATGATTTATATACTCCATTATATATAATCATGAAGAGCATAATATTTGTATAAATATGGAAAAATATATGAATGATTGATAGACTCCATTATATATAATCATGAAGAGCATATTATTTGTATAAATATGGAAAAGTATATGAATGGTGCTTTACTTTAAGAAAAGGATGTGTTAAAATTAATAGAATTGAATGATTATGTTTACAATATGCCAACTTTATACATCTATTTAAACCCATCTCTTTTACACACAACTCTACACATATACACTTATTTCCAACCTCTTGACAAAATCCACAAGTAAGAGAAATTCAAGGTGGTCAAGAAAGTTTTGGTCCATTTACTACTACACTTCATTTTAATCTTTTAAAAGGTAAGTATATCTTATGTTTTTATGAAAATTAAGTATGTTGTTATGAAATGTAAGTATATCTTATGTTTTTATGAAAATTAAGTATGTTGTTATGAAATGTAAGTATATCTTATGTTTTTATGAAAATTAAGTATGTTGTTATGAAATGTAAGTATATCTTATGTTTTTATGAAAATTAAGTATGTTGTTATGAAATGTAAGTATATCTTATGTTTTTATGAAAATTAAGTATGTTGTTATGAAATGTAAGTATATCTTATGTTTTTATGAAAATTAAGTATGTTGTTATGAAATGTAAGTATATCTTATGTTTTTATGAAAATTAAGTATGTTGTTATGAAATGTAAGTATATCTTATGTTTTTATGAAAATTAAGTATGTTGTTATGAAATGTAAGTATATCTTATGTTTTTATGAAAATTAAGTATGTTGTTATGAAATGTAAGTATATCTTATGTTTTTATGAAAATTAAGTATGTTGTTATGAAATGTAAGTATATCTTATGTTTTTATGAAAATTAAGTATGTTGTTATGAAATGTAAGTATATCTTATGTTTTTATGAAAATTAAGTATGTTGTTATGAAATGTAAGTATATCTTATGTTTTTATGAAAATTAAGTATGTTGTTATGAAATGTAAGTATATCTTATGTTTTTATGAAAATTAAGTATGTTGTTATGAAATGTAAGTATATCTTATGTTTTTATGAAAATTAAGTATGTTGTTATGAAATGTAAGTATATCTTATGTTTTTATGAAAATTAAGTATGTTGTTATGAAATGTAAGTATATCTTATGTTTTTATGAAAAGTAAGTATGTTTTTATGAAAGGTAAATATACCTTATGTTTTTATGAAAAGTAAGTATGTTTTTATGAAAGGTATTACCTTATGTTTTTATGAAAAGTAAGTATGTTTTTATGACAAGTAAGTATATCTTATGTTTTTATGAAAAGTAAGTATGTTTTTATGAAAGGTAAATACACCTTATGTTTTTATGAAAAGTAAGTATGTTTTTATGATAAGTAAGTATATCTTATGTTTTTATGAAAAGTAAGTATGTTTTTATGAAAGGTAAATACACCTTATGTTTTTATGAAAAGTAAGTATGTTTTTATGATAAGTAAGTATATCTTATGTTTTTATGAAAAGTAAGTATGTTTTTATGAAAGGTAAATACACCTTATGTTTTTATGAAAAGTAAGTATGTTTTTATGACAAGTAAGTATATCTTATATTTTTATGAAAAGTAAGTATGTTTTTATGAAATGTAAATACACCTTATGTTTTTATGAAAAGTAAGTATGTTTTTATGACAAGTAAGTATATCTTATGTTTTTATGAAAATGTTTGGATCATTGCTATGAAATCAATCTCACAAGATTGTTATGGGTTCCATATGATATGTTTATGATTATGCTAAGGGGACCGGAGTTTAGTAGCGCTACACATAAGAATTCTTGCCATTTAAGTTCGGTAAAATTCTTGTGTCTCCCTATGTTTATGAATATTTCAATCCTATCCTATGTTATGATGAAAATGATCCATATGCATTCAAAAGAAAATTTATGCTTGGTATACTTACTGGGATTTTATAAATCTCACTCCACGATATTTACCATTTTCAGATAATTGAAGGTTCGAGGCGGTCAACATGGAAGTGGCAAAAGTGGTTAAGATTGATGAGATAATTATGTTGAACTTTATGTAAGAAAATTATGTTCTATTTTTATTCACAAATAAAATTATAGGATTCTAATTATTCTTTTGAATAATTTTACATTACTATTTAAGTCTCGATAATATGATATGAGTCACTTTTTGTGGCACTCGAATGGTCGAGAATTCGGGTCGTCACACAAACAAACGCTTAGATATAAAATTTTGATAATTGTAATTGGGTCCTCTCCATGTGCACAAGTAAGTTCACAACTTCTATTTAAATTTTTCCCAATTTCACATTTATGCAAATTTAGGCAACCTACAACTCAATTTAATAGAAAATAACAAGATTAGTAAATAAAATTAACAATCATACATAAAATTGCACGTAAACAATTTATAAACTTTCTAATTGACACATTGATCGAAACGACGTCCAATTCCTTCCATTACAAAATAATTCAACTATAAACAATAATGATTATCAATTAAATCATTCATCAGGCATAACATAAAAATTACGTGAAATTCAAGAAACAAGTAAAACAAAAAAGTGGTATTACATTACAGATCGCACAAGTAATATAGTGGACTTTTGAGTCCAAATATCGTACCCATAAGGATTAAGTAAATTGTATTCTAAATTAAATTTCGTAACCGAAACAAGAAAATCAATTGAGAATGTTGTGACTTAAACTAAACAAAAAATTAAATTAAGAAAACGGTAAATAATTGATTTTTGTAAAATAAATTAAAACAAACGTGTTAGAATTGAGAATCCACTTTAACTTTATCATCTGTTTTTGACTTAATTATTTAACTACAATTCATGGGGTTTTGAAAATTCATATTCTTAAAATTGTTAAAATTCCATTTCGGACAATAATGAACATATTTTCCTACAAATGACCCAACTATATTTATATGACGAGTGCGAATATATAGAGAATCATTATATTTTTGTGAATACTATTGAAGGATAACCCAAAGAATAGCTACATGGTAATTAAAACATGTATAACATTTTCTTACTCTCTCAATATAAGAAAAAACCACAACATTTATACAAAAGTTGCCCAGAAATTTGCATAATAATAAAAGCACAATTTAATTACTCAAACACGTGAACTATATAAATTAAACAAACAGTCAAAACATAGAATCAAGAAATTAAAACTTCATTATAATTTCAACACTAAATGTCTAGTCTAGATACATGAATGAAAATAAATCACAAGAATAATAAAATGATGTCACCCCGTTCATATACTTGATCTTGTATCTTCAATATTCACTTTGTCTTAGGCCTTAGTGTGGATCCCTAAAAAATTAGCAGCGTTTTGCCATTAAATATCATAAGTTGGGAACCCTAAAAAAGTTCAAGACATTAGGTATTTACAGGTATAGTTAAAGCCTACGTCAAAATGATGAAAAATCTATTGAATTCCGTGAAAAAAGCTCAGCTACCAACCCATTCGGATAGGTCCGCGGCCACGACTTCAAATTCATGCAGCTACGAGGCTTTGTGTTTTCACTATTGCCTAAATCTGCATTGATCATGCAACCGCACAGTTTCCTTCTGTGCGATCACGCGGTTGTATGGTTACGTGCAATTTTCACCTTTTAATTTCTTTTAGGTTGGTCATCATCCTTTTATTGCACAGCAAGTCCCCCATCTTCTGATTCATACAATTGAGCCTTTGAACTTCTGACTTCTTCTTTTTTATTTCTTGTTCTTCTCAATTGGCTCCTTACACTTCTTCATGTCCATAATTTAGCTCCAAAAATCATCTAATTCTTCAGTATTTGCTTCATTTGCAATATTTTCTCAACTTTGGGTTGTTTTCTGAAATATAAACAAACAAGAACCAAACAAGTAGCAAATATTATCAAATGAACATATAAAATTCTATTTTTAGCATATAAATATAAATAAGTATATAAAATACACTTATCAATGATCTCCAAGAGGTTCAAGAATTGTTCTACTTCTGGTGATGCGAGTTCCACACACGAAGTGGAAGTTATTGCGAGCTAGGAATAGTCATCTACATTGGCATATGATGAAGCAAAGCGTGGATTGAGCTTATGGTCTATTTGTAAGGTAATCTAGACTCACTCACTTGCCATTTTGTGTTTCCGAGACAAAATGTCTACCGTCTAGTGAGGTTGAATGTTTTATCACCAAAAGGCTTATACAAATTCAAATACAGGTATTTATTCCCATTTCTCAAAATTGAAGCAGTAAATTGATTACAAATTATAAGCAATAAACTAATTATCTGTAGTGAAATAACTCCCCTTTTTCTTTGGTTGATTAAATTCTTGCAGAGAAAATATTAGGATTTTGTCAGTATGTGTTTCAGTTGTTTTACATTCATACTTGGGAAGGAGACTATTACTTTAGTGCTGGCCTTCATTAATTCATTCATACTTGGGAAGGAGACTATTACTTTAGTGCTGGCCTTCATTAATATGTCTGATTCGTTCAGAAAATTTCATGGATTTGGCATTTCATCAGTTATGAATATATTTTTATTACACAATTATATAATAGGAATCAGGTTATTATAGATAAGTTTACTTGCTAGCTACTAGTTCTTATCTTGATGCAGATTGTTAGAGAGAGAGAGAGAGAGAGTCGACTAATTTCAAAGCCTTTAACTTATACCTATGTTGTTTCATGACAAAGAGGGAAATCGTAAATTCTTGCAGAGAAAATATTAGGATTTTGTCAGTCTGTGTTTCAGTTGTTTTACATTCATACTTGGGAAGGAGACTATTACTTTAGTGCTGGCCTTCATTAATATGTCTGATTCGTTCAGAAAATTTCATGGATTTGGCATTTCATCAGTTATGAATATATTTTTATTACACAATTATATAATAGGAATCAGGTTATTATAGATAAGTTTACTTGCTAGCTACTAGTTCTTATCTTGATGCGGAGAGAGAGAGAGAGAGAGAGAGAGAGAGAGAGAGAGAGAGAGAGAGAGAGAGAGAGAGAGAGGACTAATTTCAAAGCCTTTAACTTATACCTATGTTGTTTCATGGCAAAGAGGGAAATCGTCTTGATGACGAATCTTACTATATATAAAAGATTGAATGTGCAATTGACATTATTCATCAAATTCAATTGCAATTAAAAACTATTCATCCAATTTATGCATTATTCCAATTGCAATTAAAAACTATTAATCTAATTGCAATTAAACACTATGCAGGCAAATTACTCGAATTTTCTATCAATTTAGGCACTATCCATCCAGTTGTAATTAAATACTATTCATCCAATTGCAATTACTATTCATTCAATTTTAATTAAACATTATTCATTCAATTGCAATTAAATACTATTCATCCAATTTAGGCACCATTCATCCAATTAAACACTATGAATGCAACAATTGGATACACCATTTATCCAATTAAACACTATGCGGACAAATTGCCCGAATATCCCATCAATTTAGGCACTATTCATCCAATTTAATTATTCATCTAATTACACTGTGTTCGGTAATATTTTTTAAAAAAATTGCTCAAATCGATAAAGGTACAGAGTCTTTCAGATTTAAAAATCAGTATTGATCTTTTGACTTTCAAAGCAAGTGGACCCCACAGCTAATGGAAGAATTGGACTGAAATGCTTTGAGAGCAACACGTGGATTAGATGTACAAATTATGAACTATTTGTCAGAAGGTAAAATAGCATAAGAATTCCATGATTTGAAAATGGATTGAAAATCAATCAGAAAAATGGGGTTCCGTGCAAAATGTTTATAAACAAAAGAAAAAATTTCAAAGGAACAAACAGTTAGGCACTATTCATCCAATTAAATACTATGTGGACAATAATTGGATGCACTATTGATGAGAATCCAGGGAATCAATCGAGTCAAAGCCAAACAAGTCAACCCTCTATCAGAATACCGGTGGGGCCCATGACAAGATCCAAGGCTAAAGAGGTCCAAGAGTCGATGGCGGGATTCATTTTCAAGCTCTGAAGTCAATTCCACATGGAAGAGAGCAAGATCGAGGTCAATTGCCTAAGTTTGGAAGCTCTGGACATTTCGGTCGACCAAAAGTCACTCTGGTCAACCGAAACTCTGCAGGATTTTGAGACGTAGCTTCAGGCGGGTTCGACTGAGCTCTGTACAACCGAAAGTGCTATTTCGGTCGACCAGGTGTTCGGCCGACATAGTTTCGGTCAACCGGTTCGGTCGACCGAAAGTTTCCCGAATGTAAATACGGGGTTTTTTGTGCAATTTCGCAAACTTCTTGTTTTTTTCACTTTGTATATCTTTTGTAAAGTTGCAAACCCTAATCAGTTTTTTGGACATTGAAGACTCCATTGAGAGCATTTAAGATAGGTAAATCCTTTCTTCACTTGTAATTTTTCTTGGAATATTACTTCAACTTGTATATTGAGAGTTTATCTTGTGTATTGGTTGTTGTTGTTTATTCCATAAATCTTGGTATTTGTTTTAATCTCTCCATTGGGTTAGGGTTAACTTTCCTTAGAATTTTGGTTGGGTTAAACTTGGGTCAAGATTCTTCATTTATTACACTTTTTAGCTTTCTTGAATTGATACAAAATTATTGTGGAAATTTTTGGTTTAATCACCAAAGGGGTTCGCATCATTTGGTATCAGAGTTTGGCTCTAAAATTGGTAGTCCCATCTTTACATTTATTGTTGTTGTTCTTGATAATAATAAAAAAAAAATGAAAATTACAAAAATTTTGGGGAAAATTTATTTGCCCATGAATATTTCATGATTCCTACATATTGGACATTGTTGTTATTACCAATTTGAAAGTTTGTTGGGGATACATTTGAACAAACACTTGAAAATCCTAAACTAGTCAAGTTTACATCCTAAGTGTTTGACAAAATGTTTCAAATAGTGTTTTCATATTGAAACCTACCATTCAACTACCAAACACATTCCTAATTGAATTCCTTGTGTCTTACCTCAAGTTATTGTGACTATACCCTTGAAAATCTTATTGGTCTAGTTCAATTCCTTACTTCCTTGTATAATAGCAAGCAACTAAATCCTACTTGCTGTTGTTTCAATCCTTCCTTTGCTTCCTTTATTGTTTGTGGAATTTATGCTACACAAGAATTGAATTCTCAATTTGGTTGAATTACGTTCCTTGGAAAGTTTGGGTAAGAAAGTACGGAGTGGTAAAAGGCAAGAGTGGTGAGCTCATTAGAGGGAAAAAGCCTAATTGAATGAAACACGAGCAAACATAATTTGTGAGGACACTTGCACACTTCCACTCCATGGCTAATACACATACTTCGAGTGGACAAGATTCTAATGCACAAACTCAAGAGTTGAGAGATATGATACAAGCTCTCACGATTATCATGGCAGATATGGGGGGAAGATTGGAGGAGAGGTTAGCAAGGTTGGAGACTAGGAGGGAAGCTCCACCCCCAAGGGATGATAATATTAGGAGGGCTGATAGGAGAATGCCTAGAGATGAGTATGAGGATGATGATGAATTGGAGAGTGAAGGAGGAAGTGACCAAAATTGGAACATGGGTAGGAATAGAGGAGGTAGGAATGTGAGGGGAGTTGGTCGGTCGAGGTCATGGGAGGAACCCTAGGGGTAGGGATGGAGTGGATGGTAATCTTGGTAGTATCAAGATGAAAATTCCTTCTTTCCATGGGAAGAGTGATCCGGATGCCTATTTAGAGTGGGAGAGAAAGATGGAATTGATTTTTGAATGTCATAGGTACTCCGAGGATAAAAATGTTAAGTTAGCGGTAGTGGAGTTTACCGACTATGCCTTAGCTTGGTGGGATAATTTATTACTCACTAGGAGAAGGAATTTAGAGGGTAGTGTGGATACTTGGGATGAATTAAAGAGCTTTATGAGAAAAAGATTTGTATCAAGTCACTACTATAGGGGGCTCTATCAAAGACTACAAACTCTTACTCAAGGAACAAAAGGGGTTGAAGATTATTACAAGGAATTGGAGAAAGCTTTGATGAGGGCTGACATAGAGGAGGATAGAGAAGCCACTATGGCTCGATTTATGAGTGGGTTGAATAGGGAGATATCCATTGTGGTTGAATTACACCATTATGTTGAGATGGAGGAGTTGGTACACATGGCTATTAAAGTGGAGGCTCAATTGAAGAAGAAGGAGCAATTTAAAAGAAAGAGACAAGAAAAGTTCTTGGGAGGTCCTAGTTCCAATTGGAAGTCTAAGTGAGAGAGTGAAAAGGTTGATAAGGCACCACTTAAGGACAATATTGAAACCTCCAAGGGAAAGGAAGTTAGCATCGTCAAGGATAAACCAAAGGTTGTTCCTACCATTTCTAGGAGTCGGGATACATAATGCTTCAAGTGTAGAGGACGGGGGCATTATGCTCGAGAGTGCCCTAACAATAGGGTGATGATTATTAAAAATGGGGAGTGGTACTCGGAAGATGAAGAGGACGAAGAGGGGGTGCCATGTAGAGGAGATAGTGATGGCGAGGAAGAAGAGGTGGAGGGAATTGTTAGTCCACCCAAGTCTTTAGTCACCATTAGGTCTCTCAACACCCAAGCCAAGGTGGATGAGGCGGCTAAGCAAAGGGAGAATATCTTCCATACTAGGTGTCTTGTGAAGGACAAAGCGTGTAGTCTCATCATTGATGGGGGAAGTTGCACCAATGTAGTTAGCACTAGTATGGTAGAGAGGTTGGGATTACCTTTAATGCCACATCCTAGTCCTTATAAGTTACAATGGTTGAGTGATTATGGTGAGTTGAAGATAAGCAAGCAAGTACTACTTACTTTCAACATAGGGACATATGAGGATCAAGTCATTTGTGATGTGGTGCCCATGCAAGCTACACATATATTATTAGGGAGGCCATGGCAGTATGATATGAGGGTATTGCATGACGGTAGGAAAAATAGGCATAACTTCCAAATGAATGGGAAACCCGTAACACTCCTACCTTTGAGTTCGGAAGAAGTTTACAAGGACCAATTGAAACTCAAGAGGGAGGAGGAGGAGGAAAAAAAAAGAAGAAAAAAAAGTTGGAGTTGAGTGGGGGACAAAAAGAAAGTGAGAAAAAAAGAGGGGAAAAAAATAGTGAGAAAAAAATGAGGAGATGCAAAAAAAAAAAAAAAAAGAGAGAGCAAAAGAAATTGAGAAAAGAATGAATTTTTATGCGAGCAAAGGTGATGTGGAGAGAGCTTTAAAAGAAAATCATTCTATTCTTTTGATGGTGTATAAGGAGTCCCTCCTTACACTTGATGACCCTCACACTTCCCTCCCCACTTTAGCTACTTCTTTATTGCAGGAGTTCGAGGATGTTTTCCCGGAGGAGATGCCTAGTGGGCTTCCACCCATTAGAGGCATTGAGTATCAAATTGAGTTCATCCCCAGAGCCGTCATTCCAAATAGACCGGCGTACCGAAGCAATCCGGAGGAGACCAAGGAACTCCAAAAACAAGTTGAGGAGTTGATGAGTAAAGGATATGTTCGTGAGAGCATGAGTCTTTGTGCCGTTCCCGTGCTACTAGTGCCAAAGAAGGATGGAACATTTAGAATGTGCGTCGATTGCCGAGCCATTAACAACATAACGGTAAAGTATCGACACCCCATTCCTAGGTTAGATGATATGCTAGATGAGTTGCATGATTCTTGCATTTTTAGTAAAATCGACTTGAGAAGTGGATACCACCAAATTAGGATGAGAGAAGGAGATAAATGGAAAACCGCTTTTAAAACTAAATATGGGTTATATGAGTGGTTGGTTATTCCTTTCGGTCTCACTAATGCACCGAGCACTTTTATGAGATTAATGAACCATGTTTTGCGTGCATTCATTGGGAAATTTGTGGTAATTTACTTCGATGATATTTTGATTTATAGCAAAAATTTGAATGAGTATATTGAACACTTGAGAAGCGTACTTGTGGTTTTGAAAGAAGAAAAATTGTATGCTAACCTTAACAAGTGTAATTTTTGCATGGAAAGTGTGGTCTTTCTTGGATTTGTAGTTAGTACTAAGGGGATAGAGGTTGATGAGGAGAAGATCAAAGCCATTAAGGAATAGCCCACTCCCACAAATGTCACCGAGGCACAGGTATTGGAACAATTTTGATGTAGGAGAAAAGGCCGATTGCTTACTTTAGCGAGAAGCTCAGTGGAGCCGCCCTGAACTACCCTACCTATGACAAGGAGCTCTATGCGTTGGTGAGATCGTTAGAGACATGGCACCACTACTTGTGGCATAGAGAGTTCGTCATCCACACCGACCATGAGTCATTGAAGCACTTGAAGGGGCAAGAGAAGTTGAGCAAGAGGCATGCCAAATGGGTGGAGTACGTGGAAACTTTTTCCTATGTCATCAAATACAAACAAGGTAAGGAGAATGTGGTAGCCGATGCCCTTTCTCGAAGGTATGCTCTTATTACTACCTTGAGTGCTAAATTGTTGGGTTTTGAGAGCATTAAGGACTTGTATGCGCATGATGCGGATTTTGCTAGTATATTTATATCATGTGAAAGGGTTGGATTTGGTAAGTATTATAGGCATGAGGGGTTTTTGTTTCGAGAAGGTAAACTTTGTGTGCCAAATTGCTCATTGAGGGAGTTGATGGTAAGGGAGGCTCATGACGGGGGATTAATGAGTCACTTTGGGGTAAGGAGAACCTTGGAAATCTTACAAGAACATTTCTTTTGACCTAAAATGAGTAGAGACGTTGGGAGAATTTGTTCTAGGTGCATAACTTGTAGAAAGGCCAAGTCCAAGGTAGAACCACATGGATTATATACACCCCTACCTGTCTCTAGTGAACCTTGGGCGGAAATTTCTATGGACTTCATTTTAGGATTGCCTAGGTCAAAAAAAGGTAGTGATTCCATCTTCGTGGTTGTAGATAGGTTTAGTAAAATGGCGCATTTCCTTGCTTGTCATAAAACCGATGATGCCATTCATATAGCTGACCTATTCTTTAGGGAAATAGTGCGACTCCATAGGGTTCCTAGGAGCATTGTGTCGGATAGGGACGTTAAATTCCTTAGCCACTTTTGGAAGGTCTTGTGGGGGAAATTGGAAACTAAACTTTTGTTTTCAACAACTTGTCATCTCCAAATCGATGGCCAAATTGAGGTGGTTAATAGAACTTTAACACAACTTCTTCACACCGTCCTTAAGGGCAACCTAAAGAATTAGGAAGAGTGTTTACCTTTTATTGAATTTGCATTTAATCGAAGTGTTCATTCTACTACTTCTTTTTCTCCATTCGAGATTGTTTATGGTTTTAACCCTCTAACTCATTTGGATTTGATTATGTTACCTATTGATGAAAGAGATAGTTTAGATGGAAAGAGAAAGGCGGAGTTGGTAAAATCTCTCCACGAGAAAGTCAAACTCCAAATCGAGAAGAAGAATGAACAATATGCCTCCAGTGCCAACAAAGGTAGAAAACGAATGACATTTGAGGTCGGTGATTGGGTATGGTTGCATTTGAGGAAGGAGCGGTTCCCGACTCAAAGAAAATCAAAATTACAGTCACGTGGTGATGGCCCCTTCCAAATTCTAGAGAAAATCAATGATAATGCCTACAAGCTTGACCTTCCTGGTGAGTACAATGTATCGGCTTCTTTTAACGTCTCTGACTTATCCCCTTTTGATGCAGGTGAAGATTAGAGGTCGAATCCATCAAGAGGGAGGGGATGATGAGAATCCAGGGAGTCAATCGAGTCAAAGCCAAACAAGTCAACCCTCTATCAGAATACCGGTGGGACCCATGACAAGATCCAAGGCTAAAGAGGTCCAAGAGTCAATGGCGGGACTCATTTTCAAGCTCCGAAATCAAGTCCACATGGAAGAGAGCAAGATCGAGGTCAATTTCCTAAGTTTGGGAGCTCTGGACATTTCGGTCGACCGAAAGTCACTCCGGTCGACCGAAACTCTGCAGGATTTTGAGACGTAGCTTCAGGCGGGTTCGGCTGAGCTCTGTACGACCGAAAGTGCTATTTCGGTTGACCAGGTGTTCGACCGAAATAGTTTCGGTCAACCGGTTCGGTCGACCGAAAGTTTCCCGAATGTAAATACGGGATTTTTTGTGCAATTTCGCAAACTTTTTGTTTTTTTTCACTTTGTATATCTTTTGTAAAGTTGCAAACCCTAATCAGTGTTTTGGACATTGAAGACTCCATTGAGAGCATTTAAGAGATGTAAATCCTTTCTTCACTTGTAACTTTTCTTGGAATATTATTTCAACTTGTATATTGAGAGTTTATCTTGTGTATTGGTTGTTGTTGTTTATTTCACAAATCTTGGTATTTGTCTTAATCTCTCCATTGGGCTAGGGTTAACTTTTCTTAGAATTTTGGTTGGGTTAAACTTGGGTCAAGATTCTTCATTTATTACATTTTTTTAGCTTTCTTGGGTTGATACAAAATTATTGTGGGAATTTTTGGTTTAATCACCAAAGTGGTTCGCATCAACTATTCATCAAATTAAACAATTTGCGGGCAAATTGCTCGGATTTCCCATCAATTTAGGCACAATTCATCCAATTAAACACCATGTGTGCAAAAATTGGATGCACTATTCATCCAATTAAACATTATGCAGGCAAATTGCTCGAATTTCCGATCAAATAGGTATTATTCATTCAATTAAATTTAGGCATTATTCATCCAATTAAACACTATGCGGGCAACAATTGGATTTAATGCACTATTCAGTCACCTGTCCAAAGATTACCTTGGATATCTTTATGGAGACTTTCTTATGTTCCTATTTTTATCGTTTTGTGTTATTTATTTTTCTTAATCCGTGTAAAAATAGAAATGAGTTTATCTTTATGGGATAGAGAGAGTATCAAATAAGAAATCATTATTCGAAACTTCTCTGATAGAAAAATACTGACAGTTGCACGCACCAAAACTAGTCAATGTTAAAAAGTGAAATAATCGACTTTGGAGACAGTTCTGTAGAATGGACGAAGAAAACAAGTCTGGTAGAATATTGCAAACGTCAGATTTAATCTTAAAAATTTGAATATAAACAAATAATTTGTTATTTTTGAGATAAAATACGTGGTTAAAAAGTTGTTTAAAAAATATATGCGGCTAAAAAATGATTTGGGTAAATAAACATTTTTTATAAACAAGAGCTAATTGTTCACGAGAATATCGGGCACTGCAAAATCAAAGATAAAACGTGCAGGACATGAATGCTTCTGGCATTTACAAGACAGTTCAACAACATGATCTATAAATTTGCATGTCAAAAGATTGATTTTTTCGATTTAGTGGTGTTGTTGCTTTTGCTTGAATACTAAAATTATCTGAGTATCTTGTCGGATAGGATATGAATATCTATCAACTCCATTATTCAAGTAGATTGAAATTGCTTATCATTTGAGATCATATTCCAAGATCATGTTTTCTGCTCTCCAATGTTCCCATCTTCTCATTTGAAACAATTTTAAACTACATATTTTTCAAAAAATCACAAAAACTCTACACCAAACAAAGGCTTAATCAAAGGTCCAAAACTTGTTCCAGAAACTCCGAGGAAGTTCATGGAAGATTCTCTCTTTTTGTGACTTTTATACATATTGTTAATTCACAAGACAAAATAACATCCGCAAAAAAAAAAAAAAAACATTATTGAATATTATACTTCAAGCTCTGCCATTTATATTGAATATTAAGTTCTTGGACAGAGCTTTTCAATCTATTTATATTCATAAAGTGTCATGCATTGCTGAAACTTGCTCATATCCTTAAAATGTCTACCGATTGAAACTGAGAAACACAAAATCTGCATGTTTTGGCTTGCATGTTTCTTTCTGTGTTGTGTACGTGCCAATGAGTTAATTTATACCTTAAAAGTTATCTTAAAAGCATTATCCTATTTTCCAGATTTTTAGGTATTATAAGCGTGGAAATAGGAGTTTTCTTATGTTACATTTGTTTGTAAGTCATGTATACTCATGAGATGACTTTTTTTTTTTTTGGAGTAACGATAAAATTCCATTGCATCCAAATCAATCAAGATCTAAGTAGTTGTCCAGTAAACTATTATACTTCTCGCATGTCGTATCCGAGTCTTGCCTATTTAAGGAATATGGAGGAGGTGTGAGTCCTCTCGCTTGCCTTGACCCTAAGTAGTTGTTCAGTAAACTATCATACTTCTCGCATGTCGTATCCGAGTCTTGCCTATTTAAGGAATACGGAGGAGGTGTGAGTCCTCTAAGTTGCCTTGACCAATCACAAATTAGCCAGACTATGGTAGCTTTGAATCATTACAGATCAGCTCGAAAGTACCCCTTTATATTATGATGATATGGCTGTATGGTAGGGTTAGAATAGACATAATCGTTTACTGTACATAAAAATATTTAGCCAAAGCTGCTCCTGTATAAGGAGCAAGGTATTGTAATGTAGCAGGGGAATCCACCGTTTCGGCTACCACAATAGTGTATTCCATCATCCCATTTCCCTTAAAGTACTACCTGAGCCATAGAAGATGTTTTTTGACCAATAGCTACATAAACACATATTACATTTTGATCTTGTTGATTCAGAATGTTTCTATGGATTCGGTCTTGTGGAAACATATATTAGGTCAATTAAGTTAGTAGTGTAACCGATCAATACCTGGGACACTAGCGAGTCCGTCCTTAACAGCCCTATAAATTGGGTTCCTGAAGCCTTATATACTCCAAGCCTCAATTTGTATTGCCCTTGAACCTAGATGTTTTTGGGGTGATAGTAGAAAAGTTGATAGACAAGTCATCGTTACTGTCACTTTACATAACCATACATGAGATTTTCGTCTCACAAGTCACCGTTTCATTGTGGAGTATCATTCCAAATTCTCCAAAAAAAATATTCATGGCTGAGGTGGGCTGGGATGGATTACATCCTTGTCGATTCCATAGGGTAACGTTATGGGAATAAGCTAGCCCCCACCCCCCCCCCCCACCCCCCAAAAATTCGTTAGTATATTTAAAGGATAAATTAGGGGCGAACCCACGTAGGGGCTCGCGGGAGGCACGTGCCCCAATAAAAATCAGTTTTTTTTTTTAAAAAAAATCAATTGATTCTTGAATATAGCCATTACCCGATTTCCTGAAATTATATTGAATTATTGTTAATTTATTTGCTCTATGTCTCTGTCTATTAGGAATGGAGATTTAGATTTTGGTGAATTGAGATTGAGATTATGGGAGTACTGAGAATTTGAGATTTGAGAAATTATTGTTTTATTTGAATTTTTGTTTGTTTGAGAATTTTAGATTTTAGGGCTAATATGTGTTTACAATATTTATTTGTTTATTTGTATCAGTTATGAAAAAATATTTTAGGCGTAAATTCACATTTTCTTCTGATGAGAAAAGTAATGAAAATCAAATTAGAGATGAAAGGGTTGAGGAACTTAGTGAAGAAACTGATATTGAAATTGAAGATGTGTTTCAACGTTGGGGATGTTAGGAGTGACATCCTTGAATTTGATGTAGCAAAAGTATGAAAACGTGTAGAGAACAATTGTAATAAAATTTCAAGTACTTTTTTATTTTTCGGTCTTTTTCCTAAAAAAAAAAAAAAATCGAGTGCGCTGCCCCCGAACCCCTATACAGGCCGTCAGCAAAAACATAAGTCCGTTTGTGCCCCAATCTACAAAAAGTATGTGACCTCCACTGGGATAAATACATATGTAAGGTGTTCAAAAGATGAAATTTAAAACTTAAAAAACTCGTGGTTTTAAGACCAAAATCAGATTTTTAATTAAAAAAATATGTAATTAAATAGGTTGAGGTCATAATTATATAATTTATAGTCACAGACACAAATCACAAATTTTATGGGTCACAAAGTATAAATTTGTTTGATCATGACTTAATTCTCGATCACAAATAATAAATTTATAGGTCACGAATTATCAAATCAATCAGTCACAATCATTATTCGATCACAAATAACAAAAATTAAAGGTCACAACTTATTTTTCGATTACAAATATTTGTTCACGGCTTATTTTTTCAGTCACAGATTAAAAATTTATATGTCACGACTTATTTCTGATAACAAATTATGAATTTATAGGTCACAACTTGTTTTTCAGTCACAGATTGTCAAATTAATCAATCACAAATGAAAAATAATATAGGTCACGACTTATTTATCGGTCACAAATCATAAAATTTATAAGTCATGATGTATTTCTTGATCAAAAAATCATTAAAAAATCTGCCACTGCATATTTTTCGATTACAATTTACAAATTTTAATCACAGCTTCTTTTTCGGTCACAAATAATGAAAATATTATCACAATCTATTTTCAGTCACAATTTACAAATTTATTAGGTGACAACTTATTTCTCGGTCACAATCTTGAATTTATAGGTCATAGTTTATTTCTCGATCACGAACCTCAAATTTTACAGGTCACAGTTAGTTTCTCAGTAATAAATTACAAACATTATAGGTCTTGATTTATTTTACGATAACAAATCACAAATTTAATAGATCACAACTACTTTATAAATAAATAATACAATTTGCTGGTTTCGCCTTTCTTGCAAAGTCAATCTCAATATGTTGTTAAGTTTCGACAAAAATCAATACATGAAAATTCCAAACAATAAAATCAAATCATCAAACAACATCTAATTTTGTTACATTCTAACTTCTAAATGGATAACTACCAATCTCAGTCTTTAGCCCCCAGGGCACATCTCCAAGTGGCAAAGGGGATGGGTGGTAAGTGCTCAGCGCAGCTGTGTGCTTGGTTCGATTCCCCGCAAGGTGGAATTGGCCTTGTGGCAAGCGGGAGTTATTGAGCGTTTCTCATGCTTACCATAAGCCCTTCCACCCTGACTCCTTGGAGGCATAACCTGGATTTACCTTCCCGAACCAATGGCCTTGGGCGTGGTCGGTTCGGGCCCTCAGGGTGTGGGCTACACCTTTTTTTTTTTACCAATCTCAGTCTTTATGTGGACGATCACCACCAGGAAGGGGATGAAAAAGGCAAAAAACGCCTCCAATGAAAAACAATACACGGAAAAAAAATGAAAAAACAGAGAGATTGAAATAGATCAAGAAATTCGTGTAGAGAAAATAATTTTTAGAAGCATACTCTTTTGAGATGAGGAGTGGAGAAAAACATTGAGATGCTTTGTTTCAGTGGTCATTGCAACTCTTGATAATTTTGAAGCGTTTTGCCTTGAGAGAGAGAGAGAGATCATTTCATTGAAATATTTTGAAAAGTTAACAATTTCGATTAATCAAAGACAATGTAGACCTATTTTTAATTTTTGAAATTCAAATTACACAAAAGTAAGCCCATGTTCTCTTTGCTGTTTTGAGGTCGTTTTCTGTTTTTATTTTCGAAAACGCTAAAAACGCGTTCTCTTTACCATTTTCGAAAACGCATTTTGGAAAAAAAAAAAAAATTTGTACAAAAAACGCAAAACGCCCAAAACGAGGTTTTGTGTGTATTTCGAAAAAAAATGTCCAAAACGCGGAAAATACGTTTTGGGATTTTTTTTTTTAAAGAATTATCTTAACTTAAAACTAAGCTTAATATAAAGTTTTTATTTTTTTTAATTTTTTATTACTTTTTTTAGAATTATCTTAACTTGGAACTAAACCTAAATAATTTTTTTTTTTTTTGAGAATTATCCTAACTTGGAACTAAGTTTAAATAAAGTTTTATTAAATTCAATATCAACATTACAAAAAAAATTAAGTGAGAATTCTTGTTATTATATTTCAAAAAATGCACTGATAAATGGACTCAGCTGATTTTGAAAGAACTTGCGTTTTCTGAATTTTAATAGAAGTAGAGTTTTTTCAAATACCGAACCTGACCAAGCTGTATTAATATAAACTCTTAATGCTCACATTAGTGTGTTGCATGTAACCATGTTTTCAGTGTATTGTGAAAGGAAATTTAAGTTTGAATTAGTAGTATTCTGCAAGCAAATTAATTAAAATAGTTTAAGTAGTATTCTGCAAAATTTCAAACAGAACGTGTTTTTCAGCTTTTTATTTTCAAAAACAGTTTTCAGAAATGACAAACCAAACGCGTTTTCAGCAAATTTGAAAACAAAAATGAAAACAGGAAATACAAAACATTTTCGAAAATGAAAATACAAAATAAAATACAAACAGAACACCACCTAAGATTTTACAGTTTCAATATTAGTTGGCAAGCATTTTAACCCCCATCGGTGAGGTCACACAGATCAGGTGTGTAAACCATAGAAGTTTATGTGACCTGGGCTTGTGGTTATTAATAATTATGTTCAATCGTGTCCAAAATTGTGCGATTTTTTATTTATTTTAAATGTTCTTCCATGATTCAAGGAGACGAGTATACAATGAACTATAAATTGGTGAATTCTAAGGATTTTTCAAATATAAAATATTCGTCATAGTTATTACAATTTATTCAATATATTGTTCATACAAGTCTGATCATAATGTAACTTCATAACTATTCACATCCTAGCTATTACAGTTTATTTAAAATAATATTGTTCACACGAGTTTGGTCGTGTTGTAATTTTATAATTTGAAATAAAATCATCATGACCCACTATTGTGATATTATTATGAATTTTCCATACATGGACCAACCTAATTCTCGACTCATTATGCAGCTGTATCTTTATTTATTTTTAATTCAATTTGCAATCAGCTGAAAGCTGAATAAAAAATATTGGGAAAACTTTTGTTACTTTCTAATATCAAAATAATTATAGTTGGCATATTCTATATGGTCATATGATAATCAAAACATCATGTGACACGTTTATATCAACTGAAAATCAAACAATTTCTTATCAATACAACTTTTAAATGGGGGTATTGATGATATTAACGTTAATTTTACTAATTTCAACTTTAGTTTCCTTGTGGATTAAGCTTAAAACCATCATTCCCTTAGTTAATAATCATTTTATTTCTTTCCCTCTCAGGGTAATTAGAATTGGTCTCTTGTACATAATAGTGAGTAGTGACATCAATTTAGTGGAATAAGTTAGAGGGGAGAGAATTAACCAAAGCTAACATGATTGATAGTTATAATTGTGAATGAATCGTATTGAATGTTAGATGAACGATGAATCGATTGAAATAGTGAAAAAAATATATTAATATTTGTGCTTCTTTACCTAAGTTGTAGATCGTGTGCTTGTTAGTTAAATAAAATGTCACTCAAAAGATTATGAGACCATTAAATAGAGGCACATGCCTCAGCTACTTATCCTCCGAAGTGAAGAAGAAGTACGCTAACACCTTGCTAACTATTATTTTTTAGGCGTTGGAAGCATGGTCCAACGCTTTCGAAACGACTTATCTTACTGAATAAGCGATAACTCATGTCTTCAGGATGATGAGAATAAACCCAACCCTTAACCACATCTAAATGGGCTTCAAATGTTCGATGGCAATTGTGGTTGACCCCCGAGATGCCTCAGTATAAGTTGCACTATGATGGCATGTAGCCACATGAGATATGCTTGATGGAACGCGATGACATGAAACTTGATCAGTGAGTCATTGGAATGAGACTTGTCAATCGTGCAAATAGCTTCAAATCAATTCTTTTGCCTATAACTAGCCACCATCTTGCAAGACATATAAAGGGAAAACTTCACGCAACTTAATTATAAAACAACAATTAATATATGAAGTTTAGATTATCATTCCTAACAAAATTTTCCAATTAAGATAAAAATATATTGACTCAAATAAAAATATTTTAACTATATATATATATATATATATATTTTTAATTTTTATCTTTTTTCCCCTGTTCATATATTGAAACTCATTAAAATTTACTAATTGATGACATCTCTAATCTCTTCCTCCAAGGATGAAGCTATTCTTGCTTAAATTAATCAATTTAATTGTGATTATGATACAGTTTAGAAGTCACTTTCACAGTCGCTTAATTAACCACTTCACCAAATGCCAGCTGCTACATGATTTGGCGATCGATCGATACTAACACTAGTCTAGTACTAATTCCACTAAGAAGTTACTATGAAATATTTCCGTCAATCTCATTTAATCCAAATATTTAAAATATAATAACACGAATTAATTTCACAAAATATCACTCAAGTTTCAATAAAATTTCAAATATACCATTAAAGTTATATTATTACACAAACTGTCAATCAAGTTTTAATTGATTACTCAAATTGCCACTTTATTGACATTCTTATCCAAAAATTAGTGCAAACAATCCCTAATATTTGGAAAAATCATTTAAATGGTCCTTAACTTTTTATTTTAATGTAAAATCTCTTGATTTTTATTCTAATTCTAAATTAACAAAAGTGGTCTCTTTTTTTATTTATATGATCAATATATTCTTGATTTAAATAGAAAGAATTTACAATTGAATCATAACTTTTGCAAAAGTACAATTAAGCATGTTCATAACTTTATTTTTAATTTAATTAACTGAAATTAATAAATTAATTTTTTTTACAGTAGAATTTTATTGATCAAATGTATAATATGTGTTTATATCCATTGGACCAATAAAATCTTAAATAAAAAATAAATAAAATAAATAATCCGCTAATTTTAGCTAATTAAATATAAAAAAATAACGAGCTATTATCTATTGTCTAACCTATCAATTATTATGAACTGAATTACATTAATAGTTTTTTTGAAAATTATTTTCCTAAAATTAATTTTCGAACACACATTTTAAAGGCGCTCATAACTTTTTCTTAATCTTCAAACACGCATTTTATTAAAAATATTTTTCACTTCATTTTTGAAAATATTTATTCAAGTAAAGAAATAGTTTTTTTTTTTTTTTTTTTTGCTTTTCAAAAACTTATTACAAACAAATATTAATTTAATTTAATTCATAATAATTTTTAGATTATACAAACAAATTGACATTTTGAGTAACCATTTGAAACTTTAGTGACAACTTGTGTAACGATTTAACTTTAATGATATATTTGAAATTTTGTTGAAACTTCAATGATATTTTGTGAAATTAATCCTAATAACACTGAACAATATAATAAATATAATTTTATCTTTTTATTTCATTGTAATACTGATGAAACTTTTTTCTTTGCTTATCGTGCATGAAGGCTAAGGTATAGAGCTACATAATTTCTTTTAATTTTCTATTCATGATGATTCATCTTTTATATCAAGAGGTAATGTATTGACGGTGTAACCCAGACATTGAGGGTTCGAACTGACTCTGTTCTGAATCATTGGTTAGAGTGGTAAATCGTAGGATGTGCCTTCCAGAAGTTAGGGTGGAGGGTACTGAAGGTTTTCACGAGTGGGGGTAACTCCCGCTTGCCACAAAGCCAAATCAATTTTTAGGATTCGAACCCTGCACCTCGACCGCGCTGAGGGTGTTATTAGCCCTCTCATTTGTCACTGGGAGATATGACATGGGGGCGGTAATGTATTAACAAATTGACATGATTCATGTCGCCATGTGCCGAATTTTTTAATTTTCTTCCTCTAACTTCTAAAAAATTCCACTTTGGTCCATAAATTTTTCTATTTCATTTCTCTTTCGTCATTTCACTATTGAAAAGTACAATTTGACCATTGTCTTTCCAAATTCACGACGTCTTCATTATTTATTAGTTTCTAAAATTCAAGATTTAATTATTGAACTTTTCAATTATCAAATTTTGTCTATTACTCGTGAATTTCATGCAATGCTCAAACACTTCTTCTAATTAATTGATTGCAACCCCGAATAATCTTCATAAACCCAAATCAATCTCCATTTAAACTTGAAACCACCACTTCTACATCAAAATGCCAAGAGCAAGTTTTCAAATTATTTATTATGAATTGTTCTCATAGTGATATTAAATTAATATATGCTTCCTTATAGGCACCGCACGTGAAATACACGTACTTCAAACTAGTTATTATTTATTACTTTTCCACTGTTGGAAGGGTTGACATATTTGCGTTAATACTTGGGTTATGACTAATTAGTCCAATACAACATATAATTATGATTTGATTACTTTGAAGATTTTGATTCTATTCAATTCCGAAAGTAATAATTGAAAATATTCTACTAATATGCACTAATTAGTGTATTTGTTGGACTATGATAAGACGACGTCGTGGATATTTTAAAAGTAAAATAAAATCAAATCTAGATTAATGCGTTTTCTGTTCATATTTTGTGAGTTTTCTTATGATATTTTGGGGAAAAGAAAAAGTAACAATTATCATCGCACAAATATTAATTAAGTCACGTTTGAGCTCCATTATAATGACATTTTGGAGAAAATGTATTTTGAGATAGGGATTTCTTTGGAGAATTTGTGATTAAGCTTGTGTTCGATAAACTAGTTTTTTTAGTTTAAACCGGTTTATAAGCTACACAATTTTTCAAACCACTTTTTAATCACATATATTTTCTCTTTCCAATTTTCAACCATTACTTTTTACCTTAAAATCATAAATAAACCAATTTATAATCCAAACAGTGTTACCAAAGTTTTGATTTACGTGTAATATTAAGGTAAAAGTTTTTATTTACGTGTAATTTTATTTTATTACAGAATGTGTGATTGAAAATGAGAGAGAGAGAGAGAGAGAGAGAGATGTAAATAGTGATTTCTTTTGAGAATTTGTGATTAAAAAATAGGGTAATTATATTGACAGCACAAGTTTTGTTAATCATATCACAATTTTCATATTTACTAAATTGTTTACAAATAAATTGACTTAAATAACCCTACAAGATATTAGTTTTTCATCTTTTTATTCTTGTGTACACCACAAATTTTAAAAATCCTAAATTTTATATCTATTATACTTTTTAAAAAATATATATATACAAGAAAGTTTTAATTTGATAGAATTATTGTTAATTAAAATTACAGAAATTGTTTTCTTGCTCATCTTTTTTCTCCAAATCTTTTTTGTTTTAGTAAAGACCTGTTTGGTAATGTGTAAAATATTAATTTTTGTGAATTTTTTTTTTTGATAGATGTGTGGTTGAAAAATATTTGAAAAGTCAAAATTTATGAACTTGATCAAGAATGGATGGTTGAGATTGAGTTTGAAATGTTGTGGTGAAACTTTTATCTTTACCAAACAAGCTCTAAATTGTGTCTTTTACGTGCGTGTTCTTGGTGTAGTGTGTATTTTATGTATATTAATTAATGTTTTTGGTGTTGATGTGGTCTATTGGTGTATCACATGTTTTATTTTCATTTTACTTAGTGAAGGTTATATTTGTTAAAATGATGTTGTGTAATTATAAAATATATAGTTTAATAAATGTGTATATATAATGTAGTGTGATTAACAAAATTAGTGGTGTCAATATAATTAACCTAAAAAATAAGGTAAAAATTTTGATTTACGTGTAATATTATTTTATTAGAGAATGTGTGATTGAAATTGGGGGAAAGAGAACAATGACTGAGTTTTTATCGTGTATTTTCTTAGATTTCTAAACATAGACGAGCATTTAAAAATTTCCTTTTAATAAACCCTTGTCAATTATTTGATCCAAGAAAAAAAAAAAGGTAAAATGATTTGCATCTATCTACCATTTAAAAACTGTAAAATTACCGGTTTGGTTAACCATACAATAATTGAGGATTAACTATGTCTAAAATTGAATTATTTAATAATTATATGATCTGAAATTTCATTACAATATCTAAAGTGTGTGATGATGCTAGGTAACTTAAATAGTAATGATAAATAATTATATATACTTAATTGGTAATTATAATTAACTGAGTAAATTCAAGTGTTTTACCTCAGTTTGCCTATATATATAATGCTCCCAATGTTGAGAAATCACTGTATAATCTCTCAGTTTTAATAGTATCTCCAATGATGGTGTGAAAATTAGTGTATTCAAAATTACTTTTGTATCCTCGTTTGCATCAAGTGAATTGAAATTCAAAATTTACTTAAATGTGAAGATATAAATTCACTTTTTGCCTCTTGTGGATGTAATAAAAATAAAAAATAAAAAGGCAAATTTACATTTTTGTCAAAAAATGCAAAATGCATTTCATTTGACCTCTCAAATGAAGAGATTTTCGGCCATTTTTGAGAGAGGGAAATGGCTCCAGACCTAGCTTAGGCTTAGGAGCTGTCAAGGGTGGGATTGTAGTAGGAATGATAAAATTTTCCCCTCTAATTATTTTATTCTTATTCTTATTATGTGAATTTAAATCATATTAAAAATAAATAAATAGTAAATTGACGAGCAAGGCATGAGATCTCGGTCTACTATGTGAGCTCGACTCGTCTAATGGGTCAAGCCGAACTTAAATGTGCTTTGTTCGACGAAGTTCGATTGCCACCCTTATACTATTGTTTCTTTAAAATAAATTAGTATTTCATCCGTTTTGATATACGAATTTGACCTTTTTTTATGTAATTACTTGAATCAAAAAATAATATTTATTACATTTGTATATAATTTAATTTCAATAATGAAATTGTCAATAATAAACATATTGTTATATTACAATACCGTACAATTTGTTAACGAATCAATAGCCGTCGTCAAACTGTTTCTTCTTAAGAGATTACCAAGTCTGAAATTCTTGTATTGAGTGATACTCCAAATAATTTTTAGTATAAATTTCTTAAAAAAATGATTATTTTGCACAAATTCTAGCAAATTTATTTATATTTAATATATTAATTCAATTTTATTTTTTTAATTTCCAACATAAGAAATTTATATAGAATATCATATTTATTTATATTCAAATGTATTAATCCAATTTTTTCATTTTTCATTGTAACACGTTTACAATAACTATTGGAATTTAACACATAATATAACTAATTCAAATTATAATAATTTCTTTGAATAATAAAAGTCAGTTTATATATTTAAATAATAAATGACTGATAATTTCAATAATTTTTATGAGTTATTATCAACTTAAAAGAAAATGCAAATTTTGTAGTTTATTTAATGTACATCATGTTTGATATAATATTATGGATACAATATTGATTCTGTGCAAGGTGTTAACATATTTCTCATAATTTTTGCATTTGCCTCCCGTATTTAGTTTTTTTTTTCCAAATTTCGTTTACAAATATCAATCACAATAATTTTAAATGCGTGCTTAATCTTAACTCACAAATATTTGTATTTAACCAAAAAAAATATATTTTCACCTATAAAATCAAGTTGTCAAAATAATAATAATGTAAATCTAGCAATTATCATGATATGACAACGGACAACGTTGAAGATCAAAAAATTATACAGAAAATTTTATACCGTATAACTTTTACACAATTATAATTAAGAATAATTAAAAAAATATTATTCATTATTAACCATAATATTTACAAGTTATGCATTTACTCCCATATTTAATATTTTGTCCAAATTTCTTTCAAACGCATCAATCACAATAATTATAAATGTGTAATTAATTTTAACCCAACAAATATTTGTATTTGACTAACAAAAATAAACTTTTATTTACAAAATCAAGTTGTTAAAATAATACTTTTAATTCTTGTAATTAACATGATACTTTAAAACTCATTTTTAATCATACGTTTTACCAATAAAATAATATATACATAAACCCAAAAAGATTCATTACTTTTTAATCATACATACCACATTATTTTAAAATAATAAGTCTCAAACAGGGGCATAGTCCCGAATACAATTAAAATTTTGGATCTTAATAACTATTTTTGTTTCGTTCAAATAATGGGCTACTAAAAAAATGTCATTTTCAAAATGTAGTGAATTTTTTTGAGTTCATATCTAATATTATTTTATTAATAAATGTGTGGTTGAAAAGGGGAAAAAAAGAGAAATGTGTTAACAATTTAAAGGAGGCCAAACATGGGCTACATATGTTTATAAAATTAAAAAAAAATGTTTTACCATTTTTTAAGACATATAATTATTATTTTAATATTTTAATAAAATTGCGGCCAATGAATTGTTTTACAATTTTTGCGAGGAAATGGACAATAAATTAAGTATTTTAGTGTGTGTACCACAAAATATCAACTCGATTTTTGGATTTAACGTTCAATAAATAAAATTTTATTTTTTAAAAGTTTTTGAACTACAAAATTAGACTCATACAATATATGTGGAAGACTCAACTTACATATTCTCCTTAGGATTGACGTTTTTTTTTTTTTAATATTTTTCTTTATCATATTCTTTTCAAAAGGATACGCAAGATAGACTTTTTTTTGATATATTTTGATTTTTTAATAATTAATTATTAATTTCAAGTGTTTATTCAAAAATTAATCATTAATTTTAATAAATATAGTTACATGAATATATTTTAGCGTGAAATAATGTGCGAATTTTGGTGGAGGTTATTCAACTTTAATATATATATATATATATATATATATATATATATATATATATATATAAAAAGGTAAATTTGAAATCAATCGATAATCCTGTGTTGACCAAGTCAGAGTAGTCAATAGAAGTGGCCATTTTATTCCATGAGACCCACTTGTTGACAATTGTTCAATTCCATCAGGACATTTTGCACACGCGCCTTCACCAGCACGTGGTACCAGGTATCCCTCTGTTATTTTTTCATCTCATCTCAGGAAACAAAAGTTTACAAGAATGGAGACACTCTCACATTTTTCTCTACCCTTCACTCTCTCTTTATATATCCCAGCAATTCTCCATGTATAATCTTACAGAGGATTTTTTCGCTACATTTAGTTAATCCTATTATCAATCACTCGATAGGACGTTTTCTTGATTTTTTTCACCATTTTCCGGCAGGTCGCCGGCTTCCGGTATGGAACTCCGGCGGCTTCCCAAACCCCCTGTACTGTTGAATCGATTTCCTAGATAAGCTTACTCAAAAGACAAACAGTTTAGCTTCCCAATGGTGAATTAACCAAACTCTTACCGAGCTCATTAACAACCACTGACCCACAAAAAGGAGAGCTCTGACTTTTTATCAAGAAAAATTATAGCTCGCTACTGAAAATAAGAGGCAGAGGCCCATTTGTGGAAATTAAAGTTTGTTTCGATGGCTAATGCTAATGCAAACTCAATTGATGTGTACGAAGATGTGGCCGTGAAGGCGGTGTGCAAGCGATTTGAAGGATTAATGGCTGTCCGTACAAAGGCAATTAAAGGAAAAGGAGCTTGGTATTGGTCTCATCTTGAGCCCATTTTGATCAAGAATCCTGAAACTAATCTCCCCAAAGCGGTGAAACTCAAGTGCACTCTATGTGACGCCGCATTTTCGGCGTCAAATCCGTCTAGGACTGCCACCGAGCATTTCAAGAGAGGGACTTGCCCCAATTTCAGCCCGGTGTTGAAGCCTGTTTCACAGTTACCTCCATTATCCTCTCCTTCTTCGCAGCATAATCATCGCAAGCGAAGCTCACAGTCACAGCAAGCAGCAGGCGCTTCTTCGAGTGTTTATCCAGTTAACATGGTTGATTTGTCGAGGTTTAGTAATGAATTGAGCTTTTCGCCTACACCACTTGCACAGGTGCCAGGTTTGAATCAGCAGCCACTAATGTTGTCTGGTGGGAAGGAGGATTTGGGGGCATTGGCACAGTTGGAAGATAGTGTGAAGAAGCTCAAAAGTCCAAAAGCTTCACCTTGTCCTGCTTTAAACAAGGACCAAGTTGATTCAGCTTTTAATTTCTTGGCTGATTGGTTGTACGAGTCATGTGGGTCGGTGTCATTTTGCAGTATTGAGCACGCCAAGTTCAAGGCATTTCTAAACCAGGTTGGCTTGCCTGCAGTCTCTCCAAGGGAATTCTCGAGTGCAAGGCTCGATTCTAAGTTTGAGGCAGCGAGAATTGAGTCTGAAACTAGAATTAGGGATGCAGTCTTTTTCCAGGTTGCTTCAGATGGATGGAAGTGTAAGAGTTGCACTCGTGGGGAAGAGACTTTGGTTATGTTTATGGTGAACCTTCCTAATGGGATGAGAGTGTTTCAAAAGACCGTGTATGTGGGCGGTGGTTCAGTGCCATCAGATTATGCAGAGGAGGTTTCATGGGATATAATAAGAGGAATCTGCGGCCACGGCACCCAAAGATGCGTAGGGATTGTTTCAGATAAGTATAAAGCAAAAGCATTGAGGAATATAGAAATACAGAATCATTGGATGGTTAATTTATCCTGTCAGCTTCAGGGATTCTTAAGTTTGATCAAGGATTTTGTTAGAGAACTTCCTCTATTTAAAACTGTAACCGATAATTGTTTGAAGATTGCAATTTTGTGTGATTCTAAGTCTCAGATTAGAAATAGTTTTCGCAAGTTTAGATTGCAAGGGGTTGAGTTTGCCCGGTTCATTAGAGTTCCTCCTTCTAAATGTGATATCTCGAAGAATATTGGTCATTTTGTTGCAATGTTAGAGGATATATTAAGAAATTCTCGTGTTCTACATCTAGTTATGTTGGATGATTCGTATAAATCTGTTTGCTTAGAGGATCCTAATGCTAGAGAAGCAGTGGATATGATACAGGCTGTTGGTTTCTGGAATGAGGTGGAGGCTGCTCATGCATTGGTGAAGTTAATCTCACAAATGGCTGAAGATATTGAGACTGAAAGACCATTAGTTGGGCAATGTCTTCCACTTTGGGAGGAATTGAGAGCTAAAGTAAAAAATTGGTGCTCCAAATATAACTTTGCCGAGGGGCCTGTTGAGAAGATAGTTGAAAAGAGATTTAAGAAAAACTATCACCCTGCATGGTCAGCTGCATTTATACTTGATCCATTATACTTGGTGAAGGATGTGAGTGGGAAGTACCTTCCACCATTTAAGTGCTTGACTCATGAACAAGAGAAGGATGTTGAAAATCTCATAACACGGCTAGTTTCACCGGAGGAAGCTCATATTGCATTGATGGAACTTATGAAGTGGAGATCTGAAGGGTTGGATCCATTATATGCTCAGGCAGTTCAGGTGAAGAAACGAGACCCTGTGACAGGGAAGATGAAGAATGCTAACCCTCAGAGCAGTACACTTGTGTGGGAAACATGCCTCAAAGAGTTCAAGTCACTGGGTAAAGTTGCTGTGAGGCTTCTCTTCCTTCATGCAACCTCACATGGGTTTAAGTGGAATCGGTCCTCCATAAAATGGTTCTTTTCGCAAGGACATTCAAGATTAGGCCTAGAGAGGGCTCAGAAGCTCATTTTCATAGCAGCTCAGGCAAAATTTGAGAGACAGGATCTTGCCAGTGAGGAAGATGAGGATGCAGAGCTTTTTGGCATCATGAGTGGTGAAGATGATATGCTTAATGAGGTTCTTGCAGATTCATCATCAATGTAATGTTTTTGTCCATTAATTCTTGTAGAATTCTGGCTGTAGGATTTACTTACTGTTTTTCAACTCTCTTTGGTCTATTTCTTGAGATTCAAAGATTTTAGAGGCGAATTTGGCGGATAGACAGCATTCAATTATTGTATTACTAGAAACTGCCAAAATATATGATTTCAAGACCTATGAAATGGAAATAGAGGTACTTGGCATGTACAGAGGAAATCCGCTCTTGTTGATAATGATAAATTTTGTTAAAAAATAGACAGGAATTTACAGCTGCATGTTTAGCGCAATTTACTGCAGATAGTTTTCATGATACTTCTTATTTTTTTCATATTCTTGGATCATAACTTAGCGCCACCATTTGCTAATTGTAGATTCAAGACTGTTTCCTATGTTAGTTGTTGAAGTGCACTAAGGTAATTATAATTTCTTGAAAGTATCCTAATGGTGCCTTGATTTTGGTCTACCAGGACTTCACCACTGTTCTCTCGAAAACTACCATAACTGAGGTGCAGTTTCTATTCTCCGTGCCAATGACGTATTTACCCAGAAACATAATTATTTTGTTCCTGTCAAGTGGTCAATGGACATAACATGTTCCAAACTCAAATCTTCGAATTTCCTGCTATGTGATTATTGAAAATGAAATGTTATCAATTTTTTTCAGAAACCATTGTATTGTCAACTTAAGTTTCTTTCCAAATATTTGATACTTAGTTATCCCTTTTCTATCCATTATAAGATGAATATGAATTCTTGGTGGATCTTAAATAAGCACTTCGTTTATTTATTTCAAAGGATTCTTCAGAGAAGGATGGCTTCTTGTATATCACATGGATATTTAACCAATAAATTCAGTTTTTTATGAGCAAGTTGGAAATTTGAGTTTGAATTACTGTAAGAACTGGTATACTTTCACGGTAAGATAGATGGGCATGAACTCTTTTGAAATTTCAATTATAATAATTCCTTGCAAAAACTCATCATGCATATTACTTATTTTTTTCATTATGTTGTTTGTGAGGCTCAATTCTGCATACGAATCTCTGTACTTCATTAATTCAAAGACACATTTCTAGCTGCTTTACATATAAATTCATGTTCTTTTGTTGCAGTACTTCATTTAATCATCAATTAATTCAGTTAAATTTCTCCATCCACCACATCTATGTGCGTGCAGCGTTAAAATGAAAGGCAAAATTAGACTTATCTTTAACAGATATTTCTTAATAACTGCTTAATAAGTTCGTTGTTCATGTTTGATTGCCTAATGATATTTTACACGTATTGCCAGACTGGAGGACTTTTATAACAGAGTTCTGCAAAGGAACATTAAATAATTACTAACTTGCATTTGTTTCCAATTTCCAGAGTTAATTTTCCCCGAATTGTTGTTGGGAGGTCAGCAAATCAGACTCAGTCGTCTTATTGGTCAACCTTGGAACAATCAAGACAATTTTCTTTGTTGGTTAAGAAGTACTATTTACTCCCATCTACATCCAGAGAGTCTGTCCAGTAAATGGTAGTACCCCACCATAGAGAGTGGAAGTCCATCAGTGAGCTTTATTGTCAATTGTCACGGTCGAAGGGAAAAGAGGGCTGAAATGATCTCTCTCTCTCTCTCTTTCTGTGTATGTCTTTTGTGTGTTAAATTATATTACTAATCTTTAATCCTACTTTCTTTTCAGTAGCTTCTGTTTTAAACATTCAAATGCTCTCTTGCTTTTCAGGCTGGACCCTTTTGTAAAAGTTTTCAAGAGCATCGAAGAATTTGAGTTTTGCACTGTGATTAGTTACACTGCTGCTATAATTGTTGAGAGGTCTTTTGAGCAACCTGCAAGGAAGGGAGGCTGTCGGTATCATCAAATGAATTTCAGGAGTTGAAATTGATATTGCAACAAACTTCAACTGATTTATAGGTTCTACACGCTAAAATATATTGTTGACCATAATTCCACGAGGATGATATTCCTTGTGGTGGAGCCGTGACTTCACCATTTCTCACTTTACATGTAACACGTGTCATACGCTGGTACGCTCTTGCTCTATTATACGTACCTTTTTCCTACCTTTCATTCTTTACCTAGCTTTACTTTCCAAACCATGTTGCATCAATCTTGGTTTTAACTTGGAATGGAATTTGTGGAAAAATTGAGATCATGCTTGGCTAAGCTTTTGTTTCCTCATTAGTTTCAGAATCACTAACTCATTTCCAACTTTGACATCCACAAAAACTACTTATCTATTAGTAACATTTTAGTTATAACTAAGATTTTTAATCTTAGGTAACACGTGAATATAATTTCGAATTGTCCACAAGCAAACGATAAGAATTAGTGAAATTTTTGCCATATTTGATGTACTAGGACACACATGATTTGTACAGGTATTAATTTGTACTGGCCAAGTAAAAAAGTCGTCAATCAACTAAAGATGTTAATGATTACCCATTAAAGACTTTATGATAAATGGTACAAAGGATGGTAACAAAGGTTAAGAGAGAGATGGAGGAATAAAAAGTATATGGGGACACTGCATATGGAATCTATCAATTAGTCATTATCCCATTCCTCAATTATAGTTGTAAAGTAGTTCTTCTTCTTTTGGTATTCAATCATTCTTTTACTGAGGCTTTGGTTGCTTCTCCTGTAGATTTATGCACTTATCATCATAGAACCACTATAGGGTAGTTCAAACTTTGAAACATTTCTTTAACATATGTGGAAAAAATGATGATAAAAACGAATAAAGGGGAATGTCCGTTCTCCTGTAATCACTTTTGCGAGTTCTCCGTCTATGTTTCTCATAGTCTTTCCAAAGCCGGGGCAAAGGAGGAGGGTTGCAGTTTGTGGGTAACTTGTCAAAATCTAATAATCTGAACCCTAATATAACCTTTAGTTTGTTTTGCACATTAATGGTTATACAATAATTTTCTGCCATCTGATGCTTGCTAGAAACCCAAAAGGAAAAAAAGGGTGGGGGGGGGGGGGGTTCAGGTTGACAGCTAGTGTTGACTCACATGTTCTTGCCTCGAAAACCTCGGCAAAAAGAAGAGGGCTGTGGCGTTCGACAGGTTTGAAGTCTGTGTTTCATAGCCACGCTGGAGTAGGAATAGTATAAAACTTTGTCAAATCTCATAACACAAATCCTATGCATCAGTGATAAGTGTTATATTAATGTTTATTTGATGCACTTATATCCTTGAATACGCAATAATGTGATTCTATCTAAGTATTATTAATGCATTTTATATTTTATATTGTATAGGATCATAAAAGAAGAGAAAAGAAGAAAAAAAGACCAAAATGCACGCAAAACTGAAGATTGGGGACTTAGGTGCAAATACAGTTACGGCCGTAAGGTAACAAAGTCACGGCCGTAAAAGTGTTGTCGAAGCAAGAAAAGAAAATCAGCAGAAACCTCTTTACAGCCGTAAGTGGATAAGTTACGGCCGTAAATTCAATTTGCGAGAATTATGCAGAAACAGTGTTACGGTCGTAAAAGAAAATTCACGGCCTTAACTATTTCAGTAAAAAATTTCCATATTTCAATTCTTTCCATAATTTTGGAATTTCTTGAGCCCAAAGCTAGGGCACGAAATTGAGGCTATAAAAGGGGAATTCCATGACAAGAAAAAGAGACTTTTATTTTTTTGAAAGAGGCTACACATTGAGGAAAATTGAGAGAAAAATATAGAGCATTTTTGGGAGATTTTCAATTGCAAGAATATCAACAACAATAGAATTCATGAAGCAACTTGAAGAACTACCACAACCATGCTAGGCTAAATTCCATATCTTGTTCAAGGGGGAAGTTGTGTTAACTTGATTATGTTATTTTCTTTTCCTACAAATTAGTAGCGTGAATTTATTCCTTTATTTCAATTATTGGATTATTATGTTTTGAATGTTCAATTGAGTTTATTTGATTAATAGTTTAATTTGGCCAATTGGAGTATTGATCTTTGGATTCATGAATATGCTATGTTTAGATTCTTGATCCGTAATTGTCATTGAATCTTTACTTTAGTAGCAAATAAATCTCGTGCAGGTTTAGTAATAATTCAACTTGGATTGATTAATTCGAGCTCGTGTAATTAACGATCCAATTCAATCTATTCTTCTAAATTTTCATACTAGTCGTGCATTAAATCCTAAGAGCTTGTTTAGGATTGTCCATGGCTAGAATTGGTTCAAAGAGCTTATTTTGAATCAATACACGTAAGGAAGAATTTAGATAATCAGAGCTTGTTGATTATTTATGATTGATAATTGAATTAGGAATAGAAACACGTTACAAGGAAAAGTATAACATTAATTGAGGACACGACCAAACCCGAGAACAAGATTTCTTCTCATATTATTTCTCTAGTCATATTGAATTGTTTATTTTTATGCATATTTTTTATTCAAGCAAATTCAAACAACAAACCCCCCATTCCATTCTAATTGATCGAACAACTAAAATTAGTTTCCGTTACTCGTGGGATCGACTCTTACTCTCACTACTACATTATTAATTAATATTTAGCGAGGAAGGAATTATTTATTATTTTGGTGCATTGCGACACGCATCAATCAGCCCCTGTTTGGTGATGATTAAAATCAGATTTTAGTATATATTGATAAAAGTTAATGAAATATGTGGTTGAAAAGTTGTTGGTCCCATTAAATATGGGGTCAAAATTTTTTGACTTGAATTAAAATCTTGATCTTAATTTATACCAAACACATGCTTAGTTAAAATCTTTTTGCGGGCCCATGGTCGAGTCAAGTTAGATGATTATACATAATACTGAATGACACTATTCTTATTCTAAAAAAAAAAAAAGGGTAGCCCACACCCTGAGGGCCCGAACCGACCACGCCCAAGGCCATTGGTTCGGGAAGGTCTTATTCTAATTCTACCTCTCGATGCTTTGCTAATTTACCTTTGATTTTCGACTTAGGTACACAGTTTGTGGAGAGACAGATTATCCTGTGGGCAAGTGAGACTACTACTGACTGCTCACCAAACTATGAAGAAAAAAGGGTTCTTTTTAATTATATGGTATGGCTCCATTGTTGGTTTACTCGTGTTTTTGTAGAAAGGTGAAGGGGATACAATGATTAGTATAGTCCAGAGAAACACCCCTTTATATCAGAATTTCAACTCTTTCGATGCTAACTTCATTATTACACTCTCTTTTTCATGCCTTTTATTTCCAATTAAAATAATAAATATTGGTTATGTTTTTGTATTTAAAATCCTCCAAAATGGATTTATTCAGAGTTTCTGTAGCTTGATTTTACGTTTTAATCGTCTTGTGATGATGTAAGAATCCTGTGGAGTTGAGGTGCTTGAAATCTTGTAGAATGTTTCCTTCCTTTCGTGTTTCTTTTTAGTACTATTCAATTGTTTCATCGTAGCCAACTAAAAGACAAAAGTTGCACTAGAAAAAAAATGGACATTTGATTTTGTCATATACATTATTCAAGATATAAAAACTTAAAAGCTTGTTTGGTGTAGGGAAGTTGAAGAAAATTTCAAAAGCATGTTTTAAAAGTTGTTGAAAGTGTTTAAAAGTATCGAGTTCCATAAAAATGTGCGATTGAACATGAATTTTAGGAAAAAAATTGTTGAATTTCTTCTAAACTAGATAGGATCTTAATGTATTAAAAATTTCTAGTTCTATCTCTTGACACGATTAAATTATACTTCTTCAAACTTGTGCATTTAAGAAGTTATTTAAAAAATCCTTAGGCTAATTGGTTAAGATGAAAATTTGAATTTTATAAAGTTAAGAATTTGTGGTTGATTGATCCCATAAAATGTATATGTTAAATATTAATTGTTGATTTTGATTTTAATTTAAACTAGTAATCGCACATGTGCAATGCACGAAAGATATAATTTATAAATATTTATTGAATAAATTGTAAAAATACAATGTCAAACATAAATTGTGCATTCATATATAATGAAAAATACCCAGAAAAGTAAAACATAAAATTACAACTTGCATATTTTTTTTAACAGCTAATTATTCATTCTCTAGTTTTCTTAGTCTATTTAGACTGAGTAAGATATTGACATGTGACTTATTCTATACTTTACAATTTTGATTTGATGACTAAATTCGAGCTTACGATTATTTGATTTCTAAAAGTTGAAATAATTACAATTTTCAACTCGTAAAATGAAATTAATTAACATCTCAATTTATAAATGGATGCTTAACCAACAAGACATAAGACTTTATCACTCATTCGTATAAATTTGATTCTTCAAAAATAATTTTTTTCAATATCCATTCTCGACCACAAATTATTTAAAACTCATTTTTCACAATTACATATTCTAATTTTAAATAGAATGATTTTACTAACACTTTCTATTTTACAAATTGAACCAATAAGTTTATTGGAACCTAAAGTTGTAAAAAAAATTAGATGATTTAATTGAATTTATTTAGAAAGATCGGATATCTATTATTTCTTTCAATTTGATAAGAAAAAAATTCGAAATTAATCATTTAAAACAAATTGAATTTAGGTAAGAAATAATAGGTATCATTTTAGGACTTAAATGAGATAAATTAAAAAGATTAGATATTGGAAAAAGTAAAAAAAAAAAAAATATGAGTAAAATTTTTACATTCAGTATTTAAGACGATTTTACTAATGATATGTTTAGAATTTGCTCTCATTTGTTAGCTTGTATTAAACTTCTCGTTGAGATATTGGATTTGACACACATATTGCATATTTTTCGACTTCAAAATAATGCAATGATTATCAAAAGAATAAAAATAATCTAAAATTTGACTTTTTATAGATATTTTTTCACAAATCCATAAATAATTTACTATATGCATTAATTAAACTCTTCTAATTCATATATTAAAATAAATTGATAAAATTAAGAAATTTCTAAAATGGCAAGTGAAAATGGACGGGAAATCGTGTGTGTAAAATAGTGACGATTATCCTATTATTATATGTATAGATTTTTATTTTAACCAAACACGGCCTTAATCTTGTACTTATAATGAAAAGAAAAAAAAAAAAAATTGATTTGAGAGATATGGGGAGAATCCTTGGAGACATAATAAAAACTATATTAAAAGTATATCACGTGAAAATTGAAATCTTGTTAAGGAAAAAGTAATGGCAATTATGAGAGAGAGAGAGAGTGGCAATAATCATTTGATTACCAAAAATTGAAGCAATACTAATGAACTACTTGGTGGATTCTAATATTTTGTCAAACCTTACCTTGGTGGCTTCTAATTTTCCAATTGGCCCACTTGTTTGGAGTTGGGATGGCAATGGAGAGGTACCTTACTTGCGAAATTTTTATTATTCTTGCCCCGCCGGCCAATCCCATATTTTTTGGGGACGGGTTCGGGTTGGAAAGTGGACAGTCATTTTGTTCCGTATGCTTACTCATTTAATTTATTTTGGCAAAAAAGTAAATATTTATTTTTATTCTTATTTTTTTACTCTCATACTATGTCATGATTTGAATTAGACGAAGTTACGAGTTAAATTTATTTCTAAACTTTCATCCTATATGTAATAAACACACAATTATTATATTAATTAATGCAAGCATACATGTTAATTGGACTTTCAAGATACATTCCTAAATCCTACATAAATAGTATTTTATATTCCTACTTTTCAAAGTACATGTTTGGAAAAAAATTAAAAAACTATACTTAAACGAGTACGAGCAGCTAAAACCCGCCAAACCATGTTTGTTTGGTCTCGTGAGTTTTTTTTCCTCACATTTAATTTCAATCATATATTTTTATGAAACTCACAACTTTTCAATCACACATTTACTAAAAATAAAATTCCTCAAAAATTTGAAAAGAAAAGATGACACCGGACCAAACGGGCTATAATATAAACAATAGAAAATGGGATTATTATTTGTGGGCCTTCATGGCGGCAGTCATCATCCTGCCCTTGTAGCGGGTAGGCTGAGGAGGACCCTTCTTTTTCTTCTTGTCATACCCTGGAGTTGAAGTTGGGGAAGGATAGATGATCGTGGTGGATTCGAGGCTGGGACCATTATTCCCGTTTCGATTCGACGACCTAGGATTGGAAGTTTTGAACCAACTCTTAATTTGATTAGGTATCAACTGAAACTTCATCTAGTCATCAAATTTTCACACGTCTACTCCTCATACATCAATTTATAAAATAAATGAATAATATCCACATTTTTTTTTCAAGTACATTCAAACACAAAATTCATTTAACCGGTGGCGGAAAAAAATCTAAATACCCAAAAGAAGTTTGCTGATATAATTCTAATTACAATTAGGGTGAAAGTATATAATAAAAGAATCCCATTCCTCTTCAAATATAGGATCTTACAAAAGAGCCTTCTTTTTTAGAAGGATCAAACTCTATTACCGTGTAGATTCATCGTTCATAGCATTTACTATTGAATTTTCTTTAAGCTGTAAGTCTGTAACTATGACACAGAATTTGAACAAAATATCATAGTTTTGCTCCAAGAAAACAAACTTTTCATGAATTTTCTACATGTAGGTGTAGCACAATTTATTATTTCCTATGATCAGTCATCCCGTGAATTCTAAGTTCATACTACACACTCAAAACATGTTCATATATTCAGTTATATAGAGACATCCGTGTAAAATATGTATAGATAAAACAGGCAAACTTATCCAACATTGACCTGTGCACTTGCAGCCTCCATCAAGCCACTGCGTATCTGATCGCCAATATCCCGGACATGACCTGGACCATGGGGTATGAAAACCGTTGTGTTCTTGGAACCATTTCCGAGGTCTTTGATAGTGTCGAAATACTGGGTGATCATGATAAGATCCATCACCTCCTTAGCCGAGGTGCCTTCAACCTTGTGGGAGAAGTTCAAGATGTTCTCTCTCAAGCCATCTGTAATAGCCTGGCGCTGTCTAGCAACCCCGACTCCACCAAGATATTTAGCTTCAGCATCAGCTTCCGCTTTCTTGACCAGGAAAATCTTCTCTGCTTCTCCCTTGTACACACTAGCAAGCTGCATCCTTTGAGCTATCACGCAAGGGGGGAAAAGACACCAATTGTTTGGTTAGAAACAATATCAGATGGCATCCAGTTAGAGATGTGGAAAAAATAAGGAAATCTGAATAATCTCTCTGGTGGTATCATGCTTTAAAAAACAGAAGATGTAGAATCAGTGCAAAAATAAATAAAATTACAAAACTGCAATGTTATGGGATAAACCCAAATCACAAATCATAGACAAGCCTTTCGATAACAATCATTGTCCGAGAATTATCACCATCAATCATTATACTAGTTAGAAGAATCATGTTATAATAATTTAATAACTCTAATGTAACAGTGACACACTTTATCACCTTCACTTTCACCATCGAACTATTGAAGTCTAAAGACTGAGAAAACATCAAACTTGCAAAAGCAACGATTTTATCTTTTTTACCATTCTATTTCATAATCCCTTTCCTATTCTAAAACTTGAAGCATCTGTTTGTTTTTATCATAATATACATATTCTCAAGTGCTTGACAAGATCGTACAACTTATACACTATACAGTATACATATAAAAGTATTTTAGGGAACAATTCAGCCGTCTTACATTTCCGTTCTGAAATTCTGATTAAATACATAAATACTAATGCCCTCCAAGAGCACCAATATACAAAAATTAGAGACAACATCAAATACATGCACTGAACTTTTTGAAAAAATCAGAAACCCCCCCTCATGTTCACAAATCATACTAAGCTCCCATATTTATAGTTTTGAGCATCACAAACACACATAACCACTTTATGAGCAACACGTCATCTAAAATGAGGTTGATACACATAAATCGTCCCTGTGAAGAAATATGAAATTTTGTATAATTATTTACAATTTAGTTTGTTCCCTTAATAAAAAATTAATACTTAAAAGACTAAATGACCAAGTTATAATAGAATGCTATGTTCATCTAATATATTAATCATTACAAAATTTCAAATAATATCATTCGATACAATTGTATTTATAAATAACTATTCTCAAAAATTATATATATAATATCACTTATAAACAAAATAAATAAAGTTATATGATTAAAATTTAAACTACGTTGAACTAGCTATGTATAAAACATGTCAATTTATATTCTTATAGTCTAAGTTGACGGAATTAACTATAACTAATTGTAGAAAATTCACAAATGCTTTTGAGGTACATCAACCTCATTATATCATAAATGGCTCAAAAAGTGTTTGAGGGTTTATATGATACTCAAAACTAGAAATAGAGAAGATAAATGTAATTTTAAAATGTGAGGGGGTGTTATGGTATTGTCTTAAAGCTCAAGGGTATGTATTTTATATTATCTCCAAAATTTACTAAGAAACTGAAACATTGTCCAAAAATCCGCAAAAAAGAAAGATCAAGGAGCATGTGATTTAACATCAAAAGTCAGAAATACAGTCTTGCAGCACATAGCACTCAACCTGCCATAGTCTTGGCTCTTGACATATAATGATCGCATTCAAATTAAAAGGTATAAATAATATTTAAAAAATAAATAAAAATGCTAGGGCCTAACCTGCATTTATCTCATTCATAGCTCTACGTACTGAGGGGTCAGGAACAATGTCAACCATCAATATGTTCTCTATGTTGTATCCATATGCTCCCATCACCTGACACGTGACTTTAACTTAAAATGGTCTTCAAATGGAACTTTCAATTCAGCCATGTGAAGATAAAAAGATAAATGACAAGAAAAAGTATCCATGAAAATAATGCTGATATTTGTGTGTATGTATATATATATATATATACACACACACACTGTTAAAAAATACGCAACAATCACCAAGTGACACCGATAGATTCTCCTTTTCTGGGAAGAGCCATCTTCTTATTATCTACAGATTTTTCTTCTCCTTCGTTTCAAGATTAAACTGCTAAGCTTAGCACTTCATAATCCAATATGCATGAAAATACAATTTTTGACCATGCAGTGTACATATTTTTCGACTTCTAATTGGAAAACAGTGTGTGAGGTTAGAATTTGAAATCAATCCCACGTTTCACTACTGTGATATCAAGAGAAGAAAGAGACCAAAAGGATGCAAACAAGGCTACAATTACAGAATGACAACTTGAAACTAGTGACATGCCGGATTGCCGGGGATCCTTATCAATGTGTGATCTAAACTACTAAGTGAATGGAAAAACTTAAATTTCTCCAACGCTTGCTATTTCTCCCTTCTGTATGCTGATACAATAACACTTCTGCAGATCTCCTCCAATAACAAAATTTTAAACACGAACTTCCACAGCAGGTAAACTTGATTCACTCAGGTGCTTTGACCAGCAAAGAGCTATTGAAAAGTTGACTTTGAAGGAGTCAATTACATTTTTCTTTTTCCATTTTTAAGGCGAGGGAGGCATTAGATGTAATCATGGTTTATCATATTTGTTTAGCACTTGCCTAGTTTCAAAGTTAACAATACGATGATAAGCAATGCAGAATCATCAGATTTAGAAAACAACTCCAGACCTAATTCTAAGAGTTCCAACTGATGACGCAAAAACACAAAAAAAATATAAAAATAATAATAATAATAATAAATAATAATAATAATAATAATAATAATAATTTCTCCATGCATTATTGACAATTAAACACTACAAAAAAGACAATCCAAATTACTTTCGACAAATAATTTGTAAACAGAAACTATTCTATACCCATCTAAACAGCATAAACTTACCTTCTCGAGTTCCTCTAAGACAGCTTTAGCAACATCACGCTTTTGTTCAAAAAGCTCATCCAAAGTCATTCTAGGAACATGAGCTCGAACAACTAGGAACAGAAGTAAATCCAACATAGGGGGGAAAAAATGAAATAACATACACATTAAAATGAAAATGAATACGAAAACTGAAAATGGAAAATTGTCTGGGAATACAACATATTCCATAGACAATACGAATTACCATCAAATACATAAGACTGAATCTGCTCCTTGGGATTTTGTAACTCATAAAAAGCATCATCAGCATTTTCCCTGATTACTCGATATTGAATTGAGCAATGAATTTGAACGAAGACGTTATCCTATAGAATGTATATCTCATTAATACTCTCCTTGTCTAGCATCATATTATCTAATTAGACCACATAAGATTTAGAACAGCATATGCCCTTGTTTGATATTGATAAAAATCAGATTTTTAGTAGATTTTGATAAAAGTTGATGAGATGTGTGGTTGAAAAGTTGTGGGTCCCATAAAAGGTGTGGTTAAGATTAAATGTTGACTTTAAATTTGATTAAAATCAAAAATTTTAGTGATACCAAACAGGGGCATAGTCTTCAACCCAAAAACATATGGCTACTTTTCCAACTGACACAATTAATGTGGACAGTAAAATAAGTTGAAATATCAAAGGCTCTGTAAAGTTGATAGTGGCACAAAATACGCAGCAAGTCTACAAACATGTCTAACATAAATAGGCATTAAGATGTGGATAAACCACATGAAGTCATGTAAGGCATGGAATCTGAGCATCCAGTTAGAATTAAAAACGATTCTGTTCAAACTGGAAATTAGATTTACCATCAAAATGTAGCCAAATTCGTGGCACTGTAACTAAAAGAACCAAGGCAGGCAGATAAACTGAATTAGTATATGTTCCCAAATATGTTTGGCTTCTCTTTACAAGTTTTTTTTTAATACAAAATTTGGTTTCATTACAAGATCCTCTTACCTCCTTAAAAATAGATGTTTGCTTCTTTTTTATGCATTGATAAACATGCTTATAGTAATAGGCATATCTCAAAAGTACTTCGCACAATAATATATTTACACAAAGCCCTGCAGCCCACAAAAGAAAATAATCAGATCAAAATCAATGGTTATCAACATACAACTATTCACAAGTAGTTTCCTCCGATTCAAAGCATCACTTCTCCTCACAAAAAAGTAAGAGGTGTAGAGAAGACTTCTATGTAAAGAACTAGGGGGATCGCCAGGTACAGTACTGAGATTATTGAGATATTCTTAGCTTATATTTAGGAGATATGATAATTGTTAATATAGCATCATATCTTCTATCTGAGGAAAGTAAATGCCGTCCATTATTCTTAGCTTAATTATGAGCGTGATTTGTGGGCTTATAATATCTTTATATTGATGACTTGATGAATGAGAACAGCAAGAGATTTTTTGTGGTGAAACTTATCATGGTATCAGAGCCAGGGAATATCCTAGGGAAAATTAAACACAATTTTTTTTTACATATCAAGCACCATAAGAGATTATGACTGGTGGTGATGAGAAGAATGGTGAGAACAGTGGTAATGGCGAGAAGAAAGTCGACTTGATATTTTTTCTTGGATCGAGTGACAATCCCAGCAACGTGATTACACCAATAAAATTGCGTGGTCCGAATTATGATGAATGGGCGAGGGCAATTCAAACCTCGTTGCAAGCAAAGAAAAAATACGATTTTGTGGAAGGGACATTCCCAAAACCAACGAGACCTGAGAAACAGGAGGACTGGACCGCGGTGCATTTGATGCTCATAGCGTGGTTGCTTAACACTATTGAACCATCACTGCGCTCTACTCTTTCTTATTACGATGATGCGCAATCCTTGTGGACACGTCTGAAGCAGCGTTTTTGCGTAGTGAACGGGACTCGTATATGCCAATTAAAGGCATCTCTAGGAGAATGCAAGCAAGACAAAGATGAAGAGGTGTCGGTCTACTTTGGCCATCTATCTCGAATATGGGATGAACTTGTGACTTGTGTCAAAAAGCCGACTTGCATAAATCAATACGTTATCACAAATAAATCAAGACCAAAATTTACTAGTTTAGCACCAAAAATTGATATAAAAATACAACATGCGTGAGTTATTATTTATGGAACAACTGCCATTTTGATTTAACATTTAGTCCAAATACAAATAGTACACCCTACACCCGATATCATATTACGAATAAATAAATAGGCCTGCCAGCCAGCCATCCACGCCAATAAATAGAGTGAGAATAATGAAATACGAAAAATGACCTTAGTTTTGGTCTCAACTTTGACATCGAGAGAGTTGATCCTGGTGGAGAGAAACCCGGCGAGGAATTCTCCGGCAAGAGGGTTGAAAAAATGGAGACCCGGCTCCGCCAGCCGCAGGAACCGCCCCCACTTCTCCACCACCCCTACGCTTGCCTGATCAACGCACCCGCAAAGAACGCATGATGTGTTCCCCATTTCTATTGCCCTGCACAGATTCTGTAACTCAAATTGATTCCACTGTACCGAATTTCTGAAATGAGTTGGTGTAGAGAAAATCCTACGCTGTTCTGAAGCTGGTGGATGGTCTGGGTGAGGCCACGATTGGAGGGCTACGTCGTTTAACCTGGAGTTAATTGCCCAATGATGCTCAAAGTGTTCAGTTTTAGTACTGAACTTATTATTTAGCCCCGTTTGGCAAATAGATTTTTAAACATATATTTTTTTTAACCCAAAATTTCAAATTATTTTTTAAATACACATATTTTTTCTCTCTATTTTTCAACCATATATTTTACCTAAAAAATATAAAAAAAACATATTTTTAAACAAAAAAATTTTAACAAACAGAGACTAGCCTCCATTTGATAAACGATTTATAAATCACACAATTTCTCAAATAACTTTTAGTCATTTAAATTTTCTCTCTCCACTTTTCAATCATACATTTTACTTCAAAATCATAAATAAACTAATTTATAAACCACTACAGTGTTACTTATAACAACTAGTAATCGCACCCGTGCGATGCACGGAATAAATAATATTTATTGAATAAGTTATAAAAATACAATACCCGATAAAAATAATACAATAAAAAAATAATAATAATAACTTGCACACACAAATTGTGAATAATTTGTAATTTCATTTCTCCCTATAAGATTTCTTACTTTAATGCATAAATTGTATATTCTATATACAATAAAAAAAAAAGGTTATGAATTGCATTTTTTTAACAGTTAATTGTTCATTATCTAGTTTCCTTAGTTTATTTATTCATATAGAATTGATTATTCAAAAATAATTTTTTTTTTAATGTTCATTCACAACCACATATTATTAAAAACTAATTTTTCACAATTGCACATATTACTTTTTAACTACACATTATAAAAAAAGAAAATCAATTTTTAACCACTCAATTGATTGATTTGATATTTTTTTTATTTTTTATACTACATTCTTTCACTTTCAATCACACATTTAAAACAATTTCTATAGTTTATATCAAACTTACTCATATTCAATGGTTTCAAATACAATGTGACATTTTATTTTTCACCAACTATTGAAAATGGCCATGTTACCTACACACACAAAAAACTATTTTTTGTACATGTTAAATAAATGTATAGACTATATTTTATTTTTAAATAGAATAAGTTTGATAAAACCTTATACTTTTATTTTCTATAGAACTCAATGAATTAATTATTAAATTATGTAGTATATATTTTACAAATTGATGTTATTTTAAATTTATAAAAATTAAAAAATAGATAAATGAACAAAATGAGTAAATTTATAAAATTAATTCCAAAATTACCAAAGAGTTTATCGAAACCTGCAGTTGTAGAAATTAAAATGATTCAATTGAATTTACTTAGAAAAATCGGATATCATTATTTCTTTTAATTTGATAAGAAAAAAGATTTGAAATTAATCATTTATGTCAAATTGAAGTTAGGTAAGAAATGATAAATATCATTTTATGTCTTAGATGAGATAAATTAAAAAGATTAGATATTGAAAAAAGTAAAAAGTATAAGTAAAACTTTTACCTTTATTATTTGAGGCAATTTTAAGAATGATATATTTAGAGTTTGCTCTCATTTGTTAACTTGTATTGAACTTCTCGTTAAGATTATGAATTTGACACCTATATTGCATATTTTTTTACGAAAAAATATTACAATAATTATCAAAAGAATAAAAATAATATACAATTTGATCTTTTTATAGATTTTTTATTTTTTACAATCAATAAGTCATTTATTACATATAACTTATAATTAATTTTGCATTAATTGAAATTTCCTAATTCAATTATTAAAATAATTAATAAAATTACAAAGTTTCCTAAAATAGCAGGAAAAAATGGCGGGAAACTATGTGTGGATTTTTTTGACGGCTATACTATTATTATATATATTAAGATAATCACTTAACTATGTCTACATTTTTCACTTATTATTGAAGTTTAACCCTTATTTGTTGTTCCTATTTTTTGATAAAATTTAATACTTTTTTCTACATTAATCAATCTTAATCGTCCAAAAAAGTTAAACACATAATTTTTTAATTTTCAAACCAATTTTTCAAAACTATTTTTTTCTCAAAAAGTAGGAGCATCAAACAAGGGCTTAAAATATAGAGTTTTGATCATTAAACTTATGGATTAATTGTTCCAATAATTACTGAACTTATGTTTATGTTTTAACTTATCAATGAAGACCAGAAGTATCAAGTTTTGATCACTAAACTTATCAAAATAGTGGACGTTAGTAATTAACTTAACTTTAGTAACAAAATTGATGACTTGATAGACGAAATGTTCACGTGGCATCACGTTTCTTTCAACAGGTCAATCACGACACACTAAATTACTACATAAGAAAACTTTTAAAAGATCATCGATTAATTACTAAACTTTTAAAACGTTTTTTATTGTTCACTAAATTTTAAGTTGATCAAATTTTGGTCACCGAACTTGTAAAGATGACAGAACTGACCTGAAAATTTATAAATACTATTTTAAATTATCAGTTGTACACAACAAATCAATAATCATAAATATTTTTAAAAATTGTTGTTTGTTCCTTCGTCAATTCTGTTACGAAAGTTAAGTATGTGTTCGGCAACCTTTAAAAAATTGTTTATAAACCAATTTATAAATTACACAATTTTTCAAATCACTTTTTAATCACACAATTTTCTCTCTCCAATTTTCAACCACTACTTTTTATCTCAAAATCATAAATAAACCAATTTATAAATCAAACAGTGTTACCAAATGAAGAGAAGTTAATGACTAATTTCCAAAATTTTGATAAATTTAGTATTCAGAACTCGACATTTACATAAATTAAGTGATTATTGAGGCAATTAATCTATAGTTTAGTGATAAAAAATCGATATTTTGTCTTCAAAAAAAATAACATTTTAAATTTCAATGACTAGTCGAATAAGTTTAAATAAATTCATATATCAAAACTTGACACTTTAAAATGCTTTGATCGATCAAAGATATAAGCATAAGTTTAGTGATCATTTTGACAATTATCTCTTTAACTTAAGAGTCAAGGAATTAGTTTTGTTTCTAGTGTTACTTGTGAAATTAGAAAATTACTGACCAATAAGGCCCATCAGTTAACGGGTCATTGGAAAGATGATTGGGCTTGCCCAGGCTCCATCCGCAGCTGTATAATAAAGTCCAGTGCTCATCATCTTTAGGACTAGGGTTTCTGGCATTTGTTTCTTGCATTTGTTTTGCATTAGAAATTTAGAAAGATCTATACACAGAGAGAGGCGCCACCTCAACCTGAACATTCTCAGCCACCATGGGTCGTATGCACAGCCGCGGGTACGTCGACGTTCTTCTCCTTTTATTTATAATTTAAAGTATATCTGTATTTTTGAATTAAATGTGGTTCTGTTTTCCTGTGATTCTTAATTTCAGGAAGGGTACTTCAGCTTCAGCCTTACCTTACAAGAGAACTCCTCCCAGCTGGCTCAAAATCTCCGCTCCAGATGTAACTTATAGTCTGACTTTATGTTAATTTTTTTACATAATCAGTTTATTATACGAATGTATTTATTTGTTTTTTAAATAATTTTAAGGTTGAGGAGAGTATTTGCAAGTTTGCAAAAAAGGGATTGACTCCATCACAGATTGGTGTAATCCTTCGTGACTCTCACGGAATTGCTCAGGTGAAGAGTGTCACTGGAAGCAAGATCCTTCGTATCCTCAAGGGTCACGGTATTTATCATCTGCGACGTCTCTTTGTCGACTTAATCTTTTTAAAAAAAGAAAATGACGATTTTGTACGGATTTATTCTGGTTTCTAAATAGGGCTTGCACCGGAAATTCCAGAGGATCTGTATCATTTGATCAAGAAGGCAGTTGCAATTAGGAAGCACTTGGAGAGGAACAGGAAGGACAAGGACTCCAAATTTAGGTTGATTCTGGTGGAGAGCAGAATTCATCGCCTTGCCCGCTACTACAAGAAGACCAAGAAGCTCCCACCTGTCTGGAAATAGTAATTGCCTTTTCTCCTCACTTTAATTTTACTAACTGTTCTGAATTGATTGCTTGGTTTCTGAACATATATATGTTTCGATTTATACCTCGATATATGTGTTTTATACCTCGTTTTCATTGTCGTTAGATGAATATTCTCTCAAGTGTCTAGATACCTTGAATGAATTTGTATAATGTTGAAAGTTATCATTGCTTTGCTTTGGTCCATCAAAGTATTTCTAGTGTCTGAGCAAATTGACAAGATTGTTGTTTTAAAACTGAACATTCTTTGATTTAAGCCTTTCTATTAGGTTTTATTCAGATTTAACTTCAGGATAAATTCTTGTGAATGAACCGATAGAGAAGATCTGTCCTACCTTGCTTATTTCGTGTTTCTGTTGAGCATCATCATCATCATCATCAATCAAATGGCCCTAGTTATATGATTCTATGTTTTGCTGCCATATGTCAAGGTCAAATGAAGCTGTGCACTTTTAAGCTTATCGTGTGGGTGATTATTCTACACACTACAAAAGAATGTGTTATCTTTCTTGAACCAAATGCAAAAAGTATTGCATGTGCCTTGAACATGTCCCGGAAGACTTACATGCCACTGAAATAAAATATAGGTCCTAGATAATTTGATTTGTTAGGCTTAAAACCGTGCATCATTATAAAACTGAGTGCATGTGGAAGTAATGACCTATATGTACCTGGAACTGGGCATTGTTTACCTCGTTTCCCTTATCATGAAACGCGCTTAGAACTATGGTGCTGCCTTTCACTTTCTGAATTTATGATGACACATTTGCAAAAGCATTTTCAGTACTCCTGGAGGACCGAGACCATGGGAACTGCCCCTTTCAATTGGGGCCTAATTCATTGGTTTTTTGGGCTCCTATTGCAGCAAGAGACGGTTTTCCATTGTTCCGTGGTGTTCCAGGAGTACTACAAATATTTTCACATATTTGATCCTTGGTTTTACTATCATCTTCAAGTAATATTCTTGTAAATCATTGATTGGACACGTTCTTATTTTGCAGCGAGTCTACCACTGCCAGCACACTTGTGGCATAGGCGTTCTTCGGGATTAGTTTTGGACGGTGGAGATATGGATGCTGTTACTGTCATGTTGATTGTTGGCTGTTTTGATTTCAATTTGCCTTAGTTCGTGAAAGTATGTTACATTAGAATTCATGTTTTCATTTCAGTATGTCACTCGATCGTGGATGAAAAATTATGGGATTCAATTCCTTCAATTTATCTCATTACATTTACTGCTTAAATTCTGACTTGTCTTGATTCATGTTATAAATAAATTATGGGATTCAATTCCTTCAAGTTTTTTGGTCCGTTTTATTGCAAAAAAAATGGAGTTAAACATGGAATTTGGGTGGAAATAAAATAAGTTTTAGGAAACTGAGACCTGTTAAAAGAACTTATTTTCAATGAAAAATAAATTGAAAGGATTTGGACGTGTTGATTGTAGTGGAATTGGTTTTTGAAAGTGGTGTATGGTGAAAATAATTTTCAATTAACTATCAAGAAAATATTTTTTTTGTTTTTGAGAAAAATCACGGAAACCAAAGCAATATGGAAAATGAATTACATTACACCTAGCAAAATGCAATCAAATGAATCAATGATGGAATATCAAGGAATTTGATTTTTATTTTCATGGAATTCGAGTGTATCAAACATATTAATGTAAAATATCAAGGAAAAATGCTATAACGTGTATACAGTGAGATTATTTTTGCATGATGCGAGCAAAAAAATAAAATAAAAAATTAGTTTAAAAGATTCACGTAGTGGAGGGATTGAGCTTTTAGGTCCGTTTGATAAATTTGGGTAGAAAAAAAAAAACAAATTTTAAGGAATTCAGGTAGAAAAAAAAAACGAATTTTAAGGAATTGAATTCCTGGGAACTTATTTTTTTGGGAATTAAAAGTTTAATATATTTGATTAAATTAATTTTTTAGATGGAAAAGTAGGGAATTTTTCAACTTTTGTTATTTGATTGACATTATTACGATCATGACTAATTTTACATGACACGTCATCCATATGGGCCCAACAGGGGATCCACAAAACATCCATTCACCTAATCATGACCCACAGGTCAAAATGTGGATACCAAACTTGTTGGACTCTTACATGCCGAAGTACCCCTATGCCGGGGTTATGCTATGCTGCCTATGCCTAGGTATCCCAATGTCGAGGTATCCCTATGCCAGGGTGATGTTATGTCGAGGTACCCTTATGTCGAGATACTCCTAAGTCGAAGTGAGTATCCTGGAAAGGTGACATGATAGCTTGATGTGACATCTTTAAAGAGATTTGACGGTTGTTTTATCCATATGACATGTAGTAATGATTATAACCAAAGAAATGGTTTACCTCATGAATAGTTAGGATCTTGCCATGTGTAAAGTATAACACGTATTACAATCTAAGAGAATTACTCATTCTATAAATAGAGCACACTTGCCTCCAAGGAAAGAGTTAGAAAACATAAACTCTTAACAATATATTTAGACTCTCACTCCTTTTTCTCTCTTTTACACACTTATATTTTCCGCACTCAATTTATATTCGCTTGAAATGAGCATTGACTTTGGCATCGAAGTGCAAACAGGAGCCACCTCGGCCCCCCTTTGCAAACTGATTGTTTGTCACAGTGCGTAGGAGATCCACGTGTTCAAGAGGGAGGAGCTGAGACGTGTTGGTCCAAGGTTCAGCCGGATTTTGTGGTCAACATTTTGACGCCGTCTGTAGGAAACAACACTTCTAACCACGAAATCACGTGGTAAAAAGTTACACAAAACCTTGAAAAATGGTTGATAACCTCTTGGAAAAGAGTGAAGAACCACAAAACCTTAAAAAAGGTGAAGAACCTCTTGAAAAAGAGAGGAGAAATACTACACAAAACCTTGAAAAAAGGTGAAGAACCTCTTGAAAAAGAGAGAAGAAATACTATACAAAACCTTGAAAAAAGACTGATAACCTCTTGGAAAAGAGTGAAGAACAATAAAAACCTTGAAAAAAGCTGAAGAACCTCTTGAAAAAGAGAGGAGAAATACTACACAAAACCTTGAAAAAGGGCTGATAACCTCTTGGAAAAGAGTGAAGAACCACAAAAACCTTGAAAAAAGGTGAAGAACCTTTTGGAAAAGAGAGGAGAAATACTACAAAAAAACCTTGAAAAATGAAGGAAACATTTTGAGAAAGATTGGTAACAAATGCCTTGAAGAAAAACCTCCCCAAAAGAGGGACTCTCCTTCTTATTGCCCTAAGTGGAATGGCTCAAGAAGCCCATCTTATTGCCCTATGTGGCATGGCTCAAGAAGCCCTCACATTGCCTAAGTGGCATGGCTCCTCTTATTACCCTAAGTGGCATGGCTCAAGAAGCCCTCACATTGCCTAAGTGGCATGACTCCTCTTATTGCCTAAGTGGCATGGATCCTCTTATTGCCTAAGTGGCATGGCTCAAGAAGCCCTCACATTGCCTAAGTGGCATGACTCCTCTTATTGCTTAAGTGGCATGGATCCTCTTATTGCCTAAGTGGCATGACTCCTCTTATTGCCCTAAGTGGCATGGCTTAAGAAGCCCTTACATTGCCTAAGTGGCATGGCTCCTCTTATTACCCTAAGTGGCATGGCTCAAGAAACCCTCACATTGCCTAAGTGGCATGGCTCCTCTTATTGCCTAAGTGGCATGTATCCTCTTATTTCCTAAGTGGCATTACTCCTCTTATTGCCCTAAGTGGTATGGCTCAAGAAGCCTTCACATTGTCTAAGTGGCATAGCTCGTCTTATTTCCTAAGTGGCATGGTTCAAGAAGTCCATCTTATTGCCCTAAGTGGCATGGCTCAAGAAGCCCTCACATTCCCTAAGTGACATGGCTCGTCTTATTGCCTAAGTGGCATGGCTCAAAAAGCCCTCACATTTCCTAAGTAGCATAGTCCCCATATTGCCTAAGTGGCATGGCCGAAGTGACATGACTTAAGAAGCCCTCCTTATTGCCTAGGGGTGGACAAAATAACCGAACCAGACCAGATCAAACCAGAACCAAACCAAACCAAGCGGTTTGGTTCGGTTCTACATAAAAAAAATAATGGTTTGGTTCTTAGAATCAAGAACCATTCGGTTTTGGTTCTGGTTCCGGTTCTCTTTCCAGAACTAGAACCAAGAACCAAACTATATATATATATATATTTTACAAATTAGTGGATATTCATCTCACCAAAAAATTAAAATCTAAAATTATAAATGTGAAATGTACAAAAATGTTATTTAACATACATTTTATCTCATTTCATATTAGACAAAGATTTTAAATCATAAATCTAAATTCTAATTCTAATTCGTTTTTCTTCTTTTCAATTATAAATACGCATTCACACTGTTTTACTTACACTCCTATAACACAACAATCGTTGCACTCCTTAGTTACCATCGACGACAATGATGTTTATTTTTTAAAATTTATGTATATATAAACCTCGACCCAATTCATCAATTCTCAAGAGTTAACCCAAACTCAAATTGCAAATTTCATCCCTAACTCACACGGCACCACGGTAGAATGAGACTCAGAATTTCATCGTAATCTGTAACTATAAGTCTAAATTGCCTTTATGTTCGATTCTCTAAATTTCAACAGGTCGACGAGCTTCCTTCAGACTAGTTTCTTCTTCTTTGACTTAGAATAACATGTTACTTTTTCTAAATCTTTGTTTTGTTAACTAAAAATTTCATTTTCTATTTAGTAATGATGTAGATGGATTCTAATGAAGAAGCGAATATGAACATGTTTTAATTTACATTTATTATTTAAAAATTCAAGTAATGGTCTCAGAACCAAACCAGACCAAACCAGAACCGAGCGGTTTGGTTCCATATCTTTGAAAAAACCAATTGGTTCCATTAGTAAAAAACCATCGGTTTACGGTTTGGTTTGGTTCTTCTAGAACCAGAACCAAACCAAACCAAACCACGTCCACCCCTATTATTGCCTAAGCGACATGACTCATATCTCTTCCGAAGGACGTCTTCCATGGACCCCTTCTGAAGCACCTCTTCCGAAGGACGTCTTCCATGGATCCCTTCCGAAGTACCTCCTCTTCCGAAGGACGTCTTCCATGGACCCCTTCCGAAGTACCTCCTCTTCCGAAGGACGTCTTCCATGGACCCCTTCCGAAGCACCTCTTCCGAATGACGTTTTCCATGGACCCCTTCCGAAGCACCTCTTCCGAATGACGTTTTCCATGGACCCCTTCTGAAGTACCTCCTCTTCCGAAGGATGTCTTCCATGGACCCCTTCCGAAGCACCTCTTCCGAAGGACATCTTCCATGGACCCCTTCCGAAGCACCTCTTCCGAAGGACGTCTTCCATGGACCCCTTCCAAAGGACTCCTAAAAGGGACTTCTTCCAAGAGAAGAATTATGTCAATTGCCCTGAAAAGGGAGACCCCTGAACAAGAGATTTCTGAAGAAGAACACCCTGAAAAGGGAAACCCTAAACAAGTGACTCATAAAGAAGAGAACCTTTAAAAAAAGGGGGGGGGGGAGATCCTGAAAATGAACACCTATGGAAAATTCCCCCCTAAAAGAGGAGCGAACGTCTCATAAATGTCGCTGCAGTACAGTGTCAAAAGTCCCCCGTAGTCATGTCTGATTTAAATGTCGAGGCATCGCAGACTCATGAAACAATAAAAGCTCTGCTTATTGCCGAAGCGGAACGGTTCAAAGCAGCCCACCTTTATTGTGCCAACATGGCAGGACTCAAACAACAATATATTATTAAGCTCGTCTTAAGTGTCTCCACGACACAAGGTCTCAGAGACCCTATATTATTAAGCTCGACTTAAGTGTCTCTACGACACACGGTCTCAAAGACCCTATATTATTAAGTTCGGCTTAAGTGTCTCCACGACACACGGTCTCAAAGACCCTTTATTATTAAGCTCGACTTAAGTGTCTCCACGACACACGGTCTCAAAGAGTACCCTATATTATTAAGTTCGGCTTAAGTGTCTCCACGACACATGGTCTCAGAGACCTTATATTCTTAAGCCTCGGCTTAAGTGTCTCTGAAATGACACGGCTATAGGAGCCCTACCCACTCATCTCCAGAATGGCATGACCTCATAAGTTTTTTCTGAATTCACACCGGATAAAACATGGACGAAGTAATATGCCGACGTGATTTAGCTCGAACCTGATGTGCCGAAGTAACACCGTTACAAGTTAACAAAAGAATAAGATCATTGATCTAAGCCTCGTTAGGGGCTGCTAACAAGCATAATTCCAAATAAACATGAATAGCTTAGAAAACCCCCACAAATAAGGGATTTCTCCACTCAATGGAACCCACCCTGGACTAACAAACTGAGTATTTACAAACGAGGCTATAAGGCATGAATACATGAGACTCCCAGGTGGATGTCCTCCTTTAACTCCGGAGTGAATATTCTATTAGATGAGGGCGAAGCATACTTGGTTGATAAATCTATGAAACAACCTGAAGAAGAAATTGGAATCAATTAAAGAAACAAGGGTAAATGAACTTCTATGAGCCCTATGGGGAATCAGAATTACCTTGCACACCGCCACAGGAGGAACTCCATTCTCACTGGCTCATGGGTCAGAGGCAGTATATCCAGTACAAATTGGAGTGTTTTCACCCAGGCCATTTCACTTCGATAAACAATAAATGAAGAAAACTAGTAATCAATATCGAGAAAAGATGCCACTAGTATCGATAAACAAATTGTCCTCTGCGTGTTCTGCACAAATTGGATTTCTTAAACTCGTGAGGTGAAATGATTCCTTCATGCGCGCTTTCCATTGAACAAATTTCCAAGGTGTGTTGAAAAACGCAAAATTATGCAAACAAATAGAACATAAAAAAGGATTGGTCCCAAGTTACGGTTATTAAGGATTGGTTAAACTCGCACCGGAATGAAAGTCATGACGCATTCGTCTAGCCAAGTCGAGAAATGTCAAGTCAATTCGATTTTAAATAAATTTCGAATTTCTAAAATTTAATTATTTTATTTAAATTATTCTTTTCAAAATCGTTTTAAATTCCAAATTACGTCAAACTCATTTTATCAGATTCGTTTTTCGACCCAGTTGATTCACGCGTATTATTTTTCTCGAATTCCGTTCATTGCTTGTCCAAGTTTCCAAACTACGCTAATCAACCCATACCTTCCACCAACTACTTAAATCCCATACCTTATCAATTCTCATACTCTACATCACAAACCCACTCCATTATTCATCACCACCCACACTCCACAACCCATTCCTCACGCAGCCAGCCCCCACTCCTCAGCATCTCCTCTCCACCACCTCACCATTTGAATCACCATTGCCAATTTGCAAAAACACATACACATACACATACAGTCTCCTAACCATTCCCAAACGTGGAAACACAAGGTGACCCATAATCGACTGTAACTATCCAAAACCCGACCTCCACCTGCAACCTCTGCTCAACCGAGTATCACCACTGGCATTGTACTATTTTCACCAAAGAACACCACCACAGTTCCCAACTACAACCACGCAGTCACCACCCCGACCAGCTTTCAATCCGTTTTCCCAACAACGCCATAGCCAAACTGAAGCAACATTTCGACTGCCTTTCATCCATACAACCACTGGTGGCCAATATTCCAACTGAACCACCATTACTAACTTAATAACTGCGCTTCCCAGCACGAGACCACCTACCTTCGAACTCCTCAAGGCCTCAATCGACACCCATTCAAATCAAAAACCCAAAAATTAGATAAAGAAATCCGTCCCTTACCTCAACCACCGAGCCCTTTCCGCCAGATTAATCCCGGAAATCGCGAACTCAGCCTCGTTTTTTGGCCTCGGTTTCGCACCAAATCTCGCACCTAAACCCCTCAAATCTGAACCTTGCCTTGGCCGCCGCTCGCCGGCAGCCGGCAAATCTCCGATCGAAGGACGGGACTTGCGCGAGGTGCGACTCGCACCTCCTCCTCTCTCTGCTCCGAGTGAAATGGGGAAGGAAAGAGGATTTTTTTTTTTTTTAAATATCTTGATTTTTGGAAATTGCACCTTAGTCCTCCAAGTTTTAAAGTTATGTAAATCAGTGCTTATAGTTTTAAAACTAATCATCTCAGCCCCTTAAGTTTTTAATTGATTTCAATCAGTCTCTTCATTTTTAAAATCAATTATTTCAATCCCTACAGTTTAATATCCGTTTTGAACTTCAACCCAAGTTTCGAAAATTTATATTTTAGTCCCTAAAGTTCCAAATATCTCATTTCGGCCCATGAATTCAAATATTTTAAAACTCTATCCTTTAGTTTAAAAATATGTTATTTTCAGCCTGAATATTTTAATAGCGTTTTATTCGAGTCCTTAAAGTTTCGAAAAAACTCCATTTTAGTCCCTAAGTTTTAAAAGTATTTATTTTAGTCCTCCAACTTTCAAAATCAGCAATTTCAGTCCCTAAATTTTAATTTATTATTTTTAAACTATGAATTTCAAAAGACTAATTTAACTTATTTTTCTAATTGGCTAGTCATTTCCCGCTCGATTTTGCACTCGTTGAATTTAAGGTAGATTCGCCCCTATTAATTGATTTAAATTATGATTGCATGTGAATGTGTATGTTACGTGATTTATGTGAAATTTATTTCATGAAATGAGATGAGAATATATTTCGTATGAAATATTTATGTTGTTATGCTTGTCATAACTTATATGCATTAATGCATGAAAAAGAAAGAAGAGAATATCTTGCAAGATAAATGATGATGTTATGCATAACTTACGTGCCTTAAGTGCACGAGACGAGACTACCCACACCCGATGATTTTAAAGAGCCTATGATTTTTCAAAGAGAAGCCACGTGCTTTAATGCACAAGAAGTGACTACCCACACCCTATGATTTCTAAAGAGCCTGCATTTATGTGTTCAATTATATTGTAGATTAATTAATTTGCGATGAGTCTACTGAGTATTTCTATGAAAGGCTCATGTCTATTTTAATAATATTTGCAGATTTCGAAAATGGTGGTAAGTAATGGATGAATGTGGCAATAGTTGTTAAATGATTGAGAATCTTATTTTGATGATCCATATTTCTAAACTTTGGCTATTTTTGAGATTTTCAATTATTTGAGAAATTATGGCAATGCCGAATGTTTTCTATTATTAATGGCTCGATTCGTTATTTTGAATTGTTTCATAAATGTTTTTGAGTTTTATCGACCATTACAGTTTATTAATGTTTTCAAAAAGGAATTTCAGTTATTTCTTCCGCTAGAATATTATCTTAAAATTTAGACCAGAAAAAAACGTGGTGAACCGGGTATTTAGAACTCGAGACGCTACAGTATATATATATATATATATATATATATATATATATATATATATATATATATGTGTGTGTGTGTGTGTGTGTGTGTGTGTGTGTGTGTGTGAAAATAAAATAAATAAATAAAAATGGTTGTCAGCCGCATAATGCGGCTAACAACCTGTGAGCTTTGCCAAGGCAAAGCTCAACTTGTTCTCCTGCGCGCAATGCGTAGGAGAACAAGTTCGTATATATATATATATATATATACAAAGATAGATACATATACAAAGTTAGATATATATATATATACACACACACACATATATACACACATGAGGAAGTGGGAGGAAGTGGGTTTTACAATGTAGGAGAAAAGGGCGGGTGGAGGTGGTGCCGGGCGGTGGAAGTGGCGGCGGGCAGGTGGAGGAAGAGGTGTGGTGGAGTGGATCGAGTCGCGGTTGAGAGGGAGGGAGCGAGGCGCGAAGATTGAAGAAGAAATTATGAAAAATGAAGTTAAAAGGCGGGTATTAAAATCGGCTTTGCACGTCGGTTATAATTGAACCGACGCGAAGCCCGCGTGGACCGGCTTTGTGCATCGGTTCATAAAGAACCGACGCGCAAAGCCAGTTTTTTGCGTCGGTTCTAGTTGAACCGATGCGCAAAATATTTACAAAAATGCCACCGCCCTATTATACGCGTCGGTTTTATTAAAAATCGACGTGTATTCCCACTTTTTTTCTCCTGTTTTGTACTAGTGTAACAACAACAAAATAACCAAACGCGACGAAAATGGTTTTTCATGCAAGGTGGAAAAGACTTACCCACCTATATTAGATGAGAAAATGTTTTCCTTGATTGCATGGAAAATGCCATGTGAAACATGGTTAGATGGAAAACAAATTAAAAAAAAAAAAAAAGAAAAACTATCAAACACACCAAAAAGTGAAAAATGGAAAACATTTTTCAACTTTCTAAGAAAATATTGCCTATCAAACGGATCCTTAATTTAAAATTTTAACATTATGCACTCTATCACCTATTGTATACCACATCAATGAAAATGGTAAACGATTAAAATATTAAATAATTATTAACAAAATTTTAAATATCCTTGAGTTAATTCTCTCGATAATCACCGAACTTGTTTCTAGATTGATCGCTGAACTTTAAAGTGTAGAATTTTAATCACTAAATTTAACAAAATGTTGAACGTTGATCAATTTTATGTATCTTTTGCAACGAAGTTGGCGTGGTAGGCTGAAAATACACATGGCATCACGTCATAATTGCCACGTTAGAAACTTTTAAAGACATCTTCAATTGGTCACTAAACTTCTAAAATCATCTTTATTAGTCACTAAACTTTTAAAAAAATCTCTGATTGATTACTAAATTTTAAGTTGATCAAGTCACTAAACTTGTAAAAATGATGTTGATTGACTAGAAACTTCAGAAATGCTCTTTCAAATTATGAGTTGCACATAACAATCAATTGTTCGAATATTTGGTGATCTATAATCTACATTAACAACATAAAAACAATGACATTAAACCAACATGTATCAAATCCTCCCAAAAAATTCATAAATCTACGTTAACATTAAAAAAAAAAAAATTATAACTCGCATCCAAATATCACTACAAGATTTTTTTGTTCCGCATACAAAATAAATTTGTAGGGAAATGTTCTTATTCGTGGGCAAAAGTCTTTCCAGACAAATTTTTTTTTGTAGGAACGTTTGTATGGCAAATATCGTGGAGAAAAGTATTTGAAGACAAAATTTAGAAATTTGTGTGCTAAACCATTTCCCCACAAACTCTTTAGAGACAAATACAATTTGTTGTCTAAATTCTTTCCCAACAAAATTATTTGTTTACTAAAGTTGATTTAGCCCACGACATATATTTTGTTGGCACATAGTACAAATCAAGTCTTGTTTTTCCCTACAAATACTTTTGTGGCAAAAATATTTTGCAGATTAATTCCTACTTTTCTCTACAAATATTTTTGCCCCAAGAATGATATAATTTGTAGGGAAAAATTAAATTATTTTTATATTTTAATTTTTTTATTTATATTATATAAATTTTTATTAACCTCGTTTAAAATAAGATGCAGAAAGATAATAAATAAAATTAAGACTTTAGTGTCAAACAATATATCATTGAACTTAAAATATAGTAACAATTAAAATACAAATAAAAATCATTCACTAGGTTCAATTACATTTAAACTTAAAAAATTAGAGCAAACATGCTCTAAATTATTATAATTCATCTACTAAAAAGAACATATCATGCTCATTAGATATGCTATTCATCCTCGCAAAAATTGTTCTCATCACCGGAGTTGTTTTCTTCAACCTAGTAGCATCATCTTCTTCATTAGTATCATAGAAACTCTGCAAAGAGACCATAAAAGATTTAATGTTCTCATAAATTAAAAATTATTATTTCTGGCAATGAATACCGGGGGGGGGGGGGGAACTTATTAATTATCATAAAACAGAAATCAACAAACTAGAATCATAAACTATCCGTCGTTAATGAGGACAGGATGTTATCTTATTTCTGAAATTGGCTCAAAATCCAAGTAACCGAAGGCCAATATCAGAAATGTAAATGTATGTTCACAAAGAAAGAAAACATATTTCTAACATTAACATGGAGAAAATCATCTAGCATCGTACAATAGAAATCTTGCTCCACTCATTGTTTTGATGAAGATCGAGGCCGCATATCAAATGTGAAAGGCATTCAATGCTATCAGGAATACTGCTTAGCAAGTTTTTTGCTGTAAAAAGGATAAATAAGAAACACTCTAGAAATTGAACAAGCTTCCCAATGTAAGCACAGTGGACGATGCAATGAAATTATCAATTAGTATTGTTAGCTTGTTTCTCAGGAAAAAAGATGCAGATGCAGAACATACTTAAAAGTCTAAGCCGGTGAATAGTGAGGGACAAAGGATGCTTGGCTAGATTATGAATTCATCAGGTGTTAATAGATAAAGCTTCTAATACCTCTACATCCAACTTGCAGAATTTTTTAACAGTTTGCTAGATCTTGTGGCAAGCTGGAAATGTCATTGTTAGATGCCTGAGAAGACAACCAAAAATCATTGAAGGAAAGAGTAAAATGTTCAAATATGTGGTACCTAAAGAGGTACCCAAAGAGAAGTACATAAGTTAACTTCTTTGATGTGTAAGAGATGATATAAAGCAAAGAAATGCTTACAACACACAGTTATTCTACTTTACTACCTTCAGATAGCATTCATTAAGAATTTCATTTAGGCCGTTCTCCGACCAAGGATGCGATAGCGAAGGCACAACATACACTTTTGAGTTGGGTAGAAATTAAAGCAAGCTTAAGTAACACCAGGACAGGACAAGTACACTCAAATGTTGTAAGGTCCCAAGAAGACTAAAGTACTAAAATTTACCACACAGTGAACCAAGAGGCAAAGGGTGTCCAGCATACTTCGCAATCCAATAATAGAGTCCCCCAGAAGTAGGATATAAAGCTAAGCCATCACTCACCAAAGAAGTCATATTTTTATATTTACATTTACATTTCCATCTATCATTCCAATAAATCCACAAAGAATTTTTATATATAAGTAAATCTCAACTATAGAAAAAACAAGCACATAAAAAATTCCACAGAATAGCTAATGCTAAAAAGTCATCTTGTTCCTACCAGAATTTAATCAAAGGACTACTTAAACTATGAAGCGATTCATGCAAGTACTTGTGCAAATATAGTCTATCTATAAGGTTTATTCTTATATATAACATGACGTGAATCAACAATAATAAAGCATAATTTATAAGTGTTCTACCTAGTAATTTTTTTTTTTTTGAAATTTTTCCATGATGTTCAAAACATAAGGTCTTATTTATAAGAGAATACACATTAACTGTGGACAGAGGAAGCCAGACCAACTACCTTCTCAAGAGTATAGTCCTGCATCTTTTCACAAAGCCCACCAAGGAGTTCAACAACTCTTAACTCACTGACCTTGTTTGAGAAAATTGGAGCAATACGATGAACATAGAAAATTAATGAACATGTCTATGAAATTTTAGTCTTTCTTAATTTAGATAATAAGTAAATACAAACCATCAGCCTATAAGATGTAGGAATCGAAATTTAAAAATTACCCTACAAAAAAGATCAGGAAAAGTAAATTAAAAAAAATGCAAAAATTATATGAAGTTAGCAAACTAATAAAACTACATGTGTTTTATAAATTACCTCTATTATTCTTCTTTGCAGATCAAACAATCCAGACCTCCAAAAAACACATGAAAATAAAATTCCTAAAAGTTGCTGGTTGTAGGAAAAAGGAATAAACAGAATAAATGAACAACCTAAAATGTACAAAACACAAGAAAAGAACCCCAAACCAAAAAATCAAGAAGACGTCTAAAATGTATAGAACCCAACCAAATTGCAACAACAAAAACTTTACCACACGCTTGGGCGGCTGAAATACGTGACGGCCTCATGGGTAATCAGGTTTGGGGCTTGAGTTGGAATGAGAGAATTCATACACTACGGACTTTGGTTGGGCTTGGTTTTGTATCAATTTAGGATTTTTTAATTTAAGTTATTTATTTATTGAAAAATAAATAAAACTTCCCCTACAAATCTAATTTTGTAGGCGAAAAATTTGTAATTTAAGTATAAATATTTTAGGAGTCAAATTTTTATCCATACAAAAACTCGTTTTGGAGGAAAAAATCGACTCTGCATACAAATTTTATTTGTATGCGAGAAATTTGTAGTTTAAGCATAAACATTTTTTGAGCTGAATTTTTATCCCTACAAAAACACGTTTTGTAGGAAAAAGTAGACTTCGCATACAAATTTTATTTTGTATGCGAAAATTTTATAGGATAAGCCTAATTTTATTTTGTAGGATAAGCCTAATTTTGTAGGATAAGCCTAATTTTATTTTGTATGCGAAAATTTTATTTTATCTTGTAGTGTATTCCCGTGCAGCAAAAAATATAGCCAAGAACATAAATCATGTTGGTTTATTGTTAATGTAGATATATGATTTTTTTTATTTTTCTTTCAATGTGATACATGTTGGTTTACTGTCAATTATTATTTTTTATTTATCATTAGTGCATATTATAGATCAAATATGAAAATAATTGATTTGTTGTATGCAATTTATAATTTAGAAGAGTATTTCTAAATTTCCAGGTCAATCAATGTTCTTTTAACAAATTTAGTGAACAAAACTCGACAATTTTAAAGTTTAGTGAGTAATTGAATACGTTTTTAAAATCTTAGTTAGTAATCAAATACTTTTTAAAAAAAATTAGTGTCCAATTGAAGAAGTTTTAAAAGTTTTTTTATGTGGTAATTTGGTGTGTTGTGATTAGTCAGTTAATGATGGTGTGGCGTCGCGTATGTATTACGTCTGTCACGTCATCAATTATGTGAAGAATTTTTTGTGTGTGATTAGTATCCAATATTCTATAAGTTCAGTAACCAATATTTGATTCATTAAACTTGAGAGGTTAACTCAAGACATAGACGTAAGTTCGAATAATTAACTCAAAATCCTTATAAACCCTGTGGCAGTAAGAACATACGCATTGGACAAGTTAAAATACATGTTAGTAGAATAAATTAGCGAGATGTTAAAATAATGCCTAATATGGATATGTTAAAACACATGTTAAGAGAATCTCTTTAACCACATGTTAACTTTCTTGTTGTGTTTTAACATGTGACATGACATTTTTATATTTAAAACTCTTCAATTAACGTGTTGCATTTCACCCCAACTCACTCGCCCACCCACCCAATACCTCGTTTATTCATTTTCTTCTTAATTTTCTCTAACGTCGATAAAAAAAATAATTTTTTTTTTGATTTCATATTATAGAATTTAATGAGATCTTCAATATGAGTACCATATTGATATATATATTTTTGTTATTTTAAAAATATATAATCAATTATTTAAGTGATGTATAATTCCACTAGTACTCGAACCAAATGTCATTTAATTTTGAAGGTTTTGTATGTTGTGATGTATAATTCCACTTGTGGTTGTTTTGGTTTTCCATACATCTGATTAATAGTGAGAGAAGATGCCTTATGTTCTGTTTGTTAAAAAAAATTTTGTTTAAAAATATATTTTTTTATGTTTTCGAAGTAAAATATATAGTTGAAAAGTAGAGAGAAAAAATATGTATGGTTAAAAAGTTATTTGAGAAATTGTGTAGAAAAAAACTTATTTTAAAACAAGTTTGCCAAACAAAGGCTTAATGGTTGCAGTGGCGAGAAAGTGATTTGTGCTGGGTTGTTAGTGGAGAGCTTAAGTATATTTTCTATGGAAGTGGTCATTTTCGTTGCAAAACCCAAAAATGGGAGGCATTCCAATTACAAAACGGAGTTTTTAGCTATTTGAGGCTTCATGATTATCGCTTTCAAGAATCTACGGTAACTTTATGTTTATAGAGTAGGAAAGTTCAATTTATTTTCATTAGTAAGACTGTTAGAGAGTTGTTTCTCAATAGTCTGTAGACCCTAACTTCGATGTTTCTTTTTGTTCTTGAAATTAGTTCTCTTAATTTGATATGACTCTACGGTCTTTGTCAACCACAACTCATTTTTTTCTTCCAAACTTGCTTTTCTGTTTCCTGTAATGAGCGGCTCACTTTGATGATAATCTCAAGATTATCTGTTGGTTGGTTGTCCTAAAAGTTCATTGCTGGTACGATTGAGTGGTGGATTGCTTTAAAATCTAGATTATCAACATGAGATATAATATGATGATCTGAAATATTAGGGAGCGTTATAAAATATTATTTTGTTATGGAACACCATTGGATTAAATTATGAAACTCGTGTTCTTGCTGGTGCTATTGACTTTTGGTGTGATCTCTATTTGAATTTTGGTTGTTTTTAAAAAAAATTATTCCCAGGTACTAACACATGGGATAGGTTTGAGCTCCGTGTACACAAGCGTGGGATTGACCTGTTCAGCTCCCCGAATGTGGTCAAGCAGATTACCTCAATCACAATTGAACCTGGACTCGAGGTTTAGTCTTGCCTTGTCTCATACGTAATTCTATCTTATCTTAGCAGTAAATTCTATGCTAGAGGAGCTTGCATTTCAACCATAGCTGGATATTGTAACAAGGTTATTATAGGAGTTCTGCTATACAGTTTTGCTTGTGAATGGGAACTTGGTTATTTGATGTTTACTCGTTAGATTTAGACCGATCAATGCATATTTTTACACATACAATCTATCTACAATCTACATGTAGCAATCAAGAAATTTTCACGTATTTAATAATTATTTTTAAACTATGAAAACGTGTCACTGTGATCTCACCCATTTTTAATTTAAAGTTATGACGTGTCGTCTAGTCGAGTCGAGAAATATCGAGTTCAATTCAATTATAAAATAAATTCTGAGTTTCTAAAATTATATCATTTTATTTATTTAAAATATCATTTTCAAAATCGTTTTAAATTCTAAATTTTGTTAAGCTCATTTTATCAGATTCATTTTCCGACTTAATTGAATTCACGCGTATTATTTTCTTTAATTCGATTTCTTACTTGTCAAGATTTTCAAAAATATCCTAGCATAACCTAAACTTCCACCAACTATATCAAATCTCATATCTTATCAAATTCTCATACACACTACATAACCCATTCCTCAACATCATCATCATCATCAGACTTTCACTCTCAGCACAAACCAACTCTGATTTCCAACATCTCCAGTTCACGGCAAGTTGAGACTCAGCAAGCTTCAAACTCATTTCCTCATCAACCAGCTTTCACGCAGCTAAGGTAATGTTTCCTCCTCCTTCTCCTCAACCTTGCTGGAAACAACTCATTCGGCACCCTCAACCAAGCAGCCATTTTCCTCACGTAGCCAAAGCTCGACCAAGCAATCACCATCCACCACCAAATGCAGCAGCTACCACCACTCACACACCAAAGCCGCCACCCCCTCAAGCCATAACCGGCCTCACCTGAACCCACGAATACTACCATTGCCACAACCTCCTCAAATCTTCACCCAAGAACATCTTCACAACTCCACCGAAACAATCGCCGCCGCCAACCACATTATCAAACCATGGTCACCCCTCATTCGAAGCCCATTTGATAGCCATCTCCCAAAGTTCCCCAAACTCAAATAAAAAACCCTAATAGATAAACCCATAATCCTAGAAACCCATTACTTACCTCAATCACCGGTTTTCGCCGGAAAAACCCCGAACTCCCGGCACCAAGAGCCTCAGTTTCGCATCCCAAACTTGCACCAAATCCCAAAAATCTGAACCTCTTCGTGGTCCGCCGTTTCTCCGGCAAAACCGCCAGCTGAAGACCGAGCGTGCGCAAGGTGCAACTTCCGGTCGCACCTCCTTCTCTCTCTCTCTTCTCTGCGTTCGGACCAGAGAGAGAGAGAGAGAGAGAGAGAGAGAGAGAGAGAGAGAGAGAGAGAGAGAGAGAATGTGAGGATTGTTTTAAATATTTTGATTTTTGAAAAATTAACACTTAGGCCCCCAAGTTTTAAAATTATTTAATTCAGTCCTTTTGGTTTTAAATCTAATCATTTGAATCCCTTTAGTTTTTAAATGGTTTTAAACAGTCCCTTCATTTTAAAATCAATTATTTCAATCCCTACAGTTTAATATCCGTTTTGAGCTTCAACCCAAGTTTTGAAAATTTACATTTTAGTCCCCCAAGTTTCAAAGTATTCATTTTAGTCCCCCAACCTTCAAATCATCAATTTCAGTCCCTAAGTTTTAATTTAACATTTTAAACTATAAATTTTAAAAGACTAATTTAACTTATTTTCTATTTGGGTAGACGAAGTATACGGAGATTTAAAAGATTGAAGTTATTCCCGCTCAACCACACTCGTTGAGTTTAAAGTAGACTCGTCCTTATTAATTGATTTAAATTATGATTGCATGTGAATGTGTATATTATGTGATTTATGTGAAATTTATTTCATGAAATGAGACGAGACGAGATTATATTTCTTTGGAAATATTTTATGTTATTATGCTTGTCATAACTTATATGCTTTTATGCATGAGAAATGAGAGAATATCTTACAAGATGAATGATAATGTTATGCATAAATTACGTGCCTTAAGTGCATGAGACGAGACTACCCACACCCGACAATTTTAAAGAGCCTATGATTTTTTCAAAGAGAAGCCATGTGCTTTAATGCACGAGAATAGACTACCAACACCCTATGATTTCTAAAGAGCCTGCATTTATGTGTTCAATTATAATGTAGATTAATTAATTGGCGATGAGTCTACTGAGTATTTCTATGAAATGCTCATTCCTATTTTAACAATATTTGCATTTTTCGGAGAGGGTGGCAAGTGATGGACAATTGTGGCAATAGTCATTAAATAATTAAAAATCTTATTTTGATGACCCGCATTTTCAAACGTTGGATATTTTTGAGATTTTCAATTATTTGAGAATTTATGACATTGTTAAATGTTTTGTAATATTAATGATTCGATTCATTATTTTGAATTATTGCATAAATATTTTCAAGTTTTATCGACCATTACAGTTTATTTAATGTTGTCAAAAATAAATTTTTAGCTATTTCTTCCACTAAAATGTTATTTTAAAGTTTAGACCAGACGATGACGTGGTGAACCGGGTATTTAGAACTCGAGGCGCTACACTGCATCTTCTACAATATATAAAAATGAAGGATGAAGGAGAAACTTTTGTATACATATTTTAAGCTTATATATTTAATTATATACACAATATATTTTTGTTTAAGCTCCTGTTTGGTGGAGATTAAAATAAATTTTTTAGTAAATTTCGATAAAAGTTAATGAGATGTGTGATTGAAAAGTTATAGGACTCATGAAATATGTGATTGAGATTGATTATTGATTTTAATGATTTGAAACAAGGGTTAAGTTTTTAATTAACAATTTACAATATTATAATATTATTTATTATTATCACACACTCATTTTTTTCGTATTAAATTAATTTATTATCTAATTTACAATGTCGTAATATAATTTCATATTATTATTATTCTTATGCATCCATCATGAATGTTGCCTTTCAGCTGTTGTGAGGAGTCAAACCTCCGATACTCTATATAGAACCCTCGTTTTTTTTCATCATGCCATGCCCACGGTGCATTAACTTACATGTATAAACCTCCTATATATAAGGGAACAAAAGGGAAATACTATTCCAATTTTCGTCCAATTTCAGTTGCCCTTTTTTTTTAACAAACTCAAAATATTCAATAACGACCAAATTGAACAAAACGCACATGGTGCACATTTTTCATTATTATTATTTAACACTTTCACTTGGAATTTATTTGTCTATAAAATTTTAACCTTTCTAATATATTTCCTTGCTGGAAGATGTTGGAATAATTGCTAATTGCATGTTCTCATATTTGTTAATTTCCTAGGCAACAGAAGTGTTTGTTAGCAGTCATTTGCTTTTCTTTTTCTCATTGAACATCATTTCTTCACCTGCGATGCTTCATCTGTATTCTATATTTGCACCATACACGCAACGCGTGCTCAACTTACTAATATATCCCCTCTATATAAAATAGTTGATAAACTTACTGTTCACAAAATATGTCCCATTCGTTTTCACACGAGACCTTACATTTATTTGACATCCGGTTATGCAACAGTTGATTCAAACAAATATCTGCATCATGGATCCCTTTTATCTCTCTCTCTCTCTCCTCTATCCACTTGCTACACAGGAAAATAAAGATATTTACTACAATTAAAATCTACAAATATCTCCCCTCTCTCTTCCTCTGGTTTATTATCCATTATCTCATACCCAAATTGTGGCATCGTTTGAACACTCATTTGCATCGCCCTCATGACCGTGCTAAATTTGTTTGCTCAGACAACGTTGGAACACTCAGCGATTTTGAAATTCGTTACCCAGAAATCACTCAGTTGATTACAATAGCTTCATATTCGTAGGTATGTTTTATAAGATTCCATATGAGGTGTTTGGCAAAAAATAAAAAATATGTGAAGTTTTTTCCTCCCAAATGAGACCCACTTATATTTTTGCCTATGTTAATTTATTATTTCTTGAAATTTGAAAGATTGAAACATGACAATGACACCCATTTTCAGTATTCTGCTAAAGAAGTTAAAAGTTTGGTTATTTAGTTATTTCTTATAGATTACTTAAAAAAAAATTATTTGTCTATGAATGTTTCTGTTAAAGATAAAGAAGTTAAAAGTTCAGTCATTTAATTTTTTTTATAGTTTCCTAAAAAAAATTATTTCTCAATGAATTGTCTATTTTAATTTATTATTTCTTGAAATGTTCTAAAAACTGAAAAATGACAACGATATACACATGTTCAGTTTTATTTTTCCTTTTTTAAAGAATATAAATATAGAATCAAAAGCAGTTATTATAAGATTTCTGCATGATAAGAGAATCAGGAGCTTACAAATTAATAAGACTTCCAATACCAATAAGAGATCCGCATTCTTGAATCATTTCATCCTCTCCAGAAGTTCCTCCAATGTAAAATTTTCTTTATCTAAAATGGTCTCCATCTGAAATAGATATTATTCTTACATTTAATAAGTCACTCAAGAAATATCATATGACATTTCAAACACGTTAAAGAAGGGACATCACAGAAACAAACAAGGTATTTTGTGGAAATAATAAACAACCTCAAAATTAAATCACCAGAAAATATCAACAAGAAATTTACCATTTGACCTGAGGATTGCAGTGGACCAGAGATACATAAGATTACGAAGTTATAAACTCTTTCAAAACAGGGATATATTGAGGAATAAAAATTTTAAAAATGCTCAAAGACTAAGGTGGCGTTCTGTTTGTATTTTATTTTGTATTTTCATTTTGGAAAATATTTTGTATTTCCTGTTTTTATTTTTATTTTCAATGTTGCTGAAAACGTGTTTTGTTTGTCATTTCAGAAAACTGTTTTTGAAAATGAAAAGCTGGAAAACACGTTCTGTTTGAAATTTTGCAGAATACAACTTATACTATTTTCAATGAATTTGCTTCTGAATTATATTAAACAATCTATATTGTTTAACTTTTTTTTGGACCAAATAATAATGTCATTAATGTTCAACTCCAAAAAAATATTATAAGAAATTAATAACATAATATTCAAGTCCAAATTACTTCCATAATACATGTAACTCTAATTACTCATACAGAGTTTGATTAAACAAAATAAATTTAAAAGTCATCTTGACCTTGTGGAGTAATCAGTCCACATTTGATTCAGGCACATTTCTAGGATTAATCATAGGTCTTGCCTGCTACAATTCTCATGTGGTACATTTCTAGAATTTTAGTAGATTTTTGTGCATTTTGATAAATTTCATTTAACTTGGTTTGTTTTCTTGTATTTTGGTACATTCGCACACTGGTACGATTTGCGCATTTTGGTCGATATCATGCATTTTGTATATTTTGGTGAATTCTGGTATATATAGTGTATTTTAGTACATTTTGAAGCATTTTTTAACATTTCACACATCTTGGTTAGCACAGTACAATTGACATTGTTTTCGTAAATTTTAGAGCTATTTGCGCATTTTGGTAAATTTCTTGGGCACAATTTGAAACATCTCACAATTTGATACATATCGCGCTTTTGGTATTAGATTAGGCATCTTGGTGAAATTTTGCTCTTTTTTGGTAGATTTAACTTTGTTTAGTAGAGTTTTGCGTGTTTGGTACATTTCGATTCCATGCAGTTTGGTGCATTTTTTGAAATATAATAATAAGAATTCTCACTTAATTTTTTTTTGTAATGTTGATATTGAATTTAATAAAACTTTATTTAAGCTTAGTTCCAAGTTAGAATAATTCTCAAAAAAATAAAAAAATTAATCTTTATTTAGGCTTAGTTCCAAACTAGGATAATTCTAAAAAAATAATAAAAAAATAAAAACTTTATATTAAGCTTAGTTCTAAGTTAAGATAATTCTATAAAAAAAAAAAAAAAAAAAATTAATCTTTATTTAGGCTTAGTTCCAAACTAGGATAATTCTAAAAAAATAATAAAAAAATAAAAACTTTATATTAAGCTTAGTTCTAAGTTAAGATAATTCTATTAAAAAAAAAAAAAAAAAAAAAAAAAAAATCCCAAAACGCGTTTTCCGCGTTTTGGACATTTTTTGTCGAAATACACACAAAACGCCCAAAACGATGTTTCGGGCGTTTTCCGTTTTGTGTACAAATTTTTTTTTTGTTTTCCAAAATGCGTTTTCAAAAATGGTAAAGAGAACGCGTTTTTAACGTTTTCGAAAATAAAAACAGAAAACGACCTCAAAACAGCAAACAGAACAGGGGCTAATATTCTTTCATTATATTTATTTTAAAAACCTCGACCACTTGTTAAAAATGACTGACTTGAACATTTAAAGATAGTTGTGAACTCAATAAAATTTTTCCTTTCACCAGTTAAGGTGTTCTTTCTTTTGGGTGGTTCAAACAAGAATTTTGTCTGATATTGCCAAGTAAGGTGTTATTTCTTTTCTCATATTGAGAGAAATTTTACTTTTATTTTCAATTTATAAGGAAAATCAGGATTTTAGGTGAGGGCTTAGACTTTGTTTTGCAAGATACGTACAAGATTTGACTTATATTTTAATTTTTTCCTCAGTTCGACAATAAATTAGTCTATTTCTATTGCCTTATCCTCTAGAGAAAGTAAATTAACTATTATAATTTATTGAGGAATAGAGATCTTTATTACTTTTCTCCATTTTTTTTTTCACATGTATGATTTTGAACAGACATGCCTCCATTAATAAATAAGAACAAGAGTTCTCGTAACTTTTCCCAGTTAAGATATTCTTTCTTTTAGGTGGTTCAAACAAGAATTGTGTCTGCTTTTGCCAAATAAGGTGTTAGTCAATTTCTACTGCCTTATCCTCTGGATAAATAATACCAGTGATCCAATATAACTTTCTTTTAACCTTCTGATGAGTTTGCCAAATGTAGAAATTGTATCTTGTGCGCGTCAGAATAATTCTTTATAACTTTACTTTCTTGTTCCCTAATCTGCTTCTCATTCTTTTTTTTTAATTTTGTGCAGGTTTAAATCTGGTAGATCAATGGATCAGATATAATATTTAATTTCCTTGTTATTTTTTCCCACCGCACACCCTATGCGCCTCATTTGCTCATAAGAAATTCGTATGTCGTCAAATAGCTTTGAAGGTATTATTTTGCACTATCAATCAAAGTTATTTTCTTTTGATTAATATATATTTAATTTCTATGTTTATTTACATTTTTTCTTAGAAAAACTTATTTTTTCTTTCACATTAAGCCTTTGTTTGATTTTATAACTTTTTCATAAAATCTACTACTTTTTTCTATAGCAATCAATTTCAACCATCCAAAAAAGTCAAGCCCACAACTTTTTACTTTTCAAACAACTTTTTAACCACACGATTTCCCAAAAATTTTTCTTTTCCCAAAAATTTATAAAATCAAACACACACTAAATAAATTCTTCATTTTTCACTTCAAATCTTATGTTTTTCATTCCCATTCCAACATTAATTTCTCCTCTCCTTTTTCCTAAGCTGAGAATTCTTCATCCAATGAGGAAGGTGAACAGTTATTTTCATCTCAAAATAAAAAAGATCTCGATGTTGCTGAAACATATGCGCAACATCTTAAACAACTGAGTAAAACAAAAAAGGGAGTATCGAGCGCAATGTAGAACAAGTAATTTAGATCCTGTTAAGAAACGCCAGTGCATCATCAATTCATCAGGTTATTGCATTACATTTTTGCAATATTCCTTTTCCTTAGTGGCCTTCATGTTCAAATTATGAAATTTATTTCTATTTCCAAGATCTATTTATTTGTAGTGAAATTTTCCTATTCCTGTAGGCAATGATAACATCTCTGTTATTTCTTCTGAAATAAACACAACTTCTACATGTTCAACGAACCTTGACATTGTGGAAGATGGTATATCTTCACAGGTTCAAAATCATAATAAAACACGTCAATGCTGCATTTAATTTTCATTTGGTCCAAATATTATTTATGTAATTGAGATTTTTCATGCTCCTATTATTCAATGATTTAAGTTCAAACTAATTTCTTTTACTTTTGCCATAACAAGACTTGGGTGGAATTATAAGAGTGTTGGGTTGTATCACAATGGAGCTATGCGCGGTATGTTATCTCATTTTCTTTATATTTTATATGTATTTTTTAGATGTTAGGTTGTTGTAGTAACAATATCTAACTTCATCTTAATTCACATTTGTTGTCTACCATGATGCCAGAGAAATGTATTGTTCCGAACACATGAGAGCCTTGAGCACCTTATTATTCTATCTATAGTTGACTCACCTCCAAAACCTAATCATGAGGCTCGTAGATCATTCACCTGGTTGTCATCCATGTTCTAGAGGTAAATTTCATCTCTCACATCCAAATAAAGGAGAAGATTCTTCATCTCTTACTTAATTCATATTATGAGAACTTACTCAATTATTTATTCAAATATATTGTTGTGGTGGTTGAACTGATGATATGTTTTATCATCATGCTTTTTAAGTTTGGAATGGGAGCATATTCTAATTTTAATATTTTCTTAGTCATACCTCTGCAGTAATAATTAGTCCTTTATCATTTAATGTGTAGCAATGAGAGATCGCGGTAAATATGGAATATAGAATTCAAGAATGACATACAACTTGTGAAAATTAGAGGTAAATTGCAGACTTGCAGTTATTCATTCACTACCATGAGTGTAATTTATTTTGCTAGGATTAATTCTTTTTCTCCCCTGTTTAGATTAATATCTCAGATGAAAGTTCTATGATGTTGCTTTTGAATCATTTATATGTCTTGTCCTAGATTTAGAAGTATCAACAGATGTTCATATTTTCTAATAAGACATAGCAAATCATGTTATTTTAGGGCAAGAAATAGTTTCATAAACATTAAAACTTGAGAACCACAATTCATTTATTTGAGGGTTACAATATAGAAGTCGTGTTATAACTGCTTTGAGAGTTCCTTTTTTGCCAGGTTCAGCATTCCACTTCTTCCTGTGTGGACAAATTGTTGATTTAAAAAAAAATTGATTTTGCAATGCAAGCACAAGAATGTAATTGTCAACCATATCATATTTGGATTTGTCATTTGTTGGAATGTTGCTCAGTTACAAATTTTGGTATTGACAGACTCATCAGTTGGACGTATTTTTAAAAGCGGTGAGCTTAGTGGGAGACCTTTTTGCTATGCTGGGATCTGATATCTCTGAATCATTCCAGCTGATCATTTTAGAGTTTTTAAAAAGATTAACTGATACAGCAGTGGAGGTTAGAATGTCTGTTCTTGAGCGCATGAAAATTTGTCTTGTGGCAGATCCTTTCAGAGTTGAAGCTCCTCAAATGACATGTAAAGACTTTATAGATTGTTACTTTTCATCATACCTCCCATGCCTTAATTTATAAAGTTCTCTACAAATTTTCTATCTGAACTTTGTGACCAGCTGCTGGACTACAATGATGTCATCCGCAAACAAGTTGTTTGTGTGCTTTCCGATGTAGCGTGTCATGCCCTCACATCCATGCCTCCTGGAACTATCAAGATAATATATGAATGCATGCGAGACAAATATGTAAGTATAGCCATCTCTGCCTGTGCACCTTGTATGTTTTTTATATTTAGCACATCCTCCATTAGTATTATGATAACTATTTTCTGCATGTATCCAGCTCTCTGTTAAAAGTTATGCAATGGAGAGGCTATCTGACATATACCGGGTCTACTGTTTGAACTGTTCAAGTGAATCGACAATGACTGATGAATATGTTTTTATGATGATTTTTAGTATCGACAATTCAGGTATGTTATTGAATTTTTGGTTGCGGACGGTTTACTTAACTACCTAAGGATGTAATTTGAACACACATTTTGAAACATAATACATCTAGATCCTGAAAAGGGAAGTTGTCAATCTTTGAACCTAAAATCTCCTATATGTTTGTTAGATTATAACTTTGTTTCTTTGAAAAGCTGATACAAATAATTTAAGAAACTTGGCTACAAAATTTCCTGAAAGATGAATTTTTGACATCTAGGTTATGTTATCAAAGGTTGTTATTTCCATGCAGATCAGATACCATTGAACCCATTTTATGTCTATCCCTTTTCCCAATTGATTTTTTATTCAAAGAGAAGTTGAAAAATTGGGTTAGGATATTCTCTGGATTTAACAAAATGGAGGTTAAGGCTCTTGAAAAGATACTAGAGCAGAAGCAAACGTTTTTTGTGATTCTTCTTATTACCGTAATAAGTTTCAATGTGGTTCTTAGATGAACTTTTGCCGGGTTCAAAATTACAGGGTATGCTTAACAGTAAATTATATGGAACAAGAGTTTCTCAAGTATCTTTCCCTCAGACAATTATCACAGGTTTGCAATTTCCTACTTTGTATTTCTATAACTGAGGCAGGAGAAATAATTATTCTGGAACTTTGATAAAATGATCGGTTTTTCTTGCAATGCAAGAAGGTGATGCTATTGAGCTCGAGAAGAAAATAACGTTTTGTTTCCGTTTTATGTCTCGCTGTTTCACTGATCCTGCAAGGGCAGAGGAGAATTTTCAGATTCTTCATTAATTAAAAGACTCCAATATTTGGAAACATTTTGCAAGTCTTCTTGATCTAAACACTAACTATCCTCAAGATTGTAGTTTACGTCTGAGGCATCACACCAATATCAAAGTCATTCTGTGGTTATCTCTCTTCTTTATTCAGTTTTCTTAATGAATTTTGAATCTCTATCACGATGTGGGTTGATTGTAGTGTAGATGAGAGATGCATTCTCAATGGTATACACATTGGGATCACTTGTCATATTTGTTGGATGTGAACAGTCTTGCATTGATATGAACAAGCTCATTATGTAGTTCACTATCAAGACACTTCTCAAATTATTATTTATGGCCTTCCATTCCAAAAATAAAAATGTTATAAAGTCTTCGCACTTATACATTTTCTGGTGGAGATTTTACTTTGCTTTATCCGATAATGATATCCTGTTATTAGTTAACATTTTGTTTACACTTTTTATAACTTCAATTATCTAATGAATAAGAAGTAAATCAAACATAATATATTAATTTCAACATAGTGAACTTTCATTGTTTTACGGGGAAAACATGATACTGTAATGTAATGAACAACAAACATAAAACCAGCTTAGCATTTGGTAATTCCACTTAAGATCAAGAATGTTTTAAAATGCAAAAGAGATGATGCTCCAGATAAAATTAGAGCACGAAGCGGAATTATTGCATGCTACTGATCTTCAAGGCGAAACGGTGCGAGTGATAGACCTAATAAATCAGCATCACCATAATCATTTCATGCCAAACCTGTTGGTATGTGACCTGATTGTCTTTTGTTCATTGTGTATCTTGTGTGTAATTTGGAACTGGACCATAATGAGCAATTACCTTATTTACAAAAATAATGTAGTTCCAGTAACTTGATTTTTATCGTATGATGATAACATTTTTATTTATCTTCTCTTTGCGAGTTTGGTAATCAACCAAATAGAACTTTAAGTATATTCTTCCTTAATATTGTTCAGTCCAGAACTATCTGCTATTTAGGGAGATTTATGTACATAAACAGCAATCTTAGGATGGTTTAATGGAAGCTAGAATAGTAATTGTAACAACTATGTTGATTCAAAAAGTTAAGAAGTGGATGATAAATCTACAAAATTGTAACTTTTATGTAGTCTTAATTAATTGTTATATGATACTATACAACCTTCTATGATTTACTGTGTCTCTTTAGCTAATAACTCTTTATAGAAAAACATAATATGATTATATTAGGATTCCTTTAATTCAATGACGCTAAATAATACATCAACTACACATTTCTCGTACGGAGTACGACTTTTCACTAGTAATATATTAAAAGAAGGGATAAATGAGGATTTTTTTTAAAATTTTTTTCATCTTATCCTTAAATCGTTATATTTCGATCAATATTACATTTAACATTTAAATCAGATTTTTAGTAAATTTTGAAAAAAAAAAATGATGAAACGATTGATTGAAAAGTTGTGGTGTTACATCAAATATGTGGTTGAAATTAATGATTGAATAATTTAGATTAAAATCTTTTTTTTTTTTTTTATCAAGCAGAGACTTAATTTAATTTAATTAAATACAACTATTATTAGTTACTGATATTAATTTACAATACATCTAAATATTTTTCTCTTTTATAATTCACACACTTAAACTTTTATGTTCTTGGTCAATATTCTTTTTTCAATTAAATACAATTATTAATTAATATCAATTTACAATAAATATAAATATTTTTCTCTTTTGTTAATAAAACTCTTAAAATATTCTTATTTAAGTAATTAGTTAATTCATAAAAAGAGATGTCAAATTTTAATTATATTCTAATTAAAAATATAAATAAATAATTTCAAACTCTTTTGAAAAAACAAAAACAAAAACGTTTGTTTAAACTTACATAATATTAAACATTTTTCTTTTTAAAAATATGCTCCTAAATTAATTGATTGGCCTACACAACTTTTTCATATTTTTTTTGTCGCTAGGCTCTGTTTGCTAAAATATTTGTGTTTAAAAACATATTTTTTTATGTAAAATATGATTTGAAAAGTGAAAAGAGAAAATATATGTAGTTAAAAAATGGTTTGAAAAATTGTGTTGTTAAAAACATGTTTAAAAACACTTTTGCCAAACAGTTGCTAAATATTTTATAAATCAATTTTCGATTTACCTAATATTTTATGATTTCAGTTTACTTTTTTATATGTAATATGTGATTTATTGCAACAATTTTCTAGAACAAGGCCTTATTGACTTGGAGCATCTACACGGAGACAAAAGTATGGGGGCAATGAAAAAGTAACAAAATATGAAAGGTGGACGTCCTTTCTCACATTTGTGAGCTACTTTTTTAATTTGATTTCCTTCTGTGTCCTTGATATTTTTTCTCATTTCCTTCTAATTTCTCTCTCTTGTCAATTAATTCAATCTTCACTGAGAATTTTTACAGTTAAAATTATGATTTTAATTGAGTTATTTGAGCCTTGGGGATAAGCAAGCTTGAAATTAAAAAGTTTGGACCAAAATCTTGAGTTTTGACCATTATTAATTTTTTGGAGCTTTTTTATTTATTTTTAATTTTTAATTGAAAATGTTAATTGGGAACTAGATTGGATGCGATGAGGCTGGGGCTGGAAAGGATCAACATCCCCATCCTTGTTGGAGATTCTCCGTCCCGTTTGAATCGGATCCCCATTCAAGAATTCTCCATCTCATCCCCATCCTAATCTTTAGAGCATGTAACACTATTTAATTCATAAATTGGTTTATTTATGATTTTGAGGTAAAAGTAGTGACTGAAAATTAAAGAGAAAAAATCTGTATAATTAAAAATTGGTTTGAAAAATTGTGTAATCTATCTATCTAATCTAATCTAACCTAACCTAATATCTAATATCTAATCTAATCTATCTATCTAATCTAATCTAATATGATCTGATATGATCTCATCTAATCTAATATAATCTCTATCTAATTCTAATATTCTAATATATTCTAATCTAATCTAATCTAATATCTAATATATCTAATATTCTAAATTATATATATATATATATATATATATACACACACACACACTATATTAAAGGAGGATAGTCCTCAAAGTTTTCCCTCCCAAGTTTCCCTCCAAAATTTTATTATCATAAAAAAAAAAAGAAGAAGATAAATCCGGCCCCAATGTATTTTTGAATTTTGAATTCAGTGAGTCAAACTTGACCCGCATAAGTTCTTTTCTACAATTGAAAAACATCATTCCTTCTCTTAGTTAAGCCAGTACCGCTACCATCCCTTCTCTCTGCTTCTTTTCTTCACAGTGTCGGGGCACTAGGGTTCACGTCTTTTCTCTCTTCAATAGAGAGCTGCGACTTTATCAGTGTTGAGTAGGGTTTGCAGACATTGCTTTCACAGGTGTTTTGCTGGCAACGACGCAGACATTGAGTTGCTGGGGCGACGAACAGCGGTGGGGGAGGCGAAAAAGAGGTTGGGGCTCAATTTTTGTGCTAAATCGAGGCTGGGATTTGAACTGGTCTGTTATTTTCCGACCACAACAGGCGATGGTCGGAGGTAAGGTAGTGGCAGTGTTGGGTGATGAGTTCGAAGCCGAGCACCAGACCTTCAAAATTAGGTTCATGGTCACCCAAAATACAAAGCCTGGTAAAGACATTCTTCCCTCTGTTCAAAAACTTTCTCTGTTCAAATACAAATTGTCCATTTTAGGTGATTCATTTTCAATATCAGGTGTTTCGTTCAATTTGTAAACCGATGCAGCGATTTAGAAATGGCTTATGTTTCTACAATGTCGGTGCGTGTTACTTTAAGCTTGGTGTTGATTTAATTTTTTTCCCGAAATTTTTGATTAATTTTGTGCGATTACGAATTTTCGTGTCCATTTTGATTGGCAGCTTATGTAGAATGCAATATAGCCAAGTTCTGGAAAGGGGAGGTGAGTGGAAAATATGATTGAAGCGTGTTCTCGTGCGCTTCTTGGTCAGTTTTTTGTTAAGTTGCTTTGAAATGTTAACTATTTGATTAATTGTTGGGTTTTTCTTTTTAAATATTCTCGTGGAATATGTAAGTGAAAGTTACATGTAGCATATTCGAAATGCATTTGCTTTTCTGTTGATTATTGTTTGATTGCTGAATTATTTGTTACGATTTTTTTTGGACAGCAAGGTGCAGGCTTGAGTTAAGAACATAAAAAGAACTTTCGAATTGTAATGTATTCTATTTGGAAGATGAGCAAACTATCAATTTAATTTGAACAAATAGCTTTGGTAACTCCAATTTTGAATCTGTAATTTGATGGTGTCAAGCATAGTATAGTAATTTTACTTATATAAGACTTCTATTCAGAACGGACTATACAACGTCCAATGGTAATACAACAATTCATGACATTTAGCCTCTTTTTGACGTAAGGTATGAAAGCTAGCCATTTCTGAAAAGATCAGAAAATTTTAAGTTCGATTCGAATTGTTTCTCATGAAACTTCTTGTTTCTATATTACAGATTATGGGGGCTCTATTTTGGGATAACATCCGCCTCTACAGGTATAATATATATTGCTATGACTTGCAATTTGTACTGTGTTCTGCTGTTTTCTTTTCACATATTTATCAGTTCTCCATTCATCTTTTGCTCACTATTGTTTAATTGGGTAGTGATGCACAACGGACACTGGTTTTTGAAGCCAAGCTACATTTCATTTCAAGCTTTTACTCCATCGCAGCCATGTCTGTGTTAACCCAAGAGTAAACTAACCAAGAGGGGGGTGAATTGGTTTATAAAACTTTTTCGATAATAATCTCAAACTTAAAAACCAATGGGTACAAATATGAGCACTTAGTGTTACAAGTAACTAAACTATCAATGTAATGTGCTATATAAGTGTAAACTTAATTGATAAGGCAAGTATAGCACTAAGATAAAACGTTGCACAATGTAAATTGATAGAATAGAGTAAGTGCGATGTAAGTAAATAAAAGGGATGAGAGAGTGCAAACGCGATTTATGGAGGTTCAATCAACCAACGTGATCTACGTCCCCCGTTACCGAGCTCTCCGTCACGAGTAAGGCCAAATCCACTATTTTGGTAACTTACAACAAGGAGTACCAAATCCTTAGGCGACTTACAACAAGGAGCGCCTATCCTTTTACAATCGAGTTTTCACACGGCTCTCGAAACCAACAATCGAGTTTTGATAAGGCTCTCGAAAACCAACAATCGAGTTTTGACAAGGCTCTCGAAAACCAACAATCGAGTTTTCACAAGGCTCTCGAAACCACAAGATATAATGAATTGAATGTACAATTGAAATAACTCTCTTGACAAATGATATACTCAAATTAAGTACCGAGAGAGTTAGGCTAACACTTCAATAGATAGCAATGAATTAAGCTCGAGTGTTAGAGAAAAACTTTGATGCAAATGATAATGAAAAGTTCGATGCAATCAAACAAAGTTTTTCAAATAATCTCTTGTTAAAAATATTGAATCAAATTACGTACCAAGAGATGCCACACTTGAATAATTAACAATAAGTTAAGCTCAAAGTGTTTAGGCAATGGAACTTTGATGAATCAAATGATAATGAAAAATGTAGCACCAATAATCAAAATTCCTCAATTGGAATTTCTCTCTTTTAAAAGATTAAAACAAGTTTAGAACAAAGAGAGACTTACACTTCAATTCCAATATAGTGTGAAGATGTTGAAGAAATTCAAACAATGTAAAACCAAGAATCTTCACAAAACTTTCTTCCAAAAAATTTGATGAATTTGATAAAACAAAGTTTAGATCAATCAAAGTTTTATGAAAATAAAAGATGAATAAAAACTAAGTAAGAACAATGAATTTTCACAAGAAAGTTTGTATAAAATCTTATCTAAGTTGTTCAAATTGAATGCAAATGTGATGGCTATTTATAGATGAAAAAATTCAAGTTCAGCCAGTTTCGGTCGACCAAATTTGGAGTTTCGGTCGACCGAATCTTCCATATAGCCGTTACAATTTTACCGTTGAACTTTCGGTTGACCGAAAAATTTCGGTTGACCAAAAGTTCGGTCGACCGAAATAGTTCGGTTGACCGAAAGTCAACTGTTGACCGTTGACTTTCTGTTGACTTTTGAAAAATATGAAAATTTTCAATTTTTAGGTTTCTAACTTATTTTTCAAAGTGGTTTAACATAGTATAATCATGATTTAAGATCAAATAACCTTTGAAAGACAATCTTGACTTAGATGAAAATATTTTATGCAAGTGATGAATTTTCAAGTAAGTTTCTTGATGCATAAAAATCATTTTCGAGCTCTTTGAATTTCATCGCTAAAGATTGAGAGTGTTATACCTTTACATATGTTAAATCAACTCTAATCTTGTATGCTTGAATTCTTGATCTTCATATCATGCTTTTCAACTTCAATTTTGATCTTCGAATATCTTCAATTCTTTCATGATCTTCTTTGCGTCTCATGTGCTCGATCACATAATTTTGATTTATATCTTTGAGAGACGATTTGAATATTGAGTGCTTTGAATATTTATCATTACATGAAATACTTGAAGCACACTTGTTAGTAACACAATAAATTCTTGTTTGTTATGATCAAAATAATAAGGTCAAATTGACCATAGGTCAACAATTTCCCCCTTTTTGATTATGACAAACAAGATGACTTGTAATGATAAATATAAGCAATTGAAGCATATAATCAAAGTATAGGGAAATGAGAATAATTGATAAGTTCAATTTTAGCATATATTCCTCCTATCTTATACAAACCAATGAGGTATAATCTAGCATATAATATAATCCTTTTTATGCATATAGATTATCCAATTTCAAGCAAATCAAATCATCATCATATTTTTCCCCTTTTGGCATAAGCAAAAAGGTGGCATCTATCCCTTAATCATGAGCATAGGTGTGATAAGCATAATAATGGGGCATAAGTAGAATATCTTGATTGTAATTATATTCCCCCTTAGTAACGCATTCCCCCTTAGAAAAGCATTCGTAGCATGAAACATTACCAGAAATCACACAATTCAGTTTCACGAATTCCAGTATAATCTCATATCTCAAATCAAATCTTTCTTTAATAGTGAAAGTTATAGCGCATTTAAATCCTGTTCCCTCTTTTTAATTTTTCTATTCCTTGCTTTCTCGCTGGACTCAACAGCATGTGGATCTAGCCAGGTCCTATATACCTTGAATATTATTATACTGAAAAATATCAGTACAAAATCCAAGAAAAATATTCGATATCGCAAATTAAATCTTCCTTTAACAGTAAAGTTACAGCGCATGAAATCTTGTTCCCTCTTTTCATTATTATATTTCATATTATCTTGCAGGAATCAATATCATGAAGAACTACTCAGATCGTTTACACCTTTAAATAGATCGGTTGGGAAGAGGTTAAATCCATCAAAAAATGGATAACATCCTTTTAAGCATTCGCAAGTATTATTCCAATCTTCCAATGAATGATCTGAGAAAAATTTATCGAATGAGGCTCGAAAGATTGAGGTTGCTTATGGCTCAAGGCTTTCCAGAAGACGTGCGCTGGTTGATAGAAGCAAAAGTTCGATTAACAGGTGAATTACCATTGACATTTCCTAAACACCTGCCTGGTTTGGGTAAAAGCACTTTTGCAAAGAAACGAAGAGCAAAAAGGCTGAATGGTTGCTACAAATGTGCTCGTTGGAACTGTAATACTCTTTGCAAATCAGTCGGATATTCATCTAACAATCGAGATGATAAAATTGAGTTCATAAAGGGTGGACTGAGTAGGGAGTGTTTGGATGATATTCGATTAACTCTTGAGACGCACCCAAGTGGATATGTGCAACGGGAACTTCTTTCCTTATATGCTCAATTTAACGAGGATAAAAAGCGATATAGTCTCAAGAATACAATCGCAAAAGATCCGGTTTGCCAGTCTGTTTTGGCAACTCAGCATTTGATATAAGGTAAAACTTTTGATACTTTTTCCTTTCACGAGTTTTGAGAACGGTTTAAAAAAAAAAAATCGCCGAAAGGTGACACCTCGATACGATAAAAATATTCAAAAGTAGTTTGATTTTGACAAAAGTAAATCTTTCCTTTTTCAAAGACGATCGTAAATAGTGTGGTTTTCCGGTTTTTAAATAGCCAGAGGTTTTCATAGTTCATGCATCCCAAAATCACAACTTCTCGTAAGTTTTCTTTTCTTTTCTTTCAAAAATGGAGGGATCAAAACTTAGACAGATCAAAACTGTATGTGTATTTTGTGGATCACATGTGGGGAAAGGTTTTGGGTATCTTGAGACAGCAGTAGACCTTGGAAAGAAACTGGGGGAGAAAGGTATCAATCTTGTGTATGGAGGAGGTAGCAGTGGTCTAATGGGCTGTGTTTCCCAATCTGCTCTTACAGAGAAAGTAAGGGTGATTGGAGTTATTCCTGTCCCTTTAGCAGATATAGCAGGCAAAACACGAGGTCATGAAGTACAAACTTATCTATCCATGAACGCATAACTTGTATGCTATATGGATCTGATGCATTTATAGCCCTACCCGGAGGTTTTGGCACCTTAGAAGAAATTTTTAATATTACCTCCTGGGCTCAACTAGATCTCCATACTAAGCCTATTGGGCTATTAAATGTTAACCATTTCTTTGATGGTTTGTTAACCTTTCTTGATCATGCAGTGGAACAGGGATTCATCTCTCCATTTTCCCGAAGGATCCTTATTTCTGCTCCTACTATTGATGAACTACTGGATAAGCTGCAGTCATATATCCCAATACAAGATCCAGCAGGTTTAAAGATAGATTGGTCGCAAGGAAGGGGATTCAAGCGAAAGTGGAGTCCGGTTAATGTAAATTTGACTTTGTGAATCCTAAAATAGGTGGGGGTAGAGTACGGAGTATACTCACTCTTGAGACACCCCTCTAATTTCCTAGGATTTCCTTAATGTTTAAATCTTGTGTGTGTGTGCTTCAAATGTGGTATATTACGGAGTATTTTTACTCTCGAAACACACCTCTTTGAAGATTTGTCTTTGTTTCCTCAAAAGATCAGAGGTGGTAGGATACGGCTACTCCGGAAACACATCTCTCATTTTGAGGACTTTCCATGTTTCTCTCTTTAGCATTTGCGTGTACCATGTATTTCCTTTCAAGTGTGACTCTAGTGTGTACTCTTTCATGAGAAATAATAATATCTATGTTTGACTATGAAGTAATTGTTATCATGAAATGAGTTAAAAGTTAATGCATTTTGTCGACATATCAAAACAATTTTGGTCAACAATCATATCACTCTCAAAGCCAAAAAATAAGTGATCAAAGAAATGTATTACAAGAGTTTTACGAAGAGAAGAAGATGATATCAAGTCATTTAGGGATTGTGTATGAAAATTTTGAAAATAAAAAAAATTCCCAAATTTAGCCACTTTCGGTCGACCGAAATTTATGTTGGTCGACCGAAACTCTGCAGAGTACAAAGAAGGGTGGCTGCAGTCACTTTCGGTTGACTAATGGTCGACCGAAAGTCAGGTTTCGGTCGTACAGTTGGTCGACCGAAACTCTTTCGCTTGAACGCTCGTTCGACCGAAAGTACACTTTCGGTCGTCCGAAAAATCTTTCGGTCGACCGAAATCTACAAAAATTGAAATTTTTATTTTATTTCGGTTAAAACATGTATGTAACATAAAATTATGCATAAGACACAAATTAGCACTATGTTACAAATTCATACTCATACCTCTTTTCAATGTAAGAAATTTTTATGAAGTGCATGAGGTTTTAAAAAAAATGTTGATAAATAGAAATTTAAATCATTGATCATTCAAAGTCCAAGATGTATCAAAGAATTTTACCTCATCCTTAATAGTCATGAAGCACATGTTGGCCATTTCATCTTGACTCTCATCTTCATCTTGCTCATCATTACTTTCATCCCAAGTGGCTTGTAGAGCTTTCTTTTTGAAGAATCTTTTCTTACTTCGACACTCGGTACTTTTGTGACCGGGTTTGTTGCAATTGTAGCAAACAATCTTTTCATCTTTTTCTTCTCTCTTTTGGATTCGATGATTGTTGCGAACGCCTCTCCACTTCTTGATAAGGATAGCAAGATCATCAAGTTCCTCATCACTTGTGTTTGAGTTTGATGAGTATTTACCATATAATGATTTAAGATCAATTTCGCGCTTGGCCTCTTCTTTTCCTTTTCTTGTCCTCTCCTTTGTTTCGGCATTGTTGAGCTCATAAGTCATCAATGTTCCATAAAGCTCCTCCAATGGATGTGTGTTGACGTCTATCGTGTTTTCGATCAACATCCTTAAAGGATTCCAATCTTGGGAGAGAGACCTAAGAATTTTACTCACAAGTTCACCGTTAGAAAATTTTTGATCAAAGCCTTTAAGACCATTGACAATGTCGGTAAAGCGAGTAATCATGCAAGTAATGGGCTCATCTTGTTTCATAAAGAAATTTTCAAAATCTTTAAATAAAAGATTTGTCTTAGTTTCTTTTACTTTATTTGTGCCCATGTGTGTGACTTCTAAAGCATGCCAAATATCGTGTGCGGAATCACATGTGCTAATACGATTAAATTCATTAATATCCAAAGCACAATAAAGTATATTTTTGGCCCTAGCATTTAAAGTCAATTTCCTCCTATCATTTTCATCATATTCCTCTCTAGGTTTTAAAATAGTTTGATCCGATTTTCCATCAACCTTAATGACCATAGTAAGCTCATGAGGACCGGATTCAATGACATCCCAAATATTATAATCAATGGATTGAATAAAAATCATCATTCTAGTTTTCCAATAATTATAATTTGTACCATCAAAGAAAGGATGACGATTTGTAGAATGCCCCTCAAGATTATGGTTAGCCATTTACTCAAGATTGTAAAATCTTTTAAAAATGAGCACCTAAGCTCTGATACCAATTGTTAACCCAAGAGTAAACTAACCAAGAGGGGGGTGAATTGGTTTATAAAACTTTTTCGATAATAATCTCAAACTTAAAAACCAATGGGTACAAATATGAGCACTTAGTGTTACAAGTAACTAAACTATCAATGTAATGTGCTATATAAGTGTAAACTTAATTGATAAGGCAAGTATATCACTAAGATAAAACGTTGCACAATGTAAATTGATAGAATAGAGTAAGTGCGATGTAAGTAAATAAAAGGGATGAGAGAGTGCAAACGCGATTTATGGAGGTTCAATCAACCAACGTGATCTACGTCCCCCGTTACCGAGCTCTCCGTCACGAGTAAGGCCAAATCCACTATTTTGGTAACTTACAACAAGGAGTACCAAATCCTTAGGCGACTTACAACAAGGAGCGCCTATCCTTTTACAATCGAGTTTTCACACGGCTCTCGAAACCAACAATCGAGTTTTGATAAGGCTCTCGAAAACCAACAATCGAGTTTTGACAAGGCTCTCGAAAACCAACAATCGAGTTTTCACAAGGCTCTCGAAACCACAAGATATAATGAATTGAATGTACAATTGAAATAACTCTCTTGACAAATGATATACTCAAATTAAGTACCGAGAGAGTTAGGCTAACACTTCAATAGATAGCAATGAATTAAGCTCGAGTGTTAGAGAAAAACTTTGATGCAAATGATAATGAAAAGTTCGATGCAATCAAACAAAGTTTTTCAAATAATCTCTTGTTAAAAATATTGAATCAAATTACGTACCAAGAGATGCCACACTTGAATAATTAACAATAAGTTAAGCTCAAAGTGTTTAGGCAATGGAACTTTGATGAATCAAATGATAATGAAAAATGTAGCACCAATAATCAAAATTCCTCAATTGGAATTTCTCTCTTTTAAAAGATTAAAACAAGTTTAGAACAAAGAGAGACTTACACTTCAATTCCAATATAGTGTGAAGATGTTGAAGAAATTCAAACAATGTAAAACCAAGAATCTTCACAAAACTTTCTTCCAAAAAATTTGATGAATTTGATAAAACAAAGTTTAGATCAATCAAAGTTTTATGAAAATAAAAGATGAATAAAAACTAAGTAAGAACAATGAATTTTCACAAGAAAGTTTGTATAAAATCTTATCTAAGTTGTTCAAATTGAATGCAAATGTGATGGCTATTTATAGATGAAAAAATTCAAGTTCAGCCAGTTTCGGTCGACCAAATTTGGAGTTTCGGTCGACCGAATCTTCCATATAGCCGTTACAATTTTACCGTTGAACTTTCGGTTGACCGAAAAATTTCGGTTGACCAAAAGTTCGGTCGACCGAAATAGTTCGGTTGACCGAAAGTCAACTGTTGACCGTTGACTTTCTGTTGACTTTTGAAAAATATGAAAATTTTCAATTTTTAGGTTTCTAACTTATTTTTCAAAGTGGTTTAACATAGTATAATCATGATTTAAGATCAAATAACATTTGAAAGACAATCTTGACTTAGATGAAAATATTTTATGCAAGTGATGAATTTTCAAGTAAGTTTCTTGATGCATAAAAATCATTTTCGAGCTCTTTGAATTTCATCGCTAAAGATTGAGAGTGTTATACCTTTACATATGTTAAATCAACTCTAATCTTGTATGCTTGAATTCTTGATCTTCATATCATGCTTTTCAACTTCAATTTTGATCTTCGAATATCTTCAATTCTTTCATGATCTTCTTTGCGTCTCATGTGCTCGATCACATAATTTTGATTTATATCTTTGAGAGACGATTTGAATATTGAGTGCTTTGAATATTTATCATTACATGAAATACTTGAAGCACACTTGTTAGTAACACAATAAATTCTTGTTTGTTATGATCAAAACAATAAGGTCAAATTGACCATAGGTCAACAGTCTGGACAGACAGCAGAGCATCTCCAACAGGCTATCTGTAAATACTCAAAGGATGATATACTTACTATCATGTGAGTTCTGCTATCTAGAACTTCTTTGGCTTTATGCGAAATGGTATCCTTTTTCTGTTCTCTGGTTTGTTCTTTCCAAAGTTGATTTATTAATTTCTAGGGAGAACAACTTCATGAAAAAGGAAAAGATCATTTCTCTCTTTTGTTCGATGTATAGACTTACCTAACCTTGAAGGTGCCATAATAGTTCAACCTAGAAATTCACGCAACATCCGAGCGTGTTGATCTTTGAGTAACTGTTCAGGTGTATGGGGCATAATATGGGATGGGAGGAAGCAGCCTCTATATTATCTGGCTCTTCCATAGAACTGAAGACTTGCAATGCTCCTCTGCTTGAAGCTACTGGAAAAATCATGGGAAGTGGTAAAGATTCTTTATCCTTCAACTATACTTTGCAGTTTGCTCCATCCTAATGTGAAATGCTTACTTTAGAAGGCTTGAAAGAAAAATTAACAGATAGTAGATTACATGGTTTGAACACATTCAAAAGATAACCAGTGGTCCGCCAGTTAGGACTCAACCTAATTACTATAAATCTTAAACCTTGAGGAAAAGTAGGACGTAGTATATTGTTATAAAATGCTATTTCTGGTGAAACTTTAGAGCTAATTGCACTTAAAAGCAAAAAATAATCCATGTAGTTGCTCTGATAGCAGGAAAAGACTTTATCTAAACATGACAGTGTGAATTAAAGCAAAAAATGGAGTAACAACGTACGATACTAATGCAATTTTGTCCATTGTATCAGGATCTCAAAGCTACCATCTCATATCCCTCATCAAAAGAATTGGAATCTACTTACTATGGTAAGACTCTATAAATTTATAATATTTATTTCTATTTAGGTTTATTTTACTAATGTTGTTTGATTTTATGATTTTAATTGTTATAATTTTAATTTCTATTGTTGGTGATCCAAATATTCACTAGGCAGGCAACTTTTTTGGAACCTTAATTGTTGGATGAAATTATCAAGATCAAGTTGCTTGATTTTAGTTTAATTAGTTTGAGATTTAATGATTGGTGCAAGCAAGAAGTTAAGTGCTTTTTATTGATTTGCTTGGGGATTTTTTGTATAATTTGATAGTAAAAAAATCTGATCAGGTTTATTTTTATTTCCATTTTGTTGTGAGTTATTTTTATTTCCATTTTGTTGTAAGTTTTTAATTTTTTTTTTATTAGGGTTTGAGAAATGACGACTAATAATGTAAAAGAAAGAGCTCCTCTTTTTGAAGAGGTTACACAAATTGAACATTTATTATTTTTGGTCATCTTTTGATTTCACAACATTTTAGTGAATTAAGTTTTTATTGGGTAGAAATTGTCCTTGACTTTGAGGTACAAGTATGGGATCATTCAATGCAATTATCAACATCCTAGCTCGAGTGATTATGCATCTATAAAAATCAGGTAAAACTAGATGAGTATATAAATATATTTAGTATGACTATGCCAATAGTTTTCATGGGTTTTGCTACATGTTTACCAGCGGGAGAAAGTCTTCCAGAAAGAAAAGTTTGCAAATGGTTCATAGCATATTTCTACCTCTTTTATCTCTACATTTTTGATATATTGAGATTGAATGATGTTTCTCTCGCAGGAGAACAATGAATTGGTAAAATTGCAAACGGAATATGAAAATTTACTGTTAAAGTTTGAAACGTGTGTTTTTTCCCCCCACTTCTCTGTTGCACTTACAGTTGCATTATAGATTATAGATTTGTATTGTTAACTTTTTTCTTTATAGATTGTAGAATAAGAATTAAGAACTGTGGTAGAGAGAAGAGAAAGGACTAATTGGTATTATGTTAGTTCGTGATCCTACGCAATTCCCACACAATCTCCGAGTTATTAACTTTGTCAATACAATACTGTTTAATATTAAATTTGGAATGCAGTAACAATGATCATGTAATAATTATAATTCTATGAGATATGAATGTTATCAATGATTTTTACTTTCCTTACAATTGTTATTTGCAAATTCTTGGTTGTTTAATGAATTATTGAATATGGTATTTATTATTTCAATAATTTCATTTCATTAGTTCTTGCTCTTAAAAGTTCAAAGTAATTCATATTTATATTTATGAGTTGTGAGGTCCAGATTTTCTCCATTTTTTTAATACTAATTTGTCTTTTATTGTCATTTAATGTTATATTGTGATCAGTATAGAAATGACATTTTTAGTTCAAAGAATTGAGTATACCTATTGTATTGAAGAGCATTTCGAAACAATTAACGAATTGTAATTGTTTTTTCATTTTAGCATTCGATTGAATCAAATAATGATAATGTCATTCGGATTAACAATCATCATAATGATAATGTCATAATGATAATTATATTTTATGCTTTTTATTTCATGCATTTTATATTTGTGTTAATTATGTATAAATATTAAAAATTTAAAAATACTTATCGAAGTCATTATAATGGATTTTGTGAATTTGACATAATTTGTCCTTTTTAATTTATACTTCATAAATATGTATAGATCTATGAGAAATATTTCCTATTTTAGAATTTAATTTTTTCTTTGTTAGTTTATTTTTTTACATTTAAATATTTTATGTATATTTAATATTGTGTATCACACGGCTAATAGAACTAGTTGATTTATAAAAAAAAAAAAAAAAAAAAAAAGTAAGGTTACCAAACAGTTGTTTAGAACTTTTTTCATTTTGCATTCATTTTCAAGCAGTTTCCACTTTTCATTATCAAAATCAACAAGACAGTATGATGGGGCCAGTACTTGGTAGACCATCATTTAACAGTTGCCAGCCCAAATAATTTACCGCACTAAGGTCCACTTTACTCTCCACCCAAACTTTGCTCCGAAAGACGGCGCGTGATTGCCACTGTGAAGAAAAATTTCGGAAAGTGTTATAATATGAAATGATTAAGTGTTATTTATGTTTACGAGATAAAATTTGTGGTTAAAAATTAAAGAAAGAAAATTTGTATGGTTAAAAAAATTGTTTAGAATTCGTGTCGATTATAAACAACGTTTACTGAATATATTGTTAATTTAACACCGTCTGATTACTCGGGCTGATTTTTTTTAATAATTTTTTGATAACGTCCCATCGAGTGATGTCATAACCCTTACCTTGAAGTCTTGTGATAAAGGTAAATTGCGAAATGAGCAGCGCAAAGTCATGATTCATGCACCACCATTACAAGGTTTGAACTTTGCCATTGTGCTCTATGCCGCGTACTCGTGCTGATTTTGATTCGTGCTCCCAAGTAAGAAGAGGAATTTGATTGAAAAGAGCAGTGGGCCCCACATATCGTACTGGGTTGTGCTGATGGGCCCATATATTGAGACTTTTTGGTTCCCATTTCTCTGAACATAAATCAGGCGCAGCGCCAATCACTCCATGATTTGGTAATTTTTTTTTTAAAAATAAATAAAGTGATAGTTTGTAAAATATGTGTAGTTGAAAGAAATTTGAAAAAATATGTAAGATTAAAAAGTAGTTATGCAATGAATTTTTTAATTTATCAAGGAGAAGCTGAGCTGACAATATTTTTGTAACTGTTTGAGACATATTATTTCTAAATAATGTGGTTTGTAATTGTAAATTTTGAAAAAAATATGGTTAAAAAATAGGAAATTCTTTTGGATTTATGTGTAAATTATTTTATTGGTAGAATATGTGGTTAAAAATGAGTTTTGAAAATAGGTAACAAATAGGGGCTTTATGTTACGAGTTTTCTAAACGTCTTTGCACACTATATGATATTACAATAAATAATGTTTTCTGTATTTTGTTTTTAAAAATATATATTAAATCGAAATTATTCTGCCTATGATTTAGCAAGTATATGTATATCTATAAAAAAAAAACATAAAAATGTCTTAAGAATTTATGCTTGTAAAAGTAAATCAATCATTCACTCTTTTTAGTTTACAACTTTACAGTTTACACTAGATAAAAAGGCATCCAAATAAAACTTATTATGTAACACACACACACACACACACACTCAATTAAGGTATTATTAGGAATGATAATAATAATAATAATAATAATAATAATAATAATAATAATAATAATAATAATAATAATAATAATAATAATAATAATAATAAGAGACGAAAAGAAAAATGAATATTTATCCCTAATTCATAATTTTCAATAATAAAATTTCAATGTCATCATTAAATTAGTGCTTACCCTATTTTAGAGCTTCCCTCAAATATGTTAGTAATGTTGACATAAAGAACATGAGAAAATCTAGGTAGCACATTAAAAAAAAAAAATAATAATTTTGATTAAAACAATAATCTTAATACTAAGCATCAGTTTGATTGTCATTCTTTCTAATTCATTTTGCTAAAGTATTCAATTTTAATCACACATTTTAATATAAAATATTTACACATAATTCAAAATTTCTTACTCATTTGTCACTATACAATATCAATTAATCATTATTCAAAACTCTTTTTTTACTAAATAATGACAATCAAACAGATACTAATATTCACAATCACCAATCATTTACTCTCTTTGGGGTTCTATCACAGCACCCGATAGCATTTTTCCATTCCATTTATCTTCCAATTTAAAAATCATAATCTTCATGAAAATTATTTGTCATTCACCAAAATTGTACACAAAATATTTATTCAATGTATTGTCAATACAATTTTTGCAATAAAGTAAGCAACCTAACAAAAGTTCTCATCCAATCAATTCTATAAATTCGGTTATATTAGAACCATATATAATCCCTTATATAAGGGAACAAAAAAGGGCTGCTACAGTATCAATTTTGTCCCAATTTCGGACAGCTACCTATTCGAGCTGCCCAAATTTTTTTTTTTATTTTTTTATAAAATAAAAAAATTCAATAAGTGTCAAATTGCATGCAACGATGCTTTATATACGTTCTATTTGTACCATGCACGCAACACACTAGTGTAACACAAAAAGGTTTCTATTTTACTTTATCGAGATGGAAATGAACTTGAAGTTTTAAAAAAATGATTAATTACTCCAACAAAGATAGACTCGTTTTTCTTTTTTGTTTGTCTCAAATTATAGGTCACTTTCCTATTTAGGAGTATATTAATATCTTAATTTTCTAATATACGCATATTTAATATGCATTGTTATCAATAAATATGAAGTACTCATTATTCAATATAAGGATATATTAGATAGAATGTAAGTAAATTTATAATTTCAACATATATTACTTATGTTTTCTTAATCAGTGTGAAAATTAAAGTGAGAATATCTTTGTGAGACGGAGTGAGTATACGTTAATTGTGTAATAGTGATTTTTTATTATTATTTTTAAATGTGGATGTGTGATATAAATATAGATATTCACACACATTTTTTTAAATCCCTGAAAATATATTTTGCCTCGAATGTATCACATTCTTCATTTATAAACGATAAACTTTTACCAAACTGAGGCTTAATTAGTTCATATTTCGAGAGTACTATTTTTTTTTAATCAGTTATGTGACAATGAGGCAACGTGTCTCATATTTCATAGTTCAGTACATTTCACTAATTTTTGTGAGTTAATGTTAACTTTATTGAAAAGACAAATTTTGTATTTTTTTAATAATATATAATATATTTGAAGTAATATTATGAGTACAAATATTAATGTATGTGGAATAGAGGGTTGTTCAGTTCCTCGAATTGGACACATGTTCGGGGAAAAGATGCTTTCTAATGTGGAATATATCAATATGTTTCTCATAATTTATGCATTTACCTATCGTATTTAACAATTTTTCTCCAAATTTTCTTTCAAAAATTTCAATTATAATAATTATAAATGTGTGTTTAACATTAAACCTGCAAATATTTGTATTTAACCAGTTAAAATTATACTTTTATTTAAAAAATGAAGTGGTTAAAATAATAATTACGAAAATCCCTAAGGCTGTGTTTGATAGAAAATATGGAAAATAGATGGTAGAAAAATATATTCTAGGAATTGATTTGGCTGGATATTATTTTCCTGGAAAATGTTAATTGGAAGTATTTGATTAGATTAATTTTTCAGGTGAAAAAGTGGGAGATTTTCCAAATTTTGTTGTTTGATTGATATTAATTTCCATCGTAAATAATCAAAACTTAATTTTTTTTAAATTTTTCGCTCATTTGTACTTGATAATAATAATGTTAATTTCTGGAAAAAAAATAAGTCAATTAACAATAATAAAAATGATCAAATGTGACGCAAAAGAATTTTCTACCTTAGCTGGAAAATATTTTCTCAACAAATAGGTAAGAAAATATTTTCAAGGCAAATGAGGTAATTGTGCTTTAAATGGTTGTACCTAAGAAAATATTTTCCAAGACAAATTTTTCCAACCAAACACCCAACAAATGCAAAAGGTGAAAAATATTTTCCATGATATGACATTTTCCTGGAAAATAAGGCTGTATCAAACACAGCCTAAATTATTATGATATAGTAACGTGAAGTTGGAGATCAAGAATTTCCACCAAAAACTTATACTATATAATATTTACACAATTATTGAAAAGAATGATTACAAAAATACTAATGATTATTGATTATAATACTAGTTATTTATTAGTATTATTAAATAAAGATTAAATCAAATCATCAACTATTCCACGTTAGCCTCCTTTCAGTAACTTTGTTTATAAATTTATTTATAAACAACACATTTTAACTCATTTTCTAATCATAAACATTTTTTGAAATCAATTTTTAATAAGTATATAACATATTTTACTCGTAAACAATAATGTATCGAATAGTGGCTTAATTTGTTAAAATAGTTAATAATATATGTTTAAAGGATTTTTAAAAAAACCTATAGTATTCTTATCTTCAAATATTTCATTACGTAACACAGAAATGGCGTAAAACTATTTCCCCATCATATTTTAAATAAATAATTGTGAAAAACCTTTTTCCCTTTTTCCAAAACATGAAAATAGAATATTTCGAAATAATCACCGAGAATACTAATTAATACAATGAGTAAAAATTAAGGTGGCGTTCTATTTGTATTTTATTTTGTATTTTCATTTTCGAAAATGTATTGTGTTTTGTATTTTCATTTTTGTTTTCAAATTTCTGAAAACACGTTTGATTGTCATTTCTGAAAACTGTTTCTGAAAATGAAAAACTGGAAAATACGTTCTATTTGAAATTTTGCATAATACTACTTAAACTATTTTTAATTAATTTGCTTGCATAATACTACTGACTCAAATTCAAATTTCCTTTCACAATACACTGAAAACATGGTTACATGCAATACACTAATGTGAATATTAAGAATATATATTAACACAGCTTGGTCAGGTTTGAGATTGAGAAAGCTCTAATTCTATTGAAATCAAGAAAATGCAAGTTCTTTTAAAACCACCAGAGTCCATTTATCAGTATATTTTTTGAAATATAACAACAAGAATTATCACTTAATTTTTTTTGTAATGTTGATATTGAATTCAATAAAAAAAATATTTAAGCTTAATTCCAAGTTAGGATAATTCTAAAAAAAAAAAAAATTATTTAGGCTTAATTACATGTTAGGATAATTCTAAATAAATAAATAAATAAATAAAAACTTTATATTAAACTTAGTTCCAAGTTAAGATAATTCTTAAAAAAAAAAAAAAAAAAATCTCAAAACGCGTTTTCCTCGTTTTGGACATTTTTTGTCGAAATACACACAAAACGAGGTTTTGGGCGTTTTGTATTTTGTGTACAATTTTTTTTTTTTTTTTTCCAAAATGCATTTTCGAAAATGGTAAAGAGGATGCGTTTTTAACGTTTTCGAAAATAAAAACAGAAAACGACCTCAAAACAGTAAATAGAACAGGCCTAAGAATTTAATGAGAATTAAAATTTGGTGTTAAAAAAAAAAACTAAAATTGTGGTGGCAACGTAACATCCCCTCCCCCCTCAAAAAAAAATAAAATAAAATAAAACTAAAATTGTCGTGGCAACGTAACATCCCCCTCCCCCCTCAAAAAAAAAAAAAAATCCTGAATATATATATATATATATATATATATATATATATTAATTTTTAAGGAGATATTTTTCATTTACATTGTGACATAACGCACATATATTTAGTGATAAAAAAGTAAGTGGTGGAATATTTGTTTACACCACTCAATATATGTGTCATGTCATCATGTCAATTAGGCACTGTTCTGCGGACCCAGGCTGAATTATAGAAATTGAAATTATTTGGTTGATTTATTTGTATTTTTTAGGTAAGATACGTGATGTTAAAAATGAGAGAGAGAGAGAGAGAGAGAGAGAGAGAGAGAGAGAAATGTGTATAATTAAAAAGTGGTATGAAAAATTGTGTAAATTAAATTTTGTGTTTTTTCTTGTCTTTTCCAATTTAAATCCAGACGTCGAACTAAGCCTTAAGAGGTTGTTTGGTAAAGAAAAAAATATCACCACAATTTTTAAACTCAATTTCAACCATCCATTCTTAGTCAAGTTCAAAGTTTTTGATTTTTCAAATATTTTTCAACCACACATTCATCAAAAAATTAAAAAAAATCACAAAATCCTATATTTTTTACATTACCAAACAGATTCTAAAAATATTAATTAAAAATATCTCGACATCTAGAGTGTGTTTGGTATTGATTAAAATGAGTTTTTTTGAAATGAATAGTGATTTTTAAGAGAATGATGGTTGAGATTTGGTTGAAATGTAAAAAATTGTGAATTTGACTTTTGATAGATGGTTGTGATTGAATACTGTAGAAAAATGTGAAAAATTTAATGAAAATCAAACGAGGGCCTAGTCTCTATTTGTTAAAATTTTTTTGTTAAAAATATGTTTTTTATATTATGTTAGGTAAAATGTATGATTGAAAAATGAAGAGAGAAAATATGTATAGTTAAAAAGTGATTTGAAAAATTGTGTAGGAAAAAACATTTTTTCTAAACATATATATTATTCTAACATTTCCACCGATTTTCCCGCTCAAACCTTTAGAAAAACAAAAATCGTAATCGAAAAGTAAATTGAGGGCCATCATTGTAGTCAAATCAAAATCATACGACGACGTTTGATCAAATCTAGACCTTTGATTCCTCTAAGTAGGTCCCACCTCACCACCTACACCTTTAATATCCCATCTGTTCCCCATTAGCACCACCTCCGACCCCACCCCACAGCTTCACGTCAAGCTAAGTTCCATTCTTAGTTTCTCACTCTATATTAATCCACAATTCACCATTTTCTCTCACTAGTCACTTTAACACTTCTACTACCACTATCATGCCCCAGCCACCACCAGTTCCGGCGGCTCTCATCCTCGTACCACTCCTCTTCTTCTTTACTGGGCCCGTAGTTGCATGGCGCCCATGGCCTAATCAAATCCTCAACAAAACGGAATCCATCTTTGGTGGGTCAAAAAAATATGAGGGCTCATCGGATCTTATTCAGCTGAAGTACCACATGGGGCCTGTACTCACCAACAATATCACTGTTTATCCGATTTGGTATGGCTCGTGGAAAAAATCCCAGAAACGTATTATCCGTGAATTCATCAGCTCAATCTCCTCCGCGGACTCAAAGCCGCCGTCGGTGGCCGGATGGTGGAAAACCGTCCAGCTGTACACTGATCAGACAGGCGCCAATATTTCGAGGCACGTCCACATTGGTGCAGAGAAGAACGACCGGCTATACTCCCATGGGAAATCATTAACCCGGCTTTCGGTCCAATCGGTGATAAAATCTGCCGTGACATCCACCACCCGCCCACTTCCGATCAACCCCAAGAGCGGGGTGTACCTTTTGCTAACCTCGGAGGAAGTTTACGTACAAGATTTCTGTAACAACGTTTGCGGATTCCATTACTTTACTTTCCCTTCCATTGTTGGGTACACTCTACCGTACGCCTGGGTGGGTAACTCTGCTAAGCTATGCCCCGGCGTTTGCGCGTACCCTTTTGCCGCGCCGGCGTACATTCCAGGGCTGAAGGCCGTGAAATCACCAAACAGCGACATAGGAGTGGATGGGATGATAAGCGTGATTGCACACGAAATTGCTGAGGTATCCACGAACCCGTTGGTGAACGCCTGGTATGCTGGTGAGGACCCGGTTTTCCCAGTGGAAATTGCGGATCTTTGCGAGGGAATTTATGGAACCGGTGGTGGCGGATCCTATACCGGCCAGATGTTCAACGGCGAGGATGGTGCCACATACAATATGAATGGAATCCGACGGAGGTTCTTGGTTCAGTGGGTTTGGAACCATTTGGTGAGTTACTGCACCGGCCCGAATGCCCTTGATCAGTAAATGCTTCATTTACTTTGTGTATGGTGTGCGTATGCTCTTTGTTTATTAAATTTGAACTGGTTTTTGTTTCATTAATTAATGTATAATTAGTTTAGTAAATGGGGTATCATTATTCTTAGTTATGTGTGTTTTATCTTGCTTGTTTTCTTACTCCACTTTTTAATCACACATTTTATCTAGAAAATACAATTAACACAAATTATGAGAGGTGATAATAGTTGTCGAGCACATTAAGAGTGTGTTTCATTTTAATTAAAATAAATTTTTTAAAAATAAATAATGATTTTTAAGAGAATAAATGATTAAAATTTGATTGAAAAATTAAATATTAAGAACTATAGTTAAAATTAAATATCTACAAAAATAAGAAAATTTTAATGCAAATCAAATAATGAGCATAAATCAAACACTATAAAAAATTTACTAGCATTTGTTTTTGGGAAAAGTATACATGCACCATCAAGTGTGCAGTGCATTTAGCACCTCCCAAGAGTTTTGTCCTTCAAGTACACCCATTGTGGGATTTGAGCCAAAGACAAGTCATGATTGCTCTTTCTACTTTTTCTTTATTTATGCAAATATTAGATACTTTCATGAAAATTGATTATTTAATTCTATGTTTGGCAACATTATTTTATTTTATATATTGATTTATTTATGATTTTAAGATAAAAAATAATTGTTAAAAATTAGAGAGAAAAATATATGTGATTAAAAAGTAATTTTAGAAGTTGGATAATTTACACATCGTTTGATGGCCTAAGTTGCCTTTTTTTTAATTATTTTGGTGTTTTCTAAGTCAATGTGTGGTTAAAAATTGAAGAGAAAAAATGTGTGATTAAAAAATAATTTGAAAAATTGTGTTGTTTATAATTTAATTTATAAATTGTAATTATTACGTAAAACAACGATGTGTCATAAATTGAGTTATATAAACCAAAATAGTACGGCTATAAATTAATTTATAAGTAACACAATCTTTCAAATCATTTTTTTTTTATTTTCACATATTTTCTCTCCTTACTTTTTAACCACACATTTTAGTTCAAACGGTCTCCACGTTTAGATTTTGACATTTATACGCTCAGATTCACCAAACGTTGCGAAAATGGTCTCTATCGTTATATTATGTTAATTCCAACAGTTAATTGGCCTAATTTTTCATATTTTTAAAAGGGGATTTATGTTTTTATCTACTTTTTCACCTATTTTTACATCAAATTGAAAGGTTGTATGCAGATAACATCATTGAAATGAAAATATTTTGACGTATTAAGTCTCTAACTTACAAATATTTGACGTATTTAATCCATAACCTACCAACGTTTGGCATCTTTAATTCTTAACATAATAATTCACTGTTTGAGACCCTATTATTTCAAATAATGTGATTTATAATTATAATTTTTTGAAGAATTTGTGATTAAAAAAAAAGATTTTTTTATTATTTACGTCTAGATTATTTTATTAATTGAAAATATGATTTTTTTTTCCAAATTAATTTTCAACCGCACATTTTAAATTTTTGAAGAATTTGTGGTTTAAAATCAAGATATTTTTTAATTTATATCTAGATTATTTTATTGATTGAAAACATCATTTTTTTAATAACTAATTTTCAACTGCACATTCTATCAATAAAATAATCAATGAATTTTTTTTATCGATGTGTTGAACTATTAATGTGGTGAATTTTTGTTAAATTTTTTATTTACTTTAAAATCAAGAATAAACTTCATTTTTTTGGTTCAGTTTCAATTCTTTCGGTTCAGTCCCCTTTTCAGTTACCCTCTAAATGTTTTTTATTCAATTCCTACTTTTTTTTTTTTATCCAAATCAAATAGCGTGACATATTTTTGTTGAATTTTAGTTAATCAATTTCTGTAAATTAATAAGTCACTATTTGTTAAACAATTCATAAATTTAAGTATAGATAATTTTATTTATTGAATTTTAGGTTTAAAATGAGTTTGAAATAAAAATGAAGTTTTTCAATCAATAAAATAATCTGTCTGTAAGTAAAAAAAAAAAATCTTAATTTTTAACCAAAAATTGTCCAAAAAATTATTATTACAAACGCATTGTTTGGAATAATTAAAATTACAATGTGCGGTTGAAATTGAATTTTGAAAAAAAAAAATAATGTTTTCAATTTATAAAATAATCTAGACGTAAATTAAAAAAAAAAATCTTACTTTTTAACCATAAATTCTTTAGGAAATTAAAATTATAAATCGCATTATTTAAAATAATGAATCTCAAACAGTGAATTAATATATTATGGACTAAAGCTGCCAAACATTTATAGGTTATGGACTAAATACGCAAACGTTTGTAGGTTAGGATTTAATACGCCTACATTCTTTAATTTAAGGGATGTTATCCGCATATAGCCTTTCAATTGGATGTAAAATAGGTGAAAATTTAGATAAAGACATAAATACCCTTTTGAAAAAATGAAAAATAAGGTCAAATAGTGCAATTAACGGTTGGAATTAACAGAATATAACGGTAGAAACAATTTTCGCAACGTTTGATGAATCTGAGGGTATAAATGCCAAACAGCATGTTTAGTAACTGTTATAAATAATAATGATTGATGTTATTTGTGTTTTCTAGGTAAGATGTGTGGTTAAAAATTGAAGAAAGAAAAGATGTGTGATTAAAAATTAGCAATAGAAATTGTGTTTATTATAAACAAATTTTCCCGAACACAGGCAAAATCGAAACGTTGAGGACTATTTTTGCAAGAAACCCAAACGTTAGGGGACCATTTGTGCTGTTTAATCTTATGTACCAAATACTTGAAACTTAATTTTTTTAAAACTCATTTTCAATCATACATTATGTCAATAAAATAAAATAATATATATAAATTCAAAAAGATTTCTTGCTTCCTTTGTTTGACACTCTTTACTTTTTTCTCTTTTTTAACCGTATTTAATCTCAACCATCTGCTAAAAGTCAAGCACACAATATTTTACTTTTCAACCAAATCTTTACCATCTATTTTCTTAAAAATCATTATTCATTTCAAAAAAAATTCTTTTTAAACAATACCAAACAATTTAAACAGATTTTCTAAAATTTACTATTACAAATCACATTTCCCTTATTTGGTTCTCTTTAAATTTTTAACACATTTTTCTCTTTCTTCTTTTTAACCATATATTTATCAATAAAATAATGTTACACATAAACTTATAAAAAATTCATAACTTTTTAACCACCTAATTTTTCAAATAGCTTTTTAACCATACATATTTTCTCTCTTCAATTTTTAACCTCTACTTTTTACCTCAAAATTATAAATAAATCACTTTATAAATCTAATAGTGTTACCAAATAGAGACTTAATCTTACATTTTCTAAAATACTTTAAATCAATATTATACATCGAAAACATCATATTCATTATTTATAACCTCTTATCAAACATAGACATTAAAATTAATAATTGAATTTATTTAAGTTTTAGTTTACACCAAATATTAGCTTAGCATTCGTTTGGTAAAAGAATCTTTCGTTGTTTAACACAATTTTTCAAATCACTTTTTAATCACAAACATTTTCTCTCTTCAATTTTCAATCATTATTTTGTACCTCAAAATCATAGATAAACAAATTTATAAATCAGACAATGTTGCCAAACGGAGGCTTTGATTATGACACGGTTTCGAACACTTCGTCGATTGATTGCATAAGAACGGGTGCTTGGAAGATCATCTTTTCTCATAGGTTAAAATGCTAGAGCCACTATTATCACTTCATTCTTTTACGCAATGATTATAATTTATAAATAACACAATTTTTCAAATTACTTTTTAATCACATATATTTTCTCTGTCTAATTTTTAACCATTGATTTACCTCGAAAACACCAAAAAATTTGAAAAAAAATTGCGACGTGTTATCCAAACAGTCCGTAAATTATATAGAGATTATATGGAAAAAGTTATCATTATTGCTTTCCCAAATATGAAATATAAAATCTACAAGTACTATTCACTTAACTAATATTCATATTTATTTATTTATAATTTAAATCTATTATATTTGATACTCAAACAAGCACTAACAATATATAAAGATCAATCACTTGGAAGTCGGACTAACATCTCGATACTCTGTTTCCCCATCTTTATTGAGGAAAATGTTTTATTGTGTTTGGAATTACGTTTATTCGTTTAGATCGTTTGATGCGAACAATGAGTTTCTGTTTGGTTGACTTGTTGAGAGTCTAAACATATTTTAGTTTAGTTCAATTTCTCAAATAATAATAATAATAAGTAAATAAAATAAAATAAAAGGGTGAACAAGTCATTTAGCCTCCGTTTGGTTAACAGTTTATAAACTACATTTTTAAAATCACTTTTTAATTACACACATTTTCTCTCTTCACTTTTCAACCGCGCATTTTACTTCAAAATAATTAATAAACGCCTCCGTTTTGTAAACAGGTTATAAACCACAATTTTTAAAATCACTTTTTAATTACACGCATTTTCTCTCTTCATTTTTCAACCGTACATTTTATCTCAAAATCATAAAATAAACTAGTTTATAAACCGCTACAGTGTTACCAAATGAAATAGGATTAATGAAATAGGATTAATTGAGATGAAGATAAGATCCCAAATAATTAATATTTATTTTAATTGTTGAATATCTGCAATTCTATCCCCAACTACGGAAGAGATCTTGGCGAAATTGTCAATGATATTTAATAAGATTTTGAAAAGTGATGCTGTAAAAAATCCTAACATTGACGTGGCAGGATCTAACGATACTTGATTGCTGGAAAAGATGAATGAATTCGCCTTAGATGACCTGGAAAAAAGGCGAGGAGGATTCTCCCCGTCGCCCCTCCGGTGTGAGAATTAGTATTTTTGAGAAAAGTAGAGAGAGAATATTTAACTGAAAAACGTAAAGAATAGTGAATGAATAATATGTGATCAAAGGAATTGTATTTATAGGGCTGAAAAGCCTACATCCCTTTTTAATTAAGGAACGAGTCCATTTGCTAGAAACTTACCGTTTAGAAAGAGTTCTAAATTTAAAGGGATTCAGTTTCCTTATGGTAAAAGGTTTCCTTATGGATTGCGTATTGCCTTGAGGCACAAGAATATGGCCCATTAATGAGGTCCCTTGTCAAAAGAGATTTTGGAGTTAGCTCGCATGGCCCATAGGCCGGGAAGGTCCCGACCTAATATATCAGTCTCAATCTCGAAGCAACAGGTTGGTATATACCCGACCTATGGGAACCCGGGCATGTCGTCAAAGTCCAGCCTGTTATTGTTGAAAAGAGACAAGGTCGGTTCACCGCCGACCACAAAAATAGTAGGAGGAGCCCGGGCTAAGGTCGGGTGTTGGAACTATTCTTAATTTTTAGGGAGCAGGAAAATAATACTGATCATTGGCCCCCGTGCGTTAGAGAACGGGACAAGATTTCTAGACGCATGACAGGTGTTACATGTACTTTTCCAACTAATAAGATTTAATGCTTTGTCCTAATAAATTCTCCTTAGATAGATGACACGTGGCGAAAGGCAATCTGTGGATTATTGAAACTTTTCCCACCAATTTTTCACCTTTATATATGTGGCCCCCATAGTCTCATTTTTTTTTTTTTACTTTGTGAAAAAGAGTGATCAGAAAACTCCTCGGGTTATCACGTCTTCTCCTACAATAACTTCTTAGCACTTAGGTACGCTCGACCTTTTTCTACCTATCTCTTGGTTTTGTTATTTATTTTATAGAGTTATGGCTTGGCGGGTCTCAGTGGGAGATCTTAGGGAGGTGGAAAACTTAGATAAACCGTTAGAGGTCGAGCTTTTAGGCTTCTATGAACCCCCGGCTAGTCCTTGAGAATGTGAGGCTGACAGTGGGGAAGAAATTGATGACAATCCCGAGGGTAGGTAGGGAACCGAGATAGGCCGACCTTAAACTTCCCACTTATTACAATAAAATGAAAGAACTTATGATCGGGGTGGACAAGAGGAGGAATATGCTAGAGGATAGGTATACAGCTAGGGTACCAGATAAGGATGAGTACTCTTACCATTTCCGAGAAGGGGAGATGGTAGTGTACCACGAAGCCTTAATGGTCGGGTCAAGATTTCCTCTTCATCATTTCTTTGTTGACTTCTTACTGACCGCGAGCATATCGCCGGGTCAACTTGCTCCCAACGGGTGGAGAATCCTCGTATATTTTTACGTCTTATGCAGAAGTCTAGGAATAGAACCAATAGTTGACCTGTGTAAATGCCTTTTAGAGCTTAAGTTTTTGCCCCGGTGCAATAGTTTTGTGTACTTGTGCGGGAAGGGTCGATTTAAGGTTCCTTGGGTCCCTTCCTCTATCAAATATTGGAAGGAGAAGTTTTTATTTATTAAACCTAGAGAGGGAGAAAATCTCTTTTGGCCGACCTTCAGAAGGCCAGTGTTGATAATTTCAATAGAATTGGTAATTTGAGTGACGAGGCAGTAACTGAGCTAATGAATAACGCGGTGAGGGTATGTGACTTCGGATTATTGGTCGAAGAGGCCAACGACCAGGTGAATGATGATATTCTTGACCAGGCTGGTCTTGACCTTCAGCCCAGTAGGGTTCGGCCTACTCAAATATGTAAATAAAAGAAACTTTTTTAATGTACTTATTATTTCTAATGTCAGCATTTTTGTGTGATCTAACCTTTCAGGAATGGCATTTGACTCAGAAGCGTTGAAAGAGGCAGTGGCTAAGACCCAGGGTGCTCGGGCTAAGCGAGTTGCGGACGGGGTCACCCGGAGGCAGCCTCAGAAAAGAACCAAAACTATACCTTCTAGGCCGGGTGATAAGTGTATTTTATACACTTATTTGTATGTCTAAATTAGGATTAATTATTGTCGTTTGAGAATATTTACTATTTAATTTATGTTTATTTGTTTACTTTTCAGAAAATGTCCCAATTGAAGAAGAATGAAGCAATTAATGGAAAAATGACACGATTGGATGTTAATTGGAGCTAAATTGGATAAGTGAGGAGTTTGTGACAACAACCGGGAAACATGCTTGGTGCCAAAGTGACTAAATCAGAGGTTGGGAGGACCTAATTGAATGAATCAAGAGCTTGAATGGTCAAACCGAGAAGAAGATAAAGTTTGGGGACTAAATTGCAACAATTGAAAGTTGAGGACTGAAGGTGCAATTAAAAGTCAGGGACTAACTTGCACAGCCGGAAGAAGATGAAGTCGCGATCGCTGGATACGTGCCACGCGATCGCGAGATGATGCGAAAATATAACCCGAGAGTAAAAGGGTTTTCCACGCGAGCGCCGGCCATTAGCCCACGCGATCGCGTGCTTGTCCGACTGGGCCGCAGATCAGATTTTTCTCGCGATTTTTGACAGGCTTTGGGCTTTTTGACCTAGGTTTTCTCCAAAACCTATATATACAACATAAGAGGCACGAAATTCAGACCTTTGCCTCTCCATAGAACGAGCTACAATAGAGATTTCATCATCAAATTCTTGGGAGATCGTAGCATTGCAAAGGGGCGAGACTTGGAAATACTTGAAGAATTGATAATTGGTGCAATCTTTCCATTCTTCTTTGTTATTTTCAATGAACGTCATTATATTTTGTTTTTGTTATTTCATGATGATGTGTAACTAATTTTAACGTTGGGATGAACGATGTAGCCTAGTTAATTATTTTAATGCCATATTCCTTGTTTTAACGCTTTAATGCATGTGTTGATTTATTATTGCGTTTAATGCGTGAATGAACTGGCCACTTATTCATGATTTCATGTGTTATTTCCATAATCCGAGAGGTGAGTTAATAATATAGATCTAGGTAATAAATCCGGTAATTGAACGAGAGATAGAGATATACTCTTGTAATTATTGCGGTCGTGTGTGAATTCTTGTGTGTAATTGTGACGACCCGAATTTTCGACCATTCGAGTGCCACTAAAAGTGACTCATATCATATTATCGAGACTTAAATAGTAATGTAAAATTATTCAAAAGAATAATTAGAATCCCATAATTTAATTTGTGAATAAAAATAGAACATAATTTTCTTACATAAAGTTCAACATAATTATCTCATCAATCTTAACCACTTTTGCCACTTCCATGTTGACCGCCTCGAACCTTCAATTATCTGAAAATGGTAAATATCGTGGAGTGAGATTTATAAAATCCCAGTAAGTATACCAAGCATAATTTTCTTTTGAAAGCATATGGATCATTTTCATCATAACATAGGATAGGATCGAAATCCTCATAAACATAGAGAGACACAAGAATTTTACCGAACTTAGATGACAAGAATTCTTATGTGTAGCGCTACTAAACTCCGGTCCCCTTAGCATAATCATAAACATATCATATGGGACCAATAGCAATCTTGTGAGATTGATTTCATAGCAATGATCCAAACATTTTCGTAAAAACATAAGGTATATCTAATTTTCATAAAAACATACTTACTTTTCTTAAAAATATAAGGTATTTTACTTTTCATAAAAACATACTTACTTTTCTTAAAAACATAAGGTGTATTTACCTTTCATAAAAACATACTTACTTTTCATAAAAACATAAGGTAATACCTTTCATAAAAACATACTTACTTTTCTTAAAAACATAAGGTGTACTTACTTTTCATAAAAACATAAGGTAATACCTTTCATAACAACATACTTAATTTTCATAAAAACATAAGATATACTTACCTTTTAAAAGATTAAAATGAAGTGTAGTAGTAAATGAACCAAAACTTTCTTGACCACCTTGAATTTCTCTTACTTGTGGATTTTGTCAAGAGGTTGGAAATAAGTGTATATGTGTAGAGTTGTGTGTAAAAGAGATGGGTTTAAATAGATGTATAAAGTTGGCATATTGTAAACATAATCATTCAATTCTATTAATTTTAACACATCATTTTCTTAAAGTAAAGCACCATTCATATACTTTTCCATATTTATACAAATAATATGCTCTTCATGATTATATATAATGGAGTCTATCAATCATTCATATACTTTTCCATATTTATACAATTATTATGCTCTTCATGATTATATATAATGGAGTATATAAATCATTCATATACTTTTCCATATTTATACAAATATTATGCTCTTCATGATTACATATAATGGAGTCTTATCAATCATTCATATACTTTTCCATATTTATACAATTATTATGCTCTTCATGTTTATATATAATGGAGTATATAATTCATTCATATACTTTTCCATATTTATACAAATATTATGCTCTTCATGATTACATATAATGGAGTCTATCAACCATTCATATACTTTTCCATATTTATTAAATTAAGATTCTCATAATTATTATATATAATGGAACCTCTCATGCTTGCATATATTTTCTTAATTTCAATAATAAAAATAATTTTTGTATAAATAAATATTGGGATAACATTGAATTAAGTACTTGGACTTAATATACTTTAAATCAAGAGAATGGAGATATTTTTAGAAATTCGGAATTTAATTTAAAATCGAACGATCTCGATTATTTCTTGACTTGGCTATACGAATACGTCACGGCGTTACTTAATAAAAATGGGTGAAATAGTAGCGACACGATTTTCTATTAAAATAATTATTAATCGCGTAAAAATTCTTGGTCGCTACAGTAATGCATCTAGTTAAGGAATATTCGGACCCGCTGTAGAGATACAAGGTTGACTTATTTAGGTAGGATTGATTTAAACTCGAGAGAGGAATCTCAATTTAAATTAGTGAATTCGACCGAACACACAAATAGGAAATAAAACTGGAATTGGAATTGATTTAATTAGCTAGGTGAAATCGTAAATCCCAACCACTTTACAATCATTTTTTAAAAACAAAACAATTTCACAATTTAATTATTTAATTCATCTTCTTAGTTTTAATTTAAAACCACTTTCTGCTTTTTCTCTCGCATCCCAGGTTTTCATTCTATGTGGGTTCTAAAAATATTCTTAGCTTTTTCCACACAAGGTATTCAGAATCAGAAATATGTGTGCATGAAAATCAAAAGCAACCAGTCCCCAATTCTACAACCTCAACCACCACAGTTTAGTCAACAAAGCTTATACCATGCAATATTTTTTATATATTTATTTTTTCTTATGATGGACGACTTTTTCTTTTAATTGTCCCTGTCTTTTACCATCTTTGTGCAGAACTTTTCATACGGGCTTTTCTATATGACCCCTGTAGCGGGCTTTCAGATCGGTAACTCCCAAATCAGACGGCTTTAGGGTACCAGGTTCAGAGAACCCCTCAGATGTACTTGCCCGAGTCATAAAGGCTTAAACAGAAAAGTTAAAGATGTTATAATGTCTTATGTGTAAGTCCACTCTCCGTACTTGCTTTCTAATTGACCCCTGTAGCGAGCTTTAGGTCGATGACTCCCAAGCCAGTTGGCTTTAGGGCACCAGGTTTGAAAGACCCCTCGGACTTACTTACTCGAGTCAAAAAGGCATTTGAAGAGCGGAATAAGACCTTCAGCATTTTTCTGTTTTTATGCTGGAAATGGTTTATACTAGTTGACCAAACTGCAATGACTAAAGTGCAAAACCAAGAACCACAGACCTCCAACCCGTCAATACACACAAATTCCAACCATTTTACCCCCAAACTTGCCTTTTAGCATGATTGGTTCTAATTTAGGGGTGGGATGTCTAACGATCTAAGTTCAGGGCTTTTTGAGTCATTCCTAAGTTCAAATTACATAAAACTTTGCCCCACATGCATTAAACAACATCCCTCACACAAGCAATTATCCAACACTGGCTATGTGCGCAATAAGTATGAATCTAGCAAAATATAACTAGTTCAAAATAAGTTCATGTTTTCATGTTGTCCAATTTTCAAGCTTAAACACAAATTGATTCATACTATATCCTAGGCAATAAACAAGTTAACACATTTTCAATTTTTTTTTTAAATAGCCCCTAAAGAATCGACTGAACATAAAATGAATGAAGAATGCAATGACCGGGCCAAACCTCTCAGGCCCAAGAAGATGTTCAAAGGTCAAAGGTGGAGAGGCCACCAAGAGGACGGGCTCCTTCGCATTTCGATTCTGAGGTAGAGCCGGAGAATCCCACTCTTGCTGACTGTAGGAGGAGGATGCAGGAATCCTTATATCCGAGCTTACTGCAAAAATATCAGTACAAGGTTGGGCTAGAGTAAGGGGTCGAGCACCTTATGAGCGCGGCACTGCAGGTAAGAATTACATGAATTTGGGCTTTCCCGATTCCCTTTTATTGCAAGAATTCCCTAACTTTTTATCTCGACTTGCAGATGCTCAGCATCACTCGGGGGTGTCTCTCTCCAAAGCATAGAACGAGGTGAGACTGCAAGCCAGCTGCTTCATTCTGTCTATTACGAGGTGACCCGAGCTACAGCTGCGGAGGAGGCCCTGGCAAAGACCTGGGCTGAGCTTGAATTAATGACTCAAGAGCGCGAGCAAGCTCAGGAAGAAAATGTCCACTTAGTTGAAGACCTAAGGAAGGCTCGGGATAGGGGACTCCAAGCCGCATCCTCTGCAGTGGAGGCTTTCAAGGGATCGAGAGAGTACAAGCTCGCTCTTAGCAATTACGCCCTTGAGTCGTATACTCAAGCTATCAAGCAGGCACAAGCTTGGTCTCTGCTGAACTCTCCCGACCTTGACACTGGCCCACTGACTAAACTTCCCTTAGGCGTTGATGAGCTTGACCTTACTCCTTTTGAGGAGGAAGAAGATGGTGAAGCTGTCGAGGGCGGGAGTGATCCCGAGCCTGGCCTCGTTTCTTTTTTTTTTTTTGAACACATGTAATCAATCCGGGGTATGCCCCGATGACTATCTGTAAATTTTACTTTTGTGAATGAATGCATTTCCCTTATGTGTTCGCGCCTTTTACTTGTTCTTTTTATAAGTTGACTGCAATTTCGAGCACACAAGCCATATTTATAGTCGCATATTTGATGGTCGGTTTCTGACGGGCCCTTAATTTAGTAATCAAAACTTATGATTGATAACAATTGATTGAAAAGTCTAGGCATGCGCGACCTTGTTGTCAAATAATAGGACGGGCTTTGTCTCGCAAAATTGGGGTCCTTATTTTAGAAGGTCGGGCAACACCGATCTCTTAAGTTATTCGCAGGTAAGAGGTTAAACTCTTGAACTTGTGGATATGAGAGGCAATTTGTAATATCTAGCCATGAGATATTGTAAATTATTTGTAGGGAAATAATTTGTAATGTCTTGTCATGAGACCTTGTAAATTATTCGTGAAAGAACAATTTGTAAAGTCTTACCATGAGACATTGTAAATTATTTTTTTGGGAAATAATTTGTAACGTCTTGCCATGAAACCTTGTAAATTATTTGTGGAAAAATAATTTGTAAAGTCTTACCATGAGACATTGTAAATTATTTGTTTGGAAAATAATTTGTAACGTCTTGCCATGAGACCTTGTAAATTATTAGTGAAAGAATAATTTGTAAAGTCTTATCATGAGACATTGTAAATTATTTATTTGGGAAATACTTTGTAACGTCTTGCCATGAGACCTTGAAAATTATTTGTGGAATAATAATTTGTAAATTCTTACCATGAGACATTGTAAATTATTTGTTTGGGAAATAACTTGTAAAGTCATTTGGATGACCTTGTAAGTTATTCCTATATTTTGTCTACTGGTGCTCATTCTTTAGAAGAAATACGTTTATTAAAGGGACTAAACAATGTGCCCCATTAAAACCTTACCCAGAAAAACCCCGTGGGACAAAATCTGGATAAGGAAAAAGAGTACCCGTCCCTGACATTGAAAGAAAGAACAATGGGCGTGCAGGCCCGGCCTTTTAAGTCATTGATGGACGTGGAAGTCCTGAAATAACAAGACAAAATGGGTGCGCAGACCCGACTCTTCTACAACTAGATGACTTGGTCCTTTAAAGGAAGCATGACTACTTGTAGTATGACTTCAAATTTACATTCCATGGCCGAGGAAGAGGTCTTGAATCCATTGTGCGGAGGTTGTATGAGCTCTTTCCAACTTTTCGGATGACTTCGTACTGTCCTTCTCAAATAGATCCAAGTTTCCCTAGTTGATGATCGGCAGCCTCTTTTTGACAAAGGACAAGATCTCCCATTCTGAATTCTCTCTTCTTTACTCGGATATTGAACTTCTTGGTCATGGCCTGTTGATAAGCTGCTATTCTCAGTGAGGCATTCTCACTGACTTCTTCTAGAAGATCTAGACTTTCTCTATGTCCCTCAATCTGCTCGGGTGATTCCGTAGCCATTGTACAAAATCTCGGAACTGTTACTTCTATCGGGACATCAGCTTCCATCCCAAAGGCAAGCATGAATGGGGTCTCCCCTGTTGCCATCTTGAATGTTGTTCGGTTGGTCCAAAGTATTTATGGGAGGAGACCGGGTCAATCACCCTTGGCATTGTCAAGGCGAGTTCTCAAATCTTGCAAGATGAGTCTGTTCGTAACTTCAGCTAACCCATTACTCTGCAGGTGCGAAACGAAAGTCAATCTGTGTTCTATTCTCAGGTTTTTGCAGAATTGTTTGAAGGCTTGGCACTCGAACTGACACCCGTTAACAGTGATTAACGTCTTAAGAAGACCAAAACGGAAAATTATTGACTTCCACACAAATGCCTCCAACTTTTGTTGTGTGATTACGGCCATCGGTTCTGCTTCCACCCATTTTGTGAAATATTCCACAGCAATTGCTAAGAACTTGACCTGACCACGAGCTATGGGGAATGGCCCAAGTATGTCAATTCCCTATTGAGCGAAAGGATATGGGCACATAATTGATGATAGTTCTTCAGCGGGTTAATGTAATCGGGCTGCGAATCTTTGGCACTTGTCGCAAGCTTTCACATAATTGAGTGTGTCCTTCTTCATGATTGGCCAATTGTATCCGTATCGTATTAACTTCAATACAGGGCTCTTGCTCCTTGGTGTCCTCCAAAAATTCCTTCATGAACCTCAGCCATGGCAAGGGCTGCTTCTTTCGGAGTTAGGCATCGTAGGTAAGGAAGTGTAATACTTCGACGAAACAAGGTATTCTGAAACAAGGTATACCTCGAAGCCCTTTCTTTAACTCTTCTTGCATATGCTTTGTCATCTGGAAACTTTCCTGATGTTAAATATTCAACGATTGGGTCCATCCAACTGGGTTCATTATCTGAAATATCCATGACATCGGGCTGATGTGTAATACTAGGTTCATGAAGAGTTTGTATGAATAAAATTCTCTCTAAATGGTCAAGATTAGAAAATTTTAATCTTGACAAGGCATCTGCTTTATGATTAGCGGACCTTGGGATTTTATCTATATAGCAAGACTTGAACTTCCTTTGCAAGTCCAAAACCATCATTCTGTAAGATGACATCTTTTCATCTTTTGCTTCAAAAGTGTCGTTCACCTACTCTACCACCAACCGTGAATCACTTAAAACTTTGACATGCTCGACCCCTAGATGTTGAGCTGCTTGAAGTCCGGCGATAATAGCTTCATACTCTGCATCATTATTAGTTGCCGGGAAGTAAAACCTTATTGCGCACTGAATTTCCATTGTCCCATCATCCTTCTTTAGTATGATTCCGGCGCCCGAGCCTGTGGCATTCGATGCTCCATCTACTTCCAAAGTCCATGTGACCTCTTCCCTGTCATGACCTGTTGGCCCTCGAGGTCTTGGGGTGAGTTCGGCGACAAAGTCAGCCAAGACCTGTGCTTTTATAGAAGGCCGAGGTTTGAACTCAATTTCATATTCCCCAAGCTTGATTGACCATTTGAGTAAACGACCAAAGACATCCAGTTTCTATAAGACCTGTTTTAAGGGCTGATTTGTGAGGACAGTTATGGAATGAGCTTGAAAGTAAGGTCTTAACTTTCTGGTTGCTGTAACCAAGGCAAGTGCGAGTTGTTCTGCTAATATATATCGGGTTTCTGCGTCCAACATCATCTTGCTGACATAATATATAGGTTTTTGGGCCTTTCCTTCCTCTTTGACCAAAACAATACTCACAGCATGATCTGAAACCGCTAGGTACAGGAACAGATTGTCCCCTGGATGTGGGTTTACGAATATCGAAGGAGTACCATAAAATATTCTTTTAACTTCCTGAAGGAGTTCTCGCATTCTTCATCCCACCTGAAATCTTTGTTTCCTCTGAGAGTTTTGAAGAAGGGAAAACATTTATCTGCTGCCCTTGACATAAAACGCCCAATGTTGCCACTCTTCTAGTAAGCTTCTGTACTTCCCTGATATTCCTGGAAGGTTCCATTGACGTGAGGGCAATAATTTTATCTGGATTAACTTTAATGCCTCTCTGGGTGATCATGAATCCCAAAAATTTTCCCGAGCCTACTCTGAAGGCGCGCTTGGCAGGATTCAATTTCATCCGATGTTTTCTGAGCATACAGAATATGTCTTCCAAGTCAGCAATGTGGTCTTTCTTTCTCGAGCTCTTTACAACCATGTCATGAACATAGACTTCAATGTTGAGTCCGATGTGCTCAGAGAAGACCATGTTTACCAACCTTTGATAAGTAGCTCCGGCATTCTTTAACCCAAAGGGCATGACTCTATAGCAATATATTTCCTCATCTGCCATAAAGGATGTTTTCTCCTTATCTTCCCGTGCCATTCGAATTTGATGATATCCTGAGAATGCATCGAGGAAGCTGTAAAGCTCCGAACCTAATGTGGAATCCACTAATCTGTCGATCCGGGGAAGAGGATAACTGTCTTTTGGGCACGCCTTGTTTAAATCTGTGAAGTCTATACAGACTCGCCACTTGCCATTCGGCTTCTTCACCAATACCACGTTGGCTAACCATTCTGGATACTTCACTTCCCTGATGAACCCTGCTTTCAGCAGCTTATCTATTTCTTCTTTTATTATTTGCCTTCTCTCTGTGGCAAACTGTCTTCTTCGCTGTTTTACGGGCTTCTTGTCGGGCATGACGTTAAGCCTGTGTTCAACGAGTGCGGGGTCAATCCTGGGCATGTTTTCAGCGCTCCATATGAATATGTCAATATTTCTCCTTAAACATTGCGACAGTTCTTCCTTCATTAATTTGGGGAGTTCTTTCCAATTGTAAAGCTCTTTCCTTCTGAGACTTGAACTTCCTCCAATTCTTCTACTGGTGACATTCTTTCTTCCACAGGAAGTTCAATTGACATCAGATATGTCTTACCCCTTCCAATACAGTTGATATAACAACTCCTGGCTACCGATTGATTTCCCTGTACTGTTGTTATGCCTACGAAAGTCGGGAACTTGATTGCCAGATGATATGTTGATACTATAGCTTTCAAGCTATTTAGGAATGGTCTTCCTAAGATAGCATTGTAGGCCATAGGGGTCTTGATGACCTGGAACGGAGTCATCTTTGTTACATGCTCTTCCTCTAATCCAAGTGAAGTAGGAAGGTCGATTAGGCCTTCGGTTTTCACTGTTCCTTCACCAAAGCCAGTTAGCGGAGTAATGACCTGTTGAAGTCGATCTCTGGGGAGTTGCATCTTGTTGAAGGCTTCCAAGGAAAGGACATTGGCTGCACTTCCATTGTCAACTAGCACCCTTCTTACATCAAAATTTGCGATTTTGGTACTAATGACAACTTCATCGTCATGAGGATATGAAATTCCTTCCATATCAGCGTTACTGAAGCTGATGCTGTTTGAAATTTTATGGCCGTGCTCTCCCGACCTTTCCTCCCGATCACCTAATGCCCGGGCATAATTCTTCCTTGCGTTATTTGAATCACCTCCAGAAGTTATTCCTCCAACGATAAATTTTATGGTGCCAGCATATCTATTTTTATCTACCCCTTTTCCATGCTCTTTATCGTCTTTCTTTATGTAGTGCCCCAGGAAGCCTATTTTTATGAGGGCTTCTATCTCCTATTTTAATGTTCTGCACTCATTCGTGGTATGACCCGGGCTCTTGTGAAAATCACAATACTTATGTCGATTCTTTTCGTCGATCTTCTCCTTGATAGGCTTGGGCCAACGCAAGTCCTCGTGCCCCTTGATTTCCATGAGAATGTGGGATCGAGGCGCGTTTAATGGAATTAAGCTCTGATGCCCATAGTTGTTTCCCTTCGTGTTAGGTCGGGAATAATTCTTTTCATCTTCTTATTCACTTGATCTTCGCGGGTGGATTCTTGGACAAGGACATTCTGAATTCCGGACCTCGAATTGTTAAGGTCAGGGCTGAAATGACCGATGAGATGTGAAGATCTGGAATCTGAAGTCTTTCAGCATTAAAGCGAGTCATGAACTCCCGCAGTATTTCATTATGTCCTTGCCTTAACTGCATGAGGGAAGCGGTGATTTTTTTGATCCTCTTGCTACTTTCAAAGAAAGCCGTGAATTTCTCAGTAAGATCAGCGAAGGAAGAGATGGACCCTGGGGGTATTGTAGAAAATCAGTCTCTGGCTGAATTTGTTAAGGTTTGTGGGAAGGCCTTACACAAAATCTGATCGGGAGCATTCTACATGTCCATGACATCAGTGTAGGTGTTCAAGTGGTTGTTAGGATCTGTTGTTCCATCATATTCCTTTATCCGAGGATATTTAAATCTTTCCGGTAAGGGAAATGATGTTATTTCAAGAGTAAAAGGAGTTCTTCTTATGAATGACGTCCAACCTTGTGTATTTTGTCTTATTCCATCAGCAATTCCTTCCTAAATGATTCTTGAGAGCTATTACTGTGTCAAGTTGGCAGATCCCTCAGTCATGGGATGGGCACCCCCGATTACCGGGGAGTTGTCAACTACGGGATTAACTGGCCTGCGATCTTCCTTGGGAATCGTGTCGGGAGTGTTCGGGTCAGGTTGGGCTTGACGATTATTCTGTTGTTGAAGAGCTTGACGGAGTTCACGGAGCTGCTGCTGAAGTTCGTTGAAATCTTCTCGACAACGGGTTCATTGTTTGGTGTGATTTCTAAGTTTTGTTCTTCCCCAACATCTTCAAGAGGTGGAGGATTTTTCTCCTCAGCCGAAGTGTTGGCCGGAAGGGGTTGACCAATGGATGCGGAGGGACAAGCTTGACGTCTATTAACCATGGCTGATTGTATCTGTTCCCACTGACGGCGCCAATTGATGCTATAAAAAATTATAACCTTGATGTGGCAGGATCTGACGATACTTGATTGCTGGAAAAGATGAATGAATTCGCCTTGGATGACCTGCAAAAAAGGCGAGGAGGATTCTCCCCGTCACCCCTCCAGTGTGAGAATTAGTATTCTGGAGAAAAGTAGAGAGAGAATATTTAACTGAAAAACGTAAAGAATAGTGAATGAATAATATGTGATTAAAGTAACTGTATTTATAGGGCTGAAAAGTCTATATCCCTTTTTAATTAAGGAAGGAGTCATTTTGCTAGAAACTTACCGTTGAGGAAGAGTTCTAAATTTAAAGGGATTCAGTTTCCTTTTGGTAAAAAGTTTCCTTATGGATTGCGTATTGCCTTGAGACCCAAGAATATGGTCCATTAATGAGGCCCCTTGTCAAAAGAGATTTTGGAGTCAGCTCGCATGGCCCATAGGCCGGGAAGGTCCCGACCTAATATATCAGTCTCAATCTCGAAGCAACAGGTCGGTATATACCCGACCTATGGGAACCCGGGCATGTCGTCAAAGCCCATCCTGTTATTGTTTAAAAGAGACAAGGTCGGTTCACCGCCGACCACACAAACAGTGGGAGGAGCCTGGGCTAAGGTCGGATCTTGGAATTATCCTTAATTTTTAGGGAGAGGGAAAATAATACTAATCAAAAAGCAATCTCGAATTCAAGTTAATTAAGGAATGATGCATTCAAAAGGTCAATCATTATATCTCAGACGTTCTATTTATAAGATTAAGAACTACACTAAGGAACTGTTTGAAAGAACAAAGAACTTAATGAACAAAGTTTGAATCTCTCTTTATTTCGATCCAATTCCTTCACCACCGTGAATCTCAATTCGAGCTTACTACATTTTCTAGCCATCTAACTAAAGGAAAAAGGGTGAGTGTCTTTTCTACTGTTCATTCGTGGTTGTATCTAAAGATATGTTTGGCTGCTTTTCTAAAGTTAATTATAGTTATTCACAGCTCACATTCAACATTTGGGTTTTTTTAAGTCTGGACCTATGTTTTATTGATGACCCAATTGTAAAATTTTGATAATATAAAGTTCATGTACAGTTCTCTAGAGCATTATTTTCAAATTAAAAAACTGTCAACCGTAATAAAAGTTATGGCTTTTTAAATTGTCCATTAACAATGTATTTTTCATTTTGTTTTCATAAGTCAACTTTGGTCTCATTTTTAACATATACTGTTATACACTCTAGACAAAAATAAGTTTTTAATGTATCACTTCAAAAAGATCTTAAAAACTACAAACTTGCATTTTCAAAACCCACTTTTCATTTGTGGTTGCTACTTATTTTGTATTTTAGTATTTTTTTGGGTTTATTTTAATTGTGAGCTCAAATAAAATCGTAATATCAATATGAAGTTATCACATAGTTCTTTACAACATTATTTTCGAAATTTCAAAATCGTCAATCCTTGCAAAAGTTATAGCCGTTTAAAATGGTTAATTAGCCATATATTTTTCATTTTGTTTTTCACAAGCCAACTTACGTCTAATTTTTGACATATGCAATTTAGACAAAATTAAGTTTTAAATGTACCACTTCGAAAAGCTCATAAAAAAAAAAATTCTTTTCGAAATCATATAACGACCGTCAAAATAAGGAAAATATTCATCCAAAAATGACATCTCATTTCATTTAAATCCTCGTGGTTACCGATTCATTGAAAAAAAAAAAAATCGACAAGGACGAAATCCCTATGTATTTTCTGTTGCTTCCCTTTTATAGAAATCTATCGTTAATTGGGAAAGCTAGTCAAATATCATTTTTGCAGTTTTTATTCATACATTCTGTACGATTCTCTGCTTATAATTTACAAAAAAATTACCGAATATATATACACAAAATCTCGTTACAGCTTATCAAATAGTTGCAGCATTTGATGAATCTTCTTATATTTATTTATAGATAGTTTCAACTCTAAATGAATAGAATGATGATGATATATGCACAAAAAAAGTGGAAAAACGTGGATGAAATTGAAGTTGAAACATGGATAAATTAGTTTAGATATTTCAATTTATTTGTTTCAAGAAGTGCAAATTATTAGCTTTAGTGAGTAGTGGTGGATTTTGTTTTAGTGAATAAATAAATTAGTTAGTTGTTTTTATCATTTTTCTATTCTATAGGCTAATGCAGTTAGTGGTGTATCACTTAAAGCCTATAAATACCCCCAACGTATGGAATGATGAATCTAACAAAATTACCAAATATATATACACAAAATCTCGTTACAGCTTATCAAATAGTAGTTGCATTTGATGAATATTCTTATATTTATTTATAGATACTCTCAACTCTAAATGAATAGAATGATGATCATACCATCCAAGGTCCCGTCCGCACGACGTAAAGGAGATTTGGGGGAGGAGAATCGTTGTCTGAATGTTTACTTCAAATGTGTATAGATTGTATTCGTATTAGAATTTACATGAAAGGTGAATTATGGGAAAATCGATTCCTTAGGATTAATCGGATGTAACTTGGATAACTAAATAAGAAAAATAATTGAATGATCATAAAACTGGTGAAATTGTATTTCAAAAAAAAAAAAAACTGGTGACATTGTATAATTTTTCAAAGGAAGCGACAACATGGAAACCCGTGAACCCTAATGGAATCCATACTCCCACCAAAAGCAAGCAAGCAAAACTTGCACACACAAAAGCAAGATAGGCGGAAAAGTCAGTAGCTGGAAAGGAAGAAAAGGGGTGGGGGCTACATTAAGAAATATTGTTGTTTGACCTGCGAGCAAACGGTGCAAGATATTTTTAATACACTCAAACGAACAAACAAACATTCATTATTATTTAATTAATAAAAATGATCACGTTTCATTAAAATAATCAAACTGTGTAGTGATAATGATGAATTTATGCTGCTTTGATTTCATTACAACATATTTGGTTTACAGCTAGCTGGGTCGTATAATATTGGGGGAAGAATGGATTATTTGGCATTATATGCAAGTTGGCGTGGTTTAAAATTTGTTAATCTCTCTCTCTCTCTCACGTCACTGGAAACAAATAGGTCGACCCTTGACACAAATTAGATTTCATGAAAACAATTTCTCGACATAGTTAGACTACCAAAAACAGGGATTCAATTTTTGTTAAAATTAAAGGGGACTAATATGATATCTAACGCTCTTTGGTAAACTTGTTTTTAACATATTTTTAAATAATTTAAATTGAATCATATTTTTCAAAATTACTTTTCAACTATATGTTTTACTTAAAAAAATGTCACTTTTTTTTTTTAAAAAAAAATTTTAACAAACAAGAGTAATGTTCCAAGATTTGTGACTTCTATCACTACGAGAAAATGACTCAACAGCGACGATGAAAGGCCAATTATTGTTGCTATTGAGCAATACCGACGACAAAGTCGTCTCTTATACGTCGCTCTAAAAATTAAATTTTTTAAAATTTATTTTGACACGCTCTTACCTAATCTCAACTCAACCCAATTTTGAACCCGACCTGCTAACCCGTGCATTTTCTTCAATTCATATGATAACTATGTAATGTGGAAATTCGAACCCTTAACCTAAGAGTTGAGTGGTGTCTTTTCAATCATTGGGGCATTCGAGTTCTTGTGTTTATTTTTATTTTAACTAATATACATTAGTTAGCCAATTGTATAAATATTTGTCCCATTGAATTATTTATTTTTAACGAAATTAAATTTAATATTATAAACGAAATTAAGTTTAATATTATTTGTAAAAATAAATTGCAGACAAATAGCGACGACTCGAAAAAGTCGTAGCTATAGGGTCTACATATTACGACGACTCAGAAAGTCTCGCTATTGGTGAACCCTATAGCGACGAATTCTTCATGTCGCTACTAAAAGGCTGGGATTAGAGACGAATTTTTGTCGTCGCTATGGGCTGGACATCAGCGACAACTTTTCCTCTAGTCTCTAATTTTTGTCGTCGTCACTCCAATTTCTTGTACTAGTGTGTTGAATTGAGTCAAACATGAATTGTCAAGAGCTTGTCAACATTCGAGAGCTGCACTCGACCCATAGAAATGGTAGAATAGCCAAGGATGAATCCAGGCCAATGCGAGGGTGGTCGGTCGCTCGTGCTAAATCTTTCAAAAAAAAATTGGGTTATAATTTTTTGTATTTTCTTTTTTTTTTACACTTAAGAGACTGCTCGTACTCACCTTAATTCACTCGTGCTGATTCGATGTCCTCAATTAGTCCATGAGAACAACTACTTACATTGGAGTCACGCAAACATTAATAGAAACAGGCTAAGAAATTTCAGAAGATACACGAATTGATTAACTTGTAAGTACAGTGTTTTTCCAACATCAACACCATGAAAATCTTACATTGGAGTCATCTAAAATTGTTGCAAAGTTCGATAGAACTTCTTTGGTTGTTGTTCGCTTCGCAAGTGCACAGGTCGCGCAAGTAATAAAGTGGACGTGAGTCCAAGTATCGATTCCGTAGAGATTGTGTTAAGTTGTATTTTAGATTACTACCTTAACCAGAACTAGAGATTTGATAATTTTGATTTTGAAAACTAAAATAAAGATTAAACTAAAAAATTGACAAATTTGATTTTAAATGAATGAAAATAAATGCGTTAGAATTATGAATCCATTTTGACTCTATCATCTATATCTTAACCAAATTATTTAAATACAATTCACGGGTTTTGAAAATTCATATTCCTAATGTTGTTAAAACTCCCTTTCGGACAAGTAATAATGCTTATTCCTACACACAACTCAACTATATTTCTATATTGAATACGAATGTGCAAGAAAGCAATAAAAGAACTATGAATATTATAGAAGATAACACAAAGTATAGAGTTATATTTCTATCCTCTATCGAATTTTGTGGAAATTGAAACAAGTCTATTGAAATCCTAATCTTTCGAACTTAAGAAATCACAGCCTAAAATCATACAACTAGTGATCAAGTAATTGCATGATAGAAAAAGCATAATTCCATTGCTCAAAACCATGAATTGCATAAATTAAATAATAGATTAAAATATGAAGTCAAGAGATCAAAACTTCATCACAATTCCAACACAATTAACCTAGCCTAGAAACATAATAGAAAATAAATAACAAGAGATATGAAAAGATGTAACCCAATTCATTTCCTTGCAATTGTATCTTCAATCTTGATCTTGGCGTGGTTTGGATCTCTCGGCACTTCGACAGCGTTTTGGCATGAATTGAGCAAGTTGGGAACCCCTAATTTCCTACCTCAAGCCATGTATTTATAGATATTCACAAGAATTATGTTACTTGGGGAGAAAGAATGCTGAATTTCACGTCCAAATTGAATTCCAAAAGAGTTTCAACCGAACAAGGAAAGTTACCTTCGCGGAAGATTTTTTTGTCACTGCACAACGTTTAGTATTTTGATCATATCTTTCTATTTCATTATCCGATTGAGGTGATTCAAAGTCTTTTAGAAATATAACTTAAAGGGATACAATTCTTCATGAAATAGGATTTTCCCAATTCTAATGTTTACTACCCCGAAATTAGGTTTCAAAATATGACTAAAAATCTGCCCGAAAATCTTGTGTGATTGGAATGAATTTATGGTAATATTCTTATCATATTTCATTCCCTTTTGACTTTTAATTGCATCCAATTGAATCCTAGCAATCTTCAAGTACTGTATCATGGTCCGAATCAATCATTGAGTATTTGCAATTTGGTCATTCTTCTTTTGATTTGTATATTTTAGTCATTGAACTTCTAATTTCTTCCAATTTGATTCTTTCTTTGACTTTTCTTCCAATTGACCCTTTGATTTACTTCATCAACTCTTGGTTTTCACACTTTAGCTTCTTTATCATCCAAATGACTTGTTTTTGCTTCATTTCCTTTGTTTTCTCGATTTTGGAATTTTTCCTGAAATACAAAAAATACTAACTAAATAAATAGCAAATATTCTTGAACAAACAATTAAAATCCAACTTTTAGGATATAAATAAGTGTATAAAATACACTTATCAGTTGTCCTTAATGGAAATAAGTCTTCCGGGATGTTGAGACCCACTTTTCCAAGCTGGCCATTCTGTGTCCAAGGGATAATTATACATATTACTTATTTTAAATGGCAAAATTGATTTTTACTATCCTAAAAAGAAAATTTGAAAAAGACTTCATTGTTACTAAAAAAAAAAATTGAAAAATATCATACTGTGATGCTAACACATTTGAGAAATATCATAAGTATCAGATTGTGATACTTCACTTGATTATGAAGTATTTTCAGTTTTTACGATTTTATTATAAGTAATTTTCAAATTTTATAAAATTCAAGTAAATTTCAATTTGATCCATAACAGTAAAGTTTTTATATGGACAACCCATAAGGAAACCATTACCACTAAGGACTTTCCCTCTATTTGCATGCTTTTGTAGGCCCTATGGAACGACAAGAACCACATTGTCCATAATGACATTTCTTGATCCTAAATCTATTTTCAACTCAACTATGACCTTTAACGTTTATTACCAACAAGAAGCCAATATTTGGGCAAAAAAGGTTACAAACCATGAGAAGCACGATGCAATATCCGGGTCTTGTGCCTTTTGAAAGGGTGACACCTCAAAATAGCAAGGTCTTTTCCTCAACACATATGTTGCAATCTAATCATCAGCTGATTATATTGGCATTAGTGGGGTTATCTGTGATGACAAGGGAATCGTGATGGCTGCATTCTTTGCTCGAGTTTATGGAACTTTCACGGTTGAAGGTACTAAATTTAAAACTCTTTGCTATGGTCTTCTTTTTGCTCAAAATCATGGACTCTCTCTGCATCACGTTGCTTCAGATGATGTCCTTGTTATTCAAAGCCTAGTTCAGAATACTCCATTTGGGCATTTTTCAAATATTGTTAAGGATATCTTAGATCTATTATGCGAAGTAAGATGTGGCTCTTGTTACCATATTCCTCGTACTCAAAACATGGTAGCCCATCTTCTTGCTTCTCAAGGTTTGTCTTCTCATGGATCGATTGTATGCCTCTTTTCATCTCCTCATGTGTATGCTATGAATTATCTTGAATGAAATTAAGTGTTCCTCCAAAAAAAATACAAAAAAATAAAAAAAATGGAAAAAGAAAATCTATTTGGGCACAATAGGGTCTCGCTTGTACCTTGTCTTTCCATAGACAACTCAGTCCGGCCGGCCGGCCAGCCAGATGCCAACATGTCCTAGCCATGCTTCTATCCAAGCCAGCCAGCAAGGTAAGACCATCCAGTTTTATGTTGTTCCTTCTGGTGTCATCACTCGTTTAACTTATGTTATTCTCTCTCTGTCACATAAAGATATGTTTGTTTCTATTTTCACAGCTATTAAGAAAACATAATTAATATATGTTGTAACTATAAATTTACTTACATTTTTCCTAATATACTCCTACATTGAATAATGAATAATTCATATTTGTTGATAATAATGTATATTAAATAGAGGTATATTAGAAAATTAAAACATTAAATATAATCTAAACAAGGAAAGTAACCTATAATTTGAAACAAACAAAAAAGGAAAACGAGTCTATCTTTATGGGATGAAGGGAGTATAATGAATCTTGCCACCTTCAATTGATCAAAAAATCATATTCAACTGCTGCAGTTGATCAAATTGAAGAAATAATGAGAATCATTTACAAAACATAGTAAAATACACAAGTTTTAAGTTGAACAACTCCATATGATGTCAAGAGAATTGGATAGTTGCAAATGAGTTCGAAAAATATACATGGTGTAACTCGAGGGAGTCACCGCTATCTCGAATCCAATTGTTAAAAACAATCAGTCTTTAGTTCTAAGTAGGAGCATTTTATTTGGTGTCCAGAAATATGAGCTCGAGTAATGAAACGGTAACACCGTGCCATTACAGGTAGATTCAAGATAAATAGAACACCACTGGCTATTTCCCTAGAACCTATGGTTGCGTTCTCTTTGCCGTTTTCTAGTTATTTTCTATTTTCTATTTCCGAAAATGTAGAAAACTTGTTCTGTTGCTCTATTTTCGAAAATGAAACGGAAAACAGAAAAAAGATTTTGTAAAGAAAACAAAAAACGTTGTTTTGACGTTTTTCGCTTTTTTTTTTTTTTTTACGAATTCGAAAACGCGAGTTTTCACCTTTTTTAAAAAAAAATCGATCAACACCATTTTCTTTTTCTCATTTACAAATTATCATTTCTAATATTTTTTATAGCTAAAGTTTATTTCTAGTATCTCAAAAAATATATATATATATATTTCTAATATTATTTACAAATTATCATTTCTAATATTATTTTTAGCTAAAATTTATTGTAGTATTATTTACAAATGATCATTTCTAGTATTATTTATAGCCTTTTTTTTTTTGGTCATTTTTAGTATTATTTATAGCTAAAATTTATTATCACAAAACTCTTGAAATTAACTAAATAAGAACAGTTTTCCTCATTCAAAAATCTTTGAAATGCAAAATATTTTTATTTTATTTTAAAGAGTTTGTATAATAATAAATTTTAAAAAGCTCTTTTTTACCTTTTTAAAATAAAGAATGGATTTTACCCTTCAATTTTTAAAAAAATCGAAACTCATAATAACTAAACAAAATATCATTTTTTGTAATCAAGAAGGTTGTCACAATCCATAAAATATCATTTTATAAATTTATTTACAAGCAATATAATTACAAGTATACAAAAATGTTACTGCAAAATTTCAAACAACATGCATTTTCCAATTTTTCATTTTTGAAAATAGTTTTCAGAAATAATAAACCAAACGCGTTTTCAACAATTTGAAAATAATACTGAAAATAGAAAACATAAAACATTTTCCAAAAAAAAAAAAAGAAATCTGAAATATAAAAAAAAAACGCAGCCTATATTTCCATAAGAATTGAAATGCAGAAACACAGAATATTTTACATGTTTCCAAATGCCATGTAACCTAGCCCAATTAGTTGAATTAAGTCTTTATCGGGAAATGAACCTTCCACTTTTTTAGAAGCACAGTAGAGATGTGGCAATGGCTTGAGTCGACCCATGACTCGGTTAGCCCGGCTCGTCCAACCACGAGCTCGCGGCTCGTGGGATGAGCCGAGAATCTCTTATAAACTCGTTCAATTTTTTCCCCTCCTTCTCCTATGACTTAAATACAATGATATATTATATATAAATTTATAATTAGTTGTGTAATAAATTAATAAGTAATGTTAGATTGTTAGTAAATGAAAGTTAGAAATGATGAATTGTAACATAAAAACCTATTCAAATCTCCAATTATAATTTGAAAAGACAAAAGCTAAAATTGAGTAAATAAATTAAAATTTAAAAGTTTAAAAATTAAAACTCTCTTCCTTTTTTCCAGGCTTGAGATCAGCTACTAAATTGAATAATTGTATTTTCTACCAGACGGAGTTAAAATTGTACATGAACAACTTGTTACGTGTACAATTTTTGTTTTGAAATTAAAATTATATTTATATAAAGAAATTAAAATTTGAAAGTTAAATTTCATTTACCTGATTCCATGCAATTTCGACGTACTTATTTTGTATGCGAAAATGAGCGTCTTGCCAATCTTTGACACACATTAACGCTTCCAAAATATATTCTTTGGGTCGGATCCTAACTTCTGAAAAAACCCTTTTACCTGCACTAAAAGCAGACTCTGAAGTTACCGGGCTAACCAAAAGTGTTAGTAGATCTTTTGCTACAGCGGAAACAATTGGATATCTTCGTTCGTTCAGCAATATTCAAGTAAATCAAATATTAAAGAATTGGCACATTCCACATTTCTAAGTAAATCTTTTGTAAATACATTTTCAGTTCTTCAGGTATTACAAGTGGACCTGATTCGTTACAACTAGGAGACATACAGTAAGAATAAGTTCCTTCTGTTTGACTAATTTCTTCAATTAGATTGTATAATTCTACTTCGTCGTCTCCAAGTGTAGCGACACGTGATGGTGCGATTGTGTAAAACTGACATTAATTCCTAATCGTGCAGCATATACGGTATACGTGTTTACTAACGTGATTTATAAATTATTATAAGTGATAGGGGTTTCCAAAATCAATGAGCTATTTATTTTTTAAACAAGAAGTTCGTACCCTTTAAATTGTAACTCGGGTGCATTACGGATGTTAAGGGAAATAATATAGATAAATATTCCAAATATTTTCTAAATTTCATTTCCATAGCAATTATCATATCAAAAAAAAAAATGAGCCAGTTCTATGAGCCCGTTTGGTTCATGGAAAAGTTTTGATTTTTGTGGGTTTTTTTGTGGTTTTTGATGGATGTGTGGTTTATATTGGTTTGAAAAGTAAAAAATTGTGGGCTTGACTAAGGATGGATGGTTAAGATTGAGTTTGAAAAGTTTTGGTAAAAAATTTAGATAGAGCAAAAAGGCTCTATATCTATAAAAAGTTTTTGCAATAATATAAAGACGTTTAAGAACTTTTGAACTAGTTAGGTAATATACCCCAGATAATATGTTGGTTGAATAGTAAAAACTTGTCAAAAATCTTTTGATTTTAAAAGCAGCTTCCCAATCCGATTCTATTAATAGAGGATCATTTTCATTCCTAAGTGTTGTACTGTTATAATACTCTTCATAATCGAGTATTGGGAACACGTCTCTTCAAAGTATTGTTTTCTATTCGGTGATATGGTTATGTGCACTGATGCATTTCTAATTTTATCCATTTGATCTTTAATATGTTTCATTGCATCTTGAACAATTAAATTTAAAATATGACAAACACATCTAACATGGAATAAAAATCACCAAATTCCAAATTAAGAATTGTACATAACTTATCTACCGCATGCTTATTTATACTAGCATTATCGAAAGTAAAAGATCAAATTTTACTTTCGAAACCATATTCTCTAACAATTTGCAATATAGTATTAAATATGTTGACTGCGTTATGAGGAAGTTCTATAATCTTAAAAACGATAATTTGTTTATGCATAACCCAAAATAATCAACGTAGTGTGCAGTTGCAGCAATATTACCTTTTTTGTTAATATCTTCCCAAAGATCGAATGTAAAAGAAATAATACCACAATATTTATTTAAAATATTCTATAGTATTAGAACACATAGTGTTTCGACTAATACCAACGTACTTGAGTTGAAGATAATATTTGATGTAGGTAACAAAGTGTTCGTTATCCACTATGCTTAGTGAAAACTCTGCCCCCGCAATGAATTGAACCATGCCGTTCGATTCTCTTATTCAGAATACATCCAATTTGAAAGTGTAGATCCAGCAGTAGAACCACTAGTGAATGAACCAAATTGTAGTTGACTTTGATTTGATTCAACGAACCCTGGTTGGTCACACACCTGCGAAAGTGTCGATTGGGATGTATAGTACCAATGCCTTTTTGCCTTACCAATTGTTGTGCACAATATTTGTACACAACTTTGAACTCTTGAGTTCCGTCAATTGTTTTCCTCGTTGCGACCAATTTAAAGTGATCCCAAGCAGTTTACTTATTACCTTTTCCAACTTTTTGTTTCCCTCTTGCGTCAAGAATATTGGGATCATTTTCTAAGATTTGAACATCCGCATCTTCTTCAACATCGTCTAAATCGATTCGTTAATTTAATGCATCTTCTTCAATATTGTCGAGAATTGGTATGTCGTTGAGACCGAAAAATTCATCGTTGAACTAAGAGTGAGATTGGGGTGTTGAGTCATCATACCCCCCAAATCCAGGTGGAGTATCAAACAATTCATTAACAAATTTTCGACAGATGAGATCCATTTTTTTGTATGTGGAAAATTTGAAATAGAAAATGAAATGTGTGCAATTGTAGTGTAGTAGTGATAAGAATATTGAAAATTGTGTGTATAATTGTATAAATCATAAATGGTTAGAATTGAGAGATGTAATGAAAAATTTAGCTATTGAAATGAAAATTAGAGAGATTGAAGTATGTAACTATGTAAGTGATGTAGAACAAATAACAGAGTGGATTGAAAAAAAATTAGATCGTAAAGTACTAGATCGCAATTTACAGATTTGGCGTCCGGCCTTCGTTTCGGGTCCATAATATGTCTATTTTGGGTAGCTCGACAAGATGAATTGGACTCACTGCTTAACTGTGATATATGATGGATTTAGGACATTCGAGATCGTTCAGACAGGGAAAACAGTGTTTCAATATTTTAGTGTTATTTCTGTCATTTAGTTTATCGTGAATTCTTTTTATTTTAGGTTTTATGCTTCCCTAGATAATTTAGAATATGTTTCTTTGTTTATTTTAGTTAATCTAGAATATGTTTTATACTTTTCTAATTGATTTAGAATACGTTTCTTCTTTTATGGCCTTATATATATATATATATATATATATAGATGGTTAATTCATTGTTTTATTCATACATTCAGATTATTAATAAAATTCTTGAGATTTTTTCTCAATTCGCTTTGTGGATTTCAAGTTGCTTGGTGGATTCCAAGTTTATATTTCTTTTAAGAATTTTGCTTGAATTCCTTGCTTTTTCCTGCGTCATTAAGTAATTGTATAATTGTAGTATAGAGAAAGCTTTGACTCTTGGACTAAGAATTAGAGAGTAGAATAATTGAGAGATTTTGGTGTGTAGTGAAAATGAAATTGAAAGGGTATTTATAAGATGAAAAGGAGAAAAAAAAAATATTAACAAAATTTCACCGTTGCCAAGCCAACGGTCCAATTTTACGAGCCTGCTCGTGGCTCGTGCCCACGAGCTCGTAAAGTGAGCGATCGGCTCCCCCACTGACTCGTCAAAATGACGAGACGAGCCATCCTCGACTTGTGTTTTCATGAGTCGAGCTGATGAGCGGCTCGACCCGTTTGCCATCTCTAGTTTATCTTCAAGGAAGAATAATGAAGTTCACTAGATACGTATGTGATTAGTAACCTCTGCATTAAAAATGATAAACTAATCGCTGCCACATTACATCGATTACTGCAAAAATTCTCAAAGAACTTACCCCATTCTCCTGTTAAAAAGCCTGCAAGTAGAAACGGATAGATCATAATCTGCACAATCACACCACGAGAGCTATATACATTGCAAAATGACTTGTATTTCTTTTCTTTCACAACAAGCAGATATATATCACATAATGAAGGAAAGTACAATGTTTAAGCTAGAATATCTTCAACACAGAAAATTATATTACAACTGTAAGTCTGTAACATAGACAGTAGGCCAAATAACATGATTGAAAACATAGGTAAGCAGTATAAGTTCTGGACTCAAGTTGTAATAGGTTGGCAAACGGGCCAATCCGCTCACCAACCTGGCTCGTCCAAACATGAGTGGCTTGGCTTGTGCTATTCACGAGCTTGGACACGAAGCCAAACAAAAACACATAAAAATGAGCTGCGCGAAAAGGATAGCTCGTGGGTTCGTAATTTTATTTTACAATAAATTAATTTTTTAAAAAAGAATATATATATATATATATATATATATATATATAAGAATAAAAATTATTATTGGCTCGTGCTCGGCTTGGACGAGCCACGAGCTCTATTCATCGGTAAAATTATTATTGGCTCGTGCTTGGCTTGGACGAGCCACGAGCTCTATTCATCGGTGGGCTCAAAGGGCTGAATCGGCTTTGCTCGGTCCATCGCCAACACACTTCAAGTTGCAAGTACTTGTAACATTACGAAAATGAAATAAATTGCTCCTTAGCTCCTTTTTTATTCACATTATAAACAACCCATATTCTTCCATCCATTCTTTTCGACCACAAATTTATAAATAAATAATATTACACATAAATAAATAAAAAATATATACTTTTTAACTACACATTTCCTAAAAATCACTATTCATTTTTAATAAACTCTTTATAAATAATAAAATAACATCAAACAGTTAGGCTCTGTTTGATTGACTCTTATTTGTCTTGAAAGGTGGAAAAATATTTTCATTTTTCACCTTTTGGTGTGTTTGATGGTCTTTTTTGTAATGAAAAATATTTTCTATCTTATCTTGATTTTTCGTAATTTACGTTGAAAATAAAGAAAATATTTTCTTTGGATTTCGTCGAGAAAATATTTTTCACCCTGCATGAAAAATACTTTTCGTCTCGTTTGGTCCTAATTGTCGTTATTAATTGACTTTTTTTCTTTCAAAAATTAAAATTATTATTATCAAGTATAAATGTACGAAAAAAACAATTTTTTTATTAAGATATCTAAGTTTTGTTTTATTTGCCATGAAAAATAATGTCAATCAAACAACAAAATTTAAAAAATTTCCCACTTTTTCACATAGAAAACACTTCCAATCATATTTTCCACAAAAATAATTTTTAAACAATTTAATTTTTGAAAATTATTTTCTTTCCATCAATTTTCTATCTTTTCAATCAAACACACTTTACTAATTTCCAATTTGGTATCCAAACATTGGGCCGAATTAAGTTGATAGAAAGATGAAATTGGTCCGCCTGAAACTGTTATCCATTGGAATTAGTTCTAGATAGTTTCCTGACAAATGATACTTACTGTTTCTTCTAAAAATCTTCATATCTTATGACCTTAATTATGAACCAATTCAGATTTTAATCTAATTCAAAATCAACATTCAATCTTAACCACACTTTTTATAAGATCTCACAACTTTTCAACTACACAATTCATCAAATTTTATCAAAATTTACTAAAAATCTGATTTTTATCAATACCAAATAGAGGGTTATTTTTTATGTTAATCAAATGCACATGAAGTGCTAATATTCAGTTTAGTGGGTAGTTCCAATTAGTTTAAGTGTTATCAACAAATTTAGTTGTAGTAGTGACATTGCATTTTCTCCTACTTTCCTAATATTATAAATAGTCTATACTAATCTCTAATATAGTGCTTGGGTTGGACAAATATATAATACAAGAAAGTTGATGCGTGTCGCGATGCACCAAAATAATAAATAAATTTCTTGTTCACTATTATTAAGAATGTAGCAATGGAAGTAAGGGTCGATCCCATAAGGAACAGGAACTAACTTAGTGTCATGTCAATTAGAATCGTAAATGAGAGTTTTGTTTTGAATTGTTTTTAAATGATTTAACTAATAAAATAAAGCAATTAAAATGATTGGAATAAATATCAAATGTTGACGAGTCCTAATTCTCAGGTTTAGTTGTATTCTATCACAATGTTATCACTTTTCAAGTAACGCGAGTTCAATTTCTTCTTTGATTTATCACCCGTAAATAGTTAATAAGATCTAACTATTCCTATTCTCCCTTAATTGCATTTAATTAGAATAAACTCTCTAATCAAACATTAGTCATTGAATAACCTAAAACAAGCTCTTTAGATTTAAGACAACAACTATATAATGGTTAAGAAGAATTAGGGTGAATTAGATTATCAATCACACAAGCTCGTGACAATTAACCTAAGTTGGAATTCTCTATGGAAATATTAAACCTAAGTTGGAATTCTCTATGGAAATATTAAATTTCCACTTGCTACTATGATTTGAACAAAAAGACGATTACAGATCCAACCATTCAAAATAGCAATTCTCAATACAACAAGTTAAATGATAAGGCCTTAATCAAATAAAGAATTGCATTGATTGAATTTAAAATGCATAAAAATCCAACAAATCAAAGTAAAGAATTTAGAACTACGTTACTAGTTTGAAAAAGCAATAAACAAATTGATATGAAATACAACTTCCCCTTCGAACTAGGTATGGAAGCTTAGCCAAGCATAGTCATGGTGAAAAGCCCAGAATTTTGCATCTTATTCATCTTCTTCTCCGGATTTATTTCTCTTCCACGTTCCAAGCAAGCCGCTCTTTCTTTTGCAATTTTTCCACACTTTTTCTTGTCATGAAATTCCCTTTTTATAGCCTCAAATTCATGCCCTAACTTTGGGCTCAAGAAATCCCAAAATTATGGAAAGATTCAAAATAAGGAAATTCTTGACTTGACAGTTACGGCCGTGACTAATCATTTACGGCCGTAACCTAGTTTATGTTAATTTTCCACGTTTTGAAGTTACGGCCGTAAACTAAAAGTTTACGGCCGTAAGACAGGTTCTGCTAATTTTTGCACAATGATATGAAAATGTTTATGACCGTGAATATATGTATTACATTCGTAATTTATTTGCACCCAAGGTCCTCAATCTTCAATTTTAAGCGCATTTTGGTCCTTTTTCCTTCTTTTCTCTTCCTTTGTGATCCTATGCAACATGAAATATAAAATGCATTAATAATACTTAGATAGAATCAAATTATTGCTAGTCCAAGGTTATAAGTGCATAAAATAAATGTTAATAAAACACTTATCAAAAGTCCTCTCTCTCCAAAACCTAGGGTTTACGTGTAGTAGAGGTTTCTTCCCTTAGGGTTTCTTCCGCCACCTGGGTTCCAGTCGGTGGCCTTCAGTCAGACGTCTGGCGGTCTGTGTGTTTTGAAGCAGAGCCTCTTTCCCTGCATCTCTTTCTTTTCTTTTGATATTGTAATTGAATTCAAGGTCTCTCTTCTAAAACCCTAATCTACTACCGCATCCATGGAGAACCCAGATCTCGTCAAACTGTGTGCTGAGTTACGGTTGTCTGAGGAAGGACCAATACAATGCATCCAAGTTGATCTTCTAACCGAAGGGCAAGCTATGCTAGATCGATGCTTATTTGGAAAAATTCTGAGGAGTCGCGCAGTTAACAAAGAAGGGTTGTTTAATGTGCTTCGGATTATATGGCGTACAGAATTCCAGTTTACAATCGAGCAACTGGAGGGCTTCAACACTTTCATCTTTAAATTTCGGTCTTCATCGAATTGCTAGCGAGTGCTTGTGGGTGGCCCTTGGTCATTCAATAAAAATCTAATTGTTTTGGCAAGGCCTACGGGTTTCGGAGAGGTCACTCCTATATGTTTTTCCTTAGCCTCATTCTTGATTCAGTTGAAGAATGTCTCGCTAGTATTGGCAACGGAACAATGTGTAAGAGAGTGGGGGAAGTCTCTTAGTTTTGTGGGGGAAATCGATCTGAGCGGTCCGGGTGTTCGAATCCGAGTTAATACGGATATTACCAAACCGCTGAGGAGGACTATCAAAGCAAGAGCGGGTGATCCTTGATAAGTGTTATATTAACGTTTATTTTATACACTTATATCCTTGAATATACCATAATGTGATTCTATCTAAGTATTATTAATGCATTTTATGTTTCATGTTGTATAGGGTCCTAAAAGAGGAGAAAAGAAGAAAAAAAGACCAAATTGCACTAAGAACTGAAGTTTGGGGGCTTAGGTGTAAATATCTTTACGGCCGCAAGCAAATGTCATCACGGCCGTAAGTGCATGATTGAAACAGACAAAATTAAGCAGAAACGATGTTACGGCCGTAAGAAACATCTTTACGGCCGTAACCCTCAACAGACAAAAATACGCAGAAACCCAATTACGGCCGTAAAAGAAATGTTACGGCCGTAACTCCAATTTAAGGAAATATGCAGCAACTCAATTACGGCCGTAAAAGAATAGTTACGGCCGTAACTATTCATGTCAAAAATTTCCTTATTTCAATTCTTTCCATAATTTGGGATTTCTTGCTCCCAAAGCTAGGGCACGAAATTGGAGCTATAAAAAGGGAGTTTCATGACAAGAAAAGGGGATCATTATTACTTTGAAGAAGGACGGCTTGCTTGAAGATTTGGAAGAAGAATTCAAAAATTCGAGAAGGTGAATCAAGACAGAAAAATATAGAATTCCTCATGACTATGCTCGGCTAAGCTTCCATACCTAGTTCGAAGGGGAAGTTGTATTTCATATCAATTCGTTATTGCTTTTCCAAACTAGTAACGTAGTTCTAAGTTCTTTATTTTGATTTGTTGGATTCTTATGCCTTTAAATTTAATCAATACAATTCTTTATTTGATTAAGGCCTTATCATTTAATTTGTTGTGTTGAGATTTGCTATTTTGAATGATTCGATCCGTAATTGTCTTTTTATTCAAATCATAGTAGCAATTGGAAATTTAATATTTTCATAAAGAATTCCAACTTGGGTTAATTGTCACGAGCTTGTGTGATTAATAATCGAATTCACCATAATTCTTCTCAACCAATACATAGTTGTTGTCTTAAATCTAAATAGCTTATTTTAGGTTATTCAGTGGCTAATGTTTGATTAGAAAGCTTATTCTAATTAAATACAATTAAGGAAGAATAGGAATAGTTAGAGCTTATTAACTATTCACGGGTGATAAATCAAATAGGGAATTTGAACACGCGTTACTTGGAAAGTGAGAACATTGCGATAGAATACAACTGAACCTGAGAACTAGGGTTTGCAACCACTTGACTTTTATTTTATCTAATTTACGTTTTTACTTTATTTTCACGTTATTTACAATTCTTGAACTCGAAAACCCCCCATCTATTCTAATTGACAAAGCACTATTTTAGTTCCCGTTCCTCGTGGGATCGACTCTTACTTCCGCTATTACAATCAAACATGTTAATTTGCGAGTAAGATATTTAATTATTATTTTGGTGCATTGCGACACGCATCAATCCTCCGGCTGATTTTTTGTTCCTGCTTCAATATGAAAGATTGCTTGACTTTTGCTTCGAGTGTGGGATCCTTGGACATAAAGACATTGAATGTGAAAAGCTTCAGGGGCTAACAGTGACGGAGGAAATATGCACAACAAAAAATATGGACTTGGTTGGTTGCTCCTCCCCCAATAGAAAGGGGCCGAGGGACTGCTGGGAGGGGTTCTAATGGGGAGAAGTTTGAAAGAGAGCGAGGGAGGGATGAGGCGATCATAGGGGTGAACATTAAGGATGCTGGGGAAGGTGGTGGTACTGTGGGCACTATTTCCACTGATTCACGTGTTGGGGACAATGTGGAACATGGGAAGCCAGGAGGTGTGGTAATAGGTGATGGCACAATAGGTGAGGAAGAGGGGAGGGGTTTTGAGGCTGAGTTCTCCCCTATGACAGGGACTTTTGGTGAGGGATTGTTGATGGCTAAGGAGGGGATGGGAAAGGGCTGTATTAAAGAGGGTGTACAAGAAGAGGCTGCATTAGATTCCATGCAAGGGATTGCTCGAGCAGGGACATGGCGGAGACGGGAAAAGGAGTAGAAAAAAGATGCCGATGGTTTGATGGTCGGGGAGATGGGGATGGTACAGGCAACCGAAACCAGAGAACTTTTGGCTTAGTTAAAAAAGAGGGGGCCATTGGATGAGGTGGATGAGGGGAGATGGGCGAAAAAATTAAAGGCCGAAAGTGATGGTGATGCATGTGAGATTTTATCTGATGTTAACTCAATGGAGGACTTCGCACTGCAGAGCCGCTGACCTCAATGAGTTGCTTATGTTGGAACGTGTAGGGTGCGGGGAACTGGCACGGTCCATGCTATGCGGTATTTGATCCACATTTATTCCCCGGACCTAGTCTTTCTGTCTGAGACTCGGGTATCTGGAAATAGGGCAGATTCTTTTAAGTTTTTGGTTGGTATGGATAATGGATTGGTGGTTCCTTCGTGAGGACGAAGTGGAGGGATAATGCTTTTGTGGAAGGATGGATGTGATATGGGAGTGCAGAGTTATTCATGTGGTCATATTGATGCCTCCATCTCTATACCTGGGAATCATCATTGGCGTTTCACTGGTTTTTATGGGGACCCACGACCCGAGCGCAGGTATTGTTCTTGGGAACTTCTTCGGAGGTTAAAAGAGTCGAGTACTGAGGCATAGGTGTGTGGGGGTGAGTTTAATGAAATTCTCAGCCCATCGGAGAAACAAGGTGGCATAGCGAGATCTTTGGGAGCCTTGGATGGGTTTCGTGATGTTCTCCGGGACTGTGGATTAAGTCAAGTGCATCATACAGGTCCGTTATTCACTTGGAGCAATAAGCGTATAGGGGCATATCATATTCAAGAACATCGGATCGATTTTTTTGTAATTTTAGTGGCATAGTTTGTTTCCTAGAGCGAAAGTTGAGCATTTGGACTTCTTGAACTTAGACCATCGCCCTATCTTTCAACGCTGCAATGACATTCCATTAAGGAAAAATTCAGGAAGGGGTCATAAACAATTTCGATTTGAGGAAATCTGGCTAAGTGAAGAAGGTTTTGGGGAGATTGTAAAGCAGTCATGGGAAGGGGGCTTGCTCAAGAAAAGCCGAGATCGGCCCCTAGCTCGTATATGCACAACCCTAGGCCCATGTGGAGAGGCACTTCAAAATTGGGATAACTCCACCTTTGGTTCTTGGAAACAAAAATTGGGATGGTTGCGTGGCCAGGTTAAGAATTTATATGAAAGTCCAAACTATGGGGATCGCATGGATGATATCAGTCGGCTAGAGAAAGAAATAGATATGTTAACTGGGAGAGAGGAAATGTATTGGAGGCAACGATCACGGGCAGTGTGGTTTAAAGCAGGGGATATGAACACAAAGTTCTTTCATGCTAAGACTTCCAGTAGACGGATTAAAAATACAATTGACCGGATGATTACTAGTAATGGAGAGGTCGCGACAGATGGTGGGAGTAATTGAGTAGTATTTTCACGGTCTTTTTGTTACCACCAATCCTCCTTTTGATTCCTTGGAGGCCGGCACTAAGGGTATCACATCCTATCTTTCAGAAGAGGATCTTCAGATACTAGAAAATCCATTTGATATAGAAGAGGTGGAGTCCGCGTTAAAAATGATGGGATTGTTTAAGGCTCCTGGGCCTGATGGATTTCATGCAGTTTTCTTCCAACGCCATTGGGAAGTGTTAAAACCCTCTATTATGCCCTTATGCTTGGATGTGCTGAATAATGGGCTTCCCCTATTTGACGCTAATGACACGAACATAGTCCTGATTCCGAAGAAGAAAGCCCCAGAACATATCGGTGATTTTCGTCCTATCAGCCTCTGTAATGTTATATATAAGTTGATCTCAAAAACAGTCGCTATCGCTAATCAGTCGAAACTTGTTCTCCCTCATCTAATATCAGAATATCAAAGTGCCTTTTTTCTCGGGAGGTTGATCACTGATAATGCTATTGTCGGATTTGAATGTATGCACTCTTTGGACCGAAAAAGTGGACTGTAGGGTTTTCTTGCACTCAAGCTGGATATGAGTAAGGCTTATGACAGGGTTAAGTGGAGTTTTGTGCTTCATGTCATGTCCAAAATGGGTTTCTCTCCTAGGTGGAGGAATCTAATCCTCAACTGCATGTCTACCCCCAGTTTCGGCTTTCATTTGAATGGTAGGGGTCCATGGGCGTATTGTTCCTACCCGAGGCATTAGGCAAGGTTGTCCGCTTTCCCCTTATATTTTCTTGTTGTGTACGGAGGCTCTTTCAAGCCTTATTTGATTGGGTGAGAGAAATGGTAAACTTCAAGGGATTCAGTGCTCTCGGTGTGGTCCGAGGATATCTCATATGTTCTTTGCTGATGACTCACTTATTTTCCTACGGGCTAAGGTTTCTGACTGTCAGGCGTTGGTAGATATCTTATCTTGCTATAAGCAAGCTTCGGGGCAACAAATTAGCTTTGATAAAACTTCTATTGCTTTTAGTGCAAATGTTCATGCAACTATTCAAGAGACAATTAAAGTCTTATTTGGAGTACACATTGTGGGGGCTTCAAGGCCATTATTTAGGTTTGCCAACGATGGTTGGGAGAAGTAAGCGTCAAGCGTTTAATTTTATCAAGGAGAAGGTTTGGAAAAGGATTCAAGGGTGGAGGTTGGGACTATTTTCTGCTAATGGTCAGGAAGTTTTAGTGAAGTCAATACTACAGGCCATTCCCACCTACCTTATGAGCTTATTTCAGCTGCCCGTCTCTCTTTGTCATGAGATACGGGCCATAATTCGGAATTTCTGGTGGGGTGGCTCAAACTATTCAAGGAAAATTCCATGGGTAAGTTGGGATAAGGTATGTGACAGGAAAACCCATGGTGGATTGGGATTCAAATATCTAAAGGCTTTCAATAGAGCATTGGTGGCCAAACAAGCATGGAGAATCCTCTATTCTCCCCATTCTTTGGCTAGTGGGGTCCTAAAGGCTAAATATTTTCAAAGTGTGGATTTTGGATGCACGGCCGATCAGGGACAGTTCAGCAATTTGGCGGAGTATTCTATGGGGACGGGAACTACTAAAACATGGCCTCAGATGGAGAATCAGTAATGGACAAAATGTTAGGATCTTCCATGATCCGTGGATCCCTCGACCAGGATCCTTTTTGCCCTACACTACACAACCCAATACTGTTAATATGGTTGCAGATCTTCTAACTGTGCAGATGGGTGGAATTTTCCTTTAATTCATTCTGTTTTCTAGCATGTGGATAGTGCATCCATCTTGTCTATTCCTTTAGGATCAGGAGGGAGGTCGGATCATCTTATTTGGCATGGTCAATACTCAGTTAGGAGTGGGTACCAATTAGTGATGGAGGATCAGGTGAACGCAGTGGGACAGTCAGTGGAGGATAAATGGTGGAAGTATTTGTGGAAGATATCAGCTCCTATCAAGATTAAAACCTTCATTTGGCGCCTCTACCATGATTCCCTACCATTTGGATGTAATCTGTATCGGAGGGAGTGGTGCCTCCTGCAAAAACTTGTTGTATTTTCTATGGAATGCCAGAAACAGTTGTGCATGCTTTATTCAGGTGTAAGGAGGCCAAGCGAACTTGGAAAGTTGTTGGCTATTGGATCTTGATTAAAAGTTTGTTGCAGGTGCGTGAATTATCTAATGCAGATGTGTTGGTGGGCAAGTTGAGTAAGATGAAGAAATAAGTTGTGGGATGGGCCTGCGACCTTATGTGGACTTTGTTGGGCGAACGTAATCGAGTAGTGCATGGTGGAATACGGCAGGAAGCAGCGAATTTGGTGGAGATCAAGGATAGTTTATGGAATTGGACCCTGAATCCAGCAGATGGGGGTGAACAAAGATTGGCAATGGTGGATGTTCGAAGGTGGGTGTTACCTTCTTCTAGTCGGCTTTAGTTAAATACTGATGCAACCATAAGAGAGGGGATGGGGGTGGTTTCTATTGGTGCTATCATTGGTGATGAGATGGGGCTTGTTTTAGGAGCTGAGGTAAAAGTTTGTGAAGGAAGTTTCAGTCCGGAAGTGGCAGAGATGATGGAGCTGAAGGAGGGGCTGGTTTTCGCTTATTCGCATGGATTTTTTAATTGCCTGGCAGAGACAAACTCACTTAGATTGGTTCAACAATTACAGAGTGATCTCTCCTTTAACCAAAATGCGGGTATTCTTTCTGATATTAATTCATTACTCCGCTTAATAAATGGGTCTTGTACTTTCATTTATAAAGAGGGTAATAGAGTAACACATGCTTTAGCAGCGTATGGTGCCAATATCTTGCTAACTTGTAGGTGGGTGGATTGTATACCTTTGGTTTTATCAGCCCCAATTCGGTGTGATTTGAATTAATGCATTTTGTTATTCAAAAAAAAAAAAAAAAAAAAAGTCTATACTATTGATTCATTAGGGATATTATTATGAAATTAATGAAAATTCAAGTCTCCCTCTAATTCTTCAAAATTGTTCAGATGCTCGTCTAAAAGCTTAAGAATTAGCCTTCGTTTGGTAACCAAAATAAACTGATTTCAAAATCAATTTATAAACTATATAATTTTTCAAAATACTTTTTAATCATACACATTTTCTCTTTTCAATTTTCAACCACTGTTTATACTTGAAAATCATAAATAAACCAACTTACAAACCAAACAGTATTACCAATCAAAGGATAAACTTTATCATCAATAATCAAGTCACATTAACAAATATCAATAACAATGTAGTGCAATGAATTTCAACACGCATAAAAGTAAAGGGACGCTAGAGGTGTCAAGACTGGCGAATTGATCAAACCCATGAAAATCGATTAGGATCAAACCGAAATCGCTGGTCGACCAGTGATCCAAGTGGACGGTTTATGGGTCAAGAAGCTGTGAACCACAATTAACCCGCTAGCCCACGAAATAATTTTAAAAAAGAGGAAATTAGCGCATTTAGTCCCTAAACGTTTGCCTTTTTGTGCAATGGATCCATAATATTTCATTTTTGGCACTAAGCCTACGTTTGATTCAACATGGAAAAGGCAAATAAAATATTTGCCTTTTCCATGCAAATTTTCTCACCAAAATGGTGAGAAAATATTTTTCAACAAAATGGCTTAAGTTGTGCATAACATGATGTACCAAGTAAATGTTTTTGAAGCAAATTTTTCAATCAAACACCAAAAAGCTGGAAAATATTTTCCTCAATGTGTCATTTTCCTAGCAAATATATGTAATCAAACACATCCTAAAGTCCTTAAACATTGAATTCTTCGATACAAGAGGTCCTTTTGGATGATTTTCTTCCATTTCAATATTATAAAGTTAAAGAAAGACCAAAATGCTTTGTGCATAATTGGCGCAATTAGTCCATGAACTTCAGGGTTAGTGTTAAGTAACATTTCAATTTGGTGCCAACGGTCTCTAAACTTAGGCATTATTTAGTGTACTAAGTCCTTTACCTTTCAATTGGTGCTTAAGTATTTAATGTTGTATTATTTAGCGCCACATATCTTTTTAAATGATTTTCCTCCATTCCACTTATAAAAATTTAATTTAATTTTTATCAAAAATATTAAAATGCTCTTACACTAATAAATAAATAAATAAATATATATATATATATATATATTGATGAGGTTCGAGATGCGCGGAAGAAACGTCGGAAAGTTCCGAATTCAGGTTGTGGTTGGACGGATGAATCATGACCCGATATTCACGACGCGATGGCTCGACGATGCGGAATAAAGAACCACGACTTTCGAAATGTCACAAGGATTTGCCCAATCTCCTTGATAAGTCTCTGATTTGAACGCCACAAATATTCTAGCAAATATTTGATAAGTTCGATATTTGAACGCCACAAGAAATATTCTTGATAAGTTCGAAAAACATAGGAATCCACCTATAACTTTTATTGAATCCTCAATAAAAACTGTTTATATCAAAATCAAAGTCTCAAGTCTCAATTACAATGAATGGAAAAAGCGTATAAATAAGCAAAATAACATAGTCGCTAATTTACTCAAAATAGAATTCTAATTAAACTAGAATACTAAATTAGGAAAATAACCTAAAATTATAAAGGAAACAAAATAATTAAAATCCCGCAAAATCTGATCCGTTGAGCAGTTACAGCCGTAAAGATGACACTTACGGCCGTAAGTGTGTTTCTGTTTAAGGTTACGGCCGTGACACTTATACTTACGGCCGTAAATATAAAAATCCTGTAATTCTGCGTTTTCACCCGAGGGGAGGTTACGGTCGTGACATATGTTGGTTACGACCGTGAAAGCTCTTCTGCATAATTTTTTGTTCTTTTCGACACGATTTGATCTTCAAAGCTCGTCAAACCTGTTGAATTCTTGTTTTGGCTTGAATATTTAAATTTTCCCGTCAAGCCTGCTATGGTTCCGATTGTCGAGGGTCTCAAAAAAAATTTAACCATGAATCCAAGAATAAGGTAAACCAACGATCAAGTATAAAGATTCACCAAAAAAATGAACTATTGATTGGATTGATCTGGAACACTAAAGATAGCTACTTCAATTACTCCACGTCCTCTAGGACCTTTCATGTAAATCCTAACGCCCTCTAGATCTTATACTACGAACAAAATATTAAATCAAGGATGTGGTAGTGAACTTACTCTGACAAAAAATTGTTTAAGGTTTATGCAATTTCGAAACAGAAAAAATTGTAGAGCAAGGTGAACATAACTCTCAATTTGCACAATTGCTTTCAAAAAGCCAAGGAAATGTTTGGGAAAAAATATATTTCAGATAATTTCATCTTTTAAATAAGCCTTAAACAAATTAATAAAGTCTCTTTCTGTTTCTTTTTTTTCTTTTCTTTTTTTTTATAAAAAGAAAATTGATTTTTAAAGGTGATAAATAAGGAAATGTGTTAGCACGTAGAAACTTTTATAGGAAATCCAATTGACACGATAGAACAAATTATGACAAAGCAAGAAATAAAGATTTTAAGTTTCCAAAAAGAGGCTTATTTATTTATTAATATAAGGCATTTTAATATTTCTGATAAAAAAAATTGAAATTTTAAAGGTGGAATTGAGGCAAAACCATCTAAAATGATACATGACACTAAATAATGCAACGTTTAGGGACTTAAGCATCAAATTAAAAGGTTAAGGACTTATTGCGAAAATAATTCTTAAATTTATGGACTACTTGCACCAAATTGAAATATTAAGGACTCACCAAATCTGAAATTTAGGGACTGATTACGCCAAATATGTATAAGGACATTTAATATTTCCTTAATTTTTTAACATTGAAATGGAAGGAAATTATCTAAAATGACCTCTTGCGCTAAAGAATGCAACATTTAAGGACTTCAGCGCCAAAAAATAAAAGGTTGGAGACCAATTGCATAAAGAGGCAAAAGTTTAGGGACTAAACACGCCAATTTCCCAAGAAAAATTAAAAAAATCTTCGAATTTGAACAATTATAGTAAAGTAAATGTCAACATAGTTGAGATGTATTTAAGTTATAGATATTTGATAGTAGTAATTCGAAATACATTTATTATTATTTGCTTATGTTGTATTTAACTTTGCAAAATTAGAAGTGATTCATGTAACATAAGATATAAATTTGAATTTTATGTAAACATTTTATTGTATAAATATAAATTTATCATTTTATTTATTTTATATTACCAATTTAACAAAAAAAATATTTTTTGCTATAAATATGAAAAATTCTATGTTTGTTATAAGGGCCAAATTGGAACAAATCATGACCTGCATGGGCTCAATTCGGATGGGCCTATGGGCGAGCTTGGATTTTAGTTCAAAACTTGTGGACTGACCCAGCCCAAACCAATCGGATTAACACTTATAAGGGACGCTGACTACTAACAAAACCCATCTAAGGTAGAATAATTGAGTTTTTCTGCATAATATTTATTGTATAAATGTGTGATTAAAAATGAGTTTGAGAAAGAAAAAAAAAGGTATTAATGTAATGGAAGACAAACAGGACTTAACAGTAGTGTTGTAATATATACAAGGACCTTGCTATATGTACTAACAAACTGTACTAACAGTTGTACTAACGGCTAAAAGACAAAGATTTTGAATGTTTAATTACTATGTTATCCTTCTAATTATAATTATTTTAGTTTTCTGATGTTATGTCTATATCTCTAATTTTATTGTTAACATAAAATGCGTAATATATACTATTATATGTTAAACTCTTTTCTTCAATAATTATATTTAATTCTTCAATTTTTTTTTCCTCTAGATCACTAATTATTCTTCCTTTATTTACAATAATTCTAGTAAATTGTGAAAAATCTGTAAATGAGGGTTCTTTTATTGCGTAGTCTAATAAATTATAAAATCTTCATAAATCTTCTCTTGTAATTTCTAATTATTTAATTGTTTCTTCTTTTAAATACTTAAAGTCGTTTACTTCTGAAGGATTTAATTATATTAAATGTTCTGAATTCATAAATTATAAAACTAGATATTTAAATTTATTAATTCAAATCCTCTTCAAATAGTTAATTCTTAGAATAGAAAAAACAAAATTTTAACATATGTAAAAACATGTAAGAGATATCATAAGCAAAATGATAAATTAAAACTATGATAACAGTACTTGGATAATATCGATAAAAAAGACGATATATAATCCACCATAAATAATCAATAATACTTCTTTCTATCTATGGGTCCATCACGCTTCTTTGTAAATCTAATTTTAAAAGATTTTTGACCAAATACTCTTCAGTTATTTATCTAAGTATTAAACACAACTCCATAGGAGATCGTTGCTGCTCGAAAGACTTACGCATTAAAGGATGCTCTAAAGACTTACTCCAACACTTTCTGTTTAACACTTAAACAAACACTTCAAAGAGGTTCAGCACAATCCAGTTTCGTTTCCTACCTCTGGATGTACTCTTTTAACAAAATTTTTATAAAGAATAAACTTATGGACTCATAAATAAATAGAGTATTACTAACTATTTTATGACTTCATATATATCTATGCGAAGTTTAGTTACTCATACCTTCTGCTAATTGTTTCTGGATTGGTGTGATGAAAGAAAATTTTGAACTAGGAATGAAAAGAAAAACAATAGATAGAGAGAATATAGATTTTTATTGCTGAAAACCAATATGATTTTCGGATGCTTACAATGAGGAGAGACTCCTCCTTTTATAATTGGTAAAAGCAAAGTTGGAGAACAAGATAATATTCCCTATCTTTTACATACTTGGCTAAGATTTAAAGTAGATAAAGTAAAGCTAAAGTTACAATAATTTTTGCTGCTTTTCTAAAGTTTCACATGGGTCTGGACCCCCATGTCTTGAATAATTCATGTTCAGACAAGGTAGGCTTCATCTTCATTATAGTTGAGTAGGTCCCCACAATTATTACATTTGTGACCCGTTTCTACCTCCATTAGGTGATGTAGATATTCATAGACTCTTTTGCTAAGATCCAAATTGCTAACAAGTATATTCTCAGCATATTCTCTTAATTTTCATAATTGACAATTAACTTGATTAATTCTTGCAATACTGTAGATCAATAATTTGTCATCATTAGATTCATATACCCAAACATTATTTTGTGTAAGCGTATCCCTTAATTCGGTATACATTACTTTAAATCCTAATGCCCTTTTTTCTGGAATAGCTTGTATCTGTTCCTCTTTGTTAAATGGTTTTGTTTCTTGTTCTGAAAGAATAGCTTTGCTAGTTACTCCAAGTTTTACAATATGTTTTGCCCTTATAAATTCTTCATCAATAAATTCTAGAATGGCTGAGTAAATCCTGACATAAATCTTTTCAGCTTTGGTAATTCCAAAATATGTTTTAACTGCTGCCTTGATAGAATTAGGTAATAATGATATTTCCTTCATATCCTTGCTAGGGTAGATGCAATGAATAAGTCCTTGGTCAAACAGTCCCTTGAATGTTCTTGGTTCTGCTCCTGGAAAAATAATTGCTTTATTGATTTTTTGATGGCTAATTGTCCTTAGCCATTCTCCTTCTTTTGTCCTCTTGTTTAGATACTCCACATACTTCAAGAATGTCTCTAGTTTCTTCATAACTTTCTCATTTTCTAATAGTTCCTTTGTTACGACTGCTGGTTTCTTCGCAGCTTCTAAAAAAGTTTCTTTAGATGGTTCAATAGTTTTGCTAATGGCTTTGGAAGATGAACTTCCAATAATTGATACATTAGATACTTCTTCCTCAATAGGAAGTCTTACAGATAAATTCTTCACTGGAGAGGATTGGGATCCTCCTTTGTACATTTCCTCAAGAAAATTAGCCCTTGACTTGTAAAAGGTTAGTTCACTGTTAATTTGTACAATCTGCGCCATGCAAGTATTCACATGGTTGAATAGATTTGAATAGTTGATATTCATTTGACCCATGGCCAAGTTAATTTCTTCTACTTTCTTAAGTATGTCTTCCATGTCTTGATAAATAATCTGCAATAACATTGTCAGTACCCTTAATATGAATAATTTCAAAATCATAATGGCTAAGTTCTACTTGCCATCTAATTAACCTTTTATTTGCAATAGTTGGATCAATTTCTTTAGTTAACCAATATTTGACTTGTGTATTATCTGTTCTAATTTTGAATTTTGTAGTAACAATGAATAATTCAAACTTTTTAATAACAAATTTTACAGCTAATAATTCTTTTTCATCTATATGATAATTAGTTTGAGTTTGAGTAAAACTGCCACTAGTGTATTGTGCAATCCTTTCCTCATCCTCATTTGGATAAATATATTTAAGTACTGCTCCCCATGCTGTTTCGCATGCATCGGTTTCTATAATCTAATCACATTCTTTTTTGGGTAATTCTAATTCTGGTAAATCTTTACAAAGGTCTTTGATTTTTTGTACTTCTTCTTCTTCGTCTTTAGACCAAGGTGTCCATCTAGTTTTTCCTTTTAATCTTTTTTGTAATGGGATTAAATGTTTTGCTAAGTTAGGTACATATTTCCTAGTCTGGTTTACAAGTCCTAAAAAGCTTTGTAATTGTGTTTTATCTTTTATATGATTGTCAAATTCTTGTATTTTTATATCAATATGTTTTTGGAGTTTTATTCCTTCTTGGCTTATTATAGATCCCAAAAATTCTACCTTTTCTTTAGCTATCTCTATTTTTGTAGCTGATAATATAATTCCATTATTCCTTACAATATCTATAAAAATATTTAGATGTTTTAAGTGGTCTTGTCTGGTTTCAGAGTAAATAAGAACATCATCAATATATACTGTAATAAAATGATAATAATCTTTAAATATTTTATCCATGTACCTTTGGAATTCTCCTGGACTATTTTTAAATCCAAAAGGTAATACGTTCCATTCATAAAATCCTTGTGGTACCGTAAAAGTTGTTAAATGTTTAGATTCTTCAGTTAACATAATATGATAAAATCCTGATTTGAGATCAAATTTAGAGAAATATTTCTTTCCTCTAATTTGGTTAAATAATACCTGTTGGTTTGGTATTGGATATTTTAATTCTTTTGTATAAGTGTTTAACATTTTATAATTAATTACCATTCTAGATTTTCCTCTTTTTTGTTTTGAATGTTTTATTACAATGAAGGCTGGACTACTATGTTTACTGTTAGATTCTCTAATAAATTTCTTTTCTAGCATTTCTTTTATGTGCATTTCAAATTCAGGTAATTCTTTTGGTGTATGTTTAATTGGTTTTACACTAATAATCTTAGTGTCATCTTCTAGTATAATTTCTGCCATAGGCTTATTTATGTGCCATTTTTCCAAAGGATTATCTCCTGATAATTTTAATAATTTTTCTGTAATATTTTTTATTACAATTTGATCAAAATGTTCTTGTACTAGATTTATTCTATTTTTATTAGGCATTTATTGTGTTGTTTGTGTTAATTTTTGTCTATCCTCACCATACTGAGCTGCAATATGAGGCATTTTTTCTCTACAGTAAGGATCATTAATTCTTATTGCTATTTCTATATGGTGACAAGGGGTAGATAAATGTATAACTTTTTCATCAATAGTTATTGGATAATATTTTTTATGAAGTTATTCCCTAATAATATATCTCCTGGCATATCATCAAATTGATATACATAAGGTATTTGTAATTCATATTTTCCTATTTGTATTTTAACATTCCTTGCTACTTTAGTTATTAGGTTTGGGCTTCCATCAAATCCTGCAAGTATTACTCTTTCTTCATTATCTTTTTTATTATTCGACATTTCTGGGGGTAATACATTTTCTTTAAATAAACAGGATGATGCTCCTGTATCAAACAATGCATGATAATTTCTGCTGAGATATCCATTGTATTTCATTTTGGTTAGTATATAAATATGTTCTCTTCCTCCTTGTATTTTATTCATAATAACCTTGGTATAACTAGATTCTCATTTTGTATTGTTAATAGCATTCTATCATCTTTTATGTAATATGATTTTACTTGCTCTAAGAAGTCTGTTCCTAATAGTAATTCTGTATTTACCTTTCTTGTATGTTCTACGTACATGTTTATGATTATTTCATTTCTTTTATTTATTCTTATTGGTAATTCTACATAAGTATTCATGAGATGAATATTTCCAAAATAATCTTGTATTTGAATTGAATTATTTGTTACTTTAAGTTCTAAGTCTCATATTATGTTTTCTTTTATATGAGATACAGTTGCTCCAGTATCTATTAATACTTTCTGCTCTTTCCATTCTCCATTTATTCTAATTTCTATCATAACTTCAAATTGTTTTGTCTCATTTCTTTTAGATAAATTCATTCTTGGTATTTTTCTATGTATTTTTGTCATTATTTGTTTTTCTGAATCATTTTTATTTTCTATTTCAGGTAATGATCTTGTACTAGTATTTCTTCTTAGGCTAATTGATCTTCTTCCAAATTCTATTTGTGGTTTATCCATATTTACTAATCTTCTAGCTTGATTGAAATCTATTTCTATATCTTCTGGTATTGTCATTCTTGGATTGTCTTTAGTTGGTTTGTATTTCAATAAATTTTGAAATATGAGTTCTATTATATGTGTTCTTGTAGCATTCTTAATTTTTACTTCATGTTTACTAGTAAAAGCATATATTGTTCTAATAGTTAAACTTATAGTTTTACTTCCTGGTTCCATATCTATCACTCTTAACCTATAATATAATGTTAAGGCTTTATTTTTATTTTGTTCTCCCATACTTATGCTGAAATTTGGTCTTATTGTAAATTTTACTTTTTGGTACATTAAGTTTCGTGTTACAATTCCTATTAGAGCATCTTGTACTGAACTTACAATTCTATCATCCATAATATAGAATTCTATAGGTGTATCTATTCCTTCTCTGAAATAGGCTTTTGCTATAATTTGTACGGCTCCTAAATATATGTTCTTTATTTTTCCTTTTAGTTCAGGATTCAATAGGTTTATTTCTTGTCTTATAATTTCTTCATTTATTATAGGTATTAATGTATTTCCTGTAGTATCTCTTATGTCTATAGGGTGACTATGGTTTCTTGCTACATATGTTATTTCTTTGTTTTTCTGCCAAAATGGTAAATTAAATATTTCTTTTGGTTCTACATCTAATTTTGATTTTAAGATCTTTTCATACATTTTAGGATTAAATATTAATCTTTCATTTAGTTGTTCTTCATTTTCTTCTAATTGGTATTCATATTTTTTAGATGTACTTTCTTCACTAATTTGTCTAATCATATTTATATATAAATATTCTTCTTCACTAGATTTACTTTCTTCTGAAGATTCTAATTTCATTATTGTATTTATTACTTCATGTTATTCTAGTTCATAAATTTCTTCATCTTCAGGAATTTCTTCTCATTCTTCTTCTTGTTCAATAGGTAATAAATTGTAATTTTCTTTTTCTATTAATGAGATATACATCATATTTGTCTTTTTATCCTTTTTAGGACATTCTGGAGATATATGTCCTATTTCTCCACATGAATAATATTTACATTTTCTAGGATTTTTAGGGTATGTTTTAGTTTTGTTTTGTTTTTGCCTTAAATATCTCTTAAATGGTACTCTATACCTTTTAAATATTTTATATATGACTTTTTGTATTTATTAAATTTATTAAATTTGTTTCTAAATTTATCTTTTCTACAATATTTCTTTTTCTTATATTTTCTTTCTAGATGACATCTCCATTGTGTTGGTTTATATTGTAATTTATCACAGCATAATGATTTTTTTACTTGCTTTATGGAATTTTATCATATTATTTGCTTCCATACATTTTTCTTGTTGTCTCATTTCTATAAATTGTATTCTTGCTCCTAGAATATTATTACTTAATGGTATTTCTAATTTTTCCCAGTCCTTAAATAATTCTAAATTTCATGGGTTTGGTAATTTAAAGAATATTTGGTTCATAATTTCCATACCATATGTTTCCTGATTATATTCTGCTTTTTCAAAATATTCTCTAAATTCACATGCAAATTGTTTAAAATAACACATATTACATATTGATAGATTTTCTAATAAATATCTATTTCTTAGTCTTGAGCTAATTTTGGTATCTCTGTCTATTACAAATATATATTCTCTTTTTAATGCATCTTCATATCTGCTTAAAATAGTTCCTATTTCATCTTGGTCATTTCCTCTAATCTGTCCTATATAAGTTTCTGTTAAATTTCCCCACCATCTTGCAGTGGTTCCTATAAATATATTTTCTAACATTAATTGTAATTGCTTTCCTGTTAATTCTCTAGTATAGGTCATCATAGCCATAGATTTCATCCATAATTCTAATTTATGATCTACATCTTGCACACATCCTAAATCTATCCATCTTCCTTCTGAACTAATTTGTGTTTCCATACTTCTCCATGGTGTATATTCTATTGGATAATTTTTACTTGGCTTGGTGTAATATTTTTGTTGTGGTATAAAATTATTTGTTTTAAAATTTGTGTTTTGTCTTTGATTCATATAAATTTCTGGTGTATTTTGTGGATTAGTATTACTTGTATTTTCTTTTTTGACTTTGTTAGTTCCTGGTTGTTGTATATATTCTGGTGGATTTTGTCATGTTGGTATTAAAGCTCTTTGTTGTTCATTCATATTAATTTCTTCTATTTTAAGGTTTTTAAATTTTTCTATATAATCTTCTTCTGTTATGTAATCTTCTCCACCTTCTTCTTTAGGATTTTTCATAAATTTTTCTATTTGTTCAGTAATCATATTTATTCCTAATCTATTGATGGCTTTAAATTCTTTGTTAGTTATTATTCTTTTAGGTTTTCTTTTTTCCATTTCATCATATATTTTTGTTATATTTTGGTTTATAATTTCAATATTTTGTTGTATATTATCTAATCTTTTATGTAAATCATTTTTCCCTATTTCTTCTTCTTTAATTGTTCTTATCATATTTATTTGTTCTATATTAGTTTTTTGCTCTGCAATTTCTATTGAGTTTTCATATACTCCTACCATATTTCCTATTTTATTTATTTTATCAGTTATTTGCTTAATTTGGTTTTCTAAGGTTATTAATTGTTTTGATAGGTTATTTACATATTGCTTTACTTCTAATATTTGTGTGGGTATATTTTTGTTTATATCCTTATAATCATTAGTTATTTCTATCATTTGTCTTATTTCTAATGGTAAATTATTGATAATTTCTTGAACTTGTTCTGGATTTTTTGCTTGTTCTAAATTTTGTTCTGTAGTTGTATCCAAACTTATTCCTAATTTATTTAGTAAAAATAAATTTGTCCAATTTAATTGTTTATGTTCTCCAAATCCTCATTCTCCTAATAGTATAAATGGTATAAATTTTCCATATGTTTCAGTTATTAATGGCCAATGACTGTTATTTGGTAAATCTTTAGATTTATAATTATATACTCTAGGTTCAATTATTGGTAATTTTTTATACATTTTTCTAAATATATTTCTAAGTATAACTACTAGCTCTGATACCACTGTGAGTTAGATCGTGAAAGTGAAATTTTATTTTGCGGAATTATAATCTTTGTCTAATTCTTCTTAAAAATCTTTCTTCAAATTCATCCATATATCTTATATCTTCTTGTCTAATTAAGTTTTCTTCTTTTAATTTTAAATATTCATTATGTTGTAAAACTAGCCTTTTAATTTCTCTATATTTTTCTATAGCAATATGATCAGTATTTAAGTCTCTTCCTAATCTTTCCAATTCTAAATATTCTCTATGTAAACTTCTAATTAAATTTTTTCTTTTTTCGTGAAGTTTATGAGGATCATAAACAGACATAATAAATTTTATAAAATTTTAAAGTTATTAATTTTTAGAACTTATTATGTGTTAAATTTAATAAGATAATATGTGAAATAAGATATTAATTATATTTTTAGCTAAATGTTAAAATAGGTATTAATTTATGTTAGTAAGTTGTTAGTACCATTTTGTTAGTAAGTATACCTTTATCCTATATGGATATATACAAATTGGGTCCATCAGCCCTTGTCAGGGAAAAAGAATATGTAGAATACTTGAGGATTGATTCAAAAAATGTGAGCTACTTTAGACAAGTTGTCTACAGTTGATTTGATCAGTATCCCTTAACTAAGATGAACGTTTATCTAGATTGGTAGAATTTATGTTGAGTCACAATTACTATATATCACCTTACGATGTTCATGATCTATTGAATCCTGATGCATCAGTAGTTAAGAAATGAGATGGCTATGGTCATTCCTTTATTCATATCAAAGAGATGCAACAAAGTGTGTCTAGGGACATGATCAAAGTCGATGATTGTAAGCTATATCCTCCATCACGACAGTAAATATTGAAACTATCCATGGATTCGTGCACCTTATTAAACGTAGATAATTGCGTTCTTAACCGAGGCTCAGTTAAGCTCCGTCTCGGAATTTTGTGGGATTAAGAGTATAGCATCATGAGGCTGGCTCATCTCATTGAGCATGGAGAAGCATTGGGGATCCAAATTTCTTTCTTCGAAGCCGTTTCTTTCCCATCCCAGCCCACGCCTTGGCATAGAGCTTCACTTCGCATTCGGTTCTTCAGAAGAATCAACTTACGTTTACTATGGGATAATTCTTGCGAACTTCAACATGCATTCACAATACGATTTAAGACTTATCAGTCAGTTGCTCCATTCTCGTAGCTCGGTCTAGACTATGTTGACTATGCATAGCCAGTCGACATGAAAAACCCGATAAGGCTCCATTGCTAAAGAATATATCGGTGACCTGACCACTTGCAGTTGATGTGTCCCAGCAACTTGCATTATACAGTTTATAACGTACAAAAGGTCCATATTTCATCATCAATTTTTCCATTAGTCCCCCATAGCCCACATAAACATGAGTTAGTTCTATTCATATAATTCATCGTATATCTCAAACAAGTGGCACAACTTGTTCTTGTCCCGGGCGTCCAAATCAAACATGTGTCTATGTCCTACTTTGTCATTAAGCTACAACTTGTGTATGTCCCGGGCCTCCAAAATCTATATACCCCTATCTATTTGGATTAAAATCAAATTAAAATTTCAAGACAAAATCAACAATTAATTTAACTAAACATTTCATGGAACCCAAAAGTGATTTATGTCTTGTGATTGGGGTTGCATGCATGTAGATGTGGTGGAGAATGAGATTGAGGAAATACATTTGTGATTCACTTGAGACATGCATAATTATTATTAGCTCATGTTTGGTATAAATTAAATCAAATATTTAATAAATTTTGATAAAAGCTGATAAGAAGCGTGGTTGAAAAATGTAGGAGTGAACGTTTGTCGATTCGGTTCGATTATTGAAGAAACCGAAACTCTCGGTTTGGTTTCGGTTCCGTTCCTTTAATAACAAGAATCGAACAATTTCAGGTTTCAGTTCGGATATCAGTTATTTTTCGGTTCTTGTTCAGTTCCTATTAAAAAAAATTAAATTTTGATCAAATACGAAAAAATATCTAATTATTTGCAAACAACAAAGCTAAATAGAGCCAAATGGATCATTCAAATGGATCATTCAAAACATATTAATAAAACTAGTTAAACTTAATCTCCAAATTGAAGGAAACGAAACAACCAAATAATCCTAATATAAGTATACGATACAACCATATCGAATGACAAAATTTAAAGCAAAATATATCTTCAAAATACATCAATAAACCTTTTTAAACATCAAATATTTTAACGAGTTCTTCAGTTACCAACTCCTCTTACAAGAAAAAAATTATTGTCTAAAGTATTAGTGAAATGAAATGTTATGATACATACCATTCGATCTTGCAATTAATTATCTACCTCCACCGCATTAGACGTAGCATTAATCTCTATAAAAGTAAATAAAATATTACAATTAAAACAAACCTTGATAAAAAAAAATTTATAACGTATCATATGTAGAAATTCTAAATTTAATCACATGTTTCAATCTTTTCCAATTCGATCATCGATGCAAACTCCATCATTGCCTGCTTTCGGAAATCTAGATTCTTCATATAACCAATCTTCTAAAATTAGGGCAGGGAATTTCATGTAAGATAACTGATATGAACAATTCAACAATTATCATAATACATTTAAGTAAGCTAGATTTGTACACTTCGTCATGTAAAACAACACTGAAAGTGTCATGTAAGCTTAATTTTTAAATTAAGAATGTTCGGTTCTCGATTCGGTTTTCGATTTTCAAATAGGAACAGATTGGTTTTCGGTTCTCCATTTTTCAATTTCTGTCCAGTTTCGATTTTTTTTTTTTTTTTTCGGTTCGGTTTTCTCTATTCCGATTTTTTTGTCTACCCATAGTTGAATAGCCGTGAGTCCCATAAAATGTATAATTAAAATTAATAGTTGACTTTGACTTGAAATTAAAATTAGATTTTAATCAAAACCATGAACTTAGCTAGTAATATTCATGTTGTAATCTATTAATATTCAATTAAAAAGTGTATAAAAGTCTTTGAAAATTCGTAAACATTAATGAAAGTCTATGAAAATGTATAAAATCAATAGAAGTGAATAAAATCTAATGAAATCCATTGATTGATAAGATATTATGTGTTTGAAAATGGTAGAAAATTTTTATATTTATGTGTAGAATATATCGTTTGTTGAAATGTGGTTAAATTTGAGTATAGTAGAAAAATAAATTAAAAAGAATTGTAATCAAACAGGGATAAATAACCCCCCCCCCCCCCAACCAACGGTGATGAAGATCTTAGTGCTTTTAGGGACTTGATTTTTTAAATTTAAAAAATCGTTGCTTATTTTTAAATACTTTTTTAATAGATAATTAGATATAAATAAATAGAATCAAATCCAAGTCGTTATTCACTTATAGTTATAGCAATCCACTTTAGCAGTCCATTAATTTATAGTTGCTCTTTATTGGCGGCTTAGGATATTTCTACGTTGCAATTCAATTATTAATTGAGTAAATGCCAATATAATACCCGAAGAAAAAGAGAAAGCAAACTCATCCAACCCAAAGACCTTCCTATAAATATCGAACCTTTCCCTCACTTTTTCTCACAACAAATATCCTTAGAAAAAACACAAAATAGAGATATAAAGAAAGAGATGGAAAATTTTTCCAGCCATTTTCTAGCAGCTTTTCTTATTCTACTCACTTTAAGTACCACAATGGACTCCGCTTCCGCCGCCAGACGTGCAGCCGGAAAAACCAACACTGAGTTCATCAGAACATCTTGCAGTGCAACATCTTACCCTAAACTTTGCTACACCTCTCTTTTAACCCACGCCACTGCAGTCCAGCAAGATCCGAAGCTTCTGGCTCACACCGCCCTTTCCGTGACCCTCGACACCGCCCGGTCTACCTCCGCCATGATGGCCAAGCTTTCCCACATTCGCGGCATGACGAACAGGGAGGTTGGCGCAATGCGGGATTGCGTGGAGGAGTTGAGAGACTCGGTGGACCAAATGACCAGATCCATGGCGGAGATGAATGAAATTAAGGGACCGAATTTTGGGATGATTATGAGTGATGTACAGACTTGGGTTAGCGCCGCCTTGACGGACGAGGACACCTGCATGGAGGGGTTCACCGGAAAAGTCATGAACGGAAACGTGAAGACAGCCGTAAGGGAACGGATTGTGAATGTTGCTCATCTCACCAGCAATGCATTGGCTTTGATCAATAGTTATGCTGCCCTCCATAATTAGCAATAATTCAGCAAAATCTCAGTGTATTATTTATTTCCAGAATTGTGCATATGTGATCCTGTAAGTTTTGTGAGAAGGATAATTAATTACCGTGTGTATAAGTTAGACTGAAATTGTTTGCTTGTATATGTTGTAGTAGCAAATTTCCTTAAAGTAATTCAATGGTTACAAATTCAGATTAACAGTTGTTTTCCCTCTACTTATGGTAGTACGGTATTTCACGACATTGCATCCACATAAAATTTCAATTTTGAAAGAGCAGGACACACAGGAAATATTGTGTAAAACTTTTTTTTTTTTAACTCGATATTGGCTTTAAATTATATTTCATAATAATTCAAACTTGATAATATTTTGTAGTATAAGAGCTGTAGTTCTTAATTCTTTTTAGTGAAACCTACAATAAAGTTAATTATCAATTGAAGCCTGAGATAAAGTTTACATTTTAACTATAGTCTTCAAATATTATGGTTAAAACCCATGGAGTTTCTCTAAAGTTTTATATTTTATTTTTGAAAAATAAAACTTTTTGAGTTTCAGAAGGGCGTTCAAGCTCTCGAGGGGTGATAAAAATGTTGCAAATTTGAGAGGTTAAGAACCTGATGTTACATATGTGCTTTTGGTCACAATATTTCACGCCATATACTCAAAAATTATGTAAAATTAAGTAGGTGTTACATATTTGTTTCATTGTCTAACAATTTTGGACAAGAAAATATGTATCCTCAATCAATTGTACAAAATGTATGAAGAAATTTCAAGTTCTTTTTTGGTAAATCGTTTATAAATGATTGTTTATAAATTTCGACGTGAAAACATTTTCGTTGATCTATTTTTTAAAAAGATAAAAAATGGCATGCGAGAACCTTTGATCGGTTAAAATTATTGACTTTTAAAAAAATGATCAATAAAATCTTGTCGAGTGACCGTCTATAAATAAAATTTATAAACAAATTTTACCAAACAGTGATTATATAAGCCTCTGCTTTGTAAAAGTTAGTTTTAAAAATTGTTTATAAACGATCACGTGGCATGTCTAACTTAAAAAGTCAACATATTCTTCTAGTAAAAAATTCATGGCACCATATTTATTTTTCCAAAAAAATTGATCAACAAAATATTTTTACATACTATTTATAAACAACCGTTTATAAACGATTTGTAAGAGAGCCTTAAGTAAAAAAGCACACCTACAAATTAAAGATGATTAGAATGATAATGATGAGTTGAAATTTTGTCCAGTCGACCACACCCAAACCCTTATAAAAGCCTTAGGCTTGAGCACTTGAACATTGAGTCATGTCATATTTTGATATCCCGAGCATACCCTTGACCCCATACGATAAAATGTCATGCTCAAGGTTCTTCAAGCTCGAGCTTGTTTGTTGAAATTGTTCATTTCATGTGGTAATCAGGACTCAATAGGACTCTTGATTCACAAGTCTTATTTTAACATGACCGCTACAATATTCATACATTCGGATTCCATTAACAAGACTCCTACGTCAAATGGAAACCCTAGGCCTCCAAATCATCCAGATAACCTAATCCTATCCGAATTATATTACTTGTATCTATGAATAATGAATCTTCACGATTATAATTCATGTACACACAATTATTATTCTCATCAGTTCATAGCCTTACACTTGACTCTCTCTCTCTCTCTCTCTCTCTCTCTATATATATATATATATTAACTTAAATATCGGAGGGGCGACGAAATCAAACATCACCACTTCTTTTAGGTATTTGAAGATCCAATTCTTACTTTTCGTTGATCAAATTCGAGAAATTACAGGTGCAAATTTTTTTGCATCATATATATCTATATTTATTATTTTCTAGGTACTATATGGTTAAGTCGGTAAGGATTGGAAGGACAAAGAAAAGATGAACTTCTTCCATATGAATCGTGCACAAGTTGATCATCATTTATCTTAACCGACTGACAAGAGAGTTATTATGTTGAAGGGACCTCGTTCACATGAATAGCGAGCAAACAACGACGTTAGTACCAGTTGCATACCCAGTTGATAAATTAGTCCCCACAACATGCAATCATGCATGCACCGTGCGTACAATTCTGCAACATTTTAACATGGACTGTTACATTATCTTATCATAGTACAATAGGGAGATATTTGTAGCTAGCTTTATTCCCTTCACATCCATTTCCATCTAAATATCCCTCCCTCAAACAAGGTCCCATGGTACATCTGGCCCCCCCCTCAAGATAAATCCCGTCACATCTTCTCATGTCCAGGGAGGTCATCATTCAACGAAATAATCCACCATAACCGCTGCACACTATGTTACTATGAATCTTACATCTCGTGAAAAATTACATGAATTCTTCATCTTGAGGCTTGTCGTCTCGATTCATCTGCTGTTGTTAGGGAGTCACATTCATCCACTCGATCGTGCGTCCACCAGACAATATTTTCAGCTCTGATACCACCTGTTGGGATTGGGAATGTAAACAATCTCACATCGATTATGAAGAAGGAAATAAATCACTATATAATCCGAGTGGGCTACTCCACCCATTATCAATTGATTTTCGGTTGAAACCTCACTTGAGCCTTGAGTTTGGGCTTGGGATTGAGCAAATTAAAATTGGGTTAAGTACACAAATACACAACTTTAAAGTGTCTATATTTAAATACCATGTATTTTAAAAGATATTTCAACAACACAAAATATATTATCCAAAATCAGGTTTTGATGGCAATCTTCATTTTCCAATCCGCATTCAACAATATTTTCAAAAGCTGAACTCCAACTGATTACTCCGCACCGCCTACACTAGCGTGAAAACTCAACACCAACAATTTCACATCTGGACACCATTTGGTTACATTTAGGCTCAGCACCTCTTACCAGATAAGAAATTGTTGGCAATGGAATTTTGTCATTTCAATTTGTGAATAATTTCGAGAATTTTGATATTACAATGGGTGGAGCGTACTCCGAAGAGAATAATAATTCATTGGAGGGTGAGAAATATAATGCTTCAATTTGTAATTAATTACAAATGTAATTAATATTACTATTGTAACTTAATTGTATATTACACATCACTCGAAATTTTGGCTTCAAGTTTTGCAATTAATTACAATTGTAACTAATAAATTTGAAAAAAAAAACAACTTTTTTTTTGGTTAAAATTAATTGAATTAATTACAATTATAACTTTATTTCAGGTTTTGTAATTAATTACAATTGTAACTTTATTTCAAGTTTTGCAATTAATTACAATTGTAACTTTGTTTCAATTTTGTAATTAATTGCAATTTTAAGTAATGGATTTGTAAAACATGACATTTTTTTTTTTTTTGCTAACAATTAATTGAATGAGTTATAATTACATTAATTACAACTGCAATTGTAACTTAATTACATTTTGTAATGAAAAGTTTACAATTAATTACAATTGTAACTTTATTTTAATATATTTTGCAATTAATTACAATTGTAACTAATGAATTTGTAAGACATGACATATTGTTTTTTGCTAAAATTAAATGAATTAGCCTATATTCGCTTACCCAATCATATGGTTTATAATTTAATTTATAAATTACACAATTTTTCAAACTATTTTTTAACTACACAAATTTTTCCTCTCCAATTTTAACCTCACATTTTACATAAAAAACATAAAAAATAAAAATTATAAACTACCACCAGCTGCCGAACAAGCCCTAGTTACATTCATTTTAATTACAATTGTAATTGCAATTTAATTACATTCTGTAATGAATTACAATTTACAATTAATTATGATTGTAACTAATGAATTCATAAAACATTAGTGTAATTCACAATTTGTAATTAATTATTGTCTCAACAATTCCACCATCATCGTCGTCGTCGTCTCAATTATATAGTACCACTTTCTTAACACCATCACCACCACCACAACAACTACCTTGACTGAAGAAAAAATCAAGCAAAAGCAAATGGAAGCAAGATTTTGTACTTATTAATTTTTATAATTCATGAATCTAATCAGTATTTACTTCAAATCTTCAAAAAACGTAAAGAAGTTCTGAGAAACATATGAAAATTGCTTCTACTGATCTTGGAATTCTGTTAGCCGGGAACGTTGTTGCATCGAATGTTGCTATAGAATGAAACCAAAACTCAAATCCAAAATTTATTTGATTTTTAATGTGGGAAGCTGAAATCTAAGATAACATTCTTCTCAATTCTCTGTCTTCTATTCATCAAATCATTCTCACTTTTTCTCACTTCTTTTCCTTCATGTTTGGGTTCCTCGCTCTGCCATGCTTGCAAAATAGAGAAAGATAGAGAGTGATGTCGGCAAAGCAACCTCAAGTGAATTCATGAAAGATTTGCAATGTCGTTGCTTTTTTTATAAGACTTTTAATCATACCTGATTTTAATAATTATTTCTCAAATATCTGATTTCAAATCTTTCAAATATAGAAGTATGAATGGGCGTAATTAGTCCATTAAAATTTTCGTGGTCCCAACAATAACCTATATACATTCTCCCACTTGTTATTATGGTCTGGATCCATAAAATTGGTATAATATATAAACAAATGGAAAAATGATTAAGAAATAATTTAATTTTTATTTTTTTTAAATATACTCTTTTAATTGTTAAGCAATCAACACCAAGAAACAGCCACCAACTGAAATCAACCGAATGCAGATTTCTCCCTTCCAGTTTTGTAAATCAGCAGGAAACCAGTCTCTACATTCACCTGCGAAGCTTGTCAGGGCTCAGATTATAATTATATTATCCAAATGTAACAAAATAGAATTTATGCCACACTAGAAATTAGGGCATCAGTTCAATAATTTCCAAAGTAATAATTATATCCTGAATTATCTCACATAACAACTTATGATGTGATCCGGGATAGGAGCTCAAAGGAGAAGTCAAGTCACGGACGACGCAACAACATTCAACATAGGAAAATGAACAATTTCCATGTTGGAAGCTAGTCGAAACGACGAGTGGATCAACCTTATTCAAGCCATCGAAGAAAATTATGGAATTTCAAAGTTTACGGCTGTAACACCTATTCGTCACGGTCGTAACCATACCACTGAAGAAAACAGAGAATTTGAAGAAATTGACTTACGGCCGTAACCTGCGTCTCACGGCTGTAATGGTTAAGCAGAAAACGTCTTACGGCCGTAAAGACGTTAGTCACGGCCGTAAATGAGTAATTGCGTGATTTTAGGAATTTTAATTCTTTCCTTATTTTTAGCAATTTCTTTCCTAGTTTAATTAGAACTCTATTTTGAGTCCATTAGCGACTAGGGTTTTATTTTCCTTATTTTTAGCAATTTATTTCCTAGTATAATTAAAACTCTTAATCTAGATTTTGACCCTATTTATAGGGATGTAATTTTCATTATTTAGGGGACACAACGTTGATATTATAATTGAGAGGCTATTCTGCTTTCACATTCTTATTCTTCATTGAATAAAATCCGAACTTGCGAGTTATTCTTGTTTGTTCAAATCCCGGTGAGAATTATTATTGCTTGTGATCAAGAGGTCAATATATCACAGTGATTGTATTGGTTGCTTGGTTCAATTAATTTTAATTGGATCCATAAATCGTGGTTTCTTGGCATTCTTGGGTCGATTTCAATATTTTGTGGGTTGCGTAGCTACCATTGCTACGTGGTTTGCATCAACTTATTTACGAAATTTTTAGTTTTTCGATAATCAGGATTCAAGATATATAAAATATTAAAAACCACATGTACCTCAGAAAATTTTCATTGGTTAATTTCCGAGGCATCTCTTGATTTTCTTGTAAATTTGAGTTAGACACTTAATGTTGCATTCTTTAAATCAATCAGTACAATTTATAGATAATACAATTTCACAAACTACATTTTAGAGCCCGTTTGATAATGTGAAAAGTTTTTTTTTTTTTTTTTTTTTTTTTTTTTTATGAATGTGTGGTTTAAAAATGTTTGAAAAGTAAAAAATTGTTGGTTTGACTAAAAATAGATGGTTGAGATTAAGTTTAAAGAATTGTGATAAAACTTTTACCTTTACTAAACAAGCTCTTAATTAATCACATACATTTTTTCTAAACAACTTTTTAATCATATATTTTACTTCAAAAACATAAATATATCATTTTAAATGATTTTTACATTTTACTGAACAAAGCCTAAATCTTAAGTTATTTTTCATGTTTAGTACTATTTATTATTTTTATTCATTAAAGAATATGGGTCCACCAAAAACTAATTAGAACTATCTTCTATTATTACAAAATAATAATGTGTACGATTCCGTTTGAAGAAATTATTGAAGCAGTTGCAGCCTCAACGTCGGCTAGGATAATTCTTTGGTTTTTTTTATTTTTTTCTATAAACAAGAATGTCATATTATAAGTAAGAAAATAATAAAATTTCATATAATCAAACTGCTGCAGTGAGATTTTCACCTTGGATAATAATTACCTATACCTTAAAAAAAATAAAATTGTTGCTAACAACGGTTTGTTAGACTATCCAAAAATTACGATGTGACTTCAACTCGAAATTAACCTACAGAAATCAGAGCATTAAGAGCTCAAATAGAAAAAAATTACCTCAATTTTTCAAATTTAATCTCGGTCATACATTCTTAGTTAAGACTAACTCCTAATTTTTTACTTTTCAAACTTTTTTAAATCATACATCCATTAAAATAAAAATAAAAAAAAAACTACAAAAATCAAAGGTCCAAAACTTCTCACATTATCAAGCACATGCTCTGAAAATGGATTTTTTCACATATTTTATTGGTGATTAATCTACACTATCTTAAAAGTATGGATAATGGAAAATCTTTCACATCACCATTTTGCCATCATATTTTTTGCTCTAAACCAACTATATCCTCCTTTAATATTCTCATTAACTAATTAATTAAGTTAAACAAAACAATGATCAATTAGTATGATCCCATAAACACATAATAATAACACCTAGTACATTAAGAGTCAAAGGCATCGGTTGTAAAGCAGAAAAGGCGTCGGTTGTACAGGAGACGCCTTTAGTAGAGACGCTAAAAGTGCATACTTAAGGCGTCGGTTGTAAACCGACGCCTTTTTCAATTAAAGGCGTCGGTTGTTGTACAACAACCGACTCCTTTAATTGAAAAAGGCGTCGGTTGTTTTTGAACAACCGACGCCTTTTACAAATATTTTTTTTTTCATTTTTTTTTTCCCTTCTATACCTATATGTAACAATCATGTACACATCAAAAAATTATCTTCAACAAATATATATAATCGAGGAATGCAGCACAAAACTTAATAACTCAATAAACAGAATTTCGAATTAATTAATCTTGTATTCACAATATTGTTAAAAAATTTGTACATGTTAAACATAAAATGGGCCAAGTTTACATACACTCTTCGACGAAGTATTTGGCCCATAAATTTCGAACCTCGTCAATTTCCTCTGTTGAGTAAATCTCTTGAAATGCCTAAAAGTAATTAATAATTATTATGTTAGTTACATATAAATCGTAATTAAACAATTATCTTCAATAACTTATACCTCGTGTAGAGAAGTAAGTTGAGAACAGGCTGTGACTATCTGGAACATGTTTCTCATAACATAATAGCCACACTCATCTCCTCCAGGTTGCTGAGGACACTGAAATTTGAATATTTAAAATTAAAACTATTATTAATAATCGAATGAAAGTGAATATATATTAAACTAATATGAGAATTTGTAGCAATTTATAAAATTCTAGTTTTCATACCGAGATCTTTTTCCAATTTACGTTGGATGTTGCTCTCTTGCCTCCTAATGACCAAAAAGCTCGAAATGCCCTAAAGTTTCAGTAAATATGAATAAGTTATAAAAATAATAATAAACCTCAAAATTCTTACGTAAATTTTGCCAGAGTCTCCCCTATAAATTGAACGTATCCAACCTGTATAGAGACCTATTTATTGAAAATTATCCTAACAACTATCATAATCACAACACAAACACATCAATTTCACCTCAAACTCTCTACGATTATTCCATGAAAGTAACCTAACTTATCTATATGAATGCACTAAACACAAAAGTTTGAACAATGCAATAATTACTTACACATTCAATGACGGCTTGATTTCTATGTTACGCCTACATGATTGTGCTGAATCTATGAAGTACACAGTATTGGCTTGACAACTTATTGCAAGCAACATCCAATGATTCCTACGTATTATAAATGTGTAAGTATTCTTTAAATAAATAAAGAAATACACAAATAATAATAATGGTCTTACTCCTGATAGTACGGCGCTAAAATGAATTGCTTGGATCTCAGTGTATTCATTGTTTCAGCCATGTAACTCACAACACTTTCTACATGTGTTTTAACTCTGATCGACGCAATCTGTGATGGACACATAAATCCAATTGACTGAATACCAAATTGCTCACACAACCCATAATCATCTAAATTCACCAAAACATCCAACAAGTACAAAACATCTCAAATAATTCATATATAAATATCTTACAGTCGTTACTAAAATAAAATCAATATTCTACAATTTCAATAAAACTCCAATAATTTATAAATCTACTAACTCAAAATCAATCTAAATTCCAAATTCAAAAAACACTAATAAGTTCATTTAAATCAATAAACATATTAAATCATAAATAAATAAATTCAATTATAAATTAACAAAATGAACAAACTAGTTTAAGCTTAAAAAATAAAAAATTACCGTGTTGGTGGATGTATAGGAATTCCTATGGGACCACAACACAAAAACACCAAATAATTAATAAATCTTAACAAACTACCAAAACAAAATCCCTTAAACTCACAGATTACTAACAAGAACTAAATCCCTACTTAACATTCATAATATGAATGTACACAGAGGCTAACACGGAACTATATGGTTGGACTGAAATTCAAACCCTAAACCCTTTGCCCTAAACTAATTTACAACTTTCAAGTAGGTAAAAAGATCCAAATCTTAGGACAAAATCATAGTATGTTACCCAAAGAACAATATAAAATTTCAGCCAAAAACAAAAATCAAAATATGGGACATTGACACTTAATTACTCATTCATAAGGCAGCAAAAAATAAAAATAAAAATAAAATGCAATTCACCTGAAGTTCTCAGCAGAAAGTAATCGGAGATGGGCGGCGTCGCTGGTCTCAAGGACTGCTGCTGGAAGAGAGAAAGGATTTGAATTTGGAATGAACAATGCCGTTTAGAGTCTAATTCTGGGTTTCGCGAGTTATGTCTACGAACTGGAAACGAGGCAGGGTCCCATGGAATACGAAATAGATGAAAAAATTTTGGCTACGGTGGGGGAGTGTGATGAATGAGAGGACTTTGAGGCTGTGGAGGTGGTGAACGGCGTTGTGGAGTGCTGTGGAAATATTATTCAAAGTGCTGAAGAATTTGACCTAAGGTGGAGGGAAAAAATCTAAGATAAAGGCCAATAAAAGGCGTCGGTTCTTTAGTAAGAACCGACGCCCTTAATGGGCTGACTAAAAGGCGTCGGTTCTTACTAAAGAACCGACGCCTATAATTAAATATAAGCGTCGGTTCTTTAGTAAGAACCGACGCCCTTAATGGGCCGGGTAACCCAGCGTCGGTTCTTCCTAAAGAACCGAACCGACGCTTTTTATGATTTTTTATTTACAATTTTGCCACCGCTTTTTTTGAGGCGTCGTTTTTCTTAAAAAACGACGCTAATATGTTATTTTTTTATGTAATTTTGTACCAGTCTCTAAGCTAAAATATGCACATACAATACACAATCAAAAGATTTCTAGGTCATTTCTCACACCATATTTCTTCATTGTAAAATATTTCTCTTTATCGACATTGTAGAATTTCTTCAAATTATTATTGTTTGGGTTATCAATTTTTTTTTAGAATGAAAACGATAATACCGTAATAGACTAAATAAATAATTTTTTAATTTGTCTCTGAAAATCTTTAAATTAAATATTTTGTAATTATTTTCTTTATAATGTCTAGAGATGAGTGTTTGTAGTTACTGAAAGGGAAATTTGGCTAAAATGTGCAGTAAAGATGTTTTTCACAATTTTTTTTAACATCCAGAATGTACAAAGCGTGTGTCTTGATAATTTTTTTTCTTATGTTATCTTTTCTCTATTCAAGCATGAAATTTGACATCAAAATCAACAATATTTTGAGGAATTCATTAAAATATCTGCATAATTTAATTTTCTTTACAAATTTTTAGTAAATTAAATAATAAAGAAAAATATGATTGGAATTTGAATAATTTTGTAACTTTCTACTGTTCAATACACATTATCCTATTCAATAATATCTAAATTCTTACATCATTTACAACTCATTGAAGGAATTACATCATTTACTATACAAAACATGCAACATGTTTTTTCCAGATTAATTGTCGAACACACTACTTACTATTTCTTTGTTCAAATTTACATAGTTTTTTCATTTTTCAGTTTTGACTGATTACTCCCACGTCGATATCTTCTTGTGGAGATGAATAAAATGTTCAATTATATGTCACACTTTTGCATAAAATTTAATGCAAGCAACAAAGGTTTTTGAAAAAGTTGAAAGCAAAAATAATAAAAATTGTGGGAAATTAACAATACTATTGTGTACAATTTTTTTTTTTTATTATTGTAACCATATTGTTACATTTTAGTTCATTGAAAGATTGCAAATATTATTCAAAAACTGCTTATTAATTACTACAAAAAATTGCACAAATTATTCTTTCTTTACATAAGATATGTAATGTACAAAAAAGTATTGTAGTAAAAAAAAAAAAACAAACATTTCGATTTATTCAATATTTTCACATTATATACATAAATTCAAAAAATAAAAATAAAAAAAATCATATCTACAATTTCAATTTTTTCTTTTAATAATATTTTTTATCTCAACAACTTTCAAAAAATAGTATTAGTTCTACGAAGACATTGCGAATCACATTCATCTTATTCGTAAGACGTGCAACGCACGTACTTACGACTAGTTCATACAAATATAAAGACGAAATACGGTAATTAATACTGTCGTTATTGTTTTCATTTTATAGATAATCTCTCAGTATTGGACTGTGTAGGTGTGCCGAACACAATAATTCAGCATGATCAAGATATTATTGAACACCGCCAAAGATTGAGGAAAAATAAACTTTCAGACATTCTATAAATATGGTCTCTTTCCCTCCTTAATTTCTTCACAGTTAGCTTGAGAAAAACACAGTAATACAGAGGTATAGAGATATATATTTACAGAAAGAGAGAGATGGAAAGATTTTCCGGCAATATTCTAGCAGTTCTTATTTTTCTATTCGTTTTCACTACCTCCATGGACTCAGCTTCGGCCGCCAGACTAACGGCCGGAGGAACCAACACCGAGTTCATCAGAACATCTTGCAGTGCGACAACTTACCCTAGACTTTGCTACACTTCTCTTTCAACCCATGTTGCTGCCATCCGGAAAAACCCTAAGGTTTTGGCTCACACTGCCCTCTCCGTCACCCTCGACACCGCCCGGTCTACCTCCGCCATGATGGGAAAGCTTTCCCACATTCGCGGCATGACTCCCAGGGAGGTTGGCGCCATGCAGGATTGCGTGGAGGAGTTGAGCGACACGGTGGACAAACTGAGCAGATCCATGGCGGAGATGAATGAAATTAAGGGATCAAATTTTGGGATGATTATGAGTGATGTACAAACTTGGGTTAGCGCCGCCTTGACGAACGAGGACACCTGTACGGAGGGGTTCGCCGGAAAAATCATGAACGGAAACTTGAAGACAGCCGTAAGGAAACGGATTGTGAATGTTGCTCATCTCACCAGCAATGCCTTGGCTTTGATAAATTGTTATGCTCCCCTCCATAATTAGCCCAACATTCAGCAAAATCTCAGAATTATTAACGAAATATTGTCAGAACTGTATGATCTAACAAGTTTTGTGAGAAGGATTAATTAGCTAGTGTCTGCTTAAGCTATAGGTAGATAGTAAATATAAGTTAATAATGAAAATTGCATATAAATATATATATATATAAGTTGTAGATGTTGGACGTCGCAGCAAAAGTATAATTTAAGTTTTCTTTTAAGTAATGGTTACATTAATCAGTTGTTTTCCCTCTGCTCGTGGTATGGCACATAAAAAATTCAATTTTGTAAGCTCAATATTGAATTTAAGCAGTTGTTTGATTTCCATCAATTTTTGAAAAAAGTTGAAAAAATTAAAGTTGCGTTCTGTTTGTATTTTATTTTGTATTTTCATTTTCTAAAATATTTTGTATTTCCTGTTTTCATTTTTGTTTTCAAATTTGCTAAAAACGCATTTGGTTTGTCATTTCTGAAAACTGTTTTTGAAAATGAAAAGCTGGAAAACACGTTCTGTTTGAAATTTTGCAGAATATTACTTAAACTATTTTTAATTAATTTGCTTGCAGAATACTACTAACTCAAACTCAAATTTCTTTTCACAATACACTGAAAATATGGTTACATGCAACGCACTAATGTGAGCATTAAGAGTCTATATTAACACAACTTGGTCATGTTCGGGATTTGAGAAAGCTCTAGTTCTATTAAAATCCAGAAAATGCAAGTTCTTTCAAAATCACCAGAGTCCATTTATCAGTGCATTTTTTGAAATATAATAACAAAAATTCTCACTTAATTTTTTTTTTTTTTAGTGTTGATATTAAATTCAATAAAATTCTATTTAAACTTAGTTCCAAGTTAGGATTAAAAAAAAAAAAAATTCTTTATTTAGGCTTAGTTCCAAGTTAGAATAATTCTAAAAAAAATAATAAAAAAATAAAAACTTTATATTAAGCTTAGTTCCAAGTTAAGATAATTTTTAAAAAAAAAAAAAATTCCCAAAACGCGTTTTGGACATTTTTTTTTTCGAAATACACACATAACGCCCGGCGTTTTGCGTTTTGTGTACAATTTTTTTTTGTTTTTCAAAATGCGTTTTCAAATTGCGTATTCGAAAATAAAAACAGAAAACGACCTCAAAACCGTAAAGAGAACAATGCCTAAGTTTTTAAAGAATGTGAGGGTGTAGATTAAGTTGAAAAGTCAAAAGTTGTAGGTCAAAAGTAAGTTTAGTGATGTAGATAGAGTATCGTAGAAAAATGAGATGGAAAAAATAGAAGCCAAACCGGGGCTAATAGTATTTTATATCTAACTCGATAATATTTTGTAGTAAAAAAGCTCATAATTAAGTCCTAAATTGTTTAATCACTAGTTGAAGTATGAGTTGTTTTTTCACAATTAAGCCCTTGTTTGATGGCAATTTTAAGCCTCCGTCTGTGAATTTCTTTTTGTTTAAAAATAATAATATGATTTTTCGAGATAAAATATGTTATTGAAAATTAATTTAAAAAAATGTGCGTGGTTAAAAAGTGATTTGGACATAAAATTTAATCCAAGTCAAAATACACAATTAATGTGTGGTTGAAAAGTTCTGGGTCAAACAGAATGTGTGGTTGAAATTAATTTTTGGTTTGTCTTGGGATTAAAAATTATATTTTAATCAAAATCAAACATGAGCTAAAAATATGATTTTAATCTTTGTTTAACAAAAAAAATAAAACGCTAGTTAAAATCTTTTATGCAAACTAGAATATAGTTTAGATCACAAAATTATACTCTTATGTATGAATCGAAATAGGATAATGTTCAATGGACAAGTTAAAACCCCTAATTAAGAGCTGAACTAGAGAAGGCAATGGGTAGGATTTGGCGCGGGTTTGAAAAATTCATACCCTATCTATTATAGATTTATAATACTTATACCATACCCATATACCCACTTAAGAATTGTGGATCGGGTGCGGGTATACTTTTATACCCATTTAAAACCTGTTATGTATTTTAATTTTAATATATTTTTAATATTTTTTTTTTTTGGACATTGGTAATGAAGTAAAAATATAACAACATCCATTGTCCAAAAATAAATAAACTTCAATTGTCCAAAAATAAACAAATATCAAAGAGTCTACTTGTCCAAAATTATATACTGTTAAAATTTAAATACAATAACTTTAAAAAAAAAAATTAATGAGTATATGGGTTGGGTATGGATTTTTCTACAATACCCATACTGATGAGAATCGGGAAAGTCAAACCTCGATGTACGTGCCCGTGGGGACCCATGACGAGATCCGAAGTTGAAGAGGTTCAAGATTCGAGGCTAAACAATGTGAATAAATCAAGAAAAGCAAGTCGATAATCAAGTTGGAGCCAAAAAGAAGAAGAAATTGGAATCAGCCAATTTCGGTCGACCGAAACTCTGCAGAGGAATTTTGATCCAGCCTCAGTCACTTTCGGATGAGTGGCGGTCGACCGAAAGTCCAGTTTCGGTCGACCCAGAGATCGACTGAAATAATTTCGGTCGACCAATTCGGTCGAATGAAACACCTCATTTTTCAAAAAAACGGGGTTTTCTTGCAATTTCCACAAAAACGGGGTTTTTCTTGTAAATACCGAAATTGCACATTTTCCCCATTTTGTACATTATATTCACATTTCTCTTCATTTGTAAAGGATAACTTTGGATGTTAAGAAAATTGCTCTTGAGAGCTAGGTCTTGAAGACCCCCTTCTTGAGGTAAGGTTAAACATCTTTGATCTTGTTATCTTCTTGGAATTTAATCAACTTTGCTTGAATATTATTATTCTTGTGTTGTTGTTTATTTCCCCCACCTTGAAATTTGTTTAAGTGACCCCCATTGGGCTAGAGTTTGTTAATCCTTGAATTTTGGGTTAGAATTAAACTTGGGTTAAGGTGTTTATCCATTTATTTACCACTTTAGCTTTCTTGGGTTTTGTATTAAATTGTTGTGGGAATTTTCGGTCGACGCACCGAAGGGGTTCGCATCATTTGGTATCAGAGCTTGGCTCTAAAATTGGTAATCCTATCTTTACATTTATTGTTGTTGTTCTTGATAGTCAAAAAAAAAAAAAAACGAAAATTGAAAAAAATTGGGGAAAATTTCATATGCCCATGAGTAATTGACGCGTGTCGCAATGCACCAAAATAATAAATAATTCCTTACTCGCTAAATATTAATTAATAATGTAGTAGTGAGAGTAAGGGTCGATCCCACGAGGAACGAAAACTAATTTTAGTTTTTCGATCAATTAGAATGGAATGTGGGGTTTTGTTGTTTGAATTGCTTGAATGAAAACTATGCATAAAATAAATAATTAAATATGACTAGAGAATTAATATGAGAAGAAATCATGTTCTCGGGTTCGGTTGTGCCCTCAATTAATGTTATACTTTTCCTTGTAACGTGTTTCTATTCCTAATTCAATTATCAATCATAAATAATCAACAAGCTCTGATTATCTAAATTCTTCCTTATGTGTATTGATTCAAAATGAGCTCTTTGAACCAATTCTAGCCATGGACAATTCTAAACAAGCTCTTAGGATATAATGCACGACTAGTATGAAAATTTAGAAGAATAGATTGAATTGGATCGTTAATTTCACAAGCTCGAATTAATGAATCCAAGTTGAATTATTACTAAATCTGCACGAGATTTATTTGCTACTAAAGTAAAGATTCAATGACAATTACAGATTAAGAATCTAAACATAGCATATTCATGAATCCAAAGATCAATAATCCAATTGGCCAAATTAAACTATTAATCAAATAAACTCAATGAACGTTCAAAACATAATAATCCAACAATTGAAATAAAGGAATAAATTCACGCTACTAATTTGTAGGAAAAGAAAATAACATAATTAAATTGACACAACTTTCCCTTTGAACAAGATATGGAATTTAGCCTAGCATGATTGTGGTAGATTCTTCAAGTTGCTTCATGAATTCCATTGTTGTTGATATTCTTGCGCTTGAAAATCTCCCAAGAATGCTCTATATTTTTCTCTCAATTTTCCTCAATGTTCAGCCTCTTTAAAAAATAATGAAAGTCTCATTTTCTTGTCATGAAGTTCCCTTTTTTATAACTTCAATTTCGTGCCCTAACTTTGGGACCAAGAAATCCCAAATTATGGAAATAATTGAAATAAGGAAATTTTTGACTTGAATAGTTACGGCCGTGAATTTCCTTTTACGGCCGTAACACGGTTTCTGCATATTTTCCTTAATTTGAAGTTACGACCGTGACATGTCCATTTACGGCCGTAATTATGTTTCTGTGCATTTTTATCTTTTGAGGGTTACGGCCGTAAATCAGAATTTACGGCCGTAAATGTGTTTCTGCTGATTTGTCTTAACACGGTTACAACTTTTACGGCCGTGAATGTGTTTCTTTACGGTCGTAACCAATTTTGCATCTAAGTCCCCAATCTTCAGTTTTGAGTGCATTTTGGTCCTTTTTTCTTCTTTTCTCTTCTTTTATGATCATATACAATGTAAAACATAAAATGCATTAATAATACTTAGATAGAATCACATTATGGCATATTCGAGGATATAAGTGCATAAAATAAACGTAAATATCACACTTATCAGTAATTCTTGATTCCTACATATTGAGTGTATTGATTGTTGCATTATTGGGGATTTCCATTAACAAAACACTTACAAAACCTACACTTTCCAAATTGTGTATTCAAAGTGTTTGATAAATTGTCCCAAAGAAAAATACTCCCTTAGTGCTTTATTGTTTGATACCCATATATTGCTAATTACTTGGGGCTATCCAATTCCCATTATCGAGATTGTGTTATCAACATTGTATCCCATATATTACTTGCTCTATACATTGGGTAATTGTTGATCATTCATTCCTTACCACAATTTGAGTTGTTGGGAGTTTTCATATATCCACATTTAAGGTCATTCAAAGATTGAGTACAAGTTGTTTGATAAATTGCCTCATTCAAAATTTACACTCTTTGTGCTTATTGTTCTACATTTATGCCTTGTCTATTATTTGTGGTTTGTCAATCCCATTGCTAAATTGTGTTCCTAGCATCCTATCCCACATAAATTTTGCTCCTTTTGAGTTTAGCAAGCACATAAATTCTACTTGCTATTTGTGTCTATTTGTTCTAAATTCCTTCTTCCTTGTTGGTGATTTCTTTAATACTTTGTGGTTTAGTTGATTACCTTCCTTGGAGAACTTGAGAAAGGAGATTTTGAGTGGGAAAAAGGCAAGAGTGGTGAGCTCAATAGCGAGTAAAAGCCAAATTTGAGTGAAACACGAGAGAAATATTTTCTTGTGAGAACACTTTCACACTTGCACACCATGTCCATTTCCAATTCTCAAACTCAAGATTTGAAGTACTTGTTGAAAAATCTTTTAACCACCATGGCTAGACAAATGGAGAAAAGTAGGGGTGAGTTGGAAAATTTAGGAACAAGAGGGGAGAGTACATCAAATAGGGGAGGTGAAGAAATGATGTGTAGTAGAAGAAGGGTGAGGGATAATCTTGGGGACGTAGTGTATAGGGATGGAGTTAGAAAACAAAATGGGAGTTTGAATAGGAAAATTAGGAGGGATGATAATGAAGGAGAAGTTGAAGGAGATGGGAGAATGGGTAGAAGACGAAGAGAATGGGTAGATAGGAGTGGAGATGGAATTGATGGTAATATTGATATAGCAAAAATGAAGAGTCCATCAGTCCATAGGAGGGATGATAATGAAGGGGAAGTTGGAGAAGAATGGAGAATGGGTAGAGGAAGAAGAGAGTGGGTAGATAGGAATGGAGTTGATGAAAATATTGATAGTGTGCAAATGAAGACTTCATCATTCCATAGGAGGGACGGTAGTGGAAGTAGAGAAGTAGTGAAGGAGATGAATACTAGGCTACCAAAATTTTTGGACCATGATAATGAGAGGGAAACACATGGAGAAAATACTTTCTACACTAGATGCCTTGTGGGGAATAGGGCATGTAGCCTCATTATAGATGGGGAGAGTGACATGAATTAGGTGAGTACTAGTAGGGTGGAGAAATTGGGGTTACCGGTTATGAAGCATCCTAATCCCTATGTATTACAAAGGTTGGATGACTATGGGGAGGTGAGAGTGAGTGAACAAGTTTTTCTTGCCTTCAACATTGGATCCTATTGTGACCAAGTGATATGTGATGTAGTTCCCATGCACACTACACACATAATTTTGGGAAGACCTTGGCAAAGTGATAGGAGTGTGACACATGACAAAAGGAAGAACCGGTGTAGCTTCCAAATGGATGGAAAAAAGGTTGTGATCCTATCTTTGAGCGCGGAAGAAGTATGCAAAGACCGAATGAAGCTCAAGAAGGAATTTGAGGAAGAAAATGAGAAAAAGAAAATGAAGAAGAAGAAAGAAAACAAAAATGAGAGCATGAGAGTTGGGGCCACGTCCCTAGAAAAAGGAGAGGCGATGAGGGTTGGAGTCACGACTCCAGAAAAAGGAGAGGTGAGAGAAGAACCGAGGGTTGAGGATTCTACCTCAGAAAAAGGTGAGGAAGTGATGAATGCCACCAAGAAAATTGAGAGAAAAGATCACCCCGAAATGTTCTTTACTCTTGAGTACTTTAATACTTCCCTCCCTAGTTTTGTCATGTCTTTGTTGCAGGAAATTGTGAGGCTAACTTATCAAGGCAACAAAAAACTCCAAAAGCATGCCTTATGGAAGAAATTCATGGAAACATTTTCTTACAACAACGAGTACAACCGAGGTAAAGAAAATGAGATAACCAATGCAACATCTAGGAGGTATGCTCCTAACAATTCTTTAAATGCAAGGTTATTATGTTTTGAATACATTAGAGGGTTGTATGATCTTGATATAGATTTGATAAGTGTGTTGTTGACTTGTGAAAATGTCACATGTAGTAGGAATCATTGTCATGATGAGTGCTTAATTTGTAAATGCAACTTTTTGCATGTGCCCAATTGCATAAGTACCAAATCCTTGTGTGAAAGTGTTGCATATAGTACATTTCATGGGCATGTTGAATCCTTATCTTGTGAAAATATGCTTAATTTGCATATTGGCTCTCTAAAGGAATTGCTAGTTAGGGGAGTCCATGGGAAATATTTATTGGGATGTCTTGATGATAAAAGGACTTCGCCTCTATCATTTCTAGATGCTCCCTCATTCCATCTTGAACATAGTAAGAGCATGCATGTTAAATATTCGAATTTTTTAAACATTTATGAATCATGTTGTGAGCGATATTTTGATGGATTTTCTGGGCATGATGATTATTTGTTTTGGAAAATTGGATTGTTTCCTTGTAAATGTGCCATACGTGAATTGCTAGTGGGAGGAGCACATGATGATTGTTTGATGGGGCGATTTAAAATCAACGGGGTCTTAGCGGTATTATGTGATCAATTTTATTGGCCTAATTTGAAGGTTGGTGTTGAATATGTTTGCACTTGTTGTAAATACCTAACTTGCAAAATGGATAAACTTAAGTCTAAGTTTTTGCCCCAAGAATTTCATGCATATTTGCCCATCATGAGTAAACCTGGGACTACTACTTCTATGAATTTTATAGTGGGTTTACTTGGAACAAAGAAAGAAGATGAAGCTATTTTTGTGATTGTTGGTAGGAGAATTAAAATGTCACGTTTGATTACATGCCATGAAACCAACAAGGTCATCAACCTAGCTAATCTTTTCTTTCAGGAGGTCGTGCATTTGCACGAAGTTGGTGCTAATTTTGTGGTTGTTAAATTTGCTTGCAATTTAATTGCTCATCATATTTGCAAGTTTTCTCCACTTAAAATTGCTTGTGACTTTAACCTATTAACTCCGTTGAACTTTATGCGTATGTTTATTGAAGAAAGAGTTGGTTTAGGTGGCCACGAGAATGCACCTTTGGTTAAGCCCCTTTGCAGGAGACTCGAGCTTCCATTTGAGGGAATTGGTATACAATGTATTTCCAATGCCAACCATGGTAGGAAGCATATTCCATTTGACCCGGGCGGCTGGATGTATTCCCATTCGTGGAAGGAGCGACCCCCCGATCAAATAAAATCTAAATTGCTACTTTGCAGTGTTGGCACATCTCAAGCTTTTGGCAACACCTACAAATTGATTTTGCACGGTGAGTATGAAATTTCAGTTACATTTATTGTGTCTGAATTTTCTATTTTTATTGTAGGTGCCGATTCGTGGTCGAATCTCTTTCGAGATGGAGGGGATGATGAGAATCACGAAAGTCCAACTTCATTGCATGAACCTGTGGTACACAATGTTGCAAGATCAAAGTTCAAGGAGTTTCACGACAGTGCATTCAAGCAAGATTCGAGGTCGAATCCTTTTCAAGAGGGAGGGGATGATGAGAATCGGGAAAGTCAAACCTCGATGTATGTGCCCGTGGGACCCATGACGAGATCCGAAGTTGAAGAGGTTCAAGATTTGAGGCTGAACAATGTGAATAAATCAAGAAAAGCAAGTTGAGAATCAAGTTGGAGCCAAAAAGAAGAAGAAATTGGAATCAGCCAATTTCGGTCGACCGAAAATCATTCCGGTCGACCGAAACTCTGCAGGGGAATTTTGATCCAGCCTCAGTCACTTTCGGATGAGTGGCGGTCGACCGAAAGTCCAGTTTCGGTCGACCCAGAGATCGACCGAAATTATTTCGGTCGACCAAAACACCTCATTTTTCAAAAAAACGAGGTTTTCTTGCAATTTTCACAAAAACGGGGTTTTTCTTGTAAATATCGAAATTGCACATTTTCCCCATTTTGTACATTATATTCACATTTCTCTTCATTTGTAAAGGATAACTTTGGATGTTAAGAAAATTGCTCTTGAGAGCTAGGTCTTGAAGACCCCCTTCTTGAGATAAGGTTAAACCTCTTTGATCTTGTTATCTTCTTGAAATTTAATCAACTTTGCTTGAGTATTGTTATTCTTGTGTTGTTGTTTATTTCCCCCACCTTGGAATTTGTTTAAGTGATCCCCATTGGGCTAGGGTTTGTTAATCCTTGAATTTTGGGTTAGAATTAAACTTGGGTTAAGGTGTTTATCCATTTATTTACCACTTTAGCTTTCTTGGATTTTGTATTAAATTGTTGTGGGAATTTTCGGTCAACGCACCGAAGGGGTTCGCATCACATACTCTATCCATACCCATGTCGGGTTTTTAAATCTATACACATACTCTATCCACAACTCATTGGATAGGGTGATTTCTGTCCATTTGTGTCGGGTACCCAACGAATTTTGGCTACGTGGGTATTATTATCATCCCTAGGCTGAACAACATAATTGAACTATTAATTGATTTGATATTTTGAAGTATTGAACACATTGTTATTGCATACTATTGAGTGGCTATTAACTTGTTGGTTTATTTATTTTTCCGCATTTGTTAGGTTTTTATGGAACGGCTATTTTAACGAAACTAGAGCTAGGCGTGCGCTGCACGACTGAGAGTCTCGGGTTAGTATTGATAAAATTTTGGGATTTTTGAAGCAACTGAAAATATGGAGGAAGTGCGACTATTTGAATATAAAAATGTTACCATTTTCTCTAGATACAAATGTGAATTTCCTATACTCACTTGCAACTTCAAGAAAAGAGAACCAAGATAGTAGAAACTCACAAGGTAAGCAGTACTGAAACGTATTCATGCTCTCCCACTTTAAACGTTCTAAACCAGCCCTGATTAAAACAATATTAGGAATTAAACAATATTTATAACATCCCATGTACTTCCCAGATCAAAATAACCACTAAGAAGTAGCCTATGATATTGTTAGCCATGATAGTCCCCTGCTCTGTTAGACTTGCTGAAAATGATGAGACGCCCCAGAGTAAAATGTTTGTGCGCCTCTCATATGTGGTGTAACATGTAACAATAATTAAGGATAACGTTGAAAAAAAAAAAAAAAAACCAAGTATCCACATCATCTGGGCAACCAAATAGAAATCTGACAAGAGCAAAGTTCATTTGACAATCATAATTTTATCTTGAATCTCATCAGCAAATAGTACGCAAATAAACCTAGCAAAGATGAGTTCCAAAGTGAATCATATACACATAAGCAGCATTAAAAACACGAACGACATTATAGACTGCAGTTGCAACAAAATAATGATAGATAAGAAATAAGAAGTGAAGGTACTTGATAAGATTGTATAACATCATTCATCATATAGACAATATTTATTACGTCGATTGCATACTAACCAGGATATCAATGAACTTAATATTTGGAGGATATTTTTATAGCATGATTCAATTGTCAAAGAGGAACTTTTCTCCTAAAGCTGAGACATAAGTCATTTCACCAAAATAAATAAATAAATAAAATAAAATAAAATAAAAAATTACTCAATGTGGATTGATTAAAATTGCCATAATTTTGCTTCGTCTTTTCATATATGTTGTTATCCAAGAGGTTTGAGCAGAATCAGGCATCTAATAATTTGCAGATACTATCTACATAATAATAAAAGCAAGAAAAATTTTTAGCAAACATAATAAACACACACACACACACACACACACACAAAACAAGAGAAAAAATAAAAGAAAAATAAAAAGTGGGACGAAAAATAAATTCACACACAAAAGTATACCTTAGAAAACAGAATCCTCACACCAAGCAGAACAAACAGAATAGAAACGAAGCAAATCAGCAACCTGTATATATGCAGTAATCAGAGTACAAAAATTAACCTTAGAGAAAAAAAATGAGACAAGTGAATGTAACAAAAATACAAGAACTAACTCGTTCCAGTTGTGCAGTGGCCAAAGGCAAGGACAAAAAGTCCAAAACCACACTGTTGTCATTATGAGAGTACTGGTAGTCCACACATTTCCCATTCAAATACATAGGACAAAGAAAACTTTAACTAAAACACAATAAAACTATAAAAAATAGATGAAAAGAAAATAATACATGTTCTTTTGAGACAGCCATCATCATCAAAACATCTGAAACATATTCTTGGCAAATTCAAGTTACCGAGTCTGACAGAAGTTATAATTCCTTTAATTTGTAAGCATATGAAAAAGGGAGCATATAATTAGATGATAGAAGAGTTAAGGAAAAATTTTGCCAATGACCTGCCCAACAACCAAATAATTGTCGCAAAGGCAAACAAGAATTTATAAAAGTAAAGACCCTACCAATATTTGTCAATAAAATAATTCAGTAAGAACTTGAAATTTAAATGCATGTGCATAAACAAAAGAGGTATCTTTTCCAACCTGATGTAACTTGAAAGTATTTGCCAAAATGAGATAGAGCAAAGTATCTTTGTGAACTGATTACAATATCAGCAAAAGAAACCCATTATCCATAACTAAGAAAACTCTAAAATCAATGAAGGTAAGAGAACAAAGCATGATTTCAATATGCCCAGACATTACACTAACTCCTGCTTAATGTCACATACTGAAGCAAGGAAATAGTGCTCCCAAATTTATCTAGCACTAGAAATCATTGTGACAAATATGAATCTACAAGAAGAGCAAGGGAAACCACACAAATTGAAAATGTAGGAATAGTAGAGATTAAACTCAGTCTAGCACAATGCTCCAGTGCTTGTGTTTGGAAAATAGTGCAGGGAAGTACTTGTTGTATGTGCAGTTAGATCAAAAAGATTAGTGAATCTATTTTTATAAATCAGCCATATCTTTGATAGACAAAGAAAAGTACACGAGAATCAATCAGACTAAATAAGATATTAAATAACTTATCATTGACTAAACTCCACACTCGGCCATATAGAGCTGTGGTTTTTTTTTTTTCCACCATAACCAAATTGTTTAAATGTTTGGAGTATATTTTTAGTTGTTTTAATCATGTAAACTTTCATTTTCTTATCTTCACCCAGCCTAATGCCTTCAACCATTGGAAGAGGAATGAATTTTTTATTTTTTAATGACAAATATTGCCCAGACACAAGAAACAAAATTCAACTTGGGAAGACTACCCCTTTATTCTTCCTTGTTGGAATCACTTTTTTTTAGCTGATTGAATCTTTCTTCTTACCAGCAAATCCCAACTTTTGCTAGTGTTTTTTTATTGGTTTGTCTCTATCTGCAGTAGCTTCACAATAAATAAATAAATAAAATACATAGTTTCAAGGCTAATAAAAAAGATTAACTTTGGGAAACATCAATAATTTTGTTTTTTCATTTTCAAGATTTCCCAATACTAATATCATTATAAATAGAAAGTCATTCATAACATCTTCAATTTACAAAAATTCCAGCAGCATAGGCTTCACTATTCTTACAAGATAAATCTATCATCTTTCAACATATTTATTTGTACTCAAGGAAATAGAGAAGAATATAAATAGAAAGGATTGATGATAAGAAAAATATCTAACTCCCTTGGAAGAAATCTGGGGACACATTGAAATTCAATTTATATAACCGTGTAACAATCGAGATGGAGGGGAGAAGAATCATCAGAATTTACATTTCAGGGTTCAAACGACCAATTGAGAGGCACCTGTTTGGGTATTACTGACATTTCATAATTGAGAACATGAAATACAAAATTATCTAAGTTTACTTAAATTAAAAAAAAAAAAAAAAAAGTCCTCGGCCCCCACTAAAAATTTCTTTAGCCAATCCTATAATACTATTTATTTTCAAAAAAAAATAATTTATGATGATATATAAGTTTTTGAGAACATGTACAAGCAAAAAGAGATTCAATTTAAGTAATAATTCACAATCAATTATAGATAGACCGACAAGACACAAAAAAAGCACCATCTGAACTTTTAATTACTCTCTGAAATAAACAAAAATGCTCAAAGAGGAATCGACAAAATTAAATATTACTTATTCCTTAAATTTACAGTTTAAATAATAAATTTGTAATTGTTAAAGAAGTCATTTTCATTATCTTTTCATTAAGCTTTCCATTTAAATGAAATGGTAAAGTCAAATAACAAACCTGGTACATCAAAGAAATAATCCAATAGTTTTTTTTCTGACGCCACCATGCAAATACAATGATGGGCTGCAAAGAGAAAAGCAACACTAACAGCAACTCCACTAGCAATGACTCTAGTTACACTATTTCCTCCTGCCGTTACAACTACTGAATTTAGAAAGAAATCTAAAATTGATATTTATTAGGTACTATTTCGATTCGCATTCAGAAAAACTAAAAGGAAAATGAAAAATGCTTACGGTCTTGAGCAATGATTCCATCTGCCACTCCTAATTCAATGAGTATAGGCAAGTTCTTGAAGTTTCTCTAAATTTTTTTCAACATACATTTTTTCTAGACATAATGGACAAAAATCTCACACGATAAATCCAGTTAAAAAGCACACAAGAAGTTGCATGACAGTAGGGTGGAGCTTATAGCATAACACTATTATTATTATTATTTAAAAATTTCATCACAGTAATGCTAGTTGAAAGCAACCCATTCTATGCAATTTTTAGGATTCGCCATCACAACTTTAGCCTACTTCATATATCAAGTTCAGGAAAATGCAACTTCTATGAAATGAAATAGAGCTTGCATTACATAACTACCAAAACTCTGACATAACTTACGAAATATCTGTTAATTTTTTAATTTTTTTTAAAAAAATAAGACATAACTTATGAAATGTATGTCTTTTATTTTTACAAAAATAAATTTTACATCCATCGTTTAATAATTTGAGCATCATCTACATATTTGAACACATGATAAATAGCAATAGAAGTCCAAAAAATTGCAAGCAGCATTCGTAAAAGGGTTTAGCAAAAGTAAACGACATAACAGAAATGATATATTAATTTACAAGAAGAGAATATTATTTGAAGAAAAAAGGTTATTTAAGCCAAAACTCCTTTAACATACTTGGTTGTTGTAATATATCGATTCAATTGACCTGGACAATAAAAAAATCTAAAATCTGTAATTGATTTTGACGCTCAATAGTCAACATTTCTTGTCATTCACCCCAAGAGAATTACTTATCCCAAAAGAAATAATAGCTTCTTCCCAATACCTATAATTAAAAAAATATATAAAACTATGAAAATTATTGAACATTAATTTATTATTTAGTAACCCAAAGTAATAACATAATTTTAATCATACACACCTGGTTCACCAACCTCAAAAGATCTAACCGTTGTCTACACCAAAAAAAATGAAGTTGAGAATTAGCATTCAGGGTTGAGGAACTAACTGGAGGACAAACAAAAAATATAAAACTAAACAAATGTCAGGAATTTTATTATTTCTATTCACATTTGAATTAAATATGCTTTAATTCACACTTATGGCATCTCTCATAACAAAAAAATGTAACAATAGATAAAGCACAACGGTTATTATACATAAATCTCTTTTTACTTACAAGTTAAATATTATACCAAAAACAAGATTACAAGTCTTTCGTGTAAGATTTTTCATGAAAAACATTAAGCACCTAAAAATATTATGGAAGAACAGAAAGAGAGTGCAATAAAAGACATACACCTTGGAGACGTAGATGAAAGCGGATGATGAAAGTTAGATCTGGCGATTTGGCAGTTGGACAAGAAGAATTTGTTAGAGATGAGGGCTCAAAAACTAAGCTATCTTTATACACTTATTTCAATCCCATATTTATAAAATAAAAGCGGTTAAGCAAATGAAGCACTTAAAGGTTTTCACTATTTAACTAATAAATTGGAGAGTTAGTATCATGATGTGCATCATGTCCATAAAGAAGGGAGGGGATAATTGTTCTCACAATAATGACATGTATGGTAGGAATCTCAGAAAGGAAGCTCAGTACCTACAATTGAAGTCCAAAAATAAGAAAATAGAACCCGAGGGAGAGAGAGTGGACAAAATATAAATCTAGAGATTGTCCAATAATCTGAGTGTGTTGTTTTCCATTCAACATCACTAATTCTAGGAGGGTCTTTGCTCCTTATAATCCTAATAGATAAATATAGCACAGAATTAGCAAGAAACCTCATCACTACGAATAAAATAAAGTTTATAGCACAAAAAACTCATAATGACATGTTTACGCTCGAATGGAATGCTATAGCAGGGTATTTCTTGGATAGTATTCTAACCCATCTTTTTATAGACCAAGCTCGAACCAAATCACACTAAGGGAAATGAAAAGATAGTGAAATTTTATGTCCAAGAGTGAGTCACACTTAAGACATAAGAAACTAAACAGAATAGTCAATACCTTGTCAAAAAAGGAATAAAACACTTAAAACATAAGAGTGAAAACCTTGTTTAATAGCATATTCAATGCTGATTTTTTTGTGTGCTCAATTAAAGGAAAATAACAATCTAAAAGGCATTAAGAACCCCTCGATTCAACTACCCCAAAACACAAATTATAACTGAAGACAGGTCAAGTAGGATAATGTAAATGGTTATTTCCAATTTGTAAAAATGAAAATGTAAATTAGTCCTACAAGATTGCATTTTTGAAATCATACCTCTTTTTGGTTTCATCATAAGGAATGTAATACCCATTTGGAGTAAGAACCACAACTATTGCATTATACCTGAACATTTAACTAATCAACATAAACTAAAGAAATAGAAAATAAAGGATATGAAATTCTTGGATATGAAATCATTGAGAAGAACCCGTGACTAATTTCATATCTCACTAACCAATTAAACATAAACACTTATTAAACAAACTGTAGTGGCAATAACAAAGTCCCACAAAAATCAGTGTTAATAAGGTAACTAAAATAGCCAATTTTTATCAACTTCAAAGAGAAGGTAATGAGATCTCAAAGATGGAATTATATATCCTTTGAATAACATAATCTTGACAGCAACCAAGCAAGTTTAATAGAAAGAAAGGAAGAAATGGTTGTTTGTACAAATTTTCAATTTAAACAAATGGTGACTTCAATGGGAATAGCACCAATCTGACTCCACCCTCACTACCCTCTCTATTTCTTTATCTTTCTTTCTTACTCTCATTATGTTTCTTTACTCTGATTTCAATGTTTCTTTAATTATTCTTCTGTACCAAATACCAATGTATATGTTATAAATTCAGATCACCAGAGAATACCCCAGTGCTCTTCAAAATTCCAAGTTTCAAACCCAATAAAGAAATAGGAAATATATCAAATAAGTGGTGTGTTTTACATTTATTTGTTTAAAGTGTAGTGCAACTTTAAACCTTTGTCTAGCATCAATGCATTAAATCAAGATGTCAAAGACAACATTCAACATCACAACAGACATCCATATATCAAAAGCCAAACAAGTGTTGTCCTATTAATACTGAATAAGTTTGTGAAACTTTTCGTATGACATAGAACATGCACTTCAAGTATTATCGGATCAAATTAATTTTTTTGCAGCACAAAATTTGAAAGATAGAATGGAATTAACGCAGATGTTTGGAAAATCTGCACCATCAACGACAGTAAAAAAAAAAAAAAAATAGAACACAATGTTTAAAAGATACAAACCCTAAATCGAAATTAGTTTTAAAAACTTACAAAATTCGATCGTCGATGGCGGGCGATGGTCGCAGTGGTGGCGGTGATGGAGGTCGAAGTGGGTGAAGCGATGATACCAGTGGTAGCAGTAATGGGGGTCGAAGGGCCGATGGTCGCAGTGGCGTGAGCGATGGTCGTACTGGCGTGAGGGAAGGGGAGAAGAGCGGAGTGATGGAGAAGAGGGGAAAATATCCTTAATTGTGATGTTCTCGAACTAATGGAAGAATGAACACGATCGGAAGGAGAAGAACAACCACTCAGCAAAGGTAGAGAACTTACTGAAGAAGAGGCATGTTGTGGGCAGACTACGACACCAGTTGGTGGTATGATATGGGCCTTTGTATAACATAGAGCTAGGAGGAGGTAGGTGGTGGGCTAATTGCAGTTGAAAGAGAGGCGAAAGAAGGCATCATAGAGGGAACGGGGGAGAGAGCGATGACGGTGAGCAAAGAAAAGGGAGAGGAGGAATGAACCAAACCCACCTTTTGCCTTAATCAATTCATCGGCTCAGCTACAGCATATGTGACCTCGACTTATGAGCAGTTGAAAGAGAGGCGGAAGAAGGCATCGTAGAGGGAACGAGGGAGAGAGCGATGACGGCAGGCAAAGAAAAGGGAGAGGGGGAATGAACGAAACCCACCTTTTGCCATAATCAATTCATCGGCTCGGCTACAGCATATGTGACCTCGGCTTATGAACAGTAAAAGACCTCTTGCCTCTTTTAAGATAGTAGGGAAGGAGGAGGTAGGTGGTGGGCTAATTGCAGTTGAAAGAGAGGCGAAAGAAGGCATCGTAGAGGGAACGGGGGAGAGAGCGATGACGGTGAGCAAAGAAAAGGGAGAGGGGGAATGAACCAAACCCACCTTTTGCCTTAATCAATTCATCGGCTCAGCTACAGCATATGCGACCTCGACTTATGAGCAGTTGAAAGAGAGGCGGAAGAAGGCATCGTAGAGGGAACGAGGGAGAGAGCGATGACGGCGGGCAAAGAAAAGGGAGAGGGGGAATGAACGAAACCCACCTTTTGCCATAATCAATTCATCGGCTCGGCTACAGCATATGTGACCTCGGCTTATGAACAGTAAAAGACCTCTTGCCTCTTTTAAGATAGTAGGGAAGGAGGAGGTAGGTGGTGGGATAATTGCAGTTGAAAGAGAGGCGAAAGAAGGCATCGTAGAGGGAACGGGGGAGAGAGCGATGACGGTGAGCAAAGAAAAGGGAGAGGGGGAATGAACCAAACCCACCTTTTGCCTTAATCAATTCATCGGCTCAGCTACAGCATATGCGACCTCGACTTATGAGCAGTTGAAAGAGAGGCGGAAGAAGGCATCGTAGAGGGAACGAGGGAGAGAGCGATGACGGCGGGCAAAGAAAAGGGAGAGGGGGAATGAACGAAACCCACCTTTTGCCATAATCAATTCATCGGCTCGGCTACAGCATATGTGACCTCGGCTTATGAACAGTAAAAGACCTCTTGCCTCTTTTAAGATAGTAGGGATATAGGAAATTTTTCAATTCAGCCCAGCGGTCATTAATTAAATAACTATATTTTTCGAGTCATGACGAAAAAAATGCCAAAAAATTCAACTATATTTTTTCGGGAGGATCTAGCACGGACGAGCGCGGGAACTCGCCATGTTGTGTGTCCGACCCTGGACCTAATGTCGTATATATGTTTGCCTCTATTTGATGGAGATTAAAATAAGACTTTTAGTAAATTTTGATAGAAGTTGATGAAATTTGTAATTGAAAATTTTTTAGTGTTATAAAATGTGCGATTAAAATTAATTATTGATTTTGACTTAAATCAAAATCTTAAATTTAATCGATACCAAACTGGGATTGGAGTCACAATACTCCACACCAAATAAGTGAAAATTGTGTAAAAGTAGGTGTTACATTTATGTAGCATTTTCTAACAACTTTGGACAAACGTTTAAGAATCCGTTACAAGATATATCCTCACACAATGTGTTGTATTGCACAAGATATATCCTCACACAATGTGTTGTATTGCACAAGATATATGTAGAATTTATTGGATTTGAATGTTAACAAAGCACAAAATACAAAGGGGTTGAGAATGGTCCTCTGGTATTTTTGTAGTTCAATCGGTAAGCATGGACGAATCCAGACCTTGGTGAGGGAGTTCGACCAATCGGATTGAATCCACCAAAAAATCTTTTTTACCTTACTAGTAATAAGCACGTGCTTCGCACGTCTTATGTATATGATGAATGTTAAAGTGACCATTTTTAAGATCTTTGAAATATATATCAAAAAATTATTTAAAATGTCTGATTAATAAATAAATCACGTGTAATATATTAAGAAGTAATATGATATCATAAAATATTAGGCAAATCAATAATTTCTTTATAAAATATTAATAGTAAGCCGAGAAAAAATGTGAAAAAACTATGTATGGATAAACTGAATTAATTTGTGTTAATATTTTATAAGGAAAAAAGTTTAATATTATGCTCTCGTTTGAGAGAAATTACAATAAGATTTTAATAGTCAAAGTTAACAATTAATTTTAACCATACATTTCATCGAACATACAACTTTTCAATTACATTTTATTAATTTTTATCAAAATTCATTAAAAATCTTATTTTAATCATCACCATGTAGAGACTATATAAATTAAAATTAAAATTTCAGTTTTGATCATTTTATTCCCAAAGAGTTTGAAATTATTTATTTTATATTCTTAATTAGAAAATAATTAAAAATATATATATTTTTCTTTTTATAAAAATTAATTGATGATCTTAATAAGGATTTAAGTTAGTTTAAAACTAAAAAGTTTCACACTCACCCTATTTTGAAAATAATTATAAAAAATCTATTTTTATTGATAATTATAACATAATTGTTTGAATTAATAATAGAAATTTTTTTAGCATAAACGCACTCTTTGAAATATTCAGTGGAGTTATCACGGGAAATGAAACTTGATGGGACAATATTTTAAAAGTAAATTAAAAAATAACGATACTAAATTAATATTAATTGAATAACCAATTTCGACAACGTGGATAAATTAATGAAATTTCGATTTAGTCAACGTGGATAAATTTTTGTTTTTGAAATAAAAAAAAATATAAATATAAATAAGTTTCAATAAATGAACTAAGAGTATTATTGAAAAAAAGAAAGGAATATGAGGATAAAATGGGAAATCAAAAAATTCTCACTCATCCACACTTTTAAGATAGTGTAGATAATTTTGGTGTCGAAATTTTTTTTTCCTCTTACCTTTTAGGGTTCACTCATGCTGGAACAAATCCGTTCGAATTGGATTGATTTCCTAGATTCATTACTGTCAATAAACATTAGGAGAACGAGGGGAAGGCAAATTGCTACCCCGTGCACGATTTTATTTACAACTATTTAGGGTCCTAAGAGCATCTCCAATGGAGGTATAATTTTAAGTGCAAATTAACATCTCAATATACATTCCGGTGAATCTAAACCAAAATTGTGCTCTAACAGTTGATGTAAATTAAAATTTATAAATTTCATTATTTTTTAATTTGTACAAATATTCTTGCTAGTAAATTTTTTTATTTATTTTATTTTAGACAGTATTTATTTATATATAAATTACGAATAAATCGATCTAAAAATTTTAAAATTGGGTTAAAAAATTAAAAACCCAATTTTATTTTATTTTTTTTAAAAAAAAGATCGTGTGCACACTTGATATATATATGGGGATTATCTATTAGTTTATATACGTATAACACATATATCTTTATAATCCTCACGCTAGATAGTGCACAACAGTGGGCTATGTGAAATGTAAAAGTGGATTCAAATATACGTCAAAATATACAATTTTTGCCAAAAAATTAATTTATGTTATGAAATAGAGAGAAAGAGAGAAGAAAATAAAGAGGCAAATAAACTTGTGTTTCATTAAGAATTAGAGCCCCATATATATAGGGGAAGAAAGGGATATACAAAGTAATTATCCCTAGGGTTACAGGGGTATGAATGTCATTCACTAAATAGTATAATATTTATAACACTCCCCCTTGAATGACATATTACAAAATATCTGTCTCGTTAAAACTTTGTTTGATAAAAATTCAATGGGAAAAAAAATCAAACGAAGGAAAAAGAGTACAGTTATTTTGGAGTATTACAATAAATGCTGCCTCGTCAAAACCTTGCCAAGAAAACCCAGTGGGACAAAACTTGGGCGAAGGAAAAAGAGTACAACTACTCCCCCTGATACTGATCACTGTAAATCTTTGAGTCGACGCATTCCAATCTCATGAACCAATTTCTTGAATGTGGATGTTGGCAATGCCTTTGTAAATAAATCAGCTACATTGTCACTCAAGCGAATTTGTTGAACATCAATATTCCCAGTTTTCTGAAGCTCATGCGTGTAGAAGAATTTTGGAGAGATATGCTTTGTTCTGTCTCCTTTGATGAAGCCTCATTTGAGTTGTGCAATACAAGCTGCATTGTCTTCATACAAAATTGTTGGGCTGTCTCTAGTTGAAGTTAATCCGCATGATGCTTGGATATGATGGGTCATGTTCCTCAACCATACACATTCTCGACTTGCCTCGTGGATTGCAATAATTTCTGAATGATTTGAAGATGTTGCTGTCAAGGTTTGCTTCACGGATCTCCATGAAATAGCTGTTCCTCCACGTGTAAACACATATCCTGTTTGCGATTTAGCTTTATGTGGATCAGAGAGATAACCTGCATCTGCATATCCCACTAAAGAAGATCCCAATTTTTGAGAATAAAATAATCCCATATCAATAGTACCCTTTAGGTATCGAAAAATGTGTTTAACACCATTCCAATGTCTTTGAGTTGGTGTAGAGCTATATCTTGCAAGGAGATTTACAGAAAAAGCTATGTCAGGTCGAGTACAATTTGCAAGATATGTTAGCGCTCCAATTGCACTAAGATATGGTACTTCAGGACCAAGAATTTTTTCTCCATCTTCAGGTGGACGAAATGGATCTATTTTCACATCAAGTGATCGAACAACCATAGGGGATGCCAATGGATGTGCTTTGTCCATATAAAAACGATTTAAAACTTTTTCTGTATAAGAAGATTGATGAACAAATAATCCTTCTGGGAAATGTTCAATTTGCAACCCAAGACAAAACTTAGTTTTTCCCAAATCTTTCATCTCAAATTCATTCTTTAAATAATCTGCAGTTTTATTGAGCTCTTCAGGAGTTCCAATCAGATTTAAATCATCCACATATACTGCAATAATTGCAAATCCACTATTTGTTTTCTTTATGAAAACACAGGGACAAATGTCATCATTTTTATAATCCTCCTTCAACAAATATTCGCTAAGACGATTATACCACATGCGTCCGGATTGTTTCAATCCATATAATGATCTTTGCAATTTAATAGAGAACATAGTTCTCGGGCATGTATTATTTGCTTCTGGAATTTTGAGTCCTTCAGGGACTTTCATGTATATGTCACTATCAAGTGAACCATATAGATAGGCAGTTACTACATCCATAAGGCGCATATCAAGCCTTTGTGACACAGTCAAACTAATTAAGAATCTAAAAGTGATAGTATCCATTACGGGAGAATACGTTTCCTCATAATCAATTCCTAGTCTTTGAGAGAAACCTTGAGCTACAAGTCGAGCTTTGTATCTTGTAATCTCATTATTTTCATTCCTTTTCCTTACAAAAACCCATTTGTATCCTACAGGGATTACATTTTCAGGTGTTCGAACTACAGGTCCGAATACTTTTCGTTTCTCTAAGGAATTTAACTCCGCCTGTATGGCTTCTTTCCATTTTGGCCAATCATTTCTATGCTGACATTCTTTCACAGACAGTGGTTCAGGATCCTCATCTTTCATTATTTCAAAAGCCACATTAAAGGCGAAAATGTCATCTATGACAATAGTATTCCTTTCCCATAGTTTATGAGATACTAAATAGTTTATTGAAATCTCATTATTTTCGGAAACTTATGGTTCTGCAGGAACCATATTCTCAATATCCGATTGATCCATATTCTCAATATCCGATTGATCAATCTTTTCAAATACTACTTCTGCTGAAGTTTTTGGTTGGTTTTTCTCTTGTACTTTTCTTTTTCGAGGTACAGAGTCTTTAGCACCAACTGGTCGATACTGAAAATTAAACTAATCAATATTCTCAATTTTTGTCAGATATGTCGAGTGCAACAAACTCGAGTTTAGTGATGTTGGCCATTTGTATAACTACACAATAAATAAAAAAAATACAATTAATTTCGAAGAATGTGATTAAACCACATAATAATAAATCAAATCATCAAAATCACAAAAGTTGTATGTTTTCCTTCAGGGATAAACATTATGACATATTCTTCGATATATATGCTACTTCGGGAGCATGTTGTATTTTTCTATTATTTCTTCAATAATAGGTCAAATATTCTTCTGGAATATTGACAATTATAATTTATACTCTTCTGGAGCAAATAATAATCTTTCTTGAATATTATAAAGTTGTGCTACTTCAGGAGCAACAACAAACTATTCATGATAGTCATATTAATATTCTTCTGGAATATTAATTATATACAGTTGTGCTACTTCAGGAGCAACAACAAATTATTCATGATAGTCATATTAATATTCTTCTGGAATATTAATTATACAGTTGCGCTAATTCAGGAGCAACAACAAATTATTCATGATAGTCATATTAATATTCTTCTGGAATATTAATTATATACAGTTGTGCTACTTCAGGAGCAACAACAAATTATTCATGATAGTCATATTAATATTCTTCAGGAATATTAATTATACAGTTACGCTACTTCAGGAGCAACAACGTAATGAACTATTAATTTAAATGTAAAAAAAAATTCAACAATAACCATAATATATATAAATTAAACACATATAAATATGTATGTGAATAATGCATGAATTAAACATAATAACATGGGTACACAATCTACATAATTTAGAACATGAATAAACCAATTATTATTGGAAACGAAAAGAAATTAGAGAAATTATCGCATCCAGCCTCAATTCTGACTCTGAACGATTAATGGCACTAGGGTTAAAATGATTAAAATGACTCTAAACCAATCAAGTTCGAAGCTGCCAGATTCCAAATTGGAGACCAATTCAAGGTTTGGAAATGATTAAAATGATAATTCTTGGTTTGCGTGTGCAGATTCGAAATTGAATTGAGGATGGAGTTCATACGAAATTCATGTGTAACTTGAACAAGATTCGACATCCTTTTGATACACACATATAAAAAAAATTCACGTGTAACCAAATTAATTTTGGTACACATGACAGATGACTATATAAAAAAAATATTACCTTCTAATAATTTTAGAGAATCGTGCTGATAACGTGTTATGAAATAGAGAGAAAGAGAGAAGAAAATAAAGAGGCAAATAAACTTGTGTTTCATTAAGAATTAGAGCCCCATATATATAGGGGAAGAAAGGAATATACAAAGTAATTATCCCTAGGGTTACAGGGGTATGAATGTCATTCACTAAATAGTATAATATTTATAACAATTTACATCTATTTTACATCCCCTCATTGGAGAGCATTCCGGTGAATTTGAGGATCTAAGTCAGTAATTGGAGCTAATTTAAACCACGATTGTTGATGTTCTAACAATATTATGGTCGATCCACACAACTGGTATAATAAACAAATGGAAAAATGATTAAATTAATTTAATTTGTTTTTTAAATATACTGTTTTAACTTGTACAAAATTTTACACAAATTTCAATCATGACACTCTGATTTTGATTTTTTTTTTTTTTTTTTCAAACCCTGCCTCTGAAAACTATTGTCTTAAATCTCCATTTAGTGTTTGTTTGATAAATTTTTTATAATGGTTTATCAACTTATTAATTAGTTAATTTTGATTTTTAACTACATTTTGTCAGACTCAAAAGTCCTGTCACATACAAGCCATAACATATAATATTTTTTAAGATTGATCTTGCTTTTTAATCAATAAAAGATAAATGTGTTGGTAATATCTAGGTAACATCAGAAATGATAAAGACCAGATGAAGATAAAAAGAACGAAAGGAATAAAAACAGAATTTTGGACTCAAAATATTTCAATTTCCAGATTGGCATGGAAGGCCAGGGGAAAAAAAAAAAAAAAAAAAAAGCAGCTTGAAGAAGCATATGGCAAGTATCTTATAGCTCAAATAAATGGGAAGTTTCTTTACTTTGTTTAAATTTTGTTTATTTTGAGGTGATTTTTCTGGTTTTAAAGTGATTTCGAAGAATGTTTGAGTAAACCTAAAATGAGGTTCGAAGAAATGGAAGTTCACGTTGAGTCTGAGCCTGTTAACTGAAGCACCACATTAAGTTAATTCAAGTCTACCCAACTTTTATTAAACTGAAGCCAAAATCTTTATAGGCACGTATATCTCTAAGCTAATCTATCATAATATTACTAATAAACCAGCAACAATTCCCAACAAATAGCTTCAAATAATTTTCAGAACCCTAAAAAATCTCCCATAAAAAATTAATAAATCCAGCAATAAAATAAAACCTTAATCAAAATAGTGTCTTCTCGGAAGAGCTAGAGATTCTCCGTGATAGTAGGACGGAGTGAGACGACGGAGTTGTCATTGTTGACAGCCTCGTCAACGACCAGCCAATTCGCGGCGCTTCTTCCTCTCCAAAATAGCCGTCCTGAAGTCCTCGCTTTTCCTATTGAACACAAAAGAAAAAATCAAAATCCCGACTATGATTTCAACAACATTATTATTGGCAATCATTGTCGGATAACTCAGCTTAGTTACTCATTTTGTTGATAATTGCAGAGGTGGATTTGAGCTTGAAGATTTATCGTTTACTGGGAGAAGAAGTATTTATAAGGCGACGAGAAGTATACCTCTGACGGCGTCAAGTTACCCCGAAAAGAGACAAAAATAAACTTATTCAATTAAAGAACTTGCCTTCATTTTCTCGATCACAAAAACCACAATAATAAAAGAAAATCTTAAGGTTATCAACTTCATGCAACAGAGAAATGCAATGGCCTCCCAATCTGGATATGGCCATCAATCAGGATTGTGAAAGTCACCTAATTAGGTTGCACTTCCTCTCTTTGCATTCTATTAAGATGATCATAGGCTTCCGTCGTAGTGATGGCAACGAGGCGGGTTGACGCCCCGTCTCGGATAATTTTCCCCGCATCCGTTCAGTACCCCGCTTAAAGGCAGGGCGGGTCAAAGCGGGGCGGGATGCGGGTCAACAAATTGCCCCATTTAGTGAACAATTTATATTAGCGGGACGGGACAAGTTTCATAAAACTAAACTATTTTGAATCAAAATCAAATCACGAGCTTTGCACACACAAAAAAAATGTCCATACTTAGTGTTAAAATTAGTTGTTGTCCTTATACACTGTATCAATAAAATTGCTTGAAGAAAGTAATTAGCCATCTATATTTTAGTTTTTCTTGCTGCGATTAACAATGTTGAATTGAAGAGATATATAGTAAATTACACTGCACTAGAGAAGACTGAATCATTTTCTTTACGAGATTGACTTATTTCATTTGATCTTTCTTGTCTGTCTTATGCTTCCATAGTTCATTTTATGTTCAAATTCATTCCATTGAATGAACAATTTTGTCTTGCCATTCACTAAAAATGGAGGAAATGTAAAATAAAATAAAGATTGAGAATAAAAATAGTGAAGGATCCGTTGATTTTCACACGGCATTGATTTGTTAATAATAAGTCAAGCATACCACTTTTTTTTAAAAAAAATTGGAGATCGGGGCGGAGCGGGGCGATGCGAAACGGGGCGGGGCAGGAGAAAACCATCCCCGCCCCGTTTAGATCGGGGCAGAACTTTTTTGCCCTGTATCCGCCCCCACGGATCCATTTATGCGGGGCGATTCTGCCCCTAATGGGGGCAGGGCTTCGCGGGTCACGATTTTCACAGTTCATTTTACCATCTCTATTCCGTCGTGCTCCCTGCCCAACATAACCCTGGTATAATGCCATTATACAGGTACAAGTTCGGCATGAATGGAACATTTTTTATTATCTGGATTAGTAGCAGCACAAAGGATTTCATTACTTTCTGAGAACTGATCAAACATTTCAAACTATTTTCCTTTGGTAAAGTGGCACTTTGATGGAGTAAAAATCAAACATCAGCTCCTTTGCTTTCTTTGACTTTGCATGCGATAGATACCATTTTCCTTCAACACACCTAATATTTCTAGAAACGCCGCTGACTAAGGCAATGTATGTGACTAGGCCTTTCTCAATCTTACTTTTCTCCATCAAATCAACTAATCTAAAGGCAAATTCAAACTCCCTCTTCCTTAAAAACTGGTTGATAAGGGAGGTATAAATAACAACATTTGGCTTCAAACCATCTTCCAGCATCCTATCCAGGTATAGGCAAGCTTTCTCAGTCATATTTTTCTTAACTAGCCCAGTTATGAGTACTGTATAAGAACGGTAGTTTGGTCTAAGATCATACTCTGAAATATTTTCGAACAGCTTGTAGGCTTCATTTGCCCATCCATTCTTCGAGTAAGCATTAATCATCGTTGAAAAAAAGCACATGGTCAGGAATAATCCCACTGCCCAGCATCTGGAGATGCAAACTGTTTACTGCTAGATCATATTCGTATTCAACAATATATTTCTAACAACTAAAGGGATCGAATATACAAGGATCAAGAATAAAAACCTCCGGCCATTGATGTTCTGATTTCTTGTGCTACTTCTCTCTCGGTTTTGATACTTCCAAGCTCTAAACTCGCTCTATATGATGGTGTATATCTGAAGGTTTTGAGTGAGTGAGCCTAAGGACCAAAACGTGTATTTATAGCTGAGTTTCCATCAAACTCAAAATGGCTATATGGTCGATTTATGTGCCACGAAATCAGGGAAGATATGGGACGGTTACAACCGCAGTGGAGACTTGATGAAGACTACTTCAATGTTAGACCACATTTGAAATCTATCCAAAGCTGTTCCTTGAATCTCGGGGGATAAACTCCAACATTCTCCTAGTTGGTCCACACGTTGAACTTGATGTCTTAATTTAATCTCATCTTATATATTTCTTAAGAAATAAATACATGAATCATGGAGATAAGTCCTCTAATAATGAGTATTACCTTCCATGTATTACAGTGCATTTAGTTTCTCGAGAATTATTAGGGGTGGCAAATGGGCTGTACAGTTCGGGAGTTCGGTTCGGCTCGTGAAAAAACGGATTTGGGCTTGAACCGGACAAAAAATTTGAGTATTGGATAGTTCGGGTTCGTTTCGTTAAGTTCGTGGACAAGTTCATGAATTAATCCATCGAACAGCCAAACGGGTTGAAAATGAGCCGGCCCATTTCGGCTTGTGATAACGAGCCGAAGCTCATGAGAGGCTCGTTCTCACGAGCCGGACAAACGGTCCTTGTGACCATTTGGCCTTAGATTTTTTTTTTTTTTTTTTTACCTATAAATATACCCATTTTTTCTTGATTTGGATCACAAACCAATCTCAATTCTCTCTAGTCTCAAATCTCAATTGCAATCTTCTACTTCTAATTATATTTTAATTTGTAGTGTTATAATATTTCATTTTTATATACAATATTGTCTCAAATTCCATATTTAATTTTCATCATCAATTCAAAATTTCCAAATTCATTATTTCTAATGGCAGACTCACAATCTCATGGTCCTTTCTGGTCCTTGCAGTGTTTGCTAATCATGATTTGGTAAGTTAATATGTTAGGCTTCAATCCACAATTCACCATCTTATTACGCTTGTTACCAAGCCTTGTCAAACATACCCAAGTGCACAAACCCATGAATCAACGTATTATAGGTGTAGTTATCTGGCTCACAACCCACCTTAAGCATTCTCATAAACAACCTCATAGCCATCTTCATTTTCCTGCTCTTGCAATACCCATAAATTAGATAAGTGTCCATAACTTTATCCATTGAAAGATCATAAGACTCCATTTTCAAGCTCAACGGCTCAGCCACCTCAACCCATCCTCGCTTGCAAAACTCAAAGATCAACAATTTGCACAAGTGTACTGTTGGTGGGACCCCTCGATCCATCATCACATCGAACACATGATGTGCCTCATCCAAGTACCCCATAAAACACGTACTATCCACCAACCTATTATATAAGATGTGTAATTGAGCATAAAAGTCACTAACCTTAGTAAAGCAATCATAGCCCTCCAAGACTATTTTGTTCACAAAATCCTCTAATTATAGCATTACACGCCCCAATACACGGGTTATGATCCAATTGAATCAGCCTGTCAAAATAAGACTTTCCTTCATCTATCTTCCACACACTAGTGGCAAAAAAATCCGATTCGCCCCCGATCCGAAAAAACCCGATACACGGATCGTCAGGGCGAATCGGGACAGATAGGGGAGCGGCGGGTTGGATCAACGGGTCGGGGCGGATCGACCCACGATCCGCCCCGTTTCAATAAAATAAATAAAATTTAATAAAAAAGTTAATTTTTTAATTTTTTTCTTAAAAGGTTTTATTTAAAATATATTTTAAAAAATTTTAAAATTTAAAAAAAAAATTAAAAAAATAATAAAAAAATCTGGCAGATCGATCCGCGGATAAGTGGACTGATCCGCCCCTACCCAAACCCGATCCGCCTCGACCCGATCCTACCGGACCCGAAAATTGGCGAATAGTGGACGGATCCGGATCATGAAAAAAGTAGCGGGACAGAGCGAATCGGGATCCGATGCGCCCCGTTGCCAACACTCCCCAGCATACAATAACAGATAACCATAGAATTCAACAAAGCACAGTCTGGTTCAATACCTTTACCAATTATACAAACTAAATAAAAAGTATCAGCAATTCGAGACTCACCAGAAGTCACAAGCTTCCGAACGTCCTGATTATGTGTGCTTGTTGAAGAAATCTCTCTATGGCCTAAAGCAAGCCCCTCGGGCATGGTACCAGCGGTTTGCAGATTTTGTTGCCACTATTGGTTTATCTCACAGTAAATCTGATCATTCCTTGTTTGTCTACAGTAGTGGCTCTGACATTGCATATATCCTTCTTTATGTGGATGACATCATTCTAATTGCTTCTTCTGATGCTCTTCGAAAGTCCATTATGTCACTTCTAAGTGTAGAGTTTGCTATAAAGGACCTCGATCTTCTCAGTTATTTCTTGGGCATTGCTATTACCCGACATTTCGATGGTCTTTTTCTCTCACAAAAGAAGTATGCTGAAGCAATTCTTGAGAGAGCCGGTATGGCCAACTGTAAAACGTGGCCTACACCAGTTGATACAAAATCGAAGTTAGGCACCTCAACTGATACTCCTTATGCTGATCCGACCAAGTATCGCAGCCTTGCAGGTGCACTGCAATATCTTACATTTACCAGGCCAGACTTCTCTTATACAGCGCAACAGGTCTGTCTTCACATGCATGACCCTAAAGAGGAGCACATGAATGCTCTCAAACGCATTCCACGATATATACAGGGCACAATTGATTTTGATCTCCATCTATATAAATCTTTGGGTACAAAGCTCATCTCTTATACAGATGCAGATTGGGGTGGTTGCCCAGATACTAGGCGTTCCACCTCCGGCTATTGTGTATTTCTCGGTGACAACTTGGTTTCATGGTCGTCCAAACGACAACCCACTCTATCTCCTTCTAGTCCTGAGGCCGAATACAGAGGAGTGGCTAATGTTGTCTCCGAATCTTGTTGGATACGAAATCTTCTCCTAAAACTACATTGTCCAATCCAAAAAGCTACATTGGTATACTGTGACTGTAGCGCCCCGAGTTCTAAATACCCGGTTCACCACGTCATCGTCTGATCTAACTTTTAAAATAATATTTTAGCGGAAGAAATAACTGAAATGCATTTTTGGCTACATTAAATAAACTACAATGGTCGATAAAATTTAAAACCTTTATGAAACAATTCGAAATAATAAATCGAACCATTAAAATTGTAAAACAATTGACAATGTCATAATTTCTCAAATAATTGAAATTCTCAAAATTATCCAATGTTTGGAAATACGGATCATTAAAATAAGATTTTCAACCATTTAACGACTATTGCCACAATCATCCATCACTTGCCACCCTCTCCGAAATCTGCAAATATTGTTAAAATAGACATGAGCATTTCATAGAAATACTCAGTAGACTCATCGTCAATTAATTAATCTACAATATAATTAAACACATAAATGCAGGCTCTTTAGAAACATAAGGTGTGGGTAGTCTCTTCTTGTTCATTAAAGCACGTGGCTTCTCTTTAAAAAAATCATAGGCTCTTTAAAATCATCGGGTGTGGGTAGTCTCGTCTCGTGCACTTAAGGCACGTAAGTTATGCATAACATCATTATTTATCTTGCAAGATATTCTCTTCTTTCTTTCTCATGCATTATGACAAGTATAACAACATAAATATTTCATAAGAAATATATTCTCATCTCAACATAAATATTTTCGAAGAAATACATTCTCGTCTGTTTTCATAAAAAATGACTTTCACACAAGTCACATAACATACACATTCACATGCAATGATAATTTAAATCAATTAATAGGGGCGAGTCTACCTTAAATTTAACGAGTGTGGTTGAGCGGGAATGACTTCAATCTTTCAAATCTCCGTACGACTCGTCTAGCCAATTAGAAAAATAAGTTAAATTAGACCTTTTGAAATGATCAATTACAATTTGGGGACTGAAATTGATTATTTGAAAGTTGAGGGACTAAAATGAATACTTTGAAAGTTGAAGGACTAAAATGAATACTTTGAAAGTTGAGGGACTAAAATGAACAGTTTTAAACTTGAGGGACTAAAATGTAAATTTTCAAAAAGTTGGGTTGAAGCTCAAAACGAATATAAAATTATAGGGCTTGAAATAATTGATTTTTAAAATGAATTGGCTGATTAAATTATTTAAAAACTCAAGGGGCTGAAATGATATGCTTTAAAGCTAAAAGGCTGAATTAAATCATTTAGGAACTTAGGGACCAAACTATAATTTTTGAAAAAATCAAAAATATAAAACCAATTTCATTTCTCTCTCCTCTATCTCACGCATGGAGGAGAAGAAGAGGGAGAGAGCGGAGGAGCGGCTGAGGGAAAACCGGTCTCCAACCGGCGGGCTCGCCAGCGAAAACTCCGGCGCAGGGTGCAGCGAACGGCGGGGGGTGTTGTAGACTAGGTTTTTGTGGCTGCGGTCTGGAGCTCACCGGCGAAGGTCCGACGGTAAAAGCGGTGGTTGAGGTAAGTATTTTGATTTTCTTGGTAAGATTTTGGGTTTTTGGATTTGATTTTGGATTGGGCAAAGATTGGAGTTAGGTTGGCCGTGTGCGGTGGTGTGGTGGGAAGGGTTTGTTGAGGTGGTGGTGGCTGACTACTGTGGTGGTAACGGTGGTGGTTTGGAGTTTGATTGGTGGTATTTTTTGGGTTGGGACAGTGGCTGGCTATGGTGTGTTGGTGGCGGCCAAGTTGATGTTGGGCGATGAGGATGGAGGTGGCGGCTTAGGCGGTGATTGGTGGCTGCTTGTTAGTGGACCGATGGTTTGTGTTGGGGCAGTATAGGTGATGGCTGCATTGGTGGTTTGTGAGTGGTGGTCGTTGGTGGAGGTTTGCTCGAACATGAAAGTGGTGGTGATAGCTGTGTTGTTGAGCAGTGGTGATGAGCGGGTTGGAGTTCGAGGTTACCTGGCTGCGGGAGGAGGCTGCAATGGAGTGGAGCTGGGACGGTTGAGAGGAGAGGCTGGCTGTAATGGAGCTTGCGCTGGGACGGTTTAGGGTGGTGAGATGATGCTGAGATGGGTTTAGAGGGGTAGGTGATATAGAGTTAGGGTATGGCATGGTATGGGATTGATGTGATAGGTGGAAGTTGGTAGTGTGAAAATCTAGATAAGCATTGTACGTAATTCGAGGAAAGTCATACGCGAATTCAACTGAGTCGGAAGAATGAAACTGATAAAATGAGATTGACGTAATTTGAGATTTAAAATGATTTTGAAAATAATAATTTAAATAAATAAATAAATAAAATAATAAAATTTTGAAAATTCGGAATTTAATTTAAAATCGAATGAACTCGATATTTCTCGACTTGGCTAGACGAATACGTCGCGACATTAACTTAAAAATGGGCGAGATCGCAGCGGCACGTTTTCGAAATTTTAAAATAATTGTTTAATCGCGTGGAAAATTCTTGATCGCTACAGTGACAATGTGAGTGTGATATTTCTTTCAGGTAACCCAGTGCAACATCAGGGCACTAAGCACATTGAGATGGACATTCATTTTGTCCGTGAGAAGGTTGCACGAGGTGAGGTGAGGGTCCTACATGTCCCGTCCCGTTATCAGATTGCTGACATTTCACTAAAGGGCTTCCGCGCGTACTATTTGATGATTTTCGAGCCAGTCTCAGCGTACGGGAACCTCCCGCTTCGACTACGGGGGTGTGATAGAATATATGTAAATATTCTTGTAAATCAGTTATATTTGGTGTAAATCATTTATATTAGGTTAGATTAATATTCTATTGTATAGTCAAAAATATTCCTAATTTCTAGCCTAGCTTGCAGCCATAACCTACGCATGTACTATGTATATTAGGCAATCTGATCAATGAGAAATGGCAAGAATCATATTCCTTCAAAGACAACCAAAAGTGACTGAATCAATATGCATATACCTCTTATATGTGCAAAACCGTTTCTTATACGTGTTATTTTTCATTGTCAATGGTCAAAACAATAAATCTTATCTTTTATAGCATGATCTATATTATTAACTTTTTCATCTATTGTTTGATTGTTCAGAGTACATGGACATTGGAGATCGTACATTTAAATATTTATTTTGCAAAGCAAATTTTTGGTGCGAGGAGAGAGTGAATAAGCATTATAAAACATGTCGTAATTCGAAGTTCTCATTTTGTTGTGAGGTGAACACGATTTTTAATAATATTTCAAACCAAACCATTTAAAACGGTTTGAAATTTTTCCAAGCCAAACTAAATCATTTCATTTTTTAAACAAAATAAAATCAAACTATTTTTTGCGATTAGGTGCGGTTTGAAACCACAGATTGCCAATGAATAAATTAGTATATTTCAAAGCGAGCTCAAAGACACATATTCATCTAAAATTTCGAGTTGAAACTAGCTCAACAATAGTATTAAGTTTCTAATTGAGTGCTTTGTTGTGAATCAATCCATGTCGACAAACAAACTAATTATATAGAAGTAAACTATCGTTAGTTCTTATATTAAAAATTTTATTTTAAGAAAATATCTTGTATGATGATAATGAATTGTAGGAGGAAAAATTATTTCCAAATGATTGTGAATTTGAACAAATTAATCTTTGTCTCCTCAATTTTGATTTGTTGACAATAAAAAGTATATTGCTTTTTTAAAAAAAAAAAAAAAAATTGAACATTTGTCTTTATTTTTATTTTTTAAAATTTGCCGGGTTGGCTGTTTGAAATCGCGATTTTGAAAATTGAAACATAAACCAAATTGTTTAAGGTGGTTTGGAATTTTTACAAATCAAACCATTTGTTGCAGTTTAATTCGATTTTACGGTTTATTTGTTCACCCCTACTTTGTTGTATACAAGAGAAAGTGAATATTTCTCTTATGGAAGATCATCCTCTAATTTTGAAATATTTGTTATATGATAGGGAGACAGGATTAAAAATTCCATTGAGAACATTCGGACATATAATATGATGTTTTCATTCACTTCTATGGGGGAATAGATAATGAGCTAAATGATGGTAGAGGGCCTCTGTAACGCCCCGAATTCCGCGGAGCCCGGGACGCCACTTCGTCCTTTAAAATTTACTTCATTGCGGAAAATAAATTTAATTCAAAACCTCACAATCATTATTTGGGACATCAGCAGAAACTTAATTATTTTAAATATAGAACAATTCATAAAACTTTGGTCTCAATTATTTAATCCATTGTTTAAAAGGTAAAGCGGAAACTAAATTTTAATCAATTTAACTAAAATAATTCATAAAAAATAAATCTTAAGTTTTAAAGTAAAGTATCGATAAATAATTAAATTGACGACATTTATGAAACTTGACTTAAAAGAAAAATTAACATTATTTTTGATGTGCCATCGCTGTCATTTCATTCGCCGCCTTCTCCGAGATCTGCAAAAATTGTTAAAATAATGGAATGAGTATTTCGAAAAAATACTCAGTAGACTCATCGCCAATAATTAATTTATAGAATAATTGAACACGTAATTATGCAATCATACAGTGACATCATCATCATATTCTTGGGCTCTTGTATTTTCAAAATCAAGGCTTTTAAAAATCATAGGCTGTGGGTAGTCTCGTCTCGTGCACTTAAGGTACATAAGTTATGCATAACATCATCATTTCTCATCTTATCTCATAAAAGATATTCTTTTCTCGTCTCATGCATCAAAGCATATAAATCACGTAATTTCATATAAGACATGTAAATTATAATTTAAATTAATTAGTGGGGGCTAGTCTACCTCAAATCACGAGTTTGAAAGTTGAGCGAGAAAATCACGTTGTTCTTCTAAATGTCCAAACGCCTCGTCTAGCCAATAATAAATAAACCTTAAAGTGGTATTTGGAAATCAAATATTTTTGAATCAAAAGAGTTTTAAAATAAGAAAATAAAAGTTTAGAGATTTAATTAAAAATCAAACATAGTTGAGATTTATAAATATATAGATATCATTTTTAAATCAATATGGACAAAATTAAAAAGATTTTAAAATATGGGGGCTTAGATAATAACTTTTGAAAATTTAGGATTGATTAGAAATATTTCAAATCTACAAGGGACTCAATTATGAATAACTAAAACCTTGGGACTGATTTGGTAAAGGCAAAAACTATTGGGATTGAAATTTTAATATTTAGATTAAAGAGGACTCGAATAACTTAATTTAAAAATATAGTGGCTGAAATAATAAATTTTAAAAACTGAAGGGACTGTTTAAAATCATTTAAGACTTTAAGGACTGAAATAAAACATTTTGCAAACTTAGGGCTTAGGGTGTAATTTTCGAAAAATCACAATTAATATAAACTCTCTCTCTCTCTCTCTCTTCGTCTGAATCAGAGCGACGAGTGCGAGAGAGGTTCGCGAGCTGAGGGAGTCTGGTGGGGGTCCTTCCGGCGCCAACTGCCGGCGATGGCACCGCCGGTACGTGGCGGCTGGGAGTGGGGTTTGTGTGTGTGTGTGCGCGCGCGAAAGGGAGAGATTTTTGGGCGATTTAGGGCTGGATCCGAAGTCAAACCGAGGCTTGAGTCGCTGTGTTTTCCGGCAATTTAAAGCGGTGATTTTCCGACCAAGCAGGCGGCGGTCGAGGTAAGTTTGGGTTTCTAGGGTTATGGGTTTTCCTCTTTGGGTTTGATTTTTGGTTTGGGTTTTACTTGCAACTGGCTGTTGTACTGTGGTGATGAATAGTGGTGCCGATGGGTTGTGGTTGGGAAATGGTGATGGTGGGAGTTTGGGTGAGGCAGTGGCGGTCGTGGTGATTGCAGGCGGCTTGAACGCTACAGATTGAGGTGGTGGATCAGTTCGTTGGGAGTGAAGTTCGAATTGTGCAGATTATGGATTTGAGCATTGGGGTGGGGTGGGGGTGAAGTGGTTGTGCAGTGATGTCCGATTGGGGTGATGATGATGATGATGATGATGATGATGGTGGTGGTGGTGGTGGAAATTGTGTTCTGCTCGTGTGATTGAGTCCTGTTTTAGGTGGGGGCTCGATGGCTTCGACTAATGTTTGGGTTATTGTGGGTGATGCAGCCAGTGTTTTGAAGGTTGGCTGCCAGTGGTGGGTTTTGTGGTGGCAGTTAGGTGGTGGATTGATGATGCTGGTTATGGTGGAAGGCAGTGGCCGGTTTGGAGTTGGTTGCCGGCGCTGGTTGTGGCTGGACAGCTTGGTGGTGATGTTGAAGATGGATTGTGCAGTGGTGGTTTTCTTGGAGGGGTTCAAATCTGTGGTGGTTGGTGATGTGTTTGATGTCTGAAATTTGTGCTTGGTTTGATCACTGCGTTATGCTTACGGTTTTGCAGATTGTGGGTTGATTGTTGTTGGTGATGGAGATGAAATGGAGTATATAATCTTGGCTGTGTATTAAATTTGATAGCCTTTTGATTTGGGAAAGATTATAGGAAAATGCAAGAATTAAATTGTTGATTGAGGGAGAGAAATTGGGGATGCAAGAATGGTTTATGAGCTGGGGAATGATTGAAGGGATATATACCAATTTGTTATGGTTGATGGAGATGGCGTCTGCGGTGGTTTGATAGTGGAAACTTGGCAGCTTGTGTGATGAGCTTTGGCTTAATTTGTGGACTCAATTTGGTGATGGTGGTATTGATTAGGAATTATAGAAGAGAAAAGCGAGGGGATCTTATGAAATATAAGAGAGAATGGTAGAGAATTAGGTGGAAATGAAGTGGAAAGTGGTGTGAAATATGGTGATTGATGATGATGAAATGGGTTGAAAAGAAGAAAAACGTGGGGTGAGATGATGAGAAAGGAAAAATTGTGTGAATGTAATTATGGAATTGAAGTTGATTAAGATGGATTGAAGAGTGATCATGAGGAAGGGAAAAAAATGTGCCGAATATGAAAATTGAAGTTGGGGAGGAAATTTTGGGATTAAAATGAATGTGAATTGGGGATTTTAAAAATAAATAAAAATTTGAGAATGAATTTAAATTGAAGATAAAATATTTTGGATTTAAATAATTAAAATTTGGATTAAAATACATACATAAATAAATAAATAAATAATGAAAATAAGATACTTTCATAAAAATTGAAATTGAACTACGATAAATTTAAATAATTTAAATTTTAACTTAAATGGCTAGACGAAAATGTGTTTAAAATAAATAGGTAAAATCGTAGCGACTCGTTTTAAATAATATTTATTTAAGTAAGTCATGAAAAATTCTTGGTCGCTACAGCCTCCCCTCTTCAGATTACACGATCAAAATTGTCATAAGATTGAGAGTCTATTGCCTGATGACGGTTCAGCTCCGCAATTTGCTCGCTTTACATTGTTGAAAATGTGAATGAGGTTGAAAGCAGAAAAGGGGTCGTGAGGTACGTATTATGTATTTATTACTTTTATATTTATATTGTTTACGGATAATTTTGTTGTGATATTCTAAAATTTAATTTATGTCTTTTAATGTCCCCGGGTAGGAGTGAATCATGCGATTCCATGTTGCATGATTTAATAGTTTCTGATTCGAAGGATATGCTAGACAAATATAACAAATTGTTAAGGCAATTTAGGTCGATTTGAGAAAAGATGATTGAGGAAACACTTCAAATTTAAGACTTATACTTATTGGTTGGTGGGCAACCAATGATGGCCAATATGATTTTTCTATTGTCGATGAAATTTTCGAATTGATTGTCGGTGGATTTTGACACACTACCTGGACACATGGATATCACTATTGCGTCACGTGGTGAACCTTTGCAACAGATAAGTGAGGACACAAGTTCTTTCTGAGAAATATTGATCATACACAGAGATTGAGTAATGGAACAAGGTTGATAGTTACAAAACTTGGCGACCATGTTCTAGAAGATCAAATTTTTTCTGGCATCAATGCAAGACACAAGTTCTTTATTCCAATGTTATCGTTGAACCCTTCTGATTCTAGGATACTTATTAGATTTCAAAGAAGACAATTTCTATTGATGGTGTCATATGCCATGACTATCAATAAGAGTCAGGGACAATCATTATTGCATGTGGAACTTCTTCTTAAACGGTTGGTGCTTACACATGGATAATTTTATGTTGCGATTTCTAGGCTGACAAATCGTTCCAGATTAAAGATATTGATTTGTGATAAGAAAGGAAGAACAACAAAATCAACAAACAACGTTGTGTACAAAGAAGTATTTCAGAATTTGTAGTCATATGAAATCAATAAATGATGATATTATCTCTTATTTGCGAAATTTATTTATTTTATGAAAAAGATTTATCTAATTTCATATTGAATTATCATTATCTAAACGTTTCTTCACGGGTGATTAACTAGTTCTATTGTATAGTCAAAGATATTCCTAATTTCTAGCCTAGCTTGCAGCCATAACCCACGCATGTACTATGTATGTTAGGCAATCTGATCAATGAGAAAAGGCAAGAATCATATTCCTTCAAAGACAACCAAAAGTGACTGAATCAATATGCATATACCTCTTATATGTGCAAAATCAGCCACGGCTAATGCTTCCGAGACCGAAGACTTCGAAATGAGCCTCTGAATCACTTTCTGCGCTGAGGACAACAAGCCACGGAAAATAAGCTGGTCTGCTAACGAAAAACATAAATCTTTATGAGCCAATTGGGGGTGTTGAAGCAAAAATTGACGATGGTGTGGGCTCTAAAGGTAAAGAGGAAGTGCTAAAGGCTCTTCTTATCCTTGAGAAGAGAATATAATTGTAAATTCTACCTTTGTGCTTGAACATAATTATTTCAAAGACTTTGAGGGAAATTCATTGTTCAAGAGGCAAGAGCGACCCATATGAGAAATAGTTGATTTTGGGTCGACTCGTGAGAGTGAGCATTAAGGGACGTATTTCAATGGAGGCGGTTCTTAAACCCTGAAGTGAAAATCAGTTTTTTGAGTGCTTTAACTGTAATTTCATGGTTTTACATTTATCTTAGGGTGCGTTTGATTCGCGTTATTTTCCATGTGAATTTCCAACTTTACGTTGTTTGGTTGCCTAAATTTTTTATGGAATTCATTTTTCCACTTGTCTCGAAATTCGGTATTTTCCTTGTTCTGAATTAATTCATTTTCCAAGGGGGGAGGATGTTTTATTTTCTATGGAAAATCTTATATCATTTTCGTTACGTTTGATCATTTTTGTTATTATTAATTTATTTATTTACTTTTTTCTAAAAATTAACATTATTATCATCAAGTACAAAGAAAATTTTTAAAAAAAAATGTTATTAAAATAGATCAATTTTACTTTATTTTCCATGGAAAATAATGTCAATCAAACAACAAAAGTTGGAAAGTTTCCTACTTTTTTCATCTAAAAAATTAAATCAATCAAATACATTAAACTTCTAATTCCCAGGAATTCAATTCCCTAGAATTCAATTTTCTGGAATTCATTTTTTTTCCACATAAATTCCACCCTCGCTATCAAACGCACCCTTAAAGTAAACACAAAATAAAGGAAAGAATAATTTTTCTTCTTAAATTACATACAAAATAAAGAGAAAAATGAAATTGAAAAGTTGTAATCATTTTTTAAGTTTGCAAGGGAAAATGAACAAAATCAGTTTTGACAATATTTAATAGACAAAGTTACAAATTATAATTCTTATGAAATTAATTCATTGGATCATGATGGTGGACCTGCACGCCCCAATATGATCCACTGCTATTATATATGAATCGATTTTTGTGTTATTGCATCTCTAGATCTATTTTTCTAGGAACAATTAGGTATGTCAACGAGCCGAGCCGAGCCTCGAGCCGAATATCAAGGCTCGAGCTTTTTAGGACCGAGCTTTTTTTGGTCCGATCCGAGCCAAAGCTCGGCCAAAAAATTGAGGCTCGGCTCGAGCTTTCGGCTCGAGCTTCATCGAGCCGGGCCGGCCCTTTTTTTTTTTTTTTTTTTACGGCGAATGAATATGTATTGTATTTGTAATTACTTAAATGAATTATGCACAATAAATGTAGTTAAAATATCAAACATAAGATAAGATTTAATAAAAATGTAAATGTAGATTTTGCAAAGTCTATCTATACTAAAATTAAATTACTAGTTGTTTTATATATATTCAATAAAGGTTACAAGTTACAAGTTACAACCCTCCTCCTTTTTCCGGGCTTGGGACCGGCTATGATCAACATAGGCGGAGTTAAAAATTGTACACGAATAAAAAATTTCGTGTACAATTTTTTTAAAAATATAATAATTTAAATTACACAAAATGATTTTTAAAAACTTACAATTTCTTCTATTTTAAATATTGCTCCAAGTCCTCGGCCATGATGCTATCAACTTTATCTTGAAGTCGTAAATCTGCACATTCCCAATCCTTCAAGCATACAAGAGCTTCTAATATGTCTTCCTTCAGTCTTGATCGTTCGTCTGACAAAATCCTACCACTTAAACTAAATGCAGCCTCTGATGCCACGGTGGACACCGGAGGTGTTAGTAAATCACGTGCAATTTTTGCTACAACTGGATATTGCCTTTCATTACACCTCCACCAAGTTAAAACATCAAAATTCTCTAATTCTTGTGGTGTTAAAACACTGCGAACGTCCACACACATGTACCTAGCTAATTCAGATGGAATTTCAACGTTTGTACCACCTATCGATCTAGATGTGTTTCCACTGGAACTAATTGAGGGAACACTTGCATTTGTATTAATAAAGTCCCATAAAGAATTAGAATGCATTGGAGTACTTTAGGAAACATTAGTTTGGGAACTAGAACTACATTGATCTTTTTTTGCAGTATAATAATTGTACATTTCACATAATAAAGATTCCACATTAACATGTGATAATTCTATATTTAAATTTTGTGAAATTCCCTTTATAATAGCCTTAGTGCCCATTAAATTTAATCGAGGATCCATCACCGATGCTAAAACAAATAAAGAAGGTAATTCTTCCCAATATTTGCAAAATTTTAACTCCATGGAACTGACTACAACATTAAAAATTGGCAAATTTCTATATTGATTGAATGTTTGTGCAATATGAAAAAAGTGTTGTAAAACAAGTGAAGATATTGGGTAGTAAACACCACTGCATGCATTTGTGGCATCATAAAAATCTTTTAAAAATCTTTTTACACAGAATGCAATTTCTCATTCCCACTCTTCTAAATTATTGTCAGATCCATACGTATGTCTACCATTATAATACATTGAAATAATTTTATCATAATTTTCACATGAGTGTAACATAAGGTATGTAGAGTTCCATCTATGTGATACATCCGTAGCAAATGAATGTTCTTCTAAACTATACTCCGCACACAAACTATTAAATGCTTGTTTTCTTGATGGTGATACATTTATGAAATTTATTGCTTGTCTAATTTTATCTAAGGATTTTTCAATATGTTTTAAACCACTTTTAACAATTAAGTTGATAATGTGACAAACACAACGTTAGTGAAAAAATAAACTATCAAATGCAGGGTTAAAATCAGAAATAAATTTATCAATAACAACCTTATTAACGCTAGCATTATCAAAAGTAAAACTACGAATCATATCTTGCATACTGAATTCTTGTATAATCCCTTTTAAAACTAAATGTATGTTAGCGGCATTATGAGGATATTCTACTAATCTAAATGCAATAATTTTTTTGTATAAAATCCAAAGATTATCAATGTAATGAGCTGTGGCAGTAATATAACTTTTTTTATTACCACCAGTCCATAAATTAGATGTAAATGAAATAACAGTCTCGTATGTTTTTAAGGCTTTAATGGTAATTTCTTTCCTTTTGTTATATAATTTTACGGTGTCTGCACGAAGTGTATTTCTACAGTAAGGAGTATACCTGGGTTGAAGATAATTCTGCACAAGTCGGGTGAAGTGAACAGAGTCAATTAAGGAAATGGGCATTTCAGCGGGCGCCACATATGCAGCCATACCTTCGCGAAATCTTTCTTGCGAATACACAAATGTTGAAAGAGTAGTAGTACCAGAAGGTCCAGAACCACCAAAAACAAGTTGGGACTGTGTTGGGTCACCAACTGGTTTCGCTTTGCATGCCCTTGCTATGTGCCGATTCAAATGTGACGTGCTTGATCCGGGCTTCCAGCTCATTTCCTTACCACAGTAATTGCAGCACGCTTTCCATATATCAACTCCATTTTCAACACCAACTTTTTTCCTTGTCATATGTTGCCAGCAATCCGATGACTCTTTTTTAGCCCGTTTGATTTCAACAATTTCCTCATCTTGGATATCATCCAAGTCAATGGGAGCATTTTCGGAGACATCGATATGGAGGGAGTACTAGAACTACCCCTGAATTGGTTAACTTCATCGCTGTTAAACTCCATACTTATCAGTAAACACTAAACAGTATTGTAGTGTAGAATGTAGTTAGTTTCAAATTTGAAAGTTGAAACTTGAAACTGAGAGAAATATTATCACAATAATTGAAGAATATAGAGAAATAGAGAATTGAATAGAAATTATAGCAAACAAATGACTATTATGACGAAATGAAAAAACTTGTAAGTGAATTGTGAATTAACAAACAAAATGCGACCCCTATTTATAGAAAAAAAACGTGGGAAAACAAAAAAAAAAATCAAATTTCAAATTTCAAATTTCAAATATCAAATATCTGCACATTTCAAATCAGATCAAAAATCAGATAAAAAATCAGATAAAAAATGCACCAATCCAATCCGTGTTGCAGGCAGCTACTGTAGGTGCCTGCAAATTTGCAGGCAGCAGCAGACACTGGCCAGAAGGCCCGTGTCTTCGGGCCAATTCGACGGGCCGCACGGGCCGGCCCCGGCTCGAGCCCAGTGAGTATTTTTGGGCTCGGCCCGAGCTTCGGCTCAATCTTACGAGCCTCGAGTCGGGCTTAGCCCGAGCTTTTAACGAGCCGAGCCCGAGCTACCCGAGCCGACGAGCCATTTTGACACGCCTAGGAACAATACATAACTATATTTAAAGATTCAATTTCAATTTTGACAAATTTAATATTTTCTTTCAAAAACCAGGTGATAAATAAATGTATTAATTAAATAAGTCTCATAACTTATTTTTCGATCACAAATCACAAATTTTATAGGTTACGACTAATTTCTCTATTACATGTCATAATTTTTATATGTCACAATTTTTTAAATCACAGCTTATTTATCGATCATAATTTATTAAATAATCCAATTAACAAATTATTCTTCATGTCCCCACTTCACCTCTATCTCATTCAACCTTCGTTGATACTATCCAATACGTTATCATTGTTGTCATCTCAAAATATCCACAACTCATAACAACCACCTTTTTAGTGTCACCGCAAACACTTATGTACACACAGATCACCACAGCTACTACCACAACCACAACTGTCTACACCTGTCTTATTGCCACCCACTATTACCTAAACACTGTACCACCATCATCGCCACCTGAAAACCATCACCACCACCACCACCACCACCATCTGCTCAAATTCCCAAACTCCCCCTCAACACGACCAACCCTTCCTAACAAAATCCCCAAATCTCCTCCACCTCTACAACCACGTCCACCAACAAAATGTCCAACCCCGCCACATCCACCCAAGATTTTCTGGAGGCTCAAATTAAGGGTGTGTTTCATTGAGAGTTGTGGAGAAGAAATCAATCGAAACACTCAAAGTAAAAAATTGGATGGAAAATCTTTTCATTTCCCATGAAAAATAGGTGAATCAAACACACCCTAGTTACCCTCATTTATCATCCTGGTAATTATTTAGCCTCTGTTTGGTAAATCGTTTACCAATGGTTGTTTATAAATATTGTTTATAAACAAAGATATTACAACATTTCATTGGTCCAATTTTTTGAAGTGTCAAAAATGATGAACAATAATCTTTGACTAATAAAAGTTTCTAACTTTTGTCAAATAAAATATTGCTCATCAATTGTTTCTTTTATAAACATGTGCTTAATTTTATAAACAAATTTTACCAAAAGAGGCTTAATTATAATATTATTTTATTTTATAAAAATATTATGGACAACATCGTGTTTCTCGTCCATATACCCAACTACAGGTAGAGGTGTCAATCCGGATGGTCCGGGCCGGGTCGGCCCGCCAATAGAAACCTCGGTAACGACTCGCTTGAAAAAAGTCCGCCGCTACGGGTTACGGGCCGGTTACGGGTCAGCCTGCAAATTTTGAATTACAACCCAGGCCCGCCCGCTGGCCCATTCGGGTTGAGCCCATGGGGGTCGCGGTTTGTTCTAATTTGGCTTGTATGAATAAAAATATAGATTTTTTCATATTTATAGCAAATTTTTTGTTAAGTTTCTAAATACAAAATTATTACAATGATAAATTCATATTTATACCATAAAATATTTACATAGAATTTAAAATTATAGTTTATGTTATATGAATTACTTCTAAATTTACAAATTTAAATAAAACATAAAAAATTAACAATTAAATGATAAATGTATTTCTAATTACTATTATCAAAAAACATTACTTTTTTAGCTATTAGGGAGAAAAAAATAGGTTTTACTTTAAAGATTGTATTTGAGTTTCTACAAGAAAAGAGATTTTCAATGTTACCATATTTAATAAAATAATTTATTTTTATTTTTATTTTTTTTACAGGCCAGCAGGTTAACCGCGGCCCGCGAAAGTTTGACCCGCAAAACCCGCGATTCACAACTTCTTGACCCGTGAACCGCCTGCACGGGTCGGCCCGCGGCCCCGGGTCAATTCGAGCCGGTTTTCACGGATCTGGTCGGCCCGTCCGTCTTGACACATCTAACTGCAGGGCACGTCAAGGCTTGGTGATTAAAATTGCCATTTTCATGATAAACAAAAATGATAAAAAGTCAGTTGTATCCAAGTTATCCAATCCACTTGGAACTTGTTTACTGTAAGGGTGCGTTTGATACGCTTCGAATTCCATGGAAAATCATATTTTCCATGTGATTTTCCAACTTTGCGATGTTTGGTTGCCTAAGTTTTCCATGAAATTCATTTTTCCACTTGTCTCGAAATTCGGTATTTTTCTTGTTTTGAATGAATTCATTTTTCAAAGAGGGAGGAGGTTTTATTTTTCATGGAAAATCTTATACCGTTTTCATTACATTTGATCATTTTTGTTATTGTTAATTAATTTATTTTTTTTCTAAAAATTAATATTATTATTATCAAGTACAAATGTGTGAAAAATTAAAATTAAAATATTTTTTTATTAAAATAGATCAATTTTACTTTATTTTCCGTGGAAAATAATGTCAATCAAACAACAAAAGTTGAAAAATTCTCTACTTTTTCCACCTAGAAAATTAAACAAATAAAACACATTAAACTTCAAATTCCCTAGAATTCAATTCCCTGAAATTCATTTTCTTTCCACCCAAATTCCACCATCGCTATCAAACGCAGCCTAAGAGAAATTGAAGAAATTTTTGAATGTGTGATTGATAAGTTATTGAAAAACGCATAAAGTAGTGGGTACCATAAAATGTGTGATTAAAAATGAATACGAAAAATAAAAAAATAAAAGTAGTTAATTTTTTTAAGACCAAACGGGGGGGGGGCTTAGTGTAATAATCAGAGCAACTCCAATGCGAGTCAATTGGGAAAAAGAAGTGGCAAGTCAACAAATAGACTGAATTAGTTAAAAATATCTATCAAATGCACTACGTCAATTACAATGTCAAGATGACGTGACCGAAAAAAAAATTGACAAATGTCAAGTGCTTCGTCTACAAATTGACGTTCCGTATGACCTGATGAATCAGCATTTATTTTTATATAATAATATTTTAATATTAAATGGACGGCGGTGGACGGTTCTATTCTCCAAGAATTCAGTTAACTAATTTATTTCACATACATTTTATCCATCTCAGAACTAAATAATCAAACAAATTCAAGTCTATGCATATATAGAAAATTAGAACTACATTCATTCATCTGGTCATCTATTTATACCCATTAAAAAATGGATGAAATGTATGCATGTAAAAGATCACCTACGAATTCTAAGAAAAAAATATAAAATAAAATAAAAGCTCACCTACAACTTTCCAAGCTAAGGAGGAGATGTCGGTATAAAAAATTAGTTGGGGATAGGAATACGTTAGATAATTGTTTAAATCAGTTATTAATTTAAAATTGAGAAAAATGTCACGTAATCAATATTTTTGAAAAGTCGACCTCACCATTGGAGAGCAAATTTTAGTTGACTCCACATTCTCTTTTGTAACGACCCGGCTCCCTCGTTGGGGCCTTCTCCGTGTCGTACTCAAGTGGTCTAATGATAGTGGATTTTTAAGAATCTTTTTATTTAACCCCTGGTACATGGTTCGAATCCTGCGGAAGGCAGAAATCAACTTCTGGAGAAGGCCGCAAGGGAGCCAGAGGGGAGTGGAAAGACCATAAGTACGACACGGAAAAGGCCCCAGCGAGGGAGCCGGGTCGTTACAAAAAAAGTTTTTTTGTAACGACCCGGCTCCCTCGCTGGGACCTTCTCCGTGTCGTAGTAGCGGGATTCTAAGAATCATTGTACTAAACCCTAGATACATAGTTCGAATTCTACGAAAGGCAAAAATCCATTTCTAGAGAAGGCCCCAGCGGGGAACCAGGGGAAGTGGAAAGACCATGAGTACGACACGGAGAAGGCCCCAGCGAGGGAGTCGGATCGTTACATCTTGACCTCCATCTATTTTATTAACATGTCAATCCCAATTGACGGAATGCATTAGAGATGCCCTTACCACAATGATAATTGATATTGAAATAGGCAACGTGCTTACCAAAATATTCAATTCTATTTTTGTTTCTCCCCCATTATTGTAGGCTAAGGACCACCTTTAAATTTATGATTTGTTAATAAACAAAATACAACATACCAAAGATTTCTCTAAATTTGATTGTAATTGTAACGCCCCGAATCCCGTGGAGCCCGGGACGCCACTTCGTCCTTTAAAATTTACTTTATTGCGGAATTAATTAAAATTTCAAACGTCATACTTATTATTTGACTTTTGAAACAACATTTTTGCGGAAGAAATAAATTTATAAAACATCACATCCATTGTTTAAAAGCTAATGCGAAAACTAAGTTTTATTCAAAACGTCACATTCATTATTTGAAACCTTCAGCGGAAATTTGATTAATTTAAAATATAGAACAATTCATAAAACTTGTATCTCAATTTTTTAAAAGAAATTAACGATAAATAATTTAACGAGTAACATTCGTAAAATTGACTAAAAAATTCTCAGCATTTATTAAATTTGCCACCGCTGTCATTTCATTCGTCGCCTTCTCCGAGATCTGCAAAAACTGTTAAAAATGGAATGAGCATTTCGAAAGAAATACTCAGTAGACTCATCGTCAATAATTAATTTACAGAATAATTGAACACGTAATTATGCAATCATACAATGACATCATTCTCATATTCTTGGGCTACTTTAATTTCAAAATCAAGGCTCTTTAAAAATCATAGGGTGTGGGTAGTCTCGTCTCGTGCACTTAAGGCACATAAGTTATGCATAACATCATCATTTCTCATTTATCTCATAAGAGATATTCTTTTCTCGTCTCATGCATCAAAGCATGTAAATCACGTAATTTCACATAAGACATGCAATTATAATTTAAACTAATTAATGGGGGCGAGTCTACCTCAAATCACGAGTCTGAAAGTTGAGCAAGAAAGTTCACATTGTTCTTCTAAATGTCCAAGCGCCTCGTCTAGCATAACTTAAAATAATAAGTCCAATTTAATACTTTTAAAACTGATTTAAATGACTTAGAACTTTAGGGACTGAAATGATTATTTTAAAACTTGGGGGACTAAAATGAATACTTTGAAAGTTGAGGGACTAAAATGTAAATCTTGGGACTAAAATAATAACTTTTGAATTAAGATTTAAAATGGTGACGTTGGGATATTTTGAACAAAATTCTGAAATTTGAATATTATGAAAATTAATTTAATCTTATTTATAGTTTGGCTAGACGACTACTCTTTTAAATTATTAAATTGGAGAAGTCGTAGCGACGCGCATTTAGTGTCTTTAAAACATTTTATTCAAAAAGAAATGAAAATTCCCGGTCGCTACAACCCTACCACCTTAAAATAATTTCGTCCTCAAAATTTAAACTTTCTTGATTCAAAATATTTGGATTCTTTTCTCAGGTAGTTTCATCAGTACCATGTCTACCCCATTGAACTTTAAAATAAAGAAATGAAACTGGGACAAGTTTAAAGTCGAAATTTGGACTTAAAGATTTAAACGAATTTAAATTTCTTTTCTTAAAATCTTAAAATAACTAATATGACTGGACGAGAGCGCTGGTTTTTAAAATAATAACCGTTAAGATTTGGAGAGTCGTAGCGACAAGTTTGGTAAAACAAGTCTTTTAAGTTTGAAGATTTCTCGGTCGCTACAACCTTCTCCACTTAAAATAATTTCGTCCTCGAAATTTTAAACTTACTCGATCTATTATATCTGGATGTTTAACCAGAATTTCTTCTTCTCCCTCTCAAGTAGCCTCATCGCTACCATGTCTACCCCACTGGACTTTGAGGCATTTCTTTGTTTCTTAAGACATGGACTTTTCTCTTTCTACTATGCACATAGGTGCCTCTTCATAAGTCAAATCTTTCTGGACTGCAATAAACTAATAATTCACCATATGATTTGAATCATGAACAATAAGTCACATTACCTAATTCTCTAGCATTTTAAATGGTCTGATGAAATGAGATCTTAAATTCCCTCTCTTGTCAAAACGAAAGGTACCTTTTTTAGGATCTATACTAATATCGAAACCACAAAATGTTCATTGACCCAAATGATTAAACTAAAAAAAATCAAGAAAATTGATCACGAATAAATCCTTATGATCCAAAATATATAAGCACGACATCAATTCCAGAATATTGAGTACAAAACCCAAACTTGGCAGAATCTTTCTGAATAGATTTAACAACGTGATCATTTATAAGCACGACTGAAACTTCCTTTTTCACAATTGGAGAATTTCAAACTTGAATCCTTTAATCCATACTTTTAAATCATGAATCAAGTACTCGGTATCACATACTCATTCTAACTGAGGGCTAAGATACTAACTTAAAGCAGCATCATAAGGATCAGATATGATATTCTCAAACTTAAGAAACCTCACTAATTTCCAAATCTGAAGTTCAAGATTCAATTTTCCCTGTTCTCCCAAAACTTCAATTCATGTCACACTATGAACAATTCTCTGATTAAGTCTATCACCATTGAATAAAACTTCTGTGAATCATATAGGATTTCTCATCAAGTTTGCTTAACCTAAAGATACAATCCCATTATAAGTAAAAGTCACACAAATGATCTTCTCAGGTTTTCCATTACTGTAGCCACAATACTTTATTCACATCAAAAGTGCAACCGACAATAACTAATCAAAACTGCATCATCAAAACTTTAAATAAACCCATATATTATGACTCCAAAACAAAAATTCCCAATATGTGTAGTATTTTTCACCATAATGCAATAAACCTTCAAAATGAGATCCTCAATATATTCACACAATTCTTCACGGGATACCCATAACATCCCTTAACTGTCTAGTCATCATATCTTGTAGTAATCATGTAACCTGTCACTTATCATCGTATCATATGACCTCAAATATTCATATCAATCTCTCTAAGATTTCAATATAATAACCATCATACCTATCACGTGAACTTTATACATCAATCCGCTCACTAAGATTATATATCAATCTCTCAGACTAATAAATCTTGGATTCTACCATTGTCACTTCTTTGCACACCATTCCCAAAATAAGTCATCACTGTGAAGTCTTATCTCTATCTTCCACAAATTCTTTCCACAAGAACAATTACATAAAATTTCATTTCTTATTTTCTAAACAAGATACCATCATTAACAATCTCCAAAATTTCAATATATGATAAATCATATGCCTTTCTCTGATCAAATACATTACTTCATCAATACTTGTACAAAATCTATGACCTGATAAAATTTTTCTTTCATCAATTTCATCCAACAAATTTTCTCTCATGATCTTCTAGTATCATCAATGAAAACTTAATGTACATCAGTGAATCATTCAAATTACTAAGAAACGTGATTTATTTTCCATGACTGAGATTTATCATTCTTTAAATTCCACTTAGAACCAAATACAGCATAACTTATTCATGGAAAAACAACTTATTTCATAATCTCAACACATCATCACCTTAAATTCTCGACCTAAGAAAATCACATTATTCCTTAAAATTTTCTCTTGTACCTTTTATATTCAAATGACCTTATGACCATCATCATTATCTCACATAACCCCAAACATTCAATCACATATCTCTAATTTCTCACTTCGAATAAATGGCTACTCCTTTAAGGCATCTCACCATAAAATATTTTCAATATCTCCCATTCATGATAACTGACTATTCTCAATAATCATATTACGTGTAAATTCAACAAACGGTAAATAGTTTTCCTAACTATCACCGAGGTTTAAAATGCAAACTCTCAACTTAGCCTCTAAACTCTGTATAAAGAATTATTTGCTGACCACTCAAGTCATTATTCAATAATCTAAATGACATCACGTCTCTTCACTAATCTTTGTAAGCCCGTTACGAAAATCCATACAAAATCTTCTCCAAATTTCAATAAATCTTTTCTATTTCCTTAAAAATATATATCAAACCTTAATAATTTGTCAACTCTAAAACTTCTTATCACCAAAAATAATTAAAACAATTATCTGAATATTCTGTCTATGTAGTACACCCAATAACATATTATTCACAAATCAACATGATATCATCAGCTTATCTTTAACATATCCTCCCCATCAAATTCCAAAATAACTCAACAGTATCATCTCCTATCCTCATAATTTATAATATTTTCCAATACAAATGATCATTCCTTACTAGTGATAAACTCGTTCCCAAGAATAATTAAAATTCTTCCCAATAACGCCATAATACTTGTCTTCACTTATCTTTCAAAATATAATTTATCATTTACTAAATCTCGCTTATGGTATAAATGAACTTGCAATTCTAACCTTAATCCCCTTAGTGGTTGCATATCATATTATGCTCTTAATTCCAAATGATAAAATTCTAGATAGAGTCTCCCTTGAAATTTGGACTTACCATATCCGTAGGTATACTTCATAACCAACGATAACAAATAACTCCAAATTTGTCCACAACGATTTAAATATTAACAAAAATTCCAACACTTCAATATCATCAAAAATATCCCAGAAAATCAATTCATAATTCCTCAACATAACAATTTCAAATCCTATTTTCAAATATCAATATCTCAGTTCCTTCAATACATTAATTGGCTCAAAATACCACTCATACTTATGAATACATACCTCAAATTATAATCCCAAAATTTAATCACCAGATCAAACTACATAATAAATTTCTCTTCGAAATAGAGGAATAATTCATTTACTCAACATAATATCCATTACTTAATTCCCAATAACTAAGGACCAAATATTTAAACCTCTAATTTCAAAATTCTTCTCATAAAAGTCTCAATAAATCACATCACTTATAATCTCAACATCTCATCACAACTTCATAAAACTAGCTTGCTATTTCTCGTTTAATCTAAACGATAGATATTCCAAAAATATTGTCTAATCCTTTCTGTTGACTTCTCGTAAATGATGCCATGTCTAAAATCAATTATGTAAAGTCCAGTTAGGGTTCATCATTTCCAAGTTCGAGGACAAAAATTATTTTGAAATCATTCTTAAATCATATTATTCCCATTATACTCAACACTCGTTTTCTTTCTTTTCTTTTCTGAAAAATTTCCCGTTATACTCAAAAACTCATTTCTTTCTTTATTTCTTTCTCATTATTTCGGATACTAGTTTTTCTAATTCTTTCTCGTCTTTTCTTTTCTTTTCTTTTCTCGTCAAATTCTCAAAACATTTATTCTCAAGTATCCGAAATAAATCAATAAAGTAAACATACTAAACTTCGTTACCTTCGAAGTCGGCGGGAAAATGATGGCAATGGCAAAAAGTCGTCAAAACATTATTTCTATTATTTTTAGAAAAAATTATTTTCTTATTTTGTAAAAAAAAAAAAAATTGTAAGTCTACAGAAACGTAGACCCGCTCTGATACCGCGCTGTAACGCCCCGAATCCCGTGGAGCCCGGGACGCCACTTCGTCCTTTAAAATTTACTTTATTGCGGAATTAATTAAAATTTCAAACGTCATACTTATTATTTGACTTTTGAAACAACATTTTTGCGGAAGAAATAAATTTATAAAACATCACATCCATTGTTTAAAAGCTAATGCGGAAACTAAGTTTTATTCAAAACGTCACATTCATTATTTGAAACCTTCAGCGGAAATTTGATTAATTTAAAATATAGAACAATTCATAAAACTCGTATCTCAATTTTTTAAAAGAAATTAACGATAAATAATTTAACGAGTAACATTCGTAAAATTGACTAAAAAATTCTCAGCATTTATTAAATTTGCCACCGCTGTCATTTCATTCGCCGCCTTCTCCGAAATCTGCAAAAACTATTAAAAATGGAATGAGCATTTCGAAAGAAATACTCAGTAGACTCATCGCCAATAATTAATTTACAGAATAATTGAACACGTAATTATGCAATCATACAATGACATCATTCTCATATTCTTGGGCTACTTTAATTTCAAAATCAAGGCTCTTTAAAAATCATAGGGTGTGGGTAGTCTCGTCTCGTGCACTTAAGGCACATAACGCTGTAACGCCCCGAGTTCCGAGGAGCGCGGGAACGTCACTTTTCTAAATTCTTGAATAAACTTTGTTGCGGAAAAATGATTAAATATTAAATATCGCATTTATCGAATAAAAAATTAGCGATAATTCAAATGGAATAAGTATTTTCGTACAAATTTGTAAAAATGATAATTCTTGATAAAATGAAACAATCATTTCAAAGTTCACGACTTTTAGAAAAATATCAATTTGTAATTTGCCGTCATTGCCCATCACTCGCCACCGTCTTCGAAATCTGCAAAAATTGTTAAAATAACGGGGTGAGCATTTCAAAATGAAATACTCAGTAGACTCATCGCCAGTAATTAATCTACAAGATAATTGAACACGTAATCATGCAAATAATGTAGTGACATTCTTTTCTTATTCATAGGCATCACATAGTGAACGCAAATGAACACATTCTTTTCTTTTCTTGGCTAGCAGATAAGTTATGCCCAGCATAACATAAATTATTTATCTCAAAAGAGATATTCTTTTCTCATGCAATTAAACATAAAATCACACAAATCCACATAACACATGCAATTATAATATAAATCAATTAGTGGGGGCGAGTCTACCTTAAATCCAACGAGTGCAAAGTTGAGCGGGAAATGACTTAAATCCTTTAAATCTCCATACGCCTCGTCTAGCCAATAAGTTAAATTAGTCTTTAGAAATTTATAGTTTAAAAATGATAATTTACAATTTGAGGACTAAAATTGATGTTTTGAAAGTTGAGAGACTAAAATGAATACTTTTGAAAGTTGATATTTATAAATATACATATATACATATATATATCATTTTAAATCAATATGATCAAAATCAAAAAGACTTTAAAATATGGGGGCTTAAATGATTGCTTTTAAACCTTTGGGGACTAAAATGTAAATCTTTTAAAAGTTGGGTCGGAACTCAAAACGGATATTAAACAATAGGACTGAAATAATAGATTTTAAAAATGAAAGGGCTGATTAAAACTCATTTAAAACTTAAGGGCTGAAATTAAAAGATTTAAAGCCAAAAGGACCGAATCAAATAAATTTTATAAATTAGGGACCAAGGTGCAAATTTCTGAAAGTTATCAAAACAATAAAATCAAAATATGTCTCGTCTCTCTCCCTAATTCAGATCAGAGAGGAGGTTTGAGAGAAATGCGAGAGACAGGGGTGCGATGGGGCGTCACTGCCGGCGATTTTCCGGTGAAACGCCGCGGTCGAGCGGCGGCGGTCAAGGTATGGTGTGAGTGTGAGAAAATAGAAATGTTTTGGGTGTTTTGATGTACGAAACCGAGGTCTTGAGAGTAGGGATTGTAGCTGCGATTTCCGGTGGAACTTCGATCGAACACTCCGGTGACTGAGGCAAGGTAATTGGTTCACTTATTTCTTGTTTTGGGTTTTGATTTTGGGTTGGGATTTCGACCGGTTTGTGGGCAAGGTGATGGTGATGATGAAAAGGGGTTGCGCAGTGGTGGTGATGATTCCGGTGGTGAAGGTGCAAGTGTTGGGATGGAGGTGTGGGTGGTGATGATGCTGGGTGGAACGGTTGGTGTAGTATTGTGAGGTTGGCCGGGCTGTGGTCAGTTTAGGCAGTTGGTTGGTGGTGGATTGGCCGGGGTTGGTGAAGATGGGGGTCATGACATTGTGCCCTGTTCGTGGGAATTTGTAGTTCTGCAGGGAAAATAAAAATGGAGGTTCGTGGTGATGCTGATTGGATTTGGTCGAGTGGGGATGGCTGCGAGATCGTTTCAGTGGAGTGGGAGAGAAAATTTACCAGATTTCTTGTTTGGCTTGAGTGAGATCGTGTAGAATGAAAAAAAATGGAATATAAGTTATGGTTTGTTTGCTGTATATTGGTAAGTTGCTGGTTCGGGTGAGGATTGAAGGAATGGTGATCAGTTGGATGCATATTTGAGGGCTGAAAAGGAGATACAGATTTTGGAAGGCTGCAGAATTGAGGGGAAGCTGAAAGAGGAAGGTTAGGATACGAATGCAAGATTGAGGATGGGTTGCAGGAAATGCTGATCATTTGGCTGTGGACTTGCGGGACTTGAGGGAGAGAATCAGGGGTGGAGTTAGTGACTAACCATTGAAGGAGAGGGCTGAAAGATGGAAGGGAAGCAGATTGTGGGGTACGATAAACGTGTGTGAATTCCCTTCAAGAGGGGAAAAATGTTTGATTGTGGTTTTAAAATGGAAAACAGAGGCTGAACTTTAATTGGTTGATAATAAAATAAAATTTTGATCTTGGGCTTTAAAATCGTTAAATTTTTGATTTGAATGTGGTGATTTGCGCGATTCCCGTATGCAGATCGTGGGTTGTGAATTTCGTCTATGGAAAAATGGAGTTTGGGCAGTGGCGTTTGAAGGGTTTCCGATTATGGAGGTGGTGATGTGTATTGCAGGTGGTTGTGTTCTATCGAGTAAGTGGTGATGACGCTTGATTCGGTGAAGATATTGAATAAGCTGCATTGGGGTGGTGATGATGGAAGACAGACGATGGTGATGCAGATGAGAACTGCAGTAGCAGTGGTTGGTGAATTGAGGATGATGTTTATGGTGGTGGCTTGGCATGGCTGATTTGGCTAACTGGTGATGATGAAGTTGATTGCAGTCTTGGTTATGGTTTTGGGTGATGCTGTAGTGGACTGATGGTTGATTTATGCGGTGATGAGTGGTACATTGACGGTGGTAATGATCTTGAAATGGAAATTGTATTGGATGGAGCTGAATTGGAGGGGGACTGGAAGGAGCTGGCCGTGATTGTGATCTGTGATGGAGGGGAACCTGAGAGATATATATTGGGTGAGAATTTAATTTATGGTAAGAAGAGGGAATCAGTGATTGAGGGGAATTTACATGGGGCAATGGCAAATTGAGGGGAAAGAATTTTGGGAATTAATTTGATAAAATCTTGTTGTGTTTAGCTTTCAATTGTTTTGGTAACTTGGCAAGTTCTGAGGTTTTGGTTTAGGCAAGCTGAGGGAATTTGCAAAAGGATTAAGGTTAATTGTGAAGTTGGAGTGGATTGTGGATAGTGTAATGTGAGAATGAAGATGGAAAAGACTACATTATGTTGAATGTCTGTGGCTCGTTGGAGGGTAATATGATGGAGGCATAATATGTATTGCTTGTTTGTTGTCAGATGGATAAGTAAGGAAAATGGTTATTGATGGAAATTGGGAAAGGATTTTGGGATTAAAATGAATGAGAATTGGGGATAAAATATTTTGGATTTAAATAATTAAAATTTGGATTAAAATACATAAATAAATAAATAATGAAAATAAGATACTTTTATAAAAAATTGAAATTGAAATTGAACTACGATAAATTTAAATAAATTATATTTTCACTTAAAATGGTTAGGCGAAAATTTGTTTAAAATAATTGGGTCAAAGTTGTAGCAACATATTTTTAAATAATATTTAAATAAGTCATGGAAAAATTCTCGGTCGCTACAACCCTACCACCTTAAAATAATTTCGTCCTCAAAATTTAAACTTTTTTGATTCAAAATATTTGGATTCTTTTCTCAGGTAGTTTTATCAGTACCATGTCTACCCCATTGAACTTTAAAATAAAGAAATGAAACTGGGACAAGTTTAAAGTCGAAATTTGGACTTAAAGATTTAAACGAATTTAAATTTCTTTTCTTAAAATCTTAAAATAACTAATATGACTGGACGAGAGCTGATGTGATCCAAGCCACGGATACAAGCCCGCGCAAAGATCCGTTGAAGATCAAAGGAGGACCGATGACTCGATTGCAAACCAAGAAGGCCAAGGAAGCAATGGACAAGTTAGTTCAAGAAACAATGGCCAAAACAATGTTCGTGTCATCAAAAGAAACAAGTTCCATGTTGGGGCCGAGCCAAAACGATGAGTGGATCAACCTTACTCATTGCGTCGAAGAAAGTGGTGAAATTTCAATGTTACGGCCGTAACATACAAATCCTCACGGCCGTAACCAACTTTCTGCTGAAAATTGAATTTGCGAGACATAAGCAATCACGGCCGTAAAGTTCGAGTTTCACGGCCGTAATGGAGTTTCTGCTTAAATTTGGAATTGGGCGTTTTTTGGACTTACGGCCGTAAGTCATATTGTCACGGCCGTAAGAGTGACTCAGAAGCAAGGTTACAGCCGTAAGGAATTCAGTCACGGCCGTAACATTACATACGCGTGATTTTAGGTTATTTTTATTTCCTTAATTTTAGGTAGTTGTTTCCTTATTTAATTAGAACTCCTTAACCTAGTTTTGACCCTATATATAGGGATGTAATTTTCATTATTCAGAACGAACTTTGATATATTAATTGAGAGGCAAATTGCTTTCACATTCTTATTCTTTATTGAATAAAATCCGAACTTGCGAGTTAATTCTTGTTTGTTCAAATATTGGGTGAGATTTATCTTCATTGTGATCAAGAGGTCAACATATCAATTGATTGTGTTGGTTGCTTGATTCAATTAATTTGAATCAATCTCTAAATCGTGGTTTATTGGCGTTCTTGGGTCGATTCCAATAATTTGTGGGTTGCGTAGCTACAATTGCTATGTGGTTTGCATCATCTGGTATCAGAGCTTAGGCTCCAAAAATCAAGGTTATATCTTGTTTTTGTTTTCTTGAGTTTCTTATTCTTGTTCTTCGTATTCTTCCAGCTTTGAGTCTTTAATCCAGAAAAGTGTCACAAAAAATTCAATAGTCGTTATTTCCTTCGTCTGTTATCCAAATTAAATTTCGTTTGTTGCGTCTTTCTCATAGTTGAATTTTCGAGAAATTTAAAAAAAAAAAAAACGAAAATTCTCAGTCCAACTAAAATATTTGATATTTGATTTCAAGAATTATTTTCTTGAAACAATCCTAGTTTCCATAAAAAGTGTCAAGTTCTATATAAAGTCAAATTTAATTCTCTAAAGGTCTTCTTTGAGTTTTCCAACAAATTCATTACTTCTCACTCCTATTCGATTTGAAGCAATCGGGTTTAAACTTGTTTGAGTTCGGATTCGTTCTTTGAAGCAATTGGGGTGAAAGCTATTGAGTGGAAAAAGGCAGAGAGGTGAGATCAATAGAGGGTAAAAGCCTAATTTGAGTGATACACGAGCGAAATACACGTGAGACATATAATATTTAGTGTTAGGATGTCTGAACAATCTTCTACTGCAAAAAACAACGATCGAGCCAACATGACGGAAGAGATGGTACAACGGTTTGAGCGGTTGTTCGGGGATGTGTTAGGTAGGTTAGAAAGGCTTGAACAACCTCGGGAAGTGCCTAATGTCCGTAGGCAAGGTGGGCAAGGTCGTAGAGTAGAGGGGGTCGATGAGAATGAAGAAGGTAGTGATTTTGACGATGGGGCAATTGTGGATAGAGTAGTTAGGCATGGAAGAAGGGATAGAGATCTTGGTGGCGATAGAATGGATGGTAGTATGAACAACATCAAAATGACAATTCCGTCATTCAAAGGAAGGAGTGATCCGGAAGCATACTTAGAATGGGAGAAGAAGATGGAATTAATTTTTAATTGCTACACTTATTCGGAAGAGAAAAAGGTTAAAGTAGCTGTACTTGAGTTCTCCGATTACGCTATTACTTGGTGGGATCAATTGGTGACTTCTAGGAGGAGGAATCGCGAGAGACCCGTTAGTACTTGGGATGAATTAAAAGCTATCATGAGAAAGAGGTTCGTTCCTAGTCATTACCATCGGGAGCTTCATCAAAAGTTGCAAAGTCTATACCAAAGATCAAAGAGTGTGGAGGATTATCATAAGGAGATGGAGTTGTTGATGATTAGAGCTAATGTAGAAGAGGATAGGGAGGCTACGATGGCTCGGTTTTTGAATGGGATGAATAAGGATATAGCTAATGTGGTTGAACTACAACATTACTTGGAGATGGAGGATATGTTGCATATGGCTATAAAGGTTGAGAAGCAATTGAAGAAAAAGGGAACAGCAAGGTATCAATCGGGTTCTAATTCTTCTTGGAAACCGAAGTGGGAAGGTAAAGGAGAAGGGGCTGTTTCTAAAGGAAAGTTTGAAGCATCAAAAGGGAAGTTTGAGGCACCAAAAGGGAAGGAGGAACAAGCTAATAAATTCGTACCTAAAGGGGAACCTCAACCATCTAGGAGTAGAGACATTCAATGCTTCAAATGTTTGGGAAGAGGGCATGTGGCATCTCAATGTCCTAATAGGCGAGTGGTACTTGGAACTATGGAGAGTGATAGTGAGGAAGAGGATTATAGCGATATGCCAGCGTTTGAGGAAATATGTGAGGATGAAGATGTGTTATCCGGGGAGCATGGCGAGTTATTAGTGGCAAGGCGAGCCCTTAGTGCCCAAATCCACACGGATGATTTGGAACAACAACGGGAGAACATATTTCATACTCGATGTCGCATTAATAACAAGGTATGTAGTATGATTATTGATGGCGGTAGTTGCACTAACGTCGCTAGTACTATACTTGTTGAAAAATTAGGATTACCTTTGTTAAAACATCCTAAACCTTATAGGCTTCAATGGTTAAATGATAGTGGAGAAATTAAGGTGAATAAGAGGGTGTTGGTGAATTTTTCTATTGGTAGCTATGTGGATGAAGTTATGTGTGATGTGGTACCTATGCATGCCGGGCACATTTTGTTGGGTAGACCTTGGCAGTATGATAGGAAGGTCACGCATGATGGGTATAAAAATAGGTATAGCTTTACCAAAGGGGGAAAACCATTACACTTGCACCATTGACACCGTCACAAGTGTATGAAGATCAAATAAAACTGAAAAATGATGAAGAAAAAAGAGTAAAGGAAAATGAGAAAAAGAGAGTTGAGGCCACGACCTCAGAAAAAGGAGAGGAAAAGAGAGTTGGAGCCACGACTCCAGAAAAAGGAGAGGCGAGAGAAAAAAAGAGTGTTGGGGTACATACCTCAGAAAAAGGAGAGGGAGCGAAGAGTGCCAGAAAAGAAAGAAAAATGAGTTTCTACGCAAAAAGGAGTGAAATCAAAAAAGCATTTATGGAAAAACGACCAATGGTCCTTTTATTGTACAAGGATTCATTCCTTGCCTTTGATGAAACTAACAAATCCCTCCCTAGTTTGGCTATTTCTTTATTGCAGGAATTCGAGGATGTGTTTTCAGATGATATACCTAGTGGGTTGCCACCCATTCGAGGTATTGAACATCAAATTGATTTTATACCTGGAGCAGTCATTCCAAACCGTCCAGCTTATAGGAGCAACCCCGAGGAGACGAAGGAGCTTCAAAAGCAAGTTGAGGAATTAATGAGTAAGGGGTACATAAGGGAGAGCATGAGCCCATGTGCCGTACCCGTGTTACTTGTGCCGAAGAAGGACGGAACGTGGAGGATGTGTGTTGATTGTAGGGCCATCAACAACATAACGGTAAAGTATCGTCATCCTATTCCTAGGTTAGATGATATGTTGGATGAATTGCATGGCTCTAGCATATTTAGTAAAATTGACCTTAAGAGTGGTTATCATCAAATCCGAATGAAAGAAGGAGATGAGTGGAAAACTGCTTTTAAAACTAAGTATGGCTTGTATGAATGGTTAGTAATGCCTTTTGGACTTACTAATGCACCTAGCACCTTTATGCGTTTAATGAATCATGTTTTACGTGCATTTATAGGTAAATTCGTTGTAGTTTACTTCGATGATATCTTGATATATATAATAAAACTTTGAATGAGCATGTGGAGCATGTTAGGTGTGTGCTTGTGGTTTTAAGACAAGAGCAACTTTTTGCTAACTTTAAAAAGTGTGATTTTTGCATGGAAAAAGTTGTATTTCTTGGCTATGTGGTTAGTGCTAAAGGGATAGAAGTAGATGAAGAGAAAATCAAAGCTATTAAAGAATGGCCAACACCTAAAAGCATAACTGAGGTTAGGAGTTTTCATGGCTTGGCTAGTTTTTATAGGCGCTTTGTTAAAAATTTTAGCACGATTGCTGCACCACTCACAGAAATTGTCAAAAAGAGTGTAGGGTTTAAATGGGGTGTAGAACAGGAGCATGCATTTGATACTATCAAAAATATGTTGTGTGAAGCACCGGTTTTATCACTTCCTAACTTTGACAAGGCTTTTGAGATTGAATGTGATGCCTCAGGGCTAGGCATTGGAGCTGTTTTAATGCAGGATCAAAGGCCAATCGCCTATTTTAGTGAAAAACTAAAAGGGGCTGCACTTAATTATCCCACATATGACGAGGAGTTATACTCACTTGTGCGCGCTTTGGAAACATGGCAACATTACTTGTGGCCACGGGAGTTCGTGATACACACTGATCATGAGTCCTTGAAGCATTTGAGGGGTCAAGCTAAACTGAGTAAGAGACATGCAAGGTGGGTAGAGTTCATCGAAACATTTCCCTATGTCATCCGGTACAAACAAGGTAAGGAAAATGTGGTGGCAGATGCATTATCTCGAAGGTATGTTCTTTTAAATTCTTTAAATTCGAAATTGCTTGGATTTGAATACATTAAGGACATGTATGCTAATGACCTGGATTTTTCTAATATTTATGAATCATGTGGTAAAGGAGTTGTGGATAGGTTCTTTAAACATGATGATTACTTATTTCGAGAAAATAAATTGTGTGTCCCTAGGTGTTCAATGAGGGAGTTACTTGTGAGAGAGGCCCATAGTGGAGGCTTAATGGGTCATTTTGGGGTTAAAAAGACCATTGAAATCCTAAGTGAACATTTCTATTGGCCTAAAATGAAAATTGATGTGGTTCGGGTTTGTAATAGGTGCATTACTTGTAAAAAGGCTAAATCTAGGATTAAACCCCATGGATTATATATGCCTTTACCCATCCCTAGTGAACCTTGGGTCGATATCTCTATGGATTTTGTTTTAGGATTGCCTAGGACTAAGAAGGGTCGAGATTCGATTTTTGTGATAGTAGATCGCTTTAGTAAAATGGCACATTTCATACCATGCCACAAAACTGACGATGCTACAAACATAGCTGAAATTTTCTTTAGGGAAGTCGTGCGCTTACATGGAGTACCTAAAAGTATTGTCTCGGATAGGGATGTTAAATTCCTTAGTCATTTTTGGAGAGTCTTGTGGAATAAATTAGGAACAAAATTGCTTTTTTCTACAACTTGTCACCCACAGACCGACGGACAGACCGAGGTAGTAAATAGGACAATGATTCAATTATTGCGCACCATAATCAATAAAAATTTGAAAAATTGGGAAGAGTGTTTGCCATTTATTGAATTTGCATATAATAGGGCTATACATTCTACTACTTTGTGTTCACCATTTGAAATTGTTTATGGTTTTAATCCGCTAACACCATTGGATTTAATTCCTTTACCTGTGAATGAACGTAGTAGTTTAGATGGCAAGAAAAAGGCTGAGATGGTTAAAGCACTCCACGACAAGGTGAGGTTGGCGATTGAAAAGAAAAATGAACATTATGCTTCGCAGGCTAACAAAGGAAGAAAGGGCATCATTTTTGAACCCGGTGATTGGGTTTGGTTACATTTGAGAAAGGAGCGGTTTCCAGAACAGCGCAAGTCAAAGTTACAACCGCGAGGAGATGGTCCATTCCAAGTGATCGAAAGGATCAACAATAATGCCTATAAACTCGATCTTCCTGGTGAGTATAATGTTTCGGCATCATTTAATGTTTCTGATCTATCCCCGTTTGATGCAGGTACAGATTCGAGGTCGAATCCTTTCGAAGAGGGAGGGGATGATGTGATCCAGGCCACGGATACAAGCCCGCGCAAAGATCCGTTGAAGATCAAAGGAGGACCGATGACTCGATTGCAAACCAAGAAGGCCAAGGAAGCAATGGACAAGTTAGTTCAAGAAACAATGGCCAAAACAATGTTCGTGTCATCAAAAGAAACAAGTTCCATGTTGGGGCCGAGCCAAAACGATGAGTGGATCAACCTTACTCATTGCGTCGAAGAAAGTGGTGAAATTTCAATGTTACGGCCGTAACATACAAATCCTCACGGCCGTAACCAACTTTCTGCTGAAAATTGAATTTGCGAGACATAAGCAATCACGGCCGTAAAGTTCGAGTTTCACGGCCGTAATGGAGTTTCTGCTTAAATTTGGAATTGGGCGTTTTTTGGACTTACGGCCGTAAGTCATATTGTCACGGCCGTAAGAGTGACTCAGAAGCAAGGTTACAGCCGTAAGGAATTCAGTCACGGCCGTAACATTACATACGCGTGATTTTAGGTTATTTTTATTTCCTTAATTTTAGGTAGTTGTTTCCTTATTTAATTAGAACTCCTTAACCTAGTTTTGACCCTATATATAGGGATGTAATTTTCATTATTCAGAACGAACTTTGATATATTAATTGAGAGGCAAATTGCTTTCACATTCTTATTCTTTATTGAATAAAATCCGAACTTGCGAGTTAATTCTTGTTTGTTCAAATATTGGGTGAGATTTATCTTCATTGTGATCAAGAGGTCAACATATCAATTGATTGTGTTGGTTGCTTGATTCAATTAATTTGAATCAATCTCTAAATCGTGATTTATTGGCGTTCTTGGGTCGATTCCAATAATTTGTGGGTTGCGTAGCTACAATTGCTACGTGGTTTGCATCAAGAGCCCTGGTTTTTAAAATAATAACCGTTAAGATTTGGAGAGTCGTAGCTACAAGTTTGGTAAAATAAGTCTTTTAAGTTTGAAGATTTCTCGATCGCTACGGTAATTTCCGATTTTGGGCAATTTGCATCATCATCACCATCACCAAAGTTTGTTATAATCATTAAAAATTTCAGTCATCACAATCCTTGCTCATGCTTAAAATTGACCTAAATTTTATTTGTATTTGAATTAGCTCGAATACTTGAATCTTAAAGTTGGCACACTAAATTTTACATACCTAATTTTTTTTTTTTTTTTTAATGACAGAGTAGCACATGAATAGAATAGTCATAGTACTAGCTAATGATCACAATTTTCCAATCGCGAAAGCATTAAAAAGAAATAGAACATTAAGAAAATGACGAAATGAACGAAATAAACGTACAAGTTATTTTACTAAAAATAAGCAATCTCACTTACAGAAGTACATAGAAAAATGTTGTTTTCATTACAAGGAAGCAAGAATTTTTACCAGATCATAAAAGTAATGAATAACTAAATGGGACTGGACCAAATCAATCCTCGATCGCAAGCACTATATCACAATATCCATACAATAATAAATATTGCTGCTGGATTTGCTATTCAATTGGAACAAAATCCAGCAGAAAAATGAGATGACTTCAACTTGTTGAGACGATCCGGTCGTTCGAGTCACTACTCATCCAAGGGAAATGTACGAATATCGGCTGAACCCATGTTCCACATCTTCACAGATGCCGTGACGCTTACTTTGGTAGCATTGTTGAACAAGTAGACCCGCGCTGCTCCGCCAACAGCCTTTGTTGGATAAACTCGAGACGTTATTACTGATCTGCCTCCTTGAGCGAAGCTCTCCACTATTGAGTGATCCACCTGAATTTATTTTTCAAAAATTAAATTTTATCAACTAACGTACTTTCTTCATAATAATCACATGAAAAATGAAAGACTTAGAGAATTTAGGAGGAAATTAAATTAATACATCACTTATCACATACCAGTGATCTCAGGGAGTATTTTTCACCATCCAGGACAGAGACTTTGCTCCCGTACACTACTTTGTCAACATCGGGAGCCAAAGATGATCTGCATCAAAATTACGTATATAGAAGTTATAAAAAGGGTCAATCAAGTTACAAACACGACTTCCTTATGAAAAACGAGATAAGAGGCGGCTTTTAAACCAAATGCCAAAGTTATAAGGATTTGAGCTATTTTTCTTAATAATGTTCACTTTTTCAAATGAATTCTCAAATATTAAGCTACAACGAGTGATTCGATACGAGTAACACACTTTTTAAACGACTAAGAACATACCTCAATTCATCTGCACAAAAATGAGTTTCGACCTTCCCATTAGCCCCTTTGGTGACATAGAAGTAGATAGGAGTTCTCTCTGATAGCGTTTCATCACCAAGAACGATAACGCCAAAAGGTCCCAATTTCCCTCTATTAGCCGCACCACCACTTTTCGGGCAACTGTAACTAGCATCAGCTTCAGCTGTTCCTTCAAATGCATCCTCATCAATTTCAAATGAGGCAACTATGTCCAACTGAGAAGGTGTGTCAACTTTAAGCGGAAAAATGGATCCCGGTCCGAGCTTTACATTATCAAATTCAACACTTTCTGATCTCAAATCTTCCACTTCCTTCACCGGCCATTGAAGTATATTACTACCTGTTTTCTGGTCGAACACAACGGTCCTAGGAATCGACTGCAAGAACGAGAACCTTAGTCATCTTTTTACCACAAACATGAACTAAACCAAATGAAAAATAAAAAGTCTTCAAGTAATTATTACCTGAACACATGCCCATCCCTTCAAAATGTCATCATATTCACTATCAGTTTCTCTAATCCAACCCCACAGAATTCTCCTTTGCTTATGCTGATCATAAAATGTCTTTGAAGCATAATATTTACCATAATCATATCTCAGCCCGATTCCCACATCCAATTCCGGGTCATCTGGTGTCCACTTATTCTCAATTGGATCATAGAACCCAAGTGCATAATAATCATTCTTGTCATCATCCAAACTTGCTTTTAGCACATGCTTAACACCCGGCCCCTGTACGGACGTGTCCAAACCGTTTACCTCCTTTGTCGAAACCGGGTAAAAGTCCACACATTCCCACATACCCGTACCCTGAACTGCATGCATATACCCGTCTAACATATCATAAGTTTTAAAATCTACCGTTTCGTACACAAGAGAAATACCCGTTGTATTAACCTTGGATCCAATCGCGATCCGCCATTTATCACCATCCGGGGTAAGCCAAGCGGTAGTCGGGTCTCTAAAGTCCTTTACTCCAATACCGGGTGGGGGAACCAGAACAGGGTTATCCGAATACTTAACCCAATCAAGCAGGAGAGGATCAGATAGGTTGGCGGGATACGCTAAACACTGCACCTGCACAAGATCTTTTGTGTCTCCAGTGTAAAGCATCACAATCTGACCGTCGGGGAGAATTGTGGCGGACCCGGTCCAGACTCCATTGATATCATACCAATTATCAGGGACCATCGCGAAGGGTAAGTGGAACCAGTGAATAAGATCCTTTGATACTGCATGGCCCCATGTTATATTTCCCCATACAGCAGAATCTGGATTATATTGATAGAACAAATGGTACCATCCCTTGTAAAATAATGGACCTGCATGCATGAATTGAAGATCAACAACTCTTAACAATTATCTCGAATTGCGGCTGTCAATATACAGATGCTGTGACTTTGAAAAGGTTTCTTTTAATTGTAAATAAGTAAAACGTTACTTTCTTTTTTTCTTTTTATTTCTTGATGCAAACTTGCTTTTAATTTGATAGTAATTTCTAAAACTACTTGATTACTCTAACTTAAATTTAATTCAATTTTTAGCTGAATCAAACAAGTTTAAAAACTAAAATAATTTAATTGCTTGTAAATTATTGTCAATTAATAATTACTATTGCATAATGATCCAGTTATATAAATACGTCCTTTCAAATCTTTTGAATAATAATAAATAAACATATATAAATACGTGTCAAGTGCTGGAGTTATCCAAACCGAATCACGTACAGCGAATGGATAATTCCAATATTGTGGACCGTAGACCGTCCAATAATTATGCAAAAACTGGCCCCTCATTGGTCCACGTACAACCGAAACACCAAATAATACTTTGCCCACATTATTTTATATTCATATTTTGTCTTCTATCCCAGACAAGCAATGTCGTAAATACTAGTCCACCTCTCCTTTTTTTTTTCTTTTTCCATTATTGACCCAACAATAATACTACATTATTAAATTGCATTTTGCTAGTACACGTTAGTATATGCGCTAGCTTATACCCTAAACACATGAACTGAGGATAAATGGAATATTTTGTGTCAAATTAAGGAATTAAAATTATTTATTGATTTATTTATGTTTTTTAGGTAAGATGAAGGGTTAAAAATTAGAGAGAGAAAATGTAGACGGTTAAAAAGTGGTATAGAAAATTGTGTAATTTAAATTTTTGTAATGATTACAAATTAAATTTTTGATGAATTTTGCCGAACAGGCCGAACTGAGGATAAAACAATCATTGTACACACAATAAGTCTTGGGTGTAATAAACTAGCATGAATAACTAGCATTTTCTACCGTTCGGTAAGGTTGTTTTTATAAAAAACACAACTCTCAATACTACCTTTTAATAACATACATTTTTTAACATTACTTTTCAACCATATATTTTACTTCGAAAATACCAAAAAATTATTTATAAACAACTTTTGCGTCGTCGAATGGAACATAAATTTAAGCCCCCTTTTTTCCATATATTAAAATCAGATTTTAATTCTAGAAATTTACTACTTATGATTTGAGGGCCACACAAAATAACCCCACATTTAATTATAGGTAGAGATAATAATAATAGTCAAAGATACAAAGATTCTGAGTTATGATTTTAATTCTACTAATTAGATATAATTATAGATTTTAATTGAAAATTTAGTTCAATTCAAATAATTATATGTAGGATTTTGTGGTCGGCTAATCCAATTGAAATTTTTAATCTAAATAGTAAATATAGATAAAACATTATCTTTAATTATATGGATGGAATTAAGAGTATGTTCGATGTAAATTTCTAGATGATAGATTTCTTGAAAAGTAAGGGACCGTTCTCTTTGTGTTTCGATTTTGGATTTTGAGTTTTGAATTTTGGATTTTGGTTATTTGCTTTGAGATTGCTAAAAATATGTTCTCTTTGTAATTTTGAAAAACTGTTTAAAAAAAAAAAAAAAAAACTGAAAAATGCGTTTACTTTGTAATTTTTTGATATATTTATTTTGTGATATTTTATATGTAAAAAAATGATTGATTTGTTGAATTACATTAATTTTAATGTTAATAAATCAGTTAGTTCTCTATGTCAATAAATTTATCATTAATATTGTTTCAGCTAAACAAAAAATTTAACCACATACCAACAAAATCTTAACATGGATCTATATATAATGACAAAATAACATAGGAACTTCAAGTGAAGGAAGTGTCTCACATTTAATAATAATAATAATAATAATAATAATAATAATAATAAATTACAAAAAAAAATATCTTAACATGAATCTATATAATGGCAAAATAATATAATAACTTCAAGTGAAGGAAGTGTCTCACTTTTACAAAAATAATAATAAAAAAAAAATTTACAAAAAAAAAATATATTAAAATGGATCTATATATAATAGCAAAATAACATAAGAATTTCAAGTGAATGAAGTGTCTCACTTTTACAAAAAAAAAATAAAAATAAAAATAAAAAAAATTTACAAAAAATAAAAAATCTTAACATTGATCTATATATAATGACAAAATAATATAAGAATTTCAAGTGAATGAAGTATCTCACTTTTATAAAAAAATAAAAATAAAAAATCTTAACATAAATTTATATATAATGACAAAATAACATAAAAACTACAAGTGAAGGAAATGTCTCACATTTAAAAATAATAATAATAATAATAAATAAATAAATTACAAAAAAAAAATCTTAACATGGATCTATATATAATGGCAAAATAATATAAGAATTTCAGGTAAAGGAAGTATCTCACATTTAAAAAAAAAAAATCCAAAACGCTCTTTTTGGGCGTTTTGGACTTTTAACACAAAATATTCAAAACACAATAAACTCGTTTTGAGTTTCATTTGTATTTTTTTTTTATGTTTTGAAAAACTCGTTTCTGAAAATGGACAAAGTGAACACGTTTTCGATATTTCCAAAAATCGAAAACTCAAAACGGGCTTAAAATAGCAAAGAGAACGGTGCCTAATTTTTTGAGGAATATACGATTAAAAAAGTAACGTATAACTCAACGTGCAAATTTATTTATTTTTGGAAAAGTATTCCATTGAAATGAATTTGAAGAATAGTTACCAAAGTCCAAATATGGGATAATTTTCAATTAAGACCTAATGACTAGTAATCGAGGAAAAACTATATACAATTTTTATATATTGCTCACCGTATGTAACATAAGAATTGACAACGGGTAGGAAAAATTATCAAATATCTAATATTTAAAATGTTGGACACTTGTCAATTTTTTATAAGTTGTGAGCAAATCTTATTTTACTCACGATGAGCAAAAGATCAAATCTCTTTTTGTATATATCACTTATTTCTCTTTGATAATTTTTGTATTATTCTATTTTAACAAATTTCTTGACAAAGAGCTGGACAAAAGCTCTATATGAAGATTTTTGTCAAGCTCTTTATCAAAAGTTTAATTAATGTAACAAGATTGATAATTTTAACAATAATTTTTTTTTCTCATAAATAGAAAATTTTTACAAAATGATTACGTGTTAAAAAGGACAGAAATTATATCCATTTAAAAATATAAAAGCTTGTGAAGACGTACCATTTGGATCTGTAGAAGGCGGCACGGCACCAGATTCATTCCACAAAAATTGGCACAGGAATCAGATAAATTAAAAAGGATAAATAAGAAAAATTGAAACAAAGTTTTTAAAAATATGAAGGAAAAAAAATGAAAAGAAGAAGAATTACCATTCATCCAATTATGTTCTGGTTGAAAATGGTAACCCGTTCGCTGCCATGACAGCATCGCATTAGTCCACGAGTAGGTTGCATTTTCACCGCTGGCTAGCCGGAAAGTCTTTTCCGACACACCCTGAGACACCCCTCTTGACGGCAGCGCAGTTCGAGCTGCCGGCGATATGGGTTTGAGAGTTGAAGGTTTTCCTTGATCGGTGCCATTGACTTGGGTGTGGGATTCGGGTCGTTGGTTAACAAACAAAAGAATTAAGGAGATTAAGAATACAGATGAAAAGAGAATGCCGGCGAGAACCTTCTTGGATCTCAAGCGGGCCGGAGCGGAGGAGGAGGAGTTGGGTTTGTCGGGGATGGGAGTGTAGGAGGTTGCGTTTTCAAGATCATACGGTGGCTTCCTGAGAGAGTAGGTGGCCATTGGAATGGTCGAATGGGTAGGGAGGAATGGATTAAGTTGAATGATTTTGAGAGGAAGAGATTACATACTTATACAAGTAATAACCACTGGCATTAGTATTTACACGAATACGATTTTGTCAGAATGACTGGGTGGAATGGAATGGCATGGGCAGAAAATTCAAAAAAAAAAAATTAAGCCGTGGGACCCTCGCTTACCAAATTACAGGAAGTTAACTTTTTAGACGGAAAGTACTTAGCCAAAGGAGGTCGACGAAAAAAGGGTATTGAATAGACAAGAACTCCAATAAGAAGTAAGTCTGATGCCAATATCGAGCTCAAGATCATGAGCCAAACTAACCGAAACAAAAAGATGTTGAAAAATCAAGATGTTAGGCTCATTTTTTCTTGCAAATCTCTAAGTCTCATTATTTGAAAATGAAGTTTTTTAAACATTCAATCTCAACCATCCATTTTAGTCTACCGATTAAAATATTTGGATTTTTTTTTTCAAGTACATATTCAAATTCGATCGAAGTACTTATTGTCAGAACAATCAAATATCATGACTCGATTTCAGATTGTTTTAGTGATTGAAAATGCTACTTTGCCACCCAATGGTGCCACCTCGGATGATCGAATGGTTGTGAGCTGTTGATTTTAATGATAACGTGATACATAAAAAAATAGATGATTGACATGTGTATAAGAGCTTGTTTGGTAGTAGTAAAAATTTTATCATAATTTTTCAAACTCAATCTTAACTATTCATTCTTAATCAAGCCCACCATATTTGACTTTTCAAATATTTTTAAATCACACATCCATCAAAAAACCCAAAAAAAAATACAAAAATCAAAACTTTTCACATTACCAAACATGCTCTAAGTGTCAAATTTTGTGTCAAATTTTCGACCAAACTTAAGTACATATATGTACCTCGTTTACAAGTTTGTCAAGTTAAATTGAACAATAAATACGTGCCTTTAATTTCAATTATAAAATCGAGTTTTTCTAAGCATATAAACTGATCATTTTTAGCAGATATATTATTTATGCATCCAAGTCTCCATTTGATAGTTAATTTATAAATGAAGTTAAAGTCAAATATTAATTTTAATGACACTGTCATAATTACTATTTATTTACTTCCTCCGTCCCACAAAGTGAGGCTCGTTTTCTCTTTTCGTCTGTCTCAAATTATAAGTTACTTTTTTTGAAAGTATATTACTATTGTCTTCAATTTTTAATATACCCTTATTAGTATGCATTATAATCAACAAATTTGAACAATTCATTATTTAATGTATGGTATATTAGATAGAATGGAGATAAATTTGTAATTTCAATATATATTAATTATGTTTTTTTAATTCATGTGAAAATAGAAGTGGGTTTATCTTTGTGGGAATGGAGAGAATATTAATTACGCCTACATTTATAAATTTACCACACAGAGGCTGAGATTATTTATTTTGTGATAGATTAGATGTTCCCAGAAATTATGTTTTTGTTTTTTTTAATTTAGTCCTTGTTTGGTTCTCATTTTTTTATCTCATATCTCTACGAAACTCAATCTACACCGCACATCTTACTTTTGGCCTACAATTTTTTACTTTCAACTAAATTTACACCCCTACATTCACCAAAAATTCAACTTTTTTAACTTTTTTAAAAAAATTGATGGGAATCAAACAAGGACTTACTAGCCTTAAGTAAAGTTAACCATTGTTTAAAAATTTAAGCCTCTATTTGGAGGCGTGTTAATGGTTTATAATCAATTTTTCACGCATCGAGATGAGAGGTGATTGGAAGGTTAAAAATTAGAGAGAGAAAAGATGTGTGATTAAAAAGATGTATTGAAAATTGGAGCGATTATAAATGATTTTTAAAATATTTTATCCGAACGGAGGGTAAATAATGAAACCACGATTTTCACGCAGACACTATTCTCATCATCTCATCTCACTAAAATAAAGAATGGGAGAGTTAACTTTCGGTCAAAAAAAAAAAAAAAGAATGGGAGAGTTTACCTATCCAGCCTGACGGAGCATCTACAAACAATCTGTAACGTGATCCATGTGGTAGGGGCGTAGGGCCAAGGGTAGCCGGTTTTTTTCCTTTCTTTTTGTAAAACAATATATATATATATATGGGTTTGATCTGGTATCCACCATGAACAACATAAAATTTGTTCACGATCAGTAAAAAACTATCAAATATTCAATATTATAAACATTAAATACTTGGCAAATTTTAATTGATTGTGGGCAATTTTTATGTTGCCCACGATGGACGATAATATATATATATATTTGAAATATAAAATTGTTGAGTAGACTTTTGAGGAATTTATAATAATACGATGAGACCGATTTGTTCATTTGTTTAGCCCCTATTTTTAAAATCAAATTTTTAAAACATTTAATTACAATCATACATTTTTAATCAATTCTACAATATTTGACTTTTCAAACAATTTTAAATCACACATTCTTAAAGAAAGTACAAAAACTACTTGAAAAAGGGGGTCCAAAGAGGGGCATATTTGTAAGTGTGATTCGAAGAAGATACCGTGACATGAAAAGGAATTGTATATTTTTTTTTAAAACCTCAAATGCAGTAATGGTATGGGTTGACGTCCCGTAAGACCTCCAGTGCTGACGGTGCTCTAGCCCGGAGGTCTTACGGGACGTCAACGGTATGCTTATATGTAAGTGTGGTTTAAAGAAGTAAGTGATGCAAGTTAAAAAAGTATTAGTTTGGACGGATCATTTATGCTTATTATTTCGTTCTCAATTTGAGCAATGGTAAATAATTGTACTCCGTTGGAGATATTTTCTTCTTTTATTTTACGATTCTTTACATATATATAACCGACTTTTTGAACTTTCTCTAACTTTTGCTAGGAATTTTTAAAAACTTAAAATTACATAAATTACAGATTTACTGCATTGTCGTGGTGCTATGAATGAAAAATTCAAGTTTAAAAAATAAATAAATTATAAAGTCACGCAAGATTCCTTGATGACAGACGACAGTTGTGCTTCACTGGAGGGAATTTCTGGATCAGAAATGCATCAGGGACAATATTCAATTATCTACTAACTAATGAAACATTCTTTAAGAACATTTTTAATTGACATTGTGTCATGTGACACATGCACTAGGTGATGAAAATAACTATCTCACCGTTTACTTTTTCACCAATCAATGAACATGCGCAATGTCACTTAAAAATATTCAAAAAAAGTCTCCTTAAAATTATTAATAAATAGAAGTAATAAGATTTTCAAAAATGCTACTTATACATCTTACTTGACAAATAGGCTTACAAAATGCTGATTTGAAAATGTAGTTATTGTTGATTTAAAAGATAATAGGATCTGTAAAATTATAGGATTGCATATGCTACTCGTCATCCTTTACGTACGTCAAAATGAATGTACATGTATACTGTAAAATTTGTAAAAGTTTTATGCTCTTAAAATAAAATGTGGTGTGGTGTGAAAATATATATGGAGCCCAGCCATCTATTATTCTCGGGAGAACGATGATCATATGTTTTAGAAAATTGCTAAAGTTACCTCGAAAACGTACCGCAAAGTGTACCGCACAGACATATAAAAGTGAAATGACTAGTTCACCCTTCCCTCCATGTGTGAGTATGCGGTACAATTCGCGGTACCTGTAGCATTATTGTATATTTTAATGCAGAGCCACATAAAGGAGATCTACTTTATTACATATTATAATGGTCGCAAGTAAATTGCACTTGAAAAAAGCCTGAATAGTAAAGCTCTCCGGCTGTCGGGCTGCATTGCTGTTTAATGATTAATAGTTAATACTAGTAATGGGCATAGACAACGTGAAACTTGATGGTGAGTTTTTAATTCTGTTCAATGTACTCGTTAATATTAAACACGTGAAAAAAAAAATATTAAAAAAAGGTGAACAGTGAAGCTGAACTTACTGTTATTAAAATCTGCAAATCCGGTCAAGCGGGCTGTCGGGCAGCCTTGTGCTGTTTATGGATGGATATTTTACGGGCATTGTCATCTTTATTAAATATAACCCCAATCAGTAAATATTTTACATGAAACATGTAATGATATTGATGATTTAAAATTGCAATTAAATTGTGGTCGACTGATAAAAATTATTTTGTGGATGTAATTAGTCTTTATAGTATTTGGTTTGTTATTTCTACCACACAAACAAGTTTTACATTTCGAACCATATCTCCTTGCATTATCCATCTCTGTGCATTATCCATTAAGCTAAACAATAAGAATAATTATGGTTGGAAAAAAGAACGAAATTATTTTGGCACGACTCACCCGATGACTGTTCTGCCGTCATCTGCCACGTGCATTGATTGTCTGATTGACCCCAATTGCATGTGTCGTGCCCACAAATCACAACACATTTTATAGACACGTCATTATGTCTACACATTGTACTGCATCCAATTTAGTGAACACAGTCGATTAGTCCTGTAAATGGAAGGATTTCTCTTTCACAAATCGTTTATAAGTAATGATATAATAATATTTTGTTGATTTATATTTTGTAAATTAAAATTTGATGGACGAGAATATTTAACAAATCAAAATTATTAAATTTTCAAAAAATAATCGAATAAAATATTGTAACGTGATCGTTTATAAACAAACTATAAATAAAGTCTTTTACCAGTCATATTTTGTCTATGGTACTATTTATTTCTTTACTTTGTACGTTGTTGGAATATTTTGTGCATAGTAATGTAAAAGAAGTAGAATAATTTATATGAAATTTGTGTCGACAAATGTACGGAGTAACGACAAGGAAATAAGAAGAAAAAAGGAAAAGAGAATAAAGGTGACAATGTCTAAGCAAGTGTTGAACACTTCGTCTTTAAATCGAATTTTCCCCACAACGATGCCTACGGTTTACGACAATCGACTCTCAAGATTCAATATAATTCCAACCCTTCATATATTTTAGAATTGCTATATTCCCACCACAAAACTTATTTTCTACCCCCACAATTTTAAATATTTCATTTATTTACAAAATAGATATAAATAAAATTACTTGAATTAACTTCTAATTTTCTCTCACTAATTTTTATATACATCACAATTTCTCAAATAATCTTCTTCTAAGTTAAATGTTTCAACACTAGTGAAAAAGATTTAGCCTAGACACGGTAGATGAAGATTTGGAACACAAGATAAGGACCAAAAAGAGGAGTTCAACACAAATAATAAATATTATTATATCCCCTTAAATGTATTCTTAAATTACCTTATTTGAATAAATTAGAGTTGGGAGGATTTCTCCTTATATGTGCGTATATAGTTTATAATAAATTCATTGTTGCAGTAGAAAAACATTTGATTGTAAATGTCTGAGAAAAATGAGATGTATCTAATTTAGGTTCCTTATTAAAGTATGATTATTCGAGATACAAAATATCATATTTAATTAGAGCAATGTTTGATCAAAAAATTGTTCTGAAATTGGTGTCTTCAAATTTCTAGCTCAATAAATTGATTCACAATGATGTGAATCCAAAGTAGCACGCACATTTTTTTAAATTGATAGAACGATCACAAAACATCATCTCAAATTTTGCTACAACCTAATATGACGTGTTCATCGATTTGATGGAACAAAAACAATAATAACATACCCTCAAGATTTCTTTTCATTGTTTGTCATAGTAAACACGTGATAATAAAATGTGTTAAAAACATACTAAAGAGTCGATGTGAACAAAATACAATACATATTTATAGAATATTAATTTATGATTGCGCATACCTTTTGACATTTTTATTTAAAAAAAAAAAACTAAAACTAAAATTTCAATTTAAAATTCGAATACAAGATAAAAATATATACATCTAAACCAACTTAAAACATAAATAAATCATCATTCAAGAATTTTGCACTTCAGAATTTTGACGCAAAAAGTTAACACAATAAGAATCTTAATTGATTGGAAAACAAAACTTAATTAATTTTTCATACAATTAATATTTTTGAAAAGCAAATTTACACACATCATACTTCATAAATTGGCTTTCTGAACAAAGATGTGAATTTTCACGCTCTCTATTTTTATTAGTATGGTGATAATATAATAATCGTCAAATTAATATTTGACAAAGAAACTTAAAATTAGAATATGACTAATGGAGGATAAAATGTAGAAGGTGAAAATGATTTTCTAAATTATTATTATTATTATTATACAAGTAAAAAATTAATTCAATGAGTACACATTTTTTTTTCTTTCTCTCATATTTGTTGAAGGATGTTTGTGAACTTTAAATTATCTGAGAGTTATTTGTTTTATTTAAATTATCTTTAGTGGAAATGTGAATAGTTCAAATTGTAAATATATGAAAATATTTTTTATCGACAATACGAAAATAAAATAAAATGTTAGAAAATTGTACATTAATTAAAATTAATGGTAAATATGATATTATTAAAAGGTTTAAGGGTAAAAAAAAAAAAAAATCTTCCTTTTGATTCCTTTTAGAAGTAGATTTTTTTAAAACAATTGTTATATGCATGTAAAAAATATATATATATTAATTCAAGAAGTAAACATCTTTTTGTTTTTCTCATATTAATTGAAAGACGCATTAGAAAATATAAATTATATGAGAGTTATTTGTTTTATTTAAAAAAATTTAATAAGAAATTGAAGAGTTTAAATTGTAAATATATGAAAAATATTTTTATTAACAATACGAAAATAAAAAGAAATAAAATATTAAAAATGTACATTAATTAAAACTAAATATAAATATAAAATTACTAAAAAGATGTGAGGGTAAAATGGTCCAGTATTTTATAATTTTAGATGCATGATATGCATTATTTTAATTATTGAATGATTTTTAGAATGATTAGAAATTTAAAATAATACTATTTAAATTATAATAAAACGTTTCTTACGTGTAGGCGTCGTCTAAACTCGTCAAAGACGCTTTCTTAGATTTTGAACGTTCTACAGCCATTTATGACGTTTCTAGAATATAATTTTGTTCATATTGAATTTTAATTTTAGGAACCAACATAAGTAATCTATTTGGACAAGAAAAGTATTAAACAATTTGAAGGATTGCAAATGCTTATCGAAAAGTCATTGACATCAATCACGTGTATTAATAATAATCTTTATTGTCGAATAAAAAAAAGGAAGAAATTCGAGTTCAATAAGTTACAATGCAAAATATAATTAATTAATTAGATAATTTCGTAGTGGTGAAAATTAAAAAATACGATTACGACATTTAATGCATAATTTTAGGGGTGGATCAGAAGAACCAAACAAAACTATAAATCGATGATTTTTTTTATTAATGGAATCAATTGATTTTTTTTTTAAGATACGGAATCAAACAGGAACCAAACCGCCCGATTCTGGTTTTATCTGGTTTGGTTCTGGAACCATTATTTGAATTTTTAAATAATAAATGCAAATTAAAAACTGTTTATATCCGCTTCTTCATTAGAATCATTAGAATCAATTTACATCATTACTAAAACGAAAATGAAATTTTTAGTTAACAAAACAAAAATTTTAAAAAGGTAACATATTATTCTAAGTTAAAGAAAAAGAAACTCGCCTGAAAGAAACTCATTCTACCGTGATGATGTGTGAATTATTGATGAAATTTGTAATTTGAGTTTGGATTAACTTTTAAGAATTGACGAATTGGACTGAGGTTTATATATACATAAATTTTTAAAAATAAACATCAATGTCGTCGATGGTGACTAAGGAGTGCAACGATTACTGTGTTGCAGAAATGCAAGTAGAGCAGTGTGAATGCGTATCTATAATTAAAAAAAAAATGAATTAGAATTAGAATTTAGATTTATGATTTAAAATATTTGTCTAATAGGAAATGAGATAAAATGTATGGTAAATAACATTTATAATATCATATTTGAATTTTTTGGTAAGATGAATATCCACTAATTTGTAAAAATATATATATAAAAAAAAAATTAAGTTTGGTTCTTGGTTCTGGTTCTAGTTCTTAAATGAGACTCGGAACCAGAATAAGAACCAAACGATTCTTGGATATAAGAACCAAACGATTATTTTTTTTATTTAAAACCGAACCAAACCGCTTGGTTTGGTCTGATCTGATTTGATTCGATTATTTTGTCCACACATACATAATTTGGCATTAGTATAATCAATATTTTATACTTACTAGAGCATCGTCCTGCGTTGCACAACTGCAAGCATCAACTCGAGAATTTAGAAGAATTACAAATAAATAATAAATGTATAACAAAAAAGCAGCCATTAAATACTATTGTGCAAAGAGTAACTCATGGGAGAGATTATATCATGAATTATATTCAAGCAATACTTGATACTGGTAACAAACTACGTGGAGCTTCTTACACTTGGCCAACATTCGTGATTTTCTTCACACGTCTTTGATTAGTGTTTTCCTGCAAATAAAATGCGTTTCAAATTATATCACACTACATTAAAGCACAATCATCATACCGCGATGCAAAATATAAAATCATCCAAAGAAGTACCAATAATAAAATGCATCATATAAAAACACACTACACGTTTTACTCTACCATTTATCTAATCTGCAATTTTTATTTATTTATTATTATTATTATTATTATTATTATTATTATTATTATTATTATTATTATTATTATTTTACCATCAAAACCAAAGGAAATAAATTGGTAAAAATTCACAGTGGAAGTGCTGATAATGTTTAAGGGAAATATAAATTTGACTAAAGTGAATCCTCCAAATTTCAAGACCTTAGTGGGCACGGTCTCTAATCACTTCAAGTCTTCAAGGTCCATTTCTGTAGGATCGGTTGCTTGAATCTCATAATGGACACCGTCCAATTCTCGTCTCAACATGTCCTTTGATGTAGCATATAACATCTTTGCGCAAATCCGAGAGGTTTTAGGAGACCTGATCAACATGCTGGTCACTCTGTCAAATCATATTATCAACTTAACCAATGCTATTCAAAATCATCAAGAAACTTATTAAAATTCATTAAATAGTCTTTGTTAAGTTAAAGATTAGTCGAATAGTAACAAATTAAATCATTAAACAATCTTTGGTAAGCTATAAATGAGTCAAATGGTAAAAAATTGATATCAAATTATGGTCTTCTGTGGATAACCTTCACTGCAACCAGGGGCGGACCTACATAGGGGCCCGTCGGAGCACGTGTCCCAATAAAAATTCGACTTTTCTTTTTTTTTAAAAAAAAAAAAATCAATTGATTCTTGAACATAGTCATTACCTGATTCCTTAAAATTATATTGGATTATTTGAGATTTTAGGACTAATATGTGTTTACAATTATTTATTTGTTTTTTTGTATCTGTTTTGAAAAAATATCTTAAGCGTAAATCCACGTTTTATTCTGATAAGCAAAGTAATGAAAATGAAGTTAGAAATGAAAGAGTTGATGAACTTGATGAAGAAAATGATGTTGAAATTGAAGATATGTCTCAACGTCGGGGATAATGTTGAGAATGTTAAAGTGACACTCTTGAATTTGATATTGAGAATGATATGTACTTAATATTGACAATTATGTAGTTATGAAACGTTATCAAAGTATGAAAACGCGTAGAGAACAATTGTAATAAAATTTCAAGTACTTTTTCATTTTTCGGTCTTCTTCTTAAAAAAAATTTGGGGGCAACCCCATACATGTCGTCGGCAAAAACACAAACCGTACTCAAGTACTACAAAAAGTATGCGTCCGCCACTGACTATAGCAGAAGCAACCTGACGTACACGGTGAACACGCGATATTTCTTAGTATGTAGTCGACAATATTATGATAGCGTTGCTACTGCGTACGCAGTATTTCTTAATGACCCACTTCCACTTCATGAAAAAAGATCAATTTGCAGATGTATTGCTCGTTACCTACATTGGAGCAACCATATCAAATGTATCTTTACTATGTTGATGTGCTACCTTGCATCATTTCCATATATGAGCATTGTGTTTGTTTTGCATTCAATTTAAGACGCCAATGCGATTTGAAATATAGTTTAGTAGGCCAATTAATGTCCGTACCATAAACAAATTGGTTGCAAACAGTGGAATATGTTGGCATCAATACGATCATGTGAAGAAAGCAATTCGCTAACCAACGCATGACTTGAAGACATATATGCTAAACAGAGAGACGGGAAAACAACTACTCAAACTGTTTCATCCCTTCACAAATTTTGGCTTCGGCGACTTCAACAGAGAGTTCGAGCATTTTTCAAAGCAGACGATGATTTTAAAGAAGCCTTAAGCAACATTAGAATCGTGAAGAGATTGTTGAACCCGACCTAAGGCCATCTCCAACCATACTCTAAAACTAGAAAAAAAATGGCATTTGCGGCTGAAATGGGCTCCAACCTAGATGGCAACCATGATTGCAAATTGAAGTTTGCTACAATGACACCACTGTAGCAGACGCTATAAAAATTGGGGCAACTATTTGGTTGCCTCAATTTTTCCCTAAACTTTAATTTAGTTCAATTTTACCTCAAATATTGATTTTATTTCCAGTTTTGTCCTCTCTTTTTTTTCTATTTTAAACACATAGTTATTTGATGAATATAATTCAATTTTTGCCCCGAGAAAATTATTTAGATATTGCATTTTAATTTATTTTGTTGTAGTAAAAACAGTAGTTATTTCATCTATATTGAAATTTATTGAATTTGTATTTCTTATTTGACCATTATTTTTACCACACAATTAAATAATTATAAATTAAAATATTAAAATTAAATGACAACAAAATAGATTACACAACAATATTAGAAACTTGGAAATATAATTTGTACGGTAACATAGACATTGAAAATTAAAATACAATGAAAAGTACTTAAAAGATAACAATTTAATAATCAGGTAAATAGGATCCAGATTCTCCAAGAACGTAAAAAAAAAATGACCATATGGAGCTGATGAACTTTCTTCACTTCTTTTCAACATGATTCTTTTTTATTCATTTCGAAAAAAATTCTCATAACTCCGGATCTGCAATGGAACTCAAGTTTTTTTCCAGAATGGTATTGTCAGAACAATATTCGGCCGATTGCATTCGAGCCATTTGAATTCCGTAGTTTTTCATCCTGTCCTCATTCCCCTTGCGGATGACTTCCTCGAGTTCCCGTTGCTATTATATGATACTTGCAATGATTTTTGAGGAATATTCTTCTTTTTTTCCTTTTTCCCTTAGCTTTTTTTATCCCAATGGGTCTGTGGCTTGGACTATCACTGACATTGTCTTCATTAATATCTAGAAAAAATGAAGATAATCCTTGATATTGATATGTTGAAGTTGGAGAATCAGAAATTGGGGAATCCACGTGTGCCGATCCAGAGTATGTTTTCTGGCTATGAAAGTCAGGTAACTCCACTTGAACATCTTTCCAAATTTTTCGCTATCCTTAAGGATACTCCAAACGTGATCAAATTGAAACCCTTTCTTGAATTTTTCGTCTTGACATAGCAATATTTTAGCTCGAACTATCTGAAATTGATATGAATAAATTTATTACATTAAAGTGAATTATAACATATCAAAACATTTTTTGTAATAAATGCACTTAGTATATCTTGTTCGGATGCTCCGCTTGGATTTAAATTTTCAACTTGGCGTATGCACCCACGTAGTTTACTATTGGCTGGATTATGATATGTGAAAAGAGATTAATACCAACAATTGAGTTTTGAGAAATATCTAAATATACATGACATAGATGAATGTCTTCTTTAACATTGTATGAGGCACACCGCTTGCTGATATTTTTTTTTGTGTAATTGCGAAGGGAGATATTATTATGAAAATATGAATTGGAGACTTGTGCTTTTATAATGTAATTGATATCTTGAATTGATTTAATAAGAAAATTGAGTCTAACGACTCAAATCTTGTGCAACATGATCAATGGCTGGGATTGAATTACGCAAATCAATGTTATCCTGACATGGTAAGATATGGAATCGAATCTAACGGCTCAAATCTCGTGCAATATGATCAATGCCTTTGATTGAATTACACAAATCAAAGTTATCCTGACAGAGATATTTAATTTAATATAACAGCTCAGATCTCGTGCAACATGATCAATGGTTGGGATTGAATTGCACAAATCAATGTTATTGTGACATGGTAAGATATGGAATCGAATCTAACGGATCAAATCTTGTGCAATATGATCAATGGTTTTGATTAAATTACACAAATCAAAGTTATCCTGACATGACAGAGATATTTAATTTAATCTAATGGCTTAGATCTCATGTAATCTGATCAATGGCTGTGATTGAATTACGCAAATCGAAGTTGTCTTGAATTGATAATGTGAAAAAATCAAAATTATCTTGACATGACAGAAATATTTAATTTAATCTAATGTCTCAGATCTCATGTAATCTGATCAATGGTTGTGATTTAATTATGTAAATCTAAGTTATCTTGAATTGATAATATGAAGAATTTCTCATCTAACGGCTTATATCTCGCGTAATATGATCTATGATTAGAGGTGGCAAATGGGCCGAGCCGCTCGTCGACTCGCGAAAACACGAGCCGAGGGCGGCTCGGCTCGTCACACGGACGAGCTCGTGGGCGAGCCAAACGTTGTAGTTGAACCACGAGCCGAGCTTGGCTCGGCTCGTGGTTCAACGAGCGGCTCGTTGCCACGAGCCACGAGCTCGTGCCAACGAGCTCAACGAGCCGACGAGCCGAGCGGCTCGCCGGCTCGTGTAAAAAAAAATTAAACGTCGTTTTTTAAGTTGAAAACTAAAAAAAAATTACTTATTAAGTTATTAATAATTTATTTAATACATAACTTATTACTTATTAATATTATACTTATATTTATACTTATTAGTATTCAAGATTTCAAATATTTTAGCTATCGAAGATTGTCGACTAAATAAATAAACTTAAGATGGTTAGACAAGAGGGTTTTTTTTTTTTTTTTTTTAAAAACGGTAAGAGAGATTTTATTTAAAAAAAAAAACCGAGCTAAACGAGCCGAGCTCGGCCGGGGTTAAACGAGCCGAGCCTAAGCTCGGCTCGTTTAACCCGAGCTCGTTGCTCGGCTCGTCATTTTGACGAGCCGAGCATTGTGAGCCATGGGCCGAGCCGGCTCAGCTCGGCCCATTGCCATCTCTATCTATGATTGAAATTGTTAACGCAAATTAACTTTATCTACAAAAATGCAATTATAAAAGACGACTACGTAGTATACAATTCATCATTCATATCTAACACTTCAAAATTCATATATCAATTTTACATCTCACAAAAATGAATTTCAATGTTGGAGGATCTTCCAATGTAAACGACAGTGTTCATGATGAAGACGAGTAGATCATGAATGACCTTGAGGCACTTGAGGTCCGACATGATGTTTTGGTTCGCATGTATTTGAATAACTTCCTTTTAACTCAAATGGTCGAACAGTAACAAATTCCACCAACACATGGCGGCTCGATCTCTTGGCACATTGTCATAAATCGCGATAGAGAGTCTGCTCATGAACGATTGTTCAATGACTACTTCACAGCGAACATATATTACGACGAAAGGTTATTTTGACAACGTTATCGCATGTTAAGAAATTTATTTTTACGCATAGTGCAATATGTGGAGTCACATGATAGTTACTTCGTACACAAAAAGGGATGAACTAGGTAGGCTAGGGTTGTCCCATCTTCAAAAGATTATTGTCGTCTTTCGAATGCTGGCGTATAACATTGCGGCGGATGCAACTGATGAGTACTGCAAGATTGGTGAGTCAGCAACTATTGAAAGTTTGAAAATGTTTTGTTGTAAGTCGTGGAGGTATTTGGAAGCCGTTATTTGCGTTCACCCAAGACTAATGACATTGCACGACTTCTTCACTTTGGTTAACAACATGATTTTCCCAAAATGCTGGGTAGTCTTGACTGTATGCATTGGAGATGGAAAAATTGTCCAACCGCATGGGTAGGACAATAAGCAGGACGGAGTGGATAACCAACCATTATCTTAGAGGTCGTAGCGGATTATGATATTTAGATATGGCACGCCTACTTTGGTATGTCAGGTTAAAACAACATCAATGTTTTAAAGGCCTCCCATTTATTTGTCAACCTCACTGAAGGTATTGCTCCCCCGGCTAATTATGTCATAAAGGGACGTGAATACAATATGGGTTACTATTTAACTAATGGTATATATCCGAAGTGGACCACTCTCGTACAAACAATTCATGAGCCACGTCGATCGAAGAAAAAATATTTTGCAATGAAACAAGAAAACTGTAGAAAAGACGTTGAACGAGCATTTAGAGTTTTATAATCTAGGTTCGTAATTGTTGCAAGACCATCTCAATTTTGGAAAAAAGAAAAAAAAAACATCTTACACGATATCTTAATTGCATGCATCATTATACACAATATGATCATGGAGGATGAATGCGATGATGAAGCACCTATTCGAGATTGGACAGAAGCGTCGAGCCCACAAATTGAGATGGTTGTAGATGAAAATATCTGTTTCCAAGAATTTCTCGTTCGTCATCGTCAAATTAAGGATAAAGAGGCTCACATTGCAGTCCGAAATGCTTTAATTGAACATTTGTGAAACCAACATTCAAAATACGAGAATAAAATTATTGAAATAAATATATTTAGTGTATTTTACGTTTTATTTTAATTAATGATCAAATAAATATTTCAAATAAAACAATATAAAAAAGTGTGTTAAAACGAAAAATAAAAATATTATATTTATTTGGTGTGAAATTTGAAGTTTTGGATTGAATATGAGTTATTAAGATAGAGTAAAAAAAATTATATTTTAGTGTAAAGCTACTGCATTTTAGAGTTTTCGGTTCGAGATGGATGGACTTGAGAAGGGATCTGTGGAGTGGGAATAAGCATAATCGGAGCTCAAGAAAACAGAGAGGATAATAACGGCAACAAATAAGAACAAAAGACCCCTATTTCCCATCTTCTCGCACAAATCTTAAAGCCATACCTGCATATGAAGCCACTGCCGGATCAGGAGAAGTTGTGGTAGAGGAGGAAAAAAGAGAGTTGTTGACACAAAGGATGGGATAATGACTGATCTCGACACATAATGACAACCCTCGAAGCCCTAATAGAAGAAATCTCTCGGATCATACACAGATTTGTTGAAAACACCCAAAAAAATAACCCGCCACAAGAAGATCTCAACCCCGGCGATCATATCGGTGGAAAATTTCTACAACCAAAGAATAGGAGAACTCTCCTGAAGCCCGGGCAAATATCGTTGACAGAAATGATGGTAATCACCAGCATCCCCTGTTTTCTTTCAAAAAACCAAGCGACACCGTTTTGCTCCATCAAGCTGACATCAGAAATTATGTAAAAGAAACAGTGTTTATGAAAAGTGAAATTGGCTTGCTCTCTAGCCCACGTCTTGAGGCCCTCGACTTTGTTTTAGGTAATTGATTAAGAAAGTAAATCGTATGTTATACTTCTCAGAGTCAGGGTGAAAGTGTGGTAAATCATAACTCCCGCTTGTCATAGGGCACAAATTTATTATTTCAGAATTTGAACCCTACACCCGACTGCTCTGATCACTTTTTCATCCATATCCTTTATTAGTTGGAAGATGTGCCGTGGGGTGGGCTTGCTCTCTATTTATGTAGAGGACTAGTTGAGAGTGCAATTTAATCCTTTACTATGAAGAAAGAAAAAAAGTACAGAAAAATTAATAACACAAAAAAATAAATTGAAAATTGCTACTTGTACAAATAAAAATGTAAAATCAAGTGAACAAATAATGATATGACTATTTTATGGTTGTTGATTTTTTGAGTGGTGTGGTGCGTAAGTTGGCAAATTCTTACCACCTACCTTATTTGCACACTTATTTTTACAAGTAGCAGAAGAAAAAAAGTAAACTGATTTGATTTATCTTTATCATATATTATATATTAATGTTTTTATTTATGCTAAATTTGAACTACTTTTTGTACATTTTTCGTTTCTCTATCTTAATTAAAGACAAAGACATTGATTTTTTTAATTTTAAAAGAGTTATTTTCCTTTATTCCTCATTTTGCAATAAGTGATATAAAATTTTTAAGGTACTCACTTGTACCAATTTCACAAGGTATCACCCCCTATTAGTTGATTGTTCGGTAGGGCTCATTCGACCTCACGTAAGAACCAATCAATAGGGGGCAAGTGACAAGTGGGTAGAAGTTAAGGTATTGATGGGACACTTTAACTTTTCTGATAAGTGATATCAAATTCAACAATACATTTCTTAGAATTAAATATATATTTTAAACACAAACCAAAATTAATTCAAAGTTTCAACTAGTAAAAGAAAATCAGAAATACAAACTTTGATCCGCATTTTTATTTTATTTTATTTCTGTTACAAGTCCAAATTTAACATTCAATAACTCTGAAAATTGACAAATAAGACAAAGCAGAAATTGAATATTTTTTCTTCTTTAATACTATATATCTAGTGCTACTTAGGGCTGCACAAAAAAATCGTCAAACCGCAAACCGAATCGAAACCGTTGGTTTTAAACCGTTGGTTTGGTTCCACGTGGACCCGCCATATTTTCAAACCAAACCAAACCAAACCGTTTCAAAATGGTTTGGTTTAGGTTTCAATTTTTAAAAACCGCTTAAACCAAACCAAACCGCTAATTTTTTTAATTAAAAAATTAATTTTTATTCATTTAAATTTAGAGTTTTTTCCTAAAAATTTTCAAATTTATCTAATGAATAAAAGTTCTTGTCTTTTTTTTTTTTTAAAAAAAAGTTATTGTCTAATGTCCAACTACAAAATCTGATTAACCTTTAACTCATACCACATTTTAACAACATACTCCAATTCTAAAACCCCATTAACATATAACCCACACCATCCTTAAATCACATACTCCAACCTCAAAAGCTAATTTAATAGAGATTCAAACAAAAAACGTTCCCACTTCTTAATTCAATCAGTAATTTTCTGTTTTCATTCGTCTTCCTTTTTTTTCCTTCCAACTTCCAAGTTTCTCTTCACTAATATCAATTAGATTCTTATAACAATAGACAGAGGTGAGAGGTGTACTTTCAATTTCTTCCCGCATTTGATTTTATTTTAGAGAGTCATGGAAGATGTTTCGATCTATATCAGAAGGTTCGAATCAGGGTAAGAATTTGAATATCACCTGTTTAAGTTTCTTTGCAAGCAATATCATTCGATTATTTTATTTATTTTCTTAGAATTTACGCCTTGTTAAATTTCAGAATCTGGACAACAAAGATAAATTACTCCTTGATGATGATGACGTATCATGTTTGTTCGGAAAGAAATCAGGGAACAAATACAATGCAATTACAAATTTACAATTGTTTTTTAACTTCATGTTTTTATTTTGAATTGAAGTAAATTCGAATGAATTTAACATCTAACATTATTAATTCTCGTATTTGCTTATATATTAACTTATTTTATCTTTATATTAAAATATATGAGTTAATTTAACGTCTAAAATATATTATATTACGTCGATAGGTAAAAACCGCGGATTAAAACCGAACCAAACCGCAAAAAAGGGTTTGGTTTGGTTTGGTTTGTAAAATGAAATGGTTTGGTTTGGTTTGAGAAAATGACAAACCGCTTGAAATGGTTTGGTTTGAAAATATGTCAAAAACCGCCCAAACCGGACCGCGTTCACCCCTAGTGCTACTGTACAATTCCTGACCAAATAAACCACATAGGTGCAACGGCATATCAGCGCAGGTGAAAGAAGGTAGAGAAATGAAAGAATATTTATAATTAAAAAAAAAAAAAAAGGGCAGAGGAAAACAAATTATTCATGATGCTTCAATAGACACCTCTGTTCCTAAACTCGTGTGGAAACAACAAAAGAATTTTCTTGTATACATGTTAAGCCAGCCTTCCTAGAACAATTTTTGTTACTCCATTTCACCAGGTTGCTGAGAAATTCCATGACCTGCATCAGCATGTGTTATTACAGTTCTAAGGTTCAAAATCCTCTTCAAAACTAGAAGAAAATGAAATTACCAACAAATTGTTAGTACCTCTGATGGATCCCTGAGCGAGTAAAATGCGCTGCTTTCCTTCGGGGTAGAAGAAACTAAGATCCCGAAACCTCGATTACCCTCTCTTAAAACCTGTAAACACATGAGGCAGGTCTGATTTCAAAATCTTGTTTTTTATACTATCCAGACAGTCAAGTCTACAATGCACACCAAAAGCCCGAAATGTTAGACATTTACCTTGAATGCATCTTCATCCGTGCGATCATCTCCAACGTATATGGGGAGAACATCGTCACAATCAATTAATCCTACAGTATTTCGCACATTTAGACTAATTTTCAAAGAAAACACACAAGTGACAAGGCCAATATTACTCACCAAGTGATTCAAGTAGAAACTCGACAGCTTTACCCTTGTCCCAGTCGAGCACTGGTCGAACTTCTAAAACCTAAACCAGAAGGTAGAAAATGAAACTAGGGAAAAGCGAGAACTTTTGAATTATGATATACAGCAGTTTTTAAGGGCGTCATAGAAGCAATACCTTTCGACCATGTGTCAACCGCAGTTTGGGATAGTGTTTCAAAATTTCTTCTACGTATTGACCGACAATTTTCCAACTCTGTGATTAATTGTTCAAGGCAAGAAGACCGAAGTTGAGCATACTTTATAATCAGAAAAGACTGACAATAAATGTATTTCTTTGGAAATATAATTCCTAGAAACCAGATGACATACCTTCTCATCTACATTACGGTAGTGTACAGAAACGCAGAATTTGTTGTTCTCGACTTTTGCACCAGCTACATCTTTCATAGTTTCGACCAGAGATCTAAAAACCTGACTTGAGCATGAGCAGAAATCTTCAGAAAAACTATACATCTTCCAAGAAATTATAAATGTACAGTGTCATTTACATACCTCGTCGATCATAGGCAAGAATTCACTAGCAGGCTGGAACAAATTAACCTCCTTGCCCTATGTACACCCCAAGTAAAAAGGAATAAATTTATTTGGCAAAATAACCGAGATCATAGATTCCTACAAGAAAGATATCTCATATAGCCCTGGTTTGGTCCCCAATCATTTTTTCAATTTTTTCCTCGAATTCATTTTCAACCACACCTTTCTATGGGACCCTACCACTTTTCAACCATGCGTTCTCCCCAAAACCCAGAATTTTCCAGAGTTCCACAAAAACTACCTACACCAAACAGACACACAATTACCTGCTTGTCAGATGACCTAATACAATTTTCACAGTCTTTGGAAATGGATCGAACAGGTCCCATAATGTCCATCCCATGACTTCCAGCATAGTAAAGTTCGGTCAGTCCTACAAATTCATAAACCTGAAAAAATGGATATGAGAAGTTAACAATAAAGCAGAAGAAATGATATTAACACATTAAGAATCAAAGAGAAGCAAATCAATCACCTTATCACGGCTTCTCCCACTAATTATTGCTGTTGGAAAATAGTTTGCTGCATTTTTAACAGCAGCGCGCATCTGTAAACAAGTTATGTAGTTTCAGAAAGAACTCAAAGGGATCAAAGAACAATTTGTAATAAATGCAATCCTCTTGCCTAGAAACAAAGCGATACGAAATGAATCTTACAGCATTTGACATGAATGCATGATCTGGGTTGTCTACGATTGGGGATAAAGTCCCGTCATAGTCCAAGAACAATGCTACTCGCTTTCCTTTTGCAACATTTTCTATTTGCTCAAAGGATGCAAGTGCTGATGGATACTTTATCTGCAGAACCAAACAGTACACAAATTCTTGTCTCGTCTAAAATCAAAGCTAACACTTGAGAAGTATATGAAATGGGAGGAGGAAGATTACCGTCCAATTGCGATAAGCACCATCACCATCACTTAATGTTAACTCCATGCTGGAATCTTTAGTTAATTTTGTATGAGTTGGAGATGAAGATTTCATGGCATCCAACACGCTTGACCGAACATCCTCAAGTATTCCAGGCCTTCTTCTTGGGATTGTAAGGAAGAGAGGGTATGGAAGAAGAGATGAATGGATGCCTAATCTCGAGTTATTCATCGAAGCAGAATCAGTAAGAACAGGTGATGTATGATTTGGTTTCAGATCCATTCCGATTGACCAATGTACAAATATAAGTACTGTTCGAACTAGGAAAGATCAGCTCTTGTGTCAAGTAAAAACCACCACTTTAGATTAATTTTATCAATGCTGTCCACCAATCACCAGATACCTGAAAAATAATCATAAGAACATGTTAACTATTGGAGAAATGAAATTGAAAACCAAACAAGTCGAAATCTTATTTCTACATCCTCAATTCCTCTTAACTAAGTGTTGAAAGCCATGACAGTAATGCATTTTGAATAGATTTTCCTCCCACCAAGGTTTCTAAGACAGGTAGAACCGATATTATTAATCTTTTGACAGCCTTTGGACGAATGAACGTGCGTTTTGAATGTCTAAAACCGAGATGGAGATTTCATTCCTTAATTGGAAACAAATGTTCATCTATAGAAGATGATTGACATCTAACAAGAGGGAAGATGCAGTAATTAATCTCTAGTTTTTTGTCACATGACTAGAGCACCATCACTGGTTTCACAAGAAGGCAGATATTGAACTCCATTGAATTTCTTTAAACAAAAATATATACATATTAAAACAATAAACATATGAACCTGTGGATCTAAACGTTCACGAGTGCATATTCAGACACAAACCTATGTCCTAAAAGATTGGTTCTAATTTCTGATATTTAACATGGAAAACATTGGTACTCAAATTGCTTTAATCATTTTCCTGGCCCAAAAAAACAGAGGAAACAATGCCATATGCAACCACATAAAATGGTCCTACACGGTAGCATGGGAAAATTAAACGTACGTAGGGACTGAGAACATTAAAAATCACAATGCAACAAAACTATGATATTTGGAACAGAAATGAAAAATTTAGGAGCCCCCACAAAGCTAAAACACAATCTGATGTGACCAATGAATTTGCTATAAATCCTAAAGATAACAAATTTGACCATTGAACCTTCTTATCTTTTCCTTGTTTGTATCAGTACTAGTATAGTGAATCAGCTGGAAAATAATAGACATGAAAAGGACAAAAATGGAGGTGAAAGATGAACACATCAAATCAGATTAAACAGATACAGCTAACTGGCAGACAAATTAGAATCAATGTTCCGTTTAGCCTTTGTTTGGTAAAAGTTTTTTATTAATAAACATAGAATGTGATGTTTTCGAGGTAAAATATTTAGTTGAAAATTGATTGGGAGGGATGTGTTTGGTTAAACAATGATTTTGGGAAGTGTGTGTGGTTAAAAATTTTAAACCACCGCCATGAAATTATCACACCGTATCCACAACTCAGAGTGTAAAAAAAATTGGTTACAGCATAAAAATAATATACACGTGAACAAACAATGTCAATTTAGCCGAAATAAAGCCTGAATTCAATTCCAACTTTAGAATTAAAAAAATACTTTGACAATTCAATCAAAAATGTCATTTCAGGCCCCATATAAAACAAGAGTTGAATTTCTTTCAAGTACAGAGGAAGCAGAGGTATAATTAAATTAAAAATCAAGATTGAGCAAGTTTCTTATTCGATAAAAGGAACCGGACATAAAAATTAAATTAGAAAGTAAGATTTCTCATATCAAGAGAATCACTAAATAATCTTCAAAATATATCCGTTTCATCGATTAAATGAAAAAACAATTCAAATATAACACCAATGCTTAACAATCCTTCATTACAACCAAAAGAAAATTAAATAAATCTCAATAGCAATAAGATAAAATGCGATATGCCCATAAGAAATGAAGCTGACTTTCTTCATTGAGCCAAACCCACTTAGAAACGAAAAATGATTAAAGATTTTACAAATGCAGGTTAACAGCCTTCAGGAAAAGAAAAGAGAAGAAAAAAAAAAAATATATATATATATATATATATATATATATATATCTCAAAATAACGAGATTCTAAACAAGAGAAGGGAAATGAAAGTCACCTCTTTTTAAACCCGAACGAGAAAATGCTGGAACAGAACGTGGAAAATATGAACAGAATATAAATACAAAGAAAATGTATGTATAGGTTGCAGAAGGGAAAAAGAAAGAAGATGTTTACAGAAGAGGGAGAAGTATATATAGAAAGCCAGAGGAGAAAAGGTTACAGGGTTGAAACCGGTTCCTTGTGGAAAGTTTACAGGGTTGAAACAGATTCCTTGTGGAAAATTTCAACCCTAACACGATTTGAGCCTTAAACTACATTTTTTCTTTTTCTTTTTTTGAATTTTGGGCTCAGCTTAAACTACTTTTCAAAGCTAACCGGTTATTATTTATTATAATAATAAAGAAGAGGAAATTTCTTAGAAGGATGATCAGTTAATGGGAAAAAAAAAAAAAAAAAATCAAATCAAATTCTTTTAGCCTCTGTTTGGCCTCCGTTTAGTATCATTGCAGTGTTTTATAAACTGATTTATTTATAATTATGAGATAAGATATGTTGTTGAAATATTGAGAAATAAAATGTGTGATTAAAAATAGTTTGAGAAATTGTTATAATCCTTTACCAAACGGATTGTTTGTGTGACACTTTTAGCAAATAGACTGATATAAATATTTAGTTGACGTTCTATTTGTATTTTATTTTCTATTTTCATTTTCGAAAATGTTTTATATTTCCTGTTTTTGTTTTTGTTTTCAAATTTTCTGAAAATGCGTCTGGTTTGTCATTTCTGAAAACTGTTTTTGAAAATGAAAAATTGGAAAACACGTTCGGTTTGAAATTTTGCAGAACACTACTGAAATTATTTTTAATTAATTTCCTTACAGAATACTACTGACTCAAACTCAAATTTCATTTCATAATACACTGAAAACATGGTTACCTGCAACGCACTAATGTGAGCACTAAGAGTCTATATTAACACAGTTTGGTGCCTTGGTCAGGTTTGAGATTTGAGGAAGCTCTGGTTCTATTAAAATTCAGAAAATACAAATTCTTTCAAAATCACCAAAGTCCATTTATCAAGACATTTTTTGAAATATAACAACAAGAATTCCTACTTAATTTTTTTGTAATGTTGATATTGAATTCAATAAAAATTTATTTTAGTCTTAGGTTCTAAGTTAGGATAATTCTAAAAAAAAAAAAAAAAATCAACTTTATTTTAAGCTTAGTTCCAAGTGAGGATAATTCTTTTACATAAAAAAAAAAAAAAAAAAAAAAAAAAAAAAAAAAAAAAATCTCAATTTTAAGCTTAGTACAAGTTTTTTTTTTTTCAAAATGCGTTTTCAAAAATAGTAAAGAGAACGCGTTTTTACTCTTTTGAAAAATAAAAATAGAAAACGACTTCAAAATAACAAAGAGAACAGGGCTTTAAAATTTGGTGACGCAAAGTACTTGATTGTTTATGAGTTGTTTAGCCTTTGTTTGGCAAACAAATTTATAAACAATATATTTCATCAAATTATTTTTCAATTAGACATTTTTTAAATCATTTTTAAACTATGTCCTTGTTTGATTTTCATTAATTTTTTTAAAAAGTTGAGTTTTTGGAAAATGTGGATTGTAGATTAAGTTGAAAAGTCAAAAATTATATGTTCAAAGTAATATTAATGGTGTAAAGTGAGTACCGCAGAAAAATAAAATGAAAAAAATGAAACCAAACAAGGACATAAGTCATCTCGAAAATAATAAATTCTTTGTTTATAAATATTTTTTCTTTTCAAAAAAATGCTATTTGAGTCAGAAACACGTAGACGACGACTCTGACCACCCAATGCGCGTCAGCAGTGTCAGTTATGATATGGCCACGTTTGAGTGGGTGGGACTGAGTTTTCTCGTGGCCTTTGATGCCAGCTGGATTTTTGTGGTTGGTGATGGTTAGGCCCAATTTATACTGTTAGAAAACTGGATGGTTGGAAATAGCAGTCACTCTGTCTTGGCACATATGGGCCCATTAAACATATTGATTGAATTATGCTAAATTCTTCTATGTGCTCAACCCGATGATGATCTCTCATTCACATGAATGTAGAACTCATAGACTACGGTTCTCACACCCATGTGAGTGGGGGTCATCTTCGAAGTGAATGTCGAGGGGGGTTTAGAAATGTCATTTGCAATTGCGAGCCCATTTAATTGATTTTTTGGATATACTTTTCAAGGGGCATTCCTTCATTGGCTTGACTATTGAGTCGATACTCCAAGATAATTTAGATTGTGTTAAACAAATATGTTATGACAAATATTTATAATCATTAAAATTTTAAAAACTATTTTTTAGTAATGCCTATTTTTTAAAATTATTTTTAATCTCAAATTTTATCTATAAAATATAAACAACACATAAAACCACGTCTGTAAGCCGTCGAATGGAGGCTTAAAATTTTTCCAAGACCACATGCGCAACAATGTGCACTATCCGCAGTCGTCAGCACCATGATGTCAGGCAAATGACATTCAAATGCATGGGTCAATCTAATGCAACATTCTTTTACAATTAATAATGTTGTCAAAATGTAAATGAAGATTTTCACAAAAAAAAAAAAAAAATGTAAATGAAGAACAAACAAAATAGAAAGTAGAAATAATGATTTACATAATTTTGTAAATCAATCAAAATGAGTGGTTCGAAAACGATTCGAGATCGTTATCCTCAAATAATATTTTTTGTCATCGAGATAAGTACTTGAAGGTCTCAAAACAAATTTGATGATGGAATAATCAAACGAAAAGTACAAGTTTAAAACCAAGTAATTAATTAAGAAGTTGCAAAAGAACTTGAAGAACATTTTGAAAATAGAAGTTGATCTTTGATTTTGGATTAAGAAATGTTAAAGATATATTATGAAGATGGTTTTGTCTTTCCCAACATCTCTATACATTAAGTAAGTCGGGAACGACAAACTCGATCGAGAAAATGTTAGTAGGATCAATCAAACTCGTGATCAAATGCCACTGTTCTAACCTACCACACCAACTCGTTCACCTCACGAGAGTTTGTTGGCTTCTTGTGAGTAGTGCCTCACGGCCATCACCCAATGGGTGGGACAGTTATTATCTTTCCGGTGTTACTATTCTTGGCTTTGAAAATTCAATTTTACCTATGAATAATTTGATATAATTAATGTCTATAAAATAATTTTAAACCATGTTTCAAGAAATACATCGTCATTAATATATCTTACCGTAGGATGTCCCCTTCACTTGCGTGGAAGGGCCTCGAGGAAGTTGATGTTGAGGCGGACAAAAAACGTGGTAAATCTTGATGCAAATGAATTAGTTGAAAAGACAATTATAGCCTCCATTTGATACACTTGTGTCATAAATAACGGCTCTGTTTCATATTCATTAAAATTTAATTTTTAAACTAAGTCAAAACCAACAATCAATTCCAATCACATATTTTATGAGACCCACAACTTTTCAACCACACATCTCATCAACATTTATCAAAATTTACTAAAAATCTGATTTTAATTTCCACTAAATAGGGGCAACATGTTTTCTCAAACCATTATTTAAACACACAAATTTCTCAAAATCACTTTTTAACAACAAATTATACTTTGAAAATATCAAATTCTTTATTTATAAATAAATAATTTTTACAAAAGTAAACAGAAATTACAAACCTTAATATTGAAAAAAGAATGGCTTGACGTGAACTGCTATGGCCAAGCGTTGATGGAACTTGAGCCCGTCATAGACGGGCTAAAATCACCATCTGTTAAGCAAAAAGGACAAAAAACTCTGAAATCCCAAAAAAAAAAAAGACGCTTCACCACTCTTTTTGACATTATCATTTGTAAAAAATTTCTGTAACTCCTCGTGTAAAAATAAAGAGCATTATAAAAGGTTTTAACTCACAAGTATTCACTTAAAGAGAATTGTTTTTATTTCCTTACAAGGGTGGAATTTGCACATTTTAGTTTTACTAAGCCCCTAATATATATATATGTGTGTAGAAAAGTAAGCTTATAATATTAGCCACACAAGGTGCAAATAAGCCGACTTTATGCGTCGCAAGCCTGCACCAGTTTTCAGCCTTTCAATATCAAGGACATGAAGGAAAAAAACAATTGACTAGAATCACATTTGCAAAAGATTATTCACAGTGACCATCACCGAATTTGTCCGCTGAAGATCCTGCAAATTCAAGTACATCGAATATCAGAATGGTATATGACAACTTTTCGTGAAACAGAAGACTTTTACAGCGAAAATTTGCTTAGAAAACTTTCATCACTCAGAATGAATTGAAATTGTACCTGGAAGATTAAATCATCAGGAACGTGGGGAAGTACTTCCCTAACTGTTTCAGCCATGGCGAATATATTAGCTAAATCATCATTCGAAGCAGGTGATGGTGATCTCATACTTAAACTACCAGAACCTCTGGGATACCGCAGAGGATCAGGAGGGACGCCCATCCTAGATGTACTAGCCTGAGAGGGATTTGGAGGAAAAAATCCCCATGCAGCATCTTCAAGGGCAGTTTCTCCTACGGAAGCAAGTTGCCTCATTACCATGTGAACTCGACTAAATCCAGATGGGCCTGGTCCATCTAAACCCAACCAACTCGATTCAATTCCAGTCCTCCTATTAAGGAAAAGAACAAAGAGCAGTAATGAGTTTTCAGTCTCAGGTTAAAAAGAAGTGGGTCAAAAATGTATGTACCAGAACAAAAAAGAGAGAAGTAATGGTAGGTACTGATTAATTTCATTACTGTTTCACCATGGAAGAGGGGATAAGACAGCTATCAAGTGCATATAACTAGAGACCCACTTGACATTGCCTTGGTTGAAGCAATAGAAGCTTTTAAGAGGGCAACTGATGTTTGCTATATTCTACTTATATAACAACCAATAATAAGTCATCGCCAAAGCTAGGCTCAGAATTCAACCTTTCAGCATCCCATTGTAACATTTAGCCCGTGTTCGGAAACTTCATTATAACACAAAATTATAATCATTACAATTTCCAATATCACTTTTTAACCACACATTTTTCGAAACCACTTTTTAACAACAAATTCTACCTAGAAAACACCCAAAATTCCAAAAATAACAGCAGCTACAAGCCGCCGAACAGAGACTTAAGCGAAAATTCAATTTAAAAATACGATATATCAGATGAAAATAGAAATGAGAAGACCTCAGTCACCGTAAATCATTCCAGAGAAAAAAAATGTTCTTACTACTTCAAGTAACATTAGCTAAGGCTTTGTTTTTTAATGCAATCATTACGATTTATAAATCAACTTATAAACAACACAATTACCCAAACCACTTTTTAACCACACACATTTTCTCTCTCAGCTATTTAACCATACATTTTATTACCTAAAAAACATAAATAAACAAATTTATAATTACAACAATGTTAAAGAACAGGGACTAAAATTATATTAGGAAAGTTATATCTAATGCCATACTAGTCTCTCAACCATTAAGAAAAAAAACAGACCTCCTCCGATCACCATTTTCCGAATTCTGTGGCTGATCAGGGAAGACTCCAGAAGGCAGGTTATGACTAGGAAGATTTGGCCGCTCAGGTACAGCACTCATTTCACGAGCAAGCTGCTCATCTCTTGAAATTTCTGCAGCACGGGTGCTTACCCCATTTTCAGATTGGCCCATAAAAAGTGGCTTCCGACAAGTGGGGCAAGAGTAATTCTCAGTTAAACCTTGATCTAGCCTGTCAATGATATGTCATGCAGAATTAGATTCTACTCACAACTGCGTGTGGCATTCATTTTGGAAAATTATTATAGAATTTAGATCATACCAAGATCTCAAGCATGCAAGATGAAAAAGATGATTACAGGACAGCTTCTTAGCTTTTGCCATTGGTTCCTGTCATTTCCCAATAAATATATAAAATGTTTGGAGAAGGGGGGAAATTCAATGAGATGGGGAAGCAAAGGTAAGTAGAATTTACCCTACAAATAGCACACTCGTCATCATATGCTCGGAGCTCCTGATGTGTAGCATCAGGAAGTGCTCCATGAAGGGTCCCCAAAGCCATCCGCAATTTGATGAAACCTTTGGCACGTTTTATGCATGCACTTAAAAGGGCCTAAGCACAAAAAAATGTGAATATAAGTAACATAACAGACCAACAGGACGGCAAAGCAGCCCCTGCAAAAATAATAACAGTAACAAGAAGATCAAGCAGGATAGAAAATATTATAATTGCAGTAACTAACAAGTAGAGAGAAATATTTACCCGAATGTTCAGGAAAAGGACAGCATCCACAAGATGAAATGCCATGCCATGAAGTAACCAAATATGCAGATAATGAGCAATGGCCATCAGCAGTGTCATCATGTCCAGGAAAAACCCCAAATTTCGAATAATGATGCCTTTCCATTCCCACAATGAACCTATATTCATAGTGCTACCTTAGAATATAAACAGTGAACAATACAAGCTATTCTATCACTGTAAATTTGAGTTCATAACGAAGGGGCCAAAAAATTCGCAGAAGACCTGTGAACAAGTATTTTCTCCAAAAGAAATGAAAATATGAAGAAAGCGTAGAAAGGTCACAAAATCAGTATTGTCACTGTAATACCCTATATGTAGGAGTGTAGGAGTTGCGGTTTGAGTTATAATTTGGGTTAAGCATTTTTGGCCAAATGGAAAATTTAACCATGTAATTACTCCCTAAGCCTACAACTCAGTTTACCTGCCAAGCATTGGCATTGCTGCACATTAACCAGGTAAATAAAAGCATACTCTGAAAGTGAAACTTGTCAAATTACAATTAATTCAAAACCCTCAAAAGTTTTGAAGAATAAGATCAAACCCACAAATACATTAGGACTATGCCCCCCCCCCCCCCCCCCCCCCCCAACCCAAAAAAAAAAAAAAATTTGGCATCATTTGAAGAAAGTTAAACCATCAGAAAATTGGTGTTGGTTTATTTTAAAAAATAAGTCTCACATTTTGATAAGCAATGTGCTTTCAACATATCATGCTTTACCGAGAAAAATTGGTTTGCCACTTTTAAACCAGAGAAAAAGTAACAACACCAAAGTTATTACGAAGTCTTAGATCAAAACAGAACAATGGATTGTGAAATCGGCAATACAAAGCGCAAGAACAACAATAAAAGACAGGTATATGTAAACGAAGACTTAGATCCACCTGCGGGGGATATATCGAAGATTTTAGATAATCGGTAATTTGCAATATCTCCCGCTGAGTGATGCAACCATATCTCAAGCAACTGAAATCCGTGAACCACCATGGCCTATGGATAAAAGTTAGAAAACAGTCAACCAATTGGTGATTCCATTTTATAATGCCATAAATTCTACTAATCGACCTGAATGCTACCTGTAGCGTCTCAAAAGCAATGCTAGTAGGCTCAAAAAATAACAACAAAGACACTGATGAACTTGTTGCACTGTACATGGTAAAACATAGCCACATCCTACAACACAGCAAATATTGTAAGACACCTCAGACAACAATACCAACAAGAATAAATAGAAATTTGAATGTTAACTAGAAAAAATTGAACAGTAATGTAATATTGTAAATGATTGCCCCACTGTTTATAACATTAATGGCCAGAAATTAGGGAAATCAGAAGGTGGCATACTAAAAAGTATGCAGAGATTTGTATTTAATGTACCTAATCTTCGCACCAATCATTATTCCCCATACCTAGAAGCTAAAACAGGTACAACCTCATTCTAATAAAAATATGTATATCAAGCATAAGTATAGTCTCTCCTCTGCGTGATTTAGGTGTAAAGTAGGGTCACAATTCACTGGAAATCTGGGGCTGTGTACAATCAAGCTTATAACACAAGGAGTGCAAATACCACGTCCAGCAATGAAATCAAGGATCTCAAAGGGAAAGTGTCAGGCAAACCATGGGAAGCAATCAATAGCTAGATGGGAAGTACTCCACCCACAAAAGTAAAAAAGAGGAAGGAAAAGAAACGCGGGCAGGTTTGGCTTTAAATGGCCTTTGTATAAGCATTACTGGGCCTCACAGTGTTGAACAGGTCCAAAGAAGGCTTAGAAAATGACTCTCCGGGAGACAAGCCTTCGTTCTCCCTTGAAAACCATGGTACAACACCACCACGGATACCAGAATACTGACCTGTTGCCACCAGAGTATTAACATACATTATAAGCCCCTGTTTGATCCCCATTATTCAAACTCATTTTTAAAAAACCATACATTTATCAATAAAATAATCTAAACATATACTTTCAAAAAAAAAATTAATAATAATAATCTACACATAAACCCCCAAAATTTTCCTCTCTTTTTAACCACACATTCTCCCAAAAATCACAATTACGAAACTCATTTTTGTAAATAATGGGGCTCAAACAAGGGCTGATTCTTTTAAGCAACAAATAATTACCAATGTTTCCAATAAGATAAGCATAAGTGAAGACAATATCAAGGAGAGCAATGCAGATAAAATCATAAATATTACTGCCACAACACACACATACGTATTCTTCAGCTTATTGGGGGGGAAAAATCCTCAACATTTCTGAAGGCAAAAAGTGGATTTCAAGTCATGCATGCAATAGAAAAGGTATTGTAAAATACCAGAGCAAGTCAACAAAGAAAACCAGCAACAACGCAGAATATACACGGAAGTATGTCCATGGAGTTGCAGAAGGAGAAGCATTCAAACGTTCAAGTCGATCCCTAGCTAAGGCTTGAAACATCTGCACAATAAGCATATGTTAATTTCATAATAAGCGATCCCATACATCCAAACATTATCAACTTCTTGTGTATTTTTTAAAGAATAGATGAATACCTTTAAAAAACAAACCACACCCAACCAAGTTGACCACAAGCCTGCTTGAAATATTGTTGGCGGGACCACTAACGGAAGAAATGTTCCCTGTGTCCAACTATCAATCAGTCTCCAACAGAGAGAGAGAGAGAGAGAGAGAGAGAGAGAGAGAGAGAGAGCTTAGCATGGCATTGAATGTAACATACATACACACATGAACACACAAATACACTCTCCTATATTTGCCATGGAAATGCAACCCACCCACCCACACCCCAAAAAAATAAAAATAAAATAAAATAAAATAAAATTTGTAATCCTCTGCAAAAGAAGTATTCACCAAGATTTCATCTATTCCTAATTTCCTAAACATTTCTGACTTGACAAATGATGACTGCTCAAAATGAAAACAAGCAACGAAGAATGAATTAAAGAAAAATAAAATAAAAGATCATTGTATCACGATAAAATAATAGTAATCAATGGTTGCAAACAAACCATTTTACAAGTAATCAAAGCCATATATGACAAGTTGGCAAACATATAAAGGAAAAGAACATTCTGCCGGTTTTCACTGGCTACTTTAGTGCCCTCGAGTGGCTTGTCAACACTAAGACCCACTCAATTAAACAAGAGCACAATTCTAGCTGCTCTGACATTTTCAGTTTGATTCACTTCAGAACTTTATGAGGACTCACAAAATGTAGCTAAAGAAATTTCATAGTTATAAACCTCAAATGAACTCTAGAATTTAAAATTCATGTCTGATAAAGAACTGAAAACAACTTTTACATTATTATTCTTCGGGTGACCTAGTAACATTCTATTTCAGTTCCACCGAAAGTGTCAATCTTCCCCTCAAAAACATGACTGCTCAATACTTTCCCGAGGAAATAAGAGACATGATCGAAAAAAATTTTGACAAAAAAATCTTATGTTCCGTTCGGCGGCTAATTAATGAGGTGAGACGAGATTTTTTTGTGTTTTCGAGGAAAAAAACGTGGTTAAAAATTGGAGAGAGAAAATGTGTATGGTTAAAAAGTAATTTGGGAAATTGTGTAGTTTAAATTTTAATTTAAACTACAATTTAAATAGCCAACCAAACGGAGGCCTAAAATCATAATCAAATAGCTCAAAACAAAACAAAACAAAATAAAAGCAAATGCATAAATGAAATAAACTTAAATGAGGTCTCAATCACCATCATTAAGTACAATAAAAAAGATAAGTAAATAAAACTAGAAGAAGCTAGAACTCAACAAAAAATGGGAACAGAAATTAGAACATAATAATGATTTCTTACCTTGTAGATGATATAATTGATGAGACGTTCTAATAATTTTCGAATTTCAGAAGAGTACAACTCTGAAAAAAATATCGTCTGCATAAAAAGACCACGAAGGCATCGAAACATCACTATACAAGCATTTTATCTCAGTAATATTTAAATCTCTTCAAAACAAATTTAATAAGAACTTGCATACTAAACTTCAGTTTGTTATGCCATTTGCTAATTAAATTATTCTTATAAGTAATAGCTCATATTTCAAATTATGTCTGATTAAAATCTATAAATAGTTATGCAATTCAAATGTTGCCATCTTAATATCATGAGATTCGTTAATGTAAAATGTCGAGAATAAATCTAAATGTAATAATATCAATAATTACTAGTACGATAATGCAAGTATTCATATAGTCGAGTATAGTTCAGACCAGTTTCAGAATGATAATGCATTTAATTTCCAGAAAACTAAGTGAAAGTTATGATTGTGAAATTGGAAGAACAATCAAAATACGTTGGAAAACTTACCTTGAGACATAAAATAAGCAAGATAAATACATTAAGTGCAAAACCGGCCACCAATGCAAGAGTGGTGAATGAACCCAAAAGCAGCTCCAAGACATGGCTTGCATTCTCGGAATTAATAAAATCCTCGACAATCAAACCATCTGATTTATAGTTCTCAAGAGACATTTGCATCCAATATTGGAGGCCTACAAGGTTTAAAATGGTACATCCCGCCGAAATTGACAATAACTTCAATCCCATGGAAAAAAAAATGATCTTTCAACCAAAACTAAGTTTCAAGATTTTCATAAGAAAATCAGCATGACAATTTTTGCAGGTAAGGCATCATGAAATATTATCATTGCGATGGAACAAAAACCATAACTTGTTTATCTAGCTTCAATAAATTCCCGTCAAATTATCAAAAGAATATCACGGCTGCAACAAAAGAGCCTGCAACCATAAGCAAGATAATTCATTATTAGAACCTAGCCAAAACCATAAACAAGCCCAATATCTCTATAAATTGCAGAAACGAATTGTTGCTTCTTTTAGAATCTTTTATTTGATAACTTTTTTTTGCGAAGAGGAACAACAAATAGGTTAGAAAGGGGATGGAAAATTGACCTACATTGGAATCCTATGACCCAATAGCACCAAAGATAGCATTAATTAGAGGTAAATAAAAAATTTCAGATTTTCATTTTTGAAGATAATTTCAGAAAATTATGCATCTTTTGCATCCTACATCTACAGTCAACGAGTCTTTCAATCTCTCTTACAACTGTATTAACTCCAAAATCATACAGAGATCAAAGAAACACATTCCAACTCAACATCTCCGCCAATATAAAAGTACACTTAAATACATGGGAAGCACCCAATGAGAATCAGACTAGTACGAAGCTCCATACTATAAAACACGTGATATTCAACTCTACTTCTCTGAATTTAAACTATAATAGTAATAAATAAAAGTAGACTCGACTATCTGATGCAACACTTGAAGTATACGCATATCTATAATTGATATCCTGGTCAACGTCTTTCATAAATCTTATAGCCTGAAGACAGCTTCAATGCTGAAAATAAACTGCCATAAATGCCACCAAGAAGTACGTAACAAAAAAGGCTTATCATACAGTCAAGTTAGTATTCAACTGAAAACAAAAATGTGATTTCATTAAAATCTTATTCATTACAAAAATACTACTCAGGCACAAAAATTTATAATTAAACATGAGATTTATGAACATATTAAACCGAAATTAAACACGTCTAAATGGAAAAGATTCATCTGATGTATTTTATTCAACGAAAGTCAAAGCCCTAATGTAACCAGAGGGGAAAACCCCCCTTCCATACCGAATTAATAAACCATAAATAAAAACCAAAAAACGGAAGAGGAAGAGGAACCAGAACTTGAAGAAAAAAGGCGATCGTATTGAATACACAACGTGAAAATTCATCAACTCAAAAATTTGATCAAGCATATATCTATACAAGTACATGTACATATACATACATGCGAATCGGACGGTATACATAAAAATAGTGATGAAATGACAAATAATCAGACAGATTTGAAGGCGATAGAATTGAATTATCTGTAATCTTTCTCTTTTGCGCGAGATATGATAATTTTTTGAGGCAAAGGCAGAAATGGGTAAAATTTGGGCGACATAAAAAAATAATATCATGGAAAGAAATTCATATGCCTTTATTTTGTCCTTTTCTTAAAGGTCTTGTTTGGAATCAATTTAGACTTTTATAATTATTTATTTATTTATTTTTGTAGTTGAGAAAATCATCGTTTGATAAACCGTTTATAGACGATTGTTTATGAATATTAACCTTATTATTTTGATCATGACAAACAAGATTATATCGTGTTATTAACAAGTGTGCTTCAAGTATTTTATGTAATAATAATCTTCAAAGCATTCAAAGTACAAATAATCTCTCGAAGATAAAAGATCAAAAATATATGATGCGGTGTTCAGGACATGAAGCACAATAGTATGAAGATCGAGGAATGAAGCTTACAGAGAAATTGATCATTTACAAATCGCTTCTCAACATATGTAAGGTTAATGCATTAATAGTTGACAATGTACTTCATAAGCTCAAGTAACATTTTCAGAGTCATTAAAATATCATTTTCAAAATCAACTTTGATTAAAACATTTGAAAAATTATATTTTTGAAATGCTGTCAAGTGAGGTCAACCGCATCTCAAGAGAGGTCGACTGTATGTAGCTTTGAGGTCGACCGCAAGAAAAGACAGGTCGGCCTCATTGTCCTATTTTGAACTCCAACGGCTATATTAAGGTCGATCGCATGGCTGAATAGGTCGATCGCAAAAGATAGTATGTGCTAAATTTGCTCTATAAATAGTCTTCTCTCTTGTATTCATTGTGAACAATTAAAAAGAGATTTTAGATAAGCTTTATTGTGAAAATTCATTGTTTGTACTTGGTTTATATTCATCTATTTTTACTAGAAAACTTTGTTTTATCAAATACATCAAAGTATTTGGAAGAAAGTTTTTTGAATATTCTTGATTTTATATTGTTTAAACTTCTTCAACATCTTCACATTTTATATTGGAATAGAAGTGTAAGTCTCTATTTGTTCTAAACTTGTTTTAATATTTTAAAGAGGGAATTTCTATCGAAGAATTTTGATAATTTGTGTTATAATTTTCATTATCATTTGATTTATCAAAGTTTCATTGTGTAAACACTTTAAGCTTAACTTATTGTTAATTGTTCAAGTGTTGACATCTCTTGGTACTTAACTTGATCTATTGAATATTTATTTTATCTATCTCATTAAAACTTCCAAGTGGGTAAGAAAACTTTTCTAACTTGATTATTATCATTTTTACTTACAAAAGTTCTTCTTTACCAAACACTTTTATTAAAGTAAAAATCTTTCTTCATACTTAACTCGTATTACTTGTTAAGAGAGATTATTTGGTTGAAAGCTTTGATTCAAATATCCTACATATTTCACATCATATTTATCAAAGACTTTTTAACAAAGCACTTGAGCTAAATTCATTGTTATCTATCGAAGTGTTATCCAAATACTCAATGTTTTTAAAAGGTGGACGGTTCAGACTTATTTACTTGTATTCGTATGAAAAAGGAAGTTAAGTTGATTCAAGACATTCATTTCTTTCTTTTTGTCATTTTGCAAGAATGATAATGGAACTTCTCTAAAAAAAATTCTCAATGCCCACTCAAAATCCCACCAAATAACCTATCCACCGGTAGACAACTTAATCTTTGAATTTATTAACTAATTATCTAGCGAATTTTGAAACATGGTCTAATCAGCCCACTCCTTCTCCAAATAAGTCCTTAAATCAAAATCTGTAAACATCGTTCCATTCAATTTTGAACAAAAGTCAGACTTCCTCCCACATTTGAAGCTTTTGATTTTGAATCACAAGAAAATTTCATCCAATTTTCAAGTAGGCTATCCACAGCGCAACTTAAATTCTAAAGGTGGACTCCCTCAATTGTGGGAGGAAGTCAGACTTTTGTTCAAAATTGAAGGGAACGATGTTTACAGATTTTGATTTAAGGGCGTGTTTGGAGAAGGAGATGGATGACTAGATCATGTTTTAAAATTCAAGTGATATGTCAGAATTTTAACTGCCGCATTGAATAATTAGTTAGAAAATTCAAAGATTAACAAACAATTTGGTAAACAATTTATAAACATGTTTATAAATCACAAAATCTTCAAATCACTTTTTAACCACGCAAATTTCCTCTCTCCACTTTTCAACCACATATCTTACCTAAAAACCATAAATAAATCAGTTTATAAATCACTGCAGTGTTACCAAACGAAGGCTTAGTTGTCCAGTGGTGGATGAGTTATTCGGTGAAAATTTGAGTTGGTATTGAGAAACCTTTTAAATATGGGTGGTTAAGTAGTAGCTTAGTTAAAGTTCGGTGATCACTCATCTAATTTACCTGTAATTTGGGGTTATGGTGTACAAATCTTTATAATTTTTTATTTTATAATTACGTAAGGATATATTTGTATATGTATTGTAGTGTACTTATTAAAAAAATATTAGTCGTAGTAATATAATGTGGTGTGTTTAGTAGAATTTGTAGTGGTGATATATTTAGGGGTCATGAAATTGAAAATCCATGGGTCAAGGTCGAATTTGTTGAAGAAGTTTTCATTCATATTTATGTTTTCAAATTCATCAAATTCACTTCTATTAATATTAGAAATTCATAGATTTTTTAGAACGCGGGAATTTTATGGAATTAATTGAAACCTATATTGAGGGCCTTGGATTTTTGATAGATTATATAACATTCAAAATTGAGAATATATTTAAAACTGTGGTGTAAGAATTAATTTTTTTGGTGGCAATATAATCACCCTATGTGGAATTTTATGGAATTCTAAAATTTTTCAAATTCCATGTTGAGGACACCCCCTTAATATAATTAAATTACATAAATAATTATAATTATTTTTTTAGGTGAACAAATAACTTTCATTAGTCATTCATATGAGAAACGTCATAGTTCACCAAATAAACAATGGGCTCTGGTACCTCTTCACAATACATAAAATTATTCCTCATTTTTTGCCAAAATTGCCAATTCACGGGCCACCTGATTAGTACGTCTTGGTGCGCGTCGAAGGAGATAGTTTCCCATCCGTGCCATGAGAATTCTGCAATCTTCAGCAACACTCAGCACAGGAGAGAACGGAAAAAGGGAATTGATGGCTTGGACCGAGAGTAGGGAGTCCGTTTCTACTGTATGAATCCTTAAGTCAATTTCTGCTGCAAATTCCAGTCCTTCTCTGATGGCTAACATTTCCGTCTTGAGTGGAGAGAAGTTTCCATTGATGACTTTGCCCAGCGACCCGATAATCTTCCCACGATGATTACGAATCACAGCCCCGATGAATATCTCACCTTCCTCATTGTTCACTGCTGCATCCGTATTGTGCATAAGTACATCAGTCGACGGGGCTTTCCAAAACCTTCTACGGGAGACTCTAGCCTGGTTTGTAATTACCCGACTCGGCACCTTAAGGGATAGCTGTGTGGCCTGAAATTACGTCATACAAATAATTACTAAAATTTATGAAATTAATGTTTTTTATGAAATTACGTTATACAAATAATTATTAAAATTTACCCACATGATTAACAACCAATCAAGCTAACCTTAAATCATTTTTTAACCACACACATATTCATATTTCACTTTTCAATCATATATTTTATCTAGAATACATAAATAAATAACATTATAATTTACAAACAGCCGCCGAACACCCTAAAAATAATTAAAAGTCATCCATAAGAAAATATGTTAGTTTTACATATTTTTTTCTTCTTAAAATTGAAAATGAATAAATTATTTACGTTAAAAATAATATTTAGTTTATTTTACTTTTTTGAACGAATATTTTGGTTTTTAATATAAAGCAATTTTTTTTTTTCTTTTTTTCCCAAAAGAGTAATTTTTCTTTTAACAAATATAATATGCAGATCTCGAATAATATAATAATAATAATAATTTTTTCTTTTTTCAAATATAATATGCAGACCTCGAATAATATAATAATAATAATTTTAATAATAATATGTTTATTAACATTTAGAAAGCAATATTACATTTTTAGCCCATTTTTAGTACAAATTAAAATTTAGAATTTAATAAAGTCAACAATCAATTTCAATAACATTTTTTATTAATTTTTATCAAAAGTTAGTAAATTTTTTTATTTTAATCTCCATAAAAAAGGGTCTTAAATTCGTACAAGAAGAATATGTTGCCCACGATGGACATATATTATACTTTTGTCAATATATTTTGCCCACGATAAATATCATAAGCTTTCATTTGATAACACTGTTTGATTTATAAACGTTTTATTTATGATTTTGAGGTAAAAAGTATGGTTAAAAATTATAGAGAGAAAATGAGTATAGTTAAAATGTGATTTGAAAAATTATGCAGTTGTTTATGTTACGACCATGACTAATTGGACATGACACGTCATCTATATGAGCCCACCAGGGGAGCCACAAAACATTCAGTCACCTAATCATGACCTACAGGCCAAAACTGTGGATACCAATTTTGCTGGATTCTTTTATGCCGAGGTGACCCTATACCGAGGTGATGCTATGTCGAGGTAACCTATGCCGGGGTGATACTGAGCCGAGGTAACATATGCCGGGGTGATGCTGTGCCGAGGTACCCTTATGCCGAGGTACTCCTAAGCCGAGGGGAGTACCCTGAAAAGGTGACAAGACAGCTTGATGTGACAACATCTCTAAAGGGATTTGATGGTTGCTTTAACCCATGCCATGTAGTAAAGATTATAACCAAAGAAATGGTTTACCTCATGAAGGGTTAGGATCTTACCATGTGTAAATCACAACATATGTCACAATCTAAGATAATTACACCTTCTATAAATAGAGCACACTTGCCTCCAAGGAAAGGGTTAGCAATTTCTCACTCTTAACAGTATATATCTCTCACTCCCTTTTCTCTCTTTTACACACTTATATTTCCCGCACCCAATATATATATTCGCCTAAAATGAGTACTGACTTAGGCATCGGAGTGCAAACGGGAGCCACCTCGGCCCCCTTTGCAAGCTGACTGTTTGTCCTAGTGCGCAGGAGATCCACGTGTTCAAGAGGAAGGAGCTGAGACGTGTTGGTCCAAGGTCCAGCCGGATTTTGTGGTCAACATTTTGGCGCCGTATGTGGGAAACCATACTGCTAACCACGAAAACACATGGTAAAAATCCGCATATAGAAAGGTAGTCCTGAAAAAGAACGAAGAACCCCTTACGAAGGAGCGAATAATTGTAAGAGCTTTGAAAGATAAGCTGGTTGGCTTTGAAAAAGGCAAGAGCTTTGAAAGATAAGCTGGTTGGCATTGAAAAAGGCAAGAGCTTTAAAAGATAAGCTGGTTGACCTTGAAAAAGGCAAGAGCTTTGAAAGATAAGCTGGTTGGCCTTGAAAAAGGCAAGAGCTTTGAAAGATAAGCTGGTTGGCCTTGAAAAATGCAAGAGTTTTGAAAGATAAGCTGGTTGGCATTGAAAAAAGCTTAAGACTTTGAAACACAAGTGTATTCACCTTGAAAAAAGGGGGGAGAAATACTACATAAAACCTTGAAAAATGGCTGATAACCTCTTGAAAAAGAGTGAGAACAACAAAAACCTTGAAAAAAGGTGAAGAACCTCTTGAAAAAGAGAGGAGAAATACTATATAAAACCTTGAAAAAGGGCTGATAACCTCTTGAAAAAGAGTGAGAACAACAAAAACCTTGAAAAAAGGTGAAGAACCTCTTGAAAAAGAGAGGAGAAATACTACATAAAACCTTGAAAAATGGCTGATACCCTCTTGAAAAAGAGTGAGAACCACAAAAACCTTGAAAAAAGGTGAAGAACCTCTTGAAAAAGAGAGGAGAAATACTACATAAAACCCTTGAAAAAGGAAGGAAACATTTTGAAAAAGATTGGTAACAAATGCCTTGAAGAAAGGCCTCCCCGAAATAGGGACTCTCCTTCTTATTGCCCCCAAGTGGCATGGCTCAAGAAGCCACTCATATTGCCTAAAGTGGCATGGCCGAAGTGACTCCCCTCTTATTGCCTAAGTGGCATGCCGAAGTGGCTTCCCTCTTATTGCCTAAGTGGTATGCCGAAGTGGCTTCCCTCTTATTGCCTAAGTGGCATGCCGAAGTGGCTCCCCTCTTATTGTCTAAATGGCATGGCCGAAGTGGCTTCCCTCTTATTGCCTAAGTAGCTCCCCTCATATTTCCTAAGTGGCATGCCGAATTGGCTTCCCTCTTATTGCTTAAGTGGCATTTCCGAAGTGGTTCCCTTCATATTGCCTAAAGTGGCATGCCGAAGTGGCTCCCCTCTTATTGCCTAAGTGGCATGCCGAAGTGGTTCTCTTCATATTGCCTAAGTGGCATGCCGAAGTGACTTCCCTCTTATTGCCTAAGTGGCATGCCGAAGTGGCTCCCCTCTTATTGCCTAAGTGGCATGGCCGAAGTGGTTCCCTTCATATAACCTAAGTGGCATGGCCGAAGTGGTTCCCTCATATTGCCTAAAGTGCATGGCCGAAGTGGTTCCCTTCATATTGCCTAAGTGGCATGCCGAAGTGGCTTCCCTCTTATTGCCTAAGTGGCATGCCGAAGTGGCTCCCCTCTTATTGCCTAAATGGCATGACCGAAGTGGCTTCCCTCTTATTGCCTAAGTGGCATGCCGAAGTGGCTCCCCTCATATTTCCTAAGTGGCATGGCCGAAGTGGTTCCCTTCATATTGCCTAAGTGGCATGCCGAATTGGCTTCCCTCTTATTGCTTAAGTGGCATGGCCGAAGTGGTTCCCCTCATATTGCCTAAGTGGCATGGCCTCCCTTCATATTGCCTAAGTGGCATGGCCGAAGTGGTTCCCTTCATATTGCCTAAGTGGCATGCCGAAGTGGCTTCCCTCTTATTGCCTAAGTGGCATGCCGAAGGACCTATTCCATGGACTCCTTCCGAAGCACCTCTTCCGAAGGACCTATTCCATGGACTCCTTCCGAAGCACCTCTTCCGAATGATCTCTTCCATGGACTCTTTCCGAAGCACCTCTTCCGAAGGACCTCTTCCATGGACTCCTTCCGAAGGACCTCTTCCATGGACTCCTTGCGAAGCACCTCTTCCAAAGGACATCTTCCATGGACTCCTTGCGAAACACCTCTCTTGAAGGACGTCTTCCGTGGACTCCTTGCGAAGCACCTCTCTTGAAGGACGTCTTCCGTGGACTTCTTCCGAAGCACCTCTTCCGTGGACTCCTTCCGAAGCACCTCTTCCGAAGGACCTCTTCTGTGGACTCCTTCCGAAGCACCTCTTCCAAAGGACCTCTTCCATGGACTTCTTCCGAAGCACCTCTTCCGAAGAACCTCTTCTATGGACTCTTTCCGAAGCACCTCTCTCGAATGACCTCTTCCATGGACTCCTTCCGAAGCACCTCTTCCGAAGGACCTCTTCCATGAACTCCTTCCGAAGTACCTCTTCCGAAGGACCTCTTCCATGGACTCCTTCCGAAGCACCTCTTCCATGGACTCCTTCCGAAGTACCTCTCCTAAGGTCGTCTTCCATAGACTTCTTCCGAAGTACCTCTCTTGAAGGACGTCTTCCATGAACTCCTTCAGAAATACCTCTTCCATTAACTCCCTCCAAATAAGGGACCCCTTCAAAGAGAAGGACTCCTACAAGGGACTTCTTCCAAGAGAAGAACTACGTCGATTGACTCCCTCCAAATGAGGAACCCCCTTCCTAAGGAATCCTTCCAAGAGAAGGACTTCTTCAACGGAACTCCTTTTACAAAGGACTCTTTCATTGGTCGATTTCACTCTAGGAAAAATATCCGAAAGCTATAAATTCGAACCCCATCGATGAATGTCTGGGACATCCAAATTTTAGGGACTAGAGAGCATATACATGCATGTCAACACGAGACACAATGTATATATACTTTGTTTCATATTCTTCAAAGATACATATATCAAAACGAGACAGGCTTGTAAGCCCTCGAGTCGCTTGAATTAAGCGTATTCTTTCTGCTATCCAAACGGGCTATTAGCCCTCACACATCTAGGAGTAAGATCTTCAATGTTATTGAAGACAACCTTGTAATTCCCCTCCTATTTGAGGCATGCTTGGGATATTGCTATGAGCCTATATGTCTTCGTAAGTTCAGAACACACTCCATCATCTTCGATCCCTTATATTTTCAAGTCCGGTTCGCACATAAATGAACCAATCAGACTTGAGGGACTAGTGTTACGACCATGACTAATTGGACATGACACGTCATCTATATGGGCCCACCAGGGGAGCCACAAAACATCCAGTCACCTAATCATGACCTACAGGCAAAAACTGTGGATACAAATTTGGCTGGATTCTTTTATGTCGAGGTGACCCTATACCGAGGTGATGCTATGCCGAGGTAACCTATGCCGGGGTGATACTGAGCCGAGGTAACCTATGCCGGGGTGATGCTGTGCCGAGGTACCCCTAAGCCGAGGGGAGTACCCTGAAAAGGTGACAAGACAGCTCGATGTGACAACATCTCTAAAGGGATTTGATGGTTGCTTTAACCCATGCCATGTAGTAAAGATTATAACCAAAGAAATGGTTTACCTCATGAAGGGTTATGATCTTACCATGTGTAAATCATAACACATGTCACAATCTAAGATAATTACACCTTCTATAAATAGAGCACACTTGCCTCCAAGGAAAGGGTTAGCAATTTCTCACTCTTAACAGTATATCTCTCTCTCCATTTTTTCTCTTTTACACACTTATATTTCCCGCACCCAATATATATATTCGCCTAAAATGAGTACTGACTTAGGCATCAGAGTGCAAACGAGAGCCACCTCGGCCCACTTTGCAAGCTGACTATTTGTCCTAGTGCGCAGGAGATCCACGTGTTCAAGAGGGAGGAACTGAGACGTGTAGGTCCAAGGTCCAGCCGAATTTTGTGGTCAACAGTTTATAAATCACTTTTTTTAGTTTACCGAACACATGCTTAAATATTAACATGGGTCGATTTCTTACCCGTGGTTAGCACCATTCACCGTGGGACTGAAACATCAGCTCGGATAACGCCGACAATCTTTACGTGGACTCAGAAAGTTCCTTTCTTGGCAATCGAGCACTCCGGTTCTGTAAGACCGCCGCCGCGCACGGAGGCAAACCGACGGATCCTTTTAGAAGCTAAGTCGCCGGACTAGGCTATGCTATCCTCTTACAATAACAAGCTCGTATAAATTCCCAAATAAAAGAAAACCCTAATCTTTGTTTATTTTATTCTTCACAAGAATATATATGGGTATTATAAGGAGCAGTTTCTCATTCATTTCTGGAACAGTATTTGGAATTTACATTGCCCAGAATTATAATGTTCCCAACATCAAGAAGGTTGTAAATGAGGTCCTTTTCTCTGCAAAAAAAGTAGAAGAAAAATACCGCAAGCCGAAGAAGCCAGGAGACGACGCCGTTTGAGTATTGCTCTCGACGATTACAGGTATTCCCTTACACAATTCCCGTTCACCCTTTTTTTTAGTTTTTTCTTGTGGGTAAACCTTGATGATTTAATTGTAATTCGATTTAGTGATTGCCTGAAGAAATGACTTAGAACTTCAATATTTAGTTGGAATCTTGATCATTTTGTTGCTAATTCAATACAAGTAATTATTTAAAAGAAGATTATTTCATCTGCAAATGATTTTGAAGTTAGAAGTGGTTTGCCTGGTGTATGTTACTATGGCTCAGCTTCTTGTGGAGCCTAATCTTGTTCCTATAGTTCAAGTTATTAAGTATAGGATCTACTGATTTCTATTTCGCGAGCTAACCTTCCTCATCAATACCCCTCAGCTGGGCAATAATCAAGATCAAGAAAGCAAGTAGCAATTAAGTGAGAGTTCCTTTCCCATGATTGCTTGAAGAATGGGAGTTAAATAGTCACGATATTCAACAAATGTGAAAAAGACAGAGAGTAAATATAAAGCAGGAATGTTAATAATTATGTTGCTTAAACTTTTTTGTAGAAAAATTATCTTTGAAGTAACTATGAGATCATGATCCGAGCGTGAATCAACTTTACACAACATTAATCGATGACATCTCTAAAATCAAGTATTGTCTCAGTCAATTACTGTAAGTATGATGAATTGTCACCAAGGAGACCCCACTGCCCCCACCGTAAATCCACCCCTGCGTTAGATAATCGGACACTTGTTGAGACTGGCTAGCAGAAAACTTTAGCGAATTGGACCAAGATCTAAAATGTAATAGTCTCCAACAGGTATGATCAACACGATCTATTTTTTCCTTTTTCACTTTGAATGATATGCTCACTCTCATTCTTGCAAACAAAGCCGTCATACTTTTCCATAAAGCATCAGCCATTGTCTACTCTACTTGTTTAAGTTCTTTAAATGTACGTAAAGAAATTAGGAGATGGTGGTTTCAATTACTTCTTTCATTATGTTCTTTTCATGTTTTCGTGCAGTAGTAGTTGATTTTTTGATCTTTATGGGATGAAAATTAGGTTATTAGTCATTATTTATTAACTTGTACTGCCGTCAGTGTAGTTTGGTGGTGGATTATTTTCCTATCGGAGAAGTGATGGGAAAATTATAAGTCGGTTGCATTAAATATTGTATACAACAAAATTAAGAACTTTATTTCTGGTTGAAATTTTGTTCAGGGTAAGGGAACTAACTCGTTCAACTTATTCCTTATTTTGATACTGTACTCATGGTGACTTTTTTCGCGACTTCCATATGTGGGCTAGAATAATTTGAGGTTTAGATGCCTGCAAATTTTTTGCTCTGGATTTGGTTTTTAGCTTGTTCCTCTTTGTTCTTCTAAATCAAAGATTCTGAGAAAGATATCTATACAAAAACGAAAATTCTATTTTAGCGAAATATCAGGATTTGGATACTGTGGAAAAAATGATCTGGCTGAATCTTCAAGAACTGGAAAATCTTTAGCATAAAGAATCTGATCTAATTGGACAGAAAACATGCAGTGGCTCATATAATGGATTATTTGTATTTTCCAGGTAAAATATGTAGTTGGAAATTCGAGAAAGAAAATATGACTGGTTAAAAAGTAGTTTGAGAAATTGTGAAAATTGAAAAAGGCAATCATTACCTTTTATAATCCACCGCCGAATGCAGTGTAAAATGTGATGCTTCTACTGCAAATGAGCTAGGCTCAATAGGGTCAATTGTAATTGAGTATTCGGCTGTTAATTAAATTGGAGAGAGAAGATTTATTTGTATTTTTTAGGTAAAATATGTGGTTAAAAATTGGAGGAAAAAAATATTTTTGGTTAAAAAGTAATTTGAGAAATTTTGTAAATTAAAATGCATAATGATACCCATTTATAATGGGCCCTGAACACAGGCTGAAATTAGAAGTAGCTACTTTTTGGAACCGGAAATATTTCAAACCTATATAGTTATTCATCTTTCCTATACATTAATCTAGGAAGTTTTGGACAACTTTTCCCCGGAATTTATTTTCAACTATACATATTATAGGACTCACAATTTTCACATTTTTATCTACACATTCTCCCAAAAATAAAAAATTGTGTAAATTAAAATGTGCAATGATACCCATTTATAATGGGCCGCTGAACACATGCTGAAATTAGAAAGTTGCTACTTTTTGGAACCTGAAATATTTCAAACCTATATAGTTATTCATCTTTCCGGTAGATTAATCCAGGAAGTTTTGGACAACTTTTCTCCAGAATTTATTTTCAACCATAGATATTATAAAACCTACAATTTTCACATTTTTAATTACATATTCTCTCAAAAATAAAAAATTCCTCCAAAATATTCTACACCAAACGAGCTCTAAGTTTAACGGATGATTCAACGTAGTGATAGAATCATTCCATAAGATTACACTAGCAATCAACTTTGCTGCAGTTCGGTTTGGTTCTTAGCGTAGAGAACCATTTGATTTTGGTTTTGGTTCTAGAACCGAGGACTAGAGGCCAAGTCCTTTTTTTTTTTTGTAAAAAATAATAACTTAAATTATTTCCATCTTCTTAAATTATTATTATTAGCAATCATGTATTTTATCTTTATTAAAATCATTTCCATCTTCAGTATGATTTGTTTGAATAAATCGTGTAATATATATATTAGTATGCATTTTTTATTGATATTAAAATTATTTTCATCTTCTCAAATTATTTATATTAACAATTTTATATTTTATCTTTATTAAAATTATTTTCATCTTTAGTGTGAATTTTTTAAATAAAACATTTAATATATAAATTAGTATGATTTTTCTATCACATTTGAAATAATTTTAAGATATATTTTAAAATTTATGTTTTTAATTTCATAGTATAAATGTTTTTTGCTTTTTTATTTTTGTAATCTTTGAGATTGAGCCTTCTTTAACGTTATTTTACTAAAAGATAATTGTGTTTTTTTATTTTTAATTACGTATATTGAGCTAAAAATTGAAATTGGAGAATGAATTATGCCCCTGTTTGATCCCCTTCAAAATTTCAACACATTATTTTCTTTTTTCTTTTCAACTACACATTTATCAATAAAATAATATTACACAAATAAAATTCTATATTTTAACCACATATTCTCCTAAAAATCATTATTAATTTCAAATAAACTATTTTTTTTAAAAAATAATACACATACAAATTACAATTGTCAATGCATTATTTATATTGAATTTTGACTTCCATCTAATAATAAAAATAGAAGAGTCCATGATCCAAGCCCATTAACCCATCCAACCCGGCTCATCCCTATACCCTAATCTAGGGATGCCAATCGGGCCCTGCCGGGCCGGCTCAGTCCACCCCGTTTGACCATGGCTCGTCCGAGCCCACGAGCAGGCTCGTGTGGGAATGAGCTGGGCTGGACCGGCTCGTTTCCCACGAAGTCGGCCCAAGTCCAGCTCCCGGGCTCGTCTGTACGAGCCGGACGGGCATTCAGGCCGGCTTGTGGACTAGCTCTTTTTTTTTCAAACGGGTAACGACTGGAATAATTGAAAATATAAAAACTTAAATAAATCCTCTTCCTTTAATCCGGGTTTGGGACCGGCTACATTTAATTTCTTGTAGGCGGAGTTAAAATTATACACGAACAAAATATTACGTGTACAATTTTTTTATTTGAAAGAAAGAATTAAAAATACCGAAAAAGAAAAATGCATATATTATTTATAGCTTAATTGTAAGAATAATAATTAATAATACAAAATAATTTACTCACCTATACGATTGTTCTTCGAATTCCTCTGCCAGAATTTTACTTATCCTGTTTTGTAACATTTTCTCTGCAAACTGCCAATCTTTCAAGCACATTAAGGCCTCCAATATGTCTTCTTTAAGCCTTGACCTATATTCAGATAACACTTTTTCACCTGCACTAAAAGCAACATCCGATGCTACAGTTGATACCGGAGGTGCTAGTAGATCTCGTGCAATCATGAAAACAACTGGATATTGACGCTCGTTTAGTCTCCACCACTTAAGAATGTCAAAATTATTTCTCTCATCCTCGTCTAACATACTAAGAAGGTCGTGTGAAAAATAACTAGTTAACTCGCTTGGAATTTCATCTGAACTATTATATGTACTATAAGAACTAGAACCACTGGTATGTGTACTAGAAGTTCCCTTCATAGTCATAAGGTAGGAAAGTAAATCACTGTCTTCATTTTGTGTCATATTACTGGTCGGAACAGTTCTTCTAATATTTTTGCTAGGCTTTTTGGCATTGAGCTCGTACATTTGACATAAACATTTTTCTAAATCTGTACATGTCAAGAGAGTCCCAAAAGTTAATTTTTTTTGATATTGCATTTATGGTGTGTTTAGTTTCCTCTAAATTTATTCTAGGATCCATAATCGTTGCTAATGGAAATAAAGTGGGAACGTCTTTCCATTATTTTCTAAACTTAGTCTCCATTGCTGAAATGATTTGCTTAAAAATAGGAAATGTTTTGTAGTTGTTAAAATTATTAGCAATACAATAAAAATGCTTCAACACTAAAGGACTAGTAGGATAATAAACACCAGATAATTCGTTTGTAGCATCGTAAAAGAGTTTCAAAAAAGTGAAAAACAAGTTCCCAATCATCAGCCCCCAAATCAAAACTTGGGCCATGTGAGGGCCGACCGTTTTAATATTCACATATTAAATTCTCGTAACTTTAACAATGCTCAATCATTAAATAAGTTTAGTTCCATCTATGTCCTACATCTGTGTAACAAATGATCATGCTGGCATAGCATTTTCTACACAATGTGCATCAAAAGCTTGTTTTCTAGAAGGTGTTATCATAATGAAATTGCAAGCACACCTAAATTTTTCAATTGATTTTCTATATTCTTAAGACCGTCTTGAACTATTAATTTAAAAATGTGACACACACAACGAACATAAAACAAGACTCAATCAAATTCAGGATTCATGTGGTTAGCTAATCTATCTTTCACCGCTTTATTAACAGAAGCATTATTTAGTGTAAAACTACGAACTTTACTATCACAGTTAAATTCTCTAAGAACTGCAAGCAGTACATTGAAAATATTTGTTGCATTATGTGGGTAATCAATAACTTTAAATGCCATATATCTTTTGTTCATTAACCTAGTATCATCAATGTAATGACAAGTAACAGCTACGTAACCTCTATGATTATTGTCAGTCCACAAGTCCGAAGTAAATGATAAGTTACAATTATATTTATTTAAAGCATCTATAAAATTTTGTTTTCTCTCGAAATATTTATTAATGCAATCAGCCAGTAAAGTATTTCTATAAACGGGTTTGTACCAAGGTTGGAGATACTTTTGAATGAATTTTGTGAATTGTGAACTTTCTACAATTGAAAGCGAGAACTCACTACTAGATACGAACATGACCATCCCTTCTCGATGCGCTAGTTCTTGGTTGAAGACCCAATTGGTTTTAACTCGATTGACCAAACTGTAGAGTTGATTGGTTTGTTTCAACCGAGCTTGATTTTCGACATGTTTTACAGTGTCTGTTGAGGTGTGTTGTACCCCCACCCTTCTTCCAAGAGAAAAGTCATCCGCAAGTTTTACATTGTGCTTTAAATACTGGATTCCCATCAGCGTCTTTTGCCTTTGTTTGAATCAAATCGAAAAAGTTCCAGCAGTTCGATTTTTTCGTCCTTTTTGGATTTCTGCTGGAGCCTGCCGTCGTGCTAGCGAAGCCAGATCCATATGTAACAGCAACATCTTCATCAATAATGCCATCCAAATTAAGAGGAGTTCTATTATCTATATCTTCGATCTCATTTTCCAAATTCTCCAAATGTCGGGAATTGGAATATCGTTCAGACCGGAAAATTCATCAACAAATTGTTTAGAATAATAACCATGAGATTGTGAGTGTGCCATTAGAAATAATGGATTTGGAAATTTGGAATTGGAGATGAAAATGAAATATGGAATTTGAGACAATATTGTATATGAAAATGAAATATTATAGCACTAGAAATTAGAATATAACTAGAAGTAGAAGATTTGCAATTGAGATTTGAGATTTGAGAGAATTGAGATTGGTTTGTGATCCAAATCAAGAAAAAAAAGGGTATATTTATAGATAAAATAAAATAAAAAATTTAAGGCCAAACCGTTTGGCAACAATCTTGTGACTGTTTGATGCGAGCCGGTCTGTCCGGCTCGTGAGAACGAGCCTCTCACGAGCTTCGGCTCGTTATCACGAGTCGAAATGGAGCTGGCCAATTTTAGCCTGTTTGGCTGTCCGTTGGACTAATCTACGAACTTCACGAGCTGAACTCGAATTGTCCAATACCTAAATTTTTAGTCCGGTCCAAGCCCAAGTTCCTTTTTCACGAGTTGAACTGAACTTTTAAAGAACCGAATCTAGCCGAACTCCCGAACTATACAGCCCGTTTGACATCCCTACCTAATCCCATATTCTCAATATCCCCAATTCCTCATCACAGACATAGAGAAACTCAAGTAATAGAAACGCTCATACACAATCTCATACACACAAGAATAGATACAAAGAGGGAGGGAAAAAAATACAACGCCGCCGACTGGAAATGAAATTGATCCTTCTCTGAAGCCGCTTCTACTCCAACGGCCTCTTCTACGACAAGGCTCCTTCTTCGACGCCACTTCGACGCCTATTTTCTTCTCACCTTATCTTGTTGTTAGTCATGTTCTTAATTTTCCTCACCTTATCCTTTTGTAGTTATCTGTATTTTCCACAGTCGTGTCCGATTTGAAATTGCTGGATCTGGTCCGAATCCCATACCCGTGACGTGTCGTGTCGACATGGGTACTTTGCCATTTTTGCCGTGTCCGAGCAGGTCACAACAGAGTGGGCAAAGTCAAACTTTCATCGTAATCTATAACTATAAGTCTAAATGACCTTTATATTTGATTCTCTAAGTTCGAGTTTCAACGAGTCAGGGAGCTTCCTTCGGCGGGTGTTTTCTTCTTCAATTTGGAATAACATGTTACTTTTTCTAAACTTCTGTTTTGGTTCTATTAATAAAAAAATCATCGGGTCATGATTCGGTTTGGTTCTTCTGGAATCAGAATAAAATCGAACCACGCCCACCATTATATAGTAGTATATCTTCCATCCAGCTATAGCATTATATTGCAACTAAACATATAGTAGTATGGAAATTCTTAGTTAGATGTGTAACTTTCTTTTACAAGTATCTTCTTCTACGTGGTTTCTCTTCTGCAAATATTCCTTGGTTGATCAAAATGTTTTCTATTAGTAATTTCTTTACGTCTAGTTGGTAATCAATCTTGTTTAAGAAGAACTTGTTGGGTAGATTCTTTGTAACTCTCGTCTTTATCTTTCTTCTATTTCTGCTTTTATTGTCATGTCAAGATTCAAAAATGCATTAGTATTTTAGAGTTTCATTGCTAAATCTCAGTTAGGTTATTGTCCATCCTATCTCTATTATTACTGATGATTTCTTATACAACATTCAGGACTTGGTAGGCATTTTGTTTTAAATTGTTTTCAAGTCAGCATGCCTATATTGTTTAGGTCGAAACGTTGAAAATCAGCCTAATTTAGGACATGTCTGCGATTCACACGTTCACAAGCATGTACAACACGAACATGTTCACATGTGCATGCATGTCTTACGTTGTGTACACAAACGATAAGTGTAGGAGTGGATAAGATAATTGGAAAACGATGTTGTGATGGGAATACATTGAAGTTTTTAATGGAAATTTCCAAAGCCTTAGCTGTACCTTCTCCACAATTCTACGCTGTACCTTTCCACACAATTCTACTTTCTTCAAAGCGGAAATAATGCTGCCTGACGTAACGACATACCTTGACTACGAGATGTGACCAACATTATTCTGTATATCTAAAGAAACCGTTCAATTATGGAACTCTTATATTAAATAAATACTGGTCTTTTTTTTGCCAGAATAAAATATATGGGTCTAAATTATCCAAAAGCTTAGTTCAAGCAAATGAATAGGGCCCCTCTTACAATCAATTGTGGGCTGAACTTTATGATTTTTTCCGCTCAACTACTGATTCGATTTTCAATATTTTTCCTATACAAAGTCGTCAAAACATTGGGATATTCAATTCTTAGCCCCTGTTTGGTAACACAAATGTAGAAAGCTAGGACGTTATTATGAGTCTGTGGTTTAAATGAAACATCTTGTAAAAGTTGGTGGTGATGAGTTTAAATTTCGGTGTTCAATGGTGAAATTAATTTTTGTTGTTTTCTTTAGTGAGAAGAAAAAGGAAAGCCCAAACGTTACAAAATGGGAGATCATGGACTTTGAGCAATTGAGTGGATTACATTGGAAATAGTAAATTAGTGGCTACTCTTGTCTTAAAAAAATAAAAATAAAGTAGTGGCTACTACCATATATACTTTTTTAAGATGATACAAGAAGGTCAATTCGAGATGTGACAAAATGTATGTGGAAATGCTTTATTTTAGTTTTGCTAGCAGGAATATTAAAAATGGGTGGATAAACAAACTCTGAAAATAATATACTGGTCCTGCCTTCAACTATCACCTTGTTGGAGGGTAAAGCATAATGTTAAATAGTGTGTTCGGTAAAGTGATTTATAAACCATTTATAATCACTCCAAATTTTAATACAATTTTTTAATCACACATTTTTTTTCTCTTTAAATTTTAACCCTATATCTACCTCGAGATATGCGAAATAAACCAAAAAATTGATTTATTTAACAACTGAACAGTGGCTGAATTAATTTTATCTTGAATTTATTGCTTCTGAAACCAAGAAGTTTATCTTGAATATATTTGAATAATTTTCTGAAAAACAATCTTCTATTACAAAAAGTAAAAGCGAGAGCAATCAACGGACCCTTGAAGGCATCAAAAGATAATAGATTTGATCTAATGTCAACCGCCGATAATGGTGCTAGCGATAATGTCCCATAAGCTTGTTGTGTACACAAAAAATGAAGAAGTTACAATCCCATGATAGCCATTTCTTGTGGCTGCTTTTATAGGTCGAATGCATTATTATCACATTCTAGTATTTTCACTTGTGCAATACGCAGTAATATGTTTATGATAATGATTTCAATCAAAATTTATATATAAAAATATGTTAATTATACAATTATATCAAATAAAAACATAATACAATAACATTTTAATATAAAATATTATCTAATTCAAAACTTTTAAAAAATATCAAACTAATCAAAATAGGAAATTAACATGTACAAAATTAAGAGATTCTAAGGTGACGTTTTGTTTGTATTTTATTTTGTATTTTCATTTTGGAAAATGTTTTGTGTTTCCTGTTTTTATTTTTGTTTTCAAAGTTGCTGAAAACGCGTTTCCTTTGTCATTTTTGAAAATTGTTTCTGAAAATAAAAAGCTGAAAAACACGTTCTGTTTGAAATTTTGTAGATTACTACTTATACTATTTTCAATGAATTTGCTTGTGGATTAAATTAAACAATCTATATTGATTAACTATTTTTTTGGACTAATTAATAATATCATTAATGTTGAACTCCAACAAATATTATAAGAAATTAACAACATAATGTTGAAGTCCAAATTACTTCCACATTGCATGTAACTCAAATTACTCATACATTGTTTGACTAAACAAAATAAATTTAAAAGTCATCTTGACCTTGTAGAGTAATCAATCCACATTTGATTAGCAATTTCTTCGCGCACTTGTCCCATTTGATCTGTTTGACTCGCATCAAACTGTATGGATTCTTGAGCATCACTTGACTCAGACACATAATCAAAAATCATATTCTCCACTGAATATTCTGTGAACAACTCGTCTAATGCGTGTTCTTGACGAATGAAGTTATATATTGTGCAACACGCAATAGGGACGTGTCTTTGCCTAATAAGAGGAAAATTGCTAATTAACTTCAGAATAGGGAACCTGGCCTTCAACACTCCAATACTACGCTCGATTATGTTACGGTACGAGGAGTGTCGGTAATTGAATAACTCTTCCTTTCCTCGCAGTCTTCCTTTCCTAGCATAGTCACGTAGATGATAGCAGCGCCCTCGATATGGGGCAAGAAAATCAGGAATGTTTGGGTAACCAGCATCAACTAGGTACCATTCATCTACAATTATAAAATAATACGATTTAACGTCATGGGTGAATCATATATTCCTAAAAGATGTAGAAAGTAATATAATATACCTTCACGTGGCATTCGAAATCTGTTTGCGGGATTTGTAACAGCGTCAATGAATACTCGAGAATCATTAGCTGTACATTCCCAACCAGCATACACAAATGTGAACTTCATGTCGAAATCACATGCTAGCATTATATTCTGTGTCACATTTGTTTTCCTTCCCCGAAAAGCTGTCTACCTTGATACGGGTGCCCAAGCAGCCACATGTGTCCCATCAATTGCACCAATACAATTCTTAAAGTATGGATACTTTTGCAATATGCGTTCATACACAACCCCCTGGTTCGTCGAGCGTATTAACTCAGTGCCCAACTAGAAAACAGCACGTAAGAATCGTTTAAACCACTTGTGTATTGTGTGATTTCCATGTTGAAATCTATCACCAACAATTCTGTAACGAGTACTGTGCCCTATAATCATTAGAAACATTGCTACCCCTTCCTCGATGCTCACCTTCTTCCCATTTTTCAAGAGACCTTTTACTTTCAAAATATCACAGAAATTTTGAAAGACGTGCTTTTGCATTCGAAAATTACTGTAGCACACAGTTGGATGATCATTTAAAATCTCATAAATGTACATCCTCCCCGTCAGCATTGATGTTCTACGGGGTGTCTTGTGGATGAAATCTCTTCAGACAAAGCTACTAATGTCTAGCATCCCATCATGTCTATAGATAAATCGAAATCTTCCTGTATGAATGAAAATATATATTCGTCACTTGAGTCATCGGATAAACTGCACTCCAAGTCAGACATTTCCTGGTCAAATCAAACATAATCATTATTCATTTTGATGGTGAACACAAAAAAATAATAAAATAAGTACTATACAAAAATCAGCTGGTGAACACAAAACATTAATAAAAGAAGTACTACATACTCCAATAAGGATCCCACATCACGTTTCTAAAACATAAATTAAGAAAGTTTTCACCATCAACAACAACAACGACAAGGATAACATAATTCATGACCAATCGAAAAAAGTTCAAACACACAAACTGCTCACACAAACAGAATCCTAAATAAAACAATTTTGAAACGCGACTACATGAGCTCTAGCACAGGCATCCTCCCAACTTCAGGCACCATCATAAATTGCTGCCTGAAATCTTGATCCTTGAATGCCTTCATGGCTTTCACATACATCTCATTACTTAATCCTTCCATGTTGTTCAGGATTTTCATGCAAACTGATTGAGAAAACGGATCCTAGCTACTTGCTTCATTATCACTAGTACCAGCAGATGATTTTCCTTGGAGTCGTGCAAGCTTCTCTCTCAAGTAAACCCGTCGCAGTTCACTCTCATCATTTCTTGCACTCGTTGTGGACGACCATTGCTGCATATACAAGCCTCGAGCTTATTCGATTTACTGATCTTAGGTTCCTTACAACATCAACCAGGTTTTGCTATTTCATCATCATCAATTTTTTCAGCTCGTACATGCACGCCCTTGGTCAGAAATGCATCATCTATTTCTTGTTCTTCGTCCGATGTAGGGGGAGGTTGAGTGGAGGCATTACCCAGTGCACCTGTTGCTGCGGTCCCGCCAAATAGCTCTCCAAGTGTTTCATAATGTGGACATCCATTACTCCTGATGGTTTTGTACTCCGTCTTGTTTAGCTGTAATAATGTAAACAAAAAATGTCAACTAATATTTATATGTGCATGAAATTAAATTATATATCATGTTCTACTATGTGATAAAGAATTACCGCATAAAAATGTTCCCAAACTTCCTCTGGAGCATTTACTTTATTCGTATGTGGATCCCATGTGATGCCAGTATGCCCGATAATTTGAGAAAAGCACCGATGAATAATGCGCAGACAGTTCCATTTACCTTTTAGTCATGCTATTCCATAATCATCATTTGTGATGTGACGCAATTCATCATTGATCTTGCCCCAATCATCGGATTTGAATGTAGAACATTGTAATTTTCCCGCTTTCACGAAGTCATAACAAAGTTGAATAAATACAGTCTCATTTGTATCGGTCCATTGCATTTGTGTCGTAGTAGAACCTTTGTGACCACCCATGTTCTTCACGCAAATTAATTATATGAATAATATGTAATTTGTACTGAAATTTAAATAGGTAACTTGACTACTACATGGGTACAAAAAAAATCACAATATTACTAATGTGTATCGTGTTCATTTTTATTAGATATTGTCCCGTCATTGGAATTGACATAAAACTCCCTTCGAATAAGGATTCATATATGAGCGTGTCCCAAAAATCATTTGCAAAGGTCATTAGGTGATCATGATGTATAGGTTATCAATGTTCTATCTATATTCCTACTACTCAATATCACAATTCCAAAAATCATTTGCAAAGGTCATTACGTGATCATAATGTATAGGTTATCAATGTTCTAGCTATATTCCTACTACTCAACATCACATTCCCAAAAAATCATTTGCAAATGTCATTAGGTGATCATAATGTACAGGTTATCAATGTTCTAGCTATATTCCTACTACTCAACATTACAATCCCAAAAATCATTTGCAAAGGTCAATTAGTTGATCTACATGTATAGGAATATTTTTAGGCATCATCTATTGACATCACAAAAGGTTAATTCAACAAGAGTTGATTTTGAGAAGCAATGCTCCAACATATAATATACCATAACATAAAGATCTTCGACTAGATAGATCTACTACAAGATATAAAATCATTACGTTATTGCTGGTTTTCAATCTCAATTTGCTTACTATCAATCCAAAAGCCTTTGCTTCTTACCTTTTTCCTTCTTCACAACTCAACTTTAGATAGCGAAACCTGCAGAGAACACAAATTATAGACAATATGTTATGTCAATCTGGAGAAAAGCAATAATGTGAGTGACATTTCCTCCCTCACAATTCCTTTGTAACTACAAATATACAAATTGTTCTCATTTCAATATATATGTATTTGCCAAAGTCCTTAACTGGTCAAATTGCTCATATATTAAATTTCGCTCAACATTCTTGGATTGATCATCATTACGAAAGAGCTTAACCCAATTAAGTATTGATCTGACTTGTGGATAAAACAGATTCTTTTTTCTTTTTCCTGATTTGTTTTTGTTCTTGTGATCACAAAGTTTTACTTTCATACTAGATGAACTTGAAGGGCCAAAAAGGAAACCAAGGATTCTTCCAGGAGAAGAGGTGGATGAAAAATCAAAAAAGGTTTGCCTACTTATCTTTAATGCTGCAGTTTATTGATTCATCATCATCCTGCTTATGTATGACATTCATTTTGCTTTTCTAATTTATACGAGCACTTGCAGTTTAGGAAGCAACTCCAATCTGTTGCAGTTAACGGGACTGATATACTAGCTGCAGCAGCAGCGGCATGCCAGAAGTCATTATCTAAACTCGAAGCTCGGGAAGCTGATGCGAAGGCATCAGCAAAAAGAGAAGAAGAAAGAGTAGCCAAGATGAGACGTATTCGTGGGGAGAGATTGCTGCTTTCTATGACTCGCCTTATTGTCACATTTTCAAAGCAGGTGACTACACACTGAATTAACTATTCTCAAAGGAGACCCTCGAACCCCCACCGTCTCTCCATCGACAAACATCTTTCTTGAATTTGCTTGGAATTCTTTGAACCTTCATTTTTTCACCAACACTCCGATCTAATTAGCTCAGAATAAAAGAGAAAATTTGTACCGTTTGTGTTGTCCGAGTTCAGATGCTTCGGTGCAGAGCGACACCGGACGGATGTTGCTGTCGAAAACGGAGAAGGGAGGAGAAGTCCACAGGCTGCGGTTGATGGTGACTTGATGAGAAGTGAACTCTGGTGCGGAGCGACGCCGGACGGATCTTGGTGTCGAAAATGGAGAAGGGTAGGAGAGGGGAAGATCATCTACTAGCTGCGACTGATGGAGATGGGGGGGGGGCGGAGAAGTGAAGGATGCGTTTAGGTTTAGGTTATTTTTGGAGGCAGAGCAGCAGAGTTAAAAAAAAAAAAAAAAGGAGGAAAGGGTGGCTGTGCTGTTCGACCCGCAACCTCTATTTGTGTAAGTGTGCAGCTCTCCAGTTGAGCTAGGCCAAGTTTTGTCAAAATGCGACCTTTTCGGCGTTTTGAATAGACGAGCTGTTTACATGTAAAACGTCCAAAACAATGATTTCAGCATTTTGTATTTCCTTTGTAAATTTAATCATTGTTTTGGAAAACTCGTTTTGGAGAATGGTAAAGAGAACGCGTTTTTGACATTTTCGAAAATAAAAACACAAAATGGCTTAAAAACAGGAAAGAGAACATGAGCTAATCTTTTTAGTAGATTTTGATAAAAGTTGATGGAATGTGTGATTGAAAGTTGTAGGACATATGAACGTGTAAAATCAATTGTTGACTTAATGTTGAAATTTAGTCAAAATTATTAGAGTTATCAAACATGAGAAATATAACTAATCTAAACTATTAAAAATTTATTTGGACAGTAAATGTTAATTTATATCATTTAAAAAAATGTTAATTTATATATTTAAATAATAAAATGTCAATTTATATATTTAAATAATAAATGATCGTCATGTTTGAATAGTTTTTATGAGTTATTTGTTAACTTCATTAAAAATGCAAATTTACATGATTTCTGCATTTGACTCTTTTATTTAACATTTTTTTTCAACGTTCATTTAAAAGAATTATCAAAAAAATTATAAATGTGCATTTATTCTCAACGCAGCTAATATTTTTATAAATATTTAACCAATAAAATTATACTTTTATTTACAAAATAAAAAGTTAAATTAATAATTTAAAAAAATCTTCAATTATCATGATACAATAATCGGACAATGTGGGAGTTCAAGAAATTATATTGAAAACCTTATATATAAAAATATATATAATATATATGTTAGAAAATACAATTTATTATTTAAAGGATAATAAATATTATCTACATGAATTTTTATTTTAATTAAAATTTTTCCAAAATTGTAAGTGCAATTTGAAAAGAAAATGATATTTAATGCTTCTCTCTTATCTCCTCACTTCTACTTTTAGTTTTATATATGTATAGATGGATAGATATAGATATAGATTTATTAAAAATCTGATTTTAATTTTAATTTTCATCAAATAAGGGCATAATTTATTTTTTGATTACTAAACATTCATATCTAACTAGTATTTCACCAGTGCGATGTACGGAAGTTATTTTCCACAATATCAATTTCAATAAATATTCGTAAAATTTTAACGCTTATACATAATCAACACATATAAATGCATAAAAAAAAATTCTCTATTACAATAATTATTAGAATTTTAAAAATAACATAAGTAATTCAAATTATTAAAAAAATTATTGAAATAGTAAACGTCAATTTATATATTTAAATAATAAATTATTATTGATTTCAATAATTTTTATGAATTATTAATAACTTCATTGAAAATGTAAATTTAGTAGTTTTTTAATGGTATATCATAATTGATGTAATATTATGTGCACGAATATTGATGCATGTGAAATGTATTAGCATATTTCTCTTAACTTCTACATTTGCCTATCGTATTTAACGTACTTTTTAATTTTCATTCAAAAACATCAATTACAATAATTAAAAAAGAAATAATTAAAATATTTGAATTTAACCAATAATACTCTTCAATATTAACCTTCATTCAATAACTTTTTTTTATAAATTATTTATAAGCAGAACATTTTTTCAACTCACTTTTTAACCATACATTTTACCTCAAAATAAATGCTGAACAGTGGCTTAATTTATTAAAATATTTAATAATAATATATATTTAGAAAATATGATTTGTAATATTAAAGATAACAAATGATTTAACTATTAATAATTAAAATACAATTTAATTATTGACGGTTACACATAATAATATTTATAATATTAAGAACAACAAATAAATAAATCAATCAATAATTAAATAATAATTTAATACTAATAACTAAAAATATTGATTGAATTCATTCACTATTAATGTTAATAATAAAAGTAATAATAATTATAACCAAAATATACAAATAACAATAAAATCATATTAATTATTTACTGTAAATAAGCATTTATAAAATTTAATGATTATACATAATCAACACAAATATAAAAGATACAAAAATAATTTTTTATTACAACAATTATTAAAATTTAAAATCAACATAAATTATCGAAAACTTCATTGAATGATAAATGCAAAATCTGTAGTTTTTAATTGTATATCATATTAGATGTAATATTATAAATTCAAACATTGATGATTGTTCAAGATATAAATATATTTATTATACTTTCTACATTTGCCTTACATATTTAACTTTTTCTCAATTTTCGTTCAAAAATCACAATAAACTATAAATATTTGTTTAATCTTAACTCATCAAATATACGACAATTGAACAATATTGAAGATTAAGAAATTATTATATCATATAATCTTTGCACAATTATTAAAATTAAAAATTATTAAAAAAAAATATTAACCATTGTTTAGTATTTACTGTAAAATAATATTAACACTTATAGGCAATAAATGCATTCTCACTAATCCAAATTTTGCATTCACACGAATTTACTTTGCATTCACACTAAGTATAAATATAGATATGCATTCAAGAATGTACACACAATGCACTTTATACAAGTAAAATTAAGGGAACTTCCCAAATCTTCCATCCGTAGTTTCACATTGCGAAGAAGAATGTCTCTTCGTCCATAGTCTCTCTGGATATTAACTCAAGTTATCACACGGAAAAATGAATTTTAAGCCGTTTTAGAGAAATCATACTTCGAGCGTAGAAGGCCTTGACTTAGTGGATTCGTGTGAATATTGAATCTTTGCGGCCACCTCGGCCACCACGAGTCTTGTTAGAAGCAAGCCAGCTATTAGAGCTGATACCATCAGCATTGTGAACACTGCATTCCAGCTCTTGACCGAAATGTATCCCGTTAGAAGAGGACCAATGGCGGCCCCAATGGAACCCGTCCCATCTATAATAGCCGTGACTGTGGCTAGGGCCCTGGAATTTCCTCTTAAAGAGCTGTGTGTTCCCAGATCAGCTGAAACTGCAGTTGTGATGAGAGCATAAGGTCCATTCACGAACATGCCGGTGATCAACATGAGGACGATATTTACAGTCATGGAAACGTGCCCATAGCTTCTGTAGAAAAAGAGGGCCGGGATCGCACAGTACATGAAACTTGCAGCTGTTATGGCCCGTGCGCCTAACCGATCAGAAATGTGGCCGGCCAGGATCCCTCCAACTACTCCTCCAACATCAAACAATGTAGATAAAGTCCCGGATTCTTCATTACTCACATATCTTCCCTCAATAGCTGCATTGTGAATTCAGAGACAATGAGTTTTAATTAAGCAAGTATGAGTTGATAAATTTTGAATATGGGAATTAGGGGAAATTTGTGTACCTGTGTGGCTAATGTAGAAAGGAAGCCAGTAGAGGAATGTGTAAGCCACCAACTTAGCAAAGAGAAGGCAGAGGGCAAAAGGAGCAACCCCGGGAATTCTCCATGCTTCTAAAAACCCGACTGCTGATTCCTCTTCGAATTCCAGTTTCAGCAGAGTTTCTGTTACTTCTTCCCCTGCTTTTTTGGGAGACGAGAGATCATCGTAGTCGATATCATCAGCTCCAACGGCTTCAGGACTTACCGGCAACAGAAGAAACACGACTAGCCCGACAAAAGTTATACCTAGACCCGGAACAACCATGGACCAACCCCATCCATACTTCAACAACATAGAAGCAACCAAAGACCCTGTAATGTTCCCAATCGATGTGTGAGCATTCCATATACCCATTATAAGCCCTCGCTTCTTCTTTCCGAACCAATTACCTACGACTGCCACCACAGAAGGCCAGCCAGTCGATTGGAACAATCCGGCAAGCATTTGGACTATCAAGTAGTAATAAAAGATATGAACGTTAGCCCAATATCCAACTCCAAATAGAGCAGTGAACACACCAGTTCCCACCATTCCTATAGTCAGAAATCGTCTAAGATCCATTCTATCACCTGCGTGCCCGGAGAAGAACATTCCGATGGCGTAAACAAAAAGGAACCCCACGTCAAGTTCACCGAGCAATGATGTACCATCGGAACCATTAAATGGCTCCCAACCCGCTCCAAGCACCGATGAATTTCTAGTGCTCTCCAATGGCTTGTGTGCATATGCTCTTCTCCACGAGAAGGGAGATTTCAGGTTCACGTCCCGTGACTGGGGATCGAGTGCACTTTTCACAATGCTGGTGGTTTTTCGTGTAGCGTGGTAAGCTGTGTAGGCGAAAAATGTTACTATTAGGACGATGGCTTGATAGGTTCGGTAAGAAATGGTCGATTTTTTTATGTATTCCACAAATCGAATCCCCGGTGGCTTGCTGACTTTTATTTCTTGGACTGGTTCTGCAATTGAACCCATCAAATGCTTCTTTGTGATTAGATTTTCTCGATAAAGAATTTAAACCGCCTTCTATTTGAAGAACTTGGAACCTGAAACCCAGAAAAATAACCAAAGCATAAAGTTCAGAAACAAGACAGACAAATATGTCAAAATCCATTTAAACAAAAGAACACCATAATTCTCCTGAATAACAAGGCTATAATAATAATAATAATATAACAAACTCATAGATTTAACGACAGATGAATCTGAATCCAACAATTTCTCGATCCTACCTACCCGAATAATTAAGACTCAAACTATACTAGGAAAATCTTGTTCTTGCCTGCCCTTCTCTCGGAAACATTAGCAACTCATCAACTGTTTCAGATGTAATATGTAATGAATGCATAAAACTGAAAAACAAGAAACTTGTCATATTTGAAGAAGAAGATTATGGTTTTGTTGGATTTATGATTTATCAAATAGGATCAAGAAATCTATTAAGCAAACTTGAACCTGAACCTAAACATAACCTTTGATTGTTCAAAGCTATTAAGAAACAAGATTCTGTAATAATTTTGAAGGAAAAAACATGCCCGCAAATTTACGTTAAAAGCTTTTTCAAAGAGCATAACGGAATTGTTTCATAACTTACCCATCTAATTATAAATCAGGAAAACTGAAATAATCAGTACAAAATTAAGAAATGTAAAACAGATTTGGTAACATAGACATGGATTAAGGTGAAAAGAAAAATTACTTTTGATAGTCGGAGTTCGAGAAAGTCGTCTCTCTCTCTCTCTCTCTCTCTCTCTCTCTCTCTCTCTCTCTCTCTCTACGCTACTATCTCTTGTTCTCAGTTGTTCACAGAGGGAGGTTACATACATAGCCGTTTGTAATATAGAGCAAATTTTGCAATGACGTAATTTTCCTTTCAGCAAATTGAAAAGGACATTGTAATTGTTTATCTGATTAATTTAACTGCAGAATCGCTGACCACAAGCTTTCAAGATAGGAGGGAAAAAAAACAATTCTTTATGCATTTCTGCTCATAAGAAAATTCAGAAAAATGTTTATTTATCAAGATATCCTTGTTTGATGGAGATTAAAATCAGACTTTCAATAAATTTTAATATGAGTTGATGAAATGTGTGGTTGAGAAATCGTAAGTCAATAATTGTATCATGCGGATTATCTCAATCTTCTGGTAAAACTCTTAGTAGTTAGTACAAGTAACATAACTCTTAAAAATTAATTATTGACATCGACTTGAGATCAAGATTAGATTTTAATCATAACCGAACTTTTTTGGTCTCCAAAATTAGACTTAGATCATTCCTTTTTTAAGCAAAGAAATTATGATCAGTCAAACACTTGAAATTACTAGAAAAAGTTGAACAAAATAATTGAATTATTTGGGCCGTGAAAATAACATCAATAAAGAAATTTTCAAATTTAATTTGGATGTCATAATATTTTCATTTATAGGTATTTTAAATTTTTTTATTGAATTGTAAAAGTCAGACTTATTCTAGTGGTTATATGACGTCCATCTATATGAAATTTTTGTTATGTTCCGGTCGAGTTTTGTTCAATTTTATAGAGAAAATTTTGCCAATTTTTTATCAAATCAAACGTATTAAAGTCGAAGAAAGTTAAAGAGTCATTAAGTACCTAGTTGATATTCAACGTTGACTCACATCACATGTAGGGTTCATAGCCCGTGTGAATTTTGGATGGAAAGAAAACGAATTTCATATAATTGAATTTCTGAGAATTGAAAGTTTAATACATTTGATTAGTTTAATTTTCTAGGTGGTGAGTTTTCAAAGTTTTGTTATTTGATTGACATAATTTTACATGACAAATAAATTTTTTTTAGCTATTTTGGTTAAAATTTTATTTTATTTTTTTACTTTTTAACACATTTGTACTTGATAATAATAATATTAATTTTTGAAAAAAAAGTCAATTAACAACAAAAAAATTATTCAACCGCGACACCTATGATTTTCCATGAAAACCAATTACCTCTAAGGCCTTAAGAATTGATTTGCCACAAAAATATGGAATTGGACCATCATGTGAGAAAAGTGGGAAATAAATTTTCAAGGTAAATATAACATCAAACACTACATCAAGGTGAAAAGTTAGAAAATATTTTCGAATTCCATGATAAATCAAATCAAATCAAATCTCAATTCCTACCAGAATGATATGAATTTGAGACCGATCCAACATACTAAATACACTAGAAAATCAAATCTGAGACTGATTTTTCTCAAATCAAATCAAATCTCAATGCCATTTTTCTCACCAAGAAAATTAAATCAATCTAACACATTAAATTTTCAATTCTCAGGAATTCAATTCCCTATAATTTATTTTCTTTCCACCCAAATTTCACTCTCGCTATCAAACATAACCTTAAGGTAAAACATATGGTTGAAAAGTAGTTTTAAAAAATGTGTGAGATTAAAAAGTGATTTAGGAAATACTATTTTTTATAAATTGATTTATAAATAATTAATCAAACACACTATAAATAATATATTTATTCAGTGTACCTTTTTACAATATATATTTTTTTATCATCAAACTCAGGAGGCGGGCTCAGGAATTTTGTTCAGTGTAGACAAGGGCGGAAGTTAGGACCGTAACGGAGGGGGCTCCCAATCCCCCAAATTTTTTTTTTTTAATGGAAATGATTGAAATCGATGATTTTAAATCTCAAATATAATATATAATGATATAAGTTTAAATAATCTAATTTCAATTTTTACTTAAATTAAAAGGGGAATTTAAGGTGATACCCTGTTATGAATGTAGCCTGTGCGGTTGTGCCCTGTAGCTCATTGCTACCAGAAATTAGCTTTGAATCCTCATCAAGAATTTTGTTTATTGATTTTCCAGATATTTTTACAAATGTAATCTTTTTCAGTAATAATCAATTTTCATTGAAAGATCTATTTGATTTTGTGATCTTGTACGTTCTTCATTTTTTCATATATTAATATAAGGTTGTATTTTCCTTTGTTATTACACATTCTGGTAATGCTTGGATTGTCCACCCTATCCTATATTATTATTATTATTATTATTATTATTATTAACTAGTATTCGCACCTGTGCGATGCACGGGACAAAATTTAGAATTTCACCACTATTTGACATATATGTTTTATAAAAATTAATGAAATGTGTTATTTCAAAATAGTGTGATTGTGAAACATGTTGTTAATTAAAATTACAAATGTTAACTATGACATAGATTATAATTTTTATCGTATTTTTTATGGTCTTCGTTTATACCCATCCACGTCGTAAACATCTTTCGACAATTTAAAAAAATAAAAAATAAAATGCTCAATTCTTGACGGAAACAATTCTTTGTTCACCTATTTCGATATTTCAAAATAGACTAATGGAATATTGTCACGTTGCTATTTATAAACAAATTTTTTAAACGAATTATCAAATAGATGTTTATCAAGAAATGTGTGGTTATAAAAGATTTTTTATGAAAAAATAAACAATAGGAATAAAATGTGTTACAAAAAGTACACGTGGTTAAAAAGCTATTTGAAGAAATGTTAAAATAATTTTCGTTAATATTGTGTAATGATATTTCAATTTAAAATAATTGATAATATTATCCTAACCATTTGTCGATTTAATCTGAATTAGCAATATAATTTTATTGTAGTTTTCTTCATTGACTCGAAACATTGAGCGAATATTTGGTAGATATATTCAGCCTTTTCTTGATCAACATTATTTTTAACTTATTATTATTGTAAAGTAATCAATTTTAACTACCCATTTTATCAATAAAACAATTTACCAAATGATGACAATAATTTATAGGCTCATTATTTTATTTCAAATTTAGAATTCATTTTTTTTTATTACTTATGAAACTTTACTAAAATAAAAATTCATTATTTTACCTGAATTCGAAATTTGAAATAAAATAAAATATTGATTATTTAATTAAAATTACAAATGTTAACTATGACATAGATCATAATTGTTATCGTATTTTTTATGGACTTCGTTTATATCCGTCCGCGTGGTACACATCATTCGACAATTTAAAAAAAAATAAAAATAAAATGCTCAATTCTTGACGGAAGCAATTCTTTGTTCACCTATTTCGGTATTTCAAAATAAACTAATGGAATATTGTCACGTCGCTATTTATAAACAAATTTTTTAAACGAATTATCAAATAGACGTTTATCAAGAAATGTTTGGTTATAAAGATTATTTATAGAAAAATAAACAATTGGAATAAAAATGTGTTACAAAAAATACACGTGATTAAAAATCTATTTGAAGAAATGTTAAAATAATTTTCGTTAATAGTATGTATTCATATTTCAATTTAAAATAATTGATAATATTATCCTAACCATTTATCGATTTAATCTGAATTAGCAATATAATTTTATTGTAGTTTTCTTCACTGACTCAAAACATTGAGCGAATATTTGGTAGATATATTCGACATTTTCTTGATCAACATTATTTTTAACTTATTATTATTTTAAAGTAATCATTTTTAACTACCCATTTTATCAATAAAACAATTTACCAAATGATGGCAATAATTCATAGGGTCATTATTTTATTTCAAATTTAGAATTCATTTTTTTATTACTTATGAAACTTTATTAAAATAAAAATTCATTATTTTACCTGAATTCGAAATTTGAAATAAAATAAAATATTGATTAATCAATTTATAGGAATAAATGCTTAACAATATTTATTTTAGGTCACGTTCTTTGTGTTGGAATAGACACTACATGACAATATATCATCTAATATTTTCAATTCTCTTTCATTTTCAATATATAGCATTCATTCGTTCTTTTTACTTTTCTTTCGTTAGTTGATAAGAAATAGATGATGGTACAAGATGCTTAAAATATGTTTGGATAGTTCATGGTTAATCTTGAGTTTTGTGTTGAACAAATTTTGAATTTTTCTTTAGCATGTCAAATTTCAAATTTTCGTAATAATAATGAGGTAAAACCATTTTTAAAGTGACCGTTTATATTCTCTAGATAAGAGCAATTTTAAAATTTATATAGATAATCATAATTTTTTTTAATCTCTATAAATCATGAATTTTCATTTTAGACAAATATAAAAAAGATTATTATTATTATTTGTATCTGCCAGCACTGAACCTCATTTGGGTCCACCCCTGAACAAACTCTCTCGAATGGGGATGACAACTTGGCAACTCTCCCCAATGAGGCAGGGAAGCGCATTCCATTTAGGAGCGGAGTATCGAGAGACGGAAATGAAAAATTTCACATCCTGCACCATGTACACATCAAGCAATCTCAAAAAAATAAAATAAAAAATATAGGCTGGACATTGTTGACGTCTCTTTTTGTCAACAAATAAAAGTGGTATGAACTTTCAAATTGATAGGTGAATTTTATATTTTTGATTAATTTGTCTAAGTATGCAGCTCTTAAATTAAATGATCGTTGCTGTAATAAAGTTCGAGATATTACAAGAAATAGGAAAGGTAACAGATTGAAAGCGAACTGAGATCAAAGTTATACAAATTCACGTCCAGTTCGATACCGATCTGATAGTCGGTCGAATCAACGAAATCAAATAGCAAGAGTTTGGATAGGTTTCTTCTATATTACATGCCCCTTAATGAGCTTTTACTCCTTCTATTTATAGTAGTTGAGGAGTTTAAACATAATCATTACAACATATTACTTCTGCAGGGAGTGAATGAAAATGGTGATTGGCCCTTCTGACAGACATACATCAAATGATTATTCTGACATATTACAGATAATGATGATTACTGACACATAATACGGCTGATTTGACAATACTACCTACTTTCACATTGTCTTCGTCTTTCACCAATGAGGTTGGTTCGCATATTTCACCTCGGTTGAACAAATCACCTCGGTCTCACGAATTCACCTCGCCAGCATAAATCACCTCGGTCCAACAATTCACCTCGGTTCACACAAACCGTCTCGGTTCGAACAATTAACCTCGGACTCGATATTTCACCTCGTATACACAAATCACCTCGAAAATGACACCACCCCGGTCATGGTATACCATATCGGTCGTTTCATCAATTTGTGGCAACTATTTGGCCGTTGACTGCTTTATTTATTTTCCACCTCATATCGGTATATTTTGGATAGTTCATGGTTAATCTTGAGTTTTGTGTTGAACAAATTTTGAATTTTTCTTTAGCATGTCAAATTTCAAATTTTCGTAATAATAATGAGGTAAAACCATTTTTAAAGTGACCGTTTATATTCTATAGATAAGAGCAATTTTAAAATTTATATAGATAATAACAATTTTTTTTTAATCTCTATAAATCATGAATTTTCATTTTAGACAAATATAAAAAAAATTATTATTATTATTATTTGTATCTGTCAACACTGAACCTCATTTGGGTCCACCCCTGAACAAACTCTCTCGAATGGGGATGACAACTTGGCAACTCTCCCCAATGAGGCAGGGAAGCCCATTCCATTTAGGAGCGGGGTATCGAGAGAAGGAAGAAATGAAAAATTTTGACATCCTGCTCCATGTACACATCAAGCAATCTCCAAAAAATAAAATAAAAAATATAGGCTGGACATTATCCTAGTATCTTCGGTGCAAGCAATATTTAAACCTAGTGTACTTAGAGCATCTCCAATGAGTAATTCTATGGAGACATTTTTAAGTAATATTGTGACATGACGTACATACATTGGGTGGTCAAAAAGTAAGTAGTTGGGTAGTTGTTTACACAATCCAATATATGTTCATCACTTAAAAATATCAATTAAAAATGTTTCCATAAAATTATTCATCTCTATAAAGTCTCTAAAATTGAGATGCTCTTTATTTTGGAGTTTTAGAGAGTCAACATTTAAAATTCCACTCCAATATGTTCTTTACTTTAACATTTTAATTTAGAAAGTGAGTTTGGCGATCTCCCCAAACTCACTTTCTATTTTTAAATGCATTAAAAGAATTTCAATTTTCAAGGTTACTAAATTAGCTTATTTATTATATATTTGATATCATTGATCATTCACTTAAAAAAATATTAACTAAAAATAAAGAAAGACAATAAATATTTTTATGAAAAAGTAAATAAAAAGTTTGTTGGAGCTTGTAAAAAATTTTATTCTTGAAATTTAAAGATGCTACTTTAAATATAAAAAATCTATTAAAGATACTCTTAGTAATCTAATATCATTTCAAACTATCTCTTTCAAAATACGAAAGAAATATCGAATATGACTGACTTGGTATTCGTATTCTCAATCGTCAAAGCCTCAATATCCACAGACATTTGAGAGTTTTCCGAGGAGAAGCTAGCAATTAAGAACATTAGCTTAGCTAATTGTTCTTTTGTATCCTAACTTGCACGAGATTCAACAATTAAAGCTAAAATCGGTTATGAAGAGAAAATAAACTCTAAGTTGAATCAATTTCAAGTGAGAAGGAAGGTGGCCCACCAAATGGTAGAACCGACTACAGTGAGACATCTGTATGGATAGATATTTGTACGTGTAGTATGATTGACAAAGCAAAAGCTACTTGCCAGTACTATTTTGGTTTATTAAACAGTTTATAAATTACACAATTTTTCAAATCACTTTTTAATAACACACATTTTATCTCTTCAATTTTTAACTACTACCTTAACTTTAAAATCATAAATAAATCAGTTTATAAATCAAATATTGTCATCAAATAGAGGTATTTATGTATTTTTATTTTCAACACGTTGAGATAATTTCTTTCGTTTTTTTAATTAATAAAACCCGAACACCTTTGGGGCAGCCGACATGACAAACTATTTCGGAAGTTATATGGAAGTTTCATTCCGTGACCTTATTCGATGAACACATAATAATTTCCTCGTCCCAAAGTCCCCTCATGGGCACACACGCCAAATCATAAATATGTACAAGTTTTCGAGACGTGGCACTTGGGATTTGGAAATTCAATTTCTGTCGTGTTCAAATGATCAAAACTAGAAAAAATGACATCAATCTAGACAAGTCGACTTTTTATAACATTTAATTTTTAGATGCCAAATTTGTGGTTAGATATGATGCCACCATCAATTTTTTGGATTTATTTTAGAGCATTCATAATGGACAAGTTAAATAAAACTAACTACATAAGTAAAAGTGAGATGTTAAATGTTACATCAACATGTTAAACCCTTGTTTGGTATTCTTTAAATCTTTCTCTTTTTTCCTACCATACTCAATCTCAACCCATTAAAAGTCAAACTCATCATATTTGACTTTTCAACCAAATCTCAATTATCAATTCTCCTAAACATCACTATTCATTTCAAAAAACTCTTTTTAAACAATATCAAACACACACTAAAGTTAAACATATGCATGTTAAAGTTAGTTATTAATTTTTGCTATAATGAACATGTTAAGTTTTAATTAAATCTAAGAATATGATAAATATTTATTTTTAAAATAACAAAATTTATATATTAACATGATACTTATTTTAAAAATCTCATTAAATTATATAATCTGAAATCAACAAAAAATTTATTTTACTTATCGATATTAAAAAATTAAAGAAGAAAGAAGAAAAAAAGTTAAAATGTCATGTCATCAAGTTAAATCACTAGTCAAATTTAACATTGAAATTAACTTGTAAACAAAAAGATTCATTTAACATGTATTTTAACATTTTCTTGTAGGCGCTAAATGTAACTTCTTACTTAACTTATACCACTAGTGCTTTAATCTATTCATAGTGGATGCTCTTAAAACTCTAGTCTACCGAGAGCTTTGTTTGTCCATTAATGTGAACTTTCACACATAGCCGAAATTCATGTTAAAGTCATAAAAGTTGAAAGGACCATTAGCAACATAAAAGATTAGTCAATGAAAAATAAAATTTTGTTACCCTCCCCGTGGCGGGGAGGGGATCAAACCTGATGAAAAATTATAGATAGTAACTTGATCAATTTTGAAAAACTATCAAAGCAATATTTGATTGACTTAGAACCAGCTAGGATAATTATCTCCACATTTTTTGTGGAATTGGAGTTGCATAATTTTATTGGTTTTGAAATTACTTGATTAAGAATTACTCTTAATTATGATCTTCCATCACGTTCAACACCAATTAGCATTAAGAAATTGAATAAAGTTCAAGAAAACTTCATTCATCTATGTTAATTTAGAGTTGGTTTGTCAACTTTGGCATCGAGGAACATGTATTTGAGCGTACATGCGATTCATTTAGAAAAGAAGAAGAAATTGGCTCAAAATGGCAGAGGATACAAACAGTTTCGAGTTTCAGCGTATTGGTAGAAGAAAAAATGAGAGAAGAAACAATCATATACCCTAATTAATGCTATATATGTCATTTCCCAAAATCACAACCGTAGCCTAGTTTTGGGCCCAACCAACTCCGAGTCTCGACCCAATTTTAACTTGGCATACTAACCCCGACCGAGGAAATTAGCCTTCAACCCACCGTATTAACTGGTTTCATGATTTTTACCACCCATAATATTATTAACTGATTTATGCAAACTCAAAAAAAACTTATTCTGTAAAATATCACCTATGACCTAACAAATGTTATGATAAAAAAAATGCAGGATTTCGAATATAAAATAGACAAAATCGCGTGCTGGAATATCGCCAAATTTCTCTCTGATCTTAACGGAGCAAGATTTCATCATGGAATTTTTTTTACCAGACCATTTCTAAACCTGGGTTCACAGATGGATAAACATGATAAATCTCAAAATGTATTTAGTTAAAAAAATAATTTGAAAGATGTAATATTTAAAAATATGTTTATAAACAAGTTGATCGAATAGATCCCAAGAAAATCAAAATTTAAGATAGTCAGATTTATCAGGCATAAGGAATGGCAACGGGGCGGGTATAGGGCGGGGATGTCCGTCCCTGCTCCGTTAATGATTTACCATTCCCATTTAATCAGGGATGGGGCGGGGCGGTGATGAGAAAATTGTTGGAAAAATTGATTTTGACCAATTTATGTGATTATTTAAGTGGAACCATTAATAGTGAATGAAAAATTAAGCCACTTAAAATTGTGACAATATTGAAAAATTAAAAGAATATTATTGAATATTCTAGAATTAATTTAAATGAAAAGATGTGTCTTTTCATATGAAAGATTGTGACTTTTGAAATTAATAATTTCCAATAATTGTGTCTCTTCAATTAGAGACAAATTTGAAAGGATGTGTCTCTTGTAAGGGTTGTGTTTTTTGAGATACAACTTTCCAACATCTATATATAGACCCCATATGCTTGTATTATTTTTTCATTCATCAATTCATCATTCATTTATTCAAATGATTTGATTTCTTTCATTTCATCTTTGGAGTACATAAGCCTAATTTTGGTTCGTTGTACTTGTTTTTTGGAGTGCTACAAACACAAGTGTTGCCGTTGTATCTTGGGAGTAGATTGTCGTTATCCGTAGGCACCGTTGCGGGGCAAATTCGACTTAAGGACAAAGAGTCCAACTCTTGCCTCGGCATTGTTCCTTCTTTTCTTCTTTTTCTTGTTTCGTATTTTCCTTGCCGTTACTCTGTCCAAATTTCGGCACGAATTTACAAATTTTCATTATTTGGCGTCACTATTCACAAATCCACCCAACAATCTTAAGTCGAATTCTCTATATTTTGTGAAAGTGACATTCTTGTTTGGTTAAACTTGTTAAGTTTAACATCTTCTTCATTTCTATTTTGTTTTGGTTGATCTTCTGTTTTACGTAAACGGAAATGAATACGGTTCTTAATACCGATACTACTTCGAATGAAACTTCGAATATGGGAACTTCTGAAGGAAGTGTTCCTACCGATGTGATTCCTCCCGATGTGAATACAACTACTACTAATGTGATTCCTCCGGTTGTGGGTGTCCCTACTATTCATTCAAACTCCGTTTCACATGGGAAAAAATCGGAGAAATTTGTTGGGGTTGATTTCAAAAGGGGGCAACAGAAAATGTTGTTTTATCTCACAACCCTCAACTTGGCGAAATTCTTGAATGAAGATCCTCCCGCCATACAAGAAGGGGAAAATAATAGGGCATCTTTGATTGCTTTGGATGCTTGGAAACATTCTGATTTCTTATGCAAGAATTATATTCTTAATGGCTTGGACAACGCCTTATACGGTGTGTATTGCTATAAGAAATCTGCAAAGGAACTATGGGAGACCTTGGAAAAGAAGTACAAGACCGAAGATGCTGGAACCAAGAAGTTCATTGTGGGAAAATTCTTGGACTACAAAATGGTAGATTCGAAAACCGTCATCAGTCAAGTACAAGAATTGCAAGTCATACTCCATGATATTCATGCGGAAAATATGTCCGTGAGCGAATCATTTCAAGTGGCTTCAATTATCGAGAAACTTCCACCCATGTGGAGGGACTTCAAAAACTATCTCAAGTACAAGCGCAAGAAGATGAATATTGAAGAACTTGTGGTCCGATTGAGGATTGAAGAAGACAACCGAAGTTCGGAAAAACGAGTTGGGAATGGCATACCACAAGCAAAGGCAAATGTGGTGGAATCTAGCAACAACAAAGGAAAGAAGAGAAAGCATTCCGTTGAATCTACAAAGAAGAGTGCAAAGAAGTTCAAGGGAAATTGCTATAATTGTGGAAAGGCTGGACATCGCTCGGTTGATTGTCGCAAACCGAAAAAGTAATCCAAAGCCAACATTGTCGAATCCGATGCCATATCAAATGGCATGTTCGATATGAATTTATCGGCGGTTGTTTCTGAATGCAACCTTGTTGGAAATCCCATGGAATGGTGGGTTGATACGGGTGCAACCCGTCACATTTGTTCTTATAGAGGAATGTTCTCATCATACACTCCAACCGAGGAAGAAAAATTGTTTATGGGGAACTCCTCAACATCCAAAGTGGAAGGACAAGGCAAAGTGGTCTTGAAGATGACGTCGGGAAAAGAACTTAGCCTCAATAATGTCCTTCACGTACCGGATATTCGTAAGAACCTTGTGTCGGGTTCTTTATTAAGCAAGAATGGCTTTAAACTAGTCTTTGTATCAGATAAGTTTGCACTTACCAAAAATGATATGTATGTAGGCAAAGACTATGTAAAAGATGGACTATTCAAAATGAATGTCCTAACTGTTGTACCAAATGCTACAATCAATAAAACGTCATCTTCAGTTTATATGCTTAAGTCATGTAATCTATGGCATCATAGATTAGGACATGCAAACTTTAATTCAATACGAAAGTTAATGAATTTAAGTTTACTTCCGAATATGCATTTTAATAATGGAAAATGCGAAACATGTGTATAGGCAAAAGCGGCCAAAACACCATTTCATTCGGTTGAATGAAACACCACACCATTAGAACTAATTCACACGGATGTGTGTGATTTGAAGTTCGTACCAACAAGGGGTGGTAAAAAGTACTTCATCACATTCATATATGATTGTACAAGGTACTGTTATGTGTACTTGTTGAAAAGTAAAGATGAAGCTTTGGAAGTGTTTAAACACTACAAAAATGAAGTTGAAAATCAACTTGGAAAACGAATTAAAATGATTCGTAGTGATAGAGGTGGAGAATATGTTGCACCGTTTGAAGAATTCTGTGCAGAATCTGGGATAATTCATCAAACAACGGCACCATATTCACCACAATCTAATGGAATTTCTGAACGCAAAAATCGAACGTTAAAGGAAATGATGAATGCAATGTTGATAAGTTTGGGCTTACCTCAAAACTTGTGGGGGGAAGCCATACTTTCTGCAAATCATATCCTTAATAAAATACCACACAAAGATAAGGTTGAATCTCCTTACGAATTATGGAAAGGTCGGAAATCTTCCTACAAATATCTCAAAGTGTGGGGGTGCTTAGCGAAAGTACAAATACCCAAACCTAAACAAGTTAGGATTGGACCAAAGACAATTGATTGTGTCTTTATTGGATATGCTATCAATAGTAGTGCATATCGATTCTTGGTTCATAAATTCGAAGTACTTGATGTACACGTAGGTACAATTATTGAATCAAGAAATGCGGTCTTCTTTGAAGATAGATTTCCGTGTAAAGAAAAGGAAATAAGTTCAAATAAAAGAACTTATGATAATATACATGGAAAGAATGATGATCTTCAAGTAAATGAAGAACCGAGACGTAGTAAAAGGCAACGAATTCCAAAGACATTCGGTCCAGAATTCGTAACCAATTTACTCGAAAATGATCCTAGGACATTTGATGAAGCAATGTCCTCTCCCGAAACTCCTTTTTGGAAAGAAGCTGTACGTAATGAAATTGAATCCATCATGAGTAACCATACTTGGGAATTGGTTGAACTCCCTCCGGGAAACAAAGCTTTAGGCTGTAAATGGATCTTCAAAAAGAAATTGAAGTCGGATGGATCAATTGATAAATACAAGGCTAGATTAGTAGCCAAAGGGTATAGACAAAAAGAAGGACTAGATTTCTTTGATACATATTCACCCGTTACAAGAATTACGTCTATACGTGTCTTGATTGCAATCGCAGCATTGCATAATCTTGAAATACATCAAATGGATGTCAAAACCGCGTTTCTAAATGGTGAATTAGAAGAAGAAATCTACATGGAACAACCTGAAGGGTTTGTTGCACCAGGAAATGAAAAGAAGGTGTGTAGACTTGTAAAATCATTGTATGGATTGAAACAAGCACCGAAGCAATGGCATGAAAAGTTTGATAAAACGATGTTGTCAAATGGCTTCAAAATCAATGAATGTGACAAATGTGTCTACATTAAAAACACACCTAATGAATATGTAATCATATGCCTATATGTTGACGATATGCTGATTATGGGAAATAACTCCAAAGTCATTTCCTCGACTAAGAAAACGTTAACAAAACATTTTGACATGAAAGATATGGGAGTGGCGGATGTAATATTAGGGATTAAAATCTCTAAAACATCGAATGGTTTGTCATTGTCTCAATCACATTATGTTGAGACTATACTTAAGAAATTTAAGGCGTATGACGATAAACCGGTTAAGTCACCAGTTGACTTAGGTATTCACTTAGCCAAGAATACTGGTGAGCCCATATCTCAATTGGAATATTCGCGTGTCATTGGTAGTTTAATGTATATTACCAACTGCACAAGGCCAGATATAGCATACATAGTCAACAAGTTGAGTAGATTCACTAGTAATCTAAGTGTTGTACATTGGAAGGCATTAAACCGAGTTCTTAGATATTTAAGACACACGGTTGAATATGGATTACACTACTCAAAATATCCTGCGGTGTTAGAAGGATATAATGATGCAAATTGGATATCTGACACTAAGGATTCAAAATCCACGAGTGGTTATGTATTTACCATTGGAGGTGGAGCCGTGTCCTGGAAATCGTCTAAGCAAACGTGTATTGCTCGATCCACGATGGAATCTGAGTTTATTGCATTAGACAAAGCCGGTGAAGAATCAGAATGGCTTAGTAATTTTCTTGAAGAAATTTCATGTTGGGAAAAGCCGGTTTCTGCGATTAATATACATTGCGATAATCAGTCGGCAATTGCAAGGGTACAAAACAGTATGTATAATGGCAAGTCTCGACATATCCTTCGGAGACATAATACCATTAAACAATTAATATCGAATGGTATAATCTCTATTAACTATGTGAAGTCAAAAGAAAATTTGGCTGATCTTTTGACGAAAGGACTTACAAGAGATCAAGTATACCATCTTTCGAGGGGAATGAGCCTAAAACCTATTGAATAGAATTACTATGACGGAAACCCAACCTTGTAGATTGGAGATCCCAAGTTCTTGGTTCAATGGGACAACTAAATCATAAATGATTCAGAATAAAGCACTTATACCCATTCCTAAAATTTAAAGTGCTATGTAAAATGTGTATAAGGATAAGTATACATATATACTTTTAATGATTAATAACCTTAAGATAAAAAGGTATGAGATCACCTATATAAGTGTGAAGTGGGGCCGCTTCTACGAGAATTCGAGGCTTAATTCTCTTAAGAGCACTTATGAAACCAAGAGTAGTCCAGGGCCAAAATGGACTCAACCATGAGAACCGAATAGGTTACATGAGTCATGGTGTTGGTACAGTTGTTTGGTTTTACACGAACGGCTGGATGGTTCAAGACATCGCGTTCACCAACTAGCCTAGTAAATCCGATTGTATTCAACTAAAGAAGGTTCAAGGCCACAAGCTACCTATCTTGATGCTATGACTTGTCGTGTGTACTCCATTTGTTAGAGTCTGCATTTCATTCGCATTGCATTTGCATTAATTTTCATTCATGTGGGGATTGTTGGAAAAATTGGTTTTGACCAATTTATGTGATTATTTAAGTGGAACCATTAATAGTGAATGGAAAATTAAGCCACTTAAAATTGTGACAATATTGGAAAATTAAAAGAATATTATTGAATATTCTAAAATTAATTTAAATGAAAAGATGTGTCTTTTCATATGAAAGATTGTGACTTTTGAAATTAATAATTTCCAATAATTGTGTCTCTTCAATTAGAGACAAATTTGAAAGGATGTGTCTCTTGTAAGGGTTGTGTCTTTTGAGATACAACTTTCCAACATCTATATATAGACCCCATATGCTTGTATTATTTTTTCATTCATCAATTCATCATTCATTTATTCAAATGATTTGATTTCTTTCATTTCATCTTTGGAGTACATAAGCCTAATTTTGGTTCGTTGTACTTGTGTTTTGGAGTGCTACAAACACAAGTGTTGCCGTTGTATCTTGGGAGTCGATTGTCGTTATCCGTAGGCACCGTTGCGGGGCAAATTCGACTTAAGAACAAAGAGTCCAACTCTTGCCTCGGCATTGTTCCTTCTTTTCTTCTTTTTCTTGTTTCGTATTTTTCTTGCCGTTACTCTGTCCAAATTTCGGCACGGATTTACAAATTTTTATTATTTGGCGTCACTATTCACAAATCCACCCAACAAAAATCCCCGTTAACGTCCCCATTTTTTTTTTTTTTTTTTAAAGTTTTAAAATAATTTTATGCAAACAATATAAGAAAACATGTAAGAAAATCCTAACATTTTCTAAATCTAATAATTTTTACACATTATTTGGACATCAATCGAATATATATATATATTCATCTTTATTTGTGTCTTCATTTTATATTTGATTAGATGAGAAAATATAACTCGGTAAGCTTAATAACTAATAATTAGTAACTTTTTCAAAATAAGTATTTAAAGTTTATGACTTGATAAGTAATAAATTTTTGGTATAAGAAATTTTGATATCATAGAACTTTTGTACAGATAATATAGGACTTTTTTTTTGGGCTTTTTAAATTTTAATGGAAGTTGTTAATAGGAGATGGAGATCGGGATAAGACGGTCATCCCCGTCCTCAGTTAAGGGATGTTTTTTCATCCCCATCCCCATTTTTGTTGGGGATTCTCGCTCCATTCGGGGCGAGTCCTCGTCGTTTCGAGTATTCCTCACCCCGTTGCCATCCATAAGCACACTTACTAAAAATAGACAAAAATACAGAAAAAAATAAAAAAATCAATAACTTCAAACACAAATTTATCAATCACTAGACAAATATTTTCACCACAAAAATATTTTCTACACAACTTTAAAATTTCTACTTATTTATTAAGCCCTTGTTTGATAAACTTATTTTTTTCTACAAAAAATACTACTTTTTTCTTCACTAATCAATCTTAACTTTAATTAGACACAATAAAATAACATAAATGTCCTAAATTTTCTCAAATCTCTATGTACATCACGATCTCAATCTTTTATCCATGAATCACCTCTCTATTTGTTAAAAATTGTGCTTAAAAATATTTTTTTTATGTTCTTTAAATAAAATATGTGGTTAAAATTTAAAAAATAGAGGAAAAAATATGTTTGATTAAGAAATGATTTGAGAAATTATGTGTTTTTAAATAAATTTTCCAAATTGTGGCCAAGTAATGAGAACAATAATAAAGTAGAAATCTATAAAAGATATAGAGCTTTAACAAATTGGGAGTCAAAATTCATCGTTTACCGAACAAAAATCCAAATAATTGAAGAAACCAACTGCAATTCCATTGATTAAAACATGATTATAAGCAAAACCCCCAAATAATCAAAGCATATTTTACATGAAAATTGGCGATCATATCGCCCAATTAACTAGTAATAACAGTACTATAGAACTTAATGATTTAGCTTACAAACCTGACATCAATGTGCTTGTGCATAATCCAAATCCAAAAGCACATAAATGTCCAAGAATAGACGAAAGATATGAATAAGGGGAGGTCACCAACAAATCTTGGGGTTGCAGCCAATCTCTTATAAGCACACAATAAAAGAAAATGACGCTGCATTTAACTCTCGGACATGCTCTTGAACAAATAGGTGGGAAAAGTTGGTCGAGAAAAATGTTTGGAGGATGAAAAAAGAGGGGGATTTTGGATTACATGACGCAGAACGGTAACAAAAATTTACAAACGTAAATCTAAAGAACTTAATTGAAATCCAACAATTAAAAGAAATTTTATTGAATATTCATAAATGAATGAATTTAATGATAAACAACCTTTTTAAAAAAGTCTGAGCAACTCTAATTGAGCAAAAAGACGAAAATTGACATTCAAATAAAATAAATGATTTAAACGATAATTTTAACTAAAATTGGATAAACTTCGAATGGCCAGTTGTTCTCTTTAAATTGCATTTTTTAAGTCGAAAACGACTTCAACCGGAGAACCCAGGTTGGGATGTCGTAGAGCACTGCGCGAAGATTCTGAAAAAATATTATAATAAGAATTCTGATACCAGTGCAAAAAGTTATGACCGCTTATTCTAAACCCTCGCTTTTTTTTACCAATTTTCAATCAATCTCTAATGCAACATGTTCTACATCATTACAATACACCACACAATATTATAATATTTCTGTTTCTAAATTTTTATTGAATGATGATTACAATTGTAATTTTTTGTTGTTGTGTATTTATTAAAAACATGCTCTGTAGTTATAAAGTGGTACTCCAAATGATAATTACCCTTTTATCAATCAAGATTCCATTAATACCCTGACTAAAAGAGCCACAGAGGTCGTCACGATTACAAGCTTTGAAACCGAAACTACGACATTTTATGACACCAAAAACCTCACTACACTAACTTTGAAACCGAAATTATGACACCAAACACCTCACTCCACTCGTACAACTAGTCAACTACCATCACTAATCACTCAATGTTGACATGGAAAACCTCAGACCTCTCCTCTTGTTTGATTTTGGGAATGAAAACTTTGAGAACCCCATTCTTCATCTCTGCCTTGATTTCATTATTCTTGTACAGTTTCTCCGGTAGATCAATTCTGCTACTGTACCTTCTCCCGCTCTCCTCGTCCTCCAATTCCTTCTTGCCCTCGCCTTTTATGATTAGAGTATTCTGTTCCAAGGACACCTTGACGTCCTCCTTGCCTAGTCCAGGCATGTCCATCCGGAGATAGAGGCCATCATCAGTTTCCCGAGCATCCCAATTTCTGGGAATCCCCGAGGCAACAGGGTACTCCATGAATTGGTCCATCATGTTTAGGATCTGGCTTAGGCTCCTTGATGAAAACGGATCAAACACATCTGAATTGAACAAAACTAATGGGCTTAATAAACAATCAAACAAACAATGTTCTCGTATTTGAAAATTCCAATTTTATTTATATGAATACAGAGCACGTCCAGATTTAACCCCGGGGGGGGGGGGGGGGGGGGGATTGATAGTTCTAAAAACTAGTTAGATTACATTTTCACAGTTGAATTTGTAAAAATCGATACAAAAACTCTTCGTAGTTGATGAATCTAAATACAACACAAAACTATAAAAAATGAAAACCTACAAAACAACAAAAACGACCTCGTGAACACGTAGAGAAGCAATTAGCCCAAACAGATATTCAAAAATCATAAATAAATTAACAACACTACTACATTGATAATCATACTTTTTGCCGTGTTAACTGTTGATGAGCTTGTGTAGCAAACTTAAGTGAGTTAGTGAAAGGAGTTAGAAGACGACTACCTGAGAACGGGGAGAAGACGCGTCGATCGGTTCGTCGATCAACGTCAAGATCACGATCCTCGCGGTCGTACTGGCGCATAGCGTTGGTGTTAAATAACCGTGAGTTGCAAGGCTGAGCCACTGCACGGACATGGCTGAAAGAACGAGAGAGCAAGTTTGAAGATAACAGCCTTTTCATTGCGAGCGCAGACGCCATTGCTAAAATGACTTTATCAAAAAACTTTGCGAAAAAACGAAATAACAAACAGACTTGTTGGAAGTGTTTATCCAGTCACGCGACGCACACTCTACAATGGCGAATTTATAGCGATGGAACGTTTTATGTAGAATTTACGAGAGACATTCAGAAGGTTCTGGAGTTGTTCTAATTCTGCACCTACTTCCCAGTTTCGAGCTTCATATTGGGCCTAATCCACTTTACTTGGCCCCGATTGGTATAGAAAAAAGGGTAAAACAAATAATCGATTTAATTTTACGAACCGCCATTGAAGTTTTGTAACAAAAATCCAAATGATCACCGAAGTTTCATAATTTTGGCAACGATCATTCAAGTTATAAAAACTTTCACTAAGGTCACTCGATGTAAATTAAAGCCAAAAATAAAAATTGAAGGCTCCAAGAGTAATTTTCACCACAAAAACAAAATTGCAAGAGGCCCCCGTCACCACCATTTTTCCACTGGCCACCACTACCTCTCCGGCCAAAACCATCACCTCTCTACTGTGCAATTTGTTGGAATTATATATGCTCATAGAGTATAATTCACGACATTCGAAATAAAATGTTTATTGATTGTATTAATATAAAGTTGCGTTTGTCCATGAGTCGATATGATATTACAAATTGAGTGTTTAAGTTGTTAAACACAGAAAGATTCAATTTGTGATTCAATCTAAGATTAACGTTCACGATCAGTAAATAAATATGGACAATTTATTTTGATAAAATCGTCTCAATTTTATTAAAGTCTATCTTTGACTTTGGTAATAAAATCGAGAGTAAGTTTGGAACGTATTGGACGGGACAACGTGAAATTAATTTGTGACATTGACCATACAAATTTAATTTCACTTGATTATCGTACGTGGGACCTTAATCCTAATCGGATAATGGACTTCGATTACTAACTTGAGATTCTTTGAGGTATCAATGGGTGAGATCAAATTGCTGATCAATATCTCGGTACTTTGGGAATTAAAGTGAACTAACGAGGAACATATATTCGTATTATGGAATCCGTCACCTTTTAGGTATGATCATAATCTCACTGGTTCTTCTAGTGGACAGTTGAATCTGAGCTCAGTAATTCGACAGTGACTGTTGAATTCTATGATGTGATGGGATCACATCGAACTGTCAGATAGAAGATGAGAGTTGAGAATTTATGAATATTCAGAGAAGGGCATTTTGGTCATTGTAACTTGCTCCGAATATTCGAGTTGATCGACGGAGGTAACATGTAAGAACGATAAGTCAGAGGATATAATTATTGATTAATTGTTTCAGTAATTTCAATTTTACTAAGAGTGCAATCTCGTTGTTTTAGTGGAATAGAACGTGTTTAATAAATTAATTTTGACTGATCAAGAGTTGATCGGGTCATAATTAATTTATTGGAGCTTAGTTTAATTGGGTCCGATCAGGTTCCCTCGGTGGCTTCACTATAATGGATTTATACAGGCTTATTACCTGTATTGGGTTGTGCAGAAATGGGCCTGGGTTATGGTAGGGTTTTGGAGTGTAAAGATGTTACAAATAGTCTCCCAAGACTATTTTTCTTAAAGTAGTTGGAAAAGTGGCGAGACACACACTAAAGTGTGTAATGTGTGTTTCCTCTTTACAAAGAAACCCTAAACCTAGTTTAACATAGGTCTTGAGAAAGGTGACCACGCACCTGCACAACTGCCATTGGAGAACACCGAGGAAAGCTTGAGGGTTTGAAGCTTTGGTGAAATCAAGAAGCAGCGAAAAGAGATTATTGTAAAGCACGCTACATGGGTAATATCTTTTTTCTTTTTGTGTGCACAAAATTATTTATTCCAAGTTGAATACATAGAACAGAAAAATCCTGTAACGGGATGATCTATCACAAGAAATCAATTTTTGTGAGTAGAACAAGCCGGGTTCCCAACAATTGGTATCAGAGCGTCAGGTTTTTTATACTGTTTTGTGTATTTAGGAATAAATTATTTTGTTATGCATGTGTTAGTTGAGCGGTGTTAGGTTTCATGTGATTTAATTTGTTATTGGTTGAATGATATTCTTGGTTGAACAAATTTAATGCCTTAGAATTTTCACGGTAAAATCTTGTATTTGTTTTATCGAGTCATGTAACAAAGGGGGTGGATTACGACTCCATGTTTTTCCCCTTTGATTTTGATTTTTACAATAGAATTAGGGTTTGTGTAATTTTTGTTGTAATTATTAAATCAGAGGACCAGATCTGCAATTTCATATATAGGGACCAATTATGCAATTTCGGATTCATGGACTGCTGTTGCAAAATTCGGAGGACCATTGATGCAATTTCAGTATATGGACTAAACTTCATCATCTCCATATAATAAGGACCTGCAGTGCAATATCACAAGAAATTGGGCAGCAGCATCGTATGTGCTGCCGTTGCGATCGACGACGCTGGCTGTCCCGTCTCGTATGCAGTGGCAATGGCAGAATGCAACCGCGGTAGAGAAGCGCGACACCCACAGGTGTCGCTGTCGCCTCCGCGTGGTGCGGCAGTGCTATACGCACTGTTGATTCACGGTTGGCTGCAGCGGTGGCGCCATGGAGTCTCCAATCTCTCGTGTTTCTCTATCTTATCTTCGGTGATTGGCGAAGTAGGCGGCAGCGAAGCCACAGCGCTGCTGTGGTCTCAGGGTTGCGCCAGTTCGTGGCGTGGCTGTGCTGCGCAATTATGGTGTCCACGTGATGCACGGCTTCCTTGGCATTCTCCGGCGATGAGAATGGTTTCCATTGGCGGCTGTAATTTTTGAGTTCTCAGTTGGTTACAGGAAATGAGAGAGAAGGGTAATACTTGGGCCAGATTTTGCTTTTGGGCCGTGACTTATTCTGGGCCGATTTTTTGGAATTAAGAAAATGGGCCGGAATCAAATGATTTGCTGAATGGGTCTGTTGAATTAAATTGAAGTTGGGCCAGATATAGATGAAATTAAATATGGCCCTGAAATTGTAAAATTGGTCCATTTTGATTAATTACAATGTGGGCTAAATTGTTTAGCCGGGCCAATGCAATGTGGACTGAATTTTACAATGGGCTGGAATATTTAATTGAATCACTGCATTTGGAATTTGACATTTGAGCTGAAGGCTGAAGGTTTGCACTTTTGAGCTGAAGATTGAAGGTTTGCAGTTTTGGACTGGACACTTACAAATGGGAATTGAAGAATTCGGCCGGCTTGTGGCTCAATAGACTCTTTAATTTATTTGTAATTTTTGTGTCTAGGTTTGGCCATAAATTATGTTCTTATTTATTTTATTATCGCATTTATTTATTGCTTTAATTAATATTGTGAATGAATGTCATGTAGATCGCATAAACATCGCTCTAGGTACTATACTGTCATGCATTGTTTTATATTTTATTTTCTTTTCTAAATGTTAGATTAGAAAATAAATATATTTATTAATAATTAAATTGATTTTAAGAGTTAAAATTGATTGGGCAATTATTAATTAAAACCCAAGAGTTCAAAATATTAAGTGAGCGATGGTGCAATTTTTGAACCCACGGCCTCCCCTATTAGTCTATTAGTAAAAATTTGTGTATGCCTCGTGCTAATCTAATTAGTCTCCCTATAGGAGGGCTGCACTGTTTTGATTACTGGATTGGGCCCAATTAGGTGATGATTTTTTAAGTGTGAATTAATCATGATTACCCTATAGGTGACATAATTAATTTGGTACTTGAAATATTATTAATATAGGGGTTAGACACTTAAATCAATGACATCGTGGGGACTTCCTATAGAATATCCAAACGATGTCAATGATGGCCAAATTTTAACGACTATAAATTAAATATTGCATGAGATGCTAGATATATTTAATTTAGTGGGAGGGTCCCAGCCTAGCCATAAATCACATTTATTTCTCTTATAGAGAAATGTGTTTAAGATTTTGGGGTTTTAGGTTGTCGTCATATTATAGTAGTTTTGGGTCTACTTGTGCATAATTTTTTTATTCATGCATCATATATGAAAGTATTCACAATTTATGCAACTCGTGTTTAATACATTTATTTTATTTGAATGTCGTATTTTCACAACTAGTTATATGTTTAGACATCACCAACTAATTGGCGAAAACTGCAACTTGTCTCGTTATAATTCTTTCTACTTATAACATTTGTTTGTGCTTGGAGATCCTTGTTCAATAGTAATCATAAATCTTCTAATGAAAATGGTATTATTTTGATGAGATGGTTTATTGCATAGTTTTGATTCTCATATCAAGTACTTCGCAATAAAAACATCAAAATAGGATACCATATTTATTTTCTTGATGGAAGGGTATTTATGATAATTTGAACATTTTAATTATGGAGTTATACAAAATATGCTATCAAGCTATAATATATCTCTACTTATGAACCGATCACATTTTTTTTTACAAGAGACCATTTGGTAAAACATGATTGGTCACTTTAACGTGGTGGAGGTTCCACTTGCAAACATTGATTCATGTGACATAATGTTTGAGAAATCTTTTAAGATGATCTCTTGCGGTTCAGTGTGAACTATATTCACCAGGATGAACGTGTCCCTGAAATATTCAATGTAAGCTATTCATAGAAAAGAGATTATTTTAAAGCAACGGATAGTATGGTAGGCCCTCTAACCTTTTTGCTTTTGAGCAAAGATAGGATTTATGAGGAAGTAGCATTTCCTGGAAACTCTATAATGGAGTAAGACTCCATTCATTGTGTTATAGTTAGTAATTGAGTTTATCTTGATTATAGACTCTAGAGTAACTAATCACTATTGCAAGTTGTTGCAATGTGGTCCTAGGTGACCAAATGACACAATGAGATAGAGTATACTATAAGGATAAGCACGGGTACGGTAATATGGAAAGAGCCGTTGGGCTTTTATGTTTGCGAAACAATTTGATTGTTATTTTGTCTCTTTATTGTTTGAGCGGAATTATTTAGCATTTAATCTCCAGTTATTAGTTGGAATTAAGTTAAATAATGCTCTTATTATTGTGAGACAAATGATTAACAATCTCAAAGCCTTGTAAATGGTTCTAAGTGTAATATTACTACAAATGATAAGAGATAGATGATTCCTTGTATTAATGGACTATTTGATAAGATCTTAAGATAATCATATTTATCTAAATAAGATTGAAAGACTAGTAAAGATAGCCTCTAAGTATTTTTGGAGGTGGAATCTATGTGGGCTTTTGAATTTTATTTAGAGGGTAAAATGATTAAGATCTTAGGCTTGGTTACACTTATCCAAAACTCGATTCTAATACTAGTAAGGGATGGACCTCAAAAGGATCTGAGGTGGAATCTATATTGTTTTCTGAATCTTGTTTAGAGGATTAGATAACCAAGAGTCATTATACATTAAATGGACTTAAGAGTTTGGGGATTAATACACTTCGATATGTGTGGATTCTTTGATGCTCAAGATACGAGAGAGTACAAGTAATTCATCACTTTTATTGATGATCACTCAAGATCTCGATTATATACTTAATATCTCATTAATCCGAAATGTTGAAGAAATTCTAGAATTTTGGATAGAAGTTGAGAAGTAATTAAGAGAATCGAAATACTTCGATTTGATCGAGATTTGTGTATCTCTCATATGAGTTTAGGAACCATTTATCGGAAAAGGAGAACAAGGTAATACCAAATCAATGATGAGTTATCCTCGTTACTAGTTTCATTTGGGAATGTATACCGGAGATAGTCAGGTTCCTTCATAGCCTAGTACCATTGATTCGTTTCCTGAAATACCCCTAGAGTTGTGGCATGGGTGCAAGCCCAATCTACACCACATTCAGATTTGGGGAATTTTGGCACGCTAGCTGAAAGCAAGGATTGACGAGATGTAGGCAACAATGAAGGTTTGATTATAAGGAATGCAATGAAACTAGAAATTATTTCTTCTATAATCCTCTGGTCAAGAAAGTATTTGTTGAGTACAAATGTAGCTTTCTTAGAGGATAAGGCCCGTAGAAGAACACAAATCAACAAGTAAAATTCTATTGGATGAGATGTTAGAACGTGGTTCAAACAACTTGATTCCAGATTTCCGCATAGAATTAATCTTGATGATTTGGAACTTCCTACGGAACCGATGGTTGCTGATCCTAGTGGGAGAATGGGCAAGTGGTTCAACCACTATTCTTGCCTGGTGATCCCAATGGACACGGGAAAACCAAAGGTTGTAGTCGAAGTTGTTCTCACTGTTCTGTCTCTTTTTTATGTTCATAAAGAGGTAGTGAAGAGGTTGATCCCAATTAGGGATATACCAAGTAGTGGGAGGAGAGGAAGGGACTCTGTTTGGACATAATGGAAATACACTTCCAGCGACTAATTGGAGTGAGAGGGTTGTAAGACCACCTTCTTGACGCTTATTCTATGGAGAGTCTTTTTAGACAGTCTCTACTGAAATAAGAGAAGAACTCCTCATTTAGGGAAGTGGTAGAAGTTATAGACTTGAAATCATGGAAGGTGAATGTGAACTTGGAATTAGATTCCTAGTAATCCAACAAGTTTGGATATTTGTAAACGCACCCAATGTGGTCAAACCTATAGGGTGATGATTTTTAAGATGATAAAAGAATGGTAGATGGAAAGGTTGATACCTTTAGTGCAAGGCTTATAGTTGTGAGTTTGTGAAACACTTCTCGCCAATTGCCATGCAAAATGTTTACCTGGATCTTTTATCCATTGTCGTTCGTTGTGAAAATGAGGTACGAAAAATGGATCTCAAGAATGCATCTTGAGGAAATCATTTACAACGTGTAATCTAATGAGTTCATATTAAAGACCATGAAAGTAAAATTCATGGCTTACCAGTTTTCAACTTTGGATTTGGGTAATTGTTCAAGATATAGAATATAGAATTTGATAGAACCATTGTGATACATGTTCTTAATCAAAATCTTGATATATCTTAAGTATACTCGTGTATACAGAAAGATGAGACAGTTTTCACGACTATTTATTTGAATGACACTCTACTTATGTGTGAGAGTATTTTCATTAAATAGTAGTTGGCACCAGTAATTAGATTTGAAGGACTTGTAGACGACTGTCTATTTTTTTTAGACATCCGTACTTTTCGGAGTGGGAGAAAAATGAAATAGAATAGTCTCAAGTTTCATGTAATAATAAGATACTATCTATATTTGCAATATTGAAGTCTTGAAAGGAATAATGTTCTTTGTGGACTTTATCTATCTTATGAGTATTCTCCTAAAACTCATGGTAAGATAGAGAAGGTTCCTTATGCTCCGGTTATAGGAAGCCTTACTTTGCACTAGATAGGTCATATCTTATGCTGGGGATATTGTTGGTGATTATTAGTTTGATCTAGGATCAGATCATTGAATAGAGGTAAAGCATATACTGAAGCGTTTTCGAAAAACGAGTAAATATTTGCTTATATATTCAGCTTGTGATCTGATGGATTAAAACTAATTAAGATCTGATTTGACTAGGACTCTCGAGAGTCGTCAAAATTGGAATATAACTGGGAGATAATGTGGTTACTTGGTTGGGTATAACACAATCTTGGATTGTTTGTTATACAACCGTGACTTACATTAAAATGAGTTATTATCTTGGTTGAGAACATAATCATTAATGTAATGATGATGTTGACAAGATGGATGATTCGATGTTTCATGTATACTCTAAGGGCAAGTGGAAGATTGTTGGAATTATATATGTCCATAGAGTATAATTCACGACATTCGAAATAAAATGTTTATTGATTGTATTAATATAAAGTTGCGTTTGTCCATGAGTCGATATGATATTACAAATTGAGTGTTTAAGTTGTTAAACACAGAAAGATTCAATTTGTGATTCGATCTAAGATTAACGTTCACGATCAGTAAATAAATATGGACAATTTATTTTGATAAGATCGTCTCAATTTTATTAAAGTCTATCTTTGACTTTGGTAATAAAATCGAGAGTAAGTTTGGAACGTATTGGACGGGACAACGTGAAATTAATTTGTGACATTGACCATACAAATTTAATTTCACTTGATTATCGTACGTGGGACCTTAATCCTAATCGGATAATGGACTTCGATTACTAACTTGAAATTCTTTGAGGTATCAATGGGTGAGATCAAATTGCTGATCAATATCTCGGTACTTTGGGAATTAAAGTGAACTAACGAGGAACATATATTCGTATTATGGAATCCGTCACCTTTTAGGTATGATCATAATCTCACTGGTTCTTCTAGTGGACAGTTGAATCTGAGCTCAGTAATTCGACAGTGACTGTTGAATTCTATGATGTGATGGGATCACATCGAACTGTCAGATAGAAGATGAGAGTTGAGAATTTATGAATATTCAGAGAAGGGCATTTTGGTCATTGTAACTTGCTCCGAATATTCGAGTTGATCGACGGAGGTAACATGTAAGAACGATAAGTCAGAGGATATAATTATTGATTAATTGTTTCAGTAATTTCAATTTTACTAAGAGTGCAATCTCGTTGTTTTAGTGGAATAGAACGTGTTTAATAAATTAATTTTGACTGATCAAGAGTTGATCGGGTCATAATTAATTTATTGGAGCTTAGTTTAATTGGGTCCGATCAGGTTCCCTCGGTGGCTTCACTATAATGGATTTATACAGGCTTATTACCTGTATTGGGTTGTGCAGAAATGGGCCTGGGTTATGGTAGGGTTTTGGAGTGTAAAGAGGTTACAAATAGTCTCCCAAGACTATTTTTCTTAAAGTAGTTGGAAAAGTGGCGAGACACACACTAAAGTGTGTAATGTGTGTTTCCTCTTTACAAAGAAATCCTAAACCTACTTTAACATAGGTCTTGAGAAAGGTGACCACGCACCTGCACAACTGCCATTGGAGAACACCGAGGAAAGCTTGAGGGTTTGAAGCTTTGGTGAAATCAAAAAGCAGCGAAAAGAGATTATTGTAAAGCACGCTACATGGGTAATATCTTTTTTCTTTTTGTATGCACAAAATTATTTATTCCAAGTTGAATACATAGAATAGAAAAATCCTGTAACGGAATGATCTATCACAAGAAATCAATTTTTGTGAGTAGAACAAGCCGGGTTCCCTACACAATTATGTACCAAAAAAATCTACACTCCATTCTCCTTCAATAACAATTCTCAAATGCCTCTCAACAGAACCCACTCCAACCCCACAAACCATAACCCTCTCAAAACCCTGCTTGAAAACATCTCCAACAAAATAGAAAACCACTACTTTTTGCACTTAAATTGGCCAACGGCTCCATAGTTTATACAAAAGTATGGCTTGATTCCAATCTTTTTGTACAGAACAGCTTGATTAGCATGTACTCAAAATGTGGTTCGATTTCTTGCACCAAATCGATCTGTGATGATCCCTGAAGCTTGATAGTTGATTCTGTCTGGTAGCATTATGCTTTCTGGCTATGTCAAATATGGATGTTTGAATGATGAACATGAGCTGTTTGTGAAAATGTCAGAGAAGAATTGTTTGTCAACAATGATAATGGGGTTGGTTCAAAATGCCGGAGAAAAAACATGTTCAAAATCGCACCGATTTGTGGTTTGCACAAAATTCCGGTGTGATTTCGCACCAAAAATCTGGTGCGATTTTTCATCAGAAATCGTGTTATTTGTTCTGAAGAGTCAAGAGAGGCAATCTATAGTTGAAGAGGTGGTCGTGGTTTTGGTTGGATTGGTGGTGCTGACAGGGGCCTCCCTATAATTTTGTGTGAGTGTCAAAATTACTTTTGGAGCCCTCAATATTTATTTTTGGCCTTAATTTACCCCGAGTGATCATTGGTGGAAGTTTTTGACCTTTATTTAATCCCAAATAATTTGTTATTGTACTTTTTTTTATATAAAATAACTACTAAACCTATTTTTGGTACAAAAAAATTGTCTATAAATAGAGTGTGATGTTTTCAAGATAAAATACATGGTTAAAGAGTGACTTGAAAATATGTGTAGTTAAAAAATGATTTTGAGAAATATTACAAAATAGAATTTTATTAATCAAATGCTCACTAAAATATAAAAAACATAATACATTCATCACTGCAATAAAATTCATTTGAAGATTTTGACGAAATTATCCATGTGACGAATGAAAATCAGACGTGATAATATTTAACAGTTAAGACACTCCTAGCCACCACCTTCCCCTTCCAAACCAACCCCCTTTAGATTGATTGATTTGGAAATGATTATGAGAAGAAGGCCTTCAAGTTTTAATTCTCTCAACCACTAAAAAAATGTGTTGTCAATTATTTAACTTGTGTTAGAGATTGTTTGGAAGGGCGAGCTATTGAAATAGAGTTTTTAGTAGTTAAATATTATCATGACATATTTTTATCCGCAACGTGGATGCTTCCTACAAAGATTTCTAACGATTCCAACAGTTCGATTAATAAATAGTTACATGAACTAAAGTTCAATGATCAATCATTTATTTTACCCAAAGAAAAAAAAATAAAAAATTGATTAAATACATAGTTGAAAAGTTGGAGATCCACAAAATATGTGATTAAAATTAATTTTTAACTTAAACTTAGAATAAAATTTTAGATTTATAGTTGTACCTAACAAGGGGATTAGAAAAGTTTAGTTTAATTTAATGGATATTATAAAAAGAAATTGATATTTTAAACAGTAATTTTTCTAAGAATGCGTGATAAAAAGTAGGGAAATTTTTTTAGTTCATGTGCAAAATATTTTATTGCGTGAACTAAGGGGTGAACACGGAGCAGTTTGAGATATATTTTCAAACCAAACCAAACCAAACCATTTCATTTCATTTTATAAACAAAATCAAATCAAACCATTTTTTTGCAGTTTGATTCGATTTTAATCTACAGTTTACTTATCGACATAATATAACATATTTTATATGTTAAATTAATTTGTATTTTTTAATATATAAATTATAAATTAATAAAAGCTAAAATATGTTACTATTCTTTGTTTCCCTCTTTACCTCCCTACCTTTACATTGAATTTACAATAAAAACATTATGAGTGAATAATTTCATTAAAATGTAGGAGAATGATTTTCAGACTATCAATTGTTAATATTACACTAAACATCATTTGATGATTTGATAGCTCTACTCAAGGATTTGAGCCCCTCTTCATTTTCAGTAAATCATTGTAGTTACAATTTATTATTGCATTATCTTATCCAATTTTCTTGCTGGCACAATTTTTTTTTTTATTTACAAGGCATGCAAGGTCCAAAGTGCAAGCTCAAAAACTTTTGTAAAGTCTTTTATGTGTCATGAAAATGCAATGAAAATGAAAAAAGATATAAACTAGAAAAGATATAAATGAGAATTTTATTTTAATACTTAAATTTGACATTTGTATGGGAAAAACAGTAAATTAAAATTAAAAATTTAAAAATTGTTTGATTCGATTTGAGAGGAAAAACCACGGATTCATGCGGTTTAAACCAACGAATTAAGTTCGATTTGCAATTTCGCAGTTTTTTGGGCAGCCCTAGCATGAACTTGTGATTAAAAATGAGTGTGGAGAGATTCTGAAAAAGAGAGATAAAAAGAGGATAAGCCCTCGTTTGGTCTTCAACCATTTTTTCCAACATTTTCGACCACATATTTATATGAAATCCACTACTTTCTAATTAATTTTCAATCACACATTCTCTCCAAAATCAAAATTTCTCACACCAAAAACTACTTGCACCAACCATGCACTTAAGTCAATAGTTTAATTCAGGGATCAATGTCGGTTTGGAAATTTTTAATTTGTGATTTTAAGATCCTACTTTCTTCATTTTTTGGCATCAAATAGATTAGAGTCAAGTTGATCCCATGTGTAACATCTTACATCCCAGATTCGAATGTCCTTCCTGCAGTTCTATTAAATTTTAAGTCCAAATCAAGCAAACTGGTCCGGTGAGTAAAAACTGGGTCGAAAACAATCTATTTAACCACCTGACCTAAACCAGTCCTTCGGGTCAATTTCCCGGCATGTTCACGCCTGGGTTTAGTAACAATAATTTTTATTATCCTTTGCCATCATAGTATTTTTTAGGGGTGTAAACGTTTTGATTTGGGCGGTTTTTGATAATTTTTCAATGAGATTTTTCCAACCCAAATCAAACCATTTCATTTCCTAAACCAAACCAAACCAAACCATTTTTTGCGGTTTGGTGCGGTTTTAAACCGCGGTTTGTAAACGAAACTAAACTAATATATGTAAATCGAGTTAAAATAACTATTGAAATAGGATTTTGAATTAAGACATCAAAATTAATTGCAAATAACCCAACGACATTACGGATAGATGTTATAAGACTAACAAAATTAAAATATATGGGTAAACAATTTCTAAAATAGATACAAATGCACAATTACAAACAAATGATCATAATAATATCAAATAAACCTAATAGATAACATAATTCATTTTCAAGTTAGATTTTCCTATTATTTCACAACAAAACAACTTAAACTCAAATATACTGTATTCCAAGTAAAACTACTGAACTACATGATGAAAGAATGATGCTTTAGGAATTTAGAGTTTGATGAATTACAGCTGATGATAAAAGATCTCAAGTACAACTAATTTTGCTTAAATAACCATAAATACTCAAGTCATGACTTGCTAAATTAACAGAAGACAAATATTATAACCAAGAAAAAATAAATAATGAACAAGTTTATGCATACTCCCAAAAAAAAATCATAGGATAAAAAACAAATAAAGTAAGAAAGTTATCGGTAGTACTTAGTTGTTAGCACTAGCAAAATGCCTTTCTTAACAATAAAGGAAAAGCAAGGTGCCCGTTCATATAAATTGAAAATAAAAGTGTAAAATTGGAAATAAAAGCATTAAATTTATTTGTATTTTTGCAATTAAAAAATTAAATTTTAATTGTAATTTTTTAGCAGGTTAGCGGTTTGAAACGTGTTTTGAAAAATAAAACCTAAACTAAACCATTTGAAAACGGTTCGGTTTGGGTCAAAACCGAAACGTTGACGGGTCCGCGTGGATCCGAACCAACGGTTTCGAAATTGCGGTTTGACGGTTTCGTTGTACAGCCCTAGTATTTTTCTACTTCTTTGTTTTATCACCCCTTTGAGCCCAAAATCTAGACGTGGAGTTTGGACTTAGGGGTTCATCTATTCTTTCATTTGAGTATTCTGTCAAACTTTAATAGTTTAATTATCAAAAAGGCAACGATTTTTTTTTTTTTTTTTTTTCTTCAGAAAGTGTGCTGTTATAAATAAATAGAAATAAGTGATCAATAAATTAAAAAAAACTTGTAAGTCTACTGAGATGTATCGGAAAATAGAATATATTGTTTACAAACAATTTATAAACAATAATTTTAGGAAAACATTGATAAGAAACACTTTTAAGTGACATCGTGATATGACGTACATTCATTGGATGATAAAAAAATAATTAATAAGATAGTTATAATCATTTTCCAATGAACATGACCGCTCTGTTGCCCGAAGTGGGAAACATTATATTGCTCACGTTTCAATGAGGGTATGCCAAGTGAACAACATCGGACACTTGACACATCATCATTGAAAGGTGGGTTGTTGCCTACGTTGGGCAACGAAGCAATTTCGATCCAATTAATGTATGTCATGTCACGATGTCACTTAAAAATATCCCTTATTTATGTCTTCCTAGAATTACTCATTTATAAATATGAGCCAAACATAGTCAGTGTTGAAGAGGGTTTGAAAACCTCGGCTCCAACCCCAATGAAGCGAGTTTTTTTTTTTTTTCCATCTTAAATCTCTTATCAATGAAATCCAAGCTAAATATATGTAGTTCGAAAATAATTGTCCCAACAATCAAATAAGCAAATTTCTTCAGAAACGGTAGAATTTATAATTAAGTTGAAGCAAAAAGTATAATTTAAATCTTACTTTCCATTACATAGAAACCGTCACAGCACTGCGTTGGGCTGACGCTTACACTGGGAGATGCAAGCTAAGGGTGCAAATGTGCTTTACATAGGTAATAACCCTGAACAAGCCCTTCCTGCAGAAATCAAATGTTGCAAAAACAATGAAATGGCAAACTTGCCAAACACAAACTCATGTCACCAACAGAAGTAATTCTGATATTTTCCAAGAAGTGGATGATCCCATCAGTGAGCCTCGATTACAATTTCAAGCAGGAGGATCCGTTGCGCCAGGAGTTTCTCTTCAAATAGGGAAAGAAACCTCATAGTTCATATATATATATATATATATATATATGTATGTAGTCACAAAGATCCACCACACTAGACCAGCAAGAACATTTAATTCCTAATCTCATGTTTCACAATCAATTAATTAGAAATTCAGGACTATATTTGTGTCACACCTACACAGCTCAACTAACTTAAAACCGTGTAGGTGAGTGATGGAAAAAGAGACGGGCAAGAGAAGTTTACCCCATCTGCAATAGAGCTTCACCGAAAGTGCAACATAGTATCTACATGAAACCTCATTCATGTACTCATTAATTCACAAATAATTAACAATCACACCAGTCACCAAGGATACTAGAATCCAATGTTGCATAGGAGCATCTGAATGAACCAAAAGAGGACAACCAAATTGGTCAAAATTAAATTTTCCTGGTGACAAAATAAATTGTTTGTTACCTCGAGGTTTGATAAAACATATTTTCTCCATCCACAGCGATACGATCCATTCAATAAATATTGCGATATGTCTACCCCACACAAAGAAGAATTAACCAAAGAAAAAAAAGACTACAGGTGCCAGACAAATCAATTGAGATGCATGGAACAAACAATGAAACAATTGACCAAAATTCAAATTGAGTCACAACAATGAATTGATACCTACCTCAATCTTTTCTCCTGTAATTATATTGACGATAGGCGATGTTAAAGTCTTAATAGAGCTGTGAGAACAAAAAACAATTTTACCACATAATGACGGCATAGCTTAAGACTTCAAAGCACACATACATAAAACTTGGTAAGCATAAAAATGTCTACCTCTTCAGAAATCAAAGTTCAGGGATAATCTACATAATCCCCTAATTTGAGCGAACTGGACTCCTAGATGACCTCCTTTGACCATGCCTGACGGGAGAACGTGACCTACTTCTATTACGGTATCTATCCCTACTTCCTTCTCTTCCGTCCCTCGCACTGTTATACTTTATATCTGATCCTCTTACTCTTTCTTGGCTTCCTCTGCCATTCCTCTCATGAGACCTTCCACGGTCATGGTCACGGTCACGTTCTCGATATCGGTCCCTCTCCCTGTCAGAATCCCTATGGCCGTGCCTGTACCTGTCAGCAGAGTCACTTCTTCCACGTCTCATCTCAGGTTCCCTTTCCCTCAGTTTCCTCTTCTCTGCAGCTTCTCTCTCCTGAGCTAATCTTTCTTCTTCCCTTGCCTTTTCCTTAGCTGTCTGATAGTTGTATTCAATTCAAAAGTCACATACAATACAATATAATAACAATAATCACATTACAAAATGGTACCTTTTGCATAATAATCCTACACCCCAAATAAATTACCCATCAGCATAATAATTACCTTGTATTCCACAAGAAAGTCCCGGACCAAGCCATAACCCATATGTTGCTTGCCAGTAACATGAGACTGAGTTCTCTCAGCAGCATCATTTGCTATTAGAAAAGAACCACATGTTTCACATAAAGCCATTTTTTTCTCCTGTGCAATCATTGATAATTTATCCTGCTGTGGTTGTTGGGTCAAGGCTGTCTTCTCAGCATTTAGCAGTTCTACCTGAAAAGTGTCAGTATCAAAGTTATCCATGCACAATTTATAGATTAGTTTTAGGATCCATTTAATAGGGGTAGGGGCACATCATGTTGTAAACATAGAGAATCACCTTTCTCATGAGTGCCTCAGCTTCATCAACCTTCCCCGCTTCACCAAGAGACTCAACTTGTTCTAGCAGGTTCTTTATCTTTTCTTCCAGAACAGACATCTGCTCAGTTTTTTCAGCTGATATCGGTGGTGGAGAGGGAACTTCAACCTCTTGAGCAAGACGTTCCCGGCCACGCCTAACTTTTCTATCCAAATCTGAAACCTGAAATAGAAATACCAGTACGATACAACAATATAAATCAAGTATTACATGTATTTGAGGCTTTGAAATTCAGAATTCTTAAAGACGAAAACTTACCAACTTCTCACAGAAATGAGCTAGCTCTGCTTCAAACTTGGGAACGTATGAATCGTGCCTGGGGGACTTCTCAAAACTAAAGAGATACAACGTAATCTCATTACAACTGTGAGGTTAGCTCATATAGAGGACAGCAAATCAATCAGCTGACAAAAGCATCTCAGAGACTAGCAGAAAATTCATTACAGAAAATAGAAAAGTGTTTGAAACCGGGGGTGGGGGATTATTACTGTAAATTATTCAAACATACTTATTTAAATAAAAGAGAGGACACAACAAGAGTCCTATAAAACTAGTCATTTTAATGTGAAAAATTAAGAGTTCAAATAACTTAACGGTGTTTAGTAATGATTTTTTTCCAGAGATATGGAAGAATATGAAGAGTACATAATATATTGAGTTTACAGAAGCCTATGCATGATACTATATGAACACCCGAAGCATCTGTCCGTAAAAATAGACTAATTAAACCATAAGAATGAAAGAAATGCAAGATTAGTTCCAATTATTCCCCGCAACCATGTCTCTCTCTGATGGCTTAACATCTTAGAGTGATGGTGATTCGAAACAGTGATAAAGTATGCCAAATTAGCCTCGAAATCTCATGCTCAACAGTTAAATTCTTGCATGAACTCGATAATATATATAGAGAAATGATCTACTGACCACACGTGACATGACCCATCGATCCATTGGTGGATATGTTTATGGTGGGTCTCAACATTAGAATTAAATTTGTTATTCACCGCTGGATTGATATGCCATGTCATTAGTGCTTATTGTGTCATTTTACAATCTCTATTATATATATACACACATATGAAATTACTTGTGAAGAATAAAAATATAAGTGGAACCTACCACACATTTATTTCACTAATAACAAGCATTATCATAATCTCCTAAAGAAACAATATTATAATTTAGTATTAATCAGACATTTATTCTCAAAATATCTTCAAAACAACCCTTTCACTTCCTTTAGGCTTTAACCCCAGACTATGCTTTTGACCACCCATTTAAAAAATACCAGGACTATAAAATAATAATGATAGATAATTGGAAAGGGGAAAAAAATTCATATACTTTTAAAGGGAGTCAAATATGGACTTTCTTGTTGTTTCTATTTAGTTTTGATTCTATTTTGTGTCTTTTTTTTACTTTTTAATGGTGGCTGTCTTCGATCTTCATTGTACTGGAGCTTCTTTTCTACATTTTCCTCATCAATTCATAGACTTCTAGTCATCGATGCAGTTTCCTATATACTAGTGGTTTTATTAGTCTAAATATCATAACAAAGGTTCATTATCTTAGCTACAAAAAATGAAGAAATACACCATGTTAACTTAAATCAGAAGTGATGGCTACCCAAAAGTGTAAAGTAGAACAAGAATCTGGCATCGAATCTCACCATTAAAATAAAATAAAATTCTTGCGTGCGTTCAACATTTTTGAGAGGAAAAGCACACAAGCCCTCACTGCCGAAAGAATAAATGAGAAATACAAATAAAACAACATTTGCCTCCAACGGTTAAATTTCATCATAATGTAAGGAAATGAAAGTAAAACAAATCCAAAAGGTATATATTTCCTAGATGTTCCAATAGTTTCGAAGTTGTAGATTTGTGAAGAAAAATATAAATTCTAGTAGAACTTGCCTTCAGAATCTTTTCTATGTTATGAGACAGAAAGAAACTCAGTTTTATTATTGAAGATCAAAAGCATTCCCAAGGGTACAACCACATTAGATCCCTAATTGATTAGTTCGCTTTTAATGCAAACAATCAAAGAGGGTGGAAAGCTAATCTTTTTTAACAGATAGCATTATCTCCATGGAAAGTTAATTGGAAGCCAATCTTAGAGGTGTCAAGACGGACGGACGGGCCGACCAGACCCGTGAAAACCGGCCCGGATTGACCCGGGACCGCGGGCCGACCCATGACCCGTGCGGGCGGTTCACGGGTCAAGAAGTTGTGAACCGCGGGTTTTGAGGGTCAAACCTTCGCGGACCGTGGTTAACCCGTTGGCCCGTAAAAAAAAAAAAAAACTGTTTTTATTAAATATGGTAACATTGAAAATCTCTCTTCTTCTAAAAACTCTAATACAACTTTTAAAGTAAAATCTTATTTTTTTCTCCCTAATAGCTAAAAAAATAATGTTTTTTGACAATAGTAATTAGAAATATATTTATCATTTAATTGTTATTTGTTATATTTTATTTAAATTTGAAAATTTAGAAGTAATTCATATAACATAAACTATAATTTTAAATTCTATGTAAATATTTTATGGTATAAATATGAATTTATCATTTTAATCATTTTGTATTTAGAAACTTGACAAAAAATTTGCTATAAATATGAAAAAATCTATGTTTTTATTCGTACGGGCCAAATCAGAACAAATCGCGACCCGCATGGGCTCGACCCGGATGGGCCAGCGGGCGGGCCTGGGTTGTAGTTCAAAATTTGTGGGCTGACCCGTAACCCGCAGCGGGCGGGCTTTTTTTCAAGCGGACCGTTACCGGACTTTTTATTGACGGGTCGACCCGGCCCGGACCACCCGGATTGACACCTCTAGCCAATCTGTAAGCTCGCTATCATACTAGATAAAGACAATACCAAAAGCATCATGTTCCTACAACAAGCTAAAAAAGAGTTTGAAAATAGAAACATAAATAAGGAGGACCTGCAATCACATTGTCAAGACATTGATAATATAACTGTCAATAAGATTATCATATATTACCTTTCCTTCAACTTTGGATCATGAATTTTCGGGCACGCCCCTGATGCAAAATGAATGCAACAAAGATAACTCATAAGCAAAAATACAGGTGTACAGGAATGAACCTATTAGCATGTTGAAAAGATAAGGTGAATACTTCATTCGTTTAAATTAAGTAAATACAAAAAGAGATTACATTGTTTGGGGGATCAGCTATGTTAATCTTCTTTCATATTTCATCAACCCCTTAGAGCATCGGTACATTCTTATAAACGAAAAGTATATTTTAAGTGAATTTTCTGAATAATTTAACGTCAAATGTTAAAAGTGTTGTGAAGATTAATGAATGCAGAGATTACCTAGATCACTTCGAGTGTTGACAAACAAATCATGGGGACAGAATCGAACCATATAGCATCCACAAACTTCCTTATCGTCCCATCTAATTTCTTTGTACCCCTTTCTCTCTTCTTCAGTCAAATTTCGTGCTAAAATGACAAGAAAAGAAATCTTATTATGAATCAAATTCAAATATCACAAAAACTAATAAGATTCATTGAAAAAATTGTTTTTGAAAAATTACACTTCCGATGTATAAGTGCGTATTGAATTGAATTAAATAATAAACAAAGAAAGTCCTAATGGGAGGTCTATTAGCAGAGCAAACCCGCGAAAAATGCTCATTTCCGATGAGTAAATCGCATAGGACAAAAATTTTAAAATTTGGAGATCGAGAATCAGAAATTTGGGGAATAATAGTAAACATTCTCTTCCCAGGTGCAATTCCACTGCTTAATTTTATCAGTCAAGAACGATCCTTGGGTTTCAAATAGTTGATTGCGCTATCGGAAGTGCAAATTACATAATCGAAATGGAAATCGAAAAACTCAAATTTAGGGTTTAATTGCTGCTGACCTGCACCCATGAGTTCATCAAGCAAAGCCCTCTGAGCATCCATTGTTAATTGATTAATTAAAGATAATCAACCTCAAAAGATTTTCAGCAACTGCAATAATCAATAAATAATTGCAACGTGACAAATTTATGGAGATGATATATTGTGAAGAGAGAAATAGAGTAAGGTGATGTACGCAAGGAGCTAGTAGTTTGATTCGAGCAATTCTCTTTTTCCTAACACGTTATAATTAGATTCTGATAAAATTTTTATTTTAATCCATAAAAAAAAAAAAAAAAAAAATTGCAACAATTAATTTTAATTATATATATTTTATCAAACTCATTATTCAACCATATATATTTATCAATTTTTATCAAAATTTATACAAATCACGGGTTAATATATTTCTTACTATTCTTAACATTAATTAAAATTAGTTTTTTATAAGTTAATAATATTAATTTTAAATTAGAAATAAGAAACAAGAAGGCAAAAAAAAAAAAAACCTTGTGTCCGAATATATATAATTATAAATCAAAGCTGCCGAGGACAAAAGGATATTGTCCAACCAAGTATACAATTTTGTTATTTTATCCAAAAAAACATATTTGTGGCTGTCCTCCACACTATTTCTGCAACCCCATTTGAGTTCCTTCTCATTTTAATCAAATAATCACTTTTTCTCCAGCCACAGCTCTCAACCATGAATGACAAAGTAGATAAGCTTGTAATCTTTCTAGCAAAGAGAGATGGCATTGACAAACTCGTCAAAACTTTTCAATATGTATCAAAACTTGTTCATTGGCGCGTCGAAAAAACAAATCCCGATGTAGCCACTAGGGTCAAGCAATGGGAAGTGGCAGCCGGCCTAAGCCGGAAGGCATTCCGAAGTGGACGGTTTCTTACAGGCTTTAACGCGATAAGGCGAAACCCAGGCCCCACCACGACTTTCCGGTTGCTTTCCGTGCTTGCAAACGCGGGCGAAATGGTCTACTTCTTCTTTGATCACTTTCTTTGGTTGTCAAGAATTGGAGTGTTGGATGCAAACTTGGCTAGGAAAATGAGTTTCATATCAGCATTTGGTGAGTCCTTCGGTTACATATTTTTCATCATATCTGATTTTATACTCATTCAAGAGGGGATTAAGACAGAAAGGAAGATTATTAAATCAATGGAAGAATCAAAGGATTCAAAGGAAAAAATCAAGAAAATTAGGGTTGATAGGGTGATGAGATTGATGGCTGTGGCAGCTAATTTAGCAGATTTGATTATTGCATTGGCTGATATTGAACCTAATCCCTTCTGTAATAACCCTGTTACACTTGGAATTAGTGGATTGGTTTCTGCATGGGCTGGTTGGTATAGAAATTGGCCTTGATATTTAACTTGTATTCTTGTGTACAATAATGAGAATTGTTATTTATATATATGAAACAAATTTGAAGATTTTTCACTTTTATTTTGAAAATAGTTTTTATAGTCAGTTGACTATACACGTTTGATAAGATATGAAAGCTAAAATCTTGTAAATTATATTATTGAATTCAGTCTAATTCAATACTGCATATCAAAGCTGCACTAATCGTTAACATTTGTGATCAATTGATCACTAGTAACTCATTCTCATCGGTCTCACTTTGATTCTTGTTGACATACATTCACCCTTCTTCTCTATTAAAAATTAAATATTATAATAAATATATAATTTCCTTTTGTACTTAACATTTCTCAAGTGTTATGTTTCTGAAGTGTATACTTTCGTGGAAAAGTAATTCTAGTTTAGAAGATAATAGGTTACTTTTGAACCGTAGATTTCTTCATTTTTTGTCGAGAGCAAAGGTTTGGAGTGGGCCAAACCAAAAATGACCAAATCGCGTGTCTATAATTTGATGGTAAATTAAGATGACACAGTGGATTTCTGATGTTATTACAAGAATGTCGTAATTCATTTAATTTTATTAATTAATTAATTGATTGAAAAATAAAAATCTAACTAATGTATTTCGTTTTGAGATAATATAATAACAGGTAGACTTCTTTTTAGCTTGAGATCAAAGAAGGAAATATATAGTCCATGTTTGGTATTGATAAAAATCAAATTTTTAGTAGATTTTGATAAGGAAAAAATACATAAATCAGGTTATTATAAAATCACAATTCATAATTGAGAAACAAATTACATTCTTTCAAATATCAGGTCCTACTTATATATAAAGTTATAAATTCATAAATAAATAAATACATATGTATATATGGTAACTACAATATCTCCTTCAATCACGCATTACAGCTTTCAGCACCCCAACCCAATCCAACCCATAAATTCAAAGTCGTCGTTGCCCATAATTAGATTGCTACCTCATCACTGACAACGCCACCACCATCTCCAATGCACCTTCATCACCACCATGATCGATTCCCATCATCATCTCCATCTCCCTCTCCAATACATCAATGTGACCTGATACATCACGTGATCTAAGATCGAATAAAATGTAACATGACACCGAATTACCACTGCCATTTAGACTTCACTGTCGTTGCCTCGCACAACCATCATCACAAACTAACATGTAATTAGTGTAATTGAACGCGTGACTTCAGAATATGTACGTGTGACCCGAGAAACAAAAGCGTGACTTGAGCGCATATGAATGTGACCTGAGTGCATATGAATGTCACCTGAGAAAAATTGAACGTGTGACTTCAGGGATTACCACGTGACCTGAGAAATTAACGTGAATGTGATGTGACCACCACGGTCTACTCGTAACTCCTCCACCAGCAGATACAGTTTAGAGTCTACACCATTCACCAACACCAAAATGTCAACATGCCACAACCACACCACACCAACCGACAATTGTGTACTCCTCCAACCACACCATCTCAGCCGCCACTGCCATCCCCATCGTTGCCTCACACCAAACTACCACCCAGACTGCCCCCACCAAAGCCATAACCAATTACCACCGAACAATAGAAATATTAAAAATCTGTGTTTCGGAAGAAAAGAAATAGAAATCACCGCCACCACTACCAACCATTATCATCCCAGTCTAATTGACCACAACCATCACCAATAGTCACCTGAGTGGGAGGGTTGAGGTGTTGGGAGAGCTATTGTTGGCAGGGGGCTCTTCTTCCCCTTCTCCGGCGTGGGCTATGAGGAGATGCTATATGTCTTGGAGGGGTGAGATTGTCATTTACAGTAGGAAGAAGAGAGCGATTTCGAGTTTTTTGTGTGTGGTGTCATGTGTTCTCTTTTGACGAGATGCTATAGGTCTTGCGTAGTTTTTGTTGATTGAAATTGAATTGGAGTTAGGGTATTAATGGAGGGTGGGGGCTCGGTAGTTGGGGTGAGGTGTAGGTAGGTTTAATTGCACATTATTATTATTATTTAAAAAATTAATTAACCTTATTTGTGTATAATTAAAGGTTAAACCTGACTTTTGATATTGGATCTTCAAATACCGGGGATGCTGTAATTTCCACTTTTGAAAAAAATTGATGAGATATTTGATTGAAAAGTTATGGACCCCATAAAGTGTGGTTAAGATTAAATGTTAACTTTAAAATTAAATTAAAATCCAACAAAGTAGTGCTACCAAATAGGGACATATATATATATTAAAAAAAAGGAAGAGAAAAAGAAAAAGAAAGAAAAAGAAAAAATAAAAATATGGGCAACCCTACTTGACAGGCGATTTTAAAAAAAATATATATATATATTGAAATTTAAAAGGAAGAAACAAAAAAAGCAGGTGCTGATTTCTAAACATGTTTATAAACACTACATTTTCTCAAATCTCTTTTCAATGATTCAACAACACATTACTTTTAACTCAAATTAGGGATCGTTCTTTTTGTATTTCGATTTTTCAGTTTTGTATTTTTTAATATCTATTTTTTAGTTTTTAAATTTTAAAAATGCATTTATTTTGTCATTTTGAAAAAGTATATCTCCAAAAAAAAAAAATAATAATAATAAAAAATTCAAAAACAAGTTTACTATTGAATTTTGAGATATACCACGTTAGTTAAAAAAATTGCTCCAGATGCCCAAAACTTTCAATCATGTAGAAAATGAATATTTAGGAAAATATTTGAGGATTAGAGTGTAATTTACTTAAAATTAGACATTTTTCCACATTTTCAGCGTTTTCAGTTTTTTACAATAAAAATACGGAAAATACTCTAAATGGGGGGAAAAAAAGATCGTTTTAAGTTTTAGAGCCTATTCAGTAAAATGATTTTTTTCCCCTCATCTTTTCAAACATAATCTTAACTATTAATTCTTAGTCAAGCCCACAATTTTTTACTTTTCAAATATTTTTAAACCACAAATTCATCAAAAAACTAAAAAAAATCACAAAACTTTCTAAAAATCACATTACCAAATAGACTCTTAATTATAGACTTTTTCCTTAATTTTGAAAACGAGTCTCTGAAAATAAGAAAGCAAGCCTCTGTTTGGTAAAAAAAATTGGTTGGTTTATTTATGATTTTGAGGTAAAATGTGTGGTTCAAAAGTGGAGTAAGAAAATGTGTGGTTAAAAAGTGATTTGAAAAATTGTATAATTTACAAACTGATTTATAAATAAAAATGTACAATTATGATTTAACAAATGGATGCTAAACAAGTTAGTGCCTGATATTTTTTAATTTTTTTGGAGAATATGTGGTTGAAAAATAATTGAGAAGTTGCATAGAAATGTATGGTTAGAAATGAATTGAGATTGATTTCTTTGAAAAAAAACTTTGTTTGACCGTGAATTTTTTTTATTTATAAATTGTTTATGTTGCTTTGAAATAAAATGTATGGTTAAAATTCAGGATAGTTATATTCACACAATTATTTTTTATATCTACAACACATTTTAATTACATGAAAGATTTTTAATATTTGTTCACTTTTGCTTTTATTTCCTCAAATTTTTCCCAAATCATTATTATTCTTAACTTTCAATTAATTAATATATTTTGTTTTTAATCATAATTTATATCCAAATATTCTGTTAATGTGCATTGAAAAGAAAAGAAATTATTTATTTTTGATTTTTGTATTAGTTATTTACTGCGATTATTTAAATATACGAGAGATAAATAAGTTTTTTGGCCCTCATAAGAATTATTTTGGACAAAAATCATCTTTATAACACAAGATATGAAAATTAATAGATGGTTGATGATAAAAAATTTATATAAAAAATTTGGGAACATAAGTTTAAATAAAAATAAGAAAGACTTAGGGATATTCATTAAAAAATAAAATGTGGTGTAGTTAATAAATGTTGTGGTATCAGTATAATTATCCTAAAACTTAAAAACGATTAAAAAAACCAGTATAATTACAAAATAGTTTAGAAAATTATGTTGTTTGTAATTGATTTACGAATCGTGGGGCCTCTCTCAAAGTTGGGGTTGCCTTCTTTGAAATTTGAGTTAATTTCGCAAAATACAACTCAAATTTCAGCAAGATTTCAAAAATACCACTATAGTTCAATCATTACACAGTCTGCCTCTCAAGTTTCAATTAGTTACTCAAAATATCATTTTGTTGATCTTTTTTTATCCAAAATTAGTGCAACAGTCCCTCATGTTTAGAAAAACCGCTAAAATGGTTCATAATATTTTATTTTGATGTAAAAGCCTTTATTTTTTTTAATCTAAATTAACAAAAGTGGTCCTTTTTTAATAGAAAATTTTATAATTGAGTCATAACATTTGCAAAAATATAATTGGGTTATATAATAACTTTGTTTTTTATATTTAATTAATTAAAATTAGTAGATTAGTTTTCTTCATTAGGATTTTATTGATCAAATGAATATTATATAATTTTTTTTTATATTCTAAAAATTATTATGAAATAAATTAAATTAATATTTGTTTGAAATATATTTTTTAAAGAAATTGATTTTTGAAAAAAAAAAAAATATTTTCTTACTTGAATAAATCTATTCAAACTCATTTTCGAACGCACATCTTAAAGGGACCTATAACGTTTTCCTAATTTCAACCACACATTATTAAAAAAAAAAAAAAAAAAAAAAAAAAAAAAAAAAAAAAAAAAAAAATCTATTTTTCACTTTATTTTTTAAGAGATTTATTCAAGTGCAAAAAAATATTTTTCGTTTTCAAAAAACAATTTCTTTAAAAAGTATATTCCAAACAAATATTAATTTAATTTATTTCATAATAATTTTTAGATTATACAAACAAATTTATACTTATATTAATCATTTGATTAATGAAATCCTAATGAACAAAATTAATCTACTAATTTTAGTTAATTAAATATAAAAAATAAAGTTATGAACACACACAATTATACTTTGGCAAATGTTATAACTCAATTTAAAAATTTTCTATTAAAAATAGGAAAATACTTGTCATTTAAATAAAAAAGACCACTTTTATTAATTTATACAAAATTTTAGGCTTTTACACCAAAATAAAACATTAATAGGATCATTTGAGCTAATTTCCACTCAAATTTCGCGGAAAGTTGAGTGGTATTTTTGCTCAAAAAAAGAAAGGTGAGTGGTATTTTATGCAATTAACCTTGAAATTTACTCCAAATTCAAGAAAATTGAACTGATCTGAAAAGTCCTCTCTTTAAAATGGAAAAAACCCAAACCCAATTATATTATATCTAGAAATTCGGCTTGAACATTGAAAAATCACCCTACGCACAAGTTTTTGGCATTTACAATTATATTTATCACCGTTTACTTCACCCTGTCGACTATTTTGTATCATCTGCAATCCCAAATCAAAGCTTCAGTAAGTGTCTGTGTGCGTGTCTATTATTTTCTGTCAATTTTTGTTTCCGGTTTCGGTTATGTTGAAATTTGCTGTAAATTTTTGGTTTTTCAGATCTATCGAGAATGGCGGATGAAAGGATTCATCCGTCGAGTTACGTGAAGTTGACAAAAGAGCAAACGCCTCTCGAGGAGATTCAACCCGGCGAGCTCAATCAACCCATTGATGTTCCTCAAGTATGGTTTTCCTTTTCTCTGTATTTGTATTTTTATATATTGGTCTTTATTGTTTTTCTTTATTTGATCTCTTTGAATATTGATCTTTACGATACGTGTGATGATTGAGTTTAACAAATACATTACCGAAAGATCTAAACTTTACTGAATATAAACTCATAACCGTTTATGCCAATGTGTACTTGTGTGTCTGCTAATTCAATCTCGCCCTGTTGCTAAATGCTAATTCTTTGAATAGTCAACAACTTAGCATTCTACTATTTTTAGATTTTTACTTGACAGTTCAATCTGTCTTATTGCACAAACCAGTGAAACTGTGAAGGAAAGACCAAATCTTGTAGATCTTCAACACACAAGTGACAAGCCCTTAACATATGTCGATGGTGCCAAAGCGACCCATAGCAGGGTTTTGTCCCAAGCAAGGTTGGGCACGTCCCCAAGAATTCGAACCCTCTAATATCTTTGGGTGATCCCTGGTATCACTAGAGCATTTTGTACCTCGTCAACATCATTTTTTGTTTCTCTGTCTACACATGTACGGAGAAGTGGAGGGAAATTATTGCCTAACCCTTTTTCAAGTCTTAAGTAGAAGTTGGGACGGTGTGGGATGGAAACTGAATATCAGAATTTTGAGTTGGCTGTTCGAGAAAAAATAAAGATTTTTCTGAACTAATAGCAATCTGAATACCCTGAATGTTTATGTCAATCAAAATTGATATATTGTTGACAGTATAAGATATCTGCCAACTGGTTGCTATTTCAAGTAGTGCCTGGATGGGCTTGCTGGTTGTAGAATTTTCCCTGAAACCAGAAATAGCAGCAATTAAAAGTTTGATTAGTTCACTTTTTGTGAATCTCCTTTTTAAATACCGCTTTAATATTGATGGAATTGGCTTCTGAAATATATTTGTGAATCAGGATTTTTACCACGGGTAAAAATCAGCATCTGTTCATTTATGTTTTAGTTCTGTGCTTCATTCTACAGTTGCATGTCCACAAATGCAATGAATGTGGACAGCCTTTACCAGAAAGCTATCAATCTCCTGCGGATGAACCTTGGTCTACTGGGATCTGTGGATGTACTGAAGATACTGAAAGTTGTGAGTTCCTCATTCCCACTTAAGAACTAGTGAAGTACCTGATGTTTCATATGAAATAGTGGATAATTGATCCATTGCATTGTTTGTTATTTAACTGATGTTGGAAGTTTTCTTCTTCCTCTTTTTTGATTTGATTATCGACAATGTGAACATGTCTCATATAATCATAAAATTGAGAATTTAAATTATTTTTTGGCTTAGATGCAAGTGTATGTTATGCTGATGTGACTAACTGGTTGGTGATTTATTATTAAACTAACCACATAAAATTCTTTTAAAACTTAATATAATATAATCTAATGCTCAATTTATGTGTCTACATTTATCAAGAGTTTCGTATTAGCTATCATAAAAGGTCAAACAATTTATTGCTTGTTTTGCCTTCTCCAATTTCTGCAGCTAGTACGAACATCTTACATATATTTGGCTGCTTGACAATCCCAAAATTTAATCTCTTTTTTCTCCACTGTAGGTTGGACTGGTCTTTTTTGCCCATGCGTCTTGTTTGGACGTAATATTGAACAGCTGAGAGAAGATACCCCATGGACTGGGCCATGCATTTGTCATGCTGTTTTTGTTGAGGGTGGCCTTGCGGTCGTTGCAGCGACAGCAGCACTGCATGGTATTATTGAACCGAGGACAACATTTCTCGTCTACGAGGGTTTGTTGTTTGGTTGGTGGATGTGTGGAATTTACACTGGTCTTATGAGGCAGTCACTGCAGAAGAAATATCATCTCAAGGTGATCTCAATTCCTTCTCGTGTGTATATAATGTCAATAATTAGTGGTTTGGAAAATTGTGTTGTTTATAAATTGTAATGATTGCGTTGAAGAACTGGTGAATTCATTTGCATTTCTTTATGCTTGCAGAACTCTCCATGTGATCCGTGCATGGTGCACTGCTGCATGCACTGGTGTGCCTTGTGCCAGGAGCACCGCGAGATGAAGGGACGCCTATCTGATGATGCTGTCATGCCAATGACAGTCGTCAATCCTCCTCCCGTCCAAGAGATGAATGCTGCTGGTGACAGTCGGGATTCAGCACCCTCATCTGGTAATGGCACGGATCACACCTACTTAGAGATGCAACCTTTATAAAAATTGGGAGTTCGATAAAGTTGTAGACGAACAGAATTGACTCATGATCAAAATGAGTAATGGCTTTTTACTCCCTTTGTCAATGTTGAGATTTTTTCCATACTTGTTAATACTTTTGGGTGTGGACATTATGGTACGTTTGATTGACACCATTTGGCATGGAAAAGGAAAATTTGTTCCATCTTTTCTCAACTTTTGGTGTTTGACAACACAAATTTTCCTTGAAAAATGATTTCCACAAATCAAACTCACGCGCCACTTTTCTCACTTTTTGAGGAAAATGATTTCCCACCGGTAGAGGATAATTTATTTTCTTGGCAACTGGTTGGTACGTTATTGTCACATTTGATCTTTTTTGTTGTTAATTGATTTATTTATTTTTTTCAAAAATTAACATTATTATTATCAAATACGAATGTATGAAAAAATTAAAAAATATTTTTTTTTTGTTTAAAATAGCTAAATTTTGCTTTATTTGTCATGAAAAATAATATTAATCAAACAACAAAAATTGATTTTTTTTTCTTTTTTCATCTAGAAAATTAAATCAATCAAACATATTAAACTTCTAATTTTCAAGAATTCAATTTTTTGAAATTCATTTTCTTTTCACACAAATTTTTTGCTATCAAACACACACAACCTTAAAGTTTTTGAATGGCTCTCTTTGATCCAGTATGCTCGTAAGACTGACTTTGCTCGCGTAGAAGATTTTCTTGTTTCTTCAGGTAGTTGGAGAATTAATTCTTATAATTATAATCAGGTGAAGACTTATTAGAGCTTGGATTTTTACGTTACTATTGCTAGAAATCATTCCCCCCCCCCCCCCCCCCCCCTCGTTTTTTTTCCAAAAAGTTCTTTTATTTATTGGATAATTGATCTTTCTCTCTTAATTAATACAAATTACCCACAATCCATTGTAAATTTGACAGTTCTATTTTTTTTTTTTTTTTTGTGCCCACTTTGTGATAGTAAAACAATGCCGAAAATTACATTAAAATATGCACAAGCATTTTACAAAATTCATTATAAAAAATATTCTTTTACTATGTGAAGCACCAATTTTTTTTTTTTTTTTGAAAGCATGTGAAGCACTAAATTGGCATCTAAGAAATATTAAAAAACAAACTTTTATCAATAAATAATTATTGTTAACCCATGGAAACTACATATCATTGCCATTTTTTTATTTATAAAAAATATGTATATTATTGACAAACGTATTTGATGAAGAAAGCCAAAAGAATCCATCAAGGTTTCTTGAATTTTACAGATTGTTGTGGCAAAACAAAAGAATAAAGAAAGAATCTTGAACGTGTATTTGAGAAGCAGTGAGATAGATACTCAATAACTTGACGATGGAACACAGCAACGAGCAAGAAGACATGTCTTCAACTTGGCCCTGAACCAATTTTTTGGTTTTTCAGTAATTGTTTCTTTTCTACTGAACGCGTAACTTCTGAGAAATTTCTGCCTTGAAGCATAGTATTCGTTAAAGATGATGTGTCCTCCTGATGATCCGACAGGATTCTCAAAGATAGAAGACGGCATTGAACCTTTTGATTCTCCATTAATATTATTCATTCTCGACATCAAAAATACTTTATCCGCTTCAGCCCATTGATAAAGCTTTTGTCTGCTTGAATTCATCTTTTCTTCTTTTAGCTTCGTTTTATTTCTCTCTGGCTTTTATAATGACGAAAATTACCAGGTTTTGCAAATATATAGGGCACAGAGTTTCCTGAACTGAATCCCAACTCAATTATGAGAAGACTATCCCAGTTCAGTTGGGAGTTTACTTCCTATTTTAACTGGGATTTTTATCGTAGCATGCCCAATATCTAATGTAATAGTTTGGTACTTGTTAAGTAATTTTAAAAGAAAGAGGGCTACACTTAGCATTAATCCAAAAATGTTGAAGAGGATAATGTACAAGAAAAATATGCAACAAGGATAAGAACATTGGAGGTCTCACTTTTTCAGATCCAGGACCAAACCAACCAAGAATCTAAAATACTCAAACAGAAACGTAATAACAAGGAGAATTTTTTCCCGAAATCCCAAAGGTTCGGTGACCGCTTTTAACATTTAGTCATTCATTGAGCATCCGTAAGGATTACGCTCGAATCCACTATAACAGTCCTAAAACAAGCTCAAGTAAACAATTAATGTAGATATGATAGTTATTATTATTTGATGTTATCTTATGAAGATTTGTTATTTTCATTTCACTATAAATATATATGAATCAGTTTATGTTAAAATATTTATGGCCTTTGGTCATCATTTAATAAAGTTAAATTTAGTATTTTATTCATTTCTGCATTCATTTTTCAATATTTTCTTCTTGATATCAAAGTCAGAGTGAACACAAGTCTGTATTCAAGTAAATTCAATAAACACAACTCTTCTCTTTCATCATGATTTCACTATTATACACACCAAAAATTTGATTTTTCCTCATATCATGTTATCTTCCGCCAAATATATCATATCAGATTCAAAAATTACAAATCAAAATTCTACTCGCACAAAATTTAAAAAAAAAAAAAACACATCAACAAGAAATTCATACAAAAAATCAACATTTGAATTCATTATCAATCAAAAGTCTAACTCATCAACACATTCTCTAAAAAAAATTCTAGAGACAATCCATATAATATGGGATACACAAGATTCACAAAAAAAAAAAAAAAAAAAAAAAAATGTAAATCCACAATACCACAACAGGTAACATCTTCACAAGGATGAAGATAAAAAATACTGTTTTTTCACAAAATCATTAACCAAAGCAGCTTTCAAATTTTCAAGAACAAGCTGTGCTTTCAGCCACAGTATAGTTTGCGAGAAGATGTTAGAAAATATCAAAAAATGATGAAGATAAAATGAAATAATGAGATTTAAATTCAAACAAAGGATAACATAATAAGATGAGAAGATAGAGTATAAGATAATGTAGATCTGTTAGTTATTATTATTTGATGTTATTTTATGAAGATTTGTTATTTCCATTTCACTTTAAATATTAATCAGTCTATGTTAAAATATTTATGGCCTTTGGTCATCATTCAATAAAGTCAGATTTAATATTTTATTCATTTTCGCATTCATTTTTCAATAATTTCTTCTTGTTAAAGGATAAACTCCCACATTGAATAAAGGTGAAACATAGACCAATTTATAAGGGTTTGGACTACTCATCTTAATTAGGTTGACCTTTTAAGATGGACATCCAAATCTTTACATGGTATCAGAGACCATTAAGCTCCAACGAGCAATTCGATCCGATTAAGACTCAAAAAATGAGCACGCGAATTTCAAGATTGGTCTGCTCAAACGAGCCACCATCTTGATGGGGCATGTTAAGGGATAAAATCTCACATCGAATAAAGATGAAAACATAGACCAATTTATAAGAGTTTGAACTATTCATCTTAATAAGATTTGACATTTTAAGATAGACTTCAAAATCTTTACAATCATCATTGTCGCCTTCTCAACACCACTACCTCCACCTGACCAAGACCACTTCTACCACTACCTACACCACAAAATCACTACCAACCAACACCACAGAAGCGACGTTGTATGCAGTCGGAAAATAAGAGGCGTGGAAGAAGCAGCGCAAGGGGAACATCCATTTATGGGTCGGGGAAGAAGACCAGTGCCGCTTCAAAGTCGGGAAGAAGGCCAGTGCGGCGTGGAAGAAGACGTGAGGAAGAAAACCTGAAGTCGGGGAAGAAGGTTGAAAATTACGTATATTTCAATTTTTTGCTTAACAAAGTGATTTGTTAATAAATCTTAAAAATATAGTTGAGGGTGCAATTAAGCTATCTATTTATTTGGCACATCCGTATTAGAATCATCCAACGGTCCAAGTTCGATCACGTGTTGCCAATCTATCAATTAATGTGGGTCGGGGGTCTTTTGGCCCAGTTTCACTATAAGGGCTTCAAATTTCTGCAACCCAACTTTACAAACACGAAATTCTAAGCTCCCGTCAAGACTTCCAATCACTCTTAAAAAACTTACCACCCCGGTTAGCCATGCATGTTTGATGTTCCTGCGAAAGAACAGATTTTGTATTGGGCTTCGAGTTTCGATCTCAAATCTTTAAGAACCGAAAACACGGCTTCACTATATCCTTTACACAGTTTCAAGATATCATCCCTTCGAGGCTCTCCTTCCAGGGCATAATTAATGACTAATGAGCTTTGCGCCCCCAGGGCATATCTCAAAGTGGTAAAGGGGATGTGTGGTAAGTGCTCAGCGCGGCTGTGTGCTTGGTTCGATTCCCCGCAAGGTGGAATTGATCTTGTGGCAAGCGGGAGTTATTGAGATTTGCTCATGCTTACCATAAGCCCTTCCACCATGGCTACTTGGAGGCATAACCTGCGATTTACCTCCTCAATTAAGGGCCTAGGGCAGGGTCGATTGGGGCCGTCAGGGGTTGCGGTTCAACCTTTTTTTTTTTTTGACTAATGAGCTTTGCAGTCCCCTTTTTTCCCCATATATTTGGATTCTATATACACGGTTATTACCAGCCTTGCCACAAGTGTACAATAATGGATGCCTTAATCAGAACCGGCCCTTAAATTTTGGGTGCTTTGTGCGACAATTTAAAATGGTGCCCCTTCTAACATATTAAAAAATATTAAATTATACATTTCAATACTAATATTTTATTGCAAAAGGTGATATTTAAATAATTGTTAATTTTTTACTCTTCATTTAAAAAAAAGTATAAGTAAATTTCAAAAGTACTTTCGAAACTTTTGAAAATGCATTTTTCTTCAGTAAAGTCCAAGTCATTAACCACTTCCGTACAATTCCACATGAGCAAACACTAGAATAAAAAACAACACAAAGTGCGAATAATCCTCAAAATGCAACAATCATGTAAAAATTTCTTCTCTAATTTCTAGAAGTAAACTCACTAATTAACTTTTGTAATCAATATTTTCTAGCAAATCTTGTTCAATAGATATCAAAGCTAGCACATTCAGTGTGTGTTTGGTATTATTTAAAAAGAATTTTTTTTTTGAAATGAATAGTAATTTTTTAGAGAATGGATGATTGTGATTTGGTTGAAAAGTCAAATGTGGTGGACTTGACTTTTAATGAATGATTGAGATTGAGTACTGTAGAAAAAAGAGATAAATTTGAAGAATACCAAACAAGGGCTCAATCTTTCTTGTGACATGGTTGAACGTAAATAAGATTTTAATGATTTCAATTTTTAAAAACTTCTTTCTGCAGATGCAACAGTAACAGGAATGGTTAATAGTATTCTATAAGCAATAAATGCATTTGGAAAGTTAACATAAAACTTTTTTGTGCCTTATAAAATATTTTTTTGTACCCCTATAATCAATTTTTTTTCCCTTTGAGTATCCTATAATAAAAAATTTTGGGTGCCCTTATAATATTGAAGTCTTATGCGATCGCATCACTTGCACACCTTCACGCCACCTCTGGGCTTAATTCTCCCTAAACCAAGATCTTGCATGCATGACAGGGACGGAAAAAAGGTTTGTTTTATCCGAGCCATTTTTTTTTAATCAAAAATTGACTGAAGCGCTAAAATGATTAATGTCTTCTATTCCCATAGATGCCCCCAGGGCATATCTGCCGTGATAAAAGGGAGGGCGGATAGGGCTCAGCGTGGCGAGGTGCAGGGTTCAAATCCTAAAATATTAGATTTGTGCCCTGTCGCAAGCGGGAATTACCACGGTTAATAGTCGGCCTATCCATAAGCTCTACAACCTGGCTCCTGGAAGGCACATCCTGCGATTTACCTCCTCCACCAAAGGTCCAGAACAGGATCGGTGGGGGCCGGTTGGAGTTCAACTTTTTTTTCCTATTCCTATTCCTATTCCCATAGATCACCTAGTTACCTATCAAATGTCTTGTACATTTAAAAAAATAATAATAATAAATAAATAAATGTCTTACTTGTACGATCAGAAGCTCTAGCATTAATCCTTGAAACCTCTATGCATGGTAGCATGCGTGATCAACAATTTGTTTTTTTACGAAATGATTACAATTTATAAATCAATTTATGAACAACATATTTTTTTAAATCACTTTTTAACTACACACGTTTTCTTTCTCCAATTTTCAATTACACATCTTACATAAAAATTAAAAAAAAATTGCTGGAATGCTGCTGCCGAACGGTGCGTAATTTCTATTGTCGACTATTTTAATTTTTATGTGCCATCTTATATGATTTTTTTTCTTTTTAATTGGAATCCGTTTGGCAAACATATTTTTAAACATGTTTTTCCTACATAATTATTCAAATTACTTTTTAACCATACATATTTTCTCTCTTCATTTTTCAACCACACATTTTACCTAGAAAATATAAAAAAAAAATATTTTTAAGCAAAAAACTTTTAACAAACAGACACTTAATGACCCTCGGGACATGATTAAGAACTTCTTCGCATCACATTTAAATTCCAGCAACTTAAATGAAATCCAAACAAACACTTGTTAAAAAAGATTCTCGATGTCGAGGGTGTTTTTGGACCAGAAAATATTGTTCCAGAAAACCTATAGCTGGGAACAGTCTATGACTCTATGCTATTACTATGTACGGAGTTAGGATATTGAAATGTAGTGTGCAAGAAAAATATGGGAGTGGAGGAGGAAGACCCCAAATTTTTTTTTTTTTTTTGAATCAAAAGAATTGAAATCCCAAACCTAACATAAGGATATTCATACATCAGTTGAAATGATTCTATTTCGACATATGTTCTTCGAACCTCATCTTGTGTGTCATCTGGATACTTCGATATGGGGATGCGCTTTTGAGGATCACGCTCATCATATGGACTGTTGCTTTGTAACGTCTCAGGAGTACTTTTGTTCACAATCATTGATATTTTACTTAATCTCTATTTGGTGGAGATTAAAATCATATTTTACATTCAGTATCACGTTCATAATATTGACTTTGACTTAAATTAAAATCTAGATTTTAATTTATATCAAATGGGGCTTAGTATAAAAGTTTCTTGTGGGATTTTATGATTCAACATCATCTTTCTTATTAAAATAATGAAAAAATATTTATTTTTAACATCACAATCAATCTACCAGGAACATGTGTTGTCCTAATTTCAATCAAGAAATTCTCATTACAAAAAATAAGTAATAAAATTAAAAAAAAAAATTAATAATTACTATTGTAACTAATGAATTTGTATATATTTTTTTCTTAAATTAATTGAATTAATTACAAAATTTAATTAGTTATATTCATCTTAATTAGAAGTGGAATTGCAACTTAATTATATTCTGTAACAAATTACGTTTTACAATTAATTACAATAGTAATTTTATTTTAAATTTGTAATTAATTACAATTGTAATTATTGAATTCATAAACACTATTAATGTAATTAGTAATTAAATATGTAAGTGTAGCCATCGCTACAACCCCATCGTCAAATAACCACCGTCACAAAATTCCTTGGGCACACTATTTTGTTTTCTTGAACGTTGAGGAGATAGATCTGGATTCTGTCGAGACGGGATCTAGTTTGCGTAGATCTAAGAAAACAGCTACCGGTCCATCTTCCATTCTACTGTCATTGCCACTTACGACTGAAAACCATCACCAGCCAGGGTTTCACGGATCACAGGTTCAGCTCTCGAGGTTACTTGCCTCTAGGTAGCTTACATCTCATTCATTGGATGGCAAGGCAGAACAACTGGCACACACGCACGCTGATGAGTAGGATGTAAGGTAAATACCTGCAATATGATCATATCATTAGAGCACTTCATGGTAAAATAGGCAAACCGCCTAGCTGTTGCCGACTTGCCGAACCGAATGGGGAGATAAGCATTTTCACTGCGTGGCATTTTCCCCCATTCGAATCCGCTTACGTCCTCGTAGCGGGAAGTGAGCTTCGCATCAACACGTACTCCTCAATTGCAGAATTAAACGGAACCATCCCCTCATGGACGAGCATTCACACGGTGGTCCTCCCACACTTGTCCACTGTAACTCGTACATACCGCCTCCGACACCAACTTTCACCATCTGCCCCCATAAGCAGTAGTTCTTCGGTGGACGGCCTCCAACCGCAGCGCCTCCAGTACATGTCGAAGCACATAACCACTACATTCTCGTAGGCCCTGCAAAATGAGCTCCTCAAAACTCCTTCAAAAGTAATCGCGTAACGCTGCCCAGCACACCCATCTTCCCCACAGCTTCCTTCTTCGTGTTCCGCATGCTTGCCGACACGATCCGTGGCCCGAAATATTTTCTCCGAAAGAATTCATGTCATTGATCTCCATAAAACCAACAACGCATTCAAAAGGTCCCGCTCTGATACCAACTTTCACGGATCACAGTTTCAGCTCCCGAGGTTACTCGCCTCTAGGTAGCTTACCTCTCATTCATTGGCCGGCAAGGCAGAACAACTGGTACACACGCACGCTGATGAGTAGGATGTAAGGGAAATACCTGCAATATGATTATATTATTAGAGCACTTCATGGGAAAATAGGCCAACCGCCTAGCTGTTGCCGACTTGCCGAACCGAATGGGGAGATAAGCATTTTCACTGCGTGACATTCTCCCCCATTCGAATCCCCTTACGTCCTCGTAGCGGGAAGTGAGCTTTGCATCAACACGCACTCCTCAATTACAGAATTAAACGGCACCATCCCCTCATGGACGAGCATTCACACAGTGGTCCTCCCACACTTGCCCGCTGTAACTCGTACATACCGCCTCCGACACCAACCTTCACCATCTGCCCCCATAAGCAGTAGTTCTTCGGTGGACGGCATCCAGCTGCAGCACCTATAGCACATGTCGAAGCACATACCCACTACATTCTCGGAGGCCCTGCAAAATGCCCTCCTCAAAACTCCTTCAAAAGCAATCGCGCAACGCTGCCCAACACACCCATCTTCCCAACAGCTTCCTTCTTCGTGTTCCGCATGCTTGCTAACACGATCCGTGGCTCTCCGCGAGAATTCATGTCATTGATCTCCAAAAGACCAACAACGCATTCAAGCGGTCCCGCTCCGATACCAACTTTCACGGATCGCAGGTTCAGCTCCGGAGGTTACTCGCCTCTAGTTTGCTTACCTCTCATTCATTGGCCGGCAAGGCAGAACAACTGGCACACACGCACGCTGATGAGTAGGATGTAAGGGAAATACCTGCAATATGATCATATCATTAGAGCACTTCATGGAAAAATAGGCCAATCGCCTAGCTGTTGCCGACTTGTCGAATCGAATGGGGAGATAAGCATTTTCACTGCGTGACACAGGGACTGTGTGTCTTCAGGATCCACCATCTCTCTCTGGAAGAATTCTCCAACAAACCAAATCCAAATCGTTTTGATTCAATTTATCATGGGATAATCACCCAAAACCATCTCCAGAGTCTCTTAAAGAGAAACACCTTCTTCCCAACAAATTAGGGGTCATCGTTTTAGCCACTCTGGCAACTAGATTCTTATTGTAATGCACAACATTTTTTCCTTTTTTTCATTGTTGTTGACGGTTGAAATATGAAATATTCCAAGTCAGCAAGAGGAATAGGTGAATGTTAGATATGCGATTGAAAAGATATATTGGAAGAGGTGAATCCCAGTTCGTAATAGGCGACCTGGACTTCACGTAGGTAATAAAAGATGGTTTGTAAGAGGTGGATCCCAGATCGTGTGAATGACCTGGACTCCACGTATGATTTCTTGTATCAATATAGTATTGTCTTTGAATAGCCAAAGTTGGGATCCCTTTGTGAGCTACCCTTTCCTATATTTATAGGGAGAATGGGATGAGCTGGCTTATTACAATACCTGACTATCTGACATTAAGACATAAATAACCTAACTGAATCCTTACATAATATCATGTACTTGACATTTGTGTCCTAACTAATAATATATCGGAATAACTGCCTTAACTACCGTGTTAGAAGGTAGTTAGTCTTGTTTAACCTACGTGAGTAATATCCAACCTTACTGGCGCACGTCGGAAAAACCTATCTTCATCCGACCTTACTGGTGCACGTCGGAATAATCTTTCTTTGTCCGACCTTACAGGACCACATTGGAACCATGTTGAGGAGTCCCTCCATGGAACTCAAGATACGGTTTAATTAACGTCCGATATGATGATGTCAAGTCGGACGTACTGCAGGTCATTCTGACCTCTCTGGACCAAGATTGTCACCTAACGGCGTCGTTTCGTCACCCAGGTTGGGTTACCCATCAACAATTGCCCCTAGGAGTGGAATTGAAAGGATTTCTGATCCGCTCCTACAAATGCTTATTGATAAGTAGTACTAATACCCAAGTAATGATGACGTTGCCACGTGTCACTAGTCCCTGGTACCTAGGTCTGACAATGCCAGAAAAACGCCGTCAGCCGTCAATTCCCATTGATGGGCTCAATGTGTCTCTTCAAATTCTGTACTGATAGTTAATGATGTCTTTATATATAAGGGACCCTTATACGTTTTTCCTTCTCATAGCTTCGCACTACTCTAAAAACTTTCGATTCTTTTTCCGAAGTGAACCTCTGTTCGGCTAGCTTAACACATGAACTTACGTCCAGACCTGTTCTATCCCCCAGGTATTTCTTTGTATTCTTGAAAAATCATGAGTAATTCCGGCAGCGATAGTGAGGCTACTAGGAATGAGTCTTGGGGGAGGGGCAACGAGGAGTCCAGTCCGAATTTAGACTCTAGATCTAGTAGGTCGGATGCGAGCGTATCGAACTTGAGGGATGTAGCTCGAGAGGTACAGCCACTCCGATCCGCTAAACCTTCCTTCGTTCCCCGTCCAATTCCACCTACTCAATTGAATCTGATAGAGCGGGCCTGTCTAGTTCAACTTCGACGTTCTGGAAGGCCGGCTTTCATCCTTCCGTCGTTTCCGAGTCTGACCTAGATGAATGGCGTTATAGGTTTAGGATTCCGGACTCCGTACTATTTTTTCTGCCTAGGGGTGACGAGGGGGCTGATGAACCTCCTGAGGGTTGTGTGGCGGAGAACAGGATGATGTTAGAAGCAGGTCTTAGGTTCCCTTTATCCTGCACAATAACCAACTACCTCCGATACTGGGGTCTGGCCCCTTCCCAGATTACTCCTAATGGGTGGAGAGCGGTAATAGGTTTTTTAGTTAACTGGAGTAAACTAGGGTTACCACCACCCCGTGCTAGCGAGTTCGGCTCCGTTTACCAGCTCTGTTCTGATGGGAAAGACTCCGGCTGGTATTATATAATGGTCCGACCTCGTACTGGTGGAAATTTAATAGAAGAGCTTCCGAACTCGATTAAGGGGTGGAGGGACCAGTGGTTCTACGTAGGTAGCGGGTGGCAGACCTTGGAGCGGACTGAAGACCTGGATTACATTATTCCTACCCATTACAAACCTTACTGTATGTTTCAGACCTTGTTTACCACTTCAGGGCTGCCTCTTCTAATATTAATTATCTCTTTTTTATTTCAGGTTCGTCCAATCCTTCCAGATCCCTTGCCTTTGAAGAGAAATTACAAAAAGCGCGTAACCTTGACCGGCATGACAGGGACTTTAGGGAGTTAATCACTGAAGAGAACTTGTCCAAGGCCGACCTCACCACTGTACATCCTGCTACTACTTTCCTACCTCCTCCACTTCGTAAGTAGCTGTCACCTCAGACTTACATCTTCTCTAGGTTTACTACTAATCATAGTTTCTTCACTTTGCAGAACTGACCAAGTCGAAGAGAAAAGCCATGCCTCCCTTCAACCGGACTGCTTTCGTTGGCAACAAGAAGAAGAGGCCCACCACTGGTGGAAAAACCCTTCCTCTCGGCATAGGCCCAACCCCTAGGTCTGGTCAGTCCAGCGGGGTTCCGGCTACCGTTACAAGTCCTTCCAGGTTTTCTCACGGAAAAAGGAAGCTCGTTGAAGAAGACCCAGTAGCTCTTCCGCCACCATCTACTGATTCGATAATTCTTTCAGACAACCAAGCCTCTTCGAAAAACGCAGCTTAGTCAGGTCTGCGTCCTGCGTCAGATCTTCCGGCCCATACACCTCCAGCTGCTGACCCTATGGACATCTCTTACTTCGGAATCCACAAGGCCCGGACTATAGAGATGGCTAAATTGAAGGGCAAGCTCCCTAAAGCATTAAGGGATGTTCGGTCCCACAAATTCCCGGGGTCGAACTCTTTGAAGGTCCTTCCCAGCTACGTCCACAATTCTGTTGACATAGTGGTGCTGACCTGAGACAAAAAGAAGGAAGCTATGGCTACAGAGATGGACCTGTTGAACGCTGCCCACGCCACCTCTGCCTTCCTTGGGCTCGCACAGAACTACATGTCCCATGTCCGAGCTAAAGCCCATGAGCAGACGGAGCTGCATGATGAGCTGATGCGCCAGAGTATAGTGGTGAAAGATCAGAACCATGCGCTTGGGCTTGAGAGGGACAGACTGGCCGGGGCGAAGAAAGAGATCGAGCTGAAGTGCGAGAGCTTGGAACAGAGCAATGGCCTGCTGATTTTCGAGCTGGAAAAGATACAATTAGATAATTCCGAACTAAGGGCTAAAGCAGCGGCCAACCAGAGGGCTAAAGAAGAGGCTGTTGCAGAGCTTGATCTGACCAAGAAGGACCTCGTACGAGCCAGAACAGACTTAACTTCTGCAATTACTGCTTATAAGGAGTCTAGAGAGTACGAGGTGGACCATACCGATACCTACATAATGGCATTGGAGGATGTCGTGAAAAGGTTTTAGGAGCTCCACCCTGAATTCAATCTAGACCAGTTGAACACAGAACTGGAGAAGCTATGGAAGGAGCAGGTCGTGGCTATGGCTGAACTGGAAATGGGCGAGGCTCCAGTGGCTGAGTGATTATAAATTTGTAATGTCTTGAAGTCCAGGTTGTCTGTAGGGCTGGTCCGGCCCAACTTTTGATTAATTAAATGAAGTTAACTATGTTCCGTTGCCGAACTCTTTGGCCATAAGAGCGACATAATCAGATCTGATCGTATACCTTTAATTTGGTGTTGTAATAAAAATTTGTAGCATATCTGGAGTGTTCCATTTGGAACACTTAAACTTTTGGAATTTTGCTCTATTTTGCCTAACCGGGACAGTCAAGTCGAATTTCTTACGTAAAATTCATAAAATTTCTAACCCATTTCCGATCTGGAGCAGTTAGGTATGGTAGGTCCACAGAACGAACCTAAATTAAGCGTATGTCCTAACTTGATCAGTCAGGTCGGTCCTAGTCTCATTTGGGGTCGTAAGGAATTCTTGAATTCTGTTGTGGCAGACCTGATGATCTCGTAACTTTAGGTCCTAAAGAATTCATAAATTCCGTTATCACAAACGTTTTGAGCATTTAACTTGAGGCCCTAAGGAATTCATAAATTCCGTTATGACGGACGTTTTGAGCATTTAGCTTGAGGTCCTAAGGAATTCGTAAATTTCGTTATGGCAGACCTGATGAGCACGTAGCTTGAGATCTTAAGGAATTCGTAAATTCCGTTATGGCAGAACTGATGAGCATTTAGCTTGAGCTCCTAAGGAATTCGTAAATTCCGTTATGGCAGACCTGATGAGCATTTAGCTTGAGGTCCTAAGGAATTCGTAAATTCCGTTATGGCAGACCTCAAGAGCACAGTTTATTTTATTAAGAACACTTGAAATTTTGTAAAAAATTTATTCAACGGAATATCTTTAAGACACGTTGGTCATTACATATCTTCTAATGAAACGATTACTGATAGTACTTTTTTAGATGCTCTGCCTTCCATGGATATTGTAAAGTTTTTCCTTCTAAAGTTTCTAGTTCATATGCCTCGTTTTGCAAGGTTTCCCTAATTCTGTAAGGTCCTTCCCAAGATGGGGCAAGCGAGCCAGATTGAGCTTCCTTTGTGGCTAAAAACACTTTTCTGAGTACCAAATCTCCAGCATGGAACTTCCGGCTTCTGACTTTGGAATTATAGTATCTTGCGCTTCTCTGCTTGTAGGATGCGTTCTTGAGATCTGAGTTTAACCTCTTTTCCTCAATAAAGTCCAGAGTGGATTGTAGCATTTCAGTATTTGTCCCTTCTTCAAAATATTGTACCTGGCTGGAGGGGATTCCAACCTCAACAGGGATCACGACTTCGGATCCAAATGCGAGGGCGAAAGGGGTTTCTCCCGTTACTATTCTACAAGTAGTTCTATATGACGAAAGGACCACTGGTAGTTCATCAGCCCAAGCTCCTTTCAGCTCATCCAATCTGGTTTTCAATGTGTGCTTGATGATTTTATTGATTGCTTCCATTGTCCATTTTCCTGTAGGTGGCATGGGGTAGAGTAGTGATTCTTAATCTTCAACTCTTCACAAAATGATCTGAATCTTGTATTGTCAAATTGTCTCCCGTTGTCAGTAACTATTGAATGAGGAATGCCAAACCGGCAAATGATTGACTTCCATATGAAGTCGGTGGTTTTTTACTCGGTGATCTTTGCCAAGGCCTCTGCTTCAACCCATTTTGTGAAATAATCGACTGTTACTATTGCATATTTGGTCGATCCTCTTCCCGTTGGCAATGGTCCGATCAAATTGATGCCCCATTTCGCGAAAGGCCATGGTGCCATGATGGATGTCAGGTCTTCCGGAGGAGATCTAAACATTGGGGCAAATCTCTAACATTTATCACATTTCCTAACAAATTCCATGGCATCTCTCTTTATGGAAGGCCAAAAATATCCTTGCCTTAGGATCTTAAATGCTAGGGACTGTCCTCCAGTATAGTTGCCACATACGCCTTCGTGTATTTCTCTCATGGCCCCTTGGGCTTCTTCTTCACTCAGGTATCTGATTAGTGGGAGAGAAAAATCTCGTTTGTATAACACGTCATCTATCAAAGTATATTTGGCAGATCTGATTTTTAGCCTTCGAGCGTCGTCCTTGCTCGGGGGCACTACTCCCTCCTTCAAGTGCTGGATGATCTCATCCATCCAGCTACTGTTCGCGTCAATCGCTAGGGTTAGCGTCTCTGCTTCTGCTAGGGCTAAATTTTGCACCTTCCCGATGGGGACACTATCCATGGTCTCGGCTCCTTCACTAGTGGCGAGTCTGGAGAGGGCATCCGCCTGACTGTTTTGCGTTCTAGGTATTTGTTTGCCGTCCACATGGATGAACTTATCCAATTCTTGCTTGGCCACCTTGTGATATGATGCCATTTTCTCCTCTTTTGTGTTGTAGGTTCCCTGGATTTGGTTTACGACCATCTGGGAATCACTGTGTACGGTCACTCTGGTTATGCCCATATTTCTTGCCATTTTTAGACATTCAATGAGGGCTTCGTATTCCGCCTCATTGTTAGTTGCTGGGAATTCAAAGCGGAGGGACTGACAATATAGTAATTTCTTGGGACTGACCAGAATGATTCCAGCCCCTGCACAGTTCTCAGTGGAGCATCCACATACAGGGACCAGAGTTCATCTTGGTTAGGAAGGTTTACTTCCATGTGGAATTCTGCTATGAAGTCCGCCAATGCTTACCCCTTGAGCACACTTCTTGGTTTATAGGTGATATCGAATTGTCCCAACTTCACTGCCCATTTCATCAATCTCCCCGAAGTATCCGGTGTCTGTAAGGTTTGACATAGTGGATAGTTGGTTAGCACCTCCAGTGAATGCTCCAGGAAGTAAGGTCTTAACTTCCTTGAACTCATAATTAATGCCAGTGCTAATTTTTCCATTGGCGGATATCTTAGTTCTGCATCTTTCAAGGCTTGACTTACATAGTAGACTGGGTGCTGGATACCATCTTCTGTCCTAATCAGAATTGAGTTGACAGACCTCTCTGACACCGTTAGGTATAATTCCAACACTTCTCTTGGTACTGGCTTGGAGAGTAGGGGCGGTGAGGCGAGCTGTATTTTCAAATCTTCGAAAGCCCTCTGGCATTGCTCCGTCCAATAGAAGTTCTTCCCCATCTTGAGCGCTTCGAAGAAAGGTCTGCACTTATCAGTTGATTTTAAAACGAACCGGTTCAGAGCTGCTATTCTTCCAGTCAAACTTTGAATCTCCTTTATGTTGGTTGGGGCTTTCGTGTCGATCAAGGCTTTGATTTTTTTCGGGTTGGCTTCAATCCCTCTTTGATGCACCATATATCCCAAAAATTTCCCCGATTTTACCCCAAAGCCACACTTTTGTGGATTCAACTTCATCTTGTATTGCCTAAGAATGGCGAACATTTCAGCTAGGTGCTAGACGTGATCTGCTAACTTGATGCTCTTCACCAGCATGTCATCCACATATACTTCCATAGTCCTACCAATTTGTTCTGTGAACATTCTGTTGACAAGTCTTTGGTAGGTTGCCCCCGCATTATTTAATCCAAACGGCATCATCTTGTAACAATATAATCCCCTGTCTGTGATGAATGATGTGTGTTCTTCGTCTGGGCCATACATGGGAATCTGGTTGTAGCCTGAGTACGCATCCATGAAGTTCAGTAGCTCATGCCCCGCCGTGGCATCTATCATTTGATCTATGCGTGGAAGTGGAAAGCTGTCTTTGGGGCAAGCCCTGTTTAGGTCCATGAAATCTATACAGAGCCTCCAGGATTTATTGTTCTATCGCATGAGAACTGGATTGGACACCCACTTTGGATATTTTGCCTCCCGTATGAATCCATTCCCCAATAACTTCAGGATCTCATTTGCAAGGGCTTCATACCTCTCCCCATTTAAGGGACGGCGCTTCTGCCTTTTAGGTATTGCTCCACGATCAATATTGAGCTTGTGACAGGCCAGGTGTCCATGTATTCCTTCCATGTCAGCATGAGTCCAGGAAAAAACATCTCTATTATCTTTCAAAAAGTCTATAAGTTCAGATCTTACTGGCTCCTGAAGGTCTTTCCCAATTTCCAACTGCAAATTAGGCCTATCGGGGTCCAAAGTTACCAACGTCAGGTCCTCCACTGGTCCGGTCCTGGTTTCGTTCTGATCCAGGCGTGGATCTAACGTTTGGATCTCTTCAACCTGGTCTTCCATCTGGATCACTGAAGCGCGTCATTACGCACCGAAATTTAATCATATATCTTACTTGCAAATCATCAAATTTAATTGTAATAGCGGAAGTAAGAGTCGATCCCACGAGGAACGGGAACTAAATTAGTGTTATGGAAATTAGAATAGATGGGGGGTTTTGAGTTCGAATATTGTAAATGACTTGAAAATAAAGTAAACACGTAAATTGGTTGAAATATAAATCAATTATTAACAAATCCTATGTATCACCCCAAGTTTAAAATCTAAAACATAGGCGTGTTAACTTACATTCACATTATATGCGGAAATAAATCATTTAAAAACATTAAAATTTTCATTTTTCTATTATAAAATTTTAATAGAATTTCGGCAGAATCTCCTCTATACATTGGATTTAACCAACCTGTAGAAGGACAACATAACCAAAAGAATAATTTAAACACAATCAAACCACCTCTCCATCACATTCATCATCACCAAAACAAATTCATTCAATCCCAAACTCTTCAACATAAAAATCCCAAAACAATAGGCATTAACAAATGAAATAAGAGGCAGTTTAATCGTTAATGCGACGTCATAATTCATTCAAATCTAACTTCAACCAAACCATGATCAATAAAATGAATAAGAAATAATTTAAATGATATCTTAATTAAATTTAACTTTATTAAATAAGGGTGACAGCGGTTACTGTCTGAGTCAGCCGCTAAGTGCTCTCCTCATGTCATCTAGCTTTCATCACCTGAAATATTGGGGAGAGATTGGGGTGAGCTAGAGCTCAGTTAGTAAACTTATGCATGTGATGCATGCTTATGACATGAAATGCTTTAAAAATCTGAAGTATGTATCCCCATTCACTTTAACATTTCCCCACTTTCAAACTTTTCAAACTTTCACTTGACATTTCAAAACTTTTACTTCATTTCCATCGTGAGCTCACTTGATATAACTTCTAGTCAATCAGATAACAGTGGGAAATTCTTATTTGGAACCAGATTACATTTACAAGTAAAACCGCAAAGTGGTTAACATTCATTCCACCGCAAAGCGGCTCATTCACTTCATTCCACCGCAATGCGGCTCATTACATTCGGGTACGCTAGTCCCCCGGGCCCCATTTCCCACTCGTATCTTTCATGAACTAGAAGTACACCTATTCTTTCTTTAAAAACTTGGGATACATAACTTTTGACAAAATTTGCACTTTGACATATTTCTTTCATTAAAACATTTGATTTCCCCTTTTCGATGCCAATGCATGCTTAATGATGCAATGACATGATAACGTGCATGCTTGAACATTTCCTTAAATACACGTACTTGCATATGGTAAACCAAAAGCATTAGAATTCCATAATTAACACGAATGTCAATTAAGCACATAATTCCACATTGAACATTCAACTATGCTGAGAAAATGAGAAGTTTACTTACCTGACGTCCTTAGGATTGACCGTCTTAAATTGCTAGTGGAAGTACTTGTTTGCTTGTAACGTCAATGTGCCCACAATCCTAGTTATGTCCATCCATTCACATAATATAACTCTTAGTCCAAAACATTAACTATTCTTTTAACATTAAACAACACTATTAATCGAGGTTAAAACTTCTATGTAACTCACAATTTGATTCAAACATGTCTAAACACATATAATATCATATTCGAAGTAATATATTAAATTCAAGGACAAATTTGAAATCTTACTTATCAATTTTTACAAGTCAAAACTAGGCACTACTTATTCCAAAAATGATCTTAAACTACAAATTAATAACTTTGAACATAAATTCAATTTAAACTAACTTGTTCCTTAAATGTTAAAGTTTACTCTTTTATACCATTATCCCAAAATTTCAAAATCACACATGTTGTTTAAATATTTATATACATATACATGATCATATATACATACATTCAAACCTCAAATTTAATATTATAGCACATCAATTAATCAAAATTTCATAAGTCCCAAATCTGAAAATTTTATTTTCATAGCCAAAAATCTGAATATGTATATATGCCCACATAAAAATCCAAAATTTACATATTTACATATACCTATACATACATAATAATAATATACACATTCATATACATCAATACTCACACACATAAACATCATTAAATCCTTAATTTATGGTATAATTCGAAATCAAGCAAAAAACTAAAATCTGAAAATGTGAGAAAAATACATATATACTTACATTAAATCCCTATATACATCAATATATACATACAATTCAATATATGAAATTGTGTATGTGTGTGAGCGGGTGTGTGAATGACCGAGGAAAGGGGGCTGGGCTTAACGTGATGGAGGTGCACGGTGGTGGTGGTGGTCGGCGTCGTCGTTGACGAGAGGGAGGTCGCGAGTGAGGGTTGCGGGAAGAGAGAACCGAGAGAGAGCAAGGTCGTGAGAGAGAGAGATGAGAGTCGTGAGTGAGGGAGAGAGATAATGAGGGTCTAGGTTTAGGTTTAAATTTAATCTTTTGAAATTTGCAAATTGGTCCCTCAAATCCCCTCCTTTTCTCTCCAAGTGCATAGTTAAGTCCATAAGTTTTAATTTATTTTTCAATTGCCACTAAACTTCCCCCCAACTTTCAATTTAACAAAATAAAATAGAAAATAGCATGCTTAGACAGTAAAACAAATGATCACATAAATTTACACGTAAACTATTAAAAAAAAATTCATAAACTTTTAATTGGCACATTGATCGAGATGGCGTCCAAGTCCTTTCACTGCAAAATAATTCAAATTATAGACATTAAAGATCATAAATTTATAATTTATAATAACATTCACATGAGTATTACGTGAAATTTAAAATTGCACGAAAACTGAAAAGCGGTCTTACAATTCCTTACCCCCTAAAAAGAAATTTCGTCCTCGAAATTAAAACTTACCAAAAAGTTGTGAATACTTGGCACACATTTCGTCTTCGCATTCCCAAGTAGCCTCTTCTACTGCATGATTCCTCCAAAGAACCTTAACTAACGTAATCTTCTTTCTTCTGAGTTCCTTATTTACTTTCATTAGGATTTTCACAAGTGACTCCTCATAAGTCAAATCCTCACAAGATCTAATGACTCATAACTGAGACTATGGGAGGAATCCGAAATATACTTCCTCAACATTGATGCATGAAAAACATTATGCACACCCGATAGCGCTGGTGACAATGCAACCCGATAAGCTAGGTCACACACCCCTTTCAAGAATTCCAAAGGAGCCGACAAAACATAGGCTCAACTTTTCTTTCTTCCCGAATCTCATAACCCTTTTCGTAGGAGCTACCTTCAAAAAGATCATATCTCCTTCAACAAATTCCAAGGTTTCCTTCTTCTGTCCACATAGCTTTTCTGTCTACTCTGTGCAATTTTCATTTGTTGACGAATCTTTTCAACAACTTTTGCTGTTTGTTGTACTATTTGTGGATCCAATAACTTTCTTTCTCCTAGCTCACCCTCGTGAACTGACGATCTACACTTCCTATCGTATAGTACTCAATACGGATCGAAGTTTGATAGTTATTGTTGTAGGAGACCATCAACCGACATTATCCCACTTATGAATTCATTCACTAACTTTCTATTTCCAGTCTTTCATAGGATCTATTCTAACGTCTAAACCTTAATATATATATTGATTGATCACATTCTTAAAACTAAAATCAAGAAGATTGACCAAAATAAGACTTTATAATCCAGAATTAGTGAAACTTGACGTCCATACCAAAATATACAGTAGAAATACTAAAACTTTGACAGAATCTTTCTGGAAAGATTTATAAACGAAATCCTTTCTAAACGTGCTGACATTTCTTTTAAAATCGGAGGATCAAACTTAAATCTTGTAACCCATACTTATATATTGTAATCAAGTATTCAGCATCATACACTCATCTTAAAACTAAAGTCAAGGTACTAATTTAAGAATCCATGCTTTCAAAATCATCACAGGATCAATATGATGTTCTCAATTTTTTTTTTTTTTTTTCAAAACCTCAATGTATGCCATATTTCAACAATGCTCTAACAAAGTATTTTATAAATAAATCATTGACCTATCACCAATGAATAAGATTTTTGTGATTCATATAAGGTTCCTCATCAAATTTACTTAACCCAAAGATACAACTCCACAATAAGTAAAAGTTACACTAATGATCATCTTAGATTTTAACCAATCCAAATTTATGTATGTTGACCACAAAATCCGGCTGGACCTTGGACCAACACGTCTCAGCTCCTCCCTCTTGAACACGTGGATCTCCTGCGCACTAGGACAAACAATCAGCTTGCAAAGGGGGCCAAGGTGGCTCCCGTTTGCACTCCGATGCCTAAGTCAGTACTCATTTTAGGCGAATATATATATTGGGTGCGGGAAATATAAGTGTGTAAAAGAGAGAAAAGGGAGTGAGAAATATATTGTTAAGAGTGAGAAATTGCTAACCCCTTATGAGGCGGGAGTGCCGTATTTATAGGGGAGATCTTTGTCTCGGATCATGACACGTGGCATACTTTACACTTGTCTTCACCCTAGCTCTTGGACGTGACAACCTTGCTTTTTGACTGTAATCATTGCTACATTTCGTGGGGGATGGGCGCCTGTAACATCCTGGTAAAGGCAGTGTCCCATCACTGACTCCATCTCTCTTCTGGTCAACCCCATAAAGCGCCTCGGTTGAGTATAAAGCACATCGGCCAGGCGTTAACCAGGTCGGCTAAAGAGGTTTGCTTGACGTACTACCTCGGCATTCGTCCCACTTAAACCATTGTTCGTCCTCGAACAATGATAGACAAGAGAAAAGAGTAGGACTCAAACAACGGATTACGATTTAGAGACTTGAGGTTGCAGCCCACTTTTCTTCAGCAAGAATGTTCAATTGCATGATCGGATTGTGTTAGTGTGTGCTAGAGATGCAATGCCCTCTATTTCCCATCCATTTATGGCTCGATATGGTTTATTTCCTTTCACCTCTTGTGTTCACTCACCTCCCATCCATTTATGAGTGACTACAAGGAAAATAGTTTCTCCCGACTCCGGAAGAAATCACTTGCATAAACTGAGTTGTTCATGATGTGAATTCAGTCAACACAGTATCCCAAATCACATTCATAGCACAAACCCTAGACCAAGTAATTCAAACCAGTCATAGGTAAATGTAATGGGGTTTAACACCCTCACAAGATATTTCTCTCTTCGCACAAAGTGTATATGGGTTAGAATTTTCGCTCAGCTCTCTGGATGGATAAGTCAGTACCACAGACTGCCTAAATGTTATAACCGGAGCCAATAATAACATAAGTGCAAAGCAAAGGTCTTTATTTTGGTTGTAACGGGGCTTCAGGTTGGGTAGGACAAAGAGATATATCTAGGTTGAGTCGAGAAGGAATTTCGCAAACCAAGTCAATTCATAGTGACATTACTTCCTTTACTCTCCACATGGACGTCATTTCTTCCTGCTACCCAACTCAGTTAACACTTGTAAATCTCTATCTCTCTTTTTTCAAAAGTCGAGTGTTTTACTTTCTCAACTACCAATTTTCTTTACTTCATTTTCAATGCTCTTTTTTTTTTTTTTTTTTTTTTTTTGAGATGTATGCAGTCACCTATCAACACACGATAGGACTTCTCTACTTGAATTCAATCCATTACGTAACTATCACAAGATACCCATCACACTTCTTAGGTTTAGACCACGACACATTCCCCAATCAACCAAAGCTTGTGAATCCTTTCTCCATGGGTTCAAAACAAAGATAATGCGAAAGAAAGGGTATTCGTGGCTTGTATTGTGGCATCAAAGATTAAAAGGAAGGCTAAAGCTCAAAGAGGCCTCTATTGGTCCATGTAGCAAGGTAGGCTCTTTTAGCAAGTCCAATTTGGCTTAACCTATTACCTTTTCTATAGTTTGCACTTAAGTTAAGAAGCTACAACAGTTTGCACAGGAAAGCACATCCAAGCATAACCCAACCATGCAGGACACACATCAAAGAATTACGAGCTCATAAGTATTAAAAACAGCTCTTAGCCTCAATAGCTCACAAATTATGGTTTTCATGTGTTTCTCCCATCCAATTATGAGTTATAGGTCATTGCTTGATCTTCATCCTTTTTCTAAATCGATTGGTCGAGGATAGTGTTTAAAAGTATTTAAACCACGACTACTCACAAAAGTCTAATAATTTCTGTTGGAATTGGGACGCTCAGGGTTATATATAAAGGGATAATATGTCTATTCCGATTTGGGTTGGATAGGTTGTAGACATTTGACAATTTTACTTTTCATTTTCAACCTATCAGCGCTGTTCTGGACGAGATCATCTCTATGTGCTCAATTCATATCCAATTATGCAATGATTTTTTTTCAAAAAAAATGGACCAAAAGTGGGGCCGCTTCCTATCAAAGTATGGTTTAAGACCTAAGTGGCATAGATAGGTAACAAAAGTAGAGAACAAAATTAAAATGGATGCTGACTCAAAATGAATTTAACGATTCGACTACAGAAAGAAAATAAAGAAATTAAGCTTACAATCAATTCCCCCCCCCCACTTAAACAAAACAATGTTCTCATTGTAACTTAATGCCAAACAATAGAAGGGGAAAAAGAAAAAGAAACTCCCTCGGATCTAATGTGGCGGTGGATCGTCCCGGGGTTCTTGCAATCGTTGGATCTCCTCCCGAAGGGCTCTCTGCTCTTCCAGAATGAGTTTATGATCCTCTTGCATGGAATTCAGTTGAGTCTGGAAGGCTTGCATCATCTCCAGCATTTGCAGCTCAAAAGGGGTAGGAGTAGGAGTCTGATGTGTTCCGTCCCGCGCTGCGGGTTCCTCAGCGCCCTGATCATCATCAGACTCCCCCGAATCCCCATCCCCGCGACCTCGCTTGGCGATGATCTGCCTGCGAGCATTCTCCAAACTCTCCTTTGTGAGGAGATTCCCATGCCCCAAAGTGTCCTCACTCAGCGCAGCGGGAACTCGTTGAGCCCGGCATAAGGTAGTAATCAAGCATGGGAAAGGCATGCCCCGCTTCTATGGCATCAGGCTGGCATAGGTGGAAATAGTGTCATAAATGTGCTGTCCCAAGTTAAATTTAATCCCCCTGGAGATAGCATAGTAGACTCGGAGATAACGGATAGAAACCGTAGTGAGGCTAGTGGATGGAAATAGACTCCCCGACCCCCACTGATGCAGGTACCAAGCGTCCCTCTGTAAATCCCGATTCTTATAGTGCGGATGTATGACATTTAGGGAATCGTGAAGTTCTGGCTTCAAAGCCCATTGGAGTACCTCCCGGTCCAGAAAGAAAGCCCCTGCACTGTATGTCATAGGGACGGCCCCAGTACTGCTGATCCCCAAGTAGTTTTCCACCACCTCCTTATTAAACTTAATTCTCTTCCTTGCAACCCTGGTGTGGTGATAATCAAGCGATCCCTCATCTCCAATTTCCTTATTGAACTGAGTGTAGAAATTGAACACGAGCGGGGGGTTCCCAAAAGGAAGATCGCTGGAAAAAATTACCCAGCCGAATTCTACGAAGCGAGGCCAAAATGGTCGAGGAGCAATGACCATGTCAGCGCTCCGCATTTCTTGAAAGTCCTCTGGGAAGAAAAGTCGCTCCTTAATGCATAACTTAGATTGACTCTTCTCCTAGTGGGGCTCAGATGAGGATTCCCCCGCCACCTGCTTACCCTTCTTGGTTGGTGGAGCCATAGAAAATCCTGTAAAAGAAATGAGTGAATTAGTTGAGCAGGATAGTAATTTAAAGAAGATGTACTCAAGCAAGTGAAGCTCATTGTTCAAGTCCCAATTTCGAGATTCAAAGTCGGCATGAAGAGCACAATGTACATATAAATTTATCATGGGAAAAATTAAAACATGTAACATAATGTGCAATTAACCGATTAGGCAGCAGTGTCAAGCAACTGAATAAAAATAGGCACAAGAACTAGAACCTAATCATGTACCCTGAGCGGGTACAATTCATTAGCCATCAAGCCAAATGCAAAGTGATGCATGGTTTATCAATGTCATGGGAACCATGTGCATTATTACGAGCCAAAGTAAGGGTTTCGAATCACAAACCTAGGTCATTGTGGAATCAAAAACTTGAACGCACAACCAAAGTGGCAAGAAATGTCTAACAAGCCATAGGCCAAATGCCAAAGCACCCCTACCAACTTCATCAATTCATCAAACCCAAACACCACCCTTCTCCCTCCTATCATGACATCTATACACTTACACGAGCATATGATAGAGATTCAAGTCGAAATTTAAAGCAAACAAACACTTCAACCCCTCCTAGACGTTTCATCGAACACGTGGAGTGCACGTTAGTTGTGATGCCATGGTAGAAAACAAATATATAAAAGCTATGTCCCAAATCAAAAATACACTCAACAATGCATAGTCAATAATTAGAGAGGGAAAAAAATTCGAGAAACCTATGTCTATTGAAACTTTACCCACGCCAAAAAGAGAGGAGAAGAAAAAAATTTCATACCTTGAAAACCTTGTGAAGAAGAATGGTTGAGATGGAGGTGATGGATGATTTTAGAATCTTCTTCTTGTAAACAAACTAAAGGGGGTGAAAATGGTAGGAATTGTGAGATGGAATAGTGGAGATGAGGGAGGAAAATGGGGCGTTTATGTGTAAATGCAGCGTGTTTTTAAAATTTGAAATTACCGGATTTACGGCCGTAAGTGATATTCTGAAAAAAAATTTGAAAGAGACAACTACGGTCGTAAACAGTATAGTTACGACTGTAATTAAGCCTCTTGAAAGATTTGATGGAGAATGATTACGGCTTTAAAGTTATAACTTACAACCGTAACAAGGCCACTGAATTTGATTTTTTTTTTTATAGGTGAATGAAATGACAAAAATAAAATAAAATAAAATAAAATAAAATAAAATAATTAAAAATGACCAAAAATGAAAATAAGAAAATAAAGAGTTAAGGGGGGTAGAGAAACGCCCTTCTCGAGTTGCCACCCGAGCAGCGCCGTTGTTTACTGTAGTTGGCTCGACTGAGTCCGTGCGGGACTAGTGCCCCGTGTTGTTTTCCAGCGCAATCACTTCCAAATTTTCAGTTTGGAATCCCTCATAATACGGCTTGAGACGGTGCCCATTGACCTTGAACTGTTTATTCGTTCTCAAGCTCCTAATTTCGACTGCACCATGCAGAGATACATTAGTAACAATAAAAGGACCAGCCCAACGAGAACGAAGCTTACCTGGGTGCAATTTGAGCCGGGATTGAAACAATAGCACTTTCTGGCCCTCACAAAAGCTTTTTCGAGAGATGCGTTGATCATGGAAAGCTTTAGTTCGATCTTTATAGATCATTGCATTCTCGTAAGCCTCATTCCGGATTTCGTCCAATTCTTGCAATTGAAGCTTCCTATGATCTCCTACTGCTCCCCAATCCATATTGCATTACTTAATGGCCCAGTATGCTTTATGCTCAAGTACCACAGGTAGGTGGCATGGCTCCCCAAATACCAATCGGTATGGAGACATACTAATCGGCGTTTTGTAAGCGGTTCCGTAGGCCCATAAAGTATCATCGAGTCGAATGCTCCAATCCTTCTGGTCTGGTCGAACTGTTTTCTCTAGAATGGATTTCACTTCCCTGTTGGAGATTTCTGCCTGCCCGCTAGTTTGGGGGTGATACGCAGTGGATACCCGGTGCATCACTCCATATTTTTTTAATAAGGCTTCAATGGTTCGGTTGCAAAAGTGCGTCCTTCTGTCACTGATCATTGCTCGGGGTATTCCGAACCTGCTAAAAATGTTAGCTTTCACAAAATCTGCAACAACCTTAGCGTCAATAGTATGGGTGGCCTTCGCCTCCACCCATTTTGAAACATAATCAACAGCTAGAAGAATGTAGTTACAACCAAATGATGGGGGAAAAGGGTCCCATGAAATCAATGCCCCAAACATAAAAAATCTCACATACAATTATGGGGTTTTGAGGCATTTGATCTCGTTGGGATAAGTTACCTGTTCTTTGGAAATTATCGCAAGACTTACAGAAAATGTATGCATCCTTGAAAAGGGTCGGCCAAAAGAAACCGCTTTCCAACACCTTTTGTGTTGTTCTTCTAGGCCCAAAGTGGCCACCGCAAGCATATGAATGGAAAAAGGTAAGGATTGATTGGTATTCTGATTCGGGCACGCACCTTCTAATGATTTGGTCGGGGCACCTTTTCCACAGGTATGGGTCATCCCAAATGTAATATTTAGCGTTGCTTCTCATCTTATGCTTTTTTTCATGCGAAAAACCAGTAGGAATTAGTTTAGAAGTCATGTAATTAACCAAATCAGCATACCATGGGGGATTCGCTTCGATAGAAAATAAACCCTCATCTGGGAAGGTTTCACGCAGAGGTAGGTCGTCTTCGGGCTTCACTACCCTGCTAAGATGGTTGGCAACTACATTTTCGGACCCCGCCTTATCCTTGATCTCCAAGTCAAATTCTTGTAACAAGAGTATCCAGCGAATGATTCTTGGCTTTGAATCCTTCTTTACAAACAAGTGCCTTAATGCTGCATGATCTGTAAAAATAATTACTTTAGAACCCAATAAATAAGGACGAAATTTTTCCAAAGTGAATACCACAGATAGAAGTTCCTTTTCAGTGGTGGTATAGTTTGATTGGGCCTGATTTAGGGTTCGAGAGGCATAGTAAATCACATGGGCCGCTCTCCCAACCCGTTTCCCTAAGACTGCACATGATGGCATCACTAACACCTTGTAGCTCCATCCATGAAACATACCGGTCTATATGAACTACTGGATCAGTTGACCCATTATAACTAGGCACTTGCGGTACTTTGGTCTTGCTAGGCAAAGTCTTGTTCAGAATTTCCTTCGAGAATGGGGAGGACCTGGAGGGAGCGTAATTATCCGTCAGGATGTCCTTTTTCTGTCTACCTTCTAGATCGCTTAATTGTCTCTTCAGCGCGTTGAGTTCTTCCAAATTTCCTCTCCCATGAGGCGGATCACCGAGATTCAAAGTTGGCGTGTCGTCAACGGAGACTTTCAAATTCCTACCTCGAGTCCGAGTAGGCTCATGATATGGACTTCGTGCAGATCTTTCCGAGCGGTACGAAGTAGCAGGTTTTCTGTTCACCCCAATGTTGGGTCCTTCCTTGTGGGGGCCGTGGGATCCGGACCTAGTCTGCTAAACACGCTATTTGTCCTTTTAGGTGATCCCCTACGGGGAGAGTGGGAATTGCTTTCTCCGGTAGAACTTTTAGACTTGTCATGTACGTAGTTAAGTTTTCGGCGGACTTGGTGGTTTCCAGGGGGGTGATGAGATGGTGCTCGTATAGCGGTGGGGGCCTGAGTGTTGCCCGGTGGTTGATGTTGCATCCTTTCAACTGCTTGTGTCAAGCTACTCAATTGACGCATTACCTCAACCATTTGGGGGTCCGGACAAGGCCTGCCTCCCAGGTCGCCTTCCTTCCTCCCGTGATCACTCCCTGAGCCTTGGTCATCCATGATACCTGAATGTTACTGATGGTGAAGTATATGGATGAACTGGTGGAATGGGCTGCTATTCTATCACCAGCGGGCCCTCCTTCTAGCGCTAATTGTTGACGGTTGAAATATGAAATATTCCAAGTCAGCAAGAAGAATAGGTGAATGTTAGATATGCGATTAAAAAGATATATTGGAAGAGGTGAATCCCAGTTCGGAATAGGCGACCTGGACTTCACGTAGGTAATAAAAGATGGTTTGTAAGAGGTGGATCCCAGATCGTGTGAATGACCTGGACTCCACGTATGATTTCTTGTATCAATATAGTATTGGCTTTGAATAGCCAAAGTTGGGATCCCTTTGTGAGCTACCATTTCCTATATTTATAGGGAGAATGGGATGAGCTGGCTTATTACAATACCTGACTATCTGACATTAAGACATAACTAACCTAACTGAATCCTTACATAATATCATGTACTTGACATTTGTGTCCTAACTAATAATATATCGGAATAACTGCCTTAACTACCGTGTTAGAAGGTAGTTAGTCTTGTTTAACCTACGTGAGTAATATCCAACCTTACTGGCGCACGTCGGAAAAACCTATCTTCATCCGACCTTACTGGTGCACGTCGGAATAATCTTTCTTTGTCCGACCTTACAGGACCACATTGGAACCATGTTGAGGAGTCCCTCCATGGAACTCAAGATACGATTTAATTAACGTCCAATATGATGATGTCAGGTCGGACGTACTGCAGGTCATTCTGACCTCTCTGGACCAAGATTGTCACCTAACGGCGTCGTTTCGTCACCCAGGTTGGGTTACCCTTCAACAATTGTATTAGCACAACTATGTACACATCTATCACCAATCTTGTGCTCTTACTGTTACTGTTACTGGATTGTGATGCAATACGTACGGGGAAAATACATCTAACTATATATAAAAGATTGAATAATTGGCACTTTTCATTTAATTATAATTAAACACTATTCATCCAATTCCAATTAAATAATATTCATTCAATTAAACACTATGCGGGTAACAATTGGATGCACTATTGACATTATTCATTCAAATTTAATTAAACACTATTCATCCAATTAAACGTTAAGGGGGCAACAATTGGATGCACTATTCATCCAATTAAATACTATGCGGGCAAATTGCCCTGATTTTCCATCAATTTAGGCACTATTCATCTAATTTAACTATTTGTCCAATTGCAATTAAATATTATTCATTCAATTAGACACTATGCGGGCAACAATTGGATTCACTATTATTCCAATTAAACACTATGCAGGCAAATTACTCGAATTTCTCATCAATTTAGGCATTATTCATCCAATTGTAATTAAACATTATTCATCCAATTTAACTATTCATCCAATTGTAATTAAATACTATTCATCCAATTTAGGCATTATGCTGGCAAATTGCTCGAATTTCCCATCAATTTAGGCACTATTCATCCATTAAAAACTATGTGGACAACAATTGGATGCACTATTCATTCAATTAAATACTATGCGGGCAAATTGTCCGGATTTTTCATTAATTTAGGCACTATTCATCCAATTAGACATTATGCAGGCAACAATTGGAATTAATGCACTATTCGGTCAACTGTTCAAAGATTACCTTGGATATTTTTATGGAGACCTTCTCATGTTCTCATTTTTATCGTTTTGTGTTACTTATTTTTTTTCGTTAAGTTAATTATGAGGGTTCAAATAAAGTCGTAATAGCAATATCTTAATATTGATGTGAATCTTTCAAACAATAATTTGTTACATTATTTTCGAATTACAAAACTGTACCAAAAATCTTAATCATTTAAAATGATCCATTATCAATGTATTTCATCTGCATTAATTTTTTCTTTCGTTTTTTTTTTGCTCCAAATTATAAGTTACTTTCCTTATTGATATTATATTAATGTCTTAATTTTTTTAATATACCCCTATTTATTATGCATTGTTATCAACACACATGAACGATTTATTATTTAATTAATGTAGGAGTTTATTAGGTAAAATGTAAGCAAATTTATAATTTCAACATATAATAATTATATTTTCTTAATCCGTGTAAAAATAGAAATGAGTATATTTTTATTTTTCATGGAGAGTATCAAACAAGAAATCATTATTCGAAACTTCTCTAATAGAAAAATACTGGCAATATGCGTGCAAAGCACACACCAAAACTAGTATAAATAAAGTAATGCAAATTTTAAAATTGAGATAAAATTTGTATAATTTCAAAAATCAGATTGTAATTAAGATTAATTAATTAAATTAAGTAATTAAAAATATTTTATTAATTATATATATTAAGGTCACAAGCTCTATAATTTCAAGTTACAAAATACAAATCTTTTAGGTTACAAATGATGTCGAGGTCATAATTTATATAAATACTAGGTCACAAATTGCACTTAATTTTAGGTCACAATAATATTTTTTTACTTCATGACTGATTTCAAGGTCATGGATTATAAAATCAGTAAGTCACAAAATGTTAATTTAGTTGATCCCGACTTATTTTTAGGTTATAACTTATTAAATTATTATGTCACAAATCTTTTAAGTCATAATTATTAAATTATTCGAGACTTGTTTGACAAAATCTTAAATTCATAGTATATGTTAAGGTATTTACATTATATAAGGTTGGTTAGAAAGTAGTTTATACGGGCGACTACTTCTCCTTTAACATAATGAATATAGCGAAAATTGCTAAAGAGCTCAGTATTTGAAAGGAAACCACTTTTTGGTTTTGAATATATATATATATATATATATATATATATATATATATATATATATATATATATATTCAAATCTAAATGATGTAGATCAGATCTACAATACACACAATAATATTCAAACAATACGGATTACATTCAAGAAAGGAATCGTCTTTCTTATTTCATAAGCAACTAAAAACCCTACAATATGTTTAAGCGTCCTAAATGGGTGGTTATATTGCCACCACAAAACTTAATTCTTACACCACATTTTTAAGTGATTTTTTTATTGACTAAAATAGATATAAAAGAAATTACAAAAATATCCTTTTATTTTTCTCTCACTATTTTTAAATACACTACAATCTTTCACATAAATTTATTTTTTTTCTTCTTTATATTTATGGTGACTATATTACCACCACAAAATTTATGTTTTACACCACAATTTAAAGTATTTTCTTTATTTATAAAAATAGACATAAATAAAATTACATACATATTCTTTTAATATTATCTCACTAAAAATAATTTTTATATACATCACATCTTTCAAATATTCTCTTCTCTATATTTATTTTTATAAATCATCTTGTTCTTCTTCTTATTTTATATTTTTGCTTTTCAATATCAAATTAATTAGAATAGATGTTAATACAATAATTTCATATGAGTTTTCAAATAATAACATCATGCAAACATTAACATAAATTAAAGTTTAGAACTTTAGGTTAGTGAAAGTTTTTATTGTTCAATGTTCCCTATATTTTGATGTCACCCAGAATTTTGGTTATTTAATTATATTTGATTTTCAATTAAATTTTATATTCGGTTTTCGAATTCTATGGTTTTTCAATTACAAATATTTGTGTGTTCATACTGCATTCCACCTTTCATGTTTTTAGTTGCATCTAGTATTTAAAAAAAATAGTGATTCCAATTGCATCTAGTATTTAAAAAAAATGTGTATCAAGTATTTGAAACCAACCACCTACTATGTTTATATGAAATTGAATATCTTATTGTTTCAATTATCCATCAAACATCAATTAAAAAACGTGTAACATGGAAATTTAAACGTAATTAATTGTAATTAAGGAAACAATGGGTGGCAATGATGAGGAAAAATGGGAGAAATATTGAGAATTTGGGATGATGAGTACATCACAATAATTTTTTTTTTTTTTAAGCTTTTATAGGATTAAGAGTATTATTGTAAATTTGTTGTGGTGTATTTATTGAAAATATATTTTAATTGTGGTGTGATTATAATGTGGTGTAGTAAATCAATTTTGTGGTGGTAATATAATTACCCGTCTTAAATAAGAGAAAATGAATAATCTAATGGGCCAACAGTTCCTTAATGAGATGAGCTTACAAACAAAATAAACAAATACTGAAAATAATAAATTGAGAAACTTCAACTGTAGTTTTGACTTAGTAGACGAGCTCAAATGCCCAAAATCAATTATACATCATAGCAAAGTAGTGAGTTCAATGGGAATCATCGAGAGCTTTTCAAAAAGTACTTATGAGCCCAAAACGAACACCGCATGCAAAAGTTATGGTAATTTGTTTGAACACCGATCATCGAAGCATTTCATATATACAAGAGCTTGTTCCTCCGCATTAGACAGACAAACATCATCATCACTAAGTATGTTAGATATGAGTTATGTCCAAGTAAGGTTGGCACCAGATAGAAAAACTGATCATTTGTAATCCTCTCAGAGATTGATGGATTAGTTGTTGATGTTAGCCTTGTAGCATCCCGTACATGAATTGATCTCTGTAAAGGGTTTTTGTCTCAATTGATTGTGTATGTTCTCAAGTATTCGATGTTGGATATTGGTTAAATAAATCGAGAATTGAAAATCGATTAAAGTGACTTCGTGTCGACTTCGGCCAAATACTCAAAAGCCTGACTCAATCCGTTTAGGCAAAATTGTTTGCCACTTCGGCCAAATTGATTTCTCTGCATGTATTGAATGGTATATTTGACATTTCGAAAATCAATATCGGATGAATGAGAAATTACGAAAAATGACGAAAATCAGGTCAAAATATTTGACCGTGCGACCGCATGGTTGGAAACCGCGCAATCACACATCAAAATTCAATTCCGGTTTTTTGAGTAAAACCGTGCGACCGCACGGTCTATAAATAGGACCCTTTGTGTGTCCTATTCCTCACAATTTGATATGCAAAACATCTCTCATCCTCTCTTCTCTCCAAAATCAAAATCATTTCATTTGTTTTGATTTTCCTTCATTTCATCCTTGGAGTACATAAGTCTAAATTTGGTTTGTTGTACTTATGTTTTGGAATGCTACAAATACAAGTGTAGCCGTTGTATCTTGGGAGTCGATTGTCGGAATTCGTAGGCACCGTTGCGGGGCAAATTCGACTTAAGGACAAAGAGTCCAACTCTTGCATCGGCTTTGTCCCTACTTTCATTCTTCTTCTTGTTTGTGTTTTTTTTTTTTTTTGCAGTTGCTCTGTCCAATTTTCGGCACGGATTTACAAACCATCATTATACTTATTTTGGCGTTACTATTCACAAAATTCCTCCAACATTCCAATCCTCAACCTCATGATATTTGTTGGGTGATCTCTGTTACCCTTAGTGAAACTTGTCATAGTGGTACAAATGATTACCCAACAAGCATCTTATATTGAGAGTTCGAATTTTTTGGGACGCGTATAGTCAACTGTAACAAAACCCCTTCACATAAAACAATTTGTGTCTTACGGGAACGTCACATATTACCATCAACTGCAATGAAAGTGATGAACCAAACAAACCACTAATAATTATAAGCTTTGAAAGAGAGGAAAATAAAAGTCTTGACAAGCGTCCAATTGAGAAAAAAGGCATTGCAATTTTCTGAAACAATATGATGAGATATTGAGTTTCGCTTAAAAGGTTGGACTCCTCAGTGGAATTTTCGGTAATGGGGGAACCTTTGGATACCAAAAAACGCGTAAAAAAGAAATATCATAATATGATAGAAAGGTGATGGTAAAATTGTTGATCAACATAGCCAATCATGATTTACATGGACCTAAGTTCGGGGTGAAATTTCCCTCCAAACATTGGATAATCTTCGAGCTTGGATAATAGCACAGAGTTACTTACTGTAAAGTGCCGACCCCTACTCGACCTGACCCGGCCCGGCCCCACTTTCGATTTTTATTTTACTTTTATTTTTGAAAACTGCCAATCCCACATTTTCCGTATTCCAAAATTTAGTTTCTATTCCTTTTTCTTATCTATACTCTAGAAGGTATAAATAATTTTTAGTTGTCCATTTATCCTACTTTCCACAAGTGGAGGTGGGATTTTCACATAAATCTTCACACTAAAGCAGCTTTAGTTAAAACCAAGTAATAATTATAGAACAAGACATGTAATGATACTCTTGGGTCCATTTTTAGATCCTCATATTATCTTCTTAAAATCTCTTAGGACACTAATTAATGACCATTAAGTAGGTTTCAAATAAGCGATTATTTGTCCACCTAACTTTTTTTAATCAAAAAGGTTACTTATTTTGGAGTCATCCATCGTAAACTTAATTACAATTTGTGAAGTTGTTGACTTAAAATGGGTTTTTTCACATGCTCTCTTTAATAATCTTCAAGTTCAAACCCTAATGATTTTGTTCTCCACTAAGGCCATAAACGTCACAATCTCATTATTCATTTCAGTGAGCGTACAAGTGGACATAGCTTCCTTCAATTAATTTGTGAAACTCTTGGAGATCAACGTGACAACAAAATAAAATAAAATTCATGTACAAGGAGCACTTGGTTGTTAAAAAAAAATACTTGACTGAGTTTAGAAGTGTCTTTTCTTAAAAAAAAAAAAAAGGTCTGTCAAGTTTGTCGAGACAATTTTAGGCTACATGATGTAGCAACTTGATGTTCAATATATAAAGCAGCATCCTGATGATTTATCCAACCTTTTCACTTCTCTTGTTTGCTTTGAAAATTTAAGATTTCGTAGTGCAGAGCTTTTATGGTTTCCCAAAACTTCCTAACTATCACATGACGGGTGGGGAGCGATTGTCAGGCGTGGCTCGATAGACCCCACCTGACACCCTCCAATAAGGGGGGACATGTGCCCCCAATTGACGTCCATTGTGGGCACATTAAAATTTCTATTCATAGTGAGGCCATAAAGAGACCAAAAACTTTAAAAATTGGAGATTTTGCTTCAACATAGAAAGCCTTGATTTTCAAGGAATGGCTTTTACTCGAGTTTTGGAAAAAATAAAGATATTACCTAAAACTCGAGATTTGTGTTGAATTGCAAATCTCGAATTTTTTTAATTTCAGTACGAAGAACTTCAATATTTCCAAAACTCTTTTTTACTCGGCTTTCTGCTTTGTGTTTCAGTTTTTTGTTTTCATTTTCGAAAATGTTTTCTATTTTCAATTTTCTGTGACTTTTTTCGAAATTACTGAAAACGAGTTTGATTTGTTATTTCTGAAAATTGTTTTCGAAAATGAAAAGTTGAGTTTAAAATTTTTCAGAAAACTAATTATGTATACTTGCAATTATATTGCTTGTGAATAGAAATGAAATAAATATGTCATATTTGAGTTACACAACAAAAATAAATGAAATAACCCCAATCACACAATTTGGTTATGCAAAAAAAGTTCAAAAATTCATGCTGCCCTTCTAAAGTAATCGTTTCATTTAATGATTTATATATATACATCATCTCAGTAAGCACTCATAACGTTTTAAATTTAAGTTTCAATAAAATTTGCAGAAATCAATTTACGTTAATCAATGATGCCCTTACAAAATAAGTGTCTACAAAAGTAAAAAAGAAATGTTTAATAATTAAGCACATGATATATCATTAGAAAGATGGTTGAATTTGGAATTCGACGCAAAAAAGGAGTGCAATTCGGAGTTGTACATCAAAAGTTATACATGTTTGAAGACAACGAACAATAAAGCAAATACGAGAATGATTAAATTGAAAGAAAAGTAAAATTTGCATTTTTTTTTTTAATATGAAAACGCGAAAAACGCGCGTTTTTCACTTTTTCAAATTATAGTTATAATTTGTGGAAAACGCGGAAAACGTGAGAAAACGTGAAAATCACGTTTTCCATTTCATTTACAAATTTTGGAAATATTTTCGAATTTTTTTTTTTCGAAAACGGCCCAGAGAACGAGTTTTCTACGTTTTCGAAAATAGAAAATGGAAAACGACTGAAAAACGTCAAAGAGAACGCATGTGTCACCCAAAATCCGAGATTTGTTTTGAGTTGCAAATCTACATTTTGCTTCTGCGTGTAACTGTAAACCTTGATTTTTCAAAAAATAAAAATAAAAAAAGATGGTCAACTAGTATCCTCGGGCAAGCAAATCATACAAGCAGGGCAGGCCCTCAGTTTTGAGGGACCCTAAGTGTGTCTCCAAATAGGGATGGACGTGGGTTGGATCGAGTCGATTTTTTGCTCAATCTGAACCCAATCCATCATGGTTGAGTTGATAAAAAATCAACTTAATCCAACCCAAACACGAGTTCAAACCCAACATAACCTAATCAAGTTTCGATCGGGTTGGATTGGGTGGTTTGAATTTTGGTCCAATTAGCAAAAAAATCTTAAAATTTAAAAAATTAAGCTCATAAATCAATTATTAACTAAAATCAATTATGTACAATACAATAAGCTCAAATATAATAAATTGAATACTTGCTAATAAAACTAAAATATGTTCAAACCATATTTGAATTTCATCCAAATTATAAAATGTGCTTGAGATTCTTAAAATTTAAATGGTCCTATTTTTAAAAAAAAATTTGTTGGGTTGGGTCGGGTCGGGTTGGATTTTTCACCCAACCCAACCCAACCCAACCCGACCAAATTTTTTTTTTTGTAGAACCCAACCCAACCCGATTTTCATAAAAAAACCAACCCAAACCGATCGGATTGGGTTGGGCGATTTTAGCGGGTTGGGTGGGCATATCTCCAACCTCAAAATTTATTAGGTCAAGTACAAAACTTTTCATTGACAATTTCAAATGTCCAATAATTAAAAATTATAAATACAAAACTTTTCATTGACAATTTCAAATGTTCTATAATTAATAATTATAACTTATAAGTAATAACTAAATATTAAAAGACTCACTAAATTTTTTAAAGCATTTTTTACATTTATTATTTTGTAGACATTTTCATAGCTATCTTTTCACACATTTTTTTATATGGAATCCATATTTATTGTGTAAAACCACTAAAAATAAAAGAAACATAAACTTTCAAGTCTAAGGAATTGAACAGTAATCTATAGCATAAGCAAAAACTACATTCCACTATTGTATCAATTGTATTAAACTCAAATTATTATTTATTATTCTACTTTAATAGTACATGCATATGTGTAAAATAATGGGTTTGATTTTTCGATTTTGAGGGCCTTAATTGGTTGGGGGCCTAAGCGACGATTTTGCTCGCTTATGCTCAGGGCCGACTCTGCATACAAGTGAGATGTACACAACCATTTATAAAGACAAACAGACTGAGTACTGAGATAAAGGGTGATTTTGGTAAAGAATTGTCTATTTGAGAGCATATATATATATAAAACATGAAAGATATGAACGATTTACGTAATAAAAACAAATGATAAGAACGTTTAGTTATTCTTTATTAATTATTATTCTTTCATGTTACCCTCAAACCTATATTTATGATAAGGTAAAACCGTAAAAGTTGAAGGTTGTGTACACATTCCAATGCACTGCGTACACAGCTCCCGAAGAGTAGAGGAGAGAAAGATTAACACTGAATTACATATTTTCTGTTATTTTCTTTCCAACAGCATTTAGTCGGAATGAAAGGTAGAAGGGGGGAGACTACAGGATTCCATCACATTTCAAAGGACACAATCATGCGTATTTGGAACTCCTTTTTGGTCTTGATCAATTGTAATCATAATTTCACTTTAATATTTTTTTATTTTTTTATTATTATTTTTTTTTTCAATTATGCCATTGGAGAAATGTAATTCCGATTGGCTTATACGCTCGAATCTATTCATCTTTAAAAAGTTCGTATTACCAAATAGCATGAATCCTTAGGCACGCCGATTGAGACCTAGTACCTCTAGTACTGTTATCTAGTCTGATCAAGGTTTTTTTTGGGGCTCGGGCACGAAAAAACTTATAAAACACTACCATATTCATAATTCCATCAATTACTCATCGATTAAAAATGAGTTATTTATGCTAATCATCTTACTATCCTAGTTAAGGATGTTTTGTATAAAAAGTATCTCTATGAACACAATTATATAGTATATTGTTGCAGATCGTGCTGACGTAGTAAATGTGATCAACAAAGAAAGATGCTAACGCAGTCAGCTCTCAAAATGTCGACCTCAACTTAAAGAGAGAGGTGTTTTATTTGAACCGATGTAATTTATGCCGAGGTGATTTAAGGAACCGATCTCAACTTAAAAAGAGATGATTTGGTAAAATTGAGGTGACTTGATGCCGAGGTGATTTAAGGAACCGACATCAACTTAAAGAGAGAGGTGATTCGTAAAATCGAGGTGACTTTATGCCGAGGTGATGTTGGCCAAGGTGAATACCGAACAAGGTGAGACTGGCGGCGTTGCAAAAGCGTCAAATCAACCGTATTATGTGTCAGTAATTATGATTATCTGTAATATGTCAGTATAATCATTTTGTAGCGTACCCGGTCCTCAAGGGCTGTCGGCCGTCTACTCATGGTCTTTCCACTCCCCCCTGGTCGTCCTGCCCCTCAAGGGCTGGCAGCCTCGTTTCCAGGAAGTGGATTTTTGTCTTCCCAGGGATTCGAACCTTGTACCTAGGGGTTAAGTACAAACTTCATGGAATCCCTGGTACCATTAAACCACGTGGTCTAATGGTAGCAGGGATTTAAGAATCTTTGTACTTAACCCCTAGGTACAAGGTTCGATCCCTACGGAAGGCAAAAATCCACTTCTTGGAAACGAGGCGGCAGCCCTTGAGGACCAGGACGACCAAGGGGGGAGTGGAAAGAGCACGAGTACTGCTCGGAGAAGGCCCCAGAGAGGGAGCCGGGTCGTTACAAAAAAAGACGCCTTTTTTTGTAGCGTACCCGGTCCTCAAGGGCTGCCGGCCGTCTACTCATGGTCTTTCCACTCCCCCCTTGGTCGTCCTAGTCCTCAAGGGCTGCCAGCCTCATTTCCAAGAAGTGGATTTTTACCTTCCGCAGGGATCGAACCTTGTACCTGTCTAATGGTAGCAGGGATCCACTTCTTGGAAACGAGGCTAGCAGTCCTTGAGGACCAGGACGACCAAGGGGGGAGTGGAAAGACCATGAGTAGACGGCCGGCAGCCCTTGAGGACCGGGTACGCTACACATTTGTTGTCATGTTGTCAACAATGTCATTAGTCAGTATCAGTCACATACTGCAGACGTGATATGTTGTAATGATTATGTCTTGTCTCCTCCCCTACTATAAATAAAGGACATAAATGCTATTTTGAAGGCAAGAAAAAGAAAAATCTCTCAAAACTCTTGTTATTTTATTTCGTTGATTCGACATGGCTGTCAGATCGGTATCGAACTGGACGTGAATTTATGCAACTTTAACCCCAGTTCGCTTTTGATCTGTTACTTTTTTTGTTTCATTTGATATTTATATTTTATTTCAACGTCGGTCATTAAGTTTAAAAGTTGTATACTTAGCCAAATTACCCACAAATATATGGTTCACCATTAAACTACATAGATCCTACCACATTTATTTGTTGACAAAAAGTGACATCAACAAATTGGCGCTAGAAGGTGGGCTCGTATCCTTGTCATCAGCAATCACATACTCGCTCCCCTATCATAATGAGTAGTAGAAAAGATTCAGGGAATCATCGGGCACGACAGGGTAACGACTCACAAGGAGATGCTCATGGGTCGAGGATGTCTGCTCTTCCGGGATCCCCAGCGGAGGCAAACATGGAAATGGTCCTCAATCGGCTTGAATGAATGCAAAGGGATATGGAGGAGATGAGAGAAACCAAAATTGAGGTCGTCACCAAGAGGAGTGTGAGGTGCAGTCCCAACTACGAAGATCCAATGGACCCTCCCATTATGATGAACAAGGAATTGGATACTCGGACAACACAAGGAGTGCAGTAGGCGAAAGCACACCTTATGTACGAGGTAGAGGGTCGCTGGGTTGGATGGGACCGAATCCGACAAGAAGGAATGAAAAAGAAGGGGAGAGTAAAGCTGTCCGGACTAAGGGAAATGGGGACAGATCTCCAACGAAGAAAGTAAACCTGGAAAACCAGCCATCTAGTAGCTCAAATCTTCACTTGAATCAACCACCAACTCTTCCCTCAAGCAAACCAGATCAAACTGAAGTTGAAAAACTAAAAAAGAGACTGTTTGATTTGGAAGCGAAACAAGAAAGGTTGGGATCGGCAGAACCATGTACCAAGAGGGTGTCACCTTTCACGGAGGTTATACTGTCACAACCTTTACCGAGAAAAATGAATATGCCTCATCTTGCCGGTTACAATGGAGAAACCGACCCCGTATCGCACCTGGATCAATACATGTACTTGATGGAGCTTCAGGGGGCAAGCGACGCAATAATATGCAGGGCATTTCCTCTAACTCTTGGGGACCGAGCGCAATGGTGGTTCCGCAATATATCTCAGCACTCCATATCCAGTTGGTCCCAGCTAAGTGGTCAGTTTTTGAAACAATTCATGGGGTCAAAAATTCCTATCACACCGAAGGAACGTCTGGTAACCATCGGACAGGAGAAGGAGGAATCATTAAAGAACTACTTGAGTCGATTTAATAGACAGATCATGGGAATAGAAAAAATATCCGATAATGCACTACTAATGGATGTTCTATCAGGCCTACAAACACAGACTCGTTTTTGGTGGTCAGTACATGAAGATGGACCTCGAACATATCAGGATTTTCTTAACAGGGCGGAAAAGTTTATCAACGTCGAGGAGGCATCGGATCCCAAAGGTAGTCGCCACAATACTACTAGGGTATCAGACAAGAAGGAAACCAAGGAGGATAAGAAAGAGGGCAAGAGAAACACTTTTGGGAAAAAGAGAGATTACAAATCGGGTGATAGGTTCCGCCCATACAATCCTGAGCAGAGAGGTGAACTCACCCCGTTAAATGCATCCACAAAGGTCATTTTCATGAACAAGAAAGACAAGGGGATCATTCCGCCGGCAAGACCAATAAAGCAGAACCCGAGCAATCTGGATCCATCTTGATATTGTAAGTACCACAGGTCAGTAGGGCACACAACAGACGAATGTCGAAACTTGAGGTTTGATATTGATAAGTTGATAAAAGGGAAAGCTTGCGAGAATATGCTGTAGAATCACAGGACTTTGGAAAGCAATCCATGCAACAAGAGAGCTATGTCGTCCATCGTAAAGCAGAGCCTCGCGGGGCAGATCGACCTGATGAAATTCGTACCATCGTGAGAGGTCGGATAAAAAAGGCAAAGACAAGAATTCGCCTAAGAAGCTCGAAATAGCTACCAGGTATGTAGCCACATAATCACTCCGGACAATTCAGAGTTTTCAGATTCTCTGAGGAAGATGCCGGGGGGTGCTCCTACCACACTCAGATGCTTTGATAATTATGATGCCGGTGAGTGGGATAAAAATCCACAGGACATTGGTGGATGACGGAAGTGCTGTGAATGTGTTCGCATGGACTCACTCAGACATGGAAAGGATTGATCCTAAACATGCGTGCCACCATCTCCATGTTAATCCTGATTTCAAACCAAAGGTACAAAAAAGGAGGTCACTTAATCCTGAACGATATGAAGCACTGGCAAGGGAGGTGGTGAAACTACTTAGCAATTGATTTATCCGGGAATCTTTCTACCCTGTGTGGGTAGCTAATCCAGTGCTAGTAAAGAAAAGTAATGGGACATGGAGGCTGTGCATAGATTTTTTCAACCTGAACAAAGCATGCCCCAAGGATAGTTTCCCACTCCCAAGAATTGATCAAATGGTGGATGCCACAGCCGGTCATCAGCTTCTCAGCTTCATGGACGCTTACTCAGGATATAACCAAATACCAATGAATGAAGCAGATGAAGAGCATACCTCAATTATGACTGATCGGGGACTTTATTGTTATAAAATGATGCCGATTGGCTTAAAGAACGCGAGAGCAACATACCAGCGCTTGGTGAAAGAAATGTTTAAGGATCTCATCGGGAAGACGATGGAGGTGTATGTCGATGACATGCTTGTAAAGAGTATCCGAGCTGAAGACCATATTCAACACCTTGATGAAATGTTCCGAGTACTGCGAACTTATCGAATGAAGTTGAATCCTAAGAAATGCTCCTTCAGGGTAGGATCAGGAAAATTCCTTGGCTATCTGGTAAACCAGAGGGGTATCGAAGTTAACCCTGATAAAATACAAGCGTTGATGAAAATGAGAGAACCAAGGAAAGTCAAAGAGGTGCAAAGTCTGACGGGGAGGATAGCAGCCTTGAGCCGTTTTGTGTCAAGGTATACGGATAAATGCCGGCCATTCTTTGATATTATCAAGAAGAATAAGGAGTTTGAATGGACAAAAGAATGCCAGATAGCTTTTGAAGAATTGAAGAAGCAATTGGCATCCCCACCCATCCTTTCGAAACCATTATCGGGAGAAGTGCTATCTCTATACCTGGTCGTTTCAGAACTGGTGATGAGTGCAGTCCTTGTGAAAACAGAGTAGGGAGTTCAGCGTCCTGTTTACTATGTCAGCCAAGCCCTGCACGACGCCAATCTTCGGTATTCTGAAATGGAAAAACTGGCGTATGCTTTGATAATGTCGACTAAAAAATTGAGACCTTATTTTTTGGAGCATCAGGTGGAAGTATTGACTAGTTACCCTCTGAGGCAGGTGTTACAAAAACCCGAGATGTCCGTACGGTTATTGAAATGGGCAGTGGAGTTGGGACAATTCGACCTTGTGTACAAAGCAAGAACCGCCATCAAAGGGCAAGCTTTAGCTGATTTCATGATGGAGTTCGCACCAATGGAGCAAAGCTGCTGTGCAGAGGTAGATAGGACCTGGAGGTTATATGTTGACGGTTCATCGACAGGAAAGCAAGCAGGGGCTGGGGTCGTTCTCGTCAGTCCAGATAATCAATTCTTCTGCAGCTCTTATGGTTTTGGTTTTGAAGCAACCAATAATGACGCTGAATATGAGGCTCTGATTGTAGGGTTGAACATGGCTCAAGCAATGGGTGTTAATAGCTTTATCTTGCACAGTGATTCCCAACTGATAGTCAACCAAATCTAGGGAACGTATGAAGCCAAAGGTGAAAAGATGAAGACCTATAGAACAAAGGTCTTGGAGGAGCTGAAGAAGTTTAGGCATACAGAGATTATCCAGATCCTTCGATCCAAAAACAGTCAGGATGATGCTTTGGCTCGCTTAGCAACAAGCGAAGGAACGTCCAAATTGGAAAGCATATCAATCGAGACTGTGGCGCGCTCAGCCTTAAACTCATCACATTCAGTCGTCCTGCAAATTTCTCTGAAGAAGACATGGAAGGATGAAATTATCCAATATCTATGAGAAGGGACAACGCTAATGGATCAAGTGGAGGCTAGGAGTTTGAGGATCAAATCTGCAAGGTATACTTTGATTGGGGATGACTTGTACAAGCGAGGATTCTCCTTACCATTGTTGAAGTGTTTGGACAATGAAGAGGCGGAATATGTAATGAAGGAAATCCACGAGGGCATATGCGGGAATCATATCGGGGGACAAGCAATAGCGTTCAAAATTATTAGATAGGGGTACTTTTGGCCTACTTTGAAGAAAGACGCGATTGAATTTGTAACGAAATGCGACAAATGTCAAAGGTTCACTCCAATGATGAGGAACCCACCTGAAGAGCTAACCTCGATTTTGAGCCTGTGGCCGTTCGCTAAATGGGGAATAGATCTAATTAGACCTCTACCAACGGCAAAGGGGGGAAATAGGTTTGCTATCGTTGCGGTGGATTATTTCACAAAATGGGCAGAGGCTGAACCGTTGGTTAAAATTACAGAGCAAAAAACTACAGACTTTGTATGGAAGTCAGTCATTTGGAGGTTTGGAATCCCACAATCCATTGTAAAGGACAACGGGAAGCAGTTTGACAATGAAATGTTTAAATCTTTTTGTGAAGGACTAGGTATCAGGAAGCATTTCTCCACCCCAAACCATCCTCAATCCAATGGGCAAGTTGAAGCAGTAAACAAAATTATCAAGCACAATCTGAAGACTAGACTTGAAACCCTGAAAGGATCATGGGTAGAGGAGTTACCTGGAGTATTGTGATCTTACCGGACAACTCACAGGACATCAACCAAAGAGACCCCGTTCACTTTGGCTTTCGGAACAGAAGCTGTGATCCCGATTGAGGTAGGTCTCCCATCATTCCTGGTCACTCATTTCAATGAGAAAAATAACGACGATGCGCTCGCTGTTGAGTTGGACCTTACGGAGGAAAAACGATTACCAGCACAAGTCAGGAATGCAGTGTACAAGCAAAGGAATGCGAGGTATTATAATTCAAAGGTGAGGACGAGACAATTCCAAGTGGGGGATCTAGTATTGAGAAAGATTATCGCAACACATGAGCCTTTAGGACCCAACTGGGGAGGACCGTATCGGATCAAGAAGGTCATGAGCAATGGGTCGTATGAACTAGAGTCACTTGATGGAGTTCAGCTTCAACATCCCTGGAATGCAGAACACTTGAAGAAATATTTCCAGTAGGGTAAGTTGTGAAACTGTATGTAAATTTTTTTTTATGTCAATCAAGAAATGTAACCGGATGAATGAAAAGTTCAAATGTTTCCATATATGCGAATCTGAATAAATCCTTCCAAAACAAAGACCTTAGTTGATGATCCATAAGTACCTATAAGACAGGATATCATCAACAATAGAAGGCAATCCGTCTCAATGGCGAGAAAGACCTCCTTGAGAGGCAAAACAAAGACCTTAGTTGATGATCCATAAGTACCTATAAGGCAGGATATCATCAACAATACAAGGCAATCCGTCTCAAAGGCGACAAAGACCTCCTTGAGAGGCAAAACAAAGACCCTACTTGATGATCCATAAGTACGTTTAAGGCAGGATATCATCAACAATACAAGGCAATCCGTCTCAAAGGTGAGAAAGACCTCCTTGAGAGGCAAAACAAAGACCTTAGTTGATGATCCATAAGTACCTATAAGGCAGGATATCATCAACAATACAAGACAATCCGTCTCAAAGGCGAGAAAGACCTCATTGAGAAGCAAAACAAAGACCTTAGTTGATGATCCGTAAGTACCTATAAGGCAGGATATCATCAACATAACGAGGCAATCCGCCTTAAAGACGAATTAGATCCCCTTGAGAAGCTAAAGTTGACTATCCATAATTACCCATAACAACATCCGAGGTGAATATTTACCGACCCCCGTTTTACAGACGAGGTGTTTTGGTAAGAAAATACGGAGGTGAAGTTTTGCCGACTTCCATTTTGCAGACGAGGTGTTTTGGTAAGAAAAGACCGAGGTGAATGTTTACCGACCTCCAATTCACCTCTACATTTTATTTGGAGTGAATTAACGTTTAAAAATTGTTTAAATGTTCACTTCGTTTATAATTCACCCCTGCATTTTATTTGGAGTGAATTGACATTTAAAAATTGTTTAAGTGTTCACTTCGTTTATAATTCACCTCTATATTTTATTTGGAGTAAATTGACGTTTGAAGATTTCTTAAGTGTTCACTTCGTTTATAATTCACCTCTACATTTTATTTGAAGTGAATTGACTTTTAAAAATTGTTTAAGTGTTCGCTTCGTTTATAATTCACCTCTGCATTTTATTTGGAGTGAATTGACGTTTGAAATTTGCTTAAGTGTTTACTTCGTTTATAATTCGCCTATGCATTTTATTTGGAGTAAATTGACGTTTGAAAATTTCTTAAGTGTTCACTTCGTTTATAATTCGCCTCTGCATTTTATTTGGAGTGAATTGACGTTTGAAAATTGCTTAAGTGTTCACTTCGTTTATAATTCAACTCTGCATTTTATTTGGAGTGAATTGATGTTTGAAAATTGCTTAAGTGTTCACTTCGTTTCTAGTTATATTCAGCTTGTTTGACTTTCGAATATTCAACGCTGAAATGAATTTCTGCTTTCATTCAAAAAACAAAAATGAAAATTACAAGACAACATTGATCTAAAAATATATGACTATTCTTCAATGTTGATGGCCTTTTCTGGTAGGTTGGCGTGAGACTCAGTAAGTGGTGAGAGTAGGGGTTCTTCATCGACCTCGTCAGGCATTAGCTCTAGATATTTTTTATAGACTAGGTCGAGCTTCTCTTTTAAGAAATTTATATCCACCTCAGGTCGTTTTTCTTCTAGCTCCTCTACTATCTCTTTGAATGTGAGATAGTAAGTCTCATCCACGTCGTGTTCGTACTCCACTGAGTCTTTGAACTTTTTGACGGCCTCTTTATAGGAACCCTGGACAACAGCCTCTAGCTCAATTTTCTCCCTCTTCAAGCTGGCCTCAACATTATTGGCCTCATCCAATTCCTTTAAAAGCCTCTCCTTTGCGCCCTGCAATTGGGCCAAATTATCCTTTAGAGAAGCCACCTCCTCCCTTAAAGGAACCATTTCGTCCTTAAACTTGGATAGTTCAAGGTTGATCTCCTTCAGCCTGGCCATCTCATCTAGGGCCTCTTTTAGTTTGGCCTTTGCCTCATGTCTGGCCTTCACTTCCACCTCAAACATGTTCCTGGCGTCATCGGCGAGCTTCTTGAACTTTCTGGTGTCGGAGGCCGCTTTGCTTAATCTGAACTGAGCTCGGAAAAGATATTTCAAATCTTGGCCGACTTGAGCAGTACTAGTCGCTAACACGTCGTCCAAAGGAATATCTTCCCAGAACTTTTCTTGACGGGGCGTCCAGGTCTTGACCGGAACATCCATGGCCATCTTGGTTTGCAGGGGGACTTTCATTAAGCCCATAGGAGTTAGGTTGGCCGAAGCTACAAATTCCCTATAAATTTTGGGGCGAGACACCTTTAGAGAGCTCGCCAGTTCAACTCTGACGGGATGCACTCCCAGATATGAACCCCCCATCTGTAGGGCTGATTGGGAAGACCCTACTTGGTCCCTAGATGTTTGAGGAGGTGGAATTGGAATTGCTGGTTTCTCTTTGATGACCTCAGCTCGTTTGGATTTCTTCTGAAGAGGTGGATCAATTGGGTCCTCTCTGGGAGGAGATGAGGCTCTCGCCATTTGTTTCTGGGCTACTCTCTTATGAGCATCAGCCTTGGCATTCGCGAGTTTCTTTGCCTTCATTGACTCCATTTTCCTTTTACCTTTACGAGCTGATATGGAAAGAAATGCAGAAATGAGTTTTCTTAGTATACACCTTGGAAATATACGACGTTGAATTTGGAGTGTGATGCTCTGACACTTACACTTTGGAAGTGGAGGATAGTAGTTAGATGGATCGATAAAAGTAAGGGTTGATTTGAACAGGCGTTCTTCGGTCAGTAGCTCTTTAACCAATCTGTAGTGGTCAAGTTGATCAGTCAAGTTGATAATTCTCTCGATGACTTTTGGGTCCAACTCTGCCTCTCTCACCTCTGCAAAAAACGAGATGATTAATATTAGAACAATTCAGCTCGAAAATATCACAGATATAAAAACTCACTGAATTTATCCCTATAGTGAACAGGAATAGTTGAGCTAACTCCATCACTTCGATAGGGGCTCATCCAATTTCCCCCTATGAAGAACCACTTTTCCTTCCAAAAGCGGACTGATTCAGGAAGATCAATCAGTAGTCTTTGTCCCCCAAAGACTGACCTCTGCATTGCAAAAAACCACCCTGTTTTCTTGCCATCAGCTCGAAACTGATATGCAAAATTAAATTCGTCCACTGTGGGGTCGTTGTATCCCAAACGGTTGTAAAGGGATATGAACCCAAGGATGTACCTCCAACCGTTAGGATGAATTTAGGTGGGGGCTATGCCCATGATCGGAGAAAGTCAGTTATGATGAACGGAAGTGGAAATCTGAGGCCTGCCTCAAGAATTTGGTAATTGGTAGCAACACAACCTTTAGGTGGCTAGTCAGCTCGTTCATAACTTTCAGGGAGGAAGAAGTGGACATAACCAGGGATTCTGTATTTATTTTTCCAAGTGTTTAGTTCGTCTTCTGTGACTTCAGAACATAAGTGTTTACAAGCAAAATCCGAACTGTAACTAGTACAAGGATCAGGTCGCTGGAATGTGACTATGGAAGGATATCGAAATGAACTGGCCTCTTTACCTCTATTATCCGACCTCACCCCACTTTCCTCAAAAATGACACTATCACTCATCCTTAAAAGTGATTATAACAAGCTGGACACTTAGAAAAATGAAGTTTAGAACAAGAAAAACTGAAAAGAGACGTCAAAGCATCCTCACCTGATGAAAGAATTAAGCTGTTCTGATCTGCTAACGAGGTGAAATAAAGGTCGTGTGAAGAAACGAGCTACTATTGGCAGAGAGAATTTTGAAGGTTCAATAGGTTCCTTATGAGGAGAATACTCCTATTTATAAGGAGAGGAGAGAGACATCATTAATCAGTCATAATGAAAAGACTCGTTGCCATTATGGAGGCGGCGACACTTGATCCAAGAACTGACACACCATCCGTGTGGCGACACCTGGCAGTTGGAATTGAGAAATATTAAAAGCAGGCGTCAGTTAGTAGGCCGTGAGACAACTAGGATTTCGAGATTTGTCCTTAAAATCTCTTTCGAACCGATCTCGAGGGGACATTTGTTGCATATCGTGCTGACGTGGTAGATGTGTTCATCAAGGAAACATGCTAACGCAGTCAGCTCTCAAAATGCCGACCTCAACTTAAAGAGAGAGGTGTTTTATTTGAACCGGGGTGATTTAAGGAACCGACCTCAACTTAAAGAGAGATGTAATTTGGCAAAATCGAGGTGACTTGATGCCAAGGTGATTTAAGGAACCGACCTCAACTTAAAGAGAGAGGTGATTTGGTAAAATCTAGGTGACTTTATGCCGATGTGAGACTGGCGGCGTTGCAGAAGCGTCAAATCAGCCATATTATGTGTCAGTAATTATGGTTATCTGTAATATGTCAGTGTAATCATTTGTTATCATGTTATCAACAATGTCATTAGTCAGTATCAGTCACATACTGCAGACGTGATATGTTGTAATGATTATGTTTTGTCTCTTCCCCTACTATAAATAAGGGACGAAAATGCTATTTTGAGGGCAAGAAAAAGAAAAACCTCTCAAAACTCTTGTTATTTGATTTCGTTGATTCGACCTGGCTGTCAGATCGGTATTGAACTGGACGTGAATTTATGCAACTTTGACCCCAATTCGCTTTTGATCTGTTACCTTTTCTGTTTCATTTGATATTTATATTTTATTTCAACGTCGGTCATTAAGTTTAAAAGCTGTATACTTAGCCAAATTATCCACAAATATATGGTTCAAAAGCTGTATACTTAGCCAAATTATCATTTATAATTTTGTCCCAAAGGCTACTCTTATCGTATAAAAAAAAACATTTTATTTTAGTTGAAATATGTGAGAATTATAATATGGCATTAATACATAACTAAGTTATTTGTTATATTAAAATACACGTTTTCAAACTTAAGAAACAAAAGATTTTAATTCAAAAATTAGATCATAATTAATTATTAATTAGTTAACTAAATATATTTTATTGTTTAAATAGGTTAAGGTAACAATAATATAAATTTATAATCGCAGTTACAAATCTTTAGATCAAAATTTATTTCTTGGTATCAAATCTTGAGTTTTTTAGTTCACGATTTTTTCTCGATCACAAATCTCGAGTTATTTGGTCGCAACTTAACAAATTATAAGTCACAATTTCTTTTGTGATCACAAATTACAAATATCATATGTCATGATTGAATTTTACAAGTCATAAATAACTTATTTAACGGTCACAACTTATAAAAATGTGAATCACAATTACAAATTTTGTCACAATCTTAATTTTTTTAGGTCACGTAATATTCTCTAGTCACAAATTACAAATTTATTTGTTACAATCAATCTTAGTCCTACCACCACTACCTGCACTCGACCCACACTCAACAATACCACCACCGTCGCCACAACCAAGAACACTAAAACTCCAAAACCTTCAAAACAACCACCACAATAAAAAAAACCACATAACCACCATCATAGTAAGCAACTCACCACCTCCATTGCTGACATCAACCACATCAACACACCACCACCACCACCACTAACAACCACCTGCAAAGGCTGAAAATGATAAATAGGAGCATCGTTATCTTCTTGCATCGACGATGTGTGAAAGTGGTGGTGGATCAAAAAGATCGAACATTCCCGTTTGAAGATGATAACAACCACCGCCACTAACAACCACTAAAAACAGGAGAGTCGATAATAAACAAATCAACAATTGTGAAGCGCGACCCTATTATGGCGAGCACCGCTGATAAGCGGCATCATCGTCAATGATGCTGCAGCGGCTTTTAAGGACCGCTGCGTCAAAGATGATGCAGTTGTCGGCAACTGTGAGGAGCGACGGTCACAGTGCCACTGCATTGGCACATCTCATCGCCGCTACAGCAACCATGGTGTCATTGCTTGCATTGATGTCGTGCGAAAGTGTTGTCGTCTCCTCTCGATGTTGCCTTCGTCAAAAAAGAGATGGTGCCCTGACAACATTGACTATGGTGAAGGTGAAGGTGAAGGGAGAGGAACAGTTAGGTGTGGGTATCGGGTGGTTCGGTTCGGGTATCTCAAGAATTGGAACCGAACCATACTTTTCGGTTCTTGTAAAATGGAATCATTTGGTTCCATTGAATCGCAAGAACCAAACCAGAATCAAACCATTCGATTTCGGTTCCAATTAGGTTCTACAATAATAATTATTTTTCGGGGCTTTATCTAGGAGTATCAGGCCTCGGGAAGCGAGCCATAATCTGAAATAAACTTCTAACGAATAAACCAAGATCAAGGATTTCGAAAATCATTTCACCCCGAAGAAAGTATAGGATTCTCCATGAAACAGAAGATATTCATAAACAAAATAAGAAACAAATGACTTGGAAGGTTTTTCGAACTTGGCAAGAAGTCATTTGTACAGTAAACTTGTGGGATAAATCATAAGTTTTAAATGCATTATTATTATTTGTTTTATATCTGTATTTAAATATTTAATTAACTTCATCATTGTCATTTACAATTTTGCTTATTAATAAGTTATACTCATTCAATTTTCATTTACTAAGAATTTAAGTCTAAGTGTAAAGTTAAATGTTACAATGAGGTAGAGACGTAACAAATTTCATAAAAAAGAACTTGATCATTTTCTCTTTACCCAAAAAAATTACAAATTCTTTTTTATTTTTAGTTTTAGGACAACCAATTAAAATCATAAAAAAATAAACAAGGATAAAATAAATCTGGTTCTAACTTCAATTTTTTTGTTCTAAAAGCGGAACTAAGAACCGAACCAGAACCAATCAATTCTAGGTTCCAAAACCGATTTCCTATTTTCTTTTTTAAAACCATATGGTTCTGATTCTTTCGGTTCGGTTCCAGTTTGGTCATATCGGTTCCGATTTTTTTGCCTACCCCTAGGAACAGTTACTACAAAACCTAAATTCTATTTAATGGGATGGGGAAGGTTCAAGGTATATTGGGGGTAGAGGTGTCAAGACGGACGGCCCGACCAAACTCGTGAACATCAGCCCGGATTGACCCAGGACCACGGGCCGATCCGTGACTCGTACGGGCGGATCACGGGTCTAGAAGTTGTGAACCGCGGGTTTCGCGGGTCAAACCTTCGCGGACAGCTGTTAACCCGTTTGCCAGTAAAAAAAAAAAAACTGTTTTTATTAAATATGGTAACATTGAAAAGCTCCATTCTTCTACAAATTTTAATACAACTTTGTAAGCAAAATTTTATTTTTTTCTCTTTAATAACTAAAAAACGTATTGTTCTTTGATAATAGTAATTAAAAATACATTTAGCATTTAATTGTTATTTGTTTATGTTTTATTTAAATTTGCAAATTTAGAATAAATTCATATAATATAAAATATAACTTTAAATTCTATGTAAATATTTTATGGTATAAATATGAATTTATCATTTTGTATTTAGAAACTTGACAAAAAAATTGTTATAAATATGAAAAAGTCTATGTTTTTATTCTTATGGGCCAAATCAGAAGGAATTGCGACCTGCTTGGGCTCGACCCAGATGGGCCAGGGGCAGGTTGGGTTGTAGTTCGAAATTTGTGGGCTGACCCGTAACCCGCAGTGGGCTAATTTTTTTCAAGCAGGCCGTTATCGAGTTTTTATGTTGGTGGGCCGCCCCGACCCGGACTAGGTGAATCGAAACAAAAATTTTGCTCCAATAAATAGATTTAAATTATAAGATTTAAATTTAGTTTTTGTACAATTTTTTTAGCTAGTAAATTTTATGTTAATCTATATTTTTAGCTTGTGCATATATATAATTATTACGAACAAATCGACTTAAAAAATTCAAAATTTGTTTGAGAAAATAAAAAAATTAAAAATGTGCAAATTAATATGAAAATTCAAATTGTAATTTAAATTATATATATCACATTAAAATTTTATGAATTGATAGCTAAATTTATTTGAAATTTGTTCCAAGTAAAAGTGTAAAATTAGATGCAAATGTGGTTCTTTTTTTAGATCTTTGGTTGAAATTCTAATTTTCATCCGTTTTACACCAGCCATTAGAGAACATTCTGATAAATTTTGAGATGTAAATCACTAATTGAAGCTAATTTACATCGTCATTGGAGTTGCTCTAATTCACGCATGTTGTAGTGGGCTGCCATCGTGCAAAAAGTAGGCCTCATGCGAGCCTTTTGATTTTACCTCGAAAATACAAAAAACATGTTTTTAAACAAAAAAATAATAATAATAATAACAAACATAGGATGTTTAAAAAAAAACATGTTTTTTTGTGTTTTCGAGGTAAAATATGTGATTGAAAATTAGAGAGAGAAAATATATGTGGTTAAAAAATTGTTTTGGGAATTGTGTAGAAAAAAACTTGTTTTTAAACAAGTTTGCCAAACAAAGGATATTATAATATAAAATATTTTTAAGGATATTATTGTCATTTAAAGATTGGAATTTGAATGTAAAATGAGTGGCAATATTTTCACTACAATAAATATTTGATACGCTACAATTTTCTTATTTACTTAAATTAAATAATTACGAGTAAAATGACATAAATATTCTATCTATTGTTTGTTCATATATTTATTCATTCCAATCACCTGTACAACACAAAAAGTATATAATTCCCAGTTAAAAATATAGCAAGATCCCACAGATTCATACAACAAATGCAAAGATTCAATAAATTACATTAACATAAAACTCCATCATAGTAATATAGTTCACAACTTCACGTGTGTCAGAATTTTTGTAATATGTTTTCAATTATTAATGTTCCATTATAGTTGGTGTTGCGGGTAGTTTAGGGTACACTTGCTCTAGTGGTAGCACGGATCATCCAACAAACCTCGTAAGATTGAGAGTTCCACTTCTTGTAGACCACTACAAGAAATCGGACCAACAGCGTGAAAGCCTAAAAATCGTCGCTATAGATCAATAGTGACGACATTGTCGTCGCTTTAGGCCCGTAGCTGAAAGTCAATAGCGACGACACCGTCATCTCTATTTCTTCGGAGGCTATTGCGACGACAATTAGAGACGACATAGTCGTCTCTAATAATGAAAAATATTTTATTAATATCTATTAATTTAACTTGACCTGATCCGATCCATTTTTAACCGGCCCAAATTTGAACCCGACCTGAAACTCGCGTATTTTTCTTTAATTCATATGATGATAGTGCTAGTTTGGAGACTCAAACTCTTGACCTAACAGTTGGGTGAGTGATGTCCCAACCATTGTGGCAAATAAATTCTTGTGTCTAGTCTTGTTTTAAGTAATATATAATAGCTAACTTTAACAATCACATTTTAATAATAATAGTATATAAATATTTGTTCCAACACATTGACTTTAATATTATTTTTATAAATATAAAAAAAAAATCGAACTTATAGAGACGACATAGTCGTCGTAATAGGGTATGTATTTGAGATGACTCAAGTTGTCGTCGCAAAACAAAAGGAACGACAAGAAATGTCGTCGCAATAGGATCTCTATTGCAACGAAATATTTTTGCCACTGCAGAAGTTATGAAGGTGGTGTTGGCTGCAGAAGTTGAGGACTTGGAGCTAGACAATGCAAACTTTGAAGTTTAAACCTGTATCTTATTCCCATTTTTAGTATATGTGGCTTATGGTGTTTTTATGAATGGTATATATATTTTAATTAGGGTTTGCATAAAAAGTGGCGTGAGAACTGAGAAATAATATTTGTGATATGATTTCTCCTTTAATTCTTATTTGATTATGACTATAATTGTAAATGAGTTGTGGTGTACTTATTAAATATATGTTCTAATTGTGGTGTGATTAAAATGTTGTGTATTAAGCCTCTGTTTGATAAGTATTACTTTTAACTCATTTTGTTATAGTAATAGTACTCAATTTTAATCATACATTTTAACAATAATATATTATGCACATAAACTCAATTTTTTTATTTTTTCTTAATTTTCAACCACACAATCTCCTATCAATTACTATACAAAAACTCATTTTTGTCAAAGAATGATAGTCAAACAGAGAGGCTAAGTAAAATTTGTGAAGGTAATATAATTAGAGGCGTTTGCACAAATACCTAACATTTGGTATCATAGTTGAAACTTACATTATATTAAAGAAACACTGAAAAAATAATTCATTTTTTTATTGGAAAATACGTTCTTCATTATAAGTTTCATATTATGATACATATGATATTTTCAAATTTTTGGTATCATAACCTAAAAGTTTTTCAAAATTTTTATGATACTTAGGGCTACACTTTAGTATCACACCTTGATACTTTCATTATATTTGATTAGACATTTCATCAAACAAATTATAGAATTGATGAAAATTTGGTGAAAACTCAATGGTGACGTCTATTAACAACAAACTCAGCCTAGTCGAGGAAAAGGGTGGTGGCATAGCAGTGATGATGCGATATTTGTGAAAATATTGTAAGTTTTTTAAGAGGAAAAAAAAAGTAAGTAAAAATCAATTAAAATATTAATGTAAATAAAATTTCAATTAGGGATAAAAAGATAGTATGGAGTGTGATTAGCCCATATAATTAAGCCTTAGTTCAACGGCTTTGGTTTAAACCAAAGTTTAAATACACAATTTTCTAAATCACTTTTTAATCATATACATTTTCTCTCTTTAAATTTTAACTATACATTTTACGTAGAAAACTCAAATAAATCAATTTAAACTGTGTACGGTAGATGCCGAACAATCCTAAAATTCTGATTCCTCTTTATTGTTGTAGGCATTCAAGCTTTGAATCAGCCTTTATATATAAAAAAAAAACTCGCATGACATTTGAAATTTTGAATTCAATATATTTTAAAGGATGATGTCGTTAATATATTTAAAGGTACGTTTGATGCACAACCAATTCCCTGAAAAATGATATTTTTCGGCACAACGTCCTTGTTTTGGCTGTTTGATTGCGTTTCATTTCCAGGCAAATGGTTTTCCAGGAAAATGCGTCATGCACGTCTTTTCCTCATTTTCGTGGAATTTGTTTTTCCAGCTAGATAGGAAAATTTATTTTTCAGGAAAAATCACGTATTATTTTCGTTACGTTTGATCTTTTTTGTTGTTATTAATTGATTTATTTTTTTCCCAAAAATTAACATTATTATTATTATGTACGAATGTGTGAAATAAAAATATATATTTTTTATTACAATAGTTAGATTTTGCTTTATTTTTCATGAAAAATAATGTCAATCAAAAAACAAAAGTTGAAAAAATCTCTACTTTTTTCACCTAAAAAATTAAACTAATCAAACACATTAAACTTCTAATTCTCAGGAATTTAATTTCCTGGAATTCATTTTCTTTCCACCCAATTCCACCCTCATTATGAAACACAGCCTAATTGTAGTGGAAAAGATAGCGTTTTGATTAGAGAGATCCACTACAAGAAAATTTTACTTTCCCTACAAATAATGCGCATATAAAATGAGGTTTGTATATAAAGATTGTCTTTCTCCACAAAATGAGATTTTGTAGGTAGTACTAGAAAAATTTGCTTTTCCTACAAATAATGTAAATACAAAATAAGATTTGTAGGTGTAAAAAATTGGCTAAAAAAATATGTACACTTAGCCTACAAAATTCCACCTATAAAATGAGATCGTAGGAGAAACTAAGGTGGCGTTTTGTTTGTATTTTATTTTGTATTTTCATTTTCGAAAATGTTTTGTATTTCCTGTTTTTATTTTTGTTTTCAAATTTCCTGAAAACGCGTTTTGTTTGTCATTTATGAAAACTGTTTTTGAAAATGAAAAACTGGAAAACGCGTTCTGTTTGAAATTTTGCAGAATACTACTTAAACTATTTTTAATTAATTTGCTCGCAGAATACTACTAGTTCAAACTTAAATTTCCTTTCACAATACACAGAAAACATGGTTACGTACAACACACTAATGTGAGCATTAAGAGTCTATATTAACACAGTTTGATCAGGTTCGGGATTTGAGGAAGTTCTAGTTCTATTAAAATCCAGAAAATGCAAGTTCTTTCAAAACCATTAGAGTCCATTTATCAATGCATTTTTTGGAATATAACAACAAGAATTTTAACTTAATTTTTTTTTTTTTGTAATGTTGATATTGAATTCAAAAAAACTTTATTTAACCTCAGTTCTAAGTTAGGATAATTCTAAAAAAAAAAAAATCTTTATTTAGGCTTAATTCTAAGTTAGGATAATTTTTAATAATAAAAAAAAAATCCAAAAACACGTTTTCAGCGTTTTGAACATTTTTTACTGAAATACACCCAAAACGAGGTTTTGGGCGTTTTGCGTTTTGTGTACAATTTTTTTTTTTTTTCCAAAATGCGTTTTCAAAAATGATAAAGAGAACTCGTTTTTAGTGTTTTCGAAAATAAAAATAGAAAACGACCTCAAAATAGCAAAAATAACAGGGCCTAAGTTTTTCTCACAAAAATAATTTTTGCTGGGATATAATCTCACCTACAAAACTTTAGAAGACAATTCTTAATTTGTAACGTGATTTTATTTTATCCTACAAATTTGATATTTTGTAGAATTATTTTTTGTTAGAACAAATATGCTTTCTCCACAAACAAAAATTTTACAAGAAATTAACTTATAAAGTATTTTCCATACAAACAATTATTTATGAGGAAAACTACGATTTATCCTACAACATCATTTGTACTCTATACCTACAAACATATTTTGTAGGCCAATCTACCATTAAAATACGAACAATTGTGTATGGATATAAATTAGACGACAAATAATATTTGTCTCTAAAAGATTTGTAGACTCTGACTTCGGCCAACAAAACATATTTCATAGGTAAAATAAACATTAGTATACAAATAATTTCGTTGGGAAAGAAGATCTTAGACAATTAATGAGATTTGTAGCGAAATGGTTCATAGGCTCATACCTCCGCCCACAAAGGTACCAATTTTGTCGACTTATGTCTATCCCCTCGATGTTTGTCACATAAATCTCCCTACAAAATATCCTAGTTTGGAAAGACTTTTACCTATGAATAAGAAACTTTCCCTACAAATTTATTTTGTATGCGGAATATAAAATTCTAGTAGTGAGATGATATTTCAATATAGCAAAAATGTACATAAAAATATGAATTCAGGAAAGCAAATCTTGGCTCTCAACATTTCTAATCAGTTGGAATCTCATGAAACTTTTATTCATATCCAACTTAACGTACCAAAAATTCAAAACAAATATGAAACAACTCACTAGTTCAAAGAAAAATTAGTAATCAAATTGGTTTATCTTACTCGAAACAGAGTTAAGACTAATTTGCTTCATCACATATAAGTTAAAAAACCTGATACTATATTCAGGAAAACTACATATGACTTTCTGGAAGTAAATGTTGACATCTGTATAAATGAGTCTTATATACATCGAACAATGAAGTGCCACATGGGTGGATATCTATATGAATCCAAATATGTCGAATCACTCATGATATGATTTTCTACATCCTAGTTCTTCCCATTTAGTCATCTGAATTACGTATTTCATGTAGCATTTAGATCGAATCACTCAATGAAATTAGTAAATTACTTGGATACTTCTACAGTTCTACATATTATATTATGGATAGGGTTGGTTGTAGATTTAGTTCCCAACCTATCAAAAAACTTGCAAATATATTAAAATCTTTGATTTTTGCAGCATACATCCCCAACGTATCGATTATTAGCGACATTAGTCCCATTTTGATAAAAGTGAAGGGAAAAATAGGAAAGTCACTTAAAAATCTTTGATTTTACCATTGCGTAATTGGGGGTACCTTGAAACTGAGTTTGGGGATTGCTGATCTATATATCTAATTTGTTTTTGTTGAAATTGAGCTAATTGATGTTGTAATAGGTGAATATGTACCCGTCTTATGGCATTTTAATTTGTTCAAATTTTTAGTGATTTTTTAATAATATCATTCCTTACTTATCCCAAAATGTCACGTAACGATGCATTTGGATCATATACAAGTCAAAATTGACATATTCTTTCATAATGAATGTAATCTGCTAATAAACGAAAAGTTAGATATTAGTGATGCCAGATTGTGGATAAAAATCAACAATTAATCCTTCATTTTTTCTGGATTTTTTAAGTAACTTTCCTATTTTGTCATTCAATTTTGTCAAAATGGGACTAATGTCTTTAATAAATGATACGTTGAGGGATGTATGGTGTCGAAAATCAAATGTTTAAATGTATTTATAACTTTTTTGAAGGGTTGAAAACAAAATCTGCAATGAACCCCTATGGATTAGAGATGGCAATGGGGCAGGTACCCTCGCCCCACGAGAAGAACCTTGAACCCATACATGCCCCCATGACCCGCTAAATCATAACGGGGTGGGGGTGGGGGTGGGGGTGGGGGTGGGGTGGGATGGGATGGGGGCGGGGCATCCAATACCCAGCCTGTTTATTTTTTTTCTTTAAAAAAAAAAATTGAACAATTTTTTCACTTGTTTTATTGTTACATTTCATTCCATCTCTCCTAATTAAACAATTTTTAAACAAAACAATATCAAACAACATTTTTTCCAACAAGATCCTACCATATATTTAAATACTCATCATAAACAACAAATTACAAAATATAATATTTTTTCAAATTATTTAGTAAAAAAAATAATTATTTCTTAATATAAGTGGCGGGGCGGGTCAAACAAAACCCGCCTCGCCTCATACCCGCATCGGGTTTTTCATTTTAATCTCATACCCGCCCCCATTAACCCGTGGTGCCACTTTTTTCGTTTCATTAGGATCGGGTTCGGGGCAAACGGACTTTTTTTTGACATCCCTATCATCATGGATAACATAGGAGACCACCACCAAATTTTTAGTATCTTTCAATATTGTGTAAATTAACCGGTTGGAATAAGTATTTCACCCGAGAAAAAAAAAAATTGTTAAAAAAAGGCTAAAATAGGTGTAATTAAACCTATTTACATGGGGCAGCTAAAAAAAGCAAGGTTAAAAACGATTGCATGCTTCAAACAAGTTCTATTGTGCCCTGCGAAAAGCTTGTACCCTGTAGAAGAGAGTACCTTGTAGAAGAGAGACTAAAAATTCTGGTTCTCCATCAATAGTTATTACATACTATCTATGTGTATCGATTTAAATCATGATGAAGGATATGACTGTAAGGGTGTCAAACGGGTTTTTAAGTTTTGAATTTCAAAAGTCAGGTTGAAAGCTTTTTTATACATACATCAGGTGAAAATTCAACATTTATAATAATAATAACAATAATAATATTAAATAAAAATAAATCACTTACATTCACCACGTCTCCTCAAATTCATTCTCTCTCACCAATATCTTCTCTCATCCAACAGATAGACAATTCTCTCTCATCTCTCTTCCTTAACAAAATTGACAGACGGCAAGGAGATGCCTAAGGATTCGGCAACACCAGCCCCTTTTTCCTACGACCCCACCCCATCCCACTCCGTCGAACCGTCCCCATTGTTTCAAAGATCGTCGACAAAATCGCCACTGCTTGCTTCTCGCCGGTAGCAAGGATTTCGATCTTCGACCGTGTTGTTGAGTGGTGGTATATGGTGATGTGGTGGTTGTGGGTGGTGATGGAAGAGGTGGTGTTGTCCGGTTCGATGGAGTTCAAGCGGGGATTTTTATAGGAGCAGATTTTTATTTTTATTTTTTTCCTTTGGTGTTTGGCGAATGGTGTAGGTGGAGGCAGTGGTTGTGGTGTGGTGGTAGCAGTGTGGATGGGAATAGGATGCAGAATTCTTCTCAGGTCACACTCTGTTTTCTTAGGTCACATTTGATTCCTCACGTCACATATTAGATTCCTGAAGTCACACTTTCAGTTACAACAATGTAGTGAAAGTATGGTGGAGCTTGTCTGTCGTTTGGTAGTGGGGGGTGGAGCTTGTCGCTAGTTTGGTGGTGGGGGTGGAGCTTGTCATGGGCTTGGTGAATGGAGGAGGAGGTGGTGGGGAAGGTGGTTGTGACCTTGTTTTGTAATTGTGACCTGTGATTCTTTGCTTGTTACCTCGCAAAATGGTTTTGACGTGCATACATTTTGGTGTTGGCGAATGGTGTAGGTGGAGGCAGTGGCTGTGGTGTGGTGGTAGCAGTGTGGATGGGAATAGGATGCAGAATTCTTCTCAGGTCACACTCTGTTTTCTTAGGTCACATTTGATTCCTCACGTCACATATTAGATTCCTGAAGTCACACTTTCAGTTCCTCAAGTTATCTGTGGACATTGGTTTTTATTGTAATGATCTGTGGTTGTAAGGGCAGCGGTGTATCATCTGTGGTTGTGATATTGATTTTTGTTGTAATGGTGGTGGTGGTGGAGGATAAAAGATCTAAGGGAATTGCACCAAGTTTTTTGTGGACATGGCTGTTTTGGTTCAGAGGCAGGGAGAGAACAATTAAATGACATTGAGCCATGAGAACCGAGGCAATTTTTGCTTGTTGAAGGTAGCACTCATCAGCTTGTGGTGGCAAGGAAGCACCAGAAGAATACCAGAAAATGGATTTGCTTTGGGATCATCCTGAGGTCACATGTTCAAAGTTTAAGGTCACATATGTGGTCTCAAGTCACAGTCTTCACAGTTCTCAGATCATACGTAAGTCACACGTTCATCTATGGGTCACAAGTATCATGTAGTAGTTCATTGGTGGTAGTGGCTTTGGGTGTTTGTCGAAGTTGGAGATGATGATCAGGATAATGGTGGTGGTGATGGTCGGATATTGTGGTATTTGTGATTCATAGTAGAACATGGTTATGATGTGGTGGCGGTTCGTCGGAGATTGGTGGTGGTGGCGGTTCGTCGGAAGTGGTGGCACGTCGGAATATCTGCTGGTGGTGGTGGTGAGACATCAGTCCGATGGATGTATCAATTGTTGGGTAGGGTTAGATATCACGATTTCTATATATATCTAATTAATTAATAATATATAATTAGCACCTGATTAGTGAAAAAATAAAAATTATTTTCTAATTATGAAATGTGAATCTATAATGGCCTGATTTATGTATTTTTCCCTTGCATGCTTCAAACAAGTTCTATTGTGCCCTGCGAAAAGCTTGTACCCTGTAGAAGAGAGTACCTTGTAGAAGAGAGACTAAAAATTCTGGTTCTCCATCAATAGTTATTACATACTATCTATGTGTATCGATTTAAATCATGATGAAGGATATGACTGTAAGGGTGTCAAACGGGCCGAGCCGGGTTGGCTCTGCCCGTTTGACCGTTGTCCAATACGGGTCCAGGGACCGGAAATGGGCCTGCCCGTGGGGAGACGAGTCGGGCCGAGCCGGCTTGTCCCCCCACGGAGGCGGCCCAAGTCCGACCCGTGGCATGTCTGACCACGGGCTCGTGGGCCGGCTCGTCAGCCCTTTTTTTTTATTATTATTAATACTTCCTAATGGTTACGGCTAAATAATTGAACATTAAAAAACCCTCCTCCTTTAATCCGGGCTTGAGACCGGCTACATTTAAATTATTGTAGGCATAGTTAAAATTGTACACGAACAAAATGTTACGTGTACAATTTTTTTATTTGAAAGAAACAAATGAAGAATTGAAAATACAGAAAAAAGAAAAAGAAAAAATTTACTCACCAATACGATTGTTCTCCGAATTCTTCGGAAAAAATTTCACGTATCCGATCTTGTTTCCTTTTCTCCGCAAACTGCCAATCCTTTAAACACATTAAAGCCTCCAGTATGTCTTCTTTAAGCCTTGACCTATATTCAGATAACACTCTACCACCTGCACTAAAAGCAGCCTCCGATTCTACAGTTGATATCGGAGGTGCTAGTAGATATCGTGCAATCATAGAAACAATCGGGTATTGACACTCGTTTTGTCTCCACCACTTAAGAATGTCAAAATTATTTCTTTCATCCTCGTCTAACATACTAAGCATGTCATGTGAGAAATACCTATTTAACTCTCCTGAAATTTCATCTGAACTATACGTACTAGAAGAACTAGAACCACTAGGAAGTGTACTAGAACTAGAAGTTCCCTTCATAGTCATAAGGTAAGAAAGTAAATCACTGTCTTGATTTTGTATCACATTAGGGGTGGGAGCAGTTCTTCTAACATTTTTACCTGACCTTTGGGCATTGATCTCGTACATTTCACATAAACATTTTTCTAAATCTGTGCATGTTAAAGGGGTTTCAAAAGTTAATTTATTTGATATTGCCTTTATGATGTGTTTAGTTCCCTCTAAATTTATTCTAGGGTCCATAACCGTTGCTAATGGAAACAAAGCTGGTAAATCTTCCCAATACTTTTTAAACTTAGTCTCCATTGCTTTAATGATATCAGAAAAAATAGGAAATGTCTTGTACTTGTTAAAGTTATTAGCAATACAATAAAAATGCTTCAAGACTAAAGGACTGGTAGGATAATAAATACCGGAAAATTCGTTTGTCGCATCGTAAAATGGTTTCAAATTTTTTTTAACATGAATTGTAAGTTCCCAATCATTAGTCCCCAAATCAAAAGTTGAGCCGTTTGAGTACCGACCGTTGTAATATGCACATATTAAATTCCCGTAACCTTCACAATGTTCAATCATTAAATAAGTTGAGTTCCATCTATGTTCTACATCGGTAATAAATGATCGTGGGTTCATACCATTTTCTACACACAGTGCATCAAAAACTTGTTTTCTGGAAGGTGCTATCATAATGAAATTGCAAGCACACCTAATTTTTTTCAATTGATTTTCTATAAACTTAAGACCATCTTGAACTATTAAATTAAAAATGTGACAAACACAACGAATATAAAACAAGACTCCACCAAACTCAGGATTTATGAGGGCTGCTAATCTATCAATCACCGCTTTATTAATAGAAGCATTATCTAGTGTAAAACCACGAACTCTACTATCACAGTTAAATTCTCTAAAAATTGCAAGTAGTATATTGAAAATATTTGTTGCGTTATGTGGGTAATCAATAACTTTAAATGCCATAATTCTTTTGTGTATTACCCAAGAATCATCAATGTAATGACAAGTAACAGCTACGTAACCTCTATGATTATTGACAGTCCACAGGTCCGAAGTAAATGACAAATTACCATTCCATTTATTTAAAGCATCTATAAAACTTTGTTTTCTTTGTAAATATTTAGCTATGCAATCAGCTCGTAAAGTATTTCTAGAAACGGGTTTGTACTTGGGTTGGAGATACTTCTAAATGAATTCCGTGAATTGTGAACTTTCCACAATTGAAAGTGGGAACTCACCACTCGATATGAACATGACCATCCCTTCTCGACGTGCTAGATCTTGGTTGAAGACCCAATTGGTTAGGCTCGAACTTGATTGACCAAATTGTAGAGTTGATTGGTTTGCTTCAACCGTGCCAGGTTTTCGACATCCTTTGTAGTGTCTATTGAGGTGTGATGTGCCCCCACCCTTCTTCCAAGAGAAAAGTCCCTCGCAACTTCTACTTTTTGCTTTGGATATCGGTTTGTTTTCAGCATCTTTTTCCGATGTCTCAATCACATCGAAAAAATTCTAGCACTGGGATTTTTTCGTCCTCTTTGGATTTCTGCTGGAGACTGGCGTCGTGCTAGCGGAGCCAGATTCATATGTAGCAGTGACATCTTCATCAATTATGTCATTCAAATCAATAGGAATTCTTGTATCTATATCTTCGATCTCATTTTCAAAATTCACCAAATTGTCGGGAATTGGAATATCATTGAGATGTGCAAATTCATCAACAAATTGCCTAGAAGAATAATAATGAGATTGTGAGTGTGCCATTAAAAATAATAGAATTGAAAAATTGGAGATGAAAATGAAATATGAAATAGAATTTGAGACTTGAGAGAATGAGACTTGAAAGTTGAGAGAGTTGAGTTGAGATTGTGAAAAAAAATGAAATAAAAAAGAGTATTTATAGAAGAAAAAAAATGTAAAAAAGGGTCACAAGACCGTTTGAGCGGCTCACGGGCTCAAAGGGGCCCAACGAGCCGACCACGGGTCGGCCCGTTTCCGGTCCATTTTGATTGTCCGTTGGACTAGTTCGCGAACAGGTCCACGAACTTCACGAGCCGAACCCGAACTGTCCAACACTCAAATTTTTAGTACTGTCCAAGTTCAAGTCCGTTTTTTAACGGGTCGAGCCGAACTTTTAACGAATCGAGCCGAACCGAGCCGAGTCGAACTCTCGAACTGTCCAGTCCGTTTGACACCACTAGATATGAGAGAGCTGCCTGTAGCTTGAACAAGTCTACTACTTTTCATTTCATGCGTAAGACATTGTGGCAACTGGCATGATTTGCCTCAAAATGCTATTAGGTTCGATTGATGTCATGGTCCTTAAGATAATTTCCACTTTAAATAGTTGAATGGTAAACATATCTCTAAAGTTCGATTCCAATCAGCGGATCAAATAAACATACTGGATTTACAATTTTTATTTTCTTAGCTTCACAAATTAGTCTTGAACTTACTTCCAACTCTTGAGCGTTTTTTTTTTTTTCTTTTCTAATTGCATACCTTACCCTATCTCATTAATGGTTTACTTTTCCATAATCACTTATTTTTCTACATAATTGTTTGGTAACATTATTTGATTTATAAATTGATTTATTTATGATTTTGAATTAAAAAATATTGGTTGAAAATTAGAGAGAAAAAATATATTTGGTAAAAAATTATTTGAAAAATTGTATAGTTTATAAATTAATTTATTTTGATTTGCCAAACGGAATTTTGATGAAAAAAAAAAAGGAGAATTTTCAGTTGGTTACGTAGACAGTGACATGAAAGCTTTACTCTTTGAACTGCGCAAAATGTACAGTCACGAAATTATAGCACTGGATTTGTTCTCCTGCCAGACATCTGGCAGGAGAAGGTGTCAGACATCCACCCCCTTGTGTCTATGTCTGGCAGGAGAAGGTGCCAGATGTCTGGCAGGAGAACAATTCTAATTATAGCACTGCACAAACGAAATCCGATTCGCAGTGTTTTGCTACACTTCTTACTTTTCCCCCCTCACTCTTATCCCCTCTTTTGTGATATTAAAATCATATTTTAAGTAAATATTAATAAAAGTTGATGAAATATGTAATTGAAAATTTATTTATCATAAGAAATGCGTGGTTAATTTTGACTTAACTTAAAATCTTGATTTTAATTTGTATCAAACGGACCTTAGTAACTTTGTTTGGCTTATGAATCACTCCTTGTCTCTTCTTGTTAAGGTTGTTTTGCCCCCCACATGTATTTTGAGGCCTTTGCTGGCAAAAAGAATTCGAAATGTGCTATTAACCGATTCAGTTGAGACAAACCGTGACCTCCAACGTGGACAATTGGTTAGAATATATAATTATACACTTGAAGTTGACTTAAGGATCCATAGAATTTCTATTTTATTAATGAAATAATGATGTGGTTAAAGATAAATAAGTTTTTGTCGAGTGATGTTTAAATTAGGGGTGGACAAAATAATCGAACCAGACCAGACCAAACCAGAACCAAACCAAACAAAGCGGTTTGGTTCGGTTCTACATAAAAAAAATAATGGTTTGGTTCTTAGAATCAAGAACCATTCGGTTTTGGTTCTGGTTCCGGTTCTCTTTCCAGAACCAGAACCAGAACCAGAACCAATAACCAAACTATATATATATATTTTACAAATTAGTGGATATTCATCTCACAAAAAAATTAAAATCTAAAATTATAAATGTGAAATGTACAAAAATGTTATTTAACATACATTTTATCTCATTTCATATTAGACAAAGATTTTAAATCATAAATCTAAATTCTAATTCTAATTCGTTTTTCTTCTTTTCAATTATAAATACGCATTCACACTACTTTACTTACACTCCTATAACACAACAATCGTTGCACTCCTTAGTTACCATCAACGACAATGATGTTTATTTTTTAAAATTTATGTATATATAAACCTCGACCCAATTCATCAATTCTCAAGAGTTAACCCAAACTCAAATTGCAAATTACATCCCTAACTCACACGACACCACGGTAGAATGAGATTCAGAACTTCATCGTAATCTGTAACTATAAGTCTAAACTGCCTTTATGTTCGATTCTCTAAATTTCAACAGGTCGACGAGCTTCCTTCAGACTAGTTTCTTCTTCTTTGACTTTGAATAACATGTTACTTTTTCTAAATCTTTGTTTTGTTAACTAAAAATTTCATTTTCTATTTAGTAATGATGTAAATGGATTCTAATGAAGAAGCGGATATAAATAGGTTTTAATTTACATTTATTATTTAAAAATTCAAGTAATGGTCTCAGAACCAAACCAGACCAAACCAGAACCGAGCGGTTTGGTTCCATATCTTTGAAAAAACCAATTGGTTCCATTAGTAAAAAACCATCGATTTACGGTTTGGTTTGGTTCTTCTAGAACCAGAACCAAATCGAACCACGTCCACCTCTAGTTTAAATACTAAAAAAACTAAAGACAGAATATAAATCAATTTGAACCAAAATACTCGACAAGTGATTGGTGGTAGAATAAGCTTAATTAATTAATATTACATTGGGTCATTTATGATTTAGCAAGAAAGGTGACAAAAGCAAAATTACAAGTATTTGAAGGTTAATTGATAATTACGCATAGTTTGGTAAACGGTTTATAAACCGTTTATAAACTACACAATTTTTCAAATTACTTCTTAATTATACATATTTTTTCTCTCAACTTTTCAATCACGCATTTTATCTCAAAATCATGAATAAATCAGTTCATAAACTACAACAGTGTTATCAAACGGAGTACTCTTAAATCACTTCTTAATCATACATATTTTCCCACTCCACTTTTAAATCACACATTTGATCTCAAAGTCATGAATAAATCAGTTATAAAAGTGATTTGAGAAATTGTGTGATTTATAAATCGATTTATATACTATTTACCAAACGTTGCGTAATTATTAGGGGAAATTATATTTTATGATTATGTATTTGTCGTTAAAGGTTTCTTGTAGGGTTTTTAAAATGAATGCAGTTCGACAACAAAGTAAAATGCCCATCATTTTAAAGCGTCAAACTGACATAAAGCAGCCCACATAATATTGTTCTAAATAATGTCATTTTTCTACATAAATACGTCAATTCAGTTTTTCCGCTATAATTTATAAACAGTATTTGAATTCAGGATTTTATCTAATCAATTTTGATGTGGAATACACGTAGAGTTTAGAAATTTATATTTATATGTAAATTGGGATTTTGGGTAATGTTCAGACTTTAGAATACGCATACATGTGTTTTTAGAGTTTATATAGATGTTCAATTCAATTTCATATTATTAATAACCAATAAAACATAACTTTAAATTTAAATATTCGAATTCAATTCGAATTTAATTTTTAAATATAGTCAAATAATTAATTTATCAAACTATTATTTGCTAATTTGCCATTTTTTAAGGACTTTTTGATTAACCCACGCTCACAAATTTTCATTTATTTTTTTGTGCAGAGATATTGTTAGCTTGGATTTCCAATTCGCTCCCAATGTATAATTAAGTGATCTTGATCTTTATCGAGTTACTCTATCGTGAGCCCAACTATCTATAAGCTATATTTTTTGTAGAAACACACGTCACAAATCTTTGTTTACTCTTTTGTGCAATGGCTATTAGTTAGAATGTTAATTTTCATGCAATGTATTTTACAATTAACTCCTTGTTTTTTATCACCATCTTTTAATTATATTGTCGATACGTTCTTTGTCTTTGTTCATCATATATCATCATATCACATTTTTTATTCTATAAGATTGAAATCACCGTCTATAATTCCATCCCACCCACCCACCCGACCTCATACCCAATTAAATTGATCTTTACAAAGAAAAAGAAGAAAAATTTTGTTCCAAGAATAAGAGACTTAAGGGGAAATTGTGGGAATTATAATCACTTTTTTGGATCCTGAAAAAAAAAAAAAAAAAAAAAATCACTTTTTTGGATCCTGAAAAAAAATAAAATAAAATAAAATAAAATAAAAATAAAATTGTGCCTTGTTTTGCTCCAGAATACCAAAATGCCGAAGCTGGGCCAAAGATAAAGGAAACAAGGAATGATGAAAAGTGGAAAGAATAAAAAGAAAAAGAGTTAAAGAAAATTCAAAAAAAAAAAAAAAAAAAATATATATATATATATATATATATATATATATATATATTTAAGGAGAGAGAAAAATAAAAATGTTCCTTCTTACTATAGAATTGTCTTTTTCTGTGTTGGAACTTAGAAATAGAAGTATATTTATATTTAGAAGAAGAAACGGTGTCTCCTGTTTCTTGTTTCTCTCTCTCTCTCTATATATATCTGTTTCACTCTCTCCGTCTCTTTCTCTCTCTAAAATCATGATGAAATACCATCTGCACACAGCACTCCAGAAAAGCAAAGCCAACCATCATCAACACCTTCACTTCCTTAAATTTGCATGTCTTAACAGAACAGATTTCACAACCATTAGGTCCATTAACTCTTAAACTCCAAAACCATGAAATTTCCTTCTCTTTTTACATTTTCCATTTTCTTGATTCTGGTTAGAATTTCATTAGTCTTCGCCACCGCCGCCGCCGAGGCAGCCACCGCCTCGACACCGTCTCTCCAACTCATCTCCCTTCTTTCAATAAAATCATCCCTCAAAGACCCTCTCAACACATTCCAAGATTGGGACCCTTCGACTGCCTTCTCCAGGCCTGGATTCCAGCCCATATGGTGCACCTGGTCAGGCGTCAAATGTGACCATAAAACCAACCAAGTCACAAACTTGGACCTCTCAGGGAGGAGTCTTTCAGGCACCATACCAACTGATATTAAATACTTGTATCATTTGCACCACTTGAATTTAAGCAGAAATTCCCTGGATGGTCCTCTTCAGCCTGCCATTTTTGAATTGCCAAACCTCAAGACACTTGACTTTAGTCACAATTTGTTCAATTCAACTTTCCCGCCTGGAATTTCAAGACTAAAGTCTATCACTTTCTTTAATGCATATAGCAACAATTTCACAGGCCCTTTGCCTGAAGAACTGGTCTTTCTTAAGAATCTCGAGTACCTCAACCTCGGAGGAAGCTATTTTAATGGTACAATCCCCACAAGTTTTGGTAGCTTTTTGAAATTAAAATCTCTGTACTTGCACGGAAATACCTTGACAGGTCAAATTCCTGCTGAGTTAGGCTTCTTGAGTCAGCTAGAGCATGTAGAATTGGGATACAATGTGTACTCCGATGGAATTCCAGTGCAGTTTTCGGGTTTATCAAATTTACTATATGTTGATATCTCAGCAGCCAATTTATCAGGCAAGATTCCAGCTGATTTGAGCAAATTGAACAAGCTGGAAACATTGTTGCTTTTCAAGAATCACTTTTCGGGTTCAATTCCGGTGAGTTTAACTCAATTGAAATCTCTCCAGGCTCTTGATTTATCGGATAATGACCTATCAGGCGAAATCCCGGTTGAATTTTCGGAATTAAAACAGCTATACAATCTGTCATTGATGAACAACAATTTGACAGGTGAAATTCCTGAAGGTATTGGTGAGCTTCCCAACCTGGTAAACTTATTTCTCTGGAACAATTCACTTTCAGGAATTTTACCTCAAAAATTAGGCTCAAATGCAAAGTTACAAAGACTTGATGTCTCTACAAATTCACTATCTGGACCAATTCCTCCAAATCTTTGCCTCGGCCGAAACTTGACAAAACTCGTCCTCTTCGCAAATCAGTTCATTGGTGAACTACCTTCATCTCTGGCAAATTGCACTTCTTTATTGCGTTTCAGGATTCAAAACAACAAGCTTAACGGATCGATACCTTTCGGATTTGGCTTCCTGCCTAATCTCACATATGTCGATTTAAGCAGCAACAACTTTTCAGGGCCAATTCCAAAGGATCTTGGCAATGCTGCAAAGTTACAGTTCTTGGACATATCGGATAATTCGTTCAATTCTGCATTGCCCGATACCATCTGGAGCTCCCCAAGTCTGCAGATTTTCTTGGCTAGTTCTGCCAAACTCAATGGGATTATTCCAGACTTCATCGGCTGTCAAAGTTTTTACAAGATTTATTTAGATGGAAATGATCTTAGTGGTAGCATTCCATGGGACATTGGCCATTGTGAAAAACTCATTTTCTTCAATTTACGTCGAAATTCGATTACAGGAATTATTCCATGGGAGATTTCTACACTTCCTTCCATCACTAATGTTGATTTATCACACAATCTCCTCACAGGGACGATTCCCTCAAATTTCAATAATTGTAGCACCTTGGAGAATTTCAATGTGTCATATAATCAGCTCACAGGACCTATCCCCTCCTCAGGATCAGCGTTTTCGATTCTCCATCCATCCTCCTTTTCCGGGAATGAAGGGCTCTGTGGAGGCATCCTTAAGAAGCCTTGCCGGAAAGATGGACTAGCCGCTGGGGCGATGGAGGTCCGGCAGCAGCCTAAGAAGACTGCTGGGGCAATTGTTTGGATCATGGCTGCAGCATTTGGCATTGGATTGTTCATACTAGTTGTTGGTAGCAGGTGTTTCCAAGCTAAATATGGCCACAAGTTTTGTGATGATCGAGACGTTGGACCATGGAAATTGACAGCATTTCAAAGATTGAATTTCACGGCCGACGATGTACTAGAGTGTCTAAACATGACGGATAAAGTCCTCGGAATGGGGTCTGCAGGGACCGTGTACAAGGCCGATATGCCAGGTGGCGAGACCATAGCCGTCAAGAAGCTATGGGGGAAGAACAAGGACATGATTAGGAAGAGGAGGGGAGTGTTGGCTGAGGTGGAAGTTTTAGGCAATGTGAGACATCGAAACATTGTTCGATTGTTAGGATGTTGTAGCAACAATCAATGTACTATGTTTCTCTACGAGTACATGCCTAATGGAAACTTGGATGACTTGTTGCATTGCAAAAACAAGGGTGAAAACTTGGTGGCCGATTGGCTCACTAGGTACAAGATTGCTCTAGGGGTCGCTCAAGGAATATGTTATCTCCATCATGATTGTGATCCGGTGATTGTGCACCGAGATCTCAAACCTAGTAATATACTTTTGGATGGAGAGATGGAGGCTCGTGTGGCTGATTTTGGGGTGGCTAAGCTAATTCACAGAGATGAATCGATGTCAGTAATTGCTGGATCTTATGGCTACATAGCCCCAGGTATCATTTATGTTTCCTCTTCGTCATATAATTTTTATTTTTATTTTCAAGATTTAAGTAATGAACTATGAATTGTATTATTATTTGCAACCCTATCATACCCTAATAACTTAAGATCGTATGCTTGTGAGTATTATTTTAGTGTTCAAAGTATTTTATTTTTCGTGGGGTGGGGGTGGGGGTTGTCAATGAACTTTGGTCATGTTAGTTTTTGTTCGTTTTGTAGGGTGACCCCCGAGTGCTTAAATTGGTAGTACCATATGCTTAGTGGATGGTCTATCTTGTGTATTTGTTAACAAGTTCTTGAAGTAAAAATAATTACTAGAAACAAACCCTTCAGTATCATCACTAGCAAATAAATCAAGTGAATTGAAAATTTAGGCTCCAAGAAAAGGGATGTCAACAAAGAGAAAATCATTGTTCGTGAGAATGAGATATTTTACAGTCTAATTCAAGTTGATGAGAGCATTACAATACTTGAAACTTAAATTTGAGTAAATTATTTTATTTATCTCTAACGACTTAACCTTGCAGGTGAGACTACAAAATGACCCCAAATAATTTATTAAGTTTGATTTTAATGGATCAATTCTCATTTTAAGTTTGAGATTTTGAATTATACCATAGTGCATGGGAGGTACCCACCCCCACCCACTCACCACGCTTTATGTGCATATACTAGTACTAGAGTAAACAAGAAGCGTGGTGGAGCACAACCTATTTTTATTCTTTTTTCCTCTTTGCCGCCGTGATTTACTACTGTTTCTGTGCATTGCCCACTACTGAGCGTGCAGTGCTCTTTTCCTACAATTCTCACTTTTTTTTTTTTTTTTTAATACTTGGACCCACTAAGATTTTGTCAATTAGAGATTGCAAGATTTGAACTTTGTCATCAAAAGTCAAAACATTTTATGGGCTTGTACCTTCTTTTTTTTTTTCCTTTTTTGTCTCAAGATATTAATAAGGATTTCTGTTTTCTGGTTGCAGAATATGCTTATACGTTACAAGTTGATGAAAAGAGTGATATTTACAGTTACGGAGTGGTGTTGATGGAAATTTTGACGGGAAAAAGATCGGTCGAGGCAGAATTTGGTGATGGAAATAGCATAGTTGATTGGGTGAGGTCCAAGATTAAGATTAAGAATGGTATAAATGATGTGCTAGATAAAAAGGCTGGTGCAACATGTATCTCGGTGAGGGAAGAAATGATGTTACTTCTTAGGGTGGCATTGTTATGCACGAGTCAAAATCCAGCAGACCGGCCATCGATGAGGGATGTTGTGTCGATGTTGCAAGAGGCCAAGCCGAAGCGGAAATTGGGCGGAGGTGATTCGGCAGTTGATGATGGTAGAGATGTATATTTATACGAGGCCAAAAAACCAACAATTGAATGTTAATATGCTTGAGTTATTTTGGTTCTCTCTCTCTCTCTCTCTCTCTCTCTCTCTCTCTCTCTCTCTCTCTCTCTCTCTCTCTCTCTCTCTAGCTTTGAATTGTGGGGATTGGTATAGGACAAGTGATTTTTCTTTTCTATTTTTCATTAATTAATGGAAACTCAAGAGTTCTCGTTGCACTGCCACTATGGCAGTGTTTTCAAGTTCTTCAACTCTGGCATTCAACACCTCAAAGATCAAATTACTCACTCCAATACAGTGTTTTGCATTCAGAGATTCTATTTGATACCAAAAAATGAAGAAAGTGTTATAAAACTATCAAAATCTAAACAAGAATTAGAGATGAAGAGATGGAGAGAATAAAGAGGAGAATTCTCATTCCATTAGGTGTGTGAAATACAACAATGAATGCCTCTATTTATAGGAAGATAAAGTCATTCACAATAATTCTTTACAATATTAATTAGGTGGGAGTTAGGTAAGAAATTAGGTAGAGATCTACAAAGGAATTTCTTAATAATTTCTAATAATTTATAACACTCCCCCTTGAATGACTTATTGCTCAATTGTCTTCCTCGTTAAAACCTTGCTAAGAAAACCCAGTGGGATAAAACTTGAGCAAAGGAAAAAAGAGTACAGCTGCTCCCCCTGATGTTGGCCATCATTAATCATTGAGTCTAATATCCAAAATGACATCAATGATAAGTAGTACAAATCATGTACTGAAATCTGAAGTGCTTCGCTGCTTCAGTGTTTTAGTGCTTTAGTGCTGCCTCGTTAAAACCTTGTCAGTAAAACCCAATGGGACAAAATCTGAACGAAGGAAAAAGAGTACAGCCGCTGCCTCGTTAAAACCTTGTCAGGAAAACCCTGTGGGACAAAACCTGGACGAAGGAAAAAGAGTACAGCATGACAGCATGATTCTCCCCCTGAAGTGTGCAATCAAGTATTCATGAACCTTTTGAATAATGATATCATCTTTCTTCTGGAATATATATGAAAATCTTCCTGTGTGTAGCCGATATCATAACATTCTTCATAAGATGTGTATGATTTTCTTCATTTGTTGATATCATTCCAGTATAACAATGTGTTGCTGAATTATAGCTTGTTGATAGCTATGATGATGCCTCAAAAACCTTGCTAGGAAAACCCTGTGGGACAAAACCTCAGCGAAGGGAAAAAGAGTGCAGTATTCTCATTAATTTTCATCAATACGCCTCAACTGTTGCCTCATTAAAAACCTTGCTAGGAAAACCCTGTGGGACAAAACCTCAGCTAAGGGAAAAAGAGTGCAACGCGTATTTATTCCTTTTCATGGAATATCACAAGTATATTGATGCAATCACGAATCTTTTCATCTTATAATTTATGATGAGCTTTATATAAATCGTTCATAGCTCATGATGTCATAACATGCTATATTAAGCAATGTTGTACTAATTTATTGATTGCATCTTTCACTTCTGGTGAATAATCAAATATTGCATCTTTCACTTCGGTGAATAATCAAATATTGCATTTTTCACTTCTGGTGAATAATCAAATTTAGAATTCACTTTTGATGAATAATCAAATCTAGAATTCACTTCTGGTGAATAATAAAATCTAGAATTCACTTCTGGTGAATAATTAAATATATTCATTTTCATATTCACTTCTAGTGAATAATCAATTTCCCAGATGTCATAAATGTTACACTCCAATTTTACTTTCAACATATTATATCATGGAGTCATTTGTATCATTCTATAGTGATACTAATCTGGGCATATTGAATATTTCAATGATTTATACATGTATGTTCTTGCACTTTATAAACTGCAATTTCTAATTTGCAGGAGCATAATCAATCATTGAAATAGATATCAATTTTGACATATAATCTACAATCATTTTACTTGAAATCCCAACGTACCCCGATCAACTGGTACATCAAAGAATACTCTCAAAGTACCGAGATGAGAATCATACATTTTGATCTCACTCATTGGTATATCAAAGAGCTCAAGCTAGTGATTTAGACTATAGTCTATCCACCATATGTCATGCCAGTTCTATGAAAAATCTTGCGCGCAACGAGTCGTCTTTTACGACTGTGAAATATTTTTCATTTGTACATATAATTACTGGCTTTACACATTTAAGCATTTGGACTTCAGGTCCTTGAACAATAATCCCTACATTGGGGTTATATACTTGGCCAAAGTATTATAATTTCATCAACCTCATTTTCATAAGAGGGTATGCAGTCGACTTATTTATCGATTCCATCTCAATATAACATAGAGAGATCTCTTTATATGTTCTATCATCAGCTACCTGAATATCTCATCATTTAACTATGTCCCTTTTACTCACTATGAGTATTTAGCCTCAAAGTGATCATCTCAATCATTAGAGAGATATTTGTTTTTGGAATCGATAATCATTATGTTTCAGGCATAATTACGTTTCAGGCGTGTTTTCCCCATAATGTTATCAATCGGCTAAAATGCCATAACACATGTCATTCTTTTAGAGATATAATCTCAATCATATATCTAAGTGCGCTTTTGGTGGATTGTATACATATCGCACTTTTACAAATCATAAAGCTTCTTGAGCTAATCCCTGTTTGACATAGAATATTGTTGTATGATAAACAATTTCTGAATAAGTTATTCTCATAGAAAATAATTTGAAACTTTTGATAATCTAACCGTTTATTATAGAACTTCTGGTTCAATACGGTTTTATTTCATTTCTATGTATGAATATTTGATTCAATACAATATTGTTAAACTTCTGGTTCAATACAATGTATATTTCATTTATGAGCTTCTGGTTCATACTATATACATATTTCACTTGTACGTATAAAATTCTGGTTCAGCAAGATATTTCACTTGTACATATGTATGAACTTCTGGTTCAATACAGTATTCATTTCATCAGTATGTATTTCTGTACATTTCAAATCAGTATACCTTTATTACTTTTATACCGAAAAATCAGGTACAATATCCAAGGAAATATCTCATGATCTCAATCTTGTCGCCAAATCTTCCCTTATATCGAAAAAGGTAATGACGCATTATCTCATTGTTCTCACCTTTTTAATAATTTATTCCATTATTTCTTGATGGAATCGATATCACTGACACGCGGAGCCACCGCTCTTTTACGCGTTGAATAATGCATTTAAATAGATGATTTGGGAGAAGGCTAGATCCATCAAAAATGGATATCATACTTTCAAATATTCACAAATATTATTCCAATCTTCCATTAAATGATTTGAGAAAAATTTATCGAATTAGGCTTGAAAGATTGAGGTTGCTGATGGATCATGGCATCCCAGAAGATGTTCGCTGGTTGATCGAAGCAAAAGTTCGATTAGCTGGCGAATTACCAGATTCATTTTCTAAGCACAAGCCTGGCTTAGGTAAGAGTACTTTTGCAAAGAAGCGAAGAGCAAAAAGATTAAATAGTTGCTACAAATGTGCTCGATGGACATGTGATACCCGTTGTAAATCAATAGGATATTCATCCATAAATCGAGACGATAAGATAGACTTCATTAAGGGTGGACTGAGTAAGGAGTCATTGAATGATATCCGATTGACTCTTGAGACGCACCCTAGTGGGTATGTGCAGCGTGAGCTACTATCTTTATGGGCTAAATTCATCAGCGATAAAGAGCGTTATAGTCTCAAAAATATAATAGCAAAAGATCCTGTTTGCCAGGCTGTTATAAACAATGATGTTTTGGCTATGCAGCATTAATACAAGGTAAATCATTTGATATATATGCACATATAAAATATTTTTCTGTTTCCTTTCACGGGTTTTGATAAAGGCTAGTTAAAAATATTAAATCACCGAAAGGTGAGTAGGGTGATTTTGTCAAAAGTAAATCTTCACTTTTTCGAAAAACGAGCAGTAAATAGTGAAGTTTTTCGGTTTTAAATAGCCAAACATTTTTCATAGTTCATGCATCCCAAAATAACATTTTCTCGTAAGTTTTTCCTTCTTTACTTTCAAAAATGGAAGGACCAAAACTTTGACAGATCAAAACTATCTGTGTATTTTGTGGATCAAAAGTAGGGAAAGGTTTTGGGTATCTAGAAGCTGCTGTGGATCTTGGAAAGAAATTGGGAGAGAAAGGTATCACTCTCGTGTATGGAGGAGGTAGCAGTGGATTGATGGGTTGTGTTTCACAATCCGCTCAAGCAGAGAAAGCAAGAGTGATAGGTGTTATACCTACTCCTTTAGCTGATATTGCAGGCAAAACACAAGGGCATGAAGTACAAACCTTATCTATCCATGAACGCATAACTTGCATGTTATATGGTTCTGACGCCTTCATAGCCCTGCCTGGAGGTTTTGGTACTTTAGAAGAAATCTTTAATATTACCTCATGGGCTCAACTAGATCTCCATACTAAGCCTATTGGACTTTTAAATGTTAACAATTTCTTTGATGGTTTTACTAACATTTCTTGATTATGCTGTGGAACAGGGATTCATCTCTCCATTTTCTAGGAGAATCCTTATTTCTGCTCCTACTATTGAGGAACTGCTGGATAAGTTACAATCATATATTCCAATACAAGATCCAGCAGGAGTAAAGATAGATTGGTCGCAAGGAAGGGGAATCAAGCGAAAATGGAGTCCGGTTAATGTAAATTTATCTTTGTGAACTCTAGAATAGGTGGTGGTAGAGTACGGAGTATTCTCACTCTTGAGACACACCATAAATTTCTAGGATTTTATCAGTGTTTTAATCTTGTGTACCTCAAAGATTTAAGGTGGTAGAGTATGGAGTATTTCTTACTCTTGAGACACACCTTTTTCTTTATTTCCTCAAAATGTCAGAGGTGGTAGGATACGGCTACTCCCGAAACACATCTCTTATTTTGAGGATTATAAATGTTTTTCCCCTTTTTCGTTTTGCATGTATGACTCGTTTTATGCTTATTCAGGAGCAATAATAATATCATTTCAGTATATTTAGATGATAATTTTTACTTCTTCTGGAGTAAATATGTACTTCTTCTGGAATACATAAGTGCTCGTGCAAGAACTTTTCCAGACACTTATCATCTAATATTCATCTCATAATACTGATGAGATTATTTTCACATTAGCTATGTCCGTGCTATCATGTGATATTATTTTATCATACATCAACATTCTCTTGTTGAATAATTTTCATCCACCCATTCAAATTCAGATATTGGTAACTTCTGGTACCATTGGATAAAATATTTTTATCAACATTTACCAACTTTTTGGTAGTGATAACTTCTGGTATCATTTGATGAAATATTATCTATCTTTAGTAGTGATAACTTCTGGTATCATTTAATGAAGTATTAAATAACAATATTTTATTAACAATAATAATACTAGGGTTATACCACCAAGTATATATTAACAATAATATTGTATATATATATTAACAATAATAATACTGGGGTTATACCACCAAGTATATATTAAAAATAATATTGTATATATATATTAACAATAATGATACTGGGGTTATACCACCACGTATATATGTTGACAACAATCCTCTAATATGTTAGAATTAACCAACAATTGAGGTGTTTATATGTATTCAATTGATAAACCGACCATATAGGCGGTGTCAACATAATAAAATAATTAAACCGACCATATAGGCGATGTCAACATAATGAAATAATTAAACCGACCATATAGGCGGTATCAACATAATGAAATAATTAAACCGACCATATAGGCGATGTCAACATAATGAAATAATTAAACCGACCATATAGGCGGTATCAACATAATGAAATAATTAAACCGACCATATAGGCGGTATCAACGTAATGAAATAATTACCTTTCATGAGTGAGTGAATCATATCTTTCAGTCAAGGTATTCATAATAGTCCAATCCGTTACGGTGCGTGAATTTGCTTTGAAAGTTTCGGGTTACACAATTTCTCCAATTTTTTCTATGGACTTGGAATTGATTTTCTAATCTATGATGTATAAATGATTTTCTAATACCAAAAACACTAGATTTGAAATATGAAACGTTGATTAATAATAATCTGGTTTCTGATACAGAAGTTCATCATTTAGATGCAACTGTAGAGCATACTCCCGTCGTATTACTCAATTGGCTAGAGACTCGTGCTGATAACGTGTTATAAAACTATCAAAATCTAAACAAGAATTAGAGATGAAGAGATGGAGAGAATAAAGAGGAGAATTCTCATTCCATTAGGTGTGTGAAATACAACAATGAATGCCTCTATTTATAGGAAGATAAAGTCATTCACAATAATTTTTTACAATATTAATTAGGTGGGAGTTAGGTAAGAAATTAGGTAGAGATCTACAAAGGAATTTCTTAATAATTTCTAATAATTTATAACAGAAAGTAGGATGTTAAAATCACAAATTAAAAATTTCCAAACCGACATTGATCCCTGAATTAAACTATTGACTTAAGTGCATGTTTGGTGCAAGTAGTCAGAAATAAATTGGTCTTGTTGCATAAAATAAAACTTTTACGAGTATATTCCATAAAAATATCACACGTCTATTCATTAACCAAGTTCAAAAAAATACTTGTGAGAAATTTGATGAAACCTTACTTAAAGCATGTTTGTTAAGGTTTAAATTATAATTTAAGCTGGTCAAAAATAATTTTTATCCACACACAAGGGCGGAACTGCTCTTGGGCTTCAGTCCGCTGAAGCCCAGTAAGGATGTTTGAAAAGTTTGAAGTTCATTTGGGCGTCCAAAGCTTAGCCCACCAAAAAAATCAACCTGTTTTCCAGTCTTTCTCTAGCGACTAGCTCCACTGCTCCAGGCATGGTCCAATCCAACAGAAAAGCCCACAACAATACTACAAATCAATCACAAAATCTTGACCCAATCCATTATCCATATCAAGTTCACAACAAACCAGCGAACCACCCGCTCTGCCTCAGCCTGCGTGACTACTTCTGCTGTGTGAACTAAACAGAACTTCAGGCTGCAATCGTTGCTGCAGTCGACGAGCTCTCTCCTTTCGGCGTTCCGCCCCCTTCTCGCCGGCCTGGTCGCTGAGTTGCTGTTGCTGCTACTGCTACCGGTGCCTGGTGGTCAGTTCCTCAGGGCCGACTGGTTTAGTAAGTGAATGGACCGAGACTTATAATTTAATGCTTATAATAATTATTTAATAAAATCTGATTATGTTACATTTTGTTTTTGTTATTTCTTAATTTGGAAGTTTATTTATTGGTTATTAATTGTTTTGAGGGTTGAATTTGCTGATTAATTCAGTTTATTTATTTAGGGCTTATATAGAATTAGGGATTTTTGTGGTAGTTAATTTATTTATTATAGAAAGGGTTTGTCTAAAATTTCTTGTGGTAGATTGGTAGAATAGTAGGTAATTTTTTATTAATAAAGGACTTATTTAGTTTTTTTGTGAATTGTGATAGTTTATAGTTAATTTATTGATTTATTTTATCACTTGTTTATTGTGATGAGAATTTTTGAATTGAATTTAGACAATACATATTCTTAGATTGATTAGAATGCTAAAAAGAAATATTTTTTATTACTTTAATAAGAAAGATGACGTTGAATCATCAAATACTCCAAATGCTCTCCAAGAAACTCCTATTTCAAACAAAAGACCAATGTCTGAGAATAAATGTCCTGTTGAAACATTGCAAAGTGATATTCCATATTATGAACTAGATCCTGGAAAACACATCACAATATCTCAGTATCCAGTTATTAACAAGATGAGATTCGAAGAGCATATGTCGAAATGGGACCATTTCAATCTATATATGATTATCCTTACGTTAGATTTGGGAATCAAAATCGTCGATTTCAGTCATCTTGGTTCAAAAAATGGCATTGGGTTGAGTTTTCCATAGAGAAGGAAAGTGCATTATGTTTCCTGTGTTATGTGTTTGAAAGTGCTACCACTCAACGTGATACATTTACAGTATTGGGGTTCAGGGATTGGAAGAGAGTCAACTCTAACATTTGTGCATTCAAAAGGCATGAAGGGGATGGTAATTCAGTACATGCGTTTGCTATGCAAAAGTTGGATAACTTGAAAAATTTACCTCAACATATTGACAGAATGCTAGAACAACGAAGTTCAAAAGAAGCTAAGGATCATCGCCCGTGTGTACAAACTGATGTAGAAACTGTGAAGCTGCTAGCATTGCAACAATTAGCTTTTAGAGGTCATGATGAATCGGTTGATTCTTTAAATCATGGAAATTACATTGAAATAATAAAGTTGCAGGGAAGAGAAAATAGAGAATTTGATGCAGTTGTTCTAGAAAATACAGCTAAGAATGCCAACTACACATTACCAAAAACTCAGAAGGAAATATTGCAAATTATTGCTGATCGTGTGCGACTCAAGATCCGTGATGAAATTGGTGATGCCAAATTTTGTACTCTCGTTGATGAAGCAGTGGATGAATCACACAAAGAACAAATAACTATTATTTTGAGATATGTTGATAGTTATGGATTTGTTAGAGACAGGTTTTTTGAAGTTGTGACACCAATGCATTGATCTTGAAACAAGAGATATGTAATTTATTAAACCAATACAATCTCTTACTAAAAGATCTACGCGACCAAGGATATGATGGTGCTAACAACATGAGATGTGAGTGGAATGAATTATAAGCTTTATTTCTTAAAGAATGTCAATCTGCTTATTATGTTCATTGCTTTGCTCACCGACTACAACTTGCTTTATTTGCTGTGGCAAAAGAGGTACAAGATGTGTATCTATTTTTTCAAACTTTAAGTTCCATTGTTAACTTTGTTAGTGCTTCTTCTAAGCGTCATTCCCAATTGAAATGAATTCGATTGGATGAAATTGATGACTTGAAGCATCAGGAGAAGTAGCGATTGGTACTGGGGTTAATCAAGTTTGTACTTTGCAACGAGCTAGAGCTACTTGTTGGAGTTCACATTTTTTCTCTGTGAAGAGATTGATTGAGATGTTTGGTTCAACTTGTACACTTCTTGAAGATCGTATTGTAAGTGGATCAACCAGCAATATACGAGGAGAGGCTAAAGGTCTACGCAACATTATGAGAAGGTTTGACTTTACATTTATTTTGTTGTTGATGCATGATGTTTTGGGAAAGACTGATTTATTATGTCAAGCATTGCTAATGAAAGATCAAGATGTTTTGAATGCAATACATTTAGTTTCATCTACAAAGATACTTCTTAACAATATGCGAAATGAGCGTTGGGAGGATTTTCTTCAGAGGGTGGTGGATTTTTATACAAGTAATGATATTCTTGTGCCTCAATTAGATGATCGTTATATGGAAGGTATAAGACGTTCTTGTCAACAACAAAATAATATCACAGTTGAAGACTATTATCACTTTCAAATATTCAATGTCATGATAGATTTTCAGTTGACAGAATTGAATTGTAGATTCGCAGAGACAATCATGGAACTTCTTCAGTTGTGCGAGGCTTTGAATCCTATCGATGGGTTTAAATCTTTCTCTATAGACGATATTTGTTCTTTAGCTGAGAGATTTTATCATCTGGATTTTACTATAGAGGAGAGGGATGATTTGAGAAGGCAATTAGATCATTACAAGTATGATGTACTTCTTCATCCGCAGTTCCAGAATATTGATTCTCTTCCTAAGTTATGTCAGATGTTGATTGAAACAAAAAAGTCTCGTCATTATTTTTTGATTGATAGGTTGATTCGTTTGGTGTTGACTCTTTCAGTTTCTACAACAGAATGAGCTTTTTCAACAATGAAACTTATCAAGACCTCGCTTCGCAATAAAATGGAGAATAAATTTCTATCAATTCCATGATCATCTATATTAAAAGGAATATTGCTCTTGAAATTGATAAGGATGTCTTCATTGATAAATTTTATTGTATGTGGAGTAGGAGGATGCGTCATTAGTAACAGCTCAAGATATTTTGTATTTGCACATCTGTGGTACTTTTTTATTTCTTAAATATTGACATTTAGATATAATTATTTTGTTATATTTATGAATTTGAGTCTAAATTATTCTTATTTTTGACTTGAAAAAAAAAAAAAAAAAAAAATTCGAAGGCAAACCCCCGAGAGAGGGGGATCTCCTCCCTCCACCCCCCATTTTTTATCTAGCCTACTACGTTTATATATCCTAGTCCCGCCACTGTCCACACATAATAGGATCGACGACTTATTACTCACTTATTAACAGCACATTCCATATTTCAATAAAAACTCTCCCAAAAAAAGCAGACTGCTGCTTATTGAGATACAAACTCTTTATATTTTTTATGACATGGGTAAATTGCAGATTTTTCAAATGACTTCATATCTCAAACTACTGTGGCAACAAAATCATGTAACATATGCAAACATGCACCATTTCTAACATAAATGCGTTTATCTCCAGGAGACGGTACTAATACCAAAACGATGAGGCACTAAAAATACCAAATTATAAGCACAAATTCAGATGTTATTTAGTCGTAAAAAATAAACACGTTCAAGGTAATATCCAGAAACAACTTTCCAAAGGAAAAACTCCAACACTAACTAGGATACGGGCAATAACAGGAACCAAAAACCAAAATTGTCGACTAGATCAACGGTAACGACGAAGGGAAAGGGTCTGGTTCCTCTTCCAGGTAGCCCTTCTTGAGGGGCGTGCTTTGTGGTTCAAGTGGCCCTTTCCACGGAGACCTCTGTACTTCTTTCCAGCTGAGGTGAGCCCACGAAGCTCCCTGTGCTTGTGGACTGGATTGCAGATCCAGTTGATCCTTGGGTCATTTCGGATTGCATTATGTGCTGGATCAACCAATATTACCTCAAAGTACTTGTAAGTCGAATCCTGCAGTGGATCAGCAGTTACCAAATGGCTTCCAAGAATATGAAGAATAACACTCATTGAAGAGATAGACAAGCCCACTAGGATTTTCAATAATCTTAAATGACCAGCAGAAGAACATTATATAACATCATCTTCTTAAATGTATTTTGATTATATTATATTCTTTAATTGGTTTAATTATTATTAGATTTGATGTTGGCTTGTGGGTCTGGGTAAGTGAGACAATGTGAACACTAGATGCCCTATAAATACAAGTAGCGCTTTGAAAAAATCAACCAATCAAGCTACATAATCAAAGATTCAAGGTCATTCAATCTTTATTGGAAACTGGAAAGCCTTATTAGCAATTGGATACTAAAAGGAAATATTATAGTAACACATAAATCTGAATAGAAAACTAAACTTCGAAATTTCTTTATGCAAACCTCATTGATCCAGTACGAATTCAGAACCTTGAGTCCACCCAGTTTCCTTCCAGCACGCTCCTCTGCAACTGAGCGCTTGCTGCGTTGGAATTTTAGTTGAGTAACACCCTGGTTGGTGGGCTTACCGTATACAATACCCTTAGGAACTGGCCTCTTCCTTCCGCCACGCCTCACGCGTACACGGTAGATCACAAACCCCTGAAGGTAGCATTCAGTCAAACTAAGCATGAAACCACCAAAACATGTAAAATATGAACACCAATAAACATCGAGAAGCGTGAACATTGCACCCAGCACCCAAAGATGAATAATTTCATCCTTTCTATGTGGATGAGAAAAGCTTTTATCTGGATTTATTAAATACATCGTAGAATAAATATTTTCCAGCAAGACTAACATCTAATCAAAAGCTTTGCATAAAAAACAAAGGATCTTTTCCTTAGAAACTAAAAATCCATATGTTTCTGAATAAAATGGAGAAACGAGGCTGCAGGCTGCAATGCACTTGTCTTTAATCATGAAGGCTTAAGTAGGTTCAGCAGAATATTTATATAACAAAATCTATGTAGTTGCAATCATAGATGACACCATGATATTATAAAATCTAATTAAATCAAATGAACTAAAAAAATTAGATTTAACCATTAAGATTAATAATAGTTAAGAAAAAATCTAAAGCAAGGTCTCAGAGCTACAGTTATTCACAGCACCATAAGCCCACAATCTAAAGTCTTTCAAATCGAGACCCTAGCAATTACAATTGGCATAGACTCCCAAGACAACACAGCAAATATCTAATTATTTAACTATAACCAGAATATAAGCATACACTCCTAACACAAAATCATTGTTCAAAATCTAGAATAAAAAAAATTAATTAATTAATCCAACCTCTTTCATACAGAAATGAACATAATGGAACATTGACCATACTGAGAAATAAAGAATTACAGATCGATGATGTACCTGCTTAGCCTTGTAGCCAAGGCGGCGAGCCTTGTCTGGTCGGGTAGGCCTGGTGAGACGCACAACTGCGGGAAGCTGACGGTACTCCCAGCAGCGGATCCTTAGCAAGAACCTCATCAAATCCGATTGCTTCTTCTTGTACAGCTCCGACACATAAGTATACGCCCCTGCGAATTCATTGCAACCAGTCAAATAATCATCTTAGAAACAATATATGCGCAGTATACAAATGATCAGTAGTTCTGTAAATTCATTACCCATTGTTGGTGGTGGTGAGGCTGATACTCTGCTTTGGCTGAAATGACGGCAATACTAGAGAACGAGAACAGATTAGGGCTTCAATGACGATATTTATAGGTGTGAAGGAATTGGGCCGGGTCTTGATAGCTTCACCTAGGCTGGACCAAAAACCTGAAAACCCGACCCAGAAAGTATAAGGTGGAGTTGATTTTTAACTTTTTACTGATTTAATGTCTTTTTCTATTTTTATTTTCGAAAATACTAAAAATGTGTTTTCTTTACCATTTTGGAAAACATAAAAAAAATTTGTACACAAAGTGCAAAATGCCCAAAATCTCGCTTTAAGTGTATTTCAAAAAAAATGTTGAAAATTAAGAGCTTGTGTTTGCACATGGTAAATTTTTATCTCAACTTTTCAAACTCAATCGTCTATCGTTTGTCAAGCTCATAATTTTTTACTTTTCAAACTTTTTAAAATTACACATCATTCGGAAAAAAAAATTACAAAAATCAAAACTAATCTATGAACCAAATAGGCTCTAAGAAAAAAAATATATTGAAGAATATATATAATTAAACGGAAGAAAATAAAAAATTATTAAATTATAACTTGGCTCAAACAAACACTAAAATAACTATGGATCCCCACTCCATCTCAAATGGAAAACCCTTTTTCTTCCCAATGGCAAAAATTCAGCCGCTCTTATCTTTGGCTCTTTTCTTTGCAAAGAAATTGACTGCCACTGATTTGAAAGACCCCTGTTGTTGCTCTTTCAAGTTTATATCTTAGGCTCTGAATATTAAAAGTTTTATGTTTAAAAAAATATTTTTTATGTTTTCGATTTAAAATATGTGGTTGGAAAAAGTAGAGAGAAAATATATATGGTTAAAAAGTAATTTGAAAAAAATCATATTTTTTTATAGTTTACCAAATAGAGGCTTAAATTTCACATATTTCGAATATAGCCTATATTTGATACCTATTATTCAAAAATTCATTTTTTCCCCCCCAAAATCCATATATCTATATTTAGAAGAAAATGAGATTCTGTACAATTTTGACTGAATATCAGTTGTCAACAGAATTTGATTTTTTTTTTTAAAAAAAATTAAATTTTTTCTGGTAGTTACAGTAAATTTGGAAGTTATTAACTGAGTAAATATATAAAATGGTGGTAATTCTCTTACTTGAAGGTTACAAAATTCCCAATTTTAAACACTAGCATAATCTCCCCTAGGATCATCCACGACATTTAGCAAAAACCCATAGGGCAAAGCATGTAGGCTGCTACTGGAGATATGCTTAAGAAGTGGCATGCACATTACAAGAGAGATTCTTGGTATTAATGACGATGAGTCTCTTTTGATTTTGAGGTGAGAGGATGGATGTGTTCGAGTTTGGTCACTTTTCATATATGTGATAATTCTTGTTGGTTTTTATGTTTGACATAAAACTCTTGATGGATGCTTCGTCGAAGTTATATGTTATTTTAGGATTTTTGGTGCTGCAAATAGGGAAGAAGCAAAACATCCCTATTAAGTATAGTTTCCATGAGCATATTTTGAAGAAAAAAACTTGTTGTACCTCCGCCTTACCGCGGGGGCATCGTGGTGGGCAGAGCCGGACCTGCCTTGATGCTGATGAAGTAAGGGCTTCAGGGCCCACTAGCTTATGGGCCCATTTTTTTTTTCTTTTTTTTTTTTTCCTTCAGTTTTTTTCTTAAAAAAAAAAATTTCGAGGGTGCTGCCCCCGAACCCCCGTAAAGCCCAGGGCCTATATCTCGAAAAACAACTGTTTGTTTCAGGTCTACAAAATCACATGTACGGCTCTGGTGGTGGGGCACCTTCCCCAGCAATAAGACCCAAGGGCTTCAGGGCCCACTAGCTTATGGGCCCATTTTTTTTTTCTTTTTTTTTTTTTTTTTCCTTCAGTTTTTTTCTTAAAAAAAAAAATTTCGAGGGTGCTGCCCCCGAACCCCCGTAAAGCCCAGGGCCTATATCTCGAAAAACAACTGTTTGTTTCAGGTCTATAAAATCACAGGTACGCCTCTGGTGGTGGGGCACCTTCCCCAGCAATAAGACCCCCCCCCCCCCCCCCCCCCCCTATTTTGAAAGTGTCTATCATTAAAATGGTTGTGGTAGGTGTAATGCAATCATTGTGTCTGCTGCTTCTGAGAATAGAACTTGCAAGGTCCTGTATACTATTCATTCAACTGGTTGATACCTTAATTAAAGTATTTTACTTGATATGTTAGTTCTAAAAAATTTGTTTTGTACATAAATGACTCATCCCTTTGAAGAAGACTATCCGCGTATATTTATTTCTAGATGTTTACAGTTCCAGTTTTCTATTGTTTGTAAACTACTTCTCTCCTAAATTGTCCAATCCTCGTCTTTAGAATTGACCCCTTAGTACTAGAGATGTTTATCTTATGACAATTATGAAATTGGTTAATGTATTTAACGTGGTCAATTGTTATTAATTGACAGCATATGTTGCTGCTTTTTTTCCAATTGTATTTTTCTATAATTTAGTTTTTGTCAATAGAATATGTTCGTGCATCACACAGGTGTGAAATTAGTTCATTTAAACCATATGTTCTATTAATAAAATAATCTACACATAAATTCATAAAATCTTCATATTTTTAATTTCACATTCTCCAAAACTCACTATTAAAAAATGTATTATTTGTTAAAAAAAAATGAGGTTCAAACAAGGGTGTAATGTACTGAATTTTACTCCATTTTCAATTTAATTCTGACTAGTATTATACATGTGCAATGCACGACATTTTATTAAGAACATATGATCGTTAGGTAATGAAGTACTAGAAATTTAGTACTAAATATAAAATATGGAATGAAGGAAATAAGTGGAAACACTAAAGTTATAAATTGTCATTATAGTCTTAGTACATTCGCTATAAATTATGAAAAACATCTTTGAAACTTACATTTGTAGTAAATTTGTTATATTCCCATCTTTATCGCAGATGAGCATCTACAATCCAATGCAATTTGACACTTTAGATAGAAAATATAGTCGTCATAGAAATAATCAAGACAGCGTAATACAGAATCACAACGGTGGTACATAAAATCGAATGAGCCTTATTGGGGGAACAGATTTTCGTGGGCTATATTTTTATTATTTATTTTAGTGCAACATATTTATATTTTGAGGGATTATTAGGTAATTTTAATAGCTTGACCTTAATATCATCACAATGGTGGAACATAAAATCAAAATAAAACGAATATGTACAAATACATTCGAATTTACAGTTTGCAAACCTTCAAAACAAAAAAGAAAGAAGGGGGTTTGGCACAAAAATGGAATGGGCTTTATTGTGCGAATAAATTTTTGTTGGGATGTATTTTTATTATTTATTGGGAAAAGTGCACAACACCTAAATTTTAAGTTGACTCTTTAAAATTAAGAAACTTAAGTTTTTTTTAAAAAAAGATTCAAGTGTTAAATAGTAATTAATAAATATAATATTATATATAATATAAAAATAATTATCATTTATATGCTAAATTAAAACTAATTTAATATATTTAAGTACCGTTTGGAATCTTTTTTTTGTAAAATAAATAGAATGTTTGTTGTCAAATCAAAGAATTTAAATTATTTGTTGATTTATTTGTGTTTTCGAGGTAAGATGTGGGGTTAAAAATTGGAGAGAGAAAATGTGAATGGTTAAAAAGTGGTATGGGAAATTGTGTAAATTAATTCAAAATCATCATTTCAATTTAATCCATAGCCGAACGGTGGCTTAATAAAACTCAAATAATACCTAATTCACAACACGTCTGTCCCACCACCCTCGCCCCCGACCCCACCCTCCCCACTCAGTCACAGTTTGTCACACAAAGTCACAATTACAAATTTAGTGACAAAATTTACCCCACTCCATCCCACCCCCACCCGTGAGACTAACAGTTGGTCACACAAAGTCACATTTCAGTTACAATTACAAAATTGGTCTCAAATTTCAACTCAACCTCACCACACTACCCCCACCACATCAGCAAAGTCATAGTTAGTCATACAAATTTGCAGTTGAGTGACTATTACAAATTTAGTTGCAAAATTCACCCTACACCCACCCCACCCACAAAGTCAAAGTTTGATCACACAATGTCACAGTTCGTTCACACAAAGTCACAGTTCGGTTACATAAGATCATAGTTTGATCACACGAGGTCACAATTCGGTCAAACGAGGTTACAGTTTGGTCACATAAAGCCACAGTTCAATCACAAGAGGTCACAGTTCGCTCACATAAAATCACAGCTCGGTCACACATAATCATATTTGACACAACTGTAGGTTACATCAGTCCTGGTCCAATAATCACACAAAATCACAGTTGGTCACGATCTCTAATATAATCGCTACAATAATCCATAATTTATAACATATTATTTATTAGTCGATATTTCTGTCACAATTACCCAATAATTAACCACAATCATCCATAATTGATCACATATTATTTATTCATGGGTCACAACTTACTCATTTTCTTGGTAATATCCCGCATTTATCACAATTCGCAAAAAGTCACAATTAGTCAATATCTTAGTCGCATTTAACTAATAATTTGTTACATTTTGTACTCGTTACAAGTCGTACAAAGTCATAATTATTTAATATTTTGGTCACGATTACATAATAAACTAATCACATCCCATTATAGCCTTAAATCACACAAATGTCACAATTATTCAATATTTTGGTCACAATTACCGAATAGTTGTCACATATTATTTATTTATTGATCACAACTTACTCATTTTTTCGGTCACGGCTAATCAATTTTTTTTGTCACAATTACCTAATAATTGGTCATATTCTGCCATAATCACAAGTCGCACAAAGTCACATTTAATCGACATTTTTGTCACAATTACTTAATAATCACAAATACCTATTATTGGTCATAATTACTATTCCAACCCCAACCCCAACCCCACCTCTACCCGACTTCCCATCTCACCCCCATCCCATCCTATCCCCAACTAACCCTAACACCAACCCATCACCATCATCGTCTCGCTGTAGTGCGCCCCCCAACCAGTCACCTCACCATCACCTCCACCTCACCACTGTCACCTCCAATGTCACACCCACAATTCACACCTATCGTCATCGTCTCTGAAAGCTAAAATAAATCCATACGAATAACCCACACCACCATACCTAAAGTTGAAACAATTGTCGATCCTTATCACCAAACGTCGTCGCCGCACTCGTCTTCTTCTACATTGTTCTTCGTCGACTACTCCAATAACGCCTGCCATACCTCACCCCTCCATCCACATAATCAATATTATCCCTTCCACCTTGCACTATTATCCCCTCATAGACGGATCAGTTAACAACAATCACTCACCGACACCACCACCACACCTTACTGCCAGCACCACCACTGCCACCACAAACACGCGCCTTCTGCACAACATTACCATCACCACCTCCTCATTCAGATCCGCACCAGAACCTCTATGAACAACGCCACACTCGTTCAGATCCGCACCAGAACCACCACACAGCCCCACCTAAAATAGAGGTAAATAGACACAAATCGGTGGAAAAACACATCCATTGGGAAAAAGCTAAAAACAAGAAATTGAAATGGAATCTGTAGGGTAGGTGATGTGAACCCCTTTGGTGATTAAACCAAAAATTCTCACAACAATTTTTGTATCAACCCAAGAAAGCTAAAAATGGTAATAAATGAAGAATCTTGAACCAAGTTTAACCCAACCAAAATTCTAAGGAAGTTAACCCTAGCCCAATGGAAAGATTAAGACAAATACCAAGATTGTGTTGAATGAACAACAACAAATACACAAAATAAGCTCTCAATATATATGTTGAAGAAAATTTCAAGGATAGTTACAAGATAAAGAAAGGATTATACCTCTCTAAAAGCTCTCAAGGAGTGTTCTTCAATGCCCAAAAACTAGGCTAGGGTTTGGAGGCTTTACAAGTATATACAAAAATGAAAAACAAAAGTTTGAGAAATTGCACAAAAAATCCCGCCTTTACATACAGGAAACTTTCGGTCGACCGAACCGGTCGATCGAAACTATTTCGGTTGAACACCTGGTCGACCGAAATTGCATTTTTGGTCGTACAAAGATCATCCGAACCCGCCTGATGCTATCTCTGAAATTCCTGCAGAGTTTCGGTCTACCGGAGTGACTTTCGGTCGACTGAAATGTCCTGAGCTTCCAAAATTAGGCAATTGACCTCAATCTTACTCTCTTCCATGTGGACTTGATTTCAGAGCTTGAAAATGAGTCCCGCCATCGACTCTTGGAACTCTTTAGCCTTGGATCTTGTCATAGGCCCCACCGGTATTCTTATCGAGGGTTGACTTGTTTAACTTTGACTCGATTGACTCCCTGGATTCTCATCATCCCCTCCCTCTTGAAAAGGATTCGACCTCGAATCTTCACCTGCATCAAAAGGGGATAAGTCAGAGACATTAAAAGAAGCCGATACATTGTACTCACCAGGGAGGTCAAGCTTGTAGGCATTGTCATTGATCTTATCGAGGATTTGAAAGGGGCCATCACCACGTGATTGTAATTTTGATTTTCTTTGATTTAGGAACCGCTCCTTCCTCAAATGCAACCATACCCAATCACCGACCTCGAATGTCAATCGCTTTCTACCTTTGTTGGCACTAGAGGCATATTATTCATTCTTCTTCTCGATTTGGAGTTTGACCTTCTCGTGGAGAGATTTGACCAACTCCGTTTTCCTCTTCCCATCTAAACTACCTCTTTCATCAATAGGTAACGGAATCAAATCCAAAGGAGTTAAAACCATAAACAATCTCGAATGGAGAAAAGGAAGTAGTAGAATGAACACTTCAATTATATGCAAATTCAACAAAAGGTAAACACTCTTCCCAATTCTTTAGGTTGCCCTTAAGGATAGTGAGAAGAAGTTGTGTTAAAGTTCTATTAACCACCTTAGTTTGGGGATGACAAGTTGTTGAAAACAAAAGTTTAGTTCCCAATTTTCTCCAAAAGACCTTCCAAGAATGGCTAAGGAATTTAACGTCCCTATCCGACACAATGCTCCTAGGAACCCCATGGAGTCGCACTATTTTCCTAAAGAATAGGTCGGCTATATGAATTGTATCATCAGTTTTATGGAAAGCAAGAAAATGTGTCATTTTACTAAACTTATCTACAACCACGAAGATGGAATTACTACCCTTTTTTGACCTAGGCAATCCCAAAATAAAGTTCATAGAAATTTCCGTCCAAGGTTCACTAGGGACAGGTAGGGGTGTATATAATCCATGTGGTTCTACCTTGGACTTGGCCTTTCTACAAGTTATGCACCTAGAACAAATTCTCCCGACGTCCCTCCTCATTTTAGGCCAAAATAAATGTTCTTGCAATATTTCCAAGGTCCTTCTTACCCCAAAGTGACCCATTAATCCCCCTCCATGGGCCTCCCTTACCATCAACTCCCTCAATGAGCAATTTGGTACAAAAAGTTTATCTTCACGAAACAAAAACCCCTCATGCCTATAATATTTATCAAATGCAACCCTCTCACATGATACAAATATACTAGCAAAATCCGCATCATGTGCATACAAGTCCTTTATGCTCTCAAAACCCAACAATTTAGCACTCAAGGTAGTAATAAGAGCATACCTTCGAGAAAGGGCGTCGGCTACCACATTCTCCTTACCTTATTTGTATTTGATGACATAGGAAAAAGTTTCCAGGTACTCCACCCATTTGACATGCCTCTTGCTCAACTTTCCTTGCCCCTTCAAGTGCTTCAATGACTCATGGTCGGTGTGGATGACGAACTCTCTAGGCCACAAGTAGTGGTGCCATGTCTCTAACGATCTCACCAATGCATAGAGCTCCTTGTCATATGTGGGATAGTTCAGGGCGCCTCCACTGAGCTTCTCGCTAAAGTAGACAATCGGCCTTTTCTCCTGCATCAAAACTGCTCCAATACTTGTGCCTGAAGCATCACATTCAATCTCAAAAGTTTTATCAAAATTAGGCAAGGATAAAATCGGGGTGGTGCACAATTTGTTCTTTATTTCATTAAAGGGCTTTTCTTGAGCCTCCCCCCATTTAAACCCAACATACTTTTTGACTACCTCGGTAAGTAGTGAAGCTAGTGTGCTAAAATTCTTGACAAAACGACTGTAAAAACTAGCTAACCCGTGGAAGCTTCTTACCTCGGTGACACTTGTGGGAGTAGGCCATTCCTTAATGACTTTGATATTCTCCTCATTGACCTCTATCCCCTTAGTACTAACTACAAATTCAAGAAAGACCACACTCTCCATGCAAAAATTACACTTGTTGAGGTTAGCATACAATTTTTCTTCTTTTAAAACCAAAAGTACACTCCTCAAGTGCTCAATATGCTCATTCAAATTCTTCCTATAAATCAAAATATCATCGAAGTAAACTATCACAAATTTACCAATGAATGCACGCAAAACAGGGTTCATTAATCTCATAAAAGTGCTTGGTGCATTAGTGAGACCGAAGGGCATAACCAACCACTCATATAAACCATATTTAGTTTTAAAAGCGATTTTCCATTCATCTCCTTCTCTCATCCTAATTTGGTGGTATCCACTTCTCATGTCAATTTTGCTAAAAATGCAAGAACCATGCAATTCATCTAGCATATCATCTAACCTAGGAATGGGGTGTTGATACTTTACCGTCATGCTGTTAATGGCTCGAAAATCGACTCACATTCTAAAGGTTCCATCCTTCTTGGGCACTAGTAGCACGAGAACGGCACAAGGACTCATGCTCTCACGACCATATCATTTGCTCATCAACTCCTCAACTTATTTTTGGAGTTCCTTGATCTCCACCGAATTGGTTCGGTACGCCGGTCTATTTGGAATGACGGCTCCGAGGATGAAATAAATTTGATGCTCGATACCTCTAATGGGTGGAAGTCCACTAGGCATCTTGATAAGTGTATTTTATACACTTATTTATCTGTTGAAATTAGGATATTATAATATTTTTCTTGAATAAATTCTACGTAATTATTATTATTCACTATTTTTCAAGTTTTATCCCAAAATCAAGAAAAGTGAGGAATTGAAGCAAATACATAATAATTGGATGAAAAGTGGAGCTAATTGAAGACATTTTGAAATTCAAGGGCTTAATTACACAATTGAAGACTCAAGGACCAACTTATTTTATTTAAAAGAATTGAGAGACTTAAATGATAATTTATTTTATTTGGGCCTTAGGTTTGGATTGTGTATATATTTATATATACATATTTGCTGGGGGGAAAAAGGAGAGCCGTGAGGGCATCCGTGAGAGAAAAATAAAGAAGCAGCAGCCGTGGGGAAGCAATTAGTGTGGCCGGTGGAATTCATATAAGATATATACACACACAATTTTAGCTAGAGGAGAGAATAATTGGTGGAATCAAAACAAGATATTAGCAGAGAGAGAATTGAAGTGGTGGATGTCATACTTTTATTATTTGGTTTGGGATTGAATCAATTGGAGGCAGCAAGGTTTGTGGATAACAGGTGGTCGACTGTGCAATTAATTGAGTGGGCTGACTTGGAGATTATTATTCTGGTAATTAAAGAGTGCAGCCAAGAAGAAAAAGAGTGGTGATGTTAATTCTTCAACTATTCAAACTCCAAGTTTTACTTTTATTATTTATTGTTTTTTATTCCACAAATATGAATAGTTAAATTTTAAATCGAGATTGACGATATAAATTTAATGTTTTTAGTTTAATTTTGATTCTGAAGTTGGTGCTTTAATTTCATGTATTGATTTTATTATTGCGTTTAATGTTTGAGTTGTTTGATCACCAATTCATGAATTAATGGTTGTTTTCATAATCCGAGAGGTGAATTAACAATTAGATCACGTAATAAAATTCGGTAATTTCAACAAAAAAAGATAGAGATATGAATTTGTAGTTGCTTGTGGTCACTTATGAATTCCTAGGAAATTTCATGCATTTAACTAAGGAGAAGTCTGACCCGCTGTAGAGATACATGGTTGACTTAGTTAAATAGGCCTAATTTGAACTCGAGAGAGGTAAATTAGATATATGCGTGAATTCGACCAAATACAATTTTAGAAAACAACTTGAGATGAGAAATTAAGTTAGAACGTTATTTCGAAATCGTTAGTCCCGATATTCATTCAATTGCTAGAAATCCCACTACTTTGTTTCTTACTTTTATTAATTACTTTTAGTTTAATTTTCTATTTTCATTTTAATTGCATTGTTTATTTCATTGATTTTCAATTATTTGTCATTTTCGTTTTTGTTTTTATTATTTTGCAATTTGTTTCCTTAGTTAGTTTTTGTTTTAGTTTAGGAATTCTATTGAATCAAAGTAAATCGATAACAAATAAATAGTCCTCGTGGGATCGACAACCCGGACTCAAAAGTCCACTTTTACTACTTGTTAGCAATATCGTGCACTTGCGATTTTCACACCAACACATCTCCTCCGGGAAGGCATCTTCGAACTCCTGCAACAAAGAAGTAGCTAAAGTGGGGAGGGAAGTGTGAGGGCCATCAAGTGTAAGGAGGGATTCCTTATACACCATTAAAAGAATGGAATGATTTCCTTTTAAAACTCTCTCCACATCCCCTTTACTCGCATAGAAATTCATTCTTTTCTCGACATCTTTTACTCTCTTTCTTTTTTCTTGCACCCCCTCATTTTTTTCTCACTACTTTTCTCCCCTCTTTTTTTTCACTTTCTTTTTGGCCTCCACTCAACTCCATCTTTTTTTCTTCTTTCTTTTTCCTCCTCCTCCCTCTTGAGTTTCAATATGTCCTTATAAACTTCTTTCGGACTCAAAGGTAGGAGTGTTACGGGTTTCCCATTCATTTGGAAGCTATACCTATTTTTCCTACCATCATGCAATACTCTCCTATCATATTTCCGTGGCCTTCCCAATAATATATGTGTAGCTTGCATGGGAACAACATCACAAAGTACTTGATCTTCATATGTCCCAATGTTGAAAGTAAGTAGTACTTGTTTGCTTACCCTCAACTCACCATAATCACTCAACCATTGTAATTTATAGGGACTAGGATGTGGCATTAAAGGTAATCCCAATCTCTCCATCATACAAGTGCTAGCTACATTGGTGCAACTCCCCCCATCAATGATGAGACTACAAGCTTTGTCCCTCACAAGACACCTAGTGTGGAAAATATTCTCCCTTTGCTTAGCCGCCTCATCCACCTTGGTTTGGGTGTTGAGAGATCTAATGGTGACTAAAGACTTGGGTGGGCTAACAACTCCCTCCACCTCTTCTTCCTCCCCATCACTATCTCCCCCACATGGCACTCTCTCTTCGTCATCTTCATCTTCCGAGTACCACTCCCCATTTTTAATAATCATCACCCTATTGTTAGGGCACTCTCGAGAATAATGCCCCCGTCCTCTACATTTGAAGCATTCAATATCCCGACTCCTAGAAGCGGTAGGAACAACCTTTGGTTTATCCTTGAAGAAACCCACTTCCTTACCCTTGGAGGTTTCAACATTGTCCTTAAGTGGTGTTTTATCAACCCTTTCACTTCCCCACTTAGACTTTCAATTGGAACTAGGACCCCCCAAAAATTTGTCTTGCCCTTTTCTCTTAAATTGCTCCTCCTTCAATTAAGCCTCCACTTTAATGGCCATGTGTACCAACTCCTCCATATCCACATAATGGTGTAATTCCACCACATTGGCTATCTCCCTATTCAATCCACTCATAAATCGAGCCATAGTGGCTTCTCTATCCTCCTCTATGTTAGCCCTCATCAAGGCCTTCTCCAACTCCTTGTAATAATCTTCAACCCCTTTAGTTCCTTGAGTAAGAGTTTGTAACCTTTGATAGAGCCCCCTATAGTAGTGACTTGGTACAAATCTTTTCCTCATAAGACTCTTCAATTCATCCCAAGTATCCACACTACCCTCTAGATTCCTTCTCCTAGTGAGCAACAAATTATCCCACCAAGCTAAGGCATAGTCGGTAAACTCCACTACCGCTAACTTAACCTTTTTATCCTCGGAGTACCTATGACATTCAAAAATCAATTCTATTTTCCTTTCCCATTCTAAGTAGGCATCCGGATCACTCTTCACATGGAAAGAAGAAATTTTCATCTTTATACTTCCAAGATTACCATCCACTCCATCCCTACCCCTAGGGTTCCTCCCATGACCTCGACCAAATCCCCTCACATTCCTACCTCCTCTATTCCTACCCATGTTCCAATTTTGGTCACTACCCCCTTCACTCTCCAATTCATCATCATCAACATCATCATCCTCATACTCGTCTCTAGGTCTTCTCCTATCACCCCTCCATTATCATCCCTTGGAGGTGGAACTTCCCTCCTAGTGAGCAACAAATTATCCCACCAAGCTAAGGCATAGTCAGTAAACTCCACTACCGCTAACTTAACCTTTTTATCCTCGGAGTACCTATGACATTCAAAAATCAATTCTATTTTCCTTTCCCATTCTAAGTAGGCATCCGGATCACTCTTCCCATGGAAAGAAGAAATTTTCATCTTTATACTTCCCAGATTACCATCCACTACATCCCTGCCCCTAGGGTTCCTCCCATGACCTCGACCAAATCCCCTCACATTCCTACCTCCTCTATTCCTACCCATGTTCCAATTTTGGTCACTACCCCCTTCACTCTCTAATTCATCATCATCAACATCATCATCATCATCCTCATACTCGTCTCTAGGTCTTCTCCTATCACCCCTCCTAACATTATCATCCCTTGGAGGTGGAACTTCCCTCCTAGTCTCCAACCTTGCTAATCTACCCTCCAATCTTCCCCCCATATCCGCCATAGTAACCGTGAGAACTTGTATCATATCCCTCAACTCTTGAGTTTGTGCATTAGAATCTTGTCCACTTGAAGTATGTGTATTAGCCATGGAGTGTAAGTGTGCAAGTGTCCTCACAAAATATTTTTGCTCGTGTTTCACTCAATTAGGCTTTTTCCCTCTAATGAGCTCACCACTCTTGCCTTTTACCACTCCTCACTTTCTTACCCAAACTTTCCAAGGAACGTAATTCAACTAAATAGAGAGTTCAATTCTTGTGTAGCACAAGTTCCACAAACAATAAAGGAAGCAAAGGAAGGATTGACACAATAGCAAGTAGAATTTAGTTGTTTGCTACTATACAAGGAAGTAAGGATTTGAACTTGATCAACAAGATTTTCAAGGGTATAGTCACAAACAATTAAATGAATCAACTCCGCCGAGCTTTCAACAAATGCAAGAGGAAGAAAATAATTTCCAAGAAGAGTTTATTGTCTCATTGTCAACAAATCAAGCTCTGGACATCGAGTTTGAGGAAACTTCAAAAATAGAAGATGATCAGATGGAAAATGTGGAATTGTTAATAGTCGAGCAATCTAAAAAAGCGAGATTTAATGATGCTGACTTCACCAACCAATCATCTTACTTCAATGATCTCTTAATAATTGATTTCATCATCAACGCCGAGGAGATAATTGAAGTTTACATATTGAAGTTTGAAGCGAATTGTGAAGATAACTCATATGACATGGGAAAAGTGAGGTTTTGGAGTATAAATGAAAATTGGAGTAAGTTCAACCGACACAAGCAAAGAAGGTCATCAAAAGCCTTATTTAGAGTTCCTTAAATGACAACTGTCAAAAGTCGGGTTTAAGACTATAAACGGAGCGTTTGTTGGGAGGCAACCCAATTTTCTTTCCTTTTTATTTATTTTACTTTATTTACAGCTTTGCATTTAAATTTTTAGGTAGTTTTTGCATTTTTTTTCTCTTTATTGGAGTTTTTGAAATAAGCATCCCTAGCATCAACCTCTTGATTTGATCTTCAAGTACATTTTTAGTTCTAATTCATACATCATCCATGAACTTACAATTTTGCATCACATTATTTTAACCTCATTGCTCTTATCATATTAAAAATAAATCATATGCATGATTTTTCACATTTTGAGGAATTATGCGTGATCATTGTAGTATTCATGATGGTTGACCATTTTGAAAATTCAAATTTTTCCATGTTTAAGTTGGGATTGTTGTTGTTGATCTATTTCAGTTTATTAATGGTGTGTATGATTCTAATGTTATTTATTTTTTACTTGCGAGGAGAACACCACTTGTAACACTTCCAACCAAGCATGGAAACACAAGAAATGGGTCGAAATCGTCCAAGCAAGTTCAAAGCAAAGCTTCAGTTATCACATCGCTCCTCTAAATCTGGGAAGTATCTAACTCCTTTTTTATGTATTGTTATCAATTGATTTATTATTTCTTTTACATTGAGGACAATGTAACTTTCTAGTTTGAGGGGTGGTATCTCATTTCTTCATTTTTTATTCATTCGATACCTTGTTTTTAGGATACACAAAAAAAAAAAAAAAGGTGAAAATTTTGAAATTTTTTGTTGATTTATTTATTACTTATGACATGATTTGAATTGACTTTTGTGCTTTAGTTAGAAAATTTGGGCAACATGTGAACTAAAATTTTTCTTGACATTCATCAATGTAAGACATTAATCAAACTTGAGCATATAGCCACTTTCGAATAATAACTTGTGTAGGGATATGCTTGATACTTGTGGGATAAACTTTTGCACGTTGAACATAGAATTGACTGAAAAATTCCAAACATTAAGAAATTAGATCCTGACCTGAAATGTAGAACCAAACTGCTCAAGAAGTAGTTTGGGGGTAGAAAGGTCAAGTACAAGTAGGCATTAACAGATTGAGGGTCTGAAATTTTTAATTATCCATCTTTAGTGTAAGGGGTTTTAATCAACGGGTATAAACCATGACCGGCATAAAAATAGAAAAATGTTGAAGGTCTTATTCTGCTATTCAATAGCCTTTGTGACTCGAGTAATTAAGTTTGAGAGGTCTTTCAAACCTGGTGCCCTAAAGTCGTCTGACTTGGGAGTCATCGACCTAAAGCTCACTACAGGGGTCAATTAGAAAGTAAGTATGGAGAGTGGACTTAAACATAAGATACTAAAACATCTTTAACTTTTCTGTTTAAGTCTTTATAACTCGGGTAATTAAGTCTGAGGGGTTTTCTGAACCTGGTACCCTAAGCTCAACTGAGTTGGGAGCTGCCGACCTGAAGTTCGCTACAGGGGTCATATAGAAAGCCAGTATGAAAAATTCTGCACAAAGATGGTAAAAGACAAGGATATTAAAAGAAAAAGTCGTCCATATACAAAAAAAATGATATATAAATGGTATAAGCTTTGTTGATTAAAATTCCTAATACTGGAGTGTGGGATTGGAGATGAATTATTCTTGGTCTGTCGTGCATACTTGTCAAATCCTAACTGCCTTGTGTGGAAAAATGCAATTTATACATGAATAGAAATCACATCAATAGGAAAGACCTCGGGATATGAGAGAAAAGCATTAAGGTTGTGATCATCCATGAGAGTGTAAGGAAAATAAAAAGAAAATCAATGGTGACCACATGAGATTCAGACTTATTTCTGCATGACTAGTTACACAGTGTCAAGTATATTTTTATATGAGTTTGCATTCGATTTTTGGCTATTCACACACACACGATAAAGTTAAGCATTGGATGAATGAAAATAATTTTTTTTGTTCATATTTCCTCTCTAAAGTGAATCGTTATTTTGAATTATTGAAGCGTATGGTAAATAAATCGACAAAAACAAAAACAATTTCTGTTTGCATTTTTATTTTTATAGTTTAGTTTTATTTTTGTTCGAGGACGAACAAATATTCTAGTTTGGGGGTTTGATAAGTGTATTTTATACACTTATTTATCTATTGAAATTAGAATATTAGAATATTTTTCTTGAATAAATTCTACGTAATTGTTATTATTTACTATTGTTTTAGGTTTTATCCCAAAATCAAAAAAAGTGAGGAATTGAAGCAAATACATAATAATTAGATGAAAAGTGGAGTTAATTGAAGACGTTTTGAAACTCAAGGGTTTAATTGCACAATTGAAGACTCAAGGACCAACTTAATTTATTTTAAAAAATTCAGAGGGTGGGAGAGAACAAAAAAAGAAGACGCAGCCGTGAGGAACAAAAAATAAAGGGAGACAACCGTGCAAAAGAAAAGAGGCGCAGCTTCGGGGTTGGAAACAAACAGAAAGATTGCGGCTGAGATATAGATTGATACACAGACAAACAGGGGCTGACTTGGGGTGATAAACACGGCTGATACATTGGAGATAAAAGATTGGGAACACATGGTGGTAATTGAGAATTATTCTCGGCTGATTGGAAACTAAACAGGGAGTGATCTTTGATATACATACATACATACACGGCTGTTGGTTCAAATTTGTGTTGGAAGAATTAATTGGTTGGTGTGACTTTGTGGTGGAATTTGAGTGTGTTGGCAGCAAGAATTAGGATGAAAAGTATATACTTTGGAGGAGCTAATTGGCTAGTGAATTTTTGGTGGTGCTAAGTGATGTCAATTCTTCAACTCTTCAAAATTCGGGTTTTGTTTACATTATTTACTGCTTTTTATTTCAAGAACATGTGTAGCTAAATTGTTAATTCGGGATTGACGATGTAGATTTAATGTTTCTTGTTTGATTTTAATTCTCAAGTTGCTGCTTTGATATTTATGTATTGATTTTATTATTGCGTTTCATGCTTGAGTTGCTTGATCACCAATTCATGAATTAATGGTTGTTTTCATAATTCGAGAGGTGAGTTAACAATTAGATCACGTAATAAAATCCGGCAATTTCAACAAAAAGATAGATATATGAATTTGTGGTTGCTTGTGGTCAATTATGAATTCCTAGTAAATTAAATGCATTTAGCTAAAGAGAACTCTGACCCGCTGTAGAGATACATGGTTGACTTAGTTAAATAGGCTTAATTTGAACTCGAGAGAGCTAAATTAGATATATGCGTGAATTCGATTAAATACAATTTTAGAAAACAACTTGAGATGAGAAATTAAGTTAGAACATTATTTCGAAATCGTTAATCCCGATATTCATTTAATTATTTAAAATCCACCACGTTTGTTTCTTACTTTCGTTAATTTTTTTTAGTTTAATTTGTTATTGTTTATTTTAATTGATTTGTTTATTTCATTGATTTCCAATTATTTGTCGTTTTTGTTTTTGTTATTTTACAATTTATTTTCTTAGTGAGTTTTGGTTTTCGTCTAGGAATTCTATATTCGAAGTAAATTTATAGCGAATTAAATAGTCATTGTGGGATCGACAACTCGGACTCAAAAGTCCACTTTTATTACTTGTAGCGATATCGTACACTTGCGATATTTTTACCAACAAGTATAACAACAAATGTATCGATTTTTTCATAAATGCGTTAACAATTCTAGCCGACGTTTGATGCTCCCAGGTTAAATCTTTAGTAGTTTACAAATACCAGCAAATTTTATTTGTGTTGGGTTTACACACGGTTGCAACGACCCAGTATAAAGGTATGGAAGAACTCCCTCAATTTTTGGTCTGCTACATATCTGTTTGAGTTTTTTGAATAACCATGTTCTTCGATTCACTATGTGATGCTTATAGGTTCATGGCTCCGATTATTAACATGCTCGACGACATCGGTCCAACCAAAACAAAGTGAGCATTCAAAGTACGTGTGGTTCGACTTTGGGAATCCCTAAGCTATGGAAATAATAATGACATTTACAGCTTGGATATGATTTTTGTGGATAGAAAGGTATGTTACCCATTTTTATCACTCATGGAATCCTAATAATGTGAATATCATATTGTTAATATGTTTTGTTGGAACTAGGGATTGGTATGAGTAGCTAGGGATGAAATGGAATGCATAATTTTTTATTTTTTTCCGAAAATACAGATTTTTTCCACTTTCTACATAAACAATATAGGTGTTAAACAAAAGTGGTCACAGCATTTTCGTAGCAACATATTCATAAATTGTTTCCATTGCGCAACTGTTAAACTTATGACTTCACAGCATATGTATTATATCAATAGAGACAAAACACACACACACACACACACACACACACAATGGAAGGCATAATGTTTGAGATCTGTTTTTTCTTTTTCTTTTTTTTTTTGAAAATACTACATAAACAATAAAGGTGTTAAACAAAAGTGGTCACATCATATTCGTAGCAACATATTAATAAATTGTTTCCATTGCCCAACCGTTAAACTTACGACTTCACAACATATATATTATATCAACAGTGACAAAACACACACACAGTGTAAAAATTGAAGGCATAATGTTTGAGATGTGTTTTTTTCTTCCTTCAGAAAATACAGATCCCCCCCTTTCTACATAAACAATATAGGTGTTAAACAAAAGTGGTCACAGCATATTCGTAGCAACATATTCATAAATTTTTCCCATTGCCCAACTGTTAAACTTACGACTTCACAGCATATGTATTATATCAATAGAGACAAAAACACACACAGTGTAAAAATTATGTTTATAATGTGTGTGTGTGTGTGTTTTTATATAATAATAATAATAATGATATGAGTAATTCGAGTTTATTTTTAAATTATTATTTAATACGTAATATATTATTATTTACACTATAATATTATTATTGTGTTTGTGTGTGTGTGTGCGCGCGCATGCGCACATATATATAGATTATTATGGATTGCATGCATGCTTTTTGACAACATTAATTAATAGAATGCACATCAATACTGCATTAATTTTATATTTTATATACTTATTATTGATATTGATGAACCTTATAACTAGAGGTGGGCAAAAACCGCTCGAACCCGTCCAAACCAACTCAACCCGATCGATTTGGGTCGATTTTTCATGAAAATTAGGTTGGGTTCGGGTTTTTTTAAAAAAAAAATTAGTCGAGTTGCGGGTTAGATGGATAACCCAACCTATCCCAACCCAAATAATATTTTTTTTTTTAATGAAACTTAACTTATTTATATATTGATTGAACATATTTTAATTTTATTAGCAAATGTTCAATTTATTGTATTTGGGGTTATTGCAGTGTACATAATTGATTTGAATTAAAGATTGATTCATGAGTTTTTTTTTCTTTTTCAAAATTTTTACTAATTGGGCCAAAGCCCAAATCGTCCAACCCGACCCAACCTGGCTGAAATTTGGTGGGTTGGATTTGAATTCATAATTTGGTTGGGTTGGGTTGATTTTTTATCAACCCGATCATAATAGGTTGAGTTCAGGTTGGGCAAAAAATCGACCCGACCCAACCCATGCCCACCTCTACTTATAATAGCATTAGTTGTTTTCACCCCCCCCCCCTCCTTTACGACTCTACATTTCCTTACTCCTAACGATTATTATGCTCACTTTGTACTGCTTTATTTGAAAAAAAAAAGTAAATTGATTTATTTCCTTCCTGCTTGACTGTAGTATAACGGATATTACGATCACTTATTGAGCTTTATTTGTGAAGAAAGTTAACTAATGTAGCAATATTCTATACTTAGGGTACACGAATCCATGCTACCGTTAAACGAAACTTGATCAAGGCATTCCAGTTTCAAATTCGTGAAGGGGTGTTATATTTGATGCGTCATTTTGTTGTCAGCTGTAACAATTCCAAGTTCAAGGCTACAAACCATAAATATAAGCTTAATTTTATGATAAAGACTGAGATCCTCGAAGTTACAGATAGTACATTCCCTTCTAAAATTTATAACTTCAGGCTGTTTGGCGATTTGCTTAATGCCACGAAACTGATGAGTCCAAACTCTTTGGTAATTTTGTTATTTTTCGTTCTTCATGTGGTTTATCTATTTGTCAGTCTTTACCTTTTTTTTTTTAGTTGTATATTTCTTTAAATGACTCTTTATTTGATTACCAAGTTAATTTCCAAAACATTGCTATTAAGATATAATTGGAGAGGTGGTTACGAAAGATATGGTACGATCAAAGGACATATCTGGGAGGGCTACCAAAATGATTGATGTCGTTTTAGAGGATTTTTAGTACGTTTATTCACTTTCATGTTTTCTTAAAGTTATCCCTTTCAATATACAGGCATAATTGGTTATCTTGCATCTTGTGGGGTGATTACACGGAAGAAATTGGCAATTTATTGGAATCGGATATTCCAGAGCCAGCAATTATGTTGCTTCAAATGTGCCGGGCTAAGAAATATAGAGGTTAATTTTCGATAATTTTATTAAATATACATTTGGGTGATTGTTGAATGTATTATTACTATTATTATTATTATTATTATTATTATTATTATTGTTGTTGTTGTTGTTGTTGTTATTGTTGTTGTTATATCTTTATACAACTGCAAGTGAATTCAGAATATGTAACACATATTATGTTACGAAAGTTATCGTGAATGTGGATGTTGATGAAGTTAAGGAATTTCATAATAAGTATGGCTTAATAGATACTCTTTCAGCATATATTGATTTATAATCTGATGTGTACAGCAATAATTGGTTGATCTTTCTTTTAAGGCTTTTCAATGGAAATGAATGTGTGTCCCAAAGGATAAGTCAGATATCATCAAGTTCTGTATACAACATTTGAGATGACTTGGCCAGAGGCATTTGAGTGGTGAAAACTGTTGAACAATTGTTCGATGTTTCTGAGGTACTATTTGCATAATACATTTACAAATGTTAACGCGATTATGTTGAATATGGGATAACTTAATTTTTCTTATTATTTTTTGGGGATGTATTATTAGGTTTGTAATTGTTGGGTTTTCAGGAAAAATTGTGGCTATTGAGAATGACAATGATTGGTGCTATCTTTCGTATAAGAAGTGCTTGGAAAAGGTGAACCTTATAGGTAAAAGGTTCTATTGCGAGAAATGTGACCATTACTAGCTTTGATTGTTAATGCGAAAAACCATCCTTCTAGCTTTGATTGTTAATCTGTCATGTGATGGCATGATGAGAGGAAATGTTTTGTATCTCATTTCAATCTTCCACAATAACATTTTTTTTATCAATAATTTTGCATCTTTTGTCTTCCAAATGGATAGAAAACCTTTTAGAAGGAGATCAGGAGATGTCCAACACTAAGGAGGTTGTGTGATAAATTAGGGGCATAAATAACATCAGTGATGAGTTTTTTATTACCTTCCTTGGACTAGATAACGATGGTGCATTTCCCTTTTACTTCTCGCTGCATTCCATCATGAAGAATAATTTGAGATGAGATATTTGGATTAAGCTCAACAAAGATATCACGAATTCATGTCATATGGTTATATCACCTGCTATCTAAATACCATTAGCTCTCTGATTGATTTTCTTTACTTAGGAGAGAATAGAATAAAATTTCTTCTTTTGATTCTTGCAAAAAATTGTTTTATCCTTCTCTTCTTTATTTTGAAACCAGCAATCCCTTTGATAATGACTATGGATATTGCACCTCTTGCATTTAAAAATTGTAGTATTTAGATGCATGATTCGACTTTGATTAGAGAATGTTAATTGCAAAAATAGAAATTCTGATCTTATTTCTTATCAAATGAAGTTGATGAAGATTCATTTATACGGACTCAATAAAGCAACGAACCAATAAAAAAGGAACACGTCATCAACAAACAAAACAGAAAATCGAAAAGAAAAGAAAAGAAAAACAGAAGACGTAAAAGAAGAAACACGTTTCTTCTAATTTTCTTAATGCTTGAACCTGTGAGTCTTGAGCCACTTATTTGTTCACCCCCTCCTCAAGTTGGAACATGGTGGATGTCAGTCGTGCCCAACTTGAAAAGTAAAGTCCGGAACTTATTTGTAGCAAGAGGTTTTTTGAAAAGGTCTGCTAATTGAAGACGTGAAGCGAGATACTGCGGAGCAATGAAACCATCTTTGAACTTGTTGCGTACAATGTGACAGTCAATATCTAAATGCTTTGTATGCTCATGAAATATCGGATTTGCAGTGATGTGAATCGCAGCTTTATTATCACACCAAAGCAGTATAGGCAAGATGATAGGAATAAAAAAGTCCTTCAAAATGTATGAGATCCATTGAAACTTACAAACTGTAGTGGCCAAACTTCTGTATTCAGCCTCAACACTGGAACGAGATACTGTAACTTGTTTTTTTGTTTTCCATGAAATTAGTGAGTTCCCAAGAAAGATGCAATAGCCTGTTAATGATTTTCGAGATTCCAAACAAGATGCCCAATTTGCATCAGAGTAACCTTGAAGTTGTAAATCATTGTTAGCTGAAAAGAATAATCCTTGTGAAGGATTTCCTTTCAAGTATTTAAGAAGATAAACTGCACTATTCCAATGATCCTGACCAGGTAAATGAACATATTGGCTCAACTGTTGAACCGCAAAAGTGACATCAGGGCGTGTAAAATTCAAATACAATAAACGTCCTACTAATCTCCTGTACTTATCCGGATCTGGTAGAGACTGATCTGTTTTTGCTGATAACTTTGTTCCCTTAGACATTGGTACTGGAACTGATCTTGCTCCACATAAGCCAGCATCCTGAATTATATCTAAAATATATTTCCTTTGATTCATATAAATTCCATCTGTGCTGCGTGCAATTTCCAATCCTAGGAAATACTTAGCATTCCCAAGGTCTTTGATAGTAAAATCCTTATGCAAAAAACGTTTAATAGCCAAGATTTCTGACTCATTAGAACTTGTGATAAGAACATCATCTACATAGACTAAGAGTATTAAAATATGGTTTGAATTGTGTTTCACAAATAAACAATTATCATTGGTGGAATGGAGGAATCCATATGCAATTAGTTTCTGACTAAATTCTGCATTCCATTGGCGTGAAGCCTGTTTTAAGCCATAAAGACTTCTTTTCAATTTGCAAACTTGATTTGGCTTTGCCCTTTTGTAACCTTCAGGGGCCAACATGTATACTTCTTCTTCAATATAACAATGCAAAAATGCATTATTGATATCTAGTTGATGTAATACCCGGTTCTTTGCAGCCACAACAGTGAAGAGGATCCTTATTGTCACTAGTTTTGCCACGAGTGAAAAACTATCAAAATAATCCACCCCTTGTAGCTGGTGATATCCTTTTGCTACCAGCCGTGCTTTGAATTTATCAATGGTTCCATCAGCATTAAGTTTAACCTTGTAAACCCATTTTGAGCCAATAGTCTTCTTCCCTTTTGGCAAACTTGTTACCTCCCAGGTATTGTTGTTTTCTAAAGCCTTCAATTCCTTGTCAATTGCTTCAATCCATTCAGGTATCTTACTTGCTTGATAATAAGAAACGGGTTCATGTATACTAGAAACGTTGGCTAGAAAAACAGTATATGCATGACTGAGATGAGGGTTAAGTATAAAAGGAAAAGTTGGTGGTGTGTGTGTGAATGAATGAAGTTTGCAGGCCAAGTGTCCTTCAGCTATTGTTAGATTTTTAGTGACAGAGACATGAGTTACATAATCTTGCATCCAGTTAGGTTTGGTTCTTTGTCTTACATTATGTCTTGTAACTTCAGCAGGTGTTTCATTGTTCGTTTCAGCAGGAGTATCAGCAAATGGGATAGGAATAAATGGGATATTGTTTAACGAATTAGGATCATCTATTTCGGAATGAGAGTGATTCTCTGCAACATCAGTTTCTGGAAGAGGACTTGAAGTATGATGAGAATTCTGAGATGTAGAGATTGGAGAATTAGATTGTTCAGTTTCATGAATTGAGTCAAGAGGAGTAACCATAGGTATTGGAGGATGAGGTTCAGTTTCTGAGTTTGTGTGAAGCTGATAAGGTAGTGTGGATTCAAAGAAAATTACATCTCTGGAAACATGAGTTTGTCTTGTGTTGAGATCATATACCTTATAGCCCTTTTGCCCTGGGCTATACCCAATGAAAATACACCTATGGGCCCTCGAATCAAATTTAGCTTTGTGTGGTTGGGTGTTTGTAATATAGCAAAGACATCCAAATATCTTAAGAAGGCTGTAGTTTGGTTTTCTCTGGAATAATCTTTCAAAAGGGATCTTCCAATGTAAGAGTGGAGTAGGTATTCTATTTAAAAGAAAGGTAGCCATAAGTATGGAAAGGAACCAGAATTGTTTTGGGAGATTGTCATGAAACATTAAAGATCTGGCTATTTGAAGAAGGGACTTATGCTTATGTTCAACCACCCCATTTTGTTGGGGGTGTCTAAACACATGTCCTTTGATGCAAAATTCCCAAAGAGTGAAACAGATTTTTGCATTCGAGGTTAGTAAATTCTGATCCATTATCTGTTCTAATGATTTTCACCCTCTTTTGAAATTGAGTTTTCACCATTCGAAAGAAATTGTTTAAAGTTTTCATCACCTGAGTCTTATGGATTAAAAGGAAGGTCCAAGTTGATCTACTAAAGTCATCAACAATTGTCAAGATAAATGGAGTTCCGGTTAAAGAAGGTTCCTTATAGGGTCCCCAAACATCTACATGGATCAAATCAAAAATATTTGTGGTGTGGATTTCACTAGCATGGAAAGGCAGTCTGGACTGTTTGGCACAGTGGCAGCATCACATTGCTGAAGATTTTCAATGTCAACTCTGGTATGTGTATTATATAAGAAATCAAGATGTTTTATTGTTTGAAAGGAGACATGTCCAAGTTTAATGTGTCATTCCAACAGAGAACAAGTAAACACTTTATTTGTATTGGAAAAAGTAGGCATTACACATGATTGATTACAAGAAGTGTCTTTCTGATCTAGAAAACAAGATCTATCAAGTAGGTAAAGTCTTCCTATTAACCTACCAACTGCCAATGTCTTCTTATTCTGCAGGTCCTGCAATAGGCAATAAGTAGGATAAAAGATGAATCGTATGTTTGCTGTTTGAGTGAGTTTAGGAACTGACAGAAGATTAAATTTAAAACTAGGTAGATGTAAGGTTTCTTCCAGGTAAATATGTTGGTTTAGGCGAACATTACCAATGTGTTTGACTAGTTTTATAGAGGCATCAGGCAAAATAACATGTGTTGGCTGTTTAAGAGGTTTGACTTGGGTCATTAAACTCATGTCAATGCAAATATGATTCCTAGCCCCTATATCAATGATCCAAGAATCTGAGTTCAAATTATCAAGCATTGCAAGACTAAAATTGAATGAATTAATACCTGCATAATCCTTCAAATGTGCAAAATTAATTTGGCTATCCACATCAAATAGTGTTTTCCCTTTCAAAGCCTTCGCCAGTTCCTGTTGAATTAGATCATTGATACTTGCAGCAGATATATTTGTGGTGTTGGCAGAGGTCAGATCATCTTCAAAGTCAATTGGTGATTTCAACATATTTTCCATAGCTCTTCCTCTACCTTGATTATTTCTGTGTTCTGATAGATCCTTGTACCGATCAGGGTAACCGTGTAGCTTAAATCATTTGTCTCTGCTATGGCCAGTAATGTTGCAATGATCACAGTAAGAATAATCTCTTTCATAAGAGTTATTTACCTTTTGATCACCTCTTCCTCCAGCAACATAAGAGGTCCTTCCATAACCCGATCTGCCTCCTCTAAAACCAGATCTTCCATAACCAGCTCTGCCTCCATTAAAACCTCTACTTCCACCAGATCTACCAGAATTTCCATTCCTGTAGGATTGTGATCTAATGAGCATTGCTGAACTATCATTCACTTCAGGAAATATACTGTGAACCTCTCTCTGCTTCTCAACTCTAAGAATCATGGAGTATGCCTTATTAACTGTGGGCAGCGGTTCCATAACCAGTATTTGATTCCTTATATTATCATAGGCATCATTTAAACCCACTAAAAATTGCATCAAGTATGTAAATGAAGTCAGATCACCTGCTTGCTTCTGTACATTGCAAGTACAAACAGACATTGGCATTATGCAGATCAACTCATCCCAAAGCCGTTTTAATTTTGTAAAATACTTCTCTATAGATAATGTATCTTGTGACATTGTACTGATTTCTCTCTGCAACTGATACATTAAAGGTCTATTGGACTCACCATAGCGTTGTTCAAGTTCTGACCATAGATCCTTTACAGTAAGCGTGTAGATAAAGGCCTGTACAATATCCTTTGAGATCGAATTCAGAATCCAGGATCGCACCATGCAATCTACTCTCACCCACTACTCTTCCTGGCTCGCATTATCCGTAGGTCTTTCACAATCACCATTAATGAACCCCAATTTCATTTTAGCACCCAATGCGATTTTAATTGACCTACTCCAGCTCAGATAATTTTCTCCAGTCAGTGGTGACGTGACAAGGAACATACCGGATGATCTGAACATTGGAGATCTAGCGGATCTCCATTGTTATATTCCTTCGTAGTAACTGGTTCTGCTCCGCTGCCTTCTTGTTGATTTATTTCTTCAACCATAATTGTTTGAAGAAGATGAAAATAGACTTAGATAAAGTTGGATTGTAGCTCATCCGGCTCTGATACCATGATTAGAGAATGGTAATTGCAAAAACAGAAAGTCTGATCTTATTTCTTATCAAATAAAGCTGGTGAAGATTCATTTATACAGATTCATTAAAGCAACAAACCAATAAAAAAGGAACACGTCATCAACAAACAAAACAGAAAATTGAAAAGGAAAAAAAAAAAAAAAAAACAGAAGACGTAAAAGAAGAAACACGTTTCTTCTAATTTTCTTCATGCTTGAACCTGTGAGTCTTGAGTCACTTATTTGTTTAGACTTCTTACTAATAATCCACAATTGATCATTGTTGGATTTTTGAGTTGCTTTTCCATTTGCCTTACTATTTTTATTTCACTTGCTAAATTGTCCCTTCTTTTCATACGAGCCTTCATTTTTATTTTCTCCATAATTGTTTGAACTTCTTTTTGGCATAAACTTTGATGGAAATGCTTATTTGCTTGTACAGTTCGCCGACCGAATAATTCTTTGCTCAATGTGCAACAAGAGCTCCGGTCAATTCGTACATCGTCATTTTTTACAAATCTTTTGATTCTTCAATAGCGATGACTGCATGGTCGAACTTTGAAGGGAGACTTCTTAGAACTTTTTCGACAATTCTTTTGTCTTTAATGTCATCTCCACACTTTTTATTTGATTTACTATCTTCAAAACTCACGAACAGAAACCTCCAACGGTTTCTCGTTCCTCCATTGTTAGCTTGTCAAAGTCCTTCAATAACTATTGAAGTTTCAAGGTGATAGTTTTCTCCTTGCTTGAAATTCTTAATTATTTAAAATTCTCCATGCATGTTTGGCTTTTTTAACACCAAAAATGCGAGGAAATTTTGATTTCCAACTCGTTGAAAAATGGTTGAATAAATATTCAAATTTGATTCATGTTTTTGCTTCTAAAACCATGAGGCGAATAATATTTAATTGATCGTTTGAAATATTATCATTTTTATTATATAATTATAATATAAATATTTTGTATAATACATTTTATTTTTTATTTTACTTTAAGTTTTAAATTAACAATTTGGTGGCCTAATTTATGAAATTCGCCTCATGCTACGAAAATCATAGGGTCGGCATTGACCCTAGGCCAACTTCCTAGGTCTAAACCATTTATGATTGGTTGTTTATAAATAATGATGTACCAACATTTTGTTGGTTCAACTTTTTAAAAGTAAAAAATGGTAGACAGAAGTATTTGACCAGTAGAAATTATTGATTTTTTTTTTTTAATTTTATTTTTAGAAGTTCAATCAGACATTATATCGTTTATAAATAAAATTTATAAAAAATCATCAAGTTTCGTTCATTCGTTGTGTATGACAAGGAGACGGGAAGGAAATTAGTGTGTGGGTGCGGACGCACGCAAGCAAGCACGTGTATTTGAAAAGTATAACAGAAGGCTTATGATTGAGTACATGAACATCCAAGCGTTGATGGCACCAAATAATGGTAGGGCTAGCTCCGATTTTGTTTTTTGTGTGTGTTTTCTCTAAATAGGAAAATGACCCTTTGTTGTTTCATGCGAAAACGACTTTAAAATGTTGATTTAACACGATATAGAGGAATGTTAATTTAACACGATATAGAGGAGTAGTCATAACACATATTAAGCATTATATTACGTCATTGGATAAATTTTATTTACAGTCATTAATTTATTTTTTTGCAACATTTCAATTACCATCACTAAATTTTAATTTATCTTGATTGAATGATTGAATTTCAATTTTCTTCACCATCTTGTCACTTGTGACAATCATACGAAATTGATCTTCTTCTTTAGTTTAAAAGGTTTAAAAGATTCTAATTTATTTTATTTGATGCTTATATAACATGATGTAATCGTAAGCTGCCATGTTATGCATTGATTATGTAAAGTTCTACAATGATCTGATATCTAATTATGTGATTTTCATAAATTTGAGAGATCGCAAAGTATGAAACTTGAAACTTAGCTCCTGTTTGACGTTGTTTAAGGAGAATTTATTTAAAATGAATAGTGATTTTTAGGAGAACATGTTGTTAAAAATATGATTTTTTTTTTTTTTTTTTTGTATATGTGTAATATTATTTTATTGATAAATGTGTAGTTGATAAGAAGAAAGAGAAAAATATGTTTAGTTTTTAAAGGGGCGCAAACATGCGATTTTAGTAAGTTACAAAATTAAATTGAAGCTCAATGACTTAATTGAGACAAATTGAAGTCGTGCATGTAAATCCAAGTAGAAGATCATAGTCAAATATCATGCTTTCATAGTCCAAATTCTATAATATGTCAGCATCAACCCATCATGCAATATATTTTTCCAAAATATTTTTAAATCACACACTGATCTCAAAGCCACTTTATAATCACATATTTTACCCATAAAAACATCGCATTCTTTATTTATGAACAATTTTATTATTATTATTATATTATTATTATTATTATTTTTGCCAAACGGAGGTGTCAAAATTCATGGACCATATATTCAATAAAACAAAGAACACATTGTCATGGTAATTGGATCTAGCCCTTGTCCAGTCGTGTTGAAATGTCTCATTGGAAAGTATAACAGAGTAAAAAATTGTTTCTTCAACACATTCTCTGGTTTGCCTCGACCCAACTCTAGCTATGGCAGTTGGTCTGGCTATTCGAAGTGATGGCGCGGAATATACTGGCAAGATTACATGGTTTGTAGTGTTGTCTTGCATGATTGCTGCAACTGGAGGAATAATATTTGGTTATGACCTTGGAATTTCAGGTTCTTTATTCACCTGTTTCTTGTCAATCATCGATGAACTTTAATACTGAATGAAAATAATTTGAAGTTACGTTGTTGATTAAATTCAGGTGGGTTGACCTCGATGGAATCATTTCTCAAGGAATTCTTTCCACAAGTATTCAACAAAATGAAGGAAGAAACAAAGACGAGCAACTATTGCAAATTTGATAGCCAAATGTTGACGCTTTTCACTTCGTCTCTCTATATAGCTGGTCTTATTGCCTCTTTCTTTGCTTCACCGGTCACTAGGACCTTCGGCCGGAAGATATCAATCTTGATTGGTGGAACTGCATTGGTTGCTGGTGCTGTCCTCGGTGCAGCGTCTTACAATATTTACATGCTATTGCTCGGTCGTGTTTTGCTCGGTGTTGGCCTCGGTTTTACCAATCAGGTAAACTGATTTCGCTATCTCGTTTTATTTTTCTCCGGAAACTTTCGTATTGTTGCTATTATTCCGTATTTTATTTATGTGTTCTTCATATTTCTCCACTCCAATGAAGATTCCAACACAAACAGATATAATACAGCACCAAGAACTGTACATCTTAGCAACACTTTGTTTATAAATTTTGTTTATAAACAGACACCTGACCGTGAAACCGTGAAACATTTTTTTTTTTTTAAAGTCAACACTTTCGACTAATCAAAGATCTCTGCCCATCATTTTTTAACATTCTGCATCGCCTATTATCTCCAGGCAATTCCATTATACCTCTCAGAAATGGCACTGTCCAAATATAGGGGAGCTTTTAACATTGGCTTTCAAATCTGTCTCAATATCGGTTTCATAATGGCTACATTGATAAACTACATCGCTGTTAAAATCAAGGCAGGTTGGGGTTGGCGAATTTCATTAGCAATGGCTGCAGCCCCGGCTGCATTTCTGACTATTGGGGCGATTTTCCTCCCGGAGACACCAAATAGCCTAATTCAGCATGGAGAAGATCACGAAAAGGCGAAGCGAATGCTGCAAAGAATCCGAGGCGTTGATGATGTCCAAGTAGAACTAGACGATCTCATAAAAGCAAGTTATGCTTCAAAATCTGTCAAACACCCGTTTAAGAATCTCTTGCAAAGAAGATATAGGCCTCAACTTGTTATGTCAATAGCAATTCCCTTCTTCCTACAAGCGACGGGAATCAATGTGATCGGATTCTATTCTCCAGTACTCTTTCGGACAATTGGTTTAGGCGAAAGTGCAGCGCTGTTTTCAACAGTGCTGATATCATTTGTGGGTTTAGGTTCGACAATTGTGTCGTCTTTGATAGTCGACAAACTTGGCAGACGAGCTTTGTTTCTCGTGGGCGGGATTCAAATGTTCGTTACACAAATGTTGATTGGAGGAATAATAGCAGGCAAATTGGGGGATCATGGAGGATTAAGCAAAGGGTATGGCATTTTAGTTTTTATTCTGATTTGTGTATATGTAGCTGGTTTTTGTGTGTCATGGGGACCATTGGGATGGGTTGTTCCAAGTGAGATTTTTCCATTGGAAATAAGGTCAGCAGCACAAAGTATTAATATAGCTACGAGTCTTCTCTTTACATTCGTCATTGCTCAAGGTTTTCTTGCCATGCTATGCCAAATGAAGTCTGGGATTTTCTTCTTCTTCGGGGCATGGGTGGCATTAATGACTGGATTTATCTACTTTTTCCTGCCGGAAACAAAGAATATTCCAATCGAGAAAATGGAGAAAATCTGGGAGGAGCATACTTTCTGGAAAAAATTTGTTCCTAGTAGTCAAGACTATGAAAATAGTAAGATTGAGGTAGCATGATCCTGCTAATATGTATGCTTTAATTCCAGTCATGGATAATCACATCTTAATGATACTCTGTACTATGTATTAGTATTAATGAAACAAGCACATATTGCTTTTTAAATGATACGGCATTTCAAGAGTCAAGATTCGACCTTTCGATTATCTAATTTTAGCTTCTCTTATTTTGTCGCTACAGTATACCCGTGAAGGTTACCCCAACATGTTTCCTAGTAGGGCAATTTAAAAATTGCCCACCCCCACTTGATGGGTGGGTGTTGGATGTCTGGCGAGACACTCCCTTATAGGAGGGACACATGCCCCAAGTCGGCACGTATTATATAATTTCTATGTTTCATGGTTAAGGCCTAGCTTGTCAAAGTCAAATATTAATTTCAATATCAAATTCATAATCGATAATCATTATTATTTACATATTTGGAGGGATGTACTACTATTTATCTTTATAACAATTTATAAATTTGTCAAACTAGGCTAATTTAATTTTCTGTACTGAGTATTTTCTAACTTGACTACATAATAATAGATACTCCATTCGGTGGATGAAGATAGGTTTGTATTCATATTTGTTCATTCCAAATTATAAATTAACTTACCTTATTGAGTGTGTCTTTAATTTTTTTTTTTTTATAATTCCGAATATGCCATTATTTAAAGAATTTATGTTCATCTTGTTCCAATAATGATTTAATGGCTGTATAGATTTAAGATTAATGAGTGAGTTATCTTGGGAGTAAGATATAAGATTTGGAACAACGTGTAACGACTAGTTCATGAACCCAACAAAGATTTATACCTGCCACCATTTTTTTTTTTTCCAAAAAATTAAAGACGTAAAGATTTGTAGTTGTTCATGAAAGTCCAAAAAAAAAAAAAAGATGAACGGCAAATTTTGCTTTAAAAGAAGTATGGGCAGGATCATGCTTTCAAAGTCCATCTTCAGTAGCAAGTCAGCATCAATAGAAAATAAAAATTCATGGACCATATATTAAATATGTTAGGTACCTAATGGTTATGTTCATCCCCTCTAATCTCTAATATGTCCTTTTATTTTTTGTGATTAATAATTTTGGAAAAAAATTTCATGCTATCGAGCAGTGAAGTCTGATGTGGACGGCAAAAGAAACTCGAAGGAGTAGTGGGACCAACGATCACTACCATATGGCTATAGTGATAAAGCTCCTATTTCACCTCACGTGTCAATGGACAAGTTGGGTGCTCTCAGTACGACGCTATTCCGGCTCTTGACCATGGTTGATTAAAAAAGATATCCTCGTCCCAGAGACGAAAGTCGGCCTTAGTGATATGAGAATCCTGTGCTAAAGGCTCTCTCTAATTGCCACATATATATCTTTTCGGTTACAAAATGAAAATTCTTCTCACGTTAGAATCCAATTTTCGTGGCATGCACCCTAGTTGAACTAACTGGTCCTAAAGTTTAACTATTAAAATGAGTATATATGTTTATTGTTAGGAAAGACGTGGATCGCGTTAGTCAACAAGTATAGTGGAATTGAGAAATTGCGGTTAAAATGGAACACAAGTATTTACGTGGTTCACCAATAATGGCTACGTCCACGGGCAAGTATAGGAGGATTTCACTATAGTAAGAGAATTACAATAACCTTCTCTCTAAATACAAGGAGATAATAATATTTAACCTCTCTTGTAATAGGAGAAAAACAAAGTAGGAAATTACTTAGGAGAAAAAACAATTTATTTCTCTCTAATTTTCTCTCTACTCACAAATGTTTCTCTCTACTATTTTCACTCTCTATTTTCCTCTCTACTTGGTGCATTTTCCATTGAGATTTTGCCCTCTATTTATAGGGAAAGTTTGGACAAAAAATCAACAATGGAAGGAATAAAATAGGTGTGAACATATGAGGATTGTAGGCATTAGGTGGCTTACCGAATAGGTGTGAACATAGATTAAATTGTTGGCTAATGGTGGCTTACCAAATTCAACAAAAATGTCTTTATTTTCCATATTTCTCCCAATTAAAGTCACTTTTGTTGTAACCTGCCATCCTTCCCATACTTGCCATTCTCATGCTGCTTATGCTTCTGCTAGGCCGATAGAGGATCGGCTCCATGTGAATTTATCAGTGTTGATCGGCTTTGTGAACATATCCGCTAGGTTGTCCTCCGTATGGATCTTCTGGATATCCACACTTCCTTCTTCCACCTTCTCTCGTACGAAGTGATATTGTACTCTAATATGTTTCGTCCTTGGATGAAATGCTGGATTCTTTGCTAAGTGCAAAGCACTCTGACTATCACAAAATAGAGAAATCTTCTCTTGTTTGTGTCCGAGTTCTTCCATTAACATTTGCAACCATATTGCCTCTTTGCTAGCTTGTGTAGCCGCCACATGTTCTGCTTCCGTCGTAGAAGTAGCCACGATAGACTGCAGTTTTGAACCCCAGCTTACAGCTCCTCCAGCAAGAGTAAACACATATCCAGTGGTGGACTTGCTTTTATTAGGATCACCTGCATAATCTGAATCTACATAGCCTCTGACATTAAATTCTAATCCTCCATAGCATAATGCAACATTTGAGGTACCCTTGACATATCTTAGGATCCTCTTCACCATATTCCAATGCTCTCTACCAGGATTTGCCATATATCTACTGACCGCTCCCACTGCTTGTGCAATGTCTGGTCTTGTACAGATCATAGCAAACATTAGGCTACCCACTGCTGATGCATACGGTACTCGAGACATCTCCATCCTCTCTGCTTCACTGCTAGGACTCATACTTGAGGATAACTTGAAATTAACAGGTAGAGGGGTAGAAATTGACTTACAATCTTGCATATTGAAGTGTCGCAAGATTTTCTTCAAGTAGTTCTTCTGACTAAGCCAAATTTTCCTATTATTTCTGTCTCGGTGAATTTGCATCCCTAGAATCTTGTTTGCGGTTCCCAAGTCCTTCATTTCAAACTCCCTAGCCAACTGTGCCTTCAAATCTTTAAGACAATCTTTGTTGGGGCCTGCTACCAACATGTCGTAAACATACAACAGCAAGATAATGAAATTACCATCACCAAATCTCTTGCAATAAGCACAAGGATCTGCACTAAGTCTGTTGTATCCAAGGCTCATGATGAAGGAATCAAATCTCTTATACCAACACCTCGGCGCCTGTTTGAGACCGTATAGAGATTTGTTCAACCTGCAAACCAAGTTCTCTTTTTCTTTTTCTTCAAAACCTTCTGGTTGGAGCATATAAATTTCTTCTTCAAGCTCATCATGAAGAAATGCAGTTTTCACATCTAACTGCTCCAGGTGCAAGTCTAATGTAGTACACATCGCCAATAATACTCGAACTGTCGTGAGTCGAACAACAGGAGAGAATATTTCGTTGAAGTCAATGCCTTCTTTCTGAGCATATCCCTTTACCACCAGTCTAGCACGATACCGCTCCACTTGGTCATTTCCATCACGTTTGATCTTGTAGACCCATTTATTTCCAATGGCTTTCCTTCCTTGTGGTAGCGAAACAAGATCCCATGTCTTGTTTTTATGAAGAGCCTCAATTTCTTCCTGCATAGCTTCCATCCACTGCGAAACTTCTTGGCTATTTAAAGCCTCATGGAAAGTTGATGGCTCTCCATCCTCCGTCAGTAGACAGTATGCAACATTGCTCTCCATAATGTACTCAGAGTGCCAAGCTGGTTCTTTCATCTCCCGAGTTGATCGTCTGATTTCAGGAACTGTAAACTCAGCTTGTTCTCCTTCTTCATGCTCCGGTGCTGCTTCAGAAGAATCCCGGACTTCTTGTTCTTCTCTATTTTCAACTTCAACTTCAACCGTAGTAGTTTCTGGCTCTTTTAAAGTGCTATCATTTTCTTGTACCTTGCCTTCCGTGAATATCACGTCTCTGCTGATTATCACCTTGTGGGCAGTGGGATCCCACAGGCGGTACCCCTTGATTCCATCAGCATACCCCAAGAAAATGCATTTTATAGATTTTGAATCCAGCTTTGATGTTTCCTGGGCATTGTACATAACGTACACAGGACTTCCAAAGACATGTAAGTGAGAATAATCAACTGGCTTCCCTGACCACATCTCCATTGGCGTCTTCAGATCAATCGCGGTTGATGGTGACCGGTTGATCACATAACAGGCGGTTTTGATTGCTTCAGCCCAAAATGATTTAGCTAACCCCGCAGTTCTCAACATTGCTCTCGTTCTTTCTAACAATGTTCTGTTCATCCGCTCTGCCACTCCATTTTGTTGTGGAGTATATGCCGTCGTGAAATGTCTTTTAATACCTTCTTGTTGACAAAAATATTAAATTCATTACCAGTATATTCTCCTCCATTGTCCGTCCTCAAACACTTGATCTTCTTCTCAGATTCAAGTTCTACCCGCGCTTTGTAGATTTTGAAGACTTCGAACACATCAGCCTTCTTCTTGATTGGATACACACAACATCCCCTAGAGTAATCATCAATAAAAGATACAAAATATTTTATACCTCCTAGGGACATAACCGGTGCTTGCCAAACATCAGAATGAACCAACTCCAAGATAGCTTTACTTCTAGTAGTAGAAGTGCTAAACTTCAATCTGTGCTGCTTACTAGTGACACAATGCTCACAAAAGGGTAATGATACATTTTTGAGCCCTGGAAGAAGATCTTGTTCAGAGAGAATTTTCAAACCACGTTCAGACATGTGGCCAAGTTTGCGGTGCCACATCATTGTTAATTCTTCTGCTGAACCTGCCGATGCAACAGATGCTTCTCCTTCTTGTAGAGTATCTCTTTTAAGCATGTACAGATTTGCAGCTATCTTTTCTGCTTTCATCACCACAAGCACGCCTTTGACTATTTTCATAGTCCCATCTTGAACATGGGTTTTGCACCCAATGCTATCTAGTTGTCCCAAAGACAATAGATTTTTCTTCAAGCCCTTTACGTGCCGAACCTCCTTGATAGTGCAAATTGTACCATCATACATTTTTAATTTGATAGTACCAATACCAACGATCTCCAAAGCATGATCATTTCCCATAAACACTGAACCTCCTGAGATGTGTTCATATTGATGGAGCCATTCTCTCCTTGGTGTCATGTGCCATGTCGCTCCTGAATCGATGAGCCAGACATCGGTGAAATGCTTTCTGCCTTCAACAACAGTCGTTGCCTCGCTGTATAAAATTTCGCCATCATATGAGGTGCTTGCTACACAACCCTGAGCTTTTGGTATCTCATGTGCCTTCCCTTTGGCTTCTTCATTTCTCTTAAGACTCCAACAATCCCTTTTTAAGTGCCCTTTCTTGCCACAGTAATGACACTTGGCATTCTTCTTACTTCTGGATTTAGATCTACCTTGGGTATGACTCCCACTGGGGCCACGTTCCGTTGATCTCCCTCTCATCATCGTCAAGGCTTCCGCCTGCTGGGAACTAGATAGTCTGTCCTCCTTGTTCTTGTGCCGACTTTCCTCTTCAAGAACCGCAGCTGCAATATCATCGAAGACTAGATCTTCTATGTTGTTAGTTAAGTTGATGATGAGTTGATCATACGAATCTGGTAGACTTTGAAGTAGAATTTCAGCACGTTCCCCTGCCTCTATTTTATGGCCCATTGATGTGAGCTGTGAAAATAGAGTGTTGAGGGTGTTGATGTGGTCTGTCACTGTAGTTGACTCCATCATCCGAAGGGTGTAAAGCCGTCTCTTTAAGAAAATTTTGTTGTGCAATGATTTGGCCTCGTATAGCTTCGTTAGGGTGTCCCATATTTCAATTGTTGTTTTCCTTTCCGCCACACTTGACAATACTCCATCAGCTAGTGCTAAGTGCAGATTAGCAATTGCATTGCTATCCATCTCGTTCCACTTGCCATCGTCAGTGATATCCGCGGGTCTCTCTCCAATTGCCGCCAAACAGTTATCTTTTCTCAAAACTGCTTTTATTCTCATTTTCCATAACGAGAAATTGTTCCCATTGAACTTTTCAACCTCATACTTTGCTGCCATTTTTGTTCACGACTTGGTAATAATACCGAGTGATAGTGAACACCAACCCTACGCAAAACAATCTCAAGAAATCTTTTCTGATGTGGAAGATCAGACAAAGCTGCAACCACAGAGCATACTAAGAATTTCAAAAGATGTAACCAGGCTCTGATACCACTTGTTAGGAAAGGCGTGGATCGCGTTGGTCAACAAGTATAGTGGAATCGAGAAATTGCGGTTAAAATGGAACACAAGTATTTACGTGGTTCACCAATAATGGCTACGTCCACGGGCAAGTATAGGAGGATTTCACTATAGTAGGAGAATTACAATAACCTTCTCTCTAAATATAAGGAGATAACAAAATTTAACCTCTCTTGTAATAGGAGAAAAACAAAGTAGGAAATTACTTAGGAGAAAATAATTTATTTCTCTCTAATTTTCTCTCTACTCACAAATGTTTCTCTCTACTATTTTCACTCTCTATTTTCCTCTCTACTTGGTGCATTTTCCATTGAGATTTTGCCCTCTATTTATAGGGAAAGTTTGGACAAAAAATCAACAATGGAAGGAATAAAATAGGTGTGAACATATGAGGATTGTAGGCTAATGGTGGCTTATCAAATAGGTGTGAACATAGACTAAATTGTTGGCTAATGTTGGCTTACCAAATTCAACAAAAATGTCTTTATTTTCCACATTTATTAAAGTAGTTATTAAAATCAGATTTTTAATAGATTAATTTTAATAAAAATTGATGAGATATATGTGGTTAAAAAGTTGTGAGTCTCGTGAAATATGAATGAGATTGACTATTGATTTTGACTTAGATTAAAATCTAAATTTTAATTCATAATATGCTGATCGAGTGACATCATTTTCCCGTCAAAGGCATTATACATGCACATTTTCATGGAACAGGGTTTTTACTCTCTCATAGAAAGGAAAAAAATTATTTTATTTAATTATTGCCTCGACCCACCTTCTATATTTATCTCACTTCGTGACCAGTTTTTTATGCAGTAAGTGATCAGCTTGAAGGCGGCAATGGCAGTTGGGCTGGCTATTCTAAGTGAAGGTGGAGAATATGCCGGCAAGATTACAGGGTTTGTAGTTTTATCTTGCATGATTGCTGCTACTGGAGGAATAATCTATGGTTATGACCTTGGAATTTCAGGTTCTTTATTTACTTGTCCATTGTTGACCATTAATGAACTGATTGAATTAACTTAATGAAAAAAAAAAAAAAATGTTTTGGTACGATGAAAAATTGAAGTGTTTGATCAAATTCTATATGTTCTTGTGAAGGTGGATTGACCTCAATGGAATCATTTCTGAAGGAATTTTTTCCACAAGTATATAGCAGAATGAGAGAAGAAACGAAGACAGGCAACTACTGCAAATTTGATAGCCAACTATTGACACTTTTCACTTCATCTCTCTATATAGCTGGTCTTATTGCCTCTTTCTTTGCTTCACCGGTCACCACGACCTTTGGTCGGAAGATATCAATCTTGATCGGTGGAACTGCATTGATTGCCGGTGCTGCCATTGGCGGAGCATCTTATAATATTTACATGCTATTGCTCGGTCGTGTTTTGCTCGGTATTGGTCTGGGTTTTACAAATCAGGTAATTAGAAAGTGTTGTGATTTATCAAATGACTTCATGGTACGAAGAAATTGTACCTGTGTAAGGCTTTAATTAATTGGAAAATAATGAATTCTGCCCTCACACAAGGGGACATTTGACCTTATTTAACCACTCATTCTTGCCTAAATAATATGGGTCGTTTTAAACTCATTTTCTGTTTTATATTTTGAGTGTCAATTTTTTTAGTGTTTAAAAATATGTTTGCATTGTCATTTTGAAAAATTACTTGTTTTCGCATTTTTCGGTGTCTCCAATTTTTTACACTAAAACACGTTGTTTTGAGTTTTCTTTACAAATTGTTTCCTCGTTTCTGAAAACTTTCAGTGTTTTGAAAAACTAAAAATAGAAAATAGACAGCAAAAGTCAACATGGCCTAACATTCTGCATATCGCCTATCGTCTGCAGGCAGTTCCATTATACCTCTCAGAAATGGCACTGTCCAAGTACAGGGGAGCTTTTAACTTTGGTTTTCAAATCTGCCTTAATATCGGTTTTATACTGGCAACGTTGACAAACTACTACGCTGTCAAAATCAAGGGAGGTTGGGGTTGGCGAATTTCATTAGCAATGGCTGCAGCCCCGGCTGCAATTCTGACTATTGGGGCGTTTTTCATCCCGGAGACACCAAATAGCCTAATTCAGCACGGAGATGATCACGAAAAGGCCAAACGAATGCTGCAAAGAATCCGAGGCGTCGATGATGTCCAATTAGAACTAGACGATCTCATAAAAGCGAGTTACGCTTCAAAATCTGTCAAACACCCATTTATGAATCTCTTGCAAAGAAAATATAGGCCTCAACTCGTCATGTCAATAGCAATTCCTTTCTTCCTACAAGCCACGGGAATCAATGTGATCGGGTTTTATGCTCCAATACTCTTTCGAACAATTGGTTTAGATGAAAGTACATCGCTTTTGTCAGCAACTCTGCTCTCGTTCGTGGGCTTAGGTTCGACAACTGTGTCATCTTTGCTAGTCGACAAACTTGGCAGACGATCCTTGTTTCAGTTAGGTGGGATTCAAATGTTCATTACACAAATGTTGATTGGAGCAATAATGGCAGCCAAATTGGGGGATCATGGAGAATTAAGCAAAGGGTATGGCCTTTTAGTCTTGATCTTAATTTGTGTATACGTTGCTGCTTTTAGTTTGTCATGGGGACCATTGGGATTGCTTGTTACAAGTGAAATTTTTCCACTGGAAATAAGGTCTGCAGCACAGAGTATAAATGTGGCTACGAGTCTTCTTTTTACATTCGTCATCGCTCAAGGTTTTCTTGCTATGCTTTGCCACATGAAGTCCGGGATTTTCTTCTTCTTTGCGGGATGGGTGGCATTAATGACCGGATTCGTCTACTTTTTCCTGCCAGAAACCAAGAATGTTCCGATAGAGAGAATGGAGAAAATATGGAGGGAGCATACTTTTTGGAAAAGAATAGTTGGTGATGATCAAGAGTATGAAAAGAGTAAGATTGGGGGAGAATGAGAGGATTTTCAATTTTCATTGTGAAAATGATTTCATCTTCGTGATATTTTCTTCATCGTGAATGTTTTGTATTCCTTCGTGGATTGGGACTTCAAACTTCAGTCCTCAGTGTCTTTTTTTTTAATCAAAATTTACTAAAATTTTTATAAAAAAAATTTGTCAATCGGGTCTTCTTAATATATATATATATTCAAACTATATATTCAATGTAAAAATGTTATAGAAGTCACCAGTAGGATAAATAATGCAATATATGTCATGATGCATGAAGTATGAATACATTCAAAATAAATTCCATATGATATTTGATATTTGCTGTAATGAGTATTATTTCATGACCCAATATTATGCTCTCTATTCTAAAAAGTTCGCTTATGCTTACGATTAAGCGTGCTTAAGCTTGACTTTCACGCTTCGTCACGCTTCACACTTTAATCGCGTTTAGGCATGTTGACCTATGGTTAACTTAACCTTATTGTTTTGATTATAACAAACAAAAATATATTGTGTTATTAACAAGTGCGCTTTAAGTGTTTCATGTAATAATAAATATTCAAAGCACTCAATGTTCAAATCGTCTTTCAAAGATATAAATCAAAATTACGTGATCAAGCACTTGAGACGTAAAGAAGGTCAAGAAAGAATCGAAGATATTCAAGATCAAGATTCAAGTCGGAAAGCATAACATGAAAATCAATAATTCAAGCATACAAGATTAGAGTTCAAGTTCAAGAGTTGATTTAACCTATGTAAAGGTATAACACTCTCAATCTTTAGCAATAAAATCCAACGAGCTCGAAAATAATTTTTATGCATCAAGAAACTTACTTGAAAATTCCTCACTTGCATAAAATATTTTTATCTAAGTCAATATTGCTTTTCAAAGGTTATTTGATTTTAAATCATGATTATAATATATTAAACCACTTAGAAAAAAAAGTTAGAAATCCTAAAAATCATGCATTTTCATGTTTTTCAAAAGTCAATTTTCGGTCAACCGAAAGTCCAACATTTGAAAATGTGTAACGGCTATATGCATATTTCGATCGATCAAAACTCCATAATTGGTCAATCGAAAGTTGTTGAATTTGATTTTCTTGATCTATAAATAGTCTTCTCTTTTGCTTTCAATTTTAACAACCAAGAGGAGATTTTAGAAAAGCTTTCTTGTAAAAATTTCATTGTTTTTACTTGATTTTTATTTATCTATCTTTATTAGAATACTTTGATTGATCCAACTTTGTTTTATCAAAAGTCATCAAAGTTTTTGAAAGAAAGTTTTTGTGAAGATTTTTGGTTTTACATTGTATAAACTTCCTTAACATCTTCACATTATATATTGCAATTGAAGTGTAAGTCTCTCTTTGTTCTAAACTTGTTTTAATCTTTTAAAAAAGAGAAATTCCAATTAAGGATCTTTGATTATTTGTTCTACATTTTTCATTATCATTTGATTCATCAAAGTTTCATTACCTAAACACTTTGAGCTTAACTTATTGTTAATTATTCAAGTGTGGTATCTCTTGGTACTTAATTTGATTTAATATTTTAACAAGAGATTATTTGAAAAACTTTGTTTGATTGCATTGAACTTTTCATTATCATTTGCATCAAAGTTTTTCTCTAGCACTCGAGCTTAATTCGTTGCTATCCATTGAAGTGTTAGCCTAACTCTCTCGATACTTAATTTGAGTATATTATTTGTCAAGAGAGTTATTTCAATTGTAAATTCAATTCATTATATCTTATGGTTTCAAGAGCCTTGTGAAAACTCGATTGTTGGTTAAGGGTAGGTGCTCCTTGTTGTAAGTCACCTAAGGATAAGTGCTCCTTGTTGTAAGTTACGTAAGGGTAGGTGCTACTTGTTGTAAGTCACCTAAGGGTAAGTGTCCCTTATTGTAAGTCACTTAAGAATTTGGTACTCCTTGTTGTAAGTTACCAATATAGTGGATTTGACCTTACTCGTGATGGAGAGCTCGGTAACGGAGGACGTAGATCACGTTGGTTGATTGAACCTCCTTAAATCGTGTTTGCATTCTCTTATCACTTTTACTTACTTACATTGCATTTACTCTATTCTATCAATTTATATTGTGCAACACTATATCTAAGTGCTATACTTGATTTATCAATTAAGTTTACACATTTATAGCACACTATATTGATAGTTAAGTTACTTGCAACACTAAGTGCTCATACTTGTACCTACTGGTTTTTAAATTTGAGATTATTTATCGAAAAAGTTTTATAAACCAATTCATCCCCCTCTTGGTTAGTTTATCTTGAGCTAACAAGGCGCATTTAAGCTTAAAGCTCAGTTTCGTCGCTTCGTCACGCTTTACGTTTTTTAGAATATTGATTATGCTCCATCTATTCATCTGACAGCCAATTGAAAGACAAAAATTTAAATTCCTCAAGGTCCCATTATTAACAGAAATCTTCGGCTAACTTTGTCGACTATTTTAGCATTGATATGAATGTTGTACCAATAACTACAACCCGAGTTGCTAGTGCAGATAAGAGAGGTGCACTAATGCCCAAATTATCCAATTGTTCGGAATGAGTATTGGGGCATAGAATGCGATCACATTTTATATCCGAGTTGCTTGTTTAACTTTGATGAGATCGTCTAGTTCTGCATGGACATCATCCTCCCTGTTGACGGTTAACAGCGCATGCATGGCTTTCCCCCATCAAGTATATGTTGATGGTTTTAATCCATGGGGCATGTCCAGCCAATTGGGACAAAATCTTCCCATGGAACAATCCGTGTAATGAAGGGGTACGTCATATACGATATCAACCGTCAACACGCGCAAAGTGTTGTAGTTCGACTCATTGATAATTTGTAACATTTGTGATCAATAAAATTTGTGATTTATTACAAAAAAATAAAAAAATAAATAATAAAAAAATAATAATAATAATAATAATAATAAAAAAAAAAGTCGTAATCGATAAATTTGAAATTTCTGAGTGATAAATAATTTCGACATATAAAATTTGTAATTTGTGCATGTGACTATAAATTATATGGTATTGTGAATTTAACCTATTTAATTTAATTAAAAATATATACTTGATTACTTATTTTATTAATTCCCGCTATTTTTAAAAATAATTTTTTAAGTTTGTCAATTTTAAAAAGTGATCTTTAAAGTTTTGGAGTTAGCTTTGATGGAAATTAAAATCAGATTTTTAATAAATTTTGACTGAAGTTAATAAAATGTATAGATGTGTAGTTAAAATTAATAATTAATTTTGACTAAAACTCTGAATGTTAATTAGTACCAAACATGGGCTAAAAATTTAGTGTTTGGTAAACTTATTTATGGACAAGTTTATAAACATTATATTTTCTCAAACAACTTTTTAATTACGCACATTTTTCTAAATTATATTTTAACTATACATTTTATCTAAAAAACTTAAATTCCTTATTTATAAATAAAAACCAGTTGTCAAATTGTGTTTACATGTAAATTACTTTATTGGTGAAATGTATGATCGATTGAAAATGAAATTTGAAAAAAAATCATAGCAGCTCTGATTTGTGTCCAATTTTCAGTTGTTGCTAATTTCCATCAATTACCCAGTAATACTGCCTACAATTTTTTTGACTAACCATTTCAACATTCATTAATTAACCACTCTCTGTACTTGCAGCTAAGTTCATCTGTTTGAGTGTACAGTTTATAAACAGGAAAATTTTCTATCCTATACACAAAAAAATTGAATCTCACTCATCTCAAGTTATCTTTTTACCACATACTAGTTTGTGTACGTGCGATGCACGTGAGTTCTTTGTAATTATGAATTTTATAGAGTTAAAAACTCATGTAATTTCTAATTCGTCAATGCTCAAATAAAACTTGTCAAATAAAGTGGGACAAAATTATTTTTAGGTAATGTATAATTTATATAATAGGAAATTATTGAATAGGATCCTAAAAATAACAGATAAGATTGAAACACAATACCAAAAATTTAGAATATAAAATGAATTGGCAAAAAGTCTAGTATCAAATTTCCAGCTGTCTAATTTTTCAACTGGCCATAATTTCTCAAGATTGACACCATGCACATACTCACCTCTTTGCTCTTTCTGAGCCTTTCTTATTCTCTCAACCTTAGACACCCTCTTATTCTTCCCCTTCTCAAGTGTCTCCTATGTAAGGTCACCAAACCTGACTCCAGCTGGAGCAAAACCATTCGACTCAATGACAATCATCTTCTTCGTCTTCCAAATCATATTCTCATTCTTGCGAATCACTAAAAGAAGCAGCTAATAAGCTACATGTAAGGTTTGGTTCCATTAAGCTGTAAAGTTAAAATACAAAGCCTGGATAAATTAATTTGTAATTTATGTAGAGAAAATGATATTTTCCATCCAATGAGATCTCATATAGCTGAAAACAAATACCTAGTAGCAACGTATCATCAACTAAGAATTGTTTTTATAAATAGCTTCCCAAGCAGCTTTACTAAGGTTTGCGGAAGCAAGAACAATCTGTTCAAAAAGAGTGTAGGGTTTCAACAACCAAAAGCAAGGTGTTACACGACTACCTAATAAGAATGCATATAAAAATTTCAAGCACTAATATTTTTTTAGTGTAAAATATTTTAAATACTTGGAGGTCAAATGAAATGATATCCAATTATAACAAAAACATGCTATGAACTTTTTCCCAGTAAATGCTTGAATTACAAAAGTATAAAAATTGTATTAGGATTTAGGAGCACAACAAAATATGTAAACCAGCGACCAGTGTGGCTTGCCTGCCATTTCGCCTAATGCTTTTTTAGAAACTCGTTCTCCACATTTTTAGCGGGCTGGAAATGACATTTCCACCTGCATAACCCTGAAGAATGAAGAAGAAAAAAATTACACAGATCTAACAGAAGTAATGCAAAACATTTAAGATTAAGTAGATCTTTTAATGTTCAACAAACATTCGGCCTTCTTATAGCATAAAAATAGAAATATGTTTAATACAAAACACAAATCAACTTATCCTTTACAATCAATCAGATGAAATTTCAACTTAGTTTCTTCCTAAATTCTATTCATAACTAAGTTTTCAAAAGCATGTAGCTAAACTTGTATCTTTTACATTTTAAATTGCAAAGAAATTCACACAAAATTAGACAGAAAGATCAACAAAATTGCAATATTATAGAACATGGAAAATTAAGTATGGTGTGATCGCCCAAATAATTGTGTCAATTATAGCATAACTACTTGCAAATGAAAGGAAATGCTTTATATTACCTTTAAGAGCATCTGACATGATCCGTCATATTATCACACTTTCCCAAACTCAGAAGCTTTTTGTCTTATGAAACTTAGGCTGACATTAAAGCTTTTAGCTCAGTCGTCCACTTCTTGTCCAAAGAAACTAATGAAGAAAATTGCAATAAAGCAATATCAAGAGAAAGCAAGAACGGAGCAGCATCTCCATACCAACCTTGTGTAATAAAAAATAAAGTACATAACAGTGAAACTGGAACCAGCATGAATCCTTATGGGAACATAATTTTATTTGCTTTTACTGCACAATCATGTATTATGCTTAAATTATGACATAAGGTCCTATACCGGTACAGGCTCTCCAAAGACACTTTCGACAGCTTCGTCACCATTTACATAAAATGGCAAGATACTGAGATGACAAACTTGAATAAGAAATAAACACAATGGTTGTTTGAACTACAATAGATTTGAATAGTTCTATCACTTATCTAAAATTAAATTTGTGCACCAAAAATCTTTTCTATCAATTATTTAAATTTATATTTGTGGACAAAAAATCTTTCTCAGCATATGTAATGGTAGAAATTTTCAGATCTTTTTTTTAGATTTAAACATTGAACACCACCTATTTCATCACCATAAACTTTTCAAGGGCAAACCCCAATATTTGACTATACTCATCCATAACTCCAATCACATTGATGAGCACAACTTCAACAAAGGAAAGATTTGAATGCTACTATCAAATCACACAAGGGAAACATACATTTTATGTTTCTAAATCGGGCCCAGAAAGAGTACTGATCTATTCTTGCTTTTCAATTTACCAGCACCCCAATCTTGGTTGTGTTTCAAGAAGTCTAAGACTGCACTTTAGACTGCCTAATCAAATAAAGAACCACATCAATCTCACTTATATTACTCAAAACCCTTCATCAACAAATTCTATATAACTCAGTTATTTTTTGACCAAATCTTTACGAGTTGATATCAAGAATTAAGACTGCATAATCTTTTAGGTACTATTTATAGAGAAAACCAGCAAGAAAGCCTTCAACAAATCCAAACTTTGGGCCAGCTTCACAGACACAGGCTCCCTCAAACCAGCGATAGCGAGGGAGGAAGAATAGATTCTGGAAGTAGGAAAATGACATTTCTGAATCAACACATGTTTTAAAAAATCGGTACAAATAATCAACAGACCCACGACATTTCTGGAAAAAAAAATACCTTACTTTAGAGAAGACAGTGAACCAACTCATGACGACACTGATCTTCAATCTCTGGAAAAAAAAAAAAAAGAGTAAGGTTCTTAAATACTAAACTAAAAAATGGAACGATAAAAAAATGCGTACATAGTGATGATCTCAAGCCACCGTGACGTCGCAGTGAGAGATGAAGGCGATGAGATCGGCGGGAACGAGACGAGAAATCGGAAGCGGCGGAAATGAGAAGAGATCCGAAGCGCTCAGTTAGGTTTAGGTTTTGGAGAGAAATGAAAGTGATTTGTCTGGCTTATCCCTATCATTCATGCATAGACAAACGACGTCGTCTGAGAAGGCCAATACGATGTCGTTTTGGTCGAAAATTGAAACACTGTTTGGACACTTCTACTCTTTTAATATAGTTAAGATAAGATATCATACCAAATCTAGAAAAATACATATTAAGATCCTATCCACACCAAATTCAAAAAACACAGCAACAAAAAATTCATACAAAAAATCAGCTTATTAATTCAATGCCAATCAAAAATTTGAAGTATTAGCACATTCTCTGAAGAGATTCTCGAAGACACTATTCATTCAATATAGGATATACAAGATTCACAAAAAAAAAACGCAAATCCACACCACCACAACAGGTGACATATTTTCATAGGCATGAAGATTAAAAAAATACTAGTTTTCACAAAATCAGTACCCAAAGCAGCTTTTAAATTTTCAAGAACAAACTGTGCTTTCAGCCTGAACACAATTTGCGGGAGGATGTTAGAAAATATCAAAAAAAAAAAAAAAGATGAAGAAAAAATGAGATAATGAGATTCAAATTCAAACCAAAGATAGCACAACAAGATGAGAAGAATAAAGTCCAAGATAATGTAGATCTAATAGTTGTTATTATTTGATGTTATCTTGTGAAGAGATGTTAATTTTATTCATCATAAATAGAAGTCAATTTGTGATAAAATATTTATGGCCCATAGTCATCATTCAATAAATTTAGATTTAATATTTTATTCATTTCTACGTTCATTTTTTGTATTTTCTTCTCACTAGAATGATATCTACTAAAGAGAGAAGGAAATAAATGATAGTCATAAATAGGTCAACCATGTATTAATGAATTAGAGTATCAAGTTTGATATAGATAATTTCACAAGGCATATGATATACACCATTGCAAAATTTTGCATAAAAAGTGATGGGCATTTTTGTCCGTGGTGCATAGGGATGACAAAGATGTTGAGTGGGGCTGAAGGCGGCCATCCTCAATGGGGATTTTCCCACTACAATCCCTGCCTAAGATGGGATGGTCCTCGAGAATTTTAATAAAATTGATGAAATGTATTGTTGAAAAATTATAAAATTCATAAAATATATAGTTAAAAATAATTATCAACTTAATTTGACTTATATTAAAATTACTATCAAACATGGGCTAAGTAAGCGATTTGAAAATAACTGTCAACTTAACTTGACTTAGGGTGTGTTTAATAGACGAGATTTTTCAGGGAAAATATGGTTTTTCACGTGATTTTCCAACTTTGTGCTGTTTGGTTGCCTAAGTTTTCCATGGAATTCATTTTCCACTTGCCTCGAAATCCGGTATTTTCCTTGTTTTGGATAAATTTGTTTTCCCGGGGAGAGGATGTTTTATTTTTCATGGAAAATCTTATACCATTTTTGTTACGTTTGATCATTTTTGTTATTGTTAATTGATTTATTTTTTTTCTAAAAATTAACATTATTATTATTATTAAGTACAAATGTAAGGATTTTTTTTTTAATTATTAAAATAGATAAATTTTACTTTACTTTCCATGGAAAATAATGTCAATCAAACAACAAAAGTTGAAAAATTCCCTACTTTTTCCACCTAGAAAAGTAAACTAATCAAACACATTAAACTTCAAATTTCCAGGAATTGAATTCCCTGGAATTCATTTTCTTTCCATCTAAATTTCACCCTTGCTATCAAACGCAGTCTTAGAGTAAAATTACTTTCAAACATGGGCTAAATAAGCGATTAAGAGACATAGATAGACGAGTTTCCATTTAGCATAAGATCTTCAATTAAAATTTGGGACAAATATATCAATTAGTCAGGTCCATTTTTTAGCCCCCCCCCCCCTCCCCCCCTCCCCCCCCCAAAAAAAAAAAAAATGGCATCCAAATTAGAACTACATAAATTCGCTTAAGAATTACACAATACAGATAGCTAGACATATTACTATTATATGTCTTTCTCCAAAAAAATATTAGAGCTGCAATGGGGTAACTACATATTTCTTGGCCTTATAATGTGTTACATACTACTCAAGGTCAATGCAAAAGGGTGAAGTTATCAAATATCAAAATCCTTTCCAAAATAAGCTCTCTTCCCATCTTCACATTTTTCTTGCTCCATAATTATCTGGCAAAACCTGCATATTAGAATTCAAATTACTCAACTTAATTCACATGGAAGAATGATCAATCAAGAAATTGAATCGAACAATTTACTCACACTTGGCACAGCACCATCCTCATAATTTGGGGTATTGGATGCGGCGACAGTCAATGAAACTGCACGTCTCTCGGCCAGAGGCTTGACCGGGGAGCCGGGATAGTGGTGGTATGGCAGTAGTTGAAGGGGAGCTGAGGCACTGGAGGATGACACTGAAGGTGGGGTTGGGACTTCAACTTGGACCAAAACCTGAGGGCTGCTGTTGCTTTTTACCATATTTGGCCAAAGAAAAGTCCCTTGTGGCTTGCAAATTCTGAATCCACTCTTCAGTCTTTGTATATGGGCTGCTTTTCCTCCAGCTGCTGCTGCTGCTGCACCCAATCTCTTTTCTGCTTTTTCTGATACCTCTATTTCCTTCACAAAGTCAGCTATGACCATGAGTTGTTCCTTGAACTTTTCCTGCCAAAACAAGAATCAAGGAGCACATACAGCATCTAATAATTGAAAGATGATTTGAATGAAATAAATACCAGTAGTGAAATAGCAGGTTCACTATTAAGACCAGGCTTTGAAGTCACTAATGAATGAGCAAGCTGATTCAGTTTTTGACTAATGCCACAAGGACATGATGAAACTGAGATTGCTTGGTTTACTTCTTCCTTCTTTTTGGCTAACAGCTCATCCCTCTCACTGTTCATGAATGCAACAGAACCAGTAGCCGTTAGAACATGAAAGAGAATAACGATATTTGACCCCCTCTCATGAATGTGTGTGGAATCGATGAGTTATCTCACCTCATGTAAGGGATTGACACGAGATGACACTCTCTATGTTCCTATATAGCATAATCTCATGAAAGAACACAACTAGAGGTGTAAACTGGGTGGCACACTCGGTGGGCCTAGCTAATAAATTACTTGGTCGTCCGTGTGTAAACCATTGTGGACCGCGCAATCCCGGGACATTTTGACACCCCAGACACATGAATATGACCAATGACACATTACATAAAGCTATCAAAAGATATATCAGTGTGAGTGTATCACCTTCTTAATTTTCTAACTTCTTCTGCCAATTGCATCTTGGTGGCCATCAACTCCATATCTCTGCCCATAAAACATCATTTTTTTTTTTAATAAAAGACTATTTAAACGAAACTACTAACATCAGAGAATGGCAAATTGTTTCACCTTCTTAAAGTAGAGATATCATCCTTCAAAAGCTTTATGTCTCTAGCACAAATGGGGTCCTGAGTTGGAGAATCACCAGGCTTCCAACCAGGAGGTGGCACCCAATAAGGGTCAGTTACACCAGCATCCTTCCGAACGTTAACAAGATCAGCACTCTCTAACCAATATTCCATTGCTCCGTCTGCATTGTGCCGCCTTCTAAACCTCTCTTTCCCACCCGGCGCAAGCTTTCCAGCCATGTGCTTCAGGAGGTGATCCAGTAGCCCAGTATCCCCTATCTTCTTCCGTGCTTCCGCCCTCAGTTGTGGCCGCATTATAGGCTTGTCAGCCATTGCCCCCTTCGTCTTCATCACTTCCAAAAGATTATTCTCCGCAAGCTTGTACCTTCATTCAATACATTTTCACATATTCAAATAAGTTTGCACTACCAAATTATAAGAATCAATCACAAAACAAACTGAATGCTATCAATACTCCACTCTTACCTCTCAGAGGACCAACGATCTTTGGGATTTCTGAGAATAAGTGCTTCCCTGAAACTGTTTTTGCATTTACTTTTCTTAGAAAGATTAATTTTCTTCTGCTTTTGGGTTTGCTTCTTCATCTCAACTTTTCCTTTCTTCCCCTTTTTAACATTTCTATTTCTCATTGTATACCCCTTTCTCTTCAAATTATTTTCGGTTTCATCAGTGTACTCTTCTCCCTCATCATCTTCTAGATCATCTCCATTTTCTTCTCCGTTTTCCACAATTTCTTCTTTTCTAGCTTCTTTATTATCAACATTAACACCATTGTACTCATCACAATCTGCTTCGTTTACTTCCTCTTCTTTTTCTTGTACAGATATTTCTTTCTCATCATCAGGAACTCCATTTACAAAGCTGGATGAAGAGTTGCGAGTGTGATTACTGTTATCACCAGTCTCCTTGTGCCTACCCAGATATTTCACTTGTCTTCGGGTACCCCAACGGACCATAAACTTGCATTCTAAGTCAGATAAACAAGGGCCCATGTTCTCTGTAAAACTGGAATCATTTTTCAAAGAGTTCACAGCAGAAAAAGTTTTCACCCAGAAGCTTTCTAAATGCTTCTGGTCTGAATATTCCTCAGCTGGGACCTTCCGATGAAGCACCTTCGCAGCTAGTGCAGTTCCCATTACAAACTTTTCATCTAAAGCTGGATGAGTTTCCCTTGTGCTGTAGCTGAAAAAAGCCCTCAAAGAGTCCTTGCTTGGATACCTTATAGCAGTGTTCACCTCGGTTTTCTCACAAACCTAAATATATTGAACAAAATCCATATGGTAAAAATATAAAAACGATAAGATTTCAATATAATTTTACCATACGATTTCAAAAACCCAGAAATAGATATAAATAAATAGTAGGTTATTTATTACCATGGCAACACGGATGGAGCTGAGATGAACAGGTGTTCTCGGAGTTAAATGGACATGATTGATTTCATAAAGAAAACCCACATTTACATGGTTCTGATACTGGGTTTCATCTCCGTCTTCAGCTGCTTGCTCTGGATTCAAAAACAGTGAGCGATATTCAGAAAACATTTTTCAAACTGGGAATATACTAACCCAGCCCTTAGTTTTATTCTTTTGAAACTCGTGTTTTGGTAATTTCGACTTGAGTAATTTATGTGTATAGTACCTTTCTGCCTGACGATAGTACACGGGTCGGGTGAGGGCGGAGATGGTACGCTGTTGTGCCGGCCGAAAACTGGAGTGTGCTGCACCATAATACCCTTCTGTCAGCTTCTGTAACACTCGGCACTATTATACAGATTTCTGTGACTCTATATTTGAGTGTGCATGTGTTTATATATATATATGAATCGATCATTCATGCGGAATTGCATGTGATTATATATATGTATCGATCATTCATGCGGATTTGCAAGCGTAATAATTAATATGAAGATTTGGATTTGTTTGTAGTGACTACAGCACAAAAACACACAGTACACACACACGGAGAAATAACAGAAAAAGGGATTTTGACACAAAACAAACCATGCGGCAGATATTGACAGTGACAGGTTTTTGGAAAGAGAAGATAGAGAGAGAAACATACCGTGTTAGGGTTAATGGATTGATGGGCTTTTATGGATCTTTTTCTGTAATAAGTTTCCATATGTATAATCTGTGAAGATTGGCATTAAAAAAAAAAAAAAAAAAAAATCAAATTATGCAAATTTTAGGGTTTCCTGAAGAATGGGAAATGTCTGAAAAGTGAGGATTTCCATGTATAGTAAAGCACTAAAGCAGTATACGTGTAGCGGCTGAAGAACAGAAGTTCTGCTATGATCTTTTCAAGAAATCAAAAAAGATATATAAACCTGATAATCCTTGTCGACTCTTTGAAATTATACATAACAATGTAAATGTAAATAGTGAAAAAACTTATATGGAAAAGTGAAAATTTGCTTAAATTTTGACTACATTTTGGTCAAATAAACAGCAGTAAAAGTGAGCTTAAACCCGACAATCCAAAAAGAAAAACAGATTTCAAGAATATCTTACTCCAAGCTATGATTCAAAGGGGAAAAATCATAATGAAGATTTTCAGTATTCCAAAAACAAGAAAAAAATGGAGCAGAATTAGACGAATACTAAACTTCCACCAAAAAATTGTTCTTACTTCCAAAGAAGCCCTTTTTCTGCCAGAAAAGGCAGAAAATTACCTGAGTAAAAGTAATATTCGTGCAGGTTTGCATTGCATGCATATATTAAAGAGAATGATTATACCTTTGGAACTGATCAAATTGGTGAAACCCTATCTGGAAAGAGGACTGATATCGTTTTCTCTTGGACACCAGATTGATGATTTTGTGAATCAGTATAAGTTTAAACAAACAAGATTTCGGAAACGCAAGATCTTGGAGAATATTTTCAAATAACAATCTTCTCAATGTAGGGGTTTTATGCTTCTACAGAGAGAAAAAAGGCAAGGCATTTCTATGAAATTGTAGAGCGAGAGACTGGCGCCTATCTTTCTCTCTCTACACTGAGTTGTGTTAAGTTTCACACATTACAGACACTGGATGATGCAGTTATAGCTGGTGAAACGGTAGAAAAGATTCAGTAGGAGATGTATTTTTTGTATCAACGAACGAGCCACATATATCTTGCCACGTATTTTTCTTCTTTGTTTTTTGTATTTGTTGACTAAAACAAGCTTCGTAATCCTAGTTATGGTTTTACTTTATGATGTGAAGTGCACCGCACTGGATTAGAAGCTCAAATCCACAAATCCACTAAGCTCTGATGATGAGATTCTTCACAATTGTGCATGAATTACCAGTTGAAGATTCAAGCTATTATGGAATCTGTAGCTCACAATTATTTCATCTAACTACAAATCACAAATTTTATAAGTAACAAACAAAACAATTATTTCATCTAACTATAATCACGAATTTTATAAGTAACAAACAAATTTCATATGAATTAATCACAACTTAACGAATTGCGAGTCATAGTTACAAATTCAATTGCAATCTCATATTTTTTTAGCTCACATATCATTTGGTAGTCATAAAAAAAATATGAATATATTGTTTACAATTCATCTTAATCATACACATCGCCCCGCCCTGCCCCAACAGTGGCCACCACCACCACCTAGCACACTCCACCACTGCGTAGAGGCCACTGCACCACCGCACACACAACCAACTGGTCACAACGGAAAGCCCATCGCACAGCACACCGTGTCACCACACCACACCTCAGAACACGCAGCCCACTGCAAACACTGAACACAACCATCGTGCACACACAATTGCACCACCAACCACGTACCGCATTTTTTATAAGCATCGATTTTTCCAAAAAGCGACATACATTTGTTATTATTATTATTATTTTTTGATAAATTTGTACTAGTGTAGCATCGACACTGTTGTGCACAGTCGCGGTCTCCGTCGCACAACAATGAACACTAAAATGCATTCATGACGGCTTGCTGCGCTCGATCTTAGGTGATGGCGCTTCGGTCAATTGTCAGGGCGGGGGAGGCGAGAGTGAGATTAGGGTTTGAGGTTGAGGTGATGTTGGATTGGGTTAAGTTGGATGGATTAAATGGGTTTGATTTAATATAATAATAATATTTTTTAATAATAAAATGTAAGCCTCGGTTTGATTTTTTTTTTTTATATATTAAAGATTTAGGTCATGTTCTCTTTTTGTTTCTATTTTGGATTTTGTTTTGAATTTTGGATTTTGGTTGTTTGTTTTGAGATTGTTGAAAACATGTTCTCTTTGTGATTTTGGAAAACTATTTTAAAACATAGAAAACTGAAAAATGCGTTTACTTTGAAATTTTTTGATATATTTATTTTGTGATATTTTATATGTAAAAAATAGTTAATTTGTTGAATTTCATTAATTTTAATATTAATAAATCAGTTAGTTCTCTATGTCAATAAATTCATCATTAATATTGTTTCAACTAAAAAAAAATTTAATCTCATACCAACAAAATCTTAACATGGATCTATATATAATGGAAAAATAAAATAAGAACTTCAAGTGAAGGAAGTATCTTACATTTACCAAATAATAATAATAATAAAAAATAAAAAATTACAAAAAAAAAAATCTTAACATGGATCTATATAATGACAAAATAATATAAGAACTTCAAGTGAAAGAAGTGTCTCACTTTTACAAAAAAAAAAAAAAATTACAAAAAATCTTAAAATTGATCTATATAAAATGACAAAATAATATAAGAATTTCAAGTGAAGGAAGTGTCTCACATTTAAAAAATAATAATAATAATAATAATAAATAAATAAATTACGAAAAAAAATACTTAACATGGATATATATATAATGAAAAAATAATATAAGAATTTCAAGTGAAGAAAGTGTCTCACATTTACAAATAATAATAATAATAATAATAATAATAATAATAATAATAATTCCAAAATCTGCGTTTTGGTGTTTTGAAAAATGCGTTTCTGAAAATGGAAAAGAGAACGTGTTTTCGATATTTTCAAAAATCGAAAACTCAAAACGAGCTGAAAACAGCAAAGAGAACGGGGACTTATGTTTTCGAGGTAAAATATGTGGTTGAAAAGTGGTTTGAAAAAATATGTTGGGTTAAAAAGTGATATAAAGAAATGTAACTTTTATAAATATTTTATCAAACAAAAGGCTAAGGCTGCGTTCTCTTTGTATTTCAGTTTCCTGTTTTCATTTTTTGAAAATGTTTTCAATTTTTCATTTTCTGTGACTTTTTTCGAAATTGCTGAAAACGCGTTTGGTTTGTTATTTCTGAAAACTGTTTTCGAAAATGAAAAGTTGGAAAACGCGTTCTGTTTAAAATTTTGAAGAAAATTATTTCATATTGTTTGTGAATATAAATGAAATAAAGATATCATATTTTGAGTTACACAACAAAAATAAATGAAATAACCCCTATCACACAATTTGATTATACCAAAAAAGTTCAAAAATTCATCTTGCCGTTCTAAAGTAATCGTTCCACATTTGAGTAGTAATTTTCCCTTCTAAAGTAATCGTTTCATTTAATACTTTATATAGATACATCCTTCTAGTAAGCACTCATAATGTTTAAAATTTAAGTTTCAATAAAATTTGCAAAAATCAATTTACGTTAATTAATTATGCCCTTACAAAATAAGTGTCTACAATACAAAAGTAAAAAAGAAATGTTTAATAATTAAGCACATGATACATCATCAGAAAGATGGTTGAATTTGGAGTTCTATGCAAAAAAAAGAGTGCAATTCGGAGTTGTACATCAAAAGTTATACATGTTTGAAAACAATGACCTATAAAGCAAATATGAAAAAGACTAAATTGAAAGAAAAGTAAAATTTGTGAACTAATATGTGCAACAAAATCTAAAGTCGAGGGACCTAAGTTACAAATAAATTAGGATATTTTCGAAAGAAAATTCAAAATTTGAGGATTAAAATGATAAGTTTTGAAAATTAGGAACCAATAATGTAATTAAAAATGATAAATTTTGACAAATTTCTAATTTTTTTGATTATTTAATTTTTTTTTAAACGGAAAACGCGCGTTTTCCACTTACAAGGCAAAAATTTCGAAAAACGCGGAAAACGTGATTTTCACGTTTTCCATTTCCTTTACAAATTTTGAAAACGTTTTCGAAATTTTTTTCCGAAAAGGGCGCAAGAGAACGCGTTTTCCCCGTTTTCGGAAATGGAAAACGGAAAACGGCTGGAAAACGCGAAAGAGAACGCAGCCTAAGTCTCTATGTAATTTTCCCAAAATAAAAAATAGAAATTAAAGAGCGCACCCTTATTTTAAAGTTTGTATTTCTAAAATCATATTTTAAGTTCTATACTCCAAAATTCAAGTTGTAATTGAGATTTAGCACATGTATAATTTTCAATATTGTAAAATCATATTTTTCTTTCTCTTCTTTTCAACGACACATTTATCAATAAAATAATATTACATAAAAATTCAAAAAAGATTCCATACTTTTTAACCACACATTCTTCTAAAAATTATTATTCAAAACTATAAAAACTCTTTCTAAACAACGTTAAACACACCCTTAATATATGCTCCATCCGTCTCACAGAGCTAGACTTTTTTTTGTTTGTCTCACAAAGATAGACCACTTTCCTTTTTGAAAGTATATTAATGTCTTCATTTTCTAATATATCCCTACTTAATATGTATTGTTATCGACAAATATGAACAACTTATTATTTAATGTAGGGGCATATTAGGTAGAATGTAGATAAATTTATAGTTTCAACATATATTAATTATGTTTTCTTAATTCGTGTGAAAATAGAAGTAAGTCTATCTTTACGGGACGGAGAGAGTAATAAACAAATATTTTACTAATAGCTCACCCCGCTCCCTCCCACCTAATCGCCCCAACCCTACTTCAATTCAACTAATTTAGCATCCATTTTCCAAAGAAGGCACATTTGTGCCCGTTCCGAATTCCAATTGTAGAACCCGACGTATAGCTGCAACAGGGTGTCCCAACACATGAAGAAACGCCGCTATGCAATATGGACACGACGTCTCCCTGACACAGTGCGCAGTCACACCACTGTGCAGTTGTGTGACCCCGATGTGAGCGGCCAAACCACTGGTGCAGCAGTTTTGGGTGTTCGCTTTTGAGGTTGGAGATGGTGAGATATGGGTGAGTGGATGGTGAGATCTGCAAAATTTTGTGAATGGGTGGTGATGACAGTGAGCAGCATGTGTATAGGTGCAGGTTTGGTAGTGAGAAGCTTGGATACGGGTGCACTTTTGGTGGTGGTGGTAAGATGCTTGTGTATGGATTGTGGTAACCGTGAAAAGCTTGTGTATGGGTGCAGGTTTGATGATGGTTTTGGTGAAAAACTTGTAAATGAGTGGTGGTGACGGTGTTAGTGTAGGAGGTGGTGGTGGTGGTGAACTTGAGGCGGTGATGGCGATGGTGCAGAGGAGGATCGAAGCGACGGTGGTGGTGTGGAGGCGTAGGTTGTGGATCTAGAGGGGCTGGTAGGTGATAGTGGCAGTGGTGTTAAGATTGATCGTGACTCATAAATTCATAATGTTTGATGGAATTCGTGAATAGTGACCCCTGATGATTTTGTAAATTCAAGCCGAAAATTGGACAGAGTAACGGTAAGGAAATACAAACAAAAAGAAGAAGAAGAATAAGGACAAATCCGAGACAAGAGTTGGACTCTTTGTCCTTAAGTCGAATTTGCTCCGCAACGGTGCCTACGGATTTCGACAATCGACTCTCAAGATACAACGGCTTCACTTGTGTTTGTAGCACTCCAAAACACAAGTACAACGAATCAACTATAGGCTTACGTACTCCAAGGATGCAATGAAGAAAATCAAAACAAATGAAATGAATTGATTTTGGAGACAAGTGAAGAAGAGAGGTGTTTTTGCATATCAAAAAAGTGGGGAATAGGACACCCAAAGGGTCCTATATATAGATCATCAAAGGGTGTGGACGAAATGGTTTGAGGCCAAACCATGCACCCTTTCCAAACAATGCACTTTTATGAAAAGGTGCCTCCTGGCCGGACAACCGTGCGGTCGCACGGTCTTACTCAAAAATCCAAAAAATAAATTGACGTGTGGTCGCACGGTTTACGAACCATGCGGCCGCACGGTCAAATATTTTGACCTGATTTCCGTCATTTTCATTAATTTCTCATTCATCCGATATTGGTTTTCGAATTGTCAAATATACCTTTTAATATTTTGACCTGATTTTCGATCCCCGTTTGTGCGCCCCGAAGCGGCGAAGTGGCAAACAATTTTGCCCAAACGGATTGAGTCGAGTTTTTGAGTATTTGGCCGAAATCGACACGAAGTCACTTTAATCTATTTCCAATTCTCGATTTATTAACCAATATTCAACACATAATTCTTGACTACTAAATAATTTGAGGCCTATAAATATTTGAGATTGCACTAAATTTATAATTGTCACTCATAATTTTTTTTAAAGTTTTGATCAGTTAAATGCAAACTTGTGATCTTCTAATAAATTTTGATCTATAAATTTGTGAAGTGTAAAGAAAAAATAAGTCGTGACAATGAAATTTGAGATTTGTGATCGAGAAATAAGTTGTGCCTTATACAATGCGTTATTTGTGATCGAGTAATAAATTGTAAATGATTAAGGGTGTGTTCTTTTAGATTTAATTTGGAATGCTTTGTGTCAAATCAAGGAATTGAAATTATTTGTTGATTTATTTGTATTTTCTAGGTAAGATGAAAGGTTAAAAATTAAAGAGAGAAAATGTGAATGATTAAAAAGTGGTATGAAAAATTGTGTAATTTAAATTTTGTAATCATTTCAAATTAAAACATAGCCGAACATGCCCTAATTTGTTAAATTGTGGTCAAAAAATATATATAGACTTAAAGTTGTAGTTTGTGATCGAAAAATAAGTTGTGATCAAGTAATTTTAAAATATGTGATCGAAAAATAAGTCACGATCAATTAATTTGATAAAAATGTGACTTTTAAATTTTGATTTGTGAATTGACTATAATTTGTATATTATTGACTTTAAATTCTATAGTATTGTGGCCTTAATATATTTAATTTAATTAATAAAATATATTTACTTATTTATTTTAATTTAAAAAATCTAATTAAGAGTATTTGATATTGTATAAAAATAGTTTTTTAAATGAAAAGTATGAATTTTTAACAGAATAGATGATTGAAAAATTAAATATTGTGAATTGGATTAAAGTTGAATACCTTGGAAAAAGAGAAAAAAATTAATGAAAAACAAACGAGGCCAAGACCTTTTCCCATGTGTTGAGGAATTTCCTTACAATTGGAAGTCAAATTGCATTGCTCCACAAATACAGCAAAAGTAGCAGTGTATAATTTGAGAGATTTCTTAAATTCCCCATCCGTCGATCGAGTTACGGCTATCTGAGATTCCGATTAATTGGAGATGGTGCTTTCTCAGAAAATTCACGATGCATTCAAGGGCACGGTGGAGAGAATCACGAGTCCTCGCACGGTCTCGGCCTTCAAGGAAAAAGGCGTACTTAGTATCAATGAATTTATCGTGGCCGGCGATAACCTTGTCTCCAAGTGCCCGACCTGGTCCTGGTAAATTTCCGTTCGTATCCCGTGCCGAGTTCTGAATTTACCTCTATTGCAATTCCAATTTCTCTCTATCTTGGAATTGGAAATTAAATTTAGTTATTATTCGCGAACCTCTGTAGATTTCGAACTGACTTGGTTTAAGTTACCTTTTGTGATTGGTTAGGTATTTTTATTCTATCAAGGAGTGAAATACGTAATAGTTCTTGTTTAGCTTCATGATTAGGAATTCGTTTTATTTTTTGTATAAATAATGAAAATCTGGTGTATTATTATATGGCTTAGATTAGAAAGAAGGTGTTAGACTACTTTGTAAAGTTGTTGTCTTGTTTAATTAGAAGTTCCTGGTATGATATTCAGTACGCCAAGCTTTTTTTTTTTTTTTTTTTTTGCCCTTGGGCAAAAAATTCAAAATACGATGATACTCGAGATGTTTTCTGTTATGCATAGTTTTCCACTAGTCATAGTAAAAGCTGAAAAGTTAGGGAATGCGTATAAACTTACTTTATGGCATAGAGAACTTGAGTTCGTACAAATTCTATGAATGTCTCCATCAGCCCAAATTGCAGTATGAAATGTTCATGTTCTTATTTCAGCTAATCATTTGGTGTGATTATTTTGATTGATTGTTTAACTGTATCGTTATTCATTTGTGTTCTATCAATAGGGAATCGGGTGAGCCAAGCAAGAGGAAGTCATATCTACCCCAAGATAAGCAATTCTTAATAACTAGAAATGGTAAGTGGTTTGCCCTTTACCCCTGGGCATTGTTACATGGACATTACATAGATAAGTATGGTTTCAAAATTAAGAGCTATCCTATTCCTGGCCAAAAGAAAAAAGAGAGAACTATATTTTATTTTTTAATTTTTTTATCTTTATCTTGGTCTCAGATGAATACATTGTGTTTGTAGCATAATTCATTTTTATATTGATTTAGTTCGTGAATTTGTTGTCTCTTTTTTGTCACGCACATATACATGTATATTCTCATGCATAAACACTACCATTGTAGACAATAACGTACAATTTTTTGATGTACTTTATCATGCTATTTTGTTCTCTTTTACATTCCTCAGCTCTGTATGATATCTAAGATCATACAAGTCTTGAATTTATTATGCACATCTTTCTTCCTGGGTGCATAAACTAACCTTTGTTTCATTAATAACTACCATTTGAGACTTCCTTGCCTGTCATATGTATTGTTTACATGCACTTTGAATATAGATAAAGATTTTTTCTTCTTCTTCTTGGTCTTGATCTTCTGCTTTTTCATTATCTTCTAGAGAACGGTCTGACTGAGACTTCTTACATGGAATATAGGAGTACTGTTTTTGGGAATTCACTTGGGATCACTTTAGTACTTTTTGGCATTTGAATATCAATCATCAACAGGTTAGTTTTGTTTGCAGTTCCTTGTCTGCGTAGAGCTGCCTCGGTCGAAGAAGAATATGAAGCTGCCGGGGGTGAAGTTCTTCTTGATAATGAGGATAACGACGGATGGCTGGCAACTCATGGGAAGCCTAAAGGTTTATTATTGATACGTGATAGGGAATTAAAAAGTTTAAGTTTGACTAGTAACCTTATTTTGTTGTGCTATGCTGTTAATCTCCTTAGATACCAAAAACAATGAGGATGAAAATCTACCTTCCATGGAGACACTAGAAATCAGCAAGAGAAATACAATCCAACCAATCTCGTCTTACTTTGGAGGTGAGGAAGAGGAAGAGATCCCAGATATGACAGAATTTGAAGATGCCGATAACATCATTGAGAATGATGATCCCGTAAGTTCCTATTTTGTTAGCTTATCTGTGATTCTATGGATACGGACTTATTTTTTTATTTTATCAGCTAGATTCTCTCACTGAAGTCTTCAGCAATGCTGCTCTGATTGCATTATACTAATCTTTGTGAAATATGTGATGCACGTGCTTGCTAAATGTAAAGTTTTCTCGATGTAATTCATGACCTTTATTGTCAGTGCCTGCCAACAAACATTTTACATACTTGAAGTTTGTGAAAGAAACCATTCCTGACAATGCCACCGTTGATATTTTTTGCTGAAGGCAATAAAAGTGTTCACATGAACAATTCCAAATTATTCATTATTTAATCCCATTTTTGGTCGTGGAATTTTTTGACAACTTCCTCTCAAAACTCATTTTCAACAACACATTTTTAAAGAACCATCACTTTTACATTTCTCAACCTCTTTTCAACCACAGATTCTCTCAAAATCCAAACTTCCTCCAAAATATCCTACACCAAATAGGTTCTAAAACCTACTTGTGCAATAATGGTAAAATATGTATAATAGCAAAGTTTGGCATCACTATTGCATCGTTGGTTGTTATCAGGATTTTTTGCTTTCACCGTATTTATGCATAATGTTAGGTTTTTATGGTGAAATCTTCCTTTGTTCCCCATAAAATGGTTATGTCCATGGTAATTTCCCCTGGTCAATATACCATAAGGTAATGTAGTGGCAGTGACCATGCAGTGTAATCTACACAACATTTGGGATGCTGGAGGTAGATCTACTATGTGCTTGCAAGTCCATGGAAGTTTATTTAGACATCTCTTATTTTCTTCTTTCTATTTTTTCACCTTAGAAGACGTGATGGAAATACATTTGCATGTAAAGGACCCCTAAATTGGAGGCTCTCCTTTGTTTTTTACCCTTTCCCCATCTCTTTTGATTGTTGTCTTCTTGGAATACTAGTTCTACTTAGATAGGTGATGGAGCATTTGTTTGTTTTAAAAGACCTTTTGGAATTTAAACCAGGATTTTTTCTTTTTTAGGTTTTCATTCTGTCAACTATGAACCTTCATGGAGCCTCAATCTCTTCTTTTCTTCTTGGACTTGGATTCTATTTCATAGTATTTCCCTTTGGAAACACCAACCAAAATTTAGATGAAGGGCTGCCCCCCTGCCACCCACCCCGTAGGGGGGTGGGTTTTTGTGAGGGTGCAGGGATTTTGCTCCCCTCCCTGTGTTATAATTATTATTTGACCATTCAATCAAAAACAACAGGAAGCATGTAGAATTTCAATTTTTTTCTATGCAGGCAATTCTTCCAACTACATACCTCACAGCTCACGAGCCTGATGATGACAATATTCTAAGAACACGAACATATGATGTTAGCATTACGTAAGTTAATGTTAACTTAAAAATTCTGTCGGTTGTTTAGTTCAAGCTTCACTACATATCTAATGCTCCCTCCTCTCAGGTATGACAAGTACTATCAAACTCCTCGTGTATGGCTCACTGGATATGATGAGGTTGGTGCCTTTTATTATTTTTGTCTGCATATTTCTGTGGAATCACCATCGCGATAAAGTAGCATGATTAGCTTGCACAATAGTGTAAGCAAATAATCGAATCTGTGATGTTAGAGTTCAGATGCAACAATCACTTAAGCAAATACTTTGTAAACTTATCTTTGGCAGTCGAGGATGCTTTTGCAACCAGAACTTGTTCTTGAAGATGTTAGCCAAGACCATGCACGCAAGACAGTGAGATTTGCTTTCCACCATTGTTAAATTTTATATTCAAGTTTTATTTATTCCTTTGACTCAAAGATATCCAAGATATCCAACTCCGCTATTCTTTTTATACTTATTTCATGTACTTCTACAATGATGTTTGTTTAGGTGACAATTGAGGACCATCCGCACTTGCCTGGGAAACATGCTTCTGTACATCCGTGTCGTCATGGGGCTGTGATGAAGAAAATCATTGATGTTTTGATGTCACGAGGTGTTGAGCCAGAAGTTGACAAGTAATTTTCTTTCTTTATCTACCATGTTAATGAGATTAATGTGCTTTTCCCCTCATAAACCATCTAGGCATAACATAGATCATATCAGATTAGTAGAAGGCTAATTTTTGCTACACTTTCCAGAACCAGAGTTTTGTAATGGAGGAAATTAAACCATCAAGTGAAACAATTGAATGTTTATGTCACAAAAGGTCAAAAGAACTTGAGCAATTATAATCATTGGAATCTAAGTATCTAAATTTATGGACTCAAGTTAGTTCTCTTGTTTTGATCACCAAAGAAAATGATTGATTTAATATTAACAATAATAATCATTCTTGTAAAAATGGAATACGTGTGGGACACATTTCAGAATACAAGAATATCATTTTATTTGGAAATGAAACAATTCTTGTTCTAATTTGTGTCTATTTCCATTAGTTGTTCATGGATGATGGATTATCTGAAAGGAAATAAAAATACTCGTAATTTTGTTGCAGTTAACACTGAGCACCATCTTTCTTTTAGGTACCTCTTCTTATTCTTGAAATTTGTGGCTTCCGTGATTCCAACCATTGAATATGATTACACGATGGACTTCGACATGGGTAGCTCTAGCACCTGATTTCGAGGTAAATTCTATATATTATTCAAGTAGTTATCAAATATACATCATATCACTTTGTAATTGATTCTTAGGAAAGGGCATTACCAAATGCATTCTGCTTTAAGCTTAAATTGTCTTATCAAACCACGGATGCTGGTTTACATAAACATCAATGACGTTTTAGAAGAATCGTGTTCTCCCCAAAATGTGTTGTTGAACTCTTTGCTTTCTATTGCTGTTTATTTAGTTCAGTAAATCATTTTTTTTTATGGTCCAGGCACCGCAATTAATGTCGTTGCATTGAGTAGGTTTATTAATCTTGCTGCTTGAGCCATTTGCTTTTGTAGATAATGAAGTTTTTGGTTTTTATGATTTGAGGATTTTGGCTCTGTAATTTTTCTATGGCAGGTGTGGATCTAAAGCTCTTACTATGTTGTTGCATATTGCTCTGCGGTTCTTATCCTTGACCTTGTGTACATAAAACATTAAAGATAATGGACATGATGCATAATTATCATATTTATTGTAGATTTAAAATGATGTTATTTTTATATTTCGTAAATTAGATCCGTGTTTTACTTTACTTTTTTCCCCCCCAATTTCAGCTTTTATTGACATCTTTGTGTGTTGGCTGAGCTTCAAAAATTTACTTAAAGTTCACTTGAAGAAAATAAGTACGTAAGAAGTTAAAATATATTATAAAAAGTACTGGGTAAATATCTTATGGACTACTATTCTTCCCAAAATACTTGGGGATTTATCATCATCAACACAAACTCTTTGCCAAAAAGGGATAGAACACAAATGCAACAAAAATTACAGCCACAAGCTTCCAACATGATGAAAACCGTGAATTATGTCCAAAATCAAAGGAGCCCTTATTAACAATGCCTAACAATATATAAAAGAAAAATGTATGAAATTTCCGCATAGAACTTAATCGATTAAGCAACAAAATTGATGTCAATACTAGTTAATAAGGTTGGAGAGAGACGGTTGAATGAGTTTCAAACACTCAACATCAACCTGTAACCTCAAATCGTACTACCTTACATGTATATAATTCGCGATGCACAGTGACCACGAGCAGCCCACCAAAATCTCTTGAAATAATGTTGAGTGACAATGTTAGAGAGGAACCCAAGCATCGAAATCCAACAAAACTCCAAAAATCATCAATGCTAGACCCAGTCATCACGATTGGAAGAGTAGAGAGGAGATAGATGAGAGGCGAAAACTCAAAAACTCTGGACTGTTTTCCACGTTTTGCAATTGGAATGATTTTGTATATAACGCGCTCAAAACTAGGCCTGGGCAAAAGAACTAGAACCAGCGATTTGGTTCAATTTGGTCCTGGTTCGGTTCGATTCTTTCAAAATTTTAAACGGTTCTAGTTCTAAAAATCAAAATCCATTCGGTTCCGGTTCTGGTTCGGTTCTTGGTTCAGAACCAGAATCTATAGTGCAAAACACGATTTTTTTTAAAAATATAAATTTTAAAAAATAAAAATAAAAATCTGCAATTCTTAATCTTAATGCATGTTATCAAGTCAATTAGTCATTATCAATTACCCAACAACTATTAAATTATTCAACATTACAATAACTACAAGTAAAACAAGTAATAAACAAAAAAACATAAATCAAAAATCATTTTTCTTTCACTGGTTCTGTCGTTTAGCTTCAAACATTCAGCTGTCGTTCTTCAAGAATCAACAAATAATAAATCTTCCATTTCCATCTTAAAATCAGTTGTTATATTGTTTTCAAGGATTTGCTGGACTTGTGCGACTTTCCTTGAAAATGTGGAGAACTACGAGTAGAAATTGAAGAATATTTAGAAGGAGCACATACACGCGGATGAGGAGATATGTTACGGTCTGGAAGGGAGTGAATATTTTGATGTCAATGACAAATGTGACTGTTGTATTCGTATATTGATCAAGGTCGATGACCTTACTGTCTTACGACTCTTGCCGCAGGAATCTACCATCGCTTCATTTTTTAAGTTTGAAAATTTTAGTTTAAGAAATCAAAACTAGAACCAGAATCAGAACCATATGGAACCCGCCACACCTACTCAAAACACTTTTTTCACGTTTTGAATTTTCAGTGTAATTTATTTATTTTTTTTCATTTTTAGAAACTCGTTTTTGAAAATGAGGAAGTAAACACATTTTTCAATATTTTCAAAAACTGAAAATTAACAATGATCCTAAAATAGTAAAGAGAATAGTGCCTAAGCCTCTGTTTGGTAAAAGTTTTTTATTTTTTTATAAACAAATATTGTGATGCTTGTTGACCTATGGTTAACTTAACCTTATTATTTTGATCATAACAAACAAGAATATATTGTGTTATTAACAAGTGTGCTTCAAGTGTTTCATGTAATGATAAATATTCAAAGCACTCAATGTTCAAATCGTCTCTCAAAGATATAAATCAAAACTATGTGATCAAGCACATAAGACGCAAAGAAGATCATGAAAGAATTGAAGATATTCAAAGATCAAAATTAAAGTTGTAAAGCATGACATGAAGATCAAGAATTCAAGCATACAAGATTAGAGTTCAAGTTCAAGAGTTGATTTAACCTATGTAAGGGTATAATACTCTCAATCTTTAGCGATGACATTCAACGAGCTCGAAAATGATTTTTATGCATCAAGAAACTTACTTGAAAATTCATCACTTGTATAAAATATTTTTATCTAAGTCAATATTGTTTTTCATATGTTATTTGATCTTAAATCATGATTATATTATGTTAAACCACTTTGAAAAACAAGTTAGAAACTTAAAAATCCTAAATTTTCATGTTTTTCAAAAGTCAATTTTCAGTCAACCGAAATTGGTCAACCGAAAGTTCAACGGTTGAAAATGTATAACGGCTATATGCATGTTTCGGTCGACCGAAACTCCAGAAATGGTCAACCGAAAGTTGTTGAATTTGAATATCTTGATCTATAAATAGTTATCTCATTTACATTCATTTTTAACAACATAGAAAAGATTTTATAGAAACTTTCTTGTAAAAATTCATTGTTCTTACTTGGTTTATATTCATCATTATTATTATAAAACTTTGATTGATTTAAACTTTGTTTTATCAAATTCATCAAAGTTTTTGGAAGAAAGTTTTGTGAAGATTTTTGGTTTTATATTTTTTAAACTTCTTCAACATCTTCACACTATATTGGAATTGAAGTGTAAGTCTCTCTTTGTTCTAAACTTGTTTTAATATTTTAAAAGAGAGAAATTCCAATTAAGGAACTTTGATTATTTGTGCTACATTTTTCATTATCATTTGATTCATCAAAGTTCCATTGCCTAAACACTTTGATCTTAAATCATTGTTAATTATTCAAGTGTGGCATCTCTTGGTACTTAATTTGATTCAAATTTTAACAAGAGATTATTTGAAAAACTTTGTTTGATTGCATTGAACTTTTCATTATCATTTGCATCAAAGTTTTTCTCTAACACTCGAGCTTAATTCATTACTATCTGTTGAAGTGTTAGCCTAACTCTCTCGGTACTTAATTTGAGTATATCATTTGTCAAGAGAGTTATTTCAATTGTAAATTCAATTCATTATATCTTGTGGTTTCGAGAGCATTGTGAAAACTCGATTGTTGGTTAAGGGTAGGTGCTCATTGTTGTAAGTCACCTAAGGATAAGTGCTCCTTGTTATAAGTCACTTAAGGATTTGATACTCCTTGCTGTAAGTTACCAATATAGTGGATTTGGCCTTGCTCGTGACGGAGAGCTCGATAACGAGGACGTAGATCACGTTGGTTGATTGAACCTCCATAAATCGCGTTTGCATTCTCTTATCTCTTTTACTTACTTACATTGCACTTACTCTATTCTATCAATTTATATTGTGCAACACTATATCTAAGTGCTATACTTTCTTTATCAATTAAGTTTACACATTTATAGCACACTACATTAATAGTTAAGTTACATGCAACACTAAGTGCTCATACTTATATCTATTGATTTTTAAGTTTGATATTATTTATCGAAAAAGTTTTATAAACCAATTCACCCCCCTCTTGGTTAGTTTATTCTTGGGCTAACAATGCTTTCTAGGTAAAATATGTGATAAAAAAAATAGAGTGAAAAAATATGTGATTAAAATGTGATTTGGAGAAATGAACTGTTTATAAATTTGATTATAAACAGTTTATCAAATTATTTGTCTCGCGATTCGTCGATACCTTATATGCATCGTGTATTTTTTTAAAGAGATTTTAGCTAATAAAATTTAGGTTTTTAATTATTTTTTTTTTAATTAAACGCGGTAGATCTGATCATTCTGTATTTGCCCCAATCCGCAGATCGATAATTTTTTCCTCCGTTCGGATAAGGTGTTTCTCCGGTTCTGATTTGCTCGAGTATTTTTTCATCTCTATGTTTGATGACATAATGATGGATGATGTAATATCCGAGAAGTTTTAGGGATTGATAATAGATGTTTTAAAGTTCGATGTTCAATTATAAAACATTATAAAAACTATAATTGTCCTTAGTGCATTTAGAATTTTTCTATCTGTACCGATTGATTTGTTCTTGATGTTGGATAGATCAATGATTGCAAACAACATCTGTACATATTAATTTGTACATGTAGTATTGCTCATGCTTTTAACGCTTATTTATTTTGAATCGAGTTTGTACATGACATGTTCTTAAATTTCCCTTGAGCATGACTAAATGAACATTTTACCATCGTTAGTTGTTGTATTGTAGTCGTCACCAGCTGACGTCAACAGTGATTTTATAGTAGTCGCCACCACCATCACACACCATATCTGAAGCTGGTTCGACACATTGCTGGAGATCGAAGCTACTAGTGGCGATCTATATGTCGTCGCCGGTGGAAGAGTTGCCGAGAGAGAGAGAGAGAGAGAGAGACGGTAGAGAACTTCTTTTGTTTGGGTTGGTTTGTTAACAAGCATTAATTAAATAAACTAATTGTTATTACCACTTGAAAAGTAAAGAAAAAACTTCAACTACCGAGATTTAGATTTATGTTTTTAGAATACAAGCGGGTGCGTAATTTTCCCATTTGGGAAAAAGTACGTAACTTCAAATCTAAAACTATCACTTTTTAAAATTTAAAAAATAATTTTTCTTTTTTAAATCAGGTGTTAATTAGTAAATATAAAAACAATTACTCATTATATATTAAATTAAAACTAATATAATATTTAAATAAAGAAAGTCATCAAACAATAGTTTATGTCTGTCCCTCAAGCACCCACCCCACCCCACCACATCCAACCTCACCCCAAAAAATGATTTTTTTCTTCTACTTTTCAACACCCACCCAGCCCACCCTACCCTGTCACCCATCTCACCCCACCCCACCAGAAAATTCACAATTGATCACACAAAGTTATATTTCATTCACAATTACACAACCCCACCTACCAATACCCCCACTTCACCTGCAAAATCATAATTGGTCACACAATTATATTTCATTCACAAATCACAATTACAAATTTAATCGTAAATTTCACCGCAACCACACCCACCAATACCCCCACACCCGTCTGTCCGTCCACCCACCCACCCCGAAAAGTCACAATTGGTCAAATAAAGTCAAATTTCGATCACAATTATAAATTTAGTTACAAATTTCACTCCGCCTCACCCCCACTCCACTCCGCTCCACAAGTCATAGTTTGTCACAAAAAGTCAATTACATATTTAGTCACAAATTTCACCGCAACCCCCACCTCACACCACCCCTACAAAGTCACAATTGGTAATACAAAGTCACATTTCGATCACAATTTCAAATTTAGTTATAAAATTCACCCATCTATCCCACTGTATCCCGCAAAGTCACATTTGGTCACAATTACAAACTTAATCAGAAATTTCACATCACCCGACCCCGCCCCACCAGTCCCCGTAAAGCCACAGTTGGTCACACAAAGTCACAATTATAAATTTAATAACAAATTTCGCCCCACCCCCATCCCCACCCACCCATAAAGTCACAGTTAGTTACAAAAAGTCAAATTTTACAATTACAACTTTAGTTGCGAATTTCACTGCCACTCCACCCCACTTTACCCCATCCCATCCCACTAGCAAAGTCATAGTTGGTTACACAAAGTCACAGCTCGGTTATAATTACAAATTTAGTTTCAAAATTTAACCCACCCCATCCTACTCCACCAAACCCTACCGCACCAGCAAAGTCACAGTTATCCACACAAAGTTACAGTTTGGTCACACAAGGTCACAGTTCGATCACACAAAGTTGCAGTTTGGTCACACAATGTCATAGTTCGGTCACACAAGGTTAGAGTTCAGTCACATAAAGTCACAGTTCGGTCACACGAGGTTATAGTTCAGTCACATAAAGTCACATTTCTATCACACAAGGTCATAATTCGCCAACACAAAGTCGTAGCTCAGTCACACAAAGTCGTATTTGAGACAACTGTAGGTCACATCACATCCTCATCCAACGGTCACACAAAGTCACAATTGGTCACTGTCTCTAATATAATTGATCACAATCATCCATAATTGCTCACATATTTTTATTTATTGATCACAACTTACGTGTTTCTTGATCACTGTTAATCAATATATATTTTTTATCACAATTACCCAATGTTCTAAAAAGAATAAAGTGTGATGAAGCGACGAGGTCGAGCATCAAGCTTAAGCGCATCTAGGCGCAAAAAAGAGTGGCAATGCTCGAACGAAGCGTGACGAAGCGATGAGTTCAAACTTCAAACCTAAGCGCGCTTAAGCGTAAGTATAAGTAAGATTTTTAGAACACTGCAATTACCTGATATTTGGTCACAATCATTCATAATTGATCATATATTATTTATTTATTTATTTGTCGGACTTACTTTTTTTCTTGATCACATCCCGCACATATCACAAGATCCACAAAGTGACAATTAGTTAATATTCACAATTACCTAATAAATGTTCGTGTAGTATTTATTTGTTGGTCACAAGTTAATGTTTTTTGTTACAATCACCTAATAATTGGTCACAATTATCTATAATTGATCACAACATTCAAGTCACAAAAATCGACCCCACCCTCCACCCCCACACCTTCCAAACTAATTACTTTCATCCACTACCACCTTCCAACCACTGCCACGGTCGACCACCACCACCGTCCCCTTCCCAATCTATCATTTCCTCCACCACCACCATCACAGCCACCGCAGCCGCCCACTCCTAACACCACCTCGCCAGCAGTTCACCACCACCGTAAACACAAAAAATTGGCCACAAGGAAAATGCAACCACCACTGCCTGAGCAGCCACAAAATGCATAAGCGGAGAACACTAGTCACCAGACTCACCATCTGCATAACTGAAGAACACTGGACACTAGACTACCACGTCAAATCTACCACCACCAGCACCACCACCCCAAATAACCATCACCACCACCAGTCACCTCTAGATCTAGAAAACAACAATGAATGCCTCAACCTGTGTAGGAATCTACAAGGCGCGCACTAGATCCAAGCAACATTACTACCAGTATCCAACACCATGAAGTTCCTCGCAAGAGTTCCAACTTCGATACGTCTGAAGCACTCGCCACTTCCCTATGCAAGTTCGGAAGTCGCAGAAATTCTAAAATCAACCGCCTTCTTCGGATTTGCGTGTCAACAAACTTCCATGTGTGCCACCATATTAGTCGGCGTTGAAACTTTGACCCTATCACTTTGGAGGCGGAGCTTGAAGAGGGCTTCTGGAGTGAAATTGAGAGCAGAAGGTAACATTGTCGACATGGTGCAAATCTACAGACATCACTGAAGTTTCGGAGGTAGATTCAATTGCCGGAATAATCTGGTTGTCTATGTGTTTGCGACCACCTCTTCCTCTGCCGCCTATAGCTTTTTATGGAGAGAGAAGGCATACAGGTAGGAGTGGGCAAAACCCAAACCAACCTGGTCAACCTGCCCAACCCGAACCGAATCAACCGGGTTCGGTCGATTTTTTGCAAAAAATGAGACTGAGTTGAGTTTTGAGTCAACTTGTCGGGTTGGGTTGGGTTGTGGGTTGAATTTTTAAACCCGGGTAACCCGACCCAACTCGATTTTAGGAAAAAAAAACGTAAAGTTGATGTTAAAGAAATGAATTCATTCAGATTTCAGATTCAGTTTCTAACCTAACCTTACCATGCTCTAGCCTCCAAGTTCTCTGCCTCTCTCGCTCAGTGCCTCAGTCGATCCGCTAATCTCGCTCGCCTCTCGCGCAGTCCATTAGCTTATTCAACTCTCACCTCTCGCTCAGTCTGTCAGTCGCTCTCCGTTGAGCTCTCACTCAGTCACTCTCATTTCCATCTTCTGCCGCGGCTCCGTCGGACCTCGAGGTCCACGACTGCAGTCCCTGTTCCGCGACTTCCGACAGGGGTACCCTGATTTTAACTTTTTAATTTTCTTTCAGATTTCATTTTATCAATATTAATATATAAATGTTTTGCTTATTTTTTCCCCTCCAAGTTCCGCGACTGCTTGATTAGTCACTCTTATTAGTTGCTTGATTAGAAATTTAACAACTGTGTAACTTCTATTACTGAATCATGAAAGCTCTGTGTTTGCTGGCTCGACTTTGGTCAACTAATTTTGATTTATTTGCAAGATTACGATTTCAAAATGAACTGCTCGAAGAATTTATAATTTTGGGAAATTTTTTTCAGAGGTTTACTTGAGGCTTACTGTCTGCAGAACTGAAATTTCCCATTTCAAGCATTTTCTTGCTGAAACTGATACATGTTGAGATTCATTTCCAAATTGTGCTATATATACGTGTATAGAATGAGTAGAAATCCTAACCGGATGTAGAAAGCATCCACAGTTGTTCCCATGCCAATGGAATAAATATATTTATTTACTTCAAATAGCACTGGCATAATATCCATACAGCAAAATTTCGTTTTGTACTCTTTTATGTGTACCAATTATTCTTTATAAAGTAGATGAACATTAGCATGGGGTCCTATCTTTCTTTTGTTAATTCACAATAGGAAGTTTTAAATTCTATGATATGCCACAATTCCAATCAAGTATTTTTCAGCACATTCTTTCAAGAAGCAGAAACCTAAAAATTGTATATAGCCCAGGTTTCAGCACATCCAATCAAGTATATTGCTAGAATTGGTTGTCTAGTTAAAATATTTTCATTTATTGAAATATTGGGATTTGCCTATTGAGTTATTTAAACTATCATGTTTGTTGATTTTCAGCCGCTCAAGTTTAACTTCTTGAAAACTTCCAAAAGTTCCAAGTATCCTAAAAGAAAATGGACACAGGTGCTTTACATATTTACTTATATTTTCTTATAATACATGAATAGAATAATAATTGGAATGATTTATTGATTCGTAAATCGTAATTTTATATTTTTTGTGGAATATGTTTTGTAGGTTTCGATGTACATAGCGAGAATGAAATCATTACCCCTGCATCAAATTCAAATGACTCGAGCTTGCCTTCAGGTGAAGGTCTTCCACCACTTCCACCATCATCATCGCGAAAGAGAAAATCTAACAGGTTATCTTCATTTGTTTGGGATCACTTTACTTTATTGGACCCAAGGGATGATCTAAATGTTAGATGTAAATGTAATTATTGTGGAGTTGATTATGCATGTGGCACCAAAAAATGTGGTACAAGCACTTTGAGTAACCATTTGAACCTTCACTGTAAGAAGTATCTCGGTAGATTGCTAGACAAAAAACAGAAAACTCTATCATTTGAAAAGATTAACGAGGGTGACGGGAGTAACCTTATAGCTGTTGGTCGTAGTAAGGAAGAATATCGAGTTGCATGGTTGAGGTGTTGGTGTGCGCTCAAAATTGGTTGAAAGCATCTCCGAATTTGGATGGTTTCTGCATGGAAGATGTAGAGCTTTACAACCAATTTGATGAAGGTAAAATATGTATTTTTACTTATTTTAATATAGTTTCACGTGATATTAATTATTATTTTTTTTTGTAGAAGTTCTAGAATCAATGAATCAAGATGATCAAGTGCGCAATGCTAAATGATGTACTAATGTGAGTTGTGACTCTTGGAGTATTGATTTTCGGTATATCAAAATTTGCATGTTTATTTTTTCTTTAATTTTTTAATCCTAATCTCATATTGTCAAAATGACAGGTACGCTATTTTTGAAGGACTTGAAGTCTAGTTCGTTCGGTAGAAACAATTTTTCACAGTTGTTGTATTAATTTTGATTGTTTGTTGTTGTATTAAATTAAATATTTATTAATGGATGGATTATTATTTTAATTATATTTGGATGATTGTACTATTAAATTATATTTGAAATGTCTCAATTTTATTTGGATGAATTGACTGATCTTGTTTGATTGACGGTATGATATTATTTGAATGATTATACAAGTCTATACTTTATAGATGTAGCTAGAATGATTAAAATTTGTAATTTTTCTTTGAGTTTTTCCTTTTAGTTAGATTTTATAGGTATTTAACATTTTTGGTATATTATTTTAAGTTGTTATATATGTCGTTTAATTGGGTCAATAATTTAAATTTTAAGTGATCTTACAAGTTGTACACTTAAATAATTAATTGGGGCTACAAAAATTAGATTTTTGGACTATTTTAATACATTTTGCCATTTGGGCCGAAGCCCAATCTGCCCGACACCTTATTGGGTTGGGTTGAATTTACATCAACCCGATCAACTTGGGTTGGGTTTGGGTTGGACCAAAACCTGACCCAACTCAACCAACGCCCACTCCTACATACAGGGAGAGTAGAAAGAGAGAGTGTGTATGAGAGTAAATGGGGAAATTATGTTTGATTTGTAGATAAATTTTAATTTATTACTATTATTAATAAAAAAAATTGAATTAACACCTTATTCGTAAAAATAATTTTATCTATACTTGATTTTTAAAAAGGGAACTTAAATTGTAGGGATGCATGTAATTTTCCCAAATTTTAAAGGAAAATTACATACAAACCTGTATTTCAATTTTACAATTCAAACTTCTTGGATCGCTGAAATTTTTTTTTACATTTCAGGTGTTAATTAATGCATTTAATTAATTAAACATAATTGCAAATTCAAAACGTGGTAATCGAAGCTGTCACTCTCTCTCTCTCTCTCTATCGGTCTCTGGATTCAACAGACAACCGTCCCGCCGACTCCGCCACCGCTATGATAGTCACCGACGAAATCATCTCTCTATGTCCTCTCTCTCATCCTAACGGTGGCGAGATCGCTGCAGTTGCAGCGGCTAAGGCGCGATCTCGCAGTTGCAGTTGCGATCTCACCGCTGGAGACCGTCAGGTGTGGTGCATTTCTGGCGAAATTCTTCACGTCCACATCTTTGGTATCTTTGGAGCTCACAGACATTATCTCCCTACCCCACTCTCGATTGATGCGATGTTCGCCACTACACAGGAGTTGCGTTGTGCCTGTGCAGGCAAGCAAAGCAACCTTCACGATGAGGCGCAGCTGTGACGTCGTCGCAACCTAACGGTGCAGCGGTAACACCAGTGTAGCAGCGATGTCCTTGCGATGGTTTTGATTTTGAGGTTGGGGTTGGCTATTTAGGTGTCCGGGTGTGCAATTTTTTAGGTTTTTTTTTGTTGAGTTTTGTTGTGGTGGTGATTGTGTGTTTACAGCGATGGAGATAATCTGCTTAGGCGGGGGAAAAGGCTGCCTATGGTGCATTTCGTGTGTTTATTGTGGTGGCTACAGTGATGGCCTAGTTTTCTTTCACAGCAGTGAGATTTTGTGGTGGTTGGTTACCTTGGGATGGCAGCGGTGGTAAGTCGGTGGTGGTGCTGTTGTTGTGGTGGCTAGAGGCAGTAGGCGATTGTGATGGTGGAGGAAAGGGTAGGTTGGGAAAGGGGGCAGGTGTTTGTGTGTGACCAATTATCAAGTTTGGGTGTCTGTCCATGACCAATTACCAAGTAATTGTAATCAAACTATTTTGATCAATAAATAAATAATTAGTGATCAATTATGAATTATTATGATCAATTATTAGGTAATTGTAATAAAAAATATTGACTAGTTGTGACCAAGAAATGCGCAAGTTGTGATCAATAAATAAATAATATGTAATCAATTATGGATGATTGTAACCAATTATATTAGAGATTGTGATCTACTGTGACTTTGTGTAACCATTGAATGATGACGTGATGTGACATACAGTTTGTGTCAAATATGATTGTGTGACCGAGTTGTAAACTTGTGTGAGCGAACTGTGACGTTGTGAGATCGGATTATGACTTTATGTGACCGGACTATAATATCCTGAGATCGAACTGTGACCTTGTGCGATCGAACTGCGACCTTGTGCAATCAAACTGTGATTTTGTGTGACCAAATGTGACATTGTGGGTGGTGTGGGAGAGGTGAAATTTGCTACTAAATTTGTAATCTTGACCGAAATGTGATTTTGTGTGATCAATTGTGATTTTGCCGGTGGGGTTGGGTGGGGTGAAATTTGTGACTAAATTTTTAATTGTGATTGAACTATGACTTTATGTGACCAACTGTGATTTCGTGGGGTGGGGTTGGCGCATGGGGTCGATGCTTTGGGAAGGTGGGGGCAGTTGTGAGATGCACATATTGTATATTAGATGTTGTTTGAATTTTTTTTATTTAAATTTCTATATGTGACCAAAATTGGATTTTGTGTGATCAACGGTGATTGATGGGATATGATAGGATAGGTGGGGTCGGTGGGTGGGTGGGTGGGTCGTGTGTGGTGGGTGGGTGGATGGATTGTTAATTAGGTATTGTTTGAGTTTTATCATTTAATATTATATAAGTTTTAATTTAATATACATATATATGATTAGTTATTTTTGTATTACACATAATATTATATTTATTAATTACTAATTAAAATAACACCTAATTTTTTTTTTTGAAAAATTCTAAATGAACAATTACTTTGAACAAATTAGTGTATGTGTGGCCCATATCACCCATATGTGTGAGTTGTCCACAAAATTGTTTATTATAGTTGTTCATGTAGTATGATTGTTTTTGTTTTTTTTTTTTTAAACCTTAAGTTTCTTAAATTTAAAAAATGATAATTTTAGTTATATATTTATATACTTTTCCCAAATTTTAAGGTGTCCATTATGGGCACTTAAGTTACACCCATAGCCACTGCTATCAAAAAAAAAAAAAAATTCACCTTGTCAGTCGTCACTATACAGTTGAGCTGAATATCACTGCTGCAAATTTAACATAGCCCACATCAAGCAATCCAGTTTTGTTGCCCATGACGAGCAATACTTATCGACACCAATTATTGGTTGATAATATATATGGAATCTTATTCAATAACCTACTAGTGACTTCTCAAGAAAGAAGATATTTTTTTATTCAACCGGGTTGCCTCTAGTAAATCAAACTTATCAAAAAACACAGAAATATTTTGAGATACGAAATTCCATTTAATTTGTTCAATATAATTCCGGAATCTAGAAATACAATTCAAAATTACAAATTAAGAATTTATTAACGCGCACTCTAAAATGCTAAACTTGGAAAACTGATTACAGTATTTTTCAAAACAATTTCTCACCTTGGATTTGGTCGGTGATCATCTATTTATAAATTAACAATCTGGAACCAAAGTTTAAGAAAAAAGAACGCAAACTGAATTAGCCATAAGTAACTTTTTTTACACAACTTTACTTGCGTAGTTTTTGTATTTTTTCATCATAATTTTCACACGATATTTGACGGTACGTCTGTACATGTTCTATTTATTCGAATCCTGCGTTGCACTCTCTTTTCTCCTCTTCCGGCCGGTACTCGCCGGAGGATCTGATTTTCCGGCATCCAATGGGAAGTTCAAAATCGCCTTGCTTCCCCTCATCTTGAACGCAGCACAATCATAAGCCCTTGCTGCATCAACGTCAGTGTCAAAAGTCCCCAGCCAGACCCGACACCCTTTCTTGACCGGGTCTCGAATCTCCGCCGCGTACTTCCCCCATGGCCTCCGCCTGACTCCTCTGTAACTCCTTCCCAATCTTCTTGAACCCGGAACGTGAACCGATTCGCTTTCTTCCGGCTCGGGTTTAACTCGTTTTGTCGGAGTATCCGGTGAGCAAATATCGTTAATCTCCGGCTTCAATTCAATTTCGAAAACATCCGGCGGCTCGAAATTGAAATAGCGGGAAGTGGGTGAATCGGAATGCTTGGTGACCGACAGAGGAGAACACGAGCTGGACCAGGATGAAGGGGAGTCCATATTCGTTGGGCTCAATATGAATTTATCCTCATAACCGTTGAAGAAACAAAGATTAAGGTTGTCAATGAATGACTCGGTTGAAGTGAAGTCTTCTAGGAGGTGTTGGCGTATGAGTTCTAACGTTAAAGATCCATCGGATGCTGTCATGTTCTATGGGCTTCGAATTTTGGGTATTGCAAGTGATTGTTGGTTCATAAGAAAGTATGATACCAAATCAATTTATAGATATAAATATTTGTTTCACGTGTGTAATAGAGGGGGTAATTCGTCTCTCTAAATACTTTTTTAACATTTTCTTACATCATCTTTTATAGGACGTGTTTGAAACAATTTTTTTTTTTTTTTAAATAAATAAATTAGCCTATTGAAAAAGTTACTTCAGATCAATTTCTTCCAAAGCTCTCTTAATCCTTGTTTGAGCCCCTTTTTTAAAAAAATAACTACTACAAACACTTAATCTTAACCATTTATCCTTAGTCAAGCTCACAATTTTTGATTTTCAACTCTCCAAAACTTTACACCAAACAGGGGCTTAATCGAACAAATTAATATCAGAATATTGTTCAAATACACTCAAAAACAGCTTCTTAACTTAAGATTGACTTTTCAAAGTCATGAGAAGGGAGGGTAGAAACGACTTGACACTAAATGAATGAAAAGTAACAAAAATTTTAAGGTGCCTAATTGAAATATCCACACCCATAAGTGTCCCCTTTCTATTAGTTGGTTGTTAGTGAAGTTCATCACAATCAATCATCACCCGCCATATGACGGGTGAGTGAGTAGAAGTTAAAGATGTCATTGTGCATCCTTAATTAACTTTCTCTTTGAGTAGTCATATGTAGGTGTAGTGGGAGCAAGAAAATATCTTGCATCATATAGGTAGCAGCAATTTAGGTTTATCCTAAGTAGTACTGGATGTCACAGCTCACGAAACACGCACATACACCATACATATGATGTGTGCAGGAACAAGTGGGTAGGTATTGAAGGTCTATTCTCTCTCAAGTGGATTCATTGGGTCCGATGGCTCATGGCTGGTTTTCCTTCTTTTCTATGTTTATAATTAATTATACATTTCTTGGTTTTCTATAATCCGACATTGAAATAAAAAAATTGAGATCGACTCATCGTTGTTACAAAAGCGAAGGAGCCCTTATATTCGATAAAAGGACGAACTGTTGGAAAATCGTTTTAAAGAAATATTTAAAATTGAATTGATCAAAAAGAAAATGAAATTTCATGAGGGCAATATTTAAAAAAATGTGATCGCCTTGGCTAAAGGTTTTGCGATCACAACTGGCACATATTCTAAAGTAGATCCAATTTCAGTAAAGTCATGCTATCGCAAGGTTTAATTATGACAAGGAATTTTGTGTCATGCGATTGCAAGATACAATAATCATTCAATCATCGTATGGTGATTAGAGTTTTACCGTTGGGAAGTTGTAATTAAATTTGATTTTCCTCGTGCCTCTTGGATAATTGACATGACCTTTTGTAGTGGAGATGTTTGGAAATCTAGAAATAGGTGATAGATTTTAAAACAAAATATATCAATTATCATGATCAATCAAAGATCAAAAGCTTTGTCTAAATTATACCAAAAATTGTTCCAATTCTTGTGTTCTTCAAGTTCTTAGAAGAAATTTGAGTGCATTAATTTTTCTCTTATTTTGACTTGATTACAAACAGTTTGCCAAGTAATCCTTAAGCACTAAAAATCATCTAAACGATGCAAATATCGTTTGAAAACAACGATATACATGGTCAAGCTTACTTTGTTTATTTTCGATTATACTGTTATTTTGTTGTTTGTTTCATGTTTAAATCTTTTCTTTCTCCATCCTACTACTACATATATATTCAATACGGAACTCTTTCAATATTGAATCCCAATTTAACACATTAAATTTCAAGTCACGAAGGAATTGTAGTGATGAAAATTAATTATTGTGGCTTGTAAGAGCGTTTCGCACAAATATTATTATGGCTTGTAAGTTCTCCATTTATTCCACTCTAGCATTAAAGAAATTTAATGCAGTTGATATCAGGTCGATTGACTCCATAAGCAACCTTTTGGAAAAACAAATATAATAATAATAACATGATGACTCAATTTTTTTGTATACATCTCAGTGTGGTCAATATTATTCAAACAGTCAAATGTTATTATTGTACGTAAAAAGAATTAAGTGACAAATAATTATTTTTAAACTAAAAATATTAGACTAACGTAGACAAGCATTATACTTTGGTGGAGCGAAATTCAAAGAAATTAATATTTTCTTAACATGTGCTAGAAAAGTGTGGCTTTTTACCGCCATTGTTCATGAACCTATCACCTATAGCGTGAGAGATTTCCAAGTAAAGACGACAATTTTACTGCATAATTTCACATTTCATCAAAATATAATATTGACTAACATAAAAAATAATTTTACTTTTATTCTAGATATATAGTTTCCATCTCCCATCAAATATTATTCAAATGTCACAAACTCAATCATGACAAGAGGAGGAAGCAAAATTTATCTGACTTTAAATAACGTTTCACAATATTATAGACCTGATCCAGGGAGAAATTATTTGGTTTAGTTAATATTTGAAATCTATGCAAGTCACACACAAGATATTATCTTCGTTAGGCAATAGTCCAACACGTACCGACTAAGACGTGACAAACATATCGTCCAAGCAAACCTTAAATTAGAGGCTCTTATATATTCCACGTTGACATAAAAAACAATAGGGTTCCTTAATTATTTTTCAATTCCTACAGGAGAAGACGAATTAATGAGAAGTACATTGTACCATACGTGCAGGAATATATAGTTGAGGACTTGTGAGAAATATAGGAACCCTAATCCGTGCAAAATGAAATCCAGTAAACATATCCATTACTATCTAGTCCTTTTCTTATCCATTAATTAATATAGCAGTCCTTTTCTTTAACAACTTGTGTTTAGTCCTATTCCTCTTGTCACAATTCAAACTAGCTAGCTAGTAGTGTCAAACTAAGAGGGTCGTGTCAAGCTTGCTCGGGACTTCTCAATTAAAGATGAATTATGATCGACCGTAATTGGAATGAAAATGTTCGCTGGCTGATGAATACACATTCTAGCTGATTAAAATGTTTGGACTCTACGATTAATCGTCAGGCCTTTTTATATGAAAAAAGGGAAAAATGAAAGTAAAATTGAGGTCTTTTCTTAAATTCAATGTTATAATTTAAGATTTGAGCAGTTAGTGTTGAGAAGAAAAATCATTTGATATTACCAAGCATAGATCTTGGGTTCAAGCCTCATGGGGGTGGGTTTGGGAAGTTTTTTATAAAATAAAAAATAAAAAATTCACGTTATGAGCCAGTTCTCGGGCCGTATCATTTTTTTTTTTTTTTTTTGAGAGAGCTTAACGTACGTCAATTTTGATAGAAAGGTTTTGCGAAAAAAGAACTTAATTTTTAGCAACCTTTTTTCCAACTTCCTCAAACAAACCTTAACTTGTTTTGTATTATTAATTATATTGTATGTTTCATCGTAAGAATAGTATTATAAAAAAAAATAAAATTAAGTGTCCTTTTGATTGAGATAGTGGAATATAGGTAGAAAGAAGACAAATTTCAGGAAACTTATTTTATTGAGAATTGAAAGTTAATGAGTGTGATTGGTTTAATTTTTTAGGTGGAAAAAGTAAATAATTTTTCATTCTTCGTTGTTTGATTGACATTACTTTTCATGAAAAATAAAGCAAAATTTTGTTCCATACGTTTGTACTTGATAACAATAATGTTAATTTCTAAAAAAAAGTTAATTTACAACAATAAAAAGGATCAAACGAGGCGAAAATATTCCCACCAAAATGGTGGGAAAATAAATTTTACCAAAACAAGGAAAATTTCGAAAACAAAGAAAAGTTGAAAAAACGAATTCCATGAAAAATTAAGGCAATCAAACGGTACAAAAGTTGAAAAATAGGATAAAAACGTGTTTTCTATGGAAAAATATATTGCAATCGAGCGAAGCCTAAATGGATATATTAAGAGCCTGTTTGATAATGTTAAAAGTTTTGATTTTTGTAGTTTTTTTTTTTTCTTGAGGGATGTGTGATTTAAAAATATTTGAAAAGTCAAAAATGATGGGATTGACAAAGAATAGATGGTTGAGATTGAGTTTAAAAAGTTGAGGCAAAAGTTTTACCTTTATCAAACAAGCTCCAAGTCGAAAAAAGTGATGACGTAATAAATGTGATTATTAAACAAATTAAAATACTTAACTTTAAAATAGTGGCGAACGCAAACATTATAAGTTTGGGGGCACACACCGACGAAGCTAAAAATGTAATATTGTTGAGACGTTGTTCGAAACAAACCTTACAAGCTCAATTTTTTTTTTAATAAAAAAAAAATAACAGTGAAATTCAAATTCAAGCAAGACGGATGTATTAAATTATATGTAAACGTGTGAATAAACTTATTTCTCCATAACTGATAAACACATTGAAGTAAAACAATCAATTATATGTACTGAATATATACTACAATTTTTTACATATATTTCATAAAAAACAATCTATTCAATATGCATAAATTTTTATTATTCAAAGTTTAAACATTATTTCCATTCAATACAAAAGGAATTCAAATTTTCAACCATTCAAGACATCTTTTTCGGATTTTTCGATAACAAAAAAAAAAAAATCAAAATTGGGGGGTCACGTGAACCCATGACCCTCATTGTGTCTGCTCCTGCTTTAAATGAAATCGTTGTTGGGTCCAAGTGACACTGAACCAACTATTTTGATATAAGTTGTTTTTATTTTGACGGATTTTACTTACACCTTTCATGAAGACAATTTCTTGAATTCTGGAATGTTTGATATATTGAATTGGACAAATGTATTCTAGTTCTAGATAGTTACTAAACATTACTCAATTCACATACTTGCTATTATACTAAACAAGTTGTGTATGAAAACTAATAATCAAAGTCACATATCACGTTTAGATTATATTTTTTAAGTCTTGACAAATATAATGTTCATAAAAAGTAGCATGCACGATAGGGAAAGCAAGAACATAATGTCAAAATAATATCTTTTGGAGTGATTTAGGACTCTAATCAGTTTGGTAAACTTGTTTATAAATATTACAGTTTTTAAAATCACTTTATAATAATACACATTTTTTAATATCAACAACCATGCTATTCGTACAGATTGATATACAAATTTTACACATGACACGATCTTATTTTTCAACACATCACTTCACACATTGATCAACAGTCATCATACAATCAGTACAAAAAATTGGTACACCCATCGGTACAAATAGCTTTTTGAAATAGAGAGGTTAAAAAACTCATAATAATAATATTAATATATAAATAGTGTGCATAAGACGCAGTGGTACTTTTGCAAATTTTAAGCCTATGTTTGGCGGCAACCCCTATTTATAAATATAAGTAATTAATCTTGCTAATGTTTATATTAAGTTTTTGTTTGATAAACCGTGTATAAACAAATTTATAAACACATCTTTCTAATTATTTTTCAATCATACACATTTTTACAAATTACATTTTAACAATATATTTTATTTTGAAAACGTCACATTCTTTGTAAAAAAAAAAATATCAAACAGAGACTATAAATCGTGGCACACGTGTTCCTAACTAATTTCAGAAATAAACATGAACGACAATTTCTCAGTCGGCTTTACAATTTCAGAGTTTTGATTAGTGCTTTTGGCTAAGAATACCGTTTATAGTAAACTAGTTTCACACCCGTACGATGCACGGATATATTCAACTGATAAAGTATAATATACTAAAAATCAACAATAAAGGCTTGTCATGAGTCTTAAATCAAGAGTGTACAAAATTTTAGTTTTGAATTGCTAGCACAAAATGACCTAACTTTATTTTGATAATTTGAGAATAGTGGTTTTACTTAGTATGTTCATCCCAAAATAGACAATTATACAAAACTTCCATCGTTCTCAAATTTCCATAAGTTAAGTTCTACAGAAATCTTAAATATTGAAGCCTTATGCGCGTAGGCATTTGCAATGAGCATCGGTCCATTTTGCACAAGCATCTTCGTCATATTCAACAATGCATTCATCCCTCATCTTCTTTGTTTCAGGGTAAGCACAACAAATCTTCTTGCTCTTTGGATCAGATAAATGTGCTAAACCAATTGGTTCCTCTTGATCTTTAAGTGATTGTAAAGATATCATAGATGGATAGTGATGTATTGATAATCTACGCATCACCCACACGTAGCTCAATAGCATTGAATCTCATCTTTTACGGGTTTGACTAGGTAAGACCTATTGTATAAGACCTCTTGAATGTCTGATAAAATATTAAGATAGTATAAAGCAAAATTTCATTTCCTATTAGTCTTCTTCTAATTCCTAGCAAACTTTTTTTTTTCCCTTGTTTTTTTTTCCAGTAAATATTTGGATAACAAATCTATTATGTGCTTAAACAACCATAGTTCTTAGGTAAAATCAAACTGAAAATGGTAAATTTGACCATTTACGAAAGTTCGGGGGCCTTTTTATAGTAAAAATATGAACGATTGAAGCTTTTTTTTTTTTTAAATCCTGAAATATCTTATCTTATCAATCATCATGTTAGCTAATTACAAATTTGTAATTTAAAAAATATTACTTAGAGCAGAACTTCATTTGGTAGCGAAAAATTAATATTCCATACACTCAAACCCCAAATGCATTTTGCACAATTTCATTGAGCAATTGAAGTGCGTTTGAGAATGCATTTCATTCACAATTTGATTTAGAGAGTTTAGGTTCTGAGATCCATTTGTAAATTCTTCTTATAAAGTGGAAATAGTCCAAATCAAAATACAAATGGGTCCGGAATAACACAATTGCACAAGTTTGGGGGGAAGTTTCTCCCCCCTTTTCTTGTGATAGTATTGCTGGAGTGGGCGGCAATAGTGGTAGTCGGGAATGATGAAAACAGGAGCTTTCTTGTGATATTATTTTTGGACTTAAAATTGCACTTTTGATATATATATATATATATATTGAACGATTTGTACCTCAAGTGACCGGTTTTCGTAAGAGTTTAGGATTAGTCGTTGACTCGTTGCTTCAACTTTGGAAGTTCGGTGACCATTTTGAATTTTTATGCAACTTCAATCAACCCATTTCATCATGCAAAGATTACAATTTTTAGTTAAAATGAAGAGATTGTTTCCCCTTTTTGAACTACAGAAGTCAAAACCACCCTCAAGCACCACACTACTGATTTTCTCAAATGTCCATCTCAATGGCCACTGCTCCCCCTCCGCCCCAATCTCTGCCACTCTCCTCCGACTCCGATAGTGACTCCCCCACCCAATCCTCCTCCTCCTCCCACCACCACCACCACCAGCATGTTGATCTCTCCTCTACCATCTTCCAATCATACTCCTCTCATTCCTCCACAGATTCCTCCTCTTAACGTGCCCTTGTCAAAATTTAATCTTTCTTAATCTCCTTCCGCTTCAGTGCTCTCACCTCATCTGTCTCGAACACATCAAGCCTACTAATCCCACCTAGTCCTGCACATCCCGTTGCTTTTCCTTCTCCCACAGGCGCCACCTTACATGCTTCAATTCCCAACGAGAACTCCATTGTGTGGCCCTGCCAAAGTGCCGTGTCGAGTATCCCAAATCACAAACCCCCAAGAACTACTATTGTTTTTGCGGAAAACTTGGGGATCCGCTTCGTGATCCATGGATTTTACCCCCATTTCTGTGTGGAAATATGTGGCCAAGCTTTAAGAAACAATCATGGGTATTTTTGCATGATCTTGTGTTCACCCGAGGGTTTGCCCCTCGTGCCCAAAATTAGTGAAGACAAAGTGCTTTTGCGAGAACTAAGTGTGTGTTTGGTAGGGCTTTTGAAAGATCTAAAAATACTTTTAGAAAACCTAAAGTTCTTTAAGTAAAAAATATAGGTGTTTGGCTGTGATTGAGAAAGTGCTTTTTGTTTTGATAAACAACCTTTTTAAGTTGTTTTAGAGAAGCTCAAATTTATAGTTTTTTTTTTTCAAAAATCACTTTTACAAAAAAATGAAATATATAATTCTTATAATCTATTGAAAATATCTTATTTTCCATAATTCGTATTAAAATATAATATTTTATTGACTAATATGAAATTGTATTTTATTAATTAATAAAATTTGAAACATGTTGAAAATTTATTATTTTTCATATCTCGTATTGAAATATTAAATTTTATTGATAAATTTGAAATATGTTGAAAATTTATTATTTTTCATATTTCGTATTGAAATATTAAATTTTATTGATTAATTTGAAATTATATTTTTTTAATTAATAAAATATGAAACATGTTGAAAATATATTATTTTTCATAACTCGTATTGAAATATTATATTTTATTGATTAATATGAAATTTTATTTTATTAATTAATAAAATAAAATTTATTGACAAATTTTTTTCTGTAACTCAATATATTGAAATATTATAATTCCTTAATTAATAAAATATGAAATCTTATGAAAATAAATTGAAAAAATATTTTTTTGTAATTAATTAATAAAAATATGGTATATATTGAAAATAGTGAAATATTATATTTTATGAATTAATTAATTTCGTTTTTTTCAATATAGATTTCAACATTGAGATGAAATAATTATTAGATTTTTAGTTAACTATGAGATATAATTATAAGTGTTAGTTTATACAAAATCACTTTTATAATTGTGTTGTCAACAATCAATTTAATCTTAATAGCGCTTGCTGGAATGACAATCAAATAGTCAACTATTTTTTGTTAACAGCATTTTTTTTTTAAAAAAAAAAAACGCTACTAAAAAAAGGCATACTGTAAAAAGCTCTATTTACAACAGTTGTGCCAAACGAATCCTAATACAGGTTGGAAACTACCCACTACTTAGTAACTACTCTGAAAATTTGAAAATGAAAAAAAAAAAAAAAAAAAAACTGGCCTATTATAATGTTAGCAGGGTCACCGTTGACTTTATAAATACTAGTTTCATACCCGTGCGATGCACGGACATATTCTATTGACAATTACTAAATTGCAAAAAAAATTACAAATGGAAAAAAATAAACAGCCAACATAATGTGTGCCTTAATATTAAACCCCAAAAAAAAAAAATACAAATAAACATGTATAGGCATAATTAATGTACATGTATATATGCTACCACCATCTAACTTAATATTAATCGTTTAAAAACAAAATTTAAAAGCTGAGCTTCAGCTAAACCTATTTAAGCACACAAACTATATTAAGAAACATTTGTCTTTTTTACCTTAATTCATTAGTATGCTAAAATTTCTAACATAATCACATATACAATAATTTATTCTTTCTCAGCAAAATACTAACATAAATCACATGTATAACAAATACTCATTTAGGAAACATCCAATGTTTAAAAAATCGGTATGACACAAAAGCTAAATACAATATCCTAATCAACTTTGGTTTCATTTTTACCTAAGTCCCAGTTGGAGATTGAGCATCATGAGATCATAATTCTTTTACCCCTTAGATAGTGTCTCCAAACTTTTTTACCTCTCCACTAAAACCATAGAGATTCCTCCAAAATTTCCTAATCCCGTCCCAGTCCAAATCCAATCCATCCCTATAAAGCAATTGAGGCCTCAATATCTCTATATAATATCACAAGTGATATCCCCTGCCTTGCCGTCCGACTTCCAAATGTATATTGTTGGAAAAGGCCCCTGAATCATTGGTCATCCCTCCATCCACCAACGATCTCTTCTTTCCTACCACCACCTATCGCTATGTTTACACTACCTTCTCCCACCGTAATTAGCGGTACTGATAGTAGGCTATCATACTCAGATTCTGGAAAAACAGATTTACACGCTGAGACCCAACTACTTCCCAAAGTTATATAGAAACATCCCACCAAGTAGTGCTCAATGCAGACCTGCAAGATGTAAACTGGAGTAAGTATAGGGAAAACTTATATGTATTGTGATTTCAATGAACAGTAATCACTCACCATAGCTAAGACATGTACATTCAGGAACCAGCCTGCATATGTAGGACAAATAAGATATTGAAACATTACCTCTATGACTACAAATGGAGATGGGAAAGAATTATGCACGTGCTGGATGGATATAGTAGAGACTCGGTAGTGAAAAGGAAACAAAAATTGACATCTCAAGGCACAGGATTTGGATAAATGAATGGTGATGTAAGTACATTTTGGACATTTTTTTAAATCTGGATTTCGATTTTTGAAAAATTCTTGTCAAATTTGCTAGCCAGGCCAGGAACAGAAAGTCGTTGTGCTGCTCTATTAGCTGGTTCGTTTCTTCAACAACCACATCTTTCAGGAATGGACCCTTAAAATCCTCTTTGACCTCATCTAAGATCTCATTATCAGGTCCTAATTTATATTTCGGAAATTGATTAGATGCGAAGCTCACATTGGTCGACACCGGAAGAACTACTTGCTCCTGATCCACAAACTCTGGACTTACCCTCGTCATTATCCAATTTTATGTCCTGCCTTCATAAAAGCAAACAAAAACATTTTCTCGGAAAATCATCAATGCATTCAAGATCCAATCCATAATCACTTCAAAAGGGTAATAAATTAGTCAATACTAAAATAACCAGGAAAAAGATAATGTTCCTTTTTAAAAATGATGAGAATGAAGCCCCGGATAATTATGTGGATACTGTCTTTCTAGAAAATTCTAGTTCGAACCGTTTTCCTACAGTAGCAAATCACCAAAAAAATAATAATAAATAAATAAATAATAATAATAATAATAATAATAATAATCAAATTCCCAGCAGATAATATGTCTCTAGACCACAAGTAAATTCACAGTTACAGAGATCTGTAATTGAGAAAATAGTAAAATGCTATTGAAATCATTTTGAGACTCCAATATGAAAAAGTGATATAACTTATAAGCATTCACCATCTCATGATCTAAAAGGATTCATTTAAATAACAGGATTGCAATTCATTCACATTTTCAACACATTCACATGTTGAAGTATTTTGGCAGGAGCACAGTTCCTATCAACTCTAATGGGCTATTTTGGCTGCATAAACCTACTATCTCTTGCTGCTTGAAAATAGGCAATTTTCCTTATGGTTTCTTGAAACACAACAATTCCCAGTCCCCACAACCTGTTAACTCGATGAAAAAATAAGAAAAAAGCATACCCCTGCTTATTCACTATTAAATTTACAATCCCCTTATGCATTCTACCAGATAACGATCTATAGGGAAAAAAGAGAAAAATAAAATTAACATCATTAGATCAAGTCAAGACTCAAGGGAAGAAAGACTTTGAAGGGTACGTTGCTTATTGTAACAAGGAAAGGGTAGGATGCAGGATTTCAGAAACATTTGATGGGACAGAGGGGCATAATTTGCATTTTTCACTGTTAAGAAATAATGAAAGCAGTTATGATTTGTCATTTGTCAATCATCTTCATCGCCATAAGCATTACGAAAATGGCACAACGAAGGGAGAAGAAAACTAAGACTTGACCTTTTAAAATTGTTAATTTTATTCACAAAAGGCCTTGGCACCTTCTCAAATGGACCCTGAAATCCTTAATGGAAAAGTGGATTCCAAGAGGTGCTATTTCTACACGAGTAGAAAAATAAATTAACAGTTCTTACCATCGCAGATCTTTGATGCACATTATTAGACTCTCTATCCAAATTTCCATTATTGAAGTGGGAATTTCCTGCAAAAGAAGACAAATCAGTAATACAGTCTCATACAGGAACTTGCAGTGTTCAGTTAGACCTCTACCAAAGCTTCCAAAAACACCAAAAGAATTGCTCTCATCTAATATTAAACGGAATCGGTATTTTTCCTTGAGCTTGACGATTTCATCCAGTGGAGTAATTTGGCCGGAATTCTTGAAATTGCACAAGATCAGGAACAAATTAATATCCGTTGCCATCAATATGCATGAAATGGGAACTAAGAGAGAGAGAGAGAGGACCAACACAATCATAAAAAAAAATACGGATAAAGAAAGCGGACTCAACTTTCAACTTTAGCTGCATACAAAAAATGAAACTACGATCGAGTAGTATAAAACTCGAATATTTACACTTATGATTGTTGTCTCTTGGTAGTTCTTGGACAACAGCTCTTGAAGCCATTTCAAAATCCACTTTCTTTTCTTCTTGATTAATGTTCTGACTACCAAAAACCCAACCAAGACTTAGTTGAACAGAGATTGTGTAGCATTTGGTTCAGTCCTAGGATCCCCCAAGTTTTTTTTAATGAGATCCATAAGCTCATCAACTTCATCTATAAATTATTGATAAATTTATTCTTATTGGAGGATATTGATGCCCAAGAGGTTGTGTATATGAAAATAACCTGTCCATGGAATTGGCAAGAGTAGCCAGTGCCAATCCTATATCTAAGCCGTGGATGTGAATAGTTGAAGGATGCACTAATGACCAGATTTTAACTTCTTTTCTACTATGATTTTGTAGAGTGCACCTTACCAAACATGTTATGATATAATATTTACCTTTGCTTGCTGAGACAGAGCACTCAAACCAAAATCCGAAACTTTAAGGTTCCCAGAGGCATCCAACAATGGGTTTTCAGGCTACACGAGGAAACATATATGAGTAATTAGTGAGCTTAGCATTTTGCCTGTGAAACCGAAAATAAAAATATCCATTATATTTTTTATTATATGTTACTATAAAACGATATCAATTACCTTTAGATCTCTGTGGTAGACTCCCCTGCTATGGCAATAATCAACGGCATTAATAAGTTGCTGAAAATATGTTCTTGCTTCGTCCTCTCGCATCCGTCCGTGATTTACCTAAATTGAGAAAATTCGTGGCATCCATTATATCCACTTGAGACTAGAATTAAGAACAATTACTACCAATTACGGTTGCCAGCCTGAGAGAGATGGATAGAAACTAAAGTTGAAAACATCAGTTGGCTACTTAGTCCACTGATCCAACAAATAGCACTATAAAGGAAAATGGAGAATATCAATCATATCTGGTTAAGTTCAAAAATAAGTAGTTTTTGTTTTCAAAAAGGTTTCGATAAGTCACTTTTTTCTCATTTCTAAGTATAAAAATGTAAATTATTTTGAAAATAAATAACTCTTATCTTAATATCACAATAAGTAACTTATTTCTAATTTTGGTATTCTTTTTACACATTCCTAAGTAAGATTTGAGCTAGGCTAAACATGTTCTAATGCTGGAAGTCAATGTTTTATGTTGTGTATTTCTATAAAATTTTAATAATTATAATGCTAGTGCGATAAAATTTCTTCGACTTACAATTTTGTCAAAGAGCTCTCCCCCAGTCACGAATTCCAAAAAAATAAATATCTTTGTCTTGCTCGCCATCACCTGAATAAAGACAACATTATTAGACATCATGGCCCCTGACCACAAACGCGCAAAGAGAGAGGAGGGAAACAGAGAGAGATCAACCACACAAGCGGACAACATTCGGATGTTTTAGGCTCAATTCCATCCCATTGCATATGGGATGCCCTTCTAAAAGCTTTGTAAGCACAAAGATCTGCAGGAAGATAAAACTATAAATTTAGAAAGGAAAATTGAAAACCTAAGGGCTTGTTGATCCACGAAGCTTCCAGAATTCAAAACTGCTAAAAGTTGCTCATGCAACTACAGTTAACTCGAAATTTATTTAAAAAAAAAAAAAAAGAATTGAAATCCGGCGAGAAATGGTTTCAGAAGATTAGAATTGGCTTTCCTTACCAGGTCAAGTTCCAATTCAAAACCCACTTTAGAATCCAGCTTCAAAAATATAAGTGAAAAATGGATGATGACAGAAACCAGTTGTTATAACTTGAGCTAATAGAGATACTTTGAAATAATTTTACCAATGCTCAAAATATCTCTTCATTATGTTGCAGTATTCAAAAATATAAAACATGTGAATTCCTATAAAGAACTGTTTATTTTGAAAGAAAAAGAAACAAAGTCCAGATTCTTATTCTTCCCCAATTGAACTACCCTCATAGAAACACCCACCCATTTCCCATTTCCCTACAATAATAAACATAAGAAGAAACATTGTACACATTCGATGATGTATTCCACTAATATTCGACATAATGAACGAATCACAGTCGAAAAATATAAATAATTTACCACAAACTATATGTAGAACTCTAGAGGAATTTCTAGAATATGATTGAAATGTTAAACTTGCAAGTTCGGAGGAGTTTCTTAGTTCTTCTAAGGAAACTAAAACCTTGCAGAAAAGAAAATTGGAAAATAATTCAACTACAAATCACTAAATTAATGTCTTGAGCAGAAAACGAAATTTATGGGGGAAAAACGAACCTAGCCTGGAGCAAACACTGAATCAACTCTCTAAGGCACCGCTTTTCAATTCCTGGAACAAAAAAGGTTTAAAATAAGGCTCGAAAATTAAATTACTACAGATGAATCAACAGACCGGACGACATTTCTGGGAAAAAACTACCCTGCTCCGGATCAGATACCAAATCAACTCATTAAGGCCCTGCTTCTCAATTTCTGTAGGACAAAAAAACAGGACAAAAAAAAAAAAAAAACAAAAAGGAATAAAATACTCAACAACATACCTCACAACAAAGACAAAAAAAGAAATAAAATACATACACATGGAAGATCTCAAGGCAACGCGAAGTTGATCCAGTAGGTAGATGTTAGGCTAGAAAAATGTCGATGAAATCGGCGGAAAGGAGAAGAGATACCTGAAGCGGCACATAATAGGTTTGGAGAGAAACGACGTTGCAGGTTCGTAGGCTCGACGCGAGACAATGGAGTCAACGATAATGAGAAGAGAACAAAAAGTTGTGCTAGGGCTGGTTTCGAGAGAGACGAAGGGATGGAGGTTCTTAGGTGGTGTTTTTAGCTGTGTATATTGTATAAAATCGATGCTGTGTATATTTTGTTGTGCCTGACTTTCGTCTTTCAATTTCAAAAAGCAGGTTGGAACTTTATGCCTTTTTTGGGAAAAAAATCATTATCAAAATCTCTTTATCAGACTTTCAATTAATGTCATTGCTGTGGATCATCTGTAATTGAAATTGGAATAGTTCAAAAACAAATTATAAAATGAATAAACAGTAGGTTCGGGCGGGAGATTGTGAGCGGGAAAATAAGCCAGAAACTCCTCCTATTATATATTAAATAGATATAGAATATAGATATAAATATAGATTACACCGGTGATCCTCTATTTTCGTAAATGTGGCATTGCCCGTATGTCCTCAACCTCACAATTTTTGCACTCATATGCCTCTACCTTTTAAAATTTTAAATTGTGGCACACGTGTTCCTAACAAACAAAAAATATTTATTTTGAAGTTAAAAGACCACGTGACACTCAATTAATTGATTAACGTATATAGATGTTTAATGAACATTATGGAGTTTTACGCTATTATATTTTAAATAATAAAATTAGAAATCTGTGTTTTATTTATTTTCTTTTGCCTTTCTGAAATGAAATAGAGTAAGGGACATGAATGTCACACTTACAAATAGTTAAAGCCTCTTGTTAAATTATTTTATAATTACATACATCTTTTCAACCCACATTTCAAACACATATTTTTTATTTTTTCTTACAAATATGATTGATAAACAGGGACTTGATCTAAAACCTACTTGTGGGCCATACTCCCCCATCCCCTTTCCCCCATGGGTTGGTGGGCACTGAGGTCCATCCACCCATATCCAATACCCACTCGACACTTGTTGAGTGGGTGCTATATCTAGTGCCCATATGCACTAGACCAGCCTTGTTGATAAACAATTAACAAATCAACATAAATCAATATTCCAAAAACGTAAAATGTGATGAAACGGCGAAGTCGAGCATCAAACTTAAGCGCATCTAGGCGCGAAAAAGTGCGACAATGCTCGAGCGAAGATCGGGTAAAGAGCGAAGCGTGACGAAGCGACGAGGCCAAGCTAAGCACATCTAAGCGTAAGTGTAAGCGAGCTTTTAGAATACTGACATAAAAAGTTTAATGAAGTTAATTGAAGATTCATTAAATTCATTTTTCCGATTCAATAGTATTTTCTCTAAATGAAATTATGCTCTCGATAAAGAGGTGGCAATAAAACGACTCCAATCAACCTTGACCATGAGACAACACTCTAGGCTTGGCTCGACTCATTTCCTATATGAGCTTGGGGTTTACCGCCCACAAGTTGATACAGACCTAGTTCGTTGGGTAAAAGTGAGGCTTCGAATAGTCGATTTTTATGTTTATAATTTAAATTTGAAAGTTACAAAAAAATTTCGAAAGTAAAATCTTACAACAAATACGTTGTTGTTGTTGTTGTTATTATTATTACAACAAATTTGGGCATGAATTTAGTGAGCAAGCCCACAGGCTGGCTCTCGTGAGCTCAGTACAGAAAATTTAGAATAATAAAGATAAAATATTTTATTTTTTTTCAAAATTAGAATTAAGATGAAAAAAAAATTAAGAAAACAAATATAATCGAGGGTAGAAGAACAAAACGAAAATTTTATGGTAAGAAGGGAGAAACTTTTGAAAAGGGAGGGGTGTCGATGTAATTGTCATAAACATCAATGTAATTTACTAAACATTTTTAAGTGCATTTTTTAAATTATTTAAACTTTCAAATCGAATTAACATATTAACAAAACTAGTAATCGCACCCGTGCGATACACGGAATAAATAATATTTATCGAATAAGTATACACAAATTGTGAATAATTTGTAATTTCATTTCTCCCTATAAGATTTCTTACTTTAATGCATAAATTGTATATTCAATATACAATAATAAAAAAAAAAGAAGTTATGAATTGTATTTTTTTAACAGTTAATTGTTCATTATCTAGTTTCCTTAGTTTATTTATTCATAAAGAATTGATTATTCAAAAATATATATATTTTTTTAATGTTCATTAACAACCACATATTATTTTAAAACTAATTTTTCACAATTGCACATACTACTTTTTAACCACACATTCTAAAAAAAGAAAATCAATTTTTAACCACTCAATTGATTGATTTGACAATTATTTTATTTTTTATACTACCTTCTTTCACTTTCAATCACACATTTAAAATCATTTATATAGTTTATATCAAACTTACTCATATTCAATGGTTTCAAATACAATGTGACATTTTATTTTTCACCAAGTATTGAAAATGACCATGTTACCCACACACACACACAAAACTATTTTTTGTGCATGTTAAATAAATGTATGGACTATATTTTATTTTTAAATAGAATAAGTTTGATAAAACCTTATATTTTTATTTTCTATAGAATTCAATGAATTAATTGTTAAAGTCTATAGTATATATTTTACAAATTGACTTTATTTTAAATTTATAAAAATTAAAAAATAGATAAATGAACAAAATGAGTAAATTTATAAAATTAATTTCAAAATTACCAAAGAGTTTATAGAAACCTGAAGTTGTAGAAATTAAAATGATTTAATTGAATTTACTTAGAAAGATCGGATATCATTATTTCTTTTAATTTGATAAGAAAAAAGATTTGAAATTAATCATTTATGTCAAATTGAAGTTAGGTAAGAAATGATAAATATCATTTTATGATTTAGATGAGATAAATTAAAAAGATTGAATTTGAATATTGAAAAAAGTAAAAAGTATAAGTAAAACTTTTACCTTTATTATTTGAGACAATTTTAAGAATGATATATTTAGAGTTTGCTCTCATTTGTTAACTTGTATTGAACTACTCGTTAAGATCATGAATTTGACACCTATATATTGCATATTTTTTTGACTTCAAAATATTACAATAATTGTCAAAAGAATAAAAATAATATACAATTTGATCTTTTTATAGATTTTTTATTTTTTACAATCAATAGGTCATTTATTACATGTCACCTATAATTAATTTTGCATTAATTGAAGTTTCCTAATTCAATTATTAAAATAATTAATAAAATTACAAAGTTTCCTAAAATAGCAGGGAAAAATGGCGGAAAACTATGTGTGGGTTTTTTTGGCGGCTATACTATTATTATATATATTAAGATTAAGATTCACATACCATCCATTAGGGGCGGACACCTTGGACCCAACCCGGAAAATTGATTCAACTCGGATCAACAATGTCGGGTTGGAAAAATTCCTGACTAAAAAGCCTCGGTTTAGAGACTATAAAAATTTACAAGGGAGATACCTTTAAAGCAGAGAATCAGAACCAACTCAGGTCGGTTGGGTCCAATCTATACCTATTTATCTATATCTGTATTCTATATTCTACATATATATTAATAAAATGAATTGAGATTATGTAAATTTTGACTGGAATTCCAATTCGTCAAGAAAATCTTTAATTTCAGTAGGTTTTTTTCCCATTCCCAAATATCCCACATTAACTAAATTAGTGGGCTACGAAAGTGGTGGGCAATTTCCAGATTAATGGGGTTATACCAAGGGTTAAGTACACAATTACATACATTTACGTTTGAATATTTTTTTAATCAAGTCATTTTTAACTAATTATACAAGTATCAAAAAAAAAAAAAACCAGAATAAGTTCTGTAATTAATCACAATTGTAACTTTATTTCAGTTTGTAATTAGTTACAATAGTAATTGTAATCAGTCACCGCAACAATTGCCGTCATTGTACAACCATAAAAAATACAATTATAACTTCGTTTTAATTTTGTAATTAATTACAAATGTAAATTTCAAGGGTTTTCTGTCGTAGGCACGATGTCCGCTGCATTTTCTTCACTCATTGGCGTTTGGGATCAAGATCGAAACCCTAGCTCCCAATTGCAGCGTCACGATCTGAACAATTTTCACAAGGCAAACAAAGCTCGGCTCGTATTCTTCAGAACCATCCTTGTTATAGTGATTAGGCTGAACAGTGCCTCCATTTCCGACAGCCTTTTCATGCGTTGATATTCTCAAAACGGTGGGAAATTGCCCCTCGAAATGCCACTTGAAACTCGATTTTGTTACTGGCTTCACAGGCTCAAATAGGTGGTTCAGTTTAGACGTTGAAATCAACTGGCTGAATTTTCATTGGGAATTAAGTGGGAAGAACATTGAATTTGATGCCAAAAAAGCAAGTCACAGCAGGAAAGAAGGAGAAGACGAAGGAAATGAAAAATATAATTGATTAGGCTTGAGTTTATATTTACATAATTTAACAAAATCGTTTATATTTAACTAATTTTAAAAATTAGAGAATAAAATGTATTAATAGACCTAATTAGCCTTGTATTAAGAGGAAATTACATCAAATACCCCCAAAATTAAGGAATTTGAAAAATACCCTTTTAAACTAATTATAATATTTAATTAACGTAAAAATACGTTCTAAATCCACACACAACCCCCAAACCAAAAACAAAAGGAGATGACAATGGGTCGGGTATGGGTCAGATTTGTCAAACTCATACCCTACCCACTAAAGATTTACAATCTTCATACCTTATCTATATACCCATTTAAGAATTGCGGGCCAGGTGCGGGTCGGAGGCGGGTTTACTTTTATATCCATTTGAAACTCATTACTAATTATTTTATTTTTTTAGGCTATAAATAGGTTATAGGTGCTCCGGATTAATTTGAATTAGTTAAATGTTGGACTTCACTTGAATTTGGCTTGAAAAAAGCTTGTTATATGTTGAAATTAAACGAGCGAATTTGAACAATTTTTTTAAACGTTAACAAAGTCAATAGTTTAAACATATTAAGGTTTAGACGTTAACAATCTCATTAGATATTTCGGTTCTATTTTTAATTTATCCATTATTTTTTTTACACAATCACTTTTGTTTTAAATTTTTTAATTTTTTAAAGAAATTAATAGGTATGCGGGTCGGGTATGGATATTGTAGTAAAATCCACACTTAACCCATACCCATGTCGGATTTTAAAATTTACCTTCATATCCTACCCACGAACCCATTTAGTCGATTAATCCCCCGCCTATTTATGTCGAGTCTCAAACGGGTATCGAATCCGTGGGTATTATTGTCATCCCTAAACAAAACTCTATTACACTTTTTGCATACTCACTCAATCTTTCTCTTTTAGAAATGGAAAGCTGGAGGAACCATCATCGTTGTATCCAAGAAGAAGAATAGGAGCCAATGAAGGAGTTGGAGCGACCGATGGTTGAGAAGAAGAAGCGTTCAGAGGCAGAGGCAGTGACAAAGTCCGGTGTGGTGGAGGCGGTGGCTTCAAAATATTATAGAATGGTGAGCGGAGGAGGAGGCAATTGCGTAGTCCATAAGCTAACACGGCCGTAAGGAGCTTGCATCCCTAACTCCGAACAACAGCGGAATGTGGACTTTCATGTTTATTGATTTAATTTGAAAATATGTAGACTATTTATGCAAAATTGATAGCATGTATTGAAGCTTTAGAATTAAAATTAGATGCTTCTATTCAAATTAAGGCGCTTCTATTTTTCTGGACCCAATTCTTGGCACTGGGGTTCTTCTATTGGGCATTGAGAGGGATAGTTTTGAGTCTATTTTTGGGTTTTAGCTGATTCCTCAAGATGGTAAATTTTGTAGTTATTTTGATTGAGCAAAATTGAAATAATTGGATTTTCAATGTAGTCGAAGAAGAAACAATACAAGATGCAGAGATAACGATTTCTAGTTACAAGAAGATGATGGTTATGTGTTCAAAGGTGTTGAACAAACTGGTAGCTGACAAACCAATTTGAGATTGTGCAGTGCATTTTGAAGATCTAGTTGTTAACTACTTTGGGTAATAATTATTTGAAGAATGGACTAATTTTGTTTTCTTTTTCTTGAAATGGGAATTTGAAAATATTACATCAGTTGTTTGATTTTCTAATTTGTATTGTTATACCAAATCTACTTGAGGTAGTTTGATCTATCTACTTGCTTCTTATCCTTAATTCTTTTTGAAAAGTTGGCTTGTTATTGTGCAAAGTTTGGATAATGGGTTTTCACCCAATTTTTTTTTTTTTTTTTTTTTTTTTTTTTTTTTTTTTTTTTTTTTTTTGAGTTTGCTTCTCTTTGAAAAGTTTGACTTTGAAGATGATCAATCCAAGCTTAGAGAATTGAACCATTTGATCTCTCCAATTATGAGTGGAGTGATCTATGGCTTGAGGTTTTAAAAAGTGATAAGTCACCTTTTTGAATTTTTTTTTTTTTTTTTTTTTTTTTTTTGATGTATGCGTAATTTTAATGATTCCATATGGTGTGTTGTATATGGAGAATGTGTAATCTAGCTATTAGTGTTTGTGAATTTGTGTAATTTGTTAAGTTACAATAATCAAGAAGGAATATTGCAAAAATTAAAAAAAGTGACACATTATCATTTTTTAATTAATTTAAAATAAAAAGTGATAAAAGACAATTTAAGTTAAGTTAAGACGAATGTAGTCAAGGATGTTGTTTGTAGGGGTGGGCGTGGGTTGGGTTGTGTCAGTTTTTTTGCCCAACCCGAACCCAACCCACTATGGTCGGGTTGAAAAAAAATTAACCCAACCCAACCCAACCCAAATATGAATTCAAACCCAACCCAACCCGAACCCAACCCAATCAAGTTTCGGTCGGGTCGGGTTGGGTGGTTTTGACTTTGGTCCAATTAAATAAAATTCTTAGAAAATTAAAAAATTATGCCCATAAATCAATTATTAACTCAAATAAATTATATACAATACAATAAGCTCAAATATAATAAATTAAATACTTGCTAATAAAACTAAAATATGTTCAAATTATATTTGAGTTTCATCCAAATTAAAAATGAATTTAAGATTCTTGAAATTTAAATGGTCTTATATTTTTAAAATTTTGATTGGGTTGGGTTGGATTGGGTTTGTCATCAAACCCAATCCAACCCAACCCAACCCAAACAATTTTTTTTTTTATAACCCAATCCAATTTTCATCAAAACCCAACCCAACCCGATCGAGTTGGGTTGGGTTGGGGCGGTTTTGGCGGGTTGGGCAGGTTGATGCCCACCCCTAGTTGTTTGTATATAGAGAATATGTAATGTATCTACTTGTGTTTGTGGACTTGTGTAAATTGTTAAGTTACGACGTATGTAGTCAATGATGGATATTGTAAAAATTGAAAAAGTGACATTCAAGTGTCACTTTTTTTTACTAGTCACTTTTTAACTAAAATAAAAAGTGACACCGTATCACTTTTATTTAGAAGAGGAGTTAAAAGAAAAGTGGCATTGTGTAATGTATCCATTAGTGTTTGGGGATTTGTAATTCTTTAATCAATGATAGATATTGAAAAAAATGAAAATTTGACTTTCAATTTGGAAAATATGACAAATCACTAAAAAGTGAAACGTGATAGAAAGTGACATTATGTCACTTTTTTAACAATTATTTTAATATTTTAAATAAAATTAAAAAAATTGACAAAAATATTTAAAAAGTGGCATTCGGAATTTATAAAGTATTTTTACTTTCTAAAAATTTTTAAAAAGTATTTTTGTAAATGATCAAAAAATAAGGGTATTTGTTAATACAAATCCATTGTATTAATTAGTTTTGGGCCATAACTTAACTGCAATTGAAGCAGTTAAAACTCGAAGACTATTCATAATCTTCACGCTTTCATTATTTGTCCCTGCACTTTACAAGACTCTACCCGCAGGAGCACATACATCTCCAGGAGAGAAGGAAGTCCCCATATCTTTCACCAATTCACCGGAATATGTTTCATTGGCCCAACTCAAAGAATGATGGCTCCAAAAAAAAGTGGAAGAGAGGAACGAGAAGGAAAAGCATAACAAACAAGAAGAATTTAAGAAAAATGTTCTCCTTGCCGCTAGAATTTTGTCGAGCAACGAGGTAGTGGGAGTTCCCGGAAAATCGAGCAGGAAAAGCAGTGTGAAAGAGGGTTTTGCTGATGAATTACAAGGAACTGAGGGAACATTCGGTGTGATTACTGTAGATGTTTTGGTGGAAAATGGACAGAACACAAGATGAAAGAAAAGAATGTTAAAATAAATGAATTAAAGCGCAGTAGAGAACTGTCATGAGAAAAGAAGGAAAGAGAGAACTTAATTTTAGATGGGGGAAGAGGAACAAACAGGGATATAGATGTGGATTCCAGATGCATGATAAATATGAGAGGGCAAACAAGATGAAAGAAAAAGAGTGTTAAAATAAATGAATTAGATTGAAGGGCAGTGAAGAATTGGCTTCAAAAAAAGAAGGAAACAATGAGAAATGAGTTTTAGAGGTGGTGGGTTCCAGATGAAAGAAATGGAAACCAAAAGGGATTTGGAGATGGGTTCCAGAGGAATGATAAAAATGAGAGGAAAAACAACAACATTAAATAAAGAAGTATTGGATTAGATGAGTTGAATGGAAGTGGAGAATTTGAATCAGAAAAGAAGGAAGATGAGAAATGAGTTTCCGAGAAATGGCAAGAATAGGCCTTGGCAGATCCAGGACTAAAGTTCACAGAGCTGTCGACGGTTGACCGTTGACCAATGACGGATGACGGCGAAATAGCTAAATTTTTTATTTAATATTTAAATATATAATATAAAAAACTAATCAATAAGTATATCATCTTAACATCATTTCTAATGTTAGGATCATACGAATCGATTGTGGTCTTTTTTCTAAATTCGACAGAAGATCATTCATATTAAGTGCAAAGCGAAATTTCGTTGTGTTATCAAAGTCTAATAACTGCTGTGGTATACCAGAAGTAATTGCGGGACCACTAGAACATGAATTACTAGGTAGAGAATTCCGTTTAGGTTGAAAAAAATGTTCTATTATCTGTAAATCAATGATCACAATTCACAAATCAAATCAAATGCTCAACAAATCTGAAATCACAATAAACATAATCACAATTTAGAAGTCAAATATTCACCAAAATCCAAATCACAATTCACTATATAATTCATTTCACATAAGGGGAATAAAGGCTCACCAGTTAACACATTCCAAAAACTTAACATTTACGCAAAATTTTCAAATAACATTTCAAATTCAAAACTAAAATAAGGCCAGCCTCACATACCTGAGATTCAAATGATGAGAAATTGATATTCAAACGGTGACAAATCAAATCATAGATTCATCCCAATAATCACAATTTACAAATCTAACTACATTGCAATTGCAAAAACTTAAATGGAACATTTATGTATAATTTCCAAATCAATTATAACGAATCAATGTTTAGCCTCATTACCTGATAATTGAAATGAGAAATCACAAATGGATCAAAAATTGGGAAACGACAATGGGAAGCCGAGCCGAATAATCTAACCAGAAAATTGAGAAATCAAACATCAATATTACTGATTAAAATGTTTAAAACTTAGACATTCACAGCCCATAAAATCTGAAAATTATAAAATCAATATATATATATATATATATATATATATATATATATATATATATATATATAACAACATACATTCAGAATCTCAGATTGTGTTACTAGTCGGACTGCTGGTCGGAAGCAAAAGGAACTAGATTGGAGCGAATGCCGTCCGACGGCGACGACAGCGCTGATGCTAGCGGCGCCGCTGGTGGAGAAGGCGAACTCAAAGGGCATTGACCGCGCTGAGAGAGAATCGGAAAAGGGGTTAAGGTAGGGATTTGGCTTGGGTTGTAGGTTCAATAATTGCAAATTTGGACAAAATGGGAGAACGATTTGTATCTGTTTTGGTATTTTGGGCTTGGGCTTGGGCTTTTTGGGTCCAAAAAAATTAAAACCTTTGCATAGTTGCACAACGCCACTGCCGACGGTCCACCGACGGTGAGGTAGCGCGACCGCGAATAGAATATTATTATTTTATGCATTTTTTATTTGTTTTGATTATGTAAAAGTGTTAATATTTTATGAATGCTTATCGAAATAGATATGAATGCTTATCGAAATAGATATTGCAAAAAACATCTTCCTTGCATCGCACGAGGTAGTAAATACTAGTTCTCACATTTAAATCTCCCCCTTCAACTCCATGACCTTTAACCTAGTAATCCCTTCCCCTATTCTCAGAGGCAGATCCACCTCTATGGGAGGTAGCGCGGTCACGTATTTACTATCCTGTGCGATGTAAGGAAGATGTTTTTCGCAATATCTATTTCGATAAACATTCATAAAATATTAATACTTTACATAATCAAAACAAATAAAACTAGCATAAAATAATAATATTCTATTACAATAATTAATAAAATTTGAAAAACAATGCCCCTATTTGATAGGGAATAAAATAAGGTTTTTAGTAAATTATGATAAAAATTAATGGAATGTGTGGTTGAAAGTTGTATGACCTGCCTACGAAATGTGTGGTTAAAATTAATTATTAACTTTGAGTTGAATTTTAGTAAATAGTTTTAGAGTTATCAAACATGAGAAATATAACTAATCCAAATTATTAAAAACTTATTTGGATAGTAAATGCTAATTTATATATTTAAATAATAAAAGGTTAATTTATATATTTAAATAATAAATTATCATATGTTTAAAAAAAAATTGAATTATTGTTAACTTCATTGAACATGCAAATTTACATGATTTCTACATTTACCTTTTATATTTAACATTTTTTTTTCAACTTTCATTCAAAAAATTATCAAAAAAATTATAAATGTCAGTTTACTCTCAACCAAGCAAATATTTAATCAAAAAAATTATACTTTTATTTACAAAATCAAGAAGTTAAAATAATAATTACGAAAAATCTTCAATTATCACGATATAACAATCGGACAACGTGGGAGATCAAGAAATTATATCGAAAACCTTATACCATATAATCTTTACACAATTATTAAAATTAAGAACAATTAAAAATATTAGCATCCACTTTGTCTATAAATTTATTTACAGAAAACACATTTTTCACTCACTTTTTAACTATACACATTTTTTGAAACTATTTTTCAACCACGTATTTTATTTTGAAAATAAAATATTTTTGTTTATAAACAAGAACAAAGTCTTTGAACGGAGGTTTTAATTTATTAAATGGTTAATAATAATATATAATATATATTTTAGAAAATATGATTTGTTATTTAAAAGATAATAAATATTATCTACACAGATTTTTATTTTAACTATTTTTCCTCAAAATTGTAAGTATATTTTGGAGGGATACTTCTCTCTCTTCACTTTTACTTTTACTGTAAAGCTGAAGAGACCGAAAAAAGCAACCGAAAGTTGCACCGAAAATTTATGAGCTGTTGGTTTTATAGTTGATATGATGGATAAATTAATGTGTGTATGTGTAAAGCTTTATGTTAAAGATTCGTTTCCCGTAGCATGATTGTTACTTTTATATATGTATAGATAGATAAAATCTTCTCTATGTCGACATTAGCCTTTGTTTTTTAGTATGTAGTTTCATGTACCAACGAAAATGTTTTACAATTGTGAGACTTTGATAGATGTATAGATAGATAAAAGATATAGATACATATAGAAGTGGTATATGAAGTTTCAGTGCGTGGGGGCAAAAGAAATGATGCAAATGGGAGAGTGGGGAACGGTTTTAGGAGAAAAGAGAATAGGATGGGTAAGATCGAATGAAAACTTGGGAATGTGAGAAGATGAGTCAAACCAAATAAAGCTCGGGCATATATGAATTTGTTGTTTTCTATTTGAACTCGCAGGCTTATTTTTCAAGTTGAAGCGCAGTGTTGCTTTCTTGCAAGCATGTGCATTAGTTCAATTTTTTCTTTCACTTTTTTAGGGTGAAAATTGTATCTTATTTTTTGCAGAAAATCTAAAATGGTTTCTCATGAACGTGAGAAGATGAGTCAAACTAAATAAATCTCTAGCATATGTGAATTTGGTTGTTTTCTATTTGAACTCGCTGGAATTATTTTTCAAGATGAAGCAAAGTGTTGCTTTCTTGCAAGCCTGTGCATTAGTTCAACTTTTTCCTTCACTTTTTGAGGGTGAGAATTGTATCTTATTTTTCGCTGAAAATCTACCAATTTATAAGTTGTCGCAAAGTTCAATGAACTGATTGAAAATTTCAAAATTCAATGAAAATGAATTATACAGATGACCAGCATATAAAATGCCTATAAATGGTAATTGAAGGGGGCATGGGTTGTTGCAGCAACAAGAGCGCTAATTCTAAATTGGGTCGGGTGACTCGGTGACGGACTGACGGTCCACATTGTTGCTTTGTGCAATTGCAACTTGAAGGCATGTTTTCTTTTCATTGTCTTCTTTGTTTCAAATATATTGCTAGCCTTTTAATTTTATTTTTTCAATACAGATTATGATTAGCAATTTTAATTTGAATTGCTATTGATTAAATTTAACAAGGGCTTTTTCTGTAGAAAATTCAGATAAAATATCAATGAAATTTTAGTACTAATTATGCTTCTTTGGGTTTTCATTTTTGGGGTTTCAGACGTTTATGGATAAAGTTATTGACCTAGAATGATATGTTCACAGTTGTATGTGTTAGCGTCGAGAGTTACAAATCGTGATTGTCTAAAGATATTGATATTAGATGAAGATAGGAACCAAACAAATGTGATGACTAATGTTGTGTATATATAAGAAGATTTTCCGGAATTTTTAATACTCTTGATAACAAAATTATTATTATTATTATTATTATTATTATTATTATTTAAATTGACACTCACTTTTGTTAGTTTTTGGTAATTTTTCTCATTGTTCTGTTTCAATTCAATAGAATATGTTCATGAATCATATGGGTTAGAAACTAATTCTGGGTGGTTGAGTTGGGCCCGAACTAGATGGAACTCTACACACATCCACCCCAACCTTATCCATAGCCGTTGCTTGAGCACAAAAGGGAAATAATGAGTTTTTGAATACTATTTTTTTTTTTTTTTTTTGGGAGAATATATGATTAAAAATTATTGAGGCATTTCAATTTATTTGTAATATTATTTTATTGAAGAGCGTGTAATTAAAATTTCAAAAAAGAAAAATGCATTTTTATTTATTTTAGTGGGGACGAAACAATGACATAACCCCTATTTGATGAAGATTAACCAAATTTGTTAGTGAATTTTGATAAAAATTGTTGACTCATAAAATATGTTATTATAATTAATTGTTGACTTTAATTTTGATAAAAATTTAGATAAACGAATAATTTGGTTTCCTCTTTTTTTAGCAGATGTGGAATAGAATCTTGCCGAGCCACGCTGTTGATTCAAGTGAGTACATTATCAAGCATATTCCTATTATGAACTCATTTATTTTACGGTATTCAATTTTTAACCATAAAATATTCTATCAATCATTATTCAAAACTTTTTTATTTAATCAAATAATGACAATCAAACATAAGCTAAGTTTGATTTTTATGGAACCAGTGGTCAATGTGCGAGAGTACAATGTTTCATTTGTTACTCATAGTTGAGCAGGACTATTTGTACAAATACATTCAATTGTTTGGGTCCCGTTACATTAAAATTATAATGTTGAAAATATTGGATATGTATCATGAATATTATTCAAATTAATGTTTGACTTTAGTTTCACAAATAAACATAATAGATCGACATTTATGACAACTTATCCTTCTTAAAATTGAGTGACTCAATAAAGTAAATTTTCTAACCGAAAATAGTCGTCTTCATGTTATTACACTTGTAACAATGTCCCTTATAAGTGATTTGTTCTAATACAATTTATAATTTTTTATTTTTTTTTATTTTGTCTGTGTAAAATTAACGTTAAGAAAACTGTGAAAATTGATGAGTTTCAAATAAATGTGTGATTGAAGACGATTTTGAAGGAAAAAACTGAAATTTTCAGTCTTACCAAAAAAAGCTCTAGAGCGATTTTGTAAAGGGAGGGTGTACAACTAGTTAACCACAAACTAAAAAGTTTGTGTGACGATTATTTGAAAAAAATAATTTTTTGAAGAATATGGTCAATAAGTAGGGAAAAGTTATTAAGAAGCCTAATTTTTTAAATTTGTAATTGAAAATTAATGTGTAATCAGTCGCCACAAGCACTAGAAGCTTGTTTAAGAGAGATTTTTCAAAAGGCATTTTTTACATAATAATTTTCAACGACGTGTTACATGGGATACAAAAATATTCGTACTTTTTAATCATATATTTTCAAAAATTTCATTTTTCAGTTGGAAAAGTCTCTCCCGAACAAACATTAAATTAATAAAAAATAAATTAATATCTACATACGTTTTAGACTAATCTTATTTAATCTAGTCAGTTTCAATTTGTCTTCTCAACATTTACAACTTGCAAATTTATTAGCTTACTGAAGATTTGAAGACTTTTAATTGGAGAAAATGATTGTTGATCTGTTATCGAATTACTAGACAACTAACTAGTATTAATGACATGATTGCAACAGAAATAAAATGAGATAGTAAGTAATATAAAATAAATAAATGAATAGATTAATTGATGAAAATATTGACAAGATTTATGATGCCTTTCGTTTAATTGTTTTATTTTTATGCGTACCAGATATGTTATTAAATTCTTAAATTTAAAAAATTCCTTGTTCTAAAATAATAATAATAATAATAAATAAAATAAAATTCGAACTATAACTTTCTTTTGGAAACCATGAGAAATAATTGAGCTGATCATCCATTGATAAATAAATTCTTAAAATTTGAAAAGCAATTATTTTTTAGAAGTACACAAGCAAATTATTAAAATACTTATCTATTATTCTGATAAGTAAAACAATCATTAACAATCATCTCATGATTTTATAAGACATTAATCATTATATATTAAATTTAGAATTTTCAACTCAAATAAAACATATCTAAATATTGCAATCTACAAGTCTCCCTCCCTCCCAACCAACCTAAAAGAATCATATTACGAGGGATATTTCAACATTTTTGCTCAATATTTATTATCAATTTCAACATCAACATCAACCCTTTTTTCCTTGGAGCGGGGTTGATCTAGTATACGTCAACATGCACACTATTGTGGACGTTTGACCAGCTGGCAAATGATATGGATGAGGCGGGCCCCACAACAATTAAAACCACCAACACACTCTCCCCCGGTTCACACCGAAACCACTATCTTCCTTTTTTTCAATTTCATTTCATTCGGCCCGTCTTTAGCCCCATTATTTATAAGCTAAATTTATTCAACACTCAATCTCAACCATCTATTTTAGTTAAGCTTATCATTTTTGATTTTTCAAATATTTTTTAACCACACATCATCCCAAAAATACTATTCCAAATCATGATTTTTTTCAAATAATGGGTCATAAACAAGGGCTCAATCCTATCTCCCCCCTCCCCTCCCCCTCCCTCTCTCCATATAACATGATGCAAATCTGGTCATGAGAAAATGTAAATGAGTTCAAAAGGAAAATTGGAAAGCCAGTGGAAGAAAAAAAAAAACTGATATCTCCATTTTGTGGGTTAACTAAAAAAGGCGATTCTTTTGTAGAGTGATTATTGAAGTTCAAGTTTCACCTTTTTGCCAACACAAGAGCTCCAAGTAAATTTCATTTGGAGCTGTACAGGGTCTTTGATGTTTTTATCATCAATTGCATTTGATAATGGCAAAAAAAAATTTAGTTACTAAAAAATTAATTGAGATTTTTATGTGGATTCACCTAGGGATGTCAACGAGTCGAGCCGAGCCGGCTCGCGAGCCCAAGATCAAGGCTCAAGCTTGACTCGAGCTTTTAGGAGTCGAGCTTTTTTTGACTCGAGCCGAATCGAGCTAAAGTTCATCCCAAAAATAAGGATCGACCCGAACTTTAACTCGAACTTTTTCCGAGCCGAGTCGAGCCAAGTCCAGAGCTTTTAATTTTATTTTATTTTTATAGCAAATATTTTTATAACAAAAATTCATAATTTTTTATTGAAAATGTATATATATAGCAAGTTGAGCTAAGCTCGTGGTCGAAATTCATTGATCAAGCTTTCATCGGGCTTTTTTTTGGTTCCAGCCGAGCCGAGTCAAAGCTCGTCTCTTAAAAAAAAAGCTCGGCTCGAGCTTTGGCTTGAAATCTTGAGCCGCGAGCCGAGCTTAACCCGAACTTTTTTCGAACCGAGCCCGATCGACTTGAGCCGACGAGCCGTTTTGTCATCCCTAGATTAACCCCCCATATCACTGCACAGCTGAGAATGTGGAGTGGGTGAATTTTTTTTTTTTTTTTTTTTCATAAGTTTGAGAATTGTCAAAATGGAATAAAAGACTTGCAGTCCGATGGGTGGCCGATGTTTTTCACCTTCCGACCACCGGTGAGAACACGTCGGCTGGTCGAGCTGTGTGCTTGGTTCGATTCCCCGCAAGGTGGAATTGGCCTTGTGGCAAGCGGGAGTTATTGAGCGTTTCTCATGCTTACCATAAGTCCTTCCACCCTGGCTCCTTGGAGGCATAACCTGGATTTACCTTCCCGAACCAATGACCTTGGGCGTGGTCGGTTCGGGCCCTCAGGGTGTGGGCTACACCTTTTTTTTTTTTTTTTTGAAACTGAAAAAGGGAAGAATGGAGTAGCAATTTTGATGTCTGAATTTGGGGGAGAGTGAATTGTTATAATTTTAATTGGCGTGGGGCCCACCTATCATCCACCTAAGTTGCCAGCTGAGTTGACGTGCACAATAGCGTGCAAGTCACCGTGCACCAGATTAGGATTGATCCTTGGACTATATAATAATAGGTGGTTGATTTGACTCAAAAGACATAAGACAGTTGAAGCAAAAGTCCAAAGCGGATAATGTGACAATCTTCATAGTACTCCCTCTGTCAAATAAATATATAGACTTCTATGACTTTTCATTCAGTTTAAGAAAATATATTTAATATTATTAAAAAGATAATTTTTATAGATAAAATTCTCAACTTACTATTATTTAAGTATTAAAATTATTATTATTAGAAGTAATAAATAAGAGTACATTAGTAAACAAAAAAAATAAATACTTCACAATAAAGAAATAAGCCTATATAATTGAGACAAGAAAAAAAGAAAATGCAGACTATATAAATAGTAAGTTCTCATAGAATTAAACGGTGTGACTGAGACTGGATTGGTGTGAATGCAAAATGGATGTATGTCAAATGTAAATGCAAAATCTAGATAAATGTGAACAATTATTTAGTTATATATATATATAACTAAATAATTGTTGATATTTTTTTGATCAATTTTAATTTTATTATTAACACTTATACCAAATGAGTTCAATTAATATTTTTAGTTATTAGCATTAAAATTATCATTTAATTATTATTATTTTATTTGTTATTCTTAATATTTTGTGTAACCATCAATATAAAAATTGTGTTTTAATTATTAATAGTCAAATCATTTGTTATCTTTAATATTAAAAATCATATTTTCTAAAATATGTGATTGAAAAAAAGCGATTCTTATAATAATTTATAGAAAAAATTATTGAACGAAAACTAATATTAAATAATTAATGTTCTGATTCCTTTTTAGTTAATAATATCAATAGAATGATTAACATTTTTAATCATTCTTAATTTTAATAAATTTTTAAAGATTATAGGGTATAAAATTTTTCGTATAATTTCGTGATCTCCCACTTTACTCAGTTGTCGTATCATGATAATTGCGAGATTTTCACATTGTTATTCAGACTATTTGACTTTGATTTTCTGAAAATTGTTTTTGTGAAAAAATGATTTTTTTAGAATGTATAGTTAAAAAGTAATATGAAAAATTGTAAAAAATATTTTTTTAAAGAATGTGTGATTGAGAATGAATGTTCAGAAAAAATGATTCTTAAAAAATCAATTTCATATGGGTAAGTAATAAAGTATAATCTCTTGTGGGTTAAATAATCGCGCCACTTTTATGAATCGAGATGCATAGATGATTTCTTAGTACATAAAGTTAAATGTATTTGCGATATACATTCGTTAAAATTTAATCAAAACTAACACTTCATGTTGCTTAATTTGTTACATTCATTTAAATATATGACCACGTGTATTTAATTTGTAATGTTAAAGTAAATATGAAATGAAATATTTGTTTAATAAATTTAAATATCAAGTATTGTAATAAGATAGTTAGTACCAATTCTAATAGTACAATCCGAATTATTTGTGATAATCTAGAAATTATATTTTGAAAAGATTAATTACATCAATAATCATTAAAATTGAATAGTTATGCAAACGGTCATTGAAGTATATTTTTTTTTAATTATAAGTTATTTAAGTTCCTAACCATTATAATTGTGGAAAAAAAAATCCCCTATTAAGTACACTTTATTCAAACCCTCATTTTTTTAAAAATTATTTTCAATAAACATTTTATTAATGTACATATAAATTTAAAAAAAAACATACTTTTTTACAGCTCATTGTACCAATATTTATTATTACGAATTACATTATTTGAAACAATGAGTCTCAAACAGGTGCTTAAGTATACATTCTCAGCAAAATTATTATTATTAAACTCATTTTGTAGATAAAGAAGTCTCAAACAAGTACCAAATATACTCACGAGAGAAAAACGTAATATATAAAAGGAAAACACTTCCTAAAAACAGGTATTGACCCAATTTTCTGTGTAAAACACATTTCCTAAAATGATAATTAGTAGTATTAATTCACTATTTATTATTTATTTTGGACAAAATTCAGTTTTAAAATAATCCAATTGAATGCAGATTTTTAAATAACTGCATTTTTCAGGCCCCGAAATTTTTTGATCAGTCTTCCTCACTTGAAAATCAATTACAATTTTTTTTTAATTCATAAAAATAAAAAAAATAAAACTTTGTCAATATTACATAAATATTTTTATTTAAAAATAGAAAATAAAAGATAATGAAATAAGAAGGTTCATCAATCTATTTTTCTTTTTCTTTTCCTTTTCTTTTTAATAAAATTCTGAATGTATATCACAGATATATTTATTTTTTGTTTATTACAAATTCTATTTAAATGTGATTTTTCTTTTCTATTTTAAGTTTTAAATCAATTCAAATTACAATATTTAAAAAAATTCTTGTAACGATAAACAAATGAACCGTAAAAAAAAATTTAAAAAAAATTAAGGTATGTTTAATGTACCTCTGTAATTAGTTGTCTTTTTTCGTTTTCCATTTTTAATTAAATATTCATTTCATATGTCAACATATATGAGTAAAAAATGATCGTGCATGGCACATGTGTAACACAAAAGAAGTTGAGGACCAATATGAGTGCATTAAAGAATACAGGGATAAAACGTAATACCTTAGAAGCATGACTTATAAAAATTGTTTCCTAGCTGGCACTTTTCCTCTTTCGTTCTGAATTGATTCTTCTGCAACAGAAATAATCACACATCAACAAGGGTTTCCTTATTATATGGGTTTAGATTGGATTCTCAATGTACACAAAAAAAAAAAAAGGTGTAGCCCACACCCTGAGGGCCCGAACCGACCACGCCCAAGGCCATTGGTTCGGGAAGGTAAATCCAGGTTATGCTTCCAAGGAGCCAGGGTGGAAGGGCTTATGGTAAGCATGAGAAACGCTCAATAACTCCCGCTTGCCACAAGGTCAATTCCACCTTGCGGGGAATCGAACCAAGCACACAGCTGCGCTGAGCACTTACCACCCATCCCCTTTGCCACTTGGAGATGTGCCCTGGGGGCTGGATTCTCAATGTACACAGAATTGTGTGTGAGTATAGATTGTATATATTGTTTGATTTTGCTGTATATATAATATAGTTTGTATGTATTTTGTAAGTATATGGAGTCTATAAATATGGACTGATGTAATGGCATTTGTGCTGTGATATCAATATACGAAATGTTGGAAACAATCTATAATAATTATACGAAATTACTTGTGAAATGAAACTTTCAACAAGATGAATATAATAAATGATTAACTTGAATGCAGATTGAGGCTAGCGTTTTGCTATGTCCTATAACAGAATTTCGCCATTACTCGTGTACTTGCGGTTCGATGAGCGTATGCTACCAGGATTCAACAATCTGTAACCAAGAATCTAGCACCCAATTCTTGACCCTGACGAATTTACTGGGTAAATTTTCTCTCAGAATTTGAAGGATAGAATGCAAAACTATATTTGAAACTTAATTCCAGTTTCTGTATTTATAGACCTCCAAAAATATAGTTATGTAATGAAAAGTTGTGTTGATCAGACACAACTGTTTCTTTCAAATCCTTTCAAAACCGAATTTGTACATAACTGTTAACTTGAAACCAAATTTCTGTTATTGAACCAACCAAATAAATAAAGTACAAAAATTAATTTATTTGGATCCATGAGACCCCAAGAGCCCAAGGCCCTATATATATATATATATATATATATATATATATATATATATATATATGCCCATTAAATAGTGCAAACAAGCTCAAATTACATGGCTTAGGTCCAAAACCTAATATGTTGGTCTTTTGTCCAATTTGATACTCAGCTTCAGTAAGAAAGGTATAGTAATCAGGTCCAAAGTCTTTTGTAACTTTGATTCTTTTTCCCCTTCTACGTTCTATTTCTTCGCTTTGGACAAATGATGTGTCTCTATTTGTCTCGAAGTCATTTTCTTGAACAACAGATGATGGAACATCCTCAATTTCATGACTCAAATCATGTATCTTTCTTTTATTTTGATCGATTCTTTCTTTATATGGGAAAATATGCTCGAACCATTCAGCCTCATTAGACTCAATAATGGTATTTGCTTTAATTTTCGAAATTCCAGATTTAATAACTAGGAATCGATAAGCTGCACTATTATTGGCATATCCAATAAATGCACAATCAATAGTTTTAGGACCAAGTTTTACTCTCTTAGGTAAAGGAACTTGAACCTTTGCTAAAAAACCCCACACTTTCATGATTTTGTAACTTGGTAGCTTTTTGTTCCATTTTTTATATGGGGATTGAACACTTTTCTTTGGTAGTATTCGATTTAAGACAGTATTTGCAGTTAATATAGCTTCACCCCCCACATATTAGGTGGTAAACCAGAACTATTAAGCATGGAATTCATCATGTTTTTCAATGTTCTATTTTTACGTTCAGCCACCTCGTTTTGTTGAGGAGTGTATGGAGCTGTTGTTTGATGTACTATTCCATGAGAAGTACAAAATTCTGAAAAAGCATTCGATTCATATTCTCCTCATCTATCCGAACGCAGTATTTTGATCTTATTATCTAACTGATTTTCCACTTCTGCTTTATATGTCTTAAATACATTCAAAGCTTCATCTTTAGTGTGTAGCAAATATATGTAACAGTATTTGCTACTATCATCTATGAAAGAAATATAATAATTCTTTCCTCCACGACTTGGCGTTGATTTTAAATCACCCAAATCTGTATGAATTAATCCCAATAATTCGTTTGATTTATTAACAACAGATTTATATGACTTGCTAGCAAACTTTGATTCAATACATGTTTCACATTTGTGCATGTTATCCATTGTACAACTAGGCAATAAACCAAGATTAACCATTCTATGCAAATATTTAAAATTAACATGACATAATCTAGTTCTCAAGTACATCATTCTCAAGTACATTGAGTTTAAAGAGCCCTTCAGCCAATTAGCCATTTCCTACAAAAGTTCCTCCTTTAGTAAGAACAAACTTGTCAGATTAAAATACGAGTTTGAACCCCTTCTTACTTAGCACACGACTAGATACAAGATTTTTAGTAATAGTAGGAACATGTAGCACATCCATAAGAGTAAGTTCTTTTCCAGAAGTTAATTTCAGAACCACTTTTCCCTTTCCAGCGACATGTGCAGTAGAGGCATTTCCCATGAACATCTTCTCATCGCCATTGTTGGGAGTGTAGGTGTCAAACATATTTTTGTTTCCATAGATGTGCCTTTTTGCACCGGTATCTACTAGGGGTGAACATGGTTTGGTTTGGGCGGTTTGTAGCGAAATTTCAACTCAAACCATTTAAAACGGTTTGAAATTTTTTCAAACCAAACCAAACCAAACCATTTCATTGCCTAAACCAAACCAAACCATGTTTTGCGGTTTGGTATGGTTTAAAACTGCGGTTTGTGATCAAATAAATTAATAGATCCTAAACCAAGACTTATTCTTGTACGATAATGCATAAATGAATGAATGAATGAATGATTAATCTATCAATAGCAAAGATCACAAATTTCACAATTGATTATAGTTGAGAATGAAGTTAGATTATTTTTAGGAGTGATCAAACATGCATAGATTAGAACATAATTTTATTCCTGAAAAACTTCCACATTTTTTGTAATTAACAAATGCTAGAAATCTTATAAGAATACGTTCAAATTTTGATAAAATTTGAATCTATAACTCATTTCTTCTAGAAAAGAAATCAAAACAATACTCAAAATGACTTAAAGATTTCAATGATAATTTGAATTTGATAAGCTATTTTTGCACTCATTTTTTTTTATATAATTTGTTTAAAACTTAGCGGGTTGCGGTTTGAAACCGATGGTTCGACAATTGAAACCTAAACCAAACCGTTTAAAGCGGTTTGAAATTTTTCCGAACCAAACCAAACAATTGCACATTTGAAACCGAACAAAACCAAACCAAACCATTTTTTGCGATTTAATTCGGTTTAGCGAGTTGACGGTTTATTTGTTCACCCATAGTATCCACCCACCAATCCTTTCACTATGTTAACTTCAGATATAAAACCAACGAATTCTTCAACCACATTGGCTTAGTTGTTGTTGTTGGTAGCAGGATTTGCTTTCTTGTGGTAGGAATCTGGTGCTTTATGTCCATATTTCCCACATACCCAGCAAACACCATTAATTGCCTTGAAATTCTTTCCTTTTGGAGTGAAGAACCTTTGGACCTTTGCCTTTGTTGTTGAACATTTTGTTCTTCTGGAATTTAGGCTTAGGCTTGGATGATTCTCCACCCTCCATGATATTGGCTTTGGCTTCAAACACCGAAGCATTCAACCCTTCACTTTTTCAGTGATCTTCTTGAACCCTTAGTTTGAGAACCAGATCTTCCATAGACATATCAGTCTTTTTATGCTTTAAATGGATCTTGAAATCATTCCAAGATGGAGGTAATATCTCTATTACAGATCCAACAGAGAATGCCTTTAGTAGGTTCATTCCTTCAACAGCAAGTTCATGGATAATAATTTGCAACTCTTCAACTTGATTGACAACAGCCTTTGAATCTACCATTTGGAACTGTAGGAATTTTCCAATGATGAATTTCTTTGAACCAGCATCTTTGATCTTATATTTATTCTCCAGCGAATCCCAGAGTTCCTTTGCAGTTTTATAAGATCTGTACACATCATATAGTGTATCATCAATGATGTTCAAAATATAGACTGAACACCCCTCGTGGAAACATAGATATAAACATGGTGGAAGTCAATCAAAAAGCATGGAGAGGAAAAATTACATTTTTCAATTCAATTCAAGCATCACTACATCAAGCCATGTCAAAGAATGTCTAATACATTGCAGCATCAGCTCATTAAAAAAAGTTGAAACATATTTTTCTGATGAAGTTTTAAACTACAATTATAGTAGCAACAGGGAAAATAGTTGCTCCATTCTCCATCCAAATATCTCAAGATTGATATTGCAAACTAGACTCATCCCCCAATGAACATTAATTTCATTGTTCATAACTCGATATCTGTGGTCATTTCTCGCCCGAGGAGAGTCCCATGTCCCAGCAAGAATATCAGACTTCGTCATAATTAGAGTGTGTTTGATTTTAGTTAAAATGAGATTTTTTGAAATGAATAGTGCTTTTTAGAAGAATGGATAGTTGAAATTTGATTGAAAAATCAAATATTTTGAGCTTGACTTTTAATGGATGGTTGAAATTAAGTACTGTAAAAAAATGAGAAAAAAAGAATGAAAACCAAAGAAGGGTTTAATAAACTCAAGCTTGTAAAATCGATAGGCGGGTGGAAAAGATGTCAGGCTCATATGCTATTTTTATTTTCTTTTTTTATTATAAAGGAAGGTTGGGGAGGGGAACATGGGGATTTGAACTTAGAACCAAGATAGGGATGACAATAATACCACAAACTCGAAATTTATTGGGTACCTGACACAAATAGGCAAAAATTACCCAATTCAATGGATTTGCGAGTAGGGTATGAGTGTAGATTTAGAAACCCGACATGGGTATGAGTGTTGAGAAAAACACATACCCGAATCATCTACCCATTAATTTTTTTTAAAAAAAATTATTGTATTTAAATTTTAACATTATATAATTTTGGACAAGTAAACTCTTTGATATTTGCTTTTTTTTTTTTTTTTTTTTGAACAATTAGAGTATACTTATTTTTGGACAATAGATGTTATTATACTTTTACTTCATTTTGATATTTTTATGTTGCACGGAGATTATTAATTAGTATATTGTATGTGAAGTTCATGAAAAAATTACAATTAGATACTTATATTATTGTTGAACAAGCATTATATATATATATATATATATAGAGGTTGCCACCGATGCCAAATAAATAAATAAATTATTAAAATTTAAAAAGCGTAACGGATTTTTAATGAATATAAAAGTATACCCACACTCTACCCGTACCCTACCTGCACCATACCCGTCACTTTTAAGTAGGTATATGGGTAGGGTATGAATATTATAAATCTATAGTGGGTAGGATATAGATACCATTGCCATCTCTAGGACCAACTCTCAGTGGCGGATTCAAAGAATTTTTTCACCACGAGCCGATATCGATAATTTTTTTTAGCACAAACAGATTTTAGTAAAATAACTGTATTTTTCAAGTCGCATACAAAAAAATGTCAAAAATTCTTAGTAATATTTTCTCGGACAGATCCAGCACGAGCGAGCGCAGTGGCTTGCTATTTGGTGGATACGCCGCTGCGAACACCAGGTTGAGGAGTTTGGCTCGAGCAATCAATCATTGCAGAACCTCCTCAATTCCCGACCCATACGCTCTTCGACAAAATGGGGAAAAAAAAAGTACAAATTAAAACGTTGGATTTGCAAAATAATTATTTTAACTAATTACAAACTTGACTGCAGAAAAATAGTAAACAATAGAAATCTCACGCTAATTTCACATTATTATTTTTGAATTATTAAGAAACAAATGAAATAACTAATCTCACCCCCACTTTTAAGCCAGGTGCATATTAATTACACACAATTTTAAGTCCCATAATTAATTTACTGAAAGCCTTGGATAACCCAAACTTGAATGTGGCGATAACGGCGGCACCTCAAATATACCCTTCATATCGCCAGAGTTCAAAACAGTCGTCCAACTCGACGGCGTTAGTGGGACTGCCGTATTGGCTCTTCCGCTGTCGCCTGTCAATCTTAGCTTCCTCAGCCTCTTCTCTCTTCATCACCACCTTTATTTCTCTGTCTAGATTATCCTCTTCTCTCTCCCTTCTCCGGCCAGCCTTTGGCATACGAGGATTGGTGTTGGTAATTTCAAGTGGGAAATTAACTATTGCTTTGCTTCCTCTCAGGTTAAACGCCGCCATATCGTAAGCTTTCGCTGCTTCCACGGCCGTGTCGAATGTCCCGAGCCAAACCCGAGTACCTTTCCGGTTAGGATCGCGTATCTCTGCTGCGAACTTTCCCCACGGCCGCTGCCTGACGCCTCTGTAATGCTTCCTTTCGCCTGAATCCATAACTTTCTTCTCCGCCACCTTTACTGTATTTTCCCACTCCATTTTCTTCGTTCGAGGAATACAAATATTCAATGAGGGCTTCCGTTCACTAAAGTCTATTTGCTTTACAGGCTTTGTTTCAAGTTCTGAGTAATCGTAACCAGTTTTCGATCTGAAAACCCCAGAATACTCAAGATTTGTGCTTGTATTATTCTTGTTTTCAAAGCTGAAATTTGGATTAAAGACAGAAGAACCAGTTGTATGTTCAGAAATTAAGGTACTTGAACTGCTTGAAGTTCGAGAAATCTGGGATTCTGAAAAGCTGGAAACTGGGCAATAAGTTTCCATGAAGGCAAAATCATCGAGAAGATGTTGGCTTATAATTTCAAGAGTTGAACTATCATCAGGTGAGGAAGACATTCTTGATTATGATTACAATATACGGTATCTTGAGAGAACAGAAGAAAGCTGTATATATTTCTTTCTATTTTGGATTCAAAGCTGGTGTTTTTTGAGTGGAAACTGAGAAAGGGATTTTATAATGCTGTATAATTTAAGGATTAGGGTACTGTTCTTTGAGAGGAGAGGTTTCCTACCTGTCTTCTTAGCTGGAAAGAGGAATCATCGTATAATAGAATATTCAATTTATTTCATTGTATATTAGGGTGAATTCGAAAATATATTTAAGCATTTTATAAGTGTAACATAACATATTTATTCGGGTGTTACCGAACTTTCACGTAATGTTCCAAAAATAAGTTGAAGCAAGGAAGATAGATAGAAGACCTATAAAGTTTATCCCAACTTGGAAAATCTAAATGAAAGTTTTGAAGTAATGAAATCGTTTGATTTGAAATTTTTATTTTTTTTTTGGAAGTAATTTAAATCAATTTGGCTAGTATATATTACGTTTAAATAAATAAATAAAAAAATTGTTAGCCATTGCGGGAGACATTAATGCTATAGTGACGATAGGTTAGGGTCCCCCAGTCAAATTTGCCGTATTTACTAAGCCTTTGTTTGAGACCCATTATTTGGGAAAAAATATGGTTTAGAATAGTATTTTTGGGAGGATGTGTGGTTAAAAAAATGTTTAAAAAGTAAAAAATTGTAGGCTTGATTAAAATAGATAGTTGAGATTGAGTATTGAATAAATTTAGTTTACAAAGAATGGGGTCAAACAGGGGCTAAATAATGTGATTTTTAGAATTTTTTGTAGTTTTTTTTTTAATCGATGAATGTGTAATTTAAAAATGTTTGAAAAGTAAAAAAATTGTTGATTTGATTTGAGAATAAATGATTGAGATTGAATTTGAAAAATTGAGGTAAAAACTATTTCGTTACCAAACATGCTCTAATTGTCGAGTGGAACAATAGATGCGTGGACATAAAGACTACGAAGCGAGGTTTGATTAAATTATCTTTTTCTTGATTTTATACTATAAAATTTTTGAGAATGGTCCATGCCTTGGACACCTATTTACAGGTCATTTCGTGAGAACTTTTAATTAACATTAATTCTATTGTTTTGATAATCACGACAAAAGTTTATATAACTTTAATTTAATTTTAGAATCTTTTGTTGACAGAATCTTGAATTTGAAAATATTGTTAATGTTGATGCTAGGTACATTAATTTGTTTATGAATTGTCATGGCGTTCGTAACACACTAAATTGAAGTTGAATTCAAATTCAAATTGGCAACATACTTGAAGAAAAATTTACATAGGAAAAAAATTACACCTAAAAAGAGAAATAGGACGAGGTTTGGACTGGGTTGTAGTCTGGCCCAATTTCCCCACGTCCGTCGGAGATGGGGACTATATTTTTCGTACTCATATCACGGGACAATGCGAGTCGGATGAAGATAGAATATTTTGTTATCTTCAGGGCGGAGCCAAAATGAAAAGATGGTGGGGCAAATTAGGAGAGGGACAATATAGTGGAGGCTAAAAGAAAATATAATAATAAAAAAATGAGAAATTAAAATGCAAAAAACTGCACTAAAAACAAAAATTCCCAAAGTTGGATGGAGGCAGATGACCACACTGCCCCCACCCTAAATCTGTACTTGGTTATACCTGCACTAAATATACCCTTTGGAATAACAACAAAGAGGGCAGTTAGTGTGGTCTCTCAACATATGAATAGTTTTGCCTTTGTACATTAAATTTAAACTGTTAATAATACAAGTTTATAGATAATACATTTTTTAAATTATTATTTAATAACACATATTTTTTAAATTATTTTTCAATCACATATTTTATTTTGAAATCATCATATTCCAAAATTAGTCATAGAAAATAGTTGATGTCACGTGAGGTGTATTTTGGTTATTAGACGACGGTTCATGGTTAATGGTCATAGTCTATTAGTCTCATGCAGTCCACCAAGACACCCATATCCAAGCTATTTCCTTTCAAAGGTGCAAAATTTAGTAAATTCCAAACTTTAGTAAATTGGAACAATTATATATGTTTGTTTGACTTTTTACACAGATTAAAAAAACATGTTTAATGTTATTAAAAATGTAATTTTTGTAAAAAAAAAAAAATTCAACTTACTCTTATTAGAAGTAGTAAATAAAGGTACATTAGTAAATAAATAAATAAATATTTTTCAATAAAGAAACAAGTCTATATAATTGGAATAAGAAAAAAAAATAAAGTTTATGTAAATGAGACGGATGGAGTAATATATATATATTTAATTTTCTAAAAGAAATTATGCCAATAAATATAATGAGGGGTAATTAAATATTAGATAATATCAACGGAAAATCTATCACTATATACAGGGACAATTATATTGCCATCACAATTTACTATAGTTAGACCAATTTTAAATTGTACTAACCGTCTTTATTCTATACGCATTATTACAACAATTATTAGGTCCTCTAATTTTTTTTATCGTGATATTTTTATTCAATTCTGTCCAAAAGTCTGTTAGGGTTGTAAAAATACTTATTTGCACTCATGTTATTAAATTAATTAATTAATTAATAATAATAATAATAATAATAATATATTATTTATCCCTCGTTTAGAAGTACGATGACAGAATATTTTGACATAATTGTAATTAGAGACCAAATGTGATATTTAGTGGAAGACTAAAAAAATAAGAATTCAACAACAACGAAAAAAATTAAGGATATAGATGCAGCAATAATTAAATATTGGGATTTTTTAGGGCAGTGAAGAAGTGGTGAACCCGAAGAATATTGTGATGTCAATATAGTCACACACTTTATTATGTTACGTCTTCTCCATAATCTTTTAACGACTACCATTGGAGATTGAAACTTATTTTTTATTTATTTATTTATTTTTAGTACAAGGGGGATCAGATGGGCGGGGATCAAAGGAAGGGTGGGGGGGGGGGGGGGGTGATTTAAGCTTTTGACAACTACCACTGGGAATTGAAGCTTCTGATTTACTTTGTATATTATCAACTTTCATCCAAAAATGTTTGCAAGTCATAAATTTTATCGATGCAATTTACAACGGGTGACGAGTACATACTCAAAATGACGAAGTACTCTATGCACAATTAATTTTTAATTGAGTCTATCACATAGTTTCATCTAAATTGATGTTGTATCATCGATAGTACTAGCTAGCTAGCTAGCGTTATTATTAAAGAAACACTATAGATTATGAAGCATGTTACTTATTGTTCAGGAATATCATCATCTGTATATTTGATAAGGAATTAGGAAATAATGTCATTTTGTCTAATCAATAAAAATATATTTTAATTTTAAATGTCACATATTCTTAATGCTATAAATTGATGATGATATATAGTAGGTGCATTACTCGTTGACAAATGTACATTCAATTGTAGTAATATTTAATATATTCTTTACATTTTCATATAGGTGTTACACAAATTAAATTTTTATTTTTATTTTTTGAAATAACAACTTATCTAGAGCATTAAATGAGCAATTTTTCTTATAAGTTAATCTAATTTTAAGTAAATAGATTAGAAATAATAATAAATATATTAGACGTGATAAAATTTAAGTAAAATGTAAATATTGTAAATATCAAGAAACTTTTATAAATGATACAAATTTTAGTAAAGTATACTACTATTACTAATGAAAATGTTAAATTTTTTTGTGTGATCACAACAATTCCTTAGTTGATACCCTTGTTATTTGTTAGTAGGGTAGTATAAGACAATTGTTCTTTTGTCACTTCTTATATATGATCTTTGATTCACATTTTCAGATATATTATTTATGTCGATCTGGTCCCACAAAATAATTAAGTTTCCAGAGAGATGATTAAATGACTTGTATTAACTTAACTCAAGGTGATGGTTACGATTTACAAATCATGATAGATTAAATATATTAATTTGTAATAGAGATGGAAAACAAACCAATTCAACCACAAATGTGAGCTTCAAAGAATTTTTTCCGAAATTTGTATTAGCTACACTTTTAAAAGTTTCATAAAGAAACTCTAAGGCTGCGTTTTCTTTGCCCTTTTTCAGCTGTTTTCTGCTTCAGAAAATGCGTTATGTTACACTATTTTCGAAAATGAAAGCGGAAAACAGAAAACATATTTTGTAAAGAAAACAGAAAATGCAATTTTAACGTTTTTCGCATTTTCCTTACAAATCCGAAACGTGCTAATGCGATCCGGGAAAGTCAAACCTCGATGCACGTGCCGATGGGACTCATGACGAGATCCGACGTCGAAGAGGTTCAAGATTCGAGGCTAAACAAAGTGAGTAAGTCAAGAAAAGAAGCCAAGAATCAAGTTGGAAGCCAAGACACGAATAAAGTTGAGATTTGTGCTCCAGCTACTTTTCGTCGACCGCCCATTCATCCGGTCGACCGATCTTCTGCAGAGAATTTTCAGCCAGCCTTAGTCACTTTCGATCACGCACTGATCAACCGAAAGTGGATCGATCGACTGGTCCGGTCGAATGAAACACGTTGGAGTTTAAAAAAGGGATTTTTTTGCAATTTCCGAAATTTCCCTTTTACCCCAAATTTTGTACAATAAATATAGTTTTCATTTTGAAATCCTAATTAACTTTGGATGTTCATTTCTTTTGGTCTTGTGAAACTCCTTTGAGGTAAGGAAAAACCTCATTTGCTCTTGTATTATCTTTGGAAATTAATCAACTTTGCTTCAGTATATTTTATTCTTATGTTGTTGTTTATTTTTCACCACCTTGAAATTTGTTTAGTTGATACCCATCGTAATGAAGACCCCCTTGGTATATTGACCAAAAATTTTCACATCAATTTAAAATCTTCCCATGGAAGTTAAGATGGTAAAGAAAGCGATAAAATACATTAACCCAAGTTTAAATCTCATTCAAAATTCATAGGTTAAAGAACCAAACTGAATGGATAAAGATTAAACAAATTTCAAGGTGGCATAAATCAACAACAAAACAAGAATAAACAATACTCAAGTAAAATTGATTGATTTCCAAGAAAATACAAGATAAAAGATATGAGATTTACCTCACCCACAAGAGGAACTTTCTCAAGAGCTTTTTCATAATGAACAACCAAGCTAAATCTAGGATTTGAAATGAAATGTGTATTTATTGTACAAAATATGGGGTAAAAGAGAAATTCTGAAAATTGCAAAAAAAAAAAAAAAAAATCCCTTTTTTTGAGTTTCAGCAACTTTCGATCAACCGAAGTCACTTTCGGTCGACCATCACTCAGCCGAAATGATCTGAGGCTTAGCTGAAACTTCTGGACTTTCGGTCGACCGAAACTGACTAAGGCTATCATCTTCAGTGTTTCGGTCATAACTTTTGATCATGATGTCCTATTGAGGAGATTAAAATGATCTGAAAACTAGATGAAAAGAAATACAATTCTTCCAGAAATAGTGAACCTCAAATTCGGACTTTATCTAATTCAAAACTTTGATTGAATCTCTAACTTGATCCAATCTTCATGTCTTTGCTCCAAATTTAATTCTTGGCTTCTTTTCTTGGCTTGATCTCTTGTTTAAGCCTTGAATCTTGAACCTCTTTGGTGTTGGATCTCGTCATGGGTCCCACCGACATGTGCATCGAGGTTTGACTTTCTCGGATCTCATCATCTCCTCTCTCTTGAAAAAGATTCGACCTCTAATCTTGCGTGATTGCACTATCGTGAGATTCCTTGATCTTTGATCTTGCAACATTGTTGACCACAGGTTCATGCGATGAAGTTGGACTTTATCGATTCTCATCATCCCCTCCATCTCGAGAGAGATTTGACCACGAATCGGCACCTACAATAAAAAGAGAAAATCAGACACAATAATTGTAACTGGAATTTCATACTCACCGGATAAAATCACTTTGTAGGCGTTGCCAAGAGCTTGAATTGAGCCGACATCACGGAGTTGCAATTTGGATTTTATTTGATCGGGGGGTTGCTCCTTCCACGAATGAAAACACAATCGACCACCCGGATCAAATGGGATATGCTTCCTATCATGGTTGGCATGGGAAGTACATTGTATGTCAATTCCCTCAAATGAAGGCTCGAACCTCTTGTAAATGGGCTTAACCAGATTTGCTTTTTTATGCTCACCTAGACTAACATTTTTATCAATAAACAAGTGCATCAAGCTCAAAGAAGTTAGTAGGCTATGACCATAAGCAACATCAAGTGAAGAAAAATTGCTAATAGAATGAGCAATTAAATTGCTAAAAGATTTAACAACTACAAAATTAGCACCAACTTCGTGCAAATGTACTACTTTCCAAAAGAAAAGATTAGCTATGTTGATGACATTGTTGGTTTCATTACATGCAATCAAATGTGACATTTTAATACTCCTACCAACAATCACAAAAATAACATCATTTTCTTTCTTTATTCCAAGTAAACCCACTATAAAATTCATAAAATTAGTAATCCAAGGTTTGCTCATGATGGGCAAATATGTACGGAATTCTTAGGGCAAAAACTTGAGTTTAGCCATTTTGCAAGTTTGAAATTTACTACAAGTGCAAACATGTACAACGCAAATATTCAAATTAGGCCAATAAATTTGATTACATAATACCCCTAAGACCCCTTTGATTCTAAATCGCCCCATCAAACAATCAACATGTATGCCTCTTCCACTAGAAATTCGCGTATGACACATTTAAAAACAAACAAACTAATTTCTCAAAATAAATAATCATCATGTTTATGGAATCTAGCAAAATTTCGCTTACCACATGATTCATAGAGGTTAAACAATTTTGGATTTTTAGCATGCGCACTCTTGACATGTTCAAGACAAAGTGAGTTGGTTAAGGAGATTAGAAGGAAAATCATTTCCACGCCAAAATATTTGATTAGATCTCCCTTATAGACTTCCCAAACTAGCAATTACCTTATAGGACAAGTAGGCACATTGAGATTGTTTTCACAAAATAGGAAGCCACCATGCACATGGAAGTTATCAAGTATAACATTTTCACACTCCAACAAAATATTTTCCGAGCCTCCATCAATGTCATATAATCATCTAATGTATTCAAAACATAATAACCTTGCGTTTAAAGAGTTGTTAGGAGCATACTTCCTTGATATAGCATCGGTTATTTCATTTTGTTTACCTTGGTTGTACTTGTCGTTGTAAGAAAATGTTTCCAAGAATTTCTTCCATAAGGCGTGTTTTTGGAGTTCTTTGTTGATTTGATAAGTTGGCCTCATAATTTCTTGCAACAAAGAAATAACCAAATTAGAGAGGGAAGTTTTAGAGTATTCAAGAGTAAAGAACATTTTGGTGGGATCTCTGCTCTCAATTTTCTTGGTGGCATTCATCACTTCCTCACCTTTTTTTGAGGTTAGAACATCAATTCTCGGTTCTTCTCTTACCTCTCCTTTTTCTGGAGTCGTGGCTCCAACCCTCATTGTCTCTCCTTTTTCTAGGGATGTGTCCCCAACTCTCATGCTCTCATTTTTTTCTTCAATTTTCTCAATTGAATTTTCTTTTATTTTCCTATTCTCCCTTTCTTTTTCTTCTTTTTCAAATTCCTTCTTGAGCTTCATTTGGTCTTTGCATACTTCTTCCAGAGTCAAAGATAGGATCACAACCTTTTTTTCATTCATTTTGAAGTTATACCGGTTCCTCCTCCTATCATGATTCACATTTCGATGACATTTCCAATGTCTCCCCAAAATTATGTGAGTAGTGTGTACAGGAACTACATCACATACCACTTATTCACTATAGGTTCCAATGTTGAAAGTGAGAAGAACTTGCTCACTCACTCTCACCTCCCCATAGTCATTCAACATTTGCAATAAATAAGGACTATGATGCTTCATTACCGGTAACCTCAATTTTTCCACTCTACTAGCACTCACCAAATTCGTGTCACTCTCCCCACCTATAATGAAACTGCATGCCCTATCCCCACAAGGCATCTAGTGTAGAAAGTATTTCCTCCATACTTCTTCCTCTCATTATCATGGATCAAAGATGTTGGTGGTATAGCATTCATCTCCAACTGTACTTCTCCACTTTTACTCATCACATGGAGTGATGAATTTTGCATTATCAACTCCATTTCTCCTATCATCCAACTACTCTCTTCTTTTCCTATTCATAATCCCATTTTGTTCACCATCCCCATCATTTCTCAAAATATCCCCACATTTACCCCTAACTTTTTTTCCATTCTTCCTTCCCATTCTCCCATCATCAACCAAAACATCTTCAAATTTATTCCTCTTTCTTCTATTATCCATTCCCTCTCCTCCATTACTAGTTGATGTACGAGACCTTTTGTTGCTAACCCTCCCTCAATCCCCTCCATTTTTCTTGCCATGGTGGTTGAAAAAAATTGCAACAATTCCTTCAAGTCTTGAGTTTGAGTATTAGAATTTGACATGGAGTGCAAGTGTGAAAGTGTTCTCACAAGAATATTTTTCACTCGTGTTTCACTCAATTTAGGCTTTTACTCTCTAATGAGCTCACCACTCTTGCCTTTTTCCACTCAAAATCTCATTTCTCAAGTTCTCCAAGGAAGGTAATCAACTAAACCAAAAAGTATAATTTTTGTGGAGTCAAAGAAATTACAAATAAGGAAAAAGGAATTTATAACAAGTAGACACAATAGCAAGTGAAATTTATGTACTTGCTATACTAAAAATGAACAATTGTTATGTGAGATAAGATGCTAGGAACACAATTTCAATAATGGGATTGAAAAATCACAAGTAATAGACAAGACATAGATGTAGAGCAAAAAATCACAAGAGTGTAAATTTTCAATGAGACAATTTAGCAAGTACTTTGTACTCAATCTTGAAGTGGCCTTGAATGGATATAATGTGGATATATGATAAGTCCTCAACAACCCAAATGTAGTAAGGAATGAATGAACAATAATTACCCAATTTAGGGAACAAGTGATATATGGGATAAAATGTTGATAACACAATCTCAATAATGGGAATTGGATAGCCCCAAGTAATTAGCAATATATGAACATTAAATAACAAAGCACTAATGTAGTATTTTCATTGATGCATTTTATCAAATACTTTGAGTGCACAATTTGAAAAGTGTAGGTTTTGTAGTGAATGAATAATGGAATTCCCCCAACAAACTCACAATCAATATACCAAATACATGGAACCAACAAATATCTCAAGAACATAGAATTTTCCCAATTTTTTTTTTTTTTTGGATAACAATTACAACAAGAAGAAGAAAGTAAAGATACCTGTTTACCAAATTAGAGCCAAACTCTGATACCAAATAATGAGGACCCACTTGGTATATTAACCAAAAATTTCTACATCAATTTGAAATCTTCCCAAGAAAGCTAAGACGGAAAAGAAAGCGAGAAAACACCTTAACCCAAGTTTAAATCTCACCCAAAATTCATAGGTTAAAGAACCAAGCCCAATGGATAAAGATTAAACAAATTTCAAGGTGGCGAAAATCAACAATAACACAAGAATAAATAATATTCAAGTAAAGTTGATTAACTTCCGAGAAAATACAAGATAAAAGAGATGGAATTTACCTCACCCACAAGATGAACTCTCTCAAGAGCCTTTTCACAATGAACAAATCAAGCTAAATCTAGGGTTTGAAATGAAATGTGTATTTATTGTACAAAATTTGGGGTAAAAGAGAAATTCCAGAAATTGCACAAAAAATCCCTTTTTTGAGTTTTAGCAACTTTCAGTCGACCGAAGTCACTTTTAGTTGACCAATTCGATTGACCATTAGTTAGTCGAAATGAACTGAGGCTTAGCTGAAATTTCTAGATTTTTGGTCGACCGGAAAACCTTCAGTCGATCGAAACTGACTGAACCTGCCATCTTCAGTGTCTCAGTCATAACTTTTGATCCTGATGTCTGATTGAAGCGATTCAAAATGATTTGAAAACTAGACGAAAAAGCTACAATTCTTCAAGAATCAGTGAACCTCAAATTCGAACTTTATCTAATTCAAAACTTTGATTGAATCTCTAACTTGATTTAATCTTCATGTCTTTGCTCCCAATTTGATTCTTGGCTTCTTTTCTTGGTTTGATTTCTTGTTTAAGGCTTGAGTCATGAACCTCTTCGGCGTCGGATCTCGTCATGGGTCCCACCGGCACATGCGTCAAGGTTTGACTTTCCCAGATCTCATCACATTGGGCTTGGTTTTTTTTTAATCAATGAATCTTGGGTTAGATTTAAACTTGGGTTAAGGTGTTTTATCACTTATTTTACCATTTTAGCTTTCTTGGGAAGATTTCAAATAGTTGTGGGAATTCTTGGTCAACATACCGAGGTGGTTCGCATCATTTGGTATCATAGCTTAACTCTAATTTGGTAAATCTATCATTTACATTACTGTTGTTGTTCTTCATATTCAAAAAAATTCAAAAAATTTGGGGAAAAATTTGTTGTTCTTGATTATTTGTTGAATTTCACATATTGGGTATATTGATTGTGAGTTTGTTGGAAATTCCATTATCCATACACTTGAAAGTTCTACACTATCAAAATTAAGCACACAAAGTGTTTGGTAAAATGCCTCAATGTGATTTACTCTATTAATGCCTTATTGTTCAATACCCATGTCTTGCTAAATACTTGTGGTTGTCATTCCCATTATTGAAATTGTATTCTTGATATTTTAACCCATATATCACTTGCTCCTTACATTGGGTAATAGTGATCATTCATTCCTTGTCACATTTGAGTTGTTGGGGGTATTCATGTATCCACATTATACACATTCAAGGCCCTTCAAAGATTGAGTACTAAGTGTTTGATAAATTGCCTTATTGAGAATTTACACTCTTGTGCTTATTTGCTCGACATCTATACCTTGTCAACTATTTGTGATTTGTCGTCATCCCATTGCTAAAATTGTATTCATAACATCTTATTTTACATATCCATTGTTCCTTTTGAGTATAGCAAGCACACAAATTCCACTTGTTATTGTGTCTGCTTGTTCTAAATTATTTCTTCCTTGTTTGTGATTCTTGACTTCACAAGAATTATACTTCGTGGTTTAGTTGATTACTTCCTTGGAGAACTTGAGAAAGGAGATTTTGAATGGAAAAAGACAAGAGTAGTGAGCTCAATAGAGGGTAAAAGCCAAATTGGAGTGAAACACGAGAGAAATATTTTCTTGTGAGAACACTTTCACACTTGCACACTATGTCCATTTCCAATGCTCAAACTCAAGAATTGAAGGAGATGTTGCTAAATCTTTTGAAAACCATGGCTAGACAAATGAAGAAAGTTGGAGGAGGGTTGGAAGGATTAGAAACAAGATAGGGAAGTACATCAACTAGTAGTGAATGAGAAAGAAGGGATAATAAAAGAAGATTGAGGGACAAATTTGAAAACAATGTGTATAAAGATGGGAGTAGGGAACAAATTGGGAAAATGGTGAGGAAAAATAGAAGAAGAGTGGATGATCAATTTGGAGATGTATTAGATAATGAATGGGAAGTTGAACAAGATTGGAGAATGGGTAGATAGGAGTGAAGATGAGAAGGATGAGAAGGTTGATATTGAGTAAATGAAGACTTCATCATTCCATAGGAGGGAAGGTAGTGAAAGAGATGAATGCTAGGTCACCAAAATCTTTGGCTCATACTAATGAGATGGAGGAACATGGGGAGGATAATTTCTACACCAGGTGCCTAGTGAGTGATAAACCTTGTAGTCTCATGATAGATGGGGAGATTGACACTAATTTGGTGAGTGCTAGTAGAATTGAGAAATTTGGATTACCGGTTATGGGGCATCCTAATCCTTATGTATTGCAAGGATTGAGTGATGATGGGGAAGTGAGAGTGAGTGAACAAGTTCTTCTTACCTTCCGCATTGGAACCTATAGTGAGCAAGTGATATGTGATGTAGTTCCCATGCACACTACACACAATTTTGAGGAGACCTTGCAAAGTGATAGAGAGTGTCACGTGATAAGAAGAATAACCGATGTAACTTCCAAATGAATGGGAAAAAGTTTGTGATCCTATCTTTAAGCCCGGAAGAAGTATGCAAGGACCAAATGAAGCTCAAGAAGGAATTTGAGGAAGAAGAAAAAGAATGGGAGAATAGGAAAACAAAAGAAAATTTAATTGAAAAAATTGAAGAAAACAAAAATGAGAATATGAGAGTTGGGGTCACGTCCCTAGAAAAAGGAGAGGTAAGAGAAGAACCGAGAGATGCGTTCTTACCTCAGAAAAAGGTGAGGAAGTGAAGAGTGCCACCAAGAAAATTGAGAGCAGAGATTCCACCAAAATATTCTTTACTCTTGAATACTCTAAAACTTCCCTCCCTAATTTGGTTATTTCTTTGTTGCAAGAAATTGTGAGGCCAACTTATCAAATCAACAAAGAACTCCAAAAGCATGCTTTATGGAAGAAATTTTTGAAAACATTTTTTACAACGACAAGTACAACTGATGTAAACAAAATGAAATAACCGATGACATATCAAGGAGGTATGCTCCTAACAATTCTTTGAACACAAGGTTATTATGTTTTGAATACATTAGAGGATTGTATGACATCGATGGAGGCTTGGAAAATATTTTGTTGGAGTGTGAAAATATTATACTTGATAAACTTCATGTGCATGATGGTTTCCTATTTTGTGAAAACAGGCATGACTTCCTATTTTGTGAAAACAAGCTCAATGTGCCTACTTGTCCTATAGGGAATTGCTAGTTTAAACATTTTGACGTGGAAGTGATTTTCCTTCTAACCTCCTTAACCAACTCATTTTGTCTTGAACATGTCAAGAGCGTGCATACTAAAAACCCAAAATTGTTTAACATCTATGAATCATGTGGTAAGCGATATTTTGCTAGATTCTATAAAAATGATGATTATTTATTTTGGAAAATTAGTTAGTTTGTTTTTAAATATACCATACTTGAATTGCTAGTCGAAGAGGCACGTGTTGGTTGTTTGACAGGGCGATTTAGAATAAAATGGGTCTTAGGGGTATAATGTGATCAATTTTATTGGCCTAATTTGAAGATTGATTTTGAACATGTTTGCACTTGTAGTACATGCCGAACTTGCAAAATGGCTAAATACAAGTTTTTGCACCAAGAATTCCATACATATTTTTCCATCATGAGTAAACATTGGATTTCTAATTCTATGAATTTATAGTGGGTTTACTTGGAATAAAGAAAGAAAATAATGCTATTTTTGTGATTATTGGTAGAAGTATTAAAATGTCACATTTGATTACATGTAATGAAGCCAACAGTGTCATCAATATGCTAATCTTTTCTTTTGGGAAGTTTTGCAATTGCACGAAGTTGGTGCTAATTTTGTAGTTGTTAAATTTGCTAGCAATTTAATTTCTCATTCTATTAGCAAATTTTCTTCATTTGACGTTGTTTATGGCCCTAGCCTACTAACTTCTTTGAGTTTGATGCACTTGTTTATTGATGGAAATGTTAGTCTAGGTGGGCATAAAAAGGGAAATTTGGTTAATCCCCTTTACAGGAGGTTCGAGCCTCCATTTGAGGGAATTGACATACAATGTACTTCTCATGCCAAACATGATAGGAAGCATATCCCATTTATTCCGGGTGGACGGATGTATTTTCATTCGTGGAATGAGCGACCCCCCTAATCAAATGAAATCTAAATTGCAACTCCGTGGTGTCGGCTCAATTCAAGCTCTTGGAAACGCCTACAAATTGATTTTATCCGGTGAGTATGAAATTTCAGTTACAATTATTGTGTCTGATTTTTCTCTTTTTTATTGTAGGTGTCGATTCGTGGTCAAATCTCTCTTGAGATGGAGGGGATGATGAGAATCGAGAAAGTCCAACTTCATCGCATAAACCTGTGGTCAACAATGTTGCAAGATCAGAGGTCAATGAATCTCGAGATAGTGCAATCAAGCAAGATTCTAAGTCGAATCCTTTTCAAGAGGGAGGGGATGATGAGATCCAGGAAAGTCAAATCTTGATGCACGTACCAGTGGGACTCATGACGAGATTCAACACAGAAGAGATTCAAGATTCAAGGCTAAACAAAGTGAGTAAGTCAAGAAAAGAAGCCAAGAATCAAGTTGGAAGCCAAGACACGAAGAAAGTTGAAGATTTGTGCTCCAGCCACTTTCGGTCGACCGCCCATTCTTCCAGTCGACCGATCTTCTGCAGAGAATTTTCAGCCAGCCTCAGTCACTTTCGGTCACGCTCTGATCAACCGAAAGTGACATTTCGGTCGACCGGTCAGGTCGACCGAAAGTGGATCGGTCGACCGGTCCGATCGACTAAAACATGCTAGAATTCAAAAAAATGAGGTTTTTTGTGCAATTTCCGAAATTTTCCTTTTACCCCAAATTTTGTACAATAAATATAGTTTTCATTTTCAAACCCTAATTAACTTTGAATATTCATTTTTCTTTTTCTTGTGAGACTCCCCTGAGGTAACAAAAACCTCATTTGCTTTTGTATTATCTTTAGAAATTAATCAACTTTGCTTGAGTATATTTTATTCTTATGTTGTTGTTTATTTTTCGTCACCTTGAAATTTATTTAGTTGATATCCATTGGGCTTGATTCTTTAATTAATGAATTTTTGGTTAAATTTAAACTTGGATTAAGCTGTTTTATCACTTATTTTACCATTTTAGCTTTCTTGGGAAGATTTCAAATAGTTGTGGGAATTCATGGTCAATATACCAAGGAAGTTCGCATCACGCGCGTTTTCACTTTTTTTTTTTTTTTTAAAATTCAGCAAACGCTACTTTTTTTCTCTTTTACAAATTATCATTTCTAATATTATTTATAACTAAAATTTATTTCTAGTAACTCAAAAAAAAAATATTTCTAGTATTATTTTTAGGTAAAATTTATTTCTAGTAGTATTTACAAATTATCATTTCTAGTATTATATATATTTAAAATTTATTTTCACAAAACTCTTGAAATTAGTTAAATAAGAACAGTTTTTCTCATTAAAAATTACTCGAAATACAAAGTATTTTTTATTTTATTTTAAAAAGTCTATATAATAATAAATTTTAAAAAACTTTTTGTTTTACCTTTTTAAAATAAAGAATGTATTTGACTCTTCAAATTTAGAAAATTGAAACTCATAATAGCAAAAAAAATATCATTTTTTGTGATAAAAAATGTTGTCACTATCTACGAAATATCATTTTATAAATTTATTTACAAGCAATATAATTACAAGTATACAAAAAAGTTTTCTGAAAATTTTAAACACAACGTATTTTTCGGTTTTTCATTTTCGACAATAATTTTTAGAAATAACAAATCAAACGAGTTTTCAGCAATTTTGAAAATAGCGCTGAAAATAAAAAATAGAAAATATTTTTGAAAATGAAAATAGAAAAATGAAACATAAAGAGAACGCGACCTAATACTTTTATATATTTTTATCGAAATCACTTTCACGAAATACAAATATCATACAGGCACTAGTTAAATACAAAATAAGAAATTCTCACTAGTTAAACTACAAAATAAGAAGAAATCCCTACTATACAGTGTGTATGCCCTTTGGATAACCATAAAGTCTAAAGAGAGACGTTAGTGACTTAGTGTGTTTACAACCTATAATTTGGTCAACAAAGTATATGTATTGTGTGTGTGTGTGTCCAGCTATTAGATGTTAAATAATCATTCAGGTGGAATAACGACAATAGAAGTAATTGATGCTTCAATCCCGACTCTTGTTCTGATCTGTTACGACCTTTTTACCATCGAAAAGCAAGTTTAGTGTTAAAATGGGACAATTTGAGATTTTATTTTGAGAATACGTAATTTCACGACATGATCACAACGATTGTTAATCGATATCAAGATTTATTACGTTGACATTGGATCTAGAGTGGATCAGGTAACATTATTGAAATTTAAATGGGTCACAAAATACTTTAATAATCAAAATGAAATTTCAGTTTAACTTGAATGTCGATTTGTAAAATTAACTCAATTAATTTAATTAATCTGATAATTTTTTTACGGCACGTGGGAAGACAATTAGACCTTACACTTGACTTTTGTGCATGAAGAAAGGCTTACTTTTCAAACATTTATTAATATTCAATTAACCCACCAACATGACTTCACGCAATTGCAAGGAACAACTTGCAATGTCATTTTCGTTTAACTTTGCTGGTGGGGGTGGGGTTAGGTGGGGTAAGGGTCCAGATTGTTGCATTTTGTCCTCTTGTTATGTTGCCAGGCAACTCAGGCTATGTTCGTAGCAAATATAAATTAATTATTTATGTTTTTTAGGTAAAATATATGGTTGAAAAGTGAAAAGAAAAGATGTGTGCGTAGCTAAAAGGTGGTTAAAAAATTGCATTGTTTATAAATTGTAATTATTGTGTTAAAGAATAGAAGCTCAATTTCATGCTTTGGGTTGAATCTTCACAAGTTTAATCGACTGCAACAAAAAAATCAAGTTTTTGACAGTATATATAGATAATTCAGGTACTTGATGAAATATGTGAGACGAGTTTTTCGCGGGCGCGCACCAAACATATGCAATATTTCTCATATATTTCATAGAATCCAACCCTTATTCTAGTTGAAGTAATTAAATTTCTCCATGGCATACAACTATATTTTAATATATAACTGAACTCAGTTAGCACTTTAAAATCGTCATCAAACCGCAAGTTTGACCCATAATAACCTCACTTTGGTTGCTCTAATGTCACTAATTGAGGGAGATGAATAATATCACAAAGAAAGAAGAAGACAAAAGTGGTAGGCTACAAAAAGCTACAAGAAGGTTGTATTTTCCTTTCTCAGTCGTTCAAACTCCAATCCAACATTTGGGCTAGGTTGCATAATGTGCCATACAACCAAAGTCCAAGGCACAACCACCACTCAAATGTGCCACTACAATTGGGCCTCCTAAAGTGGGTCATTATCGAGTAAAGTTATTTATTTGATGTCTCCCACAATTGTTTTAACATCATCATCCGTGTTTATATTTTCCCAATCAATGTTACCAATAAAAATTGGAATCACCGACCTTACTTCAATTCTTGAACTCGAAACACACATCATTCTTGCTTCATTTACTCATCAAGACTAAGATCAAGAACACCTAAGTAGAAGATGGATAATCACAGTAATTAATCGATATAATATAAGGATAATTAACAGTCTTTTCAAAACATGTTCATCAAGGAACAGAAGACTAACTTTAAGTTAATGAACACCACAGTAAACATGTACAACACAATATATAAATGACTACATGAAAAGATCTCACTACAATTATCCTATATTATTCCGTGTAGCTCACACCTCGAGTACACTTATTACTTAAGATGCTACCTATGTTCACTGGATTGATCACCACACGTATCTAACTGGTAAACCAAAATAGATCCCAAGTCCATGGGTGCTCCTCTATCATTACTACTCTACTCTCAACCTAAGTAGATAATGGGTCTTCACCTAATAGAAGTGATCAAGGTTTCACTCTTACACTTTACCCAATCAGGATTATCAAAGATCAAGGACTTCATACACATTTAATTACATCTCAATTTATGATTCAAATGTCACGTTTAGCTCCCTAAATCTCATCAATGCACCCCCAGACATCTATACTACATTATCAAAAGACATACTTATTGCTAATGCACCATTCGACTACTATGCATGCACACATACTACACATTGTAAAATAGATCATACAAAAATTCATGCAAAAACACACATATCAAAAAAATTGAATGTAACACAAAACAATGCACAAATTAAGTAATCAAACATATCAAATGGATTTCACGCAGTTAGTAAAAGGTTCCCTATCAATAAGGGTCACCTTCAGTCATACTTGGGTCATAATTAGACTCAACCACATTCGCTTCACTTCTCACATTTTCCTTCTGCTTACCCTTCTTCTTAGGACAATTCCTAATAAAATGTTCATCCTTACCACAGCTGAAACATCACTTTCCACGCATGTTGGACTACGACTTTTCCAACCTCTTACCCGTGTGCTTACTATCCTCATCACTCAAGCCATCACTTAAGTCACCATTGTTTTGAACATGACAATTTTGCTTAAAGTGACTCCTCAACATGAGCACTTACTACCCCTCTTAACCTCTTTCTCAGCTCTAATCTTCATTTCCTTATTCTTAAGGGAATCTATGACAATCTCATGTGTTAGGTTGTCCTACCATACTTAATTACATTTTTAACCTCTCTATATGATTAATGCATGGAATTAAGTAAATAACGACCTTGTAGATTTTAGACACCTCTTCATCACATTTAACATTAAAATGCACAAATTCGTTATACACATTCAGACTGTTATCTAGATCATCTGTAGAATCCATTTTAAAATTGAAAAATCTTTTAAGTAGGTAAAGTTTGTTAGAAGTAGTTCTATGCAAATACAACTCCTCTAACTTTTCCAAAGTTCTTTCGTGGTATCAAGTTTACCAACTTTTCTAAAAAAAAGCTTCAAATAAGTGTAAAATAATTGAAGTATAAGCTAGCTCATCTAATTCTTCTTTTTTGTTTGTTTGAAAATTAGGGGAACACCTCAAACACGTAACTAGGGAAGACGATTAAAACCTAAATTCTAGCAATAGGCAATGATTATCAAGCAATGACAACCCCCAATCCTAAGACTACCCACACGACGATATGCTAGTGCGATAAATTTAAAGGTTTTAGCCAATTTACCAAAGCGGAATTTTCTATGCTCGTAAATCAGGAGAGATGCGAGTTTATCTCGACTTTAGGACCACCTGTTTCCATCCTAAAGCTTGCAGCAACACAACAACCAATGATCGATTCCCGAACCAAGAAGGGAAAAATCGTCCAGATTAAAAATCAAAAGCTAAAACAAAATTTCAACAACGCCAAAATGTCAAAAATAACAAATTTCCTGAAGACCAACTTGTCGGAAACTGTCCGATGCGCAGCCACGCGCCACCATTGGAATTTGAACTCGTTGCCATTGGAAAATTCGCATCACTAGAATGACCTCCTCGACCTACTGAGCATAGCTGTGGTTTCATATTCTCCCCCAGGCTCGTCATTTGGACTAGAAAAATCACATTTTCTGTAACGCTCCGAGTTCCGTAAAGCCTGGGATGCCACTTTGTCCTTTAAAGCTAACTTTATTGCGAAAAATAAACTGAATTCTAAATATCATATTTATTTGTCAATTAGCAATGAGAACTTAAATCAAACAAATCTGTTTAGAACAATTCATAAAATTCTAAATTTTGAATTCTTAGGTTTTGTAACGACAAAGTAAATTATTAACTCATAAATCATGACTTTCAAAAAAAATAGCTTCATCAATTAATTTGTCACCACCGCCCTTCATTAGCAACCATTTTAAAAATCTGCAAAAGCTGTTAAAAACGAAATGAGCATTTTTGAAGAAATACTCAATAGACTCATCGCCAATAATTAATTTACGAAATAATTGAACACGGACTTATGCAACTAATACAGTGACCACGTCATCATAATTATAGGCTCTTTAAAAATCATAGGGTGTGGGTAGTCCCGTCTCATGCATTTAATCATTTAAGTTATGCATAACCACATTATTATCTCATGCATTAAAGTATTTAAGTCATGCATAACCACATCATTCTGATTTTATCTCATAAGAGATATTCTTGTCTTGTATTATGCATCAAAACATTTAAATCACGTAAAATTCACATAATACATGCAATTATAATTTAAACTAATTAGTGGGGACGAGTCTACCTCAATTCATGAGTTTGAAAGTAGAGCGAAAAATATTATGTTAATCATTTAAATCTCTGAACGTTTCATCTAGTCAAAAGAAAATTAAACTAATTTAGTACTTTTGAAATTTAAAGATTAAAGTGGCAAAATAAAGTTTTAGGGACTAAATTTGAATTTTAAAGAAAGTTGGGATTTAAAAGTTTAGGGCTAAAATACTTTTTCGAAAATAGGGGGCTAACTTGTAGGAGTTAAGGAAATTGGGGACCGATCTGTTAGAATGTTCAAACTTTTGGAAAAATGAAATTAAAATGTTTAAAACTAAAAAGACTGAAATAATTACTTTTCAAAATTTGAGGCTTAAAAGGTAAATTTTCAAAATGATAATATCTATTATTATCCCCCTACAATAAAAGAGGCTTGGAGAGTTACTATTCATTTGTGCAACCATTAATGACACGTGTAAGAGTTGAGAAATATCATATCTTCTGCCACATGAGATGAAATATCTAATTTTCTGTTTTCAAACATCAAACATGCCCTTAAAATATCTCAAATAAATTTTAAAACTGCACTGGGCCATGAAAAATTTTATTTAACATCCGCCGCTTATCCTATTCTATTATCAAACTGCGCTGGGCCATGAAAAAATTTATTTAACATCCGCCGCTTACTTATCCTATGCTGTTATATATACTCATCGCCACACCGTCCTCTGAATCTTCATCCACCACGCGTCAAATAAATATAAACCGACTTTTCTCCTACATGTTCTCCCTACTGAATTGAAAGAATTATCAGTCTTCATGCCTTCAACCCGCTTTGTAAACACTCGCCGCGATTTGTTGTCGCTCGATTGTGGATTTATTTCTTGTTTTTTTTATGTTAATTTTTTTATTCCATTTGTTTACTCAATTTTGAAGCAAATATAGTATTTCAGATATGTATTTTTAATATATTATTTGATTTGATTTCCATACGATTAATTAGTGGTTTTTTTCAGGTTTAATGTTATTTCCTGAATTTCCCCTTTCCTTATCTGGTTCTGCTCGAAGCCTACCGAATCAAACTTCGTTGAAGAATTTTGCGCCGTCGCTTAAGGTTTGTTTTTTTATGTAATTTTTTTCGCTTCTCCTTTTCTTCTCTGTTCTTTCAGGTAATTTGAAGGATTTGTAAATGTTTTTACAAATTAAATCTTACATATTATCTATTTCAACAGCCACATATTTCATGTACCTATAATCTCTCTCTTTTCTCGATTGTAATGTAATATAATTTCATAAAACTTTTTGGGTTCAATTCTTTACCAAACAGTCTACACAAGGAATTAAGAGGTAGTTCATTTTTCGTATAATAGCCTTAATAGGTATTATAATTTGCTGATTTACTATTTAGTGGAAAGTTCAAATCTATAGTTCCTTTCAAACTTTTTACAATCCGCACAGTAAACAACATGAGAAGAACCTGAAGTACATGAATCCTAATAAATTTTAAATGGGTTGATTAAATAAAACTTAATAGTGTCATAGATGCTAATTCCCAGATGGATGGCCACTACTCTTCAAATTTATGATTACTCGAAACAACATGTTCGATACTTGACATTCAGACACTATGAGATTCCCAGTCAGAGTTTTTTACTTTGTTCTATAATTATGTTAAAGAAATTTTTATACGTTTGAAGTGTTTTCATTGTTTAAGACATCATGTTACCATTGAAGTAAAAAAAATCATACAGTATTTTTATATGTGTTCTCTCCAAAAACCCATAATTTTTACCTTTTAAAAACCTTCCATTTAGATACATACAGTATACAACACATCCAACAGCCATACCCATATATAAGAAGCATTTTAGCTGGTCCATTGCTAAATACTTCATTTGGTTTTTTTTTTTCGTGCCAGAGGTGGTAGCAGAGGAGAGAGGCATACAGATTTATGAAGTGAACTGGAAAAATTTGCCGGATGCAACTGCAGGAGAGGAGAAGGTATATAGATTTATGAAGTGAACTGGAAAAAATTGGGAATACAGGGTCCATTCTTCTCCTTTTCTTCTCTGTTCTTTCAGGTAATTTGAAGGATTTGTAAATGTTTTCAACCTTTTTTTGCCTTATATTTCAACATCATAGAATTCACTACGAACATTCTGTGTCCAATTTGAAGAATTTATAAATTTATACAATTTCTTTTCTTTGCGATTTCAACAGTATTGATCGTTCTTGGAGCATGAAATTTGAACCCTTGAAAGCTTGAATTCAATATCTTCTTCAATTTCTTGAAATGAATTGAGTTTTTAAATTTGAAATTTTGGAACTTGGAGTTGATGTTGATGAATTCTCTTTGCTATTTGGAAAATCAAATTTCACACAAAATATTGATGTACTAAATGTCTTGACTAATATTTATCCACTAAAAATTAGGGGAAAGCATAATTGAATATACCTTTAGTACAATCTCTGCTGAATCAAGATTGATAGGAATGTACTTGTCTGTTTAGAAACTGTATAATTAGTATAAAAAATTTTGTACTTTTCAACTGAATTTGATGATTTGATGAATTCATTATAACATCATGGCCATCTAAATCTGTGTTTAAAATTGCAGAATTACTATACATGGATATAGGCTAAAGCATGCTCTCACTTATTCACTTCACCTTCCACTTTAACTTGAGATCAGATATATATCACAAACCTATTTAGAAAAAGTTACCATTGTTTGAATTACGGAATTCTTGTCGTCTTCCTGTTATGCGTTCGTATGTTCAGGAAAATCTTCTACATACGAGATATTACTAATTGGTTTGCAGGCTGTTCCTGAAGCTTCATTCTGACAAATTACCGAGGAAGTTTATGATTGTACCCTATGTATATTGTATATATATTTATATAAGCATCTATTAGATACAGATTTTTTAATCTATTATTGTAAATTTATTTTTTCTTATAGATATTCATGGCAATCTTATTGAAGGAAGTGTAAGACTGTTGGACTTCCAACCGGTGGAAACGACTTAGTCAGGTGATTTCATGCAAACATCTATTTTCCTTTTGTTTTAGAGATGTTTACCTAGATTACCCATTTTTTTAACATCAATTCCAAATTGCCATTCACATGATTATCTTATCTTATCAAATGATTACAGTTCGAGTTTCTTCAACCTAATAGAAAATGGTACTGCTGGGATTTTAATTTGGTGCGTCGTACAAATTTGTATTTAATATTATTTTTTCCTACCATTTCTATCAGCTATATGTCGTTGATCTTATTTATATAAGCATCTATTAGATATAGATTTTTTAATCTATTATTGTAAATTTATTTTTCTTATAGATATTCATGGCAATCTTATTGAAGGAAGTGTAAGACTGTTGGACGTTGGAAAACCGGTGGAAGCGACTTATTTAGGTGATTTCATGCAAACATCTATTTTCCTTTTGTTTTAGAGATGTTTACCTAGATTACCTATTTTTTTAACATCAATTCCAAATTGCCATTCACATGATGATCTTATCTTATCAAATGATTACAGTTCGAGTTTCTTCAACCTAATAGAAAATGGTACTGCAGGAATTTTAATTTGATATGTCGTAAAAAAATTTATTCTATATTATTTTTTCCTACCATTTCTATTAGCTATATGTCGCTGGCAATGAATAACTGTTCCTCCAGTTCTATGCGCCACTTTAAAGAAATATATAGAGTTCACATCGATTCTAAGAAAATAGTAAGAATTATTTATTTATCATTTCAATATTTCTACGCCATACTTAATTATTTATATTTTTACTTCATACTTAATTATTTATATATTTTTTATGAATAATTCCCAACAGGAAATACCAGAAAATTTTTGTGCGCATCAAATAGACAAAAATCAATTTGCAAGTTTCATCGTATCCGATACCAAAAAATTATTTCATATAGAAATTGAATTCGACAATGGACTATGTTGGCTCGGCAAAGGATTGGGAAATTTCATGCTTCAAAATAAAATACAATCAGGTTTTTTTATTATATTCAAATATTTGGCCCATTGGCATTTTGAGGCTACAATTTTCGGTTCATCATCGTTACAAATTAGTCCCAAAAGAAGGTATGTATTTATTTAAAATTTATATTGTTATGTTTTATAATTTTTTATTTTTATTATAATATATATATATATATATATATATATATATATATATATATATATATCATTAATAAATAGATATGTTACCCTACAAAAATAAATTCATTACACTAATTTAAATTGCAGCACAAAATTTGTCCGTGCATTAAACATTCGAGCAGGATATGTCATTAAATTGGTAATAATTATTTCATTCATATTTAGTTTATTATTATTTATTACATATAATTGCTCATGTTACTCATGTATTTTATTATTATTCTTGTATAGAAACTGCCAACAAAATTCTCCTTACAATATGGGCATGAACTGGAGAATCCAATATCTGTTTCTACACAAGACAAAGATACTGTATTGATAAATTTGGAATCAAGTGACAAGAAACAATATTTGACAACAGGTTTAAACCGATTGTTAGCAAGGAACTGCATTCGCCATAAATATTCTCTCGTTTTCAATTATACACGGCAATCAAGTTTCAGTATTAAAATATTTAAGACATCGGGCTATGAAGTAATAGAATTCCTTCGAATAACACGCCACAATTACCCAATTCCAGGTAAAAAAATCTCCTTTCTATTAAATAGAAAATAAATAAATACAATCTTATAGTCATAATAAAAAAAGATAGATATAAAGATATAAAAATGCATTTTTACTTTATTTATTATTATTTATATTCCATAACATAATTTTTATTTTAAATTCAGGTAGGCCCATACATGGTATACCTACGTTTGCATTACGGGTTTCTAACATTAAGAAATTACAATATCGTATTGTAAGTAATGTATTTCAATTTTTCCTAAGTCGTTTATGATATAAAATACCGTTTATGATATGATATGAGATATGAAAGTAATAAATTATTTAATTTTTTTTATTGTTATCATCAATCGACTTACTATTGTTGTATATTTATTTGCATTGGGTGCCATATCGTTTCTCAAAAAAATTTCTTCCACATAAACCATCGGTTGCATATATTCAAGATAGAAGATATCAAATATGGGAATGCAAAACATGGAAAAAAAATACACTGGTCAAATACAGGCTATAACAACTGGATGGTCAAACTACTACAACGCAAAAAAAATAAAAAATAAAGACGTTTTAATGTTTGAATTAATAACCAATTCACCTACAACTTTTGTTGTGTATAAATATTTGTATCCTACTGAAAAATTAAGTACAACTTAACATTTTATTTATCGACTTTTATATTTAGTTTCTTTAGAATAGAGATAGAAATTTCCTTTCGTTTGTTGTTTTATAATTTCAATAGGTGTGAAATACAATTTTTTTTATGTAATATATAATTATAATAATAAATAATAATCGATTTAACAAAATCTATGATTTATTTATTATTGCAAATAATTTATGCATATATACGATTCTTACATCACACTCCTACCCCTGTTAAATCATTATTTTTTAAAACATAGATCTAGCTTCTATAAATCAAAAAAAAATGTTAAAATCTAAACATAAAAAAATTTCTTTGATATTTATTTTAACAAATAATATAAGTACCTAGAAAAAATAAAATTTCAAACATATAGATAAATGACATGGAATAGATAATTTGCTATCGATATTCTAATTTTTTTTTTACTAATAATGGTTAAATACACAATTTTATTATTTGTACTCACTACATGTTAAGATTAGATTATATTTGAATTTTTTTTTTCTATTTTTTATAATTTTTATAAAAATAAATAAATAAATCAGTAGTTAAATTTTTTAAATAATCAATATTTGATTGATAAGTTAAATATTATATGTTTAATTTCTATTAATCCTTTGATAGAAGTGATTAAAAATTAGGTAATCCATTTTGATTCGCAAATATTTATGCACAATTTAACAAAATGTTTAAATTACAAAAGTTTTTTCTTTATGATTTAAAAAATAATAATAATTATTGAAAATCAGATATAGAAAATTTTATTATTAAGATATTTTTTATAAATTAATTTATAAATAAAAAAAATTGACATTTACCATACAGTAGCTTAATCGTATTGTAAGTAATGTATTTCAATTTGTCCTAAGTCGTTTATGAAAAAAATACCGTTTAGGATATGATATGAGATATGAAAGTAATAAATTATTTAAATTTTTTTATTTTTTATCATCAATCGACTTACTATTGTTTTATATTTATTTGCAGTGGGTGCCATATCGTTTCTCAAAAAAAATTCTTCCACATAAACCATCGGTTGCATATATTCAATATAGAAGATATCAAATATGGGAATGCAAAACATGGAGAAAAAATACACTGGTCAAATACAGGCTATAACAACTGGATAGTCAAACTACTACAACGCCAAAAAAATAAAAAATAAAGACGTTTTAATTTTTTAATTAATAACCAATTCACCTACAACTTTTGTTGTGTATAAATTAATATTTGTATTCTACTGGAAAATTAAGTACAACTTAAAATTTTATTTATCGACCTTTATATTTAATTTCTTTAGAATAGAAGAGATAGAAATTTCCGTTTGTTTTTTGATAATTTCAATATTTGTGAAATACAAATTTTGTATGTAATATAATAATAATAATAATAATAATAACTACACATGTGGATTTTATTAAATTAACAAAGAAAAGAAAATATTCCACCAAGTATTTCACTCCACGTTGATAATCTTAATTCTCCTGCCTTTGTCTTTATTTTACTCCAAGATTTAAATTATATAACAATGAATTATGAACTTGGGAGGTGGTGAAAAGTTCTCCAAAAGGCTCCCCTTTTAGTGCACGAAAGGTTGTATATATAGAAGAGGAGAAAACCTAACAGAATAAGGGAGAAAATAGATCAAAACACGCATGGGTAGAAACCTCATCACTGGGTTGGAAAAAAGGGGAGGCTGCATAGTGTACTTTGTAGTGGCCGTGGAGGATATCAAAATACGGTTTTGCCAATTTAACCTCATGTCGCGAGACCACCTATCTAAGTAGGCGTGATCACGTAGGGTAAATCTTCCAGCGAGATTTCCAACTATTAAATGTATTTAAGTAAGTCTCCAATCTTTATTTGCGCGTAAGTCATTCATATTTTAAATGCAACAATTTAATTCCTAAATTTCAGAATCATTTCAATTATTCTTCCAAACTTCAATTCATCCCTTGATCATTGATTTCTTACGCTTCGCTCCTCTTGACTTTCCCATTTGACATCATCAACTCCCATTTTTTCAACTGGATTTCTAGGTTTTTCTCCATGATTTTAATTATCGATTCAAATAGAATTTCATTTTTTTTAGGATATGAAGATCATGTTATTAGATTAACATGTCTTATTTCTAACAAAAGATCAAACCCGCATTATAACTTTATTTTCTAGGATTTGGAGGAAGGGAAACATTATTTATTTCAATGTCCCTAAATCTCTATATTCGGTGTGTGAGAATTTATCATGAATGATGAAGTATTTATACTAAAAAAGTGCCACACCAATTGAATTAAGGTTTGCACATAGAGGATAGTTGCTATATTTCATAAGGAAATGAATTGATTAACTCCCCAAAGTTGGACGTGTCATGCTGCAAGAAGGAGCTGTCAAACCTATTGATGACTATTGAAAGCTACGAGGTCGGTTATAGGAAATAGGTGCCACCTCGTGGCCGTTTTTCCCCAAAATTTCCAGTTCCATGAGGCAAGATTTCGACACAAGTTCGAGTCATCAAACGAAGTCAAAATCTTGCTTTCTTGGTATTGTTTCAAAGTACTCATGGAGTACTTTAATTAATGTGTAATTTGCGGCATAAGAAATGAATAATTAAGGAAAAAGTTATGGTATTCCGAAGTTTGTCACTCAAAAAAAATTTCGAGTTAACCGTTTTTACCGTCATAATTTTAAAAATTCATCGAGGGCTATCCATTGATCGGAATGACAAACCATTTTCATATTCTCGAAGTTCATCTTGCCTGTATATACATGACATGTAATCAAATGAGGTTGGGAGTGCTAAAAAAATTCTCGAGAAAAGGGTCACTTAAATACGTTTTTGACGTAACTTTTCTTTATTTAATGTTTTCGTTTCTCTTTCGTTAAAGCACGTTTTTCTTTTTTCACATTCCAAAATAATTACATAAAATACTTTTATTACATCATAAGAGACAATAAATGACGTCATAGTTTTCAGAACGTTATAATCTTTCCCTCTTATTTTTTATTAATTATTTTATAAATAAAAAATTTGACATTTACCATACAGTAGCTTCTTTGTTTTTTTACCAAATAAGATCCTAATATTAAAAGAATTTATTTTCTTTATATTTAGCCTATGTTCAGAGGCGATTCTGCAGGAAAAATCAGATTTTTATTTATTTTCACGTATGTTAAGGTATTTGAAAAGTTAAAAATTTAAGAAAAAATATGTGTGTTTAAAAAATTATATTACACATTTTTAAAAAAATGTATATTTTATTTTTTAATCCATGCTTTTCGCCATTGAAACTAGAGCATATATGATATACCCTGCCTCATACTTCGGCGATTACAACTCGAAATCCGACTCTAGCGAAATTTTTTCTCTTTTCCATTTATTAAGCTGGTTTGATTGAAGAAAGGTGGCTACTGAACCAACTACATACAATTTTCGACTAGAACACTGGATCATAGGCTCTTTCCCACCTGTGATGCCACCTCCTTGTAAGTAAAATTCAGTTCCTTTTTAATTTCATTATTCTTCAGCCACTAGGCTTGTTAAAAAGAAACTAAAGCTTCATACTAGATGTGCTATGAATTGTATATTAACATTTGTTTGAATTTAATTGCCATTTGTTGATATAAGCTTTGCCGGTTCTTTCAGTTTCTAATCCATGCTTTGACATTTCAACTACTAAATGTGTGTATTGATTTGAATATTTAACTAACTTCCTTTTTTATTCAGTCGAAAAATCATGAAATAGCCAAGAGAATGGTCAAATAATTATAAAATACGAACATATAAATTTTTTTACACATAAAGGGAAAATGATAGAAACAAGACAAAATTACTCATTTAACTTAGTATAGAAAATGAGATTAAAAAAGTCAAACATGCCAACAATAAGATTGCTTTTGATATAATACTTTTAGCTAATGTTTTTATTCTGCTTATTTTGTTCATGCTTACAATTTCTCCATCCATGGTCGAGAATAAGGTTTTTGTTTTTCAAATTTTTGTTCTACATCATCTTTGTGATATTACTATAAGATATGTATGTGTATATGCATGTGTATATGTATATTAGAATTGATAAATTATCGTATATTGGATTGTTTACAAATTCTAAGTGAACCTTTGACGGCTACAACATACTTATTAGAATATATATAAATAAATACTACTTATGATTGATCGATTTAAATTTCAGTTTCTTTAAATATTTTATCTCATTTTTTTTATATATATATAGGGGATTTATGAAGCCAAATTAATTGTTTTTAATTATATATATATATAGATGTTTTAAGTTTTAAGCTTTCCTTTGAAAATTAAGGCTGACAGGTTGTTAGAATAATAATATTTTATGTGTAACTGAAGATTGAAATGTGAGGATTTTAATAATTGAAGGTAGTCTTCCATTACAATTTTATCCAACTTTTATATCTTTCTCGATTCTTTCAATTCTTTTTTTTTTTTTTCCTTTTCTTTTAACTTTTCATTTGCTTTCAGATTATCAAACAAAATTTACTTGTTCGACCTAGCAAAACGCAATATCAAAACACCCCAAAGGTTAGACATGTTTCTCAACAATTATTAATACGTTTTTTCGTCAAATCATTTTATCATTTTTTTTACACATGAAGACATGTTATTATTTTATGCTTAACAAATATTTCATGTTTCGTAAATCTTCATTACTATAACATAAATATTCTCATTCCCACTCAGGAAAATCAACTACAAATTTTTTTTCGTACAGCGTATGATCCACTAGTATATATATAAACTCTTTAGACAGAGAGCGGAGAAGAGAGAAGGGGTGACGGGTTCAACCCTTCATCCGTCCAGCGACCGGCGATGGTGCCGTCGTCACGTGGTGGTGCCGAGGGTGGAGGTGTATGGGTGTTTTGACCGATTTGTGCAAAAATTGAGGCTTGGAGTTGGGATTTTTCGTCAAAGAATTCCGGCAAAGAAAAGGGGCGTCGGTCAAGGTAAGGCTTTTGGGTTCTGTTCATTCTAGGGTTTGTTGTTGTTTGGGTGTTGATGTGTTGGAGGAAAATGAAGTGGCAGTGGCGGTTTGGTGGTGGTTTTGTGAAGATGTGGCTGGTGGCTTGTAAGATTGGGTTCTGTCCGTTTGAGGTTGTGATTTGGAGTGGTGGATTGATTTTCCGACAGTGAGTTATTAGGATTCGAGTTATGTGGGATCGAAGGTGAGGCTGGGTTTGGCAGATTGTAGAAGGTTTTGAAATGGTGTCGGGTGATTTTGTGAATTCGGGACTTGGGTTGGGATTCTGGGTTTGTGTTTGCAGGTTATGGAGGCTTTGTGTTTATCATGGAAATCTGGAATTGAGTGGATGAATGTATGGTTTCACTCGTCCCCTTCGATTCATTATTCGAATCGAGACGATGATTCTCAACGTCCCCTATTTTCCATTGGTTTGGATTAGAGGCAGTGAGCTATGAAATTCTGTTAAGGCTTATGGAGGGTTTTGAGCCTGTGTTACGGTGGCTCGACAGTAGTTGGGATCTTGGAAGTGAGGGTGTGTGGTGATGGGGTTTTGGAGTGGCTTCAAGTTGAATTGCAGTAGTTGGGGGAGAAGATTCATACTCACCGAGTGCTTGGAGTTTGCTGAGATTTTGTTTATGTCGTTGGACTCGTTACGTGAAATGAATTGTAGTGAAGTGGGGTTGTATATTGTGTATTCATTGTCTTCAAAATGGTAATCTTGGTGATTGAGAGGGATTGAGGGAAGGCTTATCAAATTCAGAATCTGCCATTTAAATTCTCATCGAACTTGTGAAAATGGGAGGGCTTTAGGGAAGGATTTTGCTGATTTAGGGAAATGTTTTAGAATGACAATCAGTTATGAAGAGAGGAGGGAATTGCCAAATAAAAGGTTAAATTCAAAAATGGGACAAGGAAAGATTTAACTGAATTTGAATTTAAATTGGATAGAAAAGGAATAAAATTTTGATTTTGGACTTAAAATAATTTGAATTCAAATAATTAAAATTTGGACTTAAAAATTAACGATGAACTTGGAAAAATTCTTAAAATTGAAATTTGACTAAGATTTTATATAAATTAAATTTCACTTAACAATGGCTAGACGAACACGTGTGTTTTAAAATAAATGGGCAAAATCGTAGCAACACGTTTTTTTTTTTAAAAAAATAATAATAATATTTATTGAAATAAGTCACGAAAATTTTCGATCACTATATTTTCAATCCAACTATCACTTCACTTTTTCGGTCAGAAGTCGAACAACCACTACAACCGTCGAAATTGCTCAAATTTTGATCGAGTGTTCTCCTCGACTTGCTGAGTACACCGCTAGTCTCAAATTTTTCAAACAATCAACGATTTGACAGAAATCAAGAATTTCAATCAGATGGAAATGAAGGAAAAATGCACAGCTATCTTCCCAATTTCTCCCGATTTCTAGATTTGTTTCCAGCCTATTTTTCTCCTAATTTCTGTTTAAAAATCACACACAACCAAGCACTGATACTCAATATTGGACCTGTTGATTCACCATCGGGCTCAGTTAGCACTACAAAATAGATACTAAACCTCAAGTTCGACCCCACAATAACCTCACATTGGTTTCTTCAATATTATTGCTCGAGGGAGATAAATAATAGCACAAAGGAAGAGAAGAAGAAGAAGAAAAGAATGGAAGCTACAAAAAGCTCCAAGACGGACTGTATTTTTTCCTCTCTCTATCGTTCAAACCCCAATCAGGCAAGAGACTAACTTAGGGCTAATTAGGCCCATTCATATATTTAATCTTTAAATTTTTAAAATCAGCTAATTACAAACTATTTTACAAAATCAGGTGAATAATATAAACTAAACCCTAACCATTCTTCTCTCTCCCCGCTAAAATACCAGATCCTCCATGGTGCAGCTGTGCTCGCTTTCAAATTTGTGCGAAAATATCCCAAATTCAATCCCATCTATCCAAAAATTCAATTATTTTCTTGTATTTCTTAATCATAACTACAATTATATATGAATCAATAAAAACAGAAGAATTGAATTTAATTAATTACAATTGTAACTAATTACAAATAAAGTTATAATTGTAATTAATTACAAAACTGAAATAAGGTGGTGGTGACTGGTTTCAAATTAGGTGGCGATCGATGGTGGTGGTGGTGATTAATCACAATTTTAATTAAAATTACAATTGTAACTAATTACAAATTGAAATAATGTAGTGGTGGTGGCTGGTTACAAATTAGGTGGTGATCAGTGGTGGTGGTAATTAATTATAATTTTAATTAAAATTATAATTATAATTGTAACTAATTACAAATTGAAATAAAGTTACAATTGTAATTAATTACAAAAACCTGATTCTAATTAAAAAAAAAAAAAAAACTCGATTCTGATAATTATTTTAATATTTGTGTAATTAGTTACAAATCACCTGATTACAAAAATTTTCAAATATAAATGTTTGTAATTATGAACTTAACCCGAGTAGTTATCCACTGAACGGTGCCACATGGAAACAAAATAAGCATTTTTCCTCAATTTGGAATGATTTATGGTTAGATCTAAAGGAAGTAACTAAACTAATTACAATTACAATTAAAATTATAATGGTAACTAATTACAAATTAAAATAAAGTTATAATTGTATTTTCGACGGTGGTTGTGACGGTGACTGATTACAAATTAGGTGGTGATTGGTGGTGGTAATGTTAATTAATTGAAATTGTAGTTAAATTTGCAATTGTAACAATTACAAATTGAAATAAAGTTACAATTGTATTTTCAACGGTGGTTGTGACGGCGACTGATTACAAATTAGGTGATGATCGGGGGTGGTGATGTTAATTAATTGCAATTGTAGTTAAATTTACAATTGTAACTAATTACAAATTGAAATAAAGTTACAATTGTAATTAATTACAAAACTGAAATAAGTTACTATTGTATTTCCGACGTTGTGGCAGTGACTGGTTACAAATTAGGTGGTGATCGGTGGTCGTAATTAATTATTACAATTTTAATTATAATTACAATTGTAACTAATTACAAATTGAAATAAAGTTACAATTGTAATTAATTACAAAACTGAAATAAGTTACTATTGTATTTTTCGACGTTATGGCGGTGACTGGTTACAAATTTGGTGGTGGTGGTAATTAATTACAATTTTATTTAAAATTACAAATTGAAATAAAGTTACAATTGTAATTAATTACAAAACTGATATAAGTTACTATTGTATTTTCGACGGTAGTCCGACGACCGCGGTTGTAGTGGCTGTTGATTACAAATTATACTAATATAATTAATTACGAATTACACTAATGTTTAACTAATTCATAAGTTACAATTGTAATTAATTACAAAATTGAAATAAAGTTACAATTGTAATTAATTACAAAACCTTATTTCTGATTTTAAAAGAATACCTGATTTTGAAAATTATTTTGATACTTTTGTAATTAGTTACAAATTACCTGATTTCAAAAAATTTCATACTTAAATGTGTGTAATTGTGTACTTAACCCACTAACTTAAGGCATATAAAGTATTTGGGCTAGGTAACATAATGGGCCACAAAACCAAAGTCCAAGGAACAACCACCTCTTTAATATTATCGTCTGTGTTTATTGGATAATATAAAAAAGAGGAAATTACACCACATAACCCATTTAAAAAAATAATTTTAATCTTACATCAAACCTTTTTCATTTCCAATAATACTACATTATTAAAGTAAATTGATAATGAAACATCACCTCACTCCTCCTAAATTAAATCAATTAACAAACATCTCTCTCATGAATTAACAAATTCTCTCCTCTCTCATATAAAAAATAATTACAGCCAAATCATAAATCAAGGCTGCTAGAATTAGGGGGCTCATTAATTTTGTGAGCAAAAGAAGTGGTGAAAAAAACTGTTTCTTATGAATTAGAAATTTCATTCTGGCTTGTATTTGATTTTGAATTTATTTATATAATCTCATTACATGTTTATTCCCTAAATTCGGGTTTGTACGTCACTCATGCATGCCCCTTGAGTGATGAAGCACATATCACATTCTCATCATCCAATGAGGAGACAACACATCGTAATGTCAATTTAAAATATCCACATTTCATGTATACCTAGACTTTTTTTGTGTGAAAAGTCTATGTGTCAGACCATGCAATGTCCACTAGGTGCTTTATATTTCATAGGCACATGAGTCAATGATATTTTTTATGACTTTATGTATCATACTAATGCGAGATATATTACACGATGTATTAATGTGGTAAGAGTTAAATTTCATAGTGTTGTGATCTTTATCGTAATGAACAAGAGCAACAAGGTGTAGGAGTTCATTAAAAGTTCATTTTAGCTAATATTTTCTCAATATGCACAAGACCAGAGTTAAATGTTATGGATTTCCAAGACAATATATGTAGGAATAGATCACATGACAAAAGGTAAAAGAAAAATTAACATGGTTAAAACTTACAAGAAAACCAAAAAATGAATAAATGTCAACATCCTACCATGGAAACTCATTACAGACATTACTGAACTAATATTTCACTAGTAAACCAAGAGAACATTCCCCATATCAGATAATTAAGCTTCCAGTTACTGTTGTGTGTTGTTACTTCTCATAAAACAATTGGAACAAAGATCCAATCTCACCATTTACAAAAATGAAGAAAATTGTGCATATTTTGAAAATCCAATGATAATTCTCTAACGTGTTCTTCTCTTCCACCATCTTCTTCACCTCCTCGTCCCCAGCATTGTACCTCCCAGACCTTAGCATCTTGCACTATTTTCTCGATGTCTTCCTTGCTCAATCTTCCCTTATCATTTGTGATTGTTATCTTGTTCTTCACATCTGTGCTTTTTGTTGAAAGAAAGCAGGATGAGGACCAAAATGAGCTAGCTGAAACTTTGAGACCTATATGAACTGTTGGGAACACGCTTCTTACTTCAAGGATTACGTTTTTCTCTTCTTGCTTGCAGAATACTCTAGAAGACATTGCATGAAAATTAGCTCAGCTGACTTGGCAATCCTCAGCATAAATCTCACGATGTGCACATGAAGAATTGATAAGATTTGTTAGATCTAACAGAAAATCTATATGTATAGGTTGTATATCTGTAAATTTTGTATATAAATACCTGCATAAACTCATTGTAATCTGTATCAGATTTTGTGAAATAAAAGCTCTTCTATCACTTTGTTATATTTCTTCTTGGTATCAGAGCCATAAATGGCGAATTCTCATCCCACAGATTCTTCTGCTACTTCAAGCTTCAATTCCACTATGCAAGCAGCATCTCTTGTTAACAGCACTGCCCCGTTTGGAATGAGTCTCACTCAAGCTGCATCAGTGAAGTTAGATAGAGATAATTTCCTTCTGTGGAAAAATGTTGTAATGCCAGTCATTAAAGGACATGAATTATAAGGCTACTTACTGGGGACAAAGGAATGCCCATCCCAGAATATCAGCACACAAGTTACAACTGATGCAGGAGTAATAGTTCAGACAACTCCTAATCCGGAGTACTCCAGATGGATTTCTGTGGATCAGCTATTGATGGGATGGCTGTATTCATCCATGACACCAGAAATTGTGATGCGTGTTATGGGCTGCAGCACTTCAAATGAACTCTGGAAAGCTATCAGTGAGAATTATGGGATTTTGAACAGATCCAGAATCACATTCCTAACTTCAGAACTCCAGAGGGCTAGAAAAGGGTCTCTAACTATGGATCAGTACCTCACTATGATCAAACAGATAGCAGACAATCTGGAAGTTGCAGGAAAGAAAGTTGATCACTCAGATCTTGTCACTCAAGCACTTGCTGGACTGGATGAAGAGTATACGCCTATAGTGGTGCAGGTCAATAGCAGGGAGAATGTCACCTGGTATGAATTGACATCAACTCTCATGACATTTGAGAGTCGGCTTGAGTATCTCAGCCAGGTTAGAACTGGTTTTGGCTCCATCAATTTGACTCAAGGAAGAACCAGCAATTCGAACTACTTTGCTGGAAGAAACAACAGGGGTGGAAGGAGTCAGAACTTCAGAGGCAGATCTAGAGGCAGAGGTAGATTTGGCAGAACAAATGAGGGCAGAGACCCGTGCCAAATATGTGGACTAAGTAATCACACAGCAGCATGGTGTTTCAATAGAATGAATGAGAAGTATATGGGAAAGAAACCTGCAAGGCAAGACTCAAACCCATCTGCATATATAGCAAAACCAAGCACAGTACTGGATCATGCCTGGTATGCTGATACAGGAGCCAGCCACCATGTAACTGTTAACAAAGAGAATCTAGAGGAAGCCGAGGAGTATGCAGGTAATCAAAAACTGGTTGTTGGTAATGGAAATTCATTACTTATATCTCATGTTGGTAAAAGGAAATTTGATATTAACTCTAGAAGAGCCTTAGTACTGAAAAATTTGTTACATGTTCCTATGATCAGGAAAAATCTTATAAGTGTGTCAAAATTTACCTGTGATAACAATGTCTCTTGTGAATTTTTTCCTGATAAATGTGTTGTGAAGGATTTACAAACAAGGAGAACACTGGTGAAAGGGAAGCTTAAGGAAGGGCTCTATCAATTGAATCTGATTAATCAAAGTTCAGGTCAACCACAAATCAGCTCACCTACTCACAAAGCTTTCAATACTACTCTCAGCCAACCAAAAGAAACTGGCAGAAATTCCTGTTCAGATTTAGAAATTTGGCATAGAAGGCTAGGACACCCTCATTCTTCTACTATGTTTCAAGTGTTACAACTTTGTAATAAGTCTACATCCAATATAAATAAAATTCCTTTTTGTGAGGCTTGTCAGTTTGGGAAGTCACACACATTACCATATAATCTGTCTCAATCTCATGCTAAACTACCCCTTGATTTAATCCATACTGATGTCTGGGGCCCAACTCCTTTAAGTTCTACCATAGGGTTCAAATATTATGTAATTTTTGTAGATGATTGCACTAGGTACACCTGGATCTATCCTCTCAAACATAAAAATGATGTTTGCCACCACTTCACAGTCTTTCAAAGGCTTGTTGAGAATCAGTTTGAGAGAAAAATAAAAATGATTCAGAGTGATATGGGAGGTGAGTACAAATTCCTAAACCAAATTGCTAAAGAGGCAGGCATTGATTTGAGACACTCCTGTCCACACACTTCACCACAAAATGGCAGGGCTGAAAGAAAACACAGACATATCACTGAAACCGGTTTGACCTTACTTGCTCAAGCCTACATGCCGTTATTTTATTGGTGGGAAGCTTTCATTACAGCAACCTATCTTATAAATAGACTATCAAGCCCAATATTACAACACAAGTCACCCTATGAAGCTCTTTTCAAACAGAAACCAAATTATCAGATGCTTAAAACCTTTGGCAGTGCCTGCTACCCATGCTTAAGACCATACCAAAACCATAAGTTCGACTTTCATACACAAAAATGTGTTTATCTGGGACCTAGTGCATATCACAAAGGCTACAAGTGCTTGAACTCAAATGGTAGAATTTATGTTTCCAGGAATGTTGTTTTTGATGAAAAATCCTTTCCATTCAAAGTGGGCTTTATAAATAAAAAACAAGAACCAAAACAATCTCCTATCAGCCTAAGTCAAATACCCTTTGAGATTAACTTCCAAACTCCAACAGATTCAATTGATAGAGTACAACCTGCAGCTGAACTCTCAAACAGACTCTCTGAAGTAAATTCTGAGGAATCAAATGATGAAGTTGAAAATTCAAATGAAGCAAGTCATTTCTTGGCTCAGAGAGATGGATACAATGAAATTCAGAATGAAACAGCAGAGAATCAGGATGACATTACTGCAGATTCTCAAGAGCAGGCTGTTGATCAGAATATAACTACAACAGGTCATCACATGGTAACGAGGGCTAAGGCAGGTGTATTTAAACCAAAGATTTATTCCAGTATTTTGTCAGGCGGTTTAGATGAAAGGGAACCAATATCAGTAGAAGAAGCATTGTGTAGCAAAAAGTGGAGTGAAGCCATGAAAGAGGAGTATAATGCCTTAACCAAAAACCAAACATGGTCATTAGTACCAGCAGAACCACAGATGAAAGTGATTGGATGTAAATGGGTGTATAAATTGAAGTTTGATGATGAGGGAAACATTCAAAGACACAAAGCGAGATTGGTGGCTAAAGGTTTTTTACAGACGTCTGGGATTGATTATTATGAGACATTTAGCTCGGTGGCTAAAGCACCAACTTTAAAGATTGTTTTGACTATAGCAATCTCAAGAGGATGGGAAATTAGACAAGTGGACATAAATAATGCCTTTCTCAATGGTAAACTTGAGGAAATGGTCTTTATGGAACAGCCTTAAGGCTTTGTTGATCAAACAAAGCCAACTCATGTATGTAAGCTCAGCAAAGCTCTATATGGACTTAAGTAAGCCCCTAGAGCTTGGAATGAAACATTGAAAGAGGCTCTACTAAGTTGGAAGTTTAAACAATCAAAGGTAGACAATTCAGTATTTTATCAGATTGCTCAAGGATTTGAAGTGTTTCTGCTAGTGTATGTTGATGACATAATTCTAACAGGAAATTGTAGGAAGAAGTTACAAGAACTAGTTGACAAGCTAAACTCTTTTTTTCCTTTAAAAGATATGGGCAATCTGAAGAAATTCCTTGGAATAGAGTTCAAAAGAAGTGAGCTTGGATTACACATGTCATAGAGATCTTATGCTATGGGTATGCTAAAGAAATTCAATTTTGAAAATCTGAAACCTAGTATAACTCCTATGGCATCTGGGAAACTAGTTAGCAGAAGTGAAGGAACAAGTCTGAAGGATCCTACATATTTCAGGAGTGCAGTTGGGGCACTACAATATTTGACCCACACAAGGCCAGACATCTCATTTGCTGTTAACAGGGTGAGCCAATATCTTCAATATCCTACAGATACCCATTGGAATTTGCTCAAGAGAATTTTCAGGTATATCAGAGGCACAACAGATTTGGGAATGACTATCCAGAATGACCAGAACCTTAATATCATAGCCTATGGAGATGCAGATTGGGCTTCATGTCTAGATGATAGAAGGTCAGTAGTTGGATATTGCATCTATTTGGGATGTAATTTAGTCTCATGGAGTTCAAAGAAGCAGCAAGTAATTGCTAGGTCTAGCACAGAGGCGGAGTAAAGAGCCCTAGCAAATACTACTGCAGAAATTATATGGGTTCAATCTCTCCTAACTGAGCTGCAAGTTACTCGTACGGAGATTCCAGTGGTTTAGTGTGACAACATGGGCGCAAGCGCCTTAGCTTCCAACCCAGTTTACCATGCTCGAACTAAACACATCGAGCTGGATGTGCATTTTGTTCAAGACATGGTTCTTGCAAAGAAACTACAGATCAACTATGTCTCTACAACAGATCAAATAGCAGACATTTTGACAAAACCTGTTCACAATTCTAGACATCTCTGCTTAAGAGACAAACTGGGTATGAACGAGGTTAATCCCAGTTTGAAAGGGGGTGTTGAAAGAAAGCAGGATGAGGACCAAAATGAGCTAGCTGAAACTTTGAGACCTATATGAACTGTTGGGAACACGCTTCTTACTTCAAGGATTACGTTTTTCTCTTCTTGCTTGCAGAATACTCTAGAAGACATTGCATGAAAATTAGCTCAGCTGACTTGGCAATCCTCAGCATAAATCTCACGATGTGCACATGAAGAATTGATAAGATTTGTTAGATCTAACAGAAAATCTATATGTATAGGTTGTATATCTGTAAATTTTGTATATAAATACCTGCATAAACTCATTGTAATCTGTATCAGATTTTGTGAAATAAAAGCTCTTCTATCACTTTGTTATATTTCTTCTCTTTTGTCCTCAGACATGACGTTCAGTATGCCATTGGCATAAATGTCAAAGGTCACATTGATCTGTGGTACCCCCCTAGGTGCAGGAGGAATACAAGTGAGCTCAATCTACCCAAGAAGATTGTTATCTCAAGTCCTCGCTCTTTCACATTCACACTTATATAAGCACGCCAGACTGATTATCGGAATAAGTCGAGAAAATCTACTCTTTTTAAGTTGGGAAGTCATGACACCACCTGCAGTCTCAAGGCCGACTCAAAGGTGTAACATCAAGCAAAAGCAAGTCTTGCACATTCTCATCACCTTCAACAGTCAATGTAGCCATCTGCACTTCGGTGCCATTAGCCATTGCCTTGTCGGGATTTATACCCTTGCAGAGCTCTTTCCCATTGAAAAAGTCCTGCAAAATTTTTCGAACTTTTGGAAACACAGTTGATCCACCAACTAGCACAACCTCATGAACCAGCAATTTATCAATCTTTGCATCCCTCAAACTTTTCTCCACTGGATCCATACATTTCATAAACAATCCATGCACAATTCCTCAAATATTGCCCTTGTTATAGTTGCATAAAAATCTTTGCAATGGAATTTCCTTCATTTTTTGTTACCGAACAGTAGAAGAAATACCCAATTATCGATGAAGAAAAAGTGCAGTCCATAGAAGGTTTAAGGAATTCATGACCGATTTCTGAAGATGATGAAGATGCATAGTCATACTATTCCGTTTATTGGGATCTTTGCAAAGGAGTTTTTTGAAATAAAGATTAATTGGGGCTCACAATTTAAATCAGCGTAATCAAGCTTCTCTTTAAATTCATGACTTACAACATATAATAGATATATGGAAAATGGAAAAGGAGTAATTATTGGATGCAGTAATTTTGGTTATATTTTATATGTTAAATAGTATATTACATATATGAAAGAGTATGCAGTATTTCATGAAATAATATTTTTTTATTGGGTATTTATGATTTTTTCCCTATAAAAAGAGGAAATACTCCAATGCTCCGTTTTGTAATTCTATTTAATTGACATGACACTTGGTGGCTGTTCAATTATGCATCCTCCACATAAATTATTCTTAATTAATTCAACATTTTAATAAATTAATAATATTTAATCGTCATAGGCATTATATATTATTTCTAGAATTAGCAAATAACTAAAAGTACTTGTAGCATATTATTTGTCGATTTTTCCTTTGTGTACTGTAAACATAACTTTTATTTTCCTAGAGTGGCGATTAATTTAGAATACCTACGATTATATATACCTTTTATATTTTGAGTGTAGCAATTAGTTATTGATCGGACTATTTTCCGGGATTGTCAGTATGGATCTATGAAAGGAACGCACCAAGTCGGTCCATCTCAATAAATAGGTCGGCCTTATATCCCGGGCTTTATCAATCTCGGCCTGCGAGCTTAAGGTCTATAGGTTTTTTCAGGTCGGGGTGTAGGCCCGACCTTATGACCATCACAGCCCGAAAATGCCCGACCTAATCAAGTCCTGCATCCATAGTGGGAAACATGCCCGGTCATAGTGGGAAACATGCCCGGTCTAACCCGGCCACTTCATGATTCCAAGTGTTCACCGTTTATAGGCTTTATCAATGGACCACCTTCTTGGGCCCTCGAAATAAAATATAACCTATAAGAAATCGCCCTAAAAAAGAGGATATACAATTCTTATAAGATTAGAATTCCCCCTAGAATGTAAGTTTATAGCAAAAATGACTCATTCCTTAAATAAAGGAAATTATGGATTTTTTCAGTCCTATAAATACAACTTCTTTGATCACATATATTCATTCATAATTTTTTACATATATTCTAGTCATATATTCTCTCTATCTTTTTCCAGAAAACTAATTCTCACACCGGAGGGGCGACGGGGAGAATCCTCATCGCCTTTTTTGCAGGTCATTCAAGGCGAGTTCATTGATCTTTTCCAGCAATCAAATATCATCAGATCCTGCCACGTCAAAGTTATGATTTTTGACAGCATTAGTTATGAACACGTTATGATTGCATATAATTGTTTTAGTCTTTAACTCAAAACCTTATAATTGTACGGACCCTATTCTTGTAGCATTTTTCTTAGGCAGCGTTTGATACCCTCTTTTTGTCATGGAATTGGAATTTATTTTCAAACATTTTACAAATTTGGCTATTTGATCCATGAAATTTGGCTTGGAAGATGAATTCCATCTTTGCTCACGTGCCTCTACGATTCTTCATTTTGCTAGAAATCAAATTCTTTATTAGAGATAATAGGTAATTGGTTTCTAAGGCAAAGAAAGTATCTTATTTGATCATTTTTTTTATTGTTAATTAACTTTTTTTAAAAAAATTAATATTATTATTATTATCAAGTACAAATGTGTTATAAAAGTTGAATTTTTTTTATTAAAATAAATGAATTTTATTTTATTTGCCATGGAAAATAATGGCAATCAAACAAAAAACTTAAAAAAATTTCGTACTTTTTTACATATAGAAAATTAAACCAATCAAACGCATTAAACTTTCAATTCTCAAAAATTCAATTTCCAAAAATTCGTTTTCTTTCTACAAAAATTTTATCATCGCTATCAAACTGAATCTTAGTCAATTACAACAAATACCTTCCCAATTTATTGTTGGTAAAAAAATTGACGTGGATAATTATATTCTAATAACGTATCTTTTACGTACATAAAATTGGACATGATTTCGACTTACCAAAATCGAATATATGAAGTAGAAAACAAAAAATGCATGAATAAGAATTTGGTCGAGACAAAAGTTGAACTCTTTGTCCTTAAGACGATAATGCCCCGCACGGGTGCTAACGATTTTTCGGCATTCGTCTCCCAAGATATAACGACCATGTCCCGAAATAGGAGCACTCCAAATTACGAAGACCAACGAACCTTACTTATACTTTGAACTCGCTTCATATGAAACTCGACTCCAAATAAATGCAAAATTATTTTGAAGTGAATATGCATTAGTATGATAATGCAATCATGAAAAATAAATGAATAATGAATTGATGAATGAATGAATAATCCAAGCATATGGGGTCTATATATAAATGTTGGAAAGTTGTGTTACAAAAGACACAACCCTTACAAGGGACGCATCCTTTCAAATTTGTCTCTAATTGAAGAGACACAACTTTTAGAAAATATTAATTTCAAAAGTCACAATCTTTCATATGAAAAGACACATATTTTCATTTAAATTAATTCTAGAATATTCAATAATATTCTTCTTAATTTTTCAATATTGTCACAATTTTAAGTGGCTTAATTTTCCATTCATCAACTAAAAATTTCTGTCTAACTGAGGTTCAGGTCGGATTTGTAACTAGTATGTCTCCTTTTGTTGTCGTATACGTTTACCATCTTTTGTGTTGCATGTTGGTGGAAAAGCGTTGTCCTCATGTCTTACGTATGGGTTTGATCCCGTTTGTAATGAAAACAATGGAGGCCACCTTATTTGTAATTTGAATCATTTATCTTCACATTTGTCATGTTTATTGTTTTGGTCTTTATATATAGGTTAGACTAGGTTCAAGATGAAATTTTACAAGTTGGGCACGTAAAAAGTAGAAAAGAAATAAAGACGAAATTAAAATTTGCGAAAATTAGCCTAACCGCGGTCCGGTCAGACTGCGGCATACAGGGTTGCGTGAAACCGCGGTCGGACCGCGGTTCTCCACTGATTTTAAGTTTACGTTTCAGTCCTTATGTAATTGCATGTCTCGTCTTTCAAGTTTCTGACTTCTTCAATTCAGTCATCAAACTTTAACTTTTATTTCAATGGAGTCATCCCAGAATTGCAACTCAGGTCCTCCATTTTCCCGCCATTACAAATTAGTACCCAGACTTCATGTTTTGTAGTCTTTTAGTCATTTTTTACTCATTTTGTGCCAAAGTGCATTTCAATCCGCATTATTCCTGAAACAATTAAAATTAACTCGCAACTTAGCAATATCATATTCTAAAACACTCACCTTAGTGTATATTTAAGCATAGAAATAAGTGCAAAATCGCACTTATCATTTATCAAATGTGTTGGAACATTTTCTTATGTGTACATTTGAACTTTGAAAGCGCAATAATTAGGGAGATAAAGTATAAGTGCTTCATTGCTATATGACCTTTTAACTGTGGCCTTTATGCGACAAGAGATGTTTATGAGAATGTTTGAACCTTCTTTTTCATGTAACTTTGAAATATTATATCTAGGTACAATAATATATTTTGAAATTCTGAGAAAATGGTGGGTTTTAAAAAATTAATGGTTGAAAAGTGAATAATATCAGTTTAAAATTTAATTTTAAAAATTACGTATAGTTATTTTTTTATTTTTCTCCCCAAAATTTTTCATGGAATTTGTGATAATTTCCTGGGAAAATAATGACTATCAAACAATACAACTTGGAAAAAGTTACAATTTCCACGGAAAATGAACACAATCAAATATAATTACTTGGAAAATTACAACAATTTCTAAGTAGAAAATAATCCAATCAAACGCACTTAATTGACAATTTCCAGGAAAACAAGTTCTCTTCAATTCAATTCCTTGGAATTCATTTTCTTTCTACCCAAATTCTACCGTCGCTATCAAACGCAGCCTTATAGTTATAATGGGTGGAAAACACGAAAAATGTGAAAATCACGTTTTTCATTTCCTTTACAAAATCTGAAAACATTTTCGAATTTTTTTTCGAAAACGGCACGAGAGAACGCGTTTTCCGCGTTTCCGGAAATAGAAAACGGAAAACGGCTGGAAAACGTCAAAGAGAACACAGCCTTAATTTTTCAAAATGATAAGGCCCTGTTCTTTTTACTGTTTTGAGGTCATTTTCTGTTTTTATTTTCGAAAACACTAAAAATGCTTTCTCTTTACCATTTTCGAAAATGCATTTTGGGATACAAAAAAAAAAAAAAAAAATTGTAAACAAAACGCAAAACGGTCAAAGCGAGCAAAACCACTTTTTAGGCGTTTTAAGTGTAATTTAACAAAAAATGTTCAAAACGCGAAAAACGAGTTTTGGGATTTTTTTATTTATTTATTTTTCAATAATTATCATAACTTGGAGCTAAGTTTTAAATTTTTTTTTTTTTTTTTTTTAAGAATTATCCTAACTTGGAACTAAGCCTAAATAATTATTATTATTTTTTTTTTTTAGAATTATCTTAATTTGAAACAAAGCCTAAAATAAATTTTTATTGAATTTAATATCAACATTACAAAAAAAATTAAGTAGAAATCCTTCTTGTTATATTTCAAAAAATGCATTGATAAATGAACTCTGGTAGTTTTGAAAGAATTTATATTTTCTGGATTTTAATAGAACTAGAACTTCCTCAAATTCCGAATCTGACCAAGTTGTGTTAATATAGACTCTTAGTGCTCACATTAGTGTGTTGCCGGTAATCATGCTTTCAGTGTATTGTAAAAGGAAATTTAAGTTTGAGCCAATAGTATTTGATGCGTGTCGCAATGCACTAAATTAATAAATAATTCCTTACTTGCCAAATATTAATTAATAATGTAGTAGTGAGAGTAAGGGTCGATCCCACGAGGAACGGAAACTAATTTTAGTTGTTCGATCAATTAAAATGGAATGGGGGGTTTGACAATCCTAAACAAGCTCTTAGGATTTAATGCACGACTAGTATGAAAATTTAGAAGAATAGATTGAATTGGATCGTTAATTACACAAGCTCGAATTAAACAATCCAAGTCGAATTATTACTAAACCTGCACGAGATTTATTTGCTACTAAAGTAAAGATTCAATGACAATTACGGATCAAGAATCTAAACATAGCATATTCATGAATCCAAAGATCAATAATCCAATTGGCCAAATTAAACTATTAATCAAATAAACTCAATTGAACATTCAAAATATAATAATCCAACAATTGAAATAAAGGAATAAATTCACGCTACTAATTTGTAGGAAAAGAAAATAACATAATTGAATTAACACAACTTCCCCTTTGAACAAGATATGGAATTTAGTCTAGCATGGTTGTGGTAGATTCTTCAAGTTGCTTCATGAATTTCATTGTTGTTGATATTCTTGCGCTTGAAAATCTTCCAAGAATGCTCTATATTTTTCTCTCAATTTTTCTCAATGTCCAACCTCTTTCAAAAATAATAAAAGTCTCTTTTTCTTGTCATGAAATTCCCTTTTTATAGCCTCAATTTCGTGCCCTAACTTTGGGATCAAGAAATCCCAAAATTATAGAAAGAATTAAAATAAGGAATTTTTTGACTGGAAAGTTACGGCCGTGACTTTTACTTTACGGCCGTAACACGGTTTCTGCATATTTTCCTTAAATTGAGGTTACGGCCGTAACTGTGTTTCTGCACATTTTTCACCCTTTGAAGGTTACGGCCGTAAACGTGTTTCTGCTTATTTTCTTCTTGATTCATCATACTTTTACGGCCGTGACTTTATTTCCTTACGGTCGTAACCTTATTTGCACCTAAGTCCCCAAACTTCAGTTTTGAGTACATTTTGGTCCTTTTTTCTTCTTTTTTCTTCTTTTATGATCCTATACAATATAAAACATAAAATGCATTAATAATACTTAGATAGAATCACATTATTGCTTATTCAAGCATATCAGTGCATAAAATAAACGTACATATCACACTTATCAGTATTCTGTAAGTAAATTAATTAAAAATAGTTTGAGTAGTATTCTGCAAAATTTCAAATAAAACGTGTTTTCCACCTTCTCATTTTCAAAAACGGTTTTCAGAAATGACAAACCAAACACGTTTTCAGCAAATTTGAAAACAAAAATAAAAACAGGAAATATAAAATATTTTCGAAAATGAAAATACAAAATAAAATACAAACAGAACGCCACCTAAAAATAGACACTCAAAACACAAACTAAAAATAAATTGAAAATTGAAACATGAGAATGGCCCTTTAACTTTTCAACCACACATTCGATCAACTTTATTAAAACTTACTAAACTAGAAGCCTAATTTTAATCTCTACCAAACTTGAGCTAAATAAAATAAAAACATTATTTAAAAACAGATTTCACTTATTTCTCGAACCTCATCGACCTTATAACTTATACGTACATATCCAATGAAAACTGTTCTAAAACACACAATGAGTTTCTTATAAAATCCATACCTCGCCCATCAATATTCAATCTCCACCCGTAGTGGGTTTCATATCTAATGAGATCAGCCTGCATATCCAATATTAATCCTGCTCCAGGAACCGAAAATTTGACATAAAGTTTAACACTTATATATATGTCAGTCATATACTTTTATTCATCACATCATCAACAAAATCAACGACTGTGGCACCATTGGATGGCAAAATAGCATTTTCCTATCCAAATATACAGGGGTTAATTTTAGTAACGGTCACTGATGTTTCAGCGAAATTCCAAAAAGGTCACTAAACTTCAAATTTTACTATTATTGTCACTAACGTTTGAGGCACTTACGCAATTGGTCGCTCAACTGTTACCTTATATGCTGACGTAGAGCCGTCAACCGGTTACTTGGCATTAACACCGTCTAAATTTAGCCCAGCTGGAGAAATAGGGATGAATTGGGGAAAAAACACAAGAACCCTAACGCAAATTCTTCCTAAAAATCGCTTGTACATGAATCGCCCACCCAATTTCTCTCTAGATTGACCCATGCAATGCAATGATTTCGTCAAATGTTCACTAATCAAAGATAGTTGTTGAAAAACCCGAACAATTAGAGGCGTTTTCTGGTCATCGATTTCATCTTAGGGACATTCATTCACGAAGTGTAACTCAGACTACCTGCAGAAACTTGTTTTTGAATCCACAAAATGCTTGAAGATGTTACTGAATGTGAAGGTGAGCTCACATTGTTATTATTGCTTTTTGATAGTATGAAGTCTTGAATGGAAACACTTATTGTCTATATATATATCTCATTTATCACATTGCAGTTGACGAGGACATGGATAATACGGATGATGATCGAAATTTCAATGATTTCGATCATAGCTTGGGTGAAGACGACGATCTTCTGTCTGGTCAAAATGTCACAAATAGCATCAAACTTTACGTGAGGGAAGACCTTATTATGTCAAATGAAATCAATAATTTAGGAAGTTTGGAGAGTCTACTGTCAGACGAGCTTCGAAGTCTACATTCAGACAGTGAAGATGAAGTCATCCATTACCCTATATTCAATGCTGAGAAAGAGACGATGAATCCTGAACTTGAGAGGTGGGAAAGAAGTTCTGTTCGAAGGAGGAATTCAAGTTAGCAACAAAAAATTATTGCATAAACAAAAGCTTCGAGGTGAGATTTCCTGTCAATGATAGAGATAGAGTGAAAGAAATATGCAAAGGAGATAAATGTCCATGGAGCATTTGGTCCTCAAAATTGCAAGAGGATCGACATGGCAAATCAAGTCATATGAGTGGAACCATACTTGTAGTCGAGCTTGGAAAAATAGAAGAGTGTCTTCCACTTGGCTAGCAAAGAGATAAATACAGACTTTCAAAATTGCACCAAAATGGGATCTTAAGTTATTTAAGGCTACGGTGTTGAAGGACTATGGTGTTGAAGTCAGTAACACAGTGGCTTGGAGAGCGTGGAGACATGCCAAGGAGGTCCTTCGAGGATCTGTAATAGATGAATTTGGTTTATGAGGTTCATATGTAGCATAGATTTGGAGAACAAATCGGGGAGCACTGTCATTTTATCTTTAATTGACTATGTTTTTTAGGGTATCTACGTTTGTTTTGATGCTTGCAAAAAGGGTTTCTTGGCGGGGTGTCGACCTGTTATATGTATTGATGGCTACTTTTTGAAGAAGAATTTTTGGGGTCAGTTGCTATCTGCTATAGGAATAGAAGCTAATGACTGCATATTCCCTATTGCATATGCAATTGTGGAAAGTGAGAGCAATGCTTCTTGGTCTTGGTTCCTACAACTTCTTGGTGAAGATTTGATGATTGAAAATAGTTTTGGGTTGACATTTATGTCTAACAGGTAGAAAGGACTAGACAACATTGTCAGTGACTTATTGCCTTTGGCTGAACATCGGTTTTGCGTTCATCACATCTATGCGAATTTCTTCAAGGCTGATTTCAAGTGCCTGAAATTGAGGGATTACTCGTGGAGAGTAGCAAGGGCCACGTATGTGGCTAAATACAAATTCTAGTTGGATAAAATAGAGCAAGAAAAGAAGGAAGCCTGGGAATGGTTAGTGAAAAAACCTCCCGAACAGTGGACAAAATCTCTTTTTCAAACAATCTCTAAGTGTGACATTCTCCTAAACAATCTGTATGAAAGCTTCAACAATTCCATTAGGGAAGCGAGGGGTAAGGACATATTGGAACTTCTACAGTCTCTACAGAATAAATTAATGGAGTGAATGTACAAGAGAAGAACAACATTACCAGCAAAACCAAAGTACAACACTGCTACAGCATTCACCACATAACTACCACAATCCTCTAACCTAACTCAATTCTCATCACGACCAAACTTTTCATTGCAACAATTCTTCAAGTCGAAACCAAGCATTTGTAGCTTATTCAAAGCCATATGTTGTGCCCTCTAGCTTTCCTCACACCTTCGACGCAGAGGCACAATTAGTTCCTTCTCTCGAGTTGGAATAGGAGGATCATCCCCATCAAAGTAATTGCTACCCCCAAGCACCTATGCATTACATCACACGTGTAAATTGCATCACAACGTATAACAAAAAATATAAATAAATAAACTTCAATTTCAGAATATCATGAATACCCGGTGCTTGTAACATCCCTAGAATCTACGCCCCCAATTCTTATTAGTCGTAGATGTTTTCAAAACACAGCCAGACATCGCAATGGCATATGGCAGCTCTGAGTTCACTTTTTGATTCCATTCCGAACAAGTAGAAGTCTTTACTTCCAAACCGTTCGTCCCCGCTTGAGATGTTGGGCTCGACGAAGATGTGTTTCCAAATGGATTTTAGGGACGATTCAGGGAGAAATTGGGCAGCAATGGAGCCATTCATGGAGAAATTAGGGTTCTTATGTTTTTTCTCCAACTAATCCGTATATATCCAGCTTACTTTACTTTAGACGGTGTTAATGTCAAGTAACCGGTTGTCGGCTCCACATCAGCATATGAGGTAACGGTTGCTAAAAAATGACCAATTGCGTAAGCGTCTCAAACTTTAGTGACAATAATAGTAAAATTTGAAGTTCAGTAATCGTTTTGAAATTTCGTTGAAAGATCATTAACCTTTACTAAAATTAACCCAATATGCACATGACATGACCAGGGGCGGAGCCAGCGTGTGGCGAGGTAGCGCGGCCGCGCTACCTCGCCGCCGGCGGACCACCGGCAGGGGCGGATCCAGTCAGTCGGCTGAGAATTGTTGTTTATTGAATATTTGACCAGGGGCGGAGCCAGCGTGTGGCGAGGTAGCGCGGCCGCGCTACCTCGCCGCCGGCGGACCACCGGCAGGGGCGGATCCAGTCAGTCGGCTGAGAATTGTTGCTTATTGAATATTTGATTAATTTGATTTTGAACCCAAACTTCAACTCTTTAATCTTGTTTTCTTGCAGTGGCCGTTTTCAAAGTCAGTAACATCGTCGGAGTTAGAAGAATAATTGGCAACGGAAACGCTGCTTCAGTGCTTCTACAACTCTGTTATACTGTATGTAGGTAGGTAGAAGATGAAGACTCAACTTGGGCCATAAATGATAAAGCTAGGCTTTTTCTTGTTTTTTCTAAGCATTTGGGCCCTCTAAAAGGGCCCATCAATCAACCCAAATTATGTTTTAAATACCCAATTCTATTTTATTTTTCATCTATAATCAGAAGATTCAAAACTCCAGTGGCAGCATACGGGAGATAGAACGCAGTAGACCTGATTCCTTGTCTTTTCCACCGTCGCTCCGCCTCCGCTCGCCGCTCAACCTGTCGTGTCGTCTGCAATGAGCCAATAGGTATTTTGGCTTATCTTTGTGAAAGTATCTATTTTGGGTAATTTTTATGAAATCTTTATTTTATGACTTGAGATTTGATGAATTTTTGGAATTGGATATTTTGGGTGCTCATTGTGGATCTATATTACTTTTATTTTGATTAATCTGAATTTTTTTATGCAATTTTATGTTTGAAGGAGTTTCGGTAGTAAATGTTGAACTTTGAGAGAAACTTTAGGCATGTCTGGAATTGTTTGAAGAGTGAGTTGATATGGAAGGGAAGGCATTGGGGGAAGATTTGCAAGTTTAGGAGGATTAGGAATTGTAGGGTTCGGCTAGGCAGGCCAGGAATATTGGACTGTAGGAGATTACGTGCATCATTGCATTTTTCCGTGCTAGTCATGGCAATTGTGATTTGGGAATTGTGATTATTGAGATTTTGTAAAATATTGAATTTGTGAATTGTTGTTTATTGAATATTTGATTAATTTTTAATATTATTTAATTAAACAATAATAAAAAATTTGGCTATCGCGGCGATTGACGATAGTTAGTCAACGGTCACCGCTCTAGCTGAGATCTGGTCCTGAATCCGCCACTGGACATGACATGACTAGTGTTTTCTGATGGTGACGTCAGCATCCCTCATCTAATCTTCCACAATTCAAATCCAACTTGTTTTATTACTGCCACGTGATTTTATATTGACATAATTATAATTATTATATACAAGTTGCTCCACTTGCCAATTTCGAAATTCCAAGGAAACATCGAAATTCCTAGTGCATGAACACCTTTACTGGCTCTCTCTCTCTCTCTCTCTCTCTCTCTCTCTCTCTCTCTCTCTCTCTATATATATATATATATATATATATATATATATATATATATATATATATACCCACCCCCATCTTTACCCTCCAAAATTCACAACTTTTCTCCTCTAAATTCCAAGAAAATACAAGATTTTAAAAAACAAATATTTGATATTATACACAAAATCATGTACAACCCAGTTTTGAGTGAGTTAGGGCCGATGAATTTTCCGCTGGAGTTTCAGCCGGTATATTGCCGGAGCTCGAGCTTCAGCAATCTCATGCCGTGTTTAACGGAAACATGGGGTGACTTGCCGTTAAAGGTTGATGATTCTGAAGACATGGTTATTTATGGGCTGTTGCGTGACGCCTTTAATAATGGATGGACACCGTTTAACAACGTTATGTCGGAGCCGAGGTTTGAGGTTGGGAAGGAGATGAGCGTAGCTGAAGTGAGGTTGGAGTACGTGGCTGCTCCGCCGGTGATGGCAGCGAAGGTTTTGCCAGCGATTGCGCGGCCAAAAGGGAGGCACTATAGGGGTGTGAGGCAGCGGCCGTGGGGGAAGTTCGCAGCGGAGATAAGGGACCCGGCCAAAAACGGAGCGAGAGTGTGGCTTGGAACATATGAGACGGCTGAGGAAGCGGCTTTGGCTTATGATATAGCAGCTTATAGGATGCGTGGCTCGAAGGCGTCGTTGAATTTTCCACATAAAGCTGGCTCAAATGAGCCGGATCCTGTTAAAGTGACAGCTAAGCGACGTTCACCTCAGCCCGCTTCTTCTTCAGTTTCGACAATATCATCGGCTTCGGGGAGTGGCTCGCCCAAGCGGAGGAAGAAAGGAGTATTGGCTGAGCTAGCCGAATCAGAAGTAGAGAGAAAAACCAATTTATAATTGACGCTTGGCAAAAATATTAGTTAAACCATGTTATTTGTACATTTTATTTAAGTACTTTTTGTATACCTCATTCACGTGGATGAAATCCATTTATTTACAGGAGATTAAAATAATCAATCAGATAAGAGTCACATATGAGTGGGTGTGCAATAAATTTACAATAAAAAGTGTACACATAAATTTATTTTTTTTAGTTAGATTAGAGACGTGCCTTGTTTGGTTATGACATGTGAATAGTGAATAGTGCATAGTGAGCTGGAAATTTGATTTGAGCAACTTTGTTTGTACTCTGGGTAGCAGGCTAGTGCAAATATTGCGTGTAAAATGTGTGTTTGGCCCACAAAAGAAAAAAATAAAAAAAATTGTTGATTATTTCTGGTTTCATCGAAAAAGATTCTTTATAGCAGTTTTAATGTTTTATATGACCGTTCCGCGGTTAAATAAATTTTTCAATCGCCATTTATTTCAATTTTCGAGATAAAATTTATGGTTAAGAATTAGAGAAAGAAAATGTGTGTTGTTAAAAAATAGTGTGATAAATTATGTTGTTTATAAATTAATTTATAAATTGTAATGATTGTGTAAAAAGAATAGAAGTTTGAGTAAACCCTATTTGATTATAAATAGTGATTTTTAGCAAAATGTGTGGTTAAAAAGTATGAATTCTATTTTAGTTTTATACATAATTTTATTGTATTGATTGATAAATGTGGTTAAAAAGAAGAGAGAAAATGTATTAAATTTTTAAAGAGAACAAAACTGTTGGAATATTTTGTATATAGTCACGTCAAATAAATAAAGAATAATTATATGAAATCCATGCCGACAGAGTAACTGCAAAGAAATAAGAAAAAGAACCGAGAAGAAAAGAGACAAAGTTGAGGCAAGCATTGAAAATTTTGTCCTTCAGTCGAATTTGCCCCTCAAGATGCCTACGATTTATGACAATCAACTCCCAAGATACAACGAAACTCACTTGCATTTGTAGCACTCCAAAACACAAGCACAACAAATCAAAATGTGACTTTTGTACTCCAAAATGAAACTGCAAGACAAGAATCAAAATTATACAACAGCAAGAATTTTGTATATTAAAAGGGGAGAGAATGATATTATGTTTGCATATCATTTGTGTGAGGATTAGGACAACCCAAGAGTCCTATTTATAGATGATGAAGGGTTAGAACGAAGTGGTGTGAAACCAAACAATGCATCACTTCGAAAAAATATGACTTCTCGGAATGTCATGCGATCGCACGGTTAACAGCCGCGCGATCGCATGACTTTACGTGAAAAAATAATAATATTTTCATGTGTAATACCATGTGATCACATGGTTAAAATTCGATGAAGTGACAAACTATTTTGCATAAACGGATTGGGTCGGATTTAAATATTTGATCGAAGTCGACACGAAGTCATTTTAATTATTTTCAACACTTAACCAATTTCTCGAATTATTAAATTAATATCCAACAAAAACATGGGCTAAGTATAAAGTCACGAAGTTATTGGACAATCTATCAATTTAGTGTAGTGTGAGAGATATAAATTGACAATTTCAATGTCGAAAATAGATCATAAAAAAATAAATGTAACACAAATAGGTGTTGCAGAAGATAACAAATTACCGGACTTGATGCATAAACCAGTCGATGAAGAGGTTTGATGATTGGGGAATTAGGTAGCGCAACAAGGCTAGAGGGGTGAGCGTCGAGTCAATGTGGGTCACTGGTTACGATTCGTTTCAATTTGATCCGTATGAATTAAAACATATAATTGTTAATATTTATATAAAAAAAATATATATATTTTTTGTTAGTGCTAAATTCGAAATGAACAAAATGACAAATTCATATTTACAAATAAATATTTACAATTTAAATTTATATCTAATCTTAGAGCATCTCCAATACATTTCGTGGATTTGGGAGATACACATGACACGTCAGCAATTAGACGGAATATGATAAAAATCTCTCTTCAATGCAAAACGTGAATTAGGATGTTAGGCTAACGTGACGCTAAAAAAAATAGACATTATGGAGTGGAGCGTTTATATCTAAATGCTTCTTGAGACATGCTGGCTCAGCATTAACTTTTATTTTTTAATTATTTAATTATTAAAAATAAGGATGTTGGACAATCAGGTTTTATGATACAAGTTATTTCTATTTGGACACTTTATCCTGTAAGAAATCCTGTAAATAAGGCTCAATTTATGCATAGTAATTAATTTTAAATTTAAATAAAAAATGACACATAATCAATATTATTTAAATATAGAAGGAATCATTGGAGAGTAAATTTTTTTACTTCTCCATCTATTTATCCACGCGCTTTAGAAATCCGTCTATTTTATTGTTATGTCAACCCAATTCACGGAGTGCATTGGAGATGCTCATATGAGTTATTTCTAACATTGTAAAGTTAAATACAACATAAATAAGTAACAATTAAATGTATTTCTATTTTCTACTATCAAATATTTATAACTTAAGTACATCTCAACTAGGTTGACATCTACTTTATTATAATTTATAATTTAACATTACAACACGGTTGATACATACTTAACTATAATTTAGTTGTTCAATTTTTTAATTTTTTTAAAAAAACTATTTATTTTAATTATTTCACACGCCAGCGTGTTAATTGCGGCCTGTGAAAGTGTGAGATTCATACTTTTTTGACCCGTGAACTGACCGCTCGAGGTCACAGATAGACCCACGATTTTGGGCCGATTTTCACTGGTCCGGTTGGCCTGACCATCTTAATACCTCTAATTAGGATCAAGCATGCTACAAGTACATGAGATCTATAATACATATTCCTTAAATCAATGTAGCCCGCTCCATTGAGGGATCCCTGTATGTTCAGGTTTTTTGATTTGGGATGGAATTTTGTTTAGTTCTTTTTTTTTTTCTTTTTTATTCTCTTTCAATTCTTTCTTCTTGAGAATTTTTTTTTTTCATTGAAATAGACATAAGTAATCAAGTGGGAAGAAATGACACTATAAACCTAAAAGGTTGAGTATGAAACTTTGAAGAAACACTTGGCTCCCTCAACATTACTTAGGTCTGCCGTAGATTTCCTCGCACTCCCCAATTCTCTTAGGGAATCCTAGATAAAGATGAAGGGGGGTGTCTAAGTGAGGCTTCAACAGAGGAAGAGTCAAAACAATAACAAGAAATCCTTGAAAAACGAAAGATTTCAATTTTCACCTGATCTTTGTGAAGAATTAAAAACCTTCGCTTTTGTTTCTTAACTCTTGAATAATTTTTTCAAATTTGATGTACTTTAGTCGTCCTCATTGTTTTCTTGTCAATACCAAATCCTTTTTTATTTGCATGAATTTTTAACTCGAATACATTGATCCCCAATTACAACATTTGCACAACAACTTTCCAATCTTGTTCGATTTTTCTCTTAAATCAGTAATCAAATAAGCAAAATTAAGACCATATTTTGTTGAGTTAGAAAAGTGAATTAAAGTTGAGGAAATTGCATTCTATAACATATTTTGCCTTTGAATTAATAAAAATGACACTTTCTGATAATTATGCCAAATATAACAATTTTTTACTTATTTGCCCTTTGAAAAACTTTTAATCCCATATAAGTCCTAGTTACACATATTTGACATATCTTTTAGAAAGGTACAAAAAGTAGTCAAAATCTATCCTAAAAACTCCTATAACCGTCAGTCTCTACTACCCAAATAATTTTTGGGACTCGTGCAATCAGAAATAAGGAAAAAGAACTCTTTCATCTCCCCCCCCCCTCCCTCCCTCCCTCCCCCAAAATCACTTCCATCTTCAAACCATCGATACCCATTTCGTCCAAAAAGGTCCCGCTCTAAATCGGCAAGTTCCGACGCCGGAAGCGAAGAACACAGTGAAGGGCAGCATTTCCCATCGACGATCTCCGTCTCCAATTTTCAGTGAAGGTGATTTTACGAGATTTAAGTTTCTTCATACTTGTTATTCAATCATTTCAAACCTCTAAATCAGTTTTGCTGGGCGTGTGTTAGAGTGAATGGGCAGATTTATTTTTTTTGTCCAATGAGAAAAAAATTTCTTCTTTGAGACGGGGGCTACAAAATAATGGAAGTGTAATCGAATTTGATGCACTATGTGTTTCTTTTTTTGAATGTGTAAGTGGGTTTTTCCCCTTGACGTTTTTACTATGTAAAATATGTGTTTCGGTATTTCGGAATTGGTAATCGATGGGTTTTTGGGTTTATGTTGTTACATTGTAGAATGTCTTTTGGTTTTTTGAATGTAGGACATGATTTTTCCACTTGAAATTGTTACAATATAGATTTTGTGTTTCGGTTTTTGGAATGTGGATTTGATTTTTTCCTCCTCCTGCTGTTAAAATGTAGAATACGTGTTTCTCGACAGATGCAGAATTACCTACCAGTACATGACCATCTGTCAATTTTCTCGACAGATGGTCATGTTTCTTTCATTCAATAGACTTTTCCCATTTCCCTACAATTGTTTAAGTCTCTATGCTTCTCGACAAATAAATTCTTTACTATCATCCTTCTGATGTACATATTCGTTCTTTTTTTTAAAATATCCTCTTCATTGTTTTGTTGTGCAAATGAATTTTCCATTTGTATTATCCGAGGAAGATCGACTTCATGCCCACATCTCTCAACGAAGCCAGCTGAAGTACATTAAACTTGTTTTAGATAAATTGGACGCAGGTCAAAAACAAGATTCTAAGAATTCGTGTTTTGGGTATCTGTCGAAACTGGCAGAGCTGCAGTTTTCTGCCCAATTAATGCAATAGCTGTTGTTCCCGATTAGTCGACTCGGGGAAGACAAACGAGCTATGGTTCAACATCAATGGCCACTATAGATTTGGGCTGACTGAGTATGCTTTGGTGAAGGGATTAAAATGTGGTGGGTTGGTCAATTTTGACGAGTATGAGAAAACCATACAAAAGAAGAGACTGAAAGAAAGGTAACAAAAGGAGTGAAAGTGTAACTTGCAATGATTTGGACAGGGTTTTCTCACAATCTTCGACGTTAAAGGTGGATCGCTTCAAGTTGGGCCTAGCGTTAGTAGTTGAGGATGTTTTCATTACACCTGATAAAAACGTAGGCATTGACCTAAGTACGTTGAGATTAGTAGACAACTTGAAGCTATTTTTTGTTTACCCATGGGATAAGTTAGGATATCTACGTATCATCAATGCATTCAAATGTGGATGGTCAAAGAAATTGGGGAATGCGAAGGCGAAGAATGACAAGGAGATAACCTACACAATTCACTGTTACCCTCTCGTAATGCAGGTATATTCTAATTTTAATTGACTTATTTTATGTTTTGCTAACTGTAATACACTGTTACACATAACTTTCCATCCACAATGTAATTATTTGGATATCATGGTGGATATGTGCATACGAGGCTGTGCCAGAACTTGGTGAACGCTTTGCTGGGTAGATAGGAATTCGAACACCATGAATTCTTAGTTGGACAGCTACGAAGCAACCACAACAGCGTACCTACGAGGCTTTTTTTAAGGATACTCTGGTAATACTGCATTAATTAGTTAGATCATCCCATTGGTGTTTTGACATTATTACACATATCAATCTTGACATGTTTTACATGTAATATTATAGCTTCAAGTGTACTCAACTCTAAGACCGTGGACTGAGGAGCAAAATATGGAGTATATCAGCACACTTGTTCCATTGGAAGACAATACCATAGAAGAACTTGATGAATTAGCGCTTAACATGGAGCGTCCTTAGTGCAACGTAGAAGAAGAAGTCACAATTGAGATGTCTGAGAGTTCCTCCAGTGAAAATGATGAGCAACGGATGGATACAAGGAGTGCTTCTACAAACTCCGAAGATTCCAGTCCAAGGTCGAGTAGAAATGAGACACATGAGGATGGGAAATCTAGTGGCCCAGAGAGTGGAAATCATGTAAGTGGAGGGCATCAAACTAAAATAGCGTTTGAAAATCTTGGCACCAACGCTTTTGAGTCCACGCCTGTGTACAATAAACTTGTCATAAGTACATGCCTCAATGAGCCATCAACTTCGCGACGGTCGTTGTACCGAGATGAGGTAGCGGAACTATTATTGGTTCAAGAAATAAATTTAATGAAAATTGGAGAAATAGAGGGCCATTATCATGGATCGATTAGAAGTTGTTGAGAAGAAGGTTGATGACAGATTTCGTCGAGTGAATGATTTATTGAATTCAAATTTTCGGAAAATGAACAAGAATGTGCATGAGTTGGGCGTAGATCTACGAGCAAGTGCTACCACGACAGAGTGCTATAGCCTACTTGTGAAGAAATATCTACGGAAGTTCATAGTTGACCAACTAAACGATTTGAAAGTGTACATTAAATTCCAAGGATTGACTCATGACCCCACTCAGGAAGGTGCACCCTTAGAAGATTTGCAGAGGCCTAGAGAAGATTTCAGTAATGCGCCAAGTAGTTCTTTTAGTTTACATTTCTTTTTTCTAGTTACTAATACTTATTCAATAATAAAAAATGGTTTAATGATCGTAATTGAACATGCAAGGTTTGAATCGTGAGTCGACCCATGAAGGCCCATCCACGGAAGACTTTGAGAAACTGATAAACAATGTCATGGAAGATGCATGTATTCTATCAAACTATTCAAATTGATTGAATTTACAAATATTTACCCATTCTACTTGTTAGTTGTTATGATCATGTAAATTTTTTAACGTGTGCCACTTGAACATGCAAGGTTTAAAATGTTTGTCGACCCAGGAAGGCACAGTCATTGAACACTTTAGATCCCTGTAGACAATGTCGTGCAAGATGAAGGTATTATGTCAAATCTCTCAACCTATGCACACTAAATGGGATACAGGACAGTTCAATTGTCGGATTCGTTGTCTAGTTCAACAGAAGAATCGTCGGACTCCATACTTAACACTACACACTTGGGTTTCCAATGCTAGGATTGTTCTTAAATTTATCATCTATAAGTAATGTATGTCTTCTCTCTTGAACCAAATGTCCATTTGATGGAGTTACTAGGTAAGAAGGCTTAAAATTGTAGAGGCAGCCTAATTGAAATGTCCAAAATACACAGAATATGATGCTGTAGTGGATATATTAGGAAGAGTTTTAGCTTGTCATGGAGAAGGGATAAAATTCCATTACTATGAGTTTATAGAGACTTTGTTACAGTGTGAAAGGTGAGGTGTGTTGACTTCGGCAATATCTTTCATGCCCTGATTTTGAAATCAAGGCATGGATCTTTTGAACATATAGATTCAGCTCTCTTTAAATGCTATGCAGTATGCACATCTCAATGCACCAAAGGAAGCTTCGCGCATATTTAGTGAGTAAAGTAAGTGTTCATTTTGGAAGCTTGAACAAATGAAGATGAAAAGAGACATGACTAAATGTTACTTGATTAAAAAGGGATTGGCCAGATGAAGATTTTTAGCTTTTGAAGAACTTCAGTTTAACTTAATGTATGTCTATTTTGCTTAGAACTTTGTTTTAAAAAACTTTATGTATATTAACTTTTGAAGAACTTCGTGTTTTTTTAAAAAAAAAAAAGTAATGTATGTCTTCGAACAATTGTCAATGACTTTATGCGGTTTGAAACCTATTTCAGTTTTCACAGAAGAATCACATGAAAAATTAGACGAACAATCGGGAGCAATGATTGTCTATAATCCTCCAGAAGATGTGCCCCCAGTGCGCGAAGAGCTGAAGGATGTCGTGCAAGTTGATACAACAAGGAAACGACGTTCCGCCCACATTAAAATGACATCGGTAAACATACGCTCGTCATTCACGAGATCTGGAAAGAAGCATTCTAAGAAATGAATTTGTTACCTTAGCGGTCTTGGTTAATGTAGTATCGTAAGTTCAAATTTTGAAAACAACATTGTAGTGTATCTATGTTCAGTGTCCACAATACTTTATTTTGTTGGAATACTTATGGTTATTTGTTAGAGGTTAACAAACTTGATTGTAGTATTTCTAAGTACAATACACCAAAATATATTTTGTTAGAGTAGATATGCTTATTAGTTGGATATTTATCCTAAATTCTAGTATTTGTATGTGGACTGTCCACATACTCATTTTCATTCAAAATGTATAATGAATTCTTGAAGTGTCATTAACGACCCGAATATTCTAATTGTCCATCATTATAACTTGAATAGCTTTTCAATCAATCAATTAAGATTGCTTGAAGGAAGTTGCTTGCAATAAATTTACTTTAAGGTAGTTGTCTAACATTAATTTTATTTTAAGGTAGTTAAAAAGATTAATTGATCGAAATATATATTCTCACATCTATATAAAGCCCAACTTCCCAAGGTTCTGATATAGAATACATCATTTGAAGCTCTTACTTTGTTGCTGTCAAGTTTGTTTAAAATACATTACTTCTGCTCCAACAAGTTCCATAACACATATGGATGGCTATAGTAGTACAATGGGGAATGAGGACATCAGTTACTTCCCACCGATTCTAGGTTCTTCTCCTCGTTTCCCTATTTTATATACTCCAACGATGAGGATGTACCTCTAGTGACATCTCGAACAACTGCACAACCTATTCTATTTCCCGACTTGAATGAAGTGATGTTTCACAGTGCTACATTGGTAGTCCACAGAACATGTATACAAGTTACAGAATTTACGAATTATGAAAATATCTGACCCTTTAATAGCCGGTGCCCGCAACATCTACTTACAATTACTTTCGACACAGACAACGTTTAATACATTGCTCCAAGATCTCTGTACGCAAAACTGAATTTTTTCCCTCAATGCAAGAAATCTCAATTTTTTGTACAACTCAGACTTGTTCATGAAAAATTGATTTGATGTAATGTCGGAAGTGTCTAAAGATTCTACTCCTTCGTACATATCCCCAAGCGTGTTAGGTGGTGATAGAGGCTCTTCACTTACTAAATCATTATCCACATTTTCTGACACATGGAGAGGAATATCTACATTATCATACCTTGCATCCTCCGTCGTATCACACACAACATTGACCATTGCATTCTCATTCATCACGGGAACTATGTGCTCCACCATGTTTTCCTGTGCGGGTCTAAATTCAACTTGAGCATGTAACTGATTTTATTCGCAACTAATGTCCCTATTTGTGTCGACTATACAAGCCGATGTTTCGAGAATAGTAATACATAGAGCCGTTTCTTTGTGAATGGATATGTATGTTCTTGTTTGGTTCTTTGAATTGTAATAGGCTATCACTTTCTGTACTACTAGTTGGAAGCTTCACGTTCAACCGTTGAATTAGTCATTCCACTATTTTGTTCCCCCTCCACTTCTATTCGTCATCTACGTTCACGAAGTCTCTACTGTATGAGACAATGAATCTCAAATTACCACTCATTCTTGAAAAAATGGTATATGTACATCAACAATTCACACATTTAACATGATAGAATTCACAACGAAAATAGACAAACATTGCATTCATTTGTTCATAATATTGTTGGTTTAACATGATACAATTCATAACAAAAATAGACAAACATTGCATTCGCTTGTTCATAATATTGTTGGTTTACTGGGATTGTCGACAGTTCAACTGTCGGCTTCGATGTTTCAAAACTGTCAAGATCGACAGATAACTTGTAAAAAACGATAGTTATTACTAGGCGACTGTATATCAAAAACTAGGGATTTTCTCAAATTTTTTATCATAAATTAATGTTTTTCATCAATGCTCAACTATCACAAAACTTTATGACATGAAGAAAATCACAACAATAAAGGATCTTTATACATTTATGAGGACATGTAAGTTGTCATCTTAGTCTAAATCTATGTTTTTCAAGATCTCAATAAATTTAAATGATTAATCATTAAAAAAACTATCCAAGATAGTTAATGCCTCATATCCTATGTTATAATGTTTAAAATGCTTAGCTTTAAAAATGGAATTTCAAGCCTCTAATTCTATTAAAATGCTTACCTTTCAAAATGGAATTTCAAGTCTCTAATTCTATCTTCTTCAATTGTTAATACAGATAGAGTAAAAAGTCTTGAGTGCAAGAGAATTAGTATTCAAATGAAATACAAAAAATATATTATTGCATTTTTCTATTTATTTTTAAAAATTAATGTTTTTGTCTAAAGTTTTTTTTCATTGTCTAAAACTTTTGTTCATTGGTTTCTTGTGTGATTTGATGTACACCACATCAATCATTTATTGATTCTACGTGATTATTACAAATTTTGTAACTAGTGATGTTATAAGGGGCAGCAAAGAGATATTCCATGATCAAAATTAGTCTTTTTTAAAACACCTTTTGAAAAGTTGTCAATTTTTTTGTATATTATACATTTTGATGTCATCCATGCAAAACTCCATTGAATTTAAGTTAAAGTCAATAATTAATTTTATCACATAATATGAGACCTAAAACTTTTAATCGTACATTTTATCAATTTTATAAAAAAAGAAATATTAAAAAAAAATGATTTTTATCAAAATCACATAATTAAGTGCTAATATAAACACTCATAAATTGCCACTTAGAGTGTCTTTGATATTGTTTAAAAATAAATTTTTTGAAATGAATAGTAATTTTTAGGAGAATAGATGGTTCAATTTTTTTTGAAAAATCAAATATTGTGGGCTTGACTTTTAATAAATAATTGAGATTGAATAATGTTAAAAAAAATAAAGAAAAAATTTAATGAAAACCAAACAAAGACTAAAATGAATCGAATAATGTAAAATGACAATCATCACAGCTCCACGGGAACACCATGCGTCCAGCCGCACCAAATCGTTCTCATCGATATCTTGGCTTAATTTTCTTCTTCATCATCCCTATAGTATGCGCAATCACTTTCAGATGCAACAAAAACTTAAATATACGTGTCTGAAAATATGCATGCAACCCTTGCATGTTAAGACACCCGACGCCACCCTTCAACACGTACCCCACTTCCTTGCCTATATAATCACCCACCGAAATCACAAAACTGCATTAAATTCATACAGCTTTAATATGGCTGAGCAGTATCAGCAACAACATTATGGGCAGCAACAGAAGGGTGATCAGAAGCAGCCAGTATCCCACCAGGTGGTGAAGGCGGCGACAGGCGCCACAGCCGGCGGTTCTCTCCTTCTTCTCTCCGGTTTGACCCTTGCAGGGACTGTGATAGCTCTCAGTCTGGCTACTCCCTTGCTGGTCATTTTCAGCCCAGTTCTAGTGCCTGCTGCAATAACAATGTTCATGCTGGGTGCCGGTTTTTTGGCTTCGGGAGGCTTCACAGTGGCAGGCGTAGGCGTTTTATCATGGATTTACAAGATGGTGACTGGAAAACAACCACCGGAGGCTGATCATCTGGCGGCTCAGGCGCAGGAGATGAAGGGAAAGGGTGAACAGTATGTGCAGGAACGCACCTCCGCTTCTCAAGCTTCTTAAGTTCTCTGTTTTGTGTGTGTTTCCGTTTTCATGAAGTCTTTCTGCAGTTATGTTTGATTTGGAGTTATTTGTTAAATTAGAGAGATGAAGATGCATTAGTGGAGAAGTAATTGGCCCTGTGTATGGATTTGTTGAAAAATTTTCTCTATGTTACGCTTGTGATCGGTTGTCCATTGAGTAAGAGCATCTCTAGCTCATGTTTGGCCCATTATTTGGAAAATAATGTGAACTTAAGTTGTGTTAATAGAGAATTTGTGATTAAAAAATGTTTAAAAAGTTAAAAATGAAATGCTTAAAATTGAGATTTAGTGTTGAATAAATGCTCTCTAAAATTTGAGATACACTTTATTTTGGAAAGTCACCCCTTAAATATTATTCCAACGTGCTCTCTACTTTAACACATTCGTTTGGTAAAATAATCTTTTTTGTTTATAAACATGTTTATAAATAATATAATTTTTCAAATTACTTTTTAATCACACACATTTTCTCTTTCCAATTTTCAACAATTACTTTTTACCTCAAAATCATAAAGAAATAAATTTATAAATCAAACAGTGTTACCAAACGGAGATGGAGATTGAAACTTACTATCTATTATTAAGCAAGTGTTCGGGTTAAGAGAATTTTTTGGTTTATAAACAAAAACTTATTTATAAATTACACAATTTTCCAAATTACTTTTTAATCATGCATATTTTCTCTCTCCAATTTTCAACAACCATTTTTACCTCAAAACAGTAAATAAATAAATTTATAAACAAAACAGTGTTACCAAACGTAGTATAAATGCATTTAAAAAGTTCTAATTTTCAATTTTTCTATATTAGCTTTCTTATTTATATATTTGATATAATTGGTCATTCACTTTTAAAAAAATAAATATTAACTAAAAACCAAGAATGACAATAAGTGCTTGTTTATTTCTGATTAAAAAACAAATTTTTATCAAAGTAAATAATTAATCACAATAGTATATTTCATGTGTCCCACAACTTTTAAACCACACATCTTATCAACTGTTATCAAATCTGCTATAAATCTGATTATAATCTCTATCAAATAGAAGCTAAATAATCTTATGAAAGAGCAAAAAATAAAGAGTTTATTGGAACTTGTAAAATTTGATCTTTAAATTTAAAGATGCTCTAAAATAGCAATTGTCGATCACCTGCCAATAAAAAAATTGTGAAGTGTCCCTACTGATTTTTAATATTCAAAAGTGGACACTTAAATATTTTTCATTCGCGGCCACTGTGGGAATTTAATTTTTCCCCATTCAGTTTTAATCTGTTGCCAAACAGTCGTGTCCATGCTAATTTTTAAATGATTTAGCCTTTTTGATAAAAACTTGTTTATAAATTTGTTTATAGATAGTGATGTGTCAACATCTAACTTTCACCTGATTTTTCTAGAGGTCCCTAATTTTATGAGTATTTGTCTAATTAATTACCAATTTCTTCATTAGGTAAAACATATAGATCGGAGCAGGGGCGGTCCTGAGTACAATTCATTAAAGCAAAGGATTAAGGTCTCCCAAAAAATGACTAGAAGCTTTTTTTATTTTATTTTAAATATGTATATTTTAGAAGAGTAAATAGGATCTCAAATAAAATTCGCTTAACACCTCTACAGATCAATGTGAGACCGGCCCTGGATCGGAGTTGGAGCTTTTCCATAAGTATAAACATAGTGGATGTGAACGGAGTGATCAGCTAGGGACAAATTTTTACTTTAGTGAATAAATTCACTTGTTTAAATATAGTGACTAATTTAAAATGATAATAAAGTGAAGTCCATTGACCACCAGTGGTGTAGCCCTTTGGTGTTTTCTGTTGTTCAGTTTGCACTACAATTTTGCATGTTATTCAATGCAAAAGCATTACATTTGAATTTTAATATATGTAAATATATTAAGTTTCATTTAATATTCATAAAAACACCGCAAATTATGTTTAGTATTCAAATATCATCGCAATATATTAATACAAAATAAAATAGACATTGCACAAATTATATAAATTTGCTTAATATATGAATGTTGAACAAGTACAACAATAAGTGGTTTAATCGTAGTCATCATAATCGAAACTATGGAATGCACCATAATCATTGGTGGCAATATCGATGTGCCTATCGTCTCAATGGTATTGTGGATGATACGGCTCGTCCACTGTTCACAAATATCTCGCGATGCGAGATACACCCGCAAATGTACGAATTGTGATAAGTAATAAAATGGACCTAGAGTCAGGATTATCGTTCCCACGGAGATTGCTATTAAATATCGAAATATTACAGTTCTAAACCCTATTTGAACAAACAAAAGAATTTGTTGTTTTAAATTAAATCTAATAAAATTAAACTAAAGAATTAAAATGCGAAATTGCTTTATTTTTAAAGATGATTGTAAAGTAGTTGAGAATCCCGATTTCACCTAACCAAATAAATTAACTACAATTCCATGTTTTATTTCCTAAATATGTACTCGGTATATTGAAATTCCTCTCTCGAGTTTAAATCAATTCAACCTAAATAAATCAACCGTGTATCTCTACAGAGTGTCCGAATATTCCCTATCTAGATGCATAAATAACAAGAATTCACACACGACCGCAATAATAACAAGAGTATGTCTCTATCTCTTGTCCAATTACTGGATTTATTACCTTGATCTAAGTTATTAACTCACCTCTCGATTTATGAAAATAACTCAATAAATCATGAATAAGTGTTCAGTTCATTCACGCATTAAGAATAATAATAAATCAATACATGCAACAAAATCATTAAACAACGGAATTTAGAATTAAAATAATAAACTAGGTTACATCGTTCATCTCAACATAGAAATTTAGTTACACATCACGCTTAAATAACGAAAACAGTAAAAGAAAATGTTCATGGAAAATAACAAAGAAGAATAGAAAGCTTGCACTAAGAATCAATTCTTCATGTGTTCTTTCACTCTCGCCTCTTGCTTTGCTCCAATCTCCCAAGAATTTAACGTTGAAATCTCAAAATTATAATGTTCTTAGATGAGGCAAATGTCTGATTTTTAGTATCAAGAGGTTGTATTTATAGTTGGAAAAGAGGCCTAATCGAAAAAGGAAAGAAATTCGTTAAACCCCTAGCGCGAGTCTTTTCTTGTATTTGCACAATTTTCAGTATTTCGACCATATCTTTCTATTTCCTAATCCAATTAAGGTGATTCAAAATACATTATAAAGATAACTTAAAGGGCTATAATTATTCTTGAAATAGGATTTTCCCAATTCGAACGTTTACTGCTCCAAAATTAGGTCTCAGAGCCGGACTAGAAATCTGTCCAGAATCTTGTGGGTTGGAATCAATTTTATGGTAATATTCTTATCATATTCCATTCCTTTTTGACTTCTACTTGTATCCAATTGACTCTTAAAAATCCTCAAAGTATCTTCTTGCAATCCAAATCAATCATTGGATATTTGCAAGTTGGTTCCTCGTGTTAATTTGCTCTTCAGACCTTCAACTTCCAATTGCAACAATATAGCCTCATACTTTCAAATCTTCTCGATTTGCTCGTTTCAATTCTCAACTCTTTTAATTGGGTCCTCCAACTCTTAATTTTATTCATTTTGGCATCTTGCATGATTCTCGATTGATATGATAAACTCCTCAATTGTCCAATTAAGCATCCAATTGTGTATTTTTCTCCTTAATTGCTTCATTTTTCAACTTTTGGGATATTTTCTGAAAATTAAACAAATATACAAAAATTAAATAGCATTTATTCTAAAATGACAATAAGTTACTGTAATCTTGATATATAAAATACACTTATCATCCACCAACTGCCTCAACTGTAAGGTTGGACAAGATCTTTTTTCATGTCCACTACGACCACGTACACGACAATTTCTCTTCAACTGAGACATGGAAATCTCCTTAGATGACTTCCATCTCTTCTTGCAACATTTTGTCCTAAACGGTGTTGGATCAACCACAAGTTGATTACCCTCGCTACTCTTGCTTATAACCCTACTCATTCCTACATCCCTCCGTCATCCACAACTTTTATATGTATTTTCAAGGTCTGAAATCCATCTATTAGAAACGTGGTACGAGAGCGTCAGTTAAAACTCATTTGTCCACCAACTCTATTATCGTGTGTACTAGCATTCTGTGCAGAGAAATCAATGACCGGGTCACCCGTTGAGTCCGTCATTGTTTGGAAGACGGGGATTGCTTTTGTATTTTGCGTCCACCGACCAACAATTAGGGGTGGGCGTGGGTTGGGTCGGGTTGGGTCGATTTTTTGCCCAACCCGAACTCAACCCACTATGGTCGGGTTGATAAAAAATCAACCCAACCCAATCCAAACATGAGTTCAAACCCAACCCAACACAATCAAGTTTCGGTAGGGTTGAGTTGGGTTGGGTGGTTTGGGCTTTGTTCCAATTAAATAAAATTCTTAGAAAATTAAAAAATTATGCACATAAATCAACTATTAACTCAAATAAATTATGTACAGTATAATAAGCTCAAATATAATAAATTGAATACTTGCTAATAAAACTAAAATATGTTCAAATTATATTTGAGTTTCATCCAAATCAAAAATGGGTTTAAGATTTTTGAAATTTAAATGGTTTTATATTTTTAAAATTTTGATTGGGTTGTGGGTTGGGTGACAAACCCAACCCACAACCCAACACAACCCAACCCAAACAATTTTTTTTTTTAGAACCCAACCCAAATCGATCGGGTTGGGTTGGGTTGGACGGTTTGGCGGGTTGGGTGGGTTGATGCCCACCCTTACTAACAATGTATTGATCCAGTAAAATATACGCGTATAAAATTGATAATTGTAAAAAATTTCAGTCCATATTATTTTATTTATCGAGAGCTTCGATATGAGTGTAATCTTGATATATAATTTTTGTTATTTAAAAAATTACTTATTAAGCAATATAACTAAAAATAAGTAACTTTTAAAATAGCAAAAGTTATATAGCAAAACTGTACTCAAATCGAAACTTTCGATGTACAATATAATATATACTAGAGTTTTTTTTTATTTTATTTTTACAAATTTTAATATATGCATTTTACCCTCACAAAAAGATCATCATAACTTTCTTTTGTTGGGGTGAACAAATTCACACTCCAATTTTTGTTATTCAAATTAATATCAAGATTGCTACATGCCAAAATTGCTTAGAAAATATATATCTACAAAAATATACGGATAATTTTCCATTTTTTCAATTTTATCTCACATGAACTACATATTTCTATGTGGTGGGAGCCGGACTTTTCATACTTTTAGTCACTTTTTAGCCTCCGTTTGGTAACGATATTTGATTTATAAACTGATTTATTTATATTTTTGAAGTAAAAAGTAATAATTAAAAATAATTTTATAAATCAGCTTATTTGATTTACCAAACGGAGGCAATCACACATTCTCCAAAAAAAAATTAAAATTCTTCAAAATTTGGGGGTAAAAAAAGACACAAGACCAAATAGACTCTAAGAACCTATTTGATAATGTGATCTTTAGAAGTTTTTGTGATTTTTTTTTTTTTTTTTTTTTAAATGTGTGGTTAAAAAATGTTTGAAAAATTATAAAAATTTGGGCTCAATTAAGAATTGATGGTTGAGATTGAGTTTGAAAAGTTGAGATAAAAAAATCATTATTATACAGGATCTCAGCAAATAAAGAAATAACAAGAGAAAGTCAATCCCTTCTACACATTAATGTGATAAGCCTTTGTTAGGTAAAAAATTGTTGTTTATAAATAAAGATGTGATGTTTTCAATATATTTTAACTTAAAAATTATTTGGAAAATGTATGGATTAAAAATTAGTTTAAAAAAATGAGTTATTTATAAATAAATTTAGCCTCCGTTTGGTAACACTGTTTCATTTATAAACTTGTTTATTTATGATTTGTAGGTAAAAAGTAATGGTTAAAAATTGGAGAGAGAAAATGTTTGTGGTTAAAAAATGATTTGAGAAATTGTATTGTTTATAAACATGTTTATAAACAAAAAAAAATTGGTTACCAAACGGAGGCTAAATTACCAAATAGAGGCACTATAAATATAGGATCCTGTTACCCAGAGAAACTTGGTCCTCAAGCCATGTTCTTCGGTGCCTGTAGATAATGTTGAAACTCTTTCGCGCTCTCTCAACCTCTCTATCTCTATCTGTAAATCTATCTGTGTATATATGCATACGCAGAGAGAGGAAGAGATAAATTCGGTGGTCATCATGGCAAAGGAACCTGAGATGAAGGACAATAGACACACATGCAATGGTTGTCCCAGCATTAGGTTATTTGGGGTACAGATCGATGCTGCAGATGATATTGGGAAGAAAGATGGAGAATCATTTATCAGGAAGAGCAAAAGTTTGGGGAATTTAGAAGCATGCAATAAAGAAAATACTCCGGTCGAGGCCGGATATCTTTCTGATGGATTTATACATCGATCTTCCAGATTCAAAGAAGCCCATCAAAGAAAAAAAGGTTTTTTTTTTTTTTTTTTTTTTTGTGCAGTACTGTTTTCCTGTATCCCTTTCAAGGGTTCTAATGGGAAATATTATCTGTTCTTTTTCCTTGTAATTAGGGAAACCATGGTCTGAGGAAGAGCACAGATCTTTTCTAATTGGTTTGGAAAATCTGGGGAAAGGAGACTGGAAAGGAATTTCCAAAAAGTATGTCCCATCAAGGAACTCTTCCCAAATTGCTAGCCATGCACAGAAGTATTTCATCAGATTATCAGCATCAGAAAAGAAAAGGCGTGGTTCTAGTGTTTTCGATATTCTTCTCAATGAGAAGGTAAATTTATCATATATAAAACTCGTTATTACTATGAATTAATTTCAATAGAAAAGAGTTTGTCCCTTATGAGAAAACATATATAGTTTGTTATCATTTTTGTTAACTGTAATGTATGATTATTTGTGAATGAATTTTGTAAATTCCCAGAAAGCATCAGTATCTCTTGGTTCACCCTCCAAAAAGGCTTTTGAAAATTTACAGCATAACCCTGTAAGTTCTGACTATATTGTGTATCAATTTTATAAGAGATTTGAACAAATTTTTCTAACTTATATTTAAATATTTATTCAAGAAATATGGTGAGCGTTTTCTTTTCGATTATCCAGGTCAGCATGCAACCTCCTATAACATCTGAGAGACCACCTCTTTTACCAGTGCCTAAACTACATGGAGTTACCAACTTCCGAGGGGTGGCACCATACATAGTAAGTGAAAATTGGGTTGCTGTTGAAATCATTCATTTTGGTCCCCTGGGTTTTTTTCCATTTTTTCCCCCCAAAATTAATTTCCAATCAAATTTGATATTTCTACATTTCATTTTGACTAATTATTTATAGCACTGGCTTTTGCATCATACAGGCTGGAGTTTCATGCATTAACCAGAGCTTTCTGAAACATAAAAAAACACCAACTGTTTCTTGGTTTCCATTTGTGAATTACTCAAATCAGAATCATGTTTTTCTGCCTATTGTCAATCGAACATTCGCGACATGCGCAACTTTCATGCCTCAGCCACCGGGTTCTATATTAAGAGGGCCAGCTCATCAGGGTGAATCATCTCAAACAGGACCTTCAGTACTGGAGTTGCAAAAAAATAATACCTTGAAATCTCAGCATTGGAAAGCTGGAATATAGAGGAAACAGATGTGTTGTATGCTTTGGGAAATTGATTTTTACATGAATTTACCTTAGTGATACATATCAGATCTACTTGGTGATGCATTGGATAATAATGATCTTGAACTATTCGCTTTTATAGTAAAATAAACTTAGACGACATGTCTTACGTACACATAACACATCTTAAACTACTCTAGCACGCATAAGACATCTTAAAATAGTTTGTGTGTTTGGTATTATTTAAAAAGAGTTTTTTTTTAATTAATAGTGATATTTATGATAATGAATTGTCGAAATTTGGTTGAAATGTCAAATATTATGGGCTTGACTTTTAATTAATGGTTGAGATTAGTACCCTAGAAAAAAAAATTTAACAAATAACTAAAAAAATAAATAAATAAATAAGTTCATAAATTTATATTCTATTTGGCTCTTGAACATATCCCGGATTTTCATGATATAATATGTAGCTTTATAGAATTTAGCCCTTGTTTGAGCCCCATTATTTCCATTTATAAATTGAGTTTTGAAAAATTAATAGTTAAAAAGTGGTTTAAAAAGTAAAAAATTGTGGGCTTGACTTTTTTGGATGGTTGAGATTGATTACTGTAGAAAAAAGTGGTAAATTTTGATGAGAAATAATGGGGCTCAAACAAGGGATTAGTCATACATTGTCATATATGCGACCCAAGTTTAGTATTCCCTTCGCCCTTTGAATATAGACCTACTATATATTTTAACATAGATAATTAAGAAATGTCAATTAATTAATGTAATTGAAAAAGTAAATTTTACACCCTTATTCAATACTTGATTCATTAATAACAAAGTACGTTAAATAAGGGAATATTAAAAAATGAGAAAATTAAACACATGCTTAACAAGGTAAATAGACCATAATAGGGACAGACAAATAATAAGGAATACAAGTATATCTTCAGTCTTCACGAGACGGAGTGAGTATTATATTGGTGATATTGACTGAAGTTTTCTTGCTAATTAAATTAATCTTGATTTTATTTCATTTCAAATGTCATTAAATGCAGAGCATAATCTATATATTCTTTATAGTGAACCTAGACCATGAGAATTCCAATCAACTAGGTTAGGTTTCACCTGATCATGATTCAATTGGATTTAAACCGAATTGAACAAAATTTGAGGCAAGTGAATGTTACTCTTTTCTGAATTGATGATTCACGTGTGTATTATAAATCGCAATGTATTCGCGTTTTGATTAGTTGATTCACGTGTGTATTATCAATCGCTAAGCAAGTGACATTTTTATTCTTGTTTTTGATTAGTTTAAATTTACATAATTTCTCTTTTTCTAGACTAGATTGGTCTATGCGTATATTACCAATCGCTAAGCAGGTGACTTTTCATTCGCTTTTTAATTAGTTGAAAATTTGAAATTTACAGAATTTTACTATTTTCTATATTGATTCACATATATATTACCAATCGATAAGTAAGCGACTTCCCTTTCGCATTTTGATTAGTTGAAATTTACAGAATTTCACTCTGAAGCCATGCGTGCTTCTCATGTGCAGCACATGAATTGCACGCACGAATTCTACCAATCAATCATCATTCACAAATTCTTTTATAGCATCTTTGGTGTCGGTATTAAAGAAAAAATAACTTAAAATTTTGGCTATTATGCCGCTCAATCCCGTCTTGCAGTTCGTCTTTGATATCTGCACATTTCATTTGAGCTTATTATTTATACCATGGCTTTTGCACCATACATGCTGGAGTCTCATGCATTAACCGTAAGGTTTTGAATCAAACATGTTAAACGATTCAAAACTATAGCTCGGGTCAACCTTGTACTCAGATGGAATCTGTGATAAGAATTACTTTTAACAAATGTCATGAATCTGAAATTTGAAATAGAAGGTATATTCTTTGTCACCGCATTTATGATAAAAATCATACATTTGATAAACGCCATGAAATTTGCTCTAGATTTCGACTCTGGATTGTTGTATCATAAGAGGCATATCTTTTTCATTGGCTCGAGATAAACCAGAATTTATTACACAATTTCTTTCTACCTCCTTAACAGCTAAGAAACACCCATTTCACACTTGAATATTTGCATGCTGACCTATGGGGTCCAGCTCCTGTTAGTTCTATCTCAGGATATAGGTATTTTCTTCTTATTGTAGATGATTTTTCTAGGAAAACCTGGGTTCATTTGTTGAAAACTAAGGATGCTACAGTGTCTGTTTTTAAAAATTGGATTACCTTAGTCCAAAATTTGAAGGATAAGAAGGTAAAAATAATTAGGATAGACAATGGATTAGAATTTTGCAACCAAGACTTTGATTCCTTCTGTAGCAACTTAAGAATCCTTAGACATAGGACTGTTGCATACAGTCCACAGCAAAATGGGGTTGCTGAAAGAATGAATAGAATTCTTTTAGAAAGAACTAGGTGTCTTCTACTTGATTCTAACATGCCAAAAATTTTCTGGGGAGAAGCTGTTAAAACTGCTTCTTATTTGATCAATCTTTCTCCCTGCAGTGCAATTAATTTCAATATACCTGATCAGATTTGGAATAATTTTCTTCCAGATTTTTCAAAATTGAAAATTTTTGGGTGTGCTGCCTACTCACACCAAACTGAAACTAAACTTGACTCCAGATCTCTGAAATGTGTGTTTTTAGGATATGGAGAAGGGGTCAAGGGCTATAGACTTTGGGTTAGGGAGCAGGGAGGTTACAGGGTTATTTTAAGTAGGTCTGTCATTTTTAATGAAACTGTTTTTTCTTGTAAGAATGAAAAATTAGACGATCATGTAAATGATAAAGACTTTCTTACCACTGAGCTGAGTGCAGACCATTTAGGTGATGAAAATGGCCTGCCCCATACTCAGTTTAAGGTGGAGCAACCCCCACATTTTCAAAATGACAATCCCGAACCTGAACCTGTATTGACTGAGATTTCACCATTGCCTGGTAATATTCCTGAAGCTGAAACAGACCTTGATAATTATCAATTAGCTAGGGATAGACCTAGAAGGGAGATAAGACCACCTCTTAAGTTTCAGGATCCTGATTTTGTGTCTGCATATACGTATTCTGATCCTCTTATACGTATTCTGATCCTCTTGTTTTTGAACCTGAATCTTTTGAAGAAGTTGTTTCTTCAAAAGAATCAAATTTATGGTTGGCTGCCATGCAGGAAGAGATGGATTCTCTTCTGAAAAATGGTACTTGGACTTTGATTAATAGACCCTATAATAAAAGGATCATTGACTGCAAATGGATTTTTAAAATAAAGGAAAGTGATTCAAAAGATGTTAAACCTAGGTACAAGGCTAGGCTTGTGGTTAAGGGTTTTTCTCAAAAGGAAGGAATTGATTAGAATGAAATATTTTCTCCTGTGGTTAAATATACTTCAATCAGAATACTGTTTGCTCTTGTTGCACAATTTAATTTAGAAATTGAACAAATGGATGTTAAAACTGCTTTTCTATATGGTTTTTTAGATGAAATTATATATATGAATCAGCCTAAAGGTTTTGAAAAAGGGGGAAAATTTGATTTAGTTTATTTATTGAAAAAATCCCTATATGGCTTGAAACAAGCACCTAGGCAGTGGTATAAGAGGTTTGATTCTTATATCCAAAGCCTAAATTTTAAAAAGAGCCAATATGATTCTTGTTTTTATTTCAAGATTGATAATTCTGATTTCATGTATTTGTTGTTATATGTTGATGATATGTTAATTGCTAGGCCTAATATGCATAAAATAAACCTGTTAAAAAACAAATTGCATTCTGAATTTGAAATGAAAGATTTAGGGCATGCTAAAAGGATTTTGGGTATGGACATATTTAGAGATAAACTATCTGGGAATCTATATTTAAATCAAAAGCATTATATTGAAAAAGTTCTGACCAGATTTAATTTGATTGATTCTAAACCTGTATCCTTACCTTTGCCTGCTCATTTTAAACTGTCATCTGATCATTGTCCTAGAACTGCAGAAGAAGAACTTAGGATGAAAAATGTACCATATTCTAATGCTATAGGATCTGTAATGTACCTTATGATGTGTACTAGACCTGATATTGTCTTTGCTGTAAGTGTTCTTAGTAGGTTTATGAGTAACCCTGGTGAGTTACACTGGGAAGCTGTTAAATCACTTTTAAAATACCTTAAAGGTACTGCAAATCTGAGTTTAGCATTTTTTAGAACCAAAAATGATTTCAAGTTAAATGGTTATGTAGACTCAGATTTTGCAGGTAATATTAACAATAGGAAGTCTACTTCTGCATATTTCTTTACTTTAAATGGTACATGTATTAGTTGGAAATCACAATTACAGAAACTTGTGGCACTGTCCTCAACTGAGGCAGAATATATTGCTGCCACTGATGCAGTGAAAGAGTGTATCTGGTTAAAAGGTTTGTTATCTGAAATCTCTTGTATTAATGATTCTGCTATTGAACTGAGTACAGATAGTTTAAGTGCTTTACACCTGTGTAAGAATCCTGTTTTTCATAATAGATACAAACACATTGATGTTAAATTTCATTTCATTAGGGATATAACTGAAAAGGGTGTGATCAAACTTGTTAAAATCCCAACTCAGTTGAATCCTGCAGATGCAGGAACTAAAATAATACTTATAAATAAATTTAAAGATGCTTTAATTTCTCTTAACTTGTTAGAATTTTGATACTGCTTTGAATTCCTATATTTACAGGTGAGCTGATCCAAAATTGAGGTGGAGTATGTAGAGGCAATTTTGAACAGCCCAATTGATTCAGCCCAATCTGATTGAATTTCTGTGATGTGGTCCTGTGAAAATGTTAGCCCAATATTCTGAAGCCAAAGCCCAATGCCGGTGACCCGGTTGCAGCCCAATTCCCACACCGCCTTATTTTTCACACCATTGGATCATTTTGGAATCATCATCACCGTTCATTTTTTCTGATAAGGCTTGCAAAATACGCTCAAACGTCACAATCTTCCAGAATCATCTATACTGATCTCTCAACTTCGTCTCTCTCATTCTCTCAGAAAACCCTAATTTTATTTCTGATTCTCGCATATCTTTGTGGTTCTTTTACTGATTCTTCGTGTAAAATCAGTGTAACTGTGTGGTTTGTATACAGATTGTTATTCCGTATAAGTTTCTTTGTGGTTTTTTGCGAATTTGTTGTTAGGTTTTCTGATTTCTTTATATAAGAGACGCGATCTGTGTATTTGATGTTTCAACTCTTTGTGGTTTTGAAGTTTAAGAAATTTTGAAGTTTTGTTTGAGATATTGTTCGTATTCTCTTTGTGGTTATTTTTTGGGTATCAATCTCTTAACAAACTCAAAATCTCAAACTTCTTCCTGCTCGTTGCCCGTCGCTGTCCGCCGTCCCTGCCTAGTGCCGACTTTGACAGTCCGATTGGCTCCGCCCCTGCTTCCGCTGCTGGCTGCTCGGCAAGAAAGGTAAGTGGGCAGCTCACTTTATTATGTTTCACATGAATCATTCACATCGATCCTTGTTAAGGCATGAGGCCTCTTATATTTCAAAATGCACAAAATTATTTAGTGTTGCTTGGCTTCACTGGCTTGCTTTTGTCTGTTATGTGTTGAGGATTGAGAGTGCCAAAGTACATTGGTTAGTGGTTAAAGTGTTAATTCATACTAGTTAATTGACAATAGTAATTAGTTTTGTGAAAATGATATTAATTTGGCATTCTGGCTATTTTTGATTGATTTGATTAGCTTTATTTGAATTTTCATACTCGTAAATATTTCATTTGAGTTGGAATTTGTTTATTTGTCATTTGTGAAATTAAGTTTTCTCTATTTATTTTAATTTTTCTAAAAAAAATTCGGGACGCTGCCCCCGAACCCCCGTTGTCCTCCCAACTTCATTTAATTTTCTCCCGTGCTGGCTGGAAATCCTTGTTCCGCCCCTAGGTGTTAGTGATGGGGTGAAATACAACATTTTACTTGGAATGTTTTAAATATAAAAATGTCATGTCACATGTTAAAATACTATTTAGATTTAACAAGAAAGTTAACATGTAAAAAAAATTCTCTTAGCATGTGTTCTAATATATCTAATGTAAGCATTATTTCAAGATCTTTCTAATTTATTCTACTAACATAGTAATATATACTTAACATTTCGAATGCGGATGCTCCAAGTGAAATTTGATACTCTAAGGCTGTATTTGATTGAAAAGATGGAAAATAAATGGTAAGAAAATATTTTCTAGGAATTGATTTGCCTGAAAATTATTTTCCTGGAAAATGTCAATTGGAAGTGTTTGATTAAATTGATTTTTCAGGTGAAAAAGTGGGAGATTTTCCTAATTTTGTTGTTTGATTGACATTATTTTTCGTGTCAAATAAATTAAAATTTAACTATTTTAATTAAAACAAATTTAATTTTTCACTCATTTGTACTTGATAATAATAATGTTAATTTATGAAGAAAAAAAGAAATCAATTAACAATAACAAAAGTGATCAAACGTGAAGCAAAAGACTTTTCCACCTAAGGTGAAAAATGTTTTCTTATCAAATAGGTAAGAAAATATTTTCAAGTCATATGAGATAGTTGTGTATTAAGGCTGCGTTTGATAGAGATGGTGAAATTTGGGTGGAAAGAAATTGAATTCCTGAGAATTTAATATTTTATGTGTTTGATTTGTTTAATTTTCTAGGTAAAAAAGTGGTTCATTTTTCAACGTTTATTGTTTGATTGACATTATTTTTCATGACAAATAAAGCATAATTTAGCTATTTTAATTAAAAAAATTATTTTTTATTTTTTATACACATTTGTACTTGATAGTAATAATGTTAATTTTTGGCAAAAAAATAAATCAATTAACAACAAAAATGATTAAACGTGACGAAAATGGTTGAAAATTTTCCATGGAAAATTAATTCTCCTATGTAGGTGAGAAAATGAATTGCTTCAAAAACTGGAAAATCCGCGCGTGGCTGCCAAAGTGGGAAATGAAGTTGCCTGAAAAATTGTAACAATCAAACACTCAAATTTTGAAAAAGTTGGAAAATGGATTGGTTTACCCTGAAAAATTAACCATTTCAAACGCACCATAAATGGTTGTACCTAAAAAAATATTTTTTAAGACAAATTTTTCCAATCAAGCACCAAACAAATGAAAAAGGTGAAAAATATTTTCTATGATTTGACATTTTTCAGGCAAATCAACGTGTATCAAACACAGCCTAGGGAAATTTGAAAATTGGGTCCCTGTCCAACGCATACGCATTTAATTCGAATTAAATGGCTGAAATTCATGTGTTGCACGCATGAATTCCAACAATCAACCACCACTCACAAATTCTTATATGGCATGTTTGGTGATAATATATATAATACTAAAGGGAGAGAAGTCTAATATTGACCAGCAAAGTGTTCAATTCATGTCACGTACTTGTAGAATTACTATCATCACTATTTATTTCTTTTTTTTCTTTTTACCTGAAAAAAATGGAGGCACATGGATATGAAATCCCAATTCTTGACCAACTTTGTTTAGCAGACAAAAAGTCCAACAATCCAACTGAAAAAAAAAAAAAAAAAAAAAAAAAAAAAAAAAAAAAAAAAAATCATTTATTGAAAGCTTAAGAGTTTTAATCCAAACACAAACCACCATAATACACTATCTATTATTTCCAAATGGCCCACCCTTGCAACCAGATATAACTGAAGACTAGACATTCTACCAGTTTGGAAACTAGGAGTAACAAATCCTTCTTAATTTGTACAGGTGACTTGAAAACCAAATGGATTTGGAAGAATCGAACTAATATAACGAGTCTTTCACAATTAGAAGGATAGGTGAGAACGTGATCTCTCAACTCAATGTGAGATCACTAAGAAGAGCAGCAACCACTCTTCTGACCAACAGGTTGTCCGCGAATTTGCACAGTTGGAGGCTTTGCATTGCTTGATGCGGGTTGACTTGCCATCCTGAAATTATTGGGAAAAAATAATGTGTCAAATATAATACTATGATGTACCGACACAGACACCATATCCAACACAATACGCGTCGGACACGTCAACATGAAATTTTTTAAAAGATTACCGACCCGTTAATTGAAATCTTTAAACAAATTATTTACATAATATAAATGTAGAGTCTGTTTGGTCCTATACAAAAAATTTTAATTTTCCTCACATTCATTTTCAACCACATATTTTTATAGGACCCATTACTAAATATTTTTCAATCACTTTTTAACCACTCTCTAACCTCCAAAATTCTTCAAAATTTTAAAAAAAGTACATAGGACCTTTCAACTTTGAGTACCTATTTGTTATTTAATAATAATTTTGAGCTAAAAAATATATGATTTCTCTTATAAAAAATAAGAATGATCATAGTAGAGTGTCGGATGAGTGCCGTGTCCGACACGAGTCCAATGTGTGTCGAATACGGATACGCTACCTCATTTAAGTGTCGGTGAAATATGTTTAACAAGAGATACAGAGCATTTTTTGCGAATAAGCTTCAAAGCGAGAAAAGCTACTTTTTAGTAATGTTTTGTTCAAAAGATGTTTGATGTTTTGTTCAAAAGATGTTTGGATTCATTACTTCTTATTTTTAAGTAAAAACAGATTCTATTCTAAAAGTAACTCTTACTAACTGCTAAAACAACTCATTTTCAACTTTAACCACCAAATTAGTATTTATTTTAAAACATACTAATTTACTTATTAAGCCACTGGTTGGTAGAAATTAAAATCGATTGTAATTTAAACTAAAGTCAACAATTAATTTTAACCACATATTTTATGGAACCTACCACTTTTCCACCACATATTTCATTAATTTTTATCGAAATCTACTAAAATTTTGTTTCTAATTCCAGTAAATAGGGGCTATGTGAACTTTTCAAGCTTAGCCAAACATGCTAGCTGGAAAAAAGTTCCAAAACTTACAACGATGAAATCACACATACACGAAAAGAGGAGGAATACCTATTCTTAATATCAGCAGCCATTGCCATGAAAGCCTGTTCAACATTAGTGGCATTCTTTGCACTAGTTTCCAAGAATGGAATGCCAATTTCATCTGCGAAAGCCTATTTACAGTAGCAAAAAGGGCACAATTTCATTAGGAAATAGTCTCTATGATATAATAATAATTAGGCAAAATCATTAGATTGCTACCTTTGCTGTATCATATGACACAGCTCTGTTATCAGCCAAGTCACACTTATTTCCAACCAGAATCTTGTTTACATTTTCACTAGCATAGCGGTCAATTTCATTTAACCATTGCTTTACATTGTTAAAGCTTTCCTGGTCAGTTACATCATATACTATCTGCAGAGAGTATTCCAAATGGCAGTTAAGTAAAAATCCTGAAAAACTAAGTCGCTATAAGAGTTAAAGATACTTGGAAGAAACACACTATTATTCCATGTGCCCCGCGGTAGTAGCTGCTAGTTATTGTTCTGAAACGTTCTTGTCCAGCAGTATCCCACTGCAAGTCACAAATAAGATGTGAATGAAAACTTTGTTTCATTAACCGGGAAGACTGGAAGAAAAACAATTATAATATCAGCAAGTAGCACAGCATTCAAGTATTAAAATAATTAAAAAATTCAGTAACATATCTTCAATAGTGTGAGTAGATGAAGATCTTCAACCAACCAGATAACTATTAACTATACGAACAAACTCGTGACATGTACAGTTCTTTCATATTGCAGACACCGCTACTCAAAGCTGATTGAATATAACCATTTCTTGCACAAGGACATTTAATAAAATTTAACTGGTCACAAATAATAGAATTTCAGTTGGAATATGAAACAAGTCAATATACAATTTACCAAAATATACGATTGTGTTAAATAAATTTTCTTTACTGCAGAAATTTATACAAGTCCTTGTCATTTTCACTCAGCCACTAGACCTTTTACCTTCCTATTTCAAAATAAAAGGCTCAGATGGTGCAAGTTGCATAGGACCTGAAGACCTCCGTGTGGTAAACTTGCATATTTTTCCAAATCATTTTTTAACCACACAGTTTCTCCAATACACTTCTCAACCACATATTTTACCTCGAAAACATCACTTTCTCTATTTATAAACAAAAAACTTTAACAAACAGAACATAAATCAGTTTCCCAATAGCTCAATACATGTACATAAATTGTTCATAAAGTATGCTTTCAAGTAATTAAACATAAACTAGACAAATTTTATGTGAAACATAAGAACACTTCCATTCTGAAACTTGACCCCATCCACTTGTTTTCCCAATAATTGCAAAGGTGTCAAATAAATTATCCCAAAAGGGAAAACAAGGACATGTAAATACATCTATTTTTGTCATTCAAAGATGAGAGTGAGATTTATTTAACTCCTTGCCAGACTGACCAGCAATGGTAACAAAAAGTGACAAAACGCTCAAGTACTAGTCCACGAGATCAATTTCAATCAAGATAAGAGAACATTACAATCTGAAGTTTAATTGTCTTTCCATCTTGTTCCACTGTGCGTATTTTCTGCAAAAAGTAGAAACATGGTCAGAATGTAAATTGTGCCAAGTAAAACCAACCAAAATCAAGTTCAAGATCTCACAAAGTCGACGCCAATCGTGCTGATGTAACTTTCCAGGTATGAATCATCCTGGATGAGAAAGGTAACCACAGATCTGAATTAGGAAAAATCAACATTTTTGAGGGAAAATGCTATATACTAAAAGAAAAGGGGAAAAATCTAGATTAATTACTATCGGACTGTTCGGCAGCCAGCAGCTGCCAATTTTTATTTTTTTGTGTTTTCTAGGTGAAATGTGCGGTTGAAAATTGAAGAGATAAAATATATAGTTAAAAAGTGATTTGGGAAATTGTGTTGTTTATAAATTGGTTTATAAGTTGTAATAATTGCGTTAAAAAATGGTGTTTATCGTATCAGCATAGAGCTTGAGACGTTAACAGTGAGAATCACGACAATCTCTGATTACCCAGGAAGGCCAGGATATAGATGCTATGCACCACATTACTGTCTATTGAAATTAGAATAAGAGTCCAAGAAAATGGCAATGCTAGATACTAAAATCATAAAATGTGTGCAATGAATCTGAGAGCTATATCATTTGTTCCAATACAACAAAGTCAATCATTGATAGATGGAAAATAATAGCATCCTGCTGATCGAAAAGGTTCAATTAGGCATCTTCAGTTTGAAACAGAATCTACTATAAAAGTAAATCACCATATACTAACTTCACAAGAACAACTAATAAAATCTAAGAGCATTGCAGTATTAACTGAAAAGTCATATTTAAGCAACGGAAGAAGGCTTACAGCAAATCTCAGGAGAAGACATGACTTGCCAACACCTGAATCTCCAATTAATAGAAGTTTGAACAAATAGTCACTGGAAGATAAAGGTCAAATGTCAAACAAAATATACCTTATCATCATGATTGAAATTTCAAGTAAGCCAAGAAAGTATCAAAATTTTCCACATCAGAATTCTTATGAGTAGTCTGTCCCTGCTCCATAAATGGAAGACAGACAAGTATTTTCGCACAGTACCATATGTAATGGATAATGTTCCACAGGTGATTTGGTTTTCATTTTATTCCTTTAGATTAAGTTGTACCTGTTACATCATAGAGAAAGCATAGAGAGGATCTGGGGGATATTATAGGTTCTAGTTTAGTAAATTAATATTTCATTTTTGTTTATTTAAAGTCTTTAAAAGATAATTACTTGCTGGTTCAAATGACCCACCTACATCAATATTCTGTACCCAAAGATAGTTCCCTGAATCCCCGAATCACAACTTTATTTAACCCAGCTGAAACTCACAGGAACAATTATAATCACATAATTTGAAGGATCTCAACTTTACTCATATTTTGCCCACGGAGGGGCATTGAATCTCTAAAATTTTGCTTTAAAAACTGAAAGCTTCAACTAATTCATCTATATGGAAAACTTTAAGAGAATTAGTGAATAATAGCCAAAAAAAAAAAAAAATGCAGCCAATATTCTTGAAATTTCCGTGAATTCAACAAAACGATCCCCATACAACCAAATATGCAGTCTTTAAATTCCATTTTGTAAGTAAATAAAATAAAATAAAAAAGCATGAATTTAAAGGCAATACATCAAAAACAAAATTAAGCAGGCTCTGTACATTTCGGATTAAAATCGCTGCGGATCTGATCTTGTATGAATCTAATATAAAATAATTTTCAATTCTATGAAACCCTATAATTTTTCGTTACTTTCGTTTTCTTCCATTTTGAATGTCAAGAGAAGAGTGATTTACTATTCGGGATTCATGATTCCTCGTGCTGATACAACAGTGGAGAGCTAGAATATTCCCCTTCCTACGGCCGATGATCTGACCGCTAGATGGAGTCGACGCCGGAGGAGTTGAACGGGTTAAAGCAGAGGATAATAATAAAAATATTTTGTTCGTTTTCTTTTTTGATGAAATGAAATAAATATGGCCGACAGAGGACGGGTGGTGAGGAGACTGTTTGATGTAAGGGCTTGGCTCCTGATATTTTCTCAAATTGCATTGGCCACCCAATTATTTTCTGGGTCTGGTAATCCTAGTCCAATGTTATTATCGAAGCTTTGATTCTGGTTTGAATATTTAGCCTTAGTCCAATTTAATCTTTTATGATATTGTTGCGATGGTGATGAACTAGTTTGTTAAAAATCGTGCAAATGCATTTCATTACTTATTACACTCTAATTTACGTCGTGACTCCTTACTAAGGACGAAGATAATTAAGAGTCTGTTTGGTAATGTGAAAAATTTTGATTTTTATAATTTTTTTTTTTTTTAATGGATATGTGATTTTAAAATGTTTGAAAAGTAAAAAATGGTGAGTTTGACTAAGAATAGATGATTGAGATTGAGTTTGAAAAATTGTGGTAAAAATTTACCATTACCAAACAAGCTCTAACTATAAAGTTTTGAACAATATTATTGATTATTGCCATTCACAATTCGGGAATGCATATTTCTTTATAGTGTCGATTAATTTATTAGGATGGAATTTCAATTCTTCTACAAATAGTAGCAACAATGATAGGATCTTTTATGCTTTATATTAAAACATTGACGACTTGTTATTGAATTAGGGGACATTTTATTAATCATGATTATGTTATATTCTTTATAAACTACATGTATTCAGGGACGGATCTATGTTAGGGAAAGCTAGGGAAAATTCCCAAGAAAAATCCTGCAAGTTTTCAAAATAATTATGTGTATATATATTTCAAACCAACAAGAAATGTTCAATGAAAGAAGATGATGAATGCATTTTGAAGTAATTTTTCCCCCAATGATGAACCTTGAAGCTCACCGCAAATTTTCTTCATTCTCGACAGAGAGAAGACCCGGCAAGAAGATAGCAAAAAGATCCTTTTTTTCTCTCTCTTAGGCTTTATTTATGAAAAATGATATTTACTCCCTAAGTCCTTCATCTTTGAAATTGCACATTGATTTAATAACAATTAGTTGTGAGAAATTTCACTCATATCTTTGAATATCTGTCGAAGTGACCCCTTGAATTTATACTAAGTAGTTTCGACCCATAGTTCGATGTGGACATTGATCGATAAGTTTATTGACCATTGACTGTGCGAGTTTTTATCTTGACCCGAGTTTTGGTTTACAACAACTTTACACATATTTTACAACAACATTACTCATATCCGGCCTTATTCCCTAAACCTAAATTAAACTCTAACTCTTGAAAAAGATCTTAGAAATTTCAGATAAATTGTTAAGGCATTACAAACGAAGGATCAAGATATTGTCAATGTTATGGTCGATTTCAATCATCTTTGTTGACGTCTATTTTTGTCAACAAATAAAGATAGTGGACTTTTTATAGTTTTCAAATGAATGATCTATTTGTAGAAAATTTGGTTAAGTACACAGCTCTAATTACTAAATTAAAACGTGGATAACAAGTGATATAAAAAGGTTAACAGATCAAAAGTGAACTGAAGTTATGACAACACAAATTCATGTCCAGTTCGATATCGATCTGACAGCCAGGTCGGATTAACGAAATCAAATAACAAGAGTCTTGAGAGGTTTTTTCTAATCATCCTCTCCAAAGAGCATTTATGTCTCTTATTCATAGTAGGAGAGGAGACAAAACAAAATGATTACAACATATCACGTCTGCAGCATGTGATTGATATTGACTAATAACATTGCTGCCAACATGACAGTAAATGATTACACTGACACATTACAGATAATTATGACTACTGACACATAATGCGGCTAATTTGACCCTCCTGTAGTGCCGCCATTCTCACCTCGGTTGAATAATCACCTCGGTCATTATCACCTCGCTACAACATCACCTCGATCTTACCAAACCACCTCTCTCCTTAAGTTGAGGTCGGTCACAATAATCACCTCGGTCATTATCACCTCGCTTCAACATTACCTTGGTCTTACCAAACCACCTCTCTCCTTAAGTTGAGGTCGGTCACTTAAATCACCTAGGTCGAAAAATAACCTCGGTTTATTCCGTGTTTGTCGCTGCAATTGAAAGTTGACTGTTGTTGACATCCTTTGACGTTGGATCCATTATTCACCTCAGCACGATGCGCAACAAATGTCCCCTCAAGATCAGTTCGAAAAAGATTTAAGGACGGATCTTGAAATCCACACCGTCACGCTGGCTACCTGTTGACCTCAGCTTCTTTATATTTTGCCCTTCCCATTGCCGGTGTCTTCACATGAATAGTGTGTCAGTTCTTGGATCAAGTGTCGCCGCCTCTTTAATGACAACGCGTCTTGTCATTATGACTGATTGGTGACAATTCTCTCTCCTCTTCTTATAAATAGGAATAACCTTCCCACCATTTAACTTACTGAATCTCTCAAATTCTCTCTATAAACGCTAGCTCGTTTTCCTACGCGACCTGTACTTCGCATCGTTAACAGATCAGACTAGGTTAATATACACGACAAGTGAGGGCACTTTGACAATTCTGCTTTACTCCCCTTGTTTTAGACTTTATTTATTTCCACAAAATTTCAAAGTACCCAGGTCATTATAATCACGCTTAAGAATGAGTGATAATTCTAGTTTTGAGGAAAGTATAGTGAGGTTGAATAATAAAGGTAAAGAGGCCGAACTATCTGTATCTTGGGAAGAAAGTAGGGAAACTAAGTGCCTCTTTGGAAACGAGGAGGATGAGGATGAGATCCCACAACCCCAACCTCTAGCTATAGTACCTCCATCTCATACAATTTGAGCAAGTTCCTTCCTATCCTTCCACAACCTCTTTCCAACGACCTGACCCATGTTCTAGTTACAGTTCTGACTTTGCTTGCAAGCATTTTCGTTCTGAAGCCACTGAGGATGAACTAATCATTTGGAAAAAAAATATAGAATTCCAGGTTATGTCCACTTCTTCCTTCCTGAAGACTTCTAACGAGTTGATCAACCGCCTAAAGGCTGTATTGCAGCCAATTACCAAATCCTTGAGGCATGCCTGAGATTTCCCTTTCCGTTTATAATAACGGATTTCCTCCGTTCTTGGGGTATTGCCCCAACCCAAATTCATCCTAACAGTTGGAGGTACGTCTTAGGGTTTATTTCCCTTTATAACCGTTTGGGATACAATGACCCCACTGTAGACGAATTCAATTTTGCTTACCAGTTTCGAGCTGATGGCAAGAAAACGGGGCTGTTTTATGCCATGCAAAGGTCGGTCTTTGGGGGTCAAAAATTATTGATTGGTCTGCTTGAATCAGTCCGTTTGTGGAAATAAAAGTGGTTTTTCGTAGGGGGAAATTGGATGAGCCCTTATCGAAGTGATGGAGTCAGCTCTACTGTTCATATTCACTATGGGGACAAATTCAGTAAGTTTGATCCTTGTGATATTTTCGAGCTGAATTGTTCTAATATTAATCATCTCATTTTTGCAGAGGTGAGAGAGGCAGAGCTGGACCCGAAGGTCATAAAAAAGATTATCGACTTGAAGGATCAATCAGACTGGTACAGATCGGTTAAGGAGCTGTTAACCGAGGAGCGTATGTTCGAATCAACCCTTACTTTCATTGATCCATCTTATTACTACCCACCGCTTCCTAAGTATAAGTGTTTGTTCATTACAATTCAAATTCAACGCCTTACACATTAGAGGTGTATACTTAGAAAATTTCTGTAATTTATATACTGTCAGCTCGTAAAGGCAAGAGGAAAATGGAGTCAGTGAAAGCCAAAAATATCGCAAACGCCAAAGCCGAGGCCTGCAATAGAGCAGCCCAGAAACAAACATCAAGAACCTCATCTCCTCCAAGAGAGGATCAAATTCCCCCTCCTCTTCAAAAAAAAATCAAAACGGGCCGAGGTCATTAAGGAGCGGTCAGAAATTCCAATTCCACCTCAACAGATTTCTGGGGACAAAGCTGGATCTTCTCAATCAGCCATCCAGGCGGAGGGTTCATACTTGGGAGTGAATCCAGTCAGATCTGAACTGGCAAGCTCCCTGAAAGGATCCCGCCCCAAAATTTACAGGGAGTTTGTTTCTTCTGCCAATTGGACGACCTGTTGGCAACGAGCACTGCTCATGTCGGCCAGGCTTTAAATTATCTTTGCCATGCCCAATCCAGACTAAGTGAGGTGACCTCCGACACTATAAAATTCAAGAAGTTGGTCGAGGATGCCAAGAAAACGTTCGAGGTGGAAGTGAAAGCCAAACACTAAGCGGAGGCCAAACTGAGAGAGGCCTTGGACGAGATGGCCAAGCTGAAGGAGTCCAATCTTGAACTATCTAAGTTCAAGGATGAAGTGGTTCGGTGGCCTTTCTGAAAAAGGAGGTGGCCCAACTGCGGGGGGCAAAGGAGAGGCTCTTGAAATAATTGGACGAGGCTAATCACATAGAGGTTAGCCTAAAAAGAGAAAAAACGGAAGTTGGAGGTCGTTGTTCAACGCTCCTACAAAGAGCTATCAAAAAATTCAAAGACTCGGTGGAGTATGAACACGACGTTGACGAGACTTACTATCTCACATTCAAAGAGATAGTGGAGGAACTGGAAACCAAACGACATGAGGTGGATATAACCTTTCTGAAGGAAAAGCTCGATCAAATCTATAAAAAATATCTAGAGCTGATACCAGACGAGGTTGAAGAAGAATCCCTTCTTTCACCACTCCATGGGTCTCAAACAAACCTGCCTGAAAAACTAGTGAACGTTGAAGAATAGTTATATACATTTTATCTATGTTGTCATGTAATATTCATTTTTGTTTTTGAATGAAAAAACTTTATTCTTGCGTCAAATATTCGAAATCCAACAGAGATGAATATAATGACGAAGTGAACACTTAGACAATTTATTATCATGGAATCACTTCAAACAACCAACGGAGGTGAATTTAATAACGAAGTGTACACGTAGACAATTTATTATCATGGAATCACTTCAAACAACCAAAAGAGGTGAATATAATAACAAAGTGAACACTTAGACTATCTATTATCATGAAATCACTTCAAACAACCAACGGAGGTGAATTTAATAACGAAGTGAACACTTAGACAATTTATTATCATGGAATCACTTCAAACAATCAACAGAGGTGAATATAATAACGAAGTGAACACTTAGACAATTTATTATCATGGAATCACTTCAAACAACCAACAGAGGTGAATATAATAACGAAATGAACACTTAAACAATTTATTATCATGGAATCACTTCAAATCACCAACAGAGGTGAATATAAAAATGAAGTGAACACTTAGACAATTTATTATCATGGAATCACTTCAAACAACCAACAGAGGTGAATATAATAATGAAGTGAACACTTATACAATTTATTATTATAGAATCACTTTAAACAACCAATAGAGGTGAATATAATAACGAAGTGAACACTTAGCGGAGTGTCCATTAAATAATGGATTGAGGTCGGATAATTCACCTCGGTTGCTTAACAACACACCTCGTTTGAGAAATGGAGGTTGGAATAACTTCACCTCGGTTTTTTCACCAACACACCTCGTTTGCAAAATGGGGGTCGGAATAACTTTACCTCGGTTTTTTCACCAACACACCTCGTTTGAGAAATGGAGGTCAGAATACTTTTACTTCGGTAGCCAGTGAAATTTCCTCTTCATCAAAGGTAGCCATTTTCCTGATGCAGAAGTCCTCCCCCATCTCAGGTATGGATTGCCCCACATTGCCAAATGATGGTATCCTACCCTCGAGGTTCTTGAGGGCCAAGAACTAAGGTTTGTTTGTTTGCCTCTCAAAGAGGTCTTTCTCGTCTTTGAGACGGATCGCCTTGTGAAATTGATGATATCCTTCCTTATAGGTACTTATGGACCATCAACTAAGATCTTTTTTTGGCCTCTCAAGTAGGTTTTTCTCGTCTTTGAGACGAATTACCTTGTGATATTAATGGTATCCTTCCTTATAGGTACTTATGGACTATCAACTAAAGTCTTTGTTTTGCCTCTCAATGAGGTCTTTCTCGTCTTTGAGACGGATTATCTTGTGATGTTGATGGTATCATGTCTTATAGGTACTTACGGACCATCAACTAAGGTCCTTGTTTTGCCTCTCAAGGAGGTCTTTCTCGTCTTTGAGATAAATTGCCTTGTGATGTTGATGGTATCCTGCCTTATAGGTACTTATAGACCATCAACTAAGGTCATTGTTTTGAAAGATCTATTCCGATTCGCATACTTTGGAATATTGAACTTTTCATTCATCTGATTACATCTCTTACTTGACATCAAAAGTATTTACATTCAGTTTCATATCCTACCCTACTGGAAGTATTTTTTCAAGTGTTTTGCATTCCAAGGATGTTGAGGCTGAACTCCATCAAGTGACTCTAGCTCATATGATCCATTGCTTACGACCTTCTTGATCCGATATGGGCCTCCCCAGTTGGGTCCCAAAGGCTCATGTGCGGTGATCATCTTTCTCAACACTAAATCCCCAATCTGGAATTTTCTCGTCCTCACCTTTGAATTATATTACCTCGCATTTCTTTGCTTTTACACGGCATTCCTGACTTGTGCTTGTAGTTGCTTCTCCTCTGTGAGATCTAATCCAACATTGAGTGCTTCATTGTTACCTTGTTCATTGAAATGAGTAACTTGAAACGATGGCAATCCCACCTCTATTGGAATCACAACTTCTATTCCAAAAGCTAAGGTAAATGGGGTCTCTTTTGTGGTTGTCCTGTGGGTTGTCTGGTAAGACCACAGTACTCCTGGTAGTTCTTCTGCCCACGACCCTTTCAGAGTCTCCAGTCTGGTTTTTAGATTGTGCTTGATAATTTTGTTCACAACCTCGACCTGTCCATTAGACTGGGGATGGTTCTGAGTAGAGGAATGCTTTCTGATTCCCAAACCCTCAAAAAAGATCGAAATCTTTCATTGTCGAACTGCCTCCCGTTGTCTGTCACAATGGAGTGCGGGATTCCAAATCTACATATGATTGCTTTCCAAACAAAGTCGGTGGTTCTTTGTTCAGTAATTTTAACCAACGGTTCAGCTTCAGCCCATTTTGTGAAGTAATCCACTTCCACAATAGCGAACCTTTTTCCTCCGTTCGCCATTGGAAACGGTCCGATCAAGTCAATTCCCCATTTTGCAAACGGCCACGAACTCATGACGGTTGTGAGTTCTTCAGGAGGGTTCCTTATCATGGGAGCGAATCTTTGACATTTATCAAACATCCTAACAAAATCGATCGCATCCTTCTTGATCGTAGGCCAAAAGTAACCATGCCTTATAATTTTAAAGGCTAAAGCCTGTCCCCCAGTGTGATTTTCACAAATGCCTTCATGGACCTCCTTCATAACATATTATGCTTCTTCATCATCCAGACACCTCAATAGAGGTAAGGATAATCCTCGCTTGTATAGATCATCTCCGATCAGAGTATATCTTACAACCCTGATCCTCAAACTTCTTGCTTCCACTTGATCCGACAGAACCACCCCTTCACGTAAGTAATTGATAATTTCGTCTTTCCATGTCCTTGTTGAAGAATTCTGCAAGACTGCTGATACGGTGAATGCAGGGCTGATTGTATGACTGTTTCAATGGATATGCTCCTTAACTCAGATTTTCCTTCACTTGTTGTTAAGTGAGCCAGCGCGTCAGCCTGACCGTTCTTAAACCTAGGGATCTGAATGATCTCGGCATGTTTAAACTTCTTCATCTACTCCAAAATCTTCGCACGATAGGCCGCCTTCCTTTCTCCCTTGGCTCCATATGTTCCTCGAATTTGATTCACCACCAGCTGAGAGTCACTGTGTATGATCATACTACTGATGCCCATTGCTTGAGCTACGTCCAATCCTATGATCAAGGCCTTATATTCGGCCTCATTATTTGTTGCTTCAAAACAAAAACTGTAAGAACTGCAGAAAAACTGGTTATCCAGGCTGATCAGAACAACTCCAGCTCATGCCCTCTGTCTTGCTGATGAACCATCAACATACAACCGCCAAGTAGAGTGTACCTCTGCACAACAGATCTGCATCTTGGGGTGAATTCCACTATGAAATTGGCCAAAGCTTGCCCCTTAATAGCTACTCTTGGCTTGACATTATTAAAGCATAAGCCAACTTCTCCATTTCAGAGTATTGAAATTTGGCATCATCAAGGGCTTGACTAACATAGTAGACCGAATGTTGCACTCCCTGCTCGGTTCTTATAAGAACTGCGCTCATTGCTATCTCTGAAACGGCCAAATATAAGGATAGCACTTCCATTGACAAAGGTTTTGAAAGAATAGGAGGTGACGCCAAATGCCTCTTCATTTCTTCAAGGGCTACCTGACATTCCTTAGTCCATTCGAAATCTTTATTCTTCTTGACAACATTGAAGAAAGGTAGGCATTTATCTATCGCCCGTGACCCAAAACGACTCAAAGCTGCTATCCTCCCGGTCAAGCTCTGTACCTCCTTCACCTTTTTCGGCTCTCTCATCTTCATCAGTGCTTGTATTTTGTCAGGTTTGACTTCAATTCCTCTTTGGTTCACTAGGTAACAGAGGAAATTACCTGATCCACCCCAAAGGAGCATTTATTTGGGTTCAATTTCATCTGATAAGCTCTCAATATTTGGAGCATCTCATCTAGGTGACAGACATGATCTTCGGCCAAGGCACTCTTTACAAGCATATCATCAACATAGACCTCCATCTTTTTCCCGATTTGATCCTTAAACATCGCATTTACCAACCGTTGATACGTTGCTCCGACGTTCTTCAAACCGAATGGCATCATTATGTTACAGTAAAGCCCCCTATCGATCATGAACGAAGTGTGCTCTTCATCCGCTTTGTTCATCGGGATTTGATTATATCCTAAATAAGCATTCATGAAGCTGAGGAGTTGATGTCCTGCTGTGGCATCCACCATTTGATCTATTCTTGGGAGAGGAAAACTATCCTTTGGGCAGACCTTGTTTAGATCTGAAAAGTCTATACACAGCCTCCATGTCCCATTGCTCTTTTTCACCATCACTGGATTTGCTATCCAGATAGGATAAAATAATTCCCTGATGAAGCCATTACTAAGTAAATTCACTACCTCTTGAGCCAACGCTTCATATCGTTCAGGATTGAGAGATCTTCTTTTTTGTATTTTTGGTTTGAAATCAGAGCTTACGTGTAGATGATAGCAGGCATGCTTAGGATCGATCCCTTCCATATCTGAATGAGTCCATGCGAACACATCGGAGTTATCTTTCAAAAAATTAATGAGGTCTGACCTTATTGGCTCGATCAGTTTGCGTCCTATTCTGAACTCTACTTCAGGCTTTTCCTCATCAACCTTCACAGTATCTAGTTCTTCCACTGGTCTAGATTGACCGTTGTTCTGATTTCCTCTTGGATCCAAAGTTTGTAGCTCGGTTATCGGCTCATCCCCTTCATCGGGTTTTGCAATAGATTCTCCACTCTTCACCATTTGGATGTTGTTGGAAGCAAATCCTAAATTGTACTCCCTGGCAGCTCTTTGATCTCCCCTTGTGGTGGCTACCCCGTTCGATGTGGGAAATTTCATGCAATAATGGTAAATAGACGCTGCCGCTTTCAACTCGTGGAGGATCGGACCTCCCAAGATATCATTGTAATTTGTCATCACATCAACCACTACAAAATCAGCAATGACACGCCTCTGGCAAGATCCTGTCCCCAATTCCACTAGTAAGGATATTTCACCTCTAGGACATATGTAATCACCCGTGAAACCTTGAATCCTTGTTCTTCTTGGCCGTAAGTTGCATTGGTCAATTCTCATTTTTTCAAAGGTCCTCCAATATAATACATTCACATCGCTGTCGTCATCCACCAAGGTTTTGTGGATTTTTATCCCACACACGGGCATTGTGATTATCAAAGCATCTGAATGCGGTTGGAGTACGCCTCTTGCATCTTCCTCACAGAAACTAAACGACTCTAAGTTATTTGGAGTGATGTCGTGGCTACAGATTTGGTAACTATTTCGCGCCTCTCGAGCATACTCCCGTCTCTTTCTTTTTGATCTGACCTGGACTTGATTTCCACTTATGATTGTACGGATTTCATCAGTTCGGTTTGCACCGTTGGGATCTATTTATAGATGGACTACATACTTTTCCTGTTGTACAGATTGCTTCCCCAAATCTTGTGGCTCAACGGTGTATTCCCGCAGGCTTCCCATTTTTATCAACTTGTCAATTTCAAATCTTAGATTCTGACATTCGTGAGTAGTGTGCCCAGCTGACCTGTGATATTTGCAATATCGAGACAGATCCAAATTGCTTAGGTTCTGCTTTATTGGTCTTTCCGGTGGAATGATCCCTTTATCCTTTATATTCATGAAAATGACCTCCGCCGATGCGTTTAACAGGGTGAGTTCACCTTTTTGCTGTGAATCGTAGGGACGGAATCTATCCGTTGGTTTATAATCTCGCTTCTTCCCAAAGGAATTCTTTTTAAACTCCTTCTTTTCCTCTTTATATTCCTTCTTGTCCGACCCCTTGATCAACTCATGGTGAGTACCTTTGGGTCCTGAGGCTTCTTCGGTATTGATAAACTTCTCCGCCCTGTTCAGAAATTCTTGGTACGTTCGAGGCCCGTCCTCATGCACTGACCACCAGAAACGAGTCTGTATTTGTAAACCTGACAGAACGGCCATCAACAGTGCGTCATTAGATATCTTTTCCATTCCCATGATTTGTTTATTGAAACGGCTCAAATAGTTCTTCAACGACTCCTCTTTCTCCTGTCTGATAGTTACCAAACGTTCTTTCCGGGTGGTCGGAATTTTTGATCCCATAAATTGTTTCAAGAGCTGATCACTTAGTTGAGACCAATTAGAGGTTGAATGTTGAGATATGTTGCGGACGTTAGCCCAAGAGTAAACTAACCAAGAGGGGGGTGAATTGGTTTATAAAACTTTTTCGATAAATAATCTCAAACTTAAAAATCAATGGGTACAAGTACGAGCACTTAGTATTGTAAGTAACTTAACTATCAATGTAGTGTACTATAAATGTGTAAACTTAATTGATAAAACAAGTATAGCACTTAGATATAGTGTTGCACAATACAAATTGATAGAATAGAGTAAGTGCAATGTAAGTAAGTAAAAGGGATAAGAGAATGCAAACGCGATTTAAGGAGGTTTAATCAACCAATGTGATCTACGTCCCCCGTTACCGAGCTCTCCGTCACAAGCAAGGTAAAATCCACTATATTGGTAACTTACAACAAGGAGTACCAAATCCTTAGGCGACTTACAACAATGAGCACCTACCCTTAACCAACAATCGAGTTTTCACAAGGCTCTCGAAACCACAAGATATAATGAATTGAATTTACAATTGAAATAACTCTCTTGACAAAGGATATACTCAAATTAAGTATCGAGAGAGTTAGGCTAACACTTCAATAGATAGCAATGAATTAAGCCCGAGTGTTAGAGAAAAACTTTGATGCAAATGATAATGAAAAGTTCAATGCAATCAAACAAAGTTTTTCAAATAATCTCTTGTTAAAATATTGAATCAAATTAAGTATCAAGAGATGTCACACTTGAATAATTAACAATGAGTTAAGCTCAAAGTGTTTAGGCAATGGAACTTTGATGAATCAAATGATAATGAAAAATGTAGCACAAATAATCAAAGTTCCTTAATTGGAATTTCTCTCTTTTAAAAGATTAAAACAAGTTTAGAACAAAGAGAGACTTACACTTCAATTCCAATATAGTGTGAAGATGTTGAAGAAGTTTAAACAATACAAAACCAAGAATCTTCACAAAACTTTCTTCCAAAAACTTTGATGAATTTGATAAAAAAAAGTTTAGATTAATCAAAATTTTATAATAATAATAGAACAATGAATTTTCACAAGAAAATTTCTATAAGATCTTTTCTATGTTGTTAAAAATGAATGTAAATGAGATGACTATTTATAGATCAAGATATTCAAATTCAACAACTTTCGGTTGACCATTTCTGGAGTTTCGATCGACCAAAACATGCATATAGCCGTTACACATTTTCAACCGTTGAACTTTCGGTTTACCAATTTCGGTTGACCGAAAGTTGACCACCGAAAATTGGCTTTTGAAAAACATGAAAATGCACGATTTTTAGGTTTCTAACTTGTTTTTCAAAGTGGTTTAACATAGTATAATCATCATTTAAGATCAAATAACATTTGAAAAGCAATATTGACTTAGATAAAAATATTTTATGCAAATGATGAATTTTTAAGTAAGTTTCTTGATGCATAAAAATCATTTTCGAGCTCTTTGAATTTCATCGCTAAAGATTGAGAGTGTTATACATTTACATAGGTTAAATCAACTCTTGAACTTGAACTCTAATCTTGTATGCTTGAGTTCTTGATTTTCATGTCATGCTTTTCAACTTCAATTTTGATCTTGAATATCTTCAATTCTTTCATAATCTTCTTTGCGTCTCATATGCTTGATCACATAATTTTGATTTATATCTTTGAGAGACGATTTGAACATAGAGTGCTTTTTATATTTATCATTACATGAAACATTTGAAGCACACTTGTTAATAACATAATATATTCTTGTTTGTTATGATCAAAACTATAAGGTTAAGTTAACCATAGGTCAATAGCGGAACCACCGTTGAGCTCTATCTCATAGAGTTAAAGGAAACGCCCTACATGTTATAGCATCGCTTGCTCGTTGAAGTTCCATCCAGGACATGTATTGGTCCAAGTGTGATACCGGGTAAGTTTCACCATTGTACCCGGTGAGATGTAGCATCTTCATTTTACCAGGTAAAGGTTGTGACAGTATGACCTCCGTGAAAGGTGACGTCCTCTTGGCAGATGGTTATGTCGATCCTAACCCTTCCTATTTTGCTTCTAGGTCGGACAATCTCTTCTTTAACTGTTCAACTTCAGTTTGATCTGGTCTGCTCGACGGAGGAGTTGGTGGCTGGTTTAAGTGGAGGGTTGAACTATCAGCTTGCTGGTTTTCCAATTTCATTTTCTTTGTCGGGGACTTGCACCCATCTCCCTTTGTCCGGGAAGCTTTACTCTCTCCTTCTCTTTCAATCTTTTTTTATGGATATGTCCCCACTCTATTACATTCACACCTCTCTATTTGTCCCCTCCAATCAAGCGATTTACAACCTCGTAGTTGAGGCGTGCTTTCACCTACTGAACTCCTAGTATAGTCTGAGTATTCATTTTGTTTTTCCTCATAATGGGAGGGTCCATTAGATATTTGTAGTTGAGACTGCACCTCGCCTTCTTCCTGATGGTGACCTTCATTTTGATTTCTCCTCATTTCTTCCATATCTCTTTGCATTCGTTCAAACCGATCAAGGACCATTTCCATGTTTGCGTCGGTTGGGGGTCGTGGAAGGATAGACATTCTAGACCCGCGAACATCTCTGTGTAAATCGTCACTATAGTGCGTCTGATGACTTCTTGAATCTTGTTGACAACTCATCGTAATAGGGGAGCAAGGATGTGGTTGCCAACAACAAGGATACAGGACCTCCTTCTAGCGCCAATTTGTTAATGTCTATTTTTGTCAACAAATAAAAATAGTGGACTTTTTATAGTTTTCAAATGAATGATCTATTTGTAGAAAATTTGGTTAAGTACACAACTCTAATTTCCTATTTCCGACACTAAAGTAAAATGTGGATAACAAGTGATATAAAAAGGTTAACATATCAAAAGCGAACTGAAGTTTTGACAGCACAAATTCACGTCCAGTTCAATACCGATCTGATAGCCGGTCGGATTAACGAAATTGTTAAGTGCATTTTTATACACTTTGTATACCTTTAAATTAGCATATTTTGGAATATCTTGAGCAAATATCTACTAATTTATACATATTTTGTGTTTAAATAGGTTAATATCCAAGTTTGAGGCCAAAAACCACAAAATGAGTGTAAATTATGCTGAAATTGGAAGTTTGGGGACCATTTTGTCACTTTCGGAAAGTTTTGGACAAGCCACACAATTAACCGAGGGACCAAATTGCAAGATTTCAAAAGTTGAATGGCCTAAAGTGCAATTTTAGAAGGACATATTTGAAAGAAATCTGAAAAGTTGGGGACTAAATTGCTCGAAATTAAAAGATGGAGGACTGAATGGCGATTACGGAAGGGACTTAGCTGCAAAATCACCCTCCAGCTGAGTCACGCGAACGCGTGGCTCGAACCAAGTCGCAAACGCGACTTGGACCTCAAAACGGACCCGAGACAAACCAGGCGCGCTGAAATGAACCGCGCGTCCGCGCGCCTTTAAAATAAAAAATAAAAAGAAAAAAACTGTTCGGGCCGGACCAGGTCAACCCGGCTGACCCGGTTCTGCCCATATGCTGAATTTCGCGGATTTAGTGCCTTTTTAGGGTTTTTTTGGTGATTTTTGGGGGGTTTAAATAGAAAAAAAATCCTCATTTTTTAGGTTTACCAAGTAAGTCTTGCCTTTTTTTCATTTTTCTTGTATTTTCTCTTAACATTTACCTTATTTAATGCAATGTTTAATTAATGTTTTAATGTTCTTGTGTTCTTCTTCTACATTTCATCCTCTTGTTGTAATTTAAGTTTTTAATATTTGGTATTTTCTCAAATTTCTACCATAAATGTTATATATTTTAAGTGCATTTAATGTTTTATGCTTTGGTTGTTGAAGATATTAATGGTTGATGAAGAAACTTGGTTCAAAGTGAAGGATTCTTAGGTTTTCACTTCAAGAACTTTACAAAAAGGAGAGTTTTCTTTATTATCTTGTTTTTAATCTTTATTTTAAGTATTATTCATATGTTTATGTTATTTGTTAAATGTTGTTGTTAGTTTATTATGGGTTAATGTTATTGTGTTGGAATTTTTAATTAGTTTGAGGTTATTTAAGTATTTTAGGTTGTTTTTGGATTGTGGGTATTTATGTTTATGTATTTGTGATTATGAATGTTGTTTATGTTTTTTGTAGCTTTTAAAATGTTTGTCATTATGTTAGGTTCTTATTGGAATTTACTATACACGTTAGATTAAATTTAAAATTTCTCTTGTAATTTGGTTAATTGATCAACTACCACTAATTGATTTTCGAAAGAAGAAATTAGTGTATTTATAAAAACTTAATTCACCTTATTTCATGTTTTCTAGTTAGTTTAATCACCAAATTCTTGTTGTCATTAGTTTATTTTGGATAATTAGTTTTAATTCTAGCTTTTACATACTGTTGTTTATTTGCTTTAATTACCTAGTTTTACATATCGCCATGTACTTTATGTTAGTTAGTATTCACCATCAAACCAACTTCTTATGTTACTTGACTTTTCTTTTAAAATTAAATCAATAATTTTAGTCACAAATCAATCAATCCTCGTGGGTACGATAACCCGGACCTTCTTAGTCCACTTTACTACTTGAACGCGAACCGTGCACTTGCGGTATACAATTTTAGCGAACAGAAATCAAATAACAAGAGTTTTGAGATGTTTTTTCTAATCATCCTCCCCAAAGAGCATTTATGTTTCTTATTTATAGTAGGAGAGGAGACAAAACACAATGATTACAACATATTACGTCTGCAGCATGTGATTGACTAATGACATTGCTGCCAACATGACAGTAAATGATTACACTGACACATTACAGATAATTATGATTACTGACACATAATGCGACTGATTTGACCCTCCTGCAGTGTCGCCATTCTCACCTCGGTCATTATCACCTCGCTACAACATCACCTCTCTCCTTAAGTTGAGGTTGGTCACAATAATCACCTCGGTCATTATCACCTTGCTTCAATATCACCTCGGTCTTACCAAACCACCTCTCTCCTTAAGTTGGGGTCGATCACTTAAATCACCTAGGTCGACTAATAACCTTGGTTTATTCCGTGTTTGTCGCTACAATTGAAAGTTGAAAGTTGACTGTCGTTGACATCCTTTGACGTTGGATCCATTATCCACCTCAGCACGATGCGCAACAATCTTGATTCAAAAAAAAAAAAAAAAAAATTCGAGGGCAAAGACCTCGAACCTCTGGAAGGAGGGCCTCCCCCCCTCCACCCCATATATTTTCGCCCCAACAATATATAATTCCTGACTCTATCACTGCATGTATTTCATATTAAATTAATGTATATGCGCTACGGGCACAGAAAAAGAGAAGCGGCCGAACTCATTCCCTTCATTTCTTGGGCCCTAATTGACCCAACCAGCAAATATGTTCAGAACCGTTCAATCTTTTCATCTCCGTGAATACCACTTGAAAGCACTCATTTAAAAGAGCAGTTTCGGCTATATTTAAAAATAAAATCATCATATCTAAAAATGTGTTTTGACAACTTGCTTTTTTGGAAGGCTATATTTAAAAATAAAATCATCATATCTAAAAATGTGTTTTGACAACTTGCTTTTTTGGAAGTAAGATATCTAAGGTTCATGTGGTGCTGCGATTGTGAGTATTTTTGTAATTAATTAATTAATTAATTATTATTATTTTTTTTTAAGGAGAATAATGACCTCTACTCAGGGGCGGAGCCAGCGTGTGGCGAGGTAGCGCAGCCGCGCTACCTCGCCGCCGGCGGACCACCGTCGTCTACACCCAATTAACCATGCCCAAACCCAAAATACCCCAAGACCCAACCATTTTGAGCACAAAACAACGACCCAGAGGCCAGAGTCCCATAGGCCATACCCCAGTTTCTTACCTTCGGCAGTTCGGCTACTTCGAAGAAAATAGACGAAGGAAAGGGAAGGGATCCACCGGCGTTATCATTTACTTTGTAATGATTAAATAAAAAAAGATTTTTATCTTTCACTTACTTTGTTGATTTCTCATCAATTAATGATATAGGAGCAAGATCGGCGATGATTATGGAGGAAACCTCTAAGAGGCAGCCTTGTTTCAGCTCGCCGGAAGAATTGTATGATGAAGAATACTACGACGAGCAGCTGCCGGAGAAGAAGCGCCGTCTCACTCCTGAGTCCTGAGCAGGTTGAATTTTACTTTATTGTGAAAAATTAGCCTAATCCACGTTCTCTGTTAACGTTTAATCTGATGCATAAATGATTAGCACAGTTGCACTACAGCACTAGTATGTTTACTTTTTTTCAGTTAGTGGGTTGGGTTGATTTAGGTCATTAGGTGCACTTGCTGGAGAAAAAGCTTTGAATTGTTAAGAATGTGTTTGGTAAACATGTTTTTAAACATGTTTTTTCCTACACAATTTCTCAAATCACTTTTTAACCACACACATTTTCTCTTTTCATTTTTCAACCATACATTTTACCCAGTAAAGACAAAAAAACATGTTTTTAAACAAAAAAATTTTAACAAACAGAGGCTTAGATTTGGTGAATATTTGATTTTTTGAATTGTGATTATTGAAATTTGATGAATATTTGATTTGGTATGTGAATTATGATTATTGACTTTACAGATTATAGAACTTTTTTTCAACCTAAACGAAAGTTTCATGTTTGGATCCAAAATTTTATTAATTTAATCATGTCGAATATTGTAAACGTTATACAAATCGGGGTGAAATTCACCGCCATTCGAGTGATTAGAAGTATAATACCTAACAAAAAAAAGTTTGAATGACATTAGATAACGGTCAAATTTTTCGGTCAACGGTCAACGTTCACGGTCAACTCCCGCTAGAGCTGAATTTTCGAGCTAGATCCGCCACTGCCTCTACTACCTAGAAACGAGAAATATGGCCGGGACACATCAAGCTCATCAAATTAATAGAATTCAAGATAAAGGATCCTTAAAGGTTTATGATAACAATGTTGGAATTTCAATAGCTAACCAGTGTAACATGATCAAACAAAGAGCTATTCAAAATTTGTAAACAATTTTACGAAAAGAGGAGCTCAACAATGGCGACATCCATATACGGGAGAAATCAGCTAGCTTACACTTTGAGTGTGTGTGTGTGTGTGTGTGTGTGTGGAGAGTTCATTAGCATCAGATTTAGTTGGTAGGTAACCGATGTGTGTTGAGAATTGTGACTCAATCATTATAAACTTGATTATTTTTGCATATTCTTGTGAGCTTTCAAATTCAACTTGATTATTTTTGCATATTCTTGTGAGCTTTCAAATTATGCACGTTAATTTTTACCAACAATATTTTACCAAATGCGGAAAGAAGAAGAAGAAGAAGGTGGATAAATATAGGTGGCATCTTATGGAAATCTATTACAAAATCTGTAACGACGTCACTGGAAATCCATTACAAAATGGCAGCTAAAAAGAGAGCAATAAATAGGAATCAATTTATAACCCTCACAGTGATCTGATAATGTCTGAAATAGCTTTTTTAGCATCTTCTATCTTTGCGGAATCAAAATCCCCCAACTCCATGGGCAATTGACCTGTACCATCACTATCAACCTCCCCTTCGAGTGTCAAGCCTTCGATTTTCGCAGCAATGGCATTTTCTTTAACGGGTACGTCAATGTCTGTGGTCCAAATTAAAAATAATCTCAGGGTACATTTAACGTAATGATACATTGAAAGTATTGAAGACACAATATAAATATATAAGTTTTTTCATTCTAAAAGTTTAAGCTCTTAGATGAGATATAATATTCACGATAAAAATACATCCCTTGGAATGGAGTGGACTCGTGAAAATCCTATCTTCGCGTAGTGCACAAAATAATACTTCAATCCTTTTGACGATGGCCTGCTCGAAAGTCTTATGAACCGTCAACACGCTGATTGTTTCATTTTTGTTCCAGTTAACTGGTAAGGCGTTCCCAGGGGATTCGAACCCTTTACCTTCTAAGATGACCCTGGTAACAAAGGGAACAATCTAATGTGTTGGAGGCCTTTAAAACTTCTGAGCAGATCACCGTCAAAGCCTTATATGAGAAATTTAGAGGAAAAATTAAATTACTTGTATTAGACAAGAACCAGAGAGTGAATGCACACAAGAGAAGCACTATAGGTATTATATGAATGGCGTTTTCTGCAAACTTGGCGCGGGACCTCTCCTTCTTAGCTGCCTCTGAGAGTGGTTCGTACATAGGCAGCTCGTTAGCTTCCAGTGATAGAGCTCTCAATGCCGGAGACGAACCCTTTGAAGAGCTCGGGGACGAGGATAAATTGTAATTGTAGCGATCATCTGCAACTCGATTCGTGCTTGCTGATCTATACATTATTTTTTTAAAATGTAACGGCTCTAAATTTGTTACGAACAAGGCAGCTTATTATTTTTGGTTTCCAATGCTATCAAGAATGGGGAAAAATGGTTGAAAAGATAACAAGTAAATTGAAAGAGAGAGAGAGAACACTAGTTGATAGCCGAAATCAGTGAAAGATTGTTATAGATGTTGAATGTTCATGTGTTTGTTGCCAAGTACTTTGTGAAGTATGTGGTAGACATTAGGCTTATATGCATCAGCATATGTTTATTTTGGACCAAATCCAAATGTGTAAGAATTATTTCTTTATATAGAAAATCTGGATAAAATGTATGATCTGCTCTTTTTTAAGGATTGTTTGCCACATGTTGGATTGGTGGAGAAACACGTTTCAACACATGATCAGCTTGCCTAATTAATAATTATAACATTTTATATTTTTCCTTTCTCATCTTATCTTATCTAGTGGTTTACTTGATAGTGGTGTTCGTAAACATTTATTTATTTATTTATTTATATATAGTGTGTTTTATTCTAGTTAAAAATGAGTTTTTTTTAATAAATAGTGATTTTTTGGATCTAGTGGTTTACTTGTTAGTGATGGTAAACATTTATTTATTTGTCATCGATTAAGTGCGACTTAGATTAACTCAAACTCTTCTCAAATGTCTTAAATAAATTTAAATAAGTAAATTTGTAATGTCATAGAACATGCTTGGAGAAATCGAATTCCATCAGATATTTATTTCCAAAAACAAAAACACACACTACATCGTGAACCACAACAAGAGTCGAAAGAGAAATTACAATCCATAACGATAAACTTGTGTTGGTCTGGTCCATGTGATTGAACCCCTTTAACCCAAGCCCTATGATGCAGCAAGCCCAAGTAGAATGATAGTGATCCGGCTGCCCCATTTGTGTACATTGACATTCTCGCATTTTGGAAACGCATTTTTGTCATTAAGTTAATACACTGCTGAGATGAATCAGATGATTCCAAGTGAATGAATGGTTGGCCAGGGGCGGACACGGGGGGTCCTAGGGGGTCACGTGAACCCACACCCCCCTAATTTTGAAGATCCTTTTTTTTTTTTGAAAAAATCCAAATAAGATGCTTTGGCATTAGAATCGCTGAATAATTTATTTATTTATTTATTTGTGTATTAAATGGAGGTAATATTTGGACTTTGAATAATTGAAATTTATGCGTATTGAATAGATTGTTTTAGATGAAATATATGTAAAAGATTGTAGCATGTATTCAGTAAATATAACATCTTTTTGGTATCAATTACACTGCTGAGATGAATCAGATGATTCCAAGTGAATGAATGGTTGGCCAGGGGCGGACACGGGGGGTCCTAGGGGGTCACGTGAACACCCCCCCCCCCCCCACACCCCCCTAATTTTGAAGATCCTTTTTTTTTTGTGAAAAAATCCAAATAAGATGCTTTGGCATTAGAATCGCTGAATAATTTATTTATTTATTTATTTGTGTATTGAATGGAGGTAATATTTGGACTTTGAATAATTGAAATTTATGCGTATTGAATAGATTGTTTTAGATGAAATATATGTAAAAGATTGTAGCATGTATTCAGTAAATATAACATCTTTTTGGTATCAATTAAACTCTTGATTTTAATCTTGGTCAAAATCAATAATCAATCTCAACTATAAATTTCATGGGACCCATAACTTTTCAACTACACATCTCATCAACTTTTATCAAAATCTACTAAAAATTCTATTTTAATATACACTAAACAAGGACATAATTGATTGTTTACTGCGATAAAATCTGTTAATTTCTTTTGAATTATAAGGTAGATCTTATTAAAAATAATTTAGTATATTTGTGAGATTGCATATTATTTAGTACATTATGTTTTGTGAATTTGAATTTTATTGTTATTTTCGATATTTTCCTAAAAAAAATAATATTCTAGGGCACTACCCCTGAACCCCATGGGTCTACCGTAAATTGTGTCCCCTACTACAAAATGTCTGCGTCCGTCATTGGTGGCCCCTGATCTTAAGTTATTTCCTTGTGTGATTTAAATAGGAGTTTCGGACGCCTCATATGTCATTCTTCTAGATCTTTCTCTTGTAAGTCTCTTGATTCTTCTCTTTGTAAACCCTTTGGGTCTTCTCTATAATTCGCCATTGATATTGTTGCTTGGTGAAATTTGTAATAGTGGGGTGGCCTAGATGATAGATATATTGTTCATGATGGACAGTGCATGTGTGGATATTCTTGGGGGTCTGAGAGTATACGTTAATATAGTAAGGGGTTAATAAGGGTAAATAGCACAAATAGTACCCAATCTTTGGGTTTCTTGCGAAATGGTCACTTACGTTTATATTTTGACATTTATAACCTCAGAATCACTAAACGTTGCGAAAATGGTCCCTACTGTTAGATTCTATTAGTTTCCACCGTTAAAAATGTGTAAATAGCACATATGGTCACTAATCTTTGAGTTTCTTGCGATAATAGTCTCTAAAATATTAAAGTCATGTTTGACATATTTAGTTTGTAACCTCCAAACGTTTGGCGTATTTTGTCCCTAACATATTAAGCCCATATTTCAGACCAATTATTTCAAATAATGTGGTTTGTAATTGTAATTTTTTGAAGAATTTGTGGTTACAAAGTTAACAAAAATTTGAATTTATTTGTAGATTATTTTATTGATAGAATGTGTGATTGAAAATGAGTTTTAAAAAAATAAAATATATTTTGAATTTCTAAAGTGCACAATAAAATATTTAACAAAAATTCACCGCATTAACATTTCAATATATTGGTAAAATAATAATAAATTCATGGAACATAAACAAACAAATACATTTGACATCATCTTAAGAATTGAATTACAAATATATTTTTATCAGTTATGCTTTTGATTTCGATTTTGAGAATCGAATTTTGAAAATTAAATTTGGATAAGTTGGGTTAAAAAGTAAGATTTTTTTTTTAATTTATGCATAAATTAAAAAAAAATATTAATAGAATGTGTGGAAGAAAACGAGTTTTGAAAAAATGAAATTTTGAAAATCGATATTAATTAGTTCTCAAAATCGAAAATAGAACTGATAAAAACATATTTTTTATTCAATTTCTAAAATGATGTCCAATGTATTTTTATGTTTATGTTCCATGAATTTATTATTTCTTTTACCAATAGGTTGAACTGTGAATGGAGTGAATTTTTGTTAAATATTTTATCGTGCAATATAGAAATTCAGAATAAACTTTGTTTATTTAAAACTCGTTTTCAACTATACATTCCATCAATAAAATAATCGACAAATAAGTTCAATTTTTTTATTTTAACTTTTTAATCACAAATTCTTAAAAAAAAATTACAATTAAAAACCACATTATTTGAAATAATTGGTCTGAAATAGGGGCTTAATATGTTATGGACAAAATACCCAAAACGTATAGAGACTTAATATGTTATGGACTAAATTTGTCAAATGTTTGGAGGTTACAAACTAAATATGTCAAACATGATTTTAATATGTTAGAGATTATTATTGCAAGAAACTCAAAAGTTAGGGACCATTTGTACTATTTACACGTTTTTAATGATGGAAACTAACGGAATCTACGGTATGGACCATTTTGGCAACGTTTGATAATTTTGAGGGTATAAATGCTAAGATTTAAACGTTGAGAACCATTTTCGTAAGAAACTCAAAGATTGGGGACCATATGTACTATTTACCCGGTTAATAATTATTGTACTATCTAATGTAGCGGCAGTGCAAAAACTGGCTTTAGATACTTGTCCACAAAACTTGATGGAATGAGAGTAATGGTTGTCAACTGCTATCCATCAGGCCTTCCACCGCATACCAACTACGGCTGCATAACAATTGTCCTCCGAAACTCGGCAGACGGCCTTGAAATACGTGACAGGCGACGGGTCGTTGAGGTTAATTCCGCAAATTCGTAGTGCCTTAGAAGTCAACGTTGGGGATTATCTTGAGGTACTTTTAAGTAATGGAAGGTATAAAAGTTTTGTGAACAGTGCAGGGTGGCTCTTAATAATGAAAAGACAAGAATATCCATAGCTAGTTACCTAGTTTGGGGATGGATGTGAAATATGGAGGCTGTAAAAGAGATTGTGGATGAAGAGCACCCAAAGGGATATAGAGAAAGCAGTTTCAATGACTTTCTGTATTTCATTTCAAAGAATAATCTTGAAGAAGAAGAGAGTTTTCTCAAGACACTCAAGATTCAAAAATAGATTTCCTCAGCTAAAAAGAAAGAGTTCACAATTATGTGTTCTTGTTTTCTGCTGTACGTCTTTCATCTTCTTCTTTGTTCCCCTTTCTTTTGTGTTTATCCTAATGTAACAATATTGGCTAGTTTGGTAAAGCTACTGAACATTAGAAAAGTAATAGAAGTTACAATCTTGTATTGTACCATTGAGCATTCCATGTCGAACATGTCAAGTTATCGGTATTTAACCAGAAGTAACCAGCCTAATTTAACAAAAACGAACAAGAATGTCAAGATTTTTTGCTCTAAGGCCCGATGTTCATCCAAAGGCCAACTCACCTATTGAGCATCCACAATAAAGTGGTTACCGCTCCAAATTCACTAGATCAGAAACAAGATAGTCTTGGGCGGATGTATGTGAGGCCTGTACTGGGCTGAAGCCCAGTGCTTTTCAAGGTCAGATGGCAAAAAAAAAAAAAAAAAAATAGAAAATAAAGGGATTAGTTCAAGAGAAATATGGAGTGTTACCTTACATTGTAACTAAATTTGGAAATATGTAACTATATTTCTGATATCTTGAAAATTAGAATAACAAAATAAATAATTGGAAATCTGCCTCAAACCGGAAATGGAGACAAAACTGGGATATTATCTATAATTATGGAAAGACTGTTACAAAAAACAATACGTAACTGAAAATTTAAAACATAATCCTGAAGAACCAATCATCCATGTAACATTAGAACCATAAAATATCACTGCCGAATTCCTCAAAAAATCCTAACTACCTACTGGAGGACAAAAGGAGAAATGAAGCTACTTCATTTGTCTTATTTATTATTATTATTATTATTATTATTATTATTATTATTATTATGAAGTCATTTGTCTTATTCAAAGAAGGTATCAATTGCGTTGGGATCGGTTTGACAGGTAAACACAAAACATGATGATTCTACTGTGAAGATTGGATTAAAAAAAACGGTGAAGCAAAAAAATTGTCTGGGTTCAGAATCAAACCACAGAACTGGAGCCGAAAATTGATGTAGATCAAGAAGCAGCATCTTAAATTTAAGTTGTTCCAGTGGTGTTTATGTTTATGATTTCTTTACTAGTTTATTTATTTGTTATATTGTTTACAAATAGTTGAGTATTTAGAATGAGAAGGGAAGTTTCCATTTTCTAAGTTTTGGAGAGACTGCAGTTGCATAGAGATTCTGCCCTCTTGGATGTCGACGTGGAGTTGTCTTCCTTGATTTGGTGAACTTTGCAACGTATTTTTTGTGAATATGGATTGTCCTATTGACTTCGAAAATTCTAGGCATAAGCATTCTGCTTGATCGGTGAAGGATTAATGGTGATAAGTAGACCCTCACTCTGATGATTAATGATTCTGAATGAGATTATTTCAAGGCTTTAATAATATCTCAATATTTCCATTGATTTCTACCTCGTGAATTTTCCCTTGAATGAAACTGCAATTCGATTAATACAATTATTCAAACTTCCATATAGGTTTATCACGAACTTAATGTATCTTTTGTCTAATGCAATTTTAACACTTCAATGAACTTATAAACCAGCACATCAATAATATCATGCTGATGTACAAACATGAAAATCTATCAAGCCCCTCTTTTGAAAACCAAAATTTTAAAGCACTCGATTTTAACCATTTATTTTAGTCAAGTCCACAATATTTGACTTTTCAAATAATTTTTAATCATACATTCTCCCAAAAATAGTACTATTTCAAACTACAATCTTCCCCAAGAACTGGGGGCCAAATAGGGGCTAAATTATGCAAGGTTGTAAAACACTTTAAAAAGTATAAAAAAAGGCGTTTTTTTATGTCAAATTAAACGAAAAAAAAAAAAGAAAAGAAAGAAAAAGATGAGGTCATACTTTGCAGCAGTTTCGTTTCATTTGGTGTCAGTTAACATGTGAAGAGTGTGAACTTTCAAGTTCATCCAAGCAATAGACCAGACTAGTGTACATGATAATGAAACCACTGTTCACATGGGCTAAAACTATATGCGAGCAAGTTGTATTATCTAAATGCTGCCATGTACATTAGATGATAGTGCAGTAAAGTTATGGATATTAGTATTACAGAACGAAATGATAAGTAATGTTAATCTTAATTCCGTGAGAAATAATCTAATTTGAACATATTGTTGTTCGATTGATGCTATATAACAATCGATGATGATTATGTCATATTCCCAACACCATCATAATTTCAATAGACACAATCAAGCACTCAGACTGAACATTCTATCTACTATATGTAAATATAACTGTTTTGGATACAATTATGGCTGATGCTTAGGCTGCTGGAACCTCAATCTTATGTTGCTTCATCTGACTTCCGTCATAGATGACCGTTTTAGTATAGATTTTCTAGACTCAAATCCGATCATGGAGGAAATTGTTAATGAGCTTGCAGAGTCCAAAAAGTTTCCGGTTGAAGACAGGACCAGAGGATCAGCCACTGTAATATCACGCTGAGATACTGATGAAATTGTGATTGGTAGTGTGTTCATGAACAAGAAGTAGGAAAAAACCCACTTGAAATCATATCCAGTTCCTAGCTGCATGTAAAACTTGTGCTGCCATCCTGGACATCGGGACAAAAGCTTTAGATAACAGAAAACTTAAAACTATCACAAAAAAAGATACATATTCAGAACACAATATTGAGAAGGTAAATGTCAATCCATACCAGCATGGAGTTCCTACAAAGTTATTCCTCAAACACTGCCTATCACCTTTGTCAAACATGTTTGCTAAAACACCAAAGTCAGCAAGTTTTACCTCCTAGTACTATCCATTAATATATTTCCTTCATGCAAAAGGAAATAATAATCGAGCTGCAGAGTAGTTTAGTTGCCAAGTTGATTCCAGTGAACTTGTCAAATCTGGAAATGTCTTTTTGCTTGTGCTATGGGATAAATATTTGAGGATCAATAAACCTTTGCATCACGATGAATATGGCCATGCAGATGACGATATTCCAAAGCCTTTAGAGTTTCTTTCAAGATAGACCCAATAGACTTGACTCTTCAAATACATCACGTATGCTATCTTCATGAGATGTTGGCAAGAACCCTCGGCCACAATCAACCAACTGTTATTTTCTAAGCTCGGTAGCAAACATAACATGTCAGGACAATCCTCTGATTGCTACCATGTAACCATCACAATGATCTTATAAAATCAGCCAAGCATGAGACCAGACTGGAAATGTCTTTTTGCACCAATTTCAACCACTAAAATTGTTTTTAATGTCCAAAAAAATTAAAAAAACAAACAAGAGGTCATACTATTGTGCATTTTCATTGTCTCCGGTGTCAGGTAAATATCAAGACAATGAACTTACAATTAATTCGAACAGTTGTAAAAATGTAAACAAGTGTAGGAACTAAAGTATCACTTGTGAGATGATGAATAGAGGACTAGAAATTTGATCCAATTGTAGCTGACTCCCAAATTAGTTCGGGTAACAATTAGTTTTCTATGTAAAAAAATTCTCAACCAACTTGCCATCAATTCCAAATACACCTCAACGGCTCAACCCAACTACAATTGGAGCCAAAAAATCCAACTTATCCCGGTAGAATTCACCGCAACCAAATACCATTGGAGCAGAAACATCATTTTTTAGTAATATGTTCCCAATTTTATGCGCAACAATTCGAAGGAACCAAGACAAACAACACCGTCCCGTTGCTTAGTAACATAGTCATAAAATGGCATGTACAGTCTGAACCTAGAAATTAATTTCTAAATTAATCTTATTTCTTCAGAGGTGATATTTCCAAAAACACAATTAAAAAAGTCCTAGTTGGAAACCGAGGAAGATAGCATATACCTAAATTTTAGATACTGTTCGTTTGCATTTATAAACATATCTTGGACAATGATAAGACTTGATTAAAAGCACGGGCTTTTGCCAAGATATGCAGCCAAATCTTGACTTTGAAACCCAGAAATAAATAGAAAAATTCAAACTCACAAAGTTTTGGTTGATTATGATATGTGAAGACCCAATATTCACTTTTGACAATGGAAGCTGTGGATTTTTGGATGAATTTGAATAGGTAGAAATCTTCCCTGACTATTTGAAGCTGGGTTTGTGGTGACGTCTGCCGATGGAAATGCAGTCGGTCCTTTTGATACCGCGATAAGGTTTATGTCGCTCGGTGAGGTGTAGGACTGAATCCGTGGAAGTATTTGTTGTAGCCATAAACTCCATTTATGTTTTGAATGAAATTAGGTACCGTTGAAATTGGGGGACGGGAATCTCTCTAATCCGTTATCAATATCTTTTAATTTAAATTTTATAACTTTTTAATAATAAAAAATTCTATATATCCAATTTTATTTTATGATACTGCTATAAATCTAAATATAATATAATATAATGTGGTGTATAATTCAATTTTGAATGTTTAAGTGGGTACTGGAGCTAATTATCACTTAGTTCGGCCCGAAATATTCTTTAGCTCGATCCACTTTAAAATCTTAACGTAACAACCAAAAGGCCCATTTCCTCCCAATTATAATACCCCCAACCCGACACGGCTGTGGGAGAGAGAGAGAGAGAGAGACTTGCTGAAACTATTTTTTTTAAAATGTGGGAGTGTGATCTTAGCTTATCTAAAAACGTGATTTGTGGAGATTACTGAAAAAAGATATAAAAGTAAAAAATTACGATTTTAGAATGTTAATTTGCTTTAGATTATCGGACTTAGGCTGTGATTTAGCTTTAGATTTTAGAATATGATTTTTAGGCTTGGAATATTAATAACTTTGAATGTGATCTTAGGCTTAGAAAATGATTTCATGCTTAAATTTATGAAGTTAGTATCAAGTCCCAAAAACCGCTACTACAACACCGCACCCCCACCCCCCAAACAAAAAGATGAAAATCAGCTCGGTCCAACATAAAATCTCGGATCCGCCACTGGCTACATAGTTTCCAATTTTCTGTCTGTCATAATGATAGAACATACAAACACTAGTAAAATCTTCTTATATTGTTATTTCACCGTGTAAGCGGGACAAAGCATGTTGTCACGGACTCCCTTTTTTATTACATGATTAAATTGAAAAAAATGTCACACAGAATTTCAAGATAAAGAAATCAAACTCATGCTAATTCCCAAAATTGGGTCGAAATGCAGCAATTGATGGCAGTGGTGGTTTGATTTCTATATATTTGTCCTAGTGTGAGCAACTCGAAGTAACTATAACGGGAGTATGCTCACTATACAGTACTGATTTAGCTTTAGATTTTAGAATGTGATTTTTAGGCTTGGAATATGAATAACTTTGAATGTGATCTTAGGCTTAGAAAATGATTTCATGCTTAAATTTATGAAGTTAGTATCAAGTCCCAAAAACTGATACTACAACACCGCACCCCCACCCCCCAAACAAAAAGATGAAAATCAGCTCGGTCTAACATAAAATCCTGGATCCGCCACTGGTTACATAGTTTCCAATTTTCTGTCTGTCATAATAACATTTATAGAGTGAATTTAACAAATAGAACATACAAACACTAGTAAAATCTTCTTATATTGTTATTTCACCGTGTAAGCGGGACAAAGCACGTTGTCACGGACTCCCTTTTTTTATTACATGATTAAATTGAAAAAAATGTCACACGGAATTTCAAGATAAAGAAATCAAACTCATGCTAATTCCCAAAATTGGGTCGAAATGCAGCAATTAATGGCAGTGGTGGTTTGATTTCTATATATTTGTCCTAGTGTGAGCAACTCGAAGTAACTATAATGGGAGTATGCTCACTATACAGTACAGCGAATCACGATTTAGTGGGGTAAATAGCACAAAATGTCCTAAACGCTTGCAATATTGCGAAAACGTCTTTAACCTTTCAATTTTGACATTTACGATCTTCAAATTACCTTTCTTTGTGACAATTGTGCTTCTGTCAAACATCGTTAAATTTCACCGTTAAAAAAATAGGAATTAGCACATTACCTCCATAAAATTAACATGTTTTGTGGAACACACACACACACACATATATATATATAACAAAATGTCCCTAATGGTTGCATGTTTGCGAAAACCGTCTATAATATTTCAATTTTGACATTTACACCTTCAAAATCATATTTCTCTGTGAAAATTGTCCTTCCATCTAACACCGTTAAATTCCTTCATTAAAAAATGAGTAATTCACACATTACATCCCTAAGGTTTACGTGTTTTGTAAAATGCATACATAACTTTTTATTTTGGAACAAAACATTTCTAAATCACTCAATTCTTGCTAAATATATCATTTCATAATTTTCCTTATAAAATGACAAATTTACTTTCCCTCTTTTTTTTTTTTTTAAAAAAAAAAGGAGAGAGAGAGAGAGAGAAGAACTTGACATTTTCATCTATATTTCAACATTTTCTTGTAGAGTTGATCATTTCCTTACGCAAAACATCCACATTGTTTGTCTTCATTACACAAACCGTTCATATCGTTTTAACTTTGACATTTGGACCATCTGATCGTTTTTTTTTTTTTTTGGCACAAAACTCATTACCATCTATATTATTCATTGTAAAATGACTATTTTACACTTTTTTTAAAATAAATATACCTTTATTATTTTACATTTATTTTTAATTTCAAGTTTTTCAGTTTCGATTTCATTTTTTTCTCTGCACATTATTTTTTTGTAGAGGGAGTCAAGTCATAGTGTCAGGGAAACAATAATATTGATGATGACGACGATTTTTGGTGCAAAACTCATTGCCATCAAAAAAATGTTTGATGATGATGGTGATTTATTCATGGATAGTGTCGGGGAAACAATAATATTGATAATGAGCTTGGAGTGCGCAATCATAATTATAATGAAGGGCAACACCTTTATTACCAGTGATGAAGACATTCGTTTTAATGATTGAGATCATATTTTACAAATTATATTTAGCAATTAAAACCATGCCTGAATTAATTTTTTGAAAAAAAAAATGCCTTGTTTTAGATTGTTTATTAAGAAAATGAAAATTTAATTTAGTTTTTATTATTATTAAGTTAATTATTGACTTATAATTGTTAAATTATTATTAATACCATGATTGGTACATAATTATAATCTAGATTTTTGTTGAAAAGTCAAGAATTAATTTTAACAATACTAGTTTTACACCCGTACGATACACGGTCATTTATTACTCATATATATCGATTTTATATGTTAACATATGAAATAAATATATAATTAAAAATGATAAACAAAATAAGAAAATTAATTACAAAAAAAGTACAATTGCATATATCTTAATTTTTTGACGGTTCATATGTTTATCGTTCTAAGGTATTTATGCTCAAAATTATATTTAAATGAAAAGAAAAAAAAAAATCAATGAACGATTCTATATTTATTAAGAATGAGAAACAGAGGAAGACGATTAATTATAAAAAAAAAATATACAAACACGTATATCTTAAATGGGTAAATATATTACCACTACAAATTATATTAAATACACCACATTATATTAACATCACTAACAACATATATATTTTATAAATACGACACAATAGAAATACAAATATACCCTTGTTTAATTTAAAAAAAAATAAATAAATAAAATAAAAAATAAAATGTGTACACTGTACACCACATTCTTGAGTTCACCTTCTTCCTCAGATTTTGATTGGTCATTTCTTGCTAGGATTTTCTTGCCCTATGATTTTGATATGTGATTTCTTGCCCTGTGATTTTCTTGATCTGTACACCACAATCCACAATCTACAAATAATATGATTTTGATATGGGATTTCATGCTTATGATTTTCTTGTCAATTGCTTCCATTGGGTACATTGGAAGGTGGACGGTAATTTTGGGTGGGAGGGAAACATCAATAGCCAAAGGAGAAAATACACCTTCATCCAAATCGAAATCTGAATTTTCTTCTATACGACCATTTTCTTCAGATATTAATAGAAAGAGAAAAAAATGGGGAAAGAGTGTGGCCGTTTACAAGCCACATGAAAACCCCCACTCATCATCTTCATCGTTGTTTGTATTAGGAACAAGGCTTAGTTGTTTTCACTAATCAACATTTTGGACTAGGATCTCGTACTGGATTGACATTGAGCCTGAGATTATTACTTTGGGGAAAGAATAAAGAATGCACAAAAGATGTTTGTTGCTTCGTCTATGAAAGAACTCCTGCAATTTTTTTATGTTCTTCTTTTCCTTCTCTTTACTCTCTAGCCTGCGAAAATTGCTTAATTGGCTTGGAAATCACATAAAGCGTATCAAAGTAAAAAATTAAAATATAACAAGAAGAACAAGATTGTGGTGTACACAAAAAAATAGCGTGGAAAAATTAAAGGTTATTTAAGTAATTTTATTTATGTCTATTTTTATAAGTAAAGACAAAAATTAAAATTGTAATGTATAAAATAAGTTTTGTGATGCCCATCTTAAATTTTTTCAGTATGAACGTTTATTGTTTAGGAAAACTAGTTTCACACCCGTGTTATGCACGAATATATTTCAGTAACAAAAAATAATGTCTGAAATGGAACAATTGGAAAAAAAATCTTAAAAACTAACAAAAAGTCAATGTCAATTTAAATAATAATAATAATAATAAGCATTACGTTATCAAGAGCGGTGCAAGTTTCGATTTTTTGTTCTCATTTTTCGAAAACATTTTCTGTTTTCCATTCTCAATTTCTATTTTCAAATTTGCTGAAAATGCATTAGTTTGCCATTTCTGAAAATGTTTCTTAAAATGAAAAATTGAAAAATAAGTTCAATTTGAAATTTTCAAAATACTACTTTGATTATTTATAATTAATTTGCTTGTTGATTAAATTATAAAATTTCTTATGTCTTGAAGATTTACTCTATATTGAAAAATTAGCATATCTAATTTTTGTTGTACCTCTTACAATAATATTTTGTCATAATACATTTTTGCTTTACCTTTTTACCACCAAATCCTTACCAACCCATACAACATCCCATGTTTGCCAATTTAATAGTCAGAAAAAAGAAAAACAAAGAAACTCCAAAAAAGTCTTTTGGATTTTGAGGTACCATTATAAGCTCAATGTATGAGTCTTCTACTGTAAATCACTCATAATTTTAACCCTCACTTGCTTTTACCACTCATGCTATGGATGTTGAATCATTCACTCTGTTCCTGTGACGAGAAGCACCATTTAAATTACATCAACCCTATAATATATTTGCCTACAAAATGCAGCAAGTGTATCATAGCATCTCAAGTTACTTTTACTAACACCAAGTGCCACCTCTGTCTCTTGTCAAAGTGCATCACTAATACCAGTGATGAAAAGATTGAACTTTAAAAAGGTCAAGAATTTAGACTATTATTAATTTGCAATTCATTTCCAAAATTTTGAAACATCGTGTTTCCTCAATGCTAGGGATGATCAGCAAATGAATGATAATTATGGAGAGCCATGTACTACCAGGCACAACTAAAGCATCAAAAGAGAGAAGGAACATCATAAAGAAATGAATATAAGATAAAGGAACTCAAAAGATACATTCACGCTAATTTACACGAATCACCTCATTCACCAAATATGCATATTTAAATTAAATATTTCTTCGTTCTTCGTCTTTCACCAAATATGCATATTTGATATGCATCACCAAATCAATAAATGATATACAACACATAAAGTTAAAGAAGCAAATAGATTCAAGAAAATATCCCATAATTCGATCAAATATGGAAAAGAATTTGAGAATGAATGACAAAGTTAGAAATTCCAACGGATCAAGAAAGGAAAAAATTCATAGATAGTATGGAATGGTCACCAAAAAAAAAAAAAAAAAAATTAAGTTCTTCAAACATTAGGCTAATGATAATATTTGCACAAAGTAGAAAAAGTGAGAAGGACTTCCCCTTCAAGTATATATGTTTACTTCATTATCTGAAGAAAGGAAGCTCGAGCACTTGGTTGCAGCACCATTATGCATAGCTGATCTGAAGTAAGCTTTTTCACAAACATATTGGCCTCAACATATATGTACTCACTCCCTACTTTGAATCTGTAAATATGAGAATCTGTAAGTATGAAAAAATTAACAAAGTCGAATGCTATTTGATGAGTTAAATCAAGATTTTCACAATTACCTAAAAACGATTACAATATCATATCTGAATTTTCTCAAGGGATTTGTCCATAATCTCAAAAGGAGATGCATTTTGAAGAACACCCCCTCAATGTCCCAAATTGTGATGCTCAGATTCAACAAAGGCAGATGATAAATGAAGTTAGTAAAGGAGGGATAAAATCAACACTCAACACTAACCTGGGTCACAAACTGCAAATCCAAGACTAACCTATCCACGCAATGAACAGTACCCACGACTACTGCAAAGCTAGTGCCTAAAGATAGGAACCATCCTGCAAGATAATGCACTAGAAAGAGAATAAACATATTAGTTTTGCTATTTCTTTTAATATGGTACAAATTTTGAAAATAAAATTGGTTACCTTGAACCGTCTAGGCCATTCCTTTTATCTGTACAGAGCCATAAGAGCTTTCTCCATCAGATTGAGCTTTCTCTCTTTGCTGATTTAGTGCCTCGTCATTGGGTCCAATTGAGCCAGCCATCTCTAGATCTGAACCAGAATTGAGTCTATCGTTCCTATGGCCAGATAATACTTTTTGATTAAAGTTTTATGTGGAGGTGGGAAAATGGTGGCATACCATCTGGTCGTCCAACTCGTGCTGGGGTTACAACACTAGCACCCCCGAAATGGGGTCTTCCTGGACCCATCATCATCCAAAATCCTCCAAAAAGCCGACCAAGGTTCTCAGTCGAGAAGCTGGGAAAAATGCATCTTGGCAAATGGCAGCGGCTCAAATAAAAAAAGAATAGAAGAATAACGTGAGAGAGGGAGAGAAGTTGAAAGAAAAATCGCTCCCTTTGTGCTGGCCACGTAAATTCAAATTTAAACTGTTTAAATAACTCTCAAAAATTATGAAATCTATAAAAAAAATTCAAAAATTTATTTTTAAAATCAGAATCTGTTGAAAATAAATTCAATTGAAATTAGGCTCTGTTCGGTTGGATGGCGTGCCAAATTAAATTTTGTGTTGGATTTATTTGTATTTTCTAGGTAAGATGTGGAGTTAAAAATTAATTTGAGAAATTGTGCAATTGGAGAGAGAAAATATGAATGGTTAAAAAGTGATTTGAAAAATTGTATAAATTAAATTTGTTGTCTTTTTTGTCTTTTAACCAACTAGTATATATACCCGTGCGATGCACGGATAACATTATATGAAAATAATCTTTGCAATAGAAAGTGTTAATGAATAAAGTTATGAACTTAAAGAAATTAAAATCGAATATTGATAATCAATATTCAAATTTATTAGGTTGACAAAATCAAACTAAGTTGTGGAAAACTTCTTTAAAAATAACATTTGTAGTGAAACTTGTTGAATGCTCATCTTTATCAGAAATTAGCATTTCAAAATTGTTGCACAAAATAAATCGTGTGGCAGCAAAAGACATCTTTGGATTGTGACCAAATAAAAGGCACTGCTATAAATTTGCAATACTAAACCAAAATTAATGATACATTAAACATAACTATGTTATCAACTCCATTATCTATAGCAAAAAAGTTATTCCATGGAAAATATTAACCAACTAATAGAGCAAAATAAATATTCGAAAAAATAATATTCGACTTTACTTCCAAATTTCCATTGGATCTCAAATCTAGCATTAACCAAGGCTGCATGTTTCAATACCACATCATAAACCTTATGCTCTTACCTGAGCAATGTACGACAATTGAAGTTTTTATGATTCATTCCAAGAGAAAACATTATAGTAGCGTTGGAAATCAGATTGTATTAATTTAAACAACACATATTTAGATATTTGTTCCAAGAAAATTATATTCCAAATGTTGAAGATTGGATTTAAATGAATGCGTTTGAGCGTTTCCTCTCAAATAATTTAAACTCTTTGATGAGTTCATTAAAAATAATGAGTAGGCAGGACTTTATAAGTTTTACCCTCGTGTGTTTTTACCTAAGCCTCCATTTCGTAACATTTTTATAAACAATATTTATAAACAATACAATTTCCAAAACCTATTCATTCACATCTAAGAGTCCGTTTGATTGCAATTGTGGAATATGAGTAAAAAGAAAACGAATCCCGAGGAATTGAATTTCTGAGAATTGAAAGTTTAATGAACTTAATTGGTTTAATTTTATAGATAAAAAAGTGGAAAATTTTCTAATGTTTGTTGTCTGATTGGTATTATTTTCATAGCAATTAAAGCAAAATTTAGCTATTTTCGTAAATTAAAAAAAATGTTTTTCAACACATATGTACTTGATAATAATAATGTTAATTTTTGGAAAAAAAAAATAAGTTGTTTAACAACAACAAATTAATCAAACGCGACATATGTGATTTGACTTGGAAACCAATTATCACCTATCCTTTAAGAATTAGTTTGTCACCAAAACATGGAATTGCACCATCACTTGAGGGAAGTAAGAAATGAATATCCAAGTCAAATCTAACATATCAAACACCAATAAAAGTGAAAAGTAGGAAAATATTTTCCAATTCCATGGCAAATACACCAATCAAACGCTACCTAAATGTAGTCGGATCAATACATGTTATTTCAATAAATAATAATTCAAAATCGACATTTTTTAAGAATCAAAATTGACATTTTAATCGTATCTAACTCCAAATATTTTCGAAGATCAAATATATTTAAATTCTATAATTTAAAATCTTCAATTCCTTGACCAATAACAATCTGATTCTCATTCTTTAGGTCAAATCTAAGTTTTGATCAAATTTAATTCTAATAAAAATAAATAAATAAACATCCATCAGGTCAAAATCGTATATTCCCTACAAATGCAAAATTAGACAACCTTTCTTTTTTGAAGACTACAACTTAGAATTCAAATGGGTGGCAGAATAATATATTACACTAAAAAAATCAGATGAAATTCTTAAGCTTAGGCTAGAGTGTTTCTTCTTCCTCGGATGCTACCTCTTTTGGCTTCACTTGGTTCTTTCTTGGACTCTTTCTTTGGTTCATCCTTTGGTATGAGTTTTGTAGATTCTTTAGTCTATGCAGGCTTCTTAGATGCACCAGGAGGAAAAATTTTTGCTTGTTTCAGATCACCTAATACCTTGTGAAATTTTGGTTAATTAACCATGGTCCAGAAATATCTTTCCACATGAGGGATCTGATGTAAAGCTCTTGGTCTGATAGCTAATGTCAGGTAATGTGTGATTCCATGACCAACCAAGAATATGTTAGAGGCAAGGCAAGGCAAGATGGGTATTCAACGCTCCGAGAGCCTTTTTCAATGCAGCAATTGCAGTCTCTTCAACCTTTGAACACAAGAAGATAAATAGATCAAGTTATAATGAGGGAAATTTCAGTTAGTCCACAAAGTAGAAAACATTTACATAGGTCACAGTGCGAAATAAACATTAAAAGGTTCGACATACCAAAGAAAGGTATACAGTAATACTAAATCGTGGGTATAACCACCACCTGATATTAACATCAATCTAAGTTTGCAATCAAGGAAAACAAAACTAAAACATGACCAAAATACAGTAAAGGTTAATATCAAAACCATATTCAACAATTTCTTCCTAGCCCAAACACAATCAAGCTTAAAGTTAGATATGCAGTTTAAGATTCAAACTTTCTACAAATAAAGCAAATCCATCAATCTCAAGTAAAATTTAGGCACACCCATCACTAAAAGCTATAAATCAGCATGTTCTGTTCAAAAAAGAATAAAACGAAAATAATACCTGTTGTGGAACAGCAAGAAGAGAGAAGATTTAATGTGTATATGTTTCGTAATACCATCCGATCCATTAATGCTAAACAACCACCGACCTCCACCTCAAAACCTATAGAAAAAGTCAACTTTAACCACAATAACTCAAAACCATAATCCAAAACTTGATATCAAATTAATCTGAAGAAGTTAAAATCACGAGTCAAGACAATTGAATATAGTTATTTCATCAAATAATAAACAATCATTGGTGGGAAATCTTTGGTGGAAAGATCAATCTTATGTGTTCTTCGGTGATGAATGATGATAATTAATTTTTCAAGCAAACACAATCACTATCTTAATTTGCATCAACCTTCTACTTAGATTGACAAAAATGGCTATTTAACAAAAACCATATAGTTTCTTCTATTTGCTAAGAGCCAAAAGAAGCTCTGAACATTTAAAGTAAACAAATGTAACATTATATAAAATCTTACTGGAAAACTTCAAAGTAAGCAATATTAAGTCCAACAGCCTGGACCACTCTGGAAATAATATTAACATTATATAAAATCTTACTGGAAAACTTCAAATGTAACATTATATAAAATCCATGGATTCCAAATTCAAATTCAAAGTCTGGACCACTCTGTCTGGTAGCAGAACTGTAGAATAGCCTGCATTTGGTACAAATAAACATCATACATTGGTTAGAAGAAATTGTAAAAAGGGGTAGTCCATCAAATCAAAGACTTCTAAAAAATGACTCACCAACATCTATAGAATGCAACGGTTCTCCTCTCAAATCTCGTTTCAAGAGCAATCCTTGTTTTATACTGTCCACTGAGCATGTAAAAGTCTGAAATTGCCATAATAATGGAGCTGTTAATAATCTTCCCCACCCATGATTTCGAATCAAGAAGGAGACCAATCTTTATGGTGTTCCTTCATTGGTTGCTGTCCTGCGATTCGTTGAGTAGAACTGAAGAGAAGGGTGAAACTACGTAAGAACCTAATTAATTGAACTACTTGCAAATGACTAAACATAATAAAGTCAATGACTCAATTAAAATTATGACCTGATTTCCTTGTTTCGATGGGGGCTCTAGCACTTCTAGGCAAGAAAACACCGGTTCCAGTACGTTCTTTTTTACTCCTGGGGTCTCCAAGAAACAATGCTCTCGTTCCTGAACCAAGCTGCTGCTGTTTTTGAGATTGTGGTACAGTAGACTAAGAATCCATTGACAACCCATTAGGCCTACCACTATTTTGAACCATTTGGAGGTACCCACTATTCATTTGCTCATGTTAAGGTTACTTCATCATCTGTTGTTCAAGAACTGTAAATTAAAAAAAAAAAAAAAAAAACCAGAGAAGACTTAAATAGTGTTCTTCCACAGCCGCACAATTTTAAACTAAAAAAATCGATAAAAACACGATAATAATTTTTATCTAACCTTCAAACGTCGAGATCTACAATGTTGGAGTTTGGAGTTCTTGTGCTTCTCCAAAAATGAAGACCCAAACGACGCAGCCAACAAAATGAAGACGCTGAAGGTTTTTGAATTTTTAGAAAGAGAAATGGTAAATTCAGTGGGGGAGAGAGAGAAAGGAAATGGTTCAACTTTTTTTTTCAAACCCTGTAATGTTATGGTCAAATTGAGGGACCCACAATTTGAATTTTTGGACGGTAAGATTTTTTTTTCTTTTTTTTTTAATCAATTATGTAGATGGGCGGGAGAATGCGATACACTTTCTTCCTTTTATATATTAGATAGATTAATTTGGTAAAATAAATCTATACGAACGGACCCTTAAACCCTCAAAAGATTCCCCGAATTTCAGTCCTTTTATTAATACTAGTTTCGGCTCGTGCGTTGCACGAGTTCTGCTTTTCAATCGATGTTATTATCGTATTTCACTTGATCTTTTATCATTTTATTTAATATATGTACAATTTTTCATAAATGTAAAAATTTTGTCGAAATCAAAAGTTTAAAGAATCAAACACTCATCATTACGAATAAAAGAACCACTATACCAGACAGATTCAATTCAAAAACTTCTATTTCCTGTAATCAATAAGTCATATAAACTGGTAATCATTAGCAATGGCATATAAACTGGTAGTAAATGCATACATTTTCCCTGAAATATATTTCCCCAGTTATGTGCTCGATTCTGGTAAGGCCCGAGAAGTAGAATGAGTTCAACAATAATAGATATAGTTTTGCATTTTGATTCCGTACACACACACACAATAGAGTCAGTACCTCTTCTGAAAAGGCCATTGAGCAAAATATCAATTCCCTAAAAAATTACACTGCAAAACATGTTTAACTCTTTAAGAGGTAGCATGCCTTAAAATGCATTATCACAATATCAAACCTAATAAAGCAAACACAAGCAGAGAAATAATGTCTCCAAAAAATCTTACTGGCTTAATTTTTTTATTTAAATGTATAATCAAAATTTTGATAGGAAAAGGATATTATTTTACCTACACCAAAATCCACATTTCCATATTCATCACTCTACAGTGCACTATCATACAAAATCTCTAATGCTTTCACTCTTCATCCATGATCGCTTTTGTCCTATCATCGGGGTTGAGTCCTCATTTTCAAATTCAAATGTTTTTACACCACTCATCTGAGGTTGAAAAGACAACTTGGCATTTCCACTATTTGATATAGTGGTTGGTAATTATTTTGACCATAGAGCTTGTTTGGCTAGGCATTTAATACCTGCTTCATGGTTTATTGAGGCAGTAAGGCAGTAAAAAATACAGCTTAAAAGTTAGTCGAACAATGTTTATTTTACAGCAAACCAACTTTTAAACATCAAAAGAAAAATATAAGAGTAAAAGAAATTAGAAATTGAGCCTTAATAAATGCACCTGTAAACCAATTCTTCGTCTGAGCACATAGGCTGGAGGTGGTGTGGCAATTTCCAGATGAGATGCTGGTTTATAGGAACCCCTGGACTGCAGGTACAACGAAAATCAAAATGTATGCAAACACAATTTATACTAAAACTCACCATTCTGATTAGCTCACCCTTTCTTCGGTAGATCCATCTTTAAAAGTTTTTCTATCTAGACAAATAAATTACACGATAATGCCAAATCACATAAAATAAATAACTTGAAATGAAGCAAGCATCTAACATACCACCATGGGAACCGAAGTTGAGAAGCAAATATAAAATATAAATATCCGTTAATGATTTTTTGGAATCCAAGTGTTCATCAATGGTTAACTTTTTTAAGAGAACATGCACACAAGCTAAAGTAAGAGAGGACTTGACCTAAGGTAGTTCACGAACCATCCTCGCTCCCTCACAACTTATTTTTAAACAAGCTCGTTGCCAATAACACGAATAAAACATGAATCAGTTCTATTAGCCACGACTTTAGCTAGCAAAGTTTTATCAATACCAGGAGGAACATAGCAGAGAACACTCTTTGGAGGGTCGATCCCTAGATTCACAAACATTGCAGTCATGAAAGCAAATCAAAGTTCGAATTGAAACTTTCTAATAGAGTTATTCAAAAACAAAAATAGCAATAGCAATAGTTAATCAACAAACAGGAGAATAAAAATAATAGATAGCAGCAATATTAATGATGAATATCTATTCAAAGCATATCAAGAATCAATACAAACAAACCAGTCGCATCTTTTAAACATGCTCCTTGAATCCCCCAACACCATTATAGGTAACATCTGGCTTTTCTTCCACTGTCATCATTGTAACATGGATCAATCTCCAGAGGCAATGAGATTTGGATTTTATATTCATTTCTGTCAACACTGCAATGATAAAGAAAGTGTTAAATTGTGCATCATAATAGCAAATTTGATCATATACCGGCAATGAGGAAGCTTTAGCCTATTATATCACATCTTACCAAATAAATAGCAAAGAGAGGATTTTTTTGCTTAATGAGGTGAAACTATTATAGGCAAATTCCAAAGCCATCAGCAGTACTGTAACATGGAGCATGTGGTTGACTGCACTAAAAATAAATCACCAAAAGAAGTCAACATGAGAATGGGCTTGTATACTACGTCAGGGGACAACCTCAAGAGAGAAGACACTGAGTAGCCATCTTCTTGGGGGAATATGCACAATTCTAAGTGCGATGAACTAAAGAGAAGCAAACAAAATAATACACGTCTTAGTTTTAATTAGTTTTTGACAGGCCAACTATGCATCAACATTATAACCAAACAACTACAACATTCAATCTCAATTATAAAAATAGCAATTATAAATTATAAAAGTCAAAAAATTATTCAACAGAACCTTTATATCAAGTAATAGGATGCATGAATTAACCAGTAAAAATCATAAGAATTTACTAAAATTACAGCAATAAAACACGGCATACTTGCTTGGATTAGTGTCTGTTGGGTAGCAGTACTTATAACAATTTCTCTTCATGGTCATTGTGAAATCACGACTTGAGTATGAAGTCCTTTAAAAAAAAAAAAAAAATCATCAATCCAAAAAGAGTCTCTGATCTGGTTAGGACCAACTCTAATCTGTTTAATTAAATGCTCCCACATTCTTCAAATCAAAAAGAGTCTGTTTCAGTGGTAATTAAATTAGCAAATTATTTTCTTATGACAAAGAAGTAGATGCAAATTTTATAAATTACAATCATACAAGTCCATACTATTTATAGTCATCAGGAGTCAGTATCGGTACATAGTAAATTACAAACAAATACATTTACTGAATTCATCGCCATACCTCTGTTTAAATAAATTCCACAGTTCCAAATTAAAGGAATGGCATGAAAAAAATCATTTAAGACAAGTGCTTACCACATGATCAGGAGCATCAAATTGCTCACACATTATCCAATGTACACCTCTATATGGAGGAACAACCATTATAGTTTCCCACAAGGCATACCTTTTCCACCTTCTCCATACCTATAAGAGAGTTTTAAACATAAAGAATAACTCAATTAAAATCAAATTACAAAGTGGAACTTCAATAGTTTCCTAACCAACCAGCGTTGTCAATAATTTCCAAATAATTCAAACAAGTCCCTATTGAGACAATTTTGAAGAATAACTTATGTCTTATTCGAAACAAGTAATAAAATGGGGGTTCTCTGTAATGGGATTGCGATAAATCGATGATCTACTCCTTAAAAGATATCATCAAAATAGGTCAACCTCTGTAAAGAATGTAGATAAATTAGAGTAAGATATAATTTTGAAAGTACTAAATTCTAGCAAACTTTTTTAAAGCAACTTATATACACATATACATGAAAATAAATACTTACAATATCTGCAGATGGATCTTCCTTGACCCAAACTACAACAACTTGTGATGCGGATGGTGTATTATATACACACAGAGAAAACTACTTTTTAAGAATGGCCATAGGTAGATGGTTTTATGTAGCCTAAAGAAGATTGTGAATGAAAATGATCCAAAATAAAGTGTCCAACATAAATTGTGCAAAGCAAATAATCTCGGTTGAATCCTAACAAATGCTTTTGAAAAATCACAATCTTAATAAACTAATCTAGTTAAAACCATTTTAAAATTATGCTGATATTTGTACTAAGTGCTACTGCATAGCAAGTGCATATGAAATCTTTTTTCAAGCATTATTACCAATAACTACTCAAATATGGAGATTGTTATTCAGACTTGGATTTATACGATCTAGACTCTTATTCACCACTAATATAAATGAAGGATTTATAAGTCGGAAAATTTTACTGGATAAAACGTAATCAAGAACTTTGCATTTAAAATCGACAAGCCTGAAAGCTAACAATTTCAAGATTTCAAATTTTTTGGATATAATTTTTTTTTTTTTTTAACGTTTCTGAGCTTAAAAAAAAAAAAGTTAGCTGGAGCAAAAAATAAAATAAAACTGTAGACTAAAACCAAATTCTTTAAGAGACACGGACACCCATCGAATTACTTTAGGAGATAGAAAGATACTCAAATTTAAATTTTATATAAACAACTAAATCGAACCAGCATAGTCGGCACAGCAGGTTCAAAATTAGTTTGCTTTCCTCAATAAATTTTCACACAAAGAAACCTCTAACACTATTGCTTGTCCTCTTCATGAAATCCATGTGTTTCAGTCCACCATCCTATCAAGAGACCCACAAAAAACTGGTTCCAAAAATAACAAAGAAGGGCATATCTAAACAAGCCAACAATTCGTCTAACAGATTTTCCAAAAAAAGCTAAACGAAATCATTGTCTAAAAATTAAAAATAGGATCAAAGAGATCCGAGGAGATGATGACCAAGAAACTATCGATTTATCACAAGGTTTACCATTTACATGCTTGAAAATTGAGTGCGATGCATGTGGTTTTCAATTTTCCTGCAGTCGGAAGTCCCTGCATTAAAAAAAAAAAAAAAGAATAAGTAAATCATGGAACACTATAACTGTATACGAAGACACCGATCGAATCTGCTGGAAACTACAAGAAACTCACAAAAAATCAAAATTTTTTACAAAATTAAACTTGAGAACGATATTGAACAAAAGCAAATTACACAAAAAACCAAGCCATTCACGAACTATAAACGTATACGAAGACACCGATCGAATATGCTAGAAATTACAAGAAACTCACAGAAAATCAAAAGCTTTTACAAAATTAAATTAAACTTGTGAACGAAATCGAACAAAAGCAAATTACACAAAACCAAAACCAAGCCATTCACAAACCTAACAAGGAAATCAAGCAATTAAGAATATTATTAAAATTGAAGGAAGAATATATATCCAATTGCGTGTAAAAGTGAAAGTATGGAACTGCTGTCTCAAGAGATGGAGAAAGCAGTAATTGCGTGTAAGAGCAATAGAGAGGGGGGGTCCTGTGGTCTTAGCCTTTCTCGAGTCTCGATTTTGTGGAGGCTGGAGCATCGCTAGTGGAGGACAGTTGAGCTCGAGCCGTCGGCGGACAGAGGCTTGGAGGGGAAGGCACCTCCATGCGTGAACAGGGGATTTATGGGTGATCTGTGGATGGAAATCGAACGGGGGTTTCGTTGTGTGTGGGCTGGGAGAAGGCAGCTTCAGATGGTAGGAACTCGGCGAGGGAGGTTGGGAGAGTTGGGGTTTCAACTGGCTTTCTGAGAGAGTTTGAGAGCCGGTCACTGTGATGTCATCGGCGATTGAGCAGGGGAGAGGGCTAGGCAAAGATATTTTGTGGGTCGGCTGGGAGAAGGATGTAATATCAGCGTAAATCTGATTTAATATTTGTTGACTTCATCGCGTGAAACCAACCTACCAAAATTGAACAGTAAATATACAAAAGCAACTCTTAATAATATATAGGAGTTATATATATATATATATAGAATAGATATATAGATTTAAAACATTCAGTGGTGATCTAGTGCCCATATGAGTTATATGGGCACTAGATATGACACTCACTCGACAAATGTGGAGTGGGTGTTGGATATGGGTGTGTGGGCTCACTGTCCACCCACCCATAGGGGGAGGGGAATGGAATGGAGGTTATGGCCCACTTGTGGGTTTTAGATAATTTCCATTAAAACATTCTAATCTTTCAAAGCAGACGACTAACAATCTCAGAAAACTCTCGGACCAATCAATGACAGGCGTAGAGGAGAACGACGAGTTCTACCTGCGCTATTACGTGGGGCACAAGGGAAAGTTCGGCCACGAATTCCTAGAATTCGAGTTCCGTCCAGACGGCAAGCTGCGGTACGCCAATAACTCTAACTACAAGAACGACACAATGATTCGTAAGGAGGTTTTTATGACCCCTTCTGTCCTCAAGGAGTGCCGCCGCATTGTAGCCGATTCCGAGGTAAGCCGCCCTTCACTTAGAATTTCCAATCTTTTGGAATCATTTTTTTACCATTAGGGTTTAAGGATTTTGTCACGGTACCATTATAATGTCGTTGTTAATTGGTATTGGAGGTTTTTTTTTTTCAAATATTAGGGTTTTCGTTGAAAATAATTGTAGGATATTGGTTTGCAGATAATGAAGGAGGATGATAATAATTGGCCGGAGCCAGACCGTGTGGGGAGGCAGGAGCTGGAGATTGTAATGGGGAACGAGCACATCTCGTTTACGACTTCGAAGATTGGTTCCCTCATGGATGTGCAGACAAGTAAGGATCCCGAAGGCCTCCGCATCTTTTACTATCTGGTTCAGGTTTGTATATTTCCATGTTTTTTTTGTGTTTACTTTTTTAATTATGAATTGAATTTAGGTATACCTGTCATGAAATTTTCTTTCTTTTATCTCTCTTTTGGTTTTTGTTGAGGCGTGCTATTAGAGATTTGGATGATGAATATGCATATGGATGATGGACATTTGGCTTCCAATGAGCAGATGAAGATTTAGCATTTACTCTCTACTCTACTAGTGGTTGAGTTCGCTTGCACTGCAGTAGTCTATTATTTATTAATTATTGAGATGGTCACTCTTTTTTTCTTTTGGGGCAGAGGGAGGTGTTAGTGAACTTGGTAAATATCGTCGAATAGTTAGAAGATTGAATCATTTTGAAGTCTCTCACAAAAGCATGAGGTCAGTACAATAGTGACTAAATCGGTAAATTTGGAAAAGACTGTCAGAGAACTTTGAGAGGCATCTTCATCCATTGTTTGAACATCCAAACTATGCTTGAGCATGAATAATTAGTGCAGTTATATGTCTAAATATAGGTTCATCAATTCTCAAATTTCGCACATTTGGTCTTGGAAAAGATTTTATACTTTAAAACATTATTCTTTATTCTGTGAGAGAGATATCTACTAACACATGGAGAATGATACAAAATGCATATTAGAATCTTAGTCACTGAACAAAGTAATAGTACAAGATGTGCCTATGTTTATGATTATTGCAAATATTGTGGATGTCTCCCATACATATCTTTTTTCTACTATCAAATGCCCAATGTGGGCTCTCTATGCATTCTAGAAGAATTACCAATAAAAAACTCAAGTATCGTTTGGACCTTGAATTGCTTGAATGTGGTATTTTGCGTAAAAAACTGCTGAAATATTTGTAAACAATAGCTTGTCCTTTTATTTTTCATGATGCTGGATATGTATCGCTAACGCTCGGTAAAGAAGGTTAATTTGGAGAAGTTTAAGCCAAAGGTTAGAGAGGTTTTAGACTAATATCTTTTTATTTTATATGGAAAATTTGGAAACCAAATGAGCAGTTGTCTTTTGGGTTGCATGTTGTCTTTTTACTGGAGGCACTTGGTGTTGAAGTATGTTTTTAGGAAAATATTTCTCGATTCTTTCATGTTTAGGCTGCTTAATTTTGTGAAGATACAATAGATGAAGAAATAAATCTGAAGATTCTTTACCTGTTACAATGGAATGGTTGAATGCAAGACCATGTTAGTTATTAGATGGTTGTGCTGTATGGGATGGATAGCTTTACTTCATCATACGTGGTGGATATATATATTTGGGCTCTGTCTCAAAGTGATGATCTGTTATGATCTTTTTGGAAGGGGCTTAATTTATATTCTACTATTTTGTCAATTTGTCTCCATGATCTAACAATATGCTTTTGGCTCTTTAAGTACAGATTAGAACTTCTGAAGCATGGACTCAATGTGGTTTCAGCATTCTTGCTTGAACTTGATATTGAATGAGCTAAACCATTTTCCAAAAAGTTGATCGAATAACTTGCTTTGTGTGTTTCTGGGAGTTCCATTGGACTTTTCTTTTGCATCTGACAAGTTTCTTTTGATGTCAAATTTTCTTCAATTCATTGGTCCATCATTTGAATTAGGTTGTTGATTTGGTCATTTATTACATTACAATTGAGAATGACAAGCTAATGTGAGATTTTGTGCTATATTTTGGGAATGTGCCATTTTCTTTATGTTTTTTGCTCCATCTAATGGGCCTTGTTAACCATCTACGGCCTGCTTCTTCGTAGCTAGGGATTTAATTTCTGTTTTTTTTTTTTTTGGCTCTTTTTCCTCAACTAGATCGGTAAGTCGGTGAAAACCCCCACCCAACAACAATTAAAAAAAAATTAAATATGAAGTTATTTTATTATTTCTGTTCAGCAATGAAAATCCTAAAAAGATTGACAATGACAACTTCGTTAGAGTTAAGCAATGGAATTTTCAAGAGGGGCGTGCTAAGTATGAGGCCATGTGTTTTCAAGATTGTCTTTACTACAATTATACCCCTGCATAAGATGCGACTTAAACATGGGCAAAAGTTTAGCTAGTTTTTCAATTTGAATTTTTTTGTCCTCTGCATACTGTAAGAAATTTTGGAACTATCCCTGGTTTCAATATGTTTACTTTTCTCATTTAAGGGTACACGTGTTATTGTGCTCATAATTCTTGTGTTCCACCATAATATTGCTGCTATTTGTGTTACATTTGGTTTCTCCAACTTTTCATGTTGGATGTTCATTTTCCTGTTTTATAATTGCAGGATCTGAAATGTTTCGTGTTCTCTCTCATCTCACTACACTTCAAGATCAAACCCATTTGAGGAACAACAATGATGCTAGTCAATGAAGGTGTCATTTTATTAATTGTAACCTGAGTACTATTTTAAATTTTTACTTTTTTCTGTAGGTGATTATTTTCTAGGACAAGTATTTATTGTGGATTGTATGAGATTGTCGGGAAAGGTTTGGATTAAGGTTGTAATGATAAGTGGTCAGTTTCTTTAACTTTTATGACGTTGGTTTGTTTCTGAAACAAATTTTAGTAGTTATTTGAAATTACTTCTTACCTATGTTTGCAGTACTTCTTGATTTATGCCAGTATATGTGATTATTAGACCATCTCCAAGGTACCCAAATTTGGGATAATCCTTCTCCAACAAGTTACCAACCCCATTCACTATCACAAATTTGGTATAAGGAATAGTGCTATCCCTTATCCCAAATTTGGGATCCACTATTTTTTATTATAAAAATGTCATTGTTATATTGTCCTTTTTTTATTTTTTATGTCCTTTTTTTATTTTTTATATAAATAAAAATAGTTTCTCCCAAATTTGGGACAAATTGTTGGAAACAAAAAAGGGTTCGGACCAAGTTTGCGGCAAAGTTCAGACCAAATTTTGTCCAAAGTCTGAACCCTTGCAGATGCTCTTAAGAAAGACATCTCATTACTTAGAGCATCTCAAATGGGAACATGGATTTGGATGTCCATGGGATGAGAGTGAGAGAGAGAGATAAAATTCATAGGTTTCACTATAATACATATTTTTTCCCCCCTCTTTCAGTTTTTCCCATTTTTCTCCACTTTTTTTCGCACATTCATACTTTACAGTTTACATCTTCTAAAATTCATATTCTATCCATCTTCCTCTATTTTTTTATTAATTTATTTGAAAATGCATTTATCTGTTCTTTTCCATTTCCTCGCTCCTTTTTCTTCATTTTTCTCACATTCTACTTTAAACATTACACTTAAAATAATCTCTCTCTCTCTCTCTCATCCAATGGACATCCCAATCCACAACCTCATGGGAGATGGCTCTTAGGGTGTGTTTGAAGCCTATTATTTGAAGGGAAACTATTTTGTAAAGATGACTTTTAAAATATAGAATTTTTTTTTTTGAATTTATGTGCAAATTATTTTATTGGTATAATGTATATGGTTGAAAATGAATTTTTGAATAATGAGTATCAAATAAGAATTAAATCTGCTCATGTTTAGTGGAGATTCTTTAAGACGCAAGTTTATCAAACTTTTTTAAAACCACACATTCTTCCATTAAAACAATTTTTCATGGATGGCTTTATTGTTACTACAAAACTTAATTTCTACATCACAATGTTAAATATTTTTTATAAACAAAAATAAAATTATATAAATATTTTTTTAATTTTATCTCACCACATTTTATGTACACCACTTCTTCTCCTCTTCTCCTCTTCTCTTCTCTCCCTTCCACTATATTTATGTTTCTAAATCATCTTGATCTTGTTATTTTTTATTTTTGTTTTTCAATTAATTTCTTTCTCAAGCGTGAAGCGTGCTTTTGATGAGGTGAAGAAACTAGTTATGATCCGAAGCTGAATTTCAGATATCCAAGTCAGAGTGCTTAAGCTGAAATCCTCCATTTCCTGTCTATAAAAATAGTTTAGCTTTCAGAAATTCACTGGTTGCTCCAGCTCACAGCCTGCAAAGAATATGGCAACTTCCAGCAAGCTCAACATGTAACAATTCACCTGACAAGTGACGTGCTGCTACAGCCACCAGTTCGCATTACAATTCTTCTCCACTTTGACCAAGGTAGCTGCTCAACACATTTCTAGTCATCAATTGACTCCACAAACAACCACCAATTCTCAGTATGTTCCTACTCCGCTCTGGTCAAGGGTTTTAACAATCTAACCCGCAAATTACTACTCATCATAAAATTTATTGTCAGCACATACCCACTCGACCTTTGCCGAGGAATCCAAAGACTCTAACACCGGGTAATTTACACATTGGTGCTACGTATCTTTCCTTCAACCCAGTTTTCCTCTCACACCTGCTCAATGCCAGTGGTCGAATTACATATACACATAATGAGATCACTGGTCGAATCACATTCTCACATAAAGAGAACACTTTTAACTCAATTAATACAATTATAAAATCGAAGCTTTTGAATTATTGATAATATCTATACAGACAAATAGAGGAGACGGACTTTAAGATAATTGTCATGTGATTTTATAACCGCAAGTGTACGGAGTCAAGTTTTATAATATAAAAATGGAGTTAGAGTGTCGAACCCACGGAGATTATAATTTAATTTTATACTAAATACTATAATTGAATAGCTTTTATTTTATCTAGAAAAATCGAATTATAAGATCAATATTTTTAAACTATTCTAATGATGAATATGGTTACAAATTCAACGAAAAATGCAAGTTCGAAGATAGACAAGGTGAGAAAGCCTAGGATTTGATTTCACCTTACTATCGAATATGATTCACAATTATCATGTTATCTCTAATCAACATTCACATGCTTATAAGCAAGAAACTCAATTGTACCCCCTCTCTCGAGTGCCGGCTAAAAATTAATCGTCAATTTCAATTCCAATATCTCTAGTTCACTCATTATGAGTCCGGCTCCGGACACTTTCATATGAGAGGTGTGATACATTTTGTGACATCCTCTATGTTCAAATTGAGTTATTCTATGTGTATTTGTATTGTAGTGTATATATTAAAAAATATATTTTATTGGTGATATTATAATGTGATGTATTGAGTAGATTTTGTGGTTGGAATATATATTTTGCCACCGTTCGGATCTGAAAAAAAATTTGGTTTATAAACCAAATTTTAAACTACACAATTTTCAATACAACTTTTTAATCACACATTTTTTCTCTCTCCAATTTTTAACCCTCCACCCACCTCGAGATATGTGCAAAACAGTAAAAAAACTTGTTTAAAAACCGGATGGAAGCCGCCGAACAGATGGTTTGTCATTTTTTATTTGTCACCTTGTTGCCCCTTACCAGTTTACTCGAACCTTGAATTGTTATATCCTGAACGAGGGATGGAGATGGGCAAAACCAAATGGAGTGGGGAGACTCAAATTTATGTTTAATGTGAAATTTTGACAAGAATTGAAAAATGTTATCGATTCCAGACTCGAAGTGCCAAGAGAAATAGCTTGAGAATCCACGTTACATAAATATGATTTTTGCTTTAAATTGTAAGTTGTTTGTTCAACTTTGATCCATTGGATTTCAAGAATACGAGTTTTGATCTGCTTAGATTTCATTGAATCGAGGTTGAAATTTTTAATAGGACTAGCTGAACTGTGGCAAATAGATAGCATTATTTGCATAATTATGCATAGATATTTAAAACACTCAAAGTGAAAAATATGATGACAAATATTTTCTTTTTTCATGTTTTTCAGGGCAATCAAACGTATCTTTGAACTTTGTGGAAGAAACAAGAACAACATTAATTAAATCTCGGGGAATATATGAAAAATTAACTAGTCAATGTAGTCATCGTCGTAGGAAGATCTTATCCATTACTCTCCAAATTAAGATCGAGTACGCCTTCACTTCTTATTCTTCCTCTTCTGAACCCCTAATCAATACAATTCAAATATACACACGCATGTTCAAACCATCGTGTGGAAATGTTGCTTTGCAAATCAGAGAGAGAGAGAGAGACTCCATCATATTAGGGTCCTTGAATTTTTGTTATTTTTCATAGTAAGGATAGTTAGATTTCACAACTAGAAAGCGACATACTAGTTTACAGTGAGTTTATGATGTCCCTAGTGGGCACCAGCTCACCAATGAAATGGCAGATGGGCATTGAGTATTAGTGAACACCATAATTTCCAACTAGTTTATTCTTTTTTTTGGTACGACACCATAATTTCCAATTACTTTATACCCCAATCTTGTTAATTTTTTTTTTTTTTTTTTTTTTGTCATGATTGTAGCTTGTGTATTTGAAGGCTCTAAATCACTTTGGTATTCACCATCATGTCCTCCTCTAAATTTAGATAAATTCAATCTGTAAGTGCTGTTGAATAAACGACTTTGATTCGAGTTAACCTCTCACTTAAATAAACTTTTCGTTCTTTAACGTAATCATTACAATTTATAAAATAATTTATAAAAAGTATAATTTCTCAAATCAATTTTCAACCACTCACAATTTCTCTATTAATTTCTTAATCATATATTTTACCTCAAAAATATTAATAAACCAATTTATAATTGCAACAGAAATTTTAGAAACACTTGTGTACAATCTCGTAGTATAAAAATTACATCTATTTAACTATTTAAATTCTGATCTGTTGTCTATCGTGGACAGCATAAATATTGTTACAAGTGGTACAATGTTAAATAGTAGGCAGTTGACAAATTTTTATTACGTGTGGGTAATTTTTACGTTGCATGTATGCCTAAAATTGTCATAAGTACTAAGTAGTAAAAAATAACTACTAACAGATATGGATATTTTATTTTATTCATTTTCAATTTCAACTTTCGCTTTCAAAACCAATCAATAGTAATCTAACATTCACTTATGATTTTTTCATTTTTTTCTTTTTAAGCTTACCCAAACAGTGCATATTGTTTTGTTCCCTTCTCCTCTCCTCCGCATTTCGATTCCCCTTTCATTGCTTCAGCAGCGACACTTTTGCCCCGATTTAATAGAGAATCACATCACATAATACTGATACACATACACAAATTCCATATATAGTACAGCTGTAGAGAGAGAAAGTACTTACAGAGAGAGAAACAGGGAGATGGAGCAAAAGGGACAGCACGAACAAGATGACGCCGGATACGACGGCGAAATACCTGATGAAGAGTACATGGAGGCTGATTTTGATTCTGATGCTGGGGCTGAACCCGATGCTGACTCCAAAGCCAAGGTATGTATGTGGGTTTGTGTGTGAGTGTGTGCGCGTGTATATATATGTGTATGTTTGTATGCATAGGTGTGTTGGCGTTTTGTTTTATTTGGGGTTTAAATTGTAGGAGTTGGAAGATATGAAGAAAAGATTGCTGGAGATTGAGGAAGAAGCAGGGGCACTGCGAGATATGCAGGCCAAGGTGGAGAAAGAAACGGGCGGGGCTCAAGGTCTTTTTACTACTCACTTTAAGCACTTGTTCCTATATTTGATGTTATATATAGATATGTTTTCAAAAATCTGGACTTTGTCTTGGTTTTGGATGGGTTGATTTCGTGATATGTGCAGATTCCAGTGGTTTAAGTCTTTTAGATGATCAGGGATAAATTTTAATGACCTCAAGGCTTTCGTGCTTCTGAATTGCTTTTTTCTTTTTCCCCCTTTCGTACCCCTGGGGGCCGGCCGGGGAGGGGGCACAGCCTCGTAAGAATGATAATATAAAGGTGATCAGGAAAAGAATCTTGAGCTGCCATTGAAAAGAATGACATCGGGCATTAATGGTTCGTAGGTAGGCCTTGCGTAGTTGTTACTAGGATTATTTGTCTTCCATCGGAACTATATCTTCTTTCATTCAATGCATGAGGAGCCTGTACTGCAGGGTTTGTGGAGGGTTAGAAGTACAGTGTTTTACCTTTTCAAACAAGTAGGCTTCTTCTATTCAAGTCCGTGACCTCTAGGTTATATTGGAGCTATCTTACGTTTGAGTAGTCTTACAGAAACTGGATCTATGGAAGGATGGAAGTATTTTTATGTAAGTAATAAATGTGTAACCATGGCCCCACCTAAACTTGATTTTGAAGCTAGCCATTCGGTAAACCAACAATGACACTTGAATCTATATACTAAGAAATTAACAAAAAAAATATATACTTTCTTAACACTATCATCTCATAAATATACATTTATAGAAACGAAACGAAAAAGATTTTATACACATCAATATTCTTCCAGTTTTTTGTCCTTAACTCATTTGTTAACCACCTGAGTCCTGACATTAAATGTAAATATAGGTGTATACATAAAAAGTCAAAAACTATATGCTATCAACATACCTAAAATGTACGCATCCGTAAGTATTATGCATATAGAGCGAAAAAGAAAGAAACCTTAACTTTGGAGACCATATCTCCTTCACCCCAGTGATCTGCTAATAATTCTTTCTATGTACTCTTGGTTGGTATTTTTCCTCCATAAACTTTCTATTCTTGTTCTTACAGCCCCTTATGCTCCAATCTCTCTCGCTCTTGGAACGGCATGTTTTCCCTCTTTAACTCTGAGTTGCCATCCTTATGCTTCTCTCTCTCTCTCTCTCTCTCTCTCTCTCTCATTGTTCCATCTCTTCCTCTCATTTTTCCTCTCTTTTCACTTTTATCTCTGCATGCTTTGAGTAGTTAATGGAAAATGTGTTATATTGATAATTGTGCTAAATTTAAATCCTAATGGAGTGGAGAGGAGATGTCTTATGAATAATACCAAGTGTCCATAGTATGAGATATTTGTTTAGAAGCACTAAAAAGTACACGATTCACATTGCACTTGTGAAGTAGATAGGTTAGAATAGTAGTGTGAGGGAGCTTAGGTTAAACCGTGAAGTTATCCATTTTTTATTAAGCCTCCGTTTGGTAACACTATTTGGTTTATAAACTAGTTTATTTATGATTTTGAGGTAAAAAATAGTAGTTGAAAATTGGAGAGAAAATGTGATTAAAAAGTAATTTGGGAAATTGTGTGGTTTTTATAACCATGTTTATAAACCATTTTTTTTATTTTACCGAACACATGCTAAATTGTTTGTATGTTTTGGGATGAGTTATAGTTATAATGGGCCATCTAGTGGAGCAACAGGTTATACTTTTTTTTTTTTACGAACTTATTTCGTATGTTTAGGGATTGGTTTCAATTTTAACGGGTCTATTTAGTGACTATTTGGCCTATGAAATTATCACAATAATTAACAATAAAGTATAATTGTAACCGATCCCAAAAGCATACCAAACAACTTAATAAGTATAATATGACAATTTTATATTTGCTCCGTCACACCATTACACGCGTGCGCAAGCATGCTCGTGCACACACATTTATAAGAAAGGTGTTTGGCTATCACTTAAAAAATTAAATAAAGTTTAGCTTTATAAAGTAATTGTCATCTAGTAAATTGCAAATAATATGCTTACAAGTTGAATGATATTGTAGATAAGAGAACACGAGAGTGTATTTTGAGTTGGATTGTCTAGCTCTTGTTGGTTAATAGTATACTAGATCAACCTATTCAAATTGTAACTATCCCAAAATCGTGCCAAACAATTGAATAAAATGTATGACATTATTGGTTTATCTTCACTCTCTCACACCATTTTCACACTTGTAATGAGAGTCATATTACCCTTTGTATTAATTTGCAACAAACTCTCCATAAACGGAATATTTTAAAATAAACCAAGAAAGACAGCTCAGTCCTACTCCATCAATTATTATAATTGCAACTAATCCCAAAAGTGTTCAGATAGATAAATATGCTAATTGTAATGCTTGGTGGTGTGTAGATCAGTTGTTTTATGAATTATTTGGCAAGGTTCGTATTAAGAGATCCTTGTTAAGAAACAATGAAAAATGTAGGAGAATTTACATTGCGAGTATGAATTAGATATGTTGTTCACACAATGGTACGAAGAAGTAAAGATGAAACCATGTAAGTTATACTTTTTTATAAGTTGTTTGGTATGTTTTTGGCATCAATTAAATTATAATGGTCCATATAGTGGACTATTGGTCAATGGAATTATTCTGATAATTTATATGAACCATAATTTTAACTGATCCCAATACCAAAAAAACTTAATAAAAAGTATAACTCAACGGTTTTATCTTTTCTCCATCACAACTATATACACACACACACATGCTCAAAATAATTACTTTTAAATGTACTATATAGGTCGAGATGCTTAACATAACCGTAGATGGAGTAGAGATGAGTTGTCTCATGAAATTATTTTTCAAAGTTCCTAGTGTTGGGTTTGAGAAGCAATAAAGTGTAACAGATTCATATTGCAAAAGTTAAGTGGATATGTGATTAGTGGTGCAACAGAGCAAAGACAAAATCGTAATGTTATGATTTTATATTTTTATCGTGACAATTACAATTCGTGTGGGTCATCTAGTAGACTTTTAGCCTGTTAGCGTGGAATCTAAGTTGGATTCAAGTGAAATTAGAGTAACAAAAAAATTTATTTGAACAATTTAGTTTAGACTCCACCCTCGCGTTTTCATATCTATTGTATGTTTCATTTTTGTAAGTATCTTAATTTTAATTACCCGATAGAGTATGATGATACTTGCTTTACAAATTAAAAGTAATAAATGTAAGAATGCAACTAGTCATGAAGATTCAAATTCGTAGTCAATTACATTATTCACATCAAATTTCACAAAGAAATCAATCATAAGATGAAATCAACCCCCATATCATAACAATATTGCTCTTTCTTGACTTGTTACCTTTTCACGTGCACAACTTTTAGCTTTATACACTAATTATCATTCCACTCTATCTATCGATCAATTTATATATAAGATGTTTATAATGTTTAAAGATATTGTAGATATGAAACGCGGGAGTGAAAGTTGGATTGACCGAATCAAATTTTTTGTCATGTTAATTCACTCGAATTCAATTTTGATTCACTTAGCTGGCTAGTAGCCCACTAGATTCATTGTTTAAAAGAGCAAAAAACGGGTACTGGAGCGTTTTTCCTTGTGAGGCGAAGCGTCTCTAGGCACTTTGAAATGTAAGTCTCATCGTGAACTAAAAAATATTAGTAAATAATATAGAAACGTATAAAAAAATTAAAAAAAAAAACATTTAATAACATAAACATAATGTAAAAGTCTTCAACAATAAATTACAAGTATCAATAAAGAGAAATAACAATTTAAATCAGACAAAGTGTCTATAAATTTATTTTTTCCCTTTTGTTTTATGATTAGTTTGAATTATTTATTTTTATTTGTGAGGTGTACACCTCTTAATTAATGAGGCATATGCTTTGTAAACCTCACTCGGTCCTTAAAAAATACGGGTATTGAGGCGTTTTTCCAATGCATCGGCCTAAGGTGTAACCTTTTTTTTTTTTTCTCAAACCATGACTAGATTGACCCATTTGAAATGTAACTGGTCCCAAAATCATGCCATAAACGTTGGAAAAAGAAATCACAGTTGGATTCAGTTGAAATTGACGCTACTGAAAATCTGATTACAATCCTACTCAGATTTCGCTCTTGCATTTCTTATCTACAATATCTTTCAATATTATAACATCTTATTAATAAATTACTTATTAGTGTGGACGACACTTACCTTGTAAGAAGAAATCATGAAGCCTCAACAACGATCATTGTTGTGGTGCAACTCAACACTCAAAAGTACGCTTATTTTTCTGTTCCCTTCTAATTTTTTTGCAAAATTTTATAATTAATTTGATTCAATTTCATGAAGAAATCGATCGTCAGATGAAACTAAACCCCCATATCAAAACGAAAGGAGAGAGAAAAGTAAAGGAAAAAGCGTAGATCTTAAATGTAAAATTTCTTTTGAACGATTCTGGGATTAAAGAAATCTAGTGAGACTTACAAAAGCCCTTTTACCATTTTTGGAAGTAATGTATAGTTGCTCGTGGATGTTAAATTGCCTATTTTGCAGTTGATTAGAATTTTAGAATGATTCTGAGCATGAAAGAAATCTATTGAGCTTTACAAGCCTTTTTTACCATTTTTGGAGGTAATGTACAGTTGCTAGTGGATGTTAAATTGCTTATTTTGCCGTCGATTAGTAAATAATTCTTTCAACTTTATAATTTTGTTACATAGGGCGCTTCAATTACAATTTATTTCAAATACCATACAACTAGTGAATAACTACTAAATGTTTTTCTTTTGGGAACATGTTAGAAGATTCTGCTGGTTCCTCTTCTGCTCAGGCTGAAAAGGAGGAGGCGGATTCTCGTTCAATATATGTTGGTAATGTGAGTTCTTTTTCTATATCTACTTATGTTCTTCCCTGTCATTGGATGCAGATTTTGAAATTTTGCTCTTACAATGGTTTGATTTCATTACGCAAGAAGTCATACTACCTGGAAAAAAGTATTCTTTAATATTACTAGAGTAAAACATTATTAATGTTCAGGTCTTCGGAAAGGAGACCTAAGCACAACATCTGTATTTGAACTTGGTAAATAGTTTACTAATATTACTGATCAGGAAATGATATCCGTATGTTGTACTTTCCTTCCCTCCTCCCTCTCCTCCCTTTTCCCTCTGATAACAACTAGCTTTGCTGCAAGAAAGAATGGTAGGAACTGCATTTCCTAGTGGGTCTTAATGTGTCAAATCTGCAACTTGACTTATTGAGTAAGTAGGATATGACTCTTTCGTGCTGTTGGAGTCTGTAATCAGTCTTTCTTGGAGTTTATGCATTCGTGCTTGCATCTTGTCTTGTCTTACGGTTTTGACAACTACATATCCAGTACCAAATTTTATGTCAAAGAGTGCATTGTAAATATTGAGTTCCTCTTTGTTTTACATAATCTGGGGCTGTCTCATGGAAACCCATTTTTTTCATTGGTATTTTCTTGTTAATTTGATTTCCAAACATATTAGTTACTTTGATTGACTATCACAGATGTGTAACAAGAATACGAGATGTAGAATGACATGGAGCCAGCATTAGTTTGAGAAGATAAGAGATATCTAGTAACTAGATTATCATATAATGTATATCAATTTGAATTTCTTTGTTTGTTTGTTTCGTGTTATCATGATATTGACCAGGTAAATTTGCATAATTCGTGTTCACTTTCTCTTTTTTTTTTTTTTTTTGCCCTTCTAGCTCTAATATCAATGCTTTCTTTGGACTACCTCAATAATCCCAGCCAATTCTGTCACATCGCATGTATGTTGCATTTGTAATAAAGAACATGATATCGCTTGTGAAAACAACAGAGATCGATATACTTTGTTAACACTTAGAAAGGAGATATATGGCTCTTGCTGTCCTTGAAGTTAAAATTTTCTCCAATTTTCTTTATTCATAGACGAAGGCTGAAACCTAGCAAACCGTTTTTGTCATGACATTTCTACACTGAATTTCAACATTTTCTAATCTATTGTGATTATTGTCATCGTTTATAATTTTGTTATTTGAAGTGAAATTTATTAAATGAGGATATATTCCATACTATATTATCTTCCTTGCTTGCTAGATGTAAAGTTTCAAAATAAGGTTGCTAATGCTTTTTGTGTTTTTCAAAAGCCATGATTTTCTGTAGGAATGTGTCAAAAAATGAAAATACAGTATCCAACGTTGCACTTGTCTACTATACCCCACTTAAAAATTATTGTTTGATAAGGAAAAGTAAGGATTGTTCATGAGGTCTAATCGTGTATTTGGAATCAATATATGGGTTCTCACTTTTCCATTAATATATTGTGTATTTTGCAAGGTACCAAGAAACATACTTTTTACGCTCTCTCCTCCCTCTGTGTGTTGTGCACTTGCCTTGTGCAAGTAATTAATGTCATTGGTAATGTTCTCTTCCAAAATCAGGTGGACTATGCATGCACGCCTGAGGAGGTGCAGCAGCATTTTCAGTCCTGTGGAACAGTAAACAGGGTGACTATTTTGACAGATAAGTATGGTCAACCAAAAGGTTTTGCTTATGTGGAGTTTGTGGAAATTGAAGCTGTTCAAAATGCTGTACTTCTGAATGAATCAGAGTTGCATGGCCGTCAACTGAAGGTCCTTGAACTTATTTGTCTGAGGTTAAAGGTGGGTGGATGTTTGCAACTCCTGACATGTTAATACATTTTGGTATTTACAGGTGTCTGCTAAGCGGACTAATGTTCCTGGAATGAAGCAATATCGAGGAAGACGTCCCAACCCATATTTAGGGACAAGGAGGCCATTCATGGGCGGTCCACCTGCATATGCTCCATATGGTTATGGGTAAGCCGTGGAATTGCTTTATGTTTCAGAATGATGAAATGATGAGAAATGCATTCTTTACATTTTGGTGCTTGGATTATCAGTAATAAAACCAAGTTTCTTTACCTCCTACCTTCTATTCGATTGATCTTAGAATGTTATGATATCGTGCTGGATTTTGCTATGTTTTCAAAACTTCTTCTTGGCTGTCTTCCCCCATGTATGACGCTGCGCTCTATGTGACATGGCCCTTTTATATAATTGAAAGCAATAACAAATTATCCTTTCTAACGTGTCAATTTCGTTGGTATCTCTCTAGCCATTTTCTGTATTGCTGTTTGTCGGTTTTAGCTTTTCTTGGTGTACAAATACTGTAGATATCTAATTTGGAATCTCTTACCCAGCATGCCTATTTGATTATTTTTCCCTGCTGAAGATCATTGAGTTATTTACTTTCCATGAAACTTCAGTTTCATATCAGTGCCTACGAAATTGATCGCCACTTCAGTGTGTCTTGGATCAAAGAAATTACTTTATTAGATTAGCATCTTCCAAGTTGGTGGATTTCTTGCCGGAAAATTCTGATTTGAAGTCTTGTTTGTGCAGGAGGGTTCCTAGGTTCAGGCGTCCTATGCGTTTCAGGCCATATTGATGACTCTAGTCTTGGTCAGTGTTGGCTTGTTAAAATTGTCTTATATTTGCACCTCCTTGTTTGTTTTCTGGGGATCTTTATCCCTGTAAGTTGTACCGTTAAAAGGGCTTTAAATTTGATGTTTGAAAACCTTAGTTGGACATGATGGGTTGTAGATTGAATCGTGCTTATAATGATTTTTAATAGCATGCTTGGCTATTAAAAAAATATATATATCACATATTCTTCAACCCCTTGAGTGGAATGCGGCAATAGAAAAGGAAGTAAAGCCATGGACCGACCGACTTCATCATCTCCACCCCGTAGGAACTACAAGATCACCCCAATAACGCCTTTGGCATCCAGGAGTCATTGACCGATCATGGCTGATGGAAGGCGAATTGTAATTCTTCTGAATTTTTACAGCCACGGAAATGGGATTTCTTTGAATTTCTAGTATTTTTAATGGTATTAATAATTAGTACATTCGCACCTGATATGGTTTAAGATATAAATAGTAGAAAAGGAGATGAAAGAGAATAATAGTTAATTAACAATTAATTTCTAATATTAGCAAGTCAATTCATAGTCTATTTTTTATTTCTATTCAACTCGGCTTTATTTTTAATCACATGTTTTTAAGTGATACATTATTTTTCATACTTTTCAACTACTCATTTTTTAAAAAATTCAAAATTTCCTAAAAGGTACTTATATCCAATCGACACTAAGAGATTATATTATTTTCAATCTATGTTGTAGTGGCTTCAATAACATATGAATTAATCTACTTAGTCAGATTGGGTTACTAACTGATTTATCAATTTTTTAGTTGATAGAGTGATGATGATTGATTTTGGGAATGATGTGATTGATAAAGTGTTAGATGTTTGCAATGTATGTTATTGATAATCCAATCTGTAAATCAATTGAGTACTGTAACATAACTCGTAATATATTATCTAATGTTTAAATAAGTAATAATTCGGCTTAATCTTCTGCTTTGGTTGCAAACTTGCAAAGATAAGAACAGCTTTTGGACGCCGCGAATCGCCGCCTCAGCCTGTTTAGTCAAATTATTCGTACTTTTTTTTATTTTTTATTCCGTGGATACAATTCTTAGACGTTGGCAAATTGAACAAAGCCTTTGTTGAATGAATAGTCCCGCGTTCAATTCGTGCGACAACGCGTCGCCGCATCCCCGAAGTCATTGTCACTCATCTTAAAGTCGGCATCACAGTAACATTGTAACAGTTTATAAATGATATTTTTACTGTTTAAAAAGTAAGATGTGTGGTTGAAAAGTGAAGAGAGAAAATTTGGATGGTTAAAAAATGGTTTGAGAAATTGTGTTATTTATAAATTAATTTATAAATATTAATGATTACGTTAGGGAACACACTAGTTTCAGTTATTTAACATAATTATTTCAATTTATAAATTAATTTATAAATAACATAATTTTTTTAAATTACTTTTTAATCACACGCATTTTTTCTCTTAATTTTTTAAACATGCATTTTACCTCAAAATCATAAAAAACCCAATAATTGATACAATGTTACTAACAAAGTTATCTGACTTTAATAAGATAACAATAACAATACATCCCCTCATTTATCCTTTCACCTTTTCTTTATTAATTAATTATTATGGACCTTTGTTATTTTAGGCTCCGTTCGATTGATCAATTGCCCATTTTAAAACTATAACTTTAAATTACATTACACAATTTCTCAAATTATTTTTCAATTACACATATTTTTTCTCTAATTTTTAATCATACATTTTACCAAAAAAACACAAATAATATCATTATAATTCCTTTGTGGCTGCCGAATGGAGTCTTAGCCTCTGTTTGATAAAGGTAATTAGGTTTATAAATCAATTTATAATTTACACAATTTTTCAAACAATTTTTTAACCGTACATTTTTTCTCTCTTCAATTTTTAACCATATATCTTAGCTTGAAAAAAAAAAACTAGATTTTAATCTGGTCCTTATATCCAAACAAAGGCTTAATTGTTAAATAAAAAGTCACGTTTGGTACAAATTAAAATTTTAATTTAAAGTCAAAATCAAAGTCAACAATCAATTTTAATCATACATTTTAGAAAACTCATACATTTTCAATTCAACCACACATTTCATGATTCAATCATCACCAAACAAGGAGTAGAATCAATGAATCATTTTAAACTAAAATAGATAGATTTGACGTGACAAAATTTGATTCGTTGGCCACTTAAGGTCCATTCGGCAGCACCCTTTAATTTGACTGGAAGACAAAAAAAAAATCAAAAATTTAATTTACACAATTTTTCATATCATTTTTTAGTTTTTAACCATCTACATTTTTTCTCTCCAATTTTTAACCAAACATCTTATTTAGAAAATACAAATAAATCAATAAAATAATTTACATTCAATTTAAATGGAGCCGAACATAGCCTTAAATTTAAGGGTCTGTTTGATTGACCCTCATTTTCCTTGAAAAATGAAAATATTTTCTTACTTTTCTATTTTCTCTTGTTTGATTGCAAATTTTGTACATGGAATAGATTTTCCTTGACACCATCTCACGCGCCCTTTTTCATTGGAAATGTTGAAAACATTTTCTTATGGCCTAGTTAAGAATAGATTTTCCATGCGACATGGAAAATTATTTTCGCCACATTTGATCAATTTTGTTGTTGTTAATTGACTTATTTTTTTTTCAGAAAATAACATTATCATTATCAAGTACAAATGTGAAAAAAAATAAAAAAATAATTAACATAGCAAAAAATTACTTTATTTTTCATGAAAAATAATGTCAATAAAACAATGAAATTTGAAAAATTCTCAACTTTTTCCACCTAAAAAATTTAAACAATCAAACACTTTCAATTGATTTTTCACGAAAATATTTTCGAAGCAAAATCAATTCCTTGAAAAATATTTTCTTTCCACCCATTTTCCACTTTCGCAATCAAACACACCCTAATTATAATTTTTGCTGGAAAAAGTACACAATTACTACACTATAAGAATGACATTCTATAACTAACAAACTTAAAAATTATTTTTAAAATTCGGGTGTTAATTCATAATATTAAATAATAAATTAATATATTAAATACCCACCCTCCACCTTACCCAACCCCTCTATTTCATAAGCATTGCATAAGCATTTTCGTGAATTAAAAGTTTGGTGGCCCAACAGTATATCTGTCCAAAGCAACCGACTCCACCCCACCCAATCACAGTTTGTCACACCAAGTCAAATTTTAGTTACAATTACAACTTCAGTTTTAAATTTCACTTACCTCAAAACACCCACCCACCCACCCCAACCAAGCACCCCACTCGACCCTACACCACTCACCCCGCCTAAAAAATGATTTTTTTCTTCTACTTTTCCACCCCACCCCACCACCCTCACAAAAATGAGGTTTTTTTCTCAATGTTTTCCCACCTTACCCTACAACCCCCATCCCACCCACTCCACCTCACCTCACCCACAAAGTGACAAATGATCACACAATTACAAATTTAATCGCAAATTTTACCCTAATCCTACTCCCACTCTACCTAACTTTAACACACATGCAAAGTCGCATTTGATCACACAAAGTCATAATTCAATTACAATTACAAATTTATTTGCAAAATTTACCCAACCTCACATCACCCTACATGCAAATTTATAACTGATCACATAAAGTCATAATTGGGTCATAAATACAAATATAGACCCCACCCCTCCCCACCTCACCCCAAAGTTACAATTAGTCACACAATGTCAAAGTTCAGTCACACAAAGTCATAATTAGGTCACACGAGATCACACCCCACTCCCACCACGCAAAGTCACAGTTCATCACAATTACAAATTTATCGAGAATTCCACCCCGGGAAAGTCACGATTGGACACACAAAGTCACAATTCAGTCACAATTACAAACTTAATGGCAAAATTTATTTCAGTCACAATTACTAATTTGGTCACAAATCTCAACACAACTTCACTACACCCACCCCACCCCATTAGTAAAGTCACGATTGGTCAACAAAGTCGCAGTTGAGTGATAATTACAAATTTAGTTATAAAATCCACCTCAAAGGCCACACCCACTCCACCTGCAAATCCACTGTTGGTCACATAATGTCATAATTTGATCATAAAAGGTTACAATTATGTCACACAAAAGTCACAATTTGGTCACATAAGGTCATTGTTTGATCACATGTGGTCACAGTTCGATCACACGAAGTTACAATTCGATCACATAAAGTTATAGTTCGATCGCACGAGGTTACAGTTCGCTTTCACAAAGTCACAGCTCGATCAAACAATGTCATATTTGACAAACTATAAATCACATCATGTCATCGTCCAATGATCACACAAAATCACAGTTGGCTACAATCCCTTATATAATTGGTCACATATTATTTATTTATTTGTCACAACTTACTCATTTTTTGATCACGATTAATAAGTATTTTTGTCACATTTACTTAATAATTGATCACATTTCATGCTTGTCATAAGTCGTACAAAAGTTACATTTAATCGACATTTTAGTCACAATTACTTACTAATTACTCATAATTACTTATAGTTGGTCACCACCCCCACCAACACCCTACGCCCATCATACCCCACCAAACTCAACCTTAATCTCACTCCAGCTAGTCACCGCTGCACCACTGTCGGCACCACCACCACCAACTCTACCAGAAAATAGACAAACCACCACGGAAAAAACCATCAGTGACATTGAAACCTTCTTAGCACCACCACCACCACTTCATCTAACCACCACCGTCTCATAACCTGCACACCGCAACAAACTCCCCAAAAACCACAATAACCCACAATCAGTTACAGACACCCTCAACCTGCCCCATTCCCAACCTACTCCCTTCATCCTACGCTACCACCCCATCGTCGTTGTCATCAGCGGCCAACACCACCACGATCACCAACACCACAAAAATCACAAACTCCCTTCACCACAGCGCAACCACACTATAATCACAATCACAAAAATACAAAAGAAACAACCACAACCCTACAGGCGTCGTTCGCACAGCTGTCGTTCGCATAGATGTCCTTCACAGATGCGGTCGCACTGGTGATGTTCGCAGGCCCCATCCTCCTTGTCGACAGGGGTGGCGGTGGTTTCGTCGAGAGATCGGGTGGTGGTGGTCGACATGGTTGTGGTTTCCGACGACGATGGATAATCCCTGTGTAGAGAAAAGGCAGATGTGAATCGATAAAGAGAGAAGAAAGAAAGTAAGAAATAGGGGAGAGAGAGAGAGTTGGTTAACAAAATATAAAAATTAAACTTAATATTAATATTATTAATAAAAATTAATTAACACCTAATTTGTAGAAATAATTTTACCTACACTTGTGTGATTTTTTAAATTGGAACTTAGAAGGTTGGATTCTAGGTAATTTTCCCATTTTTGTTTTAAACAAACAATTGAGGTGGAAGTGGAATTCAAGTTGTATCTAGGTGGCCCAGAGTCCAAAGTTGCTTTCTTTCATGAATTAATCTAAGTGCACAATTATTTTGACAATGTAAATGACAATTTGATGATGTGGAGGTGTTATTGTTGTTTATTTAAAAGATGACGTGATATGTGGAAAGAGAGGATTGCACCACGTAGGCAAATTGTGACCCTAATTGTGACTGTAGCAAAATTGTTCTTTCATACAGGATATGAAATTCATTGTCTGCCATTGTCATACTTCTTAAATTCTTCCAATGCAATTTTTAGTAAATTTTAATAAAAATTATAATTAGATTTTGATTTAAATTGTAAATTTCATAAAGTATTTGACTAAAAATGAATTTAAACACATGGCACCAAATCGGAGCGAAATTTTTTATTTTGTATAATAAGCCCTTATTTGATTCCCATTAAAAGTTGAAAAAAAATGAGGATCAAATAAGGGCTAAATATCAAGCCTACCTTTAAAATGTAAGTATGCATAGCTGGTGGAGGTCAGATTGCTCTCCCCTACCTCCCACTTTATAGGGAGTTTCAAATTAGAGGGTCATTTGTAAAAATATTTAACTTTTAATATTATAATTGAAATTTACTTCTTTTAAAAGTATTATTGATTAATAATTCAAAAATATTTATTGCTAAAATTTACCTTCTTCAAATAACTATATCATAGTATGATACAAGTGATATCTAAAAGTTATTTTAAAAGTATCACAACATGATGACATGATCCTTATGATACTTCTCAAATTTTTGATATTACAACTTGATGCTTTTTAGATTTTTATGATATTTATGACCTAATTTTATTCAAGTTTGTTCCACTGCTAATCGATATTGACTTTGTGAATGGATAACTCTCTCTTTTTTTCATTATAAACTGTTTAATTAATTTGTTTCAAATCTTATCACTATAATATTGTTCTCTAATTTAATAGAGTATTTATCTAATAGTTAGCTTCCGTTTGGTATCTGGTTTATACAAAGTTTATAAATAATAAATTTTTAAAATCACTTTTTAATCACACGTATTTCCTCAAATTATTTTAGACCACATATTTTACCTCTAAATGATTACATTCTTTATTTATAAATAAAAGCCAATTTGACAACTGCATCTCTGTTTGGTAACATTGTAGCAATTTATAAATTGATTTACTTATACTTTTTAGGTAAAAATGTGTAATTAAAAAGTGGAAGAGAAAATATGTATGGTTAAAAAATGATCTAAAAAATTGTGTTGTTTCTAAATTTGTTTATAAATTGTAATGACTGTGCTAAAGAACATTGATAAAATATTGTTATTTTTAAGGTAAAATACGTTGTTGAAAAATGACTTAAAAATGTGTAGTTTAAAGTGATTTGTGAAATTGTGTTGTTTATAATTGATTTTTAAATAGTTTACAGAACACACTTTGCCCCTGTTTGAGACCCTGTATCTAAAAATAATGTGATTTATAATTGTAAATTTTTGAGAATGTGATTAAAAAATAGAGAGTTTTTTTAGAGTTGTGTATAAATTATTTTATTAATAGAATGTGTAGTTAAAAATAAATTTTTTTTTAAAAAAAAAGAGAGATTCCAAACCAAGGGTTTATGAAGTTTGATCAATTTGACCAGTTTGTTTTAATCAAAAAGTAACTTTATCAAACATCATACAAATTAAGCCCCCTTCTGGTAGAATTTAATATTTAAATTTTAATCTAAGTTTAAATCGAAGTCAACAATCAATCTCAATAACATCTTTTATGAAGGACCGTAACTTTTCAACCACACATTTCATCAACTTTCATTAAAATCTACTAAAACTCTTATTTTAACATACATCAAGCAGAGGCTAAATTTAAATGAAAATTATAATACATTCTACAAAAATTATATCAATCAATTTAAAGAACCAATAACGTTGCTTTTTTTTAGTAATCTATAAACTAATTTCTAAACGACCTTGTTTGGTATAGATTAAAATGAATTTCTTAGTAAATATGATAAAAGTTGATGAAATGTATAGTTGAAAAATTGTGAACTCTATGAAATTTGTGGTTGAGATTGATTGTTGACTTTTAATTAAATTAAAATCTAAATTTTATTTGTACCAAACCGTAATAGTTGAAAAGTTGATAAATACATATTTCACAAAAATAATTGCAAATTACTTTTAAAGTTTTCATTTTGGTCTATATGTAATAGAATAATCCTACTATTTCAAATATCATTACTCAGGAGCTGCACTTGAATCCATTTCCATGATGAGAACGTATAATGTTTTATAACGGAATCATTACAGCTTATAAATTACACAATTTTTGAAATTATTTTTTAATCAAACATATTTTTTCTTTCCACTTTTCAACCACGCATGTTACATCAAAACATTAAATAAATCAATTTATAAACCGGTACAATGTTACCAAACGGTGACGTCCAAAATAAAATTTGTCGAGATTAGTTTTTTCTAAAATTTAACTCTAATAAATAAATAAATAAATAATATTTCTTTAATTAGTTTCTGAAAAAATCAATTCTTTGATTATTTTTTAAAAAAATTACTGCCTCCCTCCGTTCCATAAAGATAGTTTCCTATTCATTTTCACGCAAATTAAAAAATGTCAATTAAGAAAGTGAATTATCTTTTTGGAACGGACAAGTCCCCTACCCATTTTTATACAGATTAAAAAATATCAATTAAGAAAGTGAACTATTATTTTAAAATGAACAAAAAAGAAATAGTGATCTATATGAATGAGTAGTTTTCCGGCAAGAAAATTTTACCTTTTTTACACGTTCACACCCATCTTCCCTTGCTTTGTCAACTGTGATTCATCAACCTTACCACAATACCAGTCGCCTCACCACATCCCATCCCCAACCGGACCCACCCCCAAACCCAACCTAACGACCCAACCCAATCCCAACAAATATAAATAGGTAGCAAATTGGTTTGCCTTGTGCATCTTGATTCAAGTTCTTGTGATCTTCAGCTAATAGACATTGACTTTGTGCGTAGATATTTCTTTCCTTTTTTTCATCGTGCAGTTCAATTGATTTGATAAACAGAGCTTTGCAATGAATGCTCTTTCGGCCACCAATCGCAACTTCCGTCAAGCGGCTCGCATTCTTGGACTCGACTCCAAGATTGAGAAGAGCCTTTTGATCCCATTCAGAGAGATTAAGGTAAAACAAAAAGAATACGTGTAGAGTTTGATCAATTTACGTAAATGGGCATTTTTTTTTTTTTTTTTTGGTTCGTTTTCTTGATGTGGACTTACTGGGCTGGTAAAAGTTACGCCAGTTTTTTTTGTATTTGTGGGTATTTTGTACAGTTTCTTTGAAATTTCCTTGATGCAGTTTATTGGTATTTGATGATGTTCAGGTGGAGTGCACAATTCCTAAAGACGATGGAACTCTGGTGTCTTATGTTGGATTTAGAGTTCAACATGACAATGCTCGTGGTCCCATGAAGGGAGGAATTAGATATCATCCAGAGGTTGTAATTTTTTGTTGTTCTATTTGCATAAATAATCGCGTGTTTTTTTCTTTTTTATATTTGCTTGATTCTGTTTTTGGGTTTGTTGTTCAAGGTTCTTGAAATTCTTGATTGAATTAAGCATTGATTGGATGGGGAATGAATATAATTTTTTCAAAATTTTTCTTCAGTTGATTGTAATGGCTTTTTTCTTGAAGACTTTTGCTGCGAAGAAAAGACTGGTTTTCTGAAAAAGAAAATGGAATCCTGTGATTAATATAGGCTTAACTTAATGATGCTTCTTAAGCACTAGAAATGGAACTCATTTACTGCATCAAATATACTCCGCTAAAAAGCTCAATTTGTTGCAATGATATAATTATCTGTTCGGCGGCACCCATATTGTTTATACGTAAACCATATGATTGAAAAGTGGTTTGAAAAAATATGTGTTGTAAAAAGTGGTTTGGAGAAAGGTATTATTTATAAACTGGAAACATTTCGAAGACATAATTGACGTTTTGATGCAAGAACCATATATTATCTCCCAGCTATTATTTGGCCTTTCTTCTAACTTTTCTCATTGTGTAATTGCGGAATCTTTTTTGTCTCGTTATTTTCATCCAGAGCCAACATTTCAACTTGTTTTATTCATATTTTGTACTGATGTGTGCTTTTAAAAACTGAAAGGTTGACCCTGATGAGGTAAATGCTCTTGCCCAACTGATGACTTGGAAGACTGCTGTAGCCGACATTCCATATGGTGGAGCCAAGGGTGGTATAGGATGCAATCCAAAAGATTTAAGCAAGAGTGAGTTGGAACGCCTTACCCGTGTCTTTACACAGAAGATTCACGATCTTATAGGAGTTAATACTGATGTACCAGCACCCGATATGGGAACCAATGCTCAGGTTAATGATTTCTATTATCTTTTGGGGTCTTAAATATATTCCAACAACAGAAGTGGTTAACGTGTTTGTAATGTGCAGACTATGGCGTGGATTTTGGACGAGTACTCAAAATTTCATGGTCACTCGCCTGCTATTGTGACGGGAAAACCAATTGTAAATATTTCAACTATACTAAGTATTATATATATTTTTGATATATTAGCTGTGAAATTCAAAGTTTACCTTTGGCATGTCAGGATCTTGGCGGTTCACTAGGCAGGGAGGCCGCAACTGGCCGTGGTGTCGTATATGCCACAGAAGCATTGCTCGCCGAACATGGCAAGTCAATAAAAGATTTAACATTTTCCATTCAGGTATAATCATTTAAAGTAAAGTTAAAACTCTATTTCTATCTATTCTTAACCATGCAGATTCACAATATGCTTGCATTATTCGTACTAGTTAACTAAACATTATCATTCAGGGGTTTGGAAATGTTGGATCGTGGGCCGCAACTCTCATACATGAGAAAGGTGGTAAGGTTGTAGCTGTGAGTGACATAACAGGAGCAGTGAAGAATCCTAATGGACTTGATATACAAGCTTTGCTCCAGCACAAGGAGACAACTGGAAAGTTAACTGATTTCGGTGGTGGTGATGCAATGAATTCAGATGAAGTGCTTGTTCATGAATGTGACGTTCTCATACCATGCGCTCTAGGCGGAGTTCTAAACAGGTTAACGGAATTTATGAGTGAAATATGTCCTACTACTACATGTTTTCTTGCTTATTTTTGTTGGACATTCGGATTCTCGTTCTTTCACATGTTTCCTTTTGAATTCTGGAACCTTTTGAGTCCCAACTAACTTTCACCCATTTCTTTTCTTGATTGAAGAGAAAATGCTGGAAACGTCAGGGCCAAGTACATCATAGAAGCTGCAAATCATCCGACTGATCCCGAAGCTGATGAGGTACGAAGCTGCTCCCGAGTATTGTTTAAATTCTCTCTTCTGGTACATATTTTAAATGACAAAATTGTGGTGTTGCAGATTTTGTCCAAGAAAGGAGTTATAATACTCCCTGACATATATGCAAATGCGGGAGGAGTCACAGTAAGCTATTTCGAGTGGGTTCAGGTAACTTCTTCTCACTTGATCTTGTTATTATAAAGAAAAAAATGAAAACTTATCCTCTCAATTCTACTGTGAAAATGGTGAGCAATTAAATTGACAAATATTTAGCCTCTTAATAATACAAATATTTTAATGATCTGAAATTTCGAATTTAATTCTTCATGGTATTCTTTTTGACACGGAATAGGTGATAAATTGAATTAGTTTATTCGGACAATTAATGTTACAGTAGGATATTTTGCAAATAGATGACTTCAACTGTCTATATTTTTCTGTAATTTCTCCTACAAATTGTTATAAATTTGTTAATCAATGTGGGAATAGACAAGAATGACTGCTTGATTGGTGATTCAATAATTTGATGAAGAAATGTTTCTGAAGATATCGTTCTTGAAACTTTTTGAGATGTAATTATGAATTTTGTACACAGAACATTCAAGGTTTTATGTGGGATGAAGAGAAGGTGAATCGGGAACTCAAGAAATACATGACAAGAGCCTTCCATAACCTCAAGAATATGTGTCAGTCTCACGATTGCAACCTTCGCATGGGAGCCTTCACTCTGGGTGTGAATCGTGTTGCTCGTGCCACATTATTGAGGGGTTGGGAAGCCTAAGATTCTCGTGTTTGGCACTCAACAACCGTCGAAGTGTTCACAGTGCAATAAAAACTTTCTTGCTTCTATTCTTGAAATCACTTCAAACTGGTTGATGAAGTATACTCATTTGATGTAAGTCATTTAGAAAGAGGAAACAGAGAAACTATTGAAAGTCATTGTTTCAAATTAAGGTTTTACTCAATGTGATAGTGCTACCTTCATTTAGAAGACCATGTCTTTAAACTTTTGATAAGAGAATAAATCCAGCATTTCATCTATCAGATCAACTATTCTGTTTTCCTCTTTACTTTGAATTCGGAAGATGTTATTCGGCGTGATGAAATCTGGTTATTCTACTTGACTGGGGATTCTCTTTTGCCTTCATAATCCTCAACCTTGCAGCTAGTTTAGCGTAGAGGTTTCTGGAATTGAAGCTAAATCCTTGTTTGCTCGATTTGAAGTATCTTACTCCATTAGATCTGAGGTGTAAAAGGTTTTCAAGGGATTTGAATTCCAAGCTTCTTTGCCTCTTGAAAAAATATCTAATGGACTTTCTGAAACCACTAATAAAATTAATTCTTTGCAATGGCTCATTAATAAACACGCAAACTGTTCAATGAAATGTAACACCATCGTATAGAGACTTAAATTTCATTTAGCCCATGTTTGATAAAATTTGTTTATAATTTTAACGATCACGTGGCAATATTTCATTGAATAATTTTTTCAAAAAATCAACAATTTCGACTTGTCAAAGGCTCCCACCAATTATTTTTACTTTTTAAATAAATAAACAAATAAAATGTTGTCAGTCGCTATTTATAAATAATATTTATAAACAATTATTTTTAAAAAGTTTACTAAATATAAGCTAAATTAATGAAATTTCAATCTTAATGGTTCGGCAATCAAGCTACTTTGTGAGTTGGGGGATCAAACGGGTGACTGATGTCCCTGAATCCCCTCGCAAATCTAATAAATAGTAATTTTTTTAGAGAACATAAACACCGATTCGAACGTGACTAGTAGTCCTTCCTTCAATTGCCATCATCTACTATTTCCTAAATTGATTGAATTTGCCTAATTAACAATCATTCACGACGATATTGCCACATAATTTTTGCCAGTTATCATATGAATCATTAGTAAGATGTCCTTTAAAAGAGATGGTTAGGGATGGCAATGAGGTGAAAAATATCTGAACTCGACGGAAACTAATCTCAAATGGGGCTGGGAATCTCCGACAAAGATGGGGATGTTAATGAAACAGTATCTCCGAATCGGGGACGAGGATGGCCATCCCATCCCATCCCCGCTCCTGATCCCCAACCCAATTAACAATGTTCATTAAAATTTAAAGACACAATATATATATATATATATATATATATATATATATATATATAAAACAAATGTGAATGTAAACGGAGATTTACACATTCCGACTAGCATCGTCCCCGATTAAATGGGAATGGGACGGGGATGGTAAATCTTTAACGGGGTTGGGACGGGGATAGACATCCCCGTCCCGTTGCTATCCCTAGAGAGGGCTTGAGGTAGATCCTTGGGGCCTCATTGATATATGATAAATTGCACATCCTCATGAGTAGGGGTGAACGTGAGTTGGGTTGAGTCGATTTTTTGTCCAATCCGAACTCAACCAACTATGGTCGGGTTGATAAAAAATCAACCCAACACAAGCATGAGTTCAAACCTAATCAAGTTTCAGTCTGATTGGGTTCGGTTCGGTAGTTTGAGCTTTGGTCTAATTAGCAAAAAATCTTGAAAATTAAAAAAATTAAGCTCATAAATCAACTATTAACCCAAATCAATTATGTAAAATACAATAAGCTCAAATAAAATAAATTGAATACTTGCTAATAAAATTAAAATATGTTCAAACCATATTTGAATTTCATTCAAATTAAAAATAGGCTTGAGATTCTTGAAATTTAAATGGTCCTATATTTTTAAAATTTTTATCGGGTTGGATTGGGTTAAGTTTTTCACCCAACCCAACTAAATTTTTTTTTGTAGAATCCGAACGCAACCCGATTTTCATCAAAAATCGATCCAAACCGATCGAGTTGAATTGGACGGTTTGAGAGGTTTGGGTGGGTTAATGCCTACCATTACCCATGAGTTATAATTTTTGGGTAAAGTGATCACATCTCCCAATTTGTTGTAAAACTAGCATAATAAAAATAGATAAATAAAGAGAGAAATGAGAGAATTCTTATTTTCATTTTCATTAGTGTGTCTAATACAAGATAATGAAGCTCCTATTTATAGGAGTGGAAAATGACACAATCGTAATATGTAAAGTTTACAGAGTATAATTGTAATTGGTCATTCACATATTTTATATTATTTATAACACTCCCCCTTGAATCACCTATTCCGCAATTGTCTGCCTCATTAAAACCTTGCTAAGAAAACCCAGTGGGATAAAACTTGAGCGAAGGAAAAAGAGTACAGAAGCTCCCCCTGATGTTGGCCATTGTGAATCATTGAGTCTAATGTTCGACTAGAACAAATCCTGTACTGAATCTTGAAGTTCTGAAGTGCTGCCTTATTAAAACCTTCTCAGTAAAACTCAATGGGATAAAATCTGAATCAAAGAAAAAGAGTACAGCCGCTGCATCATTAAAACCTTGTCAGGAAAACCTAGTAGGACAAAACCTGGACGAAGGGAAAAGAGTACAGCATGATTCTCCCCCTGAAGTGTGCAATCAAGTATTCATGAACTTCTTGAATAATGATATCATCTTTTGTCTGGAATGTGTATATAAGAAAATCTCCTTGTGTGTAGCCGATATCATAACATTTTTCATAAGATGTCTGTGAGTTTCTTCATTTGTTGATATCATTCCAGTATAACAATGTGGTGCAGAATTATAGCTCGTAGATAGCTATGATAATGCATCAAAAACCTTACTACGAAAATCCTGTGGGACAAAACCTTAGCGAAGGAAAAAGAGTATATTATTCTCATTACGCCTCAACTCCTGCCTCATTAAAAACCTTACTAGGAAAACCCTATGAGACAAAACCTTAGCTAATGGAAAAAGAATGCAACGCGTATTTATTCCTTTCATGGAATACCACAAGTATATTGATGCAATCACGAATCTTTTCATCAAACATATCATTTATCATGAGCTCTATATAAATCGTTTATAGCTCATTTATGATGTCATAACATGCTATATTAAGCAATGTTTTACTAATTTACCGATTGCATCTTTCACTTCTGGTGAATAATCAAATTTAGAATTCACTTCTGGTGAATAATCAAATCTCGAATTCACTTCTGGTGAATAATTAAACATATTCATTTTCATATTCACTTCTAGTGAATAATAAAATATTCATTTTCAAATTCACTTCTAGTGAATAATCAATTTCCCAGATGTCATAAATAGTACAGTCCAATTTCAATTTCAACATATTATATCATGGAGTCATTTGTATCATTCTATAGTGATACAAATCTGGGTATATTGAATCTTTCATTAATTATACATGTATGTTCTTGCATCTCATAAACCACAATTTCTGATTTGTATAAGTATAATCAATCATCGAAATATATATCAATTTCGACATATAATCTATAATCATTTTACTTGAAATCTCAACGTACCGTAATCAACTGGTACATCAAAGAATACTCTCAAAGTACCGAGATGAGAATTATACATTTTGATCTCACTCCTTGGTATATCAAAGAGCTCAAGTTAGTGATTTAGACTATAGTCTATCCACCATATGTCATGCCAGTTCTATGAAAAATTTCGTGCAAAACGAGTCATCTTTTACGACTGTGTAATATTTTTCATTTGTACAAATAATTACTGGCTTTACACATTTAAGCATTTGGACTTCAGGTCTTTGAACAATAATCCCTGTTCAGTGCATTTTTATACACTTTTTACACCTTTAAATTAGCATATTTTGGAACATCTTGGACAAATATCTACTAATTTATGCATATTTTGTGTTTAAATAGGTTTATATCCAAGTTTGAGGCCAAAAACCACAAAAGAAGTGCAAATTACGCTGAAATTGGAAGTTTGGGGACCATTTTGTCACTTCCGAGAAGTTTTGGACAAGCCGCGCAATTAACCGAGGGACCAAATTGCAAGATTTCAAAAGTTGAAGGGCCTAAAGTGCAAATTTAGAAGGACATACTTGAAAGAAATCTGAAAAGTTGGGGACTAAATTGCTCAAGATTAAAAGATGGAGGACTTGATGGCAATTACGGAAGGGACTTAGCTGCAAAAACACCCTCCAGCTGAGTCACGCGATCGCGTGGCTCAAACCAAGTCGCGAACGTAACTTGGACCTCAAAACGAACCCGAGACTAACATTGGAGCAGATTTTTCAAGCGCGCGATCGCGCGACTTTAGAAAAAAAAAATATTCCGGGCCGGACCGAGTCAACCCGGCCGACCCGGTTCGGCCCAGAAGTTGAATTTCGTGGATCTTTGCCTTTTTTTTTAGGGTTTTGGATGATTTTGGGGTATTATAAATAGATAGAATCAGATTTTTAGGTGTACTCATGTAAGTTCTTGCCTCTTTAACTTTTCTTTGTAATTTTCATCTTGATTTTCATACTTTTAATGCAATGTTAAGTTAATATTTTTATGTTTATGTAAAGTTATTGTGCATTTAATTTGCTTATTATTGTTAGACTTTTGATTATTGTTATTTTTTTTATATTTCCATCAAGAAGGTCATTTATTTCTTATGCATTTAATGCTTTGTGTTTGAGTTGTTGAAGATATTAATGGTTGATGAAGAAACTTGATTCAAAGTGAAAGATTCTTGGGTTTTCACTTCAAGAACTTTACAAAAAGGGGGAGTTTTCTTTATTCTCTTGTTTTTAATATTTATGTTGAGTATTATTCATATGTTTATGTTGTTTATTAAATGTTGTTAGTTTATTATGGGTTAATATTATTTTGTTGGAATTGTTGACTAGTTTATCTCTTATTAAGTATTTTAGGTTGTTTATGGACGTTGATCATTTATGTTTATGTTTTTGTGATTATGAATGTTGTTTTAGATTTTTGTAATTTTTAAATGTGTGTTATTATTTTAAGTTGTAATTGGAATTTATTACACAAGTTAGGTAATGTTAAAAATTTCCCATGTAGTTTGGTTGATTAATTAACTACCACTAATTGATTTTTGAAAAGAAGAAATTAGTATAGTTATGAAAACTAAATTCACTTTGTTTTATGTTATGTAACTTATTTTAATTATCAAGTTTATATTGTCATCAAAGTATTTAGATTAATTAGTTTTATTCTAAGTTTCATGTTGTTATCTATTTGTTTTAGTTAACTAGTTTACATATTGTCATGTTTCTTATTTGTGTCACTTAGTTAGTAATTCACCACCAAACCATAATTTTTATGTTACTTGACTTTTCTTTTAAAATGAAATCAATAACTTTAGTTGCAAATCACTCAATTCTCGTGGGTACGATAACCCGGACTTTTCTAGTCCACTTTACTACTTTAACGCGAACCGTGCACTTGCGGTTTACAATTTTAGCGAAAAATCCCTACATTGGGGTTTTATATTTGGCCAAAGTATTATAATTTCATCAACCTCATTTTCATAAGAGGATTGTTTATGTATGCAGTCAACTTATTTATCGATTCTATTTCATCTCAATATAACATAACATAGAGAGATCTATTTATATGTTCTATCATCAGGTACCTGAGTCTCTTACATTTAATTATGTCCTTTTTACTCACCATAAGTATTTAGCCTCAAAGGGATTATCTCAATCATTCAAGTGATATTTGTTTTTGGAATCGATAGTCATTATGCTTCAGGCATAATTACGCTTCAGACGTGTTTTCCCCATAATATTCACAAATATTATATTATATCAATCGACTAAAATGCCATAACACATGTCATCCTTTTAGGGATATAATCTAAATCATATATCTAAGCGCACTTTGGTGGATTATATACATATCACACTTTTACAAATCATAAAGCTTCTTGAGCTAATCCCTGTTTGACATAGAATATTGTTGTATGATAAACAATTTCTGAATAAGCTATTCTCATAGAAAATAATTTGAAACTTTTGATAATCTAACCGTTTATTATAGAACTTCTGGTTCAATACGGTTTTATTTCATTTCTATGTATGAATATATGATTCAATACAATATTGATGAACTTCTGGTTCAATATAATGTATATTTTACTTATGAACTTCTGGTTCATACTATATACATATTTCACTTGTACGTATGAACTTCTGGTTCAATATAATATTTACTTGTTTAATATATGAATCAGTATATCTTGATTTAGTATATCCAAAAAGGTGATTAGAATGACATCACAAGAAAATGATCATTGTCCCCACCTTTTGATTACAAATATTTTCCCTTTTCTTGGTGGAATCACTGACATGCGGAGACACCGCTCTTTTACGCGTTAAATAATGCATTTAAATAGATCACTTTGGAAGAATATCAGATCCATCAAAAATGGATGTTATATTATCAAATATTCGCAAATACTACTCAAATTTTTCGATAAATGTTTTGAAAAAGATTTACATAGTTCGACTCGAAAGATTGAGGCTGCTGATGGATCAAGGTATCCCAGAAGATGTTCGTTGGTTGATCGAAGCAAAAGTTTGATTAACTGGTGAATACTAGATTCATTTTCTAAGTACATGTCTGGCTTAGGTAAGAGTACTTTTGTAAAGAAGCGAAGAGCAAAAAGATTAAATAGTTGTTACAAATATGCTCGATGGACATGTGATACCCGTTGTAAATCAATAGGATATTCATCCAGAAATCGAGATGATAAAATAGATTTCATTAAGGGTGGGCTGAGTAAGGAGTCATTGGATGATATCCGATTGACTCTTGAGACGCACCATTGTGGGTATGTGCAGCGTGAGGTACTATCTTTATGAGCTAAATTCATCAGTGATAAAGACCGTTATAGTCTAAAAAATATAATATCAAAAGATCATGTTTGCCAGACTGTTATAAACAATGATGTTTTGGCTACTCAACATTGATACAATGTAAATCAGTATAGTGTATATATTTTAACAAAGTATTTTGTATTTTTCACGTATTAACAGATTTTTACTGAGAGATCACCGAAAGAGTATCCATTATGGCGCAAAATATATGATGTCAGAGATAAGATCAAAAGTGGTGTCATTTAGTTAAAAGTAAATAGCAACTTTTTCGAAAGAAGAGTTGTAAATAGTGAATATTTTCAAGTTTAAAAAGTCAGATAATTTCGTAGTTTAAAGCATCCCAAAATAACAATTTCTTGTGAATCAAAAGTAGGGAAAGGTTTTTGGTATCTAGAAGCAGCAATGGATTTAGGAAAGAAGTTGTGAGAGAAAGGTATTAATCTAGTGTATGGAGGAGGTAGCAGTAGATTGATGGGTTGTGTTTCCCAATCTGCTCAAACAGAACGAGTGAAAGTGACATGCGTTATACATATTCCTTTGGTAGATATTGCAGGAAAAACACGAGGGCATGAAGTACAGACGTTATCTATCCATGAACGCATAACTTGCATGTTATATGGTTATGATGCCTTCATAGCCCTGCCAGGAGGTTTTGGTACTTTAGAAGAAATCTTTAATATTACCTCTTGGGCATAGTTAGATCTCCACACCAAGCCTATTGGACTTTTAAATGTTAACAATTTCTTTGATAGTTTGCTAACATTTCTTGATCATGCTGTGAAACAGGGATTCATCTCTCAATTTTCTAGGAGGATTCTTATTTCTGCTCCTACTATCGAGGAACTGCTGGAGAAGCTGCAGTCATATATTCCAATACAAGATCCAGCAGAAGTTAAGATAGATTGGTCGCAAGGAAGGGGAATCAAGCGAAAATGGAGTCCGATTAATGTAAATTTATCTTTGTGAATCTCCAAGATATTGTGGGTGGTAGAGTACAGAGTATTCTTACTCTTAAGATACACCTCTAATATTGATGAGTATTTGAACTTAATCTTGTGAACCTCAAAAGGATTACGAGTGGTGGAGTACGAAGTATTCTTACTCTTGAGACACACAAAAAATATTAGGGGTGGTAAAGTATGAGGTATTATTACTCTTGATACACACATCTACTTTTGAGGATCATAAATATTTTTCCCCTTTTGTATTTTACATGTATGACTCGTTTATACTTCTTCAGGAGCAATAATAATAATATCATTTCAGTATGTTTATATGATAATCTTTACTTCTTCTGGAGTAAATATGTACTTCTTCTGGAGTACATAAGTGCTTGTGCAATAACTTTGATCAATTTTTTTTATCTCAATCATATAACATTTATCTCATGATACTGATGAGATTATTTTCACATTAGCCATATCCGTACTATTATGTGATATTATCTTATCATACATCAACATTTTTCTTGTTGAATAATTTATTTTTATCCACACTTTCAAATACAGATATTGGTAACTTCTGGTACCATTTGATAAAATATCTCATTAAAATATAACAATCTTTTGATTATGGTAACTTCTGGTACCATTTTTTGAAATATCAAATAACAATCATATATTAAATTTATATGAGTAGAAATATTTAAAATCAGTAAAACCAACCATATAGGTAGTAACGTAATATACTTGAAACTTGTAGAACCAACTATATAGGTGGTAACGTGATATGTATATTTAAACCTAATAAAACCAACCATATAGGTGGTAAAAATATAAAGAAATAATTACATTTCATAAATAAGCAAGTCATATCTCCAAATCCAATCAAGGTATTTATAATAGTCAAGTCCGTTACGATAATGAGTTATACTCAATACATTACGGTATGACAACTATTATATTATTTTTAAATCTTTTAATTTATCATATTGATCACATAGTAGTATTAAATGATTGAGAATATACATTCTATTAGTATTTATCATCAGATCAGTAATCATGATTAATCAAATTTGTTAAATCACGATTAATATACTTTAGTGTATCATCAAGGGTAAAATCGTTCATATTTTAATATATTGATCATATGAGTAAATCGAAACCGTCAATAAGTTTGAAATTTAATTTAGAAAAAACTTACTTTTGGTACGAAGTTCAAAATCTCGCCGGAATTACTTCAAAAATAGTTTTTACGAAACCGTCACGTTCGACCACAGGAAAATGTCCAAAACTGCACCAAACAGAAAAGTAAGACCATAGAAAAATAAAAAACGTCGATATGAACAAACTGCATTTTGACGTTGTCGTCGAAAAATCCCACACACGCCGAGTTGACGTATGCGCATGGGTAACACGCGTCGTCGCGCGTGTCGTCGCCGTCGACACGCGCCGGTGTCGACGGTTCGTCTCGTCGCCGTGATTTCAGATCCGGTCTCCGATCGTCTATTGGATATACGATTTTGCGTAGATCGACTTTGGAAGTTTCGGATTATACACTTTGCCACTTTTCTTTTTGCACAACACTACGACCATGTTTCTTTCCTTATATGGAACTTTTCAAATCATAGAAAGATGTAAAATTTCCATCTTTCTTGAAGTTTTCAGATCTACCATATATGGGTTGTTTTCTAAAGCCAAAAGTGTCTGGTTTGAGAAAGGAAAACATTGATTAGTAATAATCAGGTTTCTGATACAGAAGTTCATCATTTAGATGCAACTGTAGAGCATACTCCCGTTGTTTTACTCAATTGGCTAGAGACTTTTGTCGTAACGTGTTTTAAAACTAGCATAATAAAAATAGATAAATAAAGAGAGAAATAGAGAAACGAGAGAATTCTTATTCTCATTTTCATTAGTGTGTCTAATACAAGAGAATGAGGCTCCTATTTATAGGAGTAGACAATTGCACAATCGTAATATGTAAAGTTTACAGGGGTATAATGGTAATTGGTCATTCACATATTTTATATTATTTATAAAACTATTCAATTTATCACTTAACGAAGGATTTAAATATAAATATTTAAATAATAATATTTTCATGTAAACGATATTGTTCTAACTTTCATTTTTCACTATTTTCATGTTTAGAGTGTCATGTAGTAATTCATAGAATATCTTATTATTATTATTATTATTATTATTATTATTATTATTATTATTATTATTATTATTATTATTATATATAATAACATGATAGTTGGCCCATGTTTTCTCGCCTAAACTGCTGTCATATATATATATTTTAAAAATTGGTCAAAATATGGCATTTCGTTGTCTGTGTTAGATCATTAATTAATAAACTATCATTAATACCAACTGCACGCAGATCGGTGCATTGATACGACGAAATGTTTAATCTTTTTTTTTTATCAAAAAATGTTTAATTATTTGTAGAATGCAAATGGTCCATGGACATTAATGTTTATTGTATGTTATATTATGGAGCAGTTAACGTCCAAAGGATGTTGAGAATATTTCTAACTAAAAATTTCTATATGGCTAAAAAATTAATATATTAATATAATATATATATATATATATATATATATACTAATACATCCTTTATGCTATTAAAGTTTTGTATTATTTAATATTTAATATCCATTTTTTATTATTTATTTATACATTTTTTTTTTCTAGAGGTTAATGTTTACTGTATGGTTTTTTATGGATCATTTAAAATCCAAATAAGATGAATAATTGGACTTTCCACCTACCCATATAACTATTTCTATAAGTTTAATTTTAATATTTAAACTATGTTTTTAACCACATAATTTCGAAAATATGCAATGCCATACAAATAATCGAATGAAGAGACGACGTCTTCAGTCCAAATAAAATAATATTATCCAGGATAATATTTCTGCTCATTCAACTTTATAAAAGATCTCTAATTTCTGATATGAAAATGAAAAGATGAAAATAAGCATCATATAGGTGGATCACCAAATTTTTTATATTGATTTGAAGAACATATTATGTAACATTCATGAATAGAAAAAAAACTATTTTTGTTTGTAAAATATATAGAAATTGTTTCTTACCTTTATTTCTTCTTATCATTATTATATTTTGATATTACTAAATAAAGGATTGTTTGTAATGTTGAGCAACACTAACACAATCAATAAAAATCATTGTGACATAAGAAGAAATAAATGAATTTATTAAAAATGCATATATTTTTTTTTAAAGAAGTGTTTCATAATTCAGATTGAATTTTGCTATTGAATACCTTTTTGTTTCTTCATATTCTTTCCCATTATTTAATTGTTTTCATTATATATTTTTCACATTTTCATTAATTATTAAATATATTTAATTACTTATTCATTAATTAATCGTTATAATTTTTTCTCGTACAACGCACGGGTACGAATACTAGTTAGTTAAAGACTTAAAGTATGATTGCCCCTTAACAAAGTTCTTCATTATGGAGGACAATATTAGATGAAAAAGTGTGATAAATGATGAAATTTTAAATTAAATTAAAGTTTAATAATTTTAATAAAATTTATTAAAGTTTATAATCCAATTAACTGTTTTTCTGAAAGTTCAGTGACCGGGGTCAAAACTTTCCTACTAAAATCAGATACACATACTTCTTCTATTCTATCTATTGCGTCAGTATTCCGTTTCACACTTTCACTGTACCAAAAAGGAAAAGAAGGGGGGGAAATAATAATAATAAATAATAATTAAAAAAAAAAAGTTCATCTCTCCCTGGCATCTGAGACTCGGATGCGGAAACCTCTCTGTTTTGCACTAAAATGCGTAATTCTTCGCCGCCGCAGCAACAACCGGCCGACGCGAGTGAGCGGCGGCTTCGAGAGGCGGAGGAGCGGTTGCGAGAGGCCATAGAGGAGCTGCAGAGGCGGCAGAGGCACGCCAAGGGTGGGCTCCAACCTCCGTGCGATCACGCCGATGAATCCTGCATTGCGAACGCCGTTGGGAACCTCTGCCAGAGTTTCCTCCTCTCTTATGGCATTCGCGTGGGAATTGGAATCCTCCTCCGCGCCTTCAAGCTCGCGCGCCTTAAGTCTTATTCGTCTCTCCTCGATCTAAAGGTTGAACAGTATATTACCCTCGTTACATATGCTGGAAAGTTATACTCTTGAATTTCAATAATAATAATAATATTCGGTACCTGATCTCGATCTCAAGGTTCAATTGAATACTCAACGATTGATTGAACGAGCTGGAGTATAGGAGACTAAATTCATCTTGTTTTGGATAATATAATTGATTTTGATCTAGGACGATGTAGTTAGTGGATAACTAAGGACCGACTAAAATAACAATTGGAATGTGAGTCATGAACTGCAGCTATTTAAATTGGTCAGAAATTAGAACAGGATATGGGAAATTTGCTGTTATGTGAGTTTAGTGGGAAATATTATGGTGAATTATTTGGGATAAACAATTTTTTTAAAGAAATTTAGGGGTCAAATTGTGTGATGATAAAAAGAGTGAAAGCTTTTTGATGAATTTGTCGAGTGTGCTGGGAGGACATAGTAGCAAACAATAAATAACGTAGAGGGAATTGGATATGTAGTTAACATACCCAAATCGGACATTTCCCTGGCTAAGGCACCATATTACTTGATTACCTGTTCAGTTTGTAGGTCACTTATTAAAGAATTTTTGGAAAAAGGAAAAAAACTATTTCGCGCTTTGAATACTGTGAACTCTATATTTTCTTTAGTTTTTCCTGCTTTCAATGGTTTCTCATTGATCACGGTGATATTAAATTGTGATTTTCTTTTAGTTACAGACATTATTGATACCGTTCTTTTAAGTAGAAGCCTATTCCGTTGCTATTATAATTTTTCTAATGTAAGATAAAGGATATTTTCTATTGTCAATTCAAAAATTGTTATGTGGTCTATCAATACCCTACAGTCGTTTTTTTTAAGGTTGTATTGTATGACGATTACGCCCGGAGCCCCACATCATTTGTAAGGCTTGCGTCATAATTTATTGAGAGTTGTGCCTCAAGTTACCAAGGCTTATGCCTTAAGACTAAATTTTAGGGCGATTAAAGTATTTATTTCCCTAGCATTTTCCGGACATTTTATTGCCAACCTCAGCCTTTTGGGTTATTTTTTATAATTAGAATGTGTGGGTATTCTCCCTTCTGCGTCAAAGGAGAAGAAGAAGGCACCATTGGAAATGGAGAATGATGATAGCGAATAAGAGGAAACTGATAATGATGGAAATCCAATTCTGATATTTCCTTAAAGATCATAAGTTCCACCCGCCATTTGGACTTAAATAGAATATGGAGCTTCCTTAGTTAGTGTCGAGCTCTATATGGTGAAGAGGGATAACTTCCAAGTCGGTCCTTGGGACGGAATCCTCCATATCGGAAGTGCTGATATATGAGATTTCTGGAATTTTTTTTTTATACTTATAGTATTAGATACAATTTTTTATTGATTACTAATTTGAGAACTTATTAATTTATTATTTTTACTTTACTGATATATTACGCCCTTGTTTGACAATGATTAAAATCAGATTTTAAGCAGATTTTGATTGAAGCTGATGAAATGTATGATTGAAAAGCCGTGAGTCCCATAAAACATGTGGTTGATATTAATTGTTGTGTTTGACTTAAATTAAAATTTAGATTATAATTTCAACCAAACGGAGGCTATATGTTTGTTTGCATGTTGTGCTTTTAATTTTATTCTAGATTTTGAAGATGGTATCTGGTTTATTATGAGCCCTTTAATATACTTTTGTATTCTTTTGAATTATTATTGATTTGTTTTGATGCATGCCTCGCCTCACATTGGTAAAACACATTGGTACCGATTGAACCTGAGGAAAGCCATTTTCCCTCTGTATTTATGTGAATGCTTTTTGCATTCAGATGTGCAAATGCAGTAAATCTCCATGATCTTGTGCTGAACTATGAATTTGATTGCAGCAACTGGTATCCGAGAAAGACCTAATAGTAAGAGAGGAAGCATGTCGAATTGGTTTACTTTTTGGGGGATTCACTGGTTCCTACCATGCTCTTAGATGTTTGCTGAGGAAGTGGAGAGAGAAAGAAACGCCTATAAATGCGTAAGTTGTGAAATAATACTTTTTACATTTATTTTTAAGATCATAATATGCTACAATTCTTATGAGTTTTACAAGCTTTTTAAAGTGCTTGATGATGCATCATGTATCCAATTCCATATATATGACTTTGTTAAAGGGGTTGATGGAGCAGAATTTTAGCAGGTTCAATAGCAGGTTTCTCTATTTTAGCATTAGATGATTCCAGCCGGAGACGCACACTTGCTTTATATCTTTTGGCTAGGCTTGCTCAAGTAGGCGATTCTCTCCTGTCTATATTCAAAATTTTGGTTATCATGATGTGCTAGGAAGAGTTCTATTTTATTTTCCCGTCTAATTGTTTTGTTATTAAATCAGTGTGCGTATAATTCTGCCAAGTCCAAAAACAAATTTCACCTTTGGGGAAGTCATTGGAGTCATGGAGATACTCTTCTCTTTGCGATAGCATGTGCACAGGTATTTACAGACTGATTTGATCATAAATTACGAATTCTATATAGCTAGCTGTTTCAACTTTCATCCTTTTTGTCCATAATGAACTTCTTACTCTTTCTCTACCATCTATAATTCCAGGCATTTCAACTTTAATCTAATATGTCAATTGGGGAGTAGTTTTTTGTTGGAAATCTGTTTGAACTTGTTGAGAATTTTTTTCTACTTACTAGCAAATCAAAACAAATCATCATCGTGAACAGTTGACTTTCCTAAAATCTAGTTTTTGAAACTAACAAACTGAGTGATCCAACAAAAACTATTGAAAAGCCTAAAACATTTTGATTTCCTAAAGAAACGATTGCTTGTTTTCCCAATCTGGTCTATGCTATTTGGGATTCTATGTGAAGAAAACGAATTTCATTGTTGCTACTATTGAACTGATTAATAAAAGAACCATAGACTAACAGGCTGAGTTCATGCTAAAAGGGTCTCCATCGTGGATTCTGGGTCTCAATAGAAGCCTCATGAAGTCTAAATTGTATTTCATATTTTACCGATTGCTTTAATATAGGATGTGATAGAGTCTGTGTGGTCGTGTGCACGCATGCATGCGTATGACGATGTAATTGTTATAATAGGTGATTTTACATATTATTTCGGTTCTTCTGAGTTTTAAGGAGGTATTAGTTATTATACCACACCAACAATATGTTTATCCATGGCCCTCTATTTGTTCAAGTTTTATTTATATCTTTCTTCTCTAATAACTTTCTTTGCCGTCCAATTTCACGACATTTTAACAGGTTATGTATGCCTTCATAATGCGTCCTGAGAGCTTGCCAAAGTCGTATCAAGATTTTATTCAGAAAACTGGGCCTGTTGCTAAACCTGTGTATAAAGCTGTGAGGGATTGTTGCAGGGGATCTCCAGTTGATGTCGCCTCGCTGTCTGCTTATCTTGCCACTTCAAGAGGACCCAGCACAGTGAAGTTGGAAGAGTTTCCCACTATTATCCCCTGTTCTATGATCCACCCAGGCACAAACTCATGCTTGCTACATAGTGCCAATGCTGCATCTGCTACTTTCAGGAAAACATTTCCTCTGTACTTCTCTCTGACGTTTGTGCCCTTTGTTGTTCTTCGCTTGCAAAAGGTACTTGCTTTCATTTTGGGGGGGGGGGGGGGGGGGGAGTAGATTGAAATAAAAACAGAGATAAAAGGAAGATATGAATAATTACTGTATGAGACATCTGTTTATAATATTGCACTTTTCCATGTCAAGTGTCTGGTGATCAAAGTGATCGACTTAGTCAGAGCAAGAATGGATTTTACCTCCCATAGTGATCCAAGTCAAATTATTAGGTACATGTCCATTTGTCAAATTAAAACCAAACCTATTTAGAGCAAGAATGGGTTCTTTCTCTTATCCGCATATTTGTGGGAATTTTGAAAAGTAAGTGACACTTGGGACCATTCGGCTGTCCATTAAAATTCCAAATTAATACACTAAAAGACAAAAAAGACAACAAATTTAATTTACACAATTTCCCAAATCACTTTTTAACCATCCATATTTTCTCTCCCCCAATTACACAATTTCACAAACCAATTTTTAACCCCACATCTTACCTAGAAAATACAAATAAATCAACACAAATAATTTAAATTCTCCAGCCAAGCCGCTGAACACAGCCTTAACCCAGGTTGGTACATGTTATTCAAAACTTCATTTTTTTCAAAACTCATTTTCAACCACACATTCTACTAATAAAATAATTTACACATAAACCCAAAAAAGTTCTCTACTTTTTAACTGCACATTCTTCAAAAATTTATTATTAAAAATCACATTATTTGAAATAATGAGTCTCAAACAGGCTTAGTAGGTTCAGTGGGACTGCACACTGTCGTTGAAGTTTGTGAAGTTCTTTCCCAAGGGATTTTTTGTGTTGCTTCCTGTGCATATTTTCTTACATATTATTACTATGAAGATGGTAAAACCTAAAAAATGTTTTAAACCTCTACAGCCTTTTATAATACATGTCAAGTTTTCAGCATTGTATACTGTCTTTCCATATAAAGAGGATGATAGTAGGAATATGGACATAGAAGGACTGCACCATTTTACTTTAGAGCAGCTGATAATTTAGCTGAAGTATTTTGATAGATTCTAGTCAATAATTTGTTGTAAAAACTTCAGTTCATGGATGCTCCAGTTAGCACCTGCTGGCGTGCTGTTACAGGAGCTGTTCGCTCAACAACTTTCTTGTCTGCTTTTGTTGGAATTTTTCAGGTAACTGTTTCTTCGTACAATTTCATATGCCTCTACACAAGTTCTCTGATTTACTTTTCCATGTCAAGAACAGGGAGTAATATGTTCCCACAGAAAAGTAGCATTGAAGGATCACAAGCTTGTATATTGGGTTGCTGGAGGAATAGCTGCCCTTTCTTTACTATTAGAAAAGAAAGCTCGACGCCGTGAACTTGCTTTGTATGTTCTTCCACGAGCCGGGGAATCTTTGTGGTATATTTTAGTGAACCGCCGATTGCTTCCACATATCAAGAATGCTGAGGTAATGCCCATGTCTGGAAGTAGTATTCTTATGGATTCTCTTGTTTCCAACAGTGTCTGTGAAGGTTAACTAATTCCAGTAGACTCTATTCCTCATTTACTGAATCTGAACTGTTATAGGTGGCTTTGTTCTGCGCCTGTATGGGTGGAATTATGTACTATTTCGAACATGAACCAGATACTATGGCTCCATTCCTTAGAGGATTGATTCGTCGCTTCCTTACCAGCAAAATTAGCAATCCAAGTGTTTCATCGAATCGTAATGCTTCTTATACGTACCTACAAACTCTGGATGCCATTAAACAACCAAAGGTGCAGGACAATCCAGACACTGAAACTTCTTCCCAAGAAAAATACAATCTTGAGTCCATTCCCGGACTCTGAGCCATTTTTCATTGCTCAAGAAACATAACTATTGGAGTCCAGGATGAACTTTTGGTATAAATTCATTCAATCTAATTTTTAATTTGGGCTGCCCAGTTTCTTCCTGAATAATCGAAACTCGGAAGGGTTAATGGGTTTTTTTATCCTTGCTCTTCTGCCGCTTTGGATCTGGCTCCAACTAGATTGGATTGTTTGCTTCTTCTTTCTGAGCTTATTTGTTAGTTTGTAGTTCAAAAGGAACATTTAGGAGAGGATTTAACTTATGTAAGCAAATGCAGATCGTATGCCTCTTTTTCTAGTATAAGGGTAATATTTCTTTTTTGTTCTTTTTTTCCACTGCCAAGTGACGTGATGCCTCCAACTGCATTTTCGTGAACTTCAATGTGCGCGGGTGAACATTCGTTGCTCGTATTTTGCCATTAAGTTTACCAGTGTTTCAACAGTGCTCGCACTGAAGCTGTTATCCGTAATATTCATGAGACAGATACGAAAGACATAAAAATAATTTTTTATTTGGATAAAAATAAATAACTAATTTAAATTATTAAAATAAATATTTGTTGATTTCAATAATTTTTATAAGTTATTATTAACTTCAAGAAAAATGCAAATATAGTAGTTTTTAATTGTATATCATGTTTAATGTAATATTATGTGTACAAATATTGATATATGTGCAGTGTATTAATATATTTATCATAATTTCTGAGTTTGCCTCTCATATTTAACATTTTTCTCAATTTTCATTCAACAAGACCAATCACAACAATTACAGATGCATGTTTAATATTAACACAACAATAAACGACAATTGAGTTACATTGGAGAAAAAGAAATTATATAGAAAATAGTATACCAATATGTTTAAAATAAAAAAAAGTTTAGTTAAGCCAAAATTTAGGCATGAACAATTATTTTGCATTCATATATGCCTAAATTTGAATTCACATTTGTCATACAATTATTACTAGTGTTACATCCGTGCGATGCACGGTCATTCATTACTCACATATATCAAATTTACATGTTAACATATGAAATGAATATTTAATTAAAAATAAGAAACGAAAAAAGACAATTAATTAAAAAAATGTACAATTACACATATCTTAATTTTTGCAGGTAACATGTTTACCGTTATAGGAAATTTACGCTTAAACTTTTATTAAAATGAAAAAGAAAAAAAATAGATCGATGAACGCTCTGTTTTATATTTAAAGAAAAATATTTATGTGGTTCTAAAAACGTTTTTTTTTTTTTTTTTTTACGAATTCAAAAAAATTATAATTGATATTCATATGATAACATATGAAATTAATATTTAATTAAGAATGAAAAACGAAGGAAGACAATTAATTACAAAAAATGTACATTTACACATACCTTAAATTTTTTTAAAAGGTTTGTATGTTTACCTTCTAGGAATTTTTTTTAAATATTGTAATTTAAATTGACTTAAAGCATAAAGCGAGAAAACAAAATTACATTTAAATAGAATTTGTAATAAGTGAAAAAAAAATATATACATATCTATTATATACGTTCAGAATTTTATTAAAATGAAAATGAAAGAAAAAATATATCGATAAACGCTCTTATTTTATTCTCTTTCATTTTCTATATTTGAAGAAAAATATTTATGTAATAATTAATAAAAAGTTGAAGAGAAAAATGCCATAAAAATAGAGAAAATAATAATAAAAAAAAGAGTTATTTGGTTTACAAACTAGTTTATTTATGATTTTGAGTAAAAAATAGTTGTTGAAAATTAGAGAGAAAATGTGTGTGGTTAAATAGTTTGGGAAATTGTGTAGTTTATAAATTGGTTTATAAATCAATTTATTTTATTTACCAAATGGATGCTAAACGAAATGCGATGGTAATATAATTTCTCATAATTTTTTTACCCAAATCTATGTTGAAAAATTAGAGAGAAAAAACGTGTTTGATTAAAAAATAGTTTGAAAAATTGTGTAACAAATTAATTTTATTTACCAAACGGATGCTTAATGCGGGGGTAATACAATTTCCCGTAATTTTTATCTATCAAAATTCATGTTGAATAGTAAGCAAGCCCAATAATCTTTTTTTATAATTATACAATCAAGTAGACGAAAATATTACAAAAAATGGTTCAGTCTTCAAAATGACCATTGATTACCATAAATAAAAATAATAAATGTCATTAATTTAAAACATGTGTTCACACTAAACCACTTACTCACAACATGAGTTCACATCAAATCACTACCTTACTTTTATATATACTAGTAATCGCACCCGTGCGATGCACGGAATAAATAATATTTATTGAATAAGTTGTAAAAATACAATGCCCGATAAAAATAACACAATAAAAAATAATAATAATAATTTGCATACACAAATTGTGAATAATTTGTAATTTCATTTCTCCCTATAAGATTTCTTACTTTAATGCATAAATTGTATATTCAATATACAATCAAAATATAAAAAAAGAAAAAGGAAAAGAAAAGTTATGAATTGCATTTTTTTAAAAGTTAATTGTTCATTATCTAGTTTCCTTAGTTTATTTATTCATATAAAATTGATTATTCAAAAATATTTTTTTTTTAATGTTCATTCACAACCACATATTATTTAAAAACTAATTTTTCACAATTGCACATATTATTTTTTAACCATACATTGTAAAAAAAAAGAAAATCAATTTTTAACCACTCAATTGATTGATTTGACAATTATTTTATTTTTTATACTACATTCTTTCATTTTCAATCACACATTTAAAACTATTTCTATAGTTTATATCAAACTTACTCCTATTCAATGGTTTCAAATACAATAGGACATTTTATTTTTCACCAAGTATTGAAAATGACCATGTTACCCACACACATACAAAACTATTTTTGTGCATGTTAAATAAATGTATGGACTATATTTTATTTTTAAACATAATAAGTTTGATAAAACCTTATATTTTTATTTTCTATAGAATTCAATGAATTAATTGTTAAAGTTTGTAGTATATATTTTACAAATTGATGTTATTTTAAATTTATAAAAATTAAAAAATAGATAAATGAACAAAATGAGTAAATTTATAAAATTAATTTCAAAATTACCAAATAGTTTATCGAAACCTGAAGTTGTAGAAATTAAAATGATTCAATTGAATTTACTTAGAAAGATCGGATATCATTATTTCTTTTAATTTGATAAGAAAAAAGATTTGAAATTAATCATTTATGTCAAATTGAAGTTACGTAAGAAATGATAAATATCATTTTATGACTTAGATGAGATAAATTGAAAAGATTGGATATTGAAAAAAGTAAAAAGTATAAGTAAAACTTTTACCTTTATTATTTGAGGCAATTTTAAGAATGATATATTTAGAGTTTGCTCTCATTTGTTAACTTGTATTGAACTTCTCGTTAAGATCATGAATTTGACACCTATATTGCATATTTTTTTTACTTCAAAATATTACAATAATTATCAAAAAAATAAAAATAATATACAATTTGATCTTTTTATAGATTTTTTATTTTTTACAATCAATGAGTCATTTATTACATGTTATCTATAATTAATTTTGTATTAATTGAAGTTTCATAATTCAATTATTAAAATAATTAATAAAATTACAAAGTTTCTTAAAATAACAGGGAAAAATGGCGGGAAACTATGTGTGGATTTTTTTGGCTGCTATACTATTATTATATATATTAATATTAAGATGAGAGAGAGAGAGAGAGAGAGAGGGAGGGAGAGGGGAAAAATAAAAATATATAAAATAAAACTTTACCTTTAATTTTTTATATGATTTTACGGAAAATATATTTACAATATGCTCGCACTTGTTAGTTTGCATTAAACTTCTCACCGTGATCTTTAATTTGACACCCATAATACATAAATTTCAATTTCAAAATAATACAATAATTATTAAAAAAATAGAAAAAAAAATACACTTTGATGTTATTAATTGCATAGCATGTATGCCAATGCAATTAATAACACATGTAAAATAATAATTGCTAAAATATTTAATATATTATTTTTTAGCAAAAAAATTCCAAATTTAATGATTTTTTGGAGAAAAACTATGTGTGTATTTTGATGACTGCTATTTTACTTTTATATATAAAAATATTAAGATGCATTCAACCTACCTAGATTTTGCATTTGCATTCACATTTGTCAGACTATCTTCTCTTTATATATGTGTGTGTGTCCTTGTTTGATGAAAATTAAAATAAGATTTTTAGTAAATTTTGATAAAATTGATGAAATGTGTGAAAAAAATGTGTGAATCTCAAAAAATATATGATTAAAATTGATTGTTAACTTTGATTTAAATTAAATTTGTACCGAACAAGGACATAGTATTATTCTACTGTGAAATGACGGTTGTAATACTCAACTTTTACTACTACGGGGAATTTACGCCAAAAAATGGTCATTGTCTATTACGTCCAAAATCCAGAGACACCGCAAGTTTTACAACCAACAGTGTTCTTTGAACCATTTAAAAACCAATTTATAAAAAATACAATTTTTTAATCACAATTTTTTTAAAATCACTTTTCAACCACATATTTTGCTTCGAAAACTACAAGATTTCATTTATAAACTAACACGGCAGCTGCCGAACAAGCCCTAAATATAACAGGTTCAACCCACCAAAAATGAAAGTTCAATCCATAAGACATAAGTGGAGCAAAGATTGTTTAAAGAATTAAAAGTAGGTAGAAGTCATAATCTTGGTTGTTCCTCAACAGTCAACATTCATTTCCCCGCTCTTCACCATCAAGCTTTAGGAAAGAAACCTAGTTACTATTCAGTTGTGAATATCCATAAATACACCAACAACCGTCAAACTTTTGAAATGCTACCTACACAATATCATCGCTATTACTCATATCCCTTTCCAAACAACAAAGGTGGACGAAGTATCAAACCTGATCTTCCTGAACTTTGCATATCTCATAGGTTTTTTTACCTATTTTACATGAAATGCCACTAAATTTGCAGGTAAAAATGTGCTTCTGCGACGGGGCCCCACTGGTAATGTATCTCTTTGACTCCTCTTCAATCACTCTCTTCAGAAGATCACTGACATCACCTAAAGCCCAAGCTACAGATATATGAGGCCGTGGATCCTGTGAACACCATGGAAACAGTTGTGGTTAATCCACCTTTGAAAAGGAGAATACTGACTGGAGTTGTTAATATCAGAAACCAAGGGCAATAAATATAAATGCAAAGCCATATGTTAAACTAACCTTATAAAACTCTGGTAGATTATGTAGCCTGTAGACTTCATTTACAGATTGAATTTGTTTTGTTATCTGAGACAAGACAATGTAAATAAGTTTAACCCTTTCAACATAAATTGACGTTTTTATTAAGCACGTTATACTTAAAAGAACAGTCTTATGAGAGAGAACAATACAATTAGTTGGAGCTGAGCCACGCACACATACGGAGCACACATCCACAGCGACACAGGCCCACAGAGAGACGCTCAGAGCCACATACAAAGTAAGTGGACTTGAATGATTGATACAATCATATATCAAGAAAGTTTGTTCATTAAAGCCATAAGACAGCTCTTGACATTACCTAAGAATCCTGATATAATAATTGCATGACCATAGCTATCTAAATCAACTATAATCATCCTGAAGAGAAAGGTCAGATTACTATTCATGATGCGGTAGGTAAAAACAATGTTTAAAAAAGCGGAAATAGGTACTGAGGCGTTTTTCGTTCATGAGGCGAGGCTTAAGCCTCACCACAAACCTAAAAAATTAGACAAAAATTTAAAATAAATTAAATAATATCATAAAGTCTATTTCTCCATTAAAAATAGACTACTTTATATTCATATTCATATTTAATGTAGCAACTATATCTATTGCCCAAAATTAGTAGAAGACATGTCACATGGTGAGAAAATTCTAACAAAAAAACACGACCGACTATCAAAAATATTATGTTTGGGAACATGTTTTCCTTCATGTTGCAATTGAAAGAATTGTTAAACTAAAATTTTTTTGAAGGATTTGCACTAATCATTATCATGTCCGCAGTTCCTTCTTAGAGAAGACTGTAGGCTGGGTTGGGTTTTTGTTTATTTAAAATCTTTGGGATGATGTTTTATATTATTATTAGGTTAAAAAATAGGCCCAAGTTTATATTTTCTTTGGGTCCAAGCATTTATATTATTGTTTTTTGGCCTAAATTTTTAAAAATTAAAATTATAATTGAGGCTCACGCCTCTTGAGGCGTACGCCTCAAGAAATGAGGCGCCCGCCTTACCAAAAAAACTTATTTTTCAGCGCCTTGAGGCGCCAACAGTGTACCTCAAGGCGAGCCTCAGTAGCGCCTTTTTATTTCATGGATAAAACATGACAAAGACAAAGATAAAAGTGATGCTAAAAAGTATTGTACTTTTTACAATCTTTATACCAAGAACATTATAGAAGTGAAACACCAAAATTGGAACACGAGACAGGTTTTCGAATTAATTAAAAAGAATATATATAAATATTCTTGTAGATGGCACATTCTCCTAGCACATTTTTCTTGCCATTGGAAATGATAAAGCAAAGTAATACAAGGAGTGAGGGATTGAAAGTAAAAAATCAATCCTTGTCTCTCCTGGTAACTAGAGCTTCAAATTAAAATTTGAAAGGTAGCTAATTAAAATCAATCCTTGTCTTTCATGGTCTAACAATCAAGGTTGCATCGACATAAACACATGACACGGATACACCGACGTGTAATTTTTCAAAAAAGTCAAGACATGACATGTTGGTGACATTCAAATTATTTTTTTAATTTATTATTATTTAGTACAATATGTAAGCAACACATTATATATTTATTGCATCAAAATGAGCATATCAAATAAAAACAAATATATAAGTCTGATTTATCATTTTTTTAATTGTCGGCGATTCTATCATTCCCCTTTCATTTTGATGCATAAGGTATAGCTCTGACACGTGTCGAAGAGTGTTCAACGAATGTCAATATCCGATATGTGCCGGACATTGACTGGCTCCGATGAAGTGTCTGTGCAACCTAGCTAATAATGTGAGGTTATATCCAATGGTCCAGATTGACATATCATTCGAGCAAAGATAAAATTGTGTGGTAAACATGAATCTAGGTAGATGTCACCCCAAAAGCACTTGGGATTTGTCTAATGGCAGATGTCAGAGCCTTGCATAAATCCATACAAATCTTTAATCACACCAGAATATAATCATTTCTTATTCCAATTCTAAGGCCCTGATTTCAGCTGCCAAATAACAGACTTTGGAAACAAAAGTAAAAGTTCATAAAAACACCATTATAAATAGCTTTACTACGGAAATGAAATTAAATAAATCTTCTAATGCATAATTAATTCGGTCATACCTCAGCTAATCCTCCTGTTGTAACTTCCATTGAGAGAAATGTTCGAGTACGATCATCATTGACGAAAACTTCCCATTTATTGAAATCAATCCAATACCTATTTCCATTTTAACAACCATTAATCTATAAGCATCACATGAAGCTCAAAACCACAAGAACCCAAAGAAATGCAACAGCAAAATATCGAGTTTTGAATTTCGCGCAATCTTACCTCCTCTGGGAATGGAGCTTTTGGCGAAGCATACCGACCATGGATTCACGTTGATGCACTCGAATTGGAATAGTTCTTCCCAAACTCACATGAAACTCCCTCCCTAATACAACTTGCTCTAAGTTTCGTACATCATGAACCAAATTATTTAATGGGACATCTACATCAACCACATGAAGCCCGGGCAATAGAGTTGTGACCCTTCTCAAAAACTGGGATAGCTCCTTTCTTGGTACCAAAGGTATACAGACTAAAACAAATAACAAGCAAAATTAAAATTGAACATCAAACCCGAAAACGAAAAAATCCAGAAAATTAAATAAAATGGATTACCTGGGATGTAAACATGCAAAGCAAAATTGCCTTCAACGTGAGGAAAGTTACGAACTCGATTGGGTTGATTGTTTTGTAATGAGCAATCATATGTTCCTTTCATAAACAAAATATCAAACAGTTGACGGGTATATATTCAATAACTAATAATTAGTAAAACAAGTGTAGTGAAAAAATGATTACCGAGTGAATTTGAGGGTTGGATGAGATCAAGAGGAGGTGGAGGGAGAATAAAGGGTGATTTATTCGGTTCGGGTAGATGGGTCAGGTTCGAATCTGTTTCGGAGTCGGAGGAGGTTTCTCCATACGAGGCTCTCAGCGCTTCCATATTTTCCGTCTCTCCCCTTTCTTTCCCTTTCGATAATACTTTTTTCAAAATTCTAAAGCCACTTGCGTTTCCTGAGAATAATCATATTTCACTTTGGGGCCTATAACATGGTCGATCATCTGCCCCTTTCTTGTGAATGGTCGAGCAACATATGCTTTTTAGCTTAGAAAGTTTTGATAAAAATTGGTGAAACGTGTAGTTGAAAAGTTAATGATTCCATAAAATATATAGTTAAAACTAATTATTGAATTTGATTTAAATTAAAATATGAATTATAATTTCAATCTAATCGGGGCTGAATCTTCTTACTTAAAAGTCGACAAAGTTATGTTTGGTTCATATTTATAAAATGTTACAAATATTGGTTACTCTTTAATCCTACATTTTGAAGGATGCACAAAAAGTGATAAAGGACTGTGCTATTTGAACATACATGATGTCACTCTGTGTGCTACCTCCTCACATGGGGTGTGAGAGCGCTAATTCAGTACAAAATTATACATTGCTCGTGTCTATTTATACAGAAACTTTCTTGAATAATTCTATTTGATCACCTAAATTTATCACCCTATATGCCACATTTCTTACATGGGATGTGTGGGACATTATGTATTAATTAGCGGTCATATACCTCATACACTATACCTCATACACGGGGGAATGACACACAGGATGACATCATGTATGTTCAAAGAGCATAGTCCAATTTTTTTATCTCGGATGTGTAATAAAAGTATAAAACACTTCTCAGAAGTATTAAAAAGTTAAAAATAGAGAGACGCGGGAAGGAGGAGGGAAAAAGAAGCATGATTACTTACAGTTCAAAGCTCAGTATTAGTCATTTCATTTTTTATTTTTTTATTTTTTTTAAATTTTGCGTCAATCATGGTTGTACCCTGGGCGCTATCAATTGAAATTTCAACACAAAAGGCACATTTTGCCTTCCTAAAACTAAAACAGAGTTACAAATTTGTGTTCATTTAGACAACCACAGTAAGATTCGTTGTGAACTATATCAGTGAGACAAAAGCTTTACATCTTCAAGCAATCTGCAATCCGAGGGAAAAACCGTGCACAATCAGTCGAAGGGGTCGATCCGTGGATCGTGCTCACTTGCCACAGCCATCCCCGTGCACAGACATGTAGGGCACATGACCTGTAAGGGTGATCAAGTTGTTGATAAAAAAACTACATACATAAAGTCTGTTTGGTAATGTGAATAATTTTGATTTTTGTAGGGTTTTTTTTTTTTTAATAAATGTGTGGTTTAAAATTTTTTGAAAAGTAAAAAATTGTGAACTTGACTAAAAATGATGGTTGAGATTGAGTTTAAAAAGTTGTGATGAGTTTTTTTCCTTTAGCAAACAAGCTCTTAATATAGGGGCAGATCGACAGCCAACATTATGATCCTAATCTGAATTCTGGGAGCATACCTTTCCTGCCCCTGAACAATTAGAACATCTCTCGGTTTTAGGTGGCGATAGGTGCTGATCCTCTCCATTTACTGATGAGACCGGCTCAATAAGTACAATAGATCCTGTGTTTGAACACCGTGCACAAGCAAGGTATCCTATATCGAATGAAAGAAGATGATGTCAAAGGCGGAAAAATTTGAGGAGTAAAAGTCGACAAAGCGCGTTTATTATGTCAACATGACATACAGAAATTAAGATAAATAGTCAGAACACGCGTTAACTACCAGTTCCAAGACAGTACTTGCATCTCTTATTCTCCTGCTGTTTTACATTGTTTATTTCAACTACCATCAATGCAGATATTACTCCAACTGCCCCTCCTGAGAATGATGCCACTATGGGATCTACCTGACTAGGAAGTTCACAAAAAACACTCTCAATAAAAACACATAAGTGTCAAACTTCAATTTTAACAACTACTATCCACACAATGTGTGGGATCCACTACTCTTTTCATTCATCGTAAGGACCTCCTAGGAGCACATTGTTACAACCACTTAAGTAAAATTCACTCTCAAAAGCTAGCCAATGAGGAAAGGGTTCCCAAGAGGCTATAAAGCCCATATTGAAAGCAGATACTTTCGATATTGGACAAGTCTCATACTTTGCAATGGTAATCATGACACATACCTGAGTTGCATTGGTAGATGCATACTACTGATAAAATCAGCATATGACGTCCCTCCTAATCCCAGTTTTAGTTCCAGCTGATATTATTATAAGCAACAAGAAACGCAAGACGAGGATTAGAAACTACGTGACCTTTTCAAGAACATACAATTACAATTTCCTCAGTAACATTTGAAACTTTTCCAGTGCAGCAAAACTCACAGTGGGCGCAAGAAGTCCACCGAAAAGCATGAAGCCAGTAATGAGAGAAAAACAAGTTGCATAGTATTGTTTAAGATTTGCAGATGTCTGCGAGGATATATTTGTCAGACCCTAACTATCTAGCAAGACGAGACGAGAATTAATTAACAATATGGTAAGAACGTATAACTACCAGAGGAGGCAAAAATGGAATGAAGGAAGGAAAATCAGGAAGCTCATTCTCTTGCTCTTCCTCTAAAATCCCAAGCTCCGCACTTTTGATTCTTTGCTGTATTCTTAACCTTCGAACCTACAAAAGTTTATGTTAACAAAATCAACAATACAACGTGTCTGCACATAGCAAAACATACCAGAAATCATTCAAAAGTAAGAATCAAACAATTTTTTTCAAAACGTTAATCTTGTCAAGTGAAAACTAACCTCCTCCATATGTAAAAAGATTTTATTCCTACGATTTCGAATATTATCCTGAATTTTCTGTAAATCCATTTTGGCAAAATCTTGCACGGTCTCTGGCCCTTCTATTATACAAAACCTGCAATCGAACACAAACTCAGAAATCTAAAACTACACTAAAGCAACATCACATGTAACAGGTTTTAAAAGGAAAATTACGCTGCAGAGTTTTCATTTGTCGGTGAATCTGAATCCATTGAAGAAGAGTCTGAATCTAATGCCATCGATCGCCATTTGGGATTAAATTTTAGCTTTCCCTGGAGATAATATCGGTAATTGGATGAATAAAACGGTGTAGTTGAGTGAGAAATTGTTAAAAGTCGAGATGAAGAAAACATTTCTTGAAAATTAAAGAGCTGTTTGTAGGATTCAAAGCAATTTGTTTGAGAGTTAGAGTGTAATGAAGACAAAAGGGAATATCACAGTAGTGTTGGTTTCAAGTGGTGGGCATATTATCATAGAAATAGAACTGTTCAAAGTATGAAAATCTGGGGGGAAATTTGATTGGGGGTTATTGCCTATTGGTGTACCGTTGTTCGCAATCCAAATTAAATGCTCGAACTTGTCGTCGTTATTTTTTTTTAAATTACTCGTGTACAAAATATGAATTGACGAGGTGCTAAATTTTTACCAAATACACGTCTATACATTCAAATATAGGCTTATTTTTTATTTAATTTTTTACCTTTTGGGAAATTAATGCTTGAACTACCCCTCCCTCCTATCCTTGAGTTGATGACACGACGAGATGTTACATGAGAGCTATCACAAAGCCCCTGCGAAAGGTGGGTGTTAATGATCTGGATAGAAAGTCTCAACGTAAGAAAATTTATAAATAAGTATACAAATTACAATCTTATGGGAAATTTATAGGGATGACAATAATACTCACGTACCTAAAATTCGTTGGGTATCCGATACAAATGGACGAAAATTACCCTACTCAATGGGTTGTGGATAGGGTTTGTGTATAGATTTAAAACCCCGACATGGGTATGGGTATTGTAGAAAAATCCATACCCAACCCATATATCCATTAATTTTTTTTCAAAAAATTATTGTATTTAAATTTTAATAGTATATAATTTTGGAGAAGTAGACTATTTGATATTTGCTTATTTTTGGATAATTGGAGTCTATTTATTTTTGGACAATGGATGTTGTTATATTTTTACTTCATTATTAATGCAAAAAATTAAATAAAAATAAAATATTAAAATTAAAATATGTAACGAGTTTTAAATGAGTATAAAAATATACTCGCACCCGATCCGCAACTCTTAAGTGGGTATATGGATAAGATATAGATATTATAAATCTCTAGTTGATAGGATATGAATTTTTCAAACTCCCTCCATACCCTATTCATTGACATCTATAGAAATTTCATTTGGTGGGTTATAAATGTACCGTTAGTCGCACTCGAAATTAAATTACTTGAAAATTTTGAATGGCAATGGGTCGGGTTCGGGGCCGACCCGCCCCGCCCCGAACCCGAAATGGCATGACCCCGCCCCGCGACTATCCGCGGGGCGGGGCGGGGCGGGTCGGGTCTCGAGTCTCGGGTCGGGGTGGGTCGCGGTCCCGCCCCGCCAAATGACCCGAATTTTTTTTTTTTTTTTTTATTAAATTGGTAATAAAATTTTATGTGAAAAACTTAGGAGTCGAACTAATTAGAGTTTTTAAGTTTGAACTTTAAATATAATATGTATATTTGAAGGGAAAAAAAAAAATCAATAAACAACATAATGGTATAGTGGTTATATATTCTCATACCCTTAAATTTCACCAAGGTTTAATTCTTCTATACCTCATTAAATTTAATTTTAGTTTCTCATTCCCCCTTAAAAAATAAAAAAAATAAAAATAATAATAATCTCGGGTCATGGGGTGGCGGCGGGTCCGCCCCGCAAACCCGACGGGACGGGTCGTTTCGGATCGTTCGATTTTTTTTGTCATCCCTACTTGAAATATGACTTCTTTTACTCGAGTACCAAGGAAGTGAGTAGTGAGTCAAATGAAAAGACATTATTTTATCAAACATGCGTCAATGTAAAATCGGATTAACAAAGTCATTTACGACAAGAAATTTCAGTTATTTAAATGTATATTCGTGCCAATGATAATTGAAATTTGTTTCCATGTATATTTCGATAATCGATAAAAAAAAAATAAAAAAAAAAACATAGATAAAATTATTAACTTATATTAACTATGAGAAAAATAATATAATAATTCTAGGAAGACATTCATTTGGGACATTTTTAAGTGACATTATAACGTGACAAAAAAGTCAATGGTGAGTAGTTATTTCACTATACAATGAATATGTATCATGTTATAATATCACTTAAAAATGTTCCCAAAAAATATCTACCTTAAATTACTCGAAACCATAATATGATATTTTTGTTCGTTGTCTCATTCAATACAACACGGATTAGCATGACCATACACTCTTTATATCCTGTCTTCGTGCTATTATTAGTTAGTGACCTGGTACGAAAGTTGGGGTGTGGCGTGCTGTGTTGAGAATCGAAGAGGAAATATCGAGTGTATATCAAAAAAAAAAAAAAAAAAAAGAAAAAGAAATATCGAGTGGAGGCAAATTTTGGTCGAATTGAAGCAAAAATCCAACCATGGATGTGATTTGAGGAGGAAAATGTCTTTTTGGACGTTTAATAAGAATGGATAAGGTTTGGTTTTCATTTTCTTGGGGAAAGATGACAAAAAAGTGTCTTCTTCTTGTTTTTAATTTTCTTGGTCTCGTTGGTTACTTGAGTTAGATGGAATAGAAAACCCTTTTCCCCCTTTATTTTCTTGATAATATCATTGTAAATGAATATTTAAAACTTCGTCTCCGAATCATGTACTTTAGTCCTTGTTTGGTAACCGTCTTTTTTTTTTTTTTTTTTGTTTATAAATCAATTTATAAATCACAAAATTTTTCAAACTACTTTTTAACTATACATTTTTCTCTCTCTAATTTTCAACAACTATTTTTTACTTCAAAAATTATAAATAAACCAGTTTATAAACAAAAAAGTGTTACCAGACGGAGTTTTAGTTAGTCATTGACTTCGTTGGATGTTGTTCACAATTAGTGATAACAGCGAGACGGATCGGGATGGATTGGTGTCGATCCAAATTCGCTCTGCGAGATTTAGGGGGGTTTATTCAATGTAGATTTTGAATGACTTTTAAAGATTTTAAAGAATTTGAAAAATTTAGGTGTATTCAATTTAGACTTTAGAATCTCCATAAAAAACTTGATATATTTAATATAGATTTTAATGGACTTTTTAAAAATTCATAAAAGTCACGGTGTATTGTATAAAGACTTTTAAAAGTCCTGTGGTATTTAAATTATCAATGACTTTTAAAAATTCCTACGAAATCATTTATGTACTAACTTTTAAACATAAAATACAACCACAAAATCTCTTTATTTGTCTCTCATTAACCTCTAATATTTTGAATGACTTTTAAAAAAAAAAAATCTTTTAAATTGTAATTTTATTTTTTCTATATTCTTCTTCTTTCATATTATTTTTAGAAACATTAAACATTTGACTAAATAAATCATTATTTCTCCTCTTCAACTTTTTGTATTTTTTTCTTTATATTTGAGCTCTCTTCTTTTTCATCATTTTCTTTAATTTTTCTATGAAAATAAATCTAACTAAAATTCTATAAGATCTTATAGAAAAATAATAATTAAATTGTATCAAAACAAATAATAATAAGTAAAGTGATTCTAGAATTTTCTCTAGAAAATTTTTTATGAACGTAGTACAATTTTTATGTCGATATCAAACGCGATTTTATTTTTTCCCCATTTTTTTAAATCACAAATGTTTCTCTGTCTTAAACCTATTTATATATCTCACACTGTATTTATTTATTTATTTATTGTAATTCACTTGACATATAATTATTATTAACGATTCACATTGACATCATACGAAAATTAATCTATTAGCGTTTAAGTTTTTCAATTAAAAAATTAATATCTGTAAAAGTCTTTAAAAGTATTTGAAAGTCTTTTAAATCAATTTACAAAAGTCTTTGAAAGTACATGAAAGTCTTTTAAATAAATGTTCACGAAAGTTTTTAAAAATCTATATAAATCCATAAAAGTCAATAAAATTCAATGAAATCCATTAAAAAAAGTCCATTGAAAAAAGTCTTTAAATGTCTTTCGAAATTTCAATTGAATAAACCCCCCTTAATATCGGATCAAATAGTAAAAGTTTCAGATCGGATCGAATCGAATCGGATTCAGATCGAAACAAAATTTAAGAATTGTTCGTTGTCAATACATAATCATATAAAACTAATATAATATCAAATTCTAACAACAAACATTACATATATAGAAAATTAAAGATTTTGTGTCAAATTCAATAAAAGGTCCGGTAGGGTAGAAAGGGTGGACCCTTGGCCTTGAGGACAAGAAAAAATGGCGACTATATATTTTAGATTTAATAATTATTTTTTTTACAAAGTTTTTATTTTTTTTTAAAAAATAATCAGATCGCGTATCGGAGTCAATCGGATCACCCCCGATCCATCAATCCATGGATCTAGATTTTTCCGGATCGAATCCTTGGACCGACGAATCAGATCGAATTTTTTTGTCATCTCGATTCACAATATTTTTCCAATGTCGTGTCACGTTATCTCATCCATTGACTACCTTGAGTCAACATAGGTCTTGCATTTAGAGGTGTCAATCTGGATGGTCCGGGCAGGATTGGCCCGTCAAAATATGAGCCATGTAAGAATTCGTGTGAAAAACAAGTCCATCCACTGCAGGTTTATAAGTTGGTCCAAATGGGCATACAAATTTTGAAGTACAATTTAGGCTCGCCCGCTAGCTCATCCAAGTCGAGCTCATGCAGGTCGTTGTTCGTTCCGATTTGGTTCGTATAAAAAACATATAATTTTTTATATTTATAGCAAATATATATATATTTGTTAAATTCGTAAATAATATGAATAAAATGATAAATTCATATTTATACAAAGAATGTTAACATACAATTCAAATTTATATCTTATGTTATATGAATTATTTTTAACGTTGCAAAATTAAATACAACATAAACAAATAACTAAATGCATTTCTAATTACTACTAGAAAATATTTATAGCATAAGTACATTTCAATTAGGTTGACACTTACTTTACTTTAATTTATTGTTTAAGTAACACCTACTTAAATGTAATTTAGTTGTTCAAATTTTTAAATTTAATTTTTTTAAATTATTTCACGGGCCAGCGAGTTAATTGTGGCTCGTGAAAGTGTGACTCGCGAAACCGAGGGTTCACTCCTGCTTAAGCTGTGAACTGCCTACTTAGTTTATGGGTCGATCCGCAGCTGTGAGTTTAGGAATGACAACAGAGCGGGTTCAGGAATGCCCATAATTCTCGTTTACATTTATTATTATATATATAATTTTGTTCATTAGTGTCTTTTATAATGGTTATCTAATGTCTTATTTATACAAATTCTTTTCTTAAAGTGAGATTATTTTACAAAATTATCATTTAATAGCTCTAAAGAATGATTAACATTAATTTTAAAAAAAAACTCATAATAACTTCTATAGAGTAGTACAAGTTTAATTATATTATAAGAAGTGTGTTAGGAAAGAATGAGATAAAACTTAAAAGTGAAAAATGAAGAGTAGTATAGAGTTGAGATGTAGGGTTTGGTTTTGGAATTATATATTTTGGAGGTCGGGTGATTTATGACACTTTTAATTTGTTTGAATTTTTTTTTTTAATTGAACTTATTAATCAGTGATGACTTTGAGGTGAGGCGGGGCGGGATTGGGGATTTGAATAGCAATCCCCATACATTCCCCATTCTCGGTAAGGGATACTTTTTAATCTCCGTCCCAGCTCCATCATCGTCGGGGATTCCCCGCCCCGTTCGGGGAGGGTCTCAGTCGGGTTCGGGGATTCCCTGCGCCCATTGACATCTCTCTATGCGGGTTAATCTGAGCCGATTTTCACAGATCTGATCGGTCCATCCGTCTTGATACCTCTCACAACTTTAAAATCACACTATTTTACTGATGTATTTGTCACACTTCAAGTGCAATGAAGGAACATATTTTTCGTTTAAAAAATGGTGCTATATTATCCTTGCTGGTGTATTGTGCATAATAATTTAGAGCTATTAAATGAGAATTTTATAAAATAATCATACTTCAAGAAAAAGAATTTGTATAACTAAAATATTAGGTATATGTTTCATTTTCCAACTTTTTGGGAAAAAATTGTTTTGGGAAATCGTGTTATTAAAAAGTGGTTTGAAAAGTAAAAAATTGTGGGCTTGACTTTTTTGAATAATTGAAATTGATTAATGTAAAAAAAAAAAAGTAATAAATTTTTTGAGAACCTTTAAAAATAAAAAAGGGCTAGATAACCATTATATAAAAGATATTAATGAATAAAAAATAAATATAATAATAAACGTGGATGTAAACGTAAATTATGACATCACGTCCCCGAGTTGGTAAATCTCCGACGGGGCCGGGGCGGGGGCGGGGACTAACATCCCTTCCCTGATCCGTCCCGTTGTCATTCCTAAATGAAACCACTGAAGTTCCAAAAATGAATGATGTTTTTTCTCACACATTGTAAAGTTGGGAGTATGGAAGGTGTTGAGATCGCACCCAAAATATGGCACATTGGGCCGCCAGTGAGGGTCCAACAAGGGTCCATTAGACTTCAGCCCACGATCAAAGTTTTAGATACCGCCCTAGACTAATGGCCGAGGTGGAAAGGCACAGGAACCCCTCCGGCCGAACTGATTTGTGTCTAGTAGAGACACTTTACGCTTAGTCGAGATGTTCACGGTAGCACCTCGGATATAAGGATGAGACAAGCCATGTAGTCAGAGATGTGACATTGCATTTACCAAGATGTGACAGATGACCATCCCCTACGAAATGTAGCAATGATTACAGTCAAAAGTAAGGTTGTCACCTCCAAGAATTAGGGTGAAGACAAGTGTAAAGTATGTCACGTGTCATGATCCGAGACAACGAGTTCCTCTATAAATACGGCACTCCTCCCGCTTGGTATGGGGTTAGCAATTTCATACTCTTAACTAAATACATTTCTCTCACTCCCTATTCTCTCTTTTACACACTTATATTTCCCGCACCCAATATATATTTGCCTAAAATGAGTACTGACTTTGCAATCAGAGTGCAAACGGGAGCCACCTCGGCCCCCTTTGCAAACTGATTGTTTGTCACAGTGCGCAGGAGATCCACGTGTTCAACAGGGAGGAGCTGAGACGTGTCGGTCCAAGGTTCAGCCGGATTTTGTTGTCAATAGAAGGCAATGGGTCGAGTTCGGTGCGGGTTGGGGCCGCCCTGTCCCGAACTCGAAATCTCTTTATCCCGCCCCGCTCTGCGACCCGCCCCGTCAATGACCCGAAAATTATAATTTTTTTCTTCAAAATTGGTAATGAAATTTTAGGTGAAAATTTAGGCATCGAACTAGTTAGAGTTTTTAAATTTGAATTTTAAAGATAATATGTATATATTTGAAGGAAAAAAAATCAATAAACAACATAATGATATAGTGGTTGTATATTCTCATACCTCTGAATTTCACAAAGGTTCAATTCTTTTGGACCTCATTAAATTTAATTTTAGTTTCTCATTCCAATTTTTTATAGAAAAAATCGGGTCACGAGGTGGGTCCGTCCCGAACCCGTCCCGAAAATACTCCGTGGGCGGAAATCCGCCCCGCAAATCCGATGTGACGAATAATTTTCGGGATAGATTATTTTGGATCGGTCAAATTTTTTTGTCATCCCTAATTGAGAGACATTTCAAGATTTTTATAGCGTTTACGAAGGAGTCCTGCAAATTTTGGTCACATCTAGTGCTATTTACGAAATTTTCTCGAGATAAATACTCATGAAGCCCAACGGGAGACCTGTGTTGAACAAAACCCTAATTCGTATCTTATATAAATGTTCATATAATCTACTGCGTTCACGCAGTTTTCAGGGTCTGGTATTTCAATCTTCGTTTTCCACTCAATTATACATTTCCAATTTGATTTATTTTTTGTTTTTTCCCCCTTAATGTTCCATTCGGAAGGGAGAATCGCAGTGACGACTTCCAAATTTCAAGCTCAACAGACCGGATTGCAGGTCTCTCTTTCTAGAGATGATTACTTGCATGTCGATAACCCCGCTGAACCGAGCGTTCTTCTCCTTCCTCTCTCTCTCTAACCCATACTCAATACGTATATGTATCTCTATCTATATGTTTGTATACTATTTTTGTATTTTCAGTTTGATTAATTAATTCATATTTTGATTTTGCATTTTAAGATTGTTTGGGGAAGATGAAATTTACGATGAGGATAAAAAGCTCCCTCTTCTGAATTCCAATTTGAGGACGCTTTGCTGGCAGAATCGAACCTAAAACTTAAATTTGCCACTGAGTAATCTGAATATCCCCAATTCGTATTCTTCCTTTGAAAATAAATTTTATATTTTTTGCTAAAAAATAGTTAAATTCTCTAATTATTATTATTTATTTATTTATTATTATTTTTAGAATAGATTCTGAGAGTTAAATTGAATAATGAGGATGGAACAATATTTTTAGTTTCCAGCACTCGGATTCAGAGAGTAGATCTCAAGTGATGTTATAAACATTGGTGCTGCATTGTTTCAAGGAACAATGATTTACTATTGCTATTACATTTTTTTTTACTTAATTGAAACAAACGTGGATTTGATTTTTTTCCAGATTATGTTACTATCATTTTATCAGTACTCACATCCATAAGGGGGATAGCCTTTTACACGTTGGGTTTGAGCCCTTTGATGCCTACCATAACATGTGATGTTCCTCACAAGCTTAATGCATTTTCATTTTCATTTTCATTTTTTTTCTATCTGAAAAATTTTCTATGAAACTCTTCATTTCCTATATACCTTCCCATTCTTAAGGTTTTCCAGGTTTCCTCCCCTTTCCTTCTGTGTCCCGTTTATGCGTATTTCTAATTATGCCTATTTGATAAAGATTAAAATTAAATTTTTACTAGATAAATGAATGTTTGAAAAGTTGTGAGATTTAAGAAATATGTTGTTAAAATTAATTGTTGAGTTTTAATTATTTTAATAAAAAAAATCAATGTCATGTTATTAGTATCTTTATTAAGTCCATGAATTTAACTTTGTGTAAACAAGAACAAAAATTGCTTTTAAATATTCAAATAGTAATGATTAGAATATTATGTATTGATACTTGAGGTTTAAGAATTGCAAGAACTTCATTATACTTTTACACGTTAAGGGAACAACATATCACGTTGCTTAAAAAGTACATGATATACCAATAATTGTAATGTTATATTATTACCTTTATTAAGTCCAAAAATTTGAACTCGCGCAAGCTAGAACAATAATTGATTATAAGCATCCAAATAATACTATTAAAAATGCAAAACCTTGTTAATCATTTTTATAAATTAATTAAATGGATAAATAAAATTTAGTGTTAATATATGATTGGTAATAATAATATTGATCATCTTTTATAATAAGTATAATTAATTTTAAGATGATATTAACAAATATATAATAATTATATGAAATGAGATCACAATAATGATAAGATAATATTGACGATAATATAATAGTCATATTAAATTTGGAACTTATAATGAAATTACATAATTCGTGTTTCAAGTAAATAATTAAACATATTTTTACTCACCTCGATTAAGAAATGTTTGAAAGAAGGTTTTTACTTTGCAAGAGTATTGATACATGTCTATTTTGAGGTATCGATATATGTTCATCATCGAGCTTTAAGTATCAATAAGTGTAATCGGTTTCAAAATTGTTAAGTTTGATTTTTGAGATTCCTTCTAGGTTTTACTATATTTGAATCCAAAGGTTTACTTTCTTGGTGTGGAGAATTTCATTTGCAATTGATGGTTATTTACAGCGAAAACATGGCTGCACCCAAAGGAAATGAAGTCTCGCACATCCCATATGATTTCATTGCCGACTTAAGAAAATAAACAAATGGATTGAACTTTAATCAAGAAAGTAGGAGGTGGAACACTTAAACCATGAAAAAAAGGAGTTGTAACCATATAATTGAATGAGTAAGGAAAGCCACAAGGTCGGCTAGATCAAATAGGTGCTACATCATGCTTCAAACTTTTCAAAAAAAAAAAAAAAGATTTTTTCAAGAGTCATGTTTGAGCTAAGATTCTAGGTATCAAATGAAGTCAAAATTTTGAGTTTTTAGTACCATTTTGAAGTAATCACGAATTCACGGAGTACTTTAATGTGCAATTTAGGAACAGATAATCAAGGAGAAAGTTATGATCTTCATAAGAAGGCCACTTAAAACTGTTTTTCTTTACCATTTCACTAAAGTGCTAGTTTTAAAAATTTATCGAGGATTATCAATAAATTGAACTTAACCATTTTCATATTCTCAAAGATCGTTCCGAGGACTTGTCCATACATATATCACATATAATCAAAGGAGGTCGGAAGGAATTAAAAAATTCTCGAAAAGGGAGGCACTTAAACACGTTTTTCTTTCTATACATTTTAAAATAATTATATAAATTATAAAACACTTTCGTTATGTCATAATGGACAATAAATGTTGTCAAAGTTTTTGGATCGTTTCATAAGAAATCATAAATAAGTTTATTTATTTTATACAAAATCATAACTTGCTTGCAGCGGTTTGAAGACTATCGAACATCCCCCCTTCATTGGATCGACCTCACGGAAAATATTATTATGAAATAATAAGGAATTTATTATTATAAAGTTATTTTTATTATTATGAAATTATTATTAATATTAAAAAATTAATATTATTATTATGAGAATAAAATCAATTATTCTATTATTCTATTTAATTTATGAAGTTATTTTTATTATTAGCGCTTGTTATTATTGTTGAAATTATTTTTATTGTTTTTATTATTATTATTGGATTAATAATGATGATGATCATCGTCATCATTGTTGTTGTCGTCGTTGTTATTATTATTATTAACACCGAAATTATAATTAAATAGTATATACTCGTGCGATGTACGAATGACATTATCATTATGTTTGTTTGCAATGAGAAGTGTAAATGAACAAAGTAATGAATACAAAGAAATATAATTTGATGTTGATAATCAATATATTCAAATTTGGTAAGTTGACAAAATCAATCTCAATTTTGAAAAACTTCTTTAAATCTCAGTTCGAGCACTGTTTTTGGAAACTCTCTATGCTCAGTGTTTCATTATACTCATATCTAAGTATATACAATATATATATAGTTGTCGACAATAAACTCTCTCCATAATCAAATTGTTCTCTCATCATCGTCAGCAGCTAATATGAAATCAACATGAAAAACTAGTTGGATCCATAAGAGATTAACACGTTGACCAGAATAAAGTCTAAATATACCATGTAGAGCCAACATGTATAAGATTTACCCCTAGCAAAAGTCAGAGTCCATTTTCCTCGTTTAGCCTCTTTTTGGCTCAATCTTAACCTTGAAATAGTGGAAGTTAGCTCCACCTTCCAACTTGCTTGGATGGCCAATGTTATTGTATAAGCTGCAAGACATGAGATGTGAGACGCGTGATAATAAATAAAAGAGAATGATTATAAGAATATGAATTTTTAAACAACTCTCTTACGAAAAATCAAATTAGATCCTAAAAGAAGTCTGAGTTATGGGATTAGACAATAGTCAATTTTTATTTAAATAGTTCAATTCTTGTAATAATTCTTGTCTTGACAATAATAAGTGGTTTTTTTTTTTTTTAATTGGAATTATTTTATATACTAATTTCTTAATTGGTATAAATTAAAATCAATTTGTAGATGATTTTTGATAAAAATAAATAAAAATGATAGTATGTGTGATTAAGAGGTTGTAAATATCTGAAATGTGTAATTTAAATTAACTTGTAATACCCAAACCAAGGAAAAACTATAAGATTTGATATGTATTACTCATACAAAATAGATGCACCTTCTTTTTCGACAGTAGATCATTAGAAACTCCACAGTTAAGCATGCTTAGCTTGAAGCAATTCTATGTGGATGACCACTGGGAAGTTTTCTTAAGGAACGTGCGAGTGGGAACAAAACATAATGAAAAGACTCGTGTTGGTACAGTGGGGACAGTACGTCGTCATATAACTGTCGGGACATCCCGTTAAGTGAAACCTAAGTCGTTACATAACCGTTGATTAATTTTGACTTCAAATTCAATTTACACTAATCAGAGGCCAACGTTTAGATGAGAAACATTTATGTATGGATTTCTTGAGTCTGTAATTGGCAAATGCCCATCAAAGGGAGCAAATGAGCTAAAAAACGAAGATGTGAAAAGTCAATACAAAGAATTAGATAAATTAGGAATGACCAATGAATTTGACAAAAAATTCCAACAATTAATACAAATCAATCTAATGGTTCAGATTTACTTTCTTCAACTCATTTAAAATTTAGAAATAGGCCCAACTAGGGGTGGACATGGTTAAGTTTGGTACCAATGCATGAATCGATGAGTTTTTTTATCAATGGAACCAATCGATTTTTATAAAGATATGGAACCAAACCGCTCGGTTCTAGTTTGGTCTGGTTCATAGTACATTACTTTAATTTTAAAATATAAAAGCAAATTATCATCACATACCATATCCACGACCATAAGTTAGTACTTAGTAATGATTAATGAAATTCATTTACCAAAATCTAAACTAATACACAAATATCAAGTTACATCTCCATACAAAATATTGTCTAATAACAATGATTTAAAAATGTAGACGAATGAGTCATTGATAGAGATTAATTATATCAAGTTACATGACTACGTCTTCATTCTTACCTAAAAACTATTAGCATAAAACAAACAAAATTAATGTACGAAACACAAGATGATGCCTATAATCTCTTAATACCTCTTTGAACTACAAGCATCATATTTTAGGACGAGTTAACAAATGTCCAGATTTCATAAAAAAAGTGAGGGATATGTAATGCATAAAATCTTCCACCAAGTAAAAGGAGATGTGAGAGCCACATTGAAATATTTTCAGTTACACAGCAAGCAAAACCTCTTGCAAGCTACATACCAAAAATGGAAAAGGAAAAATAAGAAAGGATTAAAGAAATATAAATTTAAATTTCTGACGGCATATACAAGTTAAGACCTAGATTACCAAAAGATTAGATAAAGTTAATTTTTTAACTTTTAAGACTAATTAAAAAAAAATTGATCTAAAAGTGGGCTTGGACTTCGGTTCTTCGTTCGGTTCTCGGTTCTAGAACAAGAATCGAAACTGGAACCAAAATCGTTTGGTTCTCCATACTAAGAATCAAACCATTAATTTTTTTTGTAAAACCGAACCGAACCGCTCGGTTTGGTTTGGTTCGGTCCGGTCATTTTGTCCACCCCTAGGCCCAACTCAGATCATTCTCCCCATCCCGCTAGATATCTATTGCTCCTTTCACTTAATTTATCACATCCTTCATCAAATTTTTGTTGGCCAGAACATAAAAAAGAAAAGAATTTTGACAAAATATGAATATATTAAATACAAGAAAGCCAGCCACACACGGGGAGAGGCAACATAAAATACCCAAAATGTACACATTAAATCTACAAATACAGATATATAACATTTACAATAAACTTAAATTTATTCTCAACTCCCAAGAAACAATTTTTTTTATTTTTTTAGAGGTTTAAGCACAATGTTTAATTCTTCACATAAACTATCCCTTTCTCTCAATCTTCTACTCGTATCCCAATCAATCCACATCAAACTTAAATAAACAAATCTCAGCAAACTAAAAAAAGAAGCAAACTCCATCCTTTACCCCCAATATACATTAATACATTTTCACAAATACATATAACTCATATGTAGAAAACCAAATATTCAACACACAAATGGAATCAAAATTTTACCTACATTTGATAATTCGGTAACCCTCAGTAAAGAAACGATACCGGTCATCTTCCACATAGAATTGCTCTTTAGGTGGGTCGAATGATGATTTTTGACACAGGGAATAGCAGGTGGTTTTGCACGTTCAAATGGTAGGCAGTTCCAAAATTAGTCCGTCAGATAGAATTAGCTAGAATCTGCGGGGTTGCACAAAATAGACTAATGAGATACAAGTAGATTTCTTTTCAAAAGCATCAAATAGCACAGGATGCACCAAAAGAAATAAATATATATCTAAACTCCAAAAATGGAAGTTACTTACCCGTGCGATGCACGGTATTAGATATACACAAAATATTTGAAGTAAAATGTCAAAGCAAAATATTTTATAAATCAAAAATATATTTAGTAAAATGTTATTGTTTAGTATAGATATTTTATAAATCAAAAATATATTAATCACAGTTGAACCAAATCCTAAAATCAATTCATAAACTTATGAAAAGCAACTCTACCTTTATGGGATTTCTACAAAATGAGTTAACCAATTAAATACACTGGAACCACTTAAAATTGAAAAAAATAAAAAAAAATTGGTCCAGTGTACTATAGTGAAACTTTAAAACCACAGTACAAACGTGAATGCACATCTATTCTCGACTGCCTAATCCCAAAAGAAACAACAAAAAGGGGATGTGCTTAAAGAGAATGTGGCTGCTAATAAAAAGTTGACTTGCTTGTTTCAAGATATGGTTATTATGGGCCACAGAGACTTGTCAATTTCAGAGTAAATTATGTTAGTCATCCTGCATCATATCAGAGCAGATGATTTAAAAGCAGCATAACAAAAAGAAGATTGATAATGAAGGATGGTGAACCTTTTGCATAACGTGACGCCAATCTGCATAATATGATGCCAATATGCTCGTCAACAAAATAAATTAGAGAAAAATTCAAAATCTATACTGATAATATTTCTTTACTTTTTAATAAAAGAATCAAATGTTGAACATTTCTACCTTTGGTTCTAGTTTCTGGACTAAATTCAACAACATATACAGAAATACTAAAGAAATACTCATATTAAATGTATGATTGAGTTATTTGTTCTTCATTATCAAATTCTTCTTGGATCATTCTACAATTAGAGCTGTCATTCTAACAAAAAATTATCCACCTCTCAGCAAAAGAATTTTTGCATCAACCCTTCTTTTTGTTATGATATTCATGGATGAATCAACAAAAATAGAAGCACTAATACCAGTGTTACCATATACAATAAACCTATACTATACCAACTATATATTTTACAGAGTATAAGGAAAATAATCACTGCCTAATCAAGTATGCATAAAATTACAATAATTGGAAGACCTAAGAAGCTAAGACTTATTCTCATTATAAGGGAGTAGATGTTTCTTCACTTTCTTATTCAATCAAACATAGGATATAAATTTTTTTTGGCTTGATATTTCCAGCATCATGAGAACTGCAGAAGATGTTCAATTTTATACTGCTAATCACAGATAAACTTTTATCCAATATTGCTCAAGCACATATCAACTTTCCCTCTTATCCTTGGCCTTACCTCAAAACACATCAGACAGCTCAACAGTTTACTTAGTCCTCAGTATAAGAAGCACAAAAAATTATAAAGTTTCAAGCTATATTCCAATAGGATAATAACTAAAAGAATCCAACAAACAGAAATATTCAGCTAGGTTCTTATTGGTATTTTCACTCAAATTTAAGTAACAGATCTCGACAAAACATAAGTAGGAATCACAATGCAATAACCCAATGCAACAATTCAGACATCTTTACGTGGATCAATTCTTCACTTATCGTTTCCAGTAAAACCACCACTAAAATAAAATCACCGTGCAGCAATAAATCCACAAAATACCCAATTCAACAATAACTAACCAAAGATTCCAACATATGTGGATTATAAATTCACATCTAGCCAGAGTATAGGCCATTTATTTAAAATGAATAAATTGGAATTTCACATCTAAGGAAATCAATAAGATTTAGGGACAATACGTGCTAGTTTCATCTTGCTCTTACCTAATCGCTTGCATTTGGACCATCTGTTAAGTAATTGGTCCAGTCCGTTTTCAGCCTAGTTAGAAGAATGGATTAAGTACATAATTACCCACATTTTAGTATGAAATTTTTTGAAATCTAGTGATTTGTAACTAATTACAAAAGTATCAAAATAATTTTCAAAATCAGGTATTTTTTTATAATAAAAAATCAGGTTATGTAATTAATTACTATTGTAACTTATGAATTAGTAAAAAATTAGTGTAATTTGTAATTAATTACATTAGTATAATTTGTAATCAACAACCACCACAATCGTCGTTGTTGGACTACCGTCGAAAATACAATAGTAACTTATTTCAGTTTTGCAATTAATTACAATTGTAACTTTATTTCAATTTGTAATTAGTTACAACTGTAATTTTAATTAAAATTGTAATTAATTAGCACAACCTCCACCGATCACCACCTAATTTGTAACCAGCCACCGCCGCCGCCACCACCACCTTATTTCAGTTTTGTAATTAATTACATTTGTAACTTTATTCAATTTATAATTAGTTACAATTGCAGTTTTAATTAAAATTATAATTAATTACCAGCACCACCATCGATCACCACCTAATTTGTAACTAGAAGCTGCCACCACGACCACCACCTTATTTCAGTTTTGTAATTAATTACAATTGTAACTTTATTTCAATTTGTAATTAGTTACAATTGTAATTGCAATTAATTATTACCACCACCACCACCATCATCGATCACCACCTAATTTGTAACCAGTCACCACCACCACCACCACCATCGATCACCACCTAATTTGTAACCAGTCACCACCACTACCTTATTTCACTTTTGTAATTAATTACCACCACCAATCACCACCAACAAATCATAGCACCAAACACAGCCCACCATCGTTCAACCACCACCCTCACAACACGCATCAACATCAACATAAATTTATCATTAACAGCACAACCACTATACCAGTATTTTAATTGCAATGGCGAGTGATGGGCAATGACGAAAAATTACAAATTGATATTTTTAAAAGTCGTGAGCTTTGAAATAATTATTTCATTTTATCAAGAATTGTCATTTTTATAAATTTGTACGAATTTACCTATTCCATTTGAATTATCGCTAAACTTTTATTCAATAAATGCGATATTTAATATTTAATCATTTTCCGCAACAAAAGTTTTATTCAAGAATTAAGAAAAGTGACGTTCCCGGCTCCTCGGAACACGGGGCGTTACAGGTGGAGTACGAAGTATTCTTACTCTTGAGACACACAAAAAATATTAGGGGTGGTAAAGTATGAGGTATTATTACTCTTGATACACACATCTACTTTTGAGGATCATAAATATTTTTCCCCTTTTGTATTTTACATGTATGACTCGTTTATACTTCTTCAGGAGCAATAATAATAATATCATTTCAGTATGTTTATATGATAATCTTTACTTCTTCTGGAGTAAATATGTACTTCTTCTGGAATACATAAGTGCTTGTGCAATAACTTTGATCAATTTTTTTTATCTCAATCATATAACATTTATCTCATGATACTGATGAGATTATTTTCACATTAGCCATATCCGTACTATTATGTGATATTATCTTATCATACATCAACATTTTTCTTGTTGAATAATTTATTTTTATCCACACTTTCAAATACAGATATTGGTAACTTCTGGTACCATTTGATAAAATATCTCATTAAAATATAACAATCTTTTGATTATGGTAACTTCTGGTACCATTTTTTGAAATATCAAATAACAATCATATATTAAATTTATATGAGTAGAAATATTTAAAATCAGTAAAACCAACCATATAGGTAGTAACGTAATATACTTGAAACTTGTAGAACCAACTATATAGGTGGTAACGTGATATGCATATTTAAACCTAATAAAACCAACCATATAGGTGGTAAAAATATAAAGAAATAATTACATTTCATAAATAAGCAAGTCATATCTCCAAATCCAATCAAGGTATTTATAATAGTCAAGTCCGTTACGATAATGAGTTATACTCAATACATTACGGTATGACAACTATTATATTATTTTTAAATCTTTTAATTTATCATATTGATCACATAGTAGTATTAAATGATTGAGAATATACATTCTATTAGTATTTATCATCAGATCAGTAATCATGATTAATCAAATTTGTTAAATCACGATTAATATACTTTAGTGTATCATCAAGGGTAAAATCGTTCATATTTTAATATATTGATCATATGAGTAAATCGAAACCGTCAATAAGTTTGAAATTTAATTTAGAAAAAACTTACTTTTGGTACGAAGTTCAAAATCTCGCCGGAATTACTTCAAAAATAGTTTTTACGAAACCGTCACGTTCGACCACAGGAAAATGTCCAAAACTGCACCAAACAGAAAAGTAAGACCATAGAAAAATAAAAAACGTCGATATGAACAAACTGCCTTTTGACGTTGTCGTCGAAAAATCCCACACACGCCGAGTTGACGTATGCGCATGGGTAACACGCGTCGTCGCGCGTGTCGTCGCCGTCGACACGCGCCGGTGTCGACGGTTCGTCTCGTCGCCGTGATTTCAGATCCGGTCTCCGATCGTCTATTGGATATACAATTTTGCGTAGATCGACTTTGGAAGTTTCGGATTATACACTTTGCCACTTTTCTTTTTGCACAACACTACGACCATGTTTCTTTCCTTATATGGAACTTTTCAAATCATAGAAAGATGTAAAATTTCCATCTTTCTTGAAGTTTTCAGATCTACCATATATGGGTTGTTTTCTAAAGCCAAAAGTGTCTGGTTTGAGAAAGGAAAACATTGATTAGTAATAATCAGGTTTCTGATACAGAAGTTCATCATTTAGATGCAACTGTAGAGCATACTCCCGTTGTTTTACTCAATTGGCTAGAGACTTTTGTCGTAACGTGTTTTAAAACTAGCATAATAAAAATAGATAAATAAAGAGAGAAATAGAGAAACGAGAGAATTCTTATTCTCATTTTCATTAGTGTGTCTAATACAAGAGAATGAGGCTCCTATTTATAGGAGTAGACAATTGCACAATCGTAATATGTAAAGTTTACAGGGGTATAATGGTAATTGATCATTCACATATTTTATATTATTTATAAAACTATTCAATTTATCACTTAACGAAGGATTTAAATATAAATATTTAAATAATAATATTTTCATGTAAACGATATTGTTCTAACTTTCATTTTTCACTATTTTCATGTTTAGAGTGTCATGTAGTAATTCATAGAATATCTTATTATTATTATTATTATTATTATTATTATATATAATAACATGATAGTTGGCCCATGTTTTCCCGCCTAAACTGCTGTCATATATATATATTTTAAAAATTGGTCAAAATATGGCATTTCGTTGTCTGTGTTAGATCATTAATTAATAAACTATCATTAATACCAACTGCACGCAGATCGGTGCATTGATACGACGAAATGTTTAATCTTTTTTTTTTATCAAAAAATGTTTAATTATTTGTAGAATGCAAATGGTCCATGCACATTAATGTTTATTGTATGTTATATTATGGAGCAGTTAACGTCCAAAGGATGTTGAGAATATTTCTAACTAAAAATTTCTATATGGCTAAAAAATTAATATATTAATATAATATATATATATATACTAATACATCCTTTATGCTATTAAAGTTTTGTATTATTTAATATTTAATATCCATTTTTTATTATTTATTTATACATTTTTTTTTCCTAGAGGTTAATGTTTACTGTATGATTTTTTATGGATCATTTAAAATCCAAATAAGATGAATAATTGGACTTTCCACCTACCCATATAACTATTTCTATAAGTTTAATTTTAATATTTAAACTATGTTTTTAACCACATAATTTCGAAAATATGCAATGCCATACAAATAATCGAATGAAGAGACGACGTCTTCAGTCCAAATAAAATAATATTATCCAGGATAATATTTCTGCTCATTCAACTTTATAAAAGATCTCTAATTTCTGATATGAAAATGAAAAGATGAAAATAAGCATCATATAGGTGGATCACCAAATTTTTTATATTGATTTGAAGAACATATTATGTAACATTCATGAATAGAAAAAAAACTATTTTTGTTTGTAAAATATATAGAAATTGTTTCTTACCTTTATTTCTTCTTATCATTATTATATTTTGATATTACTAAATAAAGGATTGTTTGTAATGTTGAGCAACACTAACACAATCAATAAAAATCATTGTGACATAAGAAGAAATAAATGAATTTATTAAAAATGCATATATTTTTTTTTAAAGAAGTGTTTCATAATTCAGATTGAATTTTGCTATTGAATACCTTTTTGTTTCTTCATATTCTTTCCCATTATTTAATTGTTTTCATTATATATTTTTCACATTTTCATTAATTATTAAATATATTTAATTACTTATTCATTAATTAATCGTTATAATTTTTTCCCGTACAACACACAGGTACGAATACTAGTTAGTTAAAGACTTAAAGTATGATTGCCCCTTAACAAAGTTCTTCATTATGGAGGACAATATTAGATGAAAAAGTGTGATAAATGATGAAATTTTAAATTAAATTAAAGTTTAATAATTTTAATAAAATTTATTAAAGTTTATAATCCAATTAACTGTTTTTCTGAAAGTTCAGTGACCGGGGTCAAAACTTTCCTACTAAAATCAGATACACATACTTCTTCTATTCTATCTATTGCGTCAGTATTCCGTTTCACACTTTCACTGTACCAAAAAGGAAAAGAAGGGGGGGAAATAATAATAATAAATAATAATTAAAAAAAAAAAGTTCATCTCTCCCTGGCATCTGAGACTCGGATGCGGAAACCTCTCTGTTTTGCACTAAAATGCGTAATTCTTCGCCGCCGCAGCAACAACCGGCCGACGCGAGTGAGCGGCGGCTTCGAGAGGCGGAGGAGCGGTTGCGAGAGGCCATAGAGGAGCTGCAGAGGCGGCAGAGGCACGCCAAGGGTGGGCTCCAACCTCCGTGCGATCACGCCGATGAATCCTGCATTGCGAACGCCGTTGGGAACCTCTGCCAGAGTTTCCTCCTCTCTTATGGCATTCGCGTGGGAATTGGAATCCTCCTCCGCGCCTTCAAGCTCGCGCGCCTTAAGTCTTATTCGTCTCTCCTCGATCTAAAGGTTGAACAGTATATTACCCTCGTTACATATGCTGGAAAGTTATACTCTTGAATTTCAATAATAATAATAATATTCGGTACCTGATCTCGATCTCAAGGTTCAATTGAATACTCAACGATTGATTGAACGAGCTGGAGTATAGGAGACTAAATTCATCTTGTTTTGGATAATATAATTGATTTTGATCTAGGACGATGTAGTTAGTGGATAACTAAGGACCGACTAAAATAACAATTGGAATGTGAGTCATGAACTGCAGCTATTTAAATTGGTCAGAAATTAGAACAGGATATGGGAAATTTGCTGTTATGTGAGTTTAGTGGGAAATATTATGGTGAATTATTTGGGATAAACAATTTTTTTAAAGAAATTTAGGGGTCAAATTGTGTGATGATAAAAAGAGTGAAAGCTTTTTGATGAATTTGTCGAGTGTGCTGGGAGGACATAGTAGCAAACAATAAATAACGTAGAGGGAATTGGATATGTAGTTAACATACCCAAATCGGACATTTCCCTGGCTAAGGCACCATATTACTTGATTACCTGTTCAGTTTGTAGGTCACTTATTAAAGAATTTTTGGAAAAAGGAAAAAAACTATTTCGCGCTTTGAATACTGTGAACTCTATATTTTCTTTAGTTTTTCCTGCTTTCAATGGTTTCTCATTGATCACGGTGATATTAAATTGTGATTTTCTTTTAGTTACAGACATTATTGATACCGTTCTTTTAAGTAGAAGCCTATTCCGTTGCTATTATAATTTTTCTAATGTAAGATAAAGGATATTTTCTATTGTCAATTCAAAAATTGTTATGTGGTCTATCAATACCCTACAGTCGTTTTTTTTAAGGTTGTATTGTATGACGATTACGCCCGGAGCCCCACATCATTTGTAAGGCTTGCGTCATAATTTATTGAGAGTTGTGCCTCAAGTTACCAAGGCTTATGCCTTAAGACTAAATTTTAGGGCGATTAAAGTATTTATTTCCCTAGCATTTTCCGGACATTTTATTGCCAACCTCAGCCTTTTGGGTTATTTTTTATAATTAGAATGTGTGGGTATTCTCCCTTCTGCGTCAAAGGAGAAGAAGAAGGCACCATTGGAAATGGAGAATGATGATAGCGAATAAGAGGAAACTGATAATGATGGAAATCCAATTCTGATATTTCCTTAAAGATCATAAGTTCCACCCGCCATTTGGACTTAAATAGAATATGGAGCTTCCTTAGTTAGTGTCGAGCTCTATATGGTGAAGAGGGATAACTTCCAAGTCGGTCCTTGGGACGGAATCCTCCATATCGGAAGTGCTGATATATGAGATTTCTGGAATTTTTTTTTTATACTTATAGTATTAGATACAATTTTTTATTGATTACTAATTTGAGAACTTATTAATTTATTATTTTTACTTTACTGATATATTACGCCCTTGTTTGACAATGATTAAAATCAGATTTTAAGCAGATTTTGATTGAAGCTGATGAAATGTATGATTGAAAAGCCGTGAGTCCCATAAAACATGTGGTTGATATTAATTGTTGTGTTTGACTTAAATTAAAATTTAGATTATAATTTCAACCAAACGGAGGCTATATGTTTGTTTGCATGTTGTGCTTTTAATTTTATTCTAGATTTTGAAGATGGTATCTGGTTTATTATGAGCCCTTTAATATACTTTTGTATTCTTTTGAATTATTATTGATTTGTTTTGATGCATGCCTCGCCTCACATTGGTAAAACACATTGGTACCGATTGAACCTGAGGAAAGCCATTTTCCCTCTGTATTTATGTGAATGCTTTTTGCATTCAGATGTGCAAATGCAGTAAATCTCCATGATCTTGTGCTGAACTATGAATTTGATTGCAGCAACTGGTATCCGAGAAAGACCTAATAGTAAGAGAGGAAGCATGTCGAATTGGTTTACTTTTTGGGGGATTCACTGGTTCCTACCATGCTCTTAGATGTTTGCTGAGGAAGTGGAGAGAGAAAGAAACGCCTATAAATGCGTAAGTTGTGAAATAATACTTTTTACATTTATTTTTAAGATCATAATATGCTACAATTCTTATGAGTTTTACAAGCTTTTTAAAGTGCTTGATGATGCATCATGTATCCAATTCCATATATATGACTTTGTTAAAGGGGTTGATGGAGCAGAATTTTAGCAGGTTCAATAGCAGGTTTCTCTATTTTAGCATTAGATGATTCCAGCCGGAGACGCACACTTGCTTTATATCTTTTGGCTAGGCTTGCTCAAGTAGGCGATTCTCTCCTGTCTATATTCAAAATTTTGGTTATCATGATGTGCTAGGAAGAGTTCTATTTTATTTTCCCGTCTAATTGTTTTGTTATTAAATCAGTGTGCGTATAATTCTGCCAAGTCCAAAAACAAATTTCACCTTTGGGGAAGTCATTGGAGTCATGGAGATACTCTTCTCTTTGCGATAGCATGTGCACAGGTATTTACAGACTGATTTGATCATAAATTACGAATTCTATATAGCTAGCTGTTTCAACTTTCATCCTTTTTGTCCATAATGAACTTCTTACTCTTTCTCTACCATCTATAATTCCAGGCATTTCAACTTTAATCTAATATGTCAATTGGGGAGTAGTTTTTTGTTGGAAATCTGTTTGAACTTGTTGAGAATTTTTTTCTACTTACTAGCAAATCAAAACAAATCATCATCGTGAACAGTTGACTTTCCTAAAATCTAGTTTTTGAAACTAACAAACTGAGTGATCCAACAAAAACTATTGAAAAGCCTAAAACATTTTGATTTCCTAAAGAAACGATTGCTTGTTTTCCCAATCTGGTCTATGCTATTTGGGATTCTATGTGAAGAAAACGAATTTCATTGTTGCTACTATTGAACTGATTAATAAAAGAACCATAGACTAACAGGCTGAGTTCATGCTAAAAGGGTCTCCATCGTGGATTCTGGGTCTCAATAGAAGCCTCATGAAGTCTAAATTGTATTTCATATTTTACCGATTGCTTTAATATAGGATGTGATAGAGTCTGTGTGGTCGTGTGCACGCATGCATGCGTATGACGATGTAATTGTTATAATAGGTGATTTTACATATTATTTCGGTTCTTCTGAGTTTTAAGGAGGTATTAGTTATTATACCACACCAACAATATGTTTATCCATGGCCCTCTATTTGTTCAAGTTTTATTTATATCTTTCTTCTCTAATAACTTTCTTTGCCGTCCAATTTCACGACATTTTAACAGGTTATGTATGCCTTCATAATGCGTCCTGAGAGCTTGCCAAAGTCGTATCAAGATTTTATTCAGAAAACTGGGCCTGTTGCTAAACCTGTGTATAAAGCTGTGAGGGATTGTTGCAGGGGATCTCCAGTTGATGTCGCCTCGCTGTCTGCTTATCTTGCCACTTCAAGAGGACCCAGCACAGTGAAGTTGGAAGAGTTTCCCACTATTATCCCCTGTTCTATGATCCACCCAGGCACAAACTCATGCTTGCTACATAGTGCCAATGCTGCATCTGCTACTTTCAGGAAAACATTTCCTCTGTACTTCTCTCTGACGTTTGTGCCCTTTGTTGTTCTTCGCTTGCAAAAGGTACTTGCTTTCATTTTGGGGGGGGGGGGGAGTAGATTGAAATAAAAACAGAGATAAAAGGAAGATATGAATAATTACTGTATGAGACATCTGTTTATAATATTGCACTTTTCCATGTCAAGTGTCTGGTGATCAAAGTGATCGACTTAGTCAGAGCAAGAATGGATTTTACCTCCCATAGTGATCCAAGTCAAATTATTAGGTACATGTCCATTTGTCAAATTAAAACCAAACCTATTTAGAGCAAGAATGGGTTCTTTCTCTTATCCGCATATTTGTGGGAATTTTGAAAAGTAAGTGACACTTGGGACCATTCGGCTGTCCATTAAAATGCCAAATTAATACACTAAAAGACAAAAAAGACAACAAATTTAATTTACACAATTTCCCAAATCACTTTTTAACCATCCATATTTTCTCTCCCCCAATTACACAATTTCACAAACCAATTTTTAACCCCACATCTTACCTAGAAAATACAAATAAATCAACACAAATAATTTAAATTCTCCAGCCAAGCCGCTGAACACAGCCTTAACCCAGGTTGGTACATGTTATTCAAAACTTCATTTTTTTTAAAACTCATTTTCAACCACACATTCTACTAATAAAATAATTTACACATAAACCCAAAAAAGTTCTCTACTTTTTAACTGCACATTCTTCAAAAATTTATTATTAAAAATCACATTATTTGAAATAATGAGTCTCAAACAGGCTTAGTAGGTTCAGTGGGACTGCACACTGTCGTTGAAGTTTGTGAAGTTCTTTCCCAAGGGATTTTTTGTGTTGCTTCCTGTGCATATTTTCTTACATATTATTACTATGAAGATGGTAAAACCTAAAAAATGTTTTAAACCTCTACAGCCTTTTATAATACATGTCAAGTTTTCAGCATTGTATACTGTCTTTCCATATAAAGAGGATGATAGTAGGAATATGGACATAGAAGGACTGCACCATTTTACTTTAGAGCAGCTGATAATTTAGCTGAAGTATTTTGATAGATTCTAGTCAATAATTTGTTGTAAAAACTTCAGTTCATGGATGCTCCAGTTAGCACCTGCTGGCGTGCTGTTACAGGAGCTGTTCGCTCAACAACTTTCTTGTCTGCTTTTGTTGGAATTTTTCAGGTAACTGTTTCTTCGTACAATTTCATATGCCTCTACACAAGTTCTCTGATTTACTTTTCCATGTCAAGAACAGGGAGTAATATGTTCCCACAGAAAAGTAGCATTGAAGGATCACAAGCTTGTATATTGGGTTGCTGGAGGAATAGCTGCCCTTTCTTTACTATTAGAAAAGAAAGCTCGACGCCGTGAACTTGCTTTGTATGTTCTTCCACGAGCCGGGGAATCTTTGTGGTATATTTTAGTGAACCGCCGATTGCTTCCACATATCAAGAATGCTGAGGTAATGCCCATGTCTGGAAGTAGTATTCTTATGGATTCTCTTGTTTCCAACAGTGTCTGTGAAGGTTAACTAATTCCAGTAGACTCTATTCCTCATTTACTGAATCTGAACTGTTATAGGTGGCTTTGTTCTGCGCCTGTATGGGTGGAATTATGTACTATTTCGAACATGAACCAGATACTATGGCTCCATTCCTTAGAGGATTGATTCGTCGCTTCCTTGCCAGCAAAATTAGCAATCCAAGTGTTTCATCGAATCGTAATGCTTCTTATACGTACCTACAAACTCTTGATGCCATTAAACAACCAAAGGTGCAGGACAATCCAGACACTGAAACTTCTTCCCAAGAAAAATACAATCTTGAGTCCATTCCCGGACTCTGAGCCATTTTTCATTGCTCAAGAAACATAACTATTGGAGTCCAGGATGAACTTTTGGTATAAATTCATTCAATCTAATTTTTAATTTGGGCTGCCCAGTTTCTTCCTGAATAATCGAAACTCGGAAGGGTTAATGGGTTTTTTTATCCTTGCTCTTCTGCCGCTTTGGATCTGGCTCCAACTAGATTGGATTGTTTGCTTCTTCTTTCTGAGCTTATTTGTTAGTTTGTAGTTCAAAAGGAACATTTAGGAGAGGATTTAACTTATGTAAGCAAATGCAGATCGTATGCCTCTTTTTCTAGTATAAGGGTAATATTTCTTTTTTGTTCTTTTTTTCCACTGCCAAGTGACGTGATGCCTCCAACTGCATTTTCGTGAACTTCAATGTGCGCGGGTGAACATTCGTTGCTCGTATTTTGCCATTAAGTTTACCAGTGTTTCAACAGTGCTCGCACTGAAGCTGTTATCCGTAATATTCATGAGACAGATACGAAAGACATAAAAATAATTTTTTATTTGGATAAAAATAAATAACTAATTTAAATTATTAAAATAAATATTTGTTGATTTCAATAATTTTTATAAGTTATTATTAACTTCAAGAAAAATGCAAATATAGTAGTTTTTAATTGTATATCATGTTTAATGTAATATTATGTGTACAAATATTGATATATGTGCAGTGTATTAATATATTTATCATAATTTCTGAGTTTGCCTCTCATATTTAACATTTTTCTCAATTTTCATTCAACAAGACCAATCACAACAATTACAGATGCATGTTTAATATTAACACAACAATAAACGACAATTGAGTTACATTGGAGAAAAAGAAATTATATAGAAAATAGTATACCAATATGTTTAAAATAAAAAAAAGTTTAGTTAAGCCAAAATTTAGGCATGAACAATTATTTTGCATTCATATATGCCTAAATTTGAATTCACATTTGTCATACAATTATTACTAGTGTTACATCCGTGCGATGCACGGTCATTCGTTACTCACATATATCAAATTTACATGTTAACATATGAAATGAATATTTAATTAAAAATAAGAAACGAAAAAAGACAATTAATTAAAAAAATGTACAATTACACATATCTTAATTTTTGCAGGTAACATGTTTACCGTTATAGGAAATTTACGCTTAAACTTTTATTAAAATGAAAAAGAAAAAAAATAGATCGATGAACGCTCTGTTTTATATTTAAAGAAAAATATTTATGTGGTTCTAAAAACGTTTTTTTTTTTTTTTTTTTACGAATTCAAAAAAATTATAATTGATATTCATATGATAACATATGAAATTAATATTTAATTAAGAATGAAAAACGAAGGAAGACAATTAATTACAAAAAATGTACATTTACACATACCTTAAATTTTTTTAAAAGGTTTGTATGTTTACCTTCTAGGAATTTTTTTTAAATATTGTAATTTAAATTGACTTAAAGCATAAAGCGAGAAAACAAAATTACATTTAAATAGAATTTGTAATAAGTGAAAAAAAAATATATACATATCTATTATATACGTTCAGAATTTTATTAAAATGAAAATGAAAGAAAAAATATATCGATAAACGCTCTTATTTTATTCTCTTTCATTTTCTATATTTGAAGAAAAATATTTATGTAATAATTAATAAAAAGTTGAAGAGAAAAATGCCATAAAAATAGAGAAAATAATAATAAAAAAAAGAGTTATTTGGTTTACAAACTAGTTTATTTATGATTTTGAGTAAAAAATAGTTGTTGAAAATTAGAGAGAAAATGTGTGTGGTTAAATAGTTTGGGAAATTGTGTAGTTTATAAATTGGTTTATAAATCAATTTATTTTATTTACCAAATGGATGCTAAACGAAATGCGATGGTAATATAATTTCTCATAATTTTTTTACCCAAATCTATGTTGAAAAATTAGAGAGAAAAAACGTGTTTGATTAAAAAATAGTTTGAAAAATTGTGTAACAAATTAATTTTATTTACCAAACGGATGCTTAATGCGGGGGTAATACAATTTCCCGTAATTTTTATCTATCAAAATTCATGTTGAATAGTAAGCAAGCCCAATAATCTTTTTTTATAATTATACAATCAAGTAGACGAAAATATTACAAAAAATGGTTCAGTCTTCAAAATGACCATTGATTACCATAAATAAAAATAATAAATGTCATTAATTTAAAACATGTGTTCACACTAAACCACTTACTCACAACATGAGTTCACATCAAATCACTACCTTACTTTTATATATACTAGTAATCGCACCCGTGCGATGCACGGAATAAATAATATTTATTGAATAAGTTGTAAAAATACAATGCCCGATAAAAATAACACAATAAAAAATAATAATAATAATTTGCATACACAAATTGTGAATAATTTGTAATTTCATTTCTCCCTATAAGATTTCTTACTTTAATGCATAAATTGTATATTCAATATACAATCAAAATATAAAAAAAGAAAAAGGAAAAGAAAAGTTATGAATTGCATTTTTTTAAAAGTTAATTGTTCATTATCTAGTTTCCTTAGTTTATTTATTCATATAAAATTGATTATTCAAAAATATTTTTTTTTTAATGTTCATTCACAACCACATATTATTTAAAAACTAATTTTTCACAATTGCACATATTATTTTTTAACCATACATTGTAAAAAAAAAGAAAATCAATTTTTAACCACTCAATTGATTGATTTGACAATTATTTTATTTTTTATACTACATTCTTTCATTTTCAATCACACATTTAAAACTATTTCTATAGTTTATATCAAACTTACTCCTATTCAATGGTTTCAAATACAATAGGACATTTTATTTTTCACCAAGTATTGAAAATGACCATGTTACCCACACACATACAAAACTATTTTTGTGCATGTTAAATAAATGTATGGACTATATTTTATTTTTAAACATAATAAGTTTGATAAAACCTTATATTTTTATTTTCTATAGAATTCAATGAATTAATTGTTAAAGTTTGTAGTATATATTTTACAAATTGATGTTATTTTAAATTTATAAAAATTAAAAAATAGATAAATGAACAAAATGAGTAAATTTATAAAATTAATTTCAAAATTACCAAATAGTTTATCGAAACCTGAAGTTGTAGAAATTAAAATGATTCAATTGAATTTACTTAGAAAGATCGGATATCATTATTTCTTTTAATTTGATAAGAAAAAAGATTTGAAATTAATCATTTATGTCAAATTGAAGTTACGTAAGAAATGATAAATATCATTTTATGACTTAGATGAGATAAATTGAAAAGATTGGATATTGAAAAAAGTAAAAAGTATAAGTAAAACTTTTACCTTTATTATTTGAGGCAATTTTAAGAAAGATATATTTAGAGTTTGCTCTCATTTGTTAACTTGTATTGAACTTCTCGTTAAGATCATGAATTTGACACCTATATTGCATATTTTTTTTACTTCAAAATATTACAATAATTATCAAAAAAATAAAAATAATATACAATTTGATCTTTTTATAGATTTTTTATTTTTTACAATCAATGAGTCATTTATTACATGTTATCTATAATTAATTTTGTATTAATTGAAGTTTCATAATTCAATTATTAAAATAATTAATAAAATTACAAAGTTTCTTAAAATAACAGGGAAAAATGGCGGGAAACTATGTGTGGATTTTTTTGGCTGCTATACTATTATTATATATATTAATATTAAGATGAGAGAGAGAGAGAGAGAGGGAGGGAGAGGGGAAAAATAAAAATATATAAAATAAAACTTTACCTTTAATTTTTTATATGATTTTACGGAAAATATATTTACAATATGCTCGCACTTGTTAGTTTGCATTAAACTTCTCACCGTGATCTTTAATTTGACACCCATAATACATAAATTTCAATTTCAAAATAATACAATAATTATTAAAAAAATAGAAAAAAAAATACACTTTGATGTTATTAATTGCATAGCATGTATGCCAATGCAATTAATAACACATGTAAAATAATAATTGCTAAAATATTTAATATATTATTTTTTAGCAAAAAAATTCCAAATTTAATGATTTTTTGGAGAAAAACTATGTGTGTATTTTGATGACTGCTATTTTACTTTTATATATAAAAATATTAAGATGCATTCAACCTACCTAGATTTTGCATTTGCATTCACATTTGTCAGACTATCTTCTCTTTATATATGTGTGTGTGTGTCCTTGTTTGATGAAAATTAAAATAAGATTTTTAGTAAATTTTGATAAAATTGATGAAATGTGTGAAAAAAATGTGTGAATCTCAAAAAATATATGATTAAAATTGATTGTTAACTTTGATTTAAATTAAATTTGTACCGAACAAGGACATAGTATTATTCTACTGTGAAATGACGGTTGTAATACTCAACTTTTACTACTACGAGGAATTTACGCCAAAAAATGGTCATTGTCTATTACGTCCAAAATCCAGAGACACCGCAAGTTTTACAACCAACAGTGTTCTTTGAACCATTTAAAAACCAATTTATAAAAAATACAATTTTTTAATCACAATTTTTTTAAAATCACTTTTCAACCACATATTTTGCTTCGAAAACTACAAGATTTCATTTATAAACTAACACGGCAGCTGCCGAACAAGCCCTAAATATAACAGGTTCAACCCACCAAAAATGAAAGTTCAATCCATAAGACATAAGTGGAGCAAAGATTGTTTAAAGAATTAAAAGTAGGTAGAAGTCATAATCTTGGTTGTTCCTCAACAGTCAACATTCATTTCCCCGCTCTTCACCATCAAGCTTTAGGAAAGAAACCTAGTTACTATTCAGTTGTGAATATCCATAAATACACCAACAACCGTCAAACTTTTGAAATGCTACCTACACAATATCATCGCTATTACTCATATCCCTTTCCAAACAACAAAGGTGGACGAAGTATCAAACCTGATCTTCCTGAACTTTGCATATCTCATAGGTTTTTTTACCTATTTTACATGAAATGCCACTAAATTTGCAGGTAAAAATGTGCTTCTGCGACGGGGCCCCACTGGTAATGTATCTCTTTGACTCCTCTTCAATCACTCTCTTCAGAAGATCACTGACATCACCTAAAGCCCAAGCTACAGATATATGAGGCCGTGGATCCTGTGAACACCATGGAAACAGTTGTGGTTAATCCACCTTTGAAAAGGAGAATACTGACTGGAGTTGTTAATATCAGAAACCAAGGGCAATAAATATAAATGCAAAGCCATATGTTAAACTAACCTTATAAAACTCTGGTAGATTATGTAGCCTGTAGACTTCATTTACAGATTGAATTTGTTTTGTTATCTGAGACAAGACAATGTAAATAAGTTTAACCCTTTCAACATAAATTGACGTTTTTATTAAGCACGTTATACTTAAAAGAACAGTCTTATGAGAGAGAACAATACAATTAGTTGGAGCTGAGCCACGCACACATACGGAGCACACATCCACAGCGACACAGGCCCACAGAGAGACGCTCAGAGCCACATACAAAGTAAGTGGACTTGAATGATTGATACAATCATATATCAAGAAAGTTTGTTCATTAAAGCCATAAGACAGCTCTTGACATTACCTAAGAATCCTGATATAATAATTGCATGACCATAGCTATCTAAATCAACTATAATCATCCTGAAGAGAAAGGTCAGATTACTATTCATGATGCGGTAGGTAAAAACAATGTTTAAAAAAGCGGAAATAGGTACTGAGGCGTTTTTCGTTCATGAGGCGAGGCTTAAGCCTCACCACAAACCTAAAAAATTAGACAAAAATTTAAAATAAATTAAATAATATCATAAAGTCTATTTCTCCATTAAAAATAGACTACTTTATATTCATATTCATATTTAATGTAGCAACTATATCTATTGCCCAAAATTAGTAGAAGACATGTCACATGGTGAGAAAATTCTAACAAAAAAACACGACCGACTATCAAAAATATTATGTTTGGGAACATGTTTTCCTTCATGTTGCAATTGAAAGAATTGTTAAACTAAAATTTTTTTGAAGGATTTGCACTAATCATTATCATGTCCGCAGTTCCTTCTTAGAGAAGACTGTAGGCTGGGTTGGGTTTTTGTTTATTTAAAATCTTTGGGATGATGTTTTATATTATTATTAGGTTAAAAAATAGGCCCAAGTTTATATTTTCTTTGGGTCCAAGCATTTATATTATTGTTTTTTGGCCTAAATTTTTAAAAATTAAAATTATAATTGAGGCTCACGCCTCTTGAGGCGTACGCCTCAAGAAATGAGGCGCCCGCCTTACCAAAAAAACTTATTTTTCAGCGCCTTGAGGCGCCAACAGTGTACCTCAAGGCGAGCCTCAGTAGCGCCTTTTTATTTCATGGATAAAACATGACAAAGACAAAGATAAAAGTGATGCTAAAAAGTATTGTACTTTTTACAATCTTTATACCAAGAACATTATAGAAGTGAAACACCAAAATTGGAACACGAGACAGGTTTTCGAATTAATTAAAAAGAATATATATAAATATTCTTGTAGATGGCACATTCTCCTAGCACATTTTTCTTGCCATTGGAAATGATAAAGCAAAGTAATACAAGGAGTGAGGGATTGAAAGTAAAAAATCAATCCTTGTCTCTCCTGGTAACTAGAGCTTCAAATTAAAATTTGAAAGGTAGCTAATTAAAATCAATCCTTGTCTTTCATGGTCTAACAATCAAGGTTGCATCGACATAAACACATGACACGGATACACCGACGTGTAATTTTTCAAAAAAGTCAAGACATGACATGTTGGTGACATTCAAATTATTTTTTTAATTTATTATTATTTAGTACAATATGTAAGCAACACATTATATATTTATTGCATCAAAATGAGCATATCAAATAAAAACAAATATATAAGTCTGATTTATCATTTTTTTAATTGTCGGCGATTCTATCATTCCCCTTTCATTTTGATGCATAAGGTATAGCTCTGACACGTGTCGAAGAGTGTTCAACGAATGTCAATATCCGATATGTGCCGGACATTGACTGGCTCCGATGAAGTGTCTGTGCAACCTAGCTAATAATGTGAGGTTATATCCAATGGTCCAGATTGACATATCATTCGAGCAAAGATAAAATTGTGTGGTAAACATGAATCTAGGTAGATGTCACCCCAAAAGCACTTGGGATTTGTCTAATGGCAGATGTCAGAGCCTTGCATAAATCCATACAAATCTTTAATCACACCAGAATATAATCATTTCTTATTCCAATTCTAAGGCCCTGATTTCAGCTGCCAAATAACAGACTTTGGAAACAAAAGTAAAAGTTCATAAAAACACCATTATAAATAGCTTTACTACGGAAATGAAATTAAATAAATCTTCTAATGCATAATTAATTCGGTCATACCTCAGCTAATCCTCCTGTTGTAACTTCCATTGAGAGAAATGTTCGAGTACGATCATCATTGACGAAAACTTCCCATTTATTGAAATCAATCCAATACCTATTTCCATTTTAACAACCATTAATCTATAAGCATCACATGAAGCTCAAAACCACAAGAACCCAAAGAAATGCAACAGCAAAATATCGAGTTTTGAATTTCGCGCAATCTTACCTCCTCTGGGAATGGAGCTTTTGGCGAAGCATACCGACCATGGATTCACGTTGATGCACTCGAATTGGAATAGTTCTTCCCAAACTCACATGAAACTCCCTCCCTAATACAACTTGCTCTAAGTTTCGTACATCATGAACCAAATTATTTAATGGGACATCTACATCAACCACATGAAGCCCGGGAAATAGAGTTGTGACCCTTCTCAAAAACTGGGATAGCTCCTTTCTTGGTACCAAAGGTATACAGACTAAAACAAATAACAAGCAAAATTAAAATTGAACATCAAACCCGAAAACGAAAAAATCCAGAAAATTAAATAAAATGGATTACCTGGGATGTAAACATGCAAAGCAAAATTGCCTTCAACGTGAGGAAAGTTACGAACTCGATTGGGTTGATTGTTTTGTAATGAGCAATCATATGTTCCTTTCATAAACAAAATATCAAACAGTTGACGGGTATATATTCAATAACTAATAATTAGTAAAACAAGTGTAGTGAAAAAATGATTACCGAGTGAATTTGAGGGTTGGATGAGATCAAGAGGAGGTGGAGGGAGAATAAAGGGTGATTTATTCGGTTCGGGTAGATGGGTCAGGTTCGAATCTGTTTCGGAGTCGGAGGAGGTTTCTCCATACGAGGCTCTCAGCGCTTCCATATTTTCCGTCTCTCCCCTTTCTTTCCCTTTCGATAATACTTTTTTCAAAATTCTAAAGCCACTTGCGTTTCCTGAGAATAATCATATTTCACTTTGGGGCCTATAACATGGTCGATCATCTGCCCCTTTCTTGTGAATGGTCGAGCAACATATGCTTTTTAGCTTAGAAAGTTTTGATAAAAATTGGTGAAACGTGTAGTTGAAAAGTTAATGATTCCATAAAATATATAGTTAAAACTAATTATTGAATTTGATTTAAATTAAAATATGAATTATAATTTCAATCTAATCGGGGCTGAATCTTCTTACTTAAAAGTCGACAAAGTTATGTTTGGTTCATATTTATAAAATGTTACAAATATTGGTTACTCTTTAATCCTACATTTTGAAGGATGCACAAAAAGTGATAAAGGACTGTGCTATTTGAACATACATGATGTCACTCTGTGTGCTACCTCCTCACATGGGGTGTGAGAGCGCTAATTCAGTACAAAATTATACATTGCTCGTGTCTATTTATACAGAAACTTTCTTGAATAATTCTATTTGATCACCTAAATTTATCACCCTATATGCCACATTTCTTACATGGGATGTGTGGGACATTATGTATTAATTAGCGGTCCTATACCTCATACACTATACCTCATACACGGGGGAATGACACACAGGATGACATCATGTATGTTCAAAGAGCATAGTCCAATTTTTTTATCTCGGATGTGTAATAAAAGTATAAAACACTTCTCAGAAGTATTAAAAAGTTAAAAATAGAGAGACGCGGGAAGGAGGAGGGAAAAAGAAGCATGATTACTTACAGTTCAAAGCTCAGTATTAGTCATTTCATTTTTTATTTTTTTATTTTTTTAAAATTTTGCGTCAATCATGGTTGTACCCTGGGCGCTATCAATTGAAATTTCAACACAAAAGGCACATTTTGCCTTCCTAAAACTAAAACAGAGTTACAAATTTGTGTTCATTTAGACAACCACAGTAAGATTCGTTGTGAACTATATCAGTGAGACAAAAGCTTTACATCTTCAAGCAATCTGCAATCCGAGGGAAAAACCGTGCACAATCAGTCGAAGGGGTCGATCCGTGGATCGTGCTCACTTGCCATAGCCATCCCCGTGCACAGACATGTAGGGCACATGACCTGTAAGGGTGATCAAGTTGTTGATAAAAAAACTACATACATAAAGCCTGTTTGGTAATGTGAATAATTTTGATTTTTGTAGGGTTTTTTTTTTTTTTTTAATAAATGTGTGGTTTAAAATTTTTTGAAAAGTAAAAAATTGTGAACTTGACTAAAAATGATGGTTGAGATTGAGTTTAAAAAGTTGTGATGAGTTTTTTTCCTTTAGCAAACAAGCTCTTAATATAGGGGCAGATCGACAGCCAACATTATGATCCTAATCTGAATTCTGGGAGCATACCTTTCCTGCCCCTGAACAATTAGAACATCTCTCGGTTTTAGGTGGCGATAGGTGCTGATCCTCTCCATTTACTGATGAGACCGGCTCAATAAGTACAATAGATCCTGTGTTTGAACACCGTGCACAAGCAAGGTATCCTATATCGAATGAAAGAAGATGATGTCAAAGGCGGAAAAATTTGAGGAGTAAAAGTCGACAAAGCGCGTTTATTATGTCAACATGACATACAGAAATTAAGATAAATAGTCAGAACACGCGTTAACTACCAGTTCCAAGACAGTACTTGCATCTCTTATTCTCCTGCTGTTTTACATTGTTTATTTCAACTACCATCAATGCAGATATTACTCCAACTGCCCCTCCTGAGAATGATGCCACTATGGGATCTACCTGACTAGGAAGTTCACAAAAAACACTCTCAATAAAAACACATAAGTGTCAAACTTCAATTTTAACAACTACTATCCACACAATGTGTGGGATCCACTACTCTTTTCATTCATCGTAAGGACCTCCTAGGAGCACATTGTTACAACCACTTAAGTAAAATTCACTCTCAAAAGCTAGCCAATGAGGAAAGGGTTCCCAAGAGGCTATAAAGCTCATATTGAAAGCAGATACTTTCGATATTGGACAAGTCTCATACTTTGCAATGGTAATCATGACACATACCTGAGTTGCATTGGTAGATGCATACTACTGATAAAATCAGCATATGACGTCCCTCCTAATCCCAGTTTTAGTTCCAGCTGATATTATTATAAGCAACAAGAAACGCAAGACGAGGATTAGAAACTACGTGACCTTTTCAAGAACATACAATTACAATTTCCTCAGTAACATTTGAAACTTTTCCAGTGCAGCAAAACTCACAGTGGGCGCAAGAAGTCCACCGAAAAGCATGAAGCCAGTAATGAGAGAAAAACAAGTTGCATAGTATTGTTTAAGATTTGCAGATGTCTGCGAGGATATATTTGTCAGACCCTAACTATCTAGCAAGACGAGACGAGAATTAATTAACAATATGGTAAGAACGTATAACTACCAGAGGAGGCAAAAATGGAATGAAGGAAGGAAAATCAGGAAGCTCATTCTCTTGCTCTTCCTCTAAAATCCCAAGCTCCGCACTTTTGATTCTTTGCTGTATTCTTAACCTTCGAACCTACAAAAGTTTATGTTAACAAAATCAACAATACAACGTGTCTGCACATAGCAAAACATACCAGAAATCATTCAAAAGTAAGAATCAAACAATTTTTTTCAAAACGTTAATCTTGTCAAGTGAAAACTAACCTCCTCCATATGTAAAAAGATTTTATTCCTACGATTTCGAATATTATCCTGAATTTTCTGTAAATCCATTTTGGCAAAATCTTGCACGGTCTCTGGCCCTTCTATTATACAAAACCTGCAATCGAACACAAACTCAGAAATCTAAAACTACACTAAAGCAACATCACATGTAACAGGTTTTAAAAGGAAAATTACGCTGCAGAGTTTTCATTTGTCGGTGAATCTGAATCCATTGAAGAAGAGTCTGAATCTAATGCCATCGATCGCCATTTGGGATTAAATTTTAGCTTTCCCTGGAGATAATATCGGTAATTGGATGAATAAAACGGTGTAGTTGAGTGAGAAATTGTTAAAAGTCGAGATGAAGAAAACATTTCTTGAAAATTAAAGAGCTGTTTGTAGGATTCAAAGCAATTTGTTTGAGAGTTAGAGTGTAATGAAGACAAAAGGGAATATCACAGTAGTGTTGGTTTCAAGTGGTGGGCATATTATCATAGAAATAGAACTGTTCAAAGTATGAAAATCTGGGGGGAAATTTGATTGGGGGTTATTGCCTATTGGTGTACCGTTGTTCGCAATCCAAATTAAATGCTCGAACTTGTCGTCGTTATTTTTTTTTAAATTACTCGTGTACAAAATATGAATTGACGAGGTGCTAAATTTTTACCAAATACACGTCTATACATTCAAATATAGGCTTATTTTTTATTTAATTTTTTACCTTTTGGGAAATTAATGCTTGAACTACCCCTCCCTCCTATCCTTGAGTTGATGACACGACGAGATGTTACATGAGAGCTATCACAAAGCCCCTGCGAAAGGTGGGTGTTAATGATCTGGATAGAAAGTCTCAACGTAAGAAAATTTATAAATAAGTATACAAATTACAATCTTATGGGAAATTTATAGGGATGACAATAATACTCACGTACCTAAAATTCGTTGGGTATCCGATACAAATGGACGAAAATTACCCTACTCAATGGGTTGTGGATAGGGTTTGTGTATAGATTTAAAACCCCGACATGGGTATGGGTATTGTAGAAAAATCCATACCCAACCCATATATCCATTAATTTTTTTTCAAAAAATTATTGTATTTAAATTTTAATAGTATATAATTTTGGACAAGTAGACTATTTGATATTTGCTTATTTTTGGATAATTGGAGTCTATTTATTTTTGGACAATGGATGTTGTTATATTTTTACTTCATTATTAATGCAAAAAATTAAATAAAAATAAAATATTAAAATTAAAATATGTAACGAGTTTTAAATGAGTATAAAAATATACTCGCACCCGATCCGCAACTCTTAAGTGGGTATATGGATAAGATATAGATATTATAAATCTCTAGTTGATAGGATATGAATTTTTCAAACTCCCTCCATACCCTATTCATTGACATCTATAGAAATTTCATTTGGTGGGTTATAAATGTACCGTTAGTCGCACTCGAAATTAAATTACTTGAAAATTTTGAATGGCAATGGGTCGGGTTCGGGGCCGACCCGCCCCGCCCCGAACCCGAAATGGCATGACCCCGCCCCGCGACTATCTGCGGGGCGGGGCGGGGCAGGGCGGGTCTCGAGTCTCGGGTCGGGGTGGGTCGTGGTCCCGCCCCGCCAAATGACCCGAATTTTTTTTTTTTTTTTATTAAATTGGTAATAAAATTTTATGTGAAAAACTTAGGAGTCGAACTAATTAGAGTTTTTAAGTTTGAACTTTAAATATAATATGTATATTTGAAGGGAAAAAAAAAATCAATAAACAACATAATGGTATAGTGGTTATATATTCTCATACCCTTAAATTTCACCAAGGTTTAATTCTTCTATACCTCATTAAATTTAATTTTAGTTTCTCATTCCCCCTTAAAAAATAAAAAAAATAAAAATAATAATAATCTCGGGTCATGGGGTGGCGGCGGGTCCGCCCCGCAAACCCGACGGGACGGGTCGTTTCGAATCGTTCGATTTTTTTTGTCATCCCTACTTGAAATATGACTTCTTTTACTCGAGTACCAAGGAAGTGAGTAGTGAGTCAAATGAAAAGACATTATTTTATCAAACATGCGTCAATGTAAAATCGGATTAACAAAGTCATTTACGACAAGAAATTTCAGTTATTTAAATGTATATTCGTGCCAATGATAATTGAAATTTGTTTCCATGTATATTTCGATAATCGATAAAAAAAAAAAAAAAAAAAAAACATAGATAAAATTATTAACTTATATTAACTATGAGAAAAATAATATAATAATTCTAGGAAGACATTCATTTGGGACATTTTTAAGTGACATTATAACGTGACAAAAAAGTCAATGGTGAGTAGTTATTTCACTATACAATGAATATGTATCATGTTATAATATCACTTAAAAATGTTCCCAAAAAATATCTACCTTAAATTACTCGAAACCATAATATGATATTTTTGTTCGTTGTCTCATTCAATACAACACGGATTAGCATGACCATACACTCTTTATATCCTGTCTTCGTGCTATTATTAGTTAGTGACCTGGTACGAAAGTTGGGGTGTGGCGTGCTGTGTTGAGAATCGAAGAGGAAATATCGAGTGTATATCAAAAAAAAAAAAAAAAAAAAAAAAGAAATATCGAGTGGAGGCAAATTTTGGTCGAATTGAAGCAAAAATCCAACCATGGATGTGATTTGAGGAGGAAAATGTCTTTTTGGACGTTTAATAAGAATGGATAAGGTTTGGTTTTCATTTTCTTGGGGAAAGATGACAAAAAAGTGTCTTCTTCTTGTTTTTAATTTTCTTGGTCTCGTTGGTTACTTGAGTTAGATGGAATAGAAAACCCTTTTCCCCCTTTATTTTCTTGATAATATCATTGTAAATGAATATTTAAAACTTCGTCTCCGAATCATGTACTTTAGTCCTTGTTTGGTAACCGTCCTTTTTTTTTTTTTGTTTATAAATCAATTTATAAATCACAAAATTTCTCAAATTACTTTTTAACTATACATTTTTCTCTCTCTAATTTTCAACAACTATTTTTTACTTCAAAAATTATAAATAAACCAGTTTATAAACAAAAAAGTGTTACCAGAATGAGTTTTAGTTAGTCATTGACTTCGTTGGATGTTGTTCACAATTAGTGATAACAGCGGACGGATCGGGATGGATTGGTGTCGATCCAAATTCGCTCTGCGAGATTTAGGGGGGTTTATTCAATGTAGATTTTGAATGACTTTTAAAGATTTTAAAGGATTTGAAAAATTTAGGTGTATTCAATTTAGACTTTAGAATCTCCATAAAAAACTTGATATATTTAATATAGATTTTAATGGACTTTTTAAAAATTCATAAAAGTCACGGTGTATTGTATAAAGACTTTTAAAAGTCTTTAAAAGTCCTGTGGTATTTAAATTATCAATGACTTTTAAAAATTCCTACGAAATCATTTATGTACTAACTTTTAAACATAAAATACAACCACAAAATCTCTTTATTTGTCTCTCATTAACCTCTAATATTTTGAATGACTTTTAAAAAAAAAAAAATCTTTTAAATTGTAATTTTATTTTTTCTATATTCTTCTTCTTTCATATTATTTTTAGAAACATTAAACATTTGACTAAATAAATCATTATTTCTCCTCTTCAACTTTTTGTATTTTTTTCTTTATATTTGAGCTCTCTTCTTTTTCATCATTTTCTTTAATTTTTCTATGAAAATAAATCTAACTAAAATTCTATAAGATCTTATAGAAAAATAATAATTAAATTGTATCAAAACAAATAATAATAAGTAAATTTTCTCTAGAAAATTTTTTATGAACGTAGTACAATTTTTATGTCGATATCAAACGCGATTTTATTTTTTCCCCATTTTTTTAAATCACAAATGTTTCTCTGTCTTAAACCTATTTATATATCTCACGCTGTATTTATTTATTTATTTATTGTAATTCACTTGACATATAATTATTATTAACGATTCACATTGACATCATACGAAAATTAATCTATTAGCGTTTAAGTTTTTCAATTAAAAAATAAATATCTGTAAAAGTCTTTAAAAGTATTTGAAAGTCTTTTAAATCAATTTACAAAAGTCTTTGAAAGTACATGAAAGTCTTTTAAATAAATGTTCACGAAAGTTTTTAAAAATCTATATAAATCCATAAAAGTCAATAAAATTCAATGAAATCCATTAAAAAAAGTCCATTGAAAAAAGTCTTTAAATGTCTTTCGAAATTTCAATTGAATAAACCCCCCTTAATATCGGATCAAATAGTAAAAGTTTCAGATCGGATCGAATCGAATCGGATTCAGATCGAAACAAAATTTAAGAATTGTTCGTTGTCAATACATAATCATATAAAACTAATATAATATCAAATTCTAACAACAAACATTACATATATAGAAAATTAAAGATTTTGTGTCAAATTCAATAAAAGATCCGGTAGGGTAGAAAGGGTGGACCCTTGGCCTTGAGGACAAGAAAAAATGGCGACTATATATTTTAGATTTAATAATTATTTTTTTTACAAAGTTTTTATTTTTTTTAAAAAAATAATCAGATCGCGTATCGGAGTCAATCGGATCACCCCCGATCCATCAATCCATGGATCTAGATTTTTCCGGATCGAATCCTTGGACCGACGAATCAGATCGAATTTTTTTGTCATCTCGATTCACAATATTTTTCCAATGTCGTGTCACGTTATCTCATCCATTGACTACCTTGAGTCAACATAGGTCTTGCATTTAGAGGTGTCAATCTGGATGGTCCGGGCAGGATTGGCCCGTCAAAATATGAGCCATGTAAGAATTCGTGTGAAAAACAAGTCCATCCACTGCAGGTTTATAAGTTGGTCCAAATGGGCATACAAATTTTGAAGTACAATTTAGGCTCGCCCGCTAGCTCATCCAAGTCGAGCTCATGCAGGTCGTTGTTCGTTCCGATTTGGTCCGTATAAAAAACATATAATTTTTTATATTTATAGCAAATATATATATATATATTTGTTAAATTCGTAAATAATATGAATAAAATGAAAAATTCATATTTATACAAAGAATGTTAACATACAATTCAAATTTATATCTTATGTTATATGAATTATTTTTAACGTTGCAAAATTAAATACAACATAAACAAATAACTAAATGCATTTCTAATTACTACTAGAAAATATTTATAGCATAAGTACATTTCAATTAGGTTGACACTTACTTTACTTTAATTTATTGTTTAAGTAACACCTACTTAAATGTAATTTAGTTGTTCAAATTTTTAAATTTAATTTTTTTAAATTATTTCACGGGCCAGCGAGTTAATTGTGGCTCGTGAAAGTGTGACTCGCAAAACCGAGGGTTCACTCCTGCTTAAGCTGTGAACTGCCTACTTAGTTTATGGGTCGATCCGCAGCTGTGAGTTTAGGAATGACAACAGAGCGGGTTCAGGAATGCCCATAATTCTCGTTTACATTTATTATTATATATATAATTTTGTTCATTAGTGTCTTTTATAATGGTTATCTAATGTCTTATTTATACAAATTCTTTTCTTAAAGTGAGATTATTTTACAAAATTATCATTTAATAGCTCTAAAGAATGATTAACATTAATTTAAAAAAAAAACTCATAATAACTTCTATAGAGTAGTACAAGTTTAATTATATTATAAGAAGTGTGTTAGGAAAGAATGAGATAAAACTTAAGAGTGAAAAATGAAGAGTAGTATAGAGTTGAGATGTAGGGTTTGGTTTTGGAATTATATATTTTGGACGTCGGGTGATTTATGACACTTTTAATTTGTTTGAATTTTTTTTTTAATTGAACTTATTAATCAGTGATGACTTTGAGGTGAGGCGGGGCGGGATTGGGGATTTGAATAGCAATCCCCATACATTCCCCATTCTCGGTAAGGGATACTTTTTAATCTCCGTCCCAGCTCCATCATCGTCGGGGATTCCCCGCCCCGTTCGGGGAGGGTCTCCGTCGGGTTCGGGGATTCCCTGCGCCCATTGACATCTCTCTATGCGGGTTAATCTGAGCCGATTTTCACAGATCTGATCGGTCCATCCGTCTTGATACCTCTCACAACTTTAAAATCACACTATTTTACTGATGTATTTGTCACACTTCAAGTGCAATGAAGGAACATATTTTTCGTTTAAAAAATGGTGCTATATTATCCTTGCTGGTGTATTGTGCATAATAATTTAGAGCTATTAAATGAGAATTTTATAAAATAATCATACTTCAAGAAAAAGAATTTGTATAACTAAAATATTAGGTATATGTTTCATTTTCCAACTTTTTGGGAAAAAATTGTTTTGGGAAATCGTGTTATTAAAAAGTGGTTTGAAAAGTAAAAAATTGTGGGCTTGACTTTTTTGAATAATTGAAATTGATTAATGTAAAAAAAAAAAAGTAATAAATTTTTTGAGAACCTTTAAAAATAAAAAAGGGCTAGATAACCATTATATAAAAGATATTAATGAATAAAAAATAAATATAATAATAAACGTGGATGTAAACGTAAATTATGACATCACGTCCCCGAGTTGGTAAATCTCCGACGGGGCCGGGGCGGGGGCGGGGGCGGGGACTAACATCCCTTCCCTGATCCGTCCCGTTGTCATTCCTAAATGAAACCACTGAAGTTCCAAAAATGAATGATGTTTTTTCTCACACATTGTAAAGTTGGGAGTATGGAAGGTGTTGAGATCGCACCCAAAATATGGCACATTGGGCCGCCAGTGAGTGTCCAACAAGGGTCCATTAGACTTCAGCCCACGATCAAAGTTTTAGATACCGCCCTAAACTAATGGCCGAGGTGGAAAGGCACAGGAACCCCTCCGGCCGAACTGATTTGTGTCTAGTAGAGACACTTTACGCTTAGCCGAGATGTTCACGGTAGCACCTCGGATATAAGGATGAGACAAGCCATGAAGTCAGAGATGTGACATTGCATTTACCAAGATGTGACAGATGACCATCCCCTACGAAATGTAGCAATGATTACAGTCAAAAGTAAGGTTGTCACCTCCAAGAGTTAGGGTGAAGACAAGTGTAAAGTATGTCACGTGTCATGATCCGAGACAACGAGTTCCTCTATAAATACGGCACTCCTCCCGCTTGGTATGGGGTTAGCAATTTCATACTCTTAACTAAATACATTTCTCTCACTCCCTATTCTCTCTTTTACACACTTATATTTCCCGCACCCAATATATATTTGCCTAAAATGAGTACTGACTTTGCAATCAGAGTGCAAACGGGAGCCACCTCGGCCCCCTTTGCAAACTGATTGTTTGTCACAGTGCGCAGGAGATCCACGTGTTCAACAGGGAGGAGCTGAGACGTGTCGGTCCAAGGTTCAGCCGGATTTTGTTGTCAATAGAAGGCAATGGGTCGAGTTCGGTGCGGGTTGGGGCCGCCCTGTCCCGAACTCGAAATCTCTGCGACCCGCCCCGTCAATGACCCGAAAATTATAATTTTTTTCTTCAAAATTGGTAATGAAATTTTAGGTGAAAATTTAGGCATCGAACTAGTTAGAGTTTTTAAATTTGAATTTTAAAGATCATAAAACAACATAATGATATAGTGGTTGTATATTCTCATACCTCTGAATTTCACAAAGGTTCAATTCTTTTGGACCTCATTAAATTTAATTTTAGTTTCTCATTCCAATTTTTTATAGAAAAAATCGGGTCACGAGGTGGGTCCGCCCCGAACCCGTCCCGAAAATACTCCGTGGGCGGAAATCCGCCCCGCAAATCCGATGTGACGAATAATTTTCGGGATAGATTATTTTGAATCGGTCAAATTTTTTTGTCATCCCTAATTGAGAGACATTTCAAGATTTTTATAGCGTTTACGAAGGAGTCCTGCAAATTTTGGTCACATCTAGTGCTATTTACGAAATTTTCTCGAGATAAATACTCATGAAGCCCAACGGGAGACCTGTGTTGAACAAAACCCTAATTCGTATCTTATATAAATGTTCATATAATCTACTGCGTTCACGCAGTTTTCAGGGTCTGGTATTTCAATCTTCGTTTTCCACTCAATTATACAGTTCCAATTTGATTTATTTTTTGTTTTTTCCCCCTTAATGTTCCATTCGGAAGGGAGAATCGCAGTGACGACTTCCAAATTTCAAGCTCAACAGACCGGATTGCAGGTCTCTCTTTCTAGAGATGATTACTTGCATGTCGATAACCCCGCTGAACCGAGCGTTCTTCTCCTTCCTCTCTCTCTCTAACCCATACTCAATACGTATATGTATCTCTATCTATATGTTTGTATACTATTTTTGTATTTTCAGTTTGATTAATTAATTCATATTTTGATTTTGCATTTTAAGATTGTTTGGGGAAGATGAAATTTACGATGAGGATAAAAAGCTCCCTCTTCTGAATTCCAATTTGAGGACGCTTTGCTGGCAGAATCGAACCTAAAACTTAAATTTGCCACTGAGTAATCTGAATATCCCCAATTCGTATTCTTCCTTTGAAAATAAATTTTATATTTTTTGCTAAAAAATAGTTAAATTCTCTAATTATTATTATTTATTTATTTATTATTATTTTTAGAATAGATTCTGAGAGTTAAATTGAATAATGAGGATGGAACAATATTTTTAGTTTCCAGCACTCGGATTCAGAGAGTAGATCTCAAGTGATGTTATAAACATTGGTGCTGCATTGTTTCAAGGAACAATGATTTACTATTGCTATTACATTTTTTTTTACTTAATTGAAACAAACGTGGATTTGATTTTTTTCCAGATTATGTTACTATCATTTTATCAGTACTCACATCCATAAGGGGGATAGCCTTTTACACGTTGGGTTTGAGCCCTTTGATGCCTACCATAACATGTGATGTTCCTCACAAGCTTAATGCATTTTCATTTTCATTTTCATTTTTTTTCTATCTGAAAAATTTTCTATGAAACTCTTCATTTCCTATATACCTTCCCATTCTTAAGGTTTTCCAGGTTTCCTCCCCTTCCCTTCTGTGTCCCGTTTATGCGTATTTTTAATTATGCCTATTTGATAAAGATTAAAATTAAATTTTTACTAGATAAATGAATGTTTGAAAAGTTGTGAGATTTAAGAAATATGTTGTTAAAATTAATTGTTGAGTTTTAATTATTTTAATAAAAAAAATCAATGTCATGTTATTAGTATCTTTATTAAGTCCATGAATTTAACTTTGTGTAAACAAGAACAAAAATTGCTTTTAAATATTCAAATAGTAATGATTAGAATATTATGTATTGATACTTGAGGTTTAAGAATTGCAAGAACTTCATTATACTTTTACACGTTAAGGGAACAACATATCACGTTGCTTAAAAAGTACATGATATACCAATAATTGTAATGTTATATTATTACCTTTATTAAGTCCAAAAATTTGAACTCGCGCAAGCTAGAACAATAATTGATTATAAGCATCCAAATAATACTATTAAAAATGCAAAACCTTGTTAATCATTTTTATAAATTAATTAAATGGATAAATAAAATTTAGTGTTAATATATGATTGGTAATAATAATATTGATCATCTTTTATAATAAGTATAATTAATTTTAAGATGATATTAACAAATATATAATAATTATATGAAATGAGATCACAATAATGATAAGATAATATTGACGATAATATAATAGTCATATTAAATTTGGAACTTATAATGAAATTACATAATTCGTGTTTCGAGTAAATAATTAAACATATTTTTACTCACCTCGATTAAGAAATGTTTGAAAGAAGGTTTTTACTTTGCAAGAGTATTGATACATGTCCATTTTGAGGTATCGATATATGTTCATCATCGAGCTTTAAGTATCAATAAGTGTAATCGGTTTCAAAATTGTTAAGTTTGATTTTTGAGATTCCTTCAAGGTTTTACTATATTTGAATCCAAAGGTTTACTTTCTTGGTGTGGAGAATTTCATTTGCAATTGATGGTTATTTACAGCGAAAACATGGCTGCACCCAAAGGAAATGAAGTCTCGCACATCCCATATGATTTCATTGCCGACTTAAGAAAATAAACAAATGGATTGAACTTTAATCAAGAAAGTAGGAGGTGGAACACTTAAACCATGAAAAAAAGGAGTTGTAACCATATAATTGAATGAGTAAGGAAAGCCACAAGGTCGGCTAGATCAAATAGGTGCTACATCATGCTTCAAACTTTTCAAAAAAAAAAAAAAAGATTTTTTCAAGAGTCATGTTTGAGCTAAGATTCTAGGTATCAAATGAAGTCAAAATTTTGAGTTTTTAGTACCATTTTGAAGTAATCACGAATTCACGGAGTATTTTAATGTGCAATTTAGGAACAGATAATCAAGGAGAAAGTTATGATCTTCATAAGAAGGCCACTTAAAACTGGTTTTCTTTACCATTTCACTAAAGTGCTAGTTTTAAAAATTTATCGAGGATTATCAATAAATTGAACTTAACTGTTTTCATATTCTCAAAGATCGTTCCGAGGACTTGTCCATACATATATCACATATAATCAAAGGAGGTCGGAAGGAATTAAAAAATTCTCGAAAAGGGAGGCACTTAAACACGTTTTTCTTTCTATACATTTTAAAATAATTATATAAATTATAAAACACTTTCGTTATGTCATAATGGACAATAAATGTTGTCAAAGTTTTTGGATCGTTTCATAAGAAATCATAAATAAGTTTATTTATTTTATACAAAATCATAACTTGCTTGCAGCGGTTTGAAGACTATCGAACATCCCCCCTTCATTGGATCGACCTCACGGAAAATATTATTATGAAATAATAAGGAATTTATTATTATAAAGTTATTTTTATTATTATGAAATTATTATTAATATTAAAAAATTAATATTATTATTATGAGAATAAAATCAATTATTCTATTATTCTATTTAATTTATGAAGTTATTTTTATTATTAGCGCTTGTTATTATTGAAATTATTTTTATTGTTTTTATTATTATTATTGGATTAATAATGATGATGATCATCGTCATCATTGTTGTTGTCGTCGTTGTTATTATTATTATTAACACCGAAATTATAATTAAATAGTATATACTCGTGCGATGTACGAATGACATTATCATTATGTTTGTTTGCAATGAGAAGTGTAAATGAACAAAGTAATGAATACAAAGAAATATAATTTGATGTTGATAATCAATATATTCAAATTTGGTAAGTTGACAAAATCAATCTCAATTTTGGAAAACTTCTTTAAATCTCAGTTCGAGCACTGTTTTTGGAAACTCTCTATGCTCAGTGTTTCATTATACTCATATCTAAGTATATACAATATATATATATAGTTGTCGACAATAAACTCTCTCCATAATCAAATTGTTCTCTCATCATCGTCAGCAGCTAATATGAAATCAACATGAAAAACTAGTTGGATCCATAAGAGATTAACATGTTGACCAGAATAAAGTCTAAATATACCATGTAGAGCCAACATGTATAAGATTTACCCCTAGCAAAAGTCAGAGTCCATTTTCCTCGTTTAGCCTCTTTTTGGCTCAATCTTAACCTTGAAATAGTGGAAGTTAGCTCCACCTTCCAACTTGCTTGGATGGCCAATGTTATTGTATAAGCTGCAAGACATGAGATGTGAGACGCGTGATAATAAATAAAAGAGAATGATTATAAGAATATGAATTTTTAAACAACTCTCTTACGAAAAATCAAATTAGATCCTAAAAGAAGTCTGAGTTATGGGATTAGACAATAGTCAATTTTTATTTAAATAGTTCAATTCTTGTAATAATTCTTGTCTTGACAATAATAAGTGGTTTTTTTTTTTTTTTAATTGGAATTATTTTATATACTAATTTCTTAATTGGTATAAATTAAAATCAATTTGTAGATGATTTTTGATAAAAATAAATAAAAATGATAGTATGTGTGATTAAGAGGTTGTAAATATCTGAAATGTGTAATTTAAATTAACTTGTAATACCCAAACCAAGGAAAAACTATAAGATTTGATATGTATTACTCATACAAAATAGATGCACCTTCTTTTTCGACAGTAGATCATTAGAAACTCCACAGTTAAGCATGCTTAGCTTGAAGCAATTCTATGTGGATGACCACTGGGAAGTTTTCTTAAGGAACGTGCGAGTGGGAACAAAACATAATGAAAAGACTCGTGTTGGTACAGTGGGGACAGTACGTCGTCATATAACTGTCGGGACATCCCGTTAAGTGAAACCTAAGTCGTTACATAACCGTTGATTAATTTTGACTTCAAATTCAATTTACACTAATCAGAGGCCAACGTTTAGATGAGAAACATTTATGTATGGGTTTCTTGAGTCTGTAATTGGCAAATGCCCATCAAAGGGAGCAAATGAGCTAAAAAACGAAGATGTGAAAAGTCAATACAAAGAATTAGATAAATTAGGAATGACCAATGAATTTGACAAAAAATTCCAACAATTAATACAAATCAATCTAATGGTTCAGATTTACTTTCTTCAACTCATTTAAAATTTAGAAATAGGCCCAACTAGGGGTGGACATGGTTAAGTTTGGTACCAATGCATGAATCGATGAGTTTTTTTATCAATGGAACCAATCGATTTTTATAAAGATATGGAACCAAACCGCTCGGTTCTAGTTTGGTCTGGTTCATAGTACATTACTTTAATTTTAAAATATAAAAGCAAATTATCATCACATACCATATCCACGACCATAAGTTAGTACTTAGTAATGATTAATGAAATTCATTTACCAAAATCTAAACTAATACACAAATATCAAGTTACATCTCCATACAAAATATTGTCTAATAACAATGATTTAAAAATGTAGACGAATGAGTCATTGATAGAGATTAATTATATCAAGTTACATGACTACGTCTTCATTCTTACCTAAAAACTATTAGCATAAAACAAACAAAATTAATGTACGAAACACAAGATGATGCCTATAATCTCTTAATACCTCTTTGAACTACAAGCATCATATTTTAGGACGAGTTAACAAATGTCCAGATTTCATAAAAAAAGTGAGGGATATGTAATGCATAAAATCTTCCACCAAGTAAAAGGAGATGTGAGAGCCACATTGAAATATTTTCAGTTACACAGCAAGCAAAACCTCTTGCAAGCTACATACCAAAAATGGAAAAGGAAAAATAAGAAAGGATTAAAGAAATATAAATTTAAATTTCTGACGGCATATACAAGTTAAGACCTAGATTACCAAAAGATTAGATAAAGTTAATTTTTTAACTTTTAAGACTAATTAAAAAAAAATTGATCTAAAAGTGGGCTTGGACTTCGGTTCTTCGTTCGGTTCTCGGTTCTAGAACAAGAATCGAAACTGGAACCAAAATCGTTTGGTTCTCCATACTAAGAATCAAACCATTAATTTTTTTTGTAAAACCGAACCGAACCGCTCGGTTTGGTTTGGTTCGGTCCGGTCATTTTGTCCACCCCTAGGCCCAACTCAGATCATTCTCCCCATCCCGCTAGATATCTATTGCTCCTTTCACTTAATTTATCACATCATTCATCAAATTTTTGTTGGCCAGAACATAAAAAAGAAAAGAATTTTGACAAAATATGAATATATTAAATACAAGAAAGCCAGCCACACACGGGGAGAGGCAACATAAAATACCCAAAATGTACACATTAAATCTACAAATACAGATATATAACATTTACAATAAACTTAAATTTATTCTCAACTCCCAAGAAACAATTTTTTTTATTTTTTTAGAGGTTTAAGCACAATGTTTAATTCTTCACATAAACTATCCCTTTCTCTCAATCTTCTACTCGTATCCCAATCAATCCACATCAAACTTAAATAAACAAATCTCAGCAAACTAAAAAAAGAAGCAAACTCCATCCTTTACCCCCAATATACATTAATACATTTTCACAAATACATATAACTCATATGTAGAAAACCAAATATTCAACACACAAATGGAATCAAAATTTTACCTACATTTGATAATTCGGTAACCCTCAGTAAAGAAACGATACCGGTCATCTTCCACATAGAATTGCTCTTTAGGTGGGTCGAATGATGATTTTTGACACAGGGAATAGCAGGTGGTTTTGCACGTTCAAATGGTAGGCAGTTCCAAAATTAGTCCGTCAGATAGAATTAGCTAGAATCTGCGGGGTTGCACAAAATAGACTAATGAGATACAAGTAGATTTCTTTTCAAAAGCATCAAATAGCACAGGATTCACCAAAAGAAATAAATATATATCTAAACTCCAAAAATGGAAGTTACTTACCCGTGCGATGCACGGTATTAGATATACACAAAATATTTGAAGTAAAATGTCAAAGCAAAATATTTTATAAATCAAAAATATATTTAGTAAAATGTTATTGTTTAGTATAGATATTTTATAAATCAAAAATATATTAATCACAGTTGAACCAAATCCTAAAATCAATTCATAAACTTATGAAAAGCAACTCTACCTTTATGGGATTTCTACAAAATGAGTTAACCAATTAAATACACTGGAACCACTTAAAATTGAAAAAAATAAAAAAAAATTGGTCCAGTGTACTATAGTGAAACTTTAAAACCACAGTACAAACGTGAATGCACATCTATTCTCGACTGCCTAATCCCAAAAGAAACAACAAAAAGGGGATGTGCTTAAAGAGAATGTGGCTGCTAATAAAAAGTTGACTTGCTTGTTTCAAGATATGATTATTATGGGCCACAGACTTGTCAATTTCAGAGTAAATTATGTTAGTCATCCTGCATCATATCAGAGCAGATGATTTAAAAGCAGCATAACAAAAAGAAGATTGATAATGAAGGATGGTGAACCTTTTGCATAACGTGACGCCAATCTGCATAATATGATGCCAATATGCTCGTCAACAAAATAAATTAGAGAAAAATTCAAAATCTATACTGATAATATTTCTTTACTTTTTAATAAAAGAATCAAATGTTGAACATTTCTACCTTTGGTTCTAGTTTCTGGACTAAATTCAGCAACATATACAGAAATACTCATATTAAATGTATGATTGAGTTATTTGTTCTTCATTATCAAATTCTTCTTGGATCATTCTACAATTAGAGCTGTCATTCTAACAAAAAATTATCCACCTCTCAGCAAAAGAATTTTTGCATCAACCCTTCTTTTTGTTATGATATTCATGGATGAATCAACAAAAATAGAAGCACTAATACCAGTGTTACCATATACAATAAACCTATACTATACCAACTATTTTACAGAGTATAAGGAAAATAATCACTGCCTAATCAAGTATGCATAAAATTACAATAATTGGAAGACCTAAGTAGCTAAGACTTATTCTCATTATAAGGGAGTAGATGTTTCTTCACTTTCTTATTCAATCAAACATAGGATATAAATTTTTTTTGGCTTGATATTTCCAGCATCATGAGAACTGCAGAAGATGTTCAATTTTATACTGCTAATCACAGATCAACTTTTATCCAATATTGCTCAAGCACATATCAACTTTCCCTCTTATCCTTGGCCTTACCTCAAAACACATCAGACAGCTCAACAGTTTACTTAGTCCTCAGTATAAGAAGCACACAAAATTATACAGTTTCAAGCTATATTCCAATAGGATAATAACTAAAAGAATCCAACAAACAGAAATATTCAGCTAGGTTCTTATTGGTATTTTCACTCAAATTTAAGTAACAGATCTCGGCAAAACATAAGTAGGAATCACAATGCAATAACTAGGGGTGGACAAAATAACCGAACCAGACCAGACCAAACCAGAACCAAACCAAACCAAGCGGTTTGGTTCGGTTCTACATAAAAAAAAATAATGGTTTGGTTCTTAGAATCAAGAACCATTCGGTTTTGGTTCTGGTTCCGGTTCTCTTTCCAGAACCAGAACCAGAACCAAGAACCAAATTATATATATATATTTTATAAATTAGTGGATATTCATCTCACCAAAAAATTAAAATCTAAAATTATAAATGTGAAATGTACAAAAATGTTATTTAACATACATTTTATCTCATTTCATATTAGACAAAGATTTTAAATCATAAATCTAAATTCTAATTCTAATTCGTTTTTCTTCTTTTCAATTATAAATACGCATTCACACTGCTTTACTTACACTCCTATAACACAACAATCGTTGCACTCCTTAGTTACCATCAACGACAATGATGTTTATTTTTTAAAATTTATGTATATATAAACCTCGACCCAATTCATCAATTCTCAAGAGTTAACCCAAACTCAAATTGCAAATTACATCCCTAACTCACACGGCACCACGGTAGAATGGGATTCAGAACTTCATCGTAATCTGTAACTATAAGTCTAAACTGCCTTTATGTTCGATTCTCTAAATTTCAACAGGTCGACGAGCTTCCTTCAGACTAGTTTCTTCTTCTTTGACTTAGAATAACATGTTACTTTTTCTAAATCTTTGTTTTGTTCACTAAAAATTTCATTTTCTATTTAGTAATGATGTAAATGGATTATAATGAAGAAGCGAATATAAACAGGTTTTAATTTACGTTTATTATTTAAAAATTCAAGTAATGGTCTCAGAATCAAACCAGACCAAACCAGAACCGAGCGGTTTGGTTCCGGTTTTGTTCCATATCTTTGAAAAAACCAATTGGTTCCATTAGTAAAAAACCATCGGTTTACGGTTTGGTTTGGTTCTTCTAGAACCAGAACCAGAACCAAACCGAACCACGTCCACCCCTAGCAATAACCCAATGCAACAATTCAGACATCTTTACGTGGATCAATTCTTCACTTATCGTTTCCAGTAAAACCACCACTAAAATAAAATCACCGTGCAGCAATAAATCCACAAAATACCCAATTCAACAATAACTAACCAAAGATTCCAACATATGTGGATTATAAATTCACATCTAGCCAGAGTATAGGCCATTTATTTAAAATGAATAAATTGGAATTTCACATCTAAGGAAATCAAATAAGATTTAGGGACAATACGTGCTAGTTTCATCTTGCTCTTACCTAATCGCTTGCATTTGGACCATCTGTTAAGTAATTGGTCCAGTCCGTTTTCAGCCTAGTTAGAAGAATGGGTTAAGTACATAATTACCCACATTTTAGTATGAAATTTTTTGAAATCTAGTGATTTGTAACTAATTACAAAAGTATCATAATAATTTTCAAAATCAGGTATTTTTTTATAATAAAAAATCAGGTTATGTAATTAATTACAATTGTAACTTATGAATTAGTAAAAAATTAGTGTAATTTGTAATTAATTACATTAGTATAATTTGTAATCAACAACCACCACAATCGCCGTTGTCGGACTACCGTCGAAAATACAATAGTAACTTATTTCAATTTTGTAATTAATTACAATTGTAACTTTATTTCAATTTGTAATTAGTTACAACTGTAATTTTAATTAAAATTGTAATTAATTAGCACAACTTCCACCGATCACCACCTAATTTGTAACCAGCCACCGCCGCCACCACCACCACCTTATTTCAGTTTTGTAATTAATTACATTTGTAACTTTATTCAATTTATAATTAGTTACAATTGTAATTTTAATTAAAATTGTAATTAATTACCTGCACCACCATCAATCACCACCTAATTTGTAACTAGAAGCTGCCACCACGACCACCACCTTATTTCAGTTTTGTAATTAGTTACAATTGTAATTGCAATTAATTATTACCACCACCACCACCATCATCGATCACCACCTAATTTGTAACCAGTCACCACCACCACCACCACCACCATATTTCACTTTTGTAATTAATTACCACCACCAATCACCACCAACAAATAATAGCACCAAACACAACCCACCATCGTTCAACCACCACCCTCACAACACGCATCAACATCAACATAAATTTATCATTAACAGCACAACCACTATACCAGTATTTTAATTGCAAAATGGAGGTCATTGTGAGAGTTGTTGCTTAGTTCAACCTGCAGAACCCACATGGAATGGCCACTTGTCCTTGTCTGTATTTGATCAAATTGGTGTTTTAACTCATTTTTCCACCATTTATTTCTATAAACCAACCAAAATTTGGCTTATTCCAAAACACTCCATTATCAAAACCCTCGAAAATTCACTCAGTAGAGTTTTGGTCCCATTTTATCCATTAGTAGGTCATTTGTGCTGGCTAGATAGGGATCGACTCCAGTTCAACTGCAACATTGAGGGCGTTCAGCTCATCCAAGCCGAGTACGAGGCTAGATTGGAGGAACTTGTTAATGATTACGCCCCATCTCTTGAATTCCATAACCTTATTCCTCATGTAAATTACCGAACTCCCATCGAAGAAATCCCTTTGGTGATTGCGCAACTCACTAAATTCTAGTGTGGTGGGATTACTCAAAGTTTCGCAATATCCCACACACTGGTTGACGGCCAAAGTGCGCTCCATTTCTTCATTTCGTGGTTGTTCCATTTTTGTTTGTGCAGTAGCAGCAGTTTGTTTGGCCAATTCTCCAACGGCTTCTTTTGGGTGTTTTTTTGCCGGCCTTGGGCTTCTTCTCTGCGGGTGCCTTTTTTGCCGCTGGGCCAACTCGGAAGTTGGCTTCTTCTCAGCTGCAAGCTTCTTCTCGTTCGACTTTTTCTCAGCTTTTGCTGCCATGGCTAGAGTGAAACAAAATTGGGATGTTAACGGATTTGGATGAAGTTTAGAATTCGGAGATGCTTGTTTTAGAAGATAGGCAGAAGTAGTTCGAGAAAGGGAAAAGTGATTAGGGTTTGGATTTTGTTTTAAATGATTTAATAAAATAGTTTTTAGATACCTGATTCTAAAAATTTTAAATCTAAAGGTATTATTTGGTGTAATTACCCCTAGAAGAATTCAGAATATTTTGGCCCATCTCGCATAAAGCTGTTGAACTCTGATTAAAGTCCATGACCCGAGCCCATTTCGCATTTTGGAAGCACGCTTTTTCTGTTGCAACTAAATTCAGTTATGACCGTTAGACTAACCAACTTGGAGCGTCCACAACCGTTAGATCAAATTTTCCCTATTTCTACCAAGGGAAACGTCCAGTAGCTCAGATCAATTCAGATATTTTTCTCTCTCTGCTTTCGTCTCCCTTCGTCTTCTCCAAGGCGATTTTTCATCCTCCCAACTCTCTGATTTTCTCTCTTAATTCAGGAAGAATGCTTTGTGATCTTTCTTCCACTTTGTGTTCTGTATGAGAGAAACCTTTGTGGGTTGTATATTCGTTGTTTGAGAGAGATTATTCATATGCAGTTTGTCTACGAGTTTTGTTAGATTTACTTTGTGTAGTCTTTGTATTTTTGTAAAACCTCTTATAGGATGTTCTGTAATCTTTGTGATCTTGAATAAAACTTTGTGTTTTTGATAAAATTTCTGGGTTCAAATCTTTACAGTAGTATCAGAGCCTTGGGGTTTTCTGATACTCGAACAAATTTATTATTTTTTTTTGGGTTTTCTTGGGTTGTTTGGGGATTCTTGTTTTTCTCTAAAAATCATAAAAACTTTTGTATAAACCTCAGATCTGAAAAACTCAGGGTTGAATCTTGTGATACCTTTGAGTTTCTTACAATATCTGTATATTTGGTTTACAGATCTGTTGGTTTTCTGACATATTGGAGTTTGGATCTGAAAGATCTGCAACCGGATCTATTTTTGCTGAAAAAATTTCTGAAAGGAACTGAAGCGCTGATAATTTTCGCATCAATCAGGTGAAATCCTTCAATTTCTAGGGTTTCTTGAACCCTTCTCCTCAATCTTTCTATGTTTCCTCCGTTAAAGCCCTTCTTGGATCCCTTTACCTTCCTTTGTCCAAGATTTCTTTAGAGAATTCGGTAATCTGAGGGAGTTCAGGGCCGACCTAAATAGGGTTGATGAAAAGAAAGATATTTCTTTCTTGTTCTCATCTTATTTCAATTAGTATTTTATGATTCTGTATACTTTGTAAAGTATGGTTGATATTTTTGCTTTTTGCTGAGACTACTTTTGTGTAACTTGATCTTTGTGATCTCTAACTTTGCATTTTTCTGTTATATTTTTTGACTACTTGCCATTTATTGATCTCTGAAATTTGTAATTCTTTTCTCCCAAATTCTTTTTTCAAAATGGCTACTGCTAAACTTGAGGTTGAAATTTGGAATGGAAAATGGGATTTTAGTTTATGGCGTTAGAAAATAAAAGCTCTTTTACTCCAAATGAAATGTGCTAAGGCTATTGATGAAACCTGGCCTGAAAGCTTAATTGAAGAAAGAAGAACTGAATTAGATGAATTAGGTTGGAGTACTTTATTTCTTTATCTTTCTGATATCTTGATTAGGAAAGTAGGAGAAACTAAAACTGCTGCTGACCTCTGGGATAAACTAGAATAACTTTTTCTCACTGTCTCTCTTCCAAATAAATGTTTTTTGTGAAAACAATTCTTTAGCTATAAATTTGATCCTTCCCTGGGTGTTGAAGAAAACATAGACTGATTTAATAGGATAACACAAGACCTTTTAAATGTTGGTGAAAAACTACTGAAGATCAAAAAGTTTTCTGTTTATTAAATGATATGGGAGATAAGTACAAAGATATTAGAAATGCTTTGGAGTATGATGGCCAAAAATTAACTGTTGAAATAATTCATACATCCCTTAAGAATAAAGAACTTGAGACCAAATCTGAACTTAAGGAAGTTTATAATGTAGAGTCCTCATTCACTAGAGGCAAGACTTCATTTAAAGGTAACAACAATAAAACTTGGAACTATAATAGAAACCATCCTAGGCAAACTAGAGATTACCAAAATAAGAAATACATACCTAACAAATCTAGAGATAAGAGATTTGATAATCATAATAGGTTTGATAATAAGAAGTCTGATCATAACAGATTTGAGGTTAAAAGGTATGATAAGTTTGATAAGAAGTTTGATGTTACTAGGAAATGTTATTATTGTGGAAAAATAGGTCATCTAGTTAATGAATGCTTTAAGAAAATAAGGGATAGCAAGAATACTCAACAGGAACCTGTGGATATACAGAATAATAGAGGAGTTGTATATGTTACCACTACTTCAAAAATGAAAGATGAATGGATTTTAGATTTTGGCTGTACCTTTCATATGTGCCCTTACAGGAATTTATTTGATACTTTCTCTGTGCATGCCTCGGTTCTGTGAAACTTGGCAATGATGTATCCTGTGATATTAAAGGGGTTGGGAAAGTGGTATTAAAACTTTGTGAAAATAATACATTGACCTTAAATCAAACTAGGTATGTCCCTGATTTAAGGAGAAATCTCATCTCCTTATGAATTTTAGATGATGAGGGTTATGACCTTAGGGTCAGCAATAGATTCATACAAATTTTGAGAAATAATTTGTTGATTACTAGTACAGCCAAGACCAATGGTATTTACATTCTTTTTGTGCAGTCTTTTTCTCCTACCTCTTTTACTGTTGAAAACTTGAATTATGACTTGTCTGAACTTTGGCATAAAAGGCTAGACTATGTAGGAGAAAATGGACTTAAAATTCTAGAGAAAAATGGTGTGTTTGATAAAGACAGTTTACAAAAACTTCAATTTTGTGAAGAATGTACTTTAGGAAAACAAAAAATTTCATCCTTTGGGAAAAGGGGTACATACATTTAAAGACATTCTTGGATATTTGCATGAAGATTTGTGGGGTCTTGCCCCTATTTGTACTATTTCTGGATATAAATATTTTTTGCTTATTATTGATGACTATTCCAGAAAATCTTGGGTTCATTTGTTGAAATCCAAAGACCAAACTGTTTCTGTTTTCAAAGATTGAATTACCCTAGTTGAAAATTTGAAAAATAAAAAGGTTAAAACAATCAGAACTGATAATGGTTTAGAGTTCTGCAATTTTGAATTTGATGATTTTTGTAAACACCAAGGTTTTCTTAGACATAGGACTGTTTCATACAGTCCACAGCAAAATGGGATTACTGAAAGGATGAACAAAACCTTGCTTGAAAGAACAAGGTGTATGTTAATCCAGTCCAATTTGCCAAATTTTTTTTTTGGGGGAAGCAGTTAAAACTGCATCATTTTTGATAAATAAATGTCCTTCAAGTGCTGTGACCTATAACATCCCAGATCAGATCTGGAACGATATAGTTCCTGATTACTCATTTCTTAAAGTTTTTGGCTGTGTAGCTTATGCACATCAGTCTCAGTCTAAACTTGATCCCAGATCTTTAAAATGTGTTTTTATTGGTTATGGGGAAGGGGTAAAAGGCTACAGGCTGTGGGTTAAAGACCAAAAATGTTTTAAAGTGATTTTTAGCAGGTCAGTTGTTTTTAATGAAAATATTTTTCCCTGCAAGTTTGAAAAACATGAAAATCTACTTTGTGAAAAGGATTTTTTGACTACTGAAGTAAGTTTTGATGATACTTACATTCAGTCTGAGCAACCCCAACATATACTTGCTGACACTACTGCACCCACTTCACCCAATTTACCTGATGATGATGAAACTGATCTAAATGATTACCAATTAGCTAGGGATAGAATTAGGAGAAATATTAGACCTCCAACTTGATTAGATGATTTTAAATATTTTTCTGCCTCTACTTTGTCTTCTACTTTGGATTCTGAACCTTGCTCATTTGAAGAAGTAATGGAATCTAAATATAAAAATTTATGGCTTGTAGCCATGAATGAAAAAATGAGTTCCTTAATAAAAAACCAAACCTGGACCTTAGTTGAAAAAACTCCTGACAAGAAATTAATTGAGTGCAAGTGGATCTATAAAATAAAAGATGAGGATTCAAAATGGGTAAACCTAGATACAAAGCTATGTTAGTTTCTAAAGGCTTTTCTAAAAAGAAGGGATAAATTACACTGAAATCTTTTCCCCTGTTGTAAAATATACATCTATTAGAATTTTATTTGCTTTAGTTGCTTAAAATGATTTAGAACTTGAACAAATGGATGTCAAAACTGCCTTTTTGTATGATTTACTTGATGAAACTATTTACATGACTTAACCAAAAGGTTTTGAAAAGAAAAGCAAAACTGATATAGTATGCCTACTTCAGAAATCCCTCTATGGATTGAAGCAAGCACCTAGGCAGTGGTACAAAAGATTTGACACTTATATTCAAAGTCTAAATTTTTAGAAAAGTCAATATAATCCATGTTTTTACTTTAAAATTGATAAATCTGACTCTATATACTTGCTTCTATATGTTGATTGTTGGTAAGAGTCTGCGTGACATTTCCCGTCTTAAAGAAAATTTGAAAAATGAATTTGAAATGAAAGACCTAGGACCAGCTAGGAAAATTCTTGGAATTGATATTTTCAGGAATAGATATGCTGGAAAGCTCTTTCTGAATCAAAGGAGTTACATTGAAAAAATTATATATTTTTTATTCAAAACCCGTTTCACTTCCTTTACCTAGTCATTTCAAATTATCAAGTGATCAGTGTCCTAAATCTACAGAAGAAGCTCATAGAATGCAGAAAGTGCCCTACTCCAATGCAGTAGGCTCTGTGATGTACCTCATGATCTCAACCAGACCAAACATTGCTTTCTTTGTTAGTATTTTAAGCAGATTTATGAGCAACCCAGGTGAACCACACTGGGAAGCTCTGAAATCTTTACTGAAATACTTGAAAGGAACTTTAAACATGAGTCTTATGTATTTTAAGTCTGAAAATGGTTTTAAACTTAAAGGCTTTGTAGATTCTGATTTTGCTGGAAATGTTGTTAACAGAAAATCTACTTCACCCTACTTTTTTACTCTAAATGATTTATGCATCAGTTGAAAAGCACAACTACAGAAATTAGTTGCCCTTTCTTCAACTGAGGCAGAATATATTGCTACAAAAGATGCAGTAAAAGAATGCATGTGGTTAAAGGGATTACTTAGTGAAATTGGCTATTTAAATGAATCTGAAGTTAAAATTTGCATTGATAGCCAAAGTGCCTTATATCTCTTAGTAAAAATCCTTTTTTTTCATAACAAATCAAAACATATTGATGTGAAGTTTCATTTCATAAGAGATATTATTGAAAAAGGCCTTGTAAAACTTGTAAAAGTCCCTACTCAACTCAACCCAGCAGATGCTGGAACTAAAGTGATTCCTATAGCAAAGTTTAAAGATGCACTTAGACTGCTTAATATCCTTGAATTTGATACTGCTTCTTTGTACCTGTGCAGGAAACCATATATGGAAGCTGACTACATGAGGAAACCAACTGAGGAAGCTACATGGTCATGGAAATCGGAGACAGGTGCTAATTGCACCAATTAAGGGGAAGATTTGTTAAGTAAATGGCCAGTCCGTTTTCAGCCCAGTTAGAAGAATTCAGAATATTTTGGGCCATCTCGCAAAAAGTTGTTGAACTCTGATTAAAGTCCATGACCCGTGCACATCGCATTTTGGAAGCATGCTTTTTCTGTTGCCACTAAATTCAGTTATAACAGTTAGATTAACCAACTTGGAGCGTCCACCATCGTTAGATCAAATTTTCCCTATTTCTACCAAGGGAAACGTCCAGAAGCTTATATCAATTCAGATATTTTTCTCTCTCTGCTTTTGTCTCCCTTCGTCTTCTCCAATGCGATTTTTCATCCTCCCAACTCTCTGATTTTCTCTCTTAATTCAGGAAGAATGCTATGTGATCTTTCTTCCACTTTGTGTAAAAAATTGTGTTCTGTATGAGAGAAACCTTTGTGGGTTGTATATTCGTTGTTTGAGAGAGATTATTCATATGCAGTTTGTCTGCGAGTTTTGTTAGATTAACTTTGTGTAATCTTTGTACTTTTGTAAAACCTCTTACAGGATGTTCTGTAATCTTTGTGATCTTGAATAAAACTTTGTGTTTTTGGTAAAACTTTTGGGTTCAAATCTTTACCCCATCAGTATGAAAGACAATAGGGCGACATCTCTTGTATTCGTTCATCAAGCTTGAATTCTAGAAGTGTGCCATGAGGGCAGCCTATCCCTGTATGTGAGCATACGCCAAGGATGCCACTTTTTCAATATTGAACTTCTCCCATTTCTTTCTACTGAAAGTCTACCAATACCAATAACATTAAGAATATTTAAATGTAAATGGTATAGTTGAAGCATACCTGATAAAAAGGAAGGATCTGTCATGTTTATAAATGCATAGCCCACATTGCATTTGTTCTGCAATAAAATAGAGTGCCAAATTTATATCATGGATGAATGATGTCTATATCTTTGTCTAGCTAGCTCAGAAAGAACTTGCTTTTATTTATTGAAAAATGTAGTACAGAGTGTATAAATGAAAGAAAAACAACAAAAGACTCTTACATACTAACCCCCTGCATTTTTCAAAGAGTCTTGATTGTAAGAGTATTGCACAGGAAAGGAAATATGCACTACCTCTGTAGCCTCTGCCTTTAGTACCTTCAGTTCTCTCAATAGTTCCAAATGTAAAAATATAGTACAACGAATGCAATCTAACTTTCAACAATAGAAATTAAAATCATAAAAAAAACAACATAAGTAAAATAAACCTAAATAGAAATAAATATTATAAATTTATAGAACCTTACATATTACACATATTTTTTTCAAATAAAATCCTTGATGGTTCAGAGCGCATCGAGGTTGAGATGGAAGAATCCACGAATCGCTCCAACTTGAAGGAACACACAGGGACAATGATCAAAAATGAGTCGCAAGAGAAATAATAGAGGAAATGCGTAGAAGGCGTTGATGACTTTATGGCCGGCCAAGGATGGGAAGGAGGGAAGAGGCATTTGCAGAGAGATTTGACAGACTGGTTTACAGAGCTGTGCGTATGGGAGAGGCATGGGAGTAGCAAAAGAGAGATATTATGGAGCGTATGAGAGAAGGAACTTCTAAAAGATATATTTTATTGGGAAACCGAAAATTTAATTGGTTTGCATTAATTCAGATGATGGAAAGACAGAACGCTTTGGTATTGGGAAAAACTTAAATTTTCTCCAATTGGCTGTGGGGATCACGACCATCAGAATTTTTTTTCTTGTATTTTCTTTTGGTTTGTCTTCTAATTAAATGTGGTTGGACGGGTGTACCCGAGCAGGAAAAGTGGTCAGATATACTTACTTTTATAAATTAAATAGATTTTTATTAATATTATAAATCATTATCATTATTACAAAAATATTAATTACAAAAATATTAAAATTAATATTATTATTCACAGTTATTATTAAATTAGATTATTATTATTATAAAGTTTCTTTTATTAATTATCGCTATAATGTTGTTTATTATTATTATTATTATTGCCAAAAAATCAGACAGATTCCCAATAGACGGCTTGGATGCGGCAGCATCTTCTTCGCGAAGACGTTGGCACTTGGCTACCAGCGGATATCACCATTTTCGATAGGTTCCGCCCATTTTCTTTGCCTCAATTTCAACCCAAATTCTAATCTAAACAATGAAAAATCTCTATGCATGTATTTTTTTTTTTTTTTGGGATAGAATCTATGCATGTATTAATTTCATATATTAAATTAATTATTTATATTTATTCAAATAATGGAACTCAAACTCAACGTAGAAAAATCTAGAAATTTAAAAATAAAAATTGAAAACTAACTTAGAATATTTTCTTAGAAAGTGACAACGAAGGGTAGGGCTCGTCAGTTGACTTGTAATTTTAGAATTTTTTTCGCACTTTTTTTTAACCTTCTTTTCCTCCCTTTCTCTCGGACACATTTTCAATATTTGGAGGGATATTAGACTTTTTAAAAATTTAATATTTTTTTTGAACCATGCTACGCTACCAGATTGATTTATCGACTGACTGACTTACCTACAATACACTTGACAGACATTCATCACTTTATTCATCACATCATCTTTAAAATCAATCATCATAATTGTGTCAATACATAAGTTGGTAAATCAATTTGACTAAGAAAATTAATCCTTTTTTTTTCAACTGTTGATCTGGTTACTTGATATTTTTAGAAATGGATTGGGCCACACGACTATTTCCAACTGTATCCTCATGATAGACTATAGAATGAAAGAAAATTAGCACATTCATTGCTTAAACCACTTTTTCTAAAAACGAGCTTAGGCATATGCTTAGGCGTGAAGCTCGTCCTTCACGTTTCACCTGTGCTTCGTTAGTGCAATGTCGAGCTTTTTTTGTGCTTAGACGCGTTTAAACATGATTCTTGATCTCGTTGCTTCGTTACATTTTTCATTTTTTAAAACAATGATTTAAACATGCTCGTCGTGTTTTCGAGGTTGGAGGAGCCCGAATAAAGCAGATTCCTTAACTCTATGTTAGCTGAGCAAGCAAGGACCAATGTCCCTAATGGATTGGAACCATTTCCAATTTCTAGATGGGTCCATCTTCTTACTGTAGATAGTAGAAACTTTGCTTATAGTAAAATAAAGCTGTTCAGCTCAATAACGAAAATGGAGTCTTATTATGGAAGTTTGTTGCACCAAAATATGTTATTCATTGGACTCTAGGGTTGAGTTTTTGGTTAGACGATGAGTGTGAGAACGCTCGACTGCACTCACACTCGATCTTGGGTTTGAATCCTACTCTCCCTCCCCTATTATCACTCTCATCTCTTAAGTTTCCCTTGTAATAAAAATAAATAAATACATGTTATTCAATATAGATATCAACTAAATATAAAAGATTCCATGTCTTTCATGCATTCTAAATCAAGATTTTGATTTCGATCCAGAACAACAATCAACTGCGTCTTGAAACAATTGATTGATCAACTAGGCAGGGATGGAACCAGACATTTTGGCTTGGAGTCCCGTATTAAAATTCACAAAAATTGTAAAATAAAATAAAATAGTAATGATAAAAAAAATTAATATTTTATTACAATTTTTCCTTATAATTCTACTACTAGTAGATTATAATAACACATTCCAAAATATTTACATTTGATCCTAAAAATTAAATAAAAAAGATAATAAAAATAATTATTTAAAGAAAATTGAGGGTCCTGGACGTCCAGGACCCTGTAGCTCTGCCCATGCAACTAGTGGTGTCAAATGTCAACTTTATAATGTGATAGTTTTGACAAAAAAAATTGACACGCTTTATGACATGGTGTTACAACACCAATAATAATAATAATAATTATTATTATTTTGATGATGATCAGATGATGTAGTATTATGACTACAACAATGAGTACCGTAACAAATGTAAACTATTGTACGGTCATATCATTAATGATGATTTTACAATTTTTATGGCATGTATGCAAAGATGAGGTAATTTTTGTTTACTTTTATTACACTACGTGTTTCGCACGTCTTATACACGCAATAAAAGAACTTATATTTTGTGTCTATTATGTAATGAAATATAAAATGAAAATTATTAAAATAATCATATTATACAAATATACTTATAACTCATTGAATATAAAATATAATAAATAATACGTTATTATTTATGATATATTGTATTAAACTCTTATGAAGGAGTGTTAATACTAAACCGTGTTAGGCAGAATCTTTTTAAATTCTTATGATCCTGTCAAATTAATTGTTATTACTAATTTTAACTTTAATAGTGAAAATAACTATTCATATGAAAATTATTTGATTACTTATTTATTTATTAACTTATGAGTAAATTTTGTAATAGGCATTTTCAAATTTTCTCAATTATTAAGTGTATATCATGACAGCAAAACGAAAATTCAAGAATACGTTGAAAATGTGTTTGAACCATAGAAATATTTTCAATTTTTTGTCAAATTTGAACAAGCGGGATTTCTTTTTCATTTGATAAGGATTTAAATCAAATTTTAATTAGATTTAGAAGTGAATGAATTTGTGTGGTTAAAATTTTGTAGGTTCCATAAAATATCTGGTTGAAATTAATTGTTAATTTGACTTCAATTAAAACCTGAATTAAAATCAAAACCAAAACCAAATGGGGGCTTAACTACGTTTATCATATAAGTGAAGATTGATTACTTATTTATTTATAAATATATTTTAATAACTTAGCTTTTATTGCGTTTGATTAAAAAAAAATATTTTCTTCAAAGTGACCCTCTTGTTAGTATCCAAATAAATAATTCTATATTTTTTTATTTTGATTATTCAAAATGTTATTGGTTTTAAATTGCATTGATTTTAACATAAATATTAGTTTACTAATTATTCATCATGTTGATTATTTTAACCCACTCCATATTATTTTTATTTTGAGAATATCTTAATTTTGCTATAATATTATTGAAATATTGTATTGTATAAAAAAAATAACGTCTATGTTTGATTTACGTTGTAAACTTGAAATGATTCAGTTTTAGAACTGTATAAACATATGTATTGAATTACAATATGATAAGATTGAAAATGGTTATCAATAAATATATTTTATAAATTATATGCATTAAATATAATGACCTTATAGTTGAAATTGAATTTATTGTTTAATTAAATCAAAATGATTTGAAAAGTCATTCAACATTTATTTATGTGAAAATATAATTTGTTTTTTAATTAAGGGTATTATAGATATAAGAGAAATAGAAGTAAAGACATAATTGACAATTAAAAGATTTCTACACATCCATACTCTTATATATTTGTGATGATTGTGATTGTGATGTGATGTGATGTGATGTGATGCGATAGTAATAGTGATTGAACTACGATAAATATAACGATCTTTTAAACTTGGATTTTGGTATAATAAATAATAAATATTGATATGAGGACGAGCGCATGACCGTGTGAAAAAAGTTTTGGCCCCTATTTTATGGGGATTAAAATCAGATTTTTTATAAATTTTGATAAAATTGATGAAGTGTATGGTTAAAAAGTTGTAAATTCTATGAAATATGTGATTAAAATTAATTATAGACTTTAACTTTGATAAATATATAGATTTTCTTCAATATCAAACAGGGACTTGATTTTTTTAATGTGGTATGAGATATTTATGAAGACATTCGTAGTGCGATGCTTCGAGAGTAGTCTCACCCCATATCATGATCATGTATAATGATGGTTTGTAGAGTTTTATTCTAGTGGCTAGCAATTGGCAAGGGCCCAAATGCCTCCTAGATTATCTATCAAATTCGTTGTTTCAATTCAACGGAGAATGGATCAATAATGGAATTTTTTGAGAAATAAAAATCCAAAAGGTCTTGTAATAAATTTTAATTATCCGTAATCTAGGCATAAGTAGTAATCCGAATTTAGTGAGTCGTTTATTCTGTGATAACTATTGTTACCAATCCTATATTTTGGACCCGTTGACCTAGAAAAAATAGAGTCATTATGATACGCCAAATCCGGATAGATTATTGAGCACACAAGTCACTTCTTGAAACCTCTCTTTCGATTCAAAATCAAAATGTATTTCATATTTTAGTTGTGTATGAAATATGAATAAAACGATATGAAACACTTGGGCTTTGTTTGATTCCCATTATTTCAATTTATAATTTGAAATTTGAAAATCTAATGGTTAAAAAGTGATTTAAAAAGTAAAAAATTATGGACTTGATTTTTTGAATGATTGAGATTGATTACTGTAGAAAAAATTATATTTTTAGTGAGATATAATGGGGCTCAAACAATGGCTTAATTTAGTTAGAGGAAAATCAAGAAATACGTAAACATGAAGTATGCTGCAACATGTAGGTTATTCTATATACGTACGACTTGTAAATTGAAGGCCCTGTTTGGTTTGGATTAAAATTAAATTAAAATTTTAAGTCAAAATCAAAAATTAATTTTATTCACACATCTTATAGAACTCACAATTTTTCAACTACAAATCTCATCAACTTTTAACAAAATATATTAAAAATCAAATTTTAATATATACCAAAGATGGCTTAAGTGTATATAATATACACGTGTCAAGAGCCCAACCCCTTGTAAAGGCTAACATAATTTTTTTTATTTTTTTGAAAATGAAGGCTAACATGATTATTGAATGCCCTAAATGGTGTTTGATGATTTTATTCACAAGAAAAATAAAAATCCTTGCAACTTCCTTGACTAGACCATGTATACGTGGTGAAATTATGTGTATGTTTAATAATATCATTTGTTACTATGTATGGTTGGCATTTGGCAAGGCGGTGGCGCATATCTTGTGTGGGAGGTGCACTTAGTGGATAAAAATCTCCTATCTTTTGGACAAGTGCACTCTATGGGTGTTAGTGTCACGGGCCATTAAGTCGACACATCCAAAGTCCCATTATATCCCACTATCCAAAATGCACTATAAAACGCATCAATTAATCAAGAAAGCTAGCCAACTTCAGTACACATCAATCCAAATGTATGTCAAGCTTGTCTTTGCTCTCATCTTGCTTTTCTCGATCTCTACTGCCCATTCTTGGGCATTCAACGCCCGTGGACGAAAGATGACTTCAAACCCTACCGATCCAACAGGGACACCTACCGGAGGTAGTGGGTCGGCTCATGGTCCGAATTGGGACTATCGTTGGGGATGGGGTTCAACCCCAAATTCAGGATGGGGTTATGGTTCGGGATCGGGAAAGTCTCCTAATGGATTTGGACGAGGTTCAGGGTATGGGTTCGGGACTGGAACTGGTTCGGGATCTGGCTATGGCTATGGTTATGGCAGCGGTGGTGCACATGGCAGTGGTCAGGGTAGTGGCAATGGTGGTGGTGGTGGTAGCTACGAAGTTCATTCACCTTCAACATCGAACAAGCATGGTTAGATCAAAATGGTCTGGAGTTCGTATTTACTATATTTATACGTGTGTAAGTAACTAATATGTATTTTGTTGTGTTTAAACAAGCGTGTCCTTCAAGAAACGTGTACGATGCAATTGGTATGCATTATTCGAAGAGATCCCTCTCTATTGTTCTATTTGTCTTTCATGTTAAAGAGTGTATTGTGGTTATTAAATGAACATGTTCTTTTTTATACGTGCGTGCGCGTTTGTATAATCAGTTTTAATGTTAAGAAAATATGATAATTTGTTGTTTGCTAGTCGAATGACTTCTTATTATTTTTTCATCTGCTTTCCTTTCCCGAATCTTCTATCCCATGAGAATTAGCCTCTATTTGGTTAAAAAAAATATTCTGAATATTATGTTTTCGAGATAAAATATATATTTAAAACGTGATTTGGGAAAATATGAGTGAGGAGATCGAACTCTTCAAAATCGATCCATAATGATTTGGCATCGTCGGCCGATGCGTGAATTGAATAGACGGTTTCACGAGTTTAAAATGTATGAATCGCCCCATCACGAGCCTGCTGATAATAAAAAAAAATTATAAAGAAAATAAAATTTTGGAAAGGAGAGCATACTCATTGGCCCGTAAAATAAAGATTATAAAAATAAAAACTTGAAACAAAGAGAAGTTCAACGATTCTCTGTTTATTGCATGCCTGCAGCCTTACTATAAATGTATAAATTTAATTGGGATCTACTTAAACTATAAATTTACGTATAAAGTATAATTTTGAGCAATTGAATTATAATTAAGTAGGTGTCAACCTAGTTATAATGTATTTAAACTATAATAATAATTATAAAAATGATTGATGGTAGAGTTGCATTTAATTATTATTTGTTTAAGTTGTATTTAAATTCACAAATTAGTAACTATTTAATGTAAATTAAGATAAAAATTTCATGTAAATATTATTTTGGTGTTAGTAATTAAAAAAATGTTTTTAATTTTTAAAAATAATATTATTATTTTTATTTAGAATGCAAAATCTGGTTGAATCGAGACTCATATGGACTCGATTCGAATAAGCAAGTGGGTGGAATTAGGCTTGCGTTAAATTTGTTGCCTTGGCGAGTGATCAGTAGAACCAAAAGATTAATTTCTCTCTCTTATTTTGCTCTGTGTGTACGCTTATATATAGATACGTTGTAGGTCTTGAATTTGGTTTCGGTTTCGAACTTATATTAGGAGTTGAAGTTTGGTAAGTTGTCTAAGGAAAGGTAACTTCTATAATATGTCATGTTATTCGTTAGTTTTATACTTGAATTTGATCATTATAATATTATTCTTTTTTAAGACAAAAATCAACTTTTTATTCAAGTTTCACGTTAAATTTAAAAGAAAAAAAAGAAAAAGAAAAAGAAAAAGGAATGATTTCACATCATCTATCGATGAATTAATAAAATATCCATTTATTAATAGTTGACTAAGTTATTTATTCAATCGAGTTTGATGATTGTAATTTATTGTGAAAATCTTTAGCACATGTTTAAGTTCATCATCAATGGGGAAAAAATAGGGTATCTAATAACGTATCTTTACCTATTACGGATTAAAAACTAGATGATCACACTTTTTATTCTTTTTTTTTTTCCTTTTAAATTTAACGTGAAACTTGAATAAAAAGTTGATTTTTGCCTTAAAAAGGAAAAATATTATAATGATCAAGTTCAAGTATGAAACTAACGAATAACATGGCATATTGTAGAAGTTACCTTTCCTTAGACAACAACCAAACTTTGACTCCTAATACAAGTCTGAAACCGAAACCAAATCCAAGACCAAGACCTGAAACGTATCTATATATACGCATACACACGGAGCAAAATAAGATAGAGAAATCAATCTTCTAGTTCTACTGATTACTTGCCATGGCAACGAAGAGCTTTTCTTCATCAGAAGAGTCGGAGGCTCAGAAGATTTTGAAGAAACCAATGGAGCAAAAAAGACAGAAGTTTAAGGTAAAGAAGGTGCTACCATTCGACATGTATTGCGAACATTGTGGCTTCTGCATGGGAAAGGGCAAACGATTCCAAGCTGTGAAGGAAGAGACGGGATGGGAAACATTATTTGACATACCCATATGGAGGTACAAATTCAACTGTTATTCGTGTTCTTTTCCTTCTGCGATCAAGACAGATCCCGGCCGATACGACTACGTTCTTGAGTTTGGGGCAACGTTAGTTCCTAAAAACGTTAAGCTCTAGACGATCTAGTTTCTTCACCACTATATTTGTTATAGATAGGGATAATTTTCTTGATTTTAGGGTTTTTGTTTTAAGGGATTGTTTTAGTTTTATTGACAATACTCGTATTTTTTACTAAAATTTATATCAATTCTACTTGTTATCTCTAATAAAACTTGTTTCTTAGATTCGATAACAAAGTATTATTATTTTATGACATAGTTGATGAGATTAATGTATAAATCTTCATTACGTGGGTGGAAAAGATACCCTATCAATTAAATTTGAATCCAAATTAAAATCATGTACAATGTGATTTTTAATTTTAAAATTCAAATTACGTACAATGGAATTCTTATCGTTTCAGCATTGTTTGGAGGCAAACACTATTTTCTTTTGATTTATGAATTCTTTAGCCACTGTTCGGCAGCTATTCTTAAAAAAAAAAAAAAATGATTTTTTTATTGTTTTTTAGGTAGATGAATGGTTAAAAATTGAAAAGAGAAAATATTTAAAATTAGAGATTGATTTGAGAAATTGTGTAACTTAAAAATTAATTTAAAAATCATAATCAATACTTCAAGGAACGGAGGCTTATCTTATGAAAATTGAATAACAATAATAATTAATAGTCCCTATATAAAGTACTTTTATAACTAGTACTAGTAATAAACAATAAACAAATATTATATAAAATTTGGTGTAAATATTGGAGTTGAATTTATTTTCTGGCGTAAAAATTAGTAAATTACACAAAATTAAAAATTTAGTGGAACCAGATGCCCTAAGGTTATTATCTCATCATCAATTCTCCAAAGGGTTTATCAAACCCTCTTTTTTTCCCCGAAGGTCTCTCAACTTTTATTCTGAAAAATCAACCTCAATTCGTAAGTCTTTTTATCGCTCCACCTTTCCTCCTCTCGTTCTTTCAATGCATTCTGGTTTTGGGTATTTGGATTTTTCCTTTTTTAGAAAAGATTCTTGTTTTATTCAATCTTATATATATATGAAAAAAAAGTTGTTATCTTGCTTTTGATGTTTTTCGGATGCAAATCATTTGTTGACTTTAGACTATTTTTTTCTATTTTACTTTGCTTTGCTTTTGGGCTTTATGGATGCATATTATTCGGTGAATTTTGAAAAGAAGTTTTCTTTTCTTTGCTAGGCAGCAATAAATGGCTGCGCAATTAATCAGAGAATGGACTTCTTTTCAGCAATTTCCTGCACCCACCCAGGAGAAATTGGTTAACTTGTTGGGGAAATTAAAGAACCAGGTTGAATTTTCCCCCTCTCAAATCCAGCTTATTCTCAATTCGTTATGTATTAGTTTTAGTTACCAGGAATCACGATATAATATCTTAGAATCAAATAGAATTTCGTGGGTTAAAAATGATAACAAAATGGGTTAATGTTTGTTTCCTTGGCCAAAATGTGGGTTATCTTATCTTTTTCAACTATGTATACTATGGTGTATATAACTTGATTTTAGATTCTGTAATGTGTTTGTAATTTTTTCGTAGGATGTGAATACATTGACGATCCTTGTAATGGGGAAAGGTGGGGTGGGGAAATCTTCCACTATTAACTCAATTATAGGGGATCGTGTAGTTGCTGTTAGTGCTTTCCAGGTATAAATTCTTTTCTGTCATTTAGATAGTAAATGTGCTGGATCTTTTATTTGATTATGATAGTGTAATATCCAAGAAAAATTATTCCATGATTTCTCAGTCAGAAACTCCAAGACCTGTGATGGTGTCACGCACTCGATCAGGATTTACTCTAAACATTATTGATACCCCGGGGCTCATTGAAGGAGGATATGTCAGTGACCAGATTCTCGAGAACATAAAAGGGTTTGAATCAGTCGCACTCCATTGATTATACAATTTCAGCTTTCATTTTTTTTTTTTTAATTTTTTTTTCTTGTTCGTGGAAATGAATATCCGTTCAGCTTCCTGGGAAGGTTCCTTTTGAACAAGACGGTAGACGTTTTGCTGTATGTGGATCGCTTGGATGCATATAGAGTGGATAATCTGGACAAGCAAGTTGTGAAAGCTATAACCCAGAGTTTTGGCAAAGAAATCTGGCGTAAAGTGGTGGTTGTCCTTACACATGCTCAGCTCTCTCCTCCGGATGGATTGAATTATGAGGAATTCTTTTCCAAAAGATCCTCGTCTCTTTTGGAATGTGTCCGGCAGGGAGCTCGGATAAGTAAAAAGGATATTCGGGTATGCTTTTACTTATTACTTTTTCCATATTTCCCCATTGAACTGAGTCCGTTTTTTTTTTTTATGGGATGGTCAGCAGTATAAGATAAGGGGAGAGGAACATTTATAGCTGAATTCATGCGAGAAGAATGACATCTTTATCATTCAAAATCGACCATGATCCTAGGCAGCTGAGTGGAAATTGTCTTACGAAAACTGGTGCACAAAAAAGGACACGTTCTTCGAACTTGTTTAAACCTTAGTTCTTAATACAGGAAAAATGATTAGGAAGAGGATATGCAACTCTTTTTGTAGACCAATCTTGTAGCTTTGAAGCAGTAAGTGTGGTTCTGGAATTTCTCAACATCAAAACCAAATTAATCTAGGAAAAGCAATCAGCGAATACTTCAAACGTCTATGCTAAAATAATCAACACAACAAATTCTGCAATTCTTTTTTGTGGATTGAAGTATGCCTTCTTGTAGCTTTGAAGCAGTAAATGTAGTTCTGGAATTTCTCAACATCAAAACCAGATTAATCTAGGAAAAGCAATCAGCGAATACTTAAAACATCCATGCGAAAATAATCAACATAACAAATTATGCAATTCTTTTTTGTAGATTGAATTATGCCTTCTTGTAGCTTTGCTGCATCTATTTAGGTTGGAGGTAGGAATTCTCAAAAGAAACTCTCAACAAGCATCACTAGTGAATAGCTGAATGTGTTCTTGAGATCTGATATCCTAAATTGAAAAGTTTCAATTAGTGCCTGTGGTGTAGGTGGTTTTTGGAGAGTTTTTGATTTTTGGGAGAATGTGAGGTTGAAAATTGATTGAAAAGTGGTGGGTCCCATAGAATTGTGTGGTTGAAAATGAATTTGAGAGAAAAGTTGAAAAGAATGATTAGGAGCAAACAAGGCTTTAATTTGGACTCTGGCAATACATTGTGAATTTATAGAAACCTCTGTGCCAGAAAATGCCCTAATCGTGGATTCTCATGCGGCCATGCCCCTCTAGGTTGAATGGGAAAGTTTTTTATTCTACCAGATCAGATGGATGGTAGATTTTCCAGCTCTAACCTTAACAAAATTATCTCTATTAGTTTTTCCCATATTTGAGGATAAGATGAAAATACTTCTGATTCATCTGAGTTGAGTGATTATGATCGAAAAATATGAGAATATCTTAAAGCATGGCTTTGACATTGCCTCGGTCAAATATTAATAATGTAAGGTTACATTTCTTTCCTTTCCTTTCGTCTCTTTTAGTATTTCTTTCCTTTTGGGATGAAACCATGGGGATTTTGGGAGGTGAGACCAGGATTGGATAGCCAGAGGAAATAATTGAAGCACGAGCATCTTAAATTGAAACAGTGGATGTCTTTCTTCAATCTCGTTGACTGCTGTAACATTTCTCAGATTCTATATAATCAATTTTCGGGGTGTGTTTGATATTGTTTAAAAAGAGTTTTTTTGAAATGAATAGTAATTTTTAAGAGAATGAATGGTTGAAATTTCGTTGAAAAGTCAAATACTGTGAGCTTGACTTTAAATGGATGGTTGAGATTGAATATTAGAGAAAAAAGTAAAAACTTTCAAGAAAACCAAACAAAGGATTGAAGTTGATATAGAGATGGTCCTTGGATTTTTGTGAATCTCCAATTATATATATTATTTTTGCTTCCTTCAGAATTTTCCTATTCCCGTTGCTTTGGTTGAGAACAGTGGGAGATGCAACAAGAATGAAAACGACGAGAAGGTTGGTCTGAACTCTGTTTCTATATAATAATATTTGTATCCTTTTCACCCTTAGGTTGAACTCTGAGATTATGTGTCCGAGTTGCAGATCCTCACAACTGGGCTTCCTTGGATTCCCATTTTGGTTCATACAATTACAGATGTAGCCTTAAATGGGGGCAAGAGTATCGTCGTTGACAATAAGTTGATCGAAGGGCCAAATGCTAATGATAGGGGGAAGTTATTTATCCCTCTCATCTTATTATTCGAGGTAACATTTAAAGTTAATAATCTTATGCTTGACGATTTTATTTTTTTTTTGTTTTTGGCGCACAAGTTGTGATTTTCCCTTTTTTTTCCCCCTCTTCTCGTGACAGTACTTCTTTGTCATCAAACCGATTCAAAAGTGGATCAAGGACGATATTGCAAGAGAGACTAGACGTTCATGGGAATGAAAAATCATCTCCGGGGACAGTTTTTGTAGTGTCATCGTTTCCCCCTACCCCTGTATTTTACCCTTCCCGAATCATGGTTCATCATTGGTGTCATCACCTTGCTCCGGCTGAAGAATTTAATTAAATTTTTACTTTTGAGAGCTTTCTTTTTCCACTTTTTGTGTAGTCTTGACTATTATGCTTCTTTGTTCTGAACGACCTGAAATCAAACTTTGTACTTCCATTGCTTTTTCTACTTTTTTTTATTTTTTTTTTCATTTGATTATTTTTTAAAATTTGGCGCCAAGTGCACATCCGTATGTTGCGTTAGCAATTGCATTACGAAAGTTAAATTAATGAGTAACGTTGAACATTTTGATAAGTTTAATAATTAAAATTCAACACTTTAAACTTCACTAACTTGTCAAAGATATGATATAAGTTCAATGATTATTTAGATAATTAATTCGCAAGTGTAGTGATTAAAAATCGATACTTTTAATTTCGGTAATCAATCGAAGATATATGCATAAGTTTAGAGATCAAAATTAAATACTTTAAACTTTAGTAATAAGTAAAAAATATTATATATATAAGTTCTTAACTCTTAGTTGATTTATCATTTGTGTTTGATTTTTAAGATTTTAGTTCATTTTCATTTTCAGTTTTGAAGATTTGCTTTAAGATTATATTTGAGTTATAATTTGAAAAATTTGTTTCTGAAAAATAGAAAATTATAAAGTACGTTTAGTGTAAAATTTTGAAATTTCTTTTCCATGTCCCCTTTTTTTTTTTCTCTGTCTCTTTGTTTCAAATCAAACAAAGTGTTCACCAATTGCTTTACTCAAATTTTGACATATGGTAAAACTGATGTTTTCATTACGTAAGGACCTAATGCGTAGACATTTTAAATTTATGAGACTCTGAGTGATTAAACTAAAAGGTTTAGAACCCCCGTCGTCATAATATTCAAAGTTTGGCGGCCATGATGAAACAAATTAAAATTTGACAGCCATTGTGACAATCAGTGAAAAATTTGGAGGCCATGGTCAAACAAATTTAAATTCGATCACCATGACAATAAACTTGTGTTTGATTGGGAACACTTTGTCATGAAAAATATTTTCTAGGTACGACAATTTAAAATTTATTTTGATCAATTTTAAATAAAATATTTCTCAGACGTTGAAGTGGGAAAATTTATATAGATCCTTCTCCATTTTTTTATCACACTCTAAGTGAAAATTCAGTGGTTGTGCATGGTGAAATATAAAGTTTGATGGAATGAAACTAAGGGAAGGGTATTCAATTGGGAACAAATGAAAATCTTTAAAGTCACTGAAAGTTTTTAAAAGTCTTCAAGAAAAGCTTACAGAAGTCCACAAAGATTTTTTTATTAATTATTAATAAATTCATAGAAGTCTCTTGAAAGTTCACGAAATCTACAAAAGTCACTCACATAGAAATGCCTTCAAAAGTATTTAAAAGTCCCAATTGAACGCACCACTTTGTCCCTATCCTTATGAATCGTTGTATGATAGAGTAACAGAAACCTTATTCAGAGCTATTTAATATGCTTGCAGTACAGGCCTCTAATATCATATCAAAATTGGATCAAAACCATATTACATTACTTTGAAGAGAAATCAATCAGCTTCAGAATCTTCACTTTCCAAATACATTTCTGCTGCTTCAGAATTATCTGTTCCATACTCTTCTTCCATCTTTTTCTTTCGCTCTTCTTCTTGCTCCCTCTCCGTGGCCTCAGCCTTAGCAGATTCAAGCCTGGAACTCACTGCTTCCCAAGAAACAAGCTTCTCCATGAAGATAGATAAATAATCTGGTCGCCGGTTCTGTAGATGAAGACATGGTAATGTCGCTACTAGGTTGTTGAAAAGTGTGAGAAAGCATCGGTTATGGGTGTTGCTAACATGAAGAGAATCACTACTCACCTCATAGTCAATGTAATAAGCGTGCTGTATATGGAAAAAAGACAATGTCAATAAAACATGAAAACCGGTTACAAGTCGTTCAACGAATAAATAATATAAAGTTTCTAATTGTTACCTCCCAAACGTCTACAGTAAGAAGTGGCTGCAAGAAATGAGGGAAAAAAAGCCATGAGAATCTCGGGTAATACGTATCAATTACACCAAAAAAGAAGAAAGAACCAGACAAGAACACCAAAGTCGATAACAGGTACGATTTAGGTAACTCTCGGTAAATTGGAAGACACTAAGATACTCACAAAGTAATCCCAGACTAGAGGGTTCACGGCATTAGGACTCTTCACCACTACAAGCTTCTTGTCCTCATCTGATGGACGTGGATTTACTGCATTTCCTACATCCAGTCTATTTGCTTTGTCTACATGAAAAAGAAAAAGTATAAACCAATTAAGATAAAAGCCATAATCAAGATTAGATAAATAAACGCAAAATAAAAAATGATAGAATTGAGGGCAAAGGCTTACACACAAGCCACGCCCAACCAGAACCAAATTGTGTTGTCGCAGCTGTCCTGAACTCTTTAACAAATTCCTTGAAAGAACCAAAGTCTCTGTTGATTAAATCTAGAAGTTCTCCTGATGGTTTTCCTCCACCACCTGGTTTCATCGACTCCCAGAAAAAATCGTGATTCCAGACCTGTCAATTTGCAAAATGATGAATGCTAAATGTAAACCAATAGAACAGTTTTTATTAATTAAAAAATAAAATAAAATTGGACATTGTGAATTTTGTGAATCAAGTAATAGACAAGAATTATATTAGATAAAATGCTAAAACATGTAACAAGTATAAGATTTACATATAATTATATGAATAAAGTTATTATTCATTTTAAGCACTCGTTGGATATTGTTTTACCAAGAAAAAGGAAAATGAAATTGAGGCTTCAGTTCATTCATGTGCAAGAAGTAACTCTTCTCGAAGAGACCATCACATTAATTGGTGATGGTCAGCTCAAAACATTGAAAACTTAAGATGCAAACTTGTGCATTCGACATATATGCTTGTACAAAATCATACAGAAGGTTAAGTTTTATGTAAGGCACACCTGAGCGGCATTGTTGAAGGGTGGAAGGAGATCTCCTTTGTTATATGTAACAACTACTACGTCTTCTAATGTCATCCCATCTAGTTCTGTTCCGGCTATTTGCTTATTGAGGTTGTCTACATAAGCTCTGTGATGCTTTCCCCAATGGTATTCAAATGTTTCACGGCTCATATGAGGCTCCAAAGCATCCTAAATCATAACCAGGGGAGTAAATAGCAAAAGATACCAATGAGTGCTATAAAACTAACATTGTAAAGATATATGAATGCATGGAGATAATTGATATGCTCAATTTTATTTTTGTATGAAACTGATGTAAATGCTTTGGCAAGTCCTCCCTTGTGGTTTCAAGTCAATATCAACGTTTATTCATCGACGAGAAAAGTAGGAAGTAGGAACTAACAAGTTTAATTAGAGATAATCAGCAGAAAAGCTAAGAAGACCAGCTTGCTTGGTTTGGGAGATCATATACTCAGAATGACTTGAAAGAAAATAATATTATTTTTGGAATAATTTCTTATAAGATGAATTATTACTATCAATTGCAATTGACCAACGGTGTGGAAGCTAGGCTAGGCCAATGTTAGTATATGAATTAAACTATAAGAATAGAAAACATGAGTAAATTGTTAAGGCATGTGCAGCACATAATTCTTAGATCAATTAATATATATCCCCTGTAAGTGGATTGATATTAGGGCAGCAAACGACCAGAATTAAGAAGACAAAATTCAGTGATGAGAGACAAGAATTAAGAAGACAGAATTCGGTGATGGGATCCACTGCAGCTGTTCTAAATATGTCATTATTCTAACTGTCATAAAAATTGTCCTTTCTTTGGCCATATTTTCGTACTCCTCATCCCTATATGTTCAAAACTCCTTGAATTCAAATAGTCAATATTACTTAGAAATTACACAAATAGCATGAAGAAGTGGGATTAAACAGAGCAGGCAAAAGTGTAAGCTTGTTTATTAGCAAAATTAAGTTGAATGCCAGAACATTCATGACCCTCTCAAGAATGTATATCTTATTATAGTCAGCATTTCTTTTTTTGCAAGAGAACCTGAATTTTCAATGCAAGTGCAGAAAGCATGTTCTTCACTAATCAGATTTTAAGTGTTTAATCACAGCATCAAAAAACTTGTGCTCTAGGAGTGGGATACATTTACTTATTTTTATTTAGGTTATTCAATTTTCATCAAAAGCATTTGCACAAATTTCATAAATGGGTGGCAGTGACCCCAGATATAAGCTTAAGCTTAAACTTAGAAAGGGCTGTAATTATTTATTTAAATGTGGGATTCAACATTAATATGCTGAAGTACATCTAAGAATGCAAAATATCCGGAAAAGATTATAAAAAGATAAGTCTCGAGTATTTTTCAGGTCTTACCAGTGAGTATGGTGGGGGTTTTAGATCAAATTTGGCTGTTATTACACGGTGGCCAGCTTTCCTTATACACTGTCTCTGCAATAGAAGTACTCAGAAATCATCAAAATTTGGGTTCAACATTAACTTTGACATTCTAGTTGGTAGTGGTAGTTTTAAAGGAATTTTGAGGTTTTTTTGGAGAACGTGGGGTCGATAAGTGATGAGCCATGGTTGAAAATGAATAATGAATACGAGGAAAAAATTGCGGAAAAAACAGGGTCTAAATAAGAATTAGGATAAAATTATCCGTAATGGATCAGATAAAAAAGACACTAAACATTTACAGTCTCGTATTGACATTTTGTCAAACACCAGTGCCACATTCCACTTAGAGAATCATTTTCTTCCCCAACCCAATAAAGAAAGTATTTTATTTTCAAAATTCTTTGTAAGAAACACCATAACCGCCCAAACTGCCGAGTATACAGTGCAGACCTCATTTTTTCTCCACTGCAAGCATCGAGTCGACCCCTGAAATCCTGCACCAAAAATCAGATATCAGTGCACAATTCATCATCACAAAATACTCCACTAATTATCGGGACTCCATTCATATCATCAAGTTACAACCTTGACAGGGAAATAATGCGCATTTCAATGGACTAGCAATGCCTGTTACTGCATTTGCTACCATCTTTTCTTATAAGAAAGAACCGTCTGAAGTTTTCGGATGAGGAGAGGGGGATGGAGACAGACAGGTGAAAACGTTGTCACAATGTGATTTTTGAGTCCAAAATATTTCCAATTTGGTAAATGAAATAAACTGAACTATAAATCAATTTATAAATTATAAAATTTTTCAAAATACTTTTTAATCATATACATTTTTTTGCTCCAATTTTGAACTACTACTTTTTATCTCAAAATCATAAATAAACCAATTTATTAAGTAAACAATTTTACCAAACAAAAGCAAGATATTGTAAGGTACTATTTAATAGCAATTCCAATTTCATGTTTTTCACCCAAATATTTCATATTTCAATCAGACTTTTGAATTACAATTTACATGGAATGATGGAATTTAAATTCTACCAACTTTAAAAAATGCTACATTTTCCTTGAATTTCATGGAATTGAATTTTCTAGATATGGGAATTTGAATTCTATGAAATTGGAATTTCACTTCATTTTTAACTCCTCAATCAAATACTAAAACTTGTTTTCCATATCAAATTATTTATAAGAAAAGAAATTCACTATCCATTCATACTCTCTCTTAAAAATATTATCTTCAAAAAAGAAATAAATTGTCAAAAATATCAAATTATAAAGGTTAAACACTTCGAAAATCATTTCAATTTTTTACATTAACAAGATTTTCATACATAGCTTCCTTTTAAGTCCCGCTTGATTAATTTAAAAAATTGATAAAAATCAAAGTTAAAGTCAATAATTATGCCCACAACTTATTAAAAAAAAAAAAAGAATTTTAACAAAATAAATCACGCTCTTAATTTCATATATTGAAAGAAGTGATTTTCAAAAATATTCAAATCCTGGAAGATAGGATACATAGTTCACAATGCATTATCCCAAGGCTTGGTAAAAAAAGGTAAACCACAATTTTCTCTGGCAACATAAGATAAATTGTTTGCTTTGTCCTAAAAGTTTGATAAACATGTAGCTTTAATGCTTCCCAACTTTCCCATCTAATACACCGTTGAGCGCAGAGACGATCCTGAGACCGTACGAGAGGTGCAATGAACAGGACACCATAATTTTTGGGGGCACCAAAATTGAAAAATATATTAGAACATATAATTTTTAAAATTTTATTTTTAGGTTTTTTTAAACAATATTTTTTTTATACCAGTACATGGACAGCAAAGAGGCAAACCAACCCAACTCTAAAATTTGCCCAAATTTTCATTTCGTTTTTTTTTTGACCCCATTGTAAATAAAAAAAACTACTCCCAGATGGCAACTTGAGACTCCCCGTCTTCCAAAACAACCCCATTATGTTTCATCAAACCTCCCGAGAATAGAAGCCGAATTCCACTTTCCAGAAATAAAAAATCTGCTTGCATCTGCATCACTGTCTTCATTACAAGTAAACACCGGATTCACCGCTCGGCTCTGTCTCATTGACACTGCCTGTCTGTCTTCCAAGGCATAAATTTAGTTTTTTAGTTATACATTTTCTTTTATGACATAAAAACGATATAAGAAAAACATTGAAAATGATATTTTTGTTACGTGTCAGTTTTATTTATAGTGAGTTTATATAAATAATTTTTTTTTTTCTTTATACGCATACTTTATAATTAAAGAATTGGGACATTTTTTAATATTCGCACAAAGGCACTAAAAAACACAGGGCCGAGATTTGTTGAGCAGCTCCATTGGCATTTATAAATGATCTACTGTTTTTAGAGGTAAAACTAGTTGTCTACCCGTGCGATGCACGGAATATATAATTTTTAAAATATCTTGATCTAATCATATCAGATAAAAAACATAATTTCAATAAAATTTCAATACAAAATATTTTTTAATTTGAAACTTTAAAAAAGACAAAACTATTCAAAAAAAAAAAAAAAATACTACATTTACACTAAGTATACCGCGTCACTCAAAATTTGACACTCATTTAAATTTTTTATATAATATTTTTTCTTTGAAAATTTGTCACCTCATCACCTATTTTCCTTTAAATATTTTATAATCTTTTATTAACTATATTTTTTAATGTGTTGCTTACATATATTTTATTTGAAATACAATATATTAATTAATATATTTTATTTTTCCTTATTTTTTAAACATGTCAATTTTTGTCAAAATAATGAAATGATTAAGCCTCCGTTTGGTAATAATGTTTGGTTTATAAACTTGTTTATTTATGATTTTGAGGTAAAAAGTAGTGATTGAAAATTGGAGGGAGAAAATATGTGTTGTTAAAAAGTTAATAGAAAATAATTAATTATTTTTGTAATATGCGTATTGAAGAGCTTATTCATTTATTGACAACTTAGAGAGTAAAACTTCAATAATTTTATTTATTTATTTTCAAAATATATTAATTCAATTTTTTTATTTCTAATTTAACAAATTTATATACCATGACATTTATTTATTTTAAAATATATTAATTCAATTTATTCAGTTCCTACATAACACATGTTATAGAATTTGAAAAAAAAAAATAATAAATAAATAAATAAATCTGCATGTAAACTCAGTGTACCGCGCCACTCAAAGTTTGACACTTAATTAAATTTTTTGTATAAATTTCTTTTTACTTTTATTTACGTTTTTCTTTAAAAAATTTCCCACATAATCACCTATTTTCCTTTTAATATGTTAAAATTTTTAATTAACTTTATTTTTTAATATGTTGCTTACATATATTTTATTCGAAATCCAATATATACTAATTAATATATTTTATTTTTCCTTATTTTTTAAGCATACCAATTTTTGTCAAAATGATGAAATGATTAAATTTTCTAACAATTTATCATTGGTAGCAAAAAATTGATAGCAAATAATTAATTAATTTTGTAAAATAATTAATGAAGAACCTACTCATTTATTGACATATTAAAAAGTAAAATTTTAATGATTTTATTTATTTATTTTCAAAATATATTGATGCAAAATCTTCATTTCTAACTTAACAAATTTATATAGCATGTATTTTTTATTTTCAAATATATTAATCCAAAATTTTCATTTTCAATTTAACACATTTACATAGATATGACATTTATTTATATTCAAATATATTAATACAATTTTTTCATTTCATACATAACACATTTACATAGATATCACATTTATTTATATTCAAATATATTAATCCAAGTTTTTCATTTTCTACATAACACATTTACGTAGGTATCCCATTATTTATGTTCAAATATATTAATCTGATTTTTCCATTTTCAATATAATACATTTACACATAGTATATTTATTACAAATCTTACTAAATATGTAATAAATAATAAACTTTCCTACAAAAATATTTCTCTTTTCTTTATTTATTTTTATGTATTTTTTTATACATAAAAGTAGAAATGAGGAGAGAGACTCATTAAATACAATTTTCCCTCCAAAATGGCTCTCTCTTCTCACTTCTACTTTTATATATACTAGTGAATCATCCCGTGCGATGCACGGGAAGAAGCTTCTAAATAAAAATAATCCTATTCAAAATTAAATGAATTCTTAAACAAAATAAATATCATTTACAAATAAGAGATAAGTTCATCATTTATTAGTTTCATGTATAAATATCAACCTTTTAGGGAGAAGTCATACATGCGAAAATGATTGTGTCTGACTCTTATCGATAGTCATGACATATGACACCATCAATGAAAAAAAAAATTAAATCTAATAAGTATCCTAAAATTCGAATGGCTCAACGATATCCTTAGAATAAAGAACTTGTATCCTGCATTACTGTCAGATAGAATTTGACCTTATAGAATATGATCTTCAAGTTTTGTAACGATTATTCACCATCTCCTCGAACCAAAAATTTGCCTTGCAAAATTAACACTTAAATGTAGGATCTCCAGTATTCATATACTCTGAACATTCAAACAATAGATGAAAAAGTTAATAATAGAGACCATGCATATAAAAGATAAAATTCAATATTTTGACCATTGACAATGAAAAATAACATGTATAATAATAATAATAATAATAATAATAATAATAATAATAATAATAATAATAATAATAATAATAATAATAATAATTTGCGAGGTTGACAAAGATATTGCATCAAATTTATGATATTTTAGGTTTTCAATATTTATACAACGTAATTATTTTCTGATTGAAATTATAGTTTAATATTGATCATCTCAATTTTTAGTTAATTAGTAAATTGGGAGACAATTTATATATTATTGTGAAAAAATATCATAAAATCTGAATTAAAATATAGCAAAGAATATCTTCGTATGGTTAATTACTTTTTGAAAATTTAAAATTAACAATTAGGACAAAAACCATTAATAACTATATCATTTCAAACAATATAGATAAATTTGTTAACTGTTAATTTTAAAAAATGTGATATGAGATTTTTTGGAATAAAAAATTAATTAAGAATTAAATGTAATTGTCATCGAAATAATTTTGATAAATAATGCAACATAGGAAAGAACTTTAATATGTATATGTAATAAATAACTTAAAAATAGGATTTAGTTATAAAAATTTAAATACAACGTGATTTATAAAAATACGAATGTGTATAAATTTTAGATATAATTTTAATTGAGAATTTGACATTGGATCTGTATGACTGAACCAAATATTTATCCATAAAATTAAGACTAATAAAATATCACAATTATTATAAGAAATTAATTACGTATTAAATGTAATTATCTATAAAAAATATTTAATAATTTAATAATATGCTATAAAAAAGAGCTGCAATATTTAGATGTACTAAATAACTAAAAATAAGATTATTTATAAAAATAAAAAAAAATTATATGTATGATGTGATTTATAATTTAGTACTCCCTCCGTACCATAAAGATAGTCCTCTACACATTTTTCACACAGATTAAGGACAAAATGGAATATAAAATATTAATTTCACTCTTAAAAAATAAAGTAGAATATCTTTTTGAGATGGACAAAAAAGAAATAGTGGACTATCTTTATAGGACATAGAGAGTATTATCTAGTAATAAAATTTCAACATAATTTTTAACTGAAAATTTTATTTGGATTTGTATAAATGAACACAAATATTTATTTGTAAGATTGAAAAAGTTAGAAGAACACATTTTTTTATGAAAAGAGAGGTTTTGACACAAAAAAGTCAAATATAAATAAGTAAAACCAAACAAATTATCGTTCTTATATCATAAAAAATAAAAAACAACTTCTCGGTAAAAGCAAATTTAAAAAATAATAATAATTCTAGTTTCTTATTTTTATTATTTTTTATACAATGTGATATACAATTTCATCAAATATATATACTGACCCATGAATAATATATTTTTTCTTCACTCAACAGCCGAAATAATTAACATGTCTATCAAACCCAAAACTATTCTAAATAGCCCAACATTAGTTAACACATTGCAACCCAAACAGAGAAATCTAGAACATAATATAAATAGACTATTAACAAATCCTCTTATTAGTCTAAAATAATTTTGCATTATATATTGTTTTCGAAGCTTTCTCTACAATATTATTGTTTTAATATTTTTTTCTTTTTTGTTAGAAATCCAAATCTATATTCAATGACTCAAAATATCACAGGTCTTGAAGAAAAGAGTAGTGTCAATCCTTTTTACTTTTTCAAAAAATAATTTACTATTTTTTATTTTCAACTGGTTTGTAATATTAATAACTAATAAGCATTACCACCGCACCAGAAACTTTGAATCATAAAACGTGATAAATAGAAGGTGGAGTGGAGCGGTCATGTTAAACAGTATACATTTTTTCAAAGAAATAACCCTTTGATTGAATCTTTTATTATTGTGTATATCTTCATAATAATTATATATAACAGAAATGAAAGAGGTTGTATATAGGGAAATGGAAAAAAAAAGATATAGAAAACAAAAATGAATCAACAAATTTTGAAAAATGGAAAAAAATGAAACAAATTCTGAAAAAGCGAAAAAGGAAAAAAAGGGAAAAATAACTGGATTTCCAGTGTAATTAGGCGGCGGGAAATAGAAGTTATGTAAACACAACAAATATTAAAGACTATAAGTAGACGTCGGCGATTTTGAAAATAATAAATAAATATTGAAGGTCCAACTATTTTTGAAGTGAGTTTTGAAGTTGATTATTGGATAGGGGATATAAGTAGTATGAACATGATAAATATTGAAGTCCCAAAAAATTGGAAAAATAAATAAATAAAATCTGCACATAGCACAAGAGTTTTGGAGGGAAAAAGGGAAGTTGACTGAGGTTGACTCAGCTACTTTTATATATTATATAGATAGATTCAATAATCATAAAAAAAGAAAAAAAAAATACTAAAATTATGAGATTGACAATGATGCATCAAATTCATGATATTATAGGTTTTTGCAATAATTATACAACGTAATTGTTTTTTTAATGAAAAATATAATATAACATTGATCATCTCAATTTTCAGTTAAGTAAATTGAGATACAATTTACTTATTGTTGTAGAAATTTAAAAATCATAAATATTGAATTAAAATATAACAATTAATATCATGTCATAGTTAATTATTTTTTAAAATTTAGACTTAACAATTATGACAAAAAAATCATTAATAACTATATAATTTCAAAACAATATAAATAAATCTGTTAACCGTTAATGTGAAAAATGTGATATGAGACTTTCTAGAATAAAAAATCATATAATGATAAAATGTAATTGTAAATAAAATTATTTTGATAAATAATCTGATATAGAAAAGAAGGTTATTATGTATATATACCAAAGAACTTAAAAGTATGACTATTTAAAATGAAATTTAATACAACTTGATTAAATATTCGATATAAATTTAAATGAAAATTCGACATTGGATTTGTATGACCGAACGAAATTATTCATCCATAAGATTGAGACCAATAAAATATCACATTATTACAAAAAAATTATTTACGTATTAAAAGTAATTTTCTATAAAAATACTAATTAATTTAATAGAACGCAATACAAAGGAACTCGAATTTTTAGATGTACTAAATAACTAAAAAAATAAGATTATTTATAAAAAAGTTTTATATGATAATATTTATTTAGTATTAGATGCGTAATACAATTTCGATATAATTTTGAACTGAAAATTTTACATTGAATTTGTATGAGTACATACAAATACTTATTTGTAATATTCAAAACATTAAATGATTAGAATAATTTTATGAAAAGGGAGTTTTAAACACAAATAACCAAATATAAATAAGTGAAAAAAATTCTTTATAAAAATACTTAAGTGGAATTAGCAGTGTGAACACAATAAAAGCTGAGTTTTTCCGCCAAAACTCAGCTGCTTTTATATATTATGTAGATAAAGATAAAGATATATGATTAAAAAATAATTTGAAAAATGCATATAGTTAAAATGTAGTACGAAAGATTGCGCAATTTATGAATGAGTTTATAAACCCTTTACCGAACGCAATCTAAGTAACCTTGACTGATCTACCAAGATAGGACAAACAAGATTCAATGAATATTTGAACTTGATTTATACTCGAGAGCTTGGTTATACACAATCCATGGAATCACGCTATTAAAACACAATAGAAATTTATCGCTACAAGTTCTTTATTCTCTTATTCTCCACACATTCGCGCTATTAAAAACATAACTAGAAATACATCATTACGATCCTATGGAGAGAAATAAACCAACCACAGGATCCTCCCTCTCCAAATACATTTCTACTGCTTCAGAATTTGATGTTCCACTATTCTTCCAGCCTCCTGATCTTTATTTATTTAATTTATTCTTCTTCTTTTCGGCCTCTACGCAGCACCAGCCTTAGCAGATTCAAGCCTCGAACTGACCGAGTCCCAAGAAACAAGATTCTCCATGAAGATGGATAAATAATCTGGCCTCCGGTTCTGTAAATGAAGATATGGTAGGTTATTGAAACTTGTGAAAAATGATGGAATATGAGCATCACAAATATGAAGAAAATGACCCACTGACCTGATAGTCAAGGTAGTAAGCGTGCTGTATATGGGGGGGAAAAAAAATGAAAAAACGACATAAATATAACACGAAAATCAGTTAAATGTCATCTTCTCAAGGAATAAACTAACAAAATTCCTGGTTGATTACCTCCCAAACGTCTACTGTAAGTAGTGGCTGCAAGAATGAGCAATGCAATGTCGTGAGTTTGTCAGGTAAAGAAGATGTGTATGGTTAAAAAGTTATTAGAGAAACGTGTGGCTAAAACTGTGGAGAGAGAAAATGTGTGGCTAAAAGCTATGTCCAACTACTGCAACATAGGCTGGTTAATCTATATTTTTGAGGTATAAATTGTTTTGATTGCGTTAAAGAACTGAGTACTCACAACGTAATCCCAGACAAGAGGATTCACGGCATTAGGAGACTGCACCACAGCAAGTTTTTTGTCCTCGTCTTTGTCTAGATGGAAAATAATAAAAGAAGGGTCGAATTTTCATGTTTAGATAGATACATTCAAAAGCAAAATAGGGATAGAAAGGCTTACACACGAGCCACGCCCAACCAGAACCAAATTGCGTTGCTGCAGCTGTCTTGAACTCTTTGGCAAATTCTTCAAAAGAACCAAAATCTCTGTTGATTAAATCTAAAAGTTCTCCAGATGGTTTTCCTCCACCACCTGGTTTCATCGACTCCCAGAAGAAATCATGATTCCAGACCTATTAATGGTTAAAACGACATTTGAATACTGTGAATAAAGGTGCAGAGTTCTGCGGTACTTAACACATAAAAAAAAATAAAAAATACCTGTGCAGCATTGTTGAAGGGCGGAAGGAGATTTCCGCTGTTATACGTAGCAACTATTACATCTTCTAACGTCTTTCCATTTAGTTCTGTTCCGGCTATTTGCTTATTGAGGTTGTCTACATAAGCTCTGTGATGCTTTCCCCAATGGTATTCAAATGTCGCACGGCTCATATGAGGCTCCAATGCATCCTGAATCACGCTCCATCGTTGTGAATAGCGAAAATTAATTACAGAAATTGCACAACCAAGAGAGGTTTATGATAAAGATCATTTTAGAATTAGCATGAAGCAGTGTGATTGAACACAGAGCAAGCTAAAGTGTAATTGTCAATCCAACTTTTTAACCAAATATTTTTTTGAAAAGATTGCCTTTTACAAATATATTCTAAAATTGGGACTCAAACAGGGACCATATAACTTCACTAATCAGACTTAAAGTGTTGAACCACCAACAATCTAAAAGCCTATGTTGCAGAAGTTAGACATACTTGTATTTTAGCTGCTCTTTGGTAAAATTTGCTTATAAACGGGCACATGATAACATTTCATTGAACATTTTTTTTTTTTTTTTGAAAAGTCAACAATTTCAACTGATTAAAGATTTTCATCTAAAATTTTTTACTTTTGAAAAAAATAAATCAACTAAATGTTGTGACGTTACTATTTATAAACAATATTTATAAGCAACCGTGTATTTAGGGAAAATTTACAAAATGCATCCACAGCAAACAGTGAACATTTTCATCTAAAAAATTAATCATTTTCCTTTCTCCTCACCCAGTCAAGTCTTTTCACAGCATCATTTTACATAATTTTTTTTTTTCCAGTTTTCATTTTTATACAATATTATGTATTTTTATTTTTTATTAATATATATTCTTCCCCCTTTTTTGATCGTAATATATATTCTTCCCTTACACGAAGCTACATCGCAAAAGATATAAAAATCATCTGCGATGTGATGGATTGCTATTAAGCATACATTCTTGGCAATTTTAAGTTGGATAAACATATTGACACAAAATTTTTTGTTAAATTGCAATGAAAATCCCTATGTTTTCCTTATTTTTACATTTAGGTGACTAATTTTTATTTTATTTTTTATCAACTATTTATTAATTTTCACATATTGTCTATAGAAATGATTATCATCCAAAATATTTGTTATGACGGCGAAAACACTTCTTTCGTACCTTTAATCTAAATAAATAAATAACTAATGCAAAAGTTAAACAAAATATTTGCACATCTTTCCAATATCGTTTTCAATATCATTAGCAGAATATTTAAATAGAAATCGTGTTTAGAGACAAAATATTTTAATTAATTGAAGATTAGAAATAATAATGTGATGAAAAAAATTAAAGACATAAGATAAGAGCAAAAGTAAACAAATATTAAAGATCTTTTCTTTGTAATTAAAATGTAGAGCAGCTGTTGTGTGAATATAACTACCTTTTAAGTTGTAAAATTAGGCCCAACTTATAATAAATAAGAAAATTGTATATTTAGTTACAGAGTGTCAACTAATACAAAAAAAATACTTTAATTGATTTTTTTCTAATCCTAATTCATCGAACAAAAATTATTATTTAGAGTTTTTACTATGTTAGAATAGTCTATTTGAAGTATTTTTCCCCTTTTCAACGTGTTATTAACATACTTGAAATTGATTTTTACTATTTGATGTTAGAGTTTATAATAATAATAATAATAATAATAATAATAATAAAAAAATCACAGTAGGGAGCAGTGTTTAGGTATTAGAATTACTTACCAGTGGGTAAGGTGGAGGTTTCAGTTCCAGTTTGCCAGTTATTACACCATGACCAGCTTTCTGCACAAGCAATACAAATACACAAAAATCCTTGTATTAATTTACCCAGAATCATCAACAGTTTAACATTGACATGAATTTATCATTTTCTTCATCAATTCAATAAAAAAATATTTTTTTTTATTCTTTTTTCTCATGGAATGGAAATGCAGACCTGACTCATTCTCAACTGCAAGCTCTGACTCGACCTCTGAAAACTTGGAAATAATGGGAATTTCAATGGAGTAGCAATGCCTGATACTGCATTTGCCACCATTTTATTTCTCACTGGAAACTTCTGAAATTTTACTCTGTGTACTGCGGAGCCGGCGGGCGTGTGGTACTGGCACGTTTTATAGGAAAGTACAAATATGTACTTCAAATAATATATTACAATATAATTTTTTAGCCAAATAATTTTCAATTAGAAATATTTAGCCCCTGTTCTCTTTGTTGTTTTGAGGTCGTTTTCTGTTTTTATTTTCGAAAACGCTAAAAACGCGTTCTCTTTACCATTTTGGAAAACGCATTTTGGAAAACAAAAAAAAAATTTGTACACAAAACGGAAAACGCCCGAAACATCGTTTTGGGCGTTTTGTGTGTATTTCGACAAAAAATGTCCAAAACGCGGAAAACGCGTTTTGGGATTTTTTTTTTTTTTTTTTTTTTTATAGAATTATCTTAACTTAGAACTAAGTTTAATATAAAGTTTTTATTTATTTTTATTATTTTTTTTTTAGAATTATCCTAACTTGGAACTAAGCCTAAATAAAGATTTTTTTTTTTTTTTTTGAGAATTATCGTAACTTGGAACTTAGTTTAAATAAAGTTTTATTGAATTCAATATCAATATTACAAAAAAAAATTAAATGAGAATTCTTGTTGTTATATTTCAAAAAATGCAATGATAAATGGACTCCAGTGGTTTTGAAAGAACTTGCATTTTCTGGATTTTAATATAAGTAGAGCTTTCTCAAGTCCCGAACCTGACCAAGCTGTGTTAATATAGACTCTTAATGCTCACATTAGTGTGTTGTATGTAACCATATTTTTAGTGTATTGTGAAAGGAAATTTGAGTTGGAATTAGTAGTATTCTGCAAGTAAATTAATTAAAAATAGTTTAAATAGTGTTCTGTAAAATTTCAAACAGAACGTGTTTTCCAGCTTTTCATTTTCAAAAACAGTTTTCAGAAATGACAAATCAAACGCGTTTTCAGCAAATTTGAAAATAAAAATGAAAACACAAAACACAAAACATTTTCGAAAATGAAAATACAAAATAAAATACAAATAGAACGCCACCTTATTTACTTGGTATTGATGTAGTAAAAAAAAGTTTTGCATTTTTTATGATTCGGGTGTTAGAGTTTCGTCCTACTAATCAGGTGGGCCAGGGAGACGAGATTTTCCCTGATTCGTCCTCTATTTAAATTTGAATGCAGATACAATTTATGCATACTTGGAATAGATATTCGGACAATAATTCTTCTATCCATTATCTCTTTACGTTGTGCAAACGAGACTTCCATAGGGGCAACTTGGCACACCATGACCCTTTCCTCACATAAAAGTCCTGTTCTCTTTGCTGTTTTGAGGTCGTTTTCTGTTTTTATTTTTGAAAACGCTAAAAACGCGTTCTCTTTACCATTTTCGAAAACGCATTTTGGAAAACAAAAAATAAATTTGTACACAAAACAGAAAACGTCCGAAACATCGTTTTGAGCGTTTTGTGTGTATTTCGACAAAAAATGTCCAAAACGCGGAAAACGCGTTTTGGGGTTATTTTTTTTTATTTTTTTATTTTTTATAGAATTATCTTAACTTAGAACTAAGCTTAATATAAAGTTTTTATTTTTATTATTTTTTTATTATATTTTTTAGAATTATCCTAACTTGGAACTAAGCCTAAATAAAGAATTTTTTTTTTTTTTTTTTTTTTGAGAATTTTCCTAACTTGGAACTTAGTTTAAATAAAGTTTTATTGAATTCAATATCAAAATTACAAAAAAAAAATTAAATGATAATTCTTGTTGTTATATTTCAAAAAATGCAATGATAAATGGACTCTGGTGGTTTTGAAAGAACTTGCATTTTCTGGATTTTAATAGAAGTAGAGCTTTCTCAAGTCTCGAACCTGACCAAGCTGTTTTAATATAGACTCTTAATGCTCACATTAGTGTGTTGCATGTAACCATATTTTTAGTGTATTGTGAAATGAAATTTGAGTTGGAGTTAGTAGTATTTTGCAAGCAAATTAATTAAAAATAGTTTAAATAGTGTTCTGCAAAATTTCAAACAGAACGTGTTTTCCAGCTTTTCATTTTCAAAAATAGTTTTCAGAAATGACAAATCAAACGCGTTTTCAGCAAATTTGAAAATAAAAATGAAAACACAAAACACAAAACATTTTCGAAAATGAAAATACAAAATAAAATACGAACAGAACGCAACCTTATCTTCCAACATTTAATTACCGTCTTTCAAGAGTCAAGATTCAAAAATTCAATTATCTAGTTCAACTTCTCATGTGTTTATCGTTGCACCTGCCCGTAGAGCAAATTTCGCATTCTTTAGTTAGCAAGATATTAAATTTTGACTTGCATGTCGTTTATATTTGTAAGTTCATTAAATAAGCCCTTCTTTATTCTTTAGTTTGCTAGATATTATGCCCATATTTGGTATAGATAATAAGACTTTCTTATTTTTCAAATAAACGAAGTTCATATTTCAAGCAATTTCAAGTTATTTATTATATTTAAAAAGAAGTAAATTTCAAAATTATCGATATAAAAAAGAGGGGTCATTTTCCGAAGTATGCTGAAGTAATTAGTACAACATTATGCAAATGTTGTACTACTAAAATATGTACTACAAATTTGTGAACTGTTCAAAACGTGGAAGATAGAATATAGTTCACAAATGCAATATCCCAAGAGGGATGGAATTATATATATATATATATATATATATATATATATATATATATATATATATATATATGTTAAAAGGACATGTGACGACATGTACTGTAAGCACCCTAAGGGCGTGACTGTGTTGACGACTTGTAAGCACCCCAAGGGCATGATAACGTCAACATAAAATCACGTTTTTTTTTTTTTATACGTTGTCATGTCCTTGGAGTGCTTTCAGATCGTCAACACACGGTATATTTTCCATCGAACACGCTGGTGGACGCGTCCCCAAGGAATTTCGAACCTTGAACCTATGGAATTTAAGAATTCCAAAGGTCTCCCTGATTTTTTTTTTTTTTTTTATGTTGACATTGTCATGTCCTTGGGGGTGTTTACAAGTCATTAACACGGTATATTGTCCACCGAATAAGTGGTTCCACGCTGGGTGGACGCGTCCCCAGGGGGTTTCGAACTTTGGACCTATGGAATTTAAAAATTTTAAAGGCTTTCCGGTTCCACCAAACCATGTTTTTTATGTTGACGTTGTCATACCCTTGGGATACTTATAAGTCTTCAACACACGGTATTGTCCACCTTGTGAAGTGATTTTGTCCCATGCTAAGTGGATGCGTCCTAGGGGGTTTCGAACCTTAGACTTATGGAATTCAAGAATTTCAAATGCTTCCCTGATAGCATCAAACCAAAGCATGGGTCGTTAACACACGGTATTGTCCACCTTGTGAAGTGGTTTTGTTCCACGCTGGGTGGATGCGTCATCAGGGGGTTTCGAACCTTAAACCTATGGAATTTAAGAATTTCAAAGGCCTCCCTGGTACCACCAAACCAACAAATCCAGGGGGGGTCATCTGTCGCGCGTTCCATTTCCTTGCCTACGTGTTCACATACGCGTGCCTATACCTGCATTTTCAGCTCTTTCTAAAAGGACTTTTATGTGGTCAAATGGATAATCTATCATGATTTATGTGAGTATCAAGTTTTTCATTAGTAAGATATGGTCTTTTCGTCGAAATCTTGAATTAAGTGAAAACTCAGATCGAGACCAATAGCACCTAATCTATGGTCTTCTCAAAAGAGAAAGAGGAAGAGTCAAAAGGACGGTCTTATACCAAGAAAAGTCTCTTTCTTGTGCTATCAAGAAAGAAAAGCAACGATTTCCTCTGTTTCGGGGCGTACTTCTACTCTCGACCTTCTCTTCGGCTGTGTTCTAAGCTGCTTCCATTCACTAAGAAAGGAGAAGGCCTATTGCGTGATTCGTCCCGTTGAACCTTCTTCTTCACACTAGTACAAAATTACATAAAAAAAAAATAACATATTAGCGTCGTTTTTCTCAAAAAACGACGCCTCAAAAAAAGCGGTGGCAAAATTGTAAATAAAAGTAAAAAGCGTCGATTCTTTAGTAAGAACAGACGCCGGTGGAGGCGGCCCATTAAGGGCGTCGGTTCTTTAGTAAGAACCGACGTCCTTTAGTTAAAGGCGGCGGTTCTTGAAAGGAACCGCCGCCTTTAACTTAAGCTTTTCCCACCACCTTAGGTCTTAAAATTCTTCAGCACTTTGAATATTCCCACAGCACTCCTCACCTCCACAGCGCCGCTCACCTCCACAGCCTCAAAGTCTCATTCATCACACTCCCCCACCGTAGCCACCGTCACCTCCGACCGATAGTGCAGCTCCGGCACCGCCATTTCTTCTCCGCTGCGCACCACCGCCACCCCGCTCCCCTCTCTTTTCCTCCGTGCGCCACACCCAGCCCACCATCGTGTACCGGCACTTCCGCCACCGTACTCCTCCAGCCGCGCGTAGAGAACCCCAGCCAGCGCACACCTCCGCCGTGGCCACCGTCCTCTCCCAGCCACGTGCGCGTAGAGAACCCCAAATGGGGGGCGGCCATTCTGCCTCTTCTGCGCCGACCATTTTTCCGACCCGTCCACTGATCATTCTGCCTCCTAGCACCGCATCCATGAGCCGCTGCTTCAGTGAACGTGAACCGCCACCTCTGCAATAGACTCTCTCAATAAGCAAGCAAAGGTTGGTGTCCCCCTTTCCTTCATCTTCTCTCCTTCAATAAGAATCAAAATACTATTTAATTTCTAGTTTTATGTGTAATTTTACAATTATAGGAGATAGAGATTGCATCAGATGGACGTATTCGGATGTCTTTGAAATGGGTTTATTCCATTTTCTTGTTGGGTCAGAGTAAATATTTACTTAATAGTCATATGTCATAGTTTAGGTTTTAATTTTGATTGTGAGATTTCAATATTTGGTACTTCTTGTGAGCGTTGTCTTACAGTTGAATGAAAGTGGTTTTGAATGGTGAGCAAAATTTGTAGAATTTTGGTTTCAAGAACCCATGAAGTTAGTGTCAAGTTGTTCTGATTTTTGAAACTGGCTTTCCATTTCAGTAAAGCATTAGCTTCGGCAAAAGAAGCTGAAGCAGGGTTAGAAAAAAGAAAGGAAAGAAAAGACAGGAAAAAGAAAAATCTGAAAAGAGAGTATTTCAACATGGTCTTTTTACTGGGATTTCTTATGTGCTTGGATAAATTATGATTCATAGATGTATAATTTATGGCTGGTAGAATGGGGAAAATCAATATGAAGGAGAAAATGGGGTTCAAGTTGCTATTTTTTCTTCTTTTAACTCTACTAACCAGTTGCACAGAAGAAGGCTTTCTTTGAAGCTCATTACAAGAGAATTGCTGCTCAAAAAGCAGCAGCAGCATTGGTTGATTAAGAAAATGCTGCCAATAACGTTGAAACTAAGTCAGTGGAGATCATGCTAATGATTTGCAAGAACGAGGGGATGTGGTTAAGAAGCCGGTTGGAAAGGAAGATTTAGGACTCAATGTTGGTGAAAATCAATTGCTGAATCAAATGATTGAGAATTGGGAAAGATGGTGAAAATGGTGTAATTGAGGCCTCGGGGGAGTTTCCGGTGAGGGAAAATTCGTCGAACAAGATCTATAATGTCGTGAATCAAGAGCCGATTTTTGGATCAGAGACTACTAGAACACCTTAGATGGAGAAACCTCTGTTGAAGGTAATGGTTTGATTCTATCCCATTTAATACTGCTGTGTATTGAACATAACTAGAATGTCTTAGTTTAATGTTTTCAAATTGATATTATTGTGTTAAATTCATCAGAATTCCATCCAAAATGACGATAATCCATCAGTGACAAGCTAAAAAAGATTCCCTATGCACATAAATGATGATAAATTCTATTCTTGATTTATCTCTTTCTCTCTCCCTTGTATAGATATGTTTTTTGCCTTCAACAGAAATTTGATGATTTTTTTAAAAGGATTAAAGAATAATTTTCTGTCGTCTAAATTGCCCAACTTTCTACTTCGTATATGTGTCCATGTCTTAAGACTAATTGGGACAATTTTGAAATTGACTTAAGAAATTGATCTCTGGAGTTTTGAATTGTGGGGTATATGTATGTAAAAGAAGATAAAATGGATAAGTAGAGAATAATATCTGTTTGTGTAAACTTGACCAAGAGTTGAGTCATCGAGTAGGGGATCGCTTTGAGTGGGATGGCACATTTAAAAGATAAAATGCACTTGACTTATTATTTATTATTTTATTTTTTAACACTTCTCCATGCAAGCAACACCTATATCATAAGGTGTTCAATCTTAATGGAGAAGAAGGGGAAGGGAGGATGGTTCAACCCAATTGAAAGTTATGCAAAGTTTTGTATGGAAGCAAATGAAAGGAATTGGCTATGAATGTTGTGGTTCATTAATCATGTATTAGATTGCCTTGTCTCTTAATTCTATTTCCGAATTTTTGGCCGACTTCCAAGCTCTATTTCAATTAGAGCTGCTAGTCTGGAGCACTCCTTTGGCAATATGTATTATTATAGTTAATAAACTATTCTTCTCATGTAGTGAAGAGGTTTGTCTGCTTTATGGATTGTTAGCCTCTTTCAAGCTATGGACGTGATTCTTCTACAATGTAGGTGTAAATTATTTATTTTAAACACTATTTATTCCATGTTAGCGCCGGGAGTAAAAGCATTATTATTGTTTATGTATTTCTTTATTTATTTAAAGAATACAAAATTAATTATTTTGAAATTCTGTTTATTGAGTTATTAAGTTTTGTTTTGCATTCCTCGATTATATATTTGTTGAAAATAATTAGTTGGTGTATGTGATTGTTATAGTGTATATAGGTATAATGGAAATATAAATAAATGAAAATTTTAAAAAAAAAAATTCATACTAAAAGGCGTCGGTTGTTACTTAACAACCGATGCTTTAAGTCATTAAAAGGCGTCGTTTGTTATAAGAACCGACGCCTTTAGTTATATAAAAGGCGTCGATTTTCATTCAACAACCGACGCCTTTATATGACTTCAGGTGTCGGTTGTTAAATAACAACCGACGCCTTAAACTAATTTAAGGTGTCGATTTACAACCGATGCCTTAAGTATACAGTTTTAGCGTCGCTACTATAGACGTCTCCTATACAACCGACGCCTTTTCCGTTTTACAACCGACGCCTTTGACTCTTATTGTACTAGTGTCGTTGGAGGCAGACCAAAAGAGAAGTATGTCTCAGCGGGCTCTCCGAGAAGAGGGGAATCAAAGCCCACCAACCTCAGTTTAATCTAGGCAGTTGATTTGGTGGTACCAGGGAGACCTTTGGAATTCTTAAATTCTATAGGTTCAATGTTCGAAACCCCCTGGGGACGCGTCCACCCAACGTGGAACAAAACCACTTCACAAGGTGGACAATACCGTGTGTTGATGACATATAAGCACATCAAGAGCATGACAACATTAGCATAAAAAAATGATTGCGATCAGATGAGATTCTATGAGTACTCAAGCTTGGTTCATACTCGAGGGCCTAGAATGATATGGATATGTCCTTAACCCTAGACGGTGAATATCAATTGAGAAGAAATTTACTCGACAACTCAAATGGGAGCATCCATTTTCTACATGTTAGTAAGGACAACGAACCATAGTTCACTCCACAAAATCAAGTATGAATATGTCATGTTTTCACCTCCATCGACAAAATATTTTTATCGTATTATATAATCTCTACTCTTATAAAAGAGGCTAGCCATTTTTACTGTTCACAAGGGATATGTCATGATGATGTCATATACTACTTTTTTAATATTAAAATAAAAAATATTTTCATTGTTAAAGCATAAACAAACAATAATAAAATAGAAGGTATAATTAATTAATTGCACGTGGATAATTTTTAAATTTTGGAGAAACGTGTCACGATGTCACCAAACTGCTTGTATTTATTTATTATTACTAATGATCCCAATTTGAAATTATTACGAAGTCCAACTTGGATTTTATTTTATTTCCAAATTTAATTGTTGAAGATTTTATTTTCATTTCAAATTTATCTGCCATAATTTGTAACAAACTATTTTTTACTACGAAAACGTGTATTTATATATATTGCCTCCTTTTTTTCTTTCTTTCGTTTGGTTAATTTTGAGCGTTCAAATAAATACGTAATAGCAATATCTTAAAGTCGATGTGAAGGTTTAGTAAAATGCTTTTCTAAATTCTTATTTTCGAGTTATTAAATTGTTGCAAAATTATAGACATTTAAAATAATTCATTAAAATGTTTTATCTTTCAGTATTTTTTTCTTTCATTTCGTTCGATTTTTGGGCTCAAATGAAGTCATAATAATAAGTTTTTTATATCATTTTAAACCCTTACATTGTACGTTATCATATTATTTTCGAATTACGAAACCGTCAAATTTAGCAAAATTATAACGGTTTAAAATGGTCACTTAACTTTTTGTTATTATTATTATTATTTTTTTTCATTTGTTCGATTAATTTTGAGAGCTCAAATGAAAACGTAATAGTAATATCTTAATATTCATGTGAAGCTTTAGCATAATACAACATTATTTTTGAATTACTAAATCGTAACAAAAATTTAGCCCATGTTCTCTTTGCTGTTTTGAGGTCGTTTTCTGTTTTTATTTTCGAAAACGCTAAAAACGCGTTCTCTTTACCATTTTCGAAAGCGCATTTTGGAAAAAAAAAAAATTATACACAAAACGCAAAACGTCCAAAACCTCGTTTTGGGCGTTTTGTGTGTATTTCGATAAAAAAATGTCCAAAACGTGTTTTGAGAATTTTTTTTTTTTTTTAAGAATTATCTTAACTTAGAACTAAGTTTAATATAAATTTTTTTATTATTATTTTTGTTTAGAATTATCCTAACTTGGAACTAAGCTTAAATAAAGTTTTATTGAATTCAATATCAACATTACAAAAAAAAAAAAAAACTAAGTGAGAATTCTTGTTGTTATATTTCAAAAAGCGCACTGATAAATGGACTCTAGTGATTTTGAAAGGACTTGTATTTTCTGAATTTTAATAGAAGTAGAGTTTTCTCAAATCCCGAACTTGACCAAGTTGTGTTAATATAGACACTTAATGCTCACATTAGTGTGTTGCATGTAACCATGTTTTCAGTATATTGTGAAAGGAAATTTGAGTTTGAATTAGTAGTATTCTGCAAACAAATTAATTAAAAATAGTTTAAGTAGTATTCTGCAAAATTTCAAACAGAACGTGTTTTCCAGCTTTTCATTTTCAAAAACAGTTTTCAGAAATGATAAACCAAACGCGTTTTCAGCAAATTTGAAAACAGGAAACACAAAACATTTTCGAAAATGAAAATACAAAATAAAACACAAACAGAATGTCACCTTAGTTTTTTAAAAATGATACGTTAATAATATTTTTCATCTTCAGTAATATTTTTGTTTTGTTTTGTTGGTTTCGTGGGCTCAAATGAAGTTGTAATAACAAGATCTTTGCATCAATATAAAGATCTCACATAATATTTTATTACATTATTTTCGAATTAGAAAATCGTCAAATGTAACAAAACTATAACCACTTAAAATAATCCCTTAACATTTTTTTTTACAGACTTCATTTACTTCTTTTATTTAGTTTTCAGTACTCAAATCAAGTTGTAATAGAAATATCTTAATATTGATATGAAGTTTTTGTACAATGCTTTACTACATTATTTTCAAATTACTAGATCGTAGCAAAAAATTATAGCCATTTAAAATAATCAATTAATAATGTATTTCATTTTTCAGTGATTTTTTTTTTAATCTTTTGCTTGGTTGGCTTTATGCCTAAAATGAAGTCATAATAGAAAGATTTTTCGATCTGTATGAAGTTCTCGATTAATTGAATGTGTTATTATTCGATTTTACAAATTAAAAATAGCAATAGTGGTAGTATGAGAAAATTTTAAATATCAACGCTATTTTATACACAGTTTTTTTTCACATTCCTGCATCGCATGGGGCTGCACTAGTGACTTTTAAATAGTAAGTAGAGGCAATTAGTATCCTTCCATCTTCGTGCTTCGTAGCACACATTAATATTATCTTCGTCAAACAACTTACTCAATCAACAAAGTAATAGTACAACGGAAATTATCAAAAATAAAAACAAAAAATGAAGTGAACACATACACACTCGATTCCCTCGGTCGACCCTGTCACACTGAGTTTGCTTAGTGCAGTTTACCCGATTGACATAGTTTGTAAACTATTGCGTCAATCCGAGAGTTTACTCAATGCGCACCAAATAAATAGCGGCTGCAGGTTTATTCGTAAATTTAAAAATAAAAAATGAAGTTATACCATACTTTACTAATTATCATCAAATTCAATAAATTAATTTTTTAAACTTTCATTTAGTTTTAATATTAGCAAGAATAAACTTATCGATTTATTCGACAAAGAAGTAAGAACCATTGTAATTAAAATGAATCCATTTTGGGAAAGGAAAAAAAAATTGGAATCTAATCTAATCTATCTATCTATACTATATTAAAGAAGAATAGTGGATAAAATTTTCCCTCCTAAAGCTCCCGAAAAAAAAAAAAAAAAAACTGTGTAAAAAAAGAGAGCTGGGCAACCTACCATCACTGTCAAAGTGTCAATCAATCAACGACTGTGTTCGGATTGTTGATTTTTTTAGTTTATAAACCAAAATTTAAATTACAATATTTCTCAAATCAATATCTAATCATACACATTTTCTTTCTCCACTTTTTAACCATCCATATACCTAAAAAATCGTGAAAAAATTGATTTTAACCAAAAAAAAAAAAAAAAAACTTCCGAACAGAGCCCTGTTCTCTTTGCTGTTTTGAGGTCGTTTTCTGTTTTTATTTTCGAAAACGTTAAAAACGCGTTCTCTTTACCATTTTCAAAAACGCATTTTGGAAAACAAAAAAAAATTTGTACACAAAACGGAAAACGCCCGAAACATCGTTTTGGACGTTTTGTGTGTATTTCGACAAAAAATGTCCAAAACGCGGAAAACGCGTTTTGGGAATTTTTTTTTTTTTTTTTTTTTTTTTTTTTTTTTTTAAGAACTAAGCTTAATATAAAGTTTTTATTTTTTTTTTATTATTTTTTTAGAATTATCCTAGCTTGGAACTAAGCCTAAATAAAGAATTTTTTTTTTTTTTTTTTTTTTTTTTTTTTTTTTTTTTTTTTTTTTAGAATTATCCTAACTTGGAACTTAGTTTAAATAAAGTTTTATTGAATTCAATATCAACATTACAAAAAAAAATTAAATGAGAATTCTTCTTGTTATATTTCAAAAAATGCAATGATAAATGGACTTTGATGGTTTTGAAAGAACTTGCATTTTCTGGATTTTAATAGAAGTAGAGCTTTCTCAAGTCCCGAACCTGACCAAGCTGTGTTAATATAGACTCTTAATGCTCACATTAGTGTGTTGCATGTAACCATATTTTTAGTGTATTGTGAAAGGAAATTTGAGTTGGAGTTAGTAGTATTCTGCAAGCAAATTAATTAAAAATAGTTTAAATAGTGTTTTACAAAATTTCAAACAGAACGTGTTTTCCAGCTTTTCATTTTCAAAAACAGTTTTCAGAAATGACAAACCAAACGCGTTTTCAGCAAATTTGAAAACAAAAATGAAAACACAAAACACAAAACATTTTCGAAAATGAAAATACAAAATAAAATACAAACAGAACGCCACCTAAAGCAAAGAAGCCGTTCCCAATTTTTGATTTTACCGGGTCCCACGTTTGTCATACTTTTTGCATTTTTTGAAATAAGAATGATCTACACATAGAAATTTTTATAATTTATTGGAAATAAATTTTAATGATTGCATTAAAAAACAAAATCTAATTAGGCTCCGTTTGGCAGCCCATATAAAATGAATTTAATTTATAATGTATATTATTTTGGTTTTTTAAACAAGATATGTGGTTAAAAATTAGAGAGAGAATGTGTATGATTAAAAATTGATTTGAAAAATTGTGCTCATTATAATTTGAATTTATAATACTTACTAAACACAACCTAAACTAATTACGCTAATATAAATATTTGAGCAAACTTTCTACATAATGTCTCTATTTGATATTGATTTTAAAGAGTTTATTTGAATAAATAATTTTTTTAATAATAATTTTCAGGATAATGCGTGGTTAAAAAGTTGAAAATCTTTTATGAATTTATGTGTAATATTATTTTAAATAATGGTACCAAACTAGGGCTTTAAATAATATCAAACACACGCAAAACAAAACATTAATAATATGTTGTTATTGTTATTTGTATGTTTTAATTATATTTATCTTGACTTTTTTTTTTTATTCTTAACGGTAATATTAAATGATTTAGTTACATTGTTTGTAAAATTTTAAGAGTTATTTAAATATAATAATTTTTTTTTTTATGCATTTTAGATTTGTGTTGATTATGTATAAACATTAAAATTTTACAAATGTTGTTTATAAGTAATTTATTTGAAATGAATTTTAATAATTGCGTTAAAAACAAAATCTAATTAAAGTAATTACGCTAATATGAATTGATTATAAATTGTAATAATTGCGTTCAATAATATATGCTTAGTTAAAGTAATTACTAACTGCAAATATATAAATAAGACTTTGAATAACGAGTATCAAATAGGGGCTTTAAAAATATCAAACACACACGAAACAAAGAACTGAAGAAGTAATAATATGTTGTTATTGTTATTTGTATATTTTTATTATAGTTACCTGAGTTTTTTATTATTAGTTGTACTACTAAATGGATTAGTTATATTGTTTGTAAAATTTTAATATTTATTGTAATATAATAATATTTTTTATGCATTTTGTATTTGTGTTGATTATGTATAAATATTAAAATTTTACAAATGTTGTTTATAAGTAGTTTATTTGAATAAATAATGATTTTTATAAATAATGTGTAATTAAAAAATAAAAAATAGTTTTTAGATTTATATGAAAAAATATTATTAATTTTCTTTTATAAATATAAAATTATATCGTGGAAATTTGTTCAAAAACATTTAACTAATCTTGAAATGTTATAATCTAAAGAGATTTTTTCTTATATTGGATATGTTTATAAATTTTCAACTTGGACTATTGCGTGGGTGGGTGGGGGTGGGGGATTAGGAGACTACGCCAAAGAATTTCTTTCAGGATAAATAATTTCATATTTAATTGATTATTTTATATATATATATATATATATTTTTTTTTTGGAATACATTTTTCATTTATATTATTCTTTTTTTTTTTTTTTTTTGTACAATAATTACATAACTAATTTTATCCCTATCCAAAGGGCTACACACTTTCAGAGCATGTTTCGTTTTCTATTGATATAAGTAAGATTTGTACCTTAGAAATGTGGTTATCGCAAAAAAGAGAATTATGGAAATTATTTGTTTAGAATAGTTTATGATTGAAATATGAGTATTTTGTTTTTTGAAATTATGGTGAAGGCATTGTAGAAATTTGATATAGGTGACAATATCTTTACAGAGATATGTGGGAAAATCCTAAGAATGAATTTTACAAATTTTTTTCAATGTTTTTTCTTTGAATATTCCATTACTTTTGCCTTATCATACTACTTTGCCAGATTTTATGTGATATATTTGATCTTAATAGTTTCCAAAAAGTATATTTATCTTTTGTTATCTTTTTAATAGTTTGCACATATATTATGATAAGAAAGTATTTTAAGAGCAACTCCAATTATAGTGTATAATAATAATTAATTATTTAGATCTTTAAATTTGCTGGATTAATCATTAATGGTATTCAATGGGTTTTGTGAATTTGAAATAATTTGATATTTTTTATTTATTCTATACTTCATAAATATGTAGAGATCTATGACGAATATTCTGTATTTTAGAATTTAATTTTTTCTTTACAAGTTTAATTTTTTACATTTTACTTCAAAATATTTCGTGTATATATCTAATACCCCGTGCATCGCACGGGCGATAGATCTAGTTTGACCTGAAAAGTGAAAAGATGATCATGGAAAGAAGCCTTTCTTTCCCTCCAAAAAATGGGAGCATTCCCACAATACCTATATTTTTTTCTTTTCAAAAGAAGAATTATTATAGATTTAAACAAACACAAGTCTTTGCAGACAAATCCATCCATGATTTGATAAAAATGAATTTAAAAGGATACAGAAGAAAGCAAATCTTATCGACATTTTTTTCTTCCATTTTTGTATATACTTTCAATAGTTTTATTGATAATTTACATTTTTTTCTTCCATTTTTGCATATACTTTCAATAGTTTTATTGATAATTTAATGATGTATACCAATCTTTGAAACCGGTGTTGATTATGAACATTTCGCATTCAAATTCGTTTCCATTTTGCGAAGTGATTCCAAGAAATTCACGTCTCTTGGTATGATCCATCGTGTCCGTTCATACAAAAGGCTGTCAAGCACCGATTCAATCTCTTTATAATCATCATCTATGGCGGTTCATCATCCCCACCCACACCATCTTCTGTTCTTCAACAGGTTTCTATCTCACACACTATCACGCACTTATTTTTCGATTTTTTACAGTCATCCGATTGATGATGTTGTAGAGTTTAATCTGTTTCGCCCCTTTTCGTATCTGCAGAAACGGTCAAGTTACAGCACCGCAAATCTTCCATTTCTTCGAATATTCAATAATTGTGCAATGTTGAACACAAATGGAGGTATGTATGTATGTATCCACTTTGTTCTGTGTTTCGTAAATTCAAATCTGTACTCGAGTTTCTTTTGTTGGCAGATGATGCTAAAGAATTGCGGAAAAGAAAAATGAATCAAGTTGCAGAGAATGGGCAATCCCATGCACAAGAAATTTTTAACATAATTGCTCCATTCAAATCTTTCACAGCCATGCTAAATGAGGCTGATAGCAGCAATCTCACCCCAAATGTGCAAGATCAGAGTGTTCAATTTGATCAAATGATCCACACCCATGTAATGATTTTTCTTTCTTTTATTTTTATGATCTTTTGGAGCGTAACTCATGTGGTTGTTAAAACTCAGAGTGTTCAATTTGATCAAATGATCCACACCCATGTAATGATTTTTCTTTCTTTTATTTTTATGATCTTTTCGAGCGTAACTCATGTGGTTGTTAAAACTCGAGCAGAACGAAAACTTGAGGCGGGGATTGGCCGGAATGTGGAGGAAGCACTACAACACGCTCCAGTGCGCAGCGGAGGAAAGAGTGGCCAAAAAACTGAACGATCAAGAGATGGAACTGATAAAAATGGCACATCAGAACGAGCAATTGGAAGAGATGTTGTCGAATTGCAGAGCCGAGGCACAGCGTTTATTTGGTAGGAACAAGAAATTGGAAGATCTGGTGTCACATTTCAGAGCAGACGGACAAAATTTGTCGGGCAGGTTGAAGTCTACTGAGCAATTGGTCACCAGTCTACGGGGAGAACTGCGTGCAGCTACGCTCGAACGTCCAAACGAGGAAGACGACGCGGAGTCATCGCATGTGGACCCCGAGCGGGATTTCAATGTGAACCTTGAGTGCAAAGTTTGTGAGAGCAGGCTCGCGACTGTGATGCTGTGGCCGTGTTGCCATGTTTGCATCTGCCCACGTTGCGAGGCAACAAGGTCCTGCCCAGTTTGCCGCACGCATGCAACAACTAGTGTCCGCGTCCATCTCCCTCTCAATTAGCACTCTTTCGACCCTCGCTCCAATCTATTTCCCCCTGTTTGACAGTATTTGAGTTTGTTCGATTGGATTTTGTTGTGAGATCTTGAAGTCAGATCTTAAATACTATATTTCTGTTGCATCAAAGAAATCAATAACAAATCCATTCCTTTGAATTGGATTTCATTTCATTTCAGTCTTTAAATATAAGCTTGCATGTGAATACATTCTTCAGACAGTTATGCCCAAACTCTCTTTCTGGGGACAAGATCTGAAGTTTTTATATCGTCGATTTTAGCAGCAACAATGAAATCATTCATGCTCAAACCTCCTGCACTTGATACCAACATTTGATTACGAATGTGAAAGTAGCAATATTTTATTGCGAATGCGAAAGCTGGTTCAGAAAAGAAGTGAAAGTTATCTTACCAATTGAAGCAGTCCACAGTTCAGCTCTAACTTGATTTGGCTGCTCTAGATGAAGAGTAGGGAAATGCCCCGTAGACTCTACAACCCTGCATATCCTATTAATGAGTTCAGCCGCACATTTGAAATCCCTCAATTTCCATAGACCCTGAAGCTTTATACCCCCTTCTTCATGTACAATTCTCCAGCCAACAATCTATACAAGAGAAATCTTGCCTTCATTTAAATCGTGTTCTCAACCATAAGATTCATGCTAGTTAAATCGTGATTAAATTGAAAGGCATACTTACAGAAACATGAAAATAGATATACAGATTGTACCGATAGAAATACAGAGATACAGATACAGATACAGATTGTACAGATAGAATTTGTAGAGATAGAGATACAGATTGTACCGATAGAAATACAGATTGTACCTTGAACAACATCTTTTTGGCTTCATTCTCAGGCATAGGCCGCTGAAGATGAGAGATGGGAGTACACTGCTGTTGCGAAAGAGAAAGAGCGGCAGCAGTTGGAATCAAAATCTTATGCTCAGTGTTTACATTACCAAGCACTTTCTCACCAAAATTGCTCTCTATCTCTGCTGGAAATGGGTCCCTGGCTCCAAAATCACCGACCAAATCCGTTCCCGCCGCGCGAGTTTTCACCGAAATTCGAGGTCTGATGACGGAGACGACAATTCGGGAGTTTTGAATTGGACTTTGGGAGAGAGAAAAAAGTGGAGAGAAGGATAAGTGTGTAGTGGAAGCCGCCATGGAAGTAAGAGCGAAGTGTTGCTCTTGGTTTCTGCCTGTTGTTATCCTGTGGTGAATAAACCGGTTTGGTTTTAGATTAGAGAACCGAGCCGATAGTATATGACCACTGCTGTTGGGCCCTTTGATTTTGTAGGCCGGTTTCTAGACTCTAGTTAAACACCCTGGTTCGTTTAGGTAAAAGAGCATGTTTGATAAATCATTTATAAAAGAGAAAAACGCATAAATAAGTTAATTATGAATGTCAATTTCAAAATTAAGATGAAACTTGGATAATTTCAAAAATCATGTTATAATTAAGATTAATTAATTTAATTAAATAATTATCAATATTTTATTAATTATAAATATTAATATCACAATATTGTAAAATCTAAAGTCACAAAGTACAAATTTTTGAAGTCACAAATCTAAGATCATTGCTAGGTCACAATTATTTAAGATAACAAGTCACAATCACTATTTTTTAGATCACAACCTATTGAAATACCATTTTTAAAGTCACAAATCATCACTTTTCAAGGTCACAAGATTAATTTTAAAATCACAAAGGTCACATTTTTATTTCAAATGTCACAACCAAACCACAACCGACCACCGCCGCCACAGGTAGATCCATGTCTCAATATTTTACAAGGTCACAACAATCATTTTTAAGGTCACAAGACTTAATTTAATGTAAAATTGTAAATCTGATTTAAGGTCACAAGACCATTACTACCACTGCCGTCCCCATTTCACCACCACCAAGACGGCATCCTTAAAAACATCCCCCACCACCGAATCGGCCTCCATCACCAGCAAAAATCTCACACAAACTTCAAATTCAAATACCAAAATTCCATTGGCACCGACTGTGCGCTGTAGGCACATCGTCGCAGTAGCGACGTCGCTCACATTGATGACTGCATTGTGCTGCACAGCGCCACCGCAGCAGCATCCTGCGTTGTAATCGCAGAGACGACTGCACTATGGATCGCCGTTGTGAGCGTTGGCTGCTACTGCTGCGCCGGCAGTCACTGGAGAGGAGGATGTCACCACCCACAACCACAACCTTCGATGAACCTCCACCATCACCACCAAAATAGAGTGGCGCATCGCTGCCACCAAGGCTATTGCAGGGGATGTCGTCGGTGGAGAGGAGGGAGAGGTCGCCAGAGTGATTTTGGGGTGGTGGGAGGAATTAGGTTTTTTCCATTTACCATGAGTATGGACGGATCTGGGTGGGGGAGGATTTAGTTTTATCTTATTAATTAATAAAAAATGAATAAATAAGAGTAACTACCTGATTTGTGAAGTAATTCTCTTTTCACCTGATAAATGATATGCAATCTCTAATAATCGATCAGTGTGTAATTTTCACTTTAAAACCTCTTTTAATCAAACAAAATATTTTCAAACAATTATACCCTTCATGGGGTGAACCGAGTTGATGGAATAAGTGAACACGGAGATCTTTGGTCATAAGTTCGATTTTCCCTACCAACACTTTCTCGGTCGAATCTATTGCACCGAACTTGTCTAGTACGATTTACTTGACTGACGTGATTTGCAGGTTATTACATCAGTCTAAGGGTTTACTCAGTGGGGATTTGCAGGTTATTACATCAGCCTAAAGGTTTACCCAGTGTGTAGCGGTTACAGTTTCGTTAATAATAATAATAATAATAATAATAATAATAATAATAATAATAATAATAATAATAATAATAATAAATTAAATTGTATTTTCAAGCAATTATCGGATATGTTCAAATACAACTCTTTCTAAACCATCACATAGATGCCAAATTATTAACACTTGGATGTAAATTACAACTAATTAGGAGGAAGGATGCTCCAGACCTCCTAAAATGAAAAATGATAAAATAGTTATCTAACCGTGTCGCAGAATGTGTTTTATTCTCGTGACAAGTCTATTATCACACACTGAAATAATAGATTTTAAACTTTGGTAGGAGGAAGCAGCCACTTAGAAGCCTCTATATATGCAAGGCTAATGAATGGCTTGACATCTGCATCAGTTAGCTTCTTAACAAATTTAGCTCGCTTATCAATGTTCGCTCCAGGTCCTTTGTTGTTATATTCTGAGAACCGTACCGTGCTGCATAAACATACCCATAAACAATAAGAACACCAGAAGTACTACAAGCTAAGCTAGGAAGAAAGGAAAGCAAGAATGGATATTGACCTTTCATGTTCAGGTTTTACAAGGTCCCATCCTCGAGGGTCAACGACATCGCTCATTTCAGTGTAGGCGAACGTCACTTTAGCCGCAGGCATCCATGATCTGCCCAAAAAGGCAACGCCGCCTGTGCCGGTCACCTTGCACTGCACAAAAGAGTAGCCTGTGTCTTCCGAGTCAGTTGTCCTTGCCTGTGCAGTGATCATGGCCGGTTGAGCCCCGGGCATCGCATGTAACTCCGAGTTCTGCATTCATGCATGCATAGACACAAATGTACAATTAAATTAATACGTCGATCTCTAACAATTTAAGATTTTAGATAAAACGTCGGAGATTTGGGGGGTGGGTACCAGATAGAGAGATTTGCCACTGCCAAAGATGAAATCAACACTGCCTTCAATGTAGCAGTCTTTATAGAAATGTTTTCCCCTGTCATCACAAAGGGTATCTTGAAATCCATAGAATTTGACATTATAGAAAGATGCCTTGTCTCCACCTATTCTCATTGCTGCTGCCTGAGCTCCAACCCTTTTACCATCAGGCCTCGGAGCAGAATTCTATTTTACAAAATCAAGAACTTATTTGAAAATCAATCAAATAAAAATGTACTTATAATATTTATAATCAGAAAAGAAATATAATGAAATTAATACCACAATTTTCAAGTTAACACCACTGAAGTAATTTGATTCCACAATGAGGGTGGCACTGTCCACAGTTCCATATTCTGCTGCTGTTCCACCAAACACCAGAATTGGCATGTTATTTGGATCTTCCCCATACAAGGTGATATAGTGTTTATACATTCCAATCTTGACTTTCTCACTATAATTTCCAGGTGCAAGCGACAAAATAACTCGTTTAGTATTGTCATCAGGAATGCTTTTTATCGCGTCATTGATAGTCTTGAAATCGCCACTTCCATCGCTTTTCAATTTAATCACTTTGGGTTCTGCCTCCGCGGTGACTAGGGCCGGGTCCAAGGTGGGTTTCCGGGCAGTCAGTGGTTGAATAATGCCATCGTACCAACTGTTCAATTGAGCACTGTCTGCTGGAATAGGCACTGTATCATCAGAAAGAACAATGGGGATGTATAGAAGAATGCTCACTAGAACTGCCTCCATGGCAATAGAAGACATAATTTTTCCAACCATTTTGTGAGTATTTTATTTTCTTATCGAATATCATTGAGGGAAATACATATTTATACAAGGCATATTGCAAACCAGAGAATGAGGAGAGCTAAAAGCATGGAGGAATTCTCGTTGAAGATTATATGGTTGTGAAGTTTTTGGGTCATGGGCCATTGGCCAAGTGGTTAATTGTCTAAAGAAAAGGAGTGAAATAAGTGAGATTATGGATTTGCTTCAATGTCAGATAGAAAAAAGAGGTGAGGAGACTTCTCCTAGGTTTCACGTTTTAACAGAACTGCGTGTCAAGAATTTCTTAAAACAATTGCTAACAAACTATGTTACGTACGTGCATGGAAATGTACAATACAACATGGACAAATCAACAACAACACATGATTTTAAAAATGTAGGACCCGAATACGTTGAAGCAAATTCTTTAAAATGTTACATTTATACAGCATGCATATCTTTAGTTTTATATATATTTTTTTATTATTTAGTTTTTAATAAAATCTATATTTTTTAGTTTTTTGTTGTTGAGATCTTTTTTAAATAAGAAGTGGCATGATAGTTGGGTATTTAATAGCAATTCAACAAATTAAAGAACGCGATATAAATGTCTTGAGTATCGTTTGCATCATTAGTGGGAATCCTAATATGATGTGTAGAAGACAGTTGAAGTGGTTAGTCGATACATGGTGAATCATGGTAGAAAGAATTGGAATACTTTTAAGAGGATTGTGAGGTACATTAGATGAAAGTCAAATAGTGCATTATGTAATGGTGAAGTGATGAATCAAATGTTACCATCACAATGTATGTTAACTTAATTAGATTTTGATGGAGATCTTGATAAAAGAAAATCCACATCCGCTATGCATTTACACTCAAAGGAGGAGCTATAAGTTATGTTGTTATCTATAAGTCAGGAGTCCAATAAAACCTATGGCCTATTCCAAGTCCGGAGCAAGTATGCTATGTGCCCAACACTTACGAGAACTTCGAACTCCCTGTTCAACAAAGTTACGTCAATGTATGTTCGAAAATATTCAGGCTCGTAAGATGATGTTGTCAAACATACCTTGCACTTAAACACTCAAGTTGATGCAAGTAGATTGCCTTAAGCCCCATAAATATGGAAGAACCACCAATTCTTCCATATTTATGCAAGACTTACCTACACGCCATCAATAGGTGTCACTGATGGCGACTTATCTCATCCAACTTAAAGGGACCCACCACAAGTTACGAATGAAGTCTCAATTTAGCAATTAATCATTATTAGTCTTTGGTGAAGATAAAGTCACTTCTATATTTTAAGTACAACAATTATATTTATTTACCTATAAGTAAATAGAGTAGGAGGTTTTCAACTTTCAAAAAAAGCTCTCTCTAGAATTGGGGGATTTTCGCTCCCATGCCGAGACCTCTTCCAAATCCGGCCAGACTTTCGGATTTTCTACTAGAAATTGTTTCTAACACTGAAAACAACACTATTACACCAATCACCATAAATCAAATTCCAAAAACTTCCACAAATCAAGCCAAAAATTAATTCAAGAAAATGAAGAAATTTTCAAAGTTCACTTTTGTTGCTACCCATGCCTCAATCCAGCCATTGAACAACCTCCCTACTACTAGATAACATATCCATGAAGAGGTTTCGTCGTTTGAATCGCCCCAAGCAGTGGATTTGAAAAAGGAGGCAACTAGGGTTCAAGCTCTTAGATCTGAAAATTGACCCACTTCGAATTCGATTCAGTCGATGGGACAACCTCCATTCATCTTAAAAGCATCAAAAACCACTGACCTTTCGTGATTTGGCCAAAAAATCAGTTTTTGAAGCAAACCAATCGTAGCCTGAAAATTTCATGTAGCTTCCGTTTCTACTGTCCAGCTCCTAAAAATGCCCAAATCCCACTCTTAAAGGCCAAAAATGATTTGCATCTATCGATACATGCAGCATTAGAATTTTTAAATCAAGATTTCATTGTTCAAATTCAAATGAGACCCAGAGATGAATGGAAGACGGCTTTCAAAACTCGAGATGACCTATATGAGTGGATGGTTATGTCTTTTGATCTTTCTAATTGTAACGCCCCGAATTCCGTGCGGAGCCCGGGACGCCACTTCGTCCTTTAAATCAATTTATTGCGGAAATAATTAAAAATTTCAAACATCATATTTATTATTTGAAACATTTGAAACAACATTTTTGCGAAAAATAATTGAATTTTTGTAAACATCACAATCATTATTTAAAAGCTAAAGCGGAAACTAAATTTTATAAAGTTTGACCCAAAATGTCAACAATTCGGATATTGAAATAATTTGAAAATAAATTTGGAACAAACATGAAATAGATAAGTTTCAATTTCAAATAAAACATTTCTAAAATCTCAATAATTGCCACCATCGCACGTCTCGCCGCCGACTCCGTCGTCTGCAAAATTTGTTTTGGAAAACGTGAGTATTTCAAAGAAATACTCAGTAGACTCGCGCATAATAATCATTTAACATTATAAATTAAAACACATAATCATGATATTCAAGTTCTCAGGTGTCTAACGATCACCAGTATTCTCATGAACATACAAGTTCAAGTCTCATGCATTTAAGCAAGTAAATTCTCATAACATAGTCTCATGCTTGGAAAGCAAGTAATTCTCATGAACACAATCATACATGCTAAACTTATAATCCAAACAATTATTAATGCGCACTTTTGAAAAACGTAAATTTGTAGATTAGAGTCTACCTCAAATCACGAGTTTGAAAGTTGAGCAAGAAAGTTCACATTGTTCTTCTAAATGTCCAAGCGCCTCGTCTAACCAATATATAAAATAAATCTTAAAGTTGAATTTGAAATTCAAATATTTTGAAATGAAAGAGTTTTAAAAGAAGAAAATAAAAGCTTTAGAGATTAATTTAGAAATCAAACATAGTTGAGATCAAAATAAATTATTTTGAAAAACTATTGGGCTAACTCATATATTTTAAATATATTGGGGACTAATTATTTTCATTTTCGAAATAGTTGGGGCTAAGATAAATTATTTGCAAAGCTTAAGAGCTGAATAAAATATTACAAAAATTTAAAGGACTGGAATAAACACTTTCAAAACTTGGGGCTGACTTATAGGATTTCAAAATAATAGGGTTCAACTAATTCATTCCCAAAACTGTAGGGATTAAGTAAAGAGCTTTTGAAAATGAAGGGACTGAAATAGCTTCTTTTTGAAACTTGGGGCCTGAAAGCAAAATCTCAAAAATCAAAATAATTATAACAATTTCTACTCTCTCTCTTTCATAATCGATCGAAACAGAGGAAAGGCGAGAGAGAGAGAGAGAGAGAGAGAGAGAGAGAGAGAGAGAGAGATGTGCGACGCTGCTTTCGCAGTGGCTGGTCCGATCGCCGGCGTCCAGCGGTTGACGATGGCGACGCCATCACATGGCGTCTACGGGGAAAGGTATGTGGATGCGGGTGTGTGAAAGGGAAGGGTTTTGGGCTCGAGTTTTTGGTGTGGTTGTGGTGCGAAGTCGGATGTAGATCGAGGCTGAAAATGTTTTTTTTTTTTTTTTCCGGTGACAAAATCCGGCGGCGAAGAAGGTAATTGTTGGGTCCATTATTTCTTGGTTTAGATTTTGATTTGGATGAGATTCTTGGGCTGATTTGAGGTTGGGCTGTAGGCTATTGGTGGCCGGTTTGGTGAATTAATGGAGGTGGCTATGGTGTTTTGAAGTTGAGTAGTGGCGGTGATTTAGGCGAGAGATGGAAGGTAGAGATCGGACATGGAATGCTTCTTGGGGGCGTGTGATTTTGGTAGTGGAGACCATGGTTGCAGGCGGTGGTGTAGTGGTGATGACGGTGGTGTGGTTGAGTTCTGCTGGAGGAGGTGGTTGCGTGATTCTGGTGTCTGGCTTGCAGTGAACTTGGGGTTGGCTGAATGTGGATACTGTTTTGGTGGTGGTGATCGATCTTGGAAGGAGGCAGAGTGGTGGTGACTGTGATGATGGTCGATTGCTTTGGCGATGCAGATGATGATTCCAATGATGGTGAAATGGTGGATTAGAATTGTGGTTGCTTGGCTATGGCAGTGGCTGATTTGGCGTGATTGCTTTTTTGAACGTGAGTTGTGATGGGGATGAAATGGAGTATATAATCTTGGCTGTGTATTAAATTTTTGTATTAAATTTGACAGCTTTTGATTTAGGACAAGTTTAAGGGATTTGCAGAGAATTAATTTTGAGTGAGGACTGAAATTATGGCTTAAGAAATTCAGCCAGAGGAAAACGTGTGACTAAGAAAAGGAAAGAAATGGTGTTGATTTGCAAAAGAATTAAGGTTGATTGAGGGGATGAAGCTATGGGATTGAGGGGATGAAGCTATGGGATTGTGGGAAGAAGGAAGGGATTGAAGAGTGATCGGCTTTGGCAAGTAGGGGAATGATTTTAGGATTGAAAATGGAAGATACACATTGAGTTGAATTCAAAATTTTGGCAAAAGCTTGATTGGTGATTGAGTGAGTGAGGATTTGGGAGGAGTTTTTTGGGGAATTAACAATCATCCATGAATGTGTAGAGCTTGATACTTGGAAGAGGAAAATTTATAGGAAGAAAGAAAAGAAAATGTGTAGTGGAAGATTGTAGTAATAATTGGGCAAGAAAATGTGCTTAATATGAAAAATGGAAGTTGGGGAGAAATTTTGGGATTCAAATTATAAGGAACGTGAATTGGGGATTATAATAATAATAATAATAATAGATTGAATCCACATAGATAAAAATTGGACTTTAAAAATATATAATAGACTTGGGACATCATTTAATAAAAATTGTAATTTGACTAATATTTAATTCAAACTATTTTAATTTCACTTAAAATAGCTAGGCGAGAATGTGTTTAAAAATAAATGGACAAAGTCGTAAGGACACATCTTTTAAAAATAAAAATATTTATTCGAAATTAGTCACGAAAATACTTTGTCGCTACAACCCTACCACCGTAAAATAATTTCGTCCTCGAAATTTAAATTTTCTTGATCTAAAATACTTGTATACTTCAAAATTTCTTCTTTCTTAAAAACTTAAAAAAAATTAATATGACTAGACAAGAGCGCTGGTTTTTGAATAATATTTGGAGATTCGTAGGGACGAGTTTGGTAAAACAAGTCTTTTATATTCGAAAATTTCTCGATCGCTACACTAATGTTCCAAGCATTTTTATGCACTTGATGAATCATGTGTTCAAGCATCTCATTGGAAAAATTATTGTGGTATATTTTGATGATTTTTTCATATACAGCAAAATTAAAGTGCAACACATACAACATCTTCGTGAAGTTTTCAAAATTTGCAAGAACAGAAGTTATTTGCAGACTTTAAGAAGTGCGGATTTTTTCACTTATAGTCTCATATTTTTGGGCTATGTTGTCTTCGGAAAAGGAATCAAAACGAATCCAAGTAAAATTGAGGCTTTCTTGAATTGGCCTACACCAAAGACCATACATGATATCCAAAGTTTCCATGATTTTACATCTTTCTATCATCAATTCATCAAAGGATTTTACTCTATTGTTTCACCAATTACATAATGCTTGAAATGAGGCTCTTTTAAATGGGCAAATGAGGCACAAAAAAGTTTTGATCTTATCAAGCAAAAGGTGATTGAAGCCCCTATTCTCTCACTTCCAAATTTTGACAAAGTTTTGAAGTTGAATGTGATACTTCTAATGTGGGAATTGGTGATGTCCCAAGTCAAGAAAGAAAGCCAATTGCTTTCTTTAGTGAAAAAATTGATGACTCTCAGAAGAATTATTCAACTTATGATAAGGAGTTCTATGCAATATGTCGAGCTCTGAATCATTGGAGTCAGTATTTACTTCCAAGACCATTTGTGCTCTATTCCGATCATGGAGCTTTGAAGTATACATCAATAGCCAATAAAAGCTAAGTAGGCGGCATGCTACTTTGTTTGGATTTCTTCAAGCCTACAATTTTACTATTTAACACAAATCTGGAGTTCAAAATATTGTGGCAGATGCTCTAAATAGGAAATACTCCTTGCTAACTGAATTGCAATTGAAGGTTGTGGGTTTTGAAGTTCTAAAGGAGCATTGTGAAAAAAGATCATTTCTTTAGACAGATTTGGAGAAAATGTAAGCAAGGTATTTATGGACAATTTCTTTTGCATGACCCTTTTTCTTTTCAAGTCAAATCGCTTATGCATCCCTCAATGCTCACTAAGAGAGTCAATTATCATTGAAGCACTTTCGGGTGGACTAGGAGGACACTTTGGAAGAGACAAAACTCTTGCTTTGATACAAGAAAACTTTTATTGGCCAAAAATGGAACAAGGTGTAAGGAGATATGTGAAACATTGCAAAGTCTGTCATTTTTGCCAAAACTCACAAACGAAATGCATATTTGTACACTCCATTGTCTATTGCAAATGCTAAAAGGCACACCATGTAACTCATGAAGGCATTCAAGTTTGAAATAATATTCAAGTTCGTTTGAGAATTGTTAAACTTTCTCCTCTTAATTCTGTATCTCTTTGGTGGATTCCGAGACATGGTGAGTTATACTAGCCCTATATCGCTTGTCGGATTCCTTTGGATTGTGATAATCTGTATCTCGAGGGTGTTTGCTTGGATATTGAGCTGATTAATTTATCCCCTTTAGTTGGCCTTCTACATTCTTCATTCTTCCAACCCTGTATCATTAGGTGAAACCACTTTGTACTATAAGTAAAGTCATTTGGCTTTACGTGGAAATTCGTCATAGGCACTATTCATATGGAAGAAACTGTGCAAAATGTGAACGGATAAATTTTCTCTCCATGGAATAACATGAATTTTCATGTGAATTCATTTAATGAAATAATAGAATTCCATGCAAAGCTACAATTAGGTCGAGGTTGTGGTGCTAGACAATTAATATTAAACACTACGCGGAATGAATTTTAATATAAATATATGAAGATTTTCTCCGACAAGAAGCTAGGCTTTCTACAAGCAGGGGCGGACCCACAGTGGGGCCCGCTGGGGCACATGCCCCAGTAAAAATCTGAGATCCCTCCCCCCTCCCTTAAAACCGGATCTATAGCATCCTGCTGGTTCAAAAACAAAGAAACGTCTTAAGTCCCAAGTGCACGGGTGTCGTACTCAACCAGTTAGTGTGACTCACTATTGCATTGGTATTGAGAATTTGATTGTTGTTTTATTTGATTTTTTTTTTCGTGTTTGGAATTTGGCCATTTGGGTTTCATAATTTGAGATTTTAGGGCTACTATATGTTTACAATTATTTATTTTTTTGTTTGTATCAGTTATATTGAGAAGGATGTACTTGATAATATTGATATAATTATGGGATGTTATCAAAATATGAAAACATGTAGAGAACAGTTGCAATAAAATTTCAAGAACTTTTTCATTTTTTGATCTTCTTCCTTAAAAAAAAATAAATAAAATCGGGAGCGCTACCCCCAAACCCCCATAAATGTCGTTGGCAAAAGCAAAAGTTCATTTGTCCCCCCATTAACATAAATGGTCTGCATTGGCCACTATCTACAAGTGAATGCCAATCTTAGAAAGTTTAAGTATTTGAAGTAGAGAGAGAATTATATGAGCGTTAATATCTTCTGTTACAAGAGAGAGGCCTTGTTGTTCTCTCAATCAAACTCATTCATGTTCAATTTCCTTACAGTACTAATCTTCGCCTTGGAACATCTCTTATCAACCGTACATCCGGCCGGTTACCGGTACAAAAATTGTTCTGGGGAATTAATTGAGATAACATAATACACAGACGCTGCGCATCACATTATTGTGAGTTGAGAGGATTTTGGTAATAATTTTATTAAAGATGGTCGTTAAATTAATTAAACTTCACTCGATTGAAATATATTATATGATTGGTGAATTTTTTCCTTGAGTATTTTTTTATACTTGGAAAAATCTAAGCAGATATAAATTTAGTAAAGATGTAAGAAAATTATTACGTTTGAATTCAATATTCTTTATGGTTCCTTAATAATTTAGATTCCACTATGACTGCATATGTAAATTCCTTGGTAGAAGTCCCTAAATTTTTCTCTCTTTTTAAGACACCATATGATCCATTTCATTGAAATCAACGAGACATGCTTTTATCTAATTCATTCATATTGAAATCCTACATTAAAGCGAGGCCATATCCTACTTGTTCCTTATTTTAGACATTAGCTATAACGAAATTTCACACAACCATATTTTCTACTAGAATTTCTCTTCATCGTTAGCTTGCAATTTACCTTGTAATGCAGATTGCTATATATAAATTTGTCTTCCTAGCTCAATCATATTCATAAGAAATTAAAATACACACAAACATGGTTGGAAAAATTGTATCTCGTATTGCCTTTGAGGCAGTTCTAGTGAGCATTATTCTATGCAATATTCCCGTTGTAATTTCTGATGATACAGTGCCTATTCCAGCAGACAGTGCTCAAATAAACAGTTGGTTTGATGGCATTGTTCAACCACTAACTGCCCGGAAAGCCACCTTGGATCCGGCCCTAGTCACCGCGGAGGCAGAACCTAAGGTGATCAAATTGAAGAGCGATGGAAGTGGCGATTTCAAGACTATCAACGACGCCATAAAAACCATTCCTGATGGAAATACTAAACGCGTTATTTTATCGCTTGCACCTGGAAATTACAGTGAGAAAGTCAAGATTGGAATGTATAAACCATTTGTCACTTTCTTTGGGGAAGATCCAAACAACATGCCAGTTCTCGTGTTTGGTGGAACAGCAAAAGAATATAACACGGTGGAGAGTGCCACCTTGATTGTGGAATCAGATTACTTCAATGCTGTTAACTTGAAAATTGTGGTATGTAACTATCCATATATCCTTACATGATTTTCTTCATGAATTTATATCCTTACATGCATTTTTTCTGGTGTATTGACTAGAATTCCGCACCGCGACCGGATGGAAAAATGGAGGGTGCTCAGGCAGCTGCATTGAGAATAGGTGGTAACAAATCATCTTTCTATAATGTCAAGCTCTATGGATTTCAAGATACCCTTTGTGATGATAAAGGATTTCATCTATACAAAGACTGCTACGTTGAAGGCACTGTTGATTTCATCTTTGGCAGTGGAAAATCCATCTATCTGGTAATGTACATTTTTTCCTCCCATACGTGAAAATTCTGGCTCTGCTACTGCATCTGCATGAACGGACGTTTAATGAAATTATACATGCAGAACACGGAGGTACATGTGATTCCAGGGGATCCCGTGGCCATTATCTCCGCACAAGCAAGAGAAAGCGACACGGAGGGCACAGGATACTCGTTTCTGCACAGCAAAATTACCGGCTCAGGTGGAGTAGCCTATTTGGGCAGATCTTGGAAACCAGCTGCTAAAGTGGTTTATGCCTACACAGAAATGAGTGATGTTGTTAACCCTGAAGGATGGACCCTTGTTGAACCTGGACATGAAAAGTCAGCCATTCTTGCTTTTCAACACATTCTGATTACCAGTTTTAGGGTTCTTATCAACTGTATTAATTTTTTTTGTATCTACGCAGGTCGGTATTCTTTGGAGAATATAACAACAAAGGCCCTGGAGCAAACATGGATAAACGTAAATTCAATAAGAAGCTAACTGATGCAGATGTTAAACCATTCATCAGCCTTGCCTTTATTGAGGGTTCTAAGTGGATACTTCCTCCTACCAAAGTTTGAAATCCATTGCTTCAGTTCGTAAATATATGAATAATCCGAGCTCAGTTTGTAATCTTTTTTTTTTTTTTTTCATTTTCTGGTTTTCTCCCATCTGATGCGATCAGAGCGCGGAGTTTTTGTTGTTTCGGCTTCTTCAATGTATCGTTGAAGCCTAATATCCGTCCGTAGTTGAGAATTCATCAATAAAATATGACTTGTGTAATGTTTTTATTCCATTCTAAGATGTATAATAGCAACATATATATTTTGATTTGTACTAAGTTGTCTAATCTAAAATTAGTTCCAAACTAACAGCATTGGCTAAAAGATATATCATGACAAGGAGTACTATATCAGATTTTAGAATCCCTCTGGAAATTTTATGTAAATAAAGAGTTCCCGTGATGATATTATGAAAAAATAGTTCTATTCAATTGTTGGCACTGGAGAAGAGGCTTCAATATTTGTTATTAAAACACATTGGTCCCATGTTTCAACATTTTTCTTCATCATCTGTGTCCTGTCTTTTTTCAAATCTGGAACTGATGCAAGAATGGTTTCAAAGATAGCTTCGTGGCAGCGCGGCCCCATAGCCACCAACTGAAGGCAGCACTTATCGGTGACGCTGTTGTTAATGAGAATGCTGTTGAAGATTTCATTTCCACACTCACTCGTTAACTTGTGCAGACACGTGTCTACAAAGGCGTCAAAACCGGGGTAGGGCTCTGGAGGCGGAGAATACTCTGTCGAAGATGATGCCTCCGCCACATGATGGGGAGGCGCCACCGCATGAGAGGGTGGTTTTTGGGATTTAAGGGCTAGTGCTGGTTGTGCTGAAAATGCAACAAGAGCAAGGATCATGAGCAAGAATCTGAGTGTTGTCATTTTCATTTAGGAAAGATGATTTGGGACTATTTTGAAAAACAAGAGAGGTTGGAGCCTTGGAGATGAGATTCAGAAACGTTTTACCAGCATTAATAAGGCTTTAGTTTTTACATTTTTTTATATTCAACTGAAGAAATTACTGTTACACATCTTAATATGCTTAATTAATGAAGCAGCACATTGATTACGAAGATAGACTTACTCTTATTTTTACATAAATTAAAAAATATCAATTAAGAATAAATTTATTGACACCACAATATTTGTTAATTTCATCACAGGCTTGCTCTTATCACTATCATATATAAGAATCACTTCCAAAATCACTATTCATAAGGCACAAATGCGTTCTCTATGTTTCCCCAGTAAAATCGCATTTAACTACCGTCCACTACTAATTTCACTCCCTGTAGAATGTTCCGTCATTTTCACTTCATTTTTCCTCCGTTCGTTGCCGTTCCTTCCTTCTCTCACCTTCCAGAGACTTCGGTTGCTAGGGTTGCATCTTCCAGAGTTCGTCGATCTCGCCGCTGCTACACATTCTCTGCCTCCGTCGGATCCCTAAGTCGAACCTCCTCCTCCGCTTAGCTTCTTCATGGTTTCTCTCCATCCCTTACACCATCGTCTCCGATAGCAACTAAACAAGAGAATCGAAATCAAAAGTCTTGCAAATTTCACGGTAAATCTCTCGCGCCTAACAGACGATTTTTGTGCGTTCGATTTGGCTTCTGGCTTCTGCTCCTGGATTTTATGTGGACACATTCTTTTCAACCGCAAGCGTTGCTTCTTCTTACCTTCCGCTGAAACCCATTTCTTCTCTCACTTCACTAGCAATCCTTCCACTAAAATCGTCGTCAAACTGGCCTTGTCAAAGCATCGACCATGGGTGTTTTGGAATTTTTTTTTCGCTCTTCAATTCTTATTTTTCTCTCACTTTTATTGTGTAAGAATTTCTCCCTTCGGCCTAAAGTGTTTTTTTTTTACCTGTTGTGTTTTTTGTGCAGACATTGAGGAATTTTACAAGCAGTGCGATTCAGGTTAGGAATTTTCTTAGTTCTTTCAAGGACTTATTTTTTCTGTTTATTTTCGATATACTTTATAGTGCTTATTTTATGATTAAACATTAGTTTTTGGTTAATAAATGTCGACATTTGTGGTAACAGTAAAGTTAATACTAATTTGTTCTTAATTTTCTGGGTTTTATTTAGAAAAATGGGTTTTTAGTTATGACGGAGAGAGCTTTAAGCTGTGTACTAAATTTTAAACCATTGGTTTGAAATCATATATCATTTTGGAATATGAATGATATGTACACTTTTACTAATTTTGTACTGATAGGGAGCTTCCAATATTTGGTTTGGATTGTTTCTAATTTTATAATGAATTTTTAGAGGCTTTTTTTGTGTATTTGCCTCTTGATGAAGTGTTTTCATGAATGTGAAGATGTATCAGTTGGGTAAACGAGGACTATAATGCATTTAACTCCATTTTGACATCTAGACGTCTGTTATTAACTATTAACTATTGCTTTATCTGTATTATGGAAACTGCTTGAATGGTCTGTTGTGATTATTTTACAGGATTTGAACATACATTATGCTTATTCAGAAAATTATCCATCTGAATTTGAGGCTGAAGGGGAATTTTCTCCTTGTAGAAAGAAGTTTGGAAGAGGTGAGCCCTTTCAATTATTATTTTTCATGCCAACATGCAATATTTTGTATGATATGTATAGTCTTTCTATGATTTTGAGTTATGTATCAGACCATGCTATGATTTGTTCCCTTTTGCAAATATTGTTGTAGAAATGCAGCTGGCATAAGTTACATTCTCATTGAATAGTAGTTTATGGTTGTATTACATATCTGTATACATATATCCATATGCATATGAATATAGTGTCCTCTTCAGGACCTTAGTAATTTTCAATAATGTGTAAGTCATTCTAGCACTATAATTGGATTTTGAATTGTAGCAACATATTTAGATGAACAAATTATAGGACATTGTTTTAAGAGCCAAGTTCCTTTTTTGTCCAGAGACGCAATGAAATTCTAATGATGACGACTTGTTATTAAGAATATAATGATCATGGCTTTTTAAAAGCAATTGATGTTCATATTAGTCTTTAGGTACTATTGTTTGTTCTTTAGTGTGACAAATTTGATAATTTTCTTTTGCCCATGACGATAAAATGATATTTGCTTCTTGTAAATTCCTGTGACATATGGACTGTCTTGGTTTATTATTTTTCTACACATGTAAGCAAACTGAGTGTGTGTGTTTACTCACTGTTAAAGCTCTTCATTTTTAAAAGCAATTTATTAAAAGGAAGAAATTAGCACTTTTGAAATAAATTTGCTCAAAGATAAAGGTAAAGAGTACATGTTTGGTAAGAGTCTCCGAGTTGACATATTTAGTTTTATAATATTCAATTTTCACACAGTAATAACTCATGTTCATATATTTCATGAAGGACATTTAATTCTTACTTCCCATTCTTTGGAAACTTAAGATCTAGCTGCAATTTTAAGAAATTTTTCCAAACAAGTCTTAGATACTAACCATGACTGTCAAAAATTTTTAAAACTTTTTCTAAAGATTGAATTTATATTGAGTTCTCTTTCTTAAATTGTATTGTAAATTCAAAGGAATGAGTTTTTACAACTTACAAGACACAATAACATCTTCTCGAACAAAAGAATAGAGTCACAGAGTTTTGAGTTATAACTCTTAATTTCTTTCACTCTGATTACATTTCTTAACATTGCCATTTTATGTATTTGGATTTTTCTGCGATTGGTTTCAATTATGTTGTTGGCTAACATAGTATTTGTTAAGCCATTGAAAAATTATTTTTATAAATCCTCGCCTTATATCTTGTTTCGGGCACTTTTTGGTCAAAGTATTAGAATCCTCTGATTGAGATTCAAAGTGCTACTCACTTACCATGTTTCAAAACTGGCAGGGACACAACACTTCTTGTAAGGTTTGATATTTTGTAATCTTGTTTTCTTGAGGTTAAATAAAAGTTTCAACTAATATTTAATCATTAAATTGCAGTTAAACAATGGTAAATGAGATGATATATATGCTCAAAATGAAATGTGGAACTTCAATAACAAGGTTTGTGCTTATCTTTTTATGTAAATTCAAATTCAAATTTTTATGATTCTTATCACTTTAAAACACATTCATATTGATAGGCAGAAATTTCTGAATCTCGTCAAGATAGAAAGATATGTTGTTGAATACCATTCTTTTGCAAGTTTTGGTGTTAATTGGTAGATTATGTTTGAATTGTTTGAGAGAAGTTGTTATCTTATGCAATGAAATATTGTTTATCTTTTTCCTTGAAAATTTCTATTTAAATTATTTCATTTCACTCGCTATGGAGTCTCTTTGTTTTCAATCATTCTCTCACTTTTGGAGTATTCAAGCACAAATGTATATACTGATAGTTCACTTTTTTGAATGCACAACTTCTTCCTATATGTTCATTTTTTCACTCAAGGGATGTCGTGCATATGCTCAGACTTGAATATAAGCTAGCATGAAAATATTTATATTATCAGTTATTAATGACTAAAATTTCAATAAGAAAATGGAATGGGAGATTTCAATAATTAACTCCATCACAAAAGTATTCTGAAATTGTTAGTAGATTCGAGTGCTCAATCTTCTTTTTGGGTTGTATTGTGTAAAAGTTTTCCATCCCGTGTCAGGTTTCTTATATCCTTTGTTGGATGATTTCTTGTATTATGTAAAAGTTTTCCATCCCACTTAGATTTTTATTTATTATATATAGTTAGTTTTCATTAAGTAGTCGTCCAATTTCTTTTTTTTATTTTTAGGTTAAATTAAGTGGGAATGTGAAGTGTTTAAAAATTTCTATTTGCATTTGTCACATTAGATATAATTGTTAACAAAATTTATTATATAATTATAATATTTTGTATGACTATATGATATTATAATGAATTAATTCAATTTAGCAAGGTGTCCTTCCTCTTAAAATTCTGGTTTTGGGATAATTTTGACCCTTCGATTTCATGATTTTCACTGTCTGAACCTCAGCATACAGAGATTTCTTTGGATACATTTCTGTAGGGTAAGTTCTAACAAGATCCCATTTTGAAATTGATAATTACTGTAACATTGATTCATACCATTTGTTGATTTTTCTTTTTTCTCTTGTTAGAAATAGTTTCATGATACAAAAATATTTTAACTTCGAGACAAAATCAATCTCTTATTCTCATAGCTCATCTTTGGATTTCTTAACAAACTTTTGGAATATTTCCCTATAGGTGCTTGTTGTGAATGCTGCTAAAGATGCAACTGAGTTGGTAGCTAAGGTAGGTGCTTACCGCCACACTGCACAAATCAAAGCAGATAAGAAACATTTATCAAGGTACTTAATTGATTTTATTTTTGGAAAATGTAAGGTTGCCTCACAGTATATTGTTTGCTTTGAAATTTATTAAATAATTTTACATTTTCACTAGCTTTTTATACCCAATATTTGTCCAAGGATTTGCTAATATTTTCTGTAGCAGTGATTCAAATGAAATTTCATTTGGTTCCTTATGAATATATATTGTTAGTGTTTGATTTTTCATTCGTAAGGATTTACCTGGTGATCAATAGAATATTGGCTAAAGCAAGATAAAGTATATGTACTTACGAATTCGTTTAGACTTTAGAGCTCAATGATTGAGTTCAAGATCTTCAGCAGACGCAACTCTTATTGTAAATAGGAAAGAATGTCTGTGGTACTCTTTATGCTAGGCATATGAGCTGCATTCACTTAGAACAAGCTAGGATGCTTTACTTCTTGGAACAACCCCTTACATGTTATCACCATCCGTAGGAAACTTTAATGGGGTAACCTACATTATTATGGTGAAATATTTTTTTCCTATTACTTTTTTCTTTCTTCATTCTTTTTTGTTGAATTTGTTTAGTTTTTTCGAGATGTTCTCTGACCATGCCTTATGGTTACAACATGGGTCTTGATGAAAGGTACCGTATGAAACAATTTAGAAGCAAGAGCCATTGAGCCAGCACTGAGCAAATTGAAGATAATAGAGGTACAAGTTTGTAGTATGAAAATTGATCTTTTTAGTTCATTGTAAATGTCTGATTAAAGTTTTGCACTTTTTTCTATATGAATCTGCAACTAAAGAAGCATTAACTATTCTCTAAATCAATGATCTGATCAATCTTTCTAAATCAATGTCGTCTTTGTGATCTAAAGCTGGTAGTTTCATTTTTGTTTCCGTGGTTTTGATTTTCCAAGTGAATGAAATAATCTTGGTTCACTTCTTGCCCATAGATCAAAAGTAAAAAGTAAAATAGTTATAAATTTTGTTTACAAATTATACATAAATTACACAATCAAAAATGAATTGTCTTATTTTTATTTTTTTCCTCAAAAACTCAATTTTCTCATGTTTTATTTAGAAACTTTTTATTCTGTTTATGTCTCCCATTTTATTTTCTACTAGAAAATATTGTGTCAATTTTTGTAGTTTAAAAGTTGGCTTATTTAGCAAATCCACATTCTGAGACATCATACTCCTTTTTTTTGGAACAAGTTTTGTTCGTTTAACTTGGCTAATTTGAATCTAATACCAATGTAATTGAGTGAAATAAATACAACAATTTTGATCTTTTTTTAATAAAATCATAATGCACTAAAACTTTCAAACATATCAAATCTATTTCAAATACTCATAATTTTATTGAAAATAATCAATTATATATTATAGCATCTCCTTCTCTTTTGCTTCTCTCTCACATGCATACACAAAGACTATCTTTAGAGCACTGTGTTTGCGAGATGTAGTTTAAAGTACGTCAAAGTTTTCTGTTCATCTGATACGGGTAAATATTTTTTTGGGTTTGTGAAGATGATGTTTTTTGGGATTATGTTTGTATGTATTATGAAGTTCTGAAAGGATTTAGGTTTGTTATGTTAGTTTTGCATAGTCAGAAGGGGATATTTATTTTGATTGATAGATTTATTTAAAGATTGATTCATGCATGCCTAGAAATCTCAAATTTCTAAAATTAGCTCCACAAAAATTTATGACAGTAGAAGTTTCAACTTAGTCTTAGAATTAGATGTATGATAATTACTTATATGAATTATTTTCAGAAATGTTTGTCAATTAAATTTTTACTCGGCTTGGTGCTGTTAATTGTGAATAAATACTTCATTGGATTAAAATTATCTTAAAAGTATCATTCCTTGTGATATGCACTATATTCTTCTGAATAAAAAGAGAATAAGGCACATCTTAGCTGAAGACTTCTTGCTCATCATTCTTTTTGTTCTATATACATTTTATGATGCATATTTTTTATCTTTTCGAATTGAATTTTCACATTTTTTCGATTTTATATCATTCTTAGTTTTTTTTTTCTTGTTTTGATTGTTATTCATGAATTTTCGGACAATTTTCTTACGGAAAGAATGTAATATTTCTCTTCCTCCCTCCTTCCATCTCAGTCCTAACACACACGATCTCTCATATATATGTATCTACGGGTTTTAGTATTATTTGCAATATTTACTTTTCTAATTTTGCAGTGAAACTCAAAATCAATTTTACTACCATAAAGTTGATTTACCACTTTATAGGATTCATCTTTAATGCATTGCAGGGAATGCATTGCAGGGAGACTGAATATTTTGCTGCTCAATCATTTAGATAAGATTGAATCTTGCTCTTATTAATATAATAGGGAGGAACATGACGGTAATTTGTTTTCCATACAGTTACATTTCTATTTTCTCTTGTAATGAATATGAGAAAGTTCTACTACCAAGTAGTATTGAATCCCAAAAAAAATGTAATACTGAGGTTACTCAAATTAGTTTTCTTTTTTTTTTTGCATTTTTTGGCAATTGATTTTTTCTTTAATGCAGCTAGTTAAGGAAATATCATGTGGTAGGTGGTTCAATGAACTCAAAATTACTGAAATCTTGCTTCTCATGTGGGGATGATCCAAGTGCAGTTTAAGGAAGGCAGGTCTATAACTATCCATCTTAATTTTCTAGAGCATTTTATTAGAAACCACGATATCACACACTTCGTGGTGACTGTAAATTAATATGGAATCTTCATATTTTTTCTTTTTTCTTTTTTTAATGAGAAACAAACATTAATAAAACAGTGTATAACCCTGAATTTTTAGCCTGAGGATTGTAAGTCCATCTTTGAATTTGACTTTGTTTATATACAATAAATAGCAACTTAGGTACAACCTACAAGGTTCACATCAATTACCTTCACTATGTGTCTTTAGGGATATGGAAATGATTCGTCTACTTCTTTTTGAAAGTGCATGTTTTCTATTCCAGAAATGACTTATCCAAAACAAACTGTCAATATCGACACTCTTCTCTTCACTTCTCCATTTTTATTCCATTCTGCTGGGATTGGAAATTCGATTCTAATTCTGTTCAGAGAATTAATCTTAATTCCCTTTTCTGCAGATTCAGAATACCTTCTCATTTCTATCTTGAGGTAAGGTGAAGATTTTGTTTCTCTAGCATAATATCCTCTTTTCTGGATAAAACTCTTGCATATAATCTCATTATATGCTACAGGAAATTTCATTTTGTCATTAAGTCCTTGTTTCAATTTATTATGAATCAATCGTTTACTATGTTTCCTTTAGCCAAAGTTCTGATTTCATTCACCTTTTGGAACATCCAGCCCTGCTATCAGCTTTAACCCAAATTACAAAGTTTTGGGTAGTACTTACCCATAGATTGCTACAGATGTGCTAACTTACACCTCACCAAGACTACAATCTTTTTTTCAAAGTCTTTTTTATAAAATACTGCTAGACAGATTACTTGAGCTATGAAGGGAAATCTCTTGTTTTCTTATTTTATTCCATGTTGCCTTCAAGATCAATCTCACCGTACACTAAATGTGCTTTATGAAATTGCTAATCTGACTTCAAGCTCTTCTACTAGGCTGGTATTTTCAACATTCAAAGGTTACATTGCATTGTCGTTAAATGACAACTCTTATCTGTTTCTTGGTGCCTTTTCCACACTAGGAGATTTTGACCTGTGATTTTTTCTAATTTGTTTGGAAAATTTTAGAATTGCAACCGTTGAGAACTTATTTCAGAAATTTGAACTCATCAATCGATACTCCAAACCTCTATTATGAAGTAAATATTAATGTATTCAATACTATTCTTCTATGATATTCCTAATGTTTGTAATGTGTTTGTGGTAAATTGTAATTATGTGAGATTGAACCTTGTAATAATGATCCAAATCCAATTCCACTTGACCTGTGTAACCAGCCATATCCAAACAAGTTATAAAAAATGGAAGTAAATACATATTCCTCTCCTCAGATCTAGGCTCATTTTAAATCATTGATGTGCTTTCACTGTCTCTTGTGCTATGTTCGGCTCGCACCTTTTTGAAACTGATCAAAGGTTTACCTTCACCAGAATATTCTTGTGGTTTCTTCTCAGATTGTTTATATGGTTGGAGTTCGTGTGAGGCAAACTAGCTAACTACTCAAACCTCTATTCAATGGTTCGAAGGGGAAATAATGGAGATATGTAATATTTCCAAACGTGTTAATTTAGATTTAGCTTTCATGAAACTTTTAATTAATATTTTTTTCTTTTCATTGAATTTCTGTTTATTAGGTGAAGATTTCAAATCGGAAGAAATATTGCATCTGACCCAACACTGGAATTGTTTTGCCTTGATCAACATGTATCATTGGTAGTTTATTGATCATTTATGTCGTAAGAGAATTAGGGAAGCCTGACTGTGCAACTATATTTTGTTGAAATAATATGGATGTGCTTTCTCAAATTTGTAAGGTTTCTCAAGGTTTTGGTCTTGAATATTAGTGTGTTTCTATTAATTTAATTATCTAATATTAATAGTCAATTCTATATAAAAATAACATTTTTTTCTCTCGTTTAAAATCTCCATGTGAATATAGAGTCTCAAATGGTCCTGTAAGTAAATTGCATGGCTAGGTAAAATTACTTACTCTTAACATTAATCGTTTATATTCGTATAACATTTTTTTCAGTTACAATGTCACGCGAATCATCACAAATATATATCGTCACGTGCAACGCACGTATTAATTTACTAGTTTTTACATAAATTAAGAAATATCAATTAAGAGTAATTATATTGACACCACAGCATTTGTTAATTATATCACGTTTTATTTTTAATGAATTTCCATAAGTTTTTCTTATTTTTACTATGCTCCTAAATTTTTTATTACCAATCATCTATTAGTTTTCATATCTTGTCTATAAAGATGATTTTTGTCCTCAATATTTCTTATGAGGGCGAAAAATTTTTTATTTATCTCTCATATTTTTAAACAATCGAAGTAAATGACTAATACAAAAGTAAAAAATAAATATTTTGCCCTCATTTCAATGGACAATTAGCAAAATATTTGAATATAAAATTGTGATTAAAAACAAAATATGTTAATTAATTGAAAATTAAGAATAATAATACTTTGGAAAAAAATTGAAGACATAAAAGCAAAAATAAGCAAATATTAAAAATCTTTCATGTAATTAAAATGTGGTGTAAATATAAAAAATTGTGTGAATATAATTACCCTTAGACTGTGTTTGATAGCGATGGTGAAATTTGGGTGAAAAGAAAATAAATTCCAGAGAATTTAATAATGTTTTTATAATATTTTTTATTTTATTTTTCATTTTTTAACAAGTTTATACTTAATAATAATAATATTAATTTTTGAGAAAAAAAATAAATCAATTAACAACAAAAAAATAATCAAACGTAACAAAAATGGTATAAGATTTTTCATGAAAAATAAAACATCATCCCCCCTTTGGAAAATGAATTCATCCAAAACAAGGAAAATACCGAATTTCGAGACAAGTGGAAAAATGAATTCCATGAAAAACTTAAACAACCAAATAGCGCAAAGTTGAAAAATCACGTGAAAATTCATATTTTCCAAAATATGGCGAATCAAACGCAGCCTTAATGTAATTGGAAACATAAATTTTATATTCACTTTTCCTAATATACTCTTATTCAATACTTACTCATTAATAACAAAGTACATTAAATAATGACATATTAGAAAATGAGAAAATTAAATACACACTCAACAATGTAAATAAACTATAATTTAGGATGAACAAATGGTGAATATAAGTTTATCTTCACGAGACAAGAGGAAGTAATAATAAGAAGATATTAGAAAAGGAATGAATGCCAACTGTACGTTAAAAGTTTAAGCTGTTAATTACAAAAATTAAAAATTAAAAAGGGGTCTACAAAATAATCAACTCAAACATATGTAACACAAGTTTGCTGTGATTTTGTGATCTACAGAAATTGCTAAATTTACTCTCACACAGAATATTCAATTTGTGCATTGGAAGTACTCTTTACTGTTAAATACCTACAACAATTTCATCACAGCGAACAGCAAACAGAAGGACAGTCTCGCGAATTTGAACGACTTCTGGCCAAAACAGAAACAGCACTAGATCAATCTAAGTAGTCGACCACTTTCTAGATTCTGTATAAATTAGTTGTTTATAAGCTTCCTTTTCTATTTGCTTCCCTTAAAGGCTGACAGAGAAAAGAATGACCTAGTTGCTGAAAGAAAACATTGAAATTTAAAGAAAATTAGAATGCTGCATCACAATGCCATGGAGGTGACAAAACTAAACAATAAACCGAAGTAACCTTTTGTTGTTGCCGCAGACGCTGAGATATGACCTTCTTGTAACTGTCGAGACAAGCTTGGAGCACTGTATTTGCTTTTGCTTGATTGAGCTGGGATAAAAGAAAAAAGAAAAAGGAAAAAAAAAAAATCATCCACGCTATCAGCATCTGGATCCATACCAGGCAAATGAGTGATATGAAAATATGGTAATCAATAGAGAAGTGTACGGGTTTTAATTATAAGTGGTTCATTTCCCATCTCTCGTGAAATCTATTTGTCAAAAATAAATAAATATATATATATATATATTTATATAAATTTAAAAAAAATTGATCCGGGGCCCTTCACGACAAAAAGGACTGGGCCCCACCTATAAAGCACACAACGCAAATATTTAGAGTTCAAATCTTACTACCACATTAGGAAATGTGTGAGGCCTCAGATGAATATATGAATACGGTCCACATTTGAAGAGGAGCTGAAGACAAAAATAAACAAATATATTTATCCCTTCTACAACAGCTTTCTATGGGGTGGTTTCAACAAAATTAGTTATTTTTTGTTCTTTACATTTTGGGTGGCTATATATTGCCACCACGAAAATTATTTTTCACACCACAATTATAATTTCTGTTTATTTATTAAAATAGGCACAAATGCAATGACATAAATATCCTTTTAGTTTTTCTAATCTAATTTCTCTTATTAATGTTAAGTACACCACAATCTCTAATACTAATTATCTTATCCATCTCATCTCTTTTATTTTTGTCTTTATTTTTTCAAAATCATTTATGTCTTACAAAAACATCAATCAATAAAAATGAATCATATGCATATTTAAAAAATTAGCTGTATTCAACTTTTTCAATAAATTTTGCTTCTCCATGAGCATTTCATTTGACTTCTTCATATTTCAGTCATTTTCTTCTTAAATTCATCAAGAAAATAACATTTTACATGTAAAATTCATGAGAACTATTTCTCTTTGCTACAAAAATTTCAATCATAAAAAAATGTCAATGTGATATTGGTGAAGGAAATTTTAACCAATTCCTAATTGAATCACTAAAAAAATAAATGAAAATTTCTCCAACAAAATCTTTTTTTTTTTTTTTTTTTTTGATAAACCAACAAAATCTTTTTAAATATAAAAAAAAATCTCTATACCCGATTATTCACTTAAAGTAAATATATTTTTTTTAATATAATGAAAAAGAGATGAATAATTTCAACTATCTCAGGTCTTATTGTAGATCGAATTTATGAAATAGTTGTGGTGGACTTATTATTTTTTAATTGGGATAGTGTTATTAGAAAGTTAATGTGGGCAGAAAAAGATGATCAGTAAAGAGGAGTGGAATTGTGAGGGAGCAAATGAGTTGCAAAAAGTTGATTTATGGAATGCATTGTCAAATGATAATGGATGAAGAAATAATCGGTGGGGAGAGGGGTGAAATAAAAAGGGTAATATATAACAAGAAGGGTCATTGTTGTGTAATTTATTTTTTCCTTTTTTATTGCAATTGAATTAGGCCGTGTTTGTAAATTACTTGTGATGTATTTATCAAAATGTACTTTATTTGTGGTGTTATTATAATGTAGTGTAACATATAAAAATCGTGGTGACAATATATTTACCTTTACATTTTTTCTTTTTAACTTTGCTTGCACCAGTGGGGAACATTGAGGATTTGTACTTCAAAATGAATCTATAAATTCCTAGCAGAAAAATGATTAAGAAAACTAACCAAGATGTACATAATCCGCTGAATGTTTCTCATGGGTTTCATGATGCCCATTATTCTTTGAGTGAAGAGTTGCCCTTTTCAGGAGATTTTCAGCTCTTCTCTTGCTGACAAATTTGGAATCCTCAGTCTCATCCTCTCCTTCGGAAAAGACGGATGGACTAGACCAACCAGTTGAATTTGCATCAGTTTTACTCTTTCGAGCAAACTTTAAAAGCCTCTTCAATCCTTTAGGTGCATCTTTAAGGTATACCATTGCTGGTGGGTTTTCGGCATTCCCCCAGTCAGAGATATCAGGTTCACTGCTCTCCTCAAGCAACATTTGCGACAGAGAATGACGAACACATGGATTTGATGCTCTAATTGGTGCTACATAGACTGGGGATTCAATTTGACAAATACTGTCACCAGAGGTGATGGGCTGATCATCAAGCTCTTCCATTTTCACCCAAGCTGTAGGGGAGATCATTGATTCTTCTTCAACCTCTGTTTTTATTTCAGGTTCTTCCATCCTGTCAAAGCTATTATTGTAATTAGTGGGTGTAACTTCAGTGGAGCTCTCTGTGTCTTCACACTTATGTGGGCTCTTAGCTGGGGTTTCAAAATCCATATCTGCAAGAACACTTTCCATCTCTTGCTGCTGAATGACTGCATCAGAAGATTTAGAAACCAATTCCTTTTCCCCAGCTGCAATTAGATCTGCAGAGTTCCTCAATGGTTCCTTAGACTTAGTGGAAGTTTTTGTCTTCCCAGATGCACTAGATATATTTCTAGAGCCTTTGCGAGGAAAAGGTTTTGATTGCAGTGGAACCACACTGCTCTTCTTGGTAACCTTGCTGTATGAACTAGGTTTTGCGGAGGAAATAGGATCTGTAATGGAAGACTGAACTTTGCCTTTTGGTTTTCTGCTTGTTTTTGTCAATATCTGCTGATTCTTGTCAGGCACACTTCTCTCGCTCTTCTTAATGTCATTCTGATTAGGTTTTACAGGCTTAGATTTGGGTTGTGATGTTTCCAGTTTAGGAGTAGATCGCGAAACTGGTGATGCTGGCTGTGATCTTCTACGTGTTGGTGTAGTAGCAATGGAAGTTGGTCCTACAGGGATTTTAGCCGGCGATGTCCCAGGAGCTCTTGGGGACGGTGCTGATGGCCATGACTTACGTGTCGCAGGCAACGAAGATGATTTTGAGACAGCTTTCTTCACAACATCAGTATTTGTGCTTTCTGACTTGGGATTTGCAGATTGAGGCAGGTTTTTTTGTGATTTTTGGAATTTCTTGACATTATTCTGTTTAACAGCCCTACTTACAATAGGAGAGGTCATTTCAGCCTTTCTTGAATCAAGAATATGTTGCATTGCACTTAATTGTTTTGCTTTCTCAACTCGCTTTCTAGTAGTTTCTCCTCGAAGTTTTTCTTCTCTCTTCTCCTTGTAATGATTGTACTCACCACCTCTCTGCTCATTGGGCAACTTTTCAAATTTGCTGTTTTCAGGTAACACATTCCGATATTTTTCAGGCTTAGTTTCCACCATCTTCATCAACAACTGATTCAGTTCTGCTTCCTTTTGATGACTCCATTCAGCTGAGGCAGTTAATTTTTCACTAACCTGTGTCAATTGTGATGGAAGAGACTCTTCTTGCACACCAGGTGCAGTGAATGCTCCTTTTTCAGGTATCATTGTAACATCTACTCCACCAGGCTCACCAGGAGTGGGCTTGGCTTTTGGTGAAATATGACTTATTTCCCTGTTTTCCAAATTACTGGGAACTGCATCTTCAGAATCCATATCTGGGGAACACCGAGAACTTTCACCCACTGCACTACTCCATCTTCTCAGTACTGATTTATTTGCACCAAAAGAAGCACTTAACAAAGCCCTCGCCTTCTGAATATCCGTTGTTTGGTCTGTCTGTTTGCTTTCAAAAAGACTGATCGCATCTTGCACACTCATTCTACGTACATTATTCTCAGATTTTTTAGGAGCTTCCTCATTTGCTTCTTCATCGCTATTATCTGGATCTGGATCTTTAGGCAAAACAGACCTCTCTCTAGCTGGAAAATAATTCAGAGATTTAATAGTTAATGCAGTAGACTTCCGGGATCCAGATCGTCCAATTTGGACCCTCCGCATTGGAGATGCTGCCCTTCTAGGTGAAGCAGATCTTACAAGAGTCCGACTTCTTTCCACAAATGGTTGGTCTTCCTCACTGGAGAAAGAAGAAACTTCACTAGCTGATGAACTTTGCCTCTCAATCTTTGCAACTTTTGCTGGAGAAACACCATACTTCACTGGTACATCTGAATGTGATGATTTCATATGATTTTTCCCGTCTTCTCCACTGACTTTATCATTCCCCTTATTCTGCTTATCAGCAGAAGTATCAACTGCCAGAATTCCTTCTCTCAGTTCAACATACTTGTGCAATGAATCCCTGGAACAAATATACACACTTAATAACTGTTACTCATGGGCATTCAGTATAAAACGCGTCTCTTATAACGGGAAGAAAGAAATGCTTCATGAGTAACATGAGTTGATGCATCCTAGCTATAACCAGAGGTACCTCAAGTCTAATGAGCCAAAATGATCAGATAACTTCTCTATATCAGTGATCTCCTCAACAGAATATCTAAAACCAGCAGCTTGGTCAAAAGCATTGACCAGTTCTCCTCTCAATGCAGCTATCCTCAATTCCATTGCTTGCAGCAGTTCATGCCTGCCAGCAATTGATGGTTCAGATTAAGAAGCATGGAAAATTTTACTAATTTATAAGCTGGCTTTTCCTAATTAAGTTGTAAATGAAGAGTCAGCAGACGTACTTGGAAGCATCTGATGGTTTATCATTGCCTTCAGCCTGCTGAAACACCTTTAATAATATTAGCAATAAAAATAGATATACAGTCATTCACTGAATATTAGATGAAGAAGAAAAAAACCAAGAAATGAGTAACAGATTACTTTTGGAGTTGATGCCATGCCAGTAGAGTAGCTGTTGTCTGTCAAAAATTTTAATAAATATTAATCAGTATCAGCTGAACAGTGATGTGAACTAAATATACACCTTATCTTTACATTTAACAGGCCGTGTCGTACTCTGTGTGTGTGTGTGTGTGTGTGTGTGTGTGTGTGTGTGTTGATAAGAGCATATGGCTTGTTGAGAAAAATATGGGAGGCTCAAAACTCGACACTATTCACATTATTAACTATTAAGATCACTTGTAACACAGAGTTCCTTCAGTACTAGAGAAAGAATGGATTAGCAATTCTTTACAGATTAGAGGAGTGATTGCTACCCTAGTTAGTCAAGTTGTCAAGTAATAAAGGTAAGTAAAGTTGGAAGAAATTAACCAAGCAAAGGATAAAAATATTAATCCGGGCAGGTCATGTCTAGAAAATTTTCACATGTAAATTCTAGAAAAGTAACAGTGACTATAATGCAACTCTCGAGCTTGTACAAAAATAGCATCGGACCGCAGTAACCTGTATCACCATTCTTGTGCAGATCTTGAGTATCCTGAGAAAAGAATGAATGTTAATATTACTTTCAGAGGTTAATTCATCAAGGAAAATTAACAGAAGTTGAGTATTAAATATACCTTTGCATATAAAGAAAGCTGAAATTTGCGAACTTCTTCCAGCTGAGAAATTTCATTCTTCACAGTTTTGGTAATATTGAGTATGTTTGACAAACCAATGATATGCAGAAATCTGAGTTAAAATAAAATAAAAATTGCAGTAACAGAAACATATCTTTGTCAATTTTAAGAAGGTAAATTAGTAAAACAAGAAATGCTTGGTGAACCTTATCAGTGTTGATTTTGTAAACCATTTGGTGTCAGAAATATTTTCAGGCGGTTGAAGTTTGAAATTGGCATTGGATCCATTCACGTAAAAATTTTCCACTTCAGCTGAATGCTCTAACAGATGCTCCAGAAGTCCAGATGTCACTTTTTCAATATTGTTGTCATAGCATACACATACCTCGTACCTATATAAAGAAATAAATGAATGGATAAATGAGAGAGGCAAAGAGCTTTTATGGTGGGATATGCATTCTTAAAAGCAATATTTGAAGTATAAATATATAAACCTATTCTGGCTAGGAAAGATGTGGAACTCAATGTAGTCAAGCGGCACACTGATATCTATTACTCTGTCCATTATACAGATTATTTCAATATTGTGGTAACCTGATCAAAGAAAGGAAGAAATACTCCATTAGCATTGATTTCATATTTATTTATATTTACACTTCAGTTAAAAAATGGGTTAATTTGCATGCAGACCAAGTTTTAGCCTTTGTTTGATTCCTATTATTTCTCATTAAAAATACAACTTTTTTCTACAGTAATCAATCTCAACCATCCAAAAAAATCAAGCCCACAATTTTTTACTCTTCAAACCACTTTTTAACCATTAGATTTCCAAAATCCAAGTTATAATTTGAAATACTGAGAATCAAACAAAGGCTTAATCAGCTTTGGGCATTCAGATTCTACATTCACAATATTCAAGCAGACCTACTACACATACCAGTAACAAAATTCCATTACTTCTAGATAATCAAGGAATACGCACACACATTATGTAAAAATAAATTTACCGATGCAAAAATACCATATATATTTAACTTCTTTGAGATACAAAATTTAATTTAACCTAACATTAGATATAAATTTGCAATAACAAAATAACAACACCAGAAATATAAACATTCTTATTACATAAACTAGGCAGGAATTCATTTCCTAACATTAAAAATTAAATCGGACAAAATAGATATTTATTAGAAACAGAAATTGAGTCAAAATATACTACCAAACACTAAACCAACCTCCGAAGATCAGATCTAAATTCAAAAACACTATATTACATTAAAAATCCAAAGCCACCGACAAAACAGAAAAAACAGTTACGCAAGCATCCAAATTCAATACTGAATGCCAAATCATGACATTCAAAATATTGTTTCTTCAAATTAAAAGCATAATGAGAAAATGTATATCAAGAGAGGACATACTTACCAGAACTGAAACGAAAGCAGCTCCTAGAGAGAGAATAGTGAGCTATATATAATAATACAGTAAAATAATATTAATGGTGGAAGTGAGATCTCAAAGAGAGTTGATTCATTATAAAAGAAAAGCATAAATTCTTACCAGAATTACATTATTTTCTTGTTCGGTTGTCAAAAAATTTATGGAGGTGTGGGTGCTTGAAGAGTGACCTTTTGCTTTCAGTTTAGAGAGAGAAAATGCTGTGTGGAAGATAAAATTGAAGGGCAATGCAGGTAGTGAGAGAAAGTAATGGCTTTTGTTTTTCTGTTTTCGGAATAAAAAACATGAATAGACAAAGTGCGATATTATTTGAACTGTGTAAACTCTGACGCCTTTGATGTCACTTTTTGAGGCCATTTATCCTCATTTTTTCTATTTTTCTATGTTCAAACTTTAGTCTGGTTTGATTTTGATTAAAATTCGATATTAATCTATAGTCAAAGTTAATAATTTATTTTAATTATACATTTTTATAATATTCACAACTTTTGAACTAAATAATCAATTCAATATTAATGAGAATTGATTCAAGCTGATGGTCGAATTATGATTGGCTCATAAAAAATGAAAAAATGGCATGGGTCAAGCCGAACCCATCACCATGTACATTAGGGATCATGTTATTTGAATATAAAGGATATATTTTCAACTTCAAAGGTTTTATTTCACTTTGAAGAATAAAAGGAAAAAAGTTAGGGACCATGTTATTTGAATATAAAGGATACCACGCCAATTGTCACACTTCCCACGTGAATCATAAGGGAGTGGAGTCGCTCATTATGAGTATAGTCCCACACACTTTCATATGGGAGCTCTGGCATATTTTGTGACATTCTTTATGTTATTTCAATCGCACATTTTCTCTAGAAAATATAAAAAAAAAAAATATGTTTTTAAACATAATTTTTTTAAATAGTATGGCAAGCAGCGCGCCTCAATGGCATTGGAGAAATGAGGAGGATAATGTTGCCTGCATAAAGCAAATATGGGGGCCTACAAGTAATAATTAATTAATTATTTGAATTACAGTATACTCTAAACTCCAAAACAGTCAACCTAAACCTGAAGTGTTTATTTGGGAGGAATGGACTAGTGCCCTGGCCCATTATTAAATTAGTTTATTCTATGGGCTCGGACAATCAGTCACTTGGTTGGGCCCAACACAATCATTTACAAGTCACAACATTTTCGAAATCGATTGCTCGGAATTCATGGGGGCGTTTCCCTTCATTTTAATTTTTGTGCTGAGTTAAGGTGGTTCTCAATTTTAATATAAAAAATGGATGGAAAGAAAATATTTTCGTGAAAAATCAATTGAAATTATTTGATTGATTTAATTTTCTATGTGGAAAAAGTTAAAATTTTTTCAAATTTTGTTGTTTGATTGACGTTATTTTTCATGGTAAATAAAGTAAAACTTTAGGTTTTGTTCTCTTTGCTGTTTTGGGGTCATTTTCTGTTTTTATTTTCTAAAACACTAAAAACGCGTTCTATTTACTATTTTCAAAAACGTATTTTGGAAAGAAAAAAAATTTGTACACAAAACTCAAAACGCATTTTAAGATATTATTTTTTTTTTTTTTTGGCGTTTTAAATGTATTTCAACAGAAAATGTTCAAAACGCGGAAAACGCATTTTGAGATATTTTTTTTAAAAAAAAGTTTTGGGCGTTTTAAATGTATTTCAACAGAAAATGCTCAAAACGCGAAAAACGCATTTTGAGATATTATTTTTTTAAAAAAGAATTATCCTAACTTGGAACTAAGCTTAAAATAAACTTTTTTTTTTTTTTTTTTTTGGAGAATTATCCTAATGTCTAACTGAGCCTAAATAAAGTTTTTTTTTTTTTTTTTTTTTTTTTTTTTTTTTTTTTTTTGAGAAATATCTTAACTTGGAACTAATCCTAAAATAAAGTTTTATTGAATTCAATATCAACATTTCAAAAAAAAAAAAAATTAAGTGAGAATTTTTGTTGTTATATTTAAAAAAATGCCTTAATAAATGGACTTTGTTGGTTTTGAAAGAACTTGTATTTTCTGAATTTTTAATAAAACTAGAGTTTCCTTAAATCCCGAACCTAATCAAGTTGTATTAATATAAACTCTTACTGCTCACATTAGTGTGTTGAGGTAACCATATTTTCAGTGTATTGTGAAAGAAAAATTTGAGTTTGGGTCAATAGTATTTGTAAGAAAATTAATTAAAAATAGTTTAAGTATTATTCTGTAATATTTCAAACAGAACGTATTTTTTAGCTTTTAATTTTCAAAATCAGTTTTCAGAAATGACAAACCAAACGCGTTTTCAGCAAATTTGAAAACAAAAATAAAAATAGGAAATATAAAACATTTTCAAAAATGAAAATACAAAATAAAATACAAACAGAACGTCACCTTAACTTTTGTAATCAATTTTTTTTTTTTTAACTTTTTTAACACATGTCTACTTGATAATAATATTATTATTTTTTGAAAAAAAAAATCAAATAATAACAACAAAATGGATCAAATGCGACAAAAATCATTTTCCATCTAACAAGGAAAATGATTTCCCATATAAAGCCCAGGAAAATGTTGGATATTGGTTTAATAATTCGAGAAATTGGTTAAGTATTGAAAAAATCAACTAAAGTGACTTCGTGACAACTTTGGCCAAATATTCAAACCCGACCCAATCCGTTGAGGCAAAATTAGTTTGTCACTTCGCCGCTTCGAGGCGCAGAAACGGGGATCGACCTTCCGGTCAGACCGAGTTCTTAGATACTTAAAACATGCAGTTGAATATGGATTACACTACTCAAAATATCACGTGGTGTTAGAAGGATATACCAATGCAAATTAGATATCCGACACTAAGGATTCAAAATCCACAAAGTGGTTATGTATTTACCATTGGAGGTGGAGCTGTGTCCTGAAAATCGTCTAAGCAAACATGTATAGCTCGATCCACAATGAAATCTGAGTTTATTGCCTTAGACAAAGTCGGAGAAGAAGCATAATGGCTTCGTAATTTCCTTGAGGAAATTCTATGTTGGAAAAGTCGATTTCTGCGATTAACATACATTGTGATAATCAGTCGGAAATAGCAAGAGCACAAAACTAGTATGTATAGTGGTAAGTCTCGACATATCCGTCGAAGACATAATACCATTAAATAGTTAATATTGAATGGTATAATCTCTATTAACTATGTGAAGTCAAAAAAGAAATTTGGCTGATTCTTTTAACGAAAGGACTTGTAAGAGATCAAGTATAACATCTCCTGAGGGAAATGAGCCTAAAGCCTATTGAATAGAACTACTATGACGGAAACTCAATCTTGTAGATTGGAGATCTCAAAATCTTGGCTCAATGGGAAAATTAAGTCATAAAAGATTCGGAATAAATCACATATTCTCATTCCTAAAATTTGAAGTGCTATGTCAAATGTGAATAAGGATAAGTATGCATGTGTACTTTTTCAAGAACCTTGAAATAGAAGGGCAAGAGATCACATATATAAGTGTAAAGTGGGGTCATTTCTACGAGAATTCAAGGTTTAATTCTCTTAGAACACTTATGAAACCAAGAGTTGTCTTTGGCCAAAATGGACACAACCATGAGAACCGAATTGGTTAGATGAGTCATGGTGTTGGTACAATTGTTTTGGTTTACATAAATAGTTGGATGGTTCAAGACTCGCTTTCACCAAATAGCATAGTAAATCCTATTGTACTCAATTAAAGAAGGTTCAAAGCAGCAAGTCACCTATCTTGATGTTATGACTCGTCGCATGTACTCCATTTTTTAGAGTCTACATTTCATTTGCATTGTGTTGCGCATATCGAAGAATTTCCATTCGTGTGGGGGATTGTTGGATATTGGTTTAATAATTCAAGAAATTAGTTAAGTATTGAAAAAACCAACTAAATTGATTTCATGTCAATTTCGGTCAAATATTCGGCACAATCCTTTTAAGCAAAATTAGTTTGCCACTTCACCACTTCGGGGCACAAAAACGGAGATCGACCTGCATGAATGAGTATATTTGGCATCTCAAAACCAATATTTGATGAATGAGAAATTATGGATAAGGAAAAAAATTTGGTCCAATTTTAGCCATGCTATCACAGATGAAATATATATATATTTCAAGTAAAGTCGTGCGATCGCACGGTATTCGAAAAGTCATGTATTTTCAAAGTGATGCACGGTTTGGTTTCATACCACTTCATCCACAACCCTTCATAATATATAAATAGGACTCTTGGGATGTCATATTCCTCACACCAATGATATGCAATCACAATCATTTTCTCCTCTTCCATTAAACAAAATTGTTACATTCTTGTTGCATATATTTTTGTTTTTCTCTTTCATTTTCATTTTGGAGTACAAAGTTAAATTCTGGTTCGTTGTACTTGTATTTTGGAGTGCTACAAATATAAGTGAGAGTCGTTATATCTTGGGAGTTGATTGTCGTAAGTATTGTGGAATCCATTGACTACATAATTTATCCTCTCTTTTGAGCATTGTGATTTGTGCACGACATTTACCTCCCTTCTCATCTTTTAAGTTTGAGTTCACTATTAGTATTACGTTATGTCAAGAGAGTTCAATTATTTACTTTTTTACCGCCTATTAGAACTCTGCCAATGACTTCATATAAGTTCTGTAAATCTATCTTATTAAACATGTCACCGGTTTATGAGTTCGATAATGTTTAGAGTGCAGCTCTTTTATTGTTGTTTCTTCTAGGTGAATGAAACCGCCACATCTAAGTTTGCATCAATGCACATGGATGAGAGTAAAAGGGGAGGTTGTCCGGTAGTGTCTTGCCTTAGAAGGTTGTTGTTGTACCATAATTATAATTTTCAAAGTCAAAATTATTTATTGAGTCTTTAAAGGTCATTATTATAATTATATGGATGGTAGAAGATTATAAGGTAGTTTTCTTTATTTAGTGACAATTTACCTTTACTTAGCAATAACTTTCCTTACTTAGTGTGATCATTTTCTCCCTATAAAAGAGGTTTAATTCTTATGTTCTGGGGGAGGGTGGAGACCGATTTTTCTCCCCTCGTGCAAATTTTCAATTTATACAATACAAAAAAAAAAATATTTAGGACGGACCGTGAGTCCCTCCGCAATCTGTCTTCACAATCTGTCTTATAATTTACATACATTTTTTATAAAAAATCTATTATGTTGACAAGAAAGACGTTGTACCATTTTTTAAGTCGACAGTTTGCCGCCGTCTGTTGGAAATGTGATATTCCCATTGATCTCTTTTTCGATAGAATGCATGTCTTTATATTTGTGAAATCCAAAATTTCATCATGCTGGGGAAGAAATGACAACGTCTCATTTCTGCCATGTTCAACCGCATTAGTTGGCTAATATTTTATTATACTCGAAATATTATGTGGTACCTTGTGAGGTTTCATGATAATATTTACTCTTCCATTCGCAGAGAATTACTGTGTTTTTGCACAAGTTACTCAAAAGATACCAGATCGAGGAAATAGCTGCAGTCGTTGAGGATCTCAATATTGTTCGAGCATGGTATTTAGCCTAAAGGCTTGTGCTGCTAATTGGCATGAACATGGACTCGGATAATCACAGAACTAAACAATTCCACGCCAACAACAACAAATACAATGGAGAGTAATCATTTTAATTATTCCATTTTCGTCCCTACTCTTTATTCAATGACAACAACTTTCTTTTACTCATATCAATTGCTATTGCGTTTAATTTTTCACTATACTTTGCGCCAAGTTTAGTACTTGTGACTCACTTCATTTGTCTGCTAGCCACTACAATGCTCTTAGTTAAACAATTGTGATATATTCAAATGTGAAGAAATTGCAGAAATTATTATTGACAAAGTCAATTTTCATTTAACCAATTTAGAATGATGTTGTGCTTTGTCGGTCTTGAATGAGGAAATTAAGTATGAATTTCTTTCAACAATTGCATTAGCTAATCCATTTTGCAGATACAAGGCTTTTGTTTAAAAAAAGAAAGAAAAAAAATCATCGAACAAAAATAAAACATGAGAAGTTTATCATGTCAATATAATTTTCTGTTAAAGTTTCTTCATAGAAACAAACAATGTGAGTGATGTCAATTGAAAATCTGCAATTATTTTGTCCTTTTGGTTAAATGTTTGTTCTTTCAAAGTGGAGTTAAGTGATGGAACTTATAGATTTTGAAAATCTAATTTGATAGCTCTCTATAAGTTTTTTTTATTATATTAGAATTAATTCTTGTTATTAATTTAATGTTATTTATATTTTTTACCTTTTACTAACTTTGAAGGATGGATATCTTGTTACACAATTGACAAGCAATTTTGATGTATACATGAAGTTGTATTGTCTATTTAATAATAGAGGTTGATAATGTAAAATAAGGTATAAGATGCAACTAGTGTGAGCAAAATCTGGAAGTATGTATTCCATGGAAACATACAATATATAGTTGGATATTTTGCTTCAGGTACAAATAAAATATTATATTCTCTATTTTTACCATTTCATAGAAATTACACGAGGATGAATTGTTTTATTTTCAAAGTAAATTTCCTTCCGATAGACAACCCTGAAAAGTGTCATATGCAGCACTCCACCAACTGGTTCAAATGGCAACCAGTGAGATCGAGAGTTTCCCTGTGCAAACATTATGCAAAACATTGAAGCTCTCCAAGGCCAACCACAATAAAAGTCGGGTCAAAAAGGCCAAAAACTCTCCAAGGTCGACCAAGATAGAAATAGGGTCACAGCGGCCTACAACTCTCCAAGGTCAATCACGATAGAAATTGGATCACAATGACCAAAAACTCTCCAAGGCCAACCAGGATTGAAATCGGGTCACAATGGCCAAAAACTATCCAAAGCTGACCACGATAGAAATCGGGTCACAACCGTCTAAAACTCTCTAAGGCCGACCACGATAAAAATCGGGTCACAATGGTCAAAAACTCTCCAAGGCAGACCACGATAGAAATCGGGTCACAACGGTCGACAACTCTCCAAGGCTTACTACAATAAAAATCGAGTCACTACGGCCACAAGTACAAAGACAGTTGAGAATGGTAGATAACTTGGCCACCACGGCTATCAATTCAAAAACAGACTCCTTGATTTCAATCTGACAAGGTCCGAACCTAAAATACTTTTAAATTCGGACCTGGGAGGGGGGCCATTGTTGTACCATAAATATAATTGTCATAGTCAAAATTATTTATTGAGTCTTTAAAGGTCATTATTATAATTATATGGATGGTAGAAAATTATAAATAGTTTTCTTTTTTTAGTGACAATTTACCTTACTTAGCAATAGCTTTCCTTAGTGTGATCATTTTCTCCTTATAAAAGAGGTTTATTTATTTTGCAATCTTTTACGCCAACAAAGGTTATAGGCAAAAGTTGGGAAATCGTGAAGCAGAGGAGTGTTGAAAGTTTCAAAGATTTTGCCACCATTGTAGGGTGCACGAGGATAACTTTACCAGTTCAGTTGCCGTCAAAACCAAACACTAGGCTAGGGTTCATCCTAGTAGTAAATACACACAATTAGAGATAGATTCTTTTATAATAGTTAAGTAAGAATATGCTAGAGTGAAATAGTAATTCTCACCTCAAAAGCATGTTTTTATTTTTTTTTACCAACTAACGGAGAAAATATTTTGTTGCGAATGAATAAGATATTGAGGAATTATCCATACGTAAAATCATAATTATAGATATAGTCCATGTTTGAGCTTCTTTCTCTAAAAACTTCATTCTTTTCCAACTTATTTTCAATCAATATTCTTTCAATAAAATAATTTCACACATAAATATAAAATATTTTTGTTGTAAATATTATCTTGTATTAGTGAATGACAATTGTATCCCCGTAACCCTAGTTATAATTACTTTGTATATCCCTTTTTCCCCCTATATATATGGGGCTCTGGTTCATAATAGAATACACAAGTTTATTAGTGTCTCTACTTTTCTTTCTTTTTCTCTCTAGTTTATAACACGTTATCAGCACGAGCCTCTATCAAATTGAGTTAGAATTTTCTTTTTCAAAATCTCATATATCAAAATATTAGTTAGATGGTAAAATCATATGCACCGAAATTAATTTGGTGACATATGAATTTTTTTATTACTATTCAATTGCAATTCACATCTATTCATTACGATGTTGTTCATTAGCAATTGCGGCTCATAAATCTGAATCTGATTTTCTCAAACCAATTCGACATATTTTGATCTTTATATTGATAATTCATTATGTTGTTGCTCCTAAAGTAGCACAACAGTATATATTAATATTCCAGAAGAATATTAATTATAGATTTGTCCATTACAAATTTATTAATGTTATTTGTTGAATCCAAGCCCAAAGAGAGGTACCGTGATCCACTAGCAAGGGCCCAACTAAGGCTCAACGGACCTAGACCCATAGCTAAGGTCCGAAATATCACCTTGGGTCCGATTCCGAGATGGTTTGTCAAGCGAACCTTTTAGCCGAACTGATTTACGTCTGGCCGATGTGCTTTATACTCAGTCGGGGCGCTTTACGGCAGTGACCAGAAGAGAGATGGAGTCAGAGATGTGACACTGCATTTACCAAGATGTGACAGGCGCTCATCCCCTACGAAATGTAGCAATGATTACGGTCAAAAAGCAAGGTTGTCACCTCCAAGAGTTAGGGTGAAATATATAGTCTAATATTATGATGTAGTCTACTATATAGTTGTGATGATTCCTGAAGAATCATAATTTTATCTCATATGAAATATAATATTGGAATATAATTTGCTCTCGGAGAGCCCAATATTATGAGATATGTTATTAATTTGATATTAAAATATTCCGGAAGAATATTCACATATTGATTTTGAATGAGTAATAAAACGTGTTTTTCGAAGTAGCATTGTTTCGAAGAATATCTCATTTGAGTTCATGGTTATCCCTGAAGGAAAACATATAACAATGTCATAAGGACATTGATTATTTTGACTACTTGAATAATACATGATTATACAATATTTAATCATTGAATTATATCTTATATTGAACCAGAAGTTCAATTTAATTTTATTATTTGGCATGACCAGTTGGTCCATCACTGGATTAATAATGATGCGAAATTAAAATTGATAATAAATGAATAACCAGAAGATTTTTCAATTCAATCATATATGATGTTTGTTCTCTTTCATGAAATTTTTCATTATCACTAGCTAAAATAGGGATTAAATTCCCTATATTTCTGAAAATTAATTGGGGTGATAAATGGGGACCCATCATCCTCCACGTTGATCATCTAAATATTATTTGTATCTAATAGATTTGATAATGTACTAGATGATTGCATGGTGTTCGTAACCTGAAGTTTGCGAAATTATTACTCAAATTATGAATTATGAGCATAATTTTCGGATTATATAATCAAGAATGTGTCTTGATAATGCTAGTGGACACGAATCTCAACATTTTAATAAGTGTTAGTTGGGATGTCGATAAATGGTTTAACATTTTTGTTTGTTAAACGCCTACAATTAATTTAATTGAAAACAAAATACTTTCCTTTTTGTTTAGGGAATTCTATTACGCATCATGCCAATATCATAGTTCTCCCTGTTATAATTAGCTTATGGTTAGAGCTTAATTTTTCCATCTAATTTTTTAATAGTGCAATTGATCCACCATAATGCACTGATATTGGAAATAAAGAATGTTGAGAAAAATGCGTTGTTTGAACATATATCCCAAATGAGTGATATTTTACAACGTCGAAAAAAAATGGTTGTCATTTTGATTGGACAATTTTCTCAACATTAGGGGGGAATAGCTCAAAATCAAACAAATGCATCATATTATGTTATATATATCCTCGCAATTAATAATACGAATCAGAAGTTCGATTGAAAATATGAACGAAACGTTCAAAGATAACATAATTACAAGATGCATAAGAGATTAATAAAATCTCATGCTCTATCTTATATTGATATATAGCACGCCTGAAGCGTAATGATATTTGATTCGAATAAAGATCCTCAAATAAATAAAAATAGAGCAAATGATTATAATGGTCTTATTGAGGAGGCATATACTCGTGAGAGAGTATTTATTGATATAATTAATTGTAAATCTCCAGAAGAGGTTCAAGTACTTGAAATATTGAAAATTGAGATCTCTATAGTTATGTCTTGTGGGGAAAGAAATCAAATTGAGATGATAATTGTGTCGACACACTTTTTAAAGCACTTATGCAAAAGCAAATTGCGAAACTAGCCGCATCATAATTTGAATGATAGCGAGAATAATAAAAGAAAATATGTCGAAGAAAATAGACATAAAAATAGTTGGCAAAAGTATGCATTCAGGCTAAATTAAACTTATTACAAAACCTGAAGTTTTGGGACCTGAAGTCCAAACGCATAAAAGTGTAAAGCCAGTAAAATATCTATAGGTATAGTCGTAATACACGACTTGTTGCGCAACGAATGTTTCAAAGATCTGGCATAGATATAATATTTTATTTGCCTGAAAATGCGTAATAAGTGCCTATATATATATGATTATTAGAAATGTATTTAATGAAAAATGATTTACTCTGATTACTAGCTTGCGCTATTTGATGTACCAATGAGTGATATCAAAATGTATGATCATCAACTCGGTACGTTGTGAGTATTCTTTGAAGTACCAATGAGTGAGATTAAAAAGGGTAATCAATACCTCGGTACTTTGGGATTGTGGTGAAATAATTAGAGAAAATCCATTTGAAATATAGGAATTGTTATCTATCTAAAGTTTCACGACTTAAATTTGGTGGTAGCAATTTGACAATTGCAATGTGAAACATATACGATGCCTGAAGCATACAGTATAATCCTTGAAGGATTAAATATATTTGAAATATATAGTTCAAGTTTTTAAGAAACTTGTTTGATCAAAGTATACATATACTTTGCGATCTGAATATCTAATATGCCTTGAAAAGATTCAATTTGTAATTGAATGCGATTGTCGTATAAAATTATATTTGAAAATTCAGGCAATTGATTTTCAAGATACAAATTGATGGTTAATTATTCACCTGAAGTGAATAAGTTAATTGTTCATTGAAGTGAATAAGTCACTTCTAGATTTGAGAACTGCATTAAATGTATTGATGAATATTGATTATAGAACATGGCTCGATGTAGCATGTTCAAATGATTGAAAATATTTTATAGTTCTTCAAGTTCAAAGGAATAATTGAATTTATATTCGAAGTACGAATAATAAGAGATATACAACATTTATATATGCTTGGTAAACATATTCGATATTGCACCGATTTACAGTTGAAATAATTAAATGCAGTATCAATAAAATTGTAATGTTCCCATGGGGGGGAGATAATATACGCTACACTCTTTTTTCCCTAGCCGAGGTTTTGTCCCACAAGGTTTTCCGGCAAGGTTTTTAATGAGGTAATTATTATCAATGTCTATTGATATACTATCATATCCTATACGAAACTCCTGAAGAGATCAATATATGGATGATTCAATAGAGATTGAATTAGGGAGAGTAACCATATGGATGATTCAATACATATTGAATCAGGGTGAGTATCTGTACTATTTTTCCTTCGTTCAGGTTTTTTCTCACTGGGTTTTTCTGACAAGATTTTAACGAGGTAACATCAAAATACTCCAAAATTTCAACAAATCTACTCAAGTGACAATGAAGCTAATTTATCTACAAAAGCACCATCAACATCTACATTCAAGAAACAAATTCACAAGATTGGGATACATCAACTCGATGATTTATAACGATCAACACTAGAGGGAGTAGCTGTACTCTTTTTCCTTAGCCAAGGTTTTGTCCCATTAGGTTTTCCTGGCGAGGTTTTAATGATGCAGCACTCATCTTAATACTCCAAGAACAACTATACTCTTTTTCCTTCGTTTGATATTTTTATCTCATTGGGTTTTTATCAAACAAGGTTTTAATGAGTCAGATATTTTGTAATATATCATTCAAGGGGGAGTGTTGTAAATATTATCTTGTATTAGTGAATGACAATTGTATCCCCGTAACCCTAGTTATAATTATTTTGTATATCCATTTCTTCCCCTATATATATGGGGTTCTAGTTCATAATAGAATACACAAGTTTATTGGTGTCTCTACTTTTCTCTCTAGTTTATAACAATTTTTTACTTTTTAACCATACATCCTCTAAAAAAAATTACTATTACAAAATCTATTTTTCCAAAAAAGTGACTCGAACCTCTGTTTGGTAACACTTTTTGGATTATAAACTGGTTTATTTATGATTTTTTGAGATAAAAAGTAGTGGTTTAAAATTGGAGAGATAAAATGTATGTGGTTAAAAAGTGATTTGAAAAATTATGTAAATTATCATTTTGTTTATAATCTAAAAAAAACATGTTAACGAACACGTCCTTATATTGAGTCAATCACCTATTCGCATTCTCTGAGATTCATATATAGCATAATTTTTCTTCCATAGATTTTTTTTTTTGACAATGATATTTTTATTTTAAAATACTTATAATTGTTTAAAATTAATATTTTAATCAAATTATTACGAAACAATTATTTTAATTTGTACATAATATTATTTATAATTAAATTTTAAAATTATATACAGTGTAAATTAGTAAATATTATTAATTTTTAATATCTAACCATATTGCATATATTTTGCAACTTCATATGCCCCATTTTAATACCTATTTTTTTTCAAAACCCATTTTCATTTTTCAATTGCATATTCTCTCATAAAATAATATTACACATAAATCAAAAAAAAAAAAAAAATTACTTTTTAACCACACATTCTCCTAAAAATCACTATTAAAAAATGCATTTTCTACAAAATAATGGGTAAAAATTAATAACAACTTCAAATGATAAAATATGTCAACAGTCCTTCCAAAATACAAAATTAAATGATATATTAGGAGATATTGACTATTTTAATATTATTTTTTTTATCTATAAACGTGTTTCCAAAATGTGGATATCATATACAATCTATCTACAATATTTAAAAGTGATGATAATTGAGAAATTTTTGATTTTCCTTTTTACCTTAAATTGTTATATATTTTTTTTTTTTGTTAATATTACCCTTAACGTTCAATTTATTTTCATCAATATAATTATTATTAGTTTTAATATTGGTCCACGATATTAATAAATACTCTCTTTTGTCAATAACGCCCTTTCTATTATCATTATCTTTAGTTATTAAGATTAATATACAATACATTTAAATATTTTTATCCTTTGTCAAAAAACCTTAAATTCTTAATAAATCATCAATTAATTCATATAAAAAGAAATTTATTTTCCCTAATTATATTTTAATTAATAATATAAAAGAAATAATCTCAAAGCATTTTTGAAAAAAACAATAATGAAAATTGAAATTTTTATTCAAACTTTTAGTATGAATGATTTTACTGTAAATATCATTTCAAAATAGAATAAAAAAGTTTGAACCATTTTTTACAACATATGTTAATAAAATTTTAAAAAAAGTTTTACCATTTCTTTCGACATTATTTTAATACTGTTACATTATTATTTTAATCAAAATTGACGTCCTATCAATTGTTTAATAAAAAAATATATGAATTATTTGTTAAAATCTTTAATATATATTCTGAATATTGTAGTTATTTAAGTTTATAATAAAAAATAGAAAATAAACATAATCAGTAAATAAATAAATGTCAAAATAATGAATAAATTGATCGAAATCTTAAGTTGTTAAAATTAACTCAATTTAATTGAATTTATTTCGAAAATTCGTATATTTATTATTTGTTTTAATTTGATAAGAAAAAAAACACGAACTCAAATTAATCATCTATGACTAAATTGAATTTAGTTAACAAACTATTGATAGTATTATATGACTTAAATGATATAATTTATAGTGAAAGGGAAATCGATACAATAAAACTTTTACTTTTAATCTTTAATATAATTTTATGGACAATATGTTTATTGTTTGCTCTAATTATCTATTTTTCTTAGTCTATTTAGATTAAGTAAGATATTGACATGTGCCTGATTTTATACTTTACAATTTTGATTTGATGACTAAAGTTGAGCTTACGACTATTTGATTTCTAAAAGTTGAAATATTTACAGTTTTCAACTCATAAAATGAAATAAAAAGATTAATAGATATTTACAGAATTAATTTATCGACTCCCCGAATAGCACTGTTAGAATTTATACTAACTATCTTAATGTAATAATTGATATTTAAATATATTAAACAAATATTTCATTACATTACATATAAAAAGCAAATACATTATGATCAAAATTTATCAAATATTTTAAACAAAAAATACTCAAAATTAAATGCTTCAATTTGTTAAACTTAAACGTAACAAACTTATATACAGTCTTATACTTAAATGAATGTAACAAATAAATAATATGAAATACAAATTTTAATTAAATATTATTGAATGAATATTAAAAATATAATTAACTTTATAAAAAAAAAATCACCTATACATCTCAATTTATAAATAGAGACTTAACCCACAAGACATATGACTTAATCACTTATTTATATAAAATTGATTTTTCAAAAATAATTTTTTTCAATGTTCATTCTCAATCACACGTTCTTTAAAACTCATTTTTCACAAATGCACATACCATTTTCGTGCATGTTAAATAAACTTGTAGATATATTCTATTTTAAGATAGAATGATTTTGTTAACACCTTTTATTTTACAAATTGAACCAATAAGTTTATCGGAACCTAAAGTTGTAAAAAATTAAATGATTTAATTGAATTTATTTAGAAATATCAGATATCTATTATTTCTTTAAATTTGATAAGAAAAATATTTAAAATTAATCATTTAAGTCAAATTGAATTTAGGTAAGGAATGATAAGTATCATTTTAGGACTTAAATGAGATAAATTAAAAAGATTCGATGTTGGAAAAAGTAAACACATATAAGTAAAACTTTTACCTTTAGTATTTAAGACGATTTTACAAATGATATATTTAGAGTTTTCTCTCATTTGTTAGCTTGTATTAAACTTCTAGTTGAAATCTTGAATTTGACACCCATATTGTATATTTTTCGACTTCAAAATAAATAATTTTCAAAAGAATAAAAATAATCTATAGTTTAACTTTTTATATATATTTTTTTCTTCATAAATCCATAAATCATTTACTGCATGCATTAATTGAACTCTCCTAATTCATGTATTAAAATGAATTGATAAAATTACGAAATTTCCTAAAATAGCAAGTGAAAATGGGCCGGAAACTGTGTGCGTAAAATGGTGACAATTATCCTATTATTATATATGTATATGTAAGATGCTCCTGAATAGTTTTGATTTGACTATAAATAGCCTTTTTTATATTCTTTCCGCGAGTTATAGAGGTAGGCAAAGAAATCGGAACCGATATGACTGAACTGGAACCGAACCGAATCGAAAAAATCAGAACCGTATGGTTTTAAAAAAATAAAATAGGAAATCGATTTTGGAACTGATTGGTTCTCGGTTCCACTTTTAGAACGAAAAATGAAGTTAGAACCGGTCTCTGATCCTTGTTTATATTTTTTATGATCTTAATTGGTTGTCCTAAAATTAAAAATCAAAAAAAATTGTAATTTTTTTTGGGTAAAGTGAAAATGATTAATTTTTTTATGAAATTTGCTACGTCTCTACCTCATTGTAACATTTAACTTTACACTTCAACTAAAATTCTTAGTAAATAAAAATAGAATGAGACTAACTTCTTAATAAGCGAAGTTGTAAATGAACACGGTTGAGTTAATTAAATATTTAAATAAAAATATAAAAAAATTAATAATAATGCATTTAAAACTCATGATTCATCCCACAAGTTGACTTTACAAATTTATTTATATGGCTTCTTGCCAAGCTCGAAAAACCTTTTAGGCCATTTGTTTCTTATTTTGGTTTATGAATATCTTCTATTTCATGGAGAATCCTATACTTTTTTCATGATGAAAAGATTTTTGAAATCTTTGATCTTGGTATATTCGGTAGAAATTTATTTCAGGTTATTGGCTCACTGCCGAGGCCTGATACTCCATTACTCATCGATAAGTCTCCCGAAAAATAATTATTATTGTAGAACCGAATTAGAACCGAAACCGAATGGTTTGATTCTGGTTTGATTTTTGCAATTCAATGGAACCGAATTGTTCTATTTTACAAGAACCGAAAAGTATGATTCGATTCCGGTTCTTGAGATACCCGAACCGAACCACCCTACGCCCACCCCTAGCAACTTATCTTAAATATGTTATAAATCAATTTCAATTACTCTAATCTTTATGATGTTAGATTTTTATTTTTTATTTTTATGTATGACACATGATTTTTTTATTAAGTTGACATTTTAAATAATGTGATTGAAAAATTATATGTCCTATATAAAACGTATGATTAAAATTAATTATTGACTTTAATTTAAATTAAATTATGAATTTTAATTGGTACCAAACATGAGCTATATTTATGAAAACTTAAAAGCTTGATTAAATGCATTTCAACTTCAGTAAAAAGCTGGCTTACTTGATTAGGTTCTAATAAAAACTTAAGACTGTGCTACACTTACTTATTGGATTACACATTGGGTTACACATGTCTCACATGAAGGTGATGCCCACACACAATAAAATATTTGTGGGCTCCACTTCATGTCTATTGTCTCACGACTCACATGAGTAACCCAATGTGTACACTTATGGGAGTAAGTTTAACAAAATCCAAAAATTTAAGTGAATTTGGGTTTCAAAAAGGATAAACCAAATTACACTCGTTTACTTCGTTGTTCTACTCATAATTTTCCTTGCTCGGGATTATCAATCTTATATTTAGCGCCTGTTTGAAGCACTTTAAAAACGTTTTTTAACGTGATTCCTCTTTTTGCTACAGTGAAAAAACAATTAAATATTCAAATGTTACAGATCTATTGTCAGGCTCTTAATGAAATGATCAGGGGACCGTTGAACTCAAGCAAGACATTTTTACCCTTTCTCCTCACTTTACCAATTTTCACCTTTCCCTTCTCATCCATATTTCCTTCTTCACGACAGCGACGAACTGATCATCAATACAAAAAATTTCAGAACCATCCCCTTCTGTTCGTTGTCGTGTGCCGAAGACAGCAGCTAGCAGACCGACACCGAAAATTGAGACCTTGTCGGTGATTCAGTTCGACGGTACCAGTACAAAACCAGGTTCGAATTCTTTCAATTTCATCCAACATTTGCAGACTAGTATGTCGAATGGATTATTTCTTGTGCCAGTGATTATCCTGTTCATGCCAACTTCAAATTTCTATTCTGAAACTGAAACATGTTCCACCCCAGCTGTACCCGTACAGAAAAATCCAGGTGGACGCCAAAGCTGTGCAATTTTTTTTTCTACTTCCATTTCTTATATGATAAACACTGAAAGTTCCTGATTTGTGATGATGATTGCTATACGCTTTGGTAGAATTTCTACAAATGTTTCTAGCACTGGGCTTTTCTCCAGTCTCACACCCTCTTCTATTCGTCCACCAGGGTGTAATCCTGCTACTCTTAACTACGAGAACATAGTGGAAACCAGATTCCACAAACAATAAATCTTCAGGTAAAACGAAAACGGTTCTCCATTTTCCTTGTTCTTTGAAGCTCTCTGCCTTTTCTACTTATGGAAGTTGTCATTTGTTTATCATTCTTTCAACATAAATATAAAATATGGGTTATTATTACTCACAGTGCTGTTGAAGAAGCTGATCGGCTCAATGGAAACCATTTAATACTTACATTTGTGTTTTTTTACTCACTAACGACTTCATCACTTTAATGTCACAATTCGTTTCTCCCCTTGCTTTTGCAGTCCTCCTAAGATCAACACTTCGACACACACAAGTGCTCGACATGGAGCGTTGCGGTGCATACCCGAGTCATTACCCCGAAATAATGGTTAGTGACGACCGACCCATGCACTGTCGAACTTCAAGTATCGTGATTTCCAGCCCCTTGATGTTGCTAGTCATGCATGCTAACTTTTTGAATCCATTTTATTCACATTATAATCCCTTCGACGTTGAAATCGTTTATGCATGCTTGCCTTTATCATTGCTAATTGTACATCTTCATATTTATTTTGTATCCACGAATAGTTTTTGGCTTCATAGGTGACGGTGTGCTCCTCGAGCATATGTAATGGACATGAAATCGTCACATTATCAATCAACTTGACACACAAGATTTTGCGTGAGCTCTGTGAAATTGCTCATTTTCATTTTCTCCACAAAATTACATTTTATGGCTCCTTTATTCCACGTAGACATACACAACTGGAAGTCCGAATGTTGTGCATGTCACCCTTCCGAGTCAAGTGCACACGGATCTAGTCGTCCGGAAGAATGCAAGGTGGAATGAATGTGAGCATAAAGTGTTCGTCTCAGCAGCCAATATTGTGGTTGCTGAGGGCCAACGACATGGAAAATGTTTCACTCGAAAGGGGTGGAAAAGGATCAAGCGCATTTTCAATGCACAGACTGGCCATGATTGGAGCATTAACCAGTTGAAGAATCATTGGCATGTCATGCCTAATGAGCACAAGCTATTCAAGGAGTTGATGCATTGCACCGGTGTTGAATACAAAGTCAATGGTGACAACAAAATCCACGCTTCCAACACCTCGTGGGAGGATAAAATCAAGGTAACATTGAGTATTATCAAATTTCGTTTCCTGGCTGTTTGGTTGTAGGATTATGACATGAACATAGTTGAAATTTGCTGGGTCATATGGCTAAGTTGTTAAGTATATATATGTACAAGGCACATACGTTTACTTGTAAAACTTCTGGGCAATTGGCAATTCAGTTTAGATTTTCATATAATGTGGAAAACGTTTGATACTGGGATTCGATAGAAAAATAGATTACAGATTTTGAATTGATTTTGTAGGAAGCCTGCAGCACCATGTATTGTTTTGTTTGTTTGGACCAAATTTCATTAGAATTTCCTTTGACGAATGAGGAGTGACGATTGACTTCATATGTTATTTATGATTCTGGGATATGCGAGAAATTTATTAATTGATTTGAAATTTGGAATCCTCATTTTTCTTATAAACATGTTGCTGCTAAACACATTAGAATAGTGCTAAATTTGGATCACTTCATACATGATTTCAATATACCATGCATGACAATGGATTGCATCATAGCTCCACTAAACTTTATTTTCAATACCTCAATTTTACAAATTTAACATTTTAGCTTCTTCATACATGAGTAGTCTTGAAGAGGGTAGACTTTGAAGCATAGTTGTACACTTATGAACGTTTGGGAAACCAAACATTTGGATCACTTTACTTATAGATTACTCTTGCATTGTGCAGGAGAATCCTAAATACAAACCGTTCAAGGACCAAGACTGCAGTGAATATTACACGACTTATGAAAGTTTATTTGGCGACACGTGTGACTCCACGAGGTATCGTACACCCCCACGAAATTGGCTCAACGTAGGTTTGGTTTGGGCCCTGACAGTGATTCAAAATCTGCTAAAGACACAATCCCTTTGGATACGAAGGCACAGACTCGAGCAATGGTCCAACATTGAACCATAAGAGCACGTCCATGGAGGTTACTGCCTCACGCAGTGGGTCGAAGCGTAAAGGTAGTTCTTCAAAGGGCAAGGGAAAGTGAAAAGGAAAAAAAGAAAAGAAAAAAAGAATCAGTGTAAAAGATTTGTCTGCCTCAGTTGACACACTTGCGAGCATGGGGACTAATCTGGAATCCATCTCGTTGGCGCGCGAAAAATTGAATGAGACTGTCTCCGTGGATCAATGTATTGATGAGTTACTGTCAATGGGGATGATAGAAGAAGGGGGAGATGTTCACATGTTCGCCCTGTCTTTCCTGACCAAAGCTGATAACAGGAAGGGATTTTAGGCTGCAAAGATTCCTGAATTGAAGGTCAAGTGGATAAATTGGTGCTTCAGTGATTACATCACACGTCGCTCATCCAGGCGTTAATCTTATAAACTGGTTTGAGAACACATGGTTTTATGGGTTCCCCATGTGGTTTTTATAATTTCCTTTTCATCGTGCATGTCGGAAGTCTAATGCCTTTTTATTTTTCGTTTCTAGTCATTTGTCGTTTTTCTTGACTTCGGTAGGAGGGTTTGGAATGTGTTAAATGTGCTCCGTTCAGTGAGTTACGTATGCTTGTGTTTCAATATTTTGATGATTACCTCGAATATCCCGTATTGTTATTTATGTTTAGTTTTATTTTTTGGTTTTGTTTTTTACATTTTTTTTTACTGGGCAATGCATTTGAAATTTCTGTACACTGTGCACACTTGTATTCACATTTCCAGAATTGTCAGTCATGTTAAAGAAATATTTGCTGCAAAGGTCAAGTCACTTTGGGGAATATATTTCATGCAACAAGAAGTTCATAAGATTCAACCATGATGGTGCTTTTTGAAAATAGGTTATACCCAACAATGCTTGTGTGGTCTATAAATTGAGGCCAATGAAGCCAACTTTCCCACAGACATTTTCAAAGCAGTGAGTGCTGGATGTCGTTCCTTTAGCACCTTCAGTAAATGCACACAATTATTTAAATTGCTACCAACCCAGTGCAATTTTTTCAACTACGAAAACAATGAGTGATTCTGAAACGGACTGCTCGCTTTTCATGCTAGACAACTCTTGATGCGAACCCCTTTGGTGTTTGAATCAAAAATTCCCACAACAATCTTGTATCAACCCAAGAAAGCTAAAAAAGGTAATAAATGAAGAATTTTGGCCCAAGTTTAACCCACCCAAAATTCTAAGGAAAGTTAACACTAGCCCAATAGATAGATTAAGACAAATACCAAGATTTGTGGAATAAACAACAACAACCAATGCACAAGATAACTCTCAATATATAAGTTGAATTTATATTCCAAGAAAAGTTATAAGTGAAGAAAGGATTTACCTCTCTTGAATGCTCTCAATGGAGTATCTTCAATGTCCAAAATACTGATTAGGGTTTGAAGCTTTACAAAAGATATATAAAGTGAAAAACAAGAAGTTTGCGAAATTGCACAAAAAATCCCGTGTTTACATTCGGGAAACTTTCGGTCGACCGAACCGGTCGACCGAAACTATTTCGGTCGAACACCTGGTCGACCGAAATAGAACTTTCGGTCGTACAAAGCTCAGCCGAACCCGCTTGAAGCTACGTCTCAAAATCCTACAGAGTTTCGGTCGACCGGAGTGACTTTTGGTCGACCGAAATGTCCAGAGCTTCCAAACTTAGGCAATTGACCTCGATCTTGCTCTCTTCCATGTGGACTTGATTTCGGAGCTTGAAAATGAGTCCCACCATCGACTCTTGGACCTCTTTAGCCTTGGATCTTGTCATTTGCCCCATCGGTATTCTGATAGAGGGTTGACTTGTTTGACTTTGACTTGATTGACTCCCTGGATTCTCATCATCCCCTCCCTCTTGAAAAGGATTCGACCTCGAATCTTCACCTGCATCAAAAGGGGATAAGTCAGAGACGTTAAAAGAAGCCGATACATTGTACTCACCAGGAAGGTCAAGCTTGTAGGCATTGTCATTGATTTTCTCTAGGATCTGGAAGGGGCCATCACCACGTGACTGTAATTTTGATTTTCTTTCAGTCGGGAACCGCTCCTTTCTACCTTTGTTGGCACTGGAGGCATATTGTTCATTCTTCTTCTCGATTTGGAATTTGACTTTCTTGTGGAGAGATTTTACCAACTCCGCCTTTCTCTTCCCATCTAAACTACCTCTTTCATCAATAGGTAACGGAATCAAATCCGAAGGAGTTAAAGGGTTAAAACCATAAACAATCTCGAATGGAGAAAAAGAAGTAGTAGAATGAACACTTCGATTATATGCAAATTCAACAAAAGGTAAACACTCTTCCCAATTCTTTAGGTTGCCCTTAAGGATGGTGCGAAGAAGTTGTGTTAAAGTTCTATTAACCACCTCAGTTTTGCCATCGGTTTGGGGATGACAAGTTGTTGAAAACAAAAGTTTAGTTCCCAATTTCCCCCACAAGACCTTCCAAAAGTGGCTAAGGAATTTAACGTCCCTATCCGACACAATGCTCCTAGGAACCCCATGGAGTCGCACTATTTCCCTAAAGAATAGGTCGGCTATATGAATGGCATCATCGGTTTTATGACAAGTGAGGAAATGCGCCATTTTACTAAACCTATCTACGACCACGAAGATGGAATCACTACCTTTTTTTGACCTAGGCAATCCTAAAACGAAGTCCATAGAAATTTCCGTCCAAGGTTCACTAGGGACAGGTAGGGGTGTATATAATCCATGTGGTTTCCACCTTGGACTTGACCTTTCTACAAGTTATGCACCTAGAACAAATTCTCCCAACGTCTCTACTCATTTTAGGCCAAAAGAAATGTTCTTGTAAGATTTCCAAGGTTCTCCTTACCCCAAAGTGACCCATTAATCCCCCGCCATGGGCCTTCCTTACCATCAACTCCCTCAATGAGCAATTTGGCACACAAAGTTTACCTTCTCGAAACAAAAACCCCACATGCCTATAATACTTACCAAATCCAACCCTCTCACATGATATAAATATACTAGCAAAATCCGCATCATGCGCATACAAGTCCTTAATGCTCTAAAAACCCAACAATTTAGCACTCAAGGTAGTAATAAGAGCATACCTTCGAGAAAAGGGCGTCGGCTACCACATTCTCCTTACCTTGTTTGTATTTGATGACATAGGGAAAAGTTTCCACGTACTCCACCCATTTGGCATGTCTCTTGCTCAACTTCCCTTGCCCCTTCAAGTACTTCAATGACTCATGGTCAGTGTGGATGACGAACTCTCTAGGCCACAAGTAGTGGTGCCATGTTTCTAACGATCTCACTAACACATAGAGCTCCTTGTCATAGGTGGGGTAGTTCAGGGCGGCTCCACTGAGCTTCTCGCTAAAGTAGGCAATCGGCCTTTTCTCCTGCATCACAACTGCTCCAATACCTATGCCTGAAGCATCACATTCAATCTCAAAGTTTTATCAAAATTAGGCAAGAATAAAATCGGGGCAGTGCACAATTTGTTCTTTATTTCTTTGAAGGCCTTTTCTTGTACCTCCCCCCATTTAAATCCAACATGCTTTTTGACAACCTCGGTAAGTGGTGAAGCTAGTGTGCTGAAATCCTTGACAAAACGACTGTAAAAACTAGCTAACCCGTGGAAGATTCTTACCTCGGTGACATTTGTGGGAGTGGGCCATTCCTTAATGGCTTTGATCTTCTCCTCATCGACCTCTATCCCCTTAGTACTAACTACAAATCCAAGAAAGACCACACTCTCCATGCAAAAATTACACTTGTTAAGGTTAGCATACAATTGTTCTTCTTTCAAAACCACTAGTACACTTCTCAAGTGTTCAATATGCTCATTTAAATTTTTGCTATAAATCAAAATATCATCGAAGTAAACTACCACAAATTTCCCAATGAATGCACGCAAAACATGGTTCATTAATCTCATAAAAGTGCTCGGTGCATTAGTGAGACCGAAGGGCATAACCAACCACTCATATAAACCATATTTAGTTTTAAAAGCGGTTTTCCATTCATCTCCTTCTCTCGTCTTAATTTGGTGGTATCCACTTCTCAAGTCGATTTTACTAAAAATGCAAGAACCATGCAACTCATCTAGCATATCATCTAACCTAGGAATGGGGTGTCGATACTTTACCGTTATGTTGTTAATGGCTCGGAAATCGATGCACATTCTAAAGGTTCCATCCTTCTTGGGCACTAGTAGCACGGGAATGGCACAAGGACTCATGCTCTCACGAACATATCCTTTACTCATCAACTCCTCAACTTGTTTTTGGAGTTCCTTGGTCTCCTCCGGATTGCTTCGGTATGCCGGTCTATTTGGAATGACGGCTCCGGGGATGAAATCAATTTGATGCTCGATACCTCTAATGGGTGGAAGCCCACTAGGCATCTCCCCCGGGAAGACATCCTCGAACTCCTGCAACAAAGAAGTAGCTAAAGTGGGGAGGGAAGTGTGAGGGTCATCAAGTGTAAGGAGGGACTCCTTATATACCATCAAAAGAATTGAATGATTTTCTTTTAAAACTCTCTCTACATCACCTTTACTCGCACAAAAATTCATTTTTTTCTCAATATCTTTTGCTCTCTTTCTTTTTTCTTGCATCCCTTCTTTTTTTTTTCATTACTTTTTTCTCCTCTTTTTTTCTCACTTTCTTTTTGTCCATCACTCAACTCCATCTTTTTTTTTCTTCTTTCTTTTTCCTCCTCCTCCTCCTCCTTCTTGAGTTTCAATTGGTCCTTGTAAACTTCTTCCGGACTCAAAGGTAGGAGTGTTACGGGTTTTCCATTCACTTGGAAACTATACCTATTTTTCCTACCATCATGCAATACCCTCCTATCATATTGCCATGGCCTCCCCAATAATATATGTTTAGCTTGCATGGGCACCACATCACAAAGTACTTGATCCTCATAGGTCCCTATGTTGAAAATAAGTAATACTTGCTTGCTTACCTTCAACATGAAAACACTCTTTGAAACATTTTGTCAAACACTTAGGATGCAAACTTGAATAGTTTGGGATTTTCAAGTGTTTGTTCAAATGTATTCCCAACAAACTTTCAAATTGATAATAACAACAATGCCCAATATGTAGGAATCATGAAATTTTCATGGGTAATTAAATTTCCCCCAAATTTTTTTGTAATTTTCGTTTTTTTTTTTTTTGACTATCAAGAACAACAACAATAAATATAAAGATAGGACTACCAATTTTAGAGTCAAGCTCTGATACCAAATGATGTGAACCCCTTTGGTGTTTGAACCAAAAATTCCCACAACAATCTTGTATCAACACAAGAAAGCTAAAAAAGGTAATAAATGAAGAATCTTGACCCAAGTTCAACCCACCCAAAATTCTAAGGAAAGTTAACCCTAACCCAATGGAGAGATTAAGACAAATACCAAGATTTGTGAAATAAACAACAACAACCAATACACAAGATAACTCTCAATATATAAGTTGAATTAATATTCCAAGAAAAGTTACAAGTGAAGAAAGTATTTACCTCTCTTGAATGCTCTCAATGGAGTATCTTCAATGTCCAAAAAACTGATTAGGGTTTGAAGCTTTACAAAAGATATACAAAGTGAAAAACAAGAAGTTTGCGAAATTGCACAAAAAACCCCGTGTTTACATTCGGGAAACTTTCGGTCGACCGAACCGGTCGACCGAAACTATTTCAGTCGAACACCTGGTCGACCGAAATAGCACTTTCGGTCGTACAAAGCTTAGCCGAACCCGCCTGAAGCTACGTCTCAAAATCTAGCAGAGTTTCAGTCGACCGGAGTGACTTTTGGTCGACCGAAATATCCAGAGCTTCCAAACTTAGGCAATTGACCTCGAACTTGCTCTTTTCCATGTGGACTTGATTTCAGAGCTTGAAAATGAGTCCCGCCATCGACTCTTGGACCTCTTTAGCCTTGGATCTTGTCATGGGCCCCACCGGTATTCTGATAGAGGGTTGACTTGTTTGACTTTGACTCGATTGACTCCCTGAATTCTCATCAACTCTGAAAGGGAAACAGATGATGAAGCGTTTCTCATGCAACTTGACGAAGATATACAAATCTAGCTAAGGTATTGTCGACTCACAGAAAATATTGTGCGTAATTATTTGGCACCCGATAGGCGACATAGATATTTATTTCCTATGTCGCGAAGTGGTCACATTTTCATGTTGCAAAATATTCACGTGTACCCGGGAACATGCTTTCAAGAATTTTGCATGTACCCGCCAATGTTTGTAAATTTCACACATCTGCTTTGTGATAATTATGGGTTGTGCAGTAGCAATCAGTTGGACATATATGAGCAGGTAGGAATTTTCCTATGCATACTGGCTCATGGAAAAGGATATCGTCAAGTGCAAACACTGTTTGGACACTCGTTGCAAACCATCAGTCAATATTTCAAATCAGTACTCTAGGCGGTAGTACGCTTTGCTGGACAAATAATTAAACCGCACCCATATTACAATAGTGGAGCTGGTGATCACCATCCAGACCCGGATCGTTATCCATTTTTCCAGGTATCGTGGTCAATCGAACACTTCTCGATGTGGAATTTTATGTTTTGTTCATATCGATTGATCGAAATGGGTACGAGTAAAATAATTTAATTCTCTGTTACTCACCCAATTTTTTCGCATAACATCTGCTAATGTAACATGATTGTATTGGGGGCAATAGACAGCACCCACGTGAAGGCAGTCTTACGAAGACATCAGAGAGAGAATTTCATTGGGCGTAAAGGAACACCGACCCAAAATGTTTTGTCAGCTTGCGATTTTAATTTGTGTTTCACATTCGTTCTCCCGGGGACAACGGGCAACACACACGATAGTCGCATATTGACAAGATCAATTTACAGTTCTGACATAAATTTTCCCCAACCATCAATGAGAAAATATTATTTGGTTGACTCGGGTTTTGCTCACAGACCAGGCTACATGGCACTTACAAGGGATCCGACATTAGGTATCATTTTCAGGAATTTCGCAGGGAGACGAACCGACGCTGACGTCGATTTAGAAATGCGCAAGAACGATTCAATTTTCATCACTCGTCATGCAAGAATGTTATTGAGAGGGCATTTGGAGTGTGGAAACAGCGATGGAAAATCCTCGATCGAATGCCCAATTATTCATTCAGAGCACAAACGACCGTTCTTGTTGCCATTATGGCAATCCACATTTATCTACGACTAAATGGTCAATTGGACGAAGATTTTATTAGGGCAGATGAAACTGACGACGAGGAAGTTGAGATAGATCTTCCCGACGAAGAAGAAGAAATTGCTGGGGAGGAAAACGCAATTGGAAATGAAGATATGCCATGGGATCAATTGAAAGATTACATGGCACAAAGTTTACGGTAATAATGAGTCAGAATATATGGAAGTTCAAGAAAATTGCACGTATCAATTTCCAAGATGTGATGTACCCGATTGCGTATTTCGTTTTTCTCATGCATTTTACATGTCCTCGTAATTTGAAGTTTCCCGAAATGAGTGCATAATAAAACAACTATCATTTTTACGTGCTCTAGGCATAAAAAAATTATATACATCTCAATAAAAAAATAATAAAAAAAAAAAAACGAAAAAAAAAAAATGAAAACTATGTAATGTTTTCACGTGCCATATGCTGTGGTGATATTTTTTTTTATCGTGCTGTATGAGAAATCTAACAAAAAAAATAATAATAAAGTCAAAAGATAGATAAACGAAAAGGATTTCACGTGTAATGGTAAGGATGTTTTCGGAAGTGTCAATTATTATGATTCCTTCCGCGCAAAAAGAAAACTAGAATAGTTAGTTCCGTACACATGCCTACCCTGGTGGTCCCCACAGCATGCTGTTTATGGAAATGACAAATTTCTCTTTAAAACCAATTTTAAACACACGTTAATCTAACAAAAAATAAGCAACTAGAAGGCAACACAGGCAAGCAATGCAACCAGAAAAACACTCACAATTCAAAATCATCCATCACAATACATCAACCCACTTAAAATGGCTCACTACAGTTTACTCAGACCCACATCTTCTACACAATAAAATGCTCTAACATCTGAGTCGAGTCAACGGAGGATAGGCCAATTTGATAGACTTGAAAGGTATAACATGCAAGTGGGAAGGATACAAAGCATGAAAATGCCAAGGAAAGAGTACTAGTGAACAAATTCATTGGTATTTACTGATCCATATGGAAATGAGAACAACAAACAACTTCAGTTGGTCCATACATGGACAAGGCCGAGCCGATTTCCAGTGTATATCTCGTTGCGATCTTCATCGTAGAAGAGAGCAGTGATGTCTTCCAAAGCTTCTGTAGCAGTGCTCCTTAGTTTAGAAGCTTCGATAAGCTTCCTCGAGTTGCAAATTTTGCCCCCACAACTCTCACTGCAACTGCAATCATCCATTATAGAACCGTTGCTTGCTTTTATTTTCGCAAGACACTTTCCTGTCAAGATATTGCTGATATTGATCGAACCAGCTGCAGCAATGATGAAAAAAATTAGCGTGCAAAACACTATAAAAAAGGTTAGATGAAGATAAAAAGTAAAGCAACATCAAATTTGTCAAAAGGGAATCTATATTTCATTTCAGCTGAAATAGGTCACTGAAAAAGTAATGCCCTTCGGTAGAATAATGAACTCATTTGGTAATACAATTTTTTCTAGTTACTGTCCAAAGAGTATTAGGTGGCGTTCTGTTTGTATTTTTATTTTCGAAAATGTTTTGTGTTTCCTGTTTTCATTTTTGTTTTCAAATTTGCTGAAAACGCGTTTGGTTTGTCATTTCTGAAAATTGTTTTTGAAAATGAAAAGCTGGAAAACACGTTCTGTTTGAAATTTTGCAGAATACTACTTAAACTATTTTTAATCAATTTGCTTGCAAAATACTACTAATTCAAACTCAAATTTCTTTTCACAATACACTGAAAACATGGTTACATGCAACACACTAATGTGAGCATTAAGAGTCTATATTAACACAGTTTGGTCAGGTTCGGGATTTGAAAAAGCTCTACTACTATTAAAATTCAGAAAATGCAAGTTCTTTCAAAACCACCAAAGTCCATTTATAAGTGCATTTTTTGAAATATAATAACAAGAATTCTCACTTAAATTTTTTTTTTTGTAATGTTGATATTGAATTCAATAAAACTTTATTTAAACTTGTTCCAAGTTAGGATAATTCTCAAAAAAAAAAAAAAAAAAAAAAAAGTAAATTATTTAGACTTAGTTCCAAGTTAGGATAATTCTAAAAAAAGTAATAAAAAAATAAAAACTTTATATTAAGCTTAGTTCTAAGTTAAGATAATTCTTTAAAAAAAAAAAAAAAAAATCCCAACATTTTTTGTCGAAATACATTTTGGGCGTTTTGCGTTTTGTGTACAAATTTTTTTTTTTGTTTTACAAAATGCGTTTTCGAAAATGGTAAAGAGAACGCGTTTTTAGCATTTTCGAAAAAAAAAACAGACAGCAAAAAAGAGAACAGGGGCTTAACTTTCCATAAGAACATACCATTTCCTTCTGATAGTGGATCATCAGAATCAGCTTTGCAATACGAAATGATAAGGTCCTGATCACTTGTTATGTATATGTTGTTCGTATTGCAATCTGGATGCCATAAAAGGTGATCCTCGAATGAAGTCACAAGCTCCCCACGGAAATTCCAAACAGCCACCGTTCGGTTTCTGAATGTCAGGAATAACTGGTTCTCGTACAAAAATATAAATGCTGATGGTGTCATGAACTCGGTTCTGCTCACTTCTATTAATTCTGAATTGCGAACCTACAAAGAAAATATGTCAGAATCCACAGGATTCTATAAAAGCAACACAAGATGGCAAAAAAACTTACATCGAGAATCTGAAGGTTCTCATTTTCTTGCTTGACAAGAAGCTTCTCATTGAATTGTTCAATGAAATCCACCTTCTTGTTTCTATGAAGGAGATGGCTGAAGGATTTAAGAACAGTCCCATCCTCAATGGACAGAATTTTTAAAGGAACATGGCCACTAGCTTTGTTAAATATCAGTAACATGATTCCTGGACTGTTTTCAAAGGGACGAGTATGGAGCACCGGTTAAATAAATATAATTACTTACACCGGCAAAGATTTTGTTGACATTCAATATCTCAAGACAACAAGCAATATCATTACATTCTAGAACATTAATTTCTCGTGACAACATGAATGAGCTCAACATGCTTTCAGCATCTGCTTCATATGCTCTTACAGAATTAAATACTTTTAAGATGTATCCCTAAATTTAGACACCGGCATAACTTTTTATAGTATCACCCAGTTTCAACATGCCTATTTATAATCCCATATACACAATAAAAGACAGTCACTACATATGACTACAGTGGTCTCCAAAAACATTTAAACATGCAGCATACAGTTGTGACATCTTCCTAACTAATACATAATGTGAAGCCTATGTATAATTTCCATCTTTCCCAAAAAAAAGGGGGGGAATACATCATTTTGTAGAAATGATCGTCTTGCATTGAAAAAGCACTTTAGATAAGTTGCTCATGCTGGGATGATAAAACAGTTACTACATGACTATTTGCAGAGCAGGAGTGAATGATAAGAATCTTGTCAAATTACATGAGATAAAGGATTATCATCTTGGACTATTATCCGAATGCATTCAAAGTATTCTCCCAGATACATACTTTGAAGTTGACACGTGTGGATTAACATAAAAATATGTAGTATTACCTGATTTTAATCTCGTGAACATTTTTATCCGAGATGGAGTATAGCATTGTATAGTTTTTCAAGTCAAACACCTTGTATATGCTGGAAACAACCAAAAGATAAATAGCTTAGCAAACGGAAGCACTTTTTGAAATATAAGAAAATACATTACTATATAATTATAGCACACCTATCTTGTGCAGAATAAGTAAGAACCTTCCCATTTACGTCATCAAATTCCACGAATCCGGGCCACTTCAATGACTCTGATTCAAAGAGAGGAAAACCAGCATCTTGTTTACCCCTTCTTATGTATCTGAAATAGTTTACCAGATATGAAATGACTAAGAGAAACAGTAGGAAAACGAATAGAAACCATGTGAAATTGAAGATGAAATTGCATACTCAATCCCAGTGGTTCTGCATTTCAAGGAACTGAAATGATCTGAAGCATAAACTGAAACAGTGATGAGTGAATCATTATTTTTATTGTAAAATAAGCTCCGAATAACTTCATCAGGAGTTACATTCAGAAAGCATATCCTCTTGTTAGTCACTGCATCAATCATGTAACAAACATTAGCACGTTACAGAAGACAATTGATGGGGAAATATTTGCAGAAGTACACAATATTCCCTCCATGATTTTACCTCGGCAGAATGCTGCACAAACACCAGATTGAGCAAGAGCAAAGACAATATCATGGGCAGCAACTATCTCAATAATTTTTGACCTTCTCTTGAGAAATGGCAACATCATGGAAAAGTGACCCTTAGGATCATGAGTATCATATTCCTCCTGAACCAAGCATATAATTAGTAAGCCATCATGAGAAAATTTATTTAAGAAGAAATTCTGTGCCGAGAATGCAACATAAAGTGACAAGAAGAAAAGTGTGCACATACAGTGGAAGAGGAGGGTCGAAAAGTGAAGTGTAAAGTAATGAGCACAGCTATGCCTATTGTGCTGCATGTCATACTATCCAAACAATGCAAGTAACATCATATAATCTAAGACATATCATATGTATCTATTGCCACGTAGCAAATGTGACTCCATATTATTCAGTTGACTCGGTCCAATTAGGATGACTCAAATTGGACAGAGAAAAAATTCTTCAGAATTGCTAGCAAATTTACAACAGAATGACCTTGCTGAGTAAAGCTTGATACTCGACCATTCCAAGACCTGACATAATAGATGTTATGTATCCTTCTCAATCATACAGCTGTTCCCCACCCAAATTAATTAAAAATATACCGAAATTTGATATTTATATAAATAAAACCATCACGTCAAAGAGCCATAATCCATCCACAAACTCTGACTTCAATTCTAGTTCTTTTTTTTTTTTCGAGTTCTCTTGACGCATCCCAAAGAAATAAACCCAAAATAATCAGTGATGTAGTAGAACAGAAATTATAGATATGATAGATGGGATGAGGGTTTTGACTTAGGTCCATTTCTAATGGCGGACGGGGCTACGACTTGTATAGATACTGCTTCTGCATTAAAACATAGGCTTCTTCAGATATTATCTTGTTACTTCTTATTTGTGAAATTGCAATGCTGCGCAAGTGTGATGACAGTACAGCAAGCTTTATACAACAATGTCGGCATAGAAGCTCCGTTTGGTAAATTGTTTATAAACAATAGCACATTTTTCCAAATCACTTTTTAACCACAAAAATTTCTCAAATCACTTTTCAACCACATATTTCAAATTTAAAACATCACATTCTTTGTTTATAAACAAAAAAAATTTACCAAACAGAGGCTTAATGCTTTATATAAACATAAAAAGTTAAGCATTATTATCCATCTATACAAATTCTATACACATTGTCACCATAACAAACAGGAAGATTCGAAATCTCCATCAAGATTAGAAACAAAAGAAACCCTTATTCGAGGACCAGAAACCCCAATTGCTAGTTACGACATCTATAATCACATACCCAACCAAGAAAACTTTCAATTCATATGATTGTTTCTTAAAGCCAATTCCATTGCTCAAATCAATTTAAAAAGTATAATTACATAGAACAAAACTAATAATCAACACTTTCTGGAAACGAACCTGCAAGCAGATGTTGCGGAACCGCTCTTGAGCATCACTCATACAGAAAGCACGGTGGCGCTTCGAGGAAATCTCACGTCTATGCAGCTTTTTCACACAGTTAACAAGTCCATCAGAGCCCCGTCGTCGCTTCTTTGCTACCACTCGCCGCCCAGAGCACGGCCGGGGACTCGCTGTTATTCTTCTCCCGTCCATCTTCGTTCACAAAAAAGTGATATACAATCTTTGCAAATAGATTAAAACCATAAATTTGCAGACAATTCATACACACGCGTATGTGTATTTCAGCTCGCAACGTATATAATTTTGGGTTTGAGATATTTTCAGTGAACAAACCCTAAATCTCAGAACCAAGAAAAAAGTTAAAGAGGGATTTTCCACCCAAATTTTCATACAGAATTCAAAAATATAAAATTCACTTGTTCTCCCTTTGCGAAAGAGGTACTGTATTACTCTTGCACTTACACGCGCAGATACGGACGTATATTTGTCCGTGTTTGTACATGACAGCATATAGCCATATATCTAATGTGCGTGCAGGTGTCCAAGAGCTCACCTCTCAGCTATGAAAGGAACGGTGGTTTAAAGATCAGCCTCACTTGGTCAGGGATTCGAATTCGACCCTTGTCAAGTACAAAAATAAGCTCTCACTTTACACTCTGAGAGACATAATCTGCGATTTACATTCTCCATCAAAATATCCTCCACCAAAATTCAAGACATGACAGGTGGGGACCTTAGGGTTAGGGTTAAACCTTTTTTTTCCCTTTTTCTAATGTGCGTGCAAGCAGAGTATAGATGAGGACCTGAGTCCTGAGGTATGTTCTTAAAGTGTGAGACTGGACGTGAAAGTTAATCGTGGTAATTATATGTCACCACCAGGTTTATGTTTTAACTAATTCACCTTTACATAATTAAACTAATTAATTCAAATATCAGGTGTTAATTATAATATTAAATTCGAATAAATTAATTTAACTCACTCAACCCATCCTACCTATTTCAAATCCAAAATCCGGCTATTTCAAATCCAAAATCCGGTGAAGGCTGTGATGGTGTGCACCGAAGAAAAAGGCTGTCTAGAAGAAAGGTCAAATATCGTGAAGACAAAAAGCACAGTGGAAGTACTGATCAGCAGAAGCAAGATCGATCGAAAAAGCAAGGCTGAAAACCAGTGGCTGAAGCAAATTAATGCACTGACTGTGAACATAAACAGTGCAGGGAAGAAGTGCCGACTAAGAAAAAGGAAGAAACCGTGCAGTGAAGAGAGTCGGACTGAAAGGAAAAGGTGGTCTGCCATTTTCAAACTTCCAATCTCCTGCCGGTCAATCAGCTAACAAATCACACCACCAGAATCGCGGTGTGAAGGAGAATGTTCGCCGGAGGTTGGGAAGAAACTAGTGGCTGGCGGCGGCAATTTGATCGAAAAAGTAAAGTGAAAATCGGAGACAAATAACCCCAAATTCTGGCCAGACGAAAATTCAGATTGAGAAACGATCACCACCATTGGACTCGTGACGTCGAGGAGAATCTTCAAGTGTGTCGGGAAAATTTCTAGTGGTGGCGGCGCAGCAACGGTTTCCGCAGAGGATCAGTCTCTGCGAAATCCTCTTCAATTTAGTCTGTCTATTTGTGAAAGTGTGGAGAATGGATCTGGGGAGCTCGATTAGCTTCGTTGAGTGTCTGAAATTGAGGTATTTGGCAGCGTGGTGGTGTAGGATTGACGATGGGGATTTGTTTTTGTGGCGGTAGGGGGCGGTGGCGAGTTGGTGGTTATGCAATGGCGATGAGGTTAGATCTGAATTAGGTCACATGTCAAAGGTCACAGTCACACTTCAAAATGTTTAGGTCACAAGTCACATTTGATGCATTAGATTACATATTATAGTTGATGCATTTGATGAATTAGGTAACGGGTTAAAATTTGATACATTAGGCACGAGTCACACTTCAAATGTTCAGGTTACATATAACAGTTGATGCATTGAATCACAAGTCACGCTACACATGTTCAACACACATATGATGCATTAGGTCACATGTCACAGGTCACATATGACACCTTAAGTCACGGGTCACATATGGGGCATTAGGTCACATGTTCAAAAATGTTCCAGTCTTCTTCTTCTGGATGCATTAGGTCGGAGATGGTGTTGATGGTTGAAGTGGTATGTCAGAGGTGGTGGTGGTGGTGGTGACGGCGATGAGTCAAAGGTCACGTTGAAGGTGGTGACGGTGACGACTTGGTGGTTGATGATGATGGTGACGACGGTGGTTGGTGGTGGTGGACGTGGATGTGGTGGTTGGTGGTGGAGGTGCAGACCGTTTATAGATTTGAATTGGGTGTGGCGTGGATGACTTATATAATATATTAATTATTTTCTTTACAAAGGTAGGGAAATAAGTTTAAAACTCTTTGTAAATAAAATAATTAATATATTATATAAATCACCCACCCCACCCATACCACACCCAATTCAAATTTGTAAATGGTTTGCACCTCCACCACCAACCACCATCTCCATGTCCAACCACCACCTCACCACTACCAACCACCACTGTTACTGTCACTGTCACCGTCACCATCAACCACCACATCGTCACCGTCACCACCTCCAACGCGACCTTTGACTCATCGTCGCCGCCACCTCTGACATACCACTTCAACCACCAACACCGTCTCCGACCTAATGCATCCATAAGAAGAAGAAGACTAGAACAATTTTGAACATGTAACCTAATGTCTCATCTGGAAGAAGAAGACTGGAACATTTTTTAACACGTGACCTAATGCGCCATATGTGACCCGTGACCTAAGGCGTCATATGTGACTTGTGACATGTGAGTCTGTGACCTAATGCATCAAATTTGACTTGAACATGTGTAGTGTGACTTGTGACTCAATGCATCAACTGTTATATGTAACCTGAACATTTGAAGTGTGACCCGTGTCTAATGCATCAAATTTTGACCTGTGACCTAATTCATCAAATGCATCAACTGTAATATGTGATATAGTGCATCAAGTGTGACTCAATATGTATAGTGTGACCTATGACTTAGCCTTTGTTCGGTTGCAAAAAATAGAAAAATTTATAACATTTTCACCCAAACCAATGCAGAAAGTGATGAAATACAACTGGGAATCCGTATGTGTGTGTCAGGAAAATTTAAATTCGGGTTCTGTGGCAATAAATAGGTTGAGTGCCACGTGTTTTGTTTCCCTATAATACCCTTACTTTTCTAGTCAATTGTGGAGTCTACCAGGGTGTTTCAGTCAATTGTGGGCTGTCTTTAGAACGACAGTGTCTTCCACATGGTCAAATTCTCTGTGGTTCAGACACAATTCCTCACGCAGGTGTACATGGTTAGCGTGTACTTGGTTTATAAACCAGATTTTCTATTCACCGAACACTAGCTTAGTGCATCAAATGTGACTTGTGACCTGAACATTTTGAAGTGTGACTGTGACCTTAGACGCGTGACCTAATTCAGATCTAACCTCATCGCCATTGCACAACCACCAACTCCCCACCGCCCCCACGGCCACACCAAAACAGACCCCCATCGTTAACCCCACACCATAACGCCACCAAATACCGCAATTTCAGACACTCAACCAAGCTAACCGAGCTCCCCAAATCCATTCTCCACACTTTCACAAACAGACAAACTAAATCGAAGAGGATTTCGCAAATGATCGACTCAGTCTCGACGGAAACCGTCACTGCTGCCCCCGCCGCCACCAGAAATTTGCTCGACACACTTGAAGATTCTCCTCGACGTCACGAGTCTAATGGTGGTGACCGTTTCTCAATTTGAATTTTCATCTAGCTAGAATTTGGGTTTTTGTCTCTGGTTTTCACTTTACTTTTCGGTCAAATTACCACCATCGGCCACTGGTTTCTAGGGGCGGCAATGGGCCGGGCCAAGCCGAGCTGAGCTTCAGCTCATGGCTCACGACAGTCCCCCCCCCCTCCTTTTTTTAAAAAGTTAACATAAAATAATTGAATAAGTTGAATATTAATTATATATTGTATATAAAGTTATAATTAGTTGTGTAAATTTGTAACAAATAAATAATACTTATTAAGTATAAGTAATGAATGTTAGTGAACATGTCAAAAATTAATTATAAGTGCAATTGTTCAAATCTCCAATTAATATTTGAAAAGACAAAATAAAATTGAGTAAATAAATTAAAAGTTATAAGTTTTAAAATTAAAACCCTCCTCCTTTTTATCCGAGTTTGGGACTGGTTACTAACTTGAATAATTGAATTTTCTAGTAGGCGGAGTTAAAATTGTACACGAACAACTTGTTAGTGTACAATTTTTATTTTGAAATCAAAATTGAATTTTAAAGGAAGGAATTAAAAGTTTACGGTTAAATATCATTTACCTAACTGCATGCAATTTCGGCGTACTTATTTTGTATACGAAAATGAGCGTCTTGCCAATTTTTGACATACATTAACGCTTACAAAATATCTTCTTTCAGTCGGCTCCTGACTTCTGACAAAAATCTTTTACCTACACTAAAAGCAGACTCCGAAGCTACTGTGCTAACCGGAGGTGTTAGTAGATATTTTACTATGGCAGAAATAATTGGATATCTCTGTTCGTTTGTTCGCCAATATTCAAGTAAATCAAACTCTAAAGAATTAACACACTCCACATTTCTAAGTAAATCTTGTTGAAAATAATTTTTTAATTCTTCAGGTATTACAATTGGATTTGGATCTGATTCGTTACAACTAAAGGACACACTGTAAGAAGAAGGTCCTTGTGTTCGACTCATTTCTTCCATTAAATCTAATAATTCTGCTTCATCGTCTTCAAGTGTAGTGGCACGTGATGGTGCAACTTGTGTATGACTAACATTAGTTCCTAATCGTACTGCATATATGGTATACATGCTTACAAACGTTCTTTCTAAATTATTATAAGTGATAGGTTTATCCAAAATCAACGAACTATTGCTTTTAGAAACAAGAAGTTTCGTACTCTTTAAATTGTAACGCGGGCCCATTATGCATGGTAAAAGAAATAACATAGGTAAATCTTCCCAACATTTTCTAAATTTAATTTACATGGCAATTATCATATCAACAAAAAATGTGTCATGTCTATATCTATAAAAAGTCCTTATAATAACATAAAGAAATTCAAGAACTCTTGAACTAGTTGGGTAATATACCCCAGATAATATGTTGGTTGAATCGTAAAAACTTGTAAAAATCTTTTGACTTTGAAAATAGCTTCCCAATCTGATCCTATTAATAGAGGATCCTCGTCATTCCTAAGTGTTCTACTGTTATAAAATTCGGTTATTATGTGTTCATAACCTTGACATGATTTAAGTAATAAATATGTAGAGTTCCACCTATGACCTACGTCAGTGGTAAATTTCTTAGGATCTAAACCGTGTTGTGAAAACATCTCTTCAAAGTATTATTTTCTACTCGGTGATATAGTTATGTACACTAATGCACCTCTAATTCTATCCTTTTGATCTTTAATATGTTTCATTCCATCTTGAACAATTAAATTTAAAATATGACAACATCATCTAACATGAAATAAAAAATCACAAAAGTCCGAATTAAGAGTTCTACACAATGTATCCACTACAACCTTATTTACACTAACATTATCGAAAGTAAATGATCGAATTTTACTTTCAAAACTATATTCTTTAACAATTTGCAGTATAACATTAAATATGTTGGATGCTTTATGAGGAAATTCTATAATTTTAAAAGTGATAATTTTTTTATGGATAACTCAAAGTGGATCGATGTAGTGTGCAGTTTAGCAATATAACATTTTTTGTTAATTCATTCCCAAAGATCGGAAGTAAAAAAATAACATTACCATATTTATTTAAATTGACTATTAATTGCATCTTAGTTTTAGTAAAATATTCTATAGTATCAGCAAGCAGAGTTTTTTTGAGTAATACCAGCATACCTGAGTTGAAGATACTGTTTGATGTACATAACAAAGTATTCGTTGTCTACTATGATTAGTGGCAACTCCGCCCCCCACAACGAATTGAACAATGCCGTTCGATTCTCTTGTTCGGAATACATCCAATTTGAAAGTGTAGTAGATCCAACAGCAGAATCACTAGTGGATGAACCAAATCGTAATTGACTTTGATTTGATTCGACAAACCCCGTGTTTGGTAACACACTTGCTATAGTGACGATTGAGGCGTGTAGTACTAATACCTTTTTCCCATGCCAATTGTTGTGCATAGTATTTGCACATTGCTTTGAACTCTTCTGGTGATGATTCAGTTTTTTTCCCAATTGAGATCAATTTGAAGTGATCCCAACACTTTACAACTTTCTTCGTACGTTTTGCAGCTTTTCTCTTCCCTTTTGCGTCGAGAAGATCAGGATCATTTTCTAAGATTTCAACATCTACATCTTCTTCAACATCATCTAAATCGATTCATTGATTAAGTGCAACTTCTTCAAGATTTTTGGAAATTGGAACATAGTTGAGATCGACGAATTCATCGTTGAAGTGAGAGTGAGATTGTGGTATTGAGCCATCACCAAATCCAGGTGGACTATCAAACAATTAATTAACAAATTTTCAGCTGCTCGGATCCATTCTTTTGTAGTTGGAAATTTGAAATAAAAATTGAAATGTATGTAATTGTAGAATTTGTAGTGTAGTAGTAGGTGAAGACTTAAAGTGATAAGAATATTGAAAATGAAATATGTGTAATTGTATAAATAATAAATTGCTAGGAATAGAATTGGGAGATTGAAATGATATGTATATAAGTAAATTTATGTAATAAAAATGGAGCGATTGAATTTATGTAATAATTGTACAACTTGTAGTAGTAGCTTGGTGGATTATAGAGAGAATAGAAGAGTTGAGAGATTGTGAAAATGAAGTTGATTTTAGGGCTATTTATCAATGTTGTCAAACCCGGCCCGACCCGGAAACCCGTGACCCGGCCCAAAAATCGGGTCGGGTCACATTAAAAATCCGGTTGGGTCAAACCCGGTCAACGACCAGGGTTAACCTGGAAACCCGGTCGACTCGAACCCGGATTTTATACATTTTTTATTTTATTTTTATTTTTAAAATATTTTTTAATATTAATTAATGCTCGGGTCAACCCTGAGTCGATTTCGGGTTGACCCTCTAACCCTTGACCCAATCTCTCGGCCGGGTCGATACCCGATCCGGTTCTGAAAACATTGATATTTATAGGGGGAGAAAACAAAGTAACTGTTCAGGACGTCCCCAACGATTGGAAAACAGTCAATTTCTTTTTTCAAACGAGCCGAGCGGTTCGCTAGGCTCGTGGTTCGACATGGACGTTTAGCTAGCCTAAATGGAAAGCCTAGCCGCCCTCGGCCCGTGTTTTAAAGAGTCGACGAGTCGTTTTGCCACCTCTACTGGTTTCTTCCAAACCTCCAGGCGAACGTTCTCCTTCACACCACGATTCTGGTGGTGTGATTTGTTAGCTGATTGATCGGCCGGAGATCGGAAGTTTGAAAATGGCATACCATATTTTCCTTTCGGTCCGACTCTCTTCACTGCACGGTTTCTTCCTTTTTCTTGGTCAGCACTTCTTCCCTGCACCGTTTATGTTCACAGTCAGTACACTAATTTGCTTTAGCCACCGGTTTTCAACATTGCTTCTCCGATCGATCTTACTTCTACCGATCAGTGCTTCCACTATGCTTTTTGCCTTCACATTTTTTGACCTTTCTTCAGCCTTTTTCTTCGATGCACACAGTCACAGCCTTCACCGGATTTTGGATTTGAAATAGGTAGGGTGGGTTGAGTGAGTTAAATTAATTTATTCGAATTTAATATTATATTTAACACCTGATACATGAATTAGTTAGTTTAATTCTGTAATGGTGAATTAGTCCAAACATAAACCTGGTGACATGTAATTACCACACCCTAAAAAGGTGTGTGTCACAAGAAAATTAGGATTGATTACTTATTTTGACTTATGTTAAGCCCTTGTTCAGTTCTATTTAAAATTTTCTTTTCTTTTACAGTACTCAATTTTAATCATTCATTAAAAGTTCAGTCCATAATATTTAACTTCTCAACCAAATTTCAATCATCAATTCTCCTAAAAATCACTATTTATTTCAAAAAACTCTTTTTAAACAATACCAAACACCCCTATGTTTCTATGTTTGGTAACACTAATTGGTTTATAAACTGATTTATTTATGATTTGAGACAAAAAGTATTGGTTGAAAATTGGAAAGAAAAAATGTATGTGGTTAAAAAGTGATTTAGAAAATTGTATAGTTTATAAATTGGTTTATAAACCAAAAAAGTACGCTTACCAAAACAGGGGTTGTTTTACAAGTTTAGACACGCCAAAACCGATTTTATGAGTCACTCACCTCGATATTTGGTCCAAATCAAGCCATGTTTGACAACATTGTCCCATCTAATTTTTAAAATAATTTTTTGTAAAAATATTTATTTTTTCAAAAAGCAGGTTCAAAATTAACAAAAAGTCTGAACTCCTATGTATTACTCCCTCTATCCCACAAAGATAGATTCGTTTTCCTTTTATGTTTCTCTCAAATTATATGTCACTTTCTTTTTGAGAGTATTTTAATGTCTTAATGTTTTAATATACCTCTATTTAATATACATTATTATTAGCAAATATGAACAACTCATTATTCAATTTCAAGGTATATTCGGTAAATGTAAAGAAATTTATAGTTCCAACATAATATTAATTTGTTTTCTTAATCTATGTAAAAATATAAACGAGTCTATCTTTATGGGACAAATAGTACGTTATTGGAATATATACATTTAAACATAATTTGAACAAATGAATTTTAAAGAATTAAACTCAAGAACTATCTATTATACAAAGAGAAAAATGCTCATAAAAGAACTAGATTGACACTCGTACGATGCACGAACATATTTCATTTAGATGACCAAAGTTATATTGGATCTACGTGATTGGTGATCCAACTAAAGTCGCATTATTGACTATATTCATTGTGAAATCACATCAATTTAATTGAAAACTATCAAGATTTCAGTATAGTTACCATTCAGACTTCAGAAGTGTAGATTAGGAAAAGACTAACCCAAATTCCTTTAGCAGAAACAAATGGCTCATGAATATTCACCCTTAGATCAGCGTGGGTTAAATATTACAATGTATTAAGTATTACAATGTATTAAATATTACAATGTATTAAGTATTATTTTAGCCTGCAATGAGAAGGGGTCTATATAATACCAAGGATGGCAATCAGACACTGAGCTCAACTCTACACTTCCTAACCATATGGAAATTCCTAGTGCATATTCTACTTTTTATATTTCTATTGCATACTTCTTCTAGCACGAGTCGCACTGTCAACTTTGGATCTACAAGCTACTATGTGGTTTTCACAATTCATCATGGTTCATCTGTTTTGTCATTTACATACTCTGATTCTCCAGCCTTTTGATTTTTTTTGAGAAGTTGCCTCTCTAGAAGATGCATTTGTATTGTGTCATCTAATTTATCAGCAGCAACCTCATTTTTCACTTTTTATAGGCTTCTCAACTTTTGGCTTTGGCTTGGGAATCCTATTGATTTTTGCAACATAGACAAACAAACATAACCCATAATAAAATAGCAATACGCATTAAGAAAAATCTAAACTGCAAATTTAGGCACATTACCTTATCCTGAAGGTCAAAGACTTTTGTATATACTTCTTCAAGCTTGAATGCTGGAGTATAAAATCCAGAAATCATGTTTTAAGTACATTTAAGTTTTTCAATGTCAAGAAATTTGTACTCTTCAATGGTACAAATTAAGGACTTCTAGTAGCAAAAAATAAAAAATTCTAAACTTTGGCAACATCAAACTAATTCTTCACATTTTCAGTCTCATGTTCGATTAAAAGATCTATGAACACAATGATTTTTAACCTGAAACATAAATAAACATGAATAAAGACTAAAAAGGTAAAAAAATAAAAGGAAAACTTACTTCTTTTGTTCCACCTCCTTCTCATCCAACCAACTCTTCACCTTTTCAATCTCATGTTTGACCGATGATACTAAAAGGTTCCTTTCTTAGTTCGATTCTGGTGCTCAATCTAGTAATATTAGTGGCACGGCAGAAAGAAACGAAATTATGGTACCTTTTTCGAAATTATTTGAGGCTCATCCAAAAAGATCTCTGCATCTGCTTGGCTTCTAAAAGGTTACATCAAGATAGAGCAGATAAAAATGGTATTAGATGGGTGTCGAGTTCTTCACGAAGTTCAAAACAAAGGAATAAAAAAGAGTTTCTCTATGACCTCCTCGTTTTGCTCTTAGAATAGGTTGGAACTCTTTAAACACGATACACTTATTCTGAAAGTATGGTTTTGTACCTTTAGTCTAATCTTGGACAAAGAGTAAGGAGGATATGATTAACTGCTGAAGTGAGGACAAAGTATATTTACATGTCCTTATTCTATTTTGAATATCCATAATTAGCAGGCGATCGTGTTTTTCACAGGATTTCTCACTACTCATGTCAGCATTCTCACTTTTGATATCACCAATAAAGCTACATGATCCATCTAAAGCCCAAATACAACGAGCCTTTTGCACAGCAATCCGTGCACTCATCCGCCCCACAAGGAGAGAGTCATGGGCTCTGTATCTACTCATGTGGGGCTGCCTGCTCTCCTTACCGACTAGATTTCCTGATCTTATCAAGTGGTCCGTGGTAGAATCAATCGTATTATTACATTTCCATGAACGTGATTTTTAGAATTTTCTTACTTTTTATGCAATCTTTTTCTTTTTTTCGAGAACATAAGATATCAATATGTTTTTCTAACATATATTTCCACATAATATAAGGGTGCTTAGAAGATAAGAAGGTTAAATTAACTCATCTATTTTCGCTTTTGAAAGCCAAGAATTCTCATTTTCCATCTGTGTATAATCTGAAGATATTAAAAAAAATAAAAATAAAAAATCAATAGACTGGTCTAAATAGGTAAAAGAATAAAAGAAAAACTTAAGTGTCGTTCTGTTTATATTTCATTTTTTATTTTTATTTTTGAAAACATTTTCTATTTTTTTTTGTTTTCATTTCTCCTTTTTAAGTATGCTGAAAACCGTTTCGTTTATCATTTCTGAAAACTGTTTCTAAAAATAGAAAATTGAAAAACATGTTTTGTTTGAAATTTTGCAAAATACTACTTTCACTATTTGCAATTAATTTGCTTGTAAGTTAAATTATTAAAAAATTGTCTTTTGAAGATTTACTTTCTATTATAAGAAATTAGTTTATCTAATCTTTATTGGACTGATTTAATAATGACTAGAAAATATTATAAAAATAGATAAAGTCATTAATGATCAAGTCCTAAAAATATTATAAGAAATTAGCTTACCTAATTATTGTTGTCACATTTATGTTTAAGTCACAATTAAATATAAGTCTATGTAAAAAAAAATACTATTCGGTAAAGGCAAAAAAAAATTGATTATAAATCAATTTATAATCTACACAATTTTTCAAACAATTTTTTAATCACACATTTTTTCTCTCTTCAATTTTTAACCATACATCAAAAAAAAAAAAAAAAATTGATTTATAATCAATCAAAAATATCCGAACTAAAATTTTCATTAAATGACTCTAAATTCTTTAATCATTAACTGCAGTTATTTTAAAATTAAACATAGGGGGATTTGACTTCTTCAAGAAAACGGTCCAATGCAATACGCTCCACGTTCAAAAGCTGACTCAATTAGTTACTTAATTCCGAACTTATGCTACTAAACTTTTAAACCTCTAATTTGTCACCAAAAAAAAAAAAAAAAAAAATGAAAAAAAACTTTTAAACCTCTGTTTGGGAATCTTTGTTTATATACAAAGGCATTTCACTGGATAATTTTTTGAAAAAATGTTAACAATTTTGTCCAATCAAATACTCGTGTTCACTTTTTTTGACTTTTAAAAAAAAAAAAAACTAACGAAACATTGTCATTTGCTATTTATAAATAAATGTTTATAAACAATTTATCAAACAGAAGCAAATTAATTATAGTGCGTTGGGTGAACTTATTTATAAAAAACAATTTTATAAATATCATATTTTAATCGCGCACATTCGTTGAGATCATTTCTTAACCACATATTTTACTTCATAAAACTCAAATTTCATTTTTGTAAACAAAAATAAGATAACTCTATTTTTTATTAAAATTCAAGTCAAAGTCAAAAATGATTTTAACTAGATATTTTGTAGGTTCAATAACTTTTTAATCAAATTTTATTAAAAATCTGATTTTAATCAGTATCAAACAGGATTTAATCATTACACAATGTCTTATTGACTCATCACGTGTATGAGTTGAAGCACATAAGTTAAATGAAGTAGCAAGGAAAAGACACATGCGGGCATTGATGCTATTACTCACAAGAAAGTCATAAACACAAGATGGTTAGGCACTATTTAATTTTATAATAATGCTGTGCGTAAGAAGTACAATGTAAGAGCTAAAAAAAAGTTGGAGATGGACAAAAAAATTCCGTGAACACGATCCAAACCCCACTAGGGTTCACGGCATGGAGGTTCAATTTTCAGTTGGGACTCCCAACTCGAAAAATTCAATTTTAATAATCGACTTAAAAAAAAAAAATTAAGGTGAAAAATATCTTGAAACAACCAAATCGACTAAAATCGGGATGGTTTTGAACCCATTCGATTTGATTTTGAAGCTGGTTTTTTACCCAATCGTCGGTAAAATGGTCGGGTTGAGTCTGAATTTGATACGTTTAGACTTGTGCCCACCCCCAAAGTATCTACACTTCATTCTCTCTAGTCGTGTTCCTCGTCATCATACACCGATAGTGTATTTCTAACCAAATTCGAAAATTCTATAGTTCCGTTGCAATCTCCATGAGAGTACCATGTCATCAACACATACCCATGTGCTTAGAAAGATCTTGTCTCCACTCTAACCTCACTTGCACCCGCAACCTTTAGTGCGGAAGTTGAAATAATCTCTTTATTAGCACTAAAGATTTTCACATCCAATCAAAATCTTATTTCTAATTGTATAGATTCAATACGGTACGCCTTCACTTATTATTGTAATTTGACAAATCATTCCAATTTCTCCAATCATCTCTTAGTCGTTTTATATATTACTCTTATGCATATCTTGTTTGATTAATTAACTAAAGATAATGATCCACTTGTGCAATAATTTATATATAAATATTAACCAAATCAAGTCTTCAAGTGTGTGTATATATAGTGTAATTAAAGTTGAATGAAAGCAATAGGGAGAAATCAAATAGAAGCCCAAGAATGAAAGCCCCTTATCTTTTTCTTCTTCTCTCTGCAGTTATATTTGTATTCAAGAAAGTTTGCGTGTGGGTGAATCCATGGCGGCTACGTTGGAGACTTGAAAAGCAAGGAATCAGAGGGCCAAGGCCATGTCTACTGTATGGAAATGTGCCTGAGATGCAGAAGATTCAAGCATCATCAATCAAGAATACTGGTGCAGAAAACACTGGATTTGTTGCACACAACTATACATCAACACTCTTCCCATATTTTGAACAATGGAGAAAACAATATGGTAAAGTACAATTTCTATTCTTTCTCACAATCATGCTAGTTAAGTCTTATATTCTTACTTCCACATTTGAAGAAATATGTGATACAAATATGGCATCATTTAGCCTCTATTTGGTAAAATTTGTATATAAATTTCGTTTATAAACGGTTATGTGAAAACATCTCACTAAATAGATTTTTTGAAAAGTCGACAATTTTTGCTGGTCAAATTGATCCACCATCATTTTTTACTTTTCAAAAAAATGAATTTGCCCATCGCTATTTATAAACAACAGTTTATAAACGGTTTACCAAACAGATAGTGTGTTTTTGTTTCCAAAAATATTCTTATATTTCTGCAACTTCTTGATTGTTTATCAAGCCGATTAATCTAATGTACTATTGAGCTCTAAACATGTATCATCAGTTTGAAAGACGGATATTGTACGGTATCAATTCTAGTGCTTGTTACAGAAAAATAAATGCATTATCTCATTCAAGTGCTAGTTATGTGCATTGAAAAGTGGTAGCTAGAGTGCACTCGTAGAAGAGAGAGAGAGAGAGAGAGAGAGAGAGAGAGAGAGAGAGAGAGAGGCAATGTAATATTACAGTTACTTGGCTGTAGTCTAAGAGAAATGAGGTAAAATTTGACACGAATTTTTGTTTCCTGTAGAATAATTCTCTGAAATAATTATCTTAACTTTTGTTCGGAAACTAATTTCTAAAAATACTTCCTCATCTGACCAGTTTCTTCTAAAAGCTATTCTAACCACGGAAAGTTGATTTAAACAAAATTGTCAAACGAGTTAAAAGTAACTTATGAGTCTCAAAAGCCATCCTCTGAAAATTGTGTATGAACTCATTTTATTTTATTTTATAACCCAAAATTATTTTTTAGTAAACTTAAATTTGTGAAGTGTTTGTCTTGAGTGACTAAAATATATAGTCATTATTTATCGAATTTGATCATATTTACATCATCCTAAATTTGTTTAGCTCATTATGACTATATTTTGAACTTGTGCGTTTCTTTTCTTTACTTATGTTGATTTCATTATTTGGTTCCACTCATACAAGTACAATTAATAGATTTAATTTTTAAACAAAATAATAAATATAATTGAAGCTGGAAATTTTATCAATTTTATAAAGGACAAAGATATATATATATATATATATATATATATATATATATATATATATATATATCATTTTTATATAATGATTTGGTCTATTGTCGTTCTATTGTTATAATTATATCATTAAATTTTCCTTAATAATTGCAGCTGTAACATCTACATGACCTATGTTAGATACAATTATTGAAAAATATATATTAAACAAAGTTCTTTGAAATAATATTGGCAAAGTCCATAACCAGTCACCATAAATGCAAAATTAATTAATTAATTAACTGATTCATTTATAAATAATAAAGGCACATCGGTAAAAAGAAAACAATTCAACACAAAATGTATAAATCACTGAACTCTTAAGAATTTTTTCTAGGTTATGTCACATGTCAAATTTCATCCCTTATTTAAACTTGTATGGTTGTATATCTATACAAATTAAGAGACATGAAACTAGTTAAACTACATGTGTTTACTATTCAAGGAAATACACTAGCTAGTAATTAATCACGGATTGGATAAAAGTGAACAATTGTAGTCCTACAAACTATAGTTTGTAACCCATCATGTCTTGTCTTATATATTATTATTATTATTATTATTATTATCAAACTAAATATAATTTAGAAGTTAAGCATTTCAGTTTCCAATAATCATATTTATTGGATGGATTTCTCCAATCATCATAGACTAGTAGACTGCAGTACTTTATTTTACGCTTATATGTTAGAGATTTTCACCTAGTTAAGAGTATTGTGAAAAGTAGGTCATGTGTCATGTGCAACGTTAACTACTTTGTAGGTTAATTTGAAGTCCGTGGACTTTTATATAATTATTTTTTCGCGTTTCTTCATATGCATAATGTGTACATAAACCAACAAACATAGGACCACCTTGATTTGAACAATTTTTTCATGGGATACAAAGCATTAAAATGTGCATAACAAACAAATGCACATGCATGTATTTAATAATGCAAGAGCATAAGCAGTGGTTGAGAATATCCATTGATTTTTGTACTTGGAGTGGGCCCATTTAGGAGGAGTTCGATAGTACTATAAACCACGGTTTTGGCACTAGCCTTGGTTTTTATGTTTAATACAATCCAATACTGTACGAGTCACTTTATTGAACAAGTTATAAGTGAATTTAAGAGTTTTTCATGAATGGATGCAGGGGCGATTTACACATATTCGACAGGAAACAAGCAGCATTTGTATGTGAACCATCCAGAGCTAGTAAAGGAGATGAATCAAAGTGTATCTTTAGATTTAGGAAAGCCTTCATATGTCACAAAAAGACTAGCTCCCATGCTTGGGAATGGCATTTTGAGATCCAATGGTCATATTTGGGCCCAACAAAGAAAAATTGTTGCCCCCGAATTCTTCATGGATAAAGTTAAGGTAAAATTCATTTTCTAGTATTCACCAATACAATACTCAATTTTTAGTAACTCATTTGGCGTATTTGATAGTATATCGCTACGTACAATTGGCTTTCATATTTTATTTTGCAAGTATCAAAATGTCGAGGACCAACTTGACCAATGCTGCAATTTTTTCTTGATTTTGTTGAGTCAAAAAGTACACATTTACATCTCCATTTGGTAAACTGTTTATAAACAACACATTTATTCAAAATCACATTTCAATCACATATTTTACCTCGAAAATGTCGCATTCTTGTTCCAAAAAAAAAATTACCATAATTGTTTTTTTGTGAGTCCCTAATAAAGAGTGTGATTTAAAAGCCATCTACTGGAATGACAGGGTATGGTTGGATTGATGTTGGAGTCAGCTAAAACATTAACTAGTAAATGGGAGGGATGCATAGAATCACAAGGTGGCATTATTGCAGAGATCATAGCTGAAGAGGATTTAAGGAGTCTTTCAGCGGATGTAATTTCAAAAGCTTGTTTTGGTAGCTCTTATTTGAAAGGGAAAGAGATTTTCTCAAAGCTTAGAGCACTACAGAAAGCCATTTCTAACCAGTGTTTTCTTTTCGGTTCCCATACATTTGGGTACGTATATAGTATTAGAACTTGGGTTCCATCGTATATTTATTTCATCAATATTCCTGGCGCTCATTTGAGTCCTGATTAGTTCGAATTGCTCATTTAAGCTTAATGAGCTCTAATACTGATGACAACATTGTTAAGAAAAATAACTCAAATTATATATCATAATCCAAATGTGAGGTTTATCTCTTAATATGAATATCTCCCTAAAATGAAGTGTGTTGGAATAATCAACTCATCTAGAAGCTTAACTTATTAGCAATGTTTAGAAACCGAACCGGACCGACATGTTCAACCGGGTTTTAAAACCCGGTTTTCTTTTTTTTTTTTTTTTTTTTGTTTTGTCTTTCTCTAGTTGTTTTAAGCTACTTAAATGTATAATTTTATCTTCTAAATGAATAAATATTTGTTTATTTGTAAAATAACATGTTTTTTAGAAAATTTTGTGATTTTTAGAATAATTTTTTGTTTTTATTGAAACCGATTCGACCCCGGTTCGACCCGGTCGGACCTTTTAACCCTTGACTCGTTGTCTTTTTCGGTTCGAACCAGTTTTCGATTTTATGAACACTGCTTATTAGAGCACACTATTGCAGGTTACTTCCAAGTGCAGAACAAAAGAAAGTCGGGAATTTGGAGAAAGAGATAGAGGCATTGATTTTGGAAGCAATAACTGAAAGGGGAAAGGAATGCATAGAAACATCATCATCTGAAAAGGATCTACTACACTTAATCTTAGAGGGAGCCATAAATGATGTTGGCAAAGATTCATCCAAGAAATTTGTAGTTGATAATTGCAAGAACATATATTTTGCAGGACACGAATCCACTGCTGTTGCTACATCATGGTGCTTAATTCTTCTCGCTTTGCATCCTGAATGGCAAGCTCGTATTCGCAAAGAGATAGGTGAAGTATGTTTAGATGGTGGACGGATCGACGCAGATGCACTACCGAAGCTGAAAACGGTAACCACCCTCTCATTTCCTCATGAATGCGCTTCTGTTTGGTAAAAGTTTTTGTTTATAAACAAAAAACGTTATGTTTTTATGGGAAAATATGCGGTAAAAAGTGTTTTGGGAAAATGTATGAGATTAAAAAATGATTTAAAAAAATCAATTTGTTGTTTAAAAATTTGTTTATAAACAAGTTTACCAAACTGAGAATAGTATAATGTCAAGTACTGTAGAGTCCACCATCTCAAACCTTTTAATTGTAGGTCACGATGGTAATCCAAGAAGTGCTGAGATTATATCCACCAGCAGCATTTGTGTCAAGAGAGGCACTCCATGAAACCCAAATAGGCCACATTGTTGTACCAAAAGGTGTATGCCTATGGACTTTGATCCCAACACTACATAGGGATCAAGATATTTGGGGGCCAGATGCAAATGAGTTCAATCCTCAAAGGTTTGCAAATGGGATTTTGAAAGCATGCAAACTTCCACAAGTTTATATTCCATTTGGATTAGGACCTAGGCTTTGCTTGGGCAAAAATTTTGCTATGGTTCAGTTGAAGATTGTCATTTCACTTATCATTTTCGACTTCACCATTTCTTTGTCTCCTAAATATAAACATTCTCCTGCCTATAGAATGATTGTAGAGCCTGGTCAAGGCGTGAATCTACTCATTCAAAGATGTTCTAAGTAGGGTTTTATGACTTCATCACATTTCACACATTTCATCATTGGTCGATGTAAAATTATTTTCTTTAATCTTTGTTGTTTTATTCCATGTATGATACTTTCTATTACTCTTTAGTTTGTAATAGATTCGATAATAGATAGCATGTATTTGTTCTTCTTACAAAAATCATAGGCATCTTTAAAAGAATCATGTTACGTTACCAGATTAATTTATCGACTGACTTATCTACAATATACATGGCAGACATCCATCACTTTACCCATCACATCATCTTTAAAATCAACAATCATAATTGTGACAACACAGAAATTGATAAATCATTAGATAAATCAATCTGACTAAGTAAATTAATCCTCCTTAAAAATGGTATTTTCTTCAAATGAATTGTTGGATGTTGGGATTACCCATGATGTGTACACGTCAAAACATTAAAATCTATTGCAATTACAAATTACGTTGGAAAATGAAAATAATACGATTTGTAAATAATGGAGACGTTACTAGAGTCCAATTCATGTTTAAATTAAATCTCTTCCTATGGCTTTAAGCAATAATTAAAAATTCAAACACGATTTATCTATGTGCTCTACTCTTTAGAGGTGGAAAATGACAAAAATCTTTCACCAGGAAGAAAACCATTATTAGTAAAGAAAAATTGGGGGGAATATAGTAGAAAAGAAAAGGTATTTTGGTGGCGAAGGGGAAAAGTGAGGCTAAATGGCAGTTGCAACCGCCCCTTACGGTGGCTCTTTTCCCTCGAAAATTCATTCTTTACCACCCCCGCTCAAAATATCCAGCCAAATCAAAAAACCTTTGCTACCTCTACCGATATTCATATCCACTAATCCATCACACGTGAATCTGCATCATCTAAAAGACCTCTACACCTTCTGCAACCACTCCTGCCACCGCTTCCCTAACGTCGATGTCACGGGCAGAGTCGAGGCCGTTGATGCTGGCAAGCTCCGTACTGCCATTTTACACAGCTCCGTCGTCGTTTCGGTTTTCACCAAGCCCGAATTTCTAAAAACTCAATCTTCTCCAGTGGAAGTGTCAAATTTGATGGGCATTGGTGGAGACTGGATCAAAAGAGTGATGCCAGTGACGCCGGATAATGGACAGTTAATAGGGTTTGGCCGCGCTGTTTCGGATCTTGGATTTACAGCTTCTATCTATGATGTCATGGTTAGAAATTCGAAGAACACTTTCGATTATATCTACCATCTCAATTTCTTTAAAAACTCAGTGTGGTTTTGATCTTAATCAGTCCTATGCAATGCTCTGATTAAACATACGAGGGTAATTCGAGATAGCTTAATGCTTATGAGAAATTGTTTGTTTTGATGGATTATATTCTGCTTCACTTTGCTTTATTACTTTTGCTGTTGAAATTTTTTGACAAGAATATAATATATATGCTGTACAAGTTTATATAATTGTGTTTCAGTCTTGCAGGTTCTTCCTGCTCTACAAGGTAGAGGAATTGGCCGAACGATAGTTCGGAAAATTGTAAGGTTGGTCTCATTGATTGAAGATAATATTACTTATTACAGCAGGGATATTTCAAGATGAAGTAACAATTATTGACATGTTTATATCTTAAATGAGTTTTCAATCTATGCCTAACATATCCATAGTTTGTTTCAGCGTTTGATATGCAAAGATTAATAGTTTCTGATAATTTCCCTTACTGTCATAGAATGCTGACGAACAGAGACATAAACGATATAGCCGCTCTCTGCTCCGATAAAGAAAGGTAAACTTTTTGTGAAAGCCAGCTCACAGAAATGTATATCAGATTGATGCTTATAGATTATTCTCGAGATCTTATGCATCTTGACCCTAAGCTATGATGATGCCTGTAACATTAGATAGATTCTGTTATAAAAGTCCCTTCTTCCATCTTTGAAGTTATCCAGGAATGGCTTGACTCCTAGGACCATGGATTGATTCTCCTATTCAGTCGACTTATTTGTTTCCAATGGATACTGGTACTATGACCAATAGAATCATTGAGCACTATCATTTTCTCTGCATTGTTAACCTCAGTTACCGGGGGGGTCTTGAGGAACACCAATGCAGGGAACCTTTTGGGTGTTGGATTGGATGCTTGTCTTGCCTGTCCTGCCAATTTTCTTATCTTTGCAATCTTCACAGGTTATTCTTTAGAGCGTGTGGATTTGTAGACGATATTCTGGGATCGACCACGATGATGTACACGAGGAATTCTAGCTACTCAATAGATGAGGAGACTTTATCCGTTGGAAGAAAGCAACTGTTAGTCCCCCATCTAAGAAAACTCTTAAAATCATAATCTGTTCATCAATCCTCACTATGATGCCATGTTGTGCTGCTATGGACTCTGTCCTTGAACAACAACCTATTCCTTAACTAGGGGTACATGGAAGATGGTGCTTTCATGAGCATTTTGGCCGATCAAATTTTCATTTGGAAATTCGATGTGATCAAGATTTCAACATCATGGCAGTTCGATGTGAAAGACATGGCAGTAAAATGTTAGGCTTTTGTGAATACTTCTGCAATGTTTACGCACATTTGTGGATATGTTAGAGCATCCGGTGGTGGTGCAAAAATAGGTGTAAATTAACATCTTCGAAATCACTTTTTTATCCTCATTTTACATCTCAATGGATCTAAATAAAAATATTTGCTTCAATGGATAGATGCAAATTTTAATATTTAAGCCCCTGTTTGCTAATGGATTTTTTTTTTTTTTTTTTTTTTTCAATTTTTTCTTCAAACTCACATTCAGCCATATTTATATGGGACCCACCATTTTCAACCACGCATTCAAAAAAAAAAAATAAAAAATCATTTTTTCTTCCATTACCAAACATGGTCTTAAATTCATTTTTTCCATAAATTTTTTTAGCTCGTAATTTTTTGCTATAATTTATTTTTAATTAATGTATACGAACAAGTCAATTTAAAAAATTCGAAATTTGATTAAGAAAACAAAAATATACAAATATAAAAAATGTGCAAATTAATATAATAAATTTAAATTGTATGTCTAACATCAAAATTTTATGAATTAATAACTATTTTTGAGTTAAATTGATTATGTATAAAGATAAAAACAAGATGTAAATTTACAATTTACTTTTATTTATTTTATTTTTCATAATACATCTTTTGGCCGAAAATATAATTTACATTTCATTCACATCTCCAAATTGGAGACGATTCTTATCAACTCGGGAATGTAAATTACAAAATAGTTATGCAGACTGTGAATTACTTGATAGTTTTTTTTTTTTTAAAAAAAGGCTAAAATTTGGTTCATTGCAATGCTAAGCCCGTGTTTGGTGGTGATTATATTTTTGATAGGTTTTAATAAAATTCGATAATATGTGATGCACTTATGGGTCTCTCCGTAGAAAAAGATGATAAAGCTTCTCTAAAAAAATAATTTCCTCAGTATAAAGCAAGGTAGCCTTCGGATATTATGCAAAGTAGGAGACATCTTTTGTCTCCTTTATTGACTTTATCATCATCAAAGAAAAGGACATTACATGGGACAAATTCTTTTACCACCACTTGTTCATTATACACAGCTGAAGGTTGCCTGAGATGGGGAAAATATGGGTTGAGATCTGCTTAATTTCCGGTCGAGGCCTCCGGCGCACGTCTTCCCTTTTCAAGTTACAATGGTTTGCAGTTGGATGGATTGATCCTAGCAACAAGTATTGCACCAAGATTGATGCTTCGGGGAATAACAATCCAGTTTGGAAAACTAAGTTTTCAATTGCAGTTGACACCTCTGAACCAAAATCTCAAGATTTGGCTCTTCATGTTGAAGTTTACAGTAGAGAGCCAATCTTTCTTAGGCAAAGTCTCCTGGGAACTGCAACTATTGTTTTGAAAGAATTTATGGACAAGTACAGTAGTAGTTCTGAGGTTCCAAAGCCTGTTGAAGAAGTAGGGAGTTTTCAGCTTAGAAAAAACAACTCCAACAAACCTCAAGGATTTGTTGATATCTCAATCAGTATATCGGAGGACAGTAAAGATCCCGGTCCATCTTCTCTGGGTAATTCTTTCTGCTAACTTGTATTTTTCTTTTTTACCGTAAAAAATGTATGATATTTATTTTTAAGGTTTATTCAGGTGGGCAGGAAGAGTTTAATCTCATGGATCCCATTGGTGGCATTAAGCTGCTTAGTCGATATGGACTCCCAGGAAATTACCAACCACAACTGCCGCCGCAGATACAACCTCAGGAACTAGCAAGCCATCCACTTACAAATAGCCAATATGCCCATCCAATGCCAATTCCGACAAATTATTCCCAGCCACCAAATTATCCATATCCACCGGTTGGCGGACCTAGCCATCAACCACCTCCAACTCCACCACCCCCACCAAACTATCCACCGGTTGGCGGGCCTAGCTATCCGCCGCCGCCACCACCACCTCCTTCAAATGTTGGTTACATACCGACATTCTTCCCAAGAACAAATAATCTGCTGCCCAGTTATGTAAATATGCCATCTTCTACAAGACCACCAGGAACAGGGAGGGGAGGACCTGGTTTCGGAATGGGTGTAGGAGCAGGAGCAGGAGCATTAGCAGCTGGTGCCATGATATTCGGTGATGATTTCATGTCAGGATTTGATTTTCCCGGTGGCTTCCAAGATGCTAGTCTTACCATATCAGCTAATCCCCCTTTTTAGAAATGCTATATCATTATTCAATCATATGTGTCAGCAGTGTAACTTTTAATGTTTCTTTGTTCTTGAACTCTGATTATAATAAAAGTTTTGTTTATAAACAAAGAATGTAACAGATAAAATATGTGATTGAAAAGTAGTTTGTGAAAATGTGTGAGATTAAAAAATAACTTGGAAACATGTATTATTTACAAACAAGTTTACCAAATAGATATGCAATAATATTAATATAAAGTGAATTTTGGATACATTACTTTTCTGATAGAAATAGAACAACCACGAAATGCTCGAAATATACAAACAGAACAAGTTTGTAGTACTTGCAGGCATAATTACAAACTGTATTTCCATATACAGTTTGATGTTTCTATAGCCTCAATGATGATATTCTGTTTGTATCCCGAAGTTGGGAACTTGTTCCTTGATGAAACTGTGCAGCCCTCAGTATAGGAGCTTCATTTCTAGTCTTCAATCTTGGTTGAGATTCCTATATGGCCCTGCTACTAACTGTGTTACATTTGATCAATACCAATACCAATATCAAGTTACAGCGAGCAGCTGTGCCTCTTCTGCAGTGCCAAATACACTTTGCAGAAATTTTTCAACAATAGACACAAACTCGATTGCCTTTTCTTCTTGGGGTAAGTGACCACAATTCTTGATTATTTCAAGATAAGATCCCGGAATGGCACGTGAAAGTCTTTCAGAGTTCCACCGGGGAACAAGTCGATCACTATCACCAGTGACAATGAGAACTGGTTCATCAAGTGAATCCCCATAATTAGTTTCTATGCATTCACATAAAAGGCTATTTAATTAAGGTTTGAAAGTGACTAAAATATATAACTAAAAGTAATGCACCAGGTACATAAATTTGTTACAAAACTAAAGCACAAAATTAGCTCATCCATCAAAACCCTCACATCAACAAGACTTTTTCTTCGAATTTTCTTTTTTTGAAATCATAATATAACTTTTCGTCATTATTTTCTTTTCGAGTGCATAACTTCAATAGCATAAGAGATTGAAAGTTATTTATAACCTACCTGGACAGGAGATTTTGCTTAGTCTTTCTGCCAGTGGTGGCTTCAGTTTAGATGCAGAATCTGTTAGCATTGCCACAGTGTATTCCACAAGAGCCTTATCCCAGCCCTTGACCTTTAGAGGCTGAAAATTTCAAAATAATTTTAGCTTGCTGAAGAACGGCCTCGGATAATACATTCCAAAGTCACGAGACAGCAAAGAAAACGCTTTAAGAGAAATCACCTTTATATAGCCTTGTAAAGTATGATCAGAAACTTGATTTGGATCATACCATGCATTCCGGACAGCAGGTATACCAAATTTATTAATTATCATCCTTACCTTTAACCATGAAGCAGCAGAGGTTAATAGTTAATATACATATGCCAAATTAAAGCATGATATTAATTCAGTATGTGCAAGATTTGGAAAAAAGAACGATGTTTTCGTAAATTTACTGAGCCATCGAGAATATTGAGTCAGTCAAGATTCAAAAAACTTAAGCCTAGCAGATCCTGGAATTGAACAGAAATAAAATTCATTACCACCATTACACCAAATGCAGAGCGCAGAATGGCTGATAAAGCTTTCTTATACAGAGAGTTCATCATTTCTCCCATCCCTTTCACCATACGCACTATTGCCTCCGCAACATATTTAGTTAACTTTGACAAAAGGCTACAAAATCTGAGAAATAGATTCTCAGGGTTATTTGGATCCGAGCTGCTTTCTTGGATCTGGTTGTCTCTGCCACCTTGCTTTTCTTTGACAACTTTCTGTGCAGTAAATGGTGCAAGAATTGCTGGGGCAACAAGGATTAGAGCCGCAACCCGCTCTGGTGCCTCAAAATATGCATCTACAGCTACTAGGGAACCAGCAGAGTGCCTGGCATTCGATTAGTTTATCAGGGTTGGACACGGCTCGGCTTTTCAGAAAGGATAGGAGGAGAACCAGAACAGTTCATCAAATATTACCAACTTCAAGAAATTGTAATGGCATAAGTACTAGATATCTTATAATACATGACTCTCAAGCACAAATCCTAATGTACAACTGGTCTAGGGTATCAATCCAATTAGTTTTCTCTCTAGAACAAAAATAAATGAATAGATTTTCATGTTTTCATTTGGAATAAGATGAAAAAAGCTAAAATCTATCCATAAATTTTACTTTCTTCTTTGAAGAATGTTGAGCATTTATATTTTTCTGAATTACTGTAAATGTCACATACATGGAAAAAAATGATGATTGGCTTGAACATCAATATCAATGGTGGGGGTATCTAAATCATGCAAATGTTAGTAAATCTAAGAACACTCTTACCACCAAGCGAGGTACAATATCATTTCTTAGTAGTAAGAATGAGAACAAAACCAAAGATACAAATAGTACATACCCCACAAGGATTGCCTTCTCAGCTTTCAAGAAGTCGATGAAGTATAGAGTTGCCAACACAGAAAACATCATTGAATATGGGTTTAAAGGTCTGGTATCTTGGCTAACAGAAGATGAATGCTCAACGGAATTTATCCTAGATGTCAAACCAAACGCCGGTCTATCAAATGCAAGAACTTTTGAATCAATGACCTGTGCTAAAGGTTTCATTACTCTGTTCCACGAAAAGACTGATGCTCCAAAGCCATGTAACAAGATCATAGGGAAATTAACCCTTTTAGCAATGTGAGGTAATTGCGAACTGGATGCTTCCTCTACTGCATCACAAATCTTGTGGTGTATTTGTACCCCATTGAACTCACAAAAACAACTGTCAGGATCAGCTAGATGGGTTGGATCTTGTAATTCATCCTGATCTATGCCTGCTATTCTTTGTGTTTTTTTCTCCCGTTCGACCATGACTTGCTCTGGGAAAATCAAGGGAAGATTGTATAAACCGTCCAAATTTCTAGTTACAACAAAATTAAAGAAAGAAAATGAGTCCAAAGTTTTATAGTTTTTTGGAGAAACTCTCATACATTAGTCTCAGATGGGGCTAGTTAGATTCATACCTTTCAACAACAATACTTTTCTCTTCCATCCTTCGTACAAAGATTAAACATTTCATTCTCAGGCATTCAGAAACAATTATTTCAACAGGATATCAAAAATTAATATATGGCAATCAGCAGTCAAAAGAAAAGAATCTGTCAAGTCTACTGATATATAAAGAAAAATTGAAGTAAAAGATTCAAACAGTTCGTTTAGACAAACTCAAATTATCAAGAATGATGAAAAGCTGCCAAAGAAAAGAACGAGGGGAAAATTTTAGAAGCAATATACAGAAAATCTTAAAATGAACCAAGCCCAATAAAATGCTAAACTAATAACAGTACAAAGGATGTTTATGATTGGCTTCAAAAAAAAAAGGGGATGTTTATGATTGGCTAAAACCCTCATAACCCCTAACCCCCAAGCCCAGAATACAGAATCTTGCTTAGCTTTTCATATTTCTGCCTATATCTTTACACACAGGATAACAATAATTCTCATACATGTCAACAGAAACAAGTAGAATCTAACGAAAGACAACAAGATTGAGGCCTATGAAATTTATTAAATCGTTACCACTCAATTCGGCTCCGGAGCCACTTAGGGGAGAAGAGGAAGAAGCAGATGCAGCTTTGGTAAGAAAATTCATCTTTGAAATGGGTTTCTTGAAATTGAAAGTACAAGAAAAAGAAGAATTGTTCCATTTTCTGCTCTTCTTAGCTTCAGATTGCAGCCCAACAATTTTTTGTAATTTTGGGAGGCTAAGAAAAACAAACTTGTGATCATACACTCCAGATATACACATATGCATTGTCTGCTCCTCAAAGAATCTAGGATATATATTCGAAAAATGAGTAAATAAATTTAATACTGAAATTTGTGGAAGTTGAACTGAGTGGAAAACCAGACAAGCTGAACAATCCAATTAGGCAATTACAAGGCAGGATAAAGGAGTATTGGCAATTTGTACCCCTAAAGTTTGTTTATTTCTACTTTTGCATCCCCCAGAAATGCGAGTTCTGGCAATTGACACCCTAGATTTAATGACTAATTGGAAATTACTCTCCAAAGTTAGCTCAATTGATAATATATATATATATATATATATACATCCTGGACGTGAAGAATAAAATGCAAGGATTTTTCCTTGGTTAATTTGCAAATTTTCTTAGGATTTTATCTATTCCACACGTGTGTATATATATATATTCAAAAAAAAAAAAAAATTGTGAAGGAAAATGTCAATGTCAAGAGCTCAAGAATACTGCATAAAATGGTTTATATAGTAAATTTATGACTTTCATCAACAAAATCACCAATGAAGGGAAAGTTTTTGTGATTTACATTTACAATTACAATTGCAAAATGAAAACAGATTACCTGTTAAATTGAGGCCTTGCATATGTACATTTAAAGGATTGTAAGCACGTTTGTACATAACAAAGAAGGCGGGTATAAAGATAGATCTAGTTTCAGTTATCAGAAAGCGAAAATGTTCTTGCTGCACCATTGCTCCCCCATCATTCACTGTGTCAAAAGCTGTAACAGTAGAAACTGAAGGGTGTGGATATACGAACCATGCTATTTTCTTGAAAGACATTCATCTTTTTATCCATCAGATTATCTCTAAAATTAACTATAATAATTGTGACAACACAATAAATCACTATGTAAATCAATTTGGCTAAGTAATCGCATCCGTTTGATAAAAGAATCTTTTTTTTTTATAAATAAATATATTTATAAGCAACACTATTTTTTAAATCACTTTTTAAGCAAAAACATTTTTTCTCTCCAATTTTCAACAATTACTTTTTATCTCAAAATCATAAATTAATAAGTTTATAAATATACACGTGTGCGTGCATATATAGGAGTATAACTACACATATGAAGAGTGTGGTACTTCACGGGACGGGTGCTGAACGTAAACTCCTATAGAGTTTTGAATTAATTAAAGAACTAATTTGGTTGTATACCGTAATTTATCGATTGTGTGTTGGTACAATTGTAATTATTAAAAAAGGTTGAACCCCAACTTTGAGGGGCCCACTGACCCTGCCATGGGCCTTTGGTGGAGGAGGTAAATCTCAGGATGTGCCTCCCAGGAGCCAGGATGGAGAGCTTATGAATATGTCTGACTATTAACCGTGGTAACTCCTGCTTACGATAGGACATAAATCCAGTATTTCAGGATTCGAACCCTGCACCCCGCCGCGCTGAGACCTATCCGCCCCCATTTGTCACTGGGAGATATGTCCAGGGGGCAACTGTAATTATTGATTTTAGAGATGATAGGTAAAGTGATTGATGTTGGTCAAATGTGATGTATGTAATCCAATTGATAAACTATTGTGTACAAGTAGCGTGATTTTTAATTAAATCGACACATCATGAGAGATATTTGAGTTAATTAAGTTTTTGTTGGTAACACTGTTTGATTTATAAATTGTTTATTTATGATTTTGAGATAAAAAATAGTGATTGAAAATTTGAGAGGGAAAAAATGTATGATTAAAAAGTAATTTTAAAAATTGTGTAATTTAAAATTTGATTTATAAATTAGTTTATTTTGATTACCAAAAGGAGGCTTACTGGATTCCTTCTAAAAAATAGATGTGGAGGGAGGAAGACTAAAAAATGGAGGAAAAAAGATGAGAAAAATACGTATATCAGGTATTAATATATTAACATATCAAAAATAAGGATGATCCCAAAATTATTCAATTATCAGGTGTGCTTTAGTGTGTGTGTGTATAAAACGAAAATCAAGGAAGATATGAAGGCCAAATATTACGGAGACGGTTACCAAAAATATTCTTCCCATATTGATATTCCTTATCAACACAACAATTCAGCGAAACATCGCCAATTTAAATAGGAAAAAATAGGGAATCAATGTTGGCCCTGATAACCAAATGCAGAGATCGAGAAGACGATGAAGATGATGTCACACTTGCGAAATTGAACATCAGAAGATAAAGTGTTGTTTGACAGTAATTCAGGATTAAATTAGCCTGTGAAGTCAACATAAGGTAAGCTGTAACTTTATGCAATGACGTTGATTTTCTGAGGTCACTTACGGAAATGAACATATATTTATTGTAATGTTCACAATCATCAGTATGCATCTAATGTGAGTAAGTGAGTCCGTGAAGTGCAACTACGGTAAGCTATCATTTCAATCAATTACGGAGTTTTATTAGGTCACAAACGAAATTGAACAGAAGTTTACAGTGATGTTGAGAACGATCGATAGGATCTAACGCGAGGTGAAATGTAGTCAAAATGGTGATCTACATAATGGGTTAAACAATTTAGCATAATTTGTTGTGACAACAGATAGCATACTGGCAGAGGTTATCATTTTACGCTTCGAATGAGGGTGCATTTATTTAGTTTGGTCACATTATTAAATTGATGAAAGTTTGAACAAAAAATGAATAGATGTACTTGTGGTCACTGTAATGAATCGATTTTCGTGTGGTCACATTATTGCATTATCTGTGACGTGGCAATTATATTTGTTATACTATAGTGTTATTAACAATTTTTACAATGTTGTTGTGATGTGTTTATAACTGAGATATGCGTCGACTGACGTCCTTGTCATGAATGTACAGGTATGGGCTATGAACATATTTGTGTGATTTTGGGATCTTAGTCTGCCTTGTTAATGATTGACGAAGGAAGCGGCTATTCGGAACTTGTGGACCCAGTAGTTAGAGAATTTGGCTTTGACATTAACAAGGTTGCAGTCTCCATGAGTTATGAACTGAGCAGTGACATACAACCCATCAGACTAAAAAATGACAACAGTGTTCTGTCGTATCTCACACTGAAGAAAGATTATAAGGATCCTTCAAACTATCCCATTATGATTGAGGTCACAATAGTGGATAAAGTTCCTAGTCACGGAGGCTTCAACTTCATGGAGCCAGTTGAATTTAGTCAAGACGGCAATGAGGGAACTTATTCTATGTGTGGAATTGCTTCAAACATATGTACTGTAACAGATGAGCAATTGGAAATATCTGATGATAGTGTGGAGAGTACTGTAAAAAATCCAGACGCTAGGGATATAGAGTTGAACAGGGTTTTCAGGAATAAAGAGGTACTGAAATTGAGCATGGCATTTTATGCAATTCAGGAGATGTTCGAATTTATGGTTCTAAGGTCGGACAAGAAGGAATATGTTGTGAGGTGCTCAAATAATACCTGTAATTGGGTTTGCAGGTCATCAAGATTGGGGAAAACAGATCTATTAAAAATTAGATACATTCACGAAGGGCATACATGTGGCTCGAATATAGTTTTGGGGTCACATAGGCAAGTAACCACTGCAGTTGTCTCATCGTGTATAAAATACAAATTCAACTCAAACCGCACAACATATACCCCAAATGACATATGCAACGACATGTTGCACACATATGGTGTTTCGTTGAACTACGTGAAAGCCTAGAGATCGAGGGAGAAGACATTGAGATTGATAAGGGGAGATCCAGCTGAGTCATTTCAAGAGGTACCTGGTTTTTTGCATATGCTTCGAAAATGTAACCCAGGCTCAGTCACAGGGATAGAAATTGACAATGAAAATAGGTTCAAATATTGTTTCATGGCACTTGGTGCATCAATTCGAGGATGGAAACATTGTAGGCCAGTTATCGTAGTAGACGGAACTTATTTGAATGGACAATACGGTGGTACTCTGTTCACTGCGTGTACACAGGATGCAAGTAATATAATTTTTGTACTTGCATTTGGTATTGGGGATAGTGAGAATGACATGTCGTGGAAATGGTTTTTTGAGAACTTGAAGAAGGCGTATTGGGGCAGAGAAGGACTATGTTTTGTCTCGAATCGTCACGAAAGTATCCGAAAGGCTATAGAATGTGTCTATCCTGGAACATGTCATGGTATATGTTCATACTACTTACTGCAAAACGTGAAGAAGCATTATGGAAATTCAGGTCACAATATCATAGAACCTTTTAATAATGCTGTCCGTGCATACACATTGTCGGAGTTCGAGTACCAAATGTTACAGTTGGACGCTATTGACAAAGATATTAGGGGGTTATTTGGTAAGAACACTGGACTTGTCCATTTAGTAATTTGTTTCCATGTGCAACCTCATCTAAAAGTAATGTATATTTTTCCTGGTGATTACATGAGAAGCGAAGTCGGTTACGAGAAGTGGTCAAGATTCCACATGTCCGAAAACAAGTATTCAACGATGACATCTAACATTGTAGAATCGGTGAATGCTGTAACAAAATCAGAAAAAGAACTTTCTTGTCTTTGCTAGAGTCTTTAAGACAACTAGTACAAGATTGGTTCTGCAAAAATAGGGACTGGGCACAAGGAACATTTACCAAGCTTTCAAGTAAGTATGAGAAGGTGTTGCGAGAAAGTAGCATACAACTGAGGGCGCTAAGGGTATGTGTATACTTTATTGAGTTAATTATATTTAGCATGTGTTAATGTGCCATTAAAAATATGATGATGCAAACCACGTAGCAATTGTAGCTACGCAACCCAAAAATTATTGGAATCGACCCAAGAACGCCAAAGAATCAAGATTTCGAGATTGATTCAAATTAATTGAACCAAGCAACCAACACAATCAATAGATATGCTGACCTCTTGATTACAATGAAAATAAATCTCACCCAAGATTTGAACAAACAAGAATTAAACTCGCAAGTTCGGATTTTATTCAATAAAAAATAAAGTATGAAAGCAAATTACCTCTCAATAATAATATCAAAGTTGTCTATGAATAATGAAAGTTACATCCCTATAAATAGGGTCAAAATCTAGGTTAAGAGTTCTAATTAAACAAGGAAACAGATAGCCAAAAATAAGGAAATAATTAAAACCCTAAATTCACGCGTATTGTTATTTACGGCCGTGACAATTTTCCTTACGGCCGTAAGACTCTTTCTGTTTCACCATTACGGTCGTGAGACTTTATTTACGGCCGTAAGTATCAATTCTGAAATTCTTGTTTTTGACCCGAGGCTGCGTTACGGCCGTGAGTCCAATTTTCTTCAAAATCACAGTTTTCAACAGTGAACTCATTACGGCCGTAAGAATTATGGGTTACGGCCGTAATTCTTGAATTTTCACAATTTTCTTCGACGGCTTGAATGAGGTTGATCCACTCGTCGTTTTGGCTCGGTCCCAACATGGAGCTTGCTTCTTTTGACGACACGAACATTGTTTTGGCCATTGTTTCTTGCACTAGCTTGTCAATTGCTTCGTTGGCCCTCTTTGTTTGCAGTCGAGTCATCGGTCCTCCTTTGATTATCAATGGATCTTTGTGCGGGCTTGTGTTCGTGGTCTAGATCACATCATATGATTGGCTGGAAATGATTACAGGTGTCTCCATCAAATCAAACAATGTTTTCAGTTAAAGACGAATGCACCTCATTTCTAGTAGATATAGAGCAGCGTAAGTGTACGTGTAGAATGATTCAAGTTGACCAGATGTCGTGTCCACATGCTCTAGCTGTGATAGCCTTTACGAAGAGGGATCCATACGAATATTGTTCATACTATTACACATGCAATGCTTATAAGGCTGCCTATCACGAAAGTGTTTTCCCGCTAGGCAGTCCGAGCTAGTGGAATTGCCTAACGAAGTAAATGAATTGGTTGTATTACCTTCGAACCAAAAAAGGAGTTTGGGCAGACCATCAGAGAAGAGGAAAAGATCGGTTTGTGAAGGAAAACCAAAGATGAAATGCGGACGGTGTGCAGGAAGGGGGCACAACCGAAGGAGTTGTACAAGTTTGTTTCCCATTATTCAGAAAAGTGGTAGTCAAATAAGCAAATAAAATGATATCTCTATTTGATAATTCTCTAAAAAAATTTAATTGTGATGTCGTTAACGGTTGAATTGATATTTGATTGGAGTTCATTATTTCGAAAAAAGGAAAAGATGAAAGATTATGTAATGAATACTTTATTTCTATATTGGAAAGACGTGTCATTTTATGTTAGTTTTACTGTATCATAGATTGATGTTTGTGGCAAATAATAACTGATGAATGTATTAAAACTGAACATGATATTGTCAAATGTGACATGAATGTGTTTGTCCAACTTTAATTACAGACAGTGAAAACTTATTTGATTTTAGAATGGGATGAATACAACGTTTTGATGATATGTTGCATAGGTGAAACTGACGTCACATGGAAATCTATTATTTGTCATATGTGGGCTCAGTATAACACCAGTGAGATGTCCATAATTTTATGTTCATGTCATATGTGGAGGGGGAATAAAGTGGGAATGAATGTGGTGTGAATGGTTGAATGTGTTACCTTGTTGTATTAGTGTAACGTACATAAATTATAGGACTTAGTGTTCTCGCAAGAATGAAAAGGAAGTTATAGCAACAGGGATACTGATGAATGTGACATCGTTAGATATTAATGTGACTTGATTTGAGAGTTTCATGATTTACTGTGCATAAATCTGCGGATGGATATAGCAGCTATATGAGATGTGAACAGTTAACTGAGCATACATAATTCATTTATGGTTAGTCACAATATCCCACTATCACAGTATCACTGTTAATAAATTATATATCAGAACATGCATACATCATTCAACGTTCTTAGGTCACAATAGATATCTCTTAGGCTAACCCTTTGGAGAAACAGGTCATAGTACACACTAAACCAGTTGAAAGGATTGCATCTACTAGGTTGTAACTAAGTCACAAATTTCACATGGGCCAAAAACTACTCCATTATATGTTCTTATTGCGGGTTGAAAAGGACTATGTGAAAAGGTCACATTTGTTTATCTATTAGGTCACAATGACACACATTCACAAAGAATCATATCACAATATGCAACTAGTCCTTCGTTGTTCATAATGCTGGTTGAATTTGATAGGGTCACATTCGTTAAAATATGAGGTCACATTCATTATCATGTGAGGTCACACAATCGGGTATTAATTGGAATTGACTTGAGTTTCACATGATTTAGTATGCATGTCATCTATGGAGGGGGGATGCATTGTCTTAGAATCTGGTGCGATATCTCGAATGTGTGACCTTGCTGTATTAGTGCATAATACATAAATTATAGGTCATAGTGGTGTAAATGTGACCTGACGGAATATTAACGCGGCAAGAAATATACATCAGCAAGGATTGGGGTACATGTGACCTAGTGGGATATTAATGCAACTTGATCATGAAACTATACATCATCTGGTTGTGTGATCAATGTGACCTGATAAATAAATCATTCAGCTGAAGTGCTCCACAATTACATTTTGTCAAAAATTTAAAACATTGGATAACTACGAATATAATAAAAAAAAGGTGATTTCATTTCATTGACAGGCTAAGTTTATATACAACCAAATTATAACGTGGTTGCCTACACAAGACATATATCCACTGAAACCACAGTTAGCTTTCTAATGTAACAAAATATGATTTTTTCTTGCTATCCGTTCTAAAATTAAGAAAACAGGAAATCAAGCATCGTCTATTACAATGCTTTCAACATTCGGTGGTATTGGCTCTGTGCTTTTTCTAATTTGGCGGTGCTTGAACAGATCAGCAGCTATGTCCATACGTGTAGCTTTGACATCAAAGTACATAGGCCTCTTTTTCAAGTTCGTATGTAGTAAGTACAATGCGTACTGAATCAAAAATATACCACAATCGTGACTGTAATAAAAAAATATATACATGTTAGAGGGATGTATTACTTAAATATATTTGACCCTGTGAGTAAATAAAAATTACGTACCCATTCTGTTGCTGGGGAATGCTATCTGCCATGTCCAAAGTGAGACCGGTCTGATCTGTCTTCTGGGAGTGTGATGCGCGGCTCCAAATCCCAATTTCTTTCATCAATGCAGGGATAAGTATGTAGAATGGTTGAACCCCCTCGTAAAACATGTTACCTCTATAAGTCCTGAAGCAAGAGTTGAAGATTACCATCCTGTGACTTTTTACATTGAGCCAAGCAAGCATCCAATGTGCCTTATTCGTTGGCAAGATTGGAATTAGGACGTAATCAACATCAGCCCATGGAGAGTTGAGGTCCAAACATCCCCCTCTCATGATTTCTTTGAAGTAAGAGGCAGAAGACAGAACGGTGGGGTCTTTTAAGTACTCTATGTACAGTGGTTTCAGTAGACCTTGGAATGTGCAGTCGGTTGTGGTAAACCTTCTCTTAACATTAGGCTCATATTTTGCTAAATGCCGTATGTAATGGAAGCACGCGTCCATATGCTGCAAAATATAGGAAACTGAAAATATTATTACCTATGATTAAAGTGTGACCTCATTAGCAGTAGGGCATTACATATGCATTATGTGTAATCGTAATTTAATTGTAAATTTTGAGGGTGGATGGACTCATCTGACCGTGCTAGATAGGGAAGAATTAGAGTTAATAAGATCGTGCCACTAGGTTTTTGAACCAACTGGGACCGGTCCAAACATAAAAGGGGGTTTTATCTTGTCATCTTCCTCACTGAATTTTTTCCTACAGAGATAAAATGAGGGTTTTTGAATCATATGAGATATGATAGACCATTGGAAGTATTGAAAATATTAACGATTTCTTACTTGTTGTTTGGTTTGTAGCCTCGATTCAACCAATTCTTGAAATTATTGATGTCCACATCATCAGCATGACGGTCATAGTTCTGGAAGACTAAAATCTTATCTGCTTGCTTCAGTTGTTTGCCTTCGCCAGCCACGAATGGTGAATGCAGTGATCTAGGAAATCTGGTAGCCCTCTTCACGGGAAGCCCTGGTGTCGACTACAATTGGAACATATGTAAAGTAGAGTACATGCAACAAAATTAATAGATAAATATTGTAAAGAATTGTTGCCTATATATGAGACTAGAAAAAAAGCTGTATATATGAATGCAGTGCTTATATATGTGAATTGTTCCTGAGGTTTGTGATTGTGTCCTGGAGAATATGTAATTGACACATATATAATGATGTCTATGAATGTGTCATGACAGATTAGTATATAATATCTCCAGATGTATTGAATGTGACCTGATATATTTAGAATGTGTCCTTGATTTTTTCCTGAAGCAGACATATAATATTGAATGTGAATATGTCCTGAACTATTATTGTATGTGATTTGAATGTTGTGAGTGTGAAGTAGCGAAACGCATAATACCAGAAACAAATAAATGTTCGTGTTGCACACTTACAAACATTTACCTTCCGGTTGACGTCTTCACATTCCTGCACAACCGCAACTACTATTTTGTCAAGACTTCCAATTTCTTCGCCGGGACTTCTCAGGTGAGCAGGCGTATTGGGAGATGCCTGCGTCTGGGTGAAGCTCATTCCTAGATCAAAGGATGGAGTCTGACTAGAAGGCTCGACCACATCATCAGAAGCATGGGACCTACCCTTGTCACTGGAGACAGACTTCTCCTGTGACTTCGGAGCCTAAGTTGAATAAAATGGAAACAGGTTAAAAATGGGGGTATAATTTGAACTGTATACTGTATATTTGTTCAAAAAATCATTAGTACCTTAGCCAACTCGGGTCCCAGATCATCATGGCTCTTACTCTTGTCCATAAAATTCTTCTGGAAAGATTCAAATGAACTTGATATCATTTCATATATTGTTTCGGACATGAAAGCTATTCCAGACTTCAATTCAATAATCTCCTTTTTTATATCCAGCTGTGACCTCATTATGGTTTTCATTGCTTGTGTCCTGTCTGATTTCATAAGCTGGACCTTTGATCTCAGTGTATGAACCTCCTAGTTAGTTCCTTGTTTTGGGTTTGGAGTTGGGAGATTTGATGCTGAATTTCATTCTTCCAACGCATATTTTCCTGCTTAAAATAACATATTGTAATTTTTTTTATAAAAAATGTATAATTACCTAATGAAGTAGGTAATTAATGGCCACTTACATTGGATTCTGGAGCCTCTTCAGACTGTGTGTCATCGGGATGCATTGTAGGAATATAATCAGGTTCAGTTGAGTGCATGAAGTCTAACTCATCTTCTGCCAACCTCTCCTGATATGACATACTGTCAAACTCATTACCAGGCTTATGTGTTGTTGGCGGGGGATCCACAAAATCATCATCATCGTCATCTTTTATATCACTTACGTGCCCAACACTTCCGTCAGTAATCATCAACAACGTTGGCACGAATTTCGATGCTGACTTGGATGCGGTAGCTGCATCATGCCCTGGTTGTCTTGGGGTCACGTATTGGACACCATCCATGTAAGACTATGAGATCTCCAAATCATTTGGATCAAGGTCCCGAACTTCAATCTACAAAATTAACATTGAAATAATGTTATTTGTGACCTAATCTGCATATGATGTGACCTGACAGTATTCATAGTTTTAAGTCAAATTGATTGTGATTCAAGTTGAAAATTAGACAATGGTATACATGCTATAACACTTACGTTTGTTTCAGAAAGGATCTTCTCTTCCAAGGTAGAATACACATGTATCTTCTCTGCACGCCAATTGAGTATTCGAGGATATGTAGTCCTAATTCTTGTTGCAACTCTTCCGTTTAAAATTGGTAGAGTCTCGTAAATCCAAACTTGAAAACCAACTAGAAATCCACCCAGTCTATAATGAGGATTACGCTTCTTTAGTGCATCTTTGAGAGATGTAACTGATATGTCGAATAGGTCCTTACCCCACGGGTGCCTTGCCATTGCATCGTAATTCTCAACTAGTGGAAACAGATATTCTTCAATAGCTTTCTTGTATAACTTGGAGAATAGGTATGATGTAATCAAGTACAGGATGCCAAGCCGAACTATATCATTGTCAGGTGCGTCTGAGATCCCCAAGAACACATCTCTGATATCATCATTTGTCACTGTGTGCAAGTGACTGAAGTATGTCGCTTTTATCCATGATGGTAAATTCTCAAGGTTTCTCTGATCATCCACTCCATCGTACCTCAAGCCTGTGACTAACGTGAACTCCGGCAGTGCATATCGGACATATCGACCGGCAATGAGAAACCACAATTCTTAAGGATTCGGTTGTTCAACCATTCTAAGAAGGAAATAATGAATTAACTGCGGCTGGATAATTATCTCATTGCACTCAACATAGTGTGAAAAACATGTCTGCGCTAGTATCTCCTTCTGAGCATCATTGAATTTGGATTTGAAATGAGTTAGAGCATTCTTCACAGCATTTGTAGTGATTTTCCCTGGGAACCATTCCTCTTTTGGGATAACATATGGCCACACCTGAAAGAAAGATGGACTCAAATTACTATCATTACACACAAAGGCCTGTGGTGTGAATTTGCTAGGTCACACCATTTGGAGAACCAGGTCACAGTATTCACTAAACCAGGTCATAAAGTTTTCAGTTCAAGTGAGTTTTTACATTCTTATCAAACGTCTTCTTCCTTCAATTGACACAATGTTCGCCCAGTAACAGCGAGATACATGGAATACAAAATTTGACAGTGAACATTCTGATTGCACGATTAGGTTTAAGTCACAAAGAAAGCTGGACTCAAATTACTATCACTACACACAAAGGCCTGTGGTGTGAACTGCTAGGTCACACCATTTGGAGAACCATGTCACAGTATTCACTAAACCAGGTCATACTCTAGAACTAAAGATGTGCAACTATGAAGGTAACTCTATGACAATGAAATTAGATTTTAATTTAATATGTGTATGCAAATTTGACCTTAGAATTGGGCATTGACTACATATGCACATTCTTTTTGGATTTCCATACAGGTTTCAGTGGCAGACATCATCCATGTTCTCTTCCAACTGATCAGACAAATCCCTTTCATCAGAACTTTGATGATAATTTTTTATGTAATGAGGTCACAAGGTCATTCTGAACAATGTCATGTAGGTCACATATGAATAACTTCTAAGTTCACATCTAAATCAGTAACTACTTGTTCACAAAATTACACATTGCATTGAGGTTTTCAAGTCAAGTGAGTTTTTAGATTCTTATCAAACGTCTTCTTCCTTGAATTGACACAACGTTCGGTCAGTAACAGCGAGATACATGGAATCAAAAATTTCACAGGGTACATTCTGATTGCACTATTAGGTTTAGGTCACAAAGTTGATGGATCAAGGTCACAACTATAAAACACGTCTGAAATCAATATTCTCAATTTTTCCAAAACACATTGACAGAATCCCCAATTCAGATACATTAAAGTTTACGTCACATATTTAACAAATTAAGATGACTACATCCAATATGAGTTTACCCATGTTATTTTATGCATTCTAAGGTCACAATCAATTCATTTGATTACATACCCATCATTTTTGTGTTCTTCGACTACTTCCAACAGCCTGAATTTCTTTTCCTCCAGTGTAGGGTTTGTCTTCTCTCTTCCTTTTCCTTTCGGTGTTCTTCTTATCTGACATTTTCAATATTTCACCTCTACCGGCTTCGAAGCTTTGAACGAGATCAATGGAGACTGGACGCCAGTTAATGTTGCGGTTTATGCAGAGAAGAATATGGGTTTACGGCAGTTTCTTGTGACTGGAAGGAATCAGATATATATCGACGCCGGATATGTAGGGAAATGATTTTAAGATAATTGATTTCTAAAGATCTTTTTCTATATTTATAAACCATAATTGCGTTACTTGTGTTTTAGATAATCTTTAAATATTATATTTGTATAATATATTAAATATCTTATGTCTAACCTGATTTTTAAAATAAATTTCAGTTTGGTCTTATTTTTGAATAGGAAAATAAAAATGTAGGGTTTCCTGTAATTTCCACAAAAAAGATAGGCACAAAAATGCTGTATTTATTGTAGAAGTTGTCCAACAAACCATTGGAGAAAACACCATTGGAGACGTTACATATTCAAGATATACAGGATTTAAAGCTTAAATTTTTGAATTTGGGTTTTGAAATAAGTTTAAATAACTAAGTAATAAAATTTCAAATTAAAATCAAAATTTACTAAAAAGGAAAAAGAAATAATTTTTAAACAAATCAAACATCAGATAAATTTTCCTACTTTAATATAAATATTTAGATTTTCATAATAGATTAGATTAGTTATTTGCAACTTGTACGGAAAAATAAATTTCTTATCGTTTTTAATTTCAAAGGTTAAATTTCATATATACACAAGTAATTTCTATAAAATGAATTTAACAATCAATTTTATACCAAAATTGGATATGAATGTCGCGTCAATAGAACATTCAAAATAAAAGGCACAATTGAAGATGTTCGAGATATACCGAATTTAAAGCTTAAATTTCTAAATTTGGGTTTTAAAATAAGTTTAATTAATTAAGTAAATAAAATTTCAAATAAAACCAACTACTTTTATATATTTTCAATCACACATTTCATCATTTTTTTAATCAAAATTTACTAAAAAGAAAAAAAAAATAGATAAATAAAAAAGGAGTTAAATTTTCCTACTTTAATATTAATATAAATAATTAAATATTTAGATTTTTCATAATAGATTAGAATAGTTATTTGTCACTTGTAAGGGAAAGTAAATTTCTTATCATTTTTTAATTTCAAAGTTTGAATTTCATATAGGCACAAGTAATTTCTATAAAATGAATTTAACAATCGATTTTATACCAACATTTGAAATTAATGTCACGTCAGTAGAACATTCAAAATAGAAAGCATCATTAAAGATGTTCTTACATTAGTTACATATTTTAGATATACAGGAATTAAAGTTTAAAATTTTGAATTTGGGTTTTAAAATAAGTTTAATTAATTAAGTAAATAAATTTCAAATTAAACTTACTATTTTTATACATTTTCAATCACACGTTTCATCATTTTTTATCAAAAATTATTAAAAAGGAAAAAACAATAATTTTTAGATAAATCAATCATGAGCTAAATTTTCCTATTTTTAGATTTTTCATAATAGATTAGAATAGTTATTTGTAACTTGTAACGAAAAATAAATTTCTTATTCATTTTTAATTTCAAAGATTAAATTTCATATATGCACAAGTAATTTCTATTAAACGAATTTAACAATCGATTTTAATACCAAAATTTGATATGAATTTTGAATATAAAACCAAAAGAGAATTAGACAAGTAATAATTAAAATATTGAGTAAATAGCCAAATTAGGACCTATCGTTTGAGGTCCCTGCCTATTAAGGACTTATCTTTTTTTTTTGGCAAGATTAGACCTCGAATCATCTTTTTTTGCCCGATAAGGATCTCCGTCCAACGCCATTAACATTTTTTCGAGTAAATAACCAAATAATGACATATTATTTTAGGTAGCTGCCTATTAAGGACATATCATTTAGGTCGCTGTCCATTAAGAATCCATCATCTAATTAAGGACATATTGTATTGATTAAATAGTCAAATAAGGATTTATCGTTTTATATCGTTGTCTATTTAAGATCTATCATTTATTTTTAATTTTTTTTGCAAGATCTTACCCAGAATCACCTATCATATCAAAGTTTTGTGTTTTAATTTACTTTTAAAATATTGTCCCATCAAATTTCATTTCCCGTTATAATTTCATCGAACAATTCAAAAATACTTTTATGCGTTTAATAATTTTTTTCTATTTTTAATTCAAATAATTATCTCTTAATCCCTTGTTGGGCAATACTATTTCTTTTATAAACACACATTTTGAATAATTCCAAGAACATGTTTATACTTTCAATGAATTTTTTCTATTTTTAACTCAAAAAAGTATGTTATAGTTACCAATAAAAATAGATTTTTTTTTTTAAAGTATGGTGAATGTAAAATATTTTATTTTAAACTCATTTAAATTCTTATCGAAACTATCAATTAATTTATATAAAAAAAGAAAAAACAATTATTTTCTATTTAATGAGTATAAAATAAATAATTTAAATAATTAAGAATATATAATATTCCACGTCTTATCAGTCAAATCAATATTAAGGACCTATTTATTTTATACACATTAATTGGAAAACAATTAATTGATAATTTTGATAGGAATTTAAGTGAGTTCAAAATAAAATATTTTACATTCACCCTACTTCAAAAAATTATGTTATAGTTACCAATAAATTAATTGATAGTTTCGATAAGAATTTAAATGGGTTTAAAATAAAATATTTTACATTCACCCTACTTTAAAAAAAAAAAAAAAAAAAATCTATTTTTATTGGTAGCTATAACATACTTTTTTGAGTTAAAAATAGAAAAAATTCATTGAAAGCATAAAGGTGTTCTTTGAATTGTTCAAAAGGTGTGTTTATAAACGAAATAGTATTGCCCAACAGATGATTAAAAGATAATTATTTGAATTAAAAATAGAAAAAAATTATTAAACGCATAAACGTATTTTTGAATTTTTCAATGAAAATATAACGGGAAATGAAATTTGATGGAACAATATTTTAAAAGTAAATTAAAACGTAAAACTTTGATATGATAGGTGATTCTGGGTAAGATCTTGCAAATAAATAAATGATAGGTCATAAATAGACAACGACCTAAAACGATTGGTCCTTATTTGGTTATTTAATCAATACGATAGATCCTTAATTAAATGATGAGTCCTTAATAGGCAGCGACCTAAAACGATATGTTCTTATTTGACTATTTACTCAAAAAAAAGTTAAAGGAGGTCCTTATCGGGCAAAGAAAGATGATTCGGGGTCTAATCTTGCCAAAAAAAAAAAAAAAAACGATAGGTCCTTGATAGGCAGCGACCTCAAACGATAGGTCCTAATTTGACTATTTATTCTAAAATATTTTTTTACAAAAAAAAAATAAGAACAAGGAATAGGAATAGGAATAGGAATAAAAATAAAAATAAAAAAGCAGCAGCAGCAATTTGTTTCTTTCTAATGGACCGTAATAACCCAAAACAGTGGGCTAGATATAATAAGGCCTGTTGACAACTTCGATCCAAAGCTAACCCATTTAAGAGGAAATTAGACCCAATACCCCGCAAGAGGAAATTAGTCCCTCCACCATCCCATTAATCAAGAAAGTGAATTATGTCAGCCACAATATATATTTTACAAAAACAAAATTGATATTTACCACCAAATTCAAATTTTAAAGATTTTATGATTTTGTATCATCATTAACGGAAACGAGAAAATCACGCCTCCCAAAAAAACAGTCCTTGATTTATCGCGCATGAATTCATGGTGAAAAAGGAACAATATTCAAATCAAAATTGCTCCTTGGCTTCATCTCTACACCAGAATCAAGCAAACAGACCAAATCCTTCATCAATTTTCAGATTTAACTCTCATCCAAATTCCATCAAGATGTTTGCAGCCGCCTTAAAAAGATTTCATTGCCGAGTTTCGTTATTGGGTCTTTCATCAGTGAATTCGATATATTACTTGAATGGATCTTTTTCCTGAATCTGAAGTGGAATTTGAAAGGGTTGCTTAAACTTAGGAATTTGTTATTGACTTAGTCTAGATTTATTTCATGTTATCCTAGTCTTTCGTAGATGAATTGATTGGACTGTTTTTTCAATTCAATAAGTTGTTAATCATGTGAGCAATTAGTGCCTAATCATGATCAGTTTTTTAGGCTTTCTGTTATTTTTGTAAGGCTATAAATGCCAAGTTATTCAATGAGAAAGGGGCAGATTTTTCATTCCAACTGTTCTGAAGCTTTGTCTTTTGTCTTTTGATTCAAAGTTCTTAACAATCTGGTATCAGAGCCACCAAGAGAGGCCTGATTGTGTGAAAGAGAAACACTTGTGAGAAAATGAGTGAGGAGAAGCTGTCAAAGATTCCATTGTTCAATGGTCAATACTATGATCATTGGAGTGAATTGATGGAAAATATGTTGAGAGCAAAGGGACTCTGGAGCCTAGTGGAGAATGGATTCAGAGAACCAACAGAAGCGACCGTGCTAACTGAAGAAGAGCAGACGCGGCTAGATGATACAAGGATGAAAGAACACCGAGTGAAGGGATACCTGTTTCGAGCCATAGATAGAGTCACATTCGAGCAAGTCTTAGACAGACGTACTTCAAAGATTGTCTGGGACTCTTTGAAGCAGAAATTTGGTGGGAATGAACGAGTAAAACAATCTCTCCTTAACACCTTGAGAAGAGATTTTGAAGTGTTGGAGATGAAGAAGGGGGAGACAATCACCGAATATTTCACTAGAGTGATGTCCGTGGCTAATCAGATGAGAAGCAATGGAGAAGACATGCCGGATTCGAAGGTAGTTCAGAAAATACTGAGAACTTTGACTGAAAGGTTTACCTATGTTGTAGTCTCGATTGAGGAGTTGAAGGACACCGGTTCCATGTCCATCGATGAATTGCAGAGCTCATTGGTGGTCCATGAGCAGAAGTTTAAAAGGTTGGACCGACAAGAAGATCAAGTCTTGAAAGTAAGTATTGATGACAGAAGTGGAGCAAGAGACCGTGGTAGAAGCTCAACTAGGGGACGTGGGCGTGGCAGAGGAAGACAGGCCTACAACAAAGCCACTGTGGAGTGCTATAGATGCCATAAGTTAGGACACTTTCAATATGAGTGTCCAACTTGGGAAGCAAACTATGCGGAGCTGGATGAAAGTGATGAGATGTTGCTTATGGCTCATGTCGATATGAATAAAGGAAAAAGGGAAGATGTGTGGTTCTTAGACTCATGATGTTCAAATCATATGAGCGGTGATATATCAAAATTCTGTGATTTGGACGAGAGATTTCAGCAGCATGTTAAACTTGGAAATAACCAAAAGATGACGGTGCAAGGCAGAGGTAAGATCAAGTTATCTATTAATAGTGTCACACACGTCATTACAAATGTATTCTATGTACCAGAGTTGACAAACAATCTTCTTAGTATTGGTCAATTACAAGAAAGAGGCCTTGCTGTTCTAATGCATTTGGGGAAGTGCAAAGTCTATCACCCACAAAAAGGTCTCATTTTTTAGACTACCATGACGACCAATCGTATGTTTGCAATAGTGGCCAGCATGGAAGAAGAAAAATGCTTCCATACCAGCATACAAGAGCAAGATCTCGCCAACCTATGGCACTGCCGCTTTGCACACTTAAATCACAAAGGGTTGAGGTTACTTCAGGAGAAAGGAATGGTATGCGGGTTGCCAAAACTTACTTCCTCACCATCAGTATGTGTGAATTGCCTTGTTGGGAAGCAGCATCGAGATCCTATTCCGAAGAGGAGCAATTGGAGGGCTACACAAAAGCTTGAACTTATCCATGCTGATTTGTGTGGACCAATAACTCCTGAATCAAACAGCAAAAGGAGGTATGTCCTATGCTTAATTGATGATTTCAGCAGGAAAGCATGGACATTCTTCCTTGTTGAAAAATCAGAAACCTTTAGTTATTTCAAGAAGTTTAAAAGCATGGTTGAGAAGGAGTCTAGTATGAGCATCAAATGCTTACGTACCGATAGAGGTGGAGAGTTTAACTCGGAAGAATTCAATCAGTTTTGCGAGGAGCATGGCATCAAGAGACAACTTACAGCTTCCTACACTCCCCAACAAAACGGGGTTGCCGAGCGGAAGAATCGCACCATGATGAATCTCGTGCGATCCATACTATCAGAGAAAGCAGTGCCGAAATCTTTTTGGCCCGAGGCAGTTAACTGGACTACCTACGTGCTAAACAGAAGTCCAACCGTGGCCGTGAAAAATGCAACACCAGAGGAGATGTGGTCTGGTGTCAAACCAACAGTAAGCCATTTTCGAGTTTTTGGGTGTTTGGGGCATGTTCACGTTCCAGATGCAAAAAGAACCAAGTTAGAAAACAAAAGCCATGTGTGTGTGTTGATTGGGGTGAGTGATGAGTCCAAAGCCTATCGTTTATATGATCCTATGAAGAAGAAGATTGTGGTCAGTCGTGATGTTGTGTTTGAAGAAAACAAACAGTGGAGTTGGGATAAAGATGAAGCAAACAATAGCAAAGAAGAACTTACTTGGGGTGATATGGATGACTACGATAGTGAAGAAGACAATGGAGAGACAAATGAAAATTCTGAGCAAGAAGTAAATGGTGATGAAGAAATTCAAATACAAGACATGAACGGTATAGCAGTCACACGCACTCACTCAGGAAGAATTAGTCGTCTTCCAAGATACCTTGAAGATTACACCACTGGAGAGGATCTGTCAGAGGAAGAGAATGAAGCTAATATGGTTATGATTGGAGCTGCTGATCCAATCTGCTATGAAGAAGCTGTGCAGAGTGCTGAATGGAGGAAAGCCATGGATGCCGAGATAGAAGCCATAGAAAGAAACTCAACATGGTCACTAGTTGATCTTCCAGCTGGGTGTAAAAGAATAGGGGTCAAATGGATTTACAAGACCAAATTCAATGAGCATGGGGAGGTAGACAAGTTCAAAGCCCGATTGGTAGCAAAGGGGTACTCCCAACAACATGGCATTGATTACACTGAAGTATTTGCACCTGTGGCAAGGATGGAAACCGTGAGGATGATCATTGCACTAGCAGCTCAAAAATTTTGGAAGCTCTATCAACTGGATGTAAAATCAGCCTTCCTTCACGGTGAGCTTAGTGAAGATGTATATGTTGAACAACCAAAGGGATACGAGAAGCAGGGAGGTGAAGAAAAGGTATACAAGCTTCACAAAGCTTTATACGGACTAAAACAAGCACCAAGAGCTTGGTTTAGTCGTATAGAAACTTGGTTCATAGGAGAGGGGTTCGAAAGATGTCCAAACGAGCAGACCTTGTTCACAAAGAAAGGAAAGGGAGGTAAAATTCTGATTGTCAGTTTGTATGTGGATGATTTAATATATACAGGAGATGATGTTACTTTGATCAAGGAATTCAAAAAATCTATGATGAAGGCTTTTGATATGACCGATTTGGGAGCAATGAAGTTCTTTCTTGGCATCGAGATTAATCAGAATTCAAAGGGAGTTTTTATATGTCAAAAGAGCTATGCTTTGGAGGTACTGAAGAGATTTGGAATGCAAGAATGCAAACCAGTTAATAGCCCCATCGTTCCTGGATGCAAGTTGAGTAGAGACGAGCACGGTGTTAGAGTGGATGAATCCTTTTTCAAACAAATCGTTGGAAGCTTAATGTACTTGACAGCAACAAGGCCAGATTTAATGTACAGCGTCAGTCTTATCAGTAGGTTCATGGCTAAGCCTACAGAAATTCACTTATTGGCTGCAAAGAGGATTCTACGATACTTGAAGGGAACTTCAGATTACGGCATTGAGTACAAGAAAGGGGGAACTGGAACTTTGGTTGCCTTCACTGATAGTGACTATGCAGGGGACTTAGAGGATCGCAAAAGCACGAGTGGTTATGTGTTTCTCTTAGGATCAGGGGCTGTGTCTTGGTTATCCAAGAAACAACCAATTGTTACACTTTCAACAACAGAAGCTGAGTTTGTAGCTGCTGCAGGCTGTGCAAGTCAAGCAATTTGGATGAAAAGAATATTGAAGATGCTAAGCCAAGATCATGAGGAATGTATAATTATTCAATGTGACAATAGCTCCACCATTAAGCTCTCAAAGAACCCAGTCATGCATGGAAGAAGCAAGCATATCGATGTAAGGTTCCACTTCTTAAGGGAACTTGTAAGAGATGGATGTATTGAGCTAATTCATTGTGGAACTCAAGATCAAGTTGCTGACTTGATGACCAAGCCATTGAAGCTGGACATATTCCAGAAGCTTAGGGAGAAGATGGGTGTGCGTGCAATCACTGAAGTAAACTAACTGTAAGTATACCAGTTGGTTTAAGGGAGGGATTGAAAGGGTTGCTTAAACTTAGGAATTTGTTATTGACTTAGTCTAGATTTATTTCATGTTATCCTAGTCTTTCGTAGATGAATTGATTGGACTGTTTTTTCAATTCAATAAGTTGTTAATCATGTGAGCAATTAGTGCCTAATCATGATCAGTTTTTTAGGCTTTCTGTTATTTTTGTAAGGCTATAAATGCCAAGTTATTCAATGAGAAAGGGGCAGATTTTTCATTCCAACTGTTCTGAAGCTTTGTCTTTTGTCTTTTGATTCAAAGTTCTTAACAGAATTCTATCTGTTCATCAAATAATATGATGATGCCAAGTTACCAACGTAATTAGGCATCCTATTGGAATTTCTTCTTTGTTTATTGTGTTGGAATTTATATATTTCAGCTTTTATTGTTTAAAAGTAACGATGCACCTTGGAGGACCCTAGATTGTTAGATTGTTGTAACTAGGATAAACACTTATATTTCCATCCCTCCCCCTGGGAAAAAGAAAAAAGAGGGACCAAGATCATTTTATGCTACTTTGCTGGTGATTTATTGTGAATATATTCTCCCCAAGATCTAGCATTTTGATTTTCCCATTTGTTGTATATCACTGATAATTGCCACTTTTGATACGTAAGTTTCTACTATTTGTGCTAATTCATAGATTATTTTTAGCCATATAAATTCTTCCCAAGTGGAGGCATAAATTTTGAGCTAAAATTAAGAGGATGTTATGAAACTGTGGTACTCTCCCTCCCCATCCTACTAATCACTGGAATTTGGCTTTCTTCCACCTTATATCCTCACTTGAAATCTATACATCATAAATTATTTGCATTCTGGATGCCTTTTCAAAAGTAGAAATGTTGATCTTCTTTCCATTTTGTTATGCACGGACATTGTGCAGGAAAAGTTTTGCAGAATGACTCGTAGAATTGCCACTAATGAAAGTGGGAAAATTCGAGCCAACAAACAGCTGATGCTTTAGAGTCTTTGCTTGAAGTATGTGCACATTTACTTAAGCAAGGACAAGCTCGATGAGCTTGCCCTTGCAGGCGTATTGAAACCGTTCAGTGAAGATGTCATCTCATCAAGAGAAACAACAATCTTATTGACAAAAAGCCTAATTACTGCAAGAAAATCTTCCAATGAATCCTAGTTTTCAAGAATTGAGAGATGATTTGTCTATTCATTTTTAGTAAGTTCTTGTAAAAAGTGGTTTTTTAGATGCTTCATTTATAATCTATCTTTTATGTTTTCCATTTTTTTTTTTTTTTAATTTCTTTGTTGAAGGCAGCTTGTGTTTTGTACTGAATTCTTTGCATAAGAAGTACTATTGGAAGTTTGATGTCAATTTCAACAAGTCAAATGAAGAAAAATATCAATATTTAACATCTAGTGTCTATTGGCATTGAAACATTCAAATGTTGATACAAACATTTCATAATTGAGTTTCATTGTTGGGTATCAACCCCTTCTTTTCACCTTTAGCGAAGAAAGAGTTCATCAATGATATAATTTAAACATACAATTAAAATTTTCGTATGATATCAGAGAATTATACAATATTCTTTTGCTTCTCTAACAATTAAAATATCTAGGGTGATTCCCCCAAAACTTTAAAACACTAGCTTCGTGTAGAATAATTATTGTGTGTGAATCTCGTAAAGCGCAAAACTCAATATTGGATGCATATTACAGAATATCAATTGTAAAAAATAACAGCTTTATAATATAATGATTTGAACAAGTAATGCACATTCTTGTAATCCTGCACGGGAAATTTAAAATAATCCAGGAACAATTAAAAATTAGATTTACAGCATATTCTTGATGGGTTTTTCAATGAAATCTTCAATGGATACTAATTTGCACCTGTTATATGAAATCAGAAATCATTGTTCGAGCATCTGAAAATCAATTAAAATGGCTTCAGAAAACCATAGCCAAAAAATGGTGTTCAAAATTGAAATTGGTATGGAAGTGGCTCAAGTCAGATAGGCTGCTGATAGGTTCCCAGTTCACAATTGTAGTTCAGCCACCAGATTACTAGAGGATGGATGATGAAGACAGAATTAATAGAATATAGATGAAGGCTAATCTTTTATTTTAGCAAACTGTAATAGGAATATAGATACAATAGATGTTGTGATGAATCTTGTTTGGCTTCCTAGTGATGAAACCATCCTTGAAATTAGCTTAAAACCATCCTTGAAATTGGTTTGTTTCCATTTACGATATGGTGGATTTCTGAGTTTTGATTTTTGTAACTACCTTTTAGTTTGTAACTGAAATTCCTTTCTTAATTTTTCTTATCTCCTTAATTTTCATTTAATTCGGTGAAAAAATATTTTTACAATTTATATACTAGAAAGTTGCATTTTTCATTTTTAAATATTTTGGGTTGTAAATTTCATTAAAGAGTTTCACTAGGTGGTATCAACCCAAATTTCTCATTAATTCATCAAGAAAAAAAAAGGCAATAAACTTCAAATTAAACCGAGTTCACCAATATAAAAGACATTTTAACCTCTTCAATAATCAAGTTTTTGTTTTTCAGTGTTTAGAAAATCGAAAATGGATTCAAATCAAAAAAGACAACGAATCAAGGGTTAAAAGATCCGACCGGATCGAATCGATTTTATTAAAATTAAAACATCAAAAATTATTCCAAAAATCACATTTTCTAAAAAACAAGTTATTATACAAATAAACTAATGTTTATTCATTTAAAAAATAAAATTATATAGAAAAGTAACTTAAAACAATCAGAGAATAGCAAAACAAAAAAAAAAAAAAAAAAAACTGAAAAATCGAATTTAAAACCCAGCTGTTTCCCAATTGAACATGTTGAAAACCGGATTTTCCGGCCAGATTTTATTCCAGTTGGTTTTGTAGGTGAACCGAACCGATTTTTCGACCGATTCCTGATTTTCATCGGTCTACATTCAAACTCAACTCGAATGATCTAAACAAAATTTACAGTCCCAGATGCAGACCCAGAGGAAGAGGTGATTGTTTTAGATGCTAGGTTCGGTCGGACGGGTTGTCCTTGATTTCAGGTGCCACAGAGAGAGATCTCTCTCTTATAGCACTAGGACCACAAAGAAGATTAATGTACAAAATTTTGACACCAAGGTTATTTTATATATAATATCTAGAACCAAAAATAAAGGACATTTACCCCCCAATCCAAAAAAAAAAAAAAAACTATTGGGGGGAGGGGACCACCCTACAAATAGAATTTATTGATTCTATGCATATACATAATACATACATATAAAAAGGTTATAGATACAAGATTAAAAGCATAAATAAAGATTTACAATGCTAATCATTTCAAGATAAAGGTAAAATTTTCTTAAAAATAATGTAAACTAGAATTAGGTCCTTCATCCCATTTTAGGCAATATCACATTGTCCAATAATCTTGCAGCCTTTAAGGGAACCAAAAGTAGCATGGCCTGATAATCAATAGTAGTTAACTAGCAAAACAAATGTACTTCAAACCATAAACAAAGTGGAACATGTAACAGGTGATGAGATTATAAAGCAGGTATTTATGATTTTATATAATTCAATAAGTACACTTTGTACAATATTTGGACAGTAAACGTACACAATTTAGCCTGAATGGAGATCTAGCAGTCAATCATAAAAGTAAAAAGAGGATTTCTTATGCACGACGTAAATGGAGTTCATCGGGAGTAGAACTGTTACTCGAATGTTTACTCCTAGTGTAGTGTGTATGGACTGTATCCACATCCGAGCTTACATGGATAGTGAATCAAGGGAGAATGCCACTCTCCCTTAAAATTAGTCGGATGAAGCTTGGATACCTGAGTCATAAATAAATATAATAATTAAAAAAGAAAAAGGGATTTCTTATGATGCTTAACAGATTTGAATGCAAATTAGTCGGATGAAGCTTGAATACCTTAGTCATAGTTAATCATAAAAGTAAAAAGAGGATTTCTTATGCACGACGTAAATGGAGTTCATCGGGAGTAGAACTGTTACTCGAATATTTACTCCTAATGTAGTGAGTATGGGCTGTATCCACATCCGAGCTTACATGGATAGTGAATCAAGGGAGAATGCTACTCTCCCTTAAAATTAGTCGGATTAAATTTGGATACCTAAGTCATAAATAAATATAATAATTAAAAAAGAAAAAGAAAAAGGGATTTCTTATGATGCTTAACAGATTTGAATGCAAATTAGTCGGATGGAGCTTGAATACCTTAGTCATAAATATAATAATTAAAAAGGAAAAAGAAAAAGAAAGAAAAAGGGATTTCTTATGATGCTTAACAGAATTGAATACAAAAGCCAAGCTCAGTTCAAGCTATCATAAGCTTTCCTCGTCTTTGATCATCAGGCATGGACGTATAGATGGAGCGTATGCTTGGTACATGGTACTTAGTACTATCGAGATCTGGAGATAAAAATAAACATAATTTTAGCTTATTTTCTTCTTTAATATTGCTGTATAGTAAAATCTAATCCTAACAACATTAACAAAAGGAACCAAAAACTAACTTGTAACATGCACAAGGGAGCTTTCCAGAATGAAGAATGAAATCTGCAAAAAAGTTTGAAGCCATTTCTCCACAAACAAAACAGGGATTTCACTTATGAGTTTCTCTTATCCCACCCAATACAATCTTTGTGCGGTCGATCATAACAAGTCCTATTTCCGTATGCATGATCGATCGATGGACAGATAGGATTTATCAACAAAGGAACCTAGTAAGCTTTTTTCTAGGTAATAATAACATTAACAATAGAATTAACAAAAAATGTTCATAATTAGAACCGGAAGTGATCAAGCGACGTTCGGTTAATCACTCTCATCCAGTAATATTTTCTCAAGAATGCAAGGATTAACATCCTTCTATTCCACATCAATGTCCTAAAAAAGGTCATCATTAAAGAACTCAAGAAAGTAGTATAAAAACAGCTAATAGTCCTCATGGAAGAAAGTTTGATATAATAACGAAACTGACCTTGTCTTTTAGAAAAGACGGGAGACGACTGGAGAAACAAAATGAGGGCAATTACCTAGAGGAGCTCCCTTCAGTCCAAGCACGAAAAAGTGGGATGTAGAACTATCTCCCGCATCATTCACTCAATCACAGTAGCAAGAAACCTTTTTGTATTCTACTGAGCGATTAAATGAATGAGTCGGCAGCTAATCCAACCCCTAATCTCGTCCATGAGTGGGCTGAAGGAAGCTCTCATAGACCATTTCCCAGTGCATCCCTATCATATACTATGATACCTGTGAGAAAAATGAAAAGATGAATCAACTTGCAAAACAGTTCAACTAAAATGCTAAACCACTTTGATCTAAGTCAGATCCATTCTCCAACTTTGACCTTTAATAATCGAATTCGGCTTTACCAGTGACAAAGAAATCAACTTGTTTTTTCCATATATTCAATATTATTAAATAAAATATAAGTGAAAGAATGGATAAAAGATACATAGTCACTGGTTATCTCTATCTAACTACTTCCATACTTTACAAAATCAAACTAAAAGCAAACCTTCAAATTATAAATAATTACAGAAACATCTAAACACGAGTAAATAATATAACATTCTCAAGCCTCAGAAAGTAAAGAAAAATAAAGGCAAACAAATATATCTCATGTCATTTTTTAATTATTTATTTTTGTTTTTATTGGCCCTCTCTTTCTTGGCATGAAAAAGGTAAAAGGATTGCAAGAAACCTGCTCAAAGTAATATATGCTAGAACTCAACAATTAGAACATGATAAAAATTGCAATAATAGAGAGAATATCCATAATGTCATCAATTAAATTCAGTCTATAAATATATTGAAGCAATTGAACAAAATGAAAAGACCAAATAAAACAGGAATAAGAAGGAAAAATATCAAGAAACCCAAATCTTACATTTTCTTAATCAAGTGTGAAAATTTATATGTATTATTAATGTAAAAAAATTTTGACGATCTTAATTAAGTTTAATAAAAAAGTAATTGAAATTTGAACTTCATTGACGATCGAAAGAAAGACATAAATTTCATGAATCTTTGAAAGTGTCAAAAAAAAAAAATTAATAAAATACCTTTTGTTGATGAAATTCGTTATGAATTCAACTTCTCTTTCCAGAAACCCTAATTCCAAGGCAGAGATAACAAAAAATGAAATCGATCCACCGTCCAGTTATCAAACCAAATATGAAGATCGAGTGAAAAAATCATTCAGTCAACAAAAGGTGACACCATCTGAATTTATAATCATAAAAAATGGATTTGAGAGAGAGAGAGAGAGAGCAAATGTTGGAAGAACAAATGGGTTTCTGGCAAAAATACACCCCCAAAAGCTGGAAATATATTGAAATCGTAGGATTAATAAAAAAGAAAAACGAAAAAATAAGTACTGCTATTTTTTAGCTACTAATTCTTGTCCGTTATATAATGAAGGTCCAAAGAACAGTATAAACCCTAATCACCAGTGAAGTAAAAATATGTGATGAAAGTATTGATTGTTCACTCCACTGGCTATGAAAATGAAAATGATAAACACAAGCAGGATAAGGTAGCATATGACATGATCAATTTAAGGAAGAACGATAATAAGAGATGCAAAAATATGTAGGGCATCGCAGAAAATACGGAACACCACTGAATAATAAGTAAATCCAAAGAGGAAGATGATGAGTCACTGTCGTCATGAGAATCAGAGGAGGAAAGCGACCCCCTCACACTACACCTTTTTCTCTCACATACATACCCAAAGCCAGCAGAGATAGAGATATGGTGTATTACGCATTGGTATTTTTTGGGTTTTAACGGAGTAAACACTTCCGAAGGGTAGAATCTACAGTAAATTGATCTGATATTCTGATAAGGGCAAAACTAATGGAACTCATCTCTCTAGATCTCATCTCACCGAGAGAGCAAGGGTGGTTTTGGGGGGTGGGGGTGGGGGTGGGTGGGGGTATGTTGTACAGTGTGGTACCCCACTTAAGCTGCACTTTTCCTGGGAGCAATCATTACGATTACAAATAAACACAATTTTTTAAACCACTTTTTAGAGACCGTTCCGTAAAATTTAATTGATCAAATTAATTGACTAAAAAACAAAAGAGACAACAAATTTAATTTACACAATTTTCCAAATCAATTTTTAACCATATATCTTACTTTAACAACACAAATAAATCCAACACAAAATTTAATTTGGCACAATTTCCTACTGAATGGGGCCTTAATCATTCAAATTCTTTCTCTCCGCTTTTCAACCACATACCTTATTTCGAAAATAACAAAAAATAATTTAAAAATTGCTACAGTATTATCAAACACTCTAGAAAATTTCATAGTAACAACTAGGACATTTTGGAAGAAATTTGAATTCCTGATGAATGTATAGTTGAAAAGTGTGAAATTAGTTAGTCTCGTAAAAATATGTTGTTAAAAATGAATTTCGAATAAAGTTTAAAAATTAAGTCTACGTTCTCTTTACTGTTTTGAGGTAGTTTTCTATTTTTATTTTTGAAATCACTAAAAATGCGTTCTCTTTACCATTTTCGAAAATGCATTTTAGAAGAAAAAAAAAATGTACACAAAATGTAAAAGATGTTCAAAATCAGGAAAACTCGTTTTGTGATTTTTTTTTTTTTAAAGAATTATCCTAACTTGGAACTAAGCTTAAAACAAAGTTAATTTTTTTTTTAATTATTTTTACAATTATCTTAATTTGGAACTAAGTTAAAATAAAGTTTTATTAAATTCAATATTAACATTACAAAAAAATTTAGTGAGAATTCTTGTTGTTATATATTTCAAAAAAGCCTTGATAAATGGAATCTGGTGGTTTTGAAAGAAGTTGCATTTTCTGAATTTTAATAGAACTAGAGCTTACTCAAATTTCAAATCTGACCAGCTGTGTTAATATAGACTCTTAGTGCTCACATTAGTGTGTTGCAAGTAACCATGTTTTTAGTGTATTGTGAAAGGAAAATTGAATTTGAGCAAGTAGTATTTCGCAAGCAAATTAATTAAAAATAGTTTAAGTAGAATTCTACAAAATTTCAAACAAAACGTGTTTTCTAGGTTTTCATTTTCAAAAACAGTTTTCAGAAATGACATACCAAACGCGTTTTAAACAAATTTGAAAACAAAAATAAAAATAGGAAATATATAAAATTTTCGAAAATGAAAATATAAAATAAAATACAAATAAAACGTCAGCTAATTTTTAAAAGTATTTTTAATTCACATTTAACCAACTTTCCCAGAAAAGTTCTTCTGACTAGTGAAAGCACTTAAAAAATATATCAAACTAGTCAAAAACAGATTTTAAATATCAAATATAACTTTTAGCTTCTCAAGAGCCATCTCAAATAGTCCCTTAATCGATCTCTAAAACTAGGTAATGGCGCAATGCTATGTATTATCCATTTAATTCCATTTATCAACGTTGAAGTCGTGAAAATACCGTTAGTTACAATTATGTTACTTATTAAGCTTCAATATGCAACAATCAAAAACCTTAAATGTAATTGCAATTTGCAAAGAACTTCGTTTAGGCTCCATGAGACAACATAGCAGATTTTTACTGTTTTTTTTCTCAATTTTATTTCACTCCTAAAAATTTGGAGAACCTCTTCCTTTAAATTTACCAAAGCACACAAGAGGGTGTTTAGTTCCAGAGGATGCTCAAGCAACTTTGTGAGTTTTAGGCAAAATGTGTAAGTTGATCTGAAAAGTTGGTTGCTTCTATATCCAAAGCAAGAAGGTTCGAACATATATTGATGTGCATTATCATGCTAGTCAAATGATAATATCAATTGATGTCAATGTTGATTCGCGTATTCATTGCAACAAACCAACCTTCTTATTAATTAACATACGTTAGTGATTCGACATCTAATCCATGTTTGGCCCTCATTATTTGAAAATCAAATTTATTTAACATTCAATCTCAATCATATATCTTAATTAAGTTTACCATTTTTTACTTTTCAAATATTTTTTAATCGATCCCCCAACTCTTTGGTGTAAGTTATCTGGTCTTGAAAATACACGGGTTGACCAAAAGTAATCGATCCCCCAACTCTTTGGTGTAAGTTATCTGGAATGGACAGAAAAATTGTGAAATTTATCATGATGACATGTACATGGGCATGTTTCGACAGTATGTAACCACACATTAAGGGACAGTTGCCCCCATGGCATATCTCCAAATGACAAAGGGGATGGATGGTAAGTGCTCAGCGCGGATGTGTGCTTGGTTCGATTCCCCGCAAGGTGGAATTGGCCTTGTGGCAAGCGGGAGTTATTGAGATTTGCTCATACTTACCATAAGCCCTTCCACCCTGGCTACTTGGAGGCATAACCTGTATTTACCTTCTCGAATCAAGAGCCTTGGGCGTGGTCGGTTCGGGCCCTCAGGGTGTGGGCTACACCCACATTAATGGACAGTTGAGTAGTCATTGGTTTGATGATTATTTTAGAGAAAAATGTATGAACCACACAATGCATATATCATTTCATGCATGCATGCATGCTTTTGATCGATCTGTGTGCCCTGACCTGCCCAAGTTTTATCAGGCGAATGGAACAACTAGTACTGTTTCTTCCACTTTGATTTGTTTGCTAATTCAGCTACAATTTTGCAACTTGCAACGACTTGTCTATCATTTTCCTGTTTACAGACAGACCAATAGAATCCATCCAAAAAATCCCAGGCCAATGTAAATCTTAGGTGCATTTTCACTCTTTAGGATCACTGTTCACTGTTACAGAACACTGTGCCTGTTTTCACAGCAATTCAAAGAGATTCTCTGAATCTAACCATCGGTTAAGAATTTTGTGTTTAAAAATTTATTTTTTTATGTTTTTGTGGTAAAATATGCGTGTGAATAGCAGAGGAAAAATGTACGTTATTAAAAAGTGATTTGAGAAATTGAATTTTTAAACAAGAATTCGCAAACAGAGATGCCCTATATTTTTAAGCAGAGGAAAAATATATATATATATATATATATATGGAAGAGAGTGTGGAAGGAGGAAAGAGAATGAAAAAGTAGGAGAAAGATAGACATAAAATCTCAACATTTATTGTAAAATGTGTTTATAATGATATCTAGAAATGAATATTTTCTTTGACATCATTCTATAATAAATGGAAATTATATGTTACCCACAATAAGTTGCCCATTATGAGCGGACCCCACTTGACAACCACTCCTCACCAACCACGTAACGGGTGGGAATGGAGCATCTTAAAAGGACTATTATAATAATGCTACAAGTACGTTTTCGCGGTAACTTTAATATTTTTCTTCTAATAAATGCTACTATATGGGTTTTTTCCACTTCACATCATTTACACATCAACTCAACATTCAAAGTACAAGATAGCACATTAAAGATGCTCTTAGAAGTCTCTATTTGTTAAAAAAAAATTGTTTAAAAATATGTTAACTTTTTATATTTTCTAGGTAAAATATGGTTGAAAAATGGAGAGATTAAATTTGTGTGGTTAAAAAGTGATTTGAGGAATTATGTAGAAAAAATATGTTTAAAAACATGTTTGCCAAACGGAGGCTTATAAGGACTTCACTGTTTGGTAAATGATTTATAAACCACACAATTTTCAAATTACTTTTTAATCACACACATTCTCTCTCCACTATTCAGTCACACATATTATCTCAAAATCATAAATAAACAAGTTTACAAAAGTCAAAACAGATAGCAATGTTAAAGTGTATAAATTTTTTAGCACATGTTTGGATTAGAATAAAATAATTTTTTGAGTAAATTTTGATATGATTTAGCAAGTGTTTGGTAAATAAAATTAATTGGTTTATAAACTAATTTAAAAATTATACAATTTTTTAAATCACATTTTAACTACACGTATTTTTCCTTTCCAGCTTTCAACAACTATTTTTTACCTCAAAATCATAAATAAATCAGTTTATAAACCACACTGTGTTACAAAATAGATGTTTAGATTGAAAAATTGTTAATCTCATGATATCTCTTCTTAAAATTAAGAGTAATTCTGACTAGACATTTTTTGGAGACATTTTTAAGTGACATTGTGACATGCCACATTTACTGGGTGGTGAAAAAAACTACCCCACCACTTACTTTTTCATCCTCAAATGAACATGTACATGTCATAATATTACTTAAAAATGTCCCCAAAAAATATCTCTATAGAATTATTGTAAAATTAATTATTGATTTAGACTTTATATTTTATCAAATTTTAATCATCACCAAAATGGGCTTAATCTGTAAATTTAAATATATTTTAACCATATATAAGATATAAGATGCTCTTCAAGTAATTCATTTTCATAACAACATAAGAGCATCTCCAATGCCACATTGTCCAAGTTAAAAAAGTGTGACAAATCATCAAATTGGACAATGTCTAGTTATATTCTTCTCCAATGCATCTCATATTGTGCTGATTTGGCAAAAAAATATTAGACATTGTCCAAGGCTATGTCCAATTTTAGAAGGCATATCTAACATGCTGACTAGGCAATAGTAGTGGGAAAACTGTTTTTTTTTTTAAATATAAAACTAAAAATTAATTACGGCTGTTACCATTTACAGTTAACACCTCATATTTATCCCCTACTACCTGTGAACCTAAGCAATTTATTATATTACTTTAAAAAAAAAAAAAAAAAGCAATTTATATTAATAAAAAAATCAACACGTTTTGTTTCATAGAGTATTTATTTAAGTATTAAATAGTTTTATTTTAACTAGTTTAAAAAAAAAAGTTTTATTTTAAATAAATTAATGCCACATAGGCATTATTATTGGATTGTAGACATAATGCACTGGAGATCTTTTTTTGCTACAATGTTTGTTTATTAGACATTCATTAGAAGTTCAATTAATTGTTGTCAAATAACACCTATTTTTTAACTTAAACAATGTTTTATTGGAGATGCTCTAAGATCTCCGCCCCTTCTATATAAACTTCAAGGCCATTCACAACCGATATTAACATTTTTTATTATACTTGAATTATCACAAGACATTATCCTTGACTCGATAATATGAGTCGAATTTGATATATTGATCCACTAAGGCGATGTTTGAAAAAACTTTATAAAAAAAAATTGAATAGTGGTCGATGCGCATTCAGAGAATGTCGTTCTAATGAAGTGTAACGGCAGAAAATAATGGTGATGGTGGTGGTGGTGCCGTGGTGATACTAATTCGATTCTATTCAAATTCAAGTTGGAGTTCAATTGAAGAATTTAAAATATATAATATTGGTGGTGTGCCCACTGCAAAAGTCTTCACCTGCAATATTAATTATTTTGTGAAAGAATAGCAGCACCAAAAATAATCACTTTTTTGTAGTCCTCTAGCAATCATGTTGATTTACTGCTGTTGGTACGATATGAACGTGCTAGGATTATAATGAGATTCTCAATCAAATTCAAATGGAAATCAAGAAGCTCTCTTCTGTTCTCCTTTTCAATCTATTAATTAATAATTCAAGAGGGTATCTACTTTCTACTTCAAATTGAAAGCAAAACTTAGCACATATTTAATTTTTTTGATTTTATATCAAATTAAAGTAATAATTATTTTAACCACATATTTTATGAAACTTACAATTTTCAACTACAAATCTCGTCAACTTTTTTCAAAAAATTCTGATTTTTATCTATACTAAACAAGAACTTAAAGTGCCTTACATTGTTGTTCACGGCGATAGGAAATAAAATACACCATTATTTGTTTGGAAGTAGAGTTCACCCTTGCTAACTTGTCCGAACGGACAATCCATGTCATTGAAGAACGCAATGACCTTTTTTCAAATTTGTTTATGCATACCAATTGAAAATGAACAATGCTATGTGTACACATTTATTTGTACACTTTGTACACCTCACTCACATGAGAGTGAGACCCATTTATAGGAGGATTAAAATAATCAATCCCATGTGAGTGGGTGTACAATAAGTGTATAATAAAAAGTGTACCCATAAATTTATTCTATTTTATTTTATTTTAGAATGTAAATCGGATTTATAAAATAAATAAATGAAAAAACAAGAGAGGAAATAAGGATATTTCAATCCGCCTCCAGAAAAAGCATTATAGGCCATCCTTACATGACTCATAAATAGTGTAGTGAATGTGAATCTCTCTAGGAAAAGGAGAGCAACAACGTTAACTCATTCTAATGTGAAACAGAAGCTTTTGGGAATCGAAATGGAATGGAAATTCTAAAACAATTGGAATAAAAGACTCGTTGATCCATCCCCATATGATCGAAGATCAGCAGGTCTAACCAGGGCCCTGCATAAAGGGCATGTTCTTTCTCTTTCGAACCTGCGAAAAGAAAGGGGTTAGTGTGGTTTAAAGACCTCGTATAATCAGAAACCGCAGAATATTTTCCTTGCTTAAAATTTGTTTTATCAAAACCAAAAGAACTTGTCATGTAATTGCAATGACGAGGGACGACCACGATGTACTCGAGTTTTCAAGTGGTGGCATTCTTCTAAAACCACAAATCTATTCGTTACGTGATGACTTGAGGGGAGATGGAAAGGGTCAAAAAAATCATTTTTGTAATATTTTCTTGCACGTATCCGATGTTACATTAGACAAACAACAACAAATAACAAGTCAAGCCTAATTTCTCATCAACTTGAATTTGTTCTTCGCTACATCTAATTAAACCTATAATTACATCTTTCCTTCTTAGTTAAAGTAAGGACATTGTATTAAACTATTCACATAATCAATTCATGGACCTTGCTCTATACATAGGGAGACAGGATCATTACACCATTCATTCATTCACGTGTCTAGTGTGTACATATAAAAAATTTCTTAGTTCATAGTATCACAAGTAATGGTCTTTCAGATCCTGACAGGATTTTATCACTCACTGTCATAAACAGCAAATTTTGCCCGTCATCCTCGAATGGTTCTAGAAATTTTAAAGTAAGTCAAACGATACACGTTACCTAAATTTATCAACATGTCCTAAATGGCTAAACCTCTGCTATTTAGATTTTTGTGTTTTAACTATAAATAAATACCAGCATCTTCATCATAAAAAACAGTCTGGCAGCACCTTGAACCACAAGCATTTTCAAAATCAAAGAATTAGCAAGCTTACACCTGCTCATAAGAAGCAAAAATATGACCTGTTGGATCATATGGAACACTTCCACCAATTAGAGGGAAAGGAAGCTGATGATAAGTAAATGACTCAACAATTTTTTAAGGCACTCGCCACTCTCCCTCCATTTAGAAGTTGGCAAACTCGTCACACCCACAGCAAATTGATCGAATTAAAACGAAGACTGGTAGTAATACAAGACGTGCCTCTATCGTGTCATCGTCCTCCAGTAAAGGTAAAAAGCTCATTTGTACAGAAAACAGGTAATCTCATTTAGATGGCAGGCAACAGACGACCATAACTCAATTATGTGAATTTCATCATGATAGAACTAAATTATAAGCAAGTAGCCATCTAAGCCAAGCACAAAAATAATAAATAAACTTACAAAAAAATGTTCACATGAGTCAATGCTTTTCTGAGAGAAAATAGCAAATGCAATTACGTAAAGCAACAAAACTAACCATTCTGAAACACAGTCTTCACAAAATATGTGTTTGCACCGCAATAAAATTGGAACATGCATCTTCTCCTGGCATATGGCACAGAGATCACCTGCTGCAGTTACCTATATTGAATAATTAGAAGAATTTTTTTAGAAAACAACTCAAGTCCTATTACATCTCAAAACAAGCATACAACACATCAAAGCAGATTAAACTTAGCATATTATGTGACCATGAATTTGACACAACTAAGGACAATTAAGGTATACCGCACATGTCTGGGTGATAAAGTAATAAGCCATTAACCAAAAACACTACACCAGGACATAACCATACTCTGAGCTGTAGTCAGGCTAGGACAACTCAAAATCTCAATAAAGAAAATGACAAGAACTTGAGTAGATAAATCATTCCATTCAGTCAACTAGAGAAACGTGTAAGCACTAGCTATCAGCCAGTGTTATAACATTTGATTCTCACAATATTCATGGATCAGATTCTACTCCTACCCGTACCTAGAATTTAGTTATAAAGGGTTATATGAAATGGAGAAGTGCTACAAAGATAATGTGAATGGAAGATGCACTGAAGTCAAAAAGTAAGTCGGCGGAATAATTATTATACTAATTACGCTTTATGTCACCTAGTGTTGAATCATGACGGACCAAATGTCAATAAAATGAAGACAACATAAATTAGGATGTTATGCAATTATTAGAATGGATAAAAATAAGGAATGAGATTAACCACGTAGAGGTCACGCCAGCAATTGAGGATAAACTAAGGGAAGGTCAGCCAACTTAGATGGTTGGGAGATATCTTCTGTAAACTTAAACAAGAAACTCCTCCTCTCAAGTATGATGCAACCCCATTATGACCTAAAGCTTAAGACAACTATCTTCAAACCAGATCCACATCAAGAAACCAAAACATAAAGCTCATGTATAGACATTTAGCTCGTTGTGCAATAGAGAACGTTTGAATGGAGAAGAAAAGGTAGTCTCAACCATAATGAACCATTCAAGTAAAAGACAACGGGGACACTAAATATGGTTGGCTTTCTTTGTAGTAGACATTTCATGCTAGCATTTTGCAGTCCGTTTTTCAAAACAAGAAGTCTCCATATAAAATGCTAAAAGAAACATTATACCTGTTCAGACGTGGCATAAGACCCATAATGGATTTCCTTTCTTGATAATGCTTTCAAGGAAGCAAAGAAGGATTGGACCTGAACAAAAACATGAAAATGAGATACACAGAGAGAGACAACATGTCTTTTAGATTGGTTTTCTAAATTCAACAGGGCCAAATTAGAACATTCAAATAAGATTATGAAACAACATACCTTCTCTACAATTGACGTAAGCTTGAAAGTTAAATACAACCCAGTTATCAATGATGAAAAGAGGCTCCCATACTCTTTGTTCAAGAAGAATCTATACCAGACAGGAGTTGGTAACATTGCACGGTATAGCAGCAGCGTGTACTCAACCAAAGTCAACATTTGACCCTTAATGACCAATATACTTCAGTCAGATTTCTAAGAAATTCAACCTTGCATCATTAAAATACATAATAATACCAAATGCTTGCTTGGTAGTGCTTATAACTGCTGTATGTCTTGTAGAACATGTGGATAATAAGTGGGAAGTAAATTGTGTGTCCTACAAAATGTGTGTATAAAAGTATGTTTGACCACCTTAGTAAGCTTAGCCAAAAAATGCACTAAATGATCTACTCTTGAATCAATACCTGTCTGCGGAAATTGTGTCCCCTGCAATTCTTATAATAAATTAGAAGAAACAACTTCAAGATCATTGCAACCTGCCGCACCATTGTATCTGGCAGTAAAGAATGTCAGCTAAAATAATAAAGAATGTATAAAAGTTAATTTGTACAACTTAAACAGAGTTCCATCAATAGTGGAGGGAAACGGAAAAAAAAAAATCAAACTCTCCTGGGCAGATTTGAAGGACACAATTTCCATTTTGTGATGCATGGAAATAATATTGCACTTAAAAGATAAATGTTGGTTACAGAAATATTCTTCCCTAAAGTACATTAGATGATACGAAGAATCTTAGCCAGTATCTTTGAGGATAAAGTCTCACATTTTCAACTAAAATGACGAGGACCTCCAAATTTGGAAGGAGTAATTACATTTGCGTATGTTAAAATACAACACAGCAATAAATGCCGATATGACTTTTTTTGAAGCATTAAAAGAAAAAAGGTAGCCGTTCAAGCTCCCTTATGATATCGTAATAGAGAGAGAGAGAGGTTAAAAATTAGCCGAAAGTTTTACAAGAAAATATGAGAAGGGAAGGAAAGAGACAAAGTTGTTTGGCAGTTTATTAAAATTCACAGACGGAAAATGTTATGGCCATTACATAATCAAAAGCAGATTACAAAAGCCACTTTTTAAGTGGACTAAAATAAATATGTTCAACATACCATTTACCAGGATGATGAACAATGCATGCCAGAAAGGTGGGACTGTCTTTGGAGGAATCATGAATAACGAATAGAAAAGATCATCTTTCCGATTCCACCAGTAGATGCCAAACACATGAAGCAAGAATACCATAGAATAAGCAACAAGGACAGAAATCTTCCTCTCTCCCTGCAAAAGCCAGTATTTAAGTTTCAGGAGTTCTCCTTTTGTTCATCTTCATTCCTTCTATGAATAGGAGAGTGGGCTTTGATTTCATTTACACAGATAACACTACATCATCACGTGAAACACAGATCATACCTTTAGAGCTGTCTGCTTTCGAACTATGTCATTAGACTTGAACAGGACGGCAGTAATCCAAATGGTAACAAAGAATCCTGAAAATTCATATTTAGAAAAATTGGCAGTTATTGACTCGAGAATACATACCACAAGATCTAGTTTTATATAATATAATATATAATATAATAGAGAGATGAAACTAGTTGTCTTATACTACAACACCTATCACATACACTATTTTAGATGAGGAACCAATATTCTGATAAATATCAAAAGATACATTTAAGAACCATAGTAGCAAGAGATCACAAATAAGAACAGAAAGATCGGTTTATCTTTAAGTGGAAGATAATGCCTGTATTATCTTCTCAACATTGCCGATAGAAAAATATTCTAAGTACAAAAGGAAAGTTTTGAGGACCATGGAGATAAGATCATGCTCACGAGAAAAAATATAACAACCCCCTTCACTCTCATGAAGTGAAATATCTTGCTTGTTTTATTTACCCAAGATTCCTAATGGAAATAAAAACAATGATGCTAAAACTAGTTTTATATAATATAATAGAGAGATAAAACTAGTTGTCTTATACAACACCACCTATCACATACACTATTTTAAATGAGGAACCAATATTCTGATAGATATCAAAAGATACATTTAAGAACCATAGAAGCAAGAGATCACAAATAAGAACAGAAAGATCGTTTTATCTTTAAGTGGAAGATAATGCCTATATTATCTCCTCAACATTGCAGATAGAAAAATATTCTAAGTACAAAAGGAAAGTTTTGAGGACCATGGAGATAAGATCATGCTCACGAGACAAAATTTAACAACCCCCTTCACTCTCATGAAGTGGAAAATCTTGCCTGTTTTATTTACCCATGATTCCTAATGGAAATAAAATCAATGATGTTAAAACTAGTTTTATATAATATAATAGAGAAATAAAACTAGTTGTCGTATACAACAACACCTATCACATACACTATTCTTGATGAGGAACCAATGTTCTGATAGATATCAAGAGATACATTTAAGAACCATAGAAGCGAGAGATCACAAATAAGAACAGAAAGAACGTTTTATCTTTAATTGGAAGAATGCCTGTATTATCTCCTCAACATTGCAGATAGAAAAATATTCCAAGAGGAAAGTTTTGAGGACCATGGAGATAAGATCATGCTCACGAGACAAAATATAACCACCTTCACTCTCATGAAGTGGAATATCTTGCCTGTTTTATTTACCCATGATTCCTAATGGAAATAAAATCAATGATGCTAAAACTAGTTTTATATAATATAATAGGGAGATAAAACTAGTTGTCTTATACAACACCACCTATCACATACACTATTTTAGATGAGGAACCAATATTCTGAAAAATATCAAACGATACATTTAAGAACCATAGAAGCAAGAGATCACAAATAAGAACAAAAAGATCATTTTATCTTTAAGTGGAAGATAATGCCTGTATTATCTCCTCAACATTGCAGATAGAAAAATATTCCAAGTACAAAAGGAAAATTTTGAGGACCATGGAGATAAGATCATGCTCACGAGACAAAATATAACAACCCCCTTCACTCTCATGAAGTGGAATATCTTGCCTGTTTTATTTACCCATGATTCCTAATGGAAATAAAATCAATGATGTTCACCATCGTCCATTAGCAAAAAGATGGTGCATTTTCTTTAAGAGCGTAGTTACCTTATCATCAAATACTTCTTGAATAGAGTACTAGGTTATCAAATAACCAAAATCATCTTTTTCCCACAATCAGTTCGATACAAAACAAGAATACCAAAATGCTACAGAACCTAAAAATGAATTTAAAGCCTGCACGAATCCAACATTAGACTAAAAAATTTGGAGCATTCACCTTGCAAGTGCTGTCGGATGAAAACCACCAACAAAAGCAAAGAGAAGGGAAGAATCTGCTCGATCCACCTTGCCACCTGCTGTATATCATATCTCTGATACGACGAAGTATCTCCATTATTCTCATTACTGCTAGTTGCAGCCCCATTCCCATTAATATCATCGGCTCCCAACGCAGACTCTTCCGTGCCCAATCTCGAACCCGGCTGATCATCCTCACCATCATTTCCAACAACCCTAACCCCATCCTGCTCCCCTGTCCCAATAATCCGAATCGAAACCTCCCCGTTATTATTATTACTATTACCATTATTTGTAATATCATTGCTGTTAATTGAGTTCAAATTGTTGGGAATTTGGACATTGGTATTGGTATTTTCGGTTATGAGGGGGTGGGCTTCGGAGTAGGGATGATCGGCCCGGACCCTAAGGACGCCGGTGTGTTCAAGTAGGGTTGAGATAGGGGATCGGATGAACCGGAGGAAAGGGAATTGTAATCTGGAATTTCTCCCGTTGCTTGGTGATGAAGGTAACGATTCTACAGTGGAATTATCAGGATTCGCACCACTTGATGTCTCCATAACTTTTTTGCGTTCAATTCGAAAAACCCACCTCCAAATCTATCTCAATTAAGGTATCAATCAAACCCAGCAAGAATCAATCGAGACCAAAGACTTGTGCCAAATGAGGGAATCAACATATAATAATACAAGCATATATCTATACGCATACATACATGATACAACCAATACATAAATTACAGGAAAAATATGAGGGATATACAGAGAGAGAAGGGAAAGAAGGAAAATATCTGAGAGAAAAGGTCAGACTGTGAGAGAATTAATTTCGGGATTATTAAAGAAGGCCAAAACGTGTAACGTAATTCATGAGCAAATGGCGGTGTGCAGGGAAAATTGTGTTTTCAATTTGATCAATGAATCAGACATTGGAATTGCAGTTACAGAAAACTTGTCTTCCTCCATTGGCGTAAACGGCGAGAAGATTTGTGAGGTTCGATCCGAAGAAGAATTGTGGGCACATACGTAGTCGTTATTTATTTATTTATTTATTTCTGTTTCTTGGTTATTTTGCGTCAAATGGTCACCCAGTTTTGGCGTTGTTTTAATTTAGTCAGTCATATTTGATTTATTTGAGAAACGCCATGTTACTTTAAGTTTTATTTTAGGTTGGCCATTTATTTGGTTGTGCCACTAATTTTATTTAAAAATTAATAATTCAATTATTATAACATAAAAAGAAAATATTGGATGAAATGGTTGCTTTGAAATCGTTGATGTGGGTTAACAATCGATTCCAAATGAAACCAAATTTCTTGAAAATAGTTTGATTTATGTTTCTAATAGGTAAGAATTCCCGATCTCAATGATCAAGAACAAGGCTGAAGGCTAAAATATCCAAGACCGGCCCAAGCAAGATCCCTAGGTCGGCCCATGTGCCCGACCTCATCTAGATACTCTCCACCACAGCTCATGTGGTCGGTCATATGTGCCTGAACTTTTTCTTAACAAGATCGATCCTTTTGACCGACCTTAAATTTATTTGTCATTGACCATGGATCTAAAGGTCGAACTTGCTTGGCCTTGTCATGCATGAGGCCCATATAAGTGGGCCACGAACTATCATTTGTCTGTGAGCTTTGTAAATGGGCCGAATCTTCGAATCGATAAATCAAGTATATTATTACAAGCAATTTCTCAACAAGGAAAGTCCAATCTTTATAAGGATTTTTCCTTCATAAGGTAAATTCGTTTTGATAAGTATTATAAATAAAGCTCCTTTGAAAAAAAAAATAGATTCATTCATTATCAAAACATTTACCATCTTTATATTTTCTTCTCTATCCTCTTTCTTCAGAAAACTAATTGCCATATCGGAGGGACGATTGAGAGAATCTTCCTCGCCTTTTTTTGCAAGGTAAAGGCGAATCAGACCATCTTTTCCAATGATCAAGCAGTTTCAGATATTGCCACATCAATATTAGAAAATTTTACAATGTCAGTTTCCATAATTAAAAAGTCCTTAAAATCAAACAAAATTGTTCATATGTTTCATAAAAAAAATACTTGTTTTACCCAAGATATTATTATTAGCTCAATTTATACTTCTATGAATTTATGGTGTGTTCGGTAAACTTTTGTTATGATCAACACAATTTTCAACACCATTTTTTAACTGTACATCTGATGTGAACCTCTTCGGTATATTGACCGAAAATTCTCACAACAATTTAATACATAACCCAAGAAAGCTAAAGTGATAAAATAAGGGATAAACACCTTAACCCAAGTTTAAATCTAACCCAAAATTCAAGGATTAAGTAAACCATATCCCAATTGGTATCAACCAAACAAATTTCAAGGTGGCGGAAATAAATAACAATACAAGAATAATAATACTCAATATAAAGTTAATTAATTTCCTAGTAGATACAAGATCAAGAAACAGGGGTTTACCTCACCCATAGGGGACTCTCTCAAGAGCTTTGCAATGAACAACCAAGTTTTGTTTACAAATGAAAAAAAATGAGTATATAATGTACAAAATGGGCAAAATGTGCAAATTCGGAATTTGCAAGAAAAACCCCGTTTTTGTAAAACGGAGTGTTTCGGACGACCGAACTGGTCGACCGAAATTATTTCGGTCGATCACAGGGTCGACTGAAATGGGACTTTCGGTCGACCGTCACTCAGCCAAACGCGACTAAGTCTGAATCCAAATTTCTCTGCAGAAGATCGGTCGACCGGAAGAAAGTTTGGTCGACCGAACTTGGCTGATACTCCAAGCTTCTCATTTTTTGCTCCAACTTGATTCTTGGCTTCTTTTCTTGACTTCATTCACTTGTTTTGGCATCGAATCTTCTTCATTGTCGCCCTGAGAGTCTTTCAAAAGCACGTTCAAAATTGTTCGGCTCGAAATAGTTGATTTCCCGGTCGAGCCGCCCCATGATCTCATCATACCCTCCTTCTTCAGGATGATTCGACCCGAATCATGGAGTTGTTCTTGTGGCCTCAACGCAGCTCCTGGATTAAACGGAAATGTATGGTCTTCATGCTTTGCTATCAACCAAAAATATTGTGCGACCTAGACAAAAGGGAAAGGCCGGTCCATGAACTTCTTCGGGCACAAGTGATGTGGAACGAACCCCTCGTCATGGCCAACCTGCAAGAAATTTTTAAATAAAGTGGGGCGGGAAATTTTAGTAACATAAAGCACGAGGTAGGGATCCTCATGCTCGTGGTTCATCACGATCAACTCCTCTTCTCGCACCATGAGGCACTCCTCATCTCCAGCATCCAATACTTCAATATTTTCAACTCCCACCATCTCTTCCCCTTCACTCTCCATCGACTCCTCCCCATTTTCAACCTCCCCAACATCCTCAACAAGTTTAAGCTCATGTACCCCCTTGTCAACATTTATTTTGCCCACAAGAGAATTTGGAGTGTCATCAATGATCTTTAATTCTAAATCCCCCTCCTCCTTCTCAATTTTCTTACCTAGGGGTACTTCTTCCTCCAATGTAACCACCATCCCTCCCTCACTCTTTGCACTCTCCTCCTCATATTCCTTCTTGAGCTTCATTTGGTCTTTGCGAATTTCATCTAAGCTCAATGAGAGGATCACAACCTTCTTCCCCTCCATTATGAAGCTATACCGATTCCTCCGTGTATTATACTACACATCCCTAACACATTGCCAAGGTTTCCCCAAAATGATGTGAGTAGTATGCAAGGGAACTACATCACACAACACTAGGTCATGATAAGTCCCAATGTTGAAGCTAAGAAGAGTTTGCTCACTCACCCTCACTTCCCCATCGTTACCCAACTCTTGCAACATATAAGGATTAGGATGCGCTATCACCGACAGCCCCAACTCTTTCACCCTACTAGCACTCACCAAATTGTGGCAACTTTCTATATCTATAATGATGCTACATGGTTTATCTCCCACAAGGCACCTAGTATAGAAAGGATGCTCTTCACGTTTCTCCCCCTCATTAGCATGGTACAAAGGAGTTGGTGGTCTAGTAATTCTCTCCAACTCTCGATCACCCCTCCTATGGAATGATGGAATCTTCATTTGCACAATTTCATTATTCTCATCCATCCCATCTCTAGTCCTATCGCCCCATTCTACTCCTCCTCTTCTAACTCCCATTCTAGCCTCCAATTTATCCAACCTATTCCATCCCCCTTCCACCTCCTTCAAATATCGAGCCATGATATTCAAGTGTGGAAAATGTCCTCACAAAGAATTTTCTCTTGTGTTTTCACTCAAATTTTTCATGGAATGTAATCAACTACAACGAGAAAAATTTATTATTCTTGTGAAGTATGGCTCCACATAAGCAATAGATATAAGAAAGGATAGTCACAAGAACTAATGGAATTTTTTTTTTTTGCTTGTAATAACAAGAGGGAGACTTTGAAATGGTAGGACAATTTCTCAAGGGTGCAATATCACAAGGAGTGGATAGATACACAAGTAAGCATCAAGGGAAAGCTTTGTGTTGAGAAAAGTGGATTCAAACACTTGGTAGGCCAATTTTGGGAAGTGTGGAACTTCAAGTGGTAGGTTTCAATGGAATCCCCCCAATTAGTTCAACAATTCAAATACCCAATATATGATGATCAAGAAATAAAAATGGGCATTCAAATAACAACAAATTCAACAATCAATATACCCAACACATGGATTCAACAAATAAACATGGGCATATAAATTTTCCCCAATCTTTTTTTTTTTTTTTTCCAATTTTCGGATTTTTTTAATAACAACAACAACAAAAAATGTAAATGATAGGTTTACCAAATTAGGGTCAAGTTCTGATACCAAATGATGCGAACTCCTTCGGTTTATTGACAAACCAAAATTCAAGGATTAAGAAAACCCTAGCCCAATGGGTATCAACCAAACAAATTTCAAGGTGGCGGAAATAAACAACAACACAAGAATAATAATACTCAAGATAAAGTTGATTAATTTCCTAATAGATACAAGATCAAAAAACAAAGGTTTACCTCACCCATGGGGGGACTCTCTCAAGAGCTTTGCAATGAAAAACCAAGTTTTTTTTTACAAATGAAAAAGAATGAGTATATAATGTACAAAATGGGCAAAAGGTGCAAATTCGGAACTTGCAAGAAAAATCCCGTTTTTGTAAAACGGAGTGTTTCGGTTGACCGAACTGGTCGACCGAAATTATTTCGGTCGATCACAAGGTCGACCGAAATGGGACTTTCGGTCGACCGTCACTCAGCCGAACGTGACTGAGGCTGAATCCAAATTTCTCTGCAGAAGATCGATCGACCGGAAGAAAGTTCGGTCGACCGAACTTGACTGAAACTCCAAACTTCTCATTTTTTGCTCCAACTTGATTCTTGGCTTTTTTTCTTGACTTCATTCACTTATTTTGGCCTCGAATATTCTTCATTGTCGCCCTAAGAGTCTTTCAAAAGCATGTTCAAAATTGTTCGGCTCGAAATAGTTGATTTTCCGGTCGAGCCGCTCCATGATCTCATCAACATCTTTTCTCTCTTCAATTCTTAACCACACATCTTATTTAGAAACCACAAATAATACCAATCATTATCTATTATAACAGTTGTCGAACACAAGCTTAGTTGCTATATCTATAGGGAAATAATGACTTATTATTTTTTATGAGGTTAATTTCATAAAATGTTGCTAAAAAATTCAAATATACAATTAAAGTACTATCATTACACAAACTGTCACTAAAGTTCTAAGTGATTACTCAAAGAACCATTACGTTGACTTTCTTTACCAAAAATTGGTGCAAACGGTCTCTAATGTTTGATGAAATTCCTCAAATAGTCCTTAACGTTTCATTTTAGTGCAAAAGACCCTACTCTTTTTGTTTAAAGTTACAAAAGTGGTCTTTTTATTTAAATGACCAATATATTCTAAATTTAAATATAAGATTTTACAATTGAGTCATAACATTTGCAAAATTGCAACTAAGTCTGTTCATAACTTTATTTTTTTATATTTAATTAACTAAAATTAGTAGACTAATTTTTTCCAATTAGAATTTTATTGATAAAATGGATAATATACATATAAATTTGTTTTTGTAATCTAAAAATCATTATAAATAAATTAATATTTGTTTGGAATAGATTTTTTAAAGAAATAAATTTTTGAAAAGAAAAAAAAAGTCATTTTTTACTTGAATAAATCTCTTCAAAAAGGAAGTGAAAAATAGATTTTTTAAAATATAATATGTAGTTGAAAATTAGGAAAACATTGTGGGTCCCTTTAAAATGTCTGTTTGAAAATGCATTTAGGGAAAAATGATTTTCAAAAAAGTTATTTCAAATAAATATTAATTTAATTTTGTTCATAATAATTCATAGATTATACAAAGAAAATTATATGTACATTCAATCAATAAAATTTTAATTAAAACAAATAAATAAATAACCCGGGAATTTTAGTTAGTCAAATATAAAAAAATAAAGTATAGACAGATTCAACTGCACTTTTGCAAATGTTAGAACCCAATTACATTTTTTTTATTTAAAATTAAGAGCAAATTGGTTTATTTAAACAAAAGGACTACTTTTTCGTCGTAGATAAGTCACCCCTCCTCTAAAAATATTATTTTCTTGTTACTTAAAACCAATATTTTCAGACTTAACCCTATTATTGATTCGACCGAGAGACTAGTTAAGGGTCAAATGATCAATTCGGAATCGATTTGGGGTCAACTCGGGTATTAAATAATATTAAAAAAATTAAAAACTAAAAAAATCAAAAAAATAAGAAACCCGGGTAAAACTCAGGTCTGAGTTTGATTAGAATAGGTTTTACATGTGACCCGACCCGATTTTCTAACCCAGGTCGCAAGTTTCCGGGTCAACTCAACTGGGTTTGAAAACACTGCTTAAAATGTGGTTCATCAAATGAAACTCTTTGCTTAGGTTTGGATTTTTCAAATCATTTAAATTTGTCTGATTTGAAAATATTTCAAAAACTGCATCTATTTGTGTTTACAACTATACCTAGATATGGATTGTACACGAAGGCTCTAGTTCCCGTGAACCCACCATAGTAGTGCTCGTGAGCCATTTTGATTAGGGTAAACTGCACAAATGGTTCCCAACCTCTGGACTTCTTGCGAAAATAGTCCCCCAACGTTTAGATCTTAGCATTTATACCCTCAGAATCACCAAACGTTGGGAAAATGATCCCTACCATCATATTATGTTAGTTCTCACTGTTAAAAACGTGTAAATAGCACAAATTGTCCCTAACCTTTAAATTTCTGATAATAGTCCATAACATATTAAGCTCGTGTTTGGTGTATTTAGTTTGACTTTTGGTGTATTTAGTCTATAACATATTAAGCCCCTGTTTGAGACCAGTTATTTCAAATAATGTGGTTTATAATTATAATTTTTTGAAAAATTTATGATTAAAAACTAATATTTTTTTTTATTTATGTGTAAATTATTTTATTGATATAACGTGTGGTTGAAAATGAGTTAACAATTCAATCGCGTTAACAATTCAACCTTTTGGTAAAAATAAAAATTCACGGAATATAAACAAACAAATACATTGGACATCATTTTAGGAATTGAATAACGAATATGTTTTATCAGTTCTACTTTCGATTTGATTTTCGATTTTGAGAACTGGTCGATGTCAATTTTCAAAATTTCATTTTTTTTTTAAACTCATTTTCTTCCACACATTCTATTAATAAAATAATCTACACACAAATTTTAAAAATTCTTACTTTTTAAACACAAATTCCGAACTTAATTTTCAAATTGACCAGTTCTCAAAATCGAAAGTAGAACTGATAAAAATATATTTATTATTTAATTCCTAAAATGATATTCAATGTATTTGTTTGTTCATGTTCTGTGAATTTTTATTTTTTACCAATAGGTTGAACTGTTAATGGGAGGAATTTTTGTTAAATATTTTACTATAAACTTTAGAAATCCAGAATAACCTTTATTTTTTAAAACTCGTTTTCAATCGCACATTTTATTATTTAAATTATTTACACATAAATCCAAAGAAATTTCTTAGTTATTAATCACAAATTCTTCAAAAAATTATAATTACAAACCACATTATTTGAAATAAATGATCTCTACTAAATACGTCAAACTAAATACACCAAACATGAGCTTAATATGTTAGAGACTATTATCTCAAGAAACTCAAAGGTAGTTGGTCATTTGTGCTATTTACACGTTTTTAATTGTGGGAACTAACAAAATCTGACGGTAGAGACCATTTGTGCAACGTTTGGTGATTTTGAGAGTATAGATGCTAGAATATAAACGTTGGCAACTATTTTCGCAAGAATTCCAAAGGTTAGAGACCATTTGTGCTGTTTACCCTTTTGATTTCAATAATTTTTATGAGTTATTATTTGAATTCATTGAAAATGCAAATTTGGTAGTTATTTTAATAGTATATCATATTTGATGTAATGTTATAAGTATAAATATTGATGCATGTGGAAGGTATCAATATATTTCTTATAACTTTAACATTTGTCTCGTATTTAACTTCTTTTTTTTCAATTTCAGATTATAAAACATCAGGCAAAGTTGAGATCAAGAAAGACGTCGAGCAAAGTTGGAGATCACGAAAATATCGAAATTATCATGATACAACAACAGAGTAAAGTTGGAGATCACGAAATTATATCAAAATCTTATATCCTATAATCTTTAAAATAATTATTTAAATCAAGAACGATTAAAAAATATTAATCATTAACTAAAGAGAAAATCAAATTATTAACTTTTCAATATTAGCATTTGTTTAATGACTTTGTCTATAAATTATTTATAAATAACATAATTTTTCAACTCATTTTCAATCACACACATTTTTCAAAACTACATTTCAACCACATATTTTATCTCAAAAATAACAATGATTTTGTTTCTAAACAAAAAATATAGCCGCTGAACAGATTCTTAATTTATTAAACCGGTTAATAATAATAATAATAATAATAATAATAATAATAATAATAATAATAATAATAATAATAATATATTTCAAAACAACAAAGATGTATTTCAAAAAAGATGATTTTTAATAGTAAAGATAACAAATGATTTGACCTTTAATAATTAAAACAGAATTTCAATATTGATAGTTATGCATATGATTTATAATATTAAAAACAACAAATAATTAAAATATCATTAATTAAATAATAATATAAATAATGATAGCTATAAATATTGGCTGAATTCATTCAATATTAATGTTATTAATACATATATAACCATGACAATAAATTGATCGGCATTAAAATAGACAATAATCTACTTGAATTTAAACATGGATACAATGGAAACGTGAGTAATGACTGTTGAATACAAAATCTGATAGGACCTTGGGTCAACACGTCTAAGCTCCTCCCTCTTGAACACGTAGACTTCTAGTGCACTAAAACAAACGGTCAGCATGCAAAGGGGGCCGGGGAGACTCCCGTTTGCACTCCGATGCTCGAGTCAAGATCCATTTTGAGTGAATATATATTGGATGCGAGAAATATAAATGTGTAAAAAAGAGAAAAGTAAGTGAGAGTAGAATATTGAGTAAGGGTATTGAATTACTAACTCTTTCCTTGGAGGCAAGTGTGCTCTATTTATCGAAGGAGTAATTCTCTTAGATTGTGAAACGTGTTATGCTTTACATATGGCAAGATCTTAACCATTCATGAGATAAACCATTTCTTTGACTATAATCATTACTACATGTCATAGGGTTAAAGCAACCATCAAATCCCTTGAAAGATGTTGTCACATCAAGCTATCTTGTCACATTTCCAGAGTACTCACCCCGACATAGGGTTACCCTGGTATAAGGATACATCGGCATAATATTATCCCGACATAGGGTTACCTCGGCATAGCATCCCCGAGGTTACCTCGGCATAGCATCACCTCGGCATATATTACCTCGGCATAAGGTCCAGCAAGTTTGGTATCCATAGTCTGGCTTGTTGGTTCCGATTAGGTGACTAGGTATTTTGTGTATTCCACTGGTGTGCCCATATGAATGACGTGTCATGTTCAATTAGGCATGAGCGTAACACTAGTTTCTCAAGTTTGGTTGGTTCATTTATGTACGAACCGGACTTAAAAATATAAGGGATCGAAGACGATATAATGTGTGTATACTCTAAGAAATAACCAGAGTATAAAAATCCTTCTTTGCAAGACATCACAAGAATAATATAGGGCCCGTGCTTTAATATAGTTTGAACACTTTGATCCTTACTCGAACACTCGACAACCCTTTCAAGTGGGTTTTCTTAATTATATTAAGAGAATGTTGGGCTGCGTCATTCAGATTTTGAAAGTGTATCTTTTTTTCCAATAAAAAGAATACCCGAGCCTGCCTCGAATTTTTGAGGGCTATAGGCTCCTGTTGAATAATAGTAATGTCCCGAGCATGCCTCCAATAGGAGGGGAATTTCAAGGGTGTCTTCAATAACATTAGATATTTTATACGCTGGCCTCGATGAAGGAGTCCTCAAGTGATGGGAGTCCCTTATTGAGGGAGTCCCTCTCTTGGAAAGAGTCAATTGAAGGAGTCCATGGAAGAAGTACTTCGAAAGGTGTCCGTGGAAGTCATTCATGGAATGAGTTCTTCGGAAGTGGTACTTTATAATAAGTCCATGGAAGAAGTCCTTCGAAAGAGGTCCTTCAGAAGGAGTTCATGGAAGAAGTCCATGGAAGAAGTCATTCGCAAGAGGTACTTCAGAAGGAGTCCATGAAAGAAGTCCTTTGGAAGGAGTCCATGGAAGGAGTACTTCAGGAGAGGTCCTTCGGAAGGAGTTCATTGAAGGAGTCCTTCAAAAGAGGTCCCTCTCGAAGAGAGTCAATTGACTATTCCTTCTCTTAGAAGGAGTCCCTTAAAAGGGACCACTCTTGGAGAGAGTCAATTGATGTGATCCTTCTCTTAGAATGAGTCCCTTGAAGGAGTCATTCTCTTGGAAGGAGTCTCTCTTGGAGGGAGTAAATTTTTGTAGTGCTTCTCTTGGAAGTAGTCCCTTGAAGGAGTCTTCTTGGAAGGAGTCTCTCTTGGAGGGAGTCAATTGACGTAGTCCTTCTCTTGGAAGGAGTCCCTGAAAGTACTTTGGAAGGAGTCCTTCGAAAGAGATACTTCGGAAGGAGTCTATCGAAGAAGTATTTAGGAAGGAGTCAATCAGAAGAGGTACTTCGGAAGAAGTCCTTCAGAAGATGTCCTTCGAAAGAGGTACTTCGAAAGAGGTCATTCGAAAGGGTACTTTGGAAGGAGTCCATGGAAGAAGTACTTTGAAAGGAGTACTTTGGAAGAAGTTCTTCAGAAAAGGTACTTCGGAAGGAGTCCATGGAAGAAGTACTTTGAAAGGAGTCCTTCGAAAGAGGTACTTCGAAAGAAGTCCATGGAAGAAGTCCTTCGAAAGAGGTACTTCGGAAGGAGTCCATGAAAGAAGTCATTTGGAAGAGGTCATTCGAAAGAGGTACTTCGAAAGGAGTCTACGGAAGAAGTACTTTGAAAGGAGTCCTTCGGAAGAAGTCCTTCGGAAGTGGTACTTCAAAAGGAGTCCATGGAAGAAGTACTTCGAAAGGAGTCCTTCAAAAGAGGTACTTCGGAAGAATTCTATGGAAGAAGTCCTTCGGAAGGAGTACTTCAGAAGGAGTCCATAGAAAGGAGTCCTTCGAAAGAGGTCCTTCAGAAGAGGTACTTCGGAAGGAGTCCATGGAAGAAGTACCTTGAAAGGAGTCCTTCGAAAGAAGTCCTTTAGAAGAGGTACTTCGGAAGGAGTCCATGGAAGAAGTCCTTCGGTAAAGGTACTTCAGAAGGAGTCCTTCGGAAGAGGTACTTCGGAAGGACTCTTTCGGAAGAGGTACTTCGGAAAGAGTCCTTGGAAGGAGTACTTTGAAAGGAGTCCTTCGGAAGAGGTACTTCTATAGGAGTCTATGGAAGAAGTACTTTGAAAGAGTCTTTCGGAAGAGGTACTTCGAAAGAAGTCCATAGAAGAAGTATTTTGAAAGAAGTCCTTCGGAAGAAGTCATTCGGAAGAGGTACTTCGAAAGAGGGAGTCAATTAACTAGTCCTTCTCTTGGAAGTGAACGCTTGTGGAGAGACTCAATTGATGTAGTCCTTTTTGAATGGGTCATCATGTAACAAGGTGACCTGTAACGCCCCGGATTCCGTGGAGCCCGGGACGCCACTTCATCCTTTAAAATTGACTTTATTGCGAAAATAATTAAAAATTTCAAACATCATATTTATTATTTGAAACCTTTGAAACAACGTTTATAAAACATCACATCCATTGTTTTAAAAAAAACTAAAGCGGAAACTAAGTTTTTAATCAATTTAATTAAAACAATTCATAAAAATTAAATCTTAAGTTTTAAGGTAAAGTAAAGATAAATAATTAAATTGACAACATTTATGAAACTTGACTTAAAAGAAAAATTAACATTATTTTTGATTTGCCACCGCTGTCGTTTCATTCGCCGTCAACTCCGTAATCTGCAAAATTTTGTTTTGAAAAACGTGAGTATTTCATAGAAATACTCAGTAGATTCGCGCATAATAATCATTTAACATTATAAATCAAAACACATAATCATGATATTCAAGTCTCAGGTGTCTAACGATCACCGGTATTCTCATGAACAAGTAATTAACATACAAGTTCAAGTCTCATGCATTTAAGCAAGTAAATTCTCGTAACATAGTCTCATGCTCAGAAAGCAAGTAATTTTCATGAACACAATCATACATGCTAAACTTATAATCCAAATAATTATTGATGCGCACTTTTGAAAAACGTAAATTTGTGAATAAGAGTCTACCTTAATTTCTCGAGTATTGAGCAAACGAGAAAATACTTCTAATTCTCTCGCGCCTCGTCTAGCCCTATAAATAAATAACTTCTATTAGGAACTTGAAATTTAAGTTTTGTAATTGAAAGTAAACTTGAGTGTTGAATTGAAATAATTTAAAAGTGTAAAACTCGGACTAAAAGGATAAGTGTAAAGGTTTAGGACTGCTTTGAGAAATTTTCAGAATTAAAGGGGCTGACTAAAATATTTTAAAACTGCAGGGGCTTAAAATAAATTGGTTTGATACTTAGGGGACTAAAATGATAGCTTTTGAAACTTAAAGTAAGATTTAAAACATTTAAAACTGTAGGGACTGAAATAAAAGAGTTTCAAGTTAAAGGGGGCTGAAATAAGTCATTTTGGAACTTGGGGGATTAAAAGATAAATCTTAAAATATAATATCAGATTTTTCTCTCTTTCCCTCACAACTCACTCTCTCTCTCTCGACATCACTCTCTCTCACTCCATCGAAGATCAACAGAGGAGAGCGCCCATTTTTCAGTCAAGGATGCCGGCGCTCTTGCGCCGGCTGGTAGGCAGCGCTACTTCCGCCATCACTTGGCGGTGGTGGAGGTGGATTTGGGTGCAGAAATGAGGTAATCAGTGGCTTGGGTTCGAAAATTGGGAATCGCGATTTCCGGCGAAGGTGGGGTCGAGCACGTCGGGGGTCGAGGTAAGTGTTTGGGCTTGTTTATTTTTGGTTTTCCTTGGTGTTTGGGTGTTGATTGTGGATGTTGTATACGGGCAGTGGCGGCTTCGATTTGGTGGTGGCGGTGTTATTTACGATTTGAGTGGGCAGGGGGTGGTTTGACTGGATTGGAATTGTGGTGATGATGATGAATTGTGGTGGTGTTATTGCCTTTGGTTGGTGTTTTGAATAATGACAGTGGTGATTCGTGTTGATTCGATTGTGGGTGGTTGGTGATGATTCGATGGTGTCTCGACTGAGGGAACTTCGTCGTTGGGCAGTAGGTGATGGCGGGTTTCGTGTGGTGGTTTGTTTGATTGAATGCAGCGGCTTTGGTTGAATTTGCAGAAAATGGAGGTTCAAATCCTGTGCAGTTTATAGTTGTTTGTGGCTTGTGATTGTGTGAATGGAGTATTGGATTTCTCACGTTCTTGGTGCTAAGAATTGATGTCCTAGCATCAACATGAGTTTCCAGAATTGTGGCTGCAGTGAGAATGCAGATGTGGAAGTGAATACCTTGCTCAAGTTCTGAATCAGTGTGTGTGTCGTGAATTGTGATGAGGATGAAGGGGAGTGTATAATCTTGGCTGTGTATTTAAATTTGACAGCTTTTGATTTAGGGCAAGTTTAAGGGATTTGCAGAGGATTAAATCTGGGTGATGACTACAATTATGGGCTTAAGAATTCAGCCAAATTGAGGAAACGTGTGAATAAGGAATGGAAGGAAATGGTATTGATTGAGGGGATGAAGTTATGGGATTTTGGGGGGTGTTTACCAGGAAATTCTGCAGGGAAAAATGATGTGAATGATTTGTGTACACAATTTGGTAAGTTTTGGCAGCTATGACTTGGGGAGAATTGAAGGGATTTTGGGAAGAAAGAAAATAATGTGGAGTTATCCATTGATAGACAAGATGGAGAATTGGGAGAGAAATTGCTGGAAAAAAATGTGTTGAATTGGTTGGATTAAAATAGTTTGGATCTAAAATAAATTTAAAAATTTGGATTTAAAAATAATTTAGAACTGGGGCTTAAGATTGAAAAAAAAAAATGTAGACATTTGGATATTCTTAATAGAATTTGGAATTTGACTATGATTAAAATAAATAAATTAAAAGTTTCACTTAAATGACTAGACAAAAAAATGTGTTTAAGATAAATTGGTCAAAGTCGTAGCGACACATCTTTTAAAAATAAAAATATTTATTCAAAGTTAGTCACGAAAATTCTTGGTCGCTACATGACCCCTTAAAAAAGGATATCGTCACAAGATGACCCCTTGAAAAAGGACCTTGTCACATATGACCCCTTGAAAAAGGGCCTCGTTACAAGATGACCCTTTCGAAAAGGAGTCATCTTGTGACGAGGTAATTGAGCCACGTCGCTTAAGCAACAAGGGGGCTTCTTGATCCATACCACTTAGGCAACAAGGGGGATTTTTGAGCCATGCAACTTAGGTAATATGGAGAGCTTCTTGAGCCATGCCACTTAGGCAATATTGAGGGTTTTTTTTAGCCATGCCACTTAGTTAAAAAGGGGGGCTTCTTGAGCCATGCCACTTGGGCAATATGGAGGGCATCTTGAACCATGCCACCTAGGCAATAAGGGGGCTTCTTGAGCTATGTCACTTAGGCAATATTGAGGGCTTTTTTAGCCATGCCAATTAGTCAATAAGGGGGGCTTCTTGAGCCATGTCACTTAGGCAATATGGGGGGCTTCTTGAGCCATGCCACTTAGGCAATATGAAGGGCTTCTTGAGCCATGTCACTTAGGCAAGAAGGGAGTTTCTTGATTCATGCCACTTAGGCAATATGAAGGGCTCCTTGAGCCATGCCACTTAGGCTATAAGGGGGGCTTCTTAAGCCTTGCCACTTAGGCAATATTGAAGGCTTTTTGAGCCATGCCACTTAGGTAACAAGGGGGCTTCTTGAACCATGTCACTTAGGCAATATTGAGGGCTTCTTGAGCTATGCCACTTAGGCAATAAGGGAGAGTCCCTTTTTCAGGGAAGCCCTCATTCAAGGCATTTGTTACTAATCTTTTTCAAGAAGTTTCCTTCCTTTTTCAAGGTTTTTTATAGTATTTCTCCACTCTTTTTCAAGAGCTTCTTGCTCATTTTTTCAAGGTTTTCTTGATAGTTTTTTACCACATGATTTCGCAGTTAGAAGTGTGGTTTCCTACAGATGGCACCAAAATGTTGACTACAAAATCTGGTAGGACCTTGGATCAACACGTCTCAGTTCCTCCCTTTTGAACACGTAGACTTCCTGTACACTAAGACAAACGGTCAGCGTGCAAAGGGGGTCGAGGAGGCTCCCATTTGCACTCCGACGCTCAAGTCAAGACCCATTTCGAGTGAATATATATTGGATGCGAGAAATATAAATGTGTAAAAGAGAAAAAATGGAGTGAGAGTAGAATATTGAGTTAGAGTATTGAATTACTAACCCCTTCCTTGGAGGCAAGTGTGCTTTATTTATCGAAGGAGTAATTCTCTTAGATTGTGACACGTGTTATGCTTTACATACGGCAAGACCCTAACCATTGATGAGGTAAACCATTTCTTTGGTTATAATCATTACTACATGTCACAGGGTTAAACCAACCATCAAATTCCTTGAAAGATGTTGTCACATTAAGCTATCTTGTCACCTTTTCAGGGTACTCACCCCGACATAGGGTTACCTCGGTATAAGGATACCTTGGCATAATATCACCTCGACATAGGATTACCTTGGCATAAGGATACCTCGGCATAGCATCACCTCGGTATAGGGTTACCTTGGCATAAGGATACCTCGACATAGCATCACCTTGGCATAAGGTCCAGCAAGTTTGGTATCCATAGTCCGGCTTGTGGGTCCTGATTAGGTGACTGAGTGTTTTGTGGATTCCCCTGGTGGGCACATATGAATGACATGTCATGTTCAATTAGGCATGACCGTAACAATAACAATTAAATTTTTTTCCATAACACACAAACGAGTGTTACTCGAATTCCCTCGAAGGATATGATATTTTACTGAAATCCACCATAAAATATAAATAAAAATATATTGGAATCAACCAATAAATAGGAAAACTGAAATATTATTAATCAAATAAAATCCTTTCTACTTTCAAACTTCTAACATGTAGGTATATGGTTGAAACGAATTTTAGTTAAAAGAAAATCTAATTAAAATTAATTAAGTCTACGTAAACTAGAAAAAAATGAAACAAATCTTACTAGGATTCTATAAAACAAAATTTGAATAAAACGATATAATTGAAAAAAAAGAAGAAGATGAAACTACTTCTATACCGAGCCAAAACTTAAAAATTGACCAAACGGACCCCCAAACGATGGAGTGTCACCCCGAAAGTTTGTTAACCTCATTCGACGAAAATGTGTAGAATTGAAAAAATGCTTCCGGATTGTACTCACTCGCGTAAAGCTAACACTCTGCTCAAATATTATGTACGTTTTCATAGATCCAACATAACTTCAAATTTTCGAATTGATATAGAAAAAACTAATCTCGCATTATCTTTTATAACATCTAATTCAAATTTCTTGAGTGAGAATTATACACGATGACATTCGAATAAAAGGTCGTCATAGGAATAGTGTGTTTTGCAGGCAAGTTAAGAATTGGAAAATTTAGGCAGCTACTTAGATGTAATGAGTGGTAATTGAACAATATGTAATTTTAATACTATTCGTAATATTATATAATTCCATTCCCCACTTTAGAAAAATACAGGGTCTCAGGAGAGAGAATAATTTTTTATTAATGTCATTAATTATTAGAATCTTAAATTTAGAGATGTGGAGATAGAAATGTAATTAATAATTAATTTAATTAGTTATGATAATCTTAGTTTTAGGGATATTGCCTTTTAAATAAACTAATATAATTATAGAAGTTACAATTAATCAAAAGTTGTTATATAATCTTGTATATATAAATCATAATATTATGAAATTACAATGTTCATAATATCATCGTATTTATTGCCTATAACATGTATAGTAATGAGTAATATTACAATACCTGTAATAATAGTTTTACGGATGTGGTAATAACATGTATCTCCTTAGTACCGGTCACATTACATATCATGTAACTTAGGGCATTTATAAATTTCAGTTGGAATAAATCATGATTCCCCATGTGATGAGATTACATTACACGGATTGTAATGATCGGTAAGGAAATATTACATGGCAGATTCATGCGGTAAAACTTGTAAGTGACATATATTTCCTTTGGTATGAGCCATTATAACACACACACACACACACACACACTCTTATTATATGAAAGATATAAGTTATTATGAGTATTGTAATCTTCATTAAAATTACATTTATCATATTGTAAGATATACGTGCTATTTGATGTGATACTAATTATGAAGGAAATATGTTTGATTAAATGAAATGTAATCTTCATTACACGTATTATATTATTTATTATACATGTGATATGAATATTACACTTCATGTAATAATCGTTAAAAGTATTTTAATCGTCATTTTAAGTATCGTTATTTTCATTACACGCAATCTCAAAAATGAAACATAGGGAGAGATGAATGAGGAATGAAAGATTTGGGATTTATTCGAATTGATAGGTGAGAGAAAAAATAGTTAGAGATTTTTAGTGAGAGGTGAGAGAGAAAGCCATAAATGAATTAGAGAGGAGGGAGAAAAGGCAATGATGAGAGATAAGATAATGTACAATTAGGTAGAAATCTAAATAATATGAAGAAAAAAAAGGTATTTATCTAATGACATTAGATAAAACTGGTGTGGAGTGTAATTAATCCCTAAGAATTTCTCAACTTTGATTGGCTTGAACCCAACACATTTCCTCAACTGTAGAAGCACCAATAACCGAGTTTCTCCTGCCAAGTTTCAGTATATGCTTATTTATAACACTAGTTTTATAGGTACGTGCGTTGCACATGGATCGATTGAATTGTTGTAAATTTGAATATAGACAAATTAGATATGAGTTTTTAAAATCTGTTTGCCATATCGTGTCAATTTTTTGGGACTGTGGATGATTCTGAGTCACCTAAAGTAGGGTATTCATACATACATTGTAATGTAATTTAGTCATGAGTAGATAAATTATACCATGGATAAAATCTAGAAGTCTCAACAATCAATATCTTCTCAACAATAGACTCTCCAAGGAAAACAACTCTTGCAATCAGTAAAGCCCAGCACAACTGCATGCTGTCAAAACCTGCAGAAGGAACCTCAATTTCTCTAAGTGAAGAAAACATTATTTTTGCCAACGCAACTTTATCTTCTTAGGATGAAAAATAAAATGCCATAATTTGTATCTCAACGTGAAATGGAAATGGAAGATTTTCAAGAAGAGTAGATAAATTATACTAATGTGCTACGAGCCTACTATGAAAAGATTTAACATAAAATCTAAAGAATTCATGTCACTCAAAATAACTTAAAAATCTAAAATATTGATTTGTTTTTAGTATATCTGTTTGCTATAAATATACCGCAAGTGCACGTGTCGCATACAAGTAATAGTGGACTAACGAGTCCAGATTATCGATCTCACAATGATTGTCTATTCTAATTACACTTTTGTGTGATCAATTTCAACAATAAACACACACAATATAGTTTAAGTTTGGAAATGTTATAGAACTTAAAATCGAATCCACAATAGATTAAATAAATAAGTAGAAAATAGTTGATTGATTGATGATAAAATGGAGTTGGGATTCTTCGTTCCACTTGACATTCACCTAATTGATTTATCAACAAACAAATTGATGGGTTACTCATTAAACATGTTAGACCCGATTTTCCTATTTTAATTAATAGCATCTCTCGAATGAAATTAGTTCTAATTAGTTGGATTAACCTACTATATTTCTATGTTGACTAAAGTCCAACCAATTGCATTAATATTAATGAAAATAACTCAATGAGCCTTCTAGGATTTAAGGTATATCTCTATTTTTAACAATAACTAGAACAAATATTATACTGATCTAGAATATATAACAATCTCTCAACAATTGCACATTCCACAAATCTCAAGCATTAATTTGGCCAAAATAAATGCAAAATAATAAATACAACAATAAATGCACAAGATAATAAATAATTTAAATTTTCAATATAAACAAGAAAATCAATTAAGTTAGGCTAAGTTCCCTCAATAATCTCAACACAATATAAGTGAGTCCATAATGAAATAAGAACAAAACTCAAAGTTTAAATATATCATTTCAATAATAGGTCAAAATACACAAGGAAATGAAGATTAAATAATAAAACTTTCCTTCCAACAAGAATCCTGACTTCAAAACTTGAATAATCTTCCAAATTGTTGTGGGTTTTTCTTCTTCAATCAATATTCAACCACAAAAATCCAAAATTACAAGAAAAACTACTTACAAAAGCTAAGGAGCCGTTCTCTTTGTATTTCGATTTTGAATTTTGAGTTTTGAATTTTGTTTTGAATTTTGGATTTTGGTTGTTTGTTTTGGGATTGCTGAAAACATGTTCTCTTTGTGAATTTGGAAAACTGTTTTCAAAAATAAAAAATTGAAAAATGCATTTATTTTGTAATTTTCTGATATATTTCTTTTGTGATATTTTATATGTAAAAAATTGTTGATTTGTTGATTTACATTAATTTTAATGTCAATAAATCAAGTAGTTCTCTATGTCAATAAATTCATCATTAATATCCTTTCAGCTAAACAAAAATTCAACCCCATACCAACAAAATCTTAACATGAATCTATATATAATGGCAAAATAACATAAAAACTTCAAGTGAAGGAAGTGTCTCACATTTACAAAAAAAATTTACAAAAAAAAATCTTAACATGGATCTATATATAATGGCAAAATAACATAAGAACTTCAAGTGAAGGAAGTGTCTCACATTACAAAAAATTTTAAAAAAAAAAAAAATCTTAACATGGATTTATATATAATGACAAAATAACATAAGAAATTCAAGTGAAGAAAGTGTCTCACATTTTAAAAAAAAAATTTCCTAACATTGATCTATATATAATAGCAAAATAATATAAGAACTTCAAGTGAAGGAAGTGTCTCACATTTACACATTCACAAAAAAGGTTCAAAACGCTTGTTTTGAACTTTTTAACACTTTTGAACTTTTTAACACAAAATATCCAAAACGCAATAAACTCGTTTTGAGTTTCCTTTGTATTTTTTTATATATTTATTTATTTATTTGTATTTTGGAAAACAAATTTCTGAAAAAGGGCAAAGTGAACGGGTTTTCGATATTTCCAAAAATCGAAAACTCAAAACGGGCTGAAAACAGCAAAGAGAACATGACCTAAGAAAATGAGATGATTTTCGAGAGAAAATTTGAAAGAGGCAAGAACTAAGACTAACCCTAGCTAAAAAAATAAGGTTTGGTATTTATATTTCTCAAAAATTGACCCCAAAAATCCGAAATTTGGTGAAATCCATGAGAAATGGCAATTGGGCCTTACCAGGTCTATCGACCCGACAAGCCCGGTAATTTTTTTTTTAAAGATAAAGTCACGCGGGTGCGCGATATAGTACCGTGCGGCCGTTCGATTCTTCTGCGAGCCGTGGTTCCAACTTCTGACAATTTCAATCTAGGCCTTGCAGCCACACCAATGCTCGAACCGTGCGGTTGCATGGTTGATCTATTGCAACCCTTACCATTATATTTTGTAGTCAGGTCCTCCATCTTTTGATCATGTTCATTTTGGTCCTTGAATATTTGGTTCTCTTACAAATAAGCCCTTCTTAAATTGCAATTGAGGTCCTTGAACTTCTGAGAAATTGCATTGTTGCCCCTCTTTTTATTGCATTGTCGATCCTCAACTTCTTGAGAGTCTCATTTAGGTCCCCCCCAAAGTCTCAATTTCGGTCATCTTGTGTGATCTTTCATCTCAATCTCCAATGTTAACCTTTGTAGAAACAAAATATGAGAAAGCATGATATTACTGATATTAATAGAATTGGAGTCTTTTGCAGAGGAAAGCATGAGAAAGCACATGCTAGAGTCCAGGTTAGCGACCTCTGACGACTCCGGCGGGCCCCGACATCCTCCACCGTAGCAGGACCTTCCATAGACGCTTCGAATTTCTTTTCTGTTATCACGTCACAAGCTTCTAGAGCTTGATTTTACATGAAATCATCGAATCCATCTAAAAATTCAAAGGTTTCATGAACCTGGGATCTGGAAACACTACCAAAATTCATATATTTAAAGGACTAATTTGAAAAACATCAAGCTTTCTAGAGTGAGAAAATGAAGAGGATAGGGTTCGACGATCAATCTATTTTTTTTTTTTTGAAGCAACCCACATTGCTTTTTAATTGTTCATCATTTACACGTTTTGTTTGATCTTTCTTCAGAGGTGAGAAAGCATTTTGCAACAATGAATGCAGTGACAAGGAGATGATGCTGGAGGAGGAAATGAAAACTTCATAATCCGACGATGTTTATGGCACTCTTGCTTCTATCGATTGAACTTGTGTTGTGTTAAATTGATTAAGGCTCAATGTCTTGATTTTGGGTGTAAGAGATTCTTGAATACGTATTCGGCATGATATTAATTTAAGCAGCAATTTGATTTTGGCTATATATGTATATAAATTAAATCTAGTCTATTATGTAGAAATTCTCTAGTTTTTGCCTTTTGAAAATTTAAAAATTGTATAATAGTCATAGACTAGTAGTAGGACTTATTATTAAGTACTAGTAGAAGGCAACATGCGTTGCACGTAACTGTTTATATATGTGATAATTCGCGTAGCATTGAACCGAATAAAAAAATACAGATAATTTAAAGATAAAACAGATGTACAAAATGCTTTGGTTAAAGAAAGAAAAAAAGTAGACAGTTAATAAGAATCTGTCTGTAATAAGATGTATGAGTAGAGTAATATATAATTCAACTGAGAGTAAAAACTAATGAAAGAGATACCGGAAAATCGAAATGTGAAGGCAAAAATGCAAAAGGTCAAAGTAAAAGACAATCATTTAACATTAAGATTTATAAGTAGAGAAAATTTTAATTGAACGTGGAAGTCAGAACCTAGGAAAGAGATGCTGGAAAATTGAAACGTGAAGGCAAAAATGTAAAACCTCAACGTAAAAGACAACCATTTAACAATCTAATAAGTTATAAGAAATACAGTTAAATATGGACAAGAAATAATGTAGAGAAGTAGAGATATTCTCATTTAACAAAAGCTATATTTAAAAAAAAAGTGATTTTAACATTTTTCATGCACTATATGAAGAAATATAGTAGAATCACAAAAGTTCATTTTCACTAAAGCATAGCACCAATGACAATTAAAGTAAACCTACAGACATAAATACAGAGTTTTCAAAATAAGAAACAGTAGAGCCAGAAGGTTGAATTGCCTATCTGAGGCTCCCATATAAGGTAACAACTCTGATTTTATATAATGTTGGTATGCAGGTGGCATGGTTTCGAAAGCACTTATAAGGTTATTTTTCAGAAGCAACCCTGAGGCTTGCCTAACCTCCACTGGTTTTCCCTGTCATATAATGGTAGGCCTCAATGTATGAACTAAATTTGAAAATTAATGCACTGTGAAGGCCCATTTAACTGGGATTGTTATGATGCCTGTGTGAGATTAAAAGAGATGCTCAATCTTATATAAATATATAGATACCAGATTTGCACATGTTTGGTAATCAAAATATTGATAGAGAGGTACAGAAACCAGAGTTGCACATGTTTGCATTGAAGTGGAAAATATCTAGGATAGGGTGTTCACAGAAGTGATACGGCACACTGTAGATGCACTAAACTATGTAGTTTCATTTACAAGACAGAATGATTGTTTGATAAAAGCTATATTAACAAGAAAAGAAAGTTTAAGAAGTAGAGATATTCCCATTTAACAAAAGATATATTTACAATACAAGTGATTCTAATAAATTTCTTGCATGATAGCAAGAAATGTAACAAAATCACATAGATATTTTCATGCTGAAAGTGCTGTGAAAGTATTCACTAAAGCACACTACCAGTGACGGTTCAACAAAACACATAAATCTAAAGTTTTTATACTAAAAAATATAAGAGTTTCAAGACTGATCAAAATATGCATTAATTAGAATAAATTCTAATCAAGCTTATCATTCATCTTCTTCGTTGGTGATGATGCATTATCAGTTGGGAATAGGATGCGCTTGGCTGGAGGTGGTGAGACAGAATGACCAAGTGATGTGCTTGAATTGTTTGAGTCACAGACCATGGAAAGTTGTTCCTCATGGACTTCTTTGTCAGGTTGCTTGAAGTTGTTAGGAACATACTTCTCAAGAGAAATTACCTCAAATTTATAAGTAGAAGCATGTGCAAATGTTGTTGGTGCTTTCCCACGATCATTTGGGCTTTGATCCATTGCAATTGCTTTCACATAGAAAATGTACTGGTCATCTATGTTCAGTCTTATTCCTTTCTCATCATTGAGCCTCTGAATAAATTTATGTTTTGAATTTAAGTTACAACAGTGAAATGTAAATGCAAGTGTGTATGAAATTGATTAGAATGTAAATAAAGGTACTAACCCCTTTAGAGATTCCCATAAGCTTAAAGGCTGAGCACTGCAAGTAATTTTCTGCAATTTCACCCATCAATAAGACTGCTAGCTTCCCAGTTTCATCTTCTATGTGGATGTCAGCTCTTTCCCTATACAATAAGGGGAATGTAAAACAGAAATGGAAAGCCTTAAGAGCAGATTGATGTTGCAAGGCCTCATTGAACATACTATAAGCTTTATGATTTTAAAAAGATTCTCCAGTGCATCAGTGTACAAGCAAATAGTTGTATGGGAAAAAAAGGAAAAATTAAAAAAGGAAAAATCAAAATTTTCTGTTCACAGTTTCTTGTACAGCTGTTGCTCTATACAATAAGGGAAATGTAAAACACAAATGGACAGTCTTAAGAGCACATTGATGTTGCAAGGCCTCATTTAACATATTATATAAGCTTTATGATTTGAAAAAAATTCTCCAGCTCATCAGTCTGTAAATAGATTGTTGTATGGGAAAAAAAAGGAAAAATTAAAAAAGCAGAAATGTAAATTTTCCGTTCACAGTTTATTTTACAGCATATTGCCTTGCAAAGTGTACAAAGCAAAATAGCGAAAATATTTTATCAAAAATTCAAAGCAAGAGACATTCAGAGGTTTGCAGTTCAGCAGAAATAAGGTTTTAAAGATATCAAGCATTTATAACAACAAAGAAACATTTTGAACACAAATAATAAGGAAACTAAAAAACACTGAATCATCACTTAATCTCTTTTTCCAAAATTGCAACTCCAATTGATTTCATTAATTCAACTAACGCAGAATACGGTAGCAAATTTCACCAGTCTATGAAACCTAAGACATTGATGAAACCAGCAGTACGAAACTGAAAATATTGAAGGAAAAAAAAGAAAAACTCCTTTTAAATACTTAAAAATCTAGTGAAATGAAACATTTATAGACCAAGAGCAAGTAACCTTTCATTTCCAAGTTTCAACCCACGCTGTACTGGACACTACAATCAGTTGAAAGAGGTAAAGCTATTTGTATTTCTTGTTTATATAAGATTTAAAATCTGAAGAAAAAAAAAACTGAATGAATATAAAGTGTCAATGTTCATGAAAATCATGAAAGACAGTTATTAAGATGTATATTAAAATAGTTAGTTTGCTGTGAAATCTTGCAAAATGAATTATATGTATATTTTTCATTTTTTAAAGGTTTCTGTATTTGTGTTGATATTACAGTTAACAGTTTTTTAGTAATGTTCTAAATTTACATTGAAAGGTAAATGAACAATATGAAAAAAGTTGCACTATAATAGTAGTAATTAGTAAGATACTGAATTATGTGAAAATGAAAGTTTGTTGTACTTGAAGTAAAATATAGCATTATTTGAAAGAGAAACGCTTTGGTAATCTGTTTTTTATAAAATCTAAAATGTGAAAGAAAACTAAAAGAACATAAAATTATGTGTTTTAGCTAAATAATATAGAGAGTGTTCAGGATGTACAATAAAGTTCAATCAGCCATTAATAAGATAGTAAATGACTTATTGAGTAGTGTTAAAATTAGTTATTTACACTGATCTGAAAGAAATTACAATTTATTATATTTGTTTTTAATGTTTAAGTACACAAAGGTTTATTTGTTGAAACTTACCTGGGTAGTGCTGTCACATTTAGTGTATTGCAGTAGCGACAATCATAACTCTCTCCAGCGGTTGATGCACACGATGATCTATAACAGAAAGAACAACCCATATACCAAAATGGGGCACTGCTCATTCTTATAGTTGCACTTCCTTTAATCCAGAAATGGGTTTGTTGAAACTGTATATTGATATTGAAAAAATAGAATCATTATATATTATAATTATTATATATAATAGAATGCAACAAATTTTTATATTTTGTTAAATTTTTTGAAGCATAATAAATTGTATGTATACCTTTTTTGCTAGGTCAAGTACATCCTGCACTGATGTGAATTGTGTGTCTTCCGAAGCAGATATCTTTTTCGGTGTGAAGTATGACTTCAATGAAGTCATTTCTGCAATTATCTCAGAATTGTCGCAGATCCTGTAATTTCAGTAACAGTCAATGTTAGAAATGCACTATACATTGTAGATTTGTGTAAAGTACATGAAGATTTTTACATAGCTTACCATTTTTGATACTCAGTCACTTCACTGAATGGAAAGTTCACATAGAAAAAGGAATCAGAAGTTGTAGACAAAGAGAGACCTAACAGGAATAGTTTAGTTAGTAATGTGAAGTATGAAATATTAATGGGGAAAGTTAAAATTCTTCAATAGTGTACATAGATAGAAATAATTTACCGTTGAAAGAGGTGACCAGAAGCTGTGTAGCAATGACAACAGGTGTTTTTGGCAATAACTGAATTATTTCTTGTCCTTCGTTGTCAATGAAGGAAGACCACATTGTTAAGGTAATCGTATTGAATCTGTAAAATGTAATGTAATGTAATTTAATTTAATTTAATGTAAACAAATTATTTTATATATTTAAGTTTTAGTATTATATAAGTGAAGTTTGTATAAACTAACTCTCTGTTCATTAGAACAATGTCTTGCACAGTAACTTGATTCCCATTTTTAGTGTAAAATGGCCTCTTCGGTTTCACATCAAGCACAACTGCGATAATACCTGAAGTGATTTAAGATAGAAATGTAAGTAATTAGAAGTTCGGAAGTTCACAGTGATCATATATTTTTATGAATGAAGGAATAAAAAAGAGAAAATAGGTTATACTTATGAGGAAAATGATATGAATTCTTTTGTCGTAAGTTTAGTTAATAGTAGTATAGTTTCATAATATAATTGAGGGAATATGCATGTGTAAAAATTGCACTCATCACACAAGTAATGAATTAACTTTGAAAATTATCAGTGCATTTAAAGAAAAAAGAAAAAAGAAAAAAAATTTAATCATTGAAATAAAATGAAAATTTGTTATAATGGAATCTATGAAAGAGTGAAAGATAGGGAAACATACCAATTTGTTTGGTTTTGTCATCCATGTAATTTCTTAAATCTTGAAAAGGAGACAACTTTAATTCTTTAAAGATTATATCATGATGTAGTTCATCAAGTTTCTCCACTCTTGTTGTTCCAGACAGGGTCCATTGAAGCTCTCCATCAATTTTTTTATATTTATCTGGTGTTAATCTTACCAATGCATTAGAAATCAGATATGTATTTCCAAGGATCAGAACACTTTCGAATGCAGGAATGTGGTGATCCCATATCATACCCTTTACAGTATTACCCTAAAAAAGAGTAATAAATAAGTTTTTAGTAATGTAGAAACAAATATAAATATAAAACTCATGAATTAACAAAAATAGACAGCCCTAAATCAGATTTTGTTCTCTGAAATTAGTAGCCATTTTTTATTCTGCTAGGGAGCTATTTTCAAACTAATAACTTATCTTAAACATTAAGGAATAGAACATTAATTAATTTAAAAATAGCCCAAGTACTTTAAAGTAATATTTAGTTTAGTTAAAGTATTATGTGTCTATAAATCTAAATAGCAAAAAGAGAAGTATTTAACATGGTTATGAGCAACACAGAGAGCACATCATTTAGTAACTGAATTTAGAGGAAGACATTGGAAATAAGTGAGAAGGGGAAGGATAATACTATGTGATTTTACTATTAAAAAATAGAATAAATTAGTTTTTAGCAGTATAGACACAAAGACAAGCATAAAACTCATGAAGTAATTTAAATAGACAATCTAAACAGAATCTTATTATGTCAGAACTGTAAACAGTGAAAAGGTAAAAAAATGTGATATGGTCATGAGTAATAGAAAGAGTACAGTATGCAGCAAGTGAGAAGGGAAATCATCATGTTTCATGGTTTTTGTCAAAAGAAAAAGAATATGCTATATAAAAAACTGCAGAAAAGCAACATTTTGAAGGAGGTATAATAAGGAATACAAAAAGTAATATTAAATTTTCATTTTGTTCAGAAATGTAAAAATATTTTTAATGATCAGATAGTTGAGTTGATGAAAATAAATGAACTGGTAGTTTTTTTTTTTTTTTTTGTTTAACAGTAAACAACATTGTTGTGAGCATAAATGCATGAATACATAAGAAGAGATAATGAGTTAAAAATATTATTTCATAAACTTTAAAATAGGTTGAAATGTGAACAGACAGATAAAGGTAAAGGAAAGAAAAAGAGGCGAACAGAAGAATCTGCTATAGAAGCAAATTATAGAAAAATACAAATCTTAAAGATGGAGAATAATATAAAGAATATAAAGAGTAATTTAGAAAATATATTTTGTTGAGGAATATAAAAAAGTTTTCAATGATCAGATAGTTGAATAAATGAAAAAAAAATATAATGCGTTGATTTATTTTTTGAATACACAACAATATTGCTTTGCTGTGAATATAAGAAATAAACATAAATAGAAAAAAATTTAGATTATCAACTTCAGTTGAATGGTTCTTCAGTAAGTATTTGATAATGCAGGATAGATGAATAAAAAGTAAAATGTGAAGCTATATGTATAAAACATACCTTAATGTCCATAAAAAGTAGAGTTTGATACTTTTTTGAACCATAAAATGCAGCCTTAGGGTATGATTTTTGAGCTACAATGACTTTTGATGTCCATTTTTTATGAATGGGAGTAATTTCTGGTATAAGAAGTTGTTTCTCAGACATCTGGAGTCTGTCTTTAGCTGTACAGATAATGTAATTAATAAAGTTAGATAATATCTCTTTTGTTCAATATAAAGGAATGCTAGAACATATAGAAGAAGACTCACCGATGAAATTTTCAATGAAAGCAGGATGAAGCTGACCTTTTTCTTCTCAGCAATACTCACTGATTGTACCTTGAAGTGTAGTTTAAGGTGTGTATATATGTGTGTGTGTGTGTGTGTGTGTGTGTGTGTGTGTATTAAGATGAAATGACAAAAAATTGATTTGTGAAAGATCTCTGATAATTTCTAATGTGGCAGGTAAAAAAATCTCTGTAAAGACATTCTGAATTGTTATTTCATAAAATTGTTAGCTTTTAAAAACTGTACAGTAAAAATGAGAATAAGATAGTAGTACATTTTGAACTGCATGATTGAATTAGAACTAAAAATCAACTATTCTACAGAAGTGGAAAATGAACAGTTAAAAAAACCTCTAGAAACTAATCTTTATGTTAGAGATATATGGAGTACGGTCTGAAGATTGTGTATTATGTATGGTATGGAGTGGGAAAAAGTTTTGAAATGATGTTTACTTTTCATATAGTACATAGGGTAGTGGAAAATACAAAAAGCAGATTTCTGAAAACACTTTTTACTGTGTTGCACTTTTGTACAGCTTTATGCAGTGTCTTTTCCAATAAAAAGTGATCTACATGAGCTGGAATATTTTATTAGGCAGCATAATTATATTTATTACTATAAAATGATGTATGTATATATATAGAAATATATTATTAGAAACAGTAACAATTAATAATAAGAAAAGTATACCCAGGAAAAAAAAAGATACATATTTTTAGTTTTATTACTATATATATTAAATTTAGAACTATATATTTATTTATATTTAAAAAAATGACGTAAAATATTTAGCTTTAGAAAGAAAAGATTTGATGTGGTTGTATAGTTTAATACATAATGTGATGTATGTATAGGCTAAGTATATACAGACAGTTAAAAGAGAACAAATTGTTAAAGACAAAATGTGAAATCCAATTGTATATTAACTGAAAATAAATCATTAGATTTTTATACATGTAAAAAAAATCATAATTCTTTAATATGATTTTTTAGAATAGAAAGAAACATAATAACAAAAGAAGAAAAAGAAAAGAAATTAAAAATAATAATGTCAATTTTTACAAATCTGTAAGAAAAGATATTATAGATATATAATTATTATAAAAATTATTTAAATGTAATGTAAAACTATATTTTTGTATTTAATGAAAATTAGAGACTTACTTATAATAATACACACACACACACACACACACACACACAGAGAGCAGGGTTGTACCTGAAGATATTGCACCCCAGGAGTTCTAAATTTCCCAGTGGTGTGTTTGTCTATGATTTGGTGAGAATCATTCCTGTTGAAATACATATGTTTCTAAGTTAGGATTACAAACACAATTTAGTTAATAGACAGCACAAAATTATACACAATAATCATAACAAAATGAGAACTGAAGAAATGATTGTTTGTTGTTTGTTAGAGAATCTAAAAGAAAAGAAAAGAAAGACTAATGGAGAATTACATAAAATTAAAACTTGCAATTGATGTTATGAACTTTTGGCTATTTGAGTAAGTAAAGAACGATGAAATTATTTCGTACCAAATCAACAATAAGAAATAAATAAGAAAATGCTATTATTCAAAATCAACCAAATGTAGAAAAATGAGGTTTTTCTGATGTTATTATCCAAAAAATTCGTATAAGGGCACTTTTTCCACTAAATAACCATGAAAGAATTGATATTGAGATCAAACAATCATTGAAACTGTAATTCGTAATTACTTCGATAGGGTTAAGCATGTTGAATCATGTAAAAGAAGAAATGAGCTAAAATAATATAGTACTACTATACAAGAACAAACTTCCCACCTCCGAGATCACCACCTTCACCGACATAATCATCTTCGAATCTTCCTTTTTGGTACTGTCATACGACAGTAAAATCTCGGGAAATAAACCTAAAATAGAAATTAGAAAGGGAAAAAAGAACAATAAAGTTGACATAAATTAATAACCGATGGAATTAAAAAAATCACAAAATAAAAAGGTGAATGCGATTCGTCTCGCCGTCAATTGTTTTGTAAATTTGTTCTCCTTCATAGAAACTTAATAAAATTGGCAGGCATGAGATAAGATTATCATAGAAAACTATTAAGAAACCTTTACCGGACAGGAGGAATTTCTTCTTCCTCAACTTGCTTCTTGATACGTACAATAGCGGCTCAATATCGATTTCAATTTATTTTCCTATAAAAAAAAGGCAGATTGAGCTTCATTCTTTAGTACACCAAAACTGGGAGAAAAAAAGACACATAATCAACAGAGAAAATAAAATAGCTCAAGAGCTTTTAAGTGCCACAAAATTTAGTTATTTTCATCTTTCTTAACTCTAAAAAATGGAATAAGCCCATCACCTTGAGGAAATTTGAAAGACAGCCTAGAAAATTTGCTTCAGATCATCTTCAATATGTAGTAATAAAGTTTTCATATCAAATCTGTATTTTCTTAGACAATTGCCTCTATATCTAACTACAATTCTCTCCCCTGGACTTGTTTTTATATTGAGTTAGAAGAAAATTGTACTACAATCAATTGATTTAAATCCTTTGGGTTTCAAATACACATGTTTGCTTATTACGCTATTTTCAAATCTAGGAACATGTGGACGTCTGCTACGATTTTGTTGTGTGGTAGTGTTACAGATTAACAGTGTGTCCACATCCATAATACATATATGATATGTTTGTTAGGAACATTGAATAGCACATGAATGTGTGAAAGGAGAATCCAAGAATTAAAAATACACCAGGAAATCCCATCAAACAAGATACATAGAAAACAAATCAAGTGAATTATCCACAACAATTGGCCAAATCACGAAGCACCCAAATGAAGATTCAATCTTGAAGACAATCAACAGCCAAATAACAGAAAGCACAAATACTTGATTACAACACATCAACGTATGCAGAATAATCCACCTGGTAATGCTCATCTATGGTACATTGAAAAATCCGACACTCCACTGCATACCTTTCAGGTCATCACTAAATGTGCACTGTCTAAAATCCATTCATCACCAATTTGGGTTAAGAACCATCAAAGTTCAAAAAAATCCAAAAAAATAAATTCTTGAACACATGCTGCGCTCGTATAAAGAACCAAATTTTACAATAACCGTAGGCAACTTTAACTATTAACAAAGACAACCAGGTTGCAAAATTTAAGACAGAACAAACAAAATTGCACTGATATTTAGACTATATTCGTAATTACTTAAGCAAAAAAACATATCTAATAATTATATAAAAGTGTAAAGAGTTAAACTTAAATATATACGTTGCCATGAATGATCTCAACAGAGGACTTGCAAGTAAATATAAATAATACTCGTAGTTTTTAAAGAATTAAAAATGCTTTTATTTATTTTTGTATTTTTTTTAGAGGTTGTACAGAAACAATAATAGTAAAATAGGTATGCAAAAATTTTTAAAAATTTCGTTGTGCTTTTTTCAATTCCATAAAACGTTCTTCTTCAAGTGAAGATAAAATGAGTTTCGAAGAAAAAAAAATTGAATCTCTTGTAAGTAAAAGTTTTTTAGAACTTCATGTGTAATTAAAAGCTAATTTTATGTGAAAAACATTTATATTTAAAAATATATTTTATTTTAAATTAGACAATTTTAGATAATGAATAAAGAATGATATTTGGATAAAACAAATTCAGATACGTAGCAAAGAAAATGAATACTATCATGTTAAGAATAGGTAAAAAAGGTATAGAATATTTTAAAAATGTTATGTAGTCAATAAAAACTTACTTGGTAATTGAGGAAAATTTATAGATAGAGAAATCTAATGCTACAAGATATGGAAATTAATACCTTCGAATATTTCATTTGATCTACTGGACGAAGAAATTGTATATAGCTCACATTTTGCTGCAATAGAAAAAAATATGATATATTAATATATTGCTAGCATTTAAATATTCATGAAAGTTAGAGTAATCTACAATTACAATATATGAATGTTAATTTTTTGAATGTACTAAATCAAGTATTTCTTTGTACACAACATTTTTTGTACAATATTGATGAAGTGAATGAACCGTTTTATTTTCTGGTTTTAATAACACTCGAATATTAGAACTTGATCTAATTCTAGATAATGCAACATATAGTTGACCATGTGAAAAGACTGGTTCAGGCAAATACAATCCAATGAAGTCTAATGTTTGACCTTGAGCTTTGTTAATTGTCATAGCAAAACATGGACGAATAGGGAATTGAGTTCGCTTAAAAGGAATTGAACTTTTATCGTTTTCTAATGGTATAAAATGAATTCTAGGCAAAAAAACATGTTTTCCACGGTATTCTCCAATTGCAATTTCAGCAGTAATAACATTACGACCGAATTGTTTGCAAATCAATCTTGTACCGTTACATAATCCTTTAGAAGGATTGATATTTCGAAGTAGAATAACAGGACAATTAGTTTTAAGTACAAGTTCATGAGGAGGTATTCCATTAGGCGTTAACGTATTTAAAAAGTCTTCATGAATATGTTCTTCTGTTTTATCGATAACTTCATCAAAGCTGTAGTATATAAATTTATCTCCATTAATTTTATGTAACAATAAATTATTTATAAGATCAACGTTTTCATTTTTTGGAGTTAAAATAACTCTATTAATCATTGATAAACTGTACGTTTCACATGATTCAATATTTGGAAACACCAAATCAATAAGATTGTTTAACGATTTCATTTCTTCTTCGAATTTAATAGTGATATTATTTGGGAGTTCTATCATACCAAAAGTATGAGTTTCAACATTATTATTACCAATAGAAAGTAAATATTTAGAAAAGCTAGTGTCAAGATGAGCACGCATATTTTGGGTTAGTGATATTCGTTGAAATGACGGCCATAAGTAAGAAAAGACAAGACTTGCTTTTAGAATATCAGTTTTGGATCCATTTTGAACTACAGGTAAAATTTGTCTAAAATCACCACCGAAAACAATAATTTTTCGACCAAATGGTTCATCAAGCTCTGTTATATCTCTTAATAATTTATCTAAAGCTTCAATGGCTGAACGATGAACCATAGGAGCTTCATCCCATATAATTAATTTAGTTACAGTTAGTAGTGTTCCAAATGCTGATTGTTTTTTAATAGAGCATGTAATATTAGGAGACAAATCAAGCGGTATTTTAAACGTAGAATGTCCGGTTCGACCCCCAGGTAATAAAGATGCGGCAACACCCGATGAAGTTGTTGCGATAGCAACCAATTTCTTTGCTCTAACTGAACGTAACAGTGTTTTGTATAAAAAAGTTTTACCTGTACCACCTGGTCCATCAATGAAAAATAAACCTGTGTCGTTATTTAGTACTTTATTGAAGATTCGATCAAATGCATTTCTTTGTTCTATATTTCAGCTTTCAATCATTGATGATAAAGTTACACTATTATCATATTCTTTTGTCTCATCAGAAATCATGGTAGATAATTTATCACGTTCATTTGTAGAAACACAATATGAGACTAAATTGTAATCGTTTATATTTTTACCTGAAAGTTCCAGAATATTATTTATACATTCTAATGTGGCATGTTCAGCTGTAGATTTGGAGAATCCTTTCAATATATAATCTTCCATCATAAATTCTTTGTAAGTGAACCACAATGATCTTGGATTATTAGGTGTGCAAATTATTAATATTGTTGAGAACAACCGACGCAATGAGCTTGGCATTTGATACAGTATAACTTCTGCCATACATAAATCAAAGTTATTATCTTCATTTAACAATCCATATAACGAGGTCGCTTCACGAAAAGTTTTTACTTGAACGTTATTTACTTTTTTTAAATTCTTAAAGGAAGTTGCACATTTAATATGGTTTAATAGAACACGTAGATAATATCTTTCTCCTTCATTAGGATTAGCTGAGACAATTCTTCCTATAACATTTTTTTGTTTCCCGGGAGTCCAAAAACGACCTTGTGTGTTCCAAACAAAATGAGTAGGAAAATCTCTATACAATAATGTTCTAGATATTTCATTTGCAATATTCATTTAAAAATATCCTGTAAGCATTGTGCGTTTAAGAAAATCGTTGTTTATTATATTGTTTAAATTAGAGTTATCATTAAAAGTAATATTTTGGTTATCTTCTAAATGTAACTGGAGAGAGATGATTGATGGAGAGTTCTCACTTAAATAAAAACCGTAAATTCTCCATATTGCTTCAGGTGCTGATATCCATCGAGCACTTTGAAACTTATTAATTTCATCTATTTCAATTTCTGACTCATCATTTGTAACGACCCGAAATCTTGACCATTCGAGTGCCACTAAAAGTGACTCATATCATATTATCGAGACTTAAATAGTAATGTAAAATTATTCAAAAGAATAATTAGAATCCCATAATTTTATTTGTGAATATAAATAGAACATAATTTTCTTACATAAAGTTCAACATAATTATCTCATCAATCTTAACCACTTTTGCCACTTCCGTGTTGACCGCCTCGAACCTTCAATTATCTGAAAATGGTAAATATCGTAGAGTGAGATTTATAAAATCCCAGTAAGTATACCAAGCATAAATTTTCTTTTGAAAGCATATGGATCATTTTCATCATAACATAGGATAGGATCGAAATACTCATAAATATAGGGAGACACAAGAATTTTACCGAACTTAAATGGCAAGAATTCTTATGTGTAGCGCTACTAAACTCCGGTCCCCTTAGCATAATCATAAACATATCATATGGAACCCATAACAATCTTGTGAGATTGATTTCATAGCAATGATCCAAACATTTTCATAAAAACATAAAGATATACTTACTTGTCATAAAAACATACTTACTTTTCATAAAAACATAAGGTGTATTTACCTTTCATAAAAACATACTTACTTTTCATAAAAACATAAGATATACTTACTTGTCATAAAAACATACTTACTTTTCATAAAAACATAAGGTGTATTTACCTTTCATAAAAACATACTTACTTTTCATAAAAACATAAGATATACTTACTTGTCATAAAAACATACTTACTTTTCATAAAAACATAAGGTGTATTTACCTTTCATAAAAACATACTTACTTTTCATAAGAACATAAGATATACTTACTTGTCATAAAAACATACTTACTTTTCATAAAAACATAAGGTGTATTTACCTTTCATAAAAACATACTTACTTTTCATAAAAACATAAGATATACTTACTTGTCATAAAAACATACTTACTTTTCATAAAAACATAAGGTGTATTTACCTTTCATAAAAACATACTTACTTTTCATAAAAACATAAGATATACTTACCTTTTAAAAGATTAAAATGAAGTGTAGTAGTAAATGGACCAAAACTTTCTTGACCACCTTGAATTTCTCTTACTTGTGGATTTTGTCAAGAGATTGGAAATAAGTGTATATGTGTAGAGTTGTGTGTAAAAGAGATGGGTTTAAATAGATGTATAAAGTTGGCATATTGTAAACATAATCATTCAATTCTATTAATTTTAACACATCATTTTCTTAAAGTAAAGCACCATTCATATACTTTTCCATATTTATACAAATAATATGCTCTTCATGATTATATATAATGGAGTATATAATTCATTCATATACTTTTCCATATTTATACAAATATTATGCTCTTCATGATTACATATAATGGAGTCTTATCAATCATTCATATACTTTTCCATATTTATACAAATATTATGCTCTTCATGATTATATATAATGGAGTATATAATTCATTCATATACTTTTCCATATTTATACAAATATTATGCTCTTCATGATTATATATAATGGAGTATATAATTCATTCATATACTTTTCCATATTTATACAAATATTATGCTCTTCATGCTTACATATAATGGAGTATATAATTCATTCATATACTTTTCCATATTTATACAAATATTATGCTCTTCATGATTACATATAATGGAGTATATCAACCATTCATATACTTTTCCATATTTATACAAATATTATGCTCTTCATGATTACATATAATGGAGTCTTATCAATCATTCATATACTTTTCCATATTTATACAAATATTATGCTCTTCATGATTATATATAATGGAGTATATAATTCATTCATATACTTTTCCATATTTATACAAATATTATGCTCTTCATGATTATATATAATGGAGTATATAATTCATTCATATACTTTTCCATATTTATTAAATTAAGATTCTCATAATTATTATATATAATGGAACCTCTCATGCTTGCATATATTTTCTTAATTTCAATAATAAAAATAATTTTTGTATAAATAAATATTGGGATAACATTGAATTAAGTACTTGGACTTAATATACTTTAAATCAAGAGAATGGAGATATTTTTAGAATTTCGGAATTTAATTTAAAATCGAACGATCTCGATTATTTCTTGACTTGGCTATACGAATACGTCGCGGCGTTAACTTAATAAAAATGGGTGAAATAGTAGCGACACGATTTTCTATTAAAATAATTATTAATCGCGTAAAAATTCTTGGTCGCTACAAACTTACCCCCTTAAAATAATTTCGTCCTCGAAATTAAACTTACTTGATCTTATGATTTCTGAACACTTAATCAGAATCTCTTCTCTTCTTCTCTTAGGTAGTATCATTGCTACTATATTTAACCCACTGGACTTTGACTAAATGCATATCTTTGTTTTTCTTAAAAACATGGACTTTTCTATCAATAATAGACATATGTGTCTACTCATAAATTCTGACTCAAAAGGAAAATTCTCAATCGTATGTGATATTTCATCATGTCTTGTAGTACTCATGTAACCTGTCACTTATCATCGTATCATGTGACCTCAAATATTCGTATTAATATCTCTAAAATTTCAATAAATCTTTACTAACATATCATACCATAATAATTAGTCATTTCTTTTTATCACCAAATATCCCAAAGTAAATAAAATGGTTACCTGAATATTCCCTATGTAATATATCCAAACATATTATTCATCAATCAACATAATATCATCAGCTTATCTTTTCCCATATTTGTAACCAAAACGTTCTGCAAAATTCAAATAAATAATTAGCTCCCAAATAACTAAAATTCTTCACTTAATTGTCACAACATTTCCCGCAAGGTATTTCTTTCACTTGTACATACTTATGAATTCTGATTCGATACGGTCCTTATTTCACTTTCACGTATTCCCATATCATCACACCATACCTTAATTACTTATTATTATACCAAAAATATCAGTACCAAATCCAAGAAAATATTCTGTATCTCAAAATCTTATCATCAAATCTTCCTTTATCGATAAAATTAAACAGCGCATTAATTCTTGTCTCTTCTTTTCATTATTCTATTCCGCGCTTTCTTGCTGGAATCAATATCAGATGGATCCACTTAGTTCCTTTATACCTTTAAATAGATCATGTTGGGAAGAGGTTAGATCCATCAAAAATGGATATCATCCTTTCAAACATTCGCAAGTATTATTCCAATCTTCCTATGAATGATCTGAGAAAAATTTATCGAATTAGGCTCGAAAGGTTGAGGTTGCTGATGGCTCATGGTATTCCAGAAGATGTTCGCTGGTTGATCGAAGCAAAAGTTCGATTATCTGGTGAATTACCTATGACATTTCCAATGCACATGCCTGGTTTAGGCAAAAGCACCTTCGCAAAGAAACGAAGAGCAAAAAGGCTGAATGGTTGCTACAAATGTGCTCGTTGGAACTGTGATACTCGTTGCAAAACAGTAGGATATTCTTCTACTAATCGGGATGATAAAATCAAATTCATAAAGGGTGGACTGAGTAAGGAGCCTTTGGATGATATTCGACTGACTCTTGAGACGCACCCAAGTGGTTATGTGCAACGTGAACTTCTCTCCTTATACGCTCAGTTTAACGAAGACAAAAATCGTTATAGTCTCAAAAATATAACTGCAAAAGATCCTGTCTGCCAGTCTGTTTTACACAATGAGGTTGTGGCAAATCAGCATTGATATAAGGTAAATCTCTTGATACATATTTAAAATATTCTTCTGTTTCCTTTCACGCGTTTTGATAAAGGTTAGTAAAAATATATTTCCTTTCTCGAGGTTTGATAAAGCTGGAAAATAAATCACCGAAAGATGAAAGCTTTGATAAAATAGTCAAAAGTAGGCTGATTTTGTCAAAAGTAAATCTTTACTTTTTCAGAATCAATCAAAAACAGTAAATTTTTCCGGCTTTAAATAGCCAAACATATTTCATAGTTCAGGCATCCCAAAATCACATCTTCTTCGTAAGTTTTCTCTTCTATACTATCAAAGATGGAAGCACCAAAACTTCGACAGATCAAAACTATTTGTGTATTTTGTGGATCAAAAGTGGGGAAAGGCTTCAGTTATCTAGAAGCGGCCGTAGATCTTGGAAAGAAACTGGGGGAAAAAGGTATCACTCTTGTGTATGGGGGTAGTAGCAGTGGTCTAATGGGTTGTTTTGTGACGACCCGAATTCTCGACCATTCGAGTGCCACTAAAAGTGACTCATATCATATTATCGAGACTTAAATAGTAATGTAAAATTATTCAAAAGAATAATTAGAATTCCATAATTTTATCTGTGAATAAAAATAGAACATAATTTTCTTACATAAAGTTCAACATAATTATCTCATCAATCTTAACCACTTTTGCCACTTCCATGTTGACCGCCTCAAACCTTCAATTATCTGAAAATGGTAAATATCGTGGAGTGAGATTTATAAAATCCCAGTAAGTACACCAAGCATAAATTTTCTTTTGAAAGCATATGGATCATTTTCATCATAACATAGGATAGGATCGAAATACTCATAAACATAGGGAGACACAAGAATTTTACCGAACTTAAATGGCAAGAATTCTTATGTGTAGCGCTACTAAACTCCGGTCCCCTTAGCATAATCATAAACATATCATATGGAACCCATAACAATCTTGTGAGATTGATTTCATAGCAATGATCCAAACATTTTCATAAAAACATAAGATATACTTACTTGTCATAAAAACATACTTACTTTTCATAAAAACATAAGGTGTATTTACCTTTCATAAAAACATACTTACTTTTCATAAAAACATAAGATATACTTACTTGTCATAAAAACATACTTACTTTTCATAAAAACATAAGGTGTATTTACCTTTCATAAAAACATACTTACTTTTCATAAAAACATAAGATATACTTACTTGTCATAAAAACATACTTACTTTTCATAAAAACATAAGATATACTTACTTGTCATAAAAACATACTTACTTTTCATAAAAACATAAGGTGTATTTACCTTTCATAAAAACATACTTACTTTTCATAAAAACATAAGATATACTTACTTTTCATAAAAATATTAAAATGAAGTGTAGTAGTAAATGGACCAAAACTTTCTTGACCACCTTGAATTTCTCTTACTTGTGGATTTTGTCAAGAGGTTGGAAATAAGTGTATATGTGTAGAGTTGTGTGTAAAAGAGATGGGTTTAAATAGATGTATAAAGTTGGCATATTGTAAACATAATCATTCAATTCTATTAATTTTAACACATCCTTTTCTTAAAGTAAAGCACCATTCATATACTTTTCCATATTTATACAAATAATATGCTCTTCATGATTATATATAATGGAGTCTATCAATCATTCATATATTTTTCCATATTTATACAAATATTATGCTTTTCATGATTATATATAATGGAGTATATAAATCATTCATATACTTTTCCATTTTTTATACAAATTTTATGCTCTTCATGATTACATATAATGGAGTCTTATCAATCATTCATATACTTTTCCATATTTATACAAATATTATGCTCTTCATGATTATATATAATGGAGTATATAAATCATTCATATACTTTTCCATATTTATACAAATATTATGCTCTTCATGATTATATATAATGGAGTATATAAATCATTCATATACTTTTCCATATTTATACAAATATTATGCTCTTCATGATTATATATAATGGAATATATAAATCATTCATATACTTTTCCATTTTTTATACAAATATTATGCTCTTCATGATTACATATAATGGAACCTCTCATGCTTGCATATATTTTCTTAATTTAAATAATAAAAGTAATTTTTGTATAAATAAATATTGGGATAACATTGAATTAAGTATTTGGACTTAATATACTTTAAATCAAGAAAATGGAGATATTTTTAGAAATTCGGAATTTAATTTAAAATCGAACGATCTCGATTATTTCTTGACTTGGCTATACGAATACGTCGCTGCGTTAACTTAATAAAAATGGGTGAAATAGTAGCGACACGATTTTCTATTAAAATAATTATTAATCGCGTAAAAATTCTTGGTTGCTACAAACTTACCCCCTTAAAATAATTTCGTCCTCGAAATTAAACTTACTTGATCTTATGATTTCTGAACACTTAATCAGAATCTCTTCTCTTCTTCTCTTAGGTAGTATCATTGCTACTATATTTAACCCACTGGACTTTGACTAAATGCATATCTTTGTTTTTCTTAAAAACATGGACTTTTCTATCAATAATAGATATATGTGTCTACTCATAAATTCTGACTCAAAAGGAAAATTCCCAATCGTATGTGATATTTCATCATGTCTTGTAGTACTCATGTAACCTGTCACTTATCATCGTATCATGTGACCTCAAATATTCGTATTAATATCTCTAAAATTTCAATAAATCTTTACTAACATATCATACCATAATAATTAGTCATTTCTTCTTATCATCAAATATCCCAAAGTAAATAAAACGATTACCTGAATATTCTCTATGTAATATACCCAAACATGTTATTCACATATCAACATAATCATCAGTTTATCTTTCCAATATTTGTAACCCAAAATTTCTGCAAAATTCAATAAACAAATATCTCCCAAATAATTAAAATTCTTAACTCAAATATCATAACATTTCCCGTAAGGTATTCCTTTCACTTGCACAAACTTATTAATCCTGATTCAATACAGTCCTTATTTCACTTTCACGTATCCCCGTATTATTTCTATACCTTGATTATTATATCAAAATATCAGTACCCAAAAATCCAAGAAAATATTCCATATCTCAAATCCCGTCATCATCAAATCTTCCTTTTATCAAGAAAGTAAACGGCGCATAAACCCTTGTTCCCTCTTTTCCATTATTCTATTCCGCGCTTTCTTGCTGGAATCAATATCACGCGGATTCCCTCCGATCCTTAATGCTTTTAAATAGTTCATGCTGGGAAGAGGTTAGATCCATCAAAAACATGGATATTATTCTTACAAACATTCGGAAGTATTATTCCAGTCTTCCAATGAATGATCTGAGGAAAATTTATCGAATAAGACTCGAAAGATTGAGGTTGCTGATGGCTTTATAGCCCTACCCGGAGGTTTTGGTACCTTAGAAGAAATCTTTAACATTACCTCGTGGGCTCAACTAGGTCTCCATACTAAGCCTATTGGGCTTCTGAATGTTAACAATTTCTTTGATGGTTTGTTAACCTTTCTTGATTATGCTGTGGAACAGGGATTCATCTCTCCATTTTCCAGAAGGCTTCTTATTTCTGCTCCTACTATTGATGAACTACTGGATAAGCTGCAGTCATATATCTCAATACAAGATCCAGCAGGGGTTAAGATAGATTGGTCGCAAGGAAGGGGAATCAAGCGAAAATGGAGTCCGGTTAATGTAAACTTAACTTTATGAATCTTAGAATAGGTGGGGGTAGAGTACGGAGTATTCTTACTCTCGAGACACCCCTCTAATTTCCTAGGATTTTCCTTAATGTTTAAATCTTGTGTGTACCTCAAAGGTTCCAGGTGGTAGATTACGGAGTATTCTTACTCTCGAAACACACCTTTTTGAAGGTTTCTTTATTTCCTCAAAAGGTCAGAGGTGGTAGGATACGGCTACTCCGGAAACACATCTCTCAATTTGAGGAATTTCCCATGTTGCTTTCTTTTGCTTTTGCGTGTTTTCATGTATTTCCTTTCTAGGGTGACTCTTGTGTGTTCTCCTTATGAGAAAATAATAATATCTCTGTTATCATCTACTAAATCTCGTTTGTGATGTAAATGAACTTGTATGTCTAACTTCAATTCTCTTAGTGATTGCATACCATACTATGCTCTTAACTCCAAACGATAAAATTCTAGGCAGAGTTTTCCTTTGAAATTTGGACTTATCCAAATCGTAAGCATACTTCATAACTCACAATAATAACTAATTGTACATTTGATCACAATTTCATCAAACTTCAATATCATCATAAATATTCCAGAAAATCAATTCATAATTCCTCAACATAGAAATTTCAAATCATAATTTCTAATATCACCATATCAAGTCCTTATTTCTCAATAATTAAGAGCCTAAACTTTAAATCTCCAACTTCATAATTCTTCTCATAAAAATCTCAATAAAATCATATCAGTTATAATCTCAACATCTCATCATAACTTCATAAAACTGACTTTCTATTTCTCGTTTAATCTAAACGATGAATAATTCGAAAATATTATCTAGTCCTTTCTGTTGACTTCTCATACTTAGTGCCATGTCTAAAATCAATTATGCAAAGTCCATTTAGGGCTCATCATTTCTAAACTTGACGACAAAGATTATTTTGAAAATCATTCGTAAATCATATATATATATTTTTTTTTTTAATTGAAACTTGAAGAGTGGTACCAATAATCATCCACAGTTTTTCCTTGCTTTTAAGCAAAGGTAGTGATAAAGGGATAAATTATTGAACCGAAAATTGAAACTTGAAGAGTGGTACCAATAATCATCCACAGTTTTTCCTTGCTTTTAAGCAAAGGTAGTGATAAAGGGATAAATTATTGAACCGAAAATTGAAACTTGAAGAGGAAGTACTAATAACCATCCACAGTTTTTCCCTTGTTTTTACACAAAGGTAGTGATAAAGGGATAAATTATTGTACAATTCATTATCAATTTTGTTTGTTTAATATATTATTCCATATATTTTGGGCCAAAGTTACAACCCAACTTAATTTCTAATTGAGTCAATCTTACTAAGCTTAATATGAACCAAAATTCATATCAATATCCTCTATGTCTCATGATTCTACATTAAAATGAATAAATTAAAATTTAGGCTTCTATCAATTCATATCATACTCAACATGTATATTTCACTTAAAGATTCATAACATATGAATATTTCATACTTAATATGTCTTAATAAAATCGTAAATGACTTGCAAAGCATATAACATACCTGGTTCGAGGAGTCAATACGTGGAGAGTGACATAGTAGAGTGATGAGTTAAAATATTTTAAAAAAAAATTATTATTAATCATTTCGCATCTTTACATAAGATTGGGCCTAATTAACCCAAATAAAATTTTATCGTCAAATCTTATTTTCCTTTAGTCCCCGAACTTCTAGAAATTTATCAAAGACATCAATATAAACATCATATCACTAACTAATTATATTCCATAAAATTTTCAGGACATTACAAACTCCCTTACTTAAAATGAATTTTGTCCTTGAAATTCGCACATCAAATTTCATCATGCTTTTCAAAATCATAACCATACTTGACATGTGAAAATTCAACTTTTTTTTATAATGAATAGTGATTTCGTTCACTGTTCATCATGAATAGCACGTCGTTTTACTGTTCACGTGAATAGTGATATTTTTTTTTTTTTTTTAAAGAAATAAAATTTCAAAAATCTACAGAATCGTTTTTAAAACTCTTTGCTCTGATACCAACTGTGACGACCCGAATTCCCGACCATTCGAGTGCCACTAAAAGTGACTCATATCATATTATCGAGACTTAAATAGTAATGTAAAATTATTCAAAAGAATAATTAGAATCCCATAATTTTATCTGTGAATAAAAATAGAACATAATTTTCTTACATAAAGTTCAACATAATTATCTCATCAATCTTAACCACTTTTGCCACTTCCATGTTGACCGCCTCAAACCTTCAATTATCTGAAAATGGTAAATATCGTGGAGTGAGATTTATAAAATCCCAGTAAGTATACCAAGCATAAATTTTCTTTTGAAAGCATATTGATCATTTTCATCATAACATAGGATAGGATCGAAATACTCATAAACATAGGGAGACACAAGAATTTTACCGAACTTAAATGGCAAGAATTCTTATGTGTAGCGCTACTAAACTCCGGTCCCCTTAGCATAATCATAAACATATCATATGGAACCCATAACAATCTTGTGAGATTGATTTCATAGCAATGATCCAAACATTTTCATAAAAACATAAGATATACTTACTTGTCATAAAAACATACTTACTTTTCATAAAAACATAAGGTGTATTTACCTTTCATAAAAACATACTTACTTTTCATAAAAACATAAGATATACTTACTTGTCATAAAAACATACTTACTTTTCATAAAAACATAAGGTGTATTTACCTTTCATAAAAACATACTTACTTTTCATAAAAACATAAGATATACTTACTTGTCATAAAAACATACTTACTTTTCATAAAAACATAAGATATACTTACTTGTCATAAAAACATACTTACTTTTCATAAAAACATAAGGTGTATTTACCTTTCATAAAAACATACTTACTTTTCATAAAAACATAAGATATACTTACTTTTCATAAAAATATTAAAATGAAGTGTAGTAGTAAATGGACCAAAACTTTCTTGACCACCTTGAATTTCTCTTACTTGTGGATTTTGTCAAGAGGTTGGAAATAAGTGTATATGTGTAGAGTTGTGTGTAAAAGAGATGGGTTTAAATAGATGTATAAAGTTGGCATATTGTAAACATAATCATTCAATTCTATTAATTTTAACACATCCTTTTCTTAAAGTAAAGCACCATTCATATACTTTTCCATATTTATACAAATAATATGCTCTTCATGATTATATATAATGGAGTCTATCAATCATTCATATATTTTTCCATATTTATACAAATATTATGCTTTTCATGATTATATATAATGGAGTATATAAATCATTCATATACTTTTCCATTTTTTATACAAATTTTATGCTCTTCATGATTACATATAATGGAGTCTTATCAATCATTCATATACTTTTCCATATTTATACAAATATTATGCTCTTCATGATTATATATAATGGAGTATATAAATCATTCATATACTTTTCCATATTTATACAAATATTATGCTCTTCATGATTATATATAATGGAGTATATAAATCATTCATATACTTTTCCATATTTATACAAATATTATGCTCTTCATGATTATATATAATGGAATATATAAATCATTCATATACTTTTCCATTTTTTATACAAATATTATGCTCTTCATGATTACATATAATGGAACCTCTCATGCTTGCATATATTTTCTTAATTTAAATAATAAAAGTAATTTTTGTATAAATAAATATTGGGATAACATTGAATTAAGTATTTGGACTTAATATACTTTAAATCAAGAAAATGGAGATATTTTTAGAAATTCGGAATTTAATTTAAAATCGAACGATCTCGATTATTTCTTGACTTGGCTATACGAATACGTCGCTGCGTTAACTTAATAAAAATGGGTGAAATAGTAGCGACACGATTTTCTATTAAAATAATTATTAATCGCGTAAAAATTCTTGGTTGCTACAGTGTTTCCCAATCTGCTCTTGCAGAGAAATCAAAAGTAATCGGTGTCATACCTGTCCCTTTGGTAGATGTTGCAGGAAAAACACGAGGGCATGAAGTTCAAACCTTATCCATCCATGAACGCATAACTTGTATGCTATATGGTTCTGATGCCTTTATAGCCCTGCCCGGAGGTTTTGGTACCTTAGAAGAAATCTTTAACATTACCTCATGGGCTCAACTAGATCTCCATACTAAGCCTATTGGGCTTTTGAATGTTAACAATTTCTTTGATGGCTTGTTAACCTTTCTTGATTATGCTGTGGAACAGGGATTCATCTCTCCATTTTCCAGAAGGCTTCTTATTTCTGCTCCTACTATTGATGAACTACTGGATAAGCTGCAGTCATATATCTCAATACAAGATCCAGCAGGGGTTAAGATAGATTGGTCGCAAGGAAGGGGAATCAAGCGAAAATGGAGTCCGGTTAATGTAAACTTAACTTTATGAATCTTAGAATAGGTGGGGGTAGAGTACGGAGTATTCTTACTCTCGAGACACCCCTCTAATTTCCTAGGATTTTCCTTAATGTTTAAATCTTGTGTGTACCTCAAAGGTTCCAGGTGGTAGATTACGGAGTATTCTTACTCTCGAAACACACCTCTTTGAAGGTTTCTTTATTTCCTCAAAAGGTCAGAGGTGGTAGGATACGGCTACTCCGGAAACACATCTCTCAATTTGAGGAATTTCCCATGTTGCTTTCTTTTACTTTTGCGTGTTTCATGTATTTCCTTTCTAGGGTGACTCTTGTGTGTTCTCCTTATGAGAAAATAATAATATCTCTGTTATCATCTACTAAATCTCGTTTGTGATGTAAATGAACTTGTATGTCTAACCTCAATTCTCTTAGTGATTGCATACCATACTATGCTCTTAACTCCAAACGATAAAATTCTAGGCAGTTTTCCTTTGAAATTTGGACTTATCCAAATCGTAAGCATACTTCATAACTCACAATAATAACTAATTGTACATTTGATCACAATTTCATCAAACTTCAATATCATCATAAATATTCCAGAAAATCAATTCATAATTCCTCAACATAGAAATTTCAAATCATAATTTCTAATATCACCATATCAAGTCCTTATTTCTCAATAATTAAGAGCCTAAACTTTAAATCTCCAACTTCATAATTCTTCTCATAAAAATCTCAATAAAATCATATCAGTTATAATCTCAACATCTCATCATAACTTCATAAAACTGACTTTCTATTTCTCGTTTAATCTAAACGATGAATAATTCGAAAATATTATCTAGTCCTTTCTGTTGACTTCTCATACTTAGTGCCATGTCTAAAATCAATTATGCAAAGTCCATTTAGGGCTCATCATTTCTAAACTTGACGACAAAGATTATTTTGAAAATCATTCGTAAATCATATTTTTTTCATTATACTAAACACTCGTTCTTTCTTTCTGAATTTTTTTTTTTTTTTTTTTTTTTTTAGAATAGAAACTTGAAGAGTGGTACCAATAATCATCCACTGTTTTTCCTTACTTTTAAGCAAAGGTAGTGATAAAGGGATAAATTATTGAACCGATAATTGAAACTTGAAGAGGAAGTACTAATAATCATCCACAGTTTTTCCCTTGTCTTTACACAAAGGTAGTGATAAAGGGATAAATTATTGTACGAATTCATTATTAATTTTGTTTGTTTAATATATTATTCCATATATTTTTTTGGCAAAAATTACGAACCAACTTAATTTTCTAATTTAGTTAGTCTTACTAAGCTTAATATGAACCAAAATTCATATCAATATCCTCTATGTCTCATGATTCTACATTAAAAGGAATAAATTAAAATTTAGGCTTCTATCAATTCATATCATACTCAACATGTATATTTCACTTAAAGATTCATAACATATGAATATTTCATACTTAACATGTCTTAATAAAATCGTAAATGACTTGCAAAGCATATAACATACCTGGTTCGAGGAGTCAATACGTGGAGAGTGACATAGTAGAGTGATGAGTTAAAATATTTCATAAAAAAAATAATTATTAATCATTTCGCATCTTTGCATAAGATTGGGCCTAATTAACCCAAATAAAAATTTATCGTCAAATCTTATTTTCCTTTAGTCCCCGAACTTCTAGAAATTTATCAAAGACATCAATATAAACATCATATCACTAACTAATTATATTCCATAAAATTTTCAGGACATTACAAACTCCCTTACTTAAAATGAATTTTGTCCTTGAAATTCGCACATCAAATTTCATCATGCTTTTCAAAATCATAACCATACTTGACATGTGAAAATTCAACTTTTTTTTTAATGAATAGTGATTTCGTTCACTGTTCATCATGAATAGCACGTCGTTTTACTGTTCACGTGAATAGTGATTTTTTTTTTTTTTTTAAAGAAATAAAATTTCAAAAATCTACAGAATCGTTTTTAAAACTCTTAACTCTGATACCAACTGTAACGACCCGAAATCTTGACCATTCGAGTGCCACTAAAAGTGACTCATATCATATTATCGAGACTTAAATAGTAATATAAAATTATTCAAAAGAATAATTAGAATCCCATAATTTTATTTGTGAATATAAATAGAACATAATTTTCTTACATAAAGTTCAACATAATTATCTCATCAATCTTAACCACTTTTGCCACTTCCGTGTTGACCGCCTCGAACCTTCAATTATCTGAAAATGGTAAATATCGTAGAGTGAGATTTATAAAATCCCAGTAAGTATACCAAGCATAAATTTTCTTTTGAAAGCATATGGATCATTTTCATCATAACATAGGATAGGATCGAAATACTCATAAATATAGGGAGACACAAGAATTTTACCGAACTTAAATGGCAAGAATTCTTATGTGTAGCGCTACTAAACTCCGGTCCCCTTAGCATAATCATAAACATATCATATGGAACCCATAACAATCTTGTGAGATTGATTTCATAGCAATGATCCAAACATTTTCATAAAAACATAAAGATATACTTACTTGTCATAAAAACATACTTACTTTTCATAAAAACATAAGGTGTATTTACCTTTCATAAAAACATACTTACTTTTCATAAAAACATAAGATATACTTACTTGTCATAAAAACATACTTACTTTTCATAAAAACATAAGGTGTATTTACCTTTCATAAAAACATACTTACTTTTCATAAAAACATAAGATATACTTACTTGTCATAAAAACATACTTACTTTTCATAAAAACATAAGGTGTATTTACCTTTCATAAAAACATACTTACTTTTCATAAGAACATAAGATATACTTACTTGTCATAAAAACATACTTACTTTTCATAAAAACATAAGGTGTATTTACCTTTCATAAAAACATACTTACTTTTCATAAAAACATAAGATATACTTACTTGTCATAAAAACATACTTACTTTTCATAAAAACATAAGGTGTATTTACCTTTCATAAAAACATACTTACTTTTCATAAAAACATAAGATATACTTACCTTTTAAAAGATTAAAATGAAGTGTAGTAGTAAATGGACCAAAACTTTCTTGACCACCTTGAATTTCTCTTACTTGTGGATTTTGTCAAGAGATTGGAAATAAGTGTATATGTGTAGAGTTGTGTGTAAAAGAGATGGGTTTAAATAGATGTATAAAGTTGGCATATTGTAAACATAATCATTCAATTCTATTAATTTTAACACATCATTTTCTTAAAGTAAAGCACCATTCATATACTTTTCCATATTTATACAAATAATATGCTCTTCATGATTATATATAATGGAGTATATAATTCATTCATATACTTTTCCATATTTATACAAATATTATGCTCTTCATGATTACATATAATGGAGTCTTATCAATCATTCATATACTTTTCCATATTTATACAAATATTATGCTCTTCATGATTATATATAATGGAGTATATAATTCATTCATATACTTTTCCATATTTATACAAATATTATGCTCTTCATGATTATATATAATGGAGTATATAATTCATTCATATACTTTTCCATATTTATACAAATATTATGCTCTTCATGATTACATATAATGGAGTATATAATTCATTCATATACTTTTCCATATTTATACAAATATTATGCTCTTCATGATTACATATAATGGAGTATATCAACCATTCATATACTTTTCCATATTTATACAAATATTATGCTCTTCATGATTACATATAATGGAGTCTTATCAATCATTCATATACTTTTCCATATTTATACAAATATTATGCTCTTCATGATTATATATAATGGAGTATATAATTCATTCATATACTTTTCCATATTTATACAAATATTATGCTCTTCATGATTATATATAATGGAGTATATAATTCATTCATATACTTTTCCATATTTATTAAATTAAGATTCTCATAATTATTATATATAATGGAACCTCTCATGCTTGCATATATTTTCTTAATTTCAATAATAAAAATAATTTTTGTATAAATAAATATTGGGATAACATTGAATTAAGTACTTGGACTTAATATACTTTAAATCAAGAGAATGGAGATATTTTTAGAATTTCGGAATTTAATTTAAAATCGAACGATCTCGATTATTTCTTGACTTGACTATACGAATACGTCGCGGCGTTAACTTAATAAAAATGGGTGAAATAGTAGCGACACGATTTTCTATTAAAATAATTATTAATCGCGTAAAAATTCTTGGTCGCTACATCATTATTTATTGAGAAATTTATTCGATCATGTCCTTTATAAACGTATTTGTATAAGTATTTTACAGCTTTCACTGTTGAGCAAATTTCAACATTAATATGGCAATCAAATTTAGCTAGTAAATAAGGATTGTATGGTACAACCCATCTATTATCTAAGTAATGACCTCTAACTTTTACCTTTTCACCATTGTCAGAACGTTGATATAATGGGTAAGAATTATTGCTTAAAGTAGTGCGTGAAATAAAGTCTTTAGGATATTTATTTTTACATGTTCGATTGTATTCCATACATACATTAGTTGGGTTTAATTGTCCACGTGGTCCATGCATCATATGTTTTATTACTCTTGAACGTAAATAAAGATTGTTAATTTCAGTTGGAATTTCACATGAGACTATTTCATCTATTAGATTTGTTGATGTAACTTTATAACCACGTTTTAGAATAAGTAAGAAGTGAGCATGAGGTAATCCACGTTTTTGAAATTCAATAACATAAATATAGGCTGCAATTGGACCGAAATTTTTTTTATTTAATAAATCATCTTTTAGCTCTTCTAGTTTAGATTTGAAAATTCGTGAAATTAAGTCTGGACGATTATGCGTTTCATCATTGTACGATAATTCATTTTTTATTTCAGGCCAATTCGGATTACAGGTTACCGTAAGAAAAATGTCAGGTTTACCAAATCGTTGAACTAAAGCCATTGCATCCATGTATTTTTTTGTGTTATCTCTAGGTCCTCCAACAAATGATGATGGTAAAATTATTCTCTTACCGATCTTATATCCTCTAGTTTCACCCAAAGAAATACTGTCAACAATTCCTTGATAAAGATCAGCTCTAATCTGACGTTGATTCTTTCTAAAGAAGTCTAATCTAGATGTTTCAATTTTAACGTACATATCTACTATATACTGTTGAAGTAATCGACCAGTATGGAGAAGAATAATATTACCTGGATCTCTAATCTGCAACTTGTAACAATAATATTCCTTTAAAGACACATGTGTCCGTTTAGCACGTTTTGTCAGAACTGTAATTAATAAAAGATCAAAATAAGTTAATTTATACATGTATAAATAGTTCACAAATACGTCAAATTTAGCAATAGATTATTAACTTATTTCTAGCATAGCTATATTAAGTTACATGTTTCCTCTCTTTCAAATAACTCTTCAGGATCTGTAACATAATTAATGTCAATAAATGGTGTTGATTGTTGAATGACAGATGAGCGATTTGTATAATGTTTTTGTATTCCTTGATGCCAACCAGGTTCACCATACGGAAAAAGTAAAGGATATTGAAGTGGATCATAACAACCATAATAGTAATGAACACGATGTGGATTTCCAGCATGACTAAAAACGCGAATATCACGGACACTTACAGTCTCGGAAGAATTATCATCAACCCAAATCGCAGCAACTTGGGAAACAGAAGGTTTATTATATGTTCTTTGGTCAAGAGCAGGATCAGATTTTAAGATTATATTCAACGATTCAGATGAACCAAGATCACTTATAGAACAGAAAAATTGGGAGTAGGGATTGACATGTAAAATTTCGATTAATTTTTTTGTTGTAGATTCGATCAATTTGTCCAATAGACGAAGCCTATTTTGTATTTCATGTTCAGTGTCATAGAAATATAATTGTAAATATGATGGTTCATTGTTTGAAGGTAATAGGTGATTAATGTAATGATATACTTGACCTTGTATTCTAAAAGTATAAATCCCCTTGTTATTTCTACACAATTCTTTATCATACTTAACACCAAAAGATGTGAAAGCAAAATGGTTGTTATATGTCCTTGAAATATTTCTAAACTCTAATGAATCATTAGAATTGGACAAATAAAGTTCACGCAACTCTGTAGGCATATAATTTAAACACAATTTTATTTGACCATTCGAGCAACAAAATCCTTTACTTTCTTTATGGAATTTCTTAGCATCACAATAAGAGCAAAATGTTGGATCAGGTAAAACATATGGTTCAAAAGGAATATTCAGAATACTTAAAATGCAAGTATTTTCGTCGTCATTAATGCGAGAAGAAAGAAGTTCATTAATATCTGCATTCATTTGAAATGATGTACCTTCGTTAACTAATAGGGCATCATTAGATCCTGTATTATATAGCTGTATTAAATTCAAATAAGAATATACCATGATAAAAAAAAAAAAAGGTAAAAACAATAAAATGAAAAATAAAGGATAAATTTCAAACCTTTGTCTTCATGATGTATGTCAATATCGTTGTTGCTATTGGTGACCATACTTGATGAACCTTGTTCTAAATATACAGTAAAAGATTGTTATAATAAAATGAAGAAATAGAGATATCAGTTGAACTTCAAATATTATAATAAATAACAAAGATTTTCATTGTGCTTGCAAAACTCACCAACAATAGTAACAAAACGTCGAGAACGTCTTACAACAATGTCACTACATGCTTCATTTCTTCTCTTCTTTTCAGCGTACAATTTTCTTCGTTGTTGATTTCGTGATTCTCTTTTTTCAACATCTATGATATTGTTCATTGTGTAACAGTTGTTATAACTTAATTAAATATAAGAAAAATGGTGATTAATAAATTATAGTATAACAATATACTTAGAAAATAATGAACTTGTAGAGATTTATAGGGTAGGAAAATCTGGAACATTCAGCCATTTATCCTACAGCTGGAAAAAAAGGATAAATAACACAAATTTCTATGATTTTAAAATCATATTTTTTAAATGTCATAATCTGTGTGATAGTGTTAACACGTCAATTATACGATTTAATTAATAAGACTTTCTTGAATAACATGTAAAGCACCTTCAACGTGTTTATTATGTTCCAACTGATTTTTAACTCTTAAAGTCAAATAATTGAAAAACATGCAACAATCAAATATGTTATTATTTTACTATAAACAAATAAAAAAAATGTGCTAAGGATCTAAAAATCTATATTTGTACGAAGTATAAAAACAATCTTCGTTACACAAAGAAGTACCTAAAAAAAAAAGAGAAATAATTCATAAATTTATTGAAAGAAACAAATTTATGAAAACCAAAAGCTGTAGACTCCAATTTTTTAAGCTAAATACTAATATTTTTTTTAAAGATCAACAACAGCAACGGGGAAAAATTAAAAAAAAAAAGAACTCATATATTCATTCAAAGAAACAAATTTATGAAAATCAAAATCTATAGACTCCAATTTTGAAACTAAGCACTAATATTTTTTTGAAAGATCAACAAAAGTAACGGGGAAAAATAAAAAAACAACAAACATATGAAAAATATTAATAAAAAGGAAGATTCAATAGATGATGACAAGAAGGGGAAAAAAGTGGTGTACGAAAACATGCCAATTATACAATTCAACAAAAGTTGCGTCAACAATCTGTGAAGTACCATCAACATACACATTATGTTCAAATTGATTTTAAACTCTACAGCCATATTATTGAAATACGTAAATAAATCAAATAAAAAAATGTGCCATATATCTAAAAATCTATATTTATATGTAATATAGAAAAACATTCTTCAATTATAAAAAAAGCAGCAACAGGAATAATAAATAACTCATATAATGGGAAACGAAGAAAAGAACCCTAGAAGACATAGTGGCAAAAAGGTAGAAGTTGCTACCCAAAATCGACCAAAACAACAAGAACAAGAAGACCAAATCAATAAATAAAATCATTAACTAAGATCCGAACACAAACCCTAATCCCTAATCGAGATATAAACGCAACATCAAAGTGGTAAGAGGAAGCATCACCTTGATTTCTTTGAACAGACATATTTAGGAATTAGATAATGACAAGATGGAACTGAAAATCGAACAAAACAATGTCGATTTCCACTAACATTTCCTGACAATAAAAAAACAAAAGACTATTACAACAAAATACAGTGAAAAAAAAAACTTTAAGCAATAAAACAACGATATTCAAAGAGAAAAAGATGAAAGAAACAAAGCAACCGATGGAACACTATTTTGTTTCCACCTGAATGCAATAATTATAAAATTTTATGGAGTTCTACAAACAAAATACAAATGTAATTAAAATTTTATGTAGTTGTACAAAAGAAATACACATGTAATCGAAGTAAGTAAATTCTAAACGAAGCACATGATAAGCAGTAGAAGAAAAAAAAAAGGGAATAAGAAGCTAAAAAATAGTTACTTAAAAGTACAAAGTAATTTTGACTTCAAAAAAAAAAAAAAAAAAAAATTACAAAGTAATTCTAACTATACCAAACATGCTCTAGCACATAACTCAGTTAAACATAATCATGGCTTTATTAGTAGTAAAAAATTAAAAGCAAAAGTCCACATATAGCAAAATAACAATAATTGGAATTAACAATACATTAACTTGACTAAAAAGATCGATTTTTTTTTTTTTTTTTGGCTTATCTGTTTTTCTTCAGTAATGATTCTTTTGTCATATATTTTAGATAACGTATACTTAAATATACTAAGACAACAACCTAACAAGAAACAGGAAAATATAACTCTATGTCTCCAAATAAGAACATTCAGCAATTAAACAGATATACATACATACAGAAATATTTTTAAATAAAATACAACAAAATGATATTTATTCTACAAGAAGAGAAACTTCACAATATACTATACAAAATTTTAACAGGTGTATGAACTTGCGGATGCATAAAAATCGCACAGACAGTAATAAGAATACAGTGACAACAACTAAAATCTGTAAAAATCTACTTCAATGGAATTACCTTTGAAGAAAATATTTTCAAGTTTAAACCGCAACAAATTTAATCTATAAAGACCTGCAACTGGAAAAAAAAAGTTCAGAAATTCTGCACATGCTAACATATCGAGGAAAGGTAAACATAAAATATCTCTCAAAGAACAAAGCTTAACAGCCCAAATAAAAAAAACACAATGAACGAAACAACATTTGAAGAAACCCCCTTTTAACCTCAAATTAACAGCCCCCAAAAAAAAAAAAAAAAACGCAGCAAACTAAAAATTTGAAATAAGTCGTTCGAACTCAACCTTCTACCCAAAAGCAAAAAAAAAACGTTGATCTCTGAACAATAAACGTTGCAAACACGACCCAGAACAAAGAAGTTGTGAACGAAGGAAAAAAACCCACACCGAAGCAAAAAAAATCGAAAAAATTCTTCTGATTTCTACCTCCAACCCGAAACGCAAAAATTAAACGTCGATCTCCGAAAAATACACGCTATAAACACAGAATAAACAAAAAAATGCCAACGAAGAGAAGGAATTTGCACAACCGACCGATGACAGACGAAAGGAAAAGAAAACCTACCCTCCAGAGGACGCGCGACGAATGAAACCCTAGATCTGTTCTCGGTCTTTTGTTATACTGAGAAAAGCGTTTTTCTTTTTTTTTAAAACAAAAACGGGTTTCAGAAACTTCAAACGATTTTTAACTAATATGGATAAAAGTGTTGTTTGTAGTCCTTATGAATAGTGACATTCCAAGCAAATCTTATATATAATAGTGAAATAGTGATATGTCTCCAAATAAGAACATTCAGCAATTAAACGGATATACATACATACAGAAATATTTTTAAATAAAATACAACAAAATAATATTTATTCTACAAGAAGAGAAACTTCACAATATACTATACAAAATTTTAACAGGTGTATGAACTTGAAGATGCATAAAAATCGCACAGACGGTAATAAGAATACAGTGACAACAACTAAAATCTGTAAAAATCTACTTCAATGGAATTACCTTTGAAGAAAATCTTTTCAAGTTTAAACCGCAACAAATTTAATCTATAAAGACCTGCAACTGGAAAAAAAAAAGTTCAGAAATTCTGCCCGTACTAACACATCGAGGAAAGGTAAACATAAAATATCTCTCAAAGAACAAAGCTTAACAGCCCAAAAAAAAAAAAAAACACAGTGAACGAAACAACCTTTGAAGAAACCCCCTTTTAACCTCAAATTAACAGCCAAAAAAAAAAAACATAGCAAACGAAAAAATTTGAAATAAGTCGTTCGAACTCAACCTTCTACCCAAAAGCAAAAAAAAAAAAACGTTGATCTATGAACAATAAACGTTGCAAACACGACCCAGAACAAAGAAGTTGTGAACGAAGGAAAAAAACCCACACCGAAGCAAAAAAAATCGAAAAAATTCTTCTGATTTCTACCTCCAACCCAACACGCAAAAATTAAACGTCGATCTCCGAAAAATACACGCTATAAACACAGAATAAACAAAGAAATGCCAACGAAGAGAAGGAATTTGCACAACCGACCGATGACAGACGAAAGGAAAAGAAAACCTACCCTCCAGAGGACGCGCGACGAATGAAACCCTAGATCTGTTCTCAGCCTTTTGTTATACTGAGAAAAGCATTTTTCTTTTTTTTTCTTTTTTTTTAAAACAAAAACAGGTTTCAGAAACTTCAAACGATTTTCAACTAATATGGATAAAAGTGCTATTTGTAGTCCTTATGAATAGTGACATTCCAAGCAAATCTTATATATAATAGTGAAATGCAATATTTATAATTTTAGACATCTTTGATATGCATTATTTCAATTATTTAATGATTCAAATTGATTTTTTAAAAAAAATCAAAAAACACTTTTTAACGCATTCTCCTGCTTAAGATTGAAATGCTTGACTCTCAAGCTCCACACCTTTTAGAACATTGCCTAAGACAAGCTAAAAAAAATTGTGGTATGTTGTGTACAAACTTCTAATTTCACCAATTTTTATGACTTGTCAACAAATATATATATATATATATAGGGCACCAAAGTAAAAAGGGTTATAGGGGCACAAAATATATTTTATGAGGCACCAAAAAAATTTGTTAATACATTTTTAACTTTTTTTTGGTTAAAAAATTAGAATACTTTTATTATCAAATAATAATAAAAAAGAGACCGTCCATTTTACATTCAAAGTCCATCCAGCTTACTTCTTGGAGAAATTAGAAATTTGTACGCAACACATCACAAAATTTTTAGCGTATCTGTTGGTGAGAAATATCGCAAGTGTACGATATCACTAACAAGTAGTAAAAGTGAATTTTTTGAGTCCGGATTGTCGATCCCACGAGGACTATTTATTTGTTATTGATTTACTTTGATTCAATAGAATTCCTAAACTAAAACAAAAACTAACTAAGAAAATAAAATACCAAACAATCCAAAAACTACAATAAAATTGAGAATAAATGAAATAAACAATGCAATTAAAATGAAAATAGAAAATTAAACTAAAAGCAATTAATAAAAGCAAGAAACAAAGTGGTGGGATTTCTAGCAATTGAATGAATATCGGGACTAACGATTTCGAAATAACGTTCTAGCTTAATTTCTCATCTCAAGTTGTTTTCTAAAATTGTATTTGGTCGAATTCACGCATATATCTAATTTACCTCTCTCGAGTTCAAATTAGGCCTATTTAACTACTAAGTCAACCATGTATCTCTACAGCGGGTCAGAGTTCTCCTTAGTTAAATACATGAAATTTCCTAAGAATTCATAATTGACCACAAGCAACCACAAATTCATATCTCTATCTTTTTGTTGAAATTGCCGAATTTTATTACGTGATCTAATTGTTAACTCACCTCTCGGATTATGAAAACAATCATTCATTCATGAATTTGTGATCAAGCAATTCAAGCATTAAACGCAATAATAAAATCAATACATGAAATAAAAGCACAAACTTGAGAATTAAAATCAAACAAGAAACATTAAATCTAAATCGTTAATCCCGATTATAAAATTTAGTTACTCATGTTTGTGGAATAAAAAGCAATAAATAATGTGAACAAAATCCGGAGTTTGAGTAGTTGAAATCCAAACATGGCCTCCTTCCAATTTTCAATCATCAGCCTTTAATTCCCCAGCTTCTTCTTTGTCCCCTCCAACACGTATATATAATCTTCAATTCAAACTTTCCACCTAGTTTTTGTAGCAGCCGTGTCACTTTGTCTCTCAATTTCTATGTATATATTCCCCAAGTCAGCCAACTAATCCTCTAAAATTTGTCCAGCAGTCTGCCCTTTATTATTCCTCCAAGAAAAACTCCCAGCAGCCCTAGTATTCTTGTCTTCCCATCTCTCGGCTGTACCCCAGAAAACTCCAGCTGCTGTATAAACTCACGGCCTGACCTTCTCTCCTCTTTTAAGCTCCCACACCTCACCTACTCTTCTCCTTGTAGCAGCCGCACCTTTTGTAATTTCCAGTCGACAGCCTTTTTTTTTTCACCAATTAAAACCAGTTGGCTGCTCTTAATTTTTCTCCCCACGGCTGCTTTGTTTTTCTTTTCTCACGGCTGCGTGCTCCCCCAGCCTACCCTTTTCTTATGCACAAAGAAGTGTATATATATATGTATCTCAAATCCAGTATCTTAGGCGAAAAATACAAAATAAAAAATGCATGACTAATAAAGGAGTATATGTTACACAATTAGAAAGAAGGTTGAATTTAGAGTTCAACGCAAAAATGGAGCATAATTCGGAGTCGTTGATCAAAAGTTATAGCGTTTGAAGGCAATGACCTATAAAGCAAAAGTTTTAAGGACTAAATTGAAAGAAAAGTAAAGTTTTGGGACTAACGTGCAAAAATCCTAAAGTTGAGGGACATGAGTTACAAATAAATATTGGCATTTTTGAAAGGGAATTTAAAATTTTAGGACTAAAGTAATGGACTTTAGAAGTTGAGGATCCTTGAGTGTAATTACAATATGAATCAAAATGAAATAAAGAGAAAAATAAAAAGTTAAAAAAATAAAAATATGGGCTGAGTTGGCGGCAACGTCACAGTTCCGTTTGCCACATGGAATCTCGTCCAAGGTAGTAACGACGATGATGGGTGGAGAGTAACCTTGTATAGTTGGGTGAGGTCTCACTCAGAGATATTGAATTTGAGTAAGGAGTCCAAGACGAGCCCTAAAATTGAGTGAGGAAAGAAACAATTAACTCAGCACAAAAATGTAAGTACATATACTCTCTATTTAATTTTTTATTATTATTATTATTTTGAAAAAGAAAAGTGAGCGAACTGAACGACATTGACGTTTTGGTCGAATTTTTGAACAGTACATTTTCGTCAAGGCTCTTATATATTAGTAGAGTTAGAGGATATGATCCGTCATCCATGTGCTTTTCTAAGATCGACTAAAAAATAAACGAGTCTGGTAGATTGGTGTTCAAAGCAAAGATGACTGGCCGCAAGTGACGGTGATAATTGTATCAAGCTTTGATTTTGAGCATGTGCAATTATCAAAAAAAATGTGCCCAAAAAAGACCCCTACCATGAGACAACAAGAATTGTTGACAATAAATATACATATTTGGAAAACTAAATATATACATATTATTCAAGTTTAGACTATGCAATGCCTCGACTTTTGAGAACATAACAATTAACAATAGTGCAAAAAAATCTATATTTCTTGTATTTATTGAAAGATATAAAATGTGCATGGTCAGTGCTTAACATGATCTGCTGCACTAATCAAATTAATCAATACAAAATAATAAATAAAAGTTAGTCAATGGGCAAGAGAGAGTTTTGACTATTATCTACCGCCGGAAGAAATCAGCAGTAAAAATAGAGGAGTGGTCGTTGCTAAAAAATCTCAAAGATTCTCTCAATCGCTCGGAAGGGATAGTGCAAGAAGGGAGCGAGAACGCCACTAAAACTCTAGTCTAATTATGAATTAGTGTGTTTCAAAAGGTAATATATGTACACATTCCCGTACTTTCTTCACGTCTACATGTATTATTATAGAGTAATCTTCAAAAGATATTTTTAATTGATATTTTTAAGTAATTTTGTGACATGATGCACATTCATTAGATGGTAAAAAAAAGTAAGTGATAGGGTAGTTATTTAAACAATTCAATATATGTTTGTCATATCACAATAACACTTAAAATGTTAATTAAAAATGTCTCCTTAAAATTATAACCGAGTAGTTTGTACTATGAGCATCTCCAATGGGTGGTGTTTGAGTGGAAAAATAGACGGTGGTTAAAATTTTGTTCCTCCAATAGACTCTTTTGAGAATTTTGTTAGGTTGACATGATATTTAAAAAATAAATACTTTGAAGGGGTCTGTATATAGCTAGAAGGCCCATTGGACATGTTGGGTCATCATTAATTTTTTATTTATTGGGTTGTTTCCCTTTTTATTAAAAAAAATAGTTTGTAAAATACACATAAGTATGATTAATTGGTTATAGACTAGAGCTATTGGAAAACACTTACAAGTGTGACATTTTCTGAACATTCAACAAAAGTCTTTTCATTTGTAAAACAAATAGGATGTAAGGCACATGAACATCTTGATGTAAACGGTTTTTCAAACTTGCTGACCTAGCAAATTTTCATTTATCATTATTTTATTTGAAGAAGTGTGATGTTTTCAAGCTCTTCTCCAAGGATAATGATGGATATTTATTTTTTATTATTTTAGAAAAATAATTAAATGAAGGCATATTTTTGTTGTAGACATAAATCTATTGGAGATGAATTTTGAATTTGACGATCTATTCTTTAAACATTACAGTGTGTTCGGTTGTGGATTATAACCCAAATTATAATTTACACAATTTCTCAAACCATTTTTTAATCATACATATTTTCTCTCTTCAATTTTTAACCACGCATTTTACCTAGAAAATATAAATAACACAAAAAAAACTCGTGCCCTAAAGTCGCTGAACTCACTGTAATAATTACGTTACATAACATTGTGATAGATTAGACGACTTTACATTTAACTATCACGTAGGCTAGAATGAAATGCATACTCTGCCTATTTATTTGATCCAAAGGACAAGGCCAACTGTTGACCGAACTACAAGCAAATGGAAAAATGTCGCTTTTCCATTACTTTAAATTATTATAAAAAATAAAAACTGTTTGGTGAATTTGTGAATAGTGACGCCAAATAAGTAGAATGAAGTATTTGTAAATTCGTGCCGAAATTTGGACAGAGTGACGGCAAGGAAAATACAAAATAAGAAGAAAAAGAAAATACAAAATAAGAAAAAGAAAAAGAAAAGAGGGACAAAGCCGAGACAAGAGTTGAACTCTTTGTCCTTAAGTCGAATTTGCCCCGCAACGGTGCCTACGGATAAAGGCAATCGACTCCCAAGATACAACGGCAACACTTGTGTTTGTAGCACTCCAAAACACAAGTACAACGAACCAAAATAAGGCTTACGTACTCCAAAGATGAAATGAAGAAAATCAAAATAACAAATGTAATGATTTTGATTTTAGGAGAGAAGTGAGGAAGAAATGTGTTTTTGCATATCAAAAGTGAGGAATAGGACACCCAAAGGGTCCTATATATAGATCATCAAAGAGTGTGGACGAAATGGTTTGATGTCAAACCATGCACCATTTCCAAACAATGCACCTTTATGAAAATGTGTCACTTGGCCGGACAACCGTGCGGCCGCATGGTTATAGACCGTGCGGTCGCACGATTTTAGTCAAAAAACCGGAATTAAAAATTGACGTGTGGTCGCACGGTCAAACTTTTGACTTGATTTTTGTCCTTTTCCGTAATTTCTCATTCATCCGATATTGGTTTTCGAAATGTCAAATATACCCTTCAATACATACAGAGAAATCAAAATTCTCTTTCGGGGGCGTTGCCCCCGAGCCCCCACGACCTAACCGGGCAGGTCGATCCCCGTTTGTGCGCCCCGAAGCGGCGAAGTGGCAAACAATTTTGCCTAAACGGATTGAGTCGAGCTTTTGAGTATTTGGCCGAAGTCGACACGAAGTCACTTTAATTGATTTTCAATTCTCGATTTATTAACCAATATCCAACAAAAACCACATCGTTGCGCTATTATTGTCCTCACATAACTGTATATTTAAAATATATATATATATATTTGTTAATATAAATGTGACCGAAATTACAAACACAAACGGTCACTTATAAGCCAGTCACAACGAATTGTTGAGTTATAAATGCATTTAATTTGTTGCCGACATTTCTGCTACGCATAAAAACTTCCCAAAAAATGTAACACTTGTTTAGTTGTCTTATTAATAGTCGATAATTAAAAGTAAAGTAATTTTCTCTATATAATAAGACAATAATTAATGAAATGTGGCCTCTGAACTTCCTTATAAACACATTACCGTTGGGAGCTTTACATTTCAGAAATATATATATACTGTTTCTAATTCTATCACTCTACACATTTTTCTTTGTTAAAGCTTATCAGCGTGTTTAAGAAGAACCCATGTCGTAACTAGTCGACTTCTTTGGCTCCGTACTAAGTTCCTCGATCTCTTTCGCGTGTTCGTTGTAACCATCTAGCCGTGTCTTACTTCGCTCGTGAAAAGCTTACTTTGTGAGCTTATATAGCATTTTGGGTACCCTCCCCTAACACTCAATTTCGGTGAGCATTCTTTTCTCGAATAATCGAATTATTAATTGTTCAGGATTAAGGATTTGATAGTACATGGAACAGAATTTTGCTTATTTTTATAGATTAAAATAAAATCTGCATTTTTTGTCATTACTTAGCTCTTGCTTTATTATCAAAGACAATAATTTGATGCATAGTTGGTGTAGTTACGTGGCACATAATTGCTAATGTGTGAGAAAATATAAACGACTTTCCAGCATAGAATTCCATGTCTTCTATAGAAAAAAGTAACAATGTAGCTTTTGCTTTCACTTTAGCTTTATTGTGAATCATTTTTCATCTTTTGTTATTCTCAATGATCACTTAGATTTCCCATATGGGTTCCTTTTATAATGGTTCCCCCATCGTTTTAGGCATGTTTATTACAGTAGTCGACAGTATATTAGACGAGATTTTGAATTTTTTTTTTCTTCTTTAATACTGTTTAGTGCAATTTAATACTTCTGCGGTAAGTTAATTTCTTTTTTGATGCATCATGATAAAGTGACATTCTGCTTTTCTACTTTGATAAAGTCAATAAATAAAGAATATTTTGCTTTTTAACCTTGTTTAAAATTAAGGACCACTAATCTATGGATGCATTCATGAAGCCGATAATTGTGTTGGCGATAATTTTATTCAAAGCATTTAGCTAATGCGATGCTTCCAAATCTAAATCGAGTGGCTCGTATTTCTTACACGAAAAGTAGGAAAAAAATGACCTTTTTGAGAGAGGTACATGTACTTCAAATCTCATTTACAAATTGCAAATCAAAAGAGAGTATGGAGGTAGTGGTATCAAGCTTGAGTATGTCAATGGATTTTCTTTCGTTTTTAAGAGGGCGATGAGGACGGTATTTTCTTCTTCGCTATCTGTTAAAGAACGAGCGATTTGTCTAGAATCTTGTTTGGAAATTGGAATGTATCTTTTTCATTCTTTTCAGTCTTAGTTTCTTGCTTCTTGTTTCTTCTACAGGATAGAACGACAACTTGAAAAGGTGCCGGGATCAAAATTCAAATACTTGTGTTATCTGCAACGTAAAACCAAATGAAACTCCTGTTTCTAGTGGCAGCTGTTGCAAATTTCTTTCTGGTACTACCGGTTATTGCTGATCTTGATTCAGACAGGAGGGCGCTACTTGATTTTGCTGATGCTGTCCCACATCTTCGAAAGCTTAACTGGAATACAAGTGTCCCGATATGCGCTTCTTGGGTTGGCATAATTTGCAATAAGGATGGAACAAGAGTGAGTGAAATCCATCTTCCCGGGATTGGGCTCTATGGATCATTCCCGGCGAGAACTATTGGAAAACTAGATGATCTTAGGGTCCTGAGCCTTCGATCCAATCATCTCAATGGAAGTCTTCCTCCTGATGTCCTCTCCATTCCTTCCCTCCAATCCATCTACCTTGAGAACAATAACTTCTCAGGGAATGTTCCTCCTTCCCTTTCTCCTCGACTTAGTGTAGTTGATCTATCCTTCAACTCTTTCACGGGGTCGGTTCCATCCACAGTTAAGAACTTGAAGAGATTATCGACGTTGAATCTCCAGTTTAATTCCTTCTCTGGAGGCGTCCCCAATCTTGACCTCCCAAGGCTTAAGAGTTTGAATTTGAGTCATAACTTGCTAAATGGCTCAATCCCATATTCCCTACATAAGTTTCCGATTTCTTCCTTCATAGGAAATTCTCATTTATGTGGTCCTCCACTTACTTCTTGCTCTACAATATCTCCCTCCCCTTCCCCTTCGATCGATAGTTCTTCTCCTACAATTTCTGGAAGACATAATGCTTCTCACTCGAAAAAACTTATTTCAGGAGCTATTATTTCTATTGTGATTGGTGGTTGTTCAATATTACTTCTTCTAATTTTGCTCATCTTGTTCTTGTGTCGGAAGAAGAAAGATAGGGTGACAAAAGCCAAGGCCAAGAGCGGTGGAAAGAACGAAAATTTGAAGTCTGAAGATTTTGGAAGTGGAGTACAAGGAGCCGAGAAGAACAAGCTCGTGTTCTTCGAAGGGTGCTCTTATAGCTTCGATCTCGAAGATTTGTTAAGGGCATCAGCTGAAGTACTTGGGAAGGGTAGTTATGGTACAGCTTACAAAGCTGTTCTAGACGAGGCAACTGAAGTGGTGGTGAAACGTCTAAGGGAAGTTGAGCTCGGAAAGAAGGAATTTGAGCAGCATATGGAGATCGTGGATAGAATTGGTCGGCACCCTAACATCGTTCCTGTTCGTGCTTATTATTATTCCAAAGATGAAAAGCTTCTCGTCTGGGAATTCATGACTGCTGGTAGTCTGTCTGCAGCCTTGCATGGTATGATTTTCTCTTGTTTTCCATGTTCTATTGGGTAGTGTAGATCTTCCCAAACTCGTTGTTCTCGATTTTAATGAAAATCTGCATTTTCGAGTACATTAGATCCTAGCTTTCACATCATCAGTGAACAACTATAAGCCCCTGCTTGGTATTGATAAAAATTAGATTTTTAGTAAATTTTGATAAATGTTGATGAGATATATGGTTAAAAAGTTGTGAGTCCCATAAAAAGTATGGTTAAGATTAAATGTTGACTTTGAATTAGATTAAAATCAAAAAAAGTAGTGGAACCAAACAGGGGCTAAATCTTTGTTGTTGGCTTCTATGTGGACGGTGGCATGCTCGGAAGTCTTACGGGGGTCGTCAACACAAGGATTGTTCCCTGTGAAGGGCTTCTGTTCCAATTAACTAGATGCATTCTCAGGGGATTTGAACCCTTTGCCTCATGATACGAGAATTCTAAGGTGACCCCTGCGACGGGGAACAATTTGGCCCGTAAAACTTCCAAGCAAGTCACCGTCAACATTTATGTTTCTGCATGCACACCTAAGACAGATTCCTTCAATTATGATCTCCATAATCAGTAATAAGAAACATTAAGTTATGATAGTCCCTTAACTTGTTCTGTATGATGAACCACAATAGGTAACAGAGACACTGGAAGAACTGCATTAGATTGGGACACCAGGTTGAAGATTTCACTTGGAGCAGCAAAGGGAATTGCTTATATCCATTCTGAGGGTGGTGCTAAATTCACTCATGGCAACATAAAGTCCACAAACATTCTCCTCAGCCCAGATCTTGATGGCCGCATTTCTGATTTCGGCTTAAGCCCTCTGATGAATTCTTACGCTATCAAATATCGAGGTGCTGGTTATCGAGCTCCAGAAGTGATTGAAACGCGAAAAGTCACTCAAAAATCTGATGTCTACAGCTTTGGAGTAGTCTTGCTTGAGATGCTCACAGGAAAATCCCCCATTCAATCTTCAGGCTACAATGAGGTTGTTGATCTACCTAGGTGGGTGAGGTCCGTTGTTCGCGAGGAATGGACAGCTGAAGTTTTTGACATGGAGCTGACCACGTACCCGAACATTGAAGAAGAGTTGGTGCAAATGCTTCAGATTGCTCTTGCCTGTGTGGCAAAAGTTCCAGATATGCGACCAAATATGGACGACATAGTTAGAATGATTGAGGAAATTCGACAATCTGATACTGAGAACAGACCATCATCTGAGGATAATATGTCGAAGGAATCCAATATGCAAACACCAGAATAATTTGATTCTTGAATCAACTACAAAAATTTGTTGTGCATCAACCACCATGGCTCATGTAATCTATATTTCTCTGCACATTAAGATTAGCCTCATGCTTCCAATTTATCTTGATGTAGTTTCCTTCACATTGAAGCCATTATTTGTCTTTTTTCTTTATAGCTTCTGGAATATTAACAAATCCATCTTTGTTTAAATTATAATTCATTGCAAGTAAGATCCGTATGTAGCAAACTATCCCAAGTAATCTAATGTTCTGGCACATATGTTGGACTTAACTAGATATTCTGTAAACCGTCATAGGTCGGGTTTCATTGTATCCTCGAATGTAATTACTTGAATTCTAATGTACAATATAATTTGTGAGCGGTGCAAATAACTCAACTTTTGACCTACAATTGTTGACTTTTCAGCACAATCTACTCAACATTTTCCAAAAATTGATGAGAATCAAACAAGGGCAAAATTGAATAGCTTATAATAATTGTTTAAGAGTAGGCAAGGAAAAATGTGAACAGTGTTTCTCCAGTTTCTAATCTCTTCATAAATAGATAATTATGTGACATTTTTATTTTTTCTCACCCTTTCTTGAGCGCATTGACCAAAAAAATCTCAAGCTCAATGTCAACCTATGCCCACAGCCCATAATGGCAATTTTGGTATTCCAGTATTTTTCAAAAATTGGTTATCCAACGTCAATAAAACGGTTTTATCCAATTACCAATATTATCAAGACTTCCCATAATTGTTCAAATCTCCGCATTTTTATCCATCTGGGTGTCTTTTCTCCCCCCACCCCTCTCCCAAAAATGATGCATTGTCGAAGGCTTCCACTTCACACGATCTTAAGGTAATTTAATTTTTTATATTTTTCCAATCGATTTCTTGATTAATCATATGAATCATGATATGCCAGAATCAGTGGTTCGTATTTTGATTATTTAATTTGTTATTCAATTTCAATCAAGGAAGAATGAGATTAATTCTTCAAAGTGGTTTAATTATTTGTTCTGCATGCGAATTCTGTTGATCAGATCCCTTTTTCCTGCAAACCGAGAGTATAGAGATTTACGAAAATTTGAGGTTGATTGTGTGGTTGTTAAAGAATTATGGAAAACATAGGGATGCAACTGGATGTTTTCTGATTAAATTAATTGGAAAAGGAATCCCTTTTTGTTTTTCGCGACTAGAGGATTGGCATATTTGGAATGGTTCGATCAGGGGTGGAACCAGCCAAAAAAAATTTGAGTTGGGCCACCTTTAACTATTTTTTTTTTCTTTAAATGGTAAGTACTTTTGAAGAATTTTCCCAAAACGAGAGAGGGGCCATGGCCTAATTGGCCACCCCCCTAGTTCCGCTCCTGGTTCAATGTCAACTTACAAGATGCTGCCATTCCCCTTTTCCTTGGGGGCGGCTCGGGGTGGAGGTAGGCCGAGGGGGTGGGGATTGGTTGTCATTTTGATTGAAAGGCGTAGTTGAGTCCAGGGGAAGAGCCCGAATGAAAAGATTGTAGGAGCAAATTAATAGAGAGTCAATAAAGTGGGTGCAAATCAACAAAAAATTAGAGGTTGAAATGCAAAAAAAAAAAAAATGTATAAATAATTAATAAACAAAAAAACCAAAGTTGGGTGGGGCAGATGACCCTACTGCCCCAACCGTAAATCCGTCCCTTGTTGAGTCTCGACTCTATTAGATTACAAACAAGTTGTAGAAGGCTTGTCATTTAGCCTAAACGGTGTATTTGAATATGGATTCTATTAGATTGCAAACAAGTTGTAGACCACTTTTGTCATTTTGACTATAAGGGGTTGTCATTTTTAACACTAAGAGGTATCATTGATCTCGATCTATTAGATTGCAAACAAAGTGTGAATTTTGTCAATTGTCATAGTGAACTTTGGAGGTCTAAGAAGAATTTCAGGAGAAGTGAGAATTATGATATCTCAAAGTTATGATGTTGCACACAAATGAAATCGGAATAGATTTCTATGACGTACATTCCTTCTTGAAGTAGTAAATAAGACTTAACCCATGTTTGGTTCTGATTAATATCTGATTTTAATATCAAGTAAAAGTTGACAATTAATTTTAACCGTACATTTTATGAGTCTCATAACTTTTAAATCAAGCATCTCATCAATTTTTATCAAAATCTACTAAAAATCTTATTTTAATCTATACCAAACAGGGACTTAATGAAATTTGTCTTAAACCAATATTATCGTGCATTTGTGTTAATTGAGACATTAAAGGGAAGAAAAGTTAACAAGATTAGACTTGAGGTGGATGAACGATAAAATATTACGGAGGTTGTTTCAATCTATTATTACATATGGTCATATGCTTGCTATGACTTATTAGCTGATGCATTTAAACTTTTAGCTCGCAGCTGTAGTCCTTTCACCATTGCTCAGCTGTGCATAGGAGATGGGACAGTGCTGGACTAAGGTAATCAATGTTCAGAAACCGGTCATCCTGGAGAATACTTTTCCATTTCTTTTATCTGTTCTTGATATAACTGCCATAGGTATTCATTTATTAGATAAAGAACTTGGTTTAATTGCAGTTTTGCACACAAAACGATAATGAAAAGATTACTACAGCGGAGCTCGGAGGTCAAAATGTTCACCTTATAACTACCATGGAGAAGTGGGAAGAAAAGAATTTGGAAGCAAGCAGGGAAGGCAAGATTGTAAGTTACCTATGCTTTATTTTCGAGAATGCTTTAGGAGTTGGCTTCTCCCTGGCTTTGGATCTTGTTCATCTTCCTCTCTTACTTTAGACATTCTTTTTACCATTTGTAATTTCCAACAGGTGGCGGTTAATTTCAGTACATCCTGGAGTAATCCTTGTAGAGAGATAGCACCAGCTTACTCTGAGCTTGCTGATAAATATCCTTCAATATTATTTCTAACAGTGGACGTCGATAAATTAGCAGTAAGTTACTTTCAAACACGCAGTTTTGCATACTAAACTCTACGCTATTGTCAGTCTAGTTTGTCAGATTATGTTCAATCCTAGTGCTGAGAAGCGGAATATATTGTTATATGAAAGCATTGTGCTGATATGGTGTAGGAATTGAGTACCAAATGGGACATCAAAGCCACTCCATCCTTCTTTTTCCTGAGAGACGGACGACAACTGGACAAACTTGTAGGTTCGAACAAGGCGGAGCTCCAAAAGAAGATGATGGCCATTGCCGAGTCAAATTGAAGATCCTTGAATTGAATCTTCTGTTTTGGTTACTTACTCTATGTAAACATTTATAAATTGTTTGGTAAATCAGATTCAATGGTTATGGACAGTATTAAGTGAGATAAAAAAAAAAGTTTAAAATGTTGTTCATAGTACTGTACTTTCTAGTAATGTACCAAACATGTAGTTTTCCTACATCACAAATGTCGATTTTTGATACTTAAAGAATGTGATGACTAATATCAGTGTACATTATCTTTTCCTCTTTTTTCAGCTATAAAAGAGTGATAAAAAGGGTTTCTGTTTGTTAAACTAAGCCAATGTGAATCTTGACATTGGAGCAATGTTTTATTACAGCTGATGTATAGCATATTCCAATTCCTGTACACAAAAATCTCACATTTCTGAATGGTAGCTATTCAGTCTTGTTTCTGTACATATAATGAATGGCGGAATTGCAATTCATTGTAAGTATTAAGATGATGACCAACGAACTAAACTTTTATCCAACAAATTTGGAGTCGGCTTCACTAATTCTTTTCCTTTGTTGCTAGAAGATTAGATCTACTGTAAGAAATCCTTTGCGGCTACCGCGAGCCATTCTATTAGTGGTATATGCTTCCCTCGTCTAATATGTTCAACTAAAATTGCCTAACTTGTGTTGGAAAAATGGATAATGGAAACACTAAAATACTTCAAGAGATACAACGGAGATGTTTGATTCAAATGATGGTTATTTGATTAAACTTTCATGATTACCTTTTCTTTCTTCTCGGAAAAAGCTATTTTTCTTGCAGTCATTGGTGATTTAGTAACTCCGTGGGAATGCATAGGAAGAGAATGTAGCCGCGATTGCTTGAGTTCAATCAGAACATTCGATAGTATGATTATGATAATGATAATGCCAGAAAAGAAAAAAAGGAGGAAGATAGGAATTTGATATATCTCTGAAAATTGAATAGGAGATGTGCATATATAAAAGGGACTAACACATTATATGATCTTTATGATTTTTGGTTTTCCTTGTCGGAATAAATATTGGTTGGAAAAACCGGCAGAGATAAATGGAAGTCCATGAGCGATGCGATAACTAAATGCAATCTAACATATTCTTTATATTCTATTTTCTTCTAGAGAATTTTCTAATGTTGTGATAAAATTAAGGAAAAAGCTATATGTTTTATCTTATTTTTGAATTTGATTCATTAAAAGCAAGGGTACTTGTAATTTGGGAAAAATACATAACTATACAACTAAAACTTTCACTTTTTAAACATAACAAACTTAAATTTTTTTTGTAAAAATCAGGTCTTAATATGTTAATTAATTAATACAATATTATAATAATTATAATGAGTTGACAAAGAAAGGTATAATATTAAATAATAAAATAAAAACAATATCTAATCCACAACCACTCCATCCCAATATAACCCTCCACCCACCCACCTCACCCCACCCCACCCCATAAAATAACTTTTTTCCTTATACTTTTCCACACTCACCCCCACCCCCAACACCACCTTACCCACCCCACCCAACACTCCTCCCCAACCCCACCCACCCACGCACCCAACCACCCCGCCACCACTCACTCACCCACCAACCCCACCCCACCACACCACACCACAAGAATGATGTTACTTCTATTTTTTTCACCCTCCACCCACCCACTAGTCCCATCCCATCACACCCACCCACCCACCACTCCATCCCAACCCAATCCAACTCAACCCCGCACTCACCTCACCCCACCCCGGATTCCCACCCCCACCCCACCCCTATCCCACCCACCCCACCTACGACCCCACCTCAACTCAATAAATGAATTTTTTCCTTCTACTTTTTCCCACTCACCCCCACCCCCGACACCAACTTATCCACCCCACCCCATCGCACCCCTCCCCAACCCCACCCCACCCACCCACACCCACTCACACACCCCACCTCAAATCAATAAATGAATTTTTTCCTTCTACTTTTTCACACTCACCCCCACCCCGACACCAACTTATCCACCCCACCCAACCCCACCCCTCCCCTCCCCAATCCCAACCCAACCCACCCCACCCCCACTCACTCACTCACCCACCCACCCCCACCAAACCACACCACAAAAATAATTTTACTTCTATTTTTTTCTCATCTCAGACAAACACAAACCCACCCACCCTTAGTCCCACCCCCACCCCACCCCACTGCTCCCCAAACCCACCCCACCCACCCTTAGTCCCACCCCCACCTCACTCAAAATTATTTTTTTCTACTACTTTTCCACAACTCGCCTAGACCCTACCATATCCTACCCCGCCACCTACCCCAACCACACCCACCCCACCCAAAATTAAATTTTTTGCACTAATTTTCGACTCCCCCATCAGCCTTGCCCCAGACCCTACCCCAACCCACCTCACCCAAAATGATTTTTTTTTACTACTTTTCCACGACTCACCCAGACCCTACCCCGTCACTCATCCCCAACCCCACCCCACCCCACCCAAAATTAATTTTTTCTCCTAAATTTTCACTCTCCTACCCACCCCGCCCCGACCCTACCTCTCCACCCACCTACCCACCCCACCCCATCCTACCCCACCAAAATATGATTTTTCTTCTATATTTTCACACCCCACCCTAACAACCCCACCAGACCCCACTCTAGCAACCCCACCACAACCCACCCCACCCAAAAATGATTTTTCTTCTATTTTTTCACACTTCACCTCAACCGCCCCATCCTATCCCACCATACCTCCATCCAAAAATGATTTTTTCTGCTATTTTTTTACACTTCCCCCCAACCGCCACACCCCACCCCATCACACCGCACCGCACCCCGCCACCCACCATACCTCATCAAAAAATTGTTTTTCTTCTATTTTTTCACACTTCACCCCAATCACCTCATCTCATCCCAACCCACCCCACCCACCCACCCAAAAAATAATTTTTTTCTTCTACTTTTTCCAACCCCCAACCTAACCTAGACCCCCACCCTACCCATCCACCCACCCACCCACCCCACTCCAAAAAAATGATTTTTTTCTTCTACTTTTCCCCACCCTGACCCACCCTACCCCACCCACAAAAAAAATGATTTTTTTCTTCTACTTTTTCAACCTCGATCCCCCCCCCCACCAACCCACCCACTTCGACCCTACCTCACCACAAAAAAATGATTTCTTCTACTTTTTCTAGCCTCACCCGACCTCTACCCCACCATCCCCACCCCCAAAATCACAGTCAATCACGTAAGTTGACACGAGATCGCAGTTAAGTCACACAGAGTCACAATTACAAATTTAGTTGTAAAATCTCACCCCTCCAAAGTCACAGTTGGTCACACAAGGTCAAAGTTCGATCACACAAAGTCGCAGTTTGGTCAAACGTGGTCACAGTTAGGTCACAGGAGGTCACAATTAGGTCAAACGAGGTCACGGTTAGATCACACGTGGTCACAGGTCGATCACATAAAGTCACACTTCGGTCACACATAGTCATATTTGACACAATTGTAGGTCACATCACGTCCTCGTTCAATGGTCACACCAAGTCACAGTTGGTCACAAAAAGTCACAGCTGATCACACAAGGTCACAGTTACATCACACAAAGTCACAGTTATGTCACAATTGGTCACACAAGGTCACAGTTTGGTCACACAAGGTCGCAGTCCAGTCACACAAGGTCGCAGTCCAGTCACACGAGGTCACAATTCGCTTACATAAAGTTACAATTCGATCACATAAGGTCACAGTTCGATCACGCGAGGTCACAGTTGGGTCACATAAAGTCACAGTTCGATTGCATAAGGCCACAGTTTGATCATACGAGATTACAATTCGATTACACAAGGTCACAGTTAGATCATATAAAGTCAAATTTCGATCGCGGGAGGTTACAATTCGCTCACAAAAAGTCACAGTTCGATCACACAAAGTCATATTTAACACAACTGTAGGTCACATCACATCATCATCAAATGGTCACACAAAGTCACAATTGATCGCAATTAATCAATATTTTAGTCACATTTACGTAATAATTGGTCACATCCCTTACTCGTCACAAGTCGCACAAAGTCACAATTAGTCAATATTTTGATGACATTTACCTAAAAAATGTCACAATCACCTATAATCGATCACAATATATCACCCCACCACCACCACCACCACCACCCCCCCCCCCCACAAACCCCCATAAAGTCACATTTTGATAACACAATATCGCAGTTTGGTTACACAGGGTCACAGTTCGGTCACATAAGGTTACAAACCAGTCCCATAAAGTCACGTTCGATCACATGACTAGCATTTCAATTCAATATGAAGATAATACCAGAAAAGTTTCTAAGCATGAAGTTCTAAAAAAGAGTAACTGTGAAATAAACATTAACTTCAATGCAGAGTCATTTCTCAAATATGAAAAACCAAAAGCCCTCTTTTTCTCCTTTTCCACACCATGTCCCGTCCCGACCCTACACCCATCACCCACCAATCCCACCCCTGCCCGCCCCACCCAAAAATGATTTTTCTTCTTTAAATTTTCCACACTCCGCCACCCACCCAACAAACTGACCCCACCCAAAAATATTTTTTTCTTCTATTTTTCCACACCCCACCCAGACCCTACCCCCACCACCCACCCCACCGCACCAAAATATGGTTTTTGTCTTCTAGTTTTCCACACCCCACCTACCCTGTCCCGCCCCTACCAGCTACCCACCTAACCAATCGACCCCACCCACCCCAACTAAAAATGATTTTTTTTTCTCACGATATTTTCCACCCGACCACCCCGCCTCATCCCCAAAGTCATAATTGGTCACACAAGTCATGTTTCAGTCACAAAATCACAATTACAAATTTAATTGCAAATTTCACCGCAACCCCACACCACCCCACATAACTCCATTCTACATGCAAAGTCAAAATTTGGTCAAAATAAAAAATTTAGTTGCAAAATTGACCCCACCCACCCCTCATGTCAAGTCACATCTGACCACACAAAATCACATTACAAATTAAGTTGCAAAACCCCCACCCCACTTCCAAAGTTACAGTTGGTCACACAGTAACAATTGGTCACAGAAGGTCACATTTTGGTCACACAAAGTCGCAGTTAGGGTCACAGTTGGTTAAAGTTCGATCACACAAAGTCGCTGTTAGGTCACATGAGATCACGGTCTGGTCACATGAGGTCAACATTCCAGTCACAGATCAATAACATGAAATCACATATAGTCACAATTTGGTCACACAAGGTCACAGTTCGCTCACGCAAAGTCACAATTACCTAATATTTTTTCACGATTAGTTAATATTTTTGGTCACAATTACCTAATATTTTTTCCTGTAGTATACAAGATTGATAAGTGTAAGTCACATACATCGTCGTCCAATGGTCGCGCACAGTCATAATTGGTCACAATCTCTAATATAATTGATCACGATTATCCATAATTGGTCACATAATATTTATTTATTGGTCACAAATTACGCATTTCTTTAGTCAATATTTTTTTGTCACAATTACCTAATGATTGGTCACAATCATTCATAATTGATCACATATTATTTATTTATTAGTCACAACTTACATGTTTCTTGGTCATAGTTAGTCAATATTTTTATCACAATCATTTAATAATTGGTCACGTTATGTAATCGTCACAAGCCACACAAAGTCACATTTAGTATTTATTTTGGTCACAATTACCTAATAATTGGTTACAATTACTAATAATTGATCACAATCACCCCAACCCACAACCCAACCCCTCTATCCCACAACCCAACCCCTCCATCCCCACACCACCCTACCTCACAAAACCACCCAGTTGTTTGTCTTAGATCCATTTCGCCAGTTTGTTTATGAGATTCAAGACCAAAAAAAATTTCCGCCGATGAGCTTCAAGACAAAAAATTGTCATCGGCCGACACCACCGCCTCGAAGCAACACGGTGCACCGTCACCACGAAGACCTCCACCTCCACTTCACAGGGCCGCCACTATTACCCACAGGCCACACACACCACCACAGCCGCCACCAAAACTGCCACCATACATAACCAAACCACCCCCGCACACCACCACCACAACTGCCGGAAGTCCCATAACCACACCACCACTACCTCCAAAAAACAGATCACAGCCACTAATATCTCCAACCTCACACAGCTGCACGGGAGACAAATCAAATCCACCATTACATCTACCTGAATATCGTCTCCGTCTCCATCTCCGCCACCCAATCACAATAAAAAAGGACATCGCTGCGTGCGGCGGTACAGCGATTCACACAGGCGTCGTCGCCTGCGCAGCTGTAGCAGGCGCCCCACGCACGCCTACTGCAACCGCGCGCTTGTTTCTCCCTGGTGCCTCCATCGTCGCTATGTCACCGGAGTTTGAGAGAGGGAGGTTTATAGATGGCAAAGGAGGGGGGAGAGAAATAGGGGCAGTTTCAGACGGTATGTGTGTGTGTGTGTGAGAGAGAGAGAGATTAATTTCTGCCTGGGTTGGTTTGTTAGTTCAGGGTTAGGAAATTTAATTATATTTAATTAGTTAATTAAATGAATTATCACCTGAAATCTAGAAAAAATTTGTACCTCACAAGGTTTTTGAATTGCATTTTTAAAATGCAAGTATCCATGTAATTTTCCCTTGTAATTTCCTCTTGTTTGCATCCCAACAATCCCTCCCTCAAACAAAGCCCACGAGGTACACCTGGCCCATCTAGCCCTCCCTCAAGATAAATCCTATCACATCTTCTCATGTCCAGGGAGATCACCATTCACCGAGATAATCCACCATATTCGCTGCACACTATGTTACCATGGATCTTTCATCTCGTGAGAAACCACAGGAATTCTTCATCTTGAGGCTCATCATCTCGATTCATCCGCCGTTGTTAGGAAGTCACGTACATCCACTCGATCGTGTGTCCACCATACAATCTTTCCGGCTCTGATACCACTGTTGGGACCATGGATATTTTAATTTTGCCTAATCCCAAACCCCAGGCCCAAGTGAGGTTCCAACCCAAAACCAATTGGTAATGGGTGGAGTAGCGCACCTGGGTTATATGGTAGTTTATTTCCTTCCTCACAACCGATGTGGGATTGTTTGCATCCCAACAGCTCCATTAGTGCGAAAGGTAGAGAAACTTGAGGAATGTTTGGAAAAATGGCTACAACAAGAATTTTGTAATCCATCTATGAGAAAGAAGCATATCGCTATACATTTTAGTTTGGATTGCAATACTAAAACGATTTCATTGAATTTTATAAAAATTAATCAAAAGCAATCATCGATAATATGAGTTTTCTCCTCGTTTCGAATTCGTGATTTTCTTTGTTTGGCCTAATCGCATCCGGCAGAAATTGAAGCCTTGACGAGCAAACCAAAAAGAGAAAACGGAGCCGAGAAAAATGGGCTGTGATCACTTTCCAAAGTGTAAACATCGGAAGGCGGCCATCTCTTGATCATTGCATCTTGATGCTCGGGTTTTATTACATGATCATATGTTGTTTTGATGTAAATACGAGGAACCTGTTCTGTGTTCTCCCCTTCTGAAAATTGTGCACATGTCAATGCTTGGATTGGCCCCGGCCGCAATAGCATTGCTGCTAGTGTCGAATCCTGAATGTTTAGAATTCGCACTTAGGGTGTGTTTGATTGTACAGATTTTTCATCGAAAATGTCAAATCAAGAAAAATATTTTCTAACTCATTTGATTGAAAATCTTGACATGAAAAAACCGATTTTAGATATAACCATTTAAAGCTTGTTTTGGCCAATTTTCAAGAAAATATTTTTTCGCGCAGGGAAAATTTAACACACCCTTAGGGACAAAAGAATAACCTCTCGAGGCGACAATTGATAAATGATTTTCCTTTGTAGTTCTTTCTTGACAATCAGAGTGGTTGGAGGATGATCCTGCCCTAGTCCAAAGCCCAAGTCATATACATCACCAACTTCTCCAAACTCGGATAAATCCGGTGCACCCTGTAAATATCAAAAACACATAAAAATCGAACTCGTGTTGAATGACTTCTAAATATTTCACAAGATTTAAGAACTAAGATATGTTTCAAAGTTTCAAAATGTTATGATATGAACGTAAGGATAGTAACAAAAAATAAAGAATATATAGATTTCACGTGGGAAAACTTAGAACGAAGAGAAAAAGTCATGGACGGATGAAGAAGAATTCACAAGTCTCCTTACCATTTTTTCCATGATTTAGAGTCACGACAAGGGTCATACTCAATACTATTCGGACCGGATCAAATAAAATTCAGGTCGCTGTTCTCTAACACAAAATAATCTTAAAAAACAAGTTACAGATAACTTGCGTTATTTGAAGAAACTTTTGGGATTAGTTCTTAACAATTAATTTAGTCAAGACGAGCATCACAATGTCTGTAGAATGATGCTCTGTGCAGCCAACTTCGAAACCAACCCTCTATCCTCCTCCTCCAATCCACTGCGTGTATTTTCTTTAATTCAAGTTGAAATTTTTCGTCCTTGCCGATCTCAAAATATTTATCATTCTAGCCTTCTACGTAACAAATAATGGGCATAAGAACCACTTTGAAAAATTTATAAGAAGCTGTCAAAACAAATAAATATTTTTTTATCCCACTTAAAAGTAGGAACTTTATAGATAAATAAATATTGAAAAAATAAATTCGAGTAATATTACATTGTCTGGCTCATCGAGTCATCCTATTCTATACTTATGCTAGTGTAGTCTTTAGTACAATTTTCATCAATTAATAACTACCAAAAAAAATTACTATCAACTGATTTAACTATATATCAAGAACTTTGTTGTTAAAAATCCTGATTTCCGCGATAATTGTGATCTTTCTTGTATTGAGTTTGTGTATTGTCAGTAAGTAAGTGAAATAAAGAACTTACATCTTTGATATCTTGGTCAGTGACATAGCCCATTTTCAACATGGTGGCAGCAAGAAATACTGCAAGCTTGATTTTGTTTGCAAACTTGTAAATTGCATCTGTCAAACTAAGCCCTCCGGCGCTATGTCCTACCAAAATCACCTGTATCAAACTATATCTATTAGTTTAAAGCAGTGTTTTAAAAATCGTAAAGCATGACGAAGCGGCGAGACAGAGCATCACGCTTAAGCGCACCTGAACACAAAAAAGTCCGACAATGCGCGAGCGAAGCATGGGTGAAGAGTTGAAGTGTGAAGGGCGAGCTTCGTGTCTAAGCGCGCTTTTTAGAACAATGGTTTAAAGGAATGCACATGACTCTTTCTAACTATTAAACTATAAAAATGAGTATTACCTTTTCACTGTCGTCTAACGATGACAAGAAGTCGATGAGCGGCTTGTTGTAGTCTTCGAAGGAAAAAATTGTATTGGGATCGGTTTGATCGACGCCGGCACCTTTGAGGTCAATACAAGTAACTCTATAGCCGGAATTCTCCATTAGGCATCTGATTTTGTACCAGCACCACCCTCCCCCTCCAATGCCATGTACCAGAACAAAGTGTGCCTCATTCAACCTCTTCTCTTTCATCACCACTTCTTCTGCAAACTCTTCTCCCATACTTAATTTCCTCTCTCTCCCTTTCTCCTTATTCATATATTGATACATATATGGGTGCTGGAAGGAATAGTCTTGTGATTTTGGTTTTATGGTTGGAGCAGTCCAATATATCATAATTAATTAAGACTACTAAAAATAAATAATGCTATTTGACCTAAACCTATGCTAGTGTTAAGTCACTATTTGAGTCCCATTATTTGAAAACTAAATTTTTTAAATACTCAATTTCAATCGTTCATTTTAGTCAAGTTCACAATATTTAACTTTTTAAGCAAACTTTAACCACAAATTCTCTCAAAAATACTATTCAAAACCACATTATTTCCCAAAAAATGAGGTTCAAACAAGGGCTAAATATCATTACTCGAAAATATATACGGTTACACACAAATTGTAAGAATGGAATGGCCACATTCCATATAATTATAGGGCTCGTTTGGTCCCAGCCTTTTTTTTTTTTCAAATTTTCCCTTAAATTTATTGAATCGTTTTCAATTACATATTTTCATGAACCCACCATTTTTTATATTTTCAAATCACTTTTCAACAACACATTATTAAAAAAATCCAAATTTCTCAAAAACTTGAAAAAATGGTTGGGACCAAACCGGCTCTACAATTCCATGTTCCTGCAGGTGGAGCCTCGAAAACATTTTCTATGAGATTTTTTTCGACTAAAAATTGTAGTAGCATTTCTTGTATGCGCATTAGCTTAGATAAAACGAATACATGACTCAAGAAGAATCAGGAGGTGACATTTGTCCTTCATTATCATATTCAGCGATCTAGAAGTTGATAAAAGTTTAAGTCAAAGTTAATAATTAATTTGAATTACACATTTCATAAGATAAATAATTTTTATCGTCGACTTTTCAATCACAATATTTCTCATCAGCTTTTATATTAAAATTTACTATTTTACTCTAATATAATTTTTAACTATATCAAATAACTCTCGGTATATAATATTAAAAATATGTTGCATTTAAAATATAAAGATAATAAGGTCATAAATTGTGATTGCTATCCCTTAATAGAAAAATATAATTTGGGGATATCGCTTGTCTGTATATAATTTAAAAATAATAATAAAAAATAGTTTTCAACCTTTTGACATTATTTCAATATTAATCAATTAAAATGTTGATTGTTTGTCCACATATTAATTCATTTGCAGGCTGGTGGCACATTATTTTCTTGTTTATCTGTCATTTTATAGAGAAGAATATTATTATTGCTAGCTGTTTCCAATAACCTCTGAACACTACCAGTGGGAAGAAGTGACAAAAAACATTGGACTTTCCCCATTTCATGAAGTTGATCGAAAAAGGATGAAGATTTTGACACAGTTCATAGTTCATAAAAAATGTGACTGATATGTGCTATAATAGTTGAGAATTTTAATTTAGAAGTTGTCAAAGGCTAGTGTTTTAAGTCTTGTACAATAATTTACGAATTGAATGTTAGGAGGCATTTCATTTCTAATATTTAGAACATTTTTTTTTTATACCAAAAATGTTTATTGGTCGAAAAAATAAATACCCACCTAATTTTATTAGTCCGTAAGGTACTAGCTAGTTGAGATTTATGAATGTTATATTTGACTGGTAGATTGAAGACTTCATTAAAAAATTAAAAATAAAATTGTTCTTTTATTTTGTAATAAAAACATATTGTTGTATGATTTCATCGCCAATCATAGGGTTCAATGATTTGAGCATCTAATTATACTTTAGCTTCTGTTCGGCTCCTTCATTATAAATGGATAATTTATAATTCCTCAAATTACTTTTTATCAATACATATTTTCTTTCTTCAATTTTTAACTACAGATTTTACCAAGAAAAACTCAAATAATCAATTTAAATTGATTATAATAACCGACTAACAAAACCTTAGTTTGAGATAGGACATGACTTTTCGTTAATATTGTACGTCACATATTACTTTGTAGGGATAGTGTATTATTTATCTTATTTGACCAATTAAAAATGGTTTAAAAAGATGAATATTATGAGAAATAATAGTGATTATTTATGTATTATTTGAAATTTATTTGAGTCCTCGACTTATTTAAATGAGTGACAATGAGAGCTGAATAAAAGATTTTCGCTTAACCTAAAAATATTAAAAACGTTAAAGAAAAGATAAACCTATTCAATTATTTTGTCTTTAATGCATATATGGTCTTTACAGGAAAAACGTAAGCATATATTTTTTTATTTTTTTATTTTTTTGAAAAACGTAGGCATGTAGTTTAATTCTATACAAAACTCAGATCGTTACCAGCCACTGAGTTCTTCTTTTATAATTACTAGTAAATCACTCATGCGATACACGGAAAGAAACGTTTGAATAAAGATAATTCAATATGAAATTAGATAAATTTTTTTACATAAAATAAATAAATTTCGCAAATAAGCTAGAGCTAAGATCATCATTTACTGGTTTCATATGACTACAAATTTTGGAATACTTCTTTGTACACAACATTATTTGTTGATTTTGTTGGTCTTCCATTCCTATCACAAATCAACATCTTTAATCCGGAACAATTTGTTACCCTAGAAATCGTAACATAAAGTTGTTCATGTATAAACATCAACCGTTTAAGAAAAAGTCCAACATGCGAGAGTGATGTCCCTGACTCTTATTGATAGTCATGACATAGGACATCATCAATGGAAATTGTCTTCTTGAAAATCTAATAAGTATCCTAGAATTAGAAGGGCTCAACGACGTCCTTGGAATAAAGAACATGTGTCATGCATTGCTGCTAGAAAGAATTTGACATTCTAGATCATGGTCGCCAAATTTTGTAACTATCAACATTGTCCATTGCACAATCCCTGTGTATGATCAATATTTCTCAGAAAGAGCAATGGATACTATAAAAGCATGCACTTCGCTTATCTGCTGCAACGGTCCACCATGTGGTGCAATAATGATATACATGTGTCCAGTTTGTGTGCAAAATCCACCGACAATCAATCGGGCAATTTCATCGACAACGGGAAAATCATATCGCATATCATCAGTCGTCCACCGACTAATAAATATAAGTCTTACATTTAAAGTATTTTCCTCAATCATCTTTTCTCTAACTGACCTAAACTGCCTTACCAATTTATTGTACTTGTCTAGCATATCCTTCAAATTAGAAAACTATACAATCATGCAAAATTGAATCGCATGATTCACTCTTATCGGGGAACATTAAAAGACATAAATAAAGTTTTAGACTATTACAACAAAATTATTCGTAAATAATATAAGTATATAAGCAATAAATACTTAATACGTACCCTACGTCCCTTTTTCTGATTTCAACCTCATTCGCATTGTCAACAATGTAAAGTTGAGTAAGTTGCGGAGCTGAACCGTTATCAGGCAATAGATACTTAAACTTATGACAATTTTGACCATGTAATCTAAAGATAAGAGGTCATCTACCATCATTTAGCTCATTATCTATTCCCCCCCATAGAAGTGAACGAACACATCAAATTATATGTCCAAATGTTCTCAACGAGATTCTTAATCATGTCGTCACTGCCATATAACAAATCTTTCAATATAAGGGGATGATCTTCCATAAGAGGAATTTTCATTTTCCCTTGCATACAACAAAGTAGGGGTGAACAAATAAGTCGCGAAATCAAACTAAACCTCAACAAATGTTATGGTTTAGTTCGGTTCGGTTCGGTTCGAAAAAATTACAAATTGCCTTAAACGATTTGGTTTGGGTTTCAATTTTCAAAATCGCGGTTTCAAACAGCCAACCCGACAAATTTTAAAAAATAAAAAATAAATAAAAATAAAGGCAAACGTTCAATTTTAAAAAAAAAATGCAACAAACTTTTTATTGTCAACAAACCAAAATTAAGGAGCCAAATATTAATTTGTTCAAATCCACAACCATTTGGAATAATTCATATTATTCCAAACTCCTGTATTTCATAATTATCATCCAAGACATTATCTTAAAATAAAATTTTTAATGTAAGAACCAACTACAGTTTATTTAAGAAAAATTTAAATGTTTGCTTCTATATAATTAGTTTGTTTATCAACATGAATTGATTCACAATAAAGTACTCAATTAGAAACTGAATACTATATTGAACTAATTTCAACTCGAAATTTTAGACGAATATGTGTCTTTGAGCTCGCTTTGGAATATGCTAATTCATTCGTTGGAAATCCGCGATGTCAAACTGCACCAAACCAAAAATAATGGTCTGTTTTCGTTTTGTTTAGAAAATGAAATGGTTTGGTTTGGAAAAATTTCAAATTGTTTAAAATAGTTTAATTTGAAATGTTACTACAAACTGACCAAAAGCAAATTGTGTTCACCCATACAACAAAGTGAGAATTTCGAATTACGACATGCTTTATAATGCTTATCTACTCTCTCTTCGAACCAAAAATTTGTCTTGCAAAATGAACACTTAAATGTAGGATCTTCAATGTCCATGTACTCTGAACAATCAAATAATAGATGGAAAAGTTAATGATGTAAATCATGAGTATAAAAAATAAGATTCATTGTTTTGACTATTGACAATAGAAAAAAATACGTATAAAAAACGAATTAGATAATCATAAAAAGAGAAAAAAACAAATTGTGAGATTGATAAAGATTCATCAAATTCATTGTATTATAGGTTTTTAATATTTATACAACGTAATTATTTTTTGATGAAAAGTATAATATAACATTGATCATCTCAATTTTCAGTTAAGACAATTTACTTATTGTTGTAGAAATTTAAGAATAATAAATATTGAATTAAAATATAACAATTAATATCATGGCATAGTTATTTATTTTTAAAATTTAGACTTAATAGTTAGAACAAAAAATCATTAATAACTATATCATTTCAAAACAATATAAATAAAATTTTTAACCATTAATGTTAAAAAATGTAATATGAGACTTTCTGGAATAAAAAATTAAATAATAATTAAATGTAATTGCGAATAAAATTATTTTGATAAATAATCTTATATAGAAAAGAACTTTATTATGTATATGTAACAAATAACTTAAAAGTAGAATTATTTATAAGAAAACCTAATACAACTTGATTCATTTTCAAAAAATAAAAATAAAAAAATACAACTTGATTAAATATTCGATATAAACAAAAATGAAAATTCGACATTAAATTTGTATGACTGAACAAAATCATTTAACTATAAGATTAAGATCAATAAAATATCACAATTATTATAAAAAATTATTTATGTATTAAAAGTAACTTTCTATAAAAGTACTCATTAATTTAATAAAACGCAATACAAATAAGCTCAAATTTTAGATGTAATAAATAATAATAAATAAGATTATTTATAAAAAAAATTATACAATAATGTTTATTTAGTATTAGATATGCAATACAACTATGATATAATTTTGATGTGAAAATTTTACGTTGAATTTGTATGATTGAAGACAAATACTTATTTGTAAGATTCAAAATATTAAAAGTTCAGAATAATTTTATGAAAATATAGAGGTTTAAACACAAATAATCAAACATAAATAAGTAAATACATTCTCCATAAAAAATCTTTATAATTAAGCATCATTCCATAATTGATCAAAAGTAGCAATAGTGTGAACAAATAAAAGGTGAGTTTTCCGTCAAAACTCAACTACTTTTATAATAATAATAATAATATAAATATAGATATAGATATATAGATTAGCTCATGTTATGAAAATGTTGGTAAAATATATAAATAAAGTTGAAAAAGTGCGAGAACCGGTCCAAAATATAAGGAACCGGTCCAAAAAGTGCAAAAACCGGACCAAATACAACTGGACGGACCTAAAGGTCTGGCCAAAATGAAGAACCACGCGATCGCGTGGTTGTTGGTCCGGCGATCGCATGGTTAAGTGATTTTAGTCACTGCAGAAATTTTTGAGGCATCGCGCGATCGCGTGGTCTAAAATTTTGACCGTGGGAGAATTTTTTCAGAAATTCTCATGCACCTTTTCAACTATTTTTGGCACTCTTTCGTGAAGAGTTGCATGAACAACGATTTGGGATGATAGAATTCTATAAATAGGTATAGAATTCATGATTTTGAACAACCTTTTGATCAATATACTTTCAATAGTGATTATCATCCAAAAGTCTTGAATTTTATACTTAGAATCTTCAAATTTGCTCTTCTTGTTCCTATTCTCCAAGTTTATCAATTGTGCTATTTGATACTTGGTTTGAGGCTTGAAATCCGCTAAAGCAATTTGCTTGAAGACCCTTTAGCATTCTCAAATCGAGAGGGAGCAAATTTCGCTTTTAGGACAGCATTATTTGCGATTCAAGTCATTTTTGCAATTTTGATTTCTTCTTGATTCTTTGTTTCCAGTTTTGTGTTAACTTCGTTATAGCACATATTTCATTTGAGAAATGAAATTTCTCAACAATCTAAAAGCGAAATTTCTGCGATGGCAACCAAAGGAGACACAACCATGGCTACAATCAAGTTGATGAATCAAGATTTAGTTCTCTTGGATCGTTTTGATGGTACCAACTTCACAAGGTGGCAAGACCAAATTAAGTTCCTATTAAAGGCGCTGAAAATCTTATACATCCTTGATCCCAATTTGGAAGACTTGTCCGAACCGTCCGATAAAGATACCGAACAAGCATGGATTGATCGAAAGAAGCGAGAAGAAGACGAACTTATTTGTCGTGGCCATATCTTGAATGCACTTTCGGATCGTCTCTACGACTTGTACACCAACACTAAATCTGCAAAAGAGATTTGGAATGCACTTGAAAACAAGTACAAAGCCGAAGAGGAAGGAACTACAAAATTCCTTATAACAAGGTACTTTGATTTTAAATTTTTGGAAAATGTTCCCCTATTACCCCAAGTTCATGAATTGCAAGTGATTGTCAATAAATTAAAAGCGGTGAAGATAGAACTTCCGGAATCATTTCAAGTAGGAGCAATTATTGCAAAATTGCCTTCTTCTACTTGGAGAGGATATATGAAGAAAATTCTTCACAACTCCGAAAACTTTTCAATGGAGCAAATTCAAAAACATCTCCGAATTGAGGAAGAGTCGAGGGCAAGAGATGGGATTGAACATTCCCATGTTAGTACTTCTAAAGCCAATGCCTTGGAGAACAACAAAGTGACCAAAGTAAACAAGAGAAAGTTTACTAGCAACAACAACAACAAATTCAAAAAGAAGCCCAAGGGAGAATACTTTGTATGTGAAAAATTCGGCCACTTTGTGAAAGATTTCCGACATAAAAAACAAAGCAATTTTGGAGGCAAGGTTAATTCCATTGACAATAATGAAATTATTGCTACTATAAGCGAAGTGAATTTTGTCAAAGGAAAAATTCTGGGATGGTGGTATGATACATGCGCCACCGTTCATGTTTGCTATGACAAGTCCCTATACAAGACCTATCAAGAGATTGATGATGGTCAACAAATTCAAATGGGGAATGAACATTGTTCGAAAGTCATAGGCAAAGGGAATGTTGATCTTCAATTCACATCCGGAAAGGTTGTAACTCTTACAAATGTCTTACATGTGCCGGATATGAATATAAACCTTGTAAGTGGTGATTTGTTAGGAAAACCGGGCGTGAAATGTATTTTTGAGTCGGGAAAACTTGTATTGTCTCGAAATGGTTTCTTTGTAGGTAAAGGCTATTCCACTAATGGAATGGTCAAATTGTGTACTATTGACAATGCAATTAATAAAATAAATTCTTCTTACTTTGTGTGTTCTTTAGATTTATGGTATGATAGATTAGGACATGTTGGATATTCTATTTTGCATAGAATGATTAGAAATGGCATGCTATCTTGTGATTTTACAAAGTATGAAAAATGTGAAATTTGCACTAAGTCCAAAATGGTTAAAAAACATTTTCAAAGTGTAGGAAGATCATCTAATATTCTTGACTTAGTTCATACCGACATTTGTGAACTTAATGGCATGTTAACTAGGGGTGGTAATAAATATTTTAACACTTTCATTGATGATTATTCTAGATTTTGTTATATTTATCTAATGAAACATAAAAATGAGGCTTTTCATATGTTTAAAGCATATAAAAATGAAGTAGAAAATCAAAAGGATAAAAGGATTAAAATTCTTAGAAGTGATAGAGGCGGTGAATACTTTTCTAAAGAATTTGATATCTTTTGTGAAGAACATGGTATTTTACACCAATGTAGTGCACCTAGAACACCGGAACAAAATGGCCTGGCGGAAAGGAAAAATAGAACCTTAGTTGAGATGATAAATGCTATGCTAACAAGGTCTAAATTGCCTAATTACTTATGGGGTGATGCATTACTTACCGCGTGTCATATACATAATAGAATTCCTTCTAAGAAACTTAAAGTTTCACCTTATGAGTTGTGGAAAGGTCGGAAGCCTAACATTGGGTATTTTAAAGTGTGGGGGTGTTTGGCTTATTATAAAAACACCAATCCTAGTAGGATAAAACTAGGACCAAGAGGGATCAAGAGTGCCTTTGTTGGATATGCTATAAATAGTAAAGCATATAGGCTACTTGATCTAATATCCAATGTGATTATAGAATCACGAGATGTGGAATTTTTTGAGAATTCATTAAGCGTTGATGATATTCCTCAAAATTCAAAATGAATTTCCGGCTTCTAAATCACTAGAAACATCTACCCAAGATGTAATTGAGACTAGTGAACCGCGAAGAAGCAAGAGATCTCCTAAAGAGAAGGTATTAGGACATGATGAGATTGATTCTCAAAGGATCTCCTTTTACTTGGTTGAAGCAAGTAAGGACGATATAGTAAGAACAATTCCATATGTTCTTCAAATTGATAGTGATCCTAAAACCTATAAAGAAGCAATGACTTCTAGAGATAGCACATTTTGGAAGGATGCTATCAATGATGAAATGGATTCTATAACGTCCAACAATACTTGGAAGATTGTTGATTTACCGGCTGGATCAAAAGTCATTGGTTACAAGTGGGTATTTCGAAGGAAATACAATACCGATGGTTCAATCCAAACCTATAAAGCAAGATTAGTTGCTAAAGGTTTTCGACAAAAGGAAGGAATTGATTATTTTGACACTTATGCACCGGTGGCTAGGATCACTACTATTAGAATACTATTTGCACTATCGTCTATATTGGATTTACATGTACATCAAATGGATGTGAAGACTGCATTTTTAAATGGAGAACTAGATGAAGAAGTTTACATGGAACAACCGGAAGGTTTTGTTCTTCCGGGTAATGATAATAAAGTTTGTAAACTTATTAAATCGCTATATGGTTTAAAACAAGCTCCTAAAAAATGGCATGAGAAATTTGATAATGCAATTATGTCTTTTAGTTTTTCACATAATGTGGTAGATAAATGTTTATATATTAAAAGTTGTGATAGACTTGTTACATTTGTGTGTTTGTATGTGGATGACATGTTGATTATAAGTAATCACATGAATGGCATAAAAGAAACGAAGAGATTTCTATCGTCAACATTCAATATGAAAGATCTTGGTCAAGTGGATACCATATTGGGTATAAAAGTGATCAAGAATAAGTTGGGGTATGCATTAACCCAATCACATTATATAGAGAATGTGATTGAAAAGTTCAAACATTTGAACATTAAAGAGGAAAATACTCCATTTGATTCAAGTATTAAACTTGTAAAGAATGTTGAAAGGGCTATTGGACAACTCGAATATGCGAGTGCAATTGGAAGTCTAATGTATGCAGTTCAATGCACGAGACCGGATATTGCATTTGCCGTGAGTAAACTTAGTAGGTTTACTAGCAATCCAAGTGTTGAGCATTGGAAAGCGATTGGAAGAGTTCTTAGTTATCTAAAGAAAACTAAAAACCTTGAAGTTCAATATTCCAAGTTTCCAGCAATATTAGAAAGATATACCGACGCAAGTTGGATATCAAATGCTGGAGAAAATAAATCAACCTCGGGATGGTTGTTTACACTTTGAGGTGGTGCTGTTTCTTGGAGATCAAAGAAACAAACAATTATAACACATTCCACTATGGAATCCGAGTTTGTTGCATTAGCCGAAACTGGAAAGGAAGCAGAATGGCTTAAGGATCTTCTTTATGAAATTCCACTAGATACGAAGAATGAATCTTCAATATCTATACTATGCGATAGTCAAGCCACTCTAGCAAGGGCTTATAATGAAGTCTATAAAGGAAAGTCAAGACATATGAGTCTTAGACATGATTATATAAGAAAATTAATAAAGAATGGAGTAATATCACTTACGTATGTGAGGTCAAGTGAAAATTTGGTTGATCCATTCACAAAATCACTTACCAAAGAGTTGGTAAGACAAACATCGAGTAGGATGGGGCTAAAACTCCTATTATAAATTCACCAATGACGGCAACCCTACCTGTCATTACGAAATGAGTAATTCACGGGTTCAAAGGGTAACAACAAGTCATTCGATAAGTGAATTGTTGCAGCACTTAGAAAATTATTTTAAGGCCCTATCATAAGGATACAAGTACTGGGGTAACTGTTTGGAGGGTTGAACAAATCTTAAAGAAATTCAGTACTTAGTACAAGTGTTTTTAAAAGTTACCAAGACACTGTAAGAATTTCTCCTATATGAACTTGGAAGTGGTGCCGCTTCAAGGAAAGTTTTGGAGTTACTTTCTGAAAAGTACATGAATTCGGATGGGCGCAAGGCCATTAACGCGTCAAAGTAAATTGTGTGGAACGTATTGAGCAAGAATGTTCACGTGTGCGATATCGCCGGTAATGTCATAAGGGATAACTGGTTCAAAGCCAAGGCTACCTGTGATCTCGATATTACTTTGCAATATTAGCACTAATATAAGGTTAAAATCGAAAGATACCTTGTTTTATGCGTGACATCGTTTATGATTCTAAGTTGAGTTCATATATTTGAACAAGTGGGGGATTGTTATGAAAATGTTGTTCAAATATATAAATAAAGTTGAAAAAGTGCGAGAACCGGTCCAAAATATAAGGAACCGGTCCAAAAAGTGCAAAAACCAGACCAAATACAACTGAACGGACCAAATGGTCCAAACCGGACCTAAAGGTCCGGCCAAAATGAAGAACCACGCGATCGCGTGGTTAAGTGATTTTAGTCACTGCAGAAAATTTTGAGGCATCGCGCGAGCCTCCTATCGCGCGATCACGTGGTCTAAAAATTTGACCGTTGGAGAATTTTTTCAGAAATTCTCATGCACCTTTTTCAACTATTTTTGGCACTCTTTCGTGAAGAGTTGCATGAACAACGATTTGGGATGATAGAATTCTATAAATAGGTATAGAATTCATAATTTTGAACAACCTTTTGATCAATATACTTTCAATAGTGATTATCATCCAAAAGTCTTTAATTTTATACTTAGAATCTTCAAATTTGCTCTTCTTGTTTCTATTCTCCAAGTTTATCAATTGTGCAATTTGATACTTGGTTTGAGGCTTGAAATCCGCTAAAGCAATTTGCTTGAAGGCCCTTTAGCATTCTCAAATCGAGAGGGCGCAAATTTCGCTTTTAGGACAGCATTCTTTGCGATTCAAGTCATTTTTGCAATTTTGATTTCTTCTTGATTCTTTGTTTCCAGTTTTGTGTTAATTTCGTTATAGCACATATTTCATTTGAGAAAGGAAATTTCTCAACAGTTCAAAGTCATCTGTATTATGTAACATTGTTAATTTAGCTCTTGGAGATATTGCAAGCCTTATTTTTTTATTTTTTACCACAATTTTAGAATAAAATGGCACCAAAAATCTAGTTAATTTTCTTACACGCAATTATTGTTATAATAATTTTTTCAATTTTTAATTGTGTAGTTTGTAGCAGATTGAAAAATATTAAAAATAATAAAATTTAAAAACCTCTATTTAATTCTGTAAATACTATGTAGGAATATTAATAAACTTTTCTTGTTAGCCGACTGGATTTCAATATGAAAATGCTGACCCACGGTCCACCTATTTAAATTACTGCAATATTCATGAACTGTCAACCATAACGTGCCAATGTAACTCTTATCTACACTTTGACTATTTCCCATACTCTTTTTTCTTTTCGCTTTTCAAACATGTACGTTGAGAAAGAAAAGTAAATAAATAAATTATTTTGACGATATTGTTTATAAACAAAGAATTTATTGCTTTCAAAGTAAAATATGTGACTGACAAGTGATGTAAGAAAGTATATTAGTTTAAAGGTGCTTTCGCCTTTCGAAAAATTTGTTGTTTATAAACTGATTTACTAAAGAGAAAATAAGTCATGTAACCTTTTTAATTTTTTCAGTTTGATTGAAAAAAGTAGTTATTTTTATAAAGTTATACTTATAACTGATTTTTATGTGATAAATCAACCATACTAGGTGGCACGTTTTATTAATATAACAAAAGGAAAATAGCACTAGAAGAAGGAATAGATCTGTCCTCCTAAAATATAAGATAAAGACTAATCATAAGAAACGTGAAATACGATATAAAAATAATGATCACATAAATCACGTTCACCTTTTTTTTTTTTTTCCTTCCTATCATGAATGTCACGAGGTATCGTTGAAAATTGTGCGAAAAGGAAAAAAAAAAAAAAAGTGAGCCCCCGCACCCTCTATATGATGGTGCAATCACCGCTGGGGTGACCCCGACGGTGATTGTATCATTTTTCAAATAACATCTCATTTCGCTAGAGATTTCTATATCGTTGTGGTCAAATATCGGATAGAATGATGCCGCCTCCAATCTCAACACAAGTCGAGGATGGAAGAACTCATAAACTGCTAGTTATGAAATATTTAGACTTAAAGAAACATAAAATTAAACAAAAGTAGGCTTTCAACCAAAAAAAAAAAAAATAAACAAAAGTAATGATAACTTGTCGTTGGAGTTTAAGCAGATTATAAGTATGTTCTTGTTTGGTTCTAAATTTCAAGTCAAAATTAACAATTAATTTTAATAGCACATTTTATGTAATTCACAAATCACAACTTTTCAAAAACACATCTCATTAATTTATATCAAAATCTAGTAAAAAATTGATTTTATCTATACCAAACAGGAACTGTATTAAATATATTAGAGAGAATAAAAATGAGGGTCGTGGAATGCAAAGATATTGTTTCCCTTTAAGCACACAAATCCATTGGGTAAGAAAGTTGGAAAAAAAGCCATGCGGATGTGGGGATAATGCACGTGACGTTCTACTCTTTGGGGATAGAAAAGAAAACTAAGAAGTGGACAGGCCACGCTGTGTTGTCTTCGTTAGTGCGGGACAGTGGAAATTAAAGGTTCTCTTCTCTAATTTGGAACCAAACTCCACTATTTGCAACTTGCAAGAGAAAATAGTTGGAAATCAAATGGTGAAACATCAGCTTTTTTATGTGCTTCCTTGAAAACATACATATAGAACATGGGAGATAAAGTATTTCATATGGGAGTTGCATTGTCTCGTTGATATTGGCGATTGAGAGAGATTTGTTGGTTTGAGATCGCATAAATTCGAGATTTCTTTTCACTCAAATCAAATCAAAACGTTTCAAAATGGTTTGATTTAGATTTTTATTTTCAAAAATCGCAAAAAATCGAACCAAACCTTTTTTAATTTTTAATTAAAAATTAATTTTATTAATTTGAATTTACAACATTCCCGCTAAAAATGTCAAATTTAACTATGAAAATAAAATTATCATGTATATCTTTTTCTCGTTTTCATTGCATTGTAATAATCCCAGAAAAAAATGTATAGAAGTTTCCTATCTTACAGTTTAGGTCATACATGCACTGAAGGTAAAAAAAAAAATTGTATTGTGCAAGAAAATTGACCAAGATAATGAACAATAAACCGTAATTACAATGAACTACTGAAAATGAAGAGAAACCCAAATCCTTGACTAGAGCTATCAAATTTTTCAGTGATGTGTAGTACATATAGACAATTGACTGTCAGAAAATCATACTCTCACATCTCAGTAAAGATATTCACTCATCATTATATTTTTGTTATCAAAATCTAGTGTAAGGGTAATGAAGTAAAGAATGAATCAACGAATGTTAACATATTTTAGATTTTACTAACTCCTAATTTAGCTTTATATATTAAAAAATACGAATTAATTTGGCCTCTAAAATATATTATATTAAGTTGATAGGTAAACATTAGATTAAAACCAAACCAAACAGCAAAAAATAGATTGGTTTGGTTTGTAAAATGAAAGGTTAGGCTTGGTTTGGTTTGAAAAAATGTCAAATCGCTAAAAATGGTTTGATTTGAAAATATGTCAAAAATTGTTTAAACCGGACCGCGTTCACCCCTAATACCAATGGGAAAGGCACCAAAGAGATTTTAGCAATCATTAAGCCTCCATTTGGCAAACATGTTTTTAATTTTTACAGCACAATTCGACAAATTACTTTTTAACCACACATATTTTTTCGTTCCATTTTTCAATCAAACATTTTACCTAAAAAAACATATTTTTTACACAAAACTTTTAACAAACAGAACCTTACGCCTCTATTTGACAAAAATGTTGAAACACAATGCCCCAAAATATATTTTTAAACAAACAGTATGTTTAAAAACATATTTTTTTATGTTTTAGAGGTACAGTGTATGGTTGAAAAGTGGAGAGATAAATATCCCTACTATATATAAAATCAAGTTCCAATTTTACTGTTCATAGGACAAAAATTAACGATTATAGGGTAAGTGAAACACGCATTTTTGTTTTTTCCCTCTTATTTCTTCCAATTCACGATTTTCGTCATTTGTCTACGTTCATTCGCCTCCATCACTGATGTTCTACACTCTCTCACCAGATTTCAGTTAGGGCTTGGAAATCATCTGTTATTGGCTGATTCAATTCGAGATCCACAGAGGGAGTACAAAAAGTCCTTGAAATTGGGTGATGCTTTGGATTGTGATAACTAGGGTTTTAGTTTCTACATTCTCCTTGCCTACTTTTATTGTATTCGTCTTTCTGTTCGAGTGGATTTCGCCGAGTTCTTCTACATGTTTTCAGTTCATATTTGATTCTGTTTGGCCAGAACATTGTTTTGATTTTATGTGTAGATTTTACTGATTTTTTTCTTTGTTTACTTACTTTGCATATTTGAATAACTCTACTTTTGGGTAAATCGAGTTGTGAAGTCAATTGTATTTTTCTTCAAATTCTCTTTGTTTAAAGTCGTTTTGATGTTTTAATTCTTTAATTTCTTGTGTCAATACCGTGCAGTCTGTGTGAGCCTGAAGAGATCGCCTCTGGTGTCTAATCTTGTTCTTGCTCGGTAAGTTTTGTTCAACATTTCATTCCTTATCAAGTAAAACTCCATTTTCCGTTTCATTTTCACTTTTTCTATTTAGTTCACTACGTCAAACTAATTATTTTGCTGCTACAATGAGAGTAATTGACGAAATGATGTTCCATTATGAAGTAATAAATGAAGGATGAGTAGAAGCCACTAAGGATTTTTGTGAAAGTTAATTATCCCATAGTTGAGAATATGAACTTAGATCAAGAACATTATATTGACAACATGATGTGATCCGATATGGGGATCACCAAGAACACGCGGAATTAAACGCCGGAAAGCTCTAAAATCCAAGATAGTAGACGATAAAAATGCAACCCCGACCTCACGACGCAAGAACTATGAGTATATTAAACACAAAACCCATTACGATGCGGAGATAAGAACCACAAAGGGGGAACGTCACAAAGGTTGTCAAATCCTTTGATAAGTTCACATTTGTTCAACGAGAACAAGAAGAAAACTAAGGGAATATCTCACCTTCAATATCATTAATATCAAGAATAAAAGTTGTTGTTTTACAGTGCTGAATAAAACCCTATAAATAGGCTAACAAAATAAAGTACCAAAAATAAACTAGAATTGCAAATCAACTAAACCGCCTAACATTATCTTAAATTGCGGTGCCTAAGTTACGGCCGTGACTTATGAGTTTACGGCCGTAAGTAAGCTACGGATTAAAAATTAAAAACATATGTTATGGTCGTGACAATTTTATATACGGCCGTAATCAACTCTCTGAATAAAAAATAAAAACTACTAAACTATATTTACGGCCGTGAGGATTTGGTTTACGGCCGTAAGTCCTCTTCTGCTTAATTTCGCCATAGTAGTGTTACGGCCGTAATTTTGGGCGTTACGGTCGTGAATCAGTTGCTGCACAATTTTCTTGTTATTCCTTGATCCAAATGCAATGTAATAACTTTGGCTCCTCTTCCACTTTGTTATGCAATGTAAATGAGGTCCTCGCACTCGAGCACTCGTCCATCCACGCTTGCATGAATCCTTGCATCGCCTGCTTAATTCTTTTGGCTATTTGCCTCGTTATTGGTCCTACGGGCACGTGCAACGGGTCAACGCTCGTCGAGCCACTCCGGAACTCATCATCCCCTCCCTGTTGAAAAGGATTCGTCCTCGAATCATCACCTGCATCAAACAGAGAAAGATCAGCAACATTAAAAGAAACAGACACATTATACTCACCTGGAAGATCGAGCTTATATGCATTCTCATTTATCTTTTCAATGATTTGAAAAGGTTCATCGCCTCTTGGCTGCAACTTAGACTTTCTTTGGGTTGTAAATCGCTCCTTTCGCAAGTGCACCCACACCCAATCACCCGGCTCGAACGTTACTTGCCTCCTACCTTTGTTGGCATGAGTTGCATAACGCTCATTTTTCTTTTCAATTTGCCCTTTCACCTTCTCATGAAGTTCTTTCACAAGCTTAGCCTTTTTCACCTCGTCCAAATTGCTCCTTTCATCTACAGGTAAAGGAATTAAATTAAGAGGAGTTAGCGGGTTGAAACCATAAACAACTTCAAAAGGTGAACATGAAGTAGTAGAATGCACAGATCGATTATAAGCAAGTTCCACAACTGGCAAACATTCCTCCCAACTTTTTAAATTCTTATTTATTATAGTGAGCAAAAGTTGGATTAATGTCCTATTAACTACCTCCGTTTGACCATCGGTTTGTGGGTGACATGTAGTAGAAAATAACAATTTAGTACCCATCTTCCCCCACAAGACTTTCCAAAAGTAGCTTAGGAACTTAACATCCCTATCAGACACAATACTCCTGGGTACCCCATGGAGTCTTACAACTTCCCTAAAAAATAGGTCAGCTATGTTTGTTGCGTCATCAGTTTTATTACAAGGAATAAAATGCGTCATTTTGCTAAATCTGTCTACCACCACAAATATCGAGTCTCTACCCTTTTTTGTCCTAGGCAGACCTAACACAAAATCCATGGATATATCTACCCAAGGTTCATTAGGTACGGGCAAAAGTGTATATAAACCTTATGGTAAGACTCTAGACTTAGATTGTTTACAAGTTATGAATCTTTCACAAATATGGTGAACATCCCTTTTCATTTTAGGCCAATAAAAGTGCTCTTGTAAAGTTTCTAAAGTTTTAATAACACCAAAGTATCCCATTAACCCCCCACCATGAGCCTCACGCACTAGCAATTCACGCATAGAACAATTAGGCACACAAAGTTTACTTTCTCTAAATAAATATTCATCATGCCTATAAAATTTATCAATTGCACCTTTTTCACATGAAGCATAAATGGTAGAAAAATCAGGGTCATCAACATACATACCTTTTATATACTCGAACCCAAGCAACTTCGCATTTAAAGAGTTTAGAAGTACGTACCTGCGAGAAAGGGCATCTGCTACCACATTCTCCTTACCTTGTTTATAGCGAATGACGTATGGAAAAGTCTCAATGAATTCCATCCAACGGGCGTGTCTTTTGTTTAGCTTACCTTGTCCCTTGAGGTGTTTCAGTGACTCGTGGTCAGTGTGTATGACGAATTCATTTGGCCACAAATAGTGCTGCCATGTCTCCAAGGCACGAACAAGAGCATAAAGCTCCTTGTCGTAGGTAGGATAATTCAAAACTGCCCCACTCAACTTTTCACTGAAAAATGCAATCGGCCTTTTTTCCTGCATAAGAACAGCTCCAATCCCTATTCCTGATGCATCACATTCAATCTCAAAGGTTTGGTTAAAGTTAGGTAAAGCTAAAACCGGTGCAGAACATAACCTATCCTTAAGCATTTTAAAAGCATTTTCTTGTGCTTCTCCCCAATGGAATCCTACGCTTTTCTTGACTATTTCTGTGAGTAGTGCTGCAAGTGTACTAAAGTCTTTAACAAATCTCCTATAAAACCCAGCCAACCCGTGGAAGCTCCTAACCTCCGTAATATTTTTGGGAGTTGGTCATTCTTTAATAGCACGAATTTTCTCATCATCTACCTCTACACCATTAGCACTAACAACAAACCCAAGAAAAATTAGGCTGCGTTCTCTTTGGCGTTTTCCAGCCGTTTTCCGTTTTCCATTTTCGAAAAAGCGGAAAACGCGTTCTCTTGCGTCGTTTTCGGAAATAATTTTAAAAACGTTTTCAAAATTTGTAAAGGAAATGGAAAACGTGAAAACATTTTCCGCGTTTTCCGAAATTTATAACTATTAAGTGGAAAACACGCGTTTTCCACTTAAAAAAAAAATTTAAAATAATCAAAAAAATTTGAAATTTGTCATTTTTAATTACATTATTGGTCCCTAATTTTCAAACTTGTCATTTTAATCCTCAAATTTTGAAATTTCTTTCGAAAATACCCTAATTTATTTTCAACTTAGGTCCCTCAACTTCAGATTTTGTTGCACATTAGTTCACAAATTTTATTTTTCATTCAATTTAATCCTTCTCGTATTTGCTTTATAGGTCATTGTCTTCAAACATATATAACTTTTGATGTACAACTCCGAATTGCACTCTGTTTTTTGCGTCGAACTCCAAATTCAATCATCTTTCTGATGATGTGTCATGTGCTTAATTATTAAACATTTCTTTCTTACTTTTGTATTGTAGACACTTATTTTTTAAGAGCATCATTAATTAACGTAAATTGATTTTTACAAATTTTATTGAAACTTAAATTTTAAACGTTATGAGTGCTTACTAGAAAGATGTATATAAAGTATTAAATGGAACGATTACTTTAGAATGGAAAATTACTACCCAAATGTGGAACGATTATTTTAGAAGGGCAACATGAATTTTTGAACTTTTTTTGTATAACCAAATTGTGTGATAGGGGTTATTTCATTTATTTTTGTTGTGAAACTCAAATATGACATCTTTATTTCATTTATATTCACAAATAATATAATTACAAGTATACAGAAATAATTTTCTTCAAAATTTTAAACAGAACGCGTTTTCTAACTTTTCATTTTCGAAAACAGTTTTCGTAAATAACAAACCAAACGCATTTTCAGCAATTTTGAAAACAGTCACAGAAAATGGAAAACAGAAAACATTTTCGAAAATAAAAACAGGAAACTGAAATACAAAGAGAACGCAGCCTTACCTTTTCCATGCAAAAAGTACACTTTTTAAAATTAGCATATAATTTTTCAGTTTTCAAAACTTCCAAAACAGATCTTAAATGTTCAATGTGATCACCTAAGTTCTTACTATATACCAAAATGTCATCAAAGTATACCATAACGAATTTACCAATGTAAGCACGTAAAACATGGTTCATTAGTCTCATAAAAGTGCTAGGTGCATTTGAGAGGCCGAATGGAATAACCATCCATTCATATAAACCATATTTGGTTTTGAAGGCGGTTTTTCATTCATCACCTTCTTTCATACGAATTTGGTGATAACCACTCTTAAGGTCTATTTTGCTAAACATACAAGCACCGTATAGTTCATCAAGCATGTCATCAAGTCTAGGTATGGGATGGCGATACTTTACCGTAATATTGTTGACTGATGAACAGAAAGTTGTTTGCCTTATAAATGCAATGGGTGATAAATTTAAGGATTTTAGAAATACCTTAGAATATAGTGGTCAAAAATTAACTACTGAAATAGTTCCAACGTCCCTTAAGAATAAGGAACTGGAATTTAGGAACAATCATAAAGAAGCCTATAATGTTTTAGGAACTTCAAAGAAAATGAATTCTTTTAGGGATAATAAGACTGTGAACAATTTCAACAAAAGTTGGAATACTCCTAACAATAACAGGAATTAGAATAACTCAAATAGAAAGTTTGTTAGGGGTAACTTTCAAAGGAAAGATAACTTTTATAAGCCTTAGGATAATTCCTTTAGAAATCAGAACAATTTTAGAAACCAAATTAATTTCAGAGGCCAAGATAATTCTGGGGGTCAAGATGGTGTTCTCAGACCTAGACTATGTTATTACTGTGGCAAACTTGGACATCATGTGAAAGATTGTTTTAGGAAACAAAATGAAACTGGAAACAGTAATCAAACAGAGGTTGTAACTCATGATAATAATGGTGTTGTCTATGTTACTATTGAAAATGATACCAAGCATTGCATGCTGATCTGTGGGGTCCTGCCCCAGTCAACTCAGTTAAATATTTTCTGCTTATAGTTGATGACTATTCTAGGAAAAATTGGGTTCATTTGTTAAAGTCTAAATATGCTACTGTGTGGGTATTTAAAAACTAGATTACTTTAATTCAAAACTTAAAAGATAGGGAGGTCAAAGTGATTAGGACTGACAATGGTCGAGAATTTTGTAATCAAGACTTTGATTCCTTCTGTAGTAATCTACGTATCCTTAGATAGGACTGTTACCTACAGTCCACAGTAAAATAGGGTTGCTGAAAGGATGAATAGAACACTTTTGGAAAGAACTGAGTGTCTTTTACTTGATTCAAACTTGTCAAAAAAATTTGGGGCGAAGCAATGAAAACTGCTTCATATTTAATCAACATTTCTTCCTACAGTGCTATTGATTTTCAATTACCTAATCAGATTTCGAATAATTCTCTTCCTAATTTTTCAAAACTGAAAGTTTTTGGCTGTGCAGCCTACTCACACCAAACCGAAACCAAACTTGACTCTAGATCTTTAAAATGTGTTTTTTTGGATTATGGAGAGGGAGTCAAGGGTTATAGGTTATAGGTAAAGAACAGGGAGGTTACATGGTTATTATAAGTAGGTCTGTTATCTTTAATGAAAATTATTTTCCCTGTAAAGATGAAAATTTGGAAGATCCTCTTAGTGAAAAGGATTTCCTCATTCCTGAGCTGAGTGCAAACCATTTGAATGATGATAATGATCTGCCTAATACTCAGTTTCAAGTGGAGCAACCCCTACATTCTGGTAATAACAGTCGTGAACCTAAATCATCAAGTTCTGTTCCAAATACTATAATCATTCCTGAAACAGAAGATGAAACAGAAACTGAACCTAACATTGATACTTATCAACTTGCTAGGGATAGAACTAGAAGAGAGATTAGAACTCCTCTTAGATTTGAAGATCCTTATTTTTGTCTGCTTTTACATATTCCGAACCTTTACAAAATGAACCAGAATCATTTGAAGAAGCTATTTCTTCAACTGATTCTAAACTTTGGCTTACAGCAATGTAAGAAGAAATTGATTCTCTTATTAAAAATGGTACTTGGATCTTAGTTGATAAGCCTGTTAATAAAAGGATAATTGACTTCAAATGGATTTTTAAACTAAAAGAAAGTGAATCTAAAGATGTGAAACATAGGTACAAAGCTAGGCTTGTTGCAAAAGGGTTTTCACAAAAAGAAGTGATTGATTATAATGAAATTTTTCTCCAATTGTTAAGTTTACTTCAATCAGAATTTTGTTTGCTTTAGTTGCACAATTTAATTTAGAATTAGAACAAATGAATGTTAAAACTGCTTTTCTATATGGTTCTTTGGATGAAACTATTTACATGCACCAATCTAAATGTTTTGAAAGGAAAGGTAAAACTGAATTAGTATGCTTGCTGAAAAAAATCTCTTTATGGTTTGAAACAAGCCCCAAGACAATGGTATAAGAGATTTGACTCTTATACACAAAGTCTTAATTTTAAAAAGAGCTAATATGATTCATGTTTCTATTTTTAGACTGGTGAAACTGATTTCATGTATCTTTTGCTATATGTCGATGATATGCTTATTGTTGGCCCAAACATGCATGATATTGAACTGCTTAAGCAAAAGTTACAATCTGAATTTGAAATGAAAAATCTTGGACGTGCTAAAAGCATACTAGGAATGGATATATTTAGAGACAAGAATTCTGGAAACTTATTTTTAGACAAAAAACTTTATATTGAAAAAATCCTGAAAAGATTTAGCCTCTGTTTGTTAAAATTTTGGTGTTTAAAAACATGTTTTTTTATGTTTCCTAGGTAAGATGTGTGGTTAAAAAGTAGAGAGAGAAAATATGTGTGGTTAAAAGATGATTTGGGAAATTGTGATGTTTAAAAACTTGTTTTTTTCGCTTTTTCCAAAGAGAGGCTTAGTTTATTTGATGCAAAATCTGTTTCATTGTCACTGTCTGTACATTTTAAACTATCTATTGAACATTCACCTAAATCCGATGAAGAAGTTTTTAGAATGAAAAATGTGCCATATTCAAACGTTATAGGATCTGTAATATATCTTATGGCCTATAACAAACCTGATATAGCTTTTGTTGTCAGTGTGTTAAGTAAATTTATGAGTAATCCTGGTGAGTTACATTGGGAAACCTTGAAATCCTTATTAAAATATCTTAAAGGCTCTGCAGAACTTAGTTTAGTTTTTTCTAAAACCAAAACAGATTTTAAACTAAAAGGGTTTGTTAATTCTGATTTTGGTGGGAACATTGATAATAGGAAATCAATTTATGCATATTTCTTTACTTTAAACTGTTTCCATATTAGTTGGAAATCTCAATTGCAAAATCTTGTTGCTTTATCTTCAACTGAGGTAGAATTTATAGTTGACCCAGATGCTGTTAAAGAATGTATTTGGTTAAAATGTCTACTATCTGAGATTTACTGCATTGATAATTATGAAACTGAAATTAGTACTGATAGTCTCAGTGCTTTACATCTTTGCAAAAATCCTGTTTTACATAATAGATCAAAATATATAGATGTAAAATTTCATGTTATTAGAGATACTATTGAAAAAGGGGATTGTCAAACTTGTTAAAATACCAACCGAGTTAAATCCTGCAGATGCTGGAACAAAAATTATTCCTATAAATAAATTTAAATATGTTTTAAAGTTCTTAGATTTGTTAAAATGTTGATACTGCTTAATTCTGGTTTACGGGTACTGCTGATCTGCATAATTCTGGTTTACAGGTACTGTTGATCCAATTGAGGTGGAGATTGTAAGAACAATTGGACCAGCCTAAAATAGCAGAAGCCCAGCCGAATAGGGAAGTCCAAAACATAAAGATTGCTGAATTGTTAACAAAGCCCAAGCTAAATTCGGATCTTTGGCCCACATAAGTGACAAGGACTGAAGGTTGATCTCTCTCTCTCTCTCTCTCTCTCTCTCTCTCTCTCTCTCTCTCTCTCTCTCTCTCTCTTCTTACGTTTCTTGGTTTCCAGAAATATCTTTGGTTTTCTCTCCAAGGCGACTTTGCCTCTTCATGGTTCTTTGTGGTTTTCTTCCAGAAATCCTTCTTCTCGCATGTTGTTTTGTGGTTAAACTTCTGATTATGTGTGTATAATTAGGAGTATTCTTTATGGTTCATTTACAGTCATACTCTGTAATCCTTTGTGGTATAATTTTGTGCGAGATTTGGGTATTTAAGAAGTTTTATCTAGATATGTAAAACTGTTCTAATTTTTGTATTTCTTTTTTATTAATAAATTTTTCTTGAGGTTTTATTTTCAGATCTATTCTTTGCGGTGATTGTGTGTTGATTCTGAGCCTGAAAACGTAACAAACACACACATAGTTTTTAGCAGAAAAAACTTTCTAAATTTGAATTTTTTTTGCTAAAAAATTGTATATTAAATATTTTAGCAATTATTATTTTACCTATGTCATTAATTGCATTGACATCCGTGCTATGTTATTAATAACATCAAAATGTTATTTTTCTATTTTATTATTATTCTTTTAATAATTATTGTATTATTTTGAAATCGAAAAATATGTAATATTAGTGTCAAATAAAAGATCACATTGAGAAGTTTAATGCAAGCTAATAAGTGAGAGCAAATTGCAAATATATTATTCGTAAAATCATATAAAAAATTAAAGGTAAAGTTTTATTTTATATTTTTTTTATTTGTCCTCAATATCTAATTCAATTTAAATTAAATCATTTAAGTCCTATAATATTATTATCTATAATCAGTTAACTAAATTCATTTTAGTCATAGATGATTAATTTTTGTTCTGATTTTTTCTCATCAAATTAAAATAAATAATAACTATACAATTTTGAAGGTAAATCCAATTAAGTTGGATTAATTTTACAAACTTGAGATTTCTTCAATTCATTCATCATTTTCACATTATTTTTATTTATTTACTGATTCTGTTCATTTTTCTATTTTTCATTATAAATTTAAATAACTAAAATACGAAAAAATATATATTATATATTTTAACAATTAGTTCATATAATTTCTATTAAACAATTGATTAATAAATTTTTATTAAAATAATAATGTAACAATATGAATAAAGAAATTGTCAGTATGAAGAAAAAAGAATTAATTAATGTAATAATTTTTTTAAAATTAATGATTATTAGTTTAAAAAACACTTGAAATTAATAATTAATGCTTAAAAATCAAATTATACCAAAAAATATTTGGACAAAATTTTTTATTTATTCTATGCAACATATATTTAAAAAATTGCATTATTTAATTTAAATTTGAGCAATTGTTTAAATATATTTTGTCTATAGCAACTTTCGTATATCACACGGGTGTGAATAATTACAAACTGTACAAATCTTTATCTTTATATATATAAAAGTAGATATCTTTATCTTTTCTTTTTCTTTATCTTTATATATATATATATATATATATATATATATATATATATATATATATATATCTTACTTAATATTAAAGGAGGATAATTTCTCGCCAATTTGACATAATTTTTTGTGATTTTTTTTATACAATATTATATATTATATATTTCATTTATTTTCACACTCAACTTTTATTGCTTTCACACTCCAAATACCAAAACTCAACTTTTATTGTGTTCACACTGCTACTTCCACTTAAATATTTTTATGGAGATTTTTTTTGTACTTATTTATATTTGATTATTTGTGTTTAAACCTCTCTTTTCATAATTTTTTTTTATCTTTTAATGTTTTGAATTTTGCAAATAAGTATTTGTGTGCAGTCATACAAATTCAATGCAAAATTTTTAGTTCAAAATTATATCGAAATTGTATCACGCATCTAATACTAAATAAATCTTATTGTATAAACTTTTTATAAATAATCTTATTTTTTTAGTTATTTAGTACATCTAAAAATTTGAACTCATTTGTATTGCGTTCTATTAACTTAATTAGTATTTTTATAAAAAATTACATTTAATACGTAAATAATTTTTTTTCAATAATTGTGATATTTTATTGGTATCAATCTTATGGATGAATAATTTCGTTCTGTCATACAAATCTAATATCGACTCCTCCCGCCAATTTGACACAACTTTTTGTGATTTTTTTTATACAATATTATATATTATATATTTCATTTATTTTCACACTCAACTTTTATTACTTTCACACTACAAAGACCAAAACTCAACTTTTATTGTGTTCACACTGCTACTTCCACTTAAATATTTTTATGGAGATTTTTTTTTACTTATTTATATTTGATTATTTGTGTTTAAACCTCTCTTTTCATAATTTTTTTTTTTATCTTTTAATGTTTTGAATTTTGCAAATAAGTATTTGTGTGTAGTCATACAAATTCAATACAAAATTTTCAGTTCAAAATTATATCGAAGTTGTACCACACATCTAATACTAAATAAATCTTATTGTATAAATTTTTTTATAAATAATCTTATTTTTTTAGTTATTTAGTACATCTAAAAATTTGAGCTCCTTTATATTGCGTTCTATTAACTTAATTAGTATTTTTATAGAAAGTTACATTTAATACGTAAATAATTTTTTTCAATAATTGTGATATTTTATTGGTATCAATCTTATGGATGAATAATCTCGTTCTGTTATACAAATCTAATATCGACTCCTCCCGCCAATTTGACACAATTTTTTGTGATTTTTTTTATACAATATTATATATTATATATTTCATTATTTTCACACTCAACTTTTATTACTTTCACACTCCAAAGGCCAAAACTCAACTTTTATTGTGTTCACACTGCTACTTCCACTTAAATATTTTTATGGAGATTTTTTTTTACTTATTTATATTTGATTATTTGTGTTTAAACCTCGCTTTTCATAAATATTTTTTTTTATCTTTTAATGTTTTGAATTTTGCAAATAAGTATTTGTGTGTAGTCATACAAATTCAATGCAAAATTTTCAGTTCAAAATTATATCGAAGTTGTATCACGCATCTAATACTAAATAAATCTTATTGTATAAAACTTTTTATAAATAATCTTATTTTTTTAGTTATTTAGTACATCTAAAAAATTGAGCTCATTTGTATTGCGTTCTATTAACTTAATTTGTATTTTTATAGAAAGTTACATTTAATACGTAAATTATTTTTTTAATAATTGTGATATTTTATTGGTATCAATCTTATGGATGAATAATTCCGTTCTATTAACTTAATTAGTATTTTTATAGAAAGCTACATTTAATACGTAAATAATTTTTTCAATAAATTTTGATATTTTATTAGAATCAATCTTATGGATGAATAATTTCGTTCTATCATACAAATCTAATTTTGAATTTTCATTTATATTTATATCGAATATTTAATCAATTTTGTATTAAATTTTGTTTTAAATAATCATATTTTTAATTCAATATTTATGATTCTTAAATTTTTACAACAATAAGTAAATTGTCTCCCAATTTACTTAACTGATAATTGAGATGATCAATATTATATTATAATTTTCATTAAAAAACAATTACGTTGTATAAAAATTGCAAAAAATTATAATACCATGAATTTGATGCATCTTTGTCTATCTTAATTTTAGTTTTTTTCTTTTTTTATGATTATCGAATTCGTTTCTTATACGTGTTGTTTTTCATTATCAATGGTCAAAACAAGAAATCTTATCTTTTATAGCATGATCTATATTATTAACTTTTTCATCTATTGTTTGATTGTTCAGAGTATATGGACATTGGAGATCCTACATTTAAATATTTATTTTGCAAAGCAAATTTTTGGTGCGAGGAGAGAGTGAATAAGCATTATAAAACATGTCGTAATTCGAAATTCTCATTTTGTTGTAGGGTGAACACGATTTTTAATAATATTTCAAACCAAACCATTTAAAAAGGTTTGGAATTTTTCCAAGCTAAACTAAATCATTTCTTTTTTTAAACAAAATAAAATCAAACTATTTTTTGCGATTTGGTGCGGTTTGAAACCATAGATTGCCGATGAATAAATTAGTATATTTCAAAACGAGCTCAAAGACACATATTCATCTAAAATTTCGAGTTGAAACTAGCTCAAAAATAATATTAAGTTTCTAATTGAGTGCTTTGTTGTGAATCAATCCATGTTGACAAATAAACTAATTATATAGAAGTAAACTATCGTTAGCTCTTATATTAAAATTTTTATTTTATGAAAATATTTTGGATGATGATAATGAATTGTAGGAGGAAAATTATTTCTAAATGATTGTGGATTTGAACAAATTAATCTTTGTCTCCTCAATTTTGATTTGTTGACAATAAAAAGTATATTGATTTTTTTTTTTTTAAATTGAACATTTGTCTTTATTTTTATTTTTTAAAATTTGGCGGGTTGGCTGTTTGAAATCGTGATTTTGACAATTGAAACCTAAACCAAATTGTTTTAGGTGGTTTGGAATTTTTACAAACCAAACAATTTGTTACAGTTTAATTCGGTTTTGCGGTTTATTTGTTCACCCCTAATTTGTTGTATACAAGAGAAAGTGAATATTTCTCTTATGGAAGATCATCCTCTAATTTTGAAAGATTTGTTATATGACAGGGAGACAGGATTAAAAATTCCATTGAGAACATTCGGACATATAATATGATGTTTTCATTCACTTCTATGGAGGAATAGATAATGAGCTAAATGATGGTAGAAGGCCTCCCCTCTTCAGATTACACGATCAAAATTGCCATAAGATTGAGAGTCTATTGCCTGATGACGGTTCAACTCTACAATTTGCTCACTTTACATTGTTGACAATGTGAATGAGGTTGAAAGCAAAAAAAGGGTCGTGAGGTATGTATTATGTATTTATTGCTTTTATATTTATATTGTTTACGGATAATTTTGTTGTGATATTCTAAAATTTAATCTATATCTTTTAATGTCTCCGGGTAGGAGTGAATCATGCGATTCTATGTTGCATGATTTAATAGTTTTTTATTCGAAGGATATGCTAGACAAATACAACAAATTGTTAAGGCAATTTAGGTCGGTTTGAGAAAAGATGATTGAGGAAACACTTCAAATTTAAGACTTATACTTATTGGTTGGTGGGCGACCAATGATGGTCAATATGATTTTTCTATTGTCGATGAAATTGTCGAGTTGATTGTCGGTGGATTTTGACACACTACCAGGACACATGGATATCACTATATCGCCACGTGGTGGACCTTTGCAATAGATAAGTGAGGACACAAGTTCTTTCTGGGAAATATTGATCATACACAGGGATTGAGTAATGGAACAATGTTGATAGTTACAAAACTTGGCGACCATGTTCTAGAAGATCAATTTTTTTCTGGCATCAATGCAAGACACAAGTTCTTTATTCCAATGTTATCGTTGAACCCTTCTGATTCTAGGATACTTATTAGATTTCAAAGAAGACAATTTCTATTGATGCTGTCATATGTCATGACTATCAATAAGAGTCAGGGACAATCATTCTTGCATGTGGAACTTCTTCTTAAACGGCTGGTACTTACACATGGATAACTTTATGTTGCGATTTCTAGGGTGACAAATTGTTCCAGATTAAAGATATTGATTTGTGATAAGAAATGAAGAACAACAAAATCAAAAAACAACGTTGTGTACAAAGAAGTGTTCCAGAATTTGTAATCATATGAAATCAATAAATGATGATATTATCTCTTATTTGCGAAATTTATTTATTTTATGAAAATGATTTATCTAATTTCATATTGAATTATCTTTATCCAAATGTTTTTTCCCGTACATCGCACGGGTGATTAACTAGTATATATATATATATAAGTAGAAGTGAGGAGAGATAGTCATTTTGGAGGGAAAATTGCATTTAATGACTCTGTCTCCTCATTTCTACTTTTATGTATAAATAAATAAAAATAAATAAATAAAACATAAATATTTTTGTAGGGAAAATTATTATTTATTATATATTTAGTAAGATTTGTAATAAATATCTTTACATTAATAAAAGTAAAAGTGTAGCTTGCCATAGAAGTTATTGTTTTCTCGCCTAAAGTGCACATCCCTTATATGATTTGGTTAGTGTGAATGTAAAATGAGATTAATGTAAATACAAAATAGTTATATATCAAATGTGAATGCAAAATTTAGATAGATATGAATGCATTTATTGTCTTATATATATATTCTTTTTTAATCATTTTTAATTTTAATAATTGTGCAAAGATTATATGATATAATATTTTCTTGATCTTCAACGTTATTCAATTGTTGTATATTAAGATTAAACACATATTTTTAATTATTGTATTTGTGTTTTTGAATGAAATTTGAGAAAAAAATGTTAAATATGTGATGAGAATGGAGAAATTATTTTTATATCTTTTCCATTTGTGTTGATTATGTATAATCATTAAATTTTAATGAATACTTGTCGATATTACGGATAGCAATTTTAGTTCATTGCACTGGTGAAAATCTATACTATATATGAAAGTAGGATAGTCTGACAGAATTAATTCTTAAATTCTTTATGTTTTAGTATTATAATAAAATGTGTGGTTGAGAAAAATTTTGGAGAAATATACGTGATTAAAAAGTGGGTTACAAAAATGTGTTACTTATAAATAATTTATCGAAAAGGTTATTAAACGAAGGTTAATATTGAAAAGTTAATACTTTGACTTCTTTTAAGTTAATAATATTAATACAATGATTAATATTTTTTAACCATACTTATTTTTGATAAAATTTTAAAGATTACATGGTATAAGATTTTCGGTACAATTTCGTGATTTCTAACTTTACTCGATTGTCGTATCATGATAATTACGAGATTTTCAAAATTATTATCTTGACTGGTATTGTAAATAAAGTTTTATTCATTAAATTCAAATATTAAAATATATAAATTGATGTTTACTATTCAAAAATGTTTTTAATAATTTGAATTAGGTATATTATTTTATAAAGTCTAATAATTATTGAAATAGAAAATTATTGTTTATGCATTTATATATGTGTTGATTATGTATAAGTATTAAAATTTTATAAATACTTATTAAAATCGATATTGTGGATAACAACTTCCGTGTATCGCACAGGTGAAATACTAGTTTTATCTTTATATAAAAGCAGAAGTGAGGAGAGAAAAAGTCATTTTGGAGGGAAAATTGCATTTAATGACCCTCTCTCCTCACTTCTATTTTTATATATAAAAAATAAATAAAGAAAAGATAAATATTTTTGTTGGAGAATTTATTATTTATTACATATTTAGTAAGAGTTGTAATAAATGTGCTGTGTGTAAATGTATTACATTGAAAATGAAAAAATTAGATTAATATATTTGAACATAAATAATGTGATATCTATGTAAATTTGTTATGTAGGAAATGAGAAAATTGGATTAATACATTTGAACATAAATAAATGTGATATCTATGTAAATGTGTTATGTAGGAAATGAAAAAAATTTATTAATATATTTGAACATAAATAAATGTCATATCTATGTAAATGTGCTACATTGGAAATGAAGATTTTGGATTAATATATTTGAAAATAAATAAATACATGCTATTTAAATTTATTAAGATAAATGTTATCTCTCCGCATTTCTACTTTTATATATAAACATATAAAAAAAATAAAAGAAAAGATAATTTTTTTTGTAGGAAAATTTATTATTTATTACATATTTAGTAAGAATTGTAATAAATGTACAATGTGTAGATGTGTTACATTGAAAATGAAAAAAATTAGATTAATATATTTGAATATAAATAATGTGTATCTATATAAATGTGTTATGTAAGAAATAAAATAATTTGATTAGTATATTTGAATATAAATAAATGTGTTATGTATGAAATGAAAAAATTGTATCAATATATTTGAACATAAATAAATGTCATATCTATGTAAATGTGTTACATTGAAAACGAAAATTTTGTATTAATACATTTGAAAATAAATAAATACATGCTATATAAATTTTTTAGGTTAAAAATGAAAATTTTGATTCGATATATTTTTAAAATAAATAAATAAATAAAATCATTGAAGTTTTACTTCATAATATGTCAATAAATAAGTATGTTTTCTTCAATAAGCATATTACAAAAATAATTAATTATTTGCCATCAACTTTTTACCACAAATAATAAATTGGTAGAAAATTTAATCATTTCATCATTTGGACAATTAGAAAAAAACGTAAATAAAAGTCAAATGAAATTTTATATAAAAAATTAAATTTAAGTGATGCGCTACACTGAGTGTCAATGCAGAATTTTTTATTTTGATTAATTTTTTTTAAAGTTTCAAATTTAATAACACGTGTTAAAATAAATAAATGTCATATCATATCTATGTAAATGTGTTAGCCTCTGTTTGGAAAAATGTGTTTTTTTATGTTTTTAAACAACACAATTCCCCAAATCACTTTTTAACCACACGCATTTTCTCTCAACTTTTCAACCACATATTCTACATCGATAATATAAAAAAACATGTTTTTAAACTTACAACTTTTAACAAACAGATGCTTATATTTAAAATGAAAAATTATGATATATTTTAAATTAAATAAATATATGCTATATAAATTTGTTAAGTTAGGAATGAAAAAATTGAATTAATATATTTTGAAAATAAATAAATAAAATTATTGAAATTTTATTTCCTAATATATCAATAAATGAATAGGTTCTTCAATACGCATGTTACAAAAATAATTAATTATTTTCTAACAACTTTTTAACCACACATATTTTCTTTCTCCAATTTTCGGCAACTACATTTTATTTCAAAGTCACAAATAAACAAATTTATAAACCAAACATTATTACCAAACGGAGGCTTAATCATTTCATCATTTTGACAAAAATTGACATGTTTAAAAAATACGGAAAAATAAAATATATGTAAGCAATACATTAAAAAAATATAGTTAATAAAAATTATAACATATTAAAAGGGAAATAGGTGATGAGGTGGGCAAATTTTCAAATAAAAACTTAAATAAAAGTAAAAAAAAAATTATATAAAAAATTTAAATGAGTACCAAATTTTGAGTGACGCAGTATACTTAGTGTACATGTAAAATTTTTTGTTTTGAATAGTTTTGTCTTTTTTAAAGTTTCAAATTCAATAACATTTTGTATTGAAATTTTAATTAAATTATTTTTTATTTGATATGGTTGAATCAAGATATTTTCAAAATTATGATTTAAAAATTATAATATATTCCGTGCATCACACGGGTAGACAACTAGTATATATATAAGTAGAAGTGAGGAGAGAGAGTCATTTTGGAGGGAAAATTTTGCATTTAATGACTCTATCTCTTCAATTCTACTTTTATGTATAAAAAAATAAATAAAAATAAATAAACAAAAGATAAATATTTTTGTAGGAAAAATTATTATTTATTATATATTTAGTAAGATTTGTTATAAATATTATGTGTAAATGTATTACATTGAAAATGAAAAAATTAGATTAACATATTTGAACATAAATATAAATGTATCATGTAGAAATGAAAAAATTAGATTAATATATTTGAACATAAATAAACGTGATATCTATGTAAATATGTTATGTATAAAATAAAATTTTTTTATTAATATATTTGAACATAAATAAATGTCATATCTATGTAAATGTGTTAAATTGAAATGAAAATTGTGGATTAATATATTTGAAAATAAAAAATTCATGTTATATAAATTTGTTAAGTTAGAAATGAAGATTTTGAATCAATATATTTTGAAAATAAATAAATAAATAAAATCATTTAAGTTTTACTTCATAACAAGTCAATAAATGAATAGGCTCTTCAATATGTATATTACAAAAATAATTAATTATTTACTATCAACATTTTACCACCAATGACAAATTGGTAGAAAATTTAATCATTTTGAAAAAAATTAGTATATTTAAAAAATAAATAAAAATAAAATATATGTAAGCAACATTGTAAGAAACATATTAAAAAATAAATTAAAAATTATAACATATTAAAAGAAAAATAGGTGATAAGTCTGGCAAATTTTTTAGAGAAAAACGTAAATAAAAGTCAAAAGAAGTTTATATAAAAAATTTAATTAAGTGCCAAATTTTGAATGACGCGGTACACTGAGAGTATTTGCAGAATTTTTTATTTTGATTAGTTTTTTTTTTTTTTATGTTTCAAATTCAATAACATGTGTTATGTAGGAAAAGAAAAAATTGGATTAATATATTTGAACATAAATAAACGTCATATCATATGTAGGAAATGAAAAAAATTGAATTAACATATTTTAACATAAATAAATTTGATATTTATGTAAATGTGTTATGTATGAAATGAAAAATTGCATTAATATATTTGAACTTAAATAAATGTCATATCTATGTATATGTGTTAAATTGAAATGAAAATTTTGGATTAATATATTTGAAAATAAATATTCCATGTCGTATAAATTTGTTAAATTAGAAATGAAGATTTTGAATCAATATATTTTGAAAATAAATAAATAAAATCAATGAAGTTTTACTTCCTAATATGTCAATAAATGAGTAGTTTCTTCAATAAGCGTATTAGAAAAATAATTAATTATTTGCTATCAACTTTTTACCACAAATGATAAATTGGTAGAAAATTTAATCATTTTATCATTTTGATAAAAAATAGTATGTTTAAAAAACAAGAAAAAATAAAATATATTAATTAATATATTGGATTTCGAATAAAATATATATAAGCAACATATTAAAAAATAAATTAAAGATTATAACATATTAAAAGGAAAATAGGTGATAAGTTGGGTAAATTTTTAGAGAAAAACGTAAATAAAAGTCAAAAGAAATTTATAGAAAAATTTAATTAAGTACCAAACTTTGAGTGACGCGATACACTAAGTGTACATGCAGAATTTTTTATTTTGATTAGTTTTAATTTTTTTTGTTAAAGTTTCAAATTCAATAACATGTGTTATATAGGAAACGAAAAAATTGGATTAATATATTTGAACATAAATAAATGTCATATCATGTCTATGTAAATGTTTTTTTTTTTTTTTTGAACTGGACAATTGCATTCAACCACAAGAACAAAGACTCAATCCCCCACAAACAAAAAAAGGAAAATGAGCCAAGGAATACAATTAACCCAATGGTGATTACCTGTAGTAAACATAGCAAATTGCGCTAAATGTGTTACATTTAATTAAATAAATAAATCTTCTACTATGCTAAATGTGTTACATTTAATTAAATAAATAAATCTTCTACTATATAAAAGGAAGATAGTGGCAAAAAATTCTCCCTCCAAGATTTTCCCCCCGAAAAGTATTTTTGTCATATATAAAAAAAAAAAAGAAGGTGGTCCCACATCTAAAAGTTCCATCATAATGAAAATTTTGAAATTACACATTTTTCAATACAAGAATTGAATTATGCTAACAATTCTCACTTATCTTATTATTAAGATCTTCTAAATTATTAAAACGCTATATTTAAAATAAATCGAAAATTCAATTTTGAACAGTGAAAAATCTCAGTGCAGGGCTGTCATTGCACGATATTGACAGGTCCCTAATTTAAAAAGTGTGGTTAAGAAAATGTGTTGTTAAAAAGTGATATTTTTCCTTATAAATAATGATAGTATAACTAATTTGAAAAAAAATGTTATTAAATTATTTTTTTAAAAATATAAATAAAGCTTGTGTTTGGCGGCTTAACAGTCGCTATTATTTTTTATTATTTACATTTTTAGATAGAATACGTGGTTAAAAATGATTTCAAAATATTTGTGTGGTTAAAAAGTGATATTAAAAATTGTAATGTTTATAAATATTATTATAAACATTTTACCGAATACACAAAAGTATATTATAAAATGTATTGAAAATTAACTAATCCGAAAATTTTTTTAGTCCAAATAAGTTAAGAATATTCTTTATATTGGATTTTTTCATAAGTTTTTCACTTAGATTATTAAAGAAAAATGATTAAGTGACTAATCCAAAAATTTCTTTCAAAACAAATAATTTCTTACTTAATTGATTATTTTATATTTTTATTTGAATAAAATGTTCATTTATATTATTTTTGATTTTTTGTTTTCTTTTCATGTAATTATTTTGAAATAATGTGGTTTACAGCAGTAAATTTAGATAATATGTGGTTGAATAATATGAAATCTTTTTAAGTTTATGTGTAGATTATTTAATTAATAGAATGTGTGATTTAAAATGAATTTAAAAAATATGAGACTTTAAATAATGGGTACCAAACATGGGCTTTAAAGGGTATCAAACACACGGGAAATAAAGTAGTAATAATATGTTTTTATTGTTATTTTTATATTTAAATTATAATAGAATATATATAATTTCTTGCTGCGGAGCCCGTAAAGGGGTTGTGGATACTATTTTTCTATTATTATTATTAACGACAATATTGAATGAATTCAGTCAATATTTATAGCTATCAGTATTAAAATTATAATAGGCATTTTAAAAATTTGTTGTTCTTATTATTATAAGTCACACGTGAGTACTAAAATTATGTTTTGATTATTATCATTTGTTATCTTTAATGTTACAAATCATATTTTCTGAATTATATATGTTATTATTGTGATTAATGTTTTTGAATTTATGTCTGAATTATTTTAGTGATAGAATGTGCGGTTGAAAATGAATTTGAAAAAATGAGATCATGAATAATGGTTGCCAAACAAGGGTTTTAAAAGATATCAAACACAAGAATATTAAATGAGTATGTTCTTTAGTGTACATATTACAAGAATATTATTTTGTTGTATTAACTTTTTGTTACCAATGCATGAATTAAATAAAATTTAATCAAGCCTCAGTTTGGTAACCGTAGTGGTTTATAAATTGGTTTATTTATAATTTTGAGGTAAAATGTGTGATTGAAAAGTGGAAAGAGAAATTATATGTGGTGAAAAATAATTTGAAAAATTGTGTGGTTTATAAACCGTTGCGAAACAGATGAAAAATTAACTAAAAATTTAATTAACCCGAAAATGTTTTAGCATAAAGAACTTAGAATTTTCTATATATTGAGTATTTTTATGAGTTTTTCACTTACTAAAAAATGGAAGAACTAAAAATATTTCTTATATTGGGTATTTTTATAAGTTTTCCACTTAGATTATTAAAAAAAAAAAAATTTTTTTTAAGTGATTAATCCAAAAAAAATTGCTTCTAAATGAATAATTTCATACTTGATTGATGTTAATGTGTTACATTAGAAATGAAAAAAATGAATTAATATATTATGAAAATAAATAAACAATCATTGAAGTTTTACTTTCTAATATATCAATTAAATAAATAAAGATATTATTTTTTTAAAAGAGAAAAACAATTTAAAAAGAAAAAGAAAAAAAATTATATAAAGATATGATTTTCTAATTTTGATTAGTTTTATACATATTGCATTTCATATTTTGATTATTTTTGCCTTTTCTAAAGTTTTGTAATAATACTTCGTATTATTGTACATATTGCATTTTCAATTTTGATTAGTTTTGTCTTTTTTAAAGTTTTGAATTCAATAATATTTTGTATTAAAATATTATTGTACAATAATTTTATTTGATATAAATGTATAATTAACATATTTTCATAATTGTCGATCGAAATCACTATCACAAACATATTTCCGTGCATCGCACGGGTGGAAAAACTAGTGGTATATAAATTTGTTAAGTTAGAACTGAAAAAATTGAATTAATATATTTGAAAATAAATAAATAAAATTATTGAAATTTTACTTCCTAATATGTCAATAAATGAGTAGGCTATTCATTACGCATGTTATAAAAATAATTAATTATTTTCTTTCAATTTTTTAACTACACATATTTTCTCTCTCCAATTTTCAGCCACTACTTTTTACCTCAAAATCATAAATAAACAATTTTATAAACCAAACATTATTACCAAACGGAGGCTTAATCATTTCATCATTTCGACAAAAATTGGCATGTGTGAAAATTAAGGAAAAATAAAATATATTAATTAATATATTTGATTTCAATTAAAATATATGTAAGCAACACATTTTGACAAGCATGTTTTTAAACATATTTTTTCTTACACAATTTCCCAAATCACTTTTTAACCACTCACATTTTTTCTCTCAATTTTTCAACCACACATTTTACCTAGAAAACATAAAAAAACATATTTTTAAACAATTTTTTTTTTAACAAACAGAGGCATAATTAACAAAAAATTATAAAATATTTAAAGGGAAATGGGTGATGAGGTGGACAAATTTTCAGAGAAAAACGTAAAAAAAAAGTCAAAAAAAAATTATATAAAAAATTTAAATGAGTGCCAAATTTTGAGTGACGCGGTATAATCAATGTACATGTAGCATTTTTTATTTTGAATAATTTTGTATTTTTTAAAGTTTCAGATTTAATAACATTTTGTATTGAAATTTTATTTAAATTGTGTTTTTTATTTTATATGATTGAATCAAGATATTTTCAAAATTATGATTTAAAATTTATATATTTTGTGCATCGTACGGATAGACAACTAATAATATATTATTTAAAGATGTTTTTTAATGTGAAATAATTGAAATCAAACGGATCTTTCATCTTTCAAAAGCTTAAGGGCAAAAGGGTCAGAACAAAAGTCAAAACCAAAAAGCGGGAAACACGGTGACCCAAAAAATTTGAATTTTCAATTATTTTTGAGTGTGCAAACTGCAACTAGGACACTCTATTCCCTTTCTCTCAACTCTCCCTTTTCCCTTTCAAATTTTATACTACTCATAATTTCAATTTCTCCATCTCAATTTTCAGAACACTACACTATTTCTCTTTGCTTCTGCTAGTATTTTCTCTGATTTCGTTGCATCTCAAATTTCAGGTTTGATTTCTGTTTTTTAAAGGGTTGATGCATTTCATTATTAACGATTATTTTTTCATTCTGATTTGTGGTGGGCTTCTTAAGTTTTAAGCTGAATGTTGCTTTTTGGTTTATTTGGATCTCGAATTTCCAGGTCAGTTTACTCAAATTTCGAGTATTTATTTGATTGCTGGATTTCACGGTTAATTGTAGGGATTCCATTCTGATTTGGCTAGGCTCTTTATAAATTTTAATGAACCTTGTTTCTCTGGCAATCAGAATAGCTTGTTCGGTTAACTGGTTTGTGATCTTTCGTTCATTTACCTCTCTGGTTGCAAATTTTTATTTTCCCGGAATCTTCCGGTTTCATCCTGGGAAATGATATGTGCTGGGCCTTTTTTTTTTTAAATAAAAAGGTTTCTCTACAATAGTAAAACACTTCTGAATTTGCCCGAAATCTTTTATTCACCATTAATTTGGGAGTTTTTTTTTTTTTTTTTTAACGTAAATCCTCGTGGCCTCCAGTAATTTTTTTTTTTTGAAATTACTTACTTTAGTTGCAACTTGCAAGCTAGCTTAATACCCTAACTGTGGCATCAAAGCCTTAAGTTGTTGGATGAGAATTTCTATGTTGGTACTCTTCATGCATACCAGTAATGTTCACATATATGGTTGCCTTATTCAGATGGAAATATGGAGGCTGAGCCTAAAAAAGCAAGGATCATGCCAGACTTCCCTCAAGACTTACTCCGATGATGACCTCCCACTATCATGGGTGTGAAGCCCGTAGTGTGTGGGCTCTACACCCATGTGAGTGGGGGGGTCATCACGGGGTGAGCCTTGAGGAGAGTGTAGCATTCCCCCGTAAGTAATTTGTGATAGAAACAATGACAGCTAAGTATAAAATTGAGAAGTTTAGCATGAGCGGAAATAAAAAATGAATGGAAATCTTGAGCTGTGAAATTGTTTCTTGTGGAACGATTTTCATCATTTAATTGAGTGGAGTACAAAGCAGTGTAGGAATGGTGTTCAGGCGTATATTTTCTTTCATGAATTTTCTCTCATGGTAAGAAATGGCAATTCTGTGGACCTGCTTAGGTTATCGTCGAACTTTATCAACTTGGTGCAAGTCTGTTTTATTCCTACCTTATTACATTTATCCCATTATTTTGTTAGTGTGTGAATGGTGACTTACACACCAAATTTCGACTTTTTGTGTGCCCATGTGCATGATAATTCATTGCATCATAAGCTTTTGATTGTGTTGTTAATTGCTATCCTGTAGTTTTCTTTTCAATTTAGTTTACATTATAGCTCAGACATGATTGATCTGCCCTGTGAGGCGTATTCTGTATTGTCCTGCACATTGTTAACTCTAATTACAATATTGAGATTGTAGACATAGATAGTTGGCTACTGATATTGACGTGAACTGTAGTTTCTATTGGAAATTATAGTCTCAAACCAATTCCTTTTTTATATCTTTTTTCTCCAACAAATTTGATTAGCATAGCTTGGGACATCATAAAGAAGGAATATAATCACTTTTGAGCAACTGAAGTGAATAGATGTTTAATTTGTTTTCCTATTAAAATTAAGCTGTACTCTATAGAGTTATTAAAGATATTAGGTATTTTTCCAACTTCTTTAGCTGTTGCTTTTGACTCGTCAGGTGACGCTCTATTGATATGTCAATCACTGCGTAAACTAAGCTTTTAGGTCTGATTTTCTCATGTATCTTAGCTACTTGCACAGGCAAATATGGAGAATGAGGAGATGAAGCCGGATTCACTGTGGTGGTATAATCACACATCTCCTGAAATTTCTAAATTCGTTGCAGAAGATGTCGAGGGTAAGCATTTAAAATGCATCTAGCGTTATCTTTTGACACTAAGAGATAAAAGCCTCTCCTGCTCCTCCTGTCTGATATCTGGACAAAATCTAAATGTCACCATCAGTAATTTATTTCTAAAGATAAACATGTTGGTAAATGTGACAAAATATGCAAGCTTTTATTTCCTCATAACCAGGGGTGTTTCTTATACAAAAGATTCATAGTAGTAAGATCAATTGTTACATATTCCATATCGAGAGGTGACATATACAACTGATACCTACCACCACATCTCTGATATCTGAAAGAACCTTATCACTCTAAGAAATGTCTATATAAATGTACTTGGTGAATTCAAAGGGGCTAATTCTTACAAAAAGGAACTTCATTATCATAACCAGTGGTGATGAATTATCTATATATATTATATAGTTTCTCCAGCAAAAGATCACAGTACATTAGAAATTTACATGAGCAAAATACTAAAATAGTTCCCCTATTGCAGAAGTAGATCAGAGTGTGAATGAAATGATAGAGTTAATTGAACATTACGGAAATTTTTCCATGGAGAAGGTTGAAGGTCATCATCTGAGGCAGGATGAGTTAATTACTCATGTCAAGGAATTTTCCCGACGGTACCATTTGCTAGCCGAGCGTTATTGTGGGCTAACTGGTGAACTGCACAGGTATGTTCAGTCAGGAACCAAAATGCAGAATAATGAAGCACAAGTTTTTGGTTCTTACCAAAGCCCTTCTACACACACTCCAGATAAGAAGCCGATAATGCAGGAACTCAAAGGAGGTGACTTCACTTTTAATTTATCTGTAAGCTCTGGTAGAGGTACTTCTGATATGTATCTGGATGAAGGCTCTAGATTTGTCATGTTATCATCAGATTCTGATTCTGAATCTTGCAACTCGTCTCCTAATGACCATCTAAGTCCACTTCCTACTAGAAAAATGCCGATACATGAGATTTTGAACAGTGAGACTGAGTTTTCAGGGGTGGAAGATAACCTTGACCTGACCAAACATGACCACTCAAATGACACTCAAAAATTGATGGACAGCAGGAGGTATGAAGAGATTTTGAAAATAATCTCAACATATGAAGAACAACTGAAGGTTTGTAACGAAAAACTTCGGTTTTCAGAAGGCGAGATTGCCAGAATGAAAAGTGAACAGGAAAAGAATGCATCACTTTTGGTAAAATTGGGTACTCTAGAATCTCAGCTTGAATCAGCAAATAATGAGATAAAAATGCATGAAGTTCATATGCAAACAGAGAACAGAAAGGTTTCCCAGCTACAAATGCAAATAGCTGTATTGGAAAAATCAGAGAAACGCAGAGTTTTTGATTTGCAGGAGTATATATTAAAGAACAATGCAGATTTAGAAGAACGTGATTCTGAGATAATGAAGCTGACTGCTGCACTGGATGATGTGTCGGCAAACTTTGCTTCAGAGAAAGCACAGCTTGAGTCTAGTATTTCTGATTTCGCAGAACGCTTGACCATGCAAGAATCAAGGACTGAAGAATCGGAATTGTTGTGTGAATCATTAGCTAATGAGATCAAGCAATGTGAAGCCAGCAAAAATGAGATGAAAATAATGCATGAAGCCCAAGAAGTCAGTTGGCAAGATGAGATTGACAAAATGACACTAGAGCTATCTGAGAAAAATGAACGTGTGAACACTGTGAATAAAGATCTAGATAGGCTGAAACTGGAGTTTGACATGCTCTGGACTGAGAAAGATGATCTCAATGCTAAGTTACAGACACTTCGTGCAGAGCTTCAAGAAAAAGAGTGTTGTCTGCAACAGTTGCATTTTGAAAATTTGCAGCTGAATGCAGAATCTGAAAATGCAAATAAGGTAACAGATGAAATAAGATCTGGAGTCGAGGAATTAGGGAAAGAGGTGGAAAGGCAGAGAGTCTTGATCTTGGATAGAGCTGAGGAGAAAAGGGAGGCAATACGGCAGTTATGTTTGGCAATAGAGCATTATAGAAATCTGAATGAAGAACTTCGCAGCGCTTATAAAATGCCTGCAGTTATGGTCTCTTAAGTAGTTAAGTTTGGTATTTTCCTTCTGAAGAAAAAAGTTCTCTACAACAAATATCTCATGAAATTTTTTTCCGGATACTGCAGTATGTGTTTTGCCTAGAACTGTAATTCAGCACATTCAGTGGCTTTATGTAAGCATTTTGGATCTGTTTCTCTGGATTTTGCTGTTACTTTGGTTTCGACAAAATTGCTTGTAATGATTCATCTTTTGACATTGTTGGGATGAATATTCACAAACAGAAAGTCAACAATTATTTCAATTGCAAGTTTTATGTGATCCGTAATTTTATAATTGTACATTTAATTAATTTTTATCAAAATTTATTAAAAATTTGATTTTAATTTACACCAAAATGTGTACTAAATTTTCTCAAATTGAAACTATCGATCTCCAAACATTCTTATTATATCGCAGAATATAGATAGAAATACCTTAAAAGGCATAAATAGCACCAAGGCGTAGGTGAAGTCTCAACTTTTATGTGCTGAAACGTAATAAAATATTTTTTGAGTTAATAGCACAAAACGTCATTACATTTGATATATATTGATGTTGAAGTCTGAACGTCCCTACCTTTATATTTTCTTGTTGGAGACGTCATTTTCGTTATATTTAATCCTATTTTGACGTTAAATTGAATTTGAACAGTAAACATGAAGGACATTTTTGTTAAATTTCATTTTTAATTCATTTCTTAAAGGTAATTAGCACAAAACGTCCTTATGTTTGATACTCATTGTGGAAAAACGTTAATACGTTCATTTTTTGGCGAATAACATCCATACCTTTAAATTTTCTTGCAGATTAATCCCCAGATTTTACTCTTCTTTCAATTTAGTGATTCCGTATTTGATTTAAAAGGTCATTGTCTTCAAACGTATATAACTTTTGATCTACAACTCCGAATTTCACTCCGTTTTTTGCGTTGAACTCCAAATTCAATCATCTTTCTTATGACGTATCATGTGCTCATTTATTAAACATTTCGTTTTGACTTTTGTATTGTAGATACTTATTTTGTTAGGGCATCATTGATTAACGTAAATTGATTTCTATAAATTTTATTGAAATAGTAAAATTTTGATTTTGGCGTTTGTTCGTCGGCCAGCGGAATTTATAAATTGGATTTATTTGACTTTTTTATTTTTTTAAGGTAAAATATTTGGTTAAAATTTATTATATTTAGCCTCTCTTTGAGCCATATTATAATCTTAAATCACTTTTTGAACAACATACATTTTCTCTCTTCAAATCACTTTTTAAAAATTGGAGAGAAATTGTGTGTTGTTCAAAAAGTGATTTGAGATTATAATATGACTCAAACAAGGGCTAAACATACCAATTTTTAATCAAACATTTTACCTAAAAAAATAAAAAGTCAAATAAATCTTATTTATAAATTCCGCTGGTCGCCGAACACACACTAAAATTAAAATTTCACTGCTTCAATAAAATTTACAGAATCAATTTACGTTAATCAATGATACCCTAACAAAATAAGTATCTACAATAGAAAAGTCAAAAAGAAATGTTTAATAAATGAGCACATAATATATCATAAGAAAGATGGTTAAATTTGGAGTTCAACGCAAAAAAAGGGAGTGCAATTCGGAGTTGTAAATCAAAAGTTATACACGTTTGAAGACAATGACCTTTAAATAAAATAAGGAATGACTAAATTGAAAGAAAAGTAAATTTTGAGAACTAATCTGCAAGAAAATCTAAAGGTAAGGGCGTTATTCGCCAAAAAAATGAACGTATGGACGTTTTTCTATAATGAGTGTCAAACGTATGAACGTTTTTCTATAATGAGTGTCAAACGTATGGACGTTTTGTACCAATTACCCTTAAGAAATGAATTAAAAATTGAATTAGACAAAAATGCCCCTCATGTTTACTGTTCAAATTCAATTTAACGTTGAAATATGATTAAATATAATGAAAATGATGTCTCCAACAAAAAAATGTAAATGTTGTGACGTTCAGGGTAAAAAATCACAATATCGAGATGTTTTGCACAATGCATGTCAAAAGTAGGGACTTTTTTGCAATTAACCCATATTTTTTTATTATTAATATTTTTTTATATTTTATGTATGGATACAAATAAAATATTTGATAGATTTTAATAAAAATTGATGAAATGTGTAATTAAAATTTATGAATCCTGTAAAAATTGTGCTTAAGATTTTATGTTGCACCAAACTAGGGCTAAAAAAATCAAGGCATATTTTGAAAACTATATAAATTTCATACGTTTTCCTCAAGTCACAACAAACATTTAATTAGCCACAATCAACGATCACATGGAGGAATCACAAACTACACAATAGAGGTCGCCCAAGATAATCTTTTAAAAAAATTCTTTTTATTTGTTTGGCGTCAATAAAAATCTAGACGTTAATTTAAGTTAAAGTTAATAATCAATATCAATTACATATTTAATGATATTCACAATTTTTCAACTACATATTTTAAAGTTGAAATCAATTTCAATAATATATTTTATGGGATCCTTAACTTTTCAATCATATATATTTCATCAACTTTATTAAAATTTATAAAAAAAAAAAAAAATCTTTTTTTAAGTTCCACCAAATAGGGACTTATAATGGAACTTGATTTTTGCAAATTTGCTAAAAAAAAAAAAAAAAAAAAAAGAAGTTATTTCTCAAAATTAATGTCGGGGACCTGTGAATTTTCAGAAGCTCAAACTACCCAGCCCATTATAATGGGCCACGGGACATACAAGTTTAACCGAACCCATGCCTTAACTGTCGGAAGATTTCAAGTAGCTAGGGTTTTACACTCAGCATTTCACTTGGTTTCGCATTTGGCAACGAGCATCGTCAAACTTTCCCCAATTTCCAGCTCCGAAATGGTATGTTATGACTTATGTACAGCATTATAATCTATATCTCAGAGTAAATTTTTTGAACATCAATGTTTTACATGTTGCTTCGTTTGATTAATTTTACCTCCCTGACGTCAGATTTCATTTCTGGAATTTAAAAATCAAACTCATGGCCACGTCTTTACGTGTTTGTGTTTGCAGCTATACTAAGCTATATATTTTTTTATGTACTTAAGCTCTTTGTATTGCCATTGTCATTCTTTTAATGCATAATGTTTGTGTTTAAAGAATGTGAATATTTACGTTATTAAGAGGTTTGGTTTCACTAAAATAATATTTTGAGAGAAATCAATTTCTACGTCATAGATTTTCTTTGCCTCTTTGAGTTAAAATGTTGGGATATGAATGATTACCAAATTTACTGACTTTTTTTATCTTGTTACACGTGTGCTATTCCGTATAGTTTTTGGCATATTGGCATTTATGTTTATTATGACATGGTATGTTGTAATGATGGTGGCATAAATTCAGGCCACTGCCAGGGCAAGGCCGCATGCACAGAAATCGTCAGCTGCAGAAGATGAAGGCATGGACCCAACGGTAGGTATCCTTCCTCTATTGTATCTTATTATTTTTTTATTTTTTTAGGATTTTTGAGTTGTTGGGGGGGCGGGGGGGGGGGGAAGCTATTTCAGTATGGTTTTTGTTGGAGTGGTTTGTGTTTTTATTAAGAGGATGGATTTCTTGGTTCTTTTTCAGTCAGTAGATTATTTTTCCTGCAGCAATATTATGAAAATAGGTTGAGAGCACTCGCAGCTCAGAAGGAAGCTGGGGACAATCCATATCCTCACAAATTTGCAACTTCATTGACCATTCCTGACTATGTGAAGAAATATGAAAGTTTAAATAGTGGGGATCATCTTGAAGATGTTGACGAAAGACTAGCTGGTACCTAGAGATTAGACTTATAAACTTCTGCTCTGCATCATACACTCATGATATTGATATTTCTTTTTGGAAGGGAGGCTTATGAACAAGCGGTCATCATCTGCAAAGCTATTCTTCTACGATCTACATGGTGGTGGTGCTAAAGTTCAAGTTATGGCTGATGCAAGGTAATACATACTTTTATTCTTCTCTTTTTCCAAGTTGTAAGTTTTGGTGGCAATGGATCTCTTCACTAAAACTTTGACTCTATGCTGTCTTATTTTCATGGCATATTGTGACATTGACTGCTAATCATTTTTTTACATTGCAGTATTTTACAATGCAAGGCATTTGATGGTTCCATCATTAGAGTTTCATGGTTTCATCATGTTTTTTAACTGTTAAGATTAGTTTTTTTTTACTGACTTACACCAATTTTCCTGTGTCCCTATTACGTATAAGGTATTTACTGCTGAAAACTCAAATGTGGTTCTCAATGGTACTAAACGTTCAAAGCAGGCTGAAGCGCAAGCTCATCCTGGTCAATTTATGTTTGCGATTGAATCATGTTACCATATTTGAATTATTAACTTCTGCATTTTATTTTATCTTGACCTCAATAATGTCCCGTTTACTCTCATTTTCTTACTCAGCATCCTTTTATTTTCTGTGCAGGAAATCCACAATTATATTGAAACTTATGTGGATGTGTGAAATAGCTTTTTATACTTCGGTGCAAAAGTGGTGTACCAAACTGTTCATTACTTGTTTGCCTTGTAAAGCGTTAGATGGAATACCATACAATTTTACGCTATTTATGAGACATCCTTGTTAATTTCTCCATTAAATCCATTGACGAAATTTCCTTTAATAGCTAGTGTTGTTCATTTTTCTTTGCTTGTCTCATTCTTTTCTGGGTTCAGTGTATGGCAGTCGGTTTACCTTCTTTTACCATAACGAACTTAATCATTGATGTTTGAGCAGGAAATCAGATTTGAATGAAGAAGAATTTACTAAATTTCATTCTTCTGTGAAGCGAGGTGATATTGTTGGGATTATTGGGTTTCCAGGTTTGTTAGTTTATTTAACTAGATATAAACTCGTGCTCAAGCTTAAACATCATATTTTTTAATCAAGCTTTGCCGAAGTCTCAACATGTTCTGCTGAATCTCTTGCTCAAATAGGTTTTCAATTGTTCAGTTGATTGATTTGTTCCCCACTTATAACCATAATCAAATGATACTATTTACAATGACTTCTAGAGGAAAAACCCACTAGAACTTTATTGGTTTGCTTCTTATGTTGTACCGGACTTAATCTTGGCCTTTTGATATAGTGGGATATTTCACAGTAAAGTTGGTGTTATGCATGGATGCAAGATATATGTTCATTCATATATACATGATTGTATGGTTCATTAGTTTGGCAACACTGGTTGTGTTCTTTCTTTTGGGTTATCATGTTTTCATGTTCAATTTTTTAGAATGTCTTATGTTTAAACGGTAGGTGACATAAAATTCGGTTATAGAGTTCAGTTTTTTAGTCTCTCAAAATGATTTTTTCACATCTTTTGCCATTTTTCATTGTTTAGGAAAAAGTAAAAGGGGAGAGCTGAGTATTTTTCCAAAAACATTTATAGTGCTATCCCACTGTCTTCATATGATGCCCCGGCAAAAAATTGGTCCTGGGTCAGACAGCGCTAAGGTAATTCTGTTTTTTGTTCAATGACACGATGTGTGCTGTTTTGCTTTGCTTTGCTTTCTTGTTGACATTTTGATATATTGTATAGAAAGCTGATGTTTGGGCCCCAGGAAGTGGCAGAATTCTAGAGGCTTATATATTGAAGGATCAGGTACCATATAATCCTCCAGCAACGACTATTACTGAATCCTCATCCACGCATGAAAACAAACAAGGAGAAGAACAGAAAATCTCTCAAATTTTTCTCTTTTTCTTTACACACGCCTTAGCGTGTTTGTGCATATGTCTCTTTACGAATGACGAATTGTGTTTTTTTTTTGTGATAGGAAACACGATATAGACAGCGTTACTTGGATTTGATGCTGAACATGGAGGTTCGGGAAATATTCAAAACCAGGGCAAAAATTATTTCTTACATCAGAAGTTTTCTTGACCAACGTGAATTCTTGGAGGTAAGTTGTAAGTCCTGTATTTCATAGCTTGTTTGGCACAGATTTTTCTGAAATTATCTTTCTCCAAAATCATTTTCAACCATGAATTCTTGGGGACACATTCCCTTCTTTTCAATCACACATTCTCCAAAAAAGAAAGTCATTTTCCACTTGCCAGCCAAACAAGCTATTCGTTAGTCTTAAATGTTTTAACGTCACTTGCTTTTATGTTAGCTTGGGGTTCTGTTTTCTTGTTCTGATTTTGACATTCTCTCTATAAGGTTGAAACACCCATGATGAACATGATTGCTGGTGGAGCTGCAGCCCGTCCATTTGTAACCCATCACAATGATCTCAATATGAAGCTTTACATGCGCATTGCACCTGAGCTTTATCTGAAGGAGCTGGTTGTTGGTGGGCTTGAAAGAGTGTATGAAATTGGAAAACAGTTTAGGAATGAGGGAATTGACTTGACACACAATCCTGAGTTCACTACTTGCGAGTTTTATATGGCTTTCGCTGATTACAATGATCTGATGGAGCTAACTGAAGAAATGCTCAGTGGTATGTTACTAGTCTGGCTGCAAATTTGAGTCATTCTGCTGGGTCTAATCCAGAAAGATTGTTTTCACCTGGAATTTTCTAAATGCAAGTTTATGTGGACAGGGATGGTCAAGGAACTTACCGGTGGCTATAAAATTAAGTACCATGCCAATGGGTCGGATAGCGACCCCATTGAGATTGACTTCACTCCTCCGTTTAGGTTTGAGGGACTCCATTCCTTTTTGTTGCCTCTGCTTTTGCTTGATTATGTACTCTTAAGAGATGTCATCTCTTTAAACTTCCGCAGGAGAATTGATATGATAGATGAGTTGGAGAAGATGGCAAATCTAAGCATACCAAAAGATATTGCCAGTGAGGAAACTAATAAATATCTGGCAGGTGCATGTACAAAGTTTGATATCAAATGTCCTCCTCCTCAAACGACAGCTAGATTGTTAGACAAAGTAAGTTTTATCCATTCACTCTTCTGTGAAATTAGTCGTCTAGTGTGACTGTGATTTGTGATGTGGAATCCCCAGCCCCTTGGCTAATATAGTTCATTTTTTTTTATCTTTTTGTATTTACACAAATTCTCATGCTATTAGACTGCCATGCAATCCCTGTATAAGACTCATAAATCCCAACGGATGATTTGAAACGATATTGAGCTTGAAGAAGTGCTGTTTGCTGTGCTAAATTTTTCGTGTGGTTTTTCTTTGGTAGATCTGAATGGCAGGTCGAGACCAATTTTATTGTTTTCGTGTTAAGTATCAAAGATTTTGGACTTCAGATACATGAAGGATATGTTTAGGAGTTTCTAATGCATATATCAGGTTATTGACTTCTTCAAGGTCCTGTTTTGTTGTGGTAATCTGTGGTAGTGTGAGGAAAGACATGCTCAACCAGGAAATTGATTCTGTTTTGCAGATTTAAAGGTTATGTTGGGTACTGCATTCTGCGTCTTTTAGATGATGGACTGCATAGTGTTCCTACTACTTACAATCAATTGTTCTATGTTATTTCAGAGATTCCTACACTTGTTCATATTCTGCTGTTTATCTGATGTAACACTATACCTTCCGGAACCGTTGAAATTAAACTTAAAATATTTTCTTAAATGTAACTAGATTAAGTTTCCTACTATGAGACATTAATTTGATTGGAAAAAGAATATTACTACCTAGAATCCCAAGAAAGATAGCGGGAGCCTTGGCGCGAGTTAAAAACTATCCCAGAATATTTCTGCCAGTTACATGGTACCAAATTTTTCCTAGTCTTGTGAACTGACAATACAAAATCAAACTTCAATAAATTTAAAGCTTTACAATGACTTTAATATGGATCAATTGAGAACTGACCTCGGCCAGAGTTCATAGGAACTTGTGGCAGTCCAAAACTGTTTAGACTTGCATTTTCTCGATCTTCTTAGTATACAGATCATCGAACTAGCAAATAATACTGTGTCGATGGCATTTGTTTTTTTTTTTTTTTGCAAGTAAAATTTGAATTGTATCAACAGTTTGATACCAAGGTTACAGAAAATAGATTTGCCATTGATTAATCTGCTGTATTCTGCTCTCTTTCTTCTCTTTGTTTCTCTGTTTTCCACTCATTGTTTTGCCATACAGCTTGTAGGGCACTTTCTTGAGGAGACATGTGTAAACCCTACTTTTATTATCAACCATCCAGAAATAATGAGTCCCTTGGCAAAGTGGCATAGATCAAAACCAGGCCTAACTGAACGGTTTGAGTTGTTCATTAACAAGCATGAGGTGTGTTATGGCATAATACTTTTGCATTTTTCTCTCCTGTTTCTACCTAATTTGTTTGCTGACACATCCTTTCTTGCATTTATATTCACAACTTGGCAGCTTTGCAATGCATACACTGAATTGAATGATCCTGTGGTGCAACGCCAGCGTTTTGCTGACCAACTCAAGGTATCCATGATAAAAAAAATGTGTCATGATGGCTTTATCATCATGTCGCTCTAAACACTGTAACAATTAGTGGTTTTCCAAAATTAAATTCTCATGATGCTCTGCTGAAACTTTTCCATGCTGAATTCAGGATCGACAATCTGGTGATGATGAAGCAATGGCACTGGATGAAACATTCTGTGCGGCTCTTGAATACGGGTTGCCTCCAACTGGTGGTTGGGGATTTGGTATTGATCGATTTGCAATGTTGTTGACGGATTCACAGAACATAAAGGTTCGTTACCTTAACTGTGTCTGCACACTTTGGTCTCTGTTGGTTGTTTGATTTACGTGTTTGTATCTCTTTGATTTGCTTGCATTCCATCTGTTGTCTCTTATAAAGAGTTTGAGGGATCTTTGCCATGTTTTTCAGACATCACGTTTTGATTTAGATTTAATTAATTCTAAACATTCTTTAATTTTTGGTGAGCAGGAAGTTTTACTCTTTCCGGCCATGAAACCACAGGATGAACCTTCAACTAAAGACAGGTACAAACTAAAGTTTTATTCTCTAGCCTTGTAGCCACCTTTTTGGTGATCTTTTCCTTGTTGGTTAAACTGTGATAAACAAAATGGTTAATACACATTCAGAACCTATTCACAAAGCTTGCTACTCAAATTGAGTCTAATCATAGAAGCGAACCCTTCAGTTGATTCTGCTTCATGGGACTTGTTTGGGCAAGGAAAGCATTGAACTTTTAGTGGTAGTTAGGTATGGTGTGCAAATAAAATTTTGATATCCTATCTTTGGTGTGTTCAAAGAATGAGGGAGTTGAAAATGGAATTCTGATCCCTGGGCTGACTCTGATACGTACCAAAAAATCAAACCCGTGTTCCAAGGCTCACCGATTTGATTCATTAGAATAAGATTAGTTAGGATAAGTTTATTTTATTTTGTTATTTGAATAAACCCATGAAGTCAGTCATGCACCCAAACGTGGATAAAGTTGAAGTGGAAATGTGGATGAATTAGTTTAAATATTTCAGTTTGTTTGTTTCATGAAGTGCTATTAATTAGCTTTAGTGGGTAGTTATATTTTCCTAATTCCTAGCATTGTTTTTATCCTTCCCAGCATTGTAAGACTATTATAAATAGTATCATTTTCAATGAAATAAATATGCAGATCATTAATGAAAAAAGGCAAACAGCCATCTTCTTTCCTCTAATTCTTCTATTTCCAGAATCGGGACAGATTCCTCTCCATTTTCTCTTCTTCTACAAAATTCTCCCGTATCACTCTGTTTTAATGATTGTTAGGCAGTAACCAAGTGCTGTAATTGGATATTTTTTCTTAGTGTCCAAGTAAACCAAACGGCTTAGTTGTGCCATATTTCTTTTTAATTCAGATCCATGTATTTCAACTACAAATTACAAATGAGCTCAAAACAGCATACGCTTACCCCCGCTTGAGGAAAAAGTTGATTACAATTGATCGTCCACTATTAATGCTACAGTACCCAAAATAGACAATAAAATGACCTACTTGGCTTCTTATTCTTATTTGGTGTCAACTTCTCCCCGTTGCATGTGCACAGGCTTTTTAATAGCTAATTGCACAAATACTTTACTGATTTGGTATAAAATCCAAATTATGGTACATTTTGCATGAGATTCACCTGAATTATGACATGCTATAATTTTCTGGATTGCATACAAATGAAGTGGCGAAAATATTCTAAACTGGATGCATGAATTCTCTCCAATTATTGTAAACTTGACATTGCCGAATAATGATGTTTTTGGGAATGCTCTCCCCGCATATTCTTCTTCATTGTAGAAAAATGTGCCCCATTTATTTATTTATTATTATTAATCCTGTAAATATTTACCCTATTTTATACAGCAACAAAAAAACTCAAGACGAACCTCCTCCTGAAGGTATGCAGTCATATTCTTTGTTAAACTAATGCTTTTTTCTTAAGTACGTGAAGACATGTTATTTTGTCTTGATTGTTGATTTTGAGCTGAGAATTCGATTACTGTATTGTTTTATATGCAGAGCTCAAAAAAAATGTCACCATAGAATAGGAAGAATTGGCCAAGTTCTGGTCAAAGATACCAGCCTTGTAATTTTGTTGTGTGGCTCGACGTTTAGACATCAATTCGGTCAAGTCAATTCTTTTGCGCCTCATACATCTGTGTGGCTGCGACGTGCGCGACCCACACACGATTTCATTATAACATTTGCCAATTATAAACTGGATATTTTTCTTCTGCTGGTGCTTTCTAGGTTAGTTGAACCAAAAATTCAATGGCAAAAGTGGTGTGCTTGTTTCTGGCATAAAGTGTTTCAATTTCATGTGCTGAGCCAAGGCGCTCGCTGGGATCCTTTTTTTTTTTTTTTTTAAAGCTACTTGAACTGTTTGCATTAATTAAGAACTAATTTCACACTTGTGCAATGCACGGATATATTCTATTGACAAATTATATAATATACTGATACAAGACAAAGGGAAAAAAATTAATAAAAGTAACAACTAATATATTAGTAGAATAACTTTTAGTATCTATATAATTTTGTGTCGATGCCACAAGAGTATGTTACAGCTGAATTTGACAACGCTCTCCTATCAGAATAATCAATATCAGATCAGATGACACCACGTTGCAATTGATATGATCTCTTCTAGAAAGAATGATAGAGGATTGTTCCTTACCATTATCTGTCACTTTCCCATCCATCCCATTAATCAACCCTCTGTTCGGATAACCCTGATTTTTTGGTTTTTTTTTTTTAAATTAATTTTTAAACTACACAATTTCTCAAAACAATCTTTAACCCTACACAATTTTTCTCTTTACTTTTTAACCATCCATCTACCCAAAAAATCACAAAAAAATTAATATTTCTTGGTTGAAAGTCTCCAAACAGAGGCATCAAAGCATTATTTGATTTTGGATAGATTAATTGTATCTTGACTTGGAGGTTCTTTGATATTAGTCAGCAATACTCAAGACTCAATAGGTCAATCATGTTGATGAGTCCCGGCCAGGTCTTCTGCCCATTAATATTAAGTTCCTTTACGTTCAAGAAACCCTAGGTCAAGCCATTAGATGTTACTACAAGCGGTGGGATATGGGTATAGATTACTAATAGCGTGTTATGTAAATTGTTAACATAATTTTTGAAGTAACTTTTTATTCATACATTTTTTAAATTAATTTTTAATTACATATTTTATTTCTATTTGTAAATATCCAAGCAGCCGCCGAACAAGTCTTTCTATGTTCTTTAAAGTAATAATTACAGTTTATAAATCAATTAATAAATAATTTTATTTTTCAAACTAGTTTTTAACTATATATTTTCTCTACAGCTTTTAATCACACGTTTTACCTTGAAAATATAAATAAATCAATTTATAACTAATACAATGTTACTGAAAAGCATTAATTTGTCTTTATTTGTTTGTTACGATAATATTAGAGCATTTGAAACATGCTCTTTAGAATTAAAATGCTATTTAATTTAGAGAACAAATTCTTAGAATTCTACTACAATAAACTCTTTAATTTTAACATTTTAATTTAGAGAACTAATACTTGGAAAGTGAGTTTGACTCTTCATTATTAAATACACTAACATAATAAATATTTTTGTAGAAAAGTAAAGTAAAATAAAGAGTTTATTTGAGAGCGTTAAAAATCTTGTTCTTTAAATTTAAAGATGTTCTCTATGTAAAAGAATCTTTAAATAGGGGTATTTTTGGAATGTAATGGATTGGAACTGGTGTTTCAAGTTTCGTTCAAAAAAAAAAAAAATCTAAATTAAAATGTTGTTCCAAATTTAGTTCCATAATTTCTGTAATACACAAACTTCATTTCAAATTGAATTTAAAAAATTTAGGAAATTTTCAATATTTAATATTTTATTCAGAATTATAATAATTTTAAATATTAAAAAAAAACTCGAGAAATTGAATGTCTAAAATTAAATTAGTTCAAAATTTCAACTAGTCAAAGATTATAATTAAAGTTACAAACCACAAAAAATAACAAAATAACAGTATAATATCTATAAATAGGTTTAACGTAATTTTTTCTATCATTATCCAATAAAATAAAAGTTAATAAGGACAACAATGCTACAATAACAAGGATAATAATAATGCTACAATTCTTACATTTTTATCCCAGAACTCCATGTGGATCTAATTTTTTGCTTCAAAATTTTATTTTCTAGTAAACAAGCAATGTCACGTTCTAAAGTTCAAATCTGATGATCACACAAACAGTGAATAAGTAAAGCAAACATATTTTGAACTTTTGCTTTAATCTGAACTTTTTATTATATCTAACATGTAAAATATTTTCTCACCGCCAATTTACCTAATTTAAATCTTATACTATAATTGAAATCTCTCCCTACCTCCCCTAAGTAACCCTAAATAAAAGTATTACTCGTCAGTTATATATTAAATCTCATGTTAATTATTTTTTAATATTATTAATTGTTCAGTACATTATTTTCTTAGATTTTATATTATTAATTGTAATGAAAAAAAAAAATTGGATTTTATTTGGAAAAAATCAGAATTTTCAGATCGGAATATGTTCGGAAAATTTTTAAAAAAAATTGAAATTTTGAAACTCGTTCCAATTCTAATACAAAATTTTCGAAAATTAAAAGTTTCAGATTTCGAACTAATTGGAATCAGATTTTTGAATCCAACCTGCAGTCCTAACTTTAAATATAAATAGTATATTGGAGATATCTCAGCATGGAATTTGAGAGATTTTAGAATTTCACAACATTTCTCATATCCTCAATTTAAATATTTATAGAATCTGTCAAAATTTAAGTTCTTCACTATAAATTTCAATTAATTCCATAATATTCAGTTGTCCTAAAAAATTTATGTATTTAAGTGAATTTCTATATAAATGGAATTGAAAGGATTTTGATGAATTTGAAACAATAAATACGAAGGAAAAATTCTTCAACAAATCTGACCATAACCCCTCAAATTTCCAATTCTATGACTCCTAAATATATTACCACCACAAATCCTACTAAATACACCACATTATATTACCACCACCAATAAAATTTTTTTTTTTATAAATACACCACAATACATATACAAATACATCCTTATGTGTAATTATAAAATAAGAAACCTCAAATATATTACCACCACAAATTCCACTAAATACACCACAATCCATATTATATTACAACCACTAATAATAAATAAATATATATATATATATATATATATATATATATATCCAATCAAATTAATTTATAAATTTTAAGAATTAAATTAAAATATTTTAAAGATTACAAAAATAAAAATTATTTACACTTTAAAAATAAAAATCCATGATAACCCATGAATTTAAAAAACTCCACTTACAAAAACTGAGGGATTCATAATATGCATAACTTCTCCGAAAAATTAGTAACTTAATATTTTTTCCCGTTTTGTTAAAGTCTTTCATGGTCGAACAAAGAATGCGTATATAGATATTGGATCTATTATGTCAGCAAGATCACAGATTCACAAGATTTATTATTGATCAAGTCACAAATATTATTAAATGCAAAATAGTCAATTAAAATTTAATTTAAAATATAAACTGAGCTATGAAAACGAAACAAAAATAGTAGTGGGATGATTAAATTAAATGATCATGTCATCAATCAATATAAACGAACTTATAAGTTGAGTGGCCAATAAATTTTTTCTATATATATAAAATTCAATACCTTCTAGAAATATTTTGTACATAATTCTTGATATTTCTGAGTCTACATCACAATCGAATTCTCATATGTTGACGTTGGAAATTTTCACAAAAGTTATCGTAATGGTTCGTGAATTAGCAGAAAATTTCATTTATTACATCACTAATCCAAAATTTTAATTTTGCCAATTTTTTTATTAAATGGTCATGATGATGTAAGCATTGAGGTCATTATCAATAATTAGCCAAACCAACTGCTTCTGGCTTGGTCGGCTTTCGCATTTAATACGTCGACTCCGGCCGTACCGATCATCGTTGAGTTGACGTTCCTTGGTCAACGCCAGTCAGTCCACGCTGAGTTTTAACGTCTTTTGATCGGTTTGACTTTATGTGCTATTACTATTTTCGTGTCATCTAATATTTATAATTTTTATAAATTGAATTCTCTATTATTCACATAAAAAATAAAAATTGTAACAAGATAAAAATGCTTTAGTGCCTTTCAAGACACAAGTTGTGGGATCCATTGTTTGGTGGGGCACAATTCTTGTGTCTTGAAGGGTACCATAGTGTGTATCCTTTAAGAGTACTAAAACAAAACTCATTATAAATAATAAATAATAATATTACAAAGCTTTCACAAATAATTCTCGAAGATAAATAAAGAATCCCAGTGCTCCATGATGAATGTAACACTTATAGATTGATTCAATTAATTGTACCAACACTGGAAATAAATTGGTCTTGTCACACTGGAACATGTGTCTCCCTATTTTTCTCAAATATCCTCATTCAAAAATTTCTTATTTCAATTAGCTAAGTAATGATCTAGAATTTGTCGAGAAGCACGACATGAACAATTGAAGAAAAATTTATGGCTATAGCTACGCTCTCATCCATCCATTATACCTAACAAGCTCATTGAAGCATTTCTTCATGAAATCATGGGCTAAAGAACAATCACTCGAGCCATTGATATTACTTCTCAAAATAGGAAAGAAACCCTATACTACTTTCAAGGATTTTCAATTGAATGACACGTGGTTCTACATTGAGTTCCATTTGAAAATGACGAAGATATGTCTATGAACGACACATAGATAGCAATCACAAGAATTTTTATTTTTTAATTGATTTTTTCAAAGTGATAACTGATTTTTAATATAACGAGTTATGAAGCAACTCAAACAAGCTTCAATCCATCTCCTCCCAAAAAAAATCCAAAAATAAATAAAAATGAAGTCGAATCATTATTGTCGAATGATTTTGCTATGTTACCCGTCACGAGTACAACTGATCTTACAAGTGTGTTCCGTGACGGAAACCTGTGCAAATTCATCTTGTCGAAAACAAGCTTCTACCTACATATTTTGTGCAAGTGCGCATTTTAACATGACTTTGAACGGTTAAACACGCCATTCCTCTCTCGCGTCTCAACTAATCAACGCGCCGACTTTAAATCCCTCAACCGCCTCTACCCCACACTCATGGTCTGTAAGTTAGAGAGAGAGAGAGAGAGGGAGAGAGGGAGTAGAGAATACGGTAAAGACTCAGATTTTCGACTTTTGAGATGTACAAGTTTCTTTAACACGGAACAAGACTTCATGTTTTGTGCGTTTTAGAGAGAAAGGTGTAAATACCAGGAAGAAGATTGAATGGTGAAAGGGATGTTACGTGGCAGATTTCTTATTGGGTTGCTTTACATTGCCAGATTCTATCTCTCTATAGACACACCGAAATGGAATTGTAGAGAGTTCTAATTGCTGGCTGCTGTCGAATGCAACAAAGGTATGTATTTCAATTCTTAATCAGTTTAACTGCTTCAGTTTGATCTGAGTATGTTTACTGAATTGGCTTCTCATAAAATCCATCGAGTTTCTACTTCATATTCTCTATTCCTTATTTCGTTTAAAATAGCTTAAATATTTGATGGTGGAATTGTTTGATTTCAATGTATATGTGAAAAGACGGTAAATTTTAGAGTATTCTGGACATGACCAGAGTTATGGACATTAATTGAAGGGCATCAGAAAGTAAAAAGCATTCGATCTTTTAAAAATTTAATAAAATATAATTATTCTATTGTTCTGATACAAGTTGATTGTTTAGGTTGTCTTTATTTATTGCACCGTTCTTGTGTTCAAGTCTTTTTGACATTACAATCAATTATATCACCAAGTCTCCCTTTTCAATTCTGTAATTCCAAGATCATGTCTGTTCAATTTCTGCTGTTACTACTCCCCTATCCATGAGGAATAAATTGGAATAATTTTGTTACTTAATCCATTATTAGGTTTCTACAATACAAGGGTAGATAGATCATTCAAAGTTTTAGTATTTAACAATAACTTGTGTTCATTTAATCTTAGTATTTGTGTCTTCTTCCCATGTCCTTCGTTCTCCCTGAGATGGAGAGGTAATTATCTGATCTGATCCAAATGCTGGCCTCTCCTTTACTGCCGTTCCCTTCTTTGCACCACTTCACATCGTTTAAGAGCTTTCTGCGTTTGTAATTTTCCATCTTATAGTCCCGTTCGTGAATGTAACTTCATTTCTTATCATAGTATTCCCCATCTGCTTAATATACTCTAAACTATCTATCTTTACCATTATAATCAGCAGTGTCTTGCTATTTACTGTATTCATTATTTATCCCTTGCACATGTCTAGACAAGTATCGAAATCGTTTGTAATGCAAGCTTTCATAACCAATATTGACGTTTCATGGTTTTTTCTAACCAGATTTTGGCTGTTTGATCTATACTACAGCATAATTGAAGTCAAATAAGGGGTGAGGATGACTACTCAGATAAGCACAAAAGTTCGATTGGTTAGATGTCCTAGATGCCGAGAAGTTCTGGAAGAGTCGGCCGTGTTTCCTTTATACAAGTGTGGAGGATGTGGCACAATTCTTAAATGTACTGACCTTTCCAAACTTACTTACCTAGTTAGTAGTACCTTACGGTCCTTACCCTTTTTTCTTTAATTTGTCGATACTCTTATTTTTGTTATGATGACATATTGTGTGATAGCGGATGTGTTTGAATATGTTCTACAATATGATTGAGAAACTTCTCATATGCAGAAGCTCATTGTTTTTCTTATATTTTACCTTTTAAATTCAGCTAAAACATGCAGAAATGGCACCAACCACGATGGAGTACACTCGCAAGAATCAAACCACGTTTTAGAAAGTGAGCCGGATAGTACTGTGAAGGAGAATGAAGCAAGCAGCTCAAATTTAGATTTAACCCCAGATGGAGATAAACCAAGAGATCAAGGTGAATCTGGGGACAACAATGGGGATCAATGTGAAGATACAAGTGTCTCTCGTGAGCTTTCTAGCACACTTGAGGTTAGTGGTAACCAGAATAAAGATTTGTCCAAAGTAGTCATTGAACAGTTGAAACAGGATAAAGAAGGCAAATGTCCTCTAGGTCAAAATGCCAAAAGATGTGAAAGTGAATTTCAGGATTGCAATGGGGAAAGGTTAGTAGGAAGGTGCTCTTCTACTGAATTTCCTAGTTCAAGTGAATGTACCAGTTATGATGCTGATGATTCAGCCCCAGAAATCACAGAACTTGTGGAATCAGATGACAAGAATCCATCGGAGCAATGCACTGGAAGGGATCAAAAGGAATATGGAGATTCTCGAACGGAATGGTGTGGAAGTGACAAATTTTTTGACCAAGTCGGGTCTTTACCTGAGCATGATCATCTGAAGAATAGGTTGCCTCCAGATGGTGAACATAATGAAGCAGACGTATGTACAGATCTTTCTCCAAAAAATAATAAAAAGAGTCTAAATAATTCTATGGACTACAATGGAGAGCAATGCAAAGATTGGAGATTCTCTGATGAGCTTTCTAGCATACATGAGGTTAGCGATTGCAAGAACAAAGTTTTATCCGCAGAAGTCACTGAACAATTGAAACAGGATGAAGAAGGCAAATGTCCTTTCGGACAAAATTCTGAAAGATGTGAAAGTGAAGTTCAGGATTGGAATGGGGAAAGAGTTGCAGGTAGAAATCCCTCTTCTGAATTTCCAATTTCAAGTGAATTTACTAGTCAGGAGGCCGATGTTTCAACCCCAATAGTCAGAAAACATGTGGAATCTGGTGAAAAAAATCCATCGGAGCAATGCACTGGAAGAGATCGAAGGGAATATAGAGATTCTCGAACAGAATCGTGTGCAGAGGACAACTTCCTCAAAGAAGTTAGGACTTTATCCGAGCATGATCAATGGAAGAATCAGTTGCCTCCAGATGGTAGAGAACAAAGGGAATGTGGAGATTCTCGAACAGAATCATGTGCAGATGAAAACTTCCTTGATGAAGTTCGGTGTTTATCCAAGCATGATCAAAAGAAGAATACTTTGCCTCCAGATGGTAAAGAACGCAAGGAATGTGGAGATTCTCGAACAGAATTGTGTGCAGATGACAGCTTCCTTGATGAAGTTCGGCCTTTATCCGAGCATGATCAACAGAAGAATAAGTTTTCTCCAGATGGTAGAGAACATCGAGAAGGGGATGAAAGTACTCATCCTTCTCCAGAAAATAATGAAAAGATTCTGAATAGGTTTAGAGGTCAGAATGGGTGGCTTCATGAAGAAATGGATAATAATAGACACGATTCTTCACCCTTTGAGATTGCTTCGCCTGCAAATGGAAACTCATCACCGTCAGCTGGAGGCATGGCTGAAGTTAACAAGGATATCGAGAATTTGTCCCTTGTCAGAAGCTCAAGCACAGAAAATCATGTGAATGCCGATACAGGAGATTCTTTAGCTGCTGCTCAAGGCCGCTCTAATGAGAACAATACATCTGTTCATCGGTTGTCTCCCAATGCTGAGCATCTGGAGCATTCTCATAGAGAAGATACAAGAAGTTTTGGTAGAGTGAGCTCAGTGGATACTCTGGATAGTTTACCCCCCGTCGAACCTAGTTCTAAGCACAATGTTAAACATGTAGATATGTCAAAATCTCCAACTACCTCAAGTTACTATTCTTATGAGGGTAGCATATCTTCTTATGATGGAAACAGTGATCAAGTTCCCAACTATGGTCCACACCCCTTCAGAAGAAAGTTCAAGGAAAAAGTCTCCACTAGCACTGCTGAATTGCACAAAAAGGATGGATTAAATAAGAGTAACATGAACAGTAGTAGTGAGTCAGAGACGCAATATTGGACTGGCAGTTCCTCGTCCTTGCTACAAGAATGCAGCAGCAGTTGGCAACAAGTTGATTTGCCTGAAACCAGAAGACGTGGCTACAAGAGTGGTAATAGGACTAGATTGGACAAAACAGCAGCAGCATCTAGGTTGGCATTCACTCCAAGAGATTTCCAAGCTGGCCACAGAAATGAAAGCCCATCTAGTTATCATCGAAGTTCGCTCCAAAATCATCAAGCTTACCATTCATCAGATAGGCTTACGTACTCTGAACCAGACAAAGTGGACTTGTTGAGAACGGTGTTTGAACTGAAAGATCAGCTCAATAGGATGCAATGTTCAAAACACTTGTACTACGAACACTTAGCACCAGAAAGGGATGTGTATGCAGATTTGAGCTATCCCACATATCCTGTCAGGCACGGTCCATTGAAAGGGTGGCCCCAACGACACAAGGACTTGAGAATGGCTTTTTCAGGGGAGTCTGCTTACTACAGACACCAGGTTAACTGTTCATGTTTGCATTGTTGTCCGCAAAACTGGCACCGCTCGGCTCAGTTACCTTCACATTCCATGCTCTGTAACAATGGTCACTGCATGGTCCACACTGGTCATAATTTCTGTAATGTCCCTGCCTCTAGTCCCTCCAGTCCTCAGCATTACATGAGCTCTGAGCAATCTTTATGGGGACGTGAGACAATATCTGATGACCGGAGGCATAAAGACGGAGAGATGAAAAGGTTATATTTGCGGGAAAAGCATCACATAACAAAGAGACACCTCCGGCCTATATCTGGTGGAGCCCCACTTATTTCTTGTTATCATTGCTTGGAACTGTTGCAGCTGCCTTCTGACTTTCTCCTCTTCAAGAAAAAATATCATCGGCTGAGGTGCAACGCATGTGGGAAGGTTCTGAAATTCTCGCTCCTGGAAAGGATGCATATAGTTCCATACCTACCGGAAGCTTCAGCTCCGCCGCCCAGTGAGGCTGATGATTATAGTGATGTTATCAGTCACAGACATCCGGTACCTACTTCTCATGCTTATTCTTGTTCACATGCTGAACCCGTGTCATGTTCTGATGACTATGGGCTGTCTTTCTGTAGAAGCTGCTCAACAGAAGGGGAGGCTTCAGTTCTTACACCTTCAGTTGGCCGCAGAGAGTATAATGCTTACAACAGAAAGATGTCGTCTGGCAGTTCTTATGAGCCCATGGAAGATACGAAAATAAAGTCTGTATCGAGGGGACATGGGAACAAGAATGAAAGTTTGATGGAAACCTCTAAACCAGCCGGAGCTGCGCTGAAGATGGCTAAGTGGAAAAAAGCGTCCTCTGAAATTGAAGAGCTGCCAGAACCATCAAATTCTCCCCTTCATCGGTTAATGGGATATTCTTCACCTAGTCAAGTTTTTGACAAGTGAGCTGACATTGATAGTCTGAAATACAACCTTCAGAAACAATGCTCGGATTTTCGAGGATACCAGAATAATTATCCGTACAAGTTGCAACATTCCACTGTAAGTTCATCATGGAGGCATTTTTTTATGAAAAACTTCACATTTTCTCTGCTATTTTCTTCTTCTTCTTCTGTCTTCTTGTATAGATGAAAGACAACCAAGTTGCACCATAGTATAGCATGAAGTCGAGGTTGTTGGTCTACATGTGGATATGATCAATATAAGAAAAATCATATATTGTATATTTACTTTGTTGTAATAATAGATTTTTACGGACAATGAAAGGGTATTTTATTTTCTTATAAATTATGGAATGCCACATCCTTTACATCCCAGTTAATATAAATCTGCCCAAGAAGCCTTATCCGTTGCATACCTCGAGCACAAACAGTGAGGGCTCAGAGGGCGAATCTATTTTAAGAAAATTGTGTCCACACAAGCCTTGATTTCAGACTCTGCTCTAAATTTACTTCACAAATTTGTATTATGTGTTTGCATTTTACTGTTTCTGGTTATTTTGTACTTAATCGGTTATTATATACTTACATAAAAAAGAAGTTTAATTTTGTATTATGCAGTTATTTTACCTATATTTAGTACTCTGAATCGATTGAAGTTCATCTCTCACAAGGTAACTTAATGTCTAGAAAAGAAGAAAATATGTATAGTTTTTGAAGAAATTTTTTGTTGGAGGGACAAAGGTGAAAAAAATAAAAATAAAATAAAATTGGAAATGTTATAATTTACTAATTTAACATTCAAATTCATGGTAATTTTGTTGGAAAATTGATTGTAGTTTCAATAATATTAATTTCCATCAGTTTTTTTTTTTTTTTTTAATGAAAATCAATTTTAGGTATTGAAAATCAGTTTCAAATTTTGCTTAAATGGTAATTAATGGTTTTGGCCTATAAGTAGCCTCATTCTCGGATGGAAAATAAAATAAAAAGAAATAGAAAACACAAGAAAAATTCCAGCTTCCTCCATTTTTCAGCAGCCTAAATTTTTCTCTTCTTCCTTTCTTGCCAAAGTTCTTGAGAGTTAAACACAGCTAGTTCGATAGGAGGTTAACGTAGTGCAACACTAACCGACAACCGATTGTATACTGGGAATCGAACACCGATCAAAACCTCATGCACCCCGGTGAGATGCTAATTCGATTTAAGGAAACCGTGTAAATACGGACCTTCGGTTTGATTATATTTTCTTTGATTCTCTAAAATATTTCCCCTACGCGCACCTTCAATTCTGAATGAAATTTGAATTCCAACCTTCAAAATTCATCCGTTTGAGAAATTAAAAAGCAGTTTCATCTGTGAATTAAATTGTGATGAATGTCACTTTATTCCTTGATAATAAGTTACTGATTTTAATATTCCAATGAGCTTATAAACTTGTAGGGGAAATATTTTAGAGAATCAAAGAAAATATAATCAAACTGAAGGCCCGTGTTTACACGGTTTTTTAAAATCGAATTCCACACCTCACCGAGGTGCACGAGGTTTTGATCGGTGTTCGATTCTCAGGATACAATCGGTTGTCGGTTAGCGTTGCACTACGTTAACCGCCTATCGAACTAGCTGTGTTTAACTCTCAATAACTTTGGCAAGGAAGGAAGAAGAGAAAATTTTAGGCTGCTGAAAAATGGAGGAAGCTGAATTTTTTTTTGTGTTTTCTGTTTCTTTTTTTATTATTATTTTCCATCCGAGAATGAGGTTATTTAAAGGCCAAAACCATTAATTACCATTTAAGCAAAATTTGAAATTGATTTTCATTCAAAAAAAAAAAACTGATAAAAATTAATATTATTGAAACGGCAATCAGTTTTCCAACAAATTTTACTTGTTGACCTTGAAGTATCACCATCCTTGCCAGAAAACTGAAAACGAATCACCTTTTGATTATTTCATAGATGTCGCGACTACTAAAATATATCAGGAGGCTTTAATGTACCACAAAAGAATAGAAAATTTTCTTACTTTCTCAACACCTATGGAAAAAAATCAGCAAGAAATCTTGAATTGTGCTTCTGTCAAGCTTATCATATTAACAATGGTCAGTCCTGCCCAGATTTTTTCCATCAGCATCAATGATATCAAAATGGTTATCTGCATGACATCAGGCACTTCTGCTCATGGTCGGATCTCTCAACCAATCAAATGAATGTGTAGTTTACGAGCATGAAAGAAAAATCCAGTCAGACCAATGTAAAATTAGACTCGCATTAATTATGTGTTTGATATATTACTCCTTAAAATGTAGACTTGTTATTTTGGTTTATGTTTTCATCTTTGTGTTCGATGTTAAATTTTTATCTCTTAACGTACCCCGTAAAATGGTGACTCGTTTGAGGCTTTGGGCGGGTCAATTTTGAAATATATGTGCTTCTTGTTAATATTAATCGAATCAAATTGCTTGCTAGAGCTTAATAAACTCCGAAACCATATTAAGGTTTGTGGTCCATCTTAAACCTTATTAATTGATCTATATTTTCATCTTTATTCGATGTAAGATTTTCATCCCTTAACAAATAGTGTTAGACGAGATTAAAAAAGAAATATATGCTCTCACTATTGAGTCGAGTTCCGCCAATTTAATGTAACTAAAATGCCATATTTTTATTTTTTTTCCTTAATAACACCATGGATTATTAATTCATTATCACATCAATTCTTCTTTGTAATCCATTCGCATCCAGTCTGTCCAAATGGATTAATTATCTATCCACATTTAATTGCAACTATTATGATAACGACGTTAATACCGTCAATTATTCGTCTAAAATTAAGAAGAATCAAATAAATCAACTTGTAATGCATGAAAAGTAACATTAATTAATCTCTGATGTTACATTATATCGACTGCAGGTATAAATGTCGGTGAAAAGAGAGAAAATAAGAAGGAAGAGACAGAAAAGTGGAAAAAAATATATATTAAAAGAGATTAAAAATTCAAAAGTTGGATGTTAAAATTCAAAGTCTAGAGAGGGAAACAGTCAAGAAATATTGGCGCGCACAACTTACCATCAAAAACGTACCAATACGGGTTCATGTTTTGAAAAATTCAAATGTATCGTGTATGTAACATTGTTGTCGCGTTTTTATCATTACTTATGGTAGTCGCTACTTTCTTTAAATTCAACTAGTATTTTATCGTGCAATGCATGGATTTGACCCTTTTTTTACTCGAGTAGAAGAATAATATTTATAACATTTGTACATATGGTCTAATTTCAGTAATGAAATATTTGCCAATAATAAAAATGTTGAATTATAATATCGTACAATTTGTCGACGAATCAATATTTGTTGTCAAATTGTTTCTTCTTATTAGATAACAAAGTCTGAAACTTTTGTATTGGGTTATACTTCAAATAATTTTTAGCATAAATTTTCTTTAAAAAAAATTATTTTGCACAAACCCTAGCAAATTTATTTATATTTAAATATATTAATCCCATTTTTTTAATTTCCAATGTAAGAAATTTATATAGAATATCACGTTTATTTATATTCAAATATATTAATCCAATTTATTCATTTTCATTGTAACATGTTTACAATGACTTTTAAAATTTAACAAATAATATAACTAATTCAAATTATAATAGTTTCTTTAAATATTATAAGTCAATTTATATATTTAAATAACTAAATGAATGTTAATTTCAATAATTTTATGAGTTATTATTAATTTCAAAGAAAGTGGGAATTTGGTAGTTTATTTAATGTATATCATGTTTGATATAATATTAAGGATACAATATTGATTTTATGGAGGGAATTAATATATTTCTCATAATTTCTACATTTTGCTCCAGTAATTAATTTTTTTTCCTAATTTTCATGAAAAAATATTAGTAACAATAATTATAAATATGTGTTTAATCTTAACCCAAATATATTTATATTTAACCAATAAGATTATATTTTTTACTTATAAAATCAAGTGGTCAAAATAATAATTATGTAAATTTAACAATTATCATGATATTACAACGGTCAACATTGAAGGTCAAAAAATTATATAAAAAATCTAATCTCATATAACTTTTATTTGACTATTAAAATTAAGAATGATTAAAAAATATTATTTGTTAATAACCATAATATTCACAAGTTTTGCATTTACCTCTTGTATTTAACATTTTTTCTCCAATTTTCTTTTTAAGACATCAAACACAATAATTATAAACGTATGTTTACTCCCACGCAACGTGTAATACCCAAACCAGGAAAAGCTTAAAATATTTGATATGTACTACTCATACCAATAAAGTGCACCTTTTTTTTCGGAAGTTCATCGTTAGAAACTCCACAGTTAAACATGCTTGATTTGGAGCATTTCTATAATGGGTAACTCCTTCGAAAGTTTTCTCGGAGAGCGTGTGAGTGAGAATAAAGCATAATAAAAAGATCCATGTTGGTTTAGTGAAGACAGGAGGTCGTCGATCTAACAACCAGAACATCCCGTTAAGTGGAACATGAGTCGTTACAAATGGTATCAGAGTCAGTCGCTAGCCGAAAATCGGGAACTAAGTGCTATACGGGACAAAGTGCTACGTTATAGGGCGGAAGTCATCTCTTGAACTCGTAGGAGTTACATCTAGAATCTCAACGCTTGTCAACGGATCCTTAGATGGTTTAAGCGCAACGAGGACGTCATGAGTCTAATGGTGGGTGATTGTAATACCCAAGCTTGGAAAACTTAAAAGATTTGATAGGTACTACTCATACCAACAAGGTACACATTTTCTTGAAGTCCATTGTTAGAAACTCCACGGTTAAGCGTGCTGGTTTGAAACAATTCTATGATGGGTAACCCCTGGGAAATTCTTAAGAAGCGTGTGAGTGAGGACAAAACATGCTGAAAAGACCCATGTTGATACAGTGGGGACAGTCGTCGAACAATAAGGCAACCAGGGTTATTACATAATGCAAGACAGTTATTAAATAATATCGATTTTGAAATATAGTAGCTTCTTTGAATAATAAAATTAAATAATTTTATATATTTAAATAATTAAATAAATTATTATTAATTTCCCAACATTTTTCACAAAAAATGAAGTTTTTATTCGCAAAAAAAAATGGTATTGTTTTTATTGAAAATAACAGACATTTGCACACTATTTAGAGTTGCATCGCTTTTAAAAACTAACTGATATTAAGTGATTATCAATTAACAACAATAATGTAAACACTTTTTTTAATAGAAATTTTGGAGGCAAAACACGTCTTCCATAAAATCATTGAAAATTACCTAATTATTATTACTTTTAGTTATTTTTTATTATTGTTTGAACATATATACAAAAAAAATCCTAATCCCAACCCACCCACAAACTCGAACTCAAGCATTCTATCTGATAAGGGGGTGCCTCGGGCGAAACTACATTGGCATTACTTTCACTTATTAATTATCATTCATTTTTTTTTCACGGAACTTGAGGTTTATTTAAACAGACAATTGTTAATTATTAAAATTAACTATTCTTAATAATTTAAATTTCATTTCCTTTGGCACTAAATGCGTCATTAAATGCAGTTAACGCATCATCCGTAACAGTAATATAATTAATTATTTTCAAATTAATTACTTAATAATCTTTCACAATGCAAAACAGGTTTCAATAATGCCCTTGAAATTTATATCTAAGTGATGGCATAATAATTGGTTTTAGTTTCAATAAATTATTAATTATCATTAGTACATTTGACATTGATGCAATAAATTTAATTCAAATAATCAAAAAAATGAATAGCCACAGTTTTTTGATAAAAAATAGATTACCGTTTTCTAAAAAAAAAAAAAAAAAAATCTACTAAAAGGTGTAAACAGACATATTTGTCATTAATATTTTAACTAAACAAAAAATAACAAATATTAAAATTTAATATAATATTAATCTAATTAATGCACAAAAAAGTCATTTCATCTTTGTTTTTCAAAGTTAATGCACAGTTTTTCAAATATATTAATTTCTTTTATTTTTTATAAATCAATTAATAACGAATATAAATGCATTCTAATTTAGTTAAGTTTAAAAATTATAAACATATTACATAAATGAATCCAACATTTTTCGAAAGTATTTTATGCAAGAAAACAAAAAATGATGGATGTTTTGCTTTAATATAGTAAATAGATATAGATATAGATGAGTTGTTCGAAAGAATCAATAAAAAGTGTGACGATTTTGAATGTATAATAAATTAGAAAGATGAAAAAAAATTAAATTAAATCTTGTTGATCATTCAATTTAGTCAAAATATTAATATACTGTTTGTTAAAAAAAAAATTGATTAAAAATATTTTTTATTTATTTATTTTTGTGGTAAAATACGTGGTTGAAAAGTAAATAGAGAAAATATATATAGTTAAATTTTTTTTGGGAAATTGTGTAGAAAAAAACTTATTTTTAAACAAGTCTTCCAAACAAAGGCTAACATGCACACTTGGTAAACATTTCCTTGATGCACCGGATTATAAATAACCAATTGATGAGGTTCAAGTCTCTAATGCGGAAGAACAAGCTTTTGCATACTTAGAACGCTTCGATGGTCGTTCTTCAAAGAAATGGCCATAATTTTTTCATACGGTGTCCGTTTTGGGTGTATAAGTACTTTTCGGGAAGGTATCGACAATCCCCATTAAACTCATCACTATGCCATGATATATGGTGGATTTTTGGCAATTGCAAACGTTTACAAGGTTAAAACAGCAATCGAAGTTTCTTCTTTTAGTATTTTTTATTATTTGTTTATTTCGTTTGTAGGCCCAACCCATTAGGAAACTGTTGTCCCTTTAGGTTATTCATTTGCTCTTATTTAAGACGTTATAACGTGATGTAGGGTTTCTTGGTTGCTTATGAAATAAGAAAACGCATCCTTTTCTTGAGTGCAATCCGTATTGTTGAAATATCGTTGTGTGTTGTAGATTTAATCTATATCAGTTTTTATCAGAGCGAGATGGTTCGTGGAAGAGGACATGATGGATGTGGCAGCCGAGGTGGCCAAGATGATGAAATTACTGATTTGCAAAATCAGGTTGAGGCGTTGACGATTCGGTTTGATCAGTTTATGGCGTGGGCCACAGAGGTTGTGCAAAACGGAGCGCCTCTTGTGCCACCACGTCGTGCCCCAGTGGGTGATGGTGTTGATGGTTATGAAACAGGCAAATGGTCGGAAGATGAAACCTTGTTGTATGTACGGGGTGGTCGTGGACGACAACCTCGTGTACAACAGCGGAATGAGTTTCAACGTTGGGAATCCGAGATAAAGGTTGACATTCCATAGTATCATAGTGGGATAGAGGTAGATGAATTCTTTGATTGGTTGGGGACTGTAGAGGAGGTATTTGATTATAAGGAAGTACCCGACGATAAGAGGGTACCCCTAGTGGCCACGCGATTGCGTGGTCGGGCCGCCGCTTGGTGGCAACAATTTAAGCAGGATCGGAGCTGCCAGGGCAAAGAAAAATTCAATCTTGGGAGAAGATGGAGAAACAATTGAAGGCTGCGTTTCTTCCTTTCAATTACACCAGAACACTATATCAACGGTTGTAAAATTTGAGGCAGGGCAATCGTTCAGTGGATGCTTACTACACAGAATTTTATCAATTAATTGCGCGCAATGATGTAGGAGAATCAGAGGATCAGTTGGTAGCACGCTATATTGGTGGCCTGAGGTGGAACTTGCAGGATGTTCACAATATGTTTTCACTAGTGTCTGTGTCTGATGCTCATCAACGGGTACTCTAGGCTGAGATTCAGCAGTTGCGGCGGTCAGCAGCGGGTGGCAGTTCGGGTGGTCCATCTGGCGGTGAGGGTCAACAAAACACCCCACATCCCACATCTGGTTCGTTTCAATCTCCTACATCAGAAGGTCGGGGCAATGACCGGAACACTCGACCCGCGGTTCCTCCTACCGCAAGGACGAGTGGTTGGGCTCCTCTTGGTGGACGAGGGCGTGGTATTCAGTGTTTTGGATGTGGCAATTTTGGCCATTTGAGGAGAGACTGTCCAACCCAGGGACAATCACGACCTGGTTTGTTGATTGGGGAGGCAACACAAGCTGATGTCGTCAATTCAGTTGACGTGGTGGAGGAAGAAGAGGAAGTTGAAGTGGTGCACACCGGTGACACAGGGCCTCTTTTCGTGGTGCGACGAACGTGTCTCGTGCCTAGGGGGTCTTCTGAAGATGTGTAGCAAAACAATATTTTCCATTCCACGTGTACCATTGGTGGGAAAGCTTGCAAATTCATTATTGATTCAGGTAGTTTTGAAAATGTGGTGTCGGATGTCGCTGTCCAAAAATTACAGCTGACTACAGAACCCCATCCTACTCCGTATAGCTTGGCATGGTTGGGACGAGGTAATGAGATTTCTGTTACAAGATGTGTTGTATCGTACCCGGTCCTCAAGGGCTGTCGACCGTCTACTCATGGTTTTTCCACTCCCCCCTGGTCGTCCTACTCCTCAAGGGCTGGCAGCCTCGTTTCCAGGAAGTGAATTTTTGCCTCCCCGGGGATTCGAACCTTGTACCTAGGGGTTAAGTACAAATTGCATGGAATCCCTAGTACCATTAAACCAATTGGAAACGATGCTACCACCCCTTGAGGAGCAGGACGACCAGGGGGGAGTGTAAAGACCATGAGTAGACGGCCGACAGCTCCTGAGGACCGGGTACGCTACAAAAAAAGGCATTTTTTTTGTAGCGTACCCGGTCCTCAGGGGCTGCCGGCCGTCTACTCATGGTCTTTCCACTCCCCCCTGGTCGTCCTGATCCTCAAGAGCTGCCAGCCTCATTTCCAAGAAGTGGATTTTTGCCTCCCCAAGGATTCGGACTTTGTACCTAGGGTTAAGAACAAACTTCATGGAATCCCTGGTACCATTAGACCAGTAGTGCCCCGAATTCTAAATACTCGGTTCACCACGTCATCGTCTGGTCTAACTTTTAAAATAATATTTTTGGAGAAAAAATAACTGAAATTCATTTTTGGCAACATTAAATAAACTGTAATGGTCGATAAAACTTGAAAACATTTATGAAACAATTCGAAATTAATAAATCGAGCCATCAATATTACAAAACAATTGAAAATCTCAAAAATATCCAATGTTTGGAAATACGGAATCATCAAATTTAGATTTTCAACTATTTAACGACTATTGCCACAATCATCCATCACTTGCCACCCTCTCCGGAATTTGCAAATATTGTTAAAATAGACATGAGCATTTCGTAAAAATACTCAGTAGACTCATCGCCAATTAATTAATTTACAATATAATTGAACATATAAATACACTTTTTAGAAATCATAGGGTGTGGGTAGTCTTTTCTTGTACATTAAAGCACGTGACTTCTCTTTGAAAAATCATAGGCTCTTTAAAATCATCGAGTGTGGGTAATCTCGTCTCGTGCACTTAAGGCACGTAAGTTATGCATAACATCATCATTTATCTTACAAGATATTCTCTTCTTTCTTTCTCATGCATAAAAGCATATAAGTTATGACAAGCATAAAAACATAAATATTTCCAAATAAATATATTCTCGTCTCTTTTCATAAAAAATGACTTTCAAAAAAGTCACATAACATACACATTTAAATGCAATCATAATTTAAATCAATTAATAGGGGCGAGTCTACCTTAAATTCAACGAGTGAAAATCTAGCGGGAATGACTTCAATCCTTAAAATCTCCGTACGTCTCGTCTAACCAATTAGAAAAATAAGTTAAATTAGTCTTTTGAAATTTGTATTTTAAAAATGATAACTTAAAATTTAGGGAGTGAAATCGCTGATTTTTGAAAGTTTGAGGACTAAAATGAATACCTTTAAACTTGTGGACTAAAATGGAGTTTTTCGAAACTTTCAGGACTCGAATAAAACGCTATTAAAATATTCAGGTTGAAAATAACATATTTTTAAATTAAAGGATATAGTTTTAAAATATTTGAACTCATGGGCCGAAATGGAACATTGGGGACCAAAATGTAAATTTTTAAAACTTGGGTCGAAGCTCAAAACGGATATTAAATTGTAGGGATTGAAATAATTGATTTTTAAAATGAAGGGACTGATTTAAATAACTTTAGAACTTGGGGACTAAAGTGCAAATTTTGAAAATAAAAAATTATTAAAACAAAACTTATTCTCTTCTTCCCATTTCACGACAGGGAAGGAAGAGAGAGAGAGAGAAGGTGCGACGAAAATGGGGGAAAATCGGTGGGGCGGAGCTTTGCCGGCGCTAACCCCCGACGATACCACGACGGTATCACCGCCGTCGTGTGGCGGTGACCAAAAGGGAGAAATGGTGGTGAAAAGGCGAGGTTTTGAGGCTGATTCGAGGGTAAACTGGGGCTGCATGATCGCGACTCCCGGTGGAAATCCGGCCAGAAATGGTCGACAGTAGAGGTAAGTATTTGTGCTTATTTGATTCTTAGGTTTTTGGTTTGATTTTGGCTGAGATTGGAGTTGGGTTGGCCAGTTAATGATGGTGTTGGGGCGGTTGAGGTGGTGATGAGTGAGTTCAGTTGGAGGTGGCGGTGCTGCAGGTGGTTGTCTGGTTTCGAGTATGGCAGTGGTGATGCTTGCGGTGGTAGTGCACGAACGGGCAAGTGGTGGTGGCTGATGGGGTGGTGACGTTAGTTGTCCGGTGATGATTCAACTGGCGAGATGTTTATGGCTAAGCAGTAGTGATGTGCGAGAGGCAGTGGTATTGTTGTTGAATTTGGTTTGGTTCAATGGTGATGAAAGTGGTATTGTGCAGGTTGAGGAAGTTCTTACCTTGACGGAGTTTGAGGCTTGCTGATACTCCAATTTCCTGAGAATGGAAGAGGTGGAAATGAGGCTGGAAGTGGAGCTGAAGCTGGTGCTGGTTGGATGGTGCAGTGGAGCTAGGGTCGTGAAAGAGGGTGAGGCTGAAATTGTTGAGGTGTGGGTTAGGTAGTGAGTAAGAGAGTTTGATAGGGTATGAGATTGATGTAGTTGGTGGGAGGTATGGGTTGATTAGGATAGTTTGGAAACCTTGACAAGCAATGTACGGAATTCGAGAAAAATAATACGCGTGAATCAATCGAGTCTAAAAAAATAAATATGATAAAATGATCTTGACGTAATTTAGAATATAAAATGATTTTGAAAATAATAATTTAAATAAATAAATAAAATAATAAAATTTTAGAAATTCGGATTTTATTTAAAATTGAATTGGACTCGATATTTCTTGACTCGACTAGACGAAACACGTCGTGACTTTAAATTTAAAAATGGGTGAGATCGCAGCGACACATTTTTCATAATTTAAAATAATTATTTAATACGTGAAAATTCTTGGTCGCTACACGTGTACTGGTACCTTTCTCTATTGGTGGTGCATATTGTGACAACGTGTGGTGTGATGTGGTGCCCATGGATGCGTGTCATTTGTTGTTGGGGCGTCCATGGCAGTTTGATCGGGATGTGTGGATGAAGGACGGCGGAATGCTTATACTTTCACTTTTTCCAGAAAGAAGATTGTACTACTACCCTCCAAGGAGACTCGTACCCCTTCGGTGGGGGACAGTAGTACTCTACTTTCCCGCTCATTGTTTGTGCATGAGATGTTGGCTGAGGGTGTGGTTCTTTTGTTAGTGAGGACTGAGGCGACCAGAGTGTCGGCAGTCTCTGTAGCAACCGAGGGAACTAGTCTACACCCCAAAGCCTTTGTGTTAGTGTCTGAATTCGAGGATGTGTTTCCCAGTGAACTACCACAGGGTCTGCCCCCTTTGAGGGATATATAACACCAAATTGATTTGATGCCTGGAGCTTCATTACCGAATCATCCGCATTATCGTATGAGTCCAACTAAGTATGGGGAGTTGAGGAGACAGGTGGAAGAGCTGTTGCATAAGGGTTATATTAGAGAGCTTAAGCCTGTGTGCAGTCCCCGTACTTTTGGTGCCAAAAAAGGATGGGAGTTTTCGGATGTGTATGGATAGCAGAGCCATCAATAAAATAACAGTCCGTTATCGATTTCTAATCCCGAGGCTCGATGATTTACTTGACCAGTTAGCGGGAGCGACGATTTTTACTAAACTTGATTTGAAGAGCGGTTATCACCAAATCAGAGTTCGACCTGGTGATGAGTGGAAAACAGCGTTCTAGACGAGGGAGGGCTTGTTTGAGTGGCCGGTTATACCCTTCGGGCTATCAAACGCAGCGAGTACATTTATGAGGGTGATGAACCAGGCCTTACGCCCGTTTATTGGTAAGTGTGTGATTGTATACTTCGATGATATACATGTATACAGTGCCTCGGAGGAGTCTCATGATATGCATCTGCGGGAGGTCCTACTAGTTCTACGCAGGGAGAAATTATTTGCAGCTATGAGTAAGTGTGTATTCTACACTAATAAAGTGTTGTTTTGGGTTATGTTGAGTCCGCCGGAGGAGTAACAGTTGATTATGCTAAATTTGACACGATTCAGCAGTAGCCGCGTCCACAATCAGTTTCGGATGTAAGGAGTTTCCATGGTTGGCATCATTTTATCGGCGGTTCATCCGGCATTTTAGCACCATTATGGCACCCCTTAGTGATTACATAAAAAAAAGCAAGTTTGAATGGACACTGGAAGTTGAAGGGGTATTTAATGCTATTAAGGAATGTTTGACGTCAGCCCCAATACTTGCATTACCTGATTTCTCGAAGCCTTTTGCCTTGCATTGTGATGCCTCTAAACTAAGCATTGGGGCAGTACTCAGTCAGGAGGGAAGACCGGTGGCATTTTTCAATCAAAAGTTGGCTGGGGCTCGTGGGAGATACGACACCTACGATGCAGAATTCTATGCTGTGGTTCAGGCTATTCGCCATGGGAGACATTATCTCTTTCAGCGGGAGTTTATTTTATATAGTGACCATGAGGTGCTCAGACACTTGGCCAACCAAGATTATGTGTCTGCACGTCATGCTTCATGGATTACCTTTTTACAGCAGTTCAATTTTGTCATTAAACATTAGGCTGGTTCTGCTAACCGTGTGGCTGATGCACTCAGTTGTCGTCATGGTCTGTTGGCTCGTTTACAGGTGCCTGTCTCGGGGTTTGAATCTTTTGCATCCCTTTATGTGAATGACTCTTATTTTGGTCCCATATATAACAGTTTGTTGCAGGGTCCTGACACGCCCTTTCTTTTAAAGGACGGCTTTGTGTTTAAGGGTGTTCAGTTATATGTGCCAGATCGCAGCCTTCGACTAAAATTAATTGAGGAATTTCACGGCGAGGGTCACGTTGGATGGGATCGAACTTTGACCCTGATTGGGACCTCATTTTTCTGGCCTACTTTTCGTCGTGAAGTGGATAGGTACGTTGCGAGTTGCAAGGTGTGTCACGAGGCAAAGGGGAAGGCTACAAATGTAGGCCTTTATCGACCGTTATCAGTTTTGTCAGCTCCTTGGACTGATATCAGTATGGAATTTGTACTGGGTTTACCTCGTGTCTTCATGGTCTACCCACTTCTGTTGTATCTGATAGAGACACGAGGTTCATCAGTCATTTTTGGTGGAGCCTGTGGAAAACAGTTAACACTTCACTCAATTTCAGTAGTGCGTATCATCCTCAAACAGATGGCCAGATTGAAGTGGTGAATCGATCCTTGGGTGATTTATTGAGGTGTCTAGTTGGGGTAATATCAGATCATGGGATCAGCGTCTGAGCCAAGCCGAGTTCGCTTACAATCATGCTCGGAATAGGAGTACTGATTTCAGCCCCGTTCCAAATTGTGTATAGCATTCTGCTGTGCAGTCCAGTTGATCTATTGACTTTACCGTCCAAGACCAGGATGCATGGGAAGGCTGCTGACTTTGTTCGTAATTTGTAGAAGGTCCATCAACAGACACGCACAAATCTGCTGGAGTCCAATCGTAAATACAAAGATGCGGCTGATCGTCATCGGAGTTCTGTTAAGTTTGACGTCAGGGGGTACCATCTCATGAATAATCGAAGTTGTCTCCTCGTATGATTGGTCATGTGGAAATAATAGAGAAGGTGAATCCCAATGCGTATCGTCTTCGGCTTCCTTCTCATATTCGCACTTAAGAAGTGTTTAATGTGAAGCACCTTTTGCCATATGAGGGTGATGATATAGCAAGAATTGATGGAGACTCTGATTCGAGGGCGAATCCCGTTGACCTTGGAGAGAATTATGAGGTTCGTGTCTCTAATGCGAAAGAACAGACTCTTGCATACTTGGAACGCTTCGATGGCCATTCTTCAAAGAAATGACCATAACTTTTGCATACGGTGTCCGTTTTAAGCCTATAAGTACTTTTCGAAAAGTCCTCGACGATCCCCACTGAACTCATCTCTACGCCATGATGTATGGTGGATTTTTGGCCTTTGCGAACGTTTACTAGGTCAAAACGGCAATTGAAGTTTCTTCTTTTAGAATTGTTGGCCCTTTAGATTATTCATTTGCTTTTATTTAAGACATTATAATGTGATTTAGAGTTTCTTGGTTGCTTATGAAATAAGAAAACGCCTCCTTTTCTTGAGTGCAATCCGTGTTGTTGAAATATCCTTGTGTGTTGTAGATTTAATCTACATCACCAATCATATATTCTTCGATGACCTAGAGAGTGGCCAAGAATTGTGATAGATAACTTTATATGGCACAAGCAATATATACATACAATAAGGGTTCATTTGATATGTGGTTGAAAGGTGGAGAGAGAAAACTTGAATGGTTAAAAAGTGATTAGAGAAATTGTATTGTTTATAAATTGATTTATAAATTGTAATGATTGCGTTACAGAACTAATGTGTTTGATTTGTTTAATTTTCTAGGTAGAAAAAGTGGGGGATTTCTCAACTTTTGTTGTTTGATAGACATTATTTTCCATAGCAAATAAAACAAAATGTAGTCATTTTAAACAATTACTTTTATTATTTTTTATTTTTTCACATATTTATACTTGATAATAATAATATTAATTTTCCAGAAATTTTGCCTTTGTTTGGTAAATGTACTTTTTTGTGTTATAAACCTGTTTACAAATTAAACAATTTCCTAAATTACTTTTTAACTATACATATTTTCTCTTTTCAATTTTCAACCACTATTTTTTACTTCAAAATCATAAATAAATTAGTTTATAAACCAAACCGTGTTACCAAACGGAGGCTGAACAACAACAAAAATGATCAAACGAGACTTTTATGATTTGTTATGTAAAGATAGAAACCAATTATCATATACAAAAAAAAAAAAAAAAAAAAAATCCACAATGGATGTGTTAACTTTTATTAGTTAAACACTGTCATGTAGAAAATATAATAGATGTAAGGTGTCACATCTACATGTTAACTTTAATTATTATATGTGTGTCACATTGAATATGTTAAATTTACAAATTAACCAATCAATGACTAAATTTGGACAAATACCTACTTTAATTGTTATATGTTAAAAAATCTCTTTCTTGTTTTTAACGCAGATTTCCATCTCACATGTTAAAATATTTGTTAACTTTAACAAACATATTAACAATACACCAAAAAAAGATTCCTTTAGTAAATATGCTAACATATCCAATGTGGGAATAAAAAGTGACTATTAGTTAACATATGACACTAACAAATACTTTAACACATTCATTATAGATGCTCTAAGAGTTCATCTACCTTAAAAACAAGGAATTGCACAATTTCCAATAAAAGTAGGAAAACCAATTTCAATGCAAAACTTGTCAATTAAACAACAGAAAAAAGATGAAAGTAGCAAATGAATTCCTACTTCCTAGACAAATCTACCCTATCAAACACTGCCTAAATTTCAAATGAAATTAATTTAGAATTATATTATAAATCTATGATGATAAATTGGAAATTTTCTTAAAATCATAAATAAAAAATTCTATAAAAACTCAGCATACCCAATTTTATTAATATCAAAATTTCAAATAAAATATCATGCAAGTTTTTTTTTTTTTTTTAATTCAAATTCATTTGAAGAAAGTTTGCTTGATCGCTCATGGAGTTCATCGCGTGAAAGTATGTTGTTGTCATCTGCGCCCCCATGGCACATCTTCCAGTGGCAAATGGAAGGGTTGGTAAGTGCTCAGCGCGTCCGGGTGCAGGGTTCGAATCCTGAAATATTGAATTTGCTCCTTATGGAAAGCGGGAGTTATTGAGAATTGCTCATACTTATTCAATCCCTCCACCCTGGTCCCTGGGAGGCATAACCTGGATTTACAATCTCGAACCAATGGTCTTGGGCGTGGTCGGTTCGGGCCCTCAGGGTGTGGGAAACACCTTTTTTTATGCTGTTGTCATCTGCATCGAGCATGTCAAATCGCCTGTTTACCTATTTCTTGAATACTTTGGAATTGTTCACGAATTGTACAAGTGTCGGAATCAACAAAAGTTACACATCTTCAATTTTAAGGATGATTTTTTTCCTCCTCCTCCTCCTCCTCCTCCTCCTCCTCCTCATACAAGGAGAATATAGGGGAGGAGAGGGATAACAAGGGATGAGACATAGGATTCAAACCTGTGATCGAGTGTGATTAGGAGTGGACGTAATTCGTTTTGATTCTGATTCTAATGGAACCAATTGATTTTTTTAAAGATATGGAACCAAATCGCTCGGTTCTGGTTTGGTTTTGAATCCATTACTTGAATTTTTAAGTCAAATAAGAAGAAACTCTCCTGAAGGAAGCTTGTCAACTCGTTGAAAATTAGAGAATCGAACATAAAGGCTGTTTAGACTTATAGTTACAGGCTACAACGAAGTTCTGAGTCACATTCTATCGTGGTACTGTGTGAGTTAGTGATGAAATTTACAATTTGAGTTTGGGTTAACTCTTGAGAATTGATGAATTGAGCCGAGATTTATATATACATAAATTTTAAAAAATAAACATCAATGTCGTTGATGGTGACTAAGGAGTGCAACTATTGTTGTGTCATAGGAGTTGTTGAGTGCATTTTACATGCATATTTCATATATTTTTAGTAATACTTTTTGAGTAATTTAGACAAATACCTACTTAATTGTGCATATTTTGTGGTTAAATAGGTTTAACTATCAACTTCATGGAGAAAGCACAAGAAAGAAGTTAAATGGATGAATACTTGAAGAAATTGAGGAGAAAAGAGTCAAATCTATCAAAGAGTCAAAGTTTGAGGACCAAGCTGCAACCACGCGATCGCGTGGTCATGCGCAAGTCGCGTTCGCGAAGTCATGCACAAATTCAACCCGAGTCTAAAAAGGGGCAACCACGCGATCGCGAGTCAAACAACCATGCGATCGCGTGGTCAAAATCTTGACAGAAAATCGGGGCCGACCCGGTTTGGCCCAAATGCTGAAACACGCGGATCTACGCGATTTGGGTGTATTTTTGAGTGATTTTGGGTATTTTGAAGATATGCTTGACACTTTTCAAGAAGAAGAAACCCTAGGCTCTCTCTTTCTCTATTTTTCATCCATTTTCATCTTGTAATTTTTCTTGATTTTGTATAGTTTAGTTGATGAATATTGATTAAGGGGAGAAATACCAAAGTCATTGTGGAAGAATGTTGATATTTTGAAGTTTGAATCATTGGTTGAGGGAAGTATTTATTGCTTAATCTTCATATTTCTCTATTTACTTTAATCCATTGTTGAAATAATATATTTAATTCTTGGATTTTATTGTTATTTCATTATGGGCTAAACTATTTTGTGTTAGGATGTTGATGAAGCTTGACCTAACTTAGTTGTTTTTAATGCTTGTATTAAGAATTTAAGCTTTTTATTATCTTGTGCATTTATTGTTGTATTTATTGACTAGCATTTATTGTGGCCACATTTATGCTTAGGTTTCATGGGATGTGCAATTATTGAGAAATTGTTGTGTATTCTAGATCAATATAATATTTGCTCTAGGTTCTTGTTTAGGATAGAGATATACCTAAAACCCTAGATGACACATTGAGTTATTTTCACATAGGTTTAATGGAATTTGTGTGTTTTTAATCGACATAGAGATATAGTAGGTTAATGCCACTAATTAGGGTTGATTTCACTCGAGAGAGGTAATTGGCTAAGCTTGGAAAATCGGATCTAACATGATTAATGAATTGCATTTCTATTTTGCTTGTTGATAATTCAATTAGGTAATGGTCAAGTGGAATCAAGAATCCCAACACTCCTTTATCATCTATTCATCACCATTTTTCTAGTTATTTATTTATAATTGCAACTTTAATTCTAGTACTAAAACTTTCCCAAAACAAACTTTTATTGTGTGTGTTTCTTGTTAAAATTAATTAGACTAGAGTGTAGTTGAAATAAACAATCCTTGTGAGATCGATAAACCGGACTCAATTAGTCCACTATCACTTATATGAGACTCGTACACTTGCGATGTGTTTGTAGCGAACAAGTTTTTGGCGCCGTTTCCGGGGATTGTTTCTAATTAAATTACGTTTTAGTTGATATTAGTTTTAACTATTGGTTACTTTTATTTCTTGTAAAAATTTTCTTTTGTTTTGTTTTGTGTAAGAAATCTTCTAATTTCTTGTGTTGTTCTAGGTTGTGATTGTGCATGCGTCGAAGTAGAAGTCTTGATCTAGTTGAAATAGATCCGGATATCGAGGGAACTTTTCGACGAAGGTTAAGGGAACAACGGGAAGCTAGGAGACAACTTCTTACTGGGATGGAAGGAGAAAGAGTTAACATCGAGCTTAATGCTCCAACTGCAATTCATCCAAGGGGTGGAATCCCACCCGGTTTTATTTCTCAAGCGGCTAGAGCTCAAGAGCCCGTTGTTAATGAGGAAGACATGCTTTTTGGGGATTTCATGAATCCTCCTATTGTCGAGAATCAATCAAGCATTGTCTATCCCTCCTACAATCATCCAAATTTTCAACTTCGACCGGATGTCATCAATTTATTCTCCAACACTATCTCATTCTATGGGAGGACCGATGAAAACCCACATGCCCATGTGGTACGGTTCTTAGAGATTTGTAGCAACTTCAACTATGAGGGTGTGAATGTGGAGGCAATCCGGATGAGATTATTTGTACATACTTTGAAGGATAAAGCAAGAGAATGGCTTGACACTTTGCCTCCGGGGAGTATCACGACTTGGGTGGAGTTTGTCCAAAGGTCCACTACAAAATTTTTCCCACCATCTAGAGTTGCTAAACTCAAGCATGATATTACAACATTTCAACAATTCGAGATGGAGAGCTTTCATGAAGCTTGGGAGAGATTCAAAGACATGCTTAGGAAGTGCCCAAATCATGGGATTACATTGGGGCAACAAGTCAACCACTTCTATGCCGGGTTAACTCCTACTTGCCGTTCAAATGTGGATTCATCCTCTAATGGGTCCATCAAGACAAAGAGCATTCGGGAGGCTTATGATTTGTTTGAGATCATGAGTGAACAAAGTGCAATGTGGTCGGATAGAAGTGGGCCAAGGAGTTCTAGTGGTGCACAAGGGGGTGATGATTATGCACTTGTCTTGTCAAAGATTAATTCCTTAGCCAAGAAAGTGGAAGGGTTATCTACTTCAACCTCTCGGCCCATCAATATGGTTCAAGCTCCTACGGTATGTGATATATGTGGGGCTAATCATCAAAGCTCTATGTGTCCATTGGTGGCAAGTGGTTCTTCATCTACCGAGCAAGTTGCTTATGCTCAAAATTTCCAACGCCAAGGGTTCAATCCATATGTTCCTACATACAATCCCGGTTGGAGAAATCATCCTAATCTATCTTATGGCAACAATCACAATGTGTTGAATCCAAAGCCACAAGAGAAGAAAGAGGGATGAGAAGAGGCTATCACCAAGCTAGCGAATCATCAATTGCAATATCAAGAACGCAATGATGCCTCTTTGAAAAATTTGGAGAAGCAAGTGGGCCAAATAGCTAAACTTCTCTCGGAAAGGCAACAAGGAGCTTTTCCTAGTAACACCGAGACAAATCCTAGGGAGAATGTTCAAGCTATTACAACAAGGAGTGGGGTGCAATTGCCCGAAATCACGACCCCACAACCAACAACTCAATCAAACAAGGCTCCCATTGAAGAAAATGAGCCTATTCAAGCATTCGAACCAATTGTTGAAGTGCCAAAGGAAAGTGAGCCGGAAGCTTCCACATCAAAAGCCCCAACACCGATCAAGGCTTATGTACCTCCTATTTCCTTTCCTCAAAGGTTGCAAAAGCAAAGGCTCGATAGTCAATTTGGCAAATTTTTGGAAGTGTTCAAGAAGCTACACATCAACATTCCTTTCGCCGATGCATTGGCTCAAATGCCAAGCTATGCCAAGTTCATGAAGGATATTCTATCCAACAAAAGAAGGCTTGAAGAGCATGAAACAGTGACGCTAACTGAGGAATGTAGTGCTATCATTCAAAACAAGCTTCCTCCAAAAATTAAAGATCCAGGGAGTTTTACTATTCCATGCACTACTGGTGATGTTAATTTTAGTAAAGCTTTATGTGATCTTGGTGCTAGCATTAATTTGATGTCTTTGTCCATTTTCAGGAAATTGGAATTGGGAGAAGCTAAAGCAACCACCGTGTCTTTACAATTGGCAGATAGGTCTATCAAATATCCTCGAGGAATCATTGAGGATGTTCTTGTGAAGGTGGATAAATTCATCTTTCCGGCGGACTTCATTATTCTAGACATGGAGGAAGACCACGACATTCCAATTATTTTGGGAAGGCCATTTCTAGCAACCGGGAGAGCTCTTATTGATGTGCAAGAAGGGCAATTGATTTTGAGGGTGCAAGATGAGCAAGTCATCTTCAATGTGTTGAAGGCCATTAAATATCCTTCGGAATCAAATTCAGACTTTTGGGTGGATGTGATTGATCATCTAGTGGTAAACTCCTTCAACCGTGGGACTTCTAAAAATCCATTGGAGTCTTGCATTGCCCACTCTTTAACTATTGAGGATGATGACCATGAAGTCGAACAAATGGCTCATTATTTGGAGGCATCACCACAATATCAACACAAGAGGGCCCTGATAAGTGTTATATTAACGTTTATTTTATACACTTATATCCTTGAATAAGTCATAATGGGATTCTATCTAAGTATTATTAATGCATGTTGTGTTTCATGTTGTATAGGATCCTAAAAGAAGAGAAAAGAAGGAAAAAGGACCAAAATACGCTTTAAATTGAAGATTGAGGACCTTGGGTGCAAATACGTTACGGCCGTAATATATATACTCACGGCCGTAAACGTTTTCATGTCATTGTGCAAAAATATGCAGAGACACAGTTACGGCCGTAAAGGGGTGTGTCACGTCCGTAAATGGATATGTCACGGCCGTAAATGGAAGTGTCACGGCCGTAATGTCAACTTTGGAAAATATGCAGTAACTCAATTACGGCCGTGAAAGAATAGTTACGGCCGTAAATCTTCAAGTCAAAAATTTCCTTATTTCCATTCTTTCCATAATTTTGGATTTCTTGCTCCCAAAGCTAGGGCACGAAAATTGAAGTTATAAATAGGGAAGTTCATGACAAGAAAAAGGGAGAAGAGAAAATTATTTTTTGAGAGCCACCAATATCAAAGTTTGAAGAGAAGAAATTCCGGGCAAAATCAAGGTGAATCAAGACAATACTTTTGGGGAATTCTTCATGGCAATGCGTGGCTAATCTTCTCAACCTAGTTCAAGGGGGACGTTGTGTTCATATTATTCTATTATTCATTCCTCAAACTCGTAACGTAGTTCTTGTTTTTATATTTTATTTATTGGATTTCTCATGAACATCAATTTCGTCAAGACAATTTATTAATTGATTAAGGCCTTGTCTTTTAATTATTGTGTTGATCTTTGCTAATTTGGGTAATTGGATTCGTATTTGTCTTGTTATCCAAATCATAGTAGCAATTGGTAATTTTATATTTCCATATGAAAATCCAATCTAGATTAATCAATTCGAGCATATGTAATTGATAATTTAGTTCACCTAATTCTTCTTGTTTTCACATAGTTAATGAATTAAATCTAGGGAGCTTATTCTAGGTTGTTCATTGACTCTAAATTGATTGGAGAACTAATTCTAATTGATTATTATTAAGGAAGAATTTGATTAATCAGAGCTTTTTGATTATTCCGGGTGATAAATAAAACAAAGGAAATAGTACATGCGTTGCTTGGGGAATGACAATATCATGATAGGGCACAACCGAACCTGAGAACTAGGATTCTTTATTAATTGATTTTTATTCCAGCTATTTTACATATTTATTTGATTATTTAGATTAATTGCAATTTTCAACTCAAAACCCCCCTTCACGATTCTAATTGACATAACACTAAGTTAGTTCCCGTTCCTCGTAGGATCGACCCTTGCTTCTACTGCTATATTCTTAGTAATATTGAATAAGGAATTTAATTATTATTTTGGTGCATTACGACACGCATCAAATTTTTGGCGCCGTTGCCGGGGAACGGTTAACCAATTTTCTGTTTAATCAATTAGAATTTTATTTTCTGCATTTTTATTTATTTATTTTTATTTTCGGATTAATTAAAAAAAAAATTGAAATTTCGAAAATTTTATTTATTTGTTTATTTATATGCATAAAACTCGATCCACTAATCCTGAATATTTTTTATTTGATCCAGAAATCGAGCGAACTTTTCGACAGCGAAGAAGGGAAGCACTAGAACAAATGGCAGCTCATAACCTCGACAACAGGACACTTAAACAATTGGCCACTCCAGATGTCGCTCAACAGCCACTCTGTATCACTTTTCCGACAGTGGAGGAGGGAAAAACTTTTGAACTAAAATCTGGACTCATTCACTTGTTGCCAACCTTTCGAGGACATGCTGGTGAAGACCCTTACAGGCATCTCAAGGAATTCCACGTGGTATGTGATAGCATGAGACTCACGGGTATTACCGAGGAGCAAATCAAGATGAGGGCTTTTCCATTCTCGTTAAAGGATGCCGCTACTGATTGGCTATACTGTTTACCATCCGGATCAGTCATCACCTGGAATGACATGAAGAGGCTATTTTTGTAAAAATATTTTCCTGCATCTCGGGCTGGAACAATCCGGAAGGAAATTTGCGGGGTTCGTCAAAACAATGGTGAATCGCTGTATGAATATTGGGAGCGCTTCAAGAAGCTCATCTCGAGCTGCTCCCATCATCAAATCAGCGAACAACTACTGGTGCAATATTTCTACGAAGGAATGCTTCCAATGGACAGGAGTATGATAGATGTCGCAAGTGGAGGTGCCTTAATGGACAAAACACCAGAACAGGCTCGGGCTTTGATTTCCAACATGGCTGAAAACACTCAGCAATTTAACCCAACCCGAGACATGCAAGTTCGCCGCGTGAACGAGGTAAGTAGTTCCAATATAGAAAGTCAACTGTTTGAACTAACAAATCTCGTTAAACAACTTACTGTAGGAAGTGCACAACAAGTCAAAGCATGCGGGATATGTGCTAACTTCGGACATGCAACGGATGCGTGCCCGGTGCTCCAAGAGGGAAACAGTGAACAAGTGAACGCTGCTGGAGGCTTCCCATTTCAAGAACAACAATACAATCCGTACTCAAACACTTACAATCCTGGCTGGAGGGACCACCCGAACTTGAGCTATGGAAATAACAAACCTCCGGGTTTCGTCTCCAACAAGCCTCAAGGGAATTTTCAACAACAAGGAAATTTCCATCCACAGGGACAATATCAGCAAAAGCCACAATCATCAGGTATGTCTCTCGAAGAAATGATGAAAACTTTGGCCACTAACACTCTACAATTTCAACAGGATACCAAATCCAGCATTCAAAACCTGGAAAATCAAATGAGTCAAATGGCCACAGCTATCAACATACTGGAAGCACGAACAGGAGGAAAGTTGCCATCTCAACCCGAGGTGAATCCGAAGAATGTAAGTGCAATTACTCTTCGAAGTGGAAAAGAAATTGAGGCGCCACAATCAAAGCCAACCGCGAGTGAAAAGGAGGAGGTTGAAGAAAAAGAAGTCAAAAAGAAAAACAGCATTCCACAAAACTCTCAGGTAAAAACCGAACCTATTGTGAATGCGAAACTAACTCCACCGCCTTTTCCGAGCAGGTTAGCGAAGGCGACTAAGGAAAGCAAGGAGAAGGAAATTCTGGAAATGTTCAGGAAAGTGGAAATCAACATTCCACTGTTGGATGCAATCAAGCAAGTGCCCCGATACGCGAAGTTCTTAAAGGAGCTGTGCACCAACAAACGGAAGTTGATGGGAAATGAAATGGTAAGAATGGGGGAAAATGTGTCAGCACTCTTCCAAAGGAAACTGCCCCCAAAATGCAAGAATCCAGGTATGTTCACTATACCATGCCAAATAGGTAACACTAAACTGGATCGTGCATTAATAGATTTAGGTGCATCTATAAATGTAATGCCTAGGTCTACATACAATGCATTAAAACCTGCTAATATGACTGAGACTAGTGTTATAATTCAACTAGCCGATCGTTCTAATGCTTATCCTGACGGGGTGGTTGAAGAAATTCTAGTGCAAGTAGGCGGGTTAGTATTTCCTGCAGATTTTTATGTATTGGACATGAATGATGACCACTCCCCCAACTCCACTCCTATTTTGTTAGGGAGACCATTCCTAAAGACATCTAAGACTAAGATAGATGTTAGTAGTGGCACACTTTCCATGGAATTTGATAATGAAATTGTTCAATTCAATATTTATGATTCCGTGAAGAATTTTGGTGATGATCCTGTTTATTCTGTTAATGTTAATGACTCTTTAGTACAGGAAGTTCTCGATATTGGTGGAAAGGACTGTCCAAAGTCTCCGAAATCAGGTAAAATCTCATCCATCTCATTACCAATTTCTGATGAAAAACCTCTACCCCCTATTTTGCAGATCTTAATGAAGAGCATGAAGAAAAAATTGAGTTTTGGGAATCCACCTAATCCCGGTTGAAGGAGGAAACAACAAGTCGAGCCAACGACAGTAAACAAAGGTGCTGCTCGGGAGGCAACCCGAGAGGGGAGTTTCTTTATCTCCTCAACTTTTTATTTTCGTATTTTCCTTGTTGGTTAATTTTAGTTTATTTAGTCATAAAAAAAAAATAAAAAAAAAATTAGTAGCCTTGTTACGGCCGTAAGTTAACATTTTTATGGCCGTAACTCAATTCCAGTTTTTATACAGAGGCCTTATTACGGCCGTAATTACATTTTTACGGCCGTAATTGTTTCTTGGCAATTTTTTTCGGACTGTGACTTACGGTCGTAAGTCATACCTTCACGGCCGTAAGTCTACCCTTTTTCAAAATTTTAAAACGGTCCCCTCGCGCATAACTTCCCTTTTATTGTTTTGCTTTTCAATGAGGACATTGTTTTGTCTAAGTGTGGGGGGAATTGAATTGATTGTGAGCTTAATGTCTTCATCTACTTTCTGTAGTCGAAACGTTAAAATTCAGTTTGAGTCAGCATCCATTTTAATCTCTGATAGGAAGCGACCCCACTTTTGGTTCAATTTTTTTGAAATATAATTGCATAATTGGACATGAATTGAGCACGTAGAGATGAATTTTCCAATACTTTCCGAATAGGTTTGAAAATGGGGACAAAATGCCATATCTCTGCAACCTAGTAGATTCAAACCCAAATTTGATATGACTAATAATTACCCCGAGTAAAGAGATTCACCCCTTTGGCCACTAGATTTTTTGCATTTTTCAATTCGACCCTAAGATCGAGCAATGACCAAAACTCATAATTGGATGGGAGACACACATATGAACCATAATTTGTGAGCTTTATGCCTATGAGCTACTTTTACTCTTATTATAAAGCTCTTATTTTTTTAATGTGTGTCCTGCATGGTTGATTTGTTCTTGGATGTGCTTTTGTGTACATGCCGTAGTAGCTTCTTGGCTCGAGTGCAAAATATAGTAAAGGCAATAGGATGAACCAAATTTGGCCTTCTAATTAAGCCTACCATTGTACATTTACCAATAGAAGACCCTTTGAGCCTTAGCCTTTCTTTGGAATATTAATACCACACTACAAGCCACGAACACCCATTCTTTCATGTTATCCTTTTTCTTGAACCTATAGAGAACGGATTCACAAGCTTGTGTTGGTTGAGAAGTTTGAGGTGGATTAAGTTTCAAAGTGGAAATTCGATCTTGTGTCATTGGGGATTGTGGGGGTGATTTGACCAAAAGAGAAAAATTGCAGTATATGTTTGAAAAAAAAAAAAAAAGAGAAGTTCGGGCCAGTTCTCAAATTACGAGGTCGTGAACATTTGCTAGTATTGGAAATAAACACTCAAGCTGCACAAATAGAAGTCTAGTGTTAAATCAGTTGGATAGCAGGAAGATTATTTTCATGTTGAAGAAGAAAGAAGGAATGTTATAATTGAACCGATTCGGCTTGTGAAACTCCTTCTCGATTCAGCCTAAATGTTTCCCTTTTATCCCACCTGACCCGAAGCCCCGCTACAACCCAACAAAGACCTTTGCTTTGCACTTGTGTTATTGTTGGCTCCGGTTTTGACATTTGAGCAATCTGTGGTAACAAGTTTTTCATGCAGTGAGTTGAGCGTAAAATTCTCACCTTTATATACACTTTGTGCGAAGAGAGATATCCGGTGAGAGTGTCGGCTCCCATTACATGTACTTATGAGTGGTTTGAATTGCTTGGTCTATATTTTGTGCCCTTTTGATCTGAAACTGTGTATTGACTAAATTTTTACCATGAGATAAACCGCACTAATCTGTTGGCATTTACTTGAATTAGTCAAAACTTACATTTTTATGGGGAATTGATAAATTCAGAGAGAACTCACGAGAGGTGAAAGGATATAATCCACATTGGGGTATCAATTTTCATTTTTGTTCGGAGAATATTGGGTGATGCATCTCTTACATACACTAACACACTCCGATTATGCAATTTGATTTTCGTGCTAAAAAGAAGTGGGTTGTGACCTTGACTTTCCAGATTTAAAAGTCTAACATGTTCATTCGAGTCGTGCTTTAGTTCTTTTCTATCATTGTTCGAGGATGAACAATGGTTCAAGTGTGGGGGGATTTGATAAGTGTTATATTAACGTTTATTTTATACACTTATATCCTTGAATAAGTCATAATGGGATTCTATCTAAGTATTATTAATGCATGTTGTGTTTCATGTTGTATAGGATCCTAAAAGAAGAGAAAAGAAGGAAAAAGGACCAAAATACGCTTTAAATTGAAGATTGAGGACCTTGGGTGCAAATACGTTACGGCCGTAATATATATACTCACGGCCGTAAACGTTTTCATGTCATTGTGCAAAAATATGCAGAGACACAGTTACGGCCGTAAAGGGGTGTGTCACGGCCGTAAATGGATATGTCACGGCCGTAAATGGAAGTGTCACGGCCGTAATGTCAACTTTGGAAAATATGCAGTAACTCAATTACGGCCGTGAAAGAATAGTTACGGCCGTAAATCTTCAAGTCAAAAATTTTCTTATTTCCATTCTTTCCATAATTTTGGATTTCTTGCTCCCAAAGCTAGGGCACGAAAATTGAAGTTATAAATAGGGAAGTTCATGACAAGAAAAAGGGAGAAGAGAGAATTATTTTTTGAGAGCCACCAATATCAAAGTTTGAAGAGAAGAAATTTCGGGTAAAATCAAGGTGAATCAAGACAATACTTTTGGGGAATTCTTCATGGCAATGCGTGGCTAATCTTCTCAACCTAGTTCAAGGGGGACGTTGTGTTCATATTATTCTATTATTCATTCCTCAAACTCGTAACGTAGTTCTTGTTTTTATATTTTATTTATTGGATTTCTCATGAACATCAATTTCGTCAAGACAATTTATTAATTGATTAAGGCCTTGTCTTTTAATTATTGTGTTGATCTTTGCTAATTTGGGTAATTGGATTCGTATTTGTCTTGTTATCCAAATCATAGTAGCAATTGGTAATTTTATATTTCCATATGAAAATCCAATCTAGATTAATCAATTCGAGCATATGTAATTGATAATTTAGTTCACCTAATTCTTCTTGTTTTCACATAGTTAATGAATTAAATCTAGGGAGCTTATTCTAGGTTGTTCATTGACTCTAAATTGATTGGAGAACTAATTCTAATTGATTATTATTAAGGAAGAATTGGATTAATCAGAACTTTTTGATTATTTCGGGTGATAAATAAAACAAAGGAAATAGTACATGCGTTGCTTGGGGAATGACAATATCATGATAGGGCACAACCGAACCTGAGAACTAGGATTCTTTATTAATTGATTTTTATTCCAGCTATTTTACATATTTATTTGATTATTTAGATTAATTGCAATTTTCAACTCAAAACCCCCCTTCACGATTCTAATTGACATAACACTAAGTTAGTTCCCGTTCCTCGTGGGATCGACCCTTGCTTCTACTGCTATATTCTTAGTAATATTGAACAAGGAATTTAATTATTATTTTGGTGCATTACGACACGCATCAGTCCCCCTACTTTGAGGAGTTGAAAAAGAGTTCTTCACCACCCCTACCATCTTTCGAGTAGGCACCTACCCTCGAGCAAAAGCCTCTTCCTTCTCATTTGAGGTATGCTTACTTGGGGGAATCTTCTACCCTTCCGGTCATTATTTCGAATTTATTGAGTGAAGTGGAGGAAGATAAATTGCTTCTGGTATTGAGGGAACACAAGGAGGCTATTGGATGGACTATCTCGGATATTCGAGGTATTTGACCTTCATTATGCATGCACAAAATTCTTATGGAAGATGATTTTAAACCTTCAGTGGAGCATCAACGTCGGTTAAATCTGAACATGAAGGAAGTTGTAAGAGCCGAAGTGGTGAAGTGGCTTGATGCGGGTATTATCTATCCAATCTTGAATAGTGCATGGGTGAACCCAGTGCAAGTAGTGTCGAAGAAAGGAGGTGTCACGGTTGTAGAGAATGAGAATAATGAGCTTATTCCAACGAGGCCAGTGACGGGGTGGAGAGTTTGCATTGATTATCGCAAGCTCAACAATGCTACTAGGAAGAATCATTTCCCCCTTCCATTCATCGATCAAATGCTTGAGCGATTGGCGGGTCACTCTCATTATTGCTTTCTAGATGGGTATTTGGGTTATAATCAAATTCCTATAGCCCTGGAGGATCAAGAAAAGACAACATTCACATGCCCATATGGAACTTTCGCATATAGGAGGATGCCCTTCGGTCTTTGCAATGCCCCCGCTACTTTCCAACGGTGCATGATGGCTATCTTCTCCGATATGGTGGTGAAATTTATTGAGGTATTTATGGATGACTTCTCAGTTTTTGGTACTTCATTTGATGATTGTTTGAATAATTTGAGAATGGTGCTAAAAAGATGTGAGGATACCAATTTGGTTTTGAATTAGGAAAAATGTCATTTCATGGTTCGAGAGGGGATAGTTCTTGGGCACCGGATTTTAAGTGAGGGGATTGAGGTTGATAAGGCAAAAATTCAAGTTATTGAAAAATTACCTCCCCCATCCCCGGTAAAGGGCATAAGAAGCTTTTTAGGCCATGCGGGATTTTATAGGAGATTTATCAAGAACTTCTCAAAAACCACAAAGCCCCTTTGTTCTTTGCTTGAGAAGAGTGCCACATTTGATTTCTCTAAAGAGTGTCTTCAAGCTTTTAACACCCTTAAGGAGAAACTTATCACTGCACCTATTATTGTGGCTCCGGATTGGAGTTTGCCCTTCGAGCTTATGTGCGCAAGTGATTACGCCGTGGGGGCGGTTTTGGGGCAAAGGAAGGACAAACTCTTGCATGTCATCTACTACGCTAGTAGAACCTTGACCGATGCTCAATTAAATTATGCTACTACCGAGAAGGAAATGTTAGCGGTGGTCTTTGCCTTTGATAAGTTTCGGTCATATCTTATTGGCTCCAATGTGATTGTGTATACCGACCACTCGGCCCTCAAATATTTGTTGGCAAAGAAGGATGCCAAGCCGCGGTTAATTAGATGGGTTCTTCTCCTCCAAGAGTTTGATTTGGAGATTCATGACAAGAAGGGGACGGAGAATCTTGTAGCCGATCACTTATCTAGACTTGAGCAAACCGAGGAAATTTTGGATGAAGAGATAAGTTAGGAATTTCCGGATGAGCAAATTTTCCAAATCATGGATCTTCTACAAGCTACTAGTGTGCCATGGTATGCGGACCATGTGAATTTTCTTGCAAGTGGCATCACTCCCCCGGACCGCTCTTATCAACAACAGAAGAAGTTCTTTGCAGATATCAAGCATTATTTTTGGGATGACCCGTTGTTGTTCAAAAGGGGTCCGGATCAAATCATGAGAATGTGTGTGCCCGAGGAGGAGATGGAGAAGATTCTTGAACAATGTCACTCATCGCCTTATGGAGGCCATTTTGGTGCCGTGAAAACTGCATCAAAGGTTCTTCAATCGGGATTTTATTGGCCTACTCTATTCAAGGATGCTCACACACTTGTGTCCAAATGTGACAAATTCCAACGATTGGGTAATATCTCTAACCGAAATGAAATGCCCTTAAATTCTATTTTAGAGGTGGAGATATTCGATGTTTGGGGTATTGATTTTATGGGACCTTTTCCATCGTCCTTTTCTAATCAATACATTCTAGTTGCGGTAGACTATGTGTCCAAGTGGGTAGAAGCGGTGGCACTCCCCACAAATGATGCTCGAGTGGTGGTGAAATTTTTGAAGAAAAATATTTTTACTCGTTATGGCACCCCTCGAGCTATCATTAGTGATGGAGGAAAACACTTTTGTAACCGCCTCTTCGACTCACTTTTGACCAAGTATGGAGTCAAACATCGAATATCCACTCCTTATCATCCGCAAACAAGTGGGCAGGTCGAAATTTCAAATAGAGAGTTGAAAAAGATCCTTGAAGTGACGGTGAATGCCTCGAGGAAATATTGGTCCAAGAAATTGGATGATGCATTATGGGCATACCGCACCGCTTTCAAGACCCCCATTGGTATGTCTCCATTTCGACTCCTATTTGGTAAAGCATGTCATCTCCCGGTTGAGCTTGAGCACCGAGCATATTGGGCGACAAAAATCTTGAATTTTGATATGGAGTTGGCGGGTGAGAAAAGATTGCTCCAACTCAATGAGCTTGATGAATTCCGCCTGGAATCATATGAAAATGCCCGGATTTACAAAGAAAAGACAAAGAGGTGGCATGACAAGAACCTTGTGAAGCGGGACTTCCAAGTTGGGTAACAAGTACTTCTCTACAACTCAAGACTTCGATTGTTCCCCGGTAAACTCCACTCTAGATGGTCGGGACCATTCACCATTGCTCAAATCTTCCCACATGGAGAGGTTGAACTTTATCATGGAAGTAAATGGAACTTCAAAGTAAATGGGCAACGTTTGAAGCCATACTTGGGGGGTAATTATGAAAAGGAGAAGTCATCCATCCCTCTTGCAAACCCGGAGTAATTGTATCAAAAAGTCGAGCTTACGACTTTAACCAAGCGCTTTTTGGGAGGCAACCCAAATTTCTACTCTTTTAATTACTTGTTGATATTTACTTATTGCATTTTTATTATGTCTAACTTGGTTAATCACCAACTTTTGTAGATTCGAAATTCTTTTTGAAATCCTAAGCAACCTTGTCCTCAACAAGTTTGGGGGAGATTGGCGTATCAAGAGAATCAAAGCTTAGGTCAATTTGGAACATCATACACGCATTAATCCGGGGAAGTTCCATCACCCATTCCTTTCTTGTTATTATGCCATGTCAACATTGAGGAAAATGTTTGATTTAAGTTTGGGGGTGTTGGGATCATGTTGCTTTATGAACATTTTACATTGCCTTGCCGGCCCTTGATGTCTTGATGTTTGAAATTGTTTATTTTGTTGAGAACATTGACATGCTAGATAGCCTTGTCGGCTTATAAGACTTTGATGTTTGAAATTGTTATTAATTCATGAGTTATGACCAATTGTGCTACTTTCTTTTAATGCTTATCCATGTAAGATCATATGTACATTGAGCACAATAGTCATGTTCAATTGTCGGTGAGTTTGGGAATTGTTGAAGAGCGAAGAGGTTAATGTAGTAGATAAACTAGGTTGTGAGCTTGTATTTTTAATTTTTATCAACCTATCAAATGTTTCCCAAAACTCTAAATCTCTTGATCCTATTGTAAGACAAGTTTGGGGGTGGTCGACCCAGTAAAGGAGACGGCCTAGACGTGTGGTGATTCCATGCATGTGGAAGTAAATTTTTGTGTGGAGTGTCTTTCGCCAAGTATAAGCCAAGTAATGACCATATGCTAAAGTTCTAAGCCCATTTTAAATTTTTGCATTGCATTGCCCTATCTCGAAGCCTTTTTGACTCGAGTTATTAAGCCCGTAGGAGTATCTTGAAACTTGGTGCCTTAAGTTTGAAACTTGGGAGTCACCGGCCGAAAGCTCGCTACATGAGTCAATTAGAAAGCTTAATGAGTAGGGTACTCACACACACACTTGAAAAAAAAAAAAAAGCACATTATCATTGCATTCGCTTAATAAGTCTACCCCCACTTCGTAGCCTTCTTGACTCGAGTTAATAAGTCCGTAGGGGTATTTTAAAACCTGGTACCCTTTGATCTAAAAAATCGAGGAGCTGCCGACCTAAAGCTCGCTACATGGGTCAAGTAGAAAGCTTAAGGGAGTGGGGGAAGTCACGAGCAAACATCATGTTAGTTGTTAGAAATCATGCATTTGTACTTGCATAAGGGCTTAGATGAATAGTGGGTTTGAATTACTTGGTATAAACTTGAATGTCGAAGCACTCATTAGTGGAGAGTCACTGCATTTCTAGGTTGTTGAGATTGTCGGTAAAACACACCCGTGCTTTAGTGGAAAAAGAAAGAGTGATTTGAGAAGTACCCTCTAGAATTGCATCCCGGGAGTGGAAAGAAAATTATTCATTGGGGGATGAATGTCACGAGTGGGAAAGGAAAGAATTGACCACTAATGGTAGGATAGTTTTGACTTGAAACCTCTTTACTCATCAACATTCTTGAATCTTATTGACGATTGACAGTGGCTACACACACACGCACCGATCGAACATCGGATAAGCCAAACTCATTTTTGTAGCATTATTTGGGAACATAATTGTGAATTAATTATGCAATTTCACACTCATGGAAGATTGCGAGCTATCTAGCATTGTTGATCATTATGTCATTATTTTTGTAGATGCATGAGAATATTCTTGCTTGGGAAGAGCAAGAGTTTAAGTTTGAGGGTATTTGTTGAGTGCATTTTACATGCATATTTCATATATTTTTAGTAATACTTTTTGAGTAATTTGGACAAATACCTACTTAATTGTGCATATTTTGTGGTTAAATAGGTTTAACTATCAACTTCATGGAGAAAGCACAAGAAAGAAGCTAAATGGATGAATACTTGAAGAAATTGAGGATCAAAGAGTCAAAGTTTGAGGACCAAGCTGCAACCACGCGATCGCGTGGTCATGCGCAAGTCGCGTTCGCGAAGTCATGCACAAATTCAACCCGAGACTAAAAAGGGGCAACCACGCGATCGAGAGTCAAACAACCACGCGATCGCGTGGTCAAAATCTTGACAGAAATTCCGGGCCGACCCGGTTCGGCCCAAATGCTGAAACACGCTGATCTATGCGATTTGGGTGTTTTTTTGAGTGATTTTGGGTATTTTGAAGATATGCTTGACACTTTTCAAGAAGAAGAAACCCTAGGCTCTCTCTTTCTCTATTTTTCATCCATTTTCATCTTGTAATTTTTCTTGATTTTGTATAGTTTAGTTGATGAATATTGATTAAGGGGAGAAATACCAAAGTCATTGTGGAAGAATGTTGATATTTTGAAGCTTGAATCATTGGTTGAGGGAAGTATTTATTGCTTAATCTTCATATTTCTCTATTTACTTTAATCCATTGTTGAAATAATGTATTTAATTCTTAAATTTTATTGTTATTTCATTATGGGCTAAACTATTTTGTGTTAGGATGTTGATGAAGCTTGACCTAGCTTAGTTGTTTTTAATGCTTGTATTAAGAATTTAAGCTTTTTTTATTATCTTGTCCATTTATTGTTGTATTTATTGACTAGCATTTATTGTGGCAACATTTATGCTTAGGTTTCATGAGATGTGCAATTATTGAGAAATTGTTGTGTATTCTAGATCAATATAATATTTGTTCTAGGTTCTTGTTTAGGATAGAGATATACCTAAAACCTTAGATGACCCATTGAGTTATTTTCACATAGGTTTAATGGAATTTGTGTGTTTTTAATCGACATAGAGATATAGTAGGTTAATACCACTAATTAGGGTTGATTTCACTCGATAGAGGTAATTGGATAAGCTTGGAAAATCGGGTCTAACATGATTAATGAATTGCATTTCTATTTTGCTTGTTGATAATTCAATTAGGTAATGGTCAAGTGGAATCAAGAATCCCAACACTCCTTTATCATCTATCCATCACCATTTTTCTAGTTATTTATTTATAATTGCAACTTTAATTCTAGTACTAAAACTTTCCCAAAACAAACTTTTATTGTGTGTGTTTCTTGTTAAAATTAATTAGACTAGAGTGTAGTTGAAATAGACAATCCTTGTGGGATCGATAAATCGGACTCAATTAGTCCACTATCACTTATATGCGACGCGTACACTTGCGGTGTGTTTGTAGCGAACAGGAGTGCAAGTAAAGTAATGTGAACGCGCATCTATAATTGAAAAGAAGAAAAATGAAATAGAATTAGAATTTAGATTTATGATTTAAAATCTTTGTCTAATAGGAAATGTGATAAAATGTATGGTAAATAACATTTTTGTACATTTCACATTTATAATTTTAGATTTGAATTTTTTGGTGAGATGAATATCCACTATTTTGTAAAAAATAAATAAATAAATAAATAAATATATATATCCCTACTATATATAAGATTCACTTTCAAAATTACTATTCAAAAGGCCGAAATGCGACTTCCCTATTAGCGCATACACGATTCTGGCTGGACAAATACACGTCGATACTGAAATCTGTTCCAATTTTCCCTTCGTTAGGGTTTTCGTCTCCATTTCTTCCGTCCTCTCGCCTTTGTCATCGTCGTCGACATCGCCATCGCCATCGCCATCGCAGGTCTTTGCCAGAATCCACGAACTTATCTTAAATAATTGTTCATTTCCGTCCATGATATTTGTCTAATTGCTTTTCATCTTGCTTTATTTATTCTTCACTCCATAGTCGTTTCTACCGTCTTCAAAATACCCCATGGCCATCGATTCTTCTACTTCTTTCTCGTCCGATTCTCTTTCAACCACAGTCAGCCCACCACCTACCGCCAGTGAGTAACCACCCACCGCCATTACTTCTCCAGCTCGTATGTTACGGGCTTCCAAATAAGGTATATCTTTGGAAAATTCTTTTTTATAATTCACAGTTTCCTTAATTCTTATGAACTCGTACTGTGACGGTGGTGCCACCCTTCAACCGAACCTCGAATTTTTTTTTTTTGCTTGTGCTTGAGATTTGTTGAAGGTCAAGGTAACTCTGTTTCACTTTTATTCGAGAAAGCAGATAAATTTATGAGCAATTTTGATTTGTAAATTGTATATCTTAGGTTGATGTTTATTATGTTAATTTGATTGAGTTTTTTTTTTACTCTTTCCAAATTTCCAGATGATATATCTTAGGTTGATGTTTATTAGGTTGATGTTTATTATGGAAAATTATGGTTGGATGCTGAATTTGGTTTTTGATGGAAGAAAGAAAGCTTTTTTTTATTTAGTTTGAGTTGCTTTTTTATATTTGTTAAAAATCTTTAATTGCTTCATTTTATTGTTAAGTTCAATTCTATTTTCTGTTGAGTAGGTCTTGAGTTATTAGGCATTATCAATATAATTGCATCTAAAGGGATAATTTTTGTCAATTTCAGTTCTTGGAAACAATTTGGCATTATATGATTGGTTTTATTGACAGAATGGCCTCTATTTGGTTTAGTGTACATTTAGCTATGCACTAATGATGTTTTTAAAGGCCCTGGTTGTTCATCAATTGGATATGGGGCAGCTGTAGAGTTGGGTCCTCTTTTAGTTAGCAAGAAGGGAACTGGTCCGGACTTCAATAAGCACTCATGGATTAAAGGTCTTGTCAACGTTATTTAATATTTTCGAGTAATTTATACTAAAATGAGTAGAAATAAGTAAAGGGAAAGAAAAAAATGATTATTTAGAGGTCTTAATTTATTGTAATTAGACTGATATTCAAGCATTTTTAATTATCTTGCAGAAGCCAATTTGCTTTTTCTAGAATCTCCTATTGGAGTTGGGTTCTCATACTCCAATACATCTTCTGATTACACCAAATTAAATGATGGATTTGTAGGTAATTTCACTGTCCATGAAAGTGGATGAAAATCATGTGAGCATGTTTGGCTAAGCTAAAAAAAAGTAGTTTGCTTACTTTTTCTTGCTTGTAAGTTAACAAGTTACTTCTTTTAGAGTAACTCTTAACTGAATAACTAACTTATTTCAATTTTGATCAAATAAAATCTCTCATTTTAAGAATTACTATTTACTTATAAGCAAGCTTTTTAAGCTTAGCCAAACATGTAGATGTAACATCTTGTATTGTCATTGTGTTATATATGGTTTTTGTCTCTCCTTTCAGCTTAGGATGCCTACAACTTTGTGGTGAATTGGTTGGAAAAATTCCCACAATTGAAAAGTCATGAATTTTTCATAGCAGGAGAGAGTTATGCTGGTTAGATGAACATTATCCTGAATTTTGTTTCTGGCACAAACAATGTTAATCGACCGTGTCTCTTATCTGAGGCTGCATTTTTTTCGTGTGTGTGTGTGTGTTATTTGTAGGTCATTAAGTTCCTCAACTGGCAGAACTTGTATATGACAGGAATAAGAAAAGAAAGACATATCCATACATTAATCTAAAAGGTTTCATAGTACGTTCGACTTTGATCCTTGGTCTTGTCAGTTTCGTTTTACAAATTATGTGGTCACGCCCGAAAGTTTGAGCATGATTCATATAAGTAGTAAATACTTGGTACTAAAGTGTTTGATGATTTTCAGGTAGGAAATCCGGAAACAAATGACTATTATGATTATAAAGGACTTCTCGAATATGCATGGAGCCACTCTGTAATTTCATATCAAGGATACAATAAAGCTAGACGAGATTGTAACAAGGAAATTTTGGTTTATAGGCTCCTATTTGTTATAAAATTTCCCCATGCAATTCTAGAGATTTTCATTCTTTATCTTTTATAAAGATCATATGTCATGATGTGTTGTCTGAATTTTATTGTTTGACATTTGCTGTCAACAACTTAAATTCTCTTTCTTCTAAATTGTGCATTATTTTCTACCCAAAGTATTTACATTAAATTCCCATACCAACTTCTGGTTGCATGAAATGATGGGCTTCAAAGTTGTAACGTTATGGCGTAGTTTACTTGTAGCAGTTTTAGTTGTTGTATGATGATCCATGTGCTGTAGGAAAGAATATTCAAGGAGCTTTTTGACACTATTCCCTCTTTAGATGAGCTTTACACTTTGGAGACAGAGGGGCTTAGGCCCAATGTGATTGTTGTCGATACACGTAAAGATAAGAAGCTTTCCATGTTGAAGCAGCTTACAGTCACTTTGGTGAAAGGATTGAATTCAAGTCCTACTGCCATGATCAAGAAAATAGCTGGACTGGTGCGCTCTCCTGGTACCTTTGTTATTTTATTCCTTTGTTTTGGTGCATAATTTTCTCTCTTTATTTTATATGTTATTTTTTTTTAAAGGTAGTTTTTTGTGATTAATAAATGAAAAACAAGTATTAAATTTTGTATAGTCCAATTGTTTTATTTCACTTATCTTTTGAAGTTGTAGACATGATTGCTATATGTCAGTTTCAATCATTTTTTTTTTATTTTGTCTACTTAAAATTAATCTATTTTGTTATTCATGTATGTAGTTTGTGTTTAAGGTATGTTGCTCTTGTTAGATTTAGCATATCAATTACTGTCTACCATTTCTACCTTGTCAAGGCTTTTTTTCTCTCTCTCTATAGGTTGTACATGCTGTTTGCTACATAGCATAATAGAGAAAAGTGTGTCACATTTATCAATCTTGGGTTCTTTTCCTTCAATATAGCTCTGGTTTTGCATGTAGATATATTAGAGGTGTATTAACTAATATAAGTTCTAAATAGTCTTTTTTTGTTTTCTTTGTTTCTAGCATTTTTTTAAATAAAGTTTCTATTTTATTACGTAAACTTATCTAGAATCTACTATCATAATGATTTCTGATAATTATATTTTTATTTGGACCAACTTGTGAATTTGAAATTTTTTTAATACTACCTTTTATTATTATTGTTGATGCTTTTTTTCTTACCTACTTACAACTATTGGATTTGTTTGTGTTTTATTCTTTTTCCTTTTTCTATTGATACATACACATATTTGATTTATTTGTGTTTTATTTATCTTTTTTCCCTTTTCCTATTGATAACTAATTAACGGTAAAATGAAGGTTTTTAGTGATCGATATGTCCAATATTAAAAAAAGGGAAGCACGGAACCGACGACGACGAGAATTATATGCTGAAAAAGAAAGAAAGCAGGAGACATGTAATGATACGAGTGTACAACATAGGCGTTGTACTGTTACTTCCCTTGGTTAGTTTTGCAAGTATATCGAATAAAAAACCCTTTTTTATCATTTTTTTTTTTTGTTAAATAAATCGCTTTTCCTATCTCTTAATTTGATAATTATTTGTTCTTTTATTTTTAGATTAGAGGAAGGATCATCCACTGAATTTGTTGATATCGACAGAGATATTGAAATGCAAGGTAAAAGTAGAGGCTTAAGGTCTCCATCATGTCGTTTTTCGTTATATATAGATTATTATTGTTACTTTCATATTTTTTGTATGATGTGATATTAATTCTTCTTTAAACGTAATTCATTTTTTAATATACAGGGAACAATGATACTCAATTTATAAGGAAAGGTGAAACGACTAGATCCTTTGTATCTCTATCAATTTAGAATTTGATCAAAACTATGCCGTTTACTCTTTGTCAAAGATCCTTTGTATCTCTATCAATTTAGACTTTGATGAAAATGGAAATATTTGACGTTTAATTCAAAGTTTGGGTTCATATACACCATAATTTGAAACCTTGGATGGTTATCTTTATATCATATATTTTCTGAAGTTATAGCATTGTAGCATGAAATAGTTAATATGATTGTCTGGGACTTATTCATAGTACTAATTCTACCATGATCTCCGACAAGAGTGTAGCTATCCATGGAGGAATGTAGTTGTTTGAGTTCATGTGCAGTGAGACAAGAGTAAGGTGCATTTTTTATTTTTATTTTTCTTTTCCCATGAGTTTTAGCATATGGTTTCTATTTTTGTGATTTTTTATTTGTTTCTATTTTTAGTTGAGGTGCGTATAAGCCGATCGGGGTTCTAAGCTACCAATAAGTCTATCTCGAAAGGTATCTATGTTTGCTTCATTTTTTTGCCACTTTTTTTCACGAATCTTATGTTTCTTGTTCTGTTAGGTTTACAGTTTTTCTTTTGATTAGCAATCCACTCTAAATCCCCAAAATGTGGTCTTCCAAGTTTTGACATAGACGTAAGATAATAGAATAAGTAGACTTGTTCCTTTGGAATTTGAAAGGTAATATCGGTAAAAAAACAGAGACATTTATTTTCTTTTCTGTTGTGTCTTTTTTTTTTTTTTTTTTAAATTAAGTTCTTGATACTTGTTTAATCAATTGTATGGATTTTTCTTGATATGTTTTTTGGCTACTTTGCTCAATTGAAATTTTAACTATGATAAATCACGTACAGTAAAATCCAATGTATTAAAATAAATACCAAGCTGGTTAATTTACATGTTTGAAACTTTGAAAGTAATACTTCCTTCTTGTAAAAATGAAGACCATTTTTCTTGCTTCCTAAGTAAGCCAAACATTAGAACAATGGAAACATGATCACATATAGATCACTTGTCAGTTCAATTCACATGATTTCTTTAAATTTATATGCAAGTGTTAATTTAAGTGTTCTAAATTACTTGCATTTTGAGTTATATACTGAATGCCAAAACCATCAATTTTACCCATTTTGATTTTGATTACAGAGTCCTAGCCATGTCCCACAAGTCTATACGGAATAATAATTTGACATCAACGAATAGATGAGAGGTATTCTTATGACTGACTGATTGAGGTATATGAAATTACACATCTTTATTTTTTTTCTTTTTTAAACCCTTTACAGTTTATCAACCACTCACAAGACTATCGAGATCTTTGTTTGAATTATCGATTGTTATTTTATGGTCCACCTATGAATATGGTTTGATTTTCAGATGTTTGTTCAACGATTGAAATTATGTACGAAGTCTCCTATGCTTAATGCTTTTAAAGCTATGTGGTATGTCATATAAGCCGAGTTAATATGAATGAGTTTTTTGTGCATTTGTACCTTACTGTAGTATTATTTGGCTGCATTTTCCATTTTTGGATTGTAAGATTGAATTCTTTTGTATTTTTCAGCATTGAATTAAATAATTATGAAGATTGTAAGATTGTCTTATATACTTAATATACATCTTTTCCAAATACTTGCTGCGTGGAATTGTATTTATGCTGACTTAACATTGTGATCTAAACATCTTATCCACATTGTTGGTGCAGAGGGTTGTTGATTGTCGTGTTTGTGGCAAACCTAACTTTATAATTCATTTTGCCTTCATTGAATTCACTGACGAGGTATGTAATCCAAAGTGATGGTTTGGTTATGTATTTGATAAACCTTCGGGTTAATTACAATAATCTGATTATTAGCTATTATGTTTACATTTTTATTTGAATTGGTAATGTAGGAATATTTTGTTCATATTTTGATATTCTTCTTTCCAATAAAATTTCATTGCATTATTTATTATTATTATTAAGTAAAATAGTGATCCATTAATTTGCTTATTGAAAAATACTTAAAAATGATTAAAAAATATCTAATTATTTCATTTTTTGTTATGATAAATGATGGCAATTAGATGTAAATTTGTTTGGGATATTTGTGGTAGTTATCATATAGTTGATAAAGTTTATTAATAAAAATTAAGTTGTTTTTATATTAAAATACTCTCTTTTGTTCTTTCAATTACTTTATTTAGGCGTTATTTGAGAGTGCAAGAATTGACCTTATAAAGTACATCTTTCTAGGTGTGAATTTGTCTTATGTTCGGGTGAAAGAACTTAATTTTTTTTCCTTTACTCTCACATCTTTATTATGTGTTTTTTACTATTTTATCATAAGTATACAGTGAGTTATTTATTAGGTTGGTGTGGTACAATGGAATGGTTATTCGAAGAAGAAAGAATAGAGAGAACTTTTAGCTTGAAATAGTTATAGTTGAGCAGTTTATTAGTTTATATGTGCAATATAGGTAGAACTTTGAAACACTTGCTTGCAAATGGATGTATATACTATTTGATTATATGTTTTGATATGTGGCCATATTTTTTTCTATTACTTCTCTCGTGATGGTCATTTGAAAGCTCAGATTTACATAGACCCAATATACTAAAGTAGGTGAATGGGATTTTTTTGTACTTGTTCAAGAGATATTCAATGTGTTGAAGTCTGAAATGATGAGCTGCAAAGACAAGATTATTCTATCATGTACTAAAGAGAGATATTTATGCTGTGAATTCAATTTTAGAAGCATTGAATGAATTTGAAGAAATATAGATTTTATTCTCAATTATTTTTAGGTAAAATAAGTTAATTTCTAATCCATTTTGTTCGAACCTTGTTTCGAGTTTAGATATACCTTTTCGGTAAAACTTGTGAATTTTAGTTCATGTTTTTCAATTTCTATTTCACGGTAGATTATAATTTCTATACATAAATATTTTTTTTATTATTTTAAATATTTTACTTAGTGAATTTTAGTCTTTGTTTTTTCTTCAATTGTAAATTTCAAGGTTGATGGTTGGCATGATGATAAAAGTTCTTTTTCGTTATTTTCATTATATCTTTAGTTTTTGAAATTTTCATTTTGCAGTTTGAGCCAATCCCAAGTGGAAACCTGTCTCCTGGGTTTGATCCAAGTACATGATGAAGTGTGTAGGTAATTGTTCAGTCTGTTCCTTCTTTTCTTTACTTCATGTGCTATTTGTAGTCATAACGTTTTCCTACTGTGTAATGTTTTTTGTATGGATTGATGTATCATTAGGTACTTTCTTGTCTTGTTCTACTCATTTACCTCACCATTTGTAATTCATTTTTAGTTGCTCTATACAAAAATCTAGTTAGAATGACTATAAGATACTTGTGTTATACATTTGTTTTGGAACTTTGCTATTGTATACAGGGGGTATTTTTATAAGAAATATCTAATTCTTATCAAATATAGTGTTCCGTTGTGCATGTGAATGTGTGTGAAAATGAGTTCAGACCAAGTTGAAATTTACATTATAATCTGTGAAGGTGTTTAAAATTTATATTATTTAGCTCATTTAACATTTTGTGTCGTGTGATTTTAACATTATTGCATTGAGTTTGATAACGAAATAACCTAAGATTAGATATTTTGTTTGAGGAGTTTGAGATTATTATTCTTTATTCCATCTCAGAGGCATTTAGAAGTGTAGCCAATGAGCTCAAACGAGCCGGTTTATAGGCTTTTAAAGTTGTCTTGATATTGAAATTTAGTCTCAAATTCTTTAGCTTACTTATATGTACTTTGTGCATGGTTTCAACTCTTTTTTTCTTGACCTCAGGTTGACAAATTGAAGTATTTTATAGTTCATAGTATATTTGATGAGTTGTTTCTAATAAATATTAGTTCAAACCTCAACCAGGCTGAGAAAAAAAACGGGCTTAAAAAATGCACTGAGCAAACTTTTATGGAGTCATTTATGAACTAATAATTTGTTATTTCATTTTAAGTTTTCAAGAGGATATTTGAAATTGCTATTTGGGAGATTTTTTTTTTTTTTTTTTTTTTTTGAAGAGTTTCAAATTGAATTAGGTGATGAGATACTTGAGTCATTTGAGCTTTGCAGAATAATTAAGCCTTATAACCTTGGCAATTGGTAAATTCACTTTTTTGTATTGGATTGTGTCTTTGGTCTTATGTAAAATTGAAATGATAATGTCCTTTGTTGTTTACATGTAATAAGGTTTTTAATTCTACTTTTGCAGACGATGCTTCTTCAAGTTGAGGAGAGGGCTCAAACAAAGGATGGACACCAAATTCATGTAGTTGCAAGAAAAGTTGTAAAATTTGATGATATACTCATAAATAAGTTTTTTTCTCATTACTAATTCTACGCGAATAAACACAAATATAAATTATTTCGTGCAACGCACGTAACTCCTACTAGTATATATATAAATTGAGTTTGATTTTTGGTTCTGATTTTGATTCTTGAAAGAGAATCGAAACCAGAATCGAAACCAAATGGTTCTTGATTTTAAGAACTAAACCATTATTATTTTTATGTAAAACCGAATCAAACCGCTTAATTTGGTTTAACTCTGATTTGACCTGATCTGATTCGATTATTTTGTCCACCCCTAACTGTGAGCTCACTCAGGCATCTCTAAACCAACGAATCCTAATTTAAAGGATGAAATTAGCAATTCCTTCATCTTTGATTGAAAGGTATAAAACATCTCTTTTACAGAATAAAGCTTTGCAAGTTGCTTGTGGTAATAGCATCCACATTCAATGTATTAAATTTAATCGGTCACATGGATAAAAAAATAATGTTAAATGACACGTATACATATTAAAGTTAACACATTCATTATTGTCACAATGAATGTATTAATTTTTAGTTAAACTAAAGATTATGATAAATACTTATATTTAAAATAGTAAAATTTATTTATCAATATGATACTCATTTTGAAGATTTCATTAAATCATATAATATGAAATCAACAAAACAAGTATTTTTTATCGATGTTAAAAAATTTAAGGAAAAAAAAAAGAGAAAAAAGAAAAGGAATAAAGAAGGATAGGTGGATGGGTGGATTTGGGGCTGGACGACTACCATATATTGAACATCTTCAACAAAAAGATGTCACATCAGTTAAAATATTAGCCAAATTTAATAATAAAGTTAACTTGTGGTTAAGTGTTTTATATATCCAATAAAGACATTAATTAATTATATCATTTACTAAATCATTCTATTAACAAGTACTTTAACGTTAAGGAAACCTCTCATTGCTTGATGGGTAATTTGTGTTGAAGTTTGTGGCACGTGGAGTGCTATTTTCACACGTAAACATTGACCGAAGGAGAAAGGGTTCGATTGTTGGTCACGAATTAATTATAATACATATAAAATAAAATGTTTGAATTATTTTCTATTAATAAAACCGCATCTTAAAATAAAATTGAAGTCTAATGATATCAAAATTATTAAGCTCAAACAAATAGGTTTGTTCGACTTAAATAAACCATCATCCTCCATGTGACGAAACCTTTCGAAGGGTAAGTATGAATTAACAAAAAATCTAGTTTCACCTCTTGCTGTACCGTCGTCCCCTACAATAGGGGTGGAAGATAACTCCTGTACAAGTAGAATGGCCATAAAATAATGATCATTTTATAAAAATGCAACGAATGTTTGATATTATTTAAAAAGAATTTATTTAAAATAAATAGTAATTTTTAGAAGAATGTATTATTAAAAAGTAAGAAATTTTTTTTAGATTTATGTGTAATATTATTTTATTGATAAATGTGTGATTGAAAAGAAGATAGAGAATTGGAGAGAAAAGATTTATTTGGATTTTCTAGGTAAAATATGTGGTTAAAAATTGGAAAGTGAAAATATTTGAAAAATCGTGTATCACTTTAAATTTTTCTACGGTACTCAATCTCAATTATCCATCAAAAGTTAAGCTCACAACTTCTCAACCAAATCTCATTCATCAATTCTCCTAAAAATCATTATTCATTTAAAAAAAATTATTTTTAAACAATACTAAACACACACAAATTTTATTTTGATTTAAATCCATTTACAATGGGCCGTTGAATGGAGGCTTAAGCAGGGACTTAGATTACTACTTTTTAAGTAAATTTTGTTGCTAAAAAATGATTTCGAAAAATATGTGTAATTCAAAAATGATTTTGAAAATTATAATAATTATAATTTTTATTATATAATAAAGCCGCCGAACACATACAACCTCTGTTTGGTAAAGCGATTATAAACCAATTTATAATTTACACAATTTTTCAAATCACTTTTTAATAACGCATATTTTCCCTCTTCAATTTTAACCACACATTTTATCTAAAAAAACTAAATAAATTGGTTTATAATCACTTGACTTTATCTGGACATAGGCCAAATTGACTATTCATCAAATTTAGTCATTTCAAAAAAATTTGATTCTCTTAAAAAAAATTTCTTTTTTTCTACAATATTCAATCTCAATCATTCATTAAAAGTTAAGCCAACAATATTTGACTTTCAACTGAATCTCAATCATTCATTTTCTTAACAATCACTATTCATTTCAATTTTTTTTTTTTTTTAAATAATATCAAATACACTTATAACCTATATGGTGATGAAAGAGTTTTTTTGGAGAAATGTATGATTAAAAAATATGTAAAGTGATTGTCTAATAAAAATGTATATGATTAAAAATGAATTTGGAGAAAAATTGAAAAAAAAATTCGTTCCCAAATGAGCTCTTAGTTCTCCATTTTTTAGTAAGAACTTCGTTTAATACCTGATAGATTCTCGATCAAACTCAAACTTTGAGAGAACAAAAAAATTTCGAGAATAGAAACCCCATTCTCATCGAATTTATTTCCACTTAGGATGTGTTCTTTTAAATTTAATATGGAATATTTTGTATCAAATTAAGGAATTGAAATTATTTGTTGATTTATTTGTGTTTTCTAGGTAAGATGAAGAGTTAAAAATTAAAAAGAAAAAATGTAAATGATTAAAAAATAGTATAAAAAATTGTGTAATTTAAATTTTTGTAATGATTACAAATTAAATTCTAGCCGAAGATGGCAAAAGACAAAACTACTTTTGACCACTCTGGGTGGATTTATTTTCGCTTAAAAATGGAAAAAAATAGGAAATTTTCCTACGAAATCTAGAAATTGGATTCTAGAAAAATGGCAAATTTCTTTAGGGTCCTCAACTTTTATTAGTGGGACAATCACCTCTCCAACTTTCTATTTGTAACACCCATCTGGCCATCTCCAAATTTCTACACTAAGCATGCGGTATCCTTGTCTGGTGGAAAATGTCTATTAAGAGCATTGAATTTTTAAGGCAACACGTACTGGAAATAATAAAACTTGTCCAGAAAAATTTATTTTAAATTCCAAAAAAGCAGGAGTCGACCATTGATTTTACATTAAAATTTACTATATTATTAAACAATTTTACAGTTTCAAATAGATATCACGTGCTTGTAGAGTTGAAACTCAATGTCTAAATAAAAATATCCACTCGATGAGATACTAGTTTTAAAATGTCGGAGGTATGATTGTCACGAATAGAAGGATGGAGACATGAATGTCACACTTAAGAAAGGTTGAGGATAGCAGGCGAAATTTACACCAAAAATAAAGCTAACCTTGAAGCAATACATCAGCATGTGACGCAAGACCATGAAGTCACGCTGTTTTGGTCTTTATAGGACATTGAAGGTGCCGTAAAATTTCTATCTCCTTTCCTGTAAATTTCCTCCAACTTGCTTCTCTCTTTCCACTTATCCCTATTTTTTTTCTCTTATAAGAGAGCAAATCCATTTTCCCCTCAGAATCAGATCTCAGAAATTTACATACACTGAGTGAGTGAGAAAAAATGAGCACTTTGAGCGAAAATCTACTCATAAAGAGGAAAAGATTGATTGGAGAGTTAGAGAAAGGCAAAGAATTTACAGCCCAGCTTCAAACCCTACTTAATAAGCCACTGAAAAATAATGGGTCTGTCTCTGCTGGGGAATTAGCTGTTAAAATCCTGAGATCTTTCACTATGACTCTTTCTGTGTTAAGTTCAGATGAAACATTCCAGATCGACGGCGGCGATAGTGGCGCCTCAGTCTGTTCCCTTGAGAGTGAGAGGAAGCCGACAGAGATCAAGGATCGAAGGGGTTGTTACAAGAGAAGGTGAAATTATTATTATTATTATTATTATTCTTTTTTTACAATCAATTTCTTTTATTATTATTTGGTAAGAAATTCCCTCTTCACTAGGGTTCATAAGTGTGCCCTAAAATATTTTAGTTATATTTCTACTACATTGTTAAAATGTTTTCTATGCGAAAAATAAAAATGTATTTATATATATATAATTTGGTTTTGCAGAAGGACCTCAGAATCAAGGAAAATAGTTTCTCCTACAGTGGATGATGGTTATGCATGGAGGAAATATGGACAGAAAAAAATTCTCAATTCGGAATATCCAAGGTGAAATTTCATATTTATTTCCTTTCTTCATTTGGATAAATAATTAAGACAACAATTTCAGATTATTGGTGATAATTTGTTCAAGATTTGGGTGGGGATTAATTTTTGATAAACGAGTTAATGAAATATATATATTGAATCAAATCAAGGATTTTTACTACCCATTTCCTTTAATGTAAACAGCAATATATTTCATTGATATTCATATTTTGAGTCACAATTACCAATAATTACAATATATTATGTGATCAAGAATTGTTAAAGTATGTTTGGTAAAGTGGACTAACTATATGATAAAGATTTTACTTTGTTTTTTCTTATCATTCTTGTACGTACAAGCTACTGAATGCACTTTGTGTGATAGATATATAGAAATATAGGTAGACATAAAAGTTTAAATGGATATTTATTTTAAAAGTGGAGTTGATTCAAAATATGTTATTTTGGATTAGATTAAATTAAATTTAATGTTTCGATAAACTTGTAGAAGTTTGTTTGATATTTTAGTTCCTTTTAGTTTCTTGCTCTATAAAATAAAGAGTTTATTTATTGTAATTCACAACTTTTGATTATATGAATAAACTCATTTTTCTCTTGCCTTGATTTCTTCTGTTCTTTACACCCCTTTATTTCTTTTCATTGTCTTGTTCATTAACAAATTATACTCTCATTTGTTAATTTGGAATCAGTGTCGGGGAGAAATGATGGAAATAGAAATTAGATAGAGAAAAGTTTAGATGTTATTTTAAAAGTACATTTTGATTCAATATGTGTTATTTGGATTAAATTAAATTTGATATTTTGATAAAGTTTTATATTAGTAGAATCTTTTTTTTATTTTAATTTCTTGCTATCGCCCTTTTTAGTACATTATAATAAACGTTGATAAAATGTGTGGTTGAAAAGTTGTGAACCCATGAAATATGTGGTTGAGATTGATTGTTGAATTTGATTTAAATTAAAATCTGAATTTTAATACCTACCAAACTAAGGCATTTAAATAAATGGTTTAATTTACAACAATTGGTCATAAGATTAAGCTGGTTTCTTTTTGCCCTAATTTGTTCCCTTTTTTGTACCACTTTATTTCTATTCCATGTCTTGTGAGTTAACGAATTATAGGCCTTACGTTATTGTGTCAGCAGATGTTATTACAGATGCACCCACAAGTATGAAGGATGCAAAGCAACAAGACAGGTAGAAACAATCAAAGAAGACCCCATCACTTTGTATCAAGTTACATACTTTGATCACCATACATGCACTAATAGAATGAGGGCTCCACATATGGTGGATTTAGATCCTGTGGATTCCCTTAATCTAGTCAGTTTTGATTCAAAAATTCCATTCAATCAAGACCATCCATCCTATTCAATGATCAATTTTATTCCTTCGGCAAAAAAAAAACCTAAACAAGACACACACAGTACTGATATGTCTGATGGAAAATCATCACTGGAGGATTCTGACTTGTGGCACAAAGTAGTGCCAATGAAGAAAAATTTGTCCGGATATGCACCGGTGTGGGGTCCGAAAACAAGATCTTGTGATCATGATCAAGAAGTGGTTTCTAGTTTATATTCATGCACATCAACCAGTATGCATGAGCTAGATATGGAGGGTATAAATCAGTTTGGTGATATAGAAAATTTACATTTTGACTAGTTTCTTTTAATAGCTTCTAGGTATGTTATCCAATGTTATGTATGTACTAAAAACTATAAACATGTAATTTCTGCCTCAGTTTTTCCCTTTCTCAAAGTGGTGTTGTGGGGACAACATGAAGTGTTGTAGACGATAAACTTTTGTGGAGAGGGAATCATAAGAAGTTAGTTTGGGTTTGAATAAAAGCACTTACGGAATTTTCTCTTGTAATAGCTAATGAAATATCTGAGTGGCAATGCCACTTTTCTTGTAGCTTTCAACATGTATCCCCGTTTGGTGTAGATTAAAATAAGAATTTTAGTAGATTTTAGAATTTGTGATAAGAAATTAATTTAATGTTTGATTTTGATACTTGGATCGCATTAGTGTATTTTCCTTGTTTTCAAGGAATTTCAATCCTAGCCAAAGTGATGGAATTAATTTACTTGGCAAAATGAAATTCACTTTAGGCTGCTTTTGGTAATGATGTAATTTGGGAGGAAAAATAAATGAATTTCTGGGAATTAGAAGTTTAGTGTGTTTGATTTGTTTAATTTTTTAGGAGGAAAAAGTAGGGAATTTTTTAACTTTTATTATTTGATTGACATTATTTTTCATGGTAAATAAAGTAAAATTTAGCTATTTTAAGCAAAAAAAATGTATATATTTTTTTATTTTCTCACACATTTGTACTTGATAATAATAATTATATTAGTTTTTGAAAAAAAAAATAATTAACAATAATAAAAAGATCAAACGTGACGAAATTGATCAAAAAATTTTGGAAAATAAAATTTCACCCCTCTTGAAAACAAGGAATTGAAGTTGATTTGATCACATGCCAAGAAAATGAATTTTATGAAAAAACATGTCAATCAAATGTACCAAAGTTGGAAAATTAGAGGGAAAATCACATTTTTCATGAAAAATTTTGGCAATCAAACACAACCTTATATTTCTACATTTTGATCTCCAACTTTCTGATTAGTTTGGTTTTATACTTTTTCTTCTAATTATGTTCATGTTTGGTTTAGATTAAAATCGAATTATTTAGCAGATTTTGATAAAAATTTATGAATTGTGTGGTTGAAAAGTTGTTGTAGCGCCCCGAGTTCCGTATACCCGATTCACTACGTCATTTTCTGTCTAAATTTTTTCGAATAATATTTTTGCGGAAGAAATAATTGAAATTCATTTTTGGCAACATTAAATAAACTGTAATGGCCGCTAAAATTGAAAACATTTATGAAACCATTTGAAATAGTAAATCGAACCATTAATATTGTAAAGAAATTGTCAATATCATAATTTCTCAAATAAATGAACTTCTCTAAATTATTCGATTGTTTGGAAAATACGGAAATCATTAACGTCAAACTTTCAACCGTTCAACGATTATTGCCACCATCATTCATCGCTCGCCACCGTCTCCGAAATCTGCAAAACTGTTAAAAGTAGGGTGAGTATTTCATGGGGGAAATACTCAGTAGACTCATCGCATATTAATTTAATTTATAAGATGATTAAACACATAAATCCCGGCTCTTTATAAAACGGGCATTGATAGAGCTTCTTTATAAAACTGCTCTTGATAAAACTCATATTGTGCATTACAGCACGGGACATATTTTGCAAATCATAGGCTCTTTGAAAACAGCTCTTTGAAAACCATATACTTATAAAAACATTTTAATTATGCCAAGCATAATTTCTTTTGAAAGCATAACATAAGATAGGATTGAAATCCTCATAAACATAAATAGACACAAGAACTTTACCGAACTTAGGTGGCAAGAATTCTTATGCAGTAAAATCATAATAACAGTAAGTTTTCATCATAACATAGGATAATATCGAAATCCTCATAAACATAAGAATTTTACCGAACTTAGGTGGTAAGAATTCTTATGTAGTAAAATCATAATAACAGTAAGTATACCAAAACATAATTCATGAAATTCATAGGGATCATTTCCATCATAACATAAGATAGGATCGAAATCCTCATAAACATATGCGACAGGAATTTTACCGAACTTAGGTGGTAAATCCTCATAAACATATGGAAAGACAGGAATTTTACCGAACTTAGGTGGTAAATCCTCATAAACTTATGGAGACACAGAATTCTACCGAACTTAGGTGGTAAGAATTCTTATGTGCATAGCAATGATCCAAAACATATAAAACATTATCAACATAATCAGAATCTCTTCTTCTTATCATCGAAAATTCCCAAAAATAATCAAAGAATTACCTGAATATCTTCTCTACGTAATATACCCAAACATATCAACATAATATCATCAACTTATCTTTCCAATATTTGTAACCCAAAATTCAGTAAACAAATATCTCCCAAAACTAAGATTCTATACTTAAATGTCACCACATTTCCTGCAAAGTATTTCTTTCACTTGTATATACGTATGAATTCTGATTCAATACGGTACTCATTTTACTTTCCACGTATCATCACACTATACCAAGATTATCATTATTAAAACAAAATATCAGTACCCATAATCCAAGAAAATATTCCAAATCTCCAATCAAATCTCCTTTATCGATAAAATTTAACAGCGCATTACTTCTTGTCTCCTCTTTTCATTAAAATAATCCTACGCTTTCTTGCTGGTCACAACATTACGCGGATTCACTCAGATCCTTTGCGCTTTTAAATAGTTCATGCTGGGAAGAGGTTGAATCATCAAACAATGGATATCATTCTTTCTAACATTCGCAAGTATTATTCCAGTCTTCCTATGAATGATCTGAGAAAGATCTATAAAATAAGGCTCGAAAGATTGAGGTTGCTAATGGCTCATGATATTCCAGAAGATGTTCGCTGGTTGATAGAAGCAAAGGTTCGACTATCTGGTGAATTACCATCAACATTTCCAAAGCACATGCCTGGTTTAGGCAAAAGCACGTTTGCAAAGAAACGAAGAGCAAAAAGACTGGGTGGTTGCTACAAATGTGCTCGTTGGAACTGTAATACTCGTTGCAAATCAGTAGGATATTCTTCTACTAATCGGGATGATAAAATCGAATTCATAAAGGGTGGACTGAGTAAGGAGTCTTTGGATGATATTCGACTGACTCTTGAGACGCACCCAAGTGGTTATGTGCAACGTGAACTTCTCTCCTTATACGCTCAGTTTAACGAGGACAAAAATCGTTATAGTCTCCAAAATATAATAGCAAAAGATCCTGTTTGCCAGTCTGTTTTACAAAATGAGGCTTCTGGCAGTTCAGCAATGTTATAAGGTAAATCTTTTAAAATATTTTGCTGCTTTCTTTCACGCGTTTTGAAAATAAAATATATTTTCCTTTTCTCGAGTTTTGATAAAGCTGGAAATAAAATATTAAATCGCCGAAAGGTGACAGCCTCGATACGATAAAAATATTCAAAAGTGGGCTGATTTTGTCAAAAGTAAATCTTTACTTTTTTTAGAATCAATCAAAAACAGTAAATTTTTTCCGGCTTTAAATAGTCAAACATATTTCATAGTTCAGGCATCCCAAAATCACATCTTCTTCGTAAGTTTTCCTTTCTTTACTATCAAAGATGGAAGCACCAAAACTTCGACAGATCAAAACTATTTGTGTATTTTGTGGATCAAAAGTGGGGAAAGGCTTCGGTTATCTAGAAGCGGCTGTAGATCTTGGAAAGAAACTAGGGGAAAAAGGTATCACTCTTGTGTATGGGGGTGGTAGCAGTGGTCTAATGGGTTGTGTTTCCCAATCTGCTCTTGCAGAGAAATCAAAAGTAATCGGTGTCATACCTGTCCCTTTGGTAGATGTTGCAGGCAAAACACGAGGGCATGAAGTTCAAACCTTATCCATCCATGAACGCATAACTTGTATGTTATATGGTTCTGATGCCTTTATAGCCCTGCCCGGAGGTTTTGGTACCTTAGAAGAAATCTTTAACATTACCTCGTGGGCTCAACTAGATCTCCATACTAAGCCTATTGGGCTTCTGAATGTTAACAATTTCTTTGATGGTTTGTTAACCTTTCTTGATTATGCTGTGGAACAGGGATTCATCTCTCCATTTTCCAGAAGGCTTCTTATTTCTGCTCCTACTATTGATGAACTACTGGATAAGCTGCAGTCATATATCTCAATACAAGATCCAGCAGGAGTTAAAATAGATTGGTCGCAAGGAAGGGGAATCAAGCGAAAATGGAGTCCGGTTAATGTAAATTTAACTCTTTGAATCTTAGAATAGGTGGGGGTAGAGTACGGAGTATTCTCACTCTCGAGACACCCCTCCATTTACTAGGATTTCCTTAATGTTTAAATCTTGTGTGTACCTCAAAGGTTCCAGGTGGTAGATTACGGAGTATTCTTACTCTCGAAACACACCTCTTTGAAGGTTTTCTCTTTATATCCTCAAAAGATCAGAGGTGGTAGGATACGGCTACTCCGGAAACACATCTCTCATTCTGAGGATCTTTCCATGCTTTTCTCTTATGCTTTCATGTGTTTCATGTATTTCCTTTCCAGTGTGACTCTTGTGTGTTCTCCTTATGAGAAAATAATAAAATCTCTGCTATCATCAACCAAATCTCGTTTGTGATATAAATGTACTTGCATGTCTAACCTTAATTCCTTTAGTAGATGCTTATCATATCATGCTCTTAATTTCAATTGATAAAATTCTGAACAGAGTCTCCCTTGTAATTTGGACTTATCCAAACCATAAGCATACTTCATAACTCACAATAATAAATAACTCCACATTTGATCACAACGATCTAAAAATATTGAAAACGATTCCAACACTTCATTATCATCAAAATATCCCATAATTCAATTCATAATTCCTCAACATAGAAATTTCAAATCATATTTTTCAATATCACAATATCACTTCCTTCGATACCTTAATGGCTCAAAAGATAACTCATACTTATAAATATATGCCATAAATCATGTTCCCAAAATTTATTCACAAGGCCAAACTTCATAATAATTTTCTCTTCAAAATAGAGGAAATAATTCACTTACTCAACATAATATCCATTACTTAATTCTCAATAAAATCATATTATTCCCATTATGCTCAACACTCGTTTTATTTCTTAAAAAAAATTTCATAATCATACATTAAAACATATAAGTTATGACAAAGCATAACAACATCATTATTTTCGAAGAAATACATTCTTATTTCTCATAAATCATAAGTATCCGAAATACTCTTCATTCTTTCTCATAAATCAATAAAATGAGTATTCGAAATACTGAAATAATTTTAAACATTATAAACTTCTTTACCTCGGAGTTGGTGGAGCGAAATGATGGCAGTGGCAATCTTCATCAATAAAAATCTTATAATGAAAATATTTCTTGAAAATTCTTTTTGAAAATTTTTCCAGTCTACAGAAACGCAGACTAGCTCTGATACCAACTTGTAGCGCCTCGAGTTCCGTATACCCGATTCACTACGTCATTTTCTGTCTAAATTTTTTCGAATAATATTTTTGCGGAAGAAATAATTGAAATTCATTTTTGGCAACATTAAATAAACTGTAATGGCCGCTAAAATTGAAAACATTTATGAAACCATTTGAAATAGTAAATCGAACCATTAATATTGTAAAGAAATTGCCAATATCATAATTTCTCAAATAAATGAACTTCTCTAAATTATTCGATTGTTTGGAAAATACGGAAATCATTAACGTCAAACTTTCAACCGTTCAACGATTATTGCCACCATCATTCATCGCTCGCCACCGTCTCCGAAATCTGCAAAACTGTTAAAAGTAGGGTGAGTATTTCATGGGGGAAATACTCAGTAGACTCATCGCATATTAATTTAATTTATAAGATGATTAAACACATAAATCCCGGCTCTTTATAAAACGGGCATTGATAGAGCTTCTTTATAAAACTGCTCTTGATAAAACTCATATTGTGCATTACAGCACGGGACATATTTTGCAAATCATAGGCTCTTTGAAAACAGCTCTTTGAAAACCATATACTTATAAAAACATTTTAATTATGCCAAGCATAATTTCTTTTGAAAGCATAACATAAGATAGGATTGAAATCCTCATAAACATAAATAGACACAAGAACTTTACCGAACTTAGGTGGCAAGAATTCTTATGCAGTAAAATCATAATAACAGTAAGTTTTCATCATAACATAGGATAATATCGAAATCCTCATAAACATAAGAATTTTACCGAACTTAGGTGGTAAGAATTCTTATGTAGTAAAATCATAATAACAGTAAGTATACCAAAACATAATTCATGAAATTCATAGGGATCATTTCCATCATAACATAAGATAGGATCGAAATCCTCATAAACATATGCGACAGGAATTTTACCGAACTTAGGTGGTAAATCCTCATAAACATATGGAAAGACAGGAATTTTACCGAACTTAGGTGGTAAATCCTCATAAACTTATGGAGACACAGAATTCTACCGAACTTAGGTGGTAAGAATTCTTATGTGCATAGCAATGATCCAAAACATATAAAACATTATCGTAAAAACATAGGGTATACTTACTTTTCATAAAAACATAAGGTATATTTACCTTTCATAAAAACATACTTGTTTTTCTTAAAAATTGACTTTCACAAGTCACATGACATTTATATGAAATCATAATTTAAATCAATTAATAAGTGCGAGTCTACCTCAAATCCGACGAGTGCAAAGTTGAGCGGGAATGACTTCAATTTCTTTAAATATCTCCGTACGCTTCGTCTTAGCCAATAAGTCACTTTAGTCTATCGAATATATAGTTCAAAATGATAAATTATAATTTGAGGACTAAAATTGATGTTTTGAAAGTTGAGGGACTAAAATGAATACTTTTGAAAGTTGAGGGACTAAAATAGATACTTTTGATAGTTGAGGGACTCAAATGAATACTTTTGAAACTTGAGCTTAAAATAAAGTAAATCAGCAGGGACTGAATAATAGATTTTAAAAATGAGGGACTGATTAAACTCATTTAAAACTTAAGGGCTGAAATTGATAAGTTTAAAAGCTGAAAAGACTGAAATAAAACATTTTTAAAACATAGAGACTGATTTGAAATAACTTTAAAACTTCAGGGACCAAATTGCAAATTCTCGAAATCAAAATATTAATATTAACAATATCATTTCTTTCTTCATATCTGATCGAGAGAAGAGACGGAGGATGGCGACGGCGATGGAGGAGACGCAGCGACGCCAGGCCACGAGCGAGGTGTTCTGCTGGTGATTTCGCCGGCGCTGGTTACGAGGAGTGGAGAGGGTGCAAAATAGGATAGTTTCTGGGCTGATTTGGGGGCGATTTTAGGGTGAAACCGAAGCTAGGGTTCGCAGTTCTTCCGACCAAAATCCGGTTAAGATGGCGGCAGTCAAGGTGAGTAACTGGGCTTCATCTATTTCTTGGTTTGGGTTTTTATTTTGGATGATTGATTTGGGACTAGGTTTGGGATTCGGTTGGGTGTCCAACTGAAGGGCAGTGTGTGATCGGTGGTTTTGACATTGATGATGATAAATGGCGAGGTGGTGGTCTGAATTGGTTGTAGTGGCTTGAGGTAGTTGGGCGCTGGTGGTGGTGATGCTGCAGTGGGTGCGTGAGTGGCATGGAGATAGCAGCTAAGTTCTGAGCTGATTGGGTGCGAGATTGATGGTTAAATCAAAGCTGGAAATCGAGATCGAAGTTGTGGCTTCCGAAACAAATAACGAGGTTGCTGTTTGGTGATGATGATGATGAATCAGAGATTGGTTTGGAGATTCGGCTATGGCGGATTTGAGGATGGCGAATTGGAAAAGCAGGCTGGTGGTTGCAGCTTGTGGTGATTCAGTGGCTTGGTGGTTGGAAATCGTGATGAGGCAGTGGGGTTGCTCGAATGGTTCCGGCAGTGAAGGTGAAAGTGATCATACAGGTTGGTTTGGCTTGATGATGATATAGGGGATTGAAATTGTGGTGGGTGGAGTTGTGGATTGTTGGTTGACAGTGGTGGCTGCATTGGTGATGATAACAGTGGCCGGTTTTGGAGTTGAGTTGGTTTGAAGATTGATTTTGATATTGAATGTTCAATTGGCAGTGAGGGTGATTTCTGAATGGTGATGAAGATGAATGCTTTCGGCTATTAAGGTGATGAGAATGATGATGTTGGAGAATATTAGATGTAAAGGTGGAATAAAATGTGAGTTGCCATGTGTGTGATGAATGATGAAGATTCTAATGGTATAAAGAGAGAATTGTGGTGGTGTTCAACCGAGATGGTAGTGATGATGAATGGAGAAGGAAAATAATTTAAAAAGAAAAAGAAAGAATAAAAATAATTAATGGGATACTAGCATAATTAGGCAAATGTTTAATTTAAGATAATTAATTAGATATCTTTAATAATTTGGAATTTAAAATGATTTTGAAATAATACTTTGAATAAATAATTAAATAACATATTTTTAGAAATTCGGATTTTAATTTAAAATCGAACAAATTCGATATTTCTTGACTTGGCTAGACGAATCCGTCGCGGCGTTAACTTCAAAATAATAGGTGAAATAGTAGCGATACAATTTTCTAAATATTAAAATAATTATTTATTGCATAAAAATTCTGGGTCGCTATAATCTTACCTCCTTAAAATAATTTCGTCCTCGAAATTAAACTTACTTAATCTTATAATTTCTGAATACTTAATCAGAATCTCTTCTTCTTATCATCGAAAATTCCCAAAAATAATCAAAGAATTACCTGAATATCTTCTCTACGTAATATACCCAAACATATCAACATAATATCATCAACTTATCTTTCCAATATTTGTAACCCAAAATTCAGTAAACAAATATCTCCCAAAACTAAGATTCTATACTTAAATGTCACCACATTTCCTGCAAAGTATTTCTTTCACTTGTATATACGTATGAATTCTGATTCAATACGGTACTCATTTTACTTTCCACGTATCATCACACTATACCAAGATTATCATTATTAAAACAAAATATCAGTACCCATAATCCAAGAAAATATTCCAAATCTCCAATCAAATCTCCTTTATCGATAAAATTTAACAGCGCATTACTTCTTGTCTCCTCTTTTCATTAAAATAATCCTGCGCTTTCTTGCTGGTCACAACATTACGCGGATTCACTCAGATCCTTTGCGCTTTTAAATAGTTCATGCTGGGAAGAGGTTGAATCATCAAACAATGGATATCATTCTTTCTAACATTCGCAAGTATTATTCCAGTCTTCCTATGAATGATCTGAGAAAGATCTATAAAATAAGGCTCGAAAGATTGAGGTTGCTAATGGCTCATGATATTCCAGAAGATGTTCGCTGGTTGATAGAAGCAAAGGTTCGACTATCTGGTGAATTACCATCAACATTTCCAAAGCACATGCCTGGTTTAGGCAAAAGCACGTTTGCAAAGAAACGAAGAGCAAAAAGACTGGGTGGTTGCTACAAATGTGCTCGTTGGAACTGTAATACTCGTTGCAAATCAGTAGGATATTCTTCTACTAATCGGGATGATAAAATCGAATTCATAAAGGGTGGACTGAGTAAGGAGTCTTTGGATGATATTCGACTGACTCTTGAGACGCACCCAAGTGGTTATGTGCAACGTGAACTTCTCTCCTTATACGCTCAGTTTAACGAGAACAAAAATCGTTATAGTCTCCAAAATATAATAGCAAAAGATCCTGTTTGCCAGTCTGTTTTACAAAATGAGGCTTCTGGCAGTTCAGCAATGTTATAAGGTAAATCTTTTAAAATATTTTGCTGCTTTCTTTCACGCGTTTTGAAAATAAAATATATTTTCCTTTTCTCGAGTTTTGATAAAGCTGGAAATAAAATATTAAATCGCCGAAAGGTGACAGCCTCGATACGATAAAAATATTCAAAAGTGCTGATTTTGTCAAAAGTAAATCTTTACTTTTTTTAGAATCAATCAAAAACAGTAAATTTTTTCCGGCTTTAAATAGTCAAACATATTTCATAGTTCAGGCATCCCAAAATCACATCTTCTTCGTAAGTTTTCCTTTCTTTACTATCAAAGATGGAAGCACCAAAACTTCGACAGATCAAAACTATTTGTGTATTTTGTGGATCAAAAGTGGGGAAAGGCTTCGGTTATCTAGAAGCGGCTGTAGATCTTGGAAAGAAACTAGGGGAAAAAGGTATCACTCTTGTGTATGGGGGTGGTAGCAGTGGTCTAATGGGTTGTGTTTCCCAATCTGCTCTTGCAGAGAAATCAAAAGTAATCGGTGTCATACCTGTCCCTTTGGTAGATGTTGCAGGCAAAACACGAGGGCATGAAGTTCAAACCTTATCCATCCATGAACGCATAACTTGTATGTTATATGGTTCTGATGCCTTTATAGCCCTGCCCGGAGGTTTTGGTACCTTAGAAGAAATCTTTAACATTACCTCGTGGGCTCAACTAGATCTCCATACTAAGCCTATTGGGCTTCTGAATGTTAACAATTTCTTTGATGGTTTGTTAACCTTTCTTGATTATGCTGTGGAACAGGGATTCATCTCTCCATTTTCCAGAAGGCTTCTTATTTCTGCTCCTACTATTGATGAACTACTGGATAAGCTGCAGTCATATATCTCAATACAAGATCCAGCAGGAGTTAAAATAGATTGGTCGCAAGGAAGGGGAATCAAGCGAAAATGGAGTCCGGTTAATGTAAATTTAACTCTTTGAATCTTAGAATAGGTGGGGGTAGAGTACGGAGTATTCTCACTCTCGAGACACCCCTCCATTTACTAGGATTTCCTTAATGTTTAAATCTTGTGTGTACCTCAAAGGTTCCAGGTGGTAGATTACGGAGTATTCTTACTCTCGAAACACACCTCTTTGAAGGTTTTCTCTTTATATCCTCAAAAGATCAGAGGTGGTAGGATACGGCTACTCCGGAAACACATCTCTCATTCTGAGGATCTTTCCATGCTTTTCTCTTATGCTTTCATGTGTTTCATGTATTTCCTTTCCAGTGTGACTCTTGTGTGTTCTCCTTATGAGAAAATAATAAAATCTCTGCTATCATCAACCAAATCTCGTTTGTGATATAAATGTACTTGCATGTCTAACCTTAATTCCTTTAGTAGATGCTTATCATATCATGCTCTTAATTTCAATTGATAAAATTCTGAACAGAGTCTCCCTTGTAATTTGGACTTATCCAAACCATAAGCATACTTCATAACTCACAATAATAAATAACTCCACATTTGATCACAACGATCTAAAAATATTGAAAACGATTCCAACACTTCATTATCATCAAAATATCCCATAATTCAATTCATAATTCCTCAACATAGAAATTTCAAATCATATTTTTCAATATCACAATATCACTTCCTTCGATACCTTAATGGCTCAAAAGATAACTCATACTTATAAATATATGCCATAAATCATGTTCCCAAAATTTATTCACAAGGCCAAACTTCATAATAATTTTCTCTTCAAAATAGAGGAAATAATTCACTTACTCAACATAATATCCATTACTTAATTCTCAATAAAATCATATTATTCCCATTATGCTCAACACTCGTTTTATTTCTTAAAAAAAATTTCATAATCATACATTAAAACATATAAGTTATGACAAAGCATAACAACATCATTATTTTCGAAGAAATACATTCTTATTTCTCATAAATCATAAGTATCCGAAATACTCTTCATTCTTTCTCATAAATCAATAAAATGAGTATTCGAAATACTGAAATAATTTTAAACATTATAAACTTCTTTACCTCGGAGTTGGTGGAGCGAAATGATGGCAGTGGCAATCTTCATCAATAAAAATCTTATAATGAAAATATTTCTTGAAAATTCTTTTTGAAAATTTTTCCAGTCTACAGAAACGCAGACTAGCTCTGATACCAACTTGTAGCGCCCCGAGTTCCGTATACCCGATTCACTACGTCATTTTCTGTCTAAATTTTTTCGAATAATATTTTTGCGGAAGAAATAATTGAAATTCATTTTTGGCAACATTAAATAAACTGTAATGGCCGCTAAAATTGAAAACATTTATGAAACCATTTGAAATAGTAAATCGAACCATTAATATTGTAAAGAAATTGCCAATATCATAATTTCTCAAATAAATGAACTTCTCTAAATTATTCGATTGTTTGGAAAATACGGAAATCATTAACGTCAAACTTTCAACCGTTCAACGATTATTGCCACCATCATTCATCGCTCGCCACCGTCTCCGAAATCTGCAAAACTGTTAAAAGTAGGGTGAGTATTTCATGGGGGAAATACTCAGTAGACTCATCGCATATTAATTTAATTTATAAGATGATTAAACACATAAATCCCGGCTCTTTATAAAACGGGCATTGATAGAGCTTCTTTATAAAACTGCTCTTGATAAAACTCATATTGTGCATTACAGCACGGGACATATTTTGCAAATCATAGGCTCTTTGAAAACAGCTCTTTGAAAACCATATACTTATAAAAACATTTTAATTATGCCAAGCATAATTTCTTTTGAAAGCATAACATAAGATAGGATTGAAATCCTCATAAACATAAATAGACACAAGAACTTTACCGAACTTAGGTGGCAAGAATTCTTATGCAGTAAAATCATAATAACAGTAAGTTTTCATCATAACATAGGATAATATCGAAATCCTCATAAACATAAGAATTTTACCGAACTTAGGTGGTAAGAATTCTTATGTAGTAAAATCATAATAACAGTAAGTATACCAAAACATAATTCATGAAATTCATAGGGATCATTTCCATCATAACATAAGATAGGATCGAAATCCTCATAAACATATGCGACAGGAATTTTACCGAACTTAGGTGGTAAATCCTCATAAACATATGGAAAGACAGGAATTTTACCGAACTTAGGTGGTAAATCCTCATAAACTTATGGAGACACAGAATTCTACCGAACTTAGGTGGTAAGAATTCTTATGTGCATAGCAATGATCCAAAACATATAAAACATTATCGTAAAAACATAGGGTATACTTACTTTTCATAAAAACATAAGGTATATTTACCTTTCATAAAAACATACTTGTTTTTCTTAAAAATTGACTTTCACAAGTCACATGACATTTATATGAAATCATAATTTAAATCAATTAATAAGTGCGAGTCTACCTCAAATCCGACGAGTGCAAAGTTGAGCGGGAATGACTTCAATTTCTTTAAATTCTCCGTACGCTTCGTCTTAGCCAATAAGTCACTTTAGTCTATCGAATATATAGTTCAAAATGATAAATTATAATTTGAGGACTAAAATTGATGTTTTGAAAGTTGAGGGACTAAAATGAATACTTTTGAAAGTTGAGGGACTAAAATAGATACTTTTGATAGTTGAGGGACTCAAATGAATACTTTTGAAACTTGAGCTTAAAATAAAGTAAATCAGCAGGGACTGAATAATAGATTTTAAAAATGAGGGACTGATTAAACTCATTTAAAACTTAAGGGCTGAAATTGATAAGTTTAAAAGCTGAAAAGACTGAAATAAAACATTTTTAAAACATAGAGACTGATTTGAAATAACTTTAAAACTTCAGGGACCAAATTGCAAATTCTCGAAATCAAAATATTAATATTAACAATATCATTTCTTTCTTCATATCTGATCGAGAGAAGAGACGGAGGATGGCGACGGCGATGGAGGAGACGCAGCGACGCCAGGCCACGAGCGAGGTGTTCTGCTGGTGATTTCGCCGGCGCTGGTTACGAGGAGTGGAGAGGGTGCAAAATAGGATAGTTTCTGGGCTGATTTGGGGGCGATTTTAGGGTGAAACCGAAGCTAGGGTTCGCAGTTCTTCCGACCAAAATCCGGTTAAGATGGCGGCAGTCAAGGTGAGTAACTGGGCTTCATCTATTTCTTGGTTTGGGTTTTTATTTTGGATGATTGATTTGGGACTAGGTTTGGGATTCGGTTGGGTGTCCAACTGAAGGGCAGTGTGTGATCGGTGGTTTTGACATTGATGATGATAAATGGCGAGGTGGTGGTCTGAATTGGTTGTAGTGGCTTGAGGTAGTTGGGCGCTGGTGGTGGTGATGCTGCAGTGGGTGCGTGAGTGGCATGGAGATAGCAGCTAAGTTCTGAGCTGATTGGGTGCGAGATTGATGGTTAAATCAAAGCTGGAAATCGAGATCGAAGTTGTGGCTTCCGAAACAAATAACGAGGTTGCTGTTTGGTGATGATGATGATGAATCAGAGATTGGTTTGGAGATTCGGCTATGGCGGATTTGAGGATGGCGAATTGGAAAAGCAGGCTGGTGGTTGCAGCTTGTGGTGATTTAGTGGCTTGGTGGTTGGAAATCGTGATGAGGCAGTGGGGTTGCTCGAATGGTTCCGGCAGTGAAGGTGAAAGTGATCATACAGGTTGGTTTGGCTTGATGATGATATAGGGGATTGAAATTGTGGTGGGTGGAGTTGTGGATTGTTGGTTGACAGTGGTGGCTGCATTGGTGATGATAACAGTGGCCGGTTTTGGAGTTGAGTTGGTTTGAAGATTGATTTTGATATTGAATGTTCAATTGGCAGTGAGGGTGATTTCTGAATGGTGATGAAGATGAATGCTTTCGGCTATTAAGGTGATGAGAATGATGATGTTGGAGAATATTAGATGTAAAGGTGGAATAAAATGTGAGTTGCCATGTGTGTGATGAATGATGAAGATTCTAATGGTATAAAGAGAGAATTGTGGTGGTGTTCAACCGAGATGGTAGTGATGATGAATGGAGAAGGAAAATAATTTAAAAAGAAAAAGAAAGAATAAAAATAATTAATGGGATACTAGCATAATTAGGCAAATGTTTAATTTAAGATAATTAATTAGATATCTTTAATAATTTGGAATTTAAAATGATTTTGAAATAATACTTTGAATAAATAATTAAATAACATATTTTTAGAAATTCGGATTTTAATTTAAAATCGAACAAATTCGATATTTCTTGACTTGGCTAGACGAATCCGTCGCGGCGTTAACTTCAAAATAATAGGTGAAATAGTAGCGATACAATTTTCTAAATATTAAAATAATTATTTATTGCATAAAAATTCTGGGTCGCTATAGTTGTAGTTCGAATAAATATGTTGTTGAGATAAATTGTCTACTTTAACTTAAATTAAAATTTGTAGAAAACATGAGCTATATTTTTTTCTTTCAATTGAGTCTAATTGATTCCGGTTAAACTCAATCTCAATTTTTTGATCGATTCAACTTTTGAATAATTGTAATTTAGTTCTTCAACTTTTTAAATCTTACAATTTTAGCTCATTTTTCACCACTTTCATCTATTTAATTTAATTTATTTATTAAATAATTTATTATTAAATTACATTTTTCATCAATCAAAGTACATGAAAAATATTATCAATCAATCAAACACAAATAAATTTGTTTTCTTTCCATTCTCGTATTCAAATATTTTAACTTCCAATTTTTAGGAACATTTTCAAAAGTTTAGGTGGCGTTCTGTTTGTATTTTATTTTGTATTTTCATTTTCGAAAATGTTTTCATTTTTGTTTTCAAATTTGCTGAAAACGCGTTTGATTTGTCATTTCTGAAAACTGTTTTTGAAAATGAAAAACTGGAAAACACGTTCTGTTTGAAATTTTGCAAAACACTATTTAAACTATTTTTAATTAATTTGCTTGCAGAATACTACTAATTCCAACTCAAATTTCCTTTCACAATACACTAAAAATATGGTTACATGCAACACACTAATGTGAGTATTAAGAGTCTATATTAACACAGCTTGGTCAGGTTCGGGACTTGAGAAAGCTCTACTTCTATTAGAATCCAGAAAATGCAAGTTCTTTCAAAATCACCAGAGTCCATTTATCATTGCATTTTTTGAAATAAAACAACAAGAATTCTCATTTAATTTTTTTTTTGTAATGTTGATATTGAATTCAATAAAACTTTATTTAAACTAAGTTCCAAGTTAGGATAATTCAAAAAAATAAAAAAAAAATAAAAATAAAAAAATAAAAAAAATCTTTATTTAGACTTAGTTCCAAGTTAGGATAATTCTAAAAAAAATAATAAAAAAAATAAAAACTTTATATTAAGCTTAGTTCTAAGTTAAGATAATTCTATAAAAAATAAAAATAAATAAAAAATAAAAAATTTCCAAAACTCGTTTTTCGCGTTTTGGACATTTTTTGTCGAAATACACACAAAACGCCCAAAACGATGTTTCGGGCGTTTTCCGTTTTGTGTACAATTTTTTTTTTTTTGTTTTCCAAAATGCGTTTTCGAAAATGGTAAAGAGAACGCGTTTTTAACGTTTTCGAAAATAAAAACAGAAAACGACCTCAAAACAGCAAAGAGAACATGGGCTTAATTTCTTGGAATTCATTTTATTTCCGTATGAATTTCATCTCGCAATCAAACGCATTCTTAATGAAATGAATTAAATATGTGGATAAAAATTTGTGGGTATCATTAAATATTTGCTATGAGGTGTTGGACTTTGATTAGACCAAATAAGGCATAGTCTTTGTACGGTACTATTAGTTTACTCTTGCGATCTAGATATGATTGTTAATTTGAGCTCGATTTAGTATTTTTTGAAGAATGAATATGATTGTTTACGTGTTGAATTGTAATATAGGTTACATCTTAAAAACGTGAACTCAACGGATAAAAGTTTTGCTGGGGATAAAATATGATCTTTTTCTAGAGCTCGCATCAACGGGCATCACTAAGATTAAAAACTGAATGAAATTAAACAAGATTTACATGCTTAACTGCTTAAGTACACATGCAGTTTGGCAAAATAAAAGGAAAAAAATTTCTACTCATAATTAGATATAGATATATTGACAGTAATTATTTGGGAAAAATAATCAAATAAATTAGTCTGTGTTGTGAAACTATCGAAATCATAACAACGATATAGAAAGAAAGATGAAGAGAGCTTGAGGGAGCTAGAGAGAATTCTCTTATTCTTAAGAATTGGCAAATTCTTACAAATGATATAGGCCCTTATTTATAGGGAGGGCGGATAATGACATAATCGTAATATGTAAATTTTACAGGGGCATAACGGTAATCGATCATTCAAACCTAACTTAACCTAATTTCATTACATCATTTCCCATATTTCATAACACTCCCCCTTAAATGACATATTACTCGTTTGCTCAATGGTCTACCTTTGTAAAACCTTGCTAAGAAAATCCAATGGGATAAAACTTGAGCGAAGGAAAAAGAGTACAGCTGCTCCCCCTGATATTGGCCATCATTAATTATTGAGTCTAATATCCAAAATGACATCAATGATAAGTAGTACAAATCATGTACTGAAATCTGAAGTGCTTCAGTGCTTTTAGTGTTGCCTCGTTAAAACCTTGTCAGTAAAACCCAATGGGACAAAATCTGAACGAAGGAAAAAGAGTATAGTCGCTGCCTCGTTAAAACCTTGTCAGGAAAACCCTGTGGGACAAAACCTGGACGAAGGAAAAAAAGTACAACATGATTCTCCCCCTGAAGTGTGCAATCAAGTATTCATGAACCTTTTGAATAATGATATCATCTTTCGTTTGGAATATGTATATATGAAAATCTTCTTGTGTGTAACCGATATCATAACATTCTTCATAAGATGTCTATAATTTTCTCCATTTGTTGATATCATTCCAGCACAATTTAAAGAGAGAGCTTGTTGTTGAATTATTACTTGCAGATAGCTGTGATAATGTCTCAAAAACCTTGCTAGGAAAACCCTGTGGGACAAAACCTTAACGAAGGGAAAAAGAGTACATTATTCTCATTGATACGCCATAATTGCTGCCTCATTAAAAACCTTACTAGGAAAACCCTATGAGACAAAACCTCAGTTAAGGGAAAAAGAGTGTAGCGCGTATTTGTTCTCTTCATAGGAATATCACAAGTATATTAATGCAATCTCAAATTATTTCATCAAGCATATAGTTTGTGATGAGCTTTTATAAATAGTTTATAACTCATTTATGAAGTCATAGCTCATTTATGATGTACTGAACATGCTATACCAAGCAATGTTTAGTTACTTAACTGATTGCATTACTCAAATCTAGAATTGATTCACTTCTATCAAAATCTAGAATTCACTTCTGATGAATAATTAAATATTCATTTTCAAATTCACTTCTGGTGAATATTCATTTTCCCGGTGGATAATATAATTTTGCATATTGAAAATCAATTGCATGCCCAAATATTCAAATATAATAATAGTACACTCCAATTTCATTTTCAACATATTATATTATGGGGTCATATATATCATTCTTCATGTGATTTTATTTTAAGAATCACATTTCATTCTATAATGATACTATTCTGGGCAAATTGAATCTTTCAATGATTTATTCATATATGTTCTTGCACTTTATAAACTGCAATTTCTAATTTGCAGGAGTATAATTAATCATTGAAATATATATCAATTTTGACATATAATCTATAATCATTTCGCTTGAAATCCCAACGTACCGCGATCAACTGGTACATCAAAGAAAACTCCCAAAGTACCGAGATGAGAATCACACTTTTTGATCTCACTCATTGGTATATCAAAGAGCTCAAACTAGTGATCTAGATTATAGTCACATCCACCATATGTCATGCCAGTTCTTTGAAAAATTTCACGCACAACTAGTCGTCTTTTACGACTGTGTAATATTTTTCATTTGTACATATAATTATTGGCTTTACACATTTAAGTGTTTTGACTTCAGGTCTTATAACAATAATCCTTATATTGGGATTTTATACTTGGCCAAAGTATTATAATTTCATCAACCTCATTTTCATAAGAGGGTTGTATGTATGCAGTCGACTTATTTATCGATTCCATTTCATCTCAATATAACATAGAGAGATCTCTGTATATGTTCTATCATCAGGTACCTGAATATCTCATCATTTAACCATGTCCCTTTTACTCACTATGAGTATTTAGCCTCAAATGGATCATTTCAATCATTCAAGAGATATTTTTGGAATCGATAGTCATTATGCTTCAGGCATAATTACGCTTTAAGCTTGATCACGCTTCATGCGTGTTATTGTTTAATTTCCCCATAATATTCAAGAAACTTATATCAGTCGGCTAACAATGCCGCAACACATGTCATTCATAATTATGGATATAATCACAATCATTTATCAAGTGCGTATTGTTGGAGTGTATATAGATATCGCACTTCTTAGAAATCATAAAGCTTTACAAGCTAATCTTTATTTCATCTTATTGACATGGTTGTATGTAAAATATTGTTGCATGAGAAATATTTATATTCAATTTGTTCTCATAGCAAATAACTTGAGGCTTTTAATTTGCTAAACCATTAGCAATATAATATTCTATTATCTCAACTAATTCGTAAAATCATTAATGACTTTAAGATATATATTCATGCTAGCATTTATCACTTTGCTCGTAATATCATTACTTGAGCAAATAATCGGTCATTAATTTTCTTAGTGAGATAATTAATTTGCTTTTGAGAACAAGTAGCAATGATAACTTGTTAATCTGAACAATCTTCTGGTTCTTTAATGAATGTCATTTTGCATTCTCAATAATTCTCATTATTGAATTGGAATCTAACCAATCATTATAGAACTTCTAGTCCAGCAAGATATTTCACTTGTACATATGTATGAACTTCTAGTTCAATACAGTATTCATTTCATCAGTATGTATTTCTGTACAGTTCAAATCAGTATACCTTTATTACTTTTAGTATACCAGAAAAATCAGGTACAATATCCAAGGAAATATCTCATGATCTCAATCTTGTCGCCAAATCTTCCCTTATATCGAAAAAGGTAATGACGCATTATTTCATTGTTCCCACATTTTCAATAATTTATTCCATTATTTCTTGATAGAATCGATATCATGCGGAGCGCTCCTTTACGTGTTTAAATAATGCATTTAAATAGATGATTTGGGAAGAAGGCTAGATCCATCAAAAATGGATATCATACTTTCAAATATTCGCAAATATTATTCCAATCTTCCAGTAAATGATTTGAGAAAAATTTATCGAATTAGACTCGAAAGATTGAGGTTGTTGATGGATCATGGCATCCCAGAAGATGTTCGCTGGTTGATTGAAGCAAATGTTCGATTAGCTGGTGAATTACCAGATTCATTTTCTAAGCACAAGCCTGGCTTAGGTAAGAGTACTTTTGCAAAGAAGCGAAGAGCAAAAAGATTAAATAGTTGCTACAAATGTGCTCGATGGACATGTGATACTCGTTGTAAATCAATAGGGTATTCATCCATAAATCGAGATGATAAAATAGACTTCATTAATGGTGGACCGAGTAAGGAGTCATTGGATAATATCCGATTGACTCTTGAGATGCACCCTAGTGGGTATGTGCAGCGTGAGCTACTATCTTTATGGGCTAAATTCATCAGCGATAAAAAGCGTTATAGTCTCAAAAATATAATAGCAAAAGATCATGTTTGCCAGGCTGTTATAAACAATGATGTTTTGGCTATGCAGCATTGATACAAGGTAAATCATTTTGATATATATGCACATATAAAATATTTTTCTGTTTCCTTTCACGAGTTTTGATAAATGCTGGTTAAAAATATTAAATCACCGAAAGGTGAGTAGGGTGATTTTGTCAAAAGTAAATCTTCACTTTTTCAAAAGACGAGCAGTAAATAGTGAAGTTTTTTAAGTTTAAAAAGCCAATGATTTTCACAGTTTCATGCATCCCAAAATAACATTTTCTCGTAAGTTTTTTCCTTCCTTATTCTCTCAAAGATGGAAGGACCAAAACTTCGACAGATCAAAACTATCTGTGTATTTTGTGAATCAAAAGTAGGGAAAGGTTTTGGGTATCTAGAAGCAGCCGTGGATTTAGGAAAGAAGTTGGGAGAGAAATGTATCACTCTCGTGTATGAAGGAGGTAGCAGTGGATTGATGGGTTGTGTTTCACAATTCGCTCAAGCAGAGAAAGCAAGAGTGATAGGTGTTATACCTACTCCTTTAGCTGATATCGCAGGAAAAACACGAGGGCATGAAGTACAAACCTTATCTATCCATGAACGCATAACTTGCATGCTATATGGTTCTGATGCCTTTATAGCCCTGCCTGGAAGTTTTGGTACTTTAGAGGAAATCTTTAATATTACCTCATGGGCTCATTTAGATCTCCATACCAAGCCTATTGGGCTTTTAAATGTTAACAATTTCTTTGATGGTTTGCTAACATTTCTTGATTATGCTGTGGAACAGGGATTCATCTCTCCATTTTCTAGGAGAATCCTTATTTCTGCTCCTACTATCGAGGAACTGCTGGATAAATTACAATCATATGTCCCCATACAAGATCCAGCAGGAGTTAAGATAGATTGGTCGCAGGGAAGGGGAATCATGCGAAAATGGAGTCCGGTTAATGTAAACTTAACTTTGTGAACCCTAGAATAGGTGGTGGTAGAGTACGGAGTATTCTTACTCTTGAGACACACCTTAAATTTCTAGGATTTTATCAATGTTTCTTTATTTCCTCAAAAGATCAGAGGTGGTAGGATATGGCTACTCCCGAAACACATCTCTAATTTTTAAGGATCATAAATGTTTCCCCCCTTTTGTATTTTGCATGTATGACTCTCGTTTATGCTTCTTCAGGGGCAATAATAATATCATTTCAGTATGTTTAGATGATAATTTTTTACTTCTTCTGGAGTAAATATGTACTTCTTCTGGAATACATAAGTGCTCGTGCAAGAACTTTTCCAGATACTTATCATCTAATATTCATCTCATAATACTGATGAGATTACTTTCACATTAGCTATATCCGTGCTATCATGTGATATTATCTTATCATACATCAACATTCTCTTGTTGAATAATCCATTTTTATCTATCTTTTCAATACAGATAATGGTAACTTCTGGTACCGTTTGATAAAATATTTTTATTAACATTCACCAACTTTTTGGTAATGATAACTTCTGGTATCATTCGATAAAATATTTTCTAACTCGAGTATTGATAACTTCTGGTATCATTAAATGAAATAAATAACAATAATATTGTATATATATTAACAATAATAATACTGGGATTTTACCACCACGTATATATGTTGACAACAACCTCTAATATGTTAGAATTAACCAACAACTGAGGTGTTTCTGAAATAATATAAAATTTGAATATATGTAAAGTATTCCGTAAATCGACCATATAGGCGGTGTCAACATAATGAAATAATTACCTTTCATGAGTGAGCGAGTTATATCTTCCAGTCAAGGTATTTATAATAGTGATCAAGTCATATCGTCAAATCCAGTCAAGGTATTCATAATAGTCCAATCCGTCACGGTATGACAATGATTATTTTACTTATACCTTGTTTAAAAATCTTTAATTTATCTTGTTGATCACATATTAATCGTTAATTTTCGATTAATTTACTTTTATGTATTACCAAGGGTAAAATTGTCCATATTTTAATATGTTGCTCATATGGATAAATCGAAACCGTCAATATGTTTGAAATTTAATTTAGAAAAAACTTACTTTTGGTCTGAAGTTCAAAATCCCGTCGGAAGTGTTTCAAAAACGGTTTTTAAGAAAATTGCCACGTTCGATCGCCGGAAAATCTCAAAACTGCACGAAACAGAAAAGTAAGATCATAGAAAAATCAAGATCGTCGATATGAACAAACTGCCTGTTGACGTCATCGCCGGAAAATGCTGCCACGCGCCTCTTCGACGTCTGCCCGCGCCGGTGCCGTCAACACGCGCCGGGTCGGAAGAATCGTCCGGTCGCCGTGGTCATGGATCCGATCTCTGATCATCATTTGGATTTACGGTTTGGCGTGAATTTGGTTTGAAAGTTTCGGATTACACAATTTTTCAATTTTTCTATGGACTTGAAATTGATCTTCTAATATATGATGTATAAATGATTTTCTAACAATAAAAACACTAGATTTGGAATATGAAATGTTGATCAGTAATAATTTGGTTTCTGATACAGAGGTTCATCATTTAGATGCAACTGTAGAGCATACTCCCGTCACATTACTCAATAGGGTAGAGACTCGTACTGATAACGTATTGTGAAACTATCGTAATATGTAAATTTTACAGGGGCATAACGATAATCGGTCATTCAAACCTAACTTAACCTAATTTCATTATATCATTTCCCATATTTCATAACAGAGTTCTAGCTTTTGAACAGTGTAATATAATTTGCCTATATATCCGTACGTACGCCATCAAACCCTAGTGAGCTAATAGTATCCTCTGCCTCTGGTTTGTTTTGAAGGAAAATGGGAAAAGACAGAAGACAGTGTAAAGGTTTCCATTTACTCCTCCGGATTTTCATATCAATTAAAGAAAGGAAAAGAAAATACAAATACAGAAAAATCTCTTCCTCTTGAGTCTTAACTACACACTAAGAACTTCAGTAAATATTTATACATGTTCTAGCAAGTCATATGTTATTCTAACTAATTTTCACTTTTCTGACATATATTTTATAAGCTCATATCATCCCATAAAGAGCACATAAAGAGCACAAGTGCTGACACTCTTATCAAAGAGAGAGAGAGACGATTGACATAAACTGATTAATTAATAATTTTAATATTTTATGGTTATGATGTGAATTTACTAGCATTATGAATATAAATTCTTTTATACTCGTAGTCGAATATTTGTGAAAGTAATCTCTTAAATGTTCGATTATAAAATAAAATGTCATAAAATTATCTAGTAAATTTATCTATTTTTTTTTTATTATTATAAAATAGCAAAGTGGATTGAGTGGAGTAAGTGGCCCACACCGCAAATAACTTTATTAGCAGTATACAAATTTATGAAGTATGCAAAATCAAGTCAAGTTATAATTTAATAATTTAACTTTTCAAACATTTTTTAACCACACATTCTTCGAAAATACTATTTAAAATCACATTATTCACAAAAAAATGGAATCAAACACACTAATAGTTAGACATATCATTTACATCTTACCCTTTTATTTTTGTAGCACTTTAGATATTTGATGGACGACTTTACCCTTGATTAAATCACACTGTTCCTTTTTTTTTTTTTAATCACACCGTTAATGATCAAATTATAATAACAATATAATGCCTTTGCTTGGTTTTCATTAAATTTTCATCTTTTTCTACCATATTCAATCTCAACAATTCATTAAAAGTCAAGTCCACAATATTTGACTTTTCAACCAAATTTCAACCATCAATTCTCCTACAAATTACTATTCATTTAAAAAAAATTCTTTTTAAACAATATAAAACACTCTCAATAATGCAGTACATAACAAATCTAGAGGGACTATTTTGATCAAAACTTTGACCATCAACTACAAAAAAATCTGTGAAGCAGGACCAAATTTGTCGGTTCATTACAAAAAAGGCTAATTTTGGCTCAATTGAATGGTTAAAACCTATTATTACCACTAAGTAATTTTTAAAAATAATCAATTTTGCTATAATAAGTAATTAATTGCTGAGGTTTTTTTTTGGTCAATTAGTTTTTCTTTTCTCCTGCAGTATCCCAATTCTCATCAATGGATGAGAAGATGAGCTCCATGCTATTGTTGCTGCTTCTACCAGAATTAAACATGGCATCAGCCAAATCAGACACCGGCTGGTAGACCGGAAACCGCGGGCCGGACGGACCCGTACTGCCACTACCACCAGCGGCGGCACTGGTACTACTACTAGGGCCGGCACCACCAGGGTATCGAAACGGTAGAGTATCGAAAATGGTGGGTGCAACCTCCACTTCCGGCTGTGGCTTTATTTCCATTGACAGCCAATGGCTTACCGGTGGCTGCGTGGCAGTGGTTTGTGGGATTGTCCCGTGTTCGATAGGTGTTGGTATGGCCATGGATGGGGTGGCCGAGGAGATGTTGCACGTGTGATTGCCTCGATATGTTACCTCGAATGTGTAGAAATCGTCGTCAAGCCGCTGGACTTGCTTCTTGGCCGGGCATTGGTAAAGTCTCTGATGGGTGCATCTGTAGTAGCTCCTGAAATGTGACAACGGAAACTGAAGATGGCCAAAAATTGGCTGGGCTCAAATTTTAAATAAATAGTATTACTAATCGACTAGTAAAATGCCAGGGAACCAAACAGGGATTGCAATTATTTTCTACCTCTCGGTCGAGAAATGATGAAAAATAGAGAGGTTCGACTCCAAGGATGTCATTGTATAGCTATGAAACATGTTTGATCCTTGACATATTCATGTAATTTGATCCATTAGAATTCAAAGGTAATTGAAGATTACCTTGGATGCTTACATCCCAGAATCTCTTTTTGACCATATTTTCTCCAAGTAAAACCATCTTCCGGTGGAAGATCAAGATTTCCCATCTGAGGAGCAGGTACCCTTGTCACTATTTTGTCAGCTTCATCCTTTCTATATGAACACAAGTACAAGAACCATTAACTCATAGGAAAGATATGTACCTGTTTGGTAAGAATTTTAACAATGAATTCCAACTATGTATTCTATGGGACTCACAAATTTTTATTAAAAATCTGATTTTAATTTTCACTAAACTGAGGCATAGTTTTTATGCAATTCGTAAACTAGATGCATTCTGCATGCATTCTACCATATCGAACAAAACAGCGGTCTCTTCCAAGGAAACGGAGAAGGAAAGAAAAATAAAAACACTGTGCTGTATTTTCCTAGCATGAAAATCTATGATGATTATTTAAGAATATATATTCTACAATACAAGGGTTCTAGATTAGTGTCCCTCTCACGAAGAACTTACTTTGTAAGAACAAAGGCGTGCACATTGTCAATTCAAGGAACCCGAAGTTTCTTACCTTCTTCTGCGTCTTTGAGAAGATGGAGTCTCCGGGCTGGGATTCAGTGCATCCATTGGCTTAATCTCCGGCCCTCGACTGTCACCTTCCACCACCCTTCCACCACCCATTTCAGGAGCTATGAATTCCAGACCGTGGGTGTCTGTGTAGGGGCTGCTGTGGCCTAAAATAGCTTGAGCCTTAAGCAAATCCATTGCCTGATTATCAGTACTTGTTCCTGCACCACTCCTGAACCATTCCTGAATTCCCATGTCAAATTGCGGATGAAAAACTTCACGGGATAATCTCTCTTTTACACTACTGAACACACTAATGATCTCATCACATGATCGGAGAAGAAAATCAGGTTGGTTACCCAAATTTGGTAGGTTTTCTTCTAAGGTTTTTGCCAACGTACACCCGTATAAAATCAAACCTCTGTTTTCCTCCATATATATTTTTTTTGGGGGGTTAATTTTTTTGTGTTTGAAAAAATGTACCTTATAAGCTCATTTAAAGGAGTAACGAAAATGATTGAGAGTATGTTTCTGTGTTGGTGCCTTATGGGGAAAAATGCACAAAATTATTCAAAGTATTTGTAAATTTTGAACACGCTGAGTAGAAGAAACTTTAGGAAATTATGACCAAGTCACTGGTCTAATTCCTAGAAGTTTTTCATGTTCTTGCCTACCTCAAGTCCACGAGAAGACTTGGCCTCATTGAACCAAAATGAAAGGCCCCGGTGAAGAACTTTCTCAAGTTTGAAAATTTGACTGGTTATATATTTAATATTGGTGAAAATTAATTTGGATTATTTACTAAAATAGGTTATTTAGTAGAGGGATTAAGATAAAGAATGTGGTAATTTTTTATTTTTTTTTATCAGAAAGAATGTGGTAATTATTAATTGGATTATTTGTGTTGTGTTTGAAAACTTGACTCCCTAAGCTAAGACCATCTGGAACTAGAAAACTTTATGTCGGATTCTTGAATTTTAAGACTAAAGTTCATTTGAAACTGCGCATGACAAATTTTCTGTTCTTTGGTAAATTTTTGATACCCCTCTTCTTGGTCCTAGCTTGGGGGGGGGGGGGGGGGGGGGGATTGCAAGTGCAATTTTGTTCACCCCCTCTTGATTGGAGGCCAGAACAACAAAGAAGAAGCAAATGAAGGAACCTTTTGAAAATGATCATGTGTCAATCGTTGGTACTTATTATTGTGTTTCCGTTGGCACAATAACAAGTGTCAACGGTTGGCACTAGAAGAGAACTCGGGACCCACTTATTCAAAATTTAGTGTGCGTTCGGCAAAAGGTGTTATAACAACTATTATAATAACCCGTTTTCCCAACTCACACACATTTTCCAAAATTACTTTTTAATCACAAATTCTACCTCGAAAAAAAAAATTAAATAACATTTTCTATTTTTTTTTTTTTTGGACGGGAAATGTTTCGTTAGTTTTGTTTTGTTTTCATTTCGGCACTAAGCAATTTAAATTTTCTTATTATAATGTATACTTGTTCAAAATTAATTTAATTTTTATTTATCAAGTAAATTGGTCTTAATATAGAATATTTTAAATAATTTAAAGAAGAAGAAGAAGAACTTCTATTTATTGGCTATGAAAATGATTCTAAATCCATATTTGGTTCTGATTTTATCTCAAGTTAAAATTAACAACTAATTCTAATCACATATTTTACATGATCCACAACTTTTCAATCACACATCTCATCAACTTTATAAGTTTTTAAGGAATTTTTATTCTCACCAAATATGTGGAAAAATATTTTCCAACTTCCAATGTAAAACACTTTTGTTGTTAATTGGCTCTATTCGTTAAAAAAATTGTATTTAAAAATATATATTTTTATATTTTTTAGGAAAAATGTGTAGTTAAAAAATTGAGAGATAAAATATGTGTGGTTAAAAAGTAAGGAAAAGATTATGGTACTTCAAGACATTGTTTTTAAACATTTTTGCAAGATTATGGTTAAAAAATATGTTTTTAAACATTTTTGCAAAACAGAGACTGAATTTCTTTTAAGAAATTAATAATATTACTATCAAGTTAAATTTTAGGGAATTGAAATTGACAAATTTGAGCTATTTTAATCAAATTTCTCTTACATTTGAACTTGATAATAATATTGTTAATTTCTGGGGGGAAATTTGGTAACACTATTTGGTTTATAAACTGGTTTATTTGTGATTTTGAGGTAAAAGTAATGTTTAAGAATTGGAGAGAGAAAATGTTTGTGGTTAAAAAATGATTTGAAAAATTGTGTGGTTTATAAACCATATTATATAGTTTACCAAACACATGCAATCAATTAACAACAAATATATTTTACCTGAAGGTTGTGAATCCCGTAAAATATATGATTAAAATTAATTATTGATTTTAACTTGAGATAAAATTAAGAGTGTGTTTGATATTGTTTAAAATGAGTTTTTTTTAAATGAACAGTGATTTTTATGAGAAATGATAGTTGAGATTTGGTTAAAAAGTAAAAAATTGTGGGTTTAACTTTTGATGGATGGTTGAGATTGAATACTGTAGAAAAATAAGAAAAATTTAATGAAAACCAAACGGGGGCTAAATTTTAAGGGTAAATAGCACAATGGTCCCCAATCTTTGGGTTTCTTGCGAAAATGGTCTCAAACGTTTAAATTTTGACATTTATACCCTCAAAATTACCAAACGTTGCGAAAACGGTCTCTACCGTTAGATTCCGTTAGTTTCCACCATTAGAAATGTGTAAATAGCACAAATGGTCCCTAATCTTTGATTTTCTTGCGACAATAGTCCCTAAGATATTAAAGTCATGTTTGGCATATTTTGTTTGTAACATCCAAACGTTTGACGTATTTAGTCCCTAACATATTAAGTCTCTAAACGTTTGACATATTTAGTCCCAAACATATTAAGTCCCTATTTCAGACCAATTATTTCAAATAATGTGATTTTTAATTGTAATTTTTTGAAGAATTTATGATTAAAAAGTAAAAAAAAAAACAATTGAATTTATTTGTAGATTATTTTATTAATGTAATGTATGGTTGAAAATGAGTTTTAAATAAACAAAATTTATTCTAAATTTTTAAAGTGCACAATAAAATATTTAACAAAAATCCACTCCATTCACAGTTCAACCTATTGGTAAAAAAAAAAATAATAAATTCAAGAAATATAAACAAACAAATACATTGGACATCATTTTAGGAATTGAATAACAAATATGTTCTTATCAGTTCTATTTTCGATTTTCGATTTTGAGAACCGATTAATATCGATTTTCAAAATTTCATTTTTTCAAAACTCGTTTTCTTCCACACATTCTATTAATATTTTTTTTTAATTTATGCATAAATTAAAAAAAAAAAAAAAATCTTAGCTTTTAACCCAAATTATCCAAACTTAATTTTCAAATTGATCGATTCTCAAAATCTAAAATCGAAAGTAGAACTGAAAAAAAAAACATATTTGTTATTCAATTCCTAAAATGATGCCCAATGTATTTATTTGTTTATGTTCATTGAATTTATTATTTTTTTTACAAATAGGTTGAAATGTTAATGAGATGAATTCTTGTTAAATATTTTATTGTGCACTTTAGAAATCCATAATAATTTTTTTTTAAACTTGTTTTTAACCATACATTCTATCAATAAAATGATCTACAAATAAATTTAATTTTTTTTTTTTACTTTTTAAAAGCAAATTCTTTAAAAATTACAATTACAAACCACATTATTTGAAATAATTAGTCTGAAATAGGGGCTTAATATGTTAGAGGCTAAGCCCTTGTTTTATTTTATAACTTTTTCATAAAATCTACTACTTTTTTCTATAATAATCAATATCAACCATCCAAAAAAATCCTTTTCAAACCATTTTTTAACCACACGATTTCCAAAAATTTTTTATTTTCCCAAAAAGTTATAAAATCAAACACACACTAAATACGTTAAACGTTTGAAGGTTACAAACTAAATATGTCAAATATGACTTTAATATGTTAAAGACTATTATCGCAAGAAACTTAAAGGTTAGGGACTATCTGTACTATTTTACTATTTACACGTTGTTAACGGTGGAAACTAACGGAATCTAACGGTAGGAACCATTTTCACAATGTTTGGTAATTATGAGGGTATAAATGCCAAAATTTAAACGTTAGGGATCATTTTCGCAAGAAATTCAAAGATTGAGGACTATTTGTACTATTTACCCAAATTTTAATCATAACTAAATAAGGGGTTAGAATCATTTCCGCAGCCAATAAATTGAAGTTCTTCTTTTCTTTTCTTTTTTATTATTATTATTTTTTTGGAATATGATTATTTAAACTATTCTATATTAAGATCAATTTACTTAATAAATAAAAAATTAAATTAGTTTTAAACAATTATACATTATAATAAATAAAAAAATGCTTCAAAATTAAATTTTAAAAAAAATGCTGAAAGTTAAAATAAAACTAATACAAAATTTAAAACAATTTTTCCAAAAAAAAAAATAATAATAATAAGGAAAGGACGTTTGCTTTGAAAAACCAAACCCAATTTTTGAATAAGTGGGTCCCTCCCTTTGCTTTTTTTTTTTTTTTTTTTGGAAGAGCCCTCCCTTTGCTTTTACTTTGTTTTTGTGGAGGGTTAGGTGAACAAAATTGCTCTCAAAAATTGCGGTAGCGATTCTCAACCTTTTACAATTACGTCTTTGCCCTCATCTCTTTTCCCCCACCATTGCCACCTACAATCCCGTGCTATCAATATATGCTTATAGGATCTACAACACGTACATGATACAATATATGCTCATGCATCCTTGCTTTCAATTGCCGTGCAGTCGTGAATCGGTCAATTATTTGTTGACGAAGGTTGTCTGGCTCTAAGTTTGAATAGTACTACTACACTTCATAAAGTCCATGACCTTAAATTGAATTAAGCCCTCTCTGTTAGAGATTAAAATAAGAGTTTTAGTAGATTTTGATAAAAATAACTGATGAAATATATGGTTGAAAAGTTGTGAAATAGATAAAATGTGATTATAATTAATTGTTGAATTTTACTTAGATTAAAATCAAGATTTTAAGTCATACCAAACAGAAACTTAGTAAAATCAGTTTGAAAATTGAGGGTTTGCTCCTTTTGTGGACCTATCTTTTCTTGTTCGGTTGTTCCTTAGGGCAACATCTCCAGATTCTCCATTCCAACTTGTTAGGCGTTACCTTTGAAAAATCCAAAGAATCCCATAACGTGTTTCTAATATGCATGTACCCCTTACATTTTGAACATGTCAAATACCAAGATACTTGTAGATATTTATATAATTTACATTTGATCTTTATTCGGTTCTATATCAATAAGAAAAAATGATGTCCACTTGAATGAAAAATATAAAATAACTACGGTAAAAATAGGATTTCAGTCAAGTTAGCCTCTGTTTGGCAAAATATTATTTATAAATTTTGTCTATAAAAAGAGAGATGTTAACATTTTATTAGTTTATTTTTTAAAAATAAAAATAAAAAATTTTTAATTAGTTGAAATTGTTGACTTTTAAAATAATAATTCAATGAGACGTTGTCACCTAAGCATTTATAAACAAAATTTATGACAAGATTTTGCAAAAAATGTGGCTTAACTTTTGGTTTCATAATTAAATGCAAGGGACTGACTTTTGGACAAAAGCTGTATTTTGGTGATTTTTGTTTGGCTTTTTGTCTGATCAACATGTATTAATAATATACTTGTTTTTTTTTTTTTTTAAATAATAAAATAATATAACTATTTTGTATAGATTAAAAATTAGATTTTTATCAAAATCAAAGTTAATAATTAATCATAATCATATATATCATAGACTTCACAACTTTTTAACTACGCATCTCATTAACTTTTATTAAAATTCACCAAATCAAACTGGGGGCAAAATAAACCACTCAACTTGTGTTAATACCTTATAATTTTTCAAGAAAATTTTGTAGTGAAGTCCTCAAAATTTCAAAGTCTGATAAACCAAGAAAGGGTTAAATGGTGGGCCATTCTCACAATAAAATATCGAATTATTCACGTATTTTGACCAAAAAATGGAAATATAATGTTTGATAAAAAAAAATTTATAAACGATCACTTGTCAACATTTCATTAGATAATTTTTTAAAAATATTAACAATTTCGACTAATTAAAGATTTTCGTCCACCATTTTTAACTTTTCAAAAAAAAAGACCAACGAAATGTTGTCACGTCGTTATTTATAAACAATATTTATAAGTCACTATTCTTAAACGAAATCATTACAATTTATAAATAATACAATTTTTTAAATTATTTTTTAATCGCACACGTTTTCTCTCTCAACTTGATAAATATGAATTGTAAGTGTCCGTAAAAACGTCACAAAGATCAAATGTAAAAGTTTATTTTATATTTTTTTACTTTTCCTCGATATCTCATTCATTTTAAATTATATCATTTAAGTTAGGGTAAATAGCGCAAAAGGTCCCTAACGTTTGCACTTCTTGTGAAAATTGTCCCCAACGTTTTAATTTTGACATTTACATCCTCAAAGTCACATTTCTTTGCAAAAAATAGTCATTTCGTCATGCACCGTTAAATTCAACTGTTAGAAAAAATGGGTAATTTGCACATTTCGTCATTAACGTTTAGAAGTTTTGTGGAATGCATCCTCATTCTTTCGTTTTTTTGTCCAAAACGTCTATTAATCACTTAATTATTGCTAAATACATTTTTTTTTCCATATATAAAATGATAAATTTACTCTCCATCTTTAAATAAAAGAAGAAACGTAAAAATTAATTGCACTCACAACATCAAATTTTTCAGAAGTGCAAATAGGTCATAATTAAACAATTACAAAAATAAATATAGTAATAAGGTATTTACGTGTTTTAATTTAAGATCATATAAATGTATTGAAAAGATCATTAAATTAATAAAATCATTTACTTCATTATTTAATATAACTTTGAAATTTAAAAAAAAAAAAATAGCGGGCATTTATTCTTATTGAACTTAACATTGTGATAGTATCTACATATAATTTAAATTTATCATAGAATCCTACCAATTTTGAATTCAATGGTCACTGATCTAAAAATGATTATTCGATCAATAACAATTTACATGTTAATCGGGATTTTATCTATTCGATCGTGAATAACAGATAAATTCAAATTATATGTGAAATTTATCATGATGTCAAGTTCAATAAGATGAAAGAACCCCTAGAAAGTCTTTTGAGTTTCAAAGTTACATTGAATAATGAAGTAAATGATTTTATTAAATTAACGATCTTCTTAATACATTTATATGATCTTAAATTAAAATAGGTAAATACCTTATTGCTATATTTATTTCTGTAAGGTTTCGATACATATATGCACAGCGGAAATTGAACAAACACGAAATTATAGCCCAGATCAACCTTGCACTTAGATAGAATTTGTGATTAGAATGATACCTATGATGAACGCCGTGAATCTGAAATCTGAAACAGGAGGTACAAACTTGTCACCACCAGCTGTCCAATTGTCCAGCCTCTAACAGAAATCCACACAGCAAGTTGAATCTGGAACTCCATCACTATCCAACTATTGGAATGGATTCGAGAGAATTGATTTTTCTCTTTGTACTAGCAAGAGAAAAATCATGCGCTAGAATATTACAGAAAAGCGACATGCATAATTTCTCTACAATAGTGCACATATTAATATATGCACCTCAAAACTCTAACCCTAGTGACAATAGGGCTTTTAAAGGGCCTTGATTAATTAATCATATCAATTAATCTAATTGTAAAGTCTGGTCCAACAATTGAGCTTGTACATTAATTCTAACAATCTCCCACTTGAACAAGATCAAATTCCAGATATTCAATTCTCGCCTTTTGTGTGTGACCCATTAGGTTCCATTCACGATGGCAAACGTCGTGTTATTATTATTATTCCAATCTGTTTGAAATAAGATGAATTTAAATCTCTATTTCTAATTCATCCTCGACTCACCAAGATCGATTAATTTCACGTCGCCGTCCTAGATTGACATCTAGCAATGTGTCAAGGCAATCCATGTGAAAGGAAAAGTCACGTGGCATGACAAGACCAGTTCATGTGCAGTTACTGTGGAAATACAATCCCTTCATCAATATAACCCAAGTGGTTAAGAGATATGGATAGCGTCAATCTCATTTCAACCAATTATGTTATTCACTTCTTATCTTAGTTGATCTTGTTATGACTGAAAACACTATTTTCAACTCATAACTTCATCCCGGCTAAGGAATTTACATCAACTTAAGTGAGTGCAATACAGGTTATAATCTCCTACTACCCAGGAGTGACGAATCCTCTTATTGGACATACACAACCTTCATATTACTCTCACTATACCCATACGGTGTCATCCTGATGACTCCCTCTCAAGAGCCAACATCAACGCTCGCCAAAGCATAGTAATCCTCATATAAGATTCTATGACGTTCTCAAGTCAAAGGACCAAATCCACAACCGTGCGTTAGAGATTCACCGCTAACGCTTGGATAGTTATCCATGTGGAATCTCTAGGCGGGTCATCCAATGCTTTGTTCATCTAACAATGCATCCACGTGTTCATTTGAATGTCCATATACATTCTAGCTTGTGAGATAAGCTACTTTCTTCATAAGAAAGAAATGCAACACATGCTAGTCTAACCGCAACAACAATATCTGTATCTTGTTGTTACTTCGACTAGGAAAATTTTTAGAATAAGATATTAATGACTTGTATCTCACAGTCACAACACCTTGTGACTTACAAGTTAATTAAACTTACTCTACGGACTCTATTATCTAAATAGTGAGTTAAACTCAATTTAATAATAGATCTGCATTTATTGTAACAATGATAATATGTGTTATACTATTTCAACGATTAGATTTAGAGCATAACACTGATATACTCCCACTAGATCCAATAACTCATGTATCTTATACATAAAGAGTTTATGTGACAATCACATTCCCGTTGGGATAGTGGATTTACGGTGGATCTTAGACATGTGACTCTTCACATATTCAACATTTGCAAGGTTATTGGACGTGAATTCTATTTTTCTACAATCTTCGAATAAGATAGTAGCCCATAAATACATACTTAGATCATCGATGAGACTCAGTTCCCTCGCTTGCGCGATGACTCAATTGTCGTCACAGTACTCATTACTGGAGCTACAATGCTAGGAACAATTATAGTTCACTAATGAACTTAATGATCGAGATTGCTTCATAAGCACTTATGTATTTGGTCTCGGTTGTATAGTTAGCGATATCTCTTATTTTAACAATTTCAAATTAACCACACCACTACTATGAGTTAATTAACAATTAGATTGAATATTTCCTTCATCCCTTCCTGGACTAAAGGAAGGTATCTCTATACCTAAAGATTGTAAGTCTAAATTTCTTCTCATGGCAATTGTATTCTTAGTATTTTTCAAGTACTCAATAATACAAAAGGTATCGTACATAGTGTCGCGTTTAAGATCTCATTGTCAAACAATCAAGTATCTTCTCCACATCATTTTTTCTCAATATGTGTTCTAAACACAATTTTGAAAAGATTAACCCCAAAATTTTTGGGATAGAATCCTACATTGGATTCACTCATACTAACCCCATCAGCATTACATCTATGTACGTTGATTGAGAAATCAAAACAATCTTTCAAATCTATCTCTATAGATTCTGGTTCCTAAAGTAAATGTTTTATATCTCAAATCCATCATGGAGAAATTCAACATAATTGCACTTTCACTTTAAAGGTTAGAGACTCAACTTCTAATCAATAATATGTCATCTACATATAGTATCAGAAATATTGAACACATACACACATTCTTTATCTTCAACTTTTGATAAAATCAAACATTTTGATTATCTCATCAAAATTAAGATTCTAACTCCCCGAGGCTTGCTTTAATCCATAATAGATATCTGCAGCTAGTATACTATGTTTAAGGATTCAAAAATCCCATAATTATAGCATGCTGCTACTGCAAGCAGAATCTGAATTGATTCAAAGTAAACACATTTACAGCCTATGGGTCTTACCCATTTCAGGCGAATCAAATAAGTTCCAAAACTTGTTTTTATCTCGGATTCTATGGCTTCCTGCCATCTCGTATAGTCAACACTTGACTGAGCTTCTATGTAAATATAGAATCATTATCCTTGATGACTATTATAATATCAGCAATTAGGGATGTGTAACTCAATGGAGTATACATGATCATAATATCTTTACATGGAACTAGTGCGTTCTCAGTCGTCACTACGTCCTGAGTAACGATCACGTCCCAAGCATCGATATGTGTCTCATCCTATGCAAACACATATTCGAGCTTATTTAATCGGTTGAGTATATATGTGTAATCCTGAACTCTTTCATATTCTACTTTTACTCTCACTATCCTCTCTTAGATGAACTATTTTTCCAAGATATTGACAAAATTCGAGATAGACTTTCTTTCTCGATATAGGAATGTAGGAATGATATCCAACCATCTTTTGGATATCCCACAAATATACATATTGGACTAAGGCTATTGCTTATCCAAATTTGGTATACTTCTAATAAGTATTGAGGTCTTAAATCTTAACGCAAGGAAGATTAGACCTTTGAAATCCATATCTTATATGGACCTTCATCAACCGATTATCATGAAATACGACTAAGTGTGTAATATAAAGTTTTCAGTGCAAAGTTCCAAAAACTGTTTTGGAGATTTTGCGTGACTTCATCAATGATTGCATTAATTACAACCTTTGTCCTTTCAAATTCGTCATTGTGTCGAGACGTATGTGAAAGAGTTATCTATGAGAAAATTATGTTCTCATAATATAATCTTGAAGTCAATCACTTTAAAATATTCTTCACTTTGATCCAATCTACGTGCTTAGAATATTTTTCTCATTTTGGCTTTCTAATTTATATCTGTATTATTTGAACTTTTCAAACTCTCAAATTTAAACTTTATTATAGATAACAATGACAATTATGGTTATCTAATGATTAAAGACCAATATGACATATGCCTGCTTACATCCGAATGTATATGCTCAATAATCAACAATCCCACATTTCATTTTTTCAAGAAAATTGACTTATCAATTTACCTCCAAGGTGAGATATACATATATCTCTATTAATTGAATAAGTCAAGAGTCAGATTTAAGTGTGACTTCTTCTTTGCCTTATTAATATTCAGAATGTAGACTTATTTGTTACTTCCCTCACTTCCATAGTATCCATCAAAGTTAAAGAATAACTAGTATTCTTAATTATAGAGGATAATCACTTCATGTCCAAACATGAAGTGGAAGTGTCGTTCTTCATAAGAATTGTAATTAACAATTGTCTAATTTTAAACTGAATGAAAAGACAAAGATAGGTGTTAACTTCTTAAGCTTTACAAGCAACATTTGCTTTATTACCTACAAATAGGTACATCACCATTTTTCGCAATTATTCTACTTTTAGCCATTGTATATTATCGATATCTAATACTTGATTGGCTAAGTAGATTATTTAACCTCTATCAAATAGAAAACTGAAGGAGAAGATTCACAAAACTTCTCACTTCTTCAGTTCGGTTAAGGAAGCCTCGCAATTATAAATGTAGTATCTTATTATTGGCATGTTCGAGAAGAGTATTCTCGATCATATCGTGTTTTGAGATCATTTCTCAAAGAATGACGCCAATTCAAGGATTTCAGTCTAATTAACTTACAAAGTGTCAATTACATTCCATAAGTTCAAGTAACAACTCAAATTTTAAAACTCATACAACAACAACAATAAATCAAAAATAGAATCACGTATTATCATACATAAATCAATTTAATAAGGTCATTTATTAAATCGATTGCTCCCACTGTTTTACTTGAATTGATGACCCTCAACATTAATCTCGTAGAATCCTGTTAGATTCACAGTAGGCTAGGATCCCGTTTATTTCATTAGAACCTTGAGTGACTCGACAAGCTCTAATGAAACATCCAGGTAGATAATCCTATCAATCACATCTCCATGTGACTCCTAGATCATCAAGTAGACAACTTTTTTTCGCGCACATCTTATATATTTACTTGATTGTGCTTCCAAAACCTCATTTCCTTGAGTGACTCGACAAAAGATAGATTTCTGTCAAAATTCTATCCATTGTTCAGAAACAACTTATGTCTCATAGTGATAAAACACACCTTCCCACTTGCAGCCTTGAGTGACTCAACAAACTGCATCGAGGGCGGATTCTGATTTTTCACTATAACAACGAAAGGTACTTTGTATTAACTAATTAATGCGAATTTAATAAATTGCTTCCAAAATTATATCACTTTTGATTGACTAAAAAATGATGTTGTTTTGGTTAAGTCTGACCCATTGTTCAGAAGTATCTGATACTTCATAATGAGAAACATATCTATCATTGAGTAGCCTTGAGTGACTCAACAAGCTCACATCGATAGTAAACTTTGGTTTTTCATTATAATAATGGAAAACGTATGACTTAATATAATATTAAGTGAGGGGTTTTGATATGATCCGGACCAGGCATCGAAGGGCAAAGTCGAGACATCGGCAATATGGCAGCGATCTACGTGCAAAACGGAGCAAGTTTCATGTTGGAGTCGAGCCGAGAAGGCGAAATGAACAAGCCGAGACGAGTGATCGAAATTATTTGGGCAAAATGATCATTACGGCCGTAACTCCGCCTCGGGTTCAGATGAAGAATTGAAGAATTCCATATTTACGGCCGTAAGTCTTAAGCAGAAAGCATTTTACGGCCATAAAAGTGTTTATCACGGCCGTAATTGAGGTTTTCCGGATTTTGGGGAATTTTTAATTATTTTTCGTTTTTAATTAATTGTTTGCCTATTTTAGTATTCTAGTTTAATTAGAATTCTATTTTTAGTAAATTAGCGACTAGGTTATTTTGCTTATTTATATTCTTTTTCATTCATTGCAAGTGCAATTTTGTTCACCCCCTCTTGATTGGAGGCCAGAACAACAAAGAAGAAGCAAATGAAGGAACCTTTTGAAAATGATCATGTGTCAATCGTTGGTACTTATTATTGTGTTTCCGTTGGCACAATAACAAGTGTCAACGGTTGGCACTAGAAGAGAACTCGGGACCCACTTATTCAAAATTTAGTGTGCGTTCGGCAAAAGGTGTTATAACAACTATTATAATAACCCGTTTTCCCAACTCACACACATTTTCCAAAATTACTTTTTAATCACAAATTCTACCTCGAAAAAAAAAATTAAATAACATTTTCTATTTTTTTTTTTTTTGGACGGGAAATGTTTCGTTAGTTTTGTTTTGTTTTCATTTCGGCACTAAGCAATTTAAATTTTCTTATTATAATGTATACTTGTTCAAAATTAATTTAATTTTTATTTATCAAGTAAATTGGTCTTAATATAGAATATTTTAAATAATTTAAAGAAGAAGAAGAAGAACTTCTATTTATTGGCTATGAAAATGATTCTAAATCCATATTTGGTTCTGATTTTATCTCAAGTTAAAATTAACAACTAATTCTAATCACATATTTTACATGATCCACAACTTTTCAATCACACATCTCATCAACTTTATAAGTTTTTAAGGAATTTTTATTCTCACCAAATATGTGGAAAAATATTTTCCAACTTCCAATGTAAAACACTTTTGTTGTTAATTGGCTCTATTCGTTAAAAAAATTGTATTTAAAAATATATATTTTTATATTTTTTAGGAAAAATGTGTAGTTAAAAAATTGAGAGATAAAATATGTGTGGTTAAAAAGTAAGGAAAAGATTATGGTACTTCAAGACATTGTTTTTAAACATTTTTGCAAGATTATGGTTAAAAAATATGTTTTTAAACATTTTTGCAAAACAGAGACTGAATTTCTTTTAAGAAATTAATAATATTACTATCAAGTTAAATTTTAGGGAATTGAAATTGACAAATTTGAGCTATTTTAATCAAATTTCTCTTACATTTGAACTTGATAATAATATTGTTAATTTCTGGGGGGGAATTTGGTAACACTATTTGGTTTATAAACTGGTTTATTTGTGATTTTGAGGTAAAAGTAATGTTTAAGAATTGGAGAGAGAAAATGTTTGTGGTTAAAAAATGATTTGAAAAATTGTGTGGTTTATAAACCATATTATATAGTTTACCAAACACATGCAATCAATTAACAACAAATATATTTTACCTGAAGGTTGTGAATCCCGTAAAATATATGATTAAAATTAATTATTGATTTTAACTTGAGATAAAATTAAGAGTGTGTTTGATATTGTTTAAAATGAGTTTTTTTTAAATGAACAGTGATTTTTATGAGAAATGATAGTTGAGATTTGGTTAAAAAGTAAAAAATTGTGGGTTTAACTTTTGATGGATGGTTGAGATTGAATACTGTAGAAAAATAAGAAAAATTTAATGAAAACCAAACGGGGGCTAAATTTTAAGGGTAAATAGCACAATGGTCCCCAATCTTTGGGTTTCTTGCGAAAATGGTCTCAAACGTTTAAATTTTGACATTTATACCCTCAAAATTACCAAACGTTGCGAAAACGGTCTCTACCGTTAGATTCCGTTAGTTTCCACCATTAGAAATGTGTAAATAGCACAAATGGTCCCTAATCTTTGATTTTCTTGCGACAATAGTCCCTAAGATATTAAAGTCATGTTTGGCATATTTTGTTTGTAACATCCAAACGTTTGACGTATTTAGTCCCTAACATATTAAGTCTCTAAACGTTTGACATATTTAGTCCCAAACATATTAAGTCCCTATTTCAGACCAATTATTTCAAATAATGTGATTTTTAATTGTAATTTTTTGAAGAATTTATGATTAAAAAGTAAAAAAAAAAACAATTGAATTTATTTGTAGATTATTTTATTAATGTAATGTATGGTTGAAAATGAGTTTTAAATAAACAAAATTTATTCTAAATTTTTAAAGTGCACAATAAAATATTTAACAAAAATCCACTCCATTCACAGTTCAACCTATTGGTAAAAAAAAAAATAATAAATTCAAGAAATATAAACAAACAAATACATTGGACATCATTTTAGGAATTGAATAACAAATATGTTCTTATCAGTTCTATTTTCGATTTTCGATTTTGAGAACCGATTAATATCGATTTTCAAAATTTCATTTTTTCAAAACTCGTTTTCTTCCACACATTCTATTAATATTTTTTTTTAATTTATGCATAAATTAAAAAAAAAAAAAAAATCTTAGCTTTTAACCCAAATTATCCAAACTTAATTTTCAAATTGATCGATTCTCAAAATCTAAAATCGAAAGTAGAACTGAAAAAAAAAACATATTTGTTATTCAATTCCTAAAATGATGCCCAATGTATTTATTTGTTTATGTTCATTGAATTTATTATTTTTTTTACAAATAGGTTGAAATGTTAATGAGATGAATTCTTGTTAAATATTTTATTGTGCACTTTAGAAATCCATAATAATTTTTTTTTAAACTTGTTTTTAACCATACATTCTATCAATAAAATGATCTACAAATAAATTTAATTTTTTTTTTTTACTTTTTAAAAGCAAATTCTTTAAAAATTACAATTACAAACCACATTATTTGAAATAATTAGTCTGAAATAGGGGCTTAATATGTTAGAGGCTAAGCCCTTGTTTTATTTTATAACTTTTTCATAAAATCTACTACTTTTTTCTATAATAATCAATATCAACCATCCAAAAAAATCCTTTTCAAACCATTTTTTAACCACACGATTTCCAAAAATTTTTTATTTTCCCAAAAAGTTATAAAATCAAACACACACTAAATACGTTAAACGTTTGAAGGTTACAAACTAAATATGTCAAATATGACTTTAATATGTTAAAGACTATTATCGCAAGAAACTTAAAGGTTAGGGACTATCTGTACTATTTTACTATTTACACGTTGTTAACGGTGGAAACTAACGGAATCTAACGGTAGGAACCATTTTCACAATGTTTGGTAATTATGAGGGTATAAATGCCAAAATTTAAACGTTAGGGATCATTTTCGCAAGAAATTCAAAGATTGAGGACTATTTGTACTATTTACCCAAATTTTAATCATAACTAAATAAGGGGTTAGAATCATTTCCGCAGCCAATAAATTGAAGTTCTTCTTTTCTTTTCTTTTTTATTATTATTATTTTTTTGGAATATGATTATTTAAACTATTCTATATTAAGATCAATTTACTTAATAAATAAAAAATTAAATTAGTTTTAAACAATTATACATTATAATAAATAAAAAAATGCTTCAAAATTAAATTTTAAAAAAAATGCTGAAAGTTAAAATAAAACTAATACAAAATTTAAAACAATTTTTCCAAAAAAAAAAATAATAATAATAAGGAAAGGACGTTTGCTTTGAAAAACCAAACCCAATTTTTGAATAAGTGGGTCCCTCCCTTTGCTTTTTTTTTTTTTTTTTTTGGAAGAGCCCTCCCTTTGCTTTTACTTTGTTTTTGTGGAGGGTTAGGTGAACAAAATTGCTCTCAAAAATTGCGGTAGCGATTCTCAACCTTTTACAATTACGTCTTTGCCCTCATCTCTTTTCCCCCACCATTGCCACCTACAATCCCGTGCTATCAATATATGCTTATAGGATCTACAACACGTACATGATACAATATATGCTCATGCATCCTTGCTTTCAATTGCCGTGCAGTCGTGAATCGGTCAATTATTTGTTGACGAAGGTTGTCTGGCTCTAAGTTTGAATAGTACTACTACACTTCATAAAGTCCATGACCTTAAATTGAATTAAGCCCTCTCTGTTAGAGATTAAAATAAGAGTTTTAGTAGATTTTGATAAAAATAACTGATGAAATATATGGTTGAAAAGTTGTGAAATAGATAAAATGTGATTATAATTAATTGTTGAATTTTACTTAGATTAAAATCAAGATTTTAAGTCATACCAAACAGAAACTTAGTAAAATCAGTTTGAAAATTGAGGGTTTGCTCCTTTTGTGGACCTATCTTTTCTTGTTCGGTTGTTCCTTAGGGCAACATCTCCAGATTCTCCATTCCAACTTGTTAGGCGTTACCTTTGAAAAATCCAAAGAATCCCATAACGTGTTTCTAATATGCATGTACCCCTTACATTTTGAACATGTCAAATACCAAGATACTTGTAGATATTTATATAATTTATCTTTATTCGGTTCTATATCAATAAGAAAAAATGATGTCCACTTGAATGAAAAATATAAAATAACTACGGTAAAAATAGGATTTCAGTCAAGTTAGCCTCTGTTTGGCAAAATATTATTTATAAATTTTGTCTATAAAAAGAGAGATGTTAACATTTTATTAGTTTATTTTTTAAAAATAAAAATAAAAAATTTTTAATTAGTTGAAATTGTTGACTTTTAAAATAATAATTCAATGAGACGTTGTCACCTAAGCATTTATAAACAAAATTTATGACAAGATTTTGCAAAAAATGTGGCTTAACTTTTGGTTTCATAATTAAATGCAAGGGACTGACTTTTGGACAAAAGCTGTATTTTGGTGATTTTTGTTTGGCTTTTTGTCTGATCAACATGTATTAATAATATACTTGTTTTTTTTTTTTTTTAAATAATAAAATAATATAACTATTTTGTATAGATTAAAAATTAGATTTTTATCAAAATCAAAGTTAATAATTAATCATAATCATATATATCATAGACTTCACAACTTTTTAACTACGCATCTCATTAACTTTTATTAAAATTCACCAAATCAAACTGGGGGCAAAATAAACCACTCAACTTGTGTTAATACCTTATAATTTTTCAAGAAAATTTTGTAGTGAAGTCCTCAAAATTTCAAAGTCTGATAAACCAAGAAAGGGTTAAATGGTGGGCCATTCTCACAATAAAATATCGAATTATTCACGTATTTTGACCAAAAAATGGAAATATAATGTTTGATAAAAAAAAATTTATAAACGATCACTTGTCAACATTTCATTAGATAATTTTTTAAAAATATTAACAATTTCGACTAATTAAAGATTTTCGTCCACCATTTTTAACTTTTCAAAAAAAAAGACCAACGAAATGTTGTCACGTCGTTATTTATAAACAATATTTATAAGTCACTATTCTTAAACGAAATCATTACAATTTATAAATAATACAATTTTTTAAATTATTTTTTAATCGCACACGTTTTCTCTCTCAACTTGATAAATATGAATTGTAAGTGTCCGTAAAAACGTCACAAAGATCAAATGTAAAAGTTTATTTTATATTTTTTTACTTTTCCTCGATATCTCATTCATTTTAAATTATATCATTTAAGTTAGGGTAAATAGCGCAAAAGGTCCCTAACGTTTGCACTTCTTGTGAAAATTGTCCCCAACGTTTTAATTTTGACATTTACATCCTCAAAGTCACATTTCTTTGCAAAAAATAGTCATTTCGTCATGCACCGTTAAATTCAACTGTTAGAAAAAATGGGTAATTTGCACATTTCGTCATTAACGTTTAGAAGTTTTGTGGAATGCATCCTCATTCTTTCGTTTTTTTGTCCAAAACGTCTATTAATCACTTAATTATTGCTAAATACATTTTTTTTTCCATATATAAAATGATAAATTTACTCTCCATCTTTAAATAAAAGAAGAAACGTAAAAATTAATTGCACTCACAACATCAAATTTTTCAGAAGTGCAAATAGGTCATAATTAAACAATTACAAAAATAAATATAGTAATAAGGTATTTACGTGTTTTAATTTAAGATCATATAAATGTATTGAAAAGATCATTAAATTAATAAAATCATTTACTTCATTATTTAATATAACTTTGAAATTTAAAAAAAAAAAAATAGCGGGCATTTATTCTTATTGAACTTAACATTGTGATAGTATCTACATATAATTTAAATTTATCATAGAATCCTACCAATTTTGAATTCAATGGTCACTGATCTAAAAATGATTATTCGATCAATAACAATTTACATGTTAATCGGGATTTTATCTATTCGATCGTGAATAACAGATAAATTCAAATTATATGTGAAATTTATCATGATGTCAAGTTCAATAAGATGAAAGAACCCCTAGAAAGTCTTTTGAGTTTCAAAGTTACATTGAATAATGAAGTAAATGATTTTATTAAATTAACGATCTTCTTAATACATTTATATGATCTTAAATTAAAATAGGTAAATACCTTATTGCTATATTTATTTCTGTAAGGTTTCGATACATATATGCACAGCGGAAATTGAACAAACACGAAATTATAGCCCAGATCAACCTTGCACTTAGATAGAATTTGTGATTAGAATGATACCTATGATGAACGCCGTGAATCTGAAAATCTGAAACAGGAGGTACAAACTTGTCACCACCAGCTGTCCAATTGTCCAGCCTCTAACAGAAATCCACACAGCAAGTTGAATCTGGAACTCCATCACTATCCAACTATTGGAATGGATTCGAGAGAATTGATTTTTCTCTTTGTACTAGCAAGAGAAAAATCATGCGCTAGAATATTACAGAAAAGCGACATGCATAATTTCTCTACAATAGTGCACATATTAATATATGCACCTCAAAACTCTAACCCTAGTGACAATAGGGCTTTTAAAGGGCCTTGATTAATTAATCATATCAATTAATCTAATTGTAAAGTCTGGTCCAACAATTGAGCTTGTACATTAATTCTAACAATCTCCCACTTGAACAAGATCAAATTCCAGATATTCAATTCTCGCCTTTTGTGTGTGACCCATTAGGTTCCATTCACGATGGCAAACGTCGTGTTATTATTATTATTCCAATCTGTTTGAAATAAGATGAATTTAAATCTCTATTTCTAATTCATCCTCGACTCACCAAGATCGATTAATTTCACGTCGCCGTCCTAGATTGACATCTAGCAATGTGTCAAGGCAATCCATGTGAAAGGAAAAGTCACGTGGCATGACAAGACCAGTTCATGTGCAGTTACTGTGGAAATACAATCCCTTCATCAATATAACCCAAGTGGTTAAGAGATATGGATAGCGTCAATCTCATTTCAACCAATTATGTTATTCACTTCTTATCTTAGTTGATCTTGTTATGACTGAAAACACTATTTTCAACTCATAACTTCATCCCGGCTAAGGAATTTACATCAACTTAAGTGAGTGCAATACAGGTTATAATCTCCTACTACCCAGGAGTGACGAATCCTCTTATTGGACATACACAACCTTCATATTACTCTCACTATACCCATACGGTGTCATCCTGATGACTCCCTCTCAAGAGCCAACATCAACGCTCGCCAAAGCATAGTAATCCTCATATAAGATTCTATGACGTTCTCAAGTCAAAGGACCAAATCCACAACCGTGCGTTAGAGATTCACCGCTAACGCTTGGATAGTTATCCATGTGGAATCTCTAGGCGGGTCATCCAATGCTTTGTTCATCTAACAATGCATCCACGTGTTCATTTGAATGTCCATATACATTCTAGCTTGTGAGATAAGCTACTTTCTTCATAAGAAAGAAATGCAACACATGCTAGTCTAACCGCAACAACAATATCTGTATCTTGTTGTTACTTCGACTAGGAAAATTTTTAGAATAAGATATTAATGACTTGTATCTCACAGTCACAACACCTTGTGACTTACAAGTTAATTAAACTTACTCTACGGACTCTATTATCTAAATAGTGAGTTAAACTCAATTTAATAATAGATCTGCATTTATTGTAACAATGATAATATGTGTTATACTATTTCAACGATTAGATTTAGAGCATAACACTGATATACTCCCACTAGATCCAATAACTCATGTATCTTATACATAAAGAGTTTATGTGACAATCACATTCCCGTTGGGATAGTGGATTTACGGTGGATCTTAGACATGTGACTCTTCACATATTCAACATTTGCAAGGTTATTGGACGTGAATTCTATTTTTCTACAATCTTCGAATAAGATAGTAGCCCATAAATACATACTTAGATCATCGATGAGACTCAGTTCCCTCGCTTGCGCGATGACTCAATTGTCGTCACAGTACTCATTACTGGAGCTACAATGCTAGGAACAATTATAGTTCACTAATGAACTTAATGATCGAGATTGCTTCATAAGCACTTATGTATTTGGTCTCGGTTGTATAGTTAGCGATATCTCTTATTTTAACAATTTCAAATTAACCACACCACTACTATGAGTTAATTAACAATTAGATTGAATATTTCCTTCATCCCTTCCTGGACTAAAGGAAGGTATCTCTATACCTAAAGATTGTAAGTCTAAATTTCTTCTCATGGCAATTGTATTCTTAGTATTTTTCAAGTACTCAATAATACAAAAGGTATCGTACATAGTGTCGCGTTTAAGATCTCATTGTCAAACAATCAAGTATCTTCTCCACATCATTTTTTCTCAATATGTGTTCTAAACACAATTTTGAAAAGATTAACCCCAAAATTTTTGGGATAGAATCCTACATTGGATTCACTCATACTAACCCCATCAGCATTACATCTATGTACGTTGATTGAGAAATCAAAACAATCTTTCAAATCTATCTCTATAGATTCTGGTTCCTAAAGTAAATGTTTTATATCTCAAATCCATCATGGAGAAATTCAACATAATTGCACTTTCACTTTAAAGGTTAGAGACTCAACTTCTAATCAATAATATGTCATCTACATATAGTATCAGAAATATTGAACACATACACACATTCTTTATCTTCAACTTTTGATAAAATCAAACATTTTGATTATCTCATCAAAATTAAGATTCTAACTCCCCGAGGCTTGCTTTAATCCATAATAGATATCTGCAGCTAGTATACTATGTTTAAGGATTCAAAAATCCCATAATTATAGCATGCTGCTACTGCAAGCAGAATCTGAATTGATTCAAAGTAAACACATTTACAGCCTATGGGTCTTACCCATTTCAGGCGAATCAAATAAGTTCCAAAACTTGTTTTTATCTCGGATTCTATGGCTTCCTGCCATCTCGTATAGTCAACACTTGACTGAGCTTCTATGTAAATATAGAATCATTATCCTTGATGACTATTATAATATCAGCAATTAGGGATGTGTAACTCAATGGAGTATACATGATCATAATATCTTTACATGGAACTAGTGCGTTCTCAGTCGTCACTACGTCCTGAGTAACGATCACGTCCCAAGCATCGATATGTGTCTCATCCTATGCAAACACATATTCGAGCTTATTTAATCGGTTGAGTATATATGTGTAATCCTGAACTCTTTCATATTCTACTTTTACTCTCACTATCCTCTCTTAGATGAACTATTTTTCCAAGATATTGACAAAATTCGAGATAGACTTTCTTTCTCGATATAGGAATGTAGGAATGATATCCAACCATCTTTTGGATATCCCACAAATATACATATTGGACTAAGGCTATTGCTTATCCAAATTTGGTATACTTCTAATAAGTATTGAGGTCTTAAATCTTAACGCAAGGAAGATTAGACCTTTGAAATCCATATCTTATATGGACCTTCATCAACCGATTATCATGAAATACGACTAAGTGTGTAATATAAAGTTTTCAGTGCAAAGTTCCAAAAACTGTTTTGGAGATTTTGCGTGACTTCATCAATGATTGCATTAATTACAACCTTTGTCCTTTCAAATTCGTCATTGTGTCGAGACGTATGTGAAAGAGTTATCTATGAGAAAATTATGTTCTCATAATATAATCTTGAAGTCAATCACTTTAAAATATTCTTCACTTTGATCCAATCTACGTGCTTAGAATATTTTTCTCATTTTGGCTTTCTAATTTATATCTGTATTATTTGAACTTTTCAAACTCTCAAATTTAAACTTTATTATAGATAACAATGACAATTATGGTTATCTAATGATTAAAGACCAATATGACATATGCCTGCTTACATCCGAATGTATATGCTCAATAATCAACAATCCCACATTTCATTTTTTCAAGAAAATTGACTTATCAATTTACCTCCAAGGTGAGATATACATATATCTCTATTAATTGAATAAGTCAAGAGTCAGATTTAAGTGTGACTTCTTCTTTGCCTTATTAATATTCAGAATGTAGACTTATTTGTTACTTCCCTCACTTCCATAGTATCCATCAAAGTTAAAGAATAACTAGTATTCTTAATTATAGAGGATAATCACTTCATGTCCAAACATGAAGTGGAAGTGTCGTTCTTCATAAGAATTGTAATTAACAATTGTCTAATTTTAAACTGAATGAAAAGACAAAGATAGGTGTTAACTTCTTAAGCTTTACAAGCAACATTTGCTTTATTACCTACAAATAGGTACATCACCATTTTTCGCAATTATTCTACTTTTAGCCATTGTATATTATCGATATCTAATACTTGATTGGCTAAGTAGATTATTTAACCTCTATCAAATAGAAAACTGAAGGAGAAGATTCACAAAACTTCTCACTTCTTCAGTTCGGTTAAGGAAGCCTCGCAATTATAAATGTAGTATCTTATTATTGGCATGTTCGAGAAGAGTATTCTCGATCATATCGTGTTTTGAGATCATTTCTCAAAGAATGACGCCAATTCAAGGATTTCAGTCTAATTAACTTACAAAGTGTCAATTACATTCCATAAGTTCAAGTAACAACTCAAATTTTAAAACTCATACAACAACAACAATAAATCAAAAATAGAATCACGTATTATCATACATAAATCAATTTAATAAGGTCATTTATTAAATCGATTGCTCCCACTGTTTTACTTGAATTGATGACCCTCAACATTAATCTCGTAGAATCCTGTTAGATTCACAGTAGGCTAGGATCCCGTTTATTTCATTAGAACCTTGAGTGACTCGACAAGCTCTAATGAAACATCCAGGTAGATAATCCTATCAATCACATCTCCATGTGACTCCTAGATCATCAAGTAGACAACTTTTTTTCGCGCACATCTTATATATTTACTTGATTGTGCTTCCAAAACCTCATTTCCTTGAGTGACTCGACAAAAGATAGATTTCTGTCAAAATTCTATCCATTGTTCAGAAACAACTTATGTCTCATAGTGATAAAACACACCTTCCCACTTGCAGCCTTGAGTGACTCAACAAACTGCATCGAGGGCGGATTCTGATTTTTCACTATAACAACGAAAGGTACTTTGTATTAACTAATTAATGCGAATTTAATAAATTGCTTCCAAAATTATATCACTTTTGATTGACTAAAAAATGATGTTGTTTTGGTTAAGTCTGACCCATTGTTCAGAAGTATCTGATACTTCATAATGAGAAACATATCTATCATTGAGTAGCCTTGAGTGACTCAACAAGCTCACATCGATAGTAAACTTTGGTTTTTCATTATAATAATGGAAAACGTATGACTTAATATAATATTAAGTGAGGGGTTTTGATATGATCCGGACCAGGCATCGAAGGGCAAAGTCGAGACATCGGCAATATGGCAGCGATCTACGTGCAAAACGGAGCAAGTTTCATGTTGGAGTCGAGCCGAGAAGGCGAAATGAACAAGCCGAGACGAGTGATCGAAATTATTTGGGCAAAATGATCATTACGGCCGTAACTCCGCCTCGGGTTCAGATGAAGAATTGAAGAATTCCATATTTACGGCCGTAAGTCTTAAGCAGAAAGCATTTTACGGCCATAAAAGTGTTTATCACGGCCGTAATTGAGGTTTTCCGGATTTTGGGGAATTTTTAATTATTTTTCGTTTTTAATTAATTGTTTGCCTATTTTAGTATTCTAGTTTAATTAGAATTCTATTTTTAGTAAATTAGCGACTAGGTTATTTTGCTTATTTATATTCTTTTTCATTCATTGTAAAGAACAGAAGTTTGATTTTGAGATTATTAAAGTTGAGAGAGTTTTCTCCAATTAAAAGGTTGAGGAGTCCCTTTTGCGTTCTTCGAGAACAAATCCAACTTATCAAATATTGTGAATTATTTGTGGCGTTGAACTTATCAAATATTCGCGAGAATATTTGTGGCGTTTCCAATTTAGAATCTTATCAAGGAAATTAACAAGTCCTTGTGGTGTTTCGAAAACCTTGGATCTCGATTCCGCATCGTCAATTAATTGCGTCGTGAACCTTGGGTCAATGTCCTATCGTCAATTTTATCTTTCCAGTATTTTAATTCTTGTTATTTTCGTGTCAGATCTGATTTAGATATTTCCTAGGTTTTAATTATCGTTATTCCGCGTGTTCGACGAGATTCCCCGACTGAGATCTCATCATCTGGTATCAGAGCTTGGATCTATTTCAAATTCTTGCGTTTCTTGATTTTTTTTCGTGTTCTTCGCGTTCTTCGTGTCGTCATAAATTTTTCCAGTTTGATCCATAAGAGTCAGTCCCAAAAATTCAAAAGTGTTTTTCTTCTTTGTTTTTCGTCCAAATTCAGTTCCGTTTTTTCTGCCATACTCGTAGTCAAATTTTCTGGCAGATTATAAAAAAAAAGCCCGAAAATTCCAAATATTTCCCAAATATTCCGAATTTCCTTGTTCGTGTCTTAAAAATGTCTGATAGAGAGGTTTCCACATCTTCATCTTCTGTTGGAGACAGGAAACAGCCCAGGGGTGTAAATAGAAAGGATGAACAGGGTAATAATGATATTGCAGCAATGAGGGCACAATTTGAGAGGTTTATGGCTCAAATGGAGAATCGAGGTGCAGAATGTGAACAAAGACCTCGGGATCAATCTCATGATGGTTCTCGGGTTAGGAGAGGTAATAGGCGTGAATGTCATGCTAGGTACGGAGATGGGATGGATGAAGGGCCATTAAAGCTAAAGGAGACATCAAAACGGGAGAGTAGTGATCATGTTCACAAAAGGAGGGAGGAAACGACAACCAAAGGTAAAAATAATTCTGATTCCAAGCCTCTTAAGGATAAAAATATTAAGTGCTTTAAATGTTTGGAACGGGGTCACATTGCACTTGATTGTCCACGTAAGAAGGATAGGTGTGATAGTAAATGGGCTAAAAGTGTTGTGGTGGATGGGTCAATTATTGATAGGCATGCTCTTAGCATTAAGCGTAAGGCGAATGTTTTAGAAAATGTGGATGGACAAAGGGATAATATTTTTCGCACTAGATGCTTAGTGGTTGAAAAAGTTTGTAGCTTGGTGATTGACGGGGGAAGTTGTACTAATGTAGTTAGTACAATGTTGGTGGAAAAATTAGGCTTACCTTTAACGAAACATCCAACGCCTTATAAATTACAATGGTTGACTGAGTCAGGGGAAGTTAAAGTGAAGAGACAGGCCTTGGTGACATTTTCTTTGGGTGGGTATTCGGATGAGGTAATTTGTGACGTGGTACCAATGCAAATTAGTCACATACTGCTGGGGAGACCTTGGCAACATGAAAGGGCTGTACTACACGATGGGTATACGAATAGATACAGCCTGGTAAAAGGGGGAAAAAAGTTTACTCTAATGCCATTATCTCCAACTGAAGCCCTGAAAGATCAATTGAAGGTGAAAAGTGAGTTTGAGGGGAAAAATAAGAGAGTTGAGGCCACGACCTCAGAAAAAGGAGAGACTGAGTGCAAAAAGCAAAAGAAAAGAGAGTCTACCACAAAAATGAGTCTATTTGCACTTACTCACGCTAACAAACCCCTCCTTAGTTCTTTAAGATCTGTTTTACAGGTGCCGAAGTCAAACCTTGAACTTAAGGCGGGAAAGAAATTCATTGGAAAAAATGAGCAGCCCAAAAGTCTAAGGGATCGCACAGAGCTTAAACATGATCATCGAGCTCAGAAAAGCAGGAGGAATTTGAAAAGTCGACCAAAAATGGATTTGAGGTCGAATCCTTTTCAAGAGAGGGAGTATGATATGATCCGGACTAGGCATCGAAGGGCAAAGTCGAAACATCAGCAATATGACAGCGATCTACGTGCAAAACGGAGCAAGTTTCATGTTGGAGTCGAGCCGAGAAGGCGAAAGGAACAAGCCGAGACGAGTGATCGAAGTTATTTGGGCAAAATGATCATTACGGCCGTAACGAAGATCTGTCACGGCCGTAACTATTATAATTACGACCTTAAAAGTTATTATCATGGCCGTAACTCCGCCTCGGGTTCAGATGAAGAATTGAAGAATTCCATATTTACGGCCGTAAGTCTTAAGCAGAAAGCATTTTACGGCCGTAAAAGTGTTTATCACGGCCGTAATTGAGGTTTTCCGGATTTTAGGGGATTTTTAATTATTTTCCGTTTTTAATTAATTGTTTGCCTATTTTAGCATTCTAGTTTAATTAGAATTCTATTTTTAGTAAATTGCGTCGTGAATCTTGGGTCAAGGTTCTATTGTCAATTTTATCTTTCCAGTATTTTAATTCTTGTTATTTTCGTGTCAGATCTGATTTAGATCTTTCCTAGATTTTAATTATCGTTATTCCGCGTGTTCGAGGAGATTCCCCGACTGGGATCTCATCGGTTTGTCTCATCATTCCTATGTATATTAACTAACATCCACCATGCAATTAATCATACGTACAATATTAATGTGGATGATTATGGACAATATCTATCTAGTCTTCTCGAGCCACGAAGAAGACTAGTTGGTCAATTCCTAGGGGACATTGCATTCAATCATCGAATGCTAAATGCAATAATCTCCATATGCTGCTGCAACCTGTATCCTATACTAGTTGTCTTCTTGTGACCAGCTCCAACATGTATCCTATACTAGTTGACACGCAGGCTCGCATCAAAGGACGCGCAGACCCATATCTACAAATTAGAGCTCGCATGCCCAAATAAATTAAATAATAGGCACGCGGGCCCAATTAAATAATAATAGGCTTGCAGGCCCAACCAACAAAAGCAGTAAATTAACCATACATCAAAACCAATCACATGGGCTGAGTCCATAATCATCCGCTAAATACACATTCATCACATAAAGGTATTATAATATAATATCTAATATTATATAAACAAATCTCAAGTTTCTAGCAATTTAGGTCGTCTAAACTAATTCAAATAAAACGGATCGGAATAATAAATAATTAATCAAATTAATTAACCAAATAAATTAGCAGGTCTTATTTAATTAAAATCATATTTTAATCGAAAACTAAATTAGAGTCCAACTCTAATTCCAAAAGAGGCAAATTGAATTAACATATTAATTTAGGATAAGACTCCTAAAATAAAATTCAATTTAGTAATTAATTAATCAAATTACTTTAATTGACTTGTTTATTTAATTAAAATCAAATTTTAATTAAATGCTAAATTAGAGTCCAACTCCAATTTCAAGATTTTAGGGCTAATTGAATTTAGGATAAAATCCTAAATAAGATTCAATTAATAATCAATTAATCGAATTAACTAATTATTAAGTCGAATTTAATCAAAATCAAATTTTAATTAAACATCAAATTAGAGTCCAAACTCTAATTCTAAAATTAGGGCAAATTGAATTAATATTTTAATTTAGGATAAAACTCCTAAATAATAAAATTCAATTTAGGGTCAAAATTATATATTTGTTAAAATCCGATTTTAACAATAATTTAAAAGTCGTGAATTTTAAAATAAAATTTTGAATTGGGTCAAAATTAAAAATATGATCAAAGTTTTAAATTGGGTCAAACCAATTTGAAAATCCAATTTAAAACAAATTTTAAAATTACATTTAATGGTATTTAGTAAAATAGCATTTAACCCAATTTTAAATTTTCAATCAGCCCCTACAATTTCATAAATTACAAAAAGGCCCATTATTATTTTAAAATCAACCTTTGACCCCTTTTGTTAATTGCAGATAGGGGCTCACAATTTCAAAAATTTCAAAGAAGCCCCCGCCTCATATTTACCCTAATCCGAAAATTGCATACGGGCCCCTACAATTTCTAAAATTGCATTACAGGCCCCCACCCCCAACATCTCTATCGCCCTTCTGAACCCTAGAGCTTTCCTCCTCCGCTCCGCTTCTACCAACAGCGGCGGTATCCTGCCGCCATCAGCAGCCGGAAGGCGCTGCTCTATGAGCAGTGCCTTTACGCGACGCAGCAGCGTCGCGCGATGCTGCTTACAACAGCCAGCGCTCGGAGCTTCCAGTCCAGGCAGCGGCGCACGAAAGCAGCAGTGATGGAGGCGCAGTGATGTGTAGTGGCGTGCATGCCTACGCTTTGCTGCGCCTACACTGCTGCTATCGCTGAGCGCCTGTTCCGGCGGCTTCACAGCGCCACCTTCGCCGGGGCGGCGGCTGCCGCCAGATCTCCGCTCCAATTCCTTTTTCGATCCAATTTTTCAACCAAAAATTATTTTCTTCCCTCAAATCAAATTTGAACAAGAAAATCAATTTTCTTAAAAGCTAGAAAACTAAAAAATATTTATTCAATCATATTGAATCATCAAAGGATTAAACAAATTCTAACAAGTAACAAGGCAGGCTCTGATACCACTGTAAGGTTTCGATACATATATGCACAGCGGAAATTGAATAAACACGAAACCATAGCTCGGATCAACCTTGCACTTAGATAGAATTTGTGATTAGAATGATACATTTGATGAACGCCGTGAATCTGAAATCTGAACAGGAGGTACAAACTTGTCACCACCAGCTGTCCAATTATCCAGCCTCTAACAGAAATCCACACAGCGAGTTGAATCTGGAATTCCATCACTCTCTAACTATTGGAATGGATTCGAGAGAATTGATTTTTCTCTTTGTGCTAGTAAGAGAAAAATCATGCGCTAGAATGTTACAGAAAAAAGACTTGCATAATTTCTCTACAATAGTGCACATATTAATATATGCACCTTAAAACCCTAACCCTAGTGACAATATGACTTTTAATGGGCCTTGATTAATTAATCATATTAATTAATCGAATTGTAAAGTACGGCCCAACAATTGAGCTTGTACATTAATTCTAACAATTTCTTTAATATTTTTTATTTTTATAATTGTTCAATTATGATCCATTTGCACTTTTGAAAAATTTGATGTTGTGAGTGCAATTAATTTTTACATTTTTTTAAATTTATTTAAAGATCGTGGGTAAATGTATCATTTTATATGAAAAAATAATAAAAATAAGGCAATAATTAAGTGATATAAGGATGTTTTGCATAAAAAAATAAAAGGATAAAAATGTATTCCACAAAACTTGTAAACATTAGGGATGAAAGTGCAAATTACCCATCTTTTATGACAGCTAAATTTAACAATGCTTGACGAAATGACTATTTTCACAAAGAAATGTGATTTTGATGGTGTAAATGCCAAAATTGAAACATTGGGGACAATTTTCCAAAAGAAGTGCAAACATTAGGGACCTTTTGTGTTATTTATCATTTAAGTTATATAATACTCAATATTCCAAAAACCTGAAATCGTTTCAACCCGAAAAGGCAACAGGTCAAGGATCAGAGCATCGGACTGAGTCAAATCAGGGTCGAACCAATTTTAATTAAAGAATTAATAATTATTTCAAAGAACAAAAAAATTCTAAAATATATGTATATATATTTTACAAATAAAGCTACATTTACTCATTTGGATATAAAATTAATACACAAAACACAACAATAATATTCTTTAATTTCAAAACTATCAATTCAACGCAAATTTATGGTTGTTAATTTTATTTATCATATTATATTTAATTTCAAAATATTTTAACCTATTAAAAAATAAAAATAACTTATTTAGAAGAAGAAAGTTTAACAAACAAATAAATAATAAATAAAAATATTTTTTTAACAGAAAAAGAAAAATCCTATAAAGATTAGGATTTCCTAATTTTGATTAATTTTGTACATGTTGCATTTCCTATTTTGATTAGTTTTGTTTTTTTTTTAAAAGTTTTGAATTCGATACTATTTTGTATTAAAATGATATTGTACTATGTTTTTATTTGATACGATTGTATAATTAATATATTTTCATAAATTTTGATCGAAATTACTATCACAAACATACTCTCGTGCATCACATGGATGAAAATACTTGTAAATGCCAATATTACAAAAGACTTGTCTTTTTTATAAAATTGTTTTATAAATCAAGAGTACCAATAGATGGTATCTCGTCATTCATATTCTTGGACTCTTGCTGGCTTGCATAATTATATATTGATAAAATTGTTCTAAAAGTAAAAAATACCCCCAGATGATACCCCATATTCTAATAAAATTGTTTTGAGGATCAAAAGCATTTTCACAATAAGATAGGTATGGTTGTGGAAAAATATGGATGAGATTGTGGTAGATGCAACCATATTGGTGTTGCAATGGTGATTGTAGGTAAGGAAGAAGTGGCGGTGGGAGGAGGCAGTCGAGAGAGAGGGTGGAAAAGAAAAGTGAGAAAATTTGAATAAAAAATATTAAATATAGATTACTTAACTATTTTGCCCTTATCGTATCATGTGCAGTGCACATGACTTATTTAATGGTCAAAACTAGGGTTGGGAGGCGTTTCGGTTATTAAAGGAATCGAAACCATATCGAAAAACTTGGTTCGGTTCAGTTTCGGGTTCGGTTCTCAAAACTCAAGAACCGAACGATTCTGGTTCCGATTCGATTTTGGTTATTTTGTTAAAAAATTCAACTTTGAACAAACGTGAAAAATGTGTGTAAAAAACAAATGAGTGTTGAATCAAAATTTCTCAAACAAAACCATCCATGCGGTAAAAATATTCAAATTGAATATATTCGGGTTCTAAAGACACTAAGGACAGTTATAATATTCTATATATTCCTACTAGCAACTAGAAAGATAGGATATTCATCTTCTGTTGTTATATTAACTGTTTATGCTGGAATGCCCGGATCATTAGAACTAAAAAATGATAATGATGGCATATAGACCTTTACCATAACATAAAATCATTTAGGTCATTTGAACCTGGATATAATTCGAAGTTAAAAATGATTTCTAATGAATTTTTATCTTAGACTTCAATGTCAAACCACAATTCACTAATGCACCTCCACAAAAGTCACATACATGTTAAACCATACATCCTTCCTAAAATTAATCAGTGCATATCAACACAATAGTCATTGCCTTAATTTGTAAATATTGCATCGAATCAGTGCGAGTGAGAGGCCAGATATCCAATTTTCTAAATTAGTGCATAGAATTTCATGTAAGATGCAACCGATATGAACAATTCAACAATTATCATAATACATCTAAGCAATGTGGATTTGTACACTCTGTCATGTAAAACAATATAGAAAGTGTCAAAAGTGTCATGTGAGCTTAATTTTTAAATTAAGAACGTTCGATTATCGGTTCGATTTTTAAATAGGAACCGATCGATATTATGTTCTCATTTTTTTCCTAAAGAACCGATTGGTTTCCATTTTTTTTGTTCGGTTTCAATTTTGTTGTCCACCCCTAGTCAAAACTAATGGAATCCATCATAATAGATTAACTTTACTAATAAATGATATGTTGATGACACACGGCGCAAAAAAATTGTCATTTCCAAATTTGCGATGACTTTTAACTTTCAACTAAGTCACTTGCAACCTAAATTATACACTCACTAAAAAAAAATTCAAAATTAAATATATGACGAATATATGATCACGCGGGTAAAGATGAATCCATTTTGTTTTTCTTCTTTTTAATTTTTTTGTGAGAATTTGTTAGCCGTCTCTATACCTCTACAAAATGGACATATGAGAGTCACGATTCCATTTTTTCAATCATCCATAAAAGACTTGCACTGCTACATAGGATAAAATAAATAATTGATCACTGATTTTTGTTTCTATAATTGGTTACTATGTGCAATTTGAAACGTAACTCGTTTATTATTGAGATGAAATCTATTTGAAAGTTTTGACGAAACTTTCCACGGTGTATATGAAAACAATGACATGATAATATTTAAATGTTAAAATAATCCACGTCAATGATCCGTCTTTCCAATAGGTTGATTGACTTGAGAGTGATTATGGGAAGACATTAACGGTTTAATTCTTTTAAACGCTAAAAATGCATTGTCAATTATTTAGCCATGTTAGGTTGTTTGAAGGATGAGTTATTGACCTGGAATGTTTTAACGTTTGAATATTGTCACGACACGTGGACAATTTCGACAAAGCTTTCAAACGTATTTTATCTCAGTGATAAATGAGTTATATTTATGATAATTGAGTGTATATTAAATTACAATTTAAATATTGGTTAGTAAGCAGTTACAAAAACTAAGGTGACGTTCTGTTTGTATTTTATTTTGTATTTTCATTTTCGAAAATATTTTGTGTTTTGTGTTTTCAAATTTGCTGAAAACGCGTTTGGTTTGTCATTTCTGAAAACTGTTTTTGAAAATGAAAAACTGGAAAACACGTTATATTTGAAATTTTACAGAACACTATTTAAACTATTTTTAATTAATTTGCTTGCAGAATACTACTAATTCCAACTCAAATTTCCTTTCACAATACACTAAAAATATGGTTACATGCAACACACTAATGTGAGCATTAAGAGTCTATATTAACACAGCTTAGTCAGGTTCGGGACTTGAGAAAGCTCTACTTCTATTAAAATTCAGAAAATGCAAGTTCTTTCAAAACCACCAGAGTCCATTTATCATTGCATTTTTTGAAATATAACAACAAGAATTCTCATTTAATTTTTTTTTGTAATGTTGATATTGAATTCAATAAAACTTTATTTAAACTAAGTTCCAAGTTAGGATAATTCTCAAAAAAAAAAAAAAAAAAAAAAAATCTTTATTTAGGCTTAGTTCCAAGCTAGGATAATTCTAAAAAAAATAATAAAAAAATAAAAACTTTATATTAAGCTTAGTTCTAAGTTAAGATAATTTTATAAAAAAAAAAAAAATTCCCAAAATGCGTTTTTCGCGTTTTGGACATTTTTGTCGAAATACACACAAAACGCCCAAAACTATGTTTCGGGCGTTTTCCGTTTTGTGTACAATTTTTTTTTTGTTTTTCAAAATGCGTTTTCGAAAATGGTAAAAAGAACGCGTTTTTAACGTTTTCGAAAATAAAAACAGAAAACGACCTCAAAACAGCAAAGAGAACATGGGCTAAAGTTCAGTGACCAACCATTTCATATGTAAAGACAGGGGTGAACACATTTTGTTTGAAACAAACTTTCAAACCAAACCGATTAAAATGATTTGAAAATTTTCCAAATCAAACCAAACAATTTCATTTCCTAAATCAAACCAAACCATTTTTTTGCGGTTTGATGTGATTTTAAACCGTGGTTTGTAATCAAATAAATTAATAGAACACAAACCAAGGCACATTCTTGCATGATAATGCAAGAATGAACGAACGATTAATCTACTAATAACAAAGATCATAGATTCACAATCGATATACATCATTGAGTGAATGATCAACATCAATTTCGTGGTCGATAAATAAGAAATATCTGCCACCATTACGTATATTACGTCAAAAGGTGTTCTTGAATTTTTTCCAAAATGCAACTCACATTAGCAAAGGGAATTACTCTGGCAGGTTGCACCTACAAATGAGATTTACCCATTCAGAATCATTCATAGAAATAAAAAAAATCACATCGTGTTACTGCAAGAATATTTCTTCTATTAAGTATACTATAAATTTGTGCCCTAATGAATTCTATTCTAATTTGTTTATAAAGTTCTTCAATGGAAATTACATGTCTCATTTTAACTTTTTTGCAGTATTTAGTGGTTCTAGTTAAGAATGAGGTTGAACTGCTTATAAGAAGGATCAAACATGCATAGATTAGAACGTAACTTTATTCCTAAAAAAAACTCACATTTTTGCAATCGACAGAGGCTAGAAATCTATAAAAGTTATTTTGTAACTCATTTCTATTGAAAAAAGAACTTAAAACAACACTCAAAATGACTTAAAAAGTTTCAATAACAAAACTGAACTTGATAAGCTATTCCTGCACTCACAAATCATTTTCTATATAATTTGTTAAAAATTTGGCGATTTTTGGTTTGAAATTGCGATTTTGACAATTAAAACCTAACTAAACCATTTAAAGTGATTTGAATTTTTTTCAACTCAAGCCAAACTATTTCACGTTTGAAATCCAACCAAATAATATCATTTGTTGTGATTTGATTAAGTTTGGTAGGTAGACATTTTATTTGTTCTCTCCTATATAAAGGATGGAGGAAGACATTGTCAAATTTGAAGGTTAATAACCAGTTTACACATTTCACAAAAGGAGATAGAGGTCCACTGTAATTTTCGTAAAATGACGTCACTTCGAGGAACAAAAAGCTTACCGTACACCGCCATGCACAGAATTAAGTACAAACAATTTACAATTTTCATAAACTTTTTGCAATTATACGAGTTTCGATCTGTAATCAACTACTATTCGCACACTTCCCCTTCATCAGATCGACAGATCCACCCGTTCCCTCTCCAACTCTCTCCGTAGAAATATACTGTTCAATTGTAGTACCGGAATTTCCCGAAGAGATCTGAACGAGCCGGGTCTGAAAGATGCTGAAATTCCTGAAAGGTGTGGTGGGCGGATCGGGTGCGGGCCTCAAAGATCTGCCGTACAACATCGGCGAGCCTTACTCTTCTGCTTGGGGCTCCTGGGTTCACTGCCGTGGCACCTCCAAGGTTCTCAATTTTTTCCATTCCTTCGTCTCCCTATATCTATAGACTCTATATAATATGCATACACGTGTATATATGTTTCGCTGTAGTTTTTTGATTGAATTTGTTGATTTCATTCTGAATTCTCTCGAATTTCGCTTTGTTAAGTCCACTTTTCTGGGATATATGCTTTTACTGAAAAGTGTATTGATAATGCTGTATTGCTGTTATCCAATTTATCTTTGTTGCGACAGAATTTTATTTTATGGAATAATGCAGCTCGAAGTGATGAACGGACGAAAGTTGTCTATGAAGGTTCAGATATTCTGACAATGTGTATATAGCCTATAGGAAACATGGTGGTATTCTGATAGTCTGGAAAAGGTTAAAAAATTCCCTATCCCAATTATCTGATCCGACATTTGGATAGTAAGCAGTTTTATAATTATAAGTCCAACTCAAGAATAACAATAGAAAATTAAGAGATTTGTCCCGCATTGCTCTGACCCATTGAACTACCAGTCAAGGAAATTTACAACCTAAATTTATCTCTCCCTATAAGACATTTTAAAGTATATGTCTGGTTAGAATCATGTTAAGCGGGAAAGGGGTCAAGAAACTTTCGGGTAGCTGGCAGTTGGCTTTAGTTGTACTGATGTCATGTTGTAGGCATATTTGGAATTAATGGGAACTATTTTAATGGGAGTACAAAGGACTTGCTGCCTGCCCACAAAATCTGTTATAGTGGAAGTTTTTAGCTCTTGAGGCTTTGTTTGGCAGGATTTATGAAAATTTCCTGAACTAGAAAGTACTCTTGGACTATAAAATATCTCAACACTTGATAACGACACCTTTTATTCATTTCCTCTTTTTAGAGTCCGTGTGTCATTTTTATTGAATGAACATAGTGAAATGAGGAGGTTAAGATGTATGCATGCCGTATATAGAGTTGATAATAAGATAATAAATAAGAGTATATGCCAACAATTAACTAGTGGAGGTGACAATGTCTTAAAATGGTCAATCAGATAATTAGGTGTTTTACATCTATGAAGTGAGTCATAAATCTAAGAAAAACTAATAAAAGAATTAAAAGTACAAATAATCTATAATAAACCATAAATCAAATTGACCATCAATATAACACAAATTAATAAAATAAAAAATCATACAAGCATAAAATAGATCGGAAGAGTAGATATAATAAGTTCTCAAATATACTACTAGATATAGAAACTAACTAGAAGTCTCTCATATCAATACTAATAATAGGAACCTCTAGCTAATTATCAACATATATGAGTCCCATAGGTCCTACCTATGATGCACCGACACGTACACATGTATCCGACATAATAACACGCAATTTTTTCAAAAAAGTACCGACACGTTAATTAAAATCTTTAAAATTCTTCATTTATATAATATAAATTTAGTTTTATACTTGTTATTAATTTTTCTTGTTGAAATCTTTTAAGTTTGAGTAACTATTTGTTATTTGATAATAATTTTGAGTTAAAAAGATATGATTTCTTTAATAAAGAAAGAAGAATGAACATAGTAGAGTGTCGGAGGAGTATCGTATCCAACACAAGTCGGACACGGGAAAAAATATCTCTTTATTTTTTATCATTCTCTTGCAATGGTGTCTTCCCTTCCCCTTCAGTAAAGAAGTAGAAAAAAAATATTGCTACTAAGAGGAACCTCTTGAGAATTGTCAATATATATGAATCCAATAGGGCCCTACCATCCTCCTTGTTACAGTGAATATCTTCTCATTATTTGTTATCATTCTCTTGCAATGGTGTCTTCCCATCCCCTTCTGTAAAGAAGTAGAAAAAAATGTTTCAGATTGAGTTGAGGTCAATAATTAAAAGACTAGTGTGCTCCGGAGTGGCTCTGAGGCTTAGCTTGGGTGTAAGCCTCCAGTAATTGAGGCATTAGTCGTGACCAATAGCACATAAAATGTAAAAATTTGGAGGGCAACCAAAAAATGCTCAATCTCTTTGTTGTTCACTTCATTCTTTCCTCTCAGAGCTGTCAACTTCTGGCAAATAGTGTATCAAAAGTGTGTGAGAACCATATTTTGCATCTTCCAAGTCTTTACTCAAGAAAATACTACCAACAGGCAACAAGTTATACATATTTTTTCTTTCTCAACTATGTGATTCTATAGTTTTTTTTTCATTAATTTCTGATGGAGTATATTGAATGAAGATTCTTACCCTGTCAATATATAATGCTTTGCAAAGTTAATTTTTTTTTCTGTAGAGGTACAAGTGTGCATGCGCACAGACTTGTAAAAGCTGAAATGTCTATATTTTCATCCTTCCATGTCATTGCAAAATTTCAATGTCAAGTTTTTCATAGTTCTGTTGGGTATGGATTGTTTAATGGATTTAATCTCTTCTAAAAATAGCTTACATGGTATCATTTATTCATTAAGAACTGATTTACTACTTGCAAAATTCAAGTACAGCAGATTATGTTATAACCTCCTTTCATAATCATGAAGCACATATCCTTTTTGCTTCTAAATTGAGTTAGCCCTACATTTGCATCTCTATGCAGCAAGAGTAGATAATATGAGGTTTTCATATAGGTTGTGCTAGACTACCACATTAGTGTTTCTCTTTGTATAATTATAGTGACAGTGATGAAATATAAGTCCTCTAATTGTTATTTCTCTTTTTACCCTTTTGTTTAACAGGACGATGGGACTCCCGTGTCAGTATTTTCTCTTTCGGGAAGCAATGCCAATGATGGTCATTTAGCTGCTGGTCGCAATGGTGTCAAGCGCCTTCGGACAGTAAGTACCGATTGGTGCGTTTTATCAACGGGAAACCAAGTCTAGACATTCTATACCATTTCCCGTCACTTCTTTTATCTGGAACACAGTAATTCTCTCTTAGATTAAGGCTTCCACTGCCTCTGTGGTGCAAACTAGGTCCTGTACGCCTTGTTGCAGGGAAATAACCTAATCACTTGATATTTTTGTTTTGGCACAACACTCCAATTTCTGAATGTAATACAAAATACAATTCAATGTGGTTCCTTTCCCCTCACATGTCTTGTGGTTGTGCTACTGACTATTGGGTCTTAGATGTGACTCCTGATGGGGTTATGTTATCCGATGAACTTAAAACCATGCAAAACACATTTTTGTCTTTGCTCCATTGTTGATTGTATCCGTTGTACTAATATACTTTGTACAAAATTTTCAACCTTACGGTCCAAAGTTTTCCTGTTTCCTCGAGAACTTTTTATCAATTGCATAATTATAATTTCGCCTCTTCGATTTGAAAAACCAATTATTTTTCTAGCAACTTTTGTTTCAGAAACTGTCATTTGCATGATTTTCCCTCCCATTGGAGAAAATTTACTACCTCAAGAGTATCCCTTACTGACTATCAATTTTATGGACTGGGCATCAAATAAAGAAACATAGTAATTAATAGCCGGGGAGACGAAATGCAATTTGATACCATAAGGGATAATAGATTGGTCGTAGTTTAAGAGCCTATGTGGAGACCAAATATGGTTCTGTTAATTACAAGCTGCTAAGAGCAAATAAAATCAAATAATGCTTCCTTGGTTAGCAGTGATTTGGATATCCGTGTAAATGAAAAAGTTGTGAGTGAAAGAGGCAATTATATTGTATGAACCTGAAATCTTGAATTACCTTACTAAAAGAAAAGACAAAGCAAATGCATCCAATCAATGAAAATATATATTGCATAATAATTTATATAACAAATAAAAGCTTGAAGGAGTACTTTGTGGGTCAATGAGCTGGTTAGTCTATGAGGCTTCTGAATCTATGCAGTGGAATGGGAAGAAATCTGGCCCCATTGCAAGTCCTCGATTGTGGTGTACCGAAAGTGTAATTCTTATTATTTTTTGCACTTCGCGAAGCATGGTGAATAGATTTATAATATTGATTTATGCATTATTCTTTGTTGTCCTAGAGCTGAGTGACATATCTTCTTTCAGGTTAGGCATCCGAATATTTTATCATTTCTTTACAGTACCGAGGCAGAAACTTTTGATGGTTCAAATACAAAGGTTACAATCTACATTGTCACAGAGCCTGTCATGCCCCTGTCTGAAAAGATCAAGGAATTGGGATTAGAAGGCAGTCAAAGGTGTAAATATCATTATTATTCCCTTACTCTTGTTATTTTAACATTTAATGGCCTTGATGGAAGCAAGTAAAAAATGATCATACAAGTATTACACTTACAAATTGCACTTGGCAGTTATACTTAAATTATTCTTTGTGTTATGCTATGGAGGTATGAAGACTTCTTTTTCTCTACTTTTATACTCTCAATCTCATAGATTAATATGACTTCTTTTTTTTTTTTTTTAAATGAAAACTTTGCAACCTGTATTTCTTAGATATTTATTTATTAGAGTTGCATCTGAAAATTTGAGTGGGTAGTTTGCTTTTTGTATATTGGATTTACAATATAATTGCATTTTTTTAGCATTTGCTACATTTTGTAAAACTCTGCGAGATATTTTTGTAATTTCCTTGGGTCTGCTCCTTTTGTATGCTAGGCTATAAAAATCAACTTCTAATCTTCTACTTTCCTCTTATGGAAGGGATGAATATTATGCATGGGGACTGCACCGGATAGCCAAAGCTGTGAGCTTCCTAAATAATGATTGTAAATTGGTATGTAATCAAGTCAAGTTTTAGTTGTTATCTATACATTCCAATATTTGGACGCAAGTTGACAATCTGATTTTGCAACCTGGGTACTTTTTTACATGTGCACATTAAGCTTTAAACAACTTCTAATTTTTGTTAGAAATAATGCATTATTTGTCCATTTCTTTGCTCTATTAGTTAGATAAATCAAAAGAAGAGTTTCAAAAAGAGTGACATTTTAGTTGCTGAGGCATGAAACACGCCCATGAAACACGCCTGATAAAAATTTTCTGGCAGAAAATGAAACTCCCCCAAGTGCTATAAAGCTTTCCTAACCTGTGACCTCATTATAAACCTGAAGATCCTCTCCATGGAGCTAAATATGGATTTCTATGTCGGTTCATAAAAATGTTTAAACTTTATTTGGATAACTTTCTGACTATATGAATGATTATATGTGAATTTTTCTGCTGCAATTTCTTTTATTAATCTGATTTCCTTTTTTTAGCAATACTAGTTGTCCAAACGTGCTTTGTACGTTAATTGTCCATATAAAGTAATTTTTAGAAATTATTTCTGGCAAAAATTTCGAGTTTTTTCTTAAGAAAATTTGCAAAAAATGCAAGACAAATAGAATAAAGAAAATCTAATAATTTTTAGCATTTAAACAAAATTCCTGAGACATATTTTACTCTCTCAATCAAAACATTGGTTAGATTCACTTATTTGATAAAAGTAAATATGGGCTTCACGTTGAGAACAACGTCAATAATATTTAGGAATAAATAATATGTTTTATTTATATAATATTTGAAATGTTATAAAAGAACAAAAAAATTGTCAACGAAGATTTAATACCAAGTATTTTTCGTTCATAACAAAATTTGAAACTTGTGAGAAGAATTCAACAATGCATAGATTTGATAATTTCAATGAGATGTGATTTTCAATCTCTTCAATTTTGTTGTTTGTCGTGAAATTGATTAAAGTTTCATCGTGCAAATTTGGAATTAATGTATGATTATTATTGGTCTAATTTTTCCATGATAAAGTTGATATATCTTCACTTTTCGAAGCGTGTGCGTAAAATTTTCAATGTGGCTCAAAATAATTAGCAAGAATCTGGTACCCTGTAAGTATTAAAAAATACAACATATTTGTTTAATATCAAAAAATTATTAAAATAAAGATAGACAAATATAATGAGATATATCACATCATAAAAAATTCAAAATAATTTTTAAAACTTCCATCGGTACATATATGTTTCAATAGAATCTGTACAGATATTAGAAATTTATACTTGAATTTTCATCTTGTGCAATCAAATTTCGTAGCGACACATGGTCGATACTTTTATTTATGGACAACTATTCGATTTATTAAAAATCCAAATTTGGGAGAAATGATGACTCGGGCAATATTGTGTTATAATATAAGTCATATTGAATTCATTTTATTGTAAAAACATATATGAATATTATAGGTTCTTGGAATTATAAACATGTTAATGAAATTTAGTAAAGTTTGAAGGTTATAATGTATGTGATTTTTGTTATAGAGTGGTGGTCGTAGATATTCATATTGAATTAAAATTGTTGACAAATGAAAAATATGAATATTAAAAATATAATTTAGAAACTATATTATTCATATTTCTCACAACCTCCTTAATGATGAAAATATATTAATATTTAATTAAGAATGAGAATATCAGTTTCATGAAAAAATTATAATTGGATTTTTTTTTTCAGTATTTCCTTTATGATAGTGTATTAATATAATCGTATTTGTGTTTAGTAAGAATAAATAATAATTTGAAATAAATCAACGAAAATAAAAATTGAAAATTGAAAGTTGTAGGCTTTATTTGAAAGGCTTTTAGTGAGAAAGTAAAAAATTTAGATTGTAAATGTATTGAAATTAATGACATTGTTGATATAGCCTCTGTTTGATAGAGATTAAAATCTAATTTTTAGTTAATTTTGATAAAAGTTGATGAGATGTGTGGTTAAAAAGTTGTGGGACCCATGAAATATATAGTTGTGAGTAATTGTTGACTTTTGCTTTGATAAAAATTTGATTTTTAATAAAAAAAAACAAACAGGCACATAATGAAAAAAATAATATTAAAATACAATTATTCATTAATGAACATTAATGGTAAATATGAAATTTTAAAAAAGTTGTAAGGGTAGAAATGTCCAAAAATGTTTATCCCTTTAAGCCACTTTTAGAATTTGTATATAGATATAGATAAATGTATTGAAATTAATAACATTGTTGATAAAATGAAAAAATAATATTAAAAAATAATTATTCATTAATTAACATTAAGGGTAAATATGAAATTATAAAAAAGTTGTGAGGGTAGAAACATCCAAAAATGTTTCTCCCTTTAAGCCACTTTGTATTGAAATTAACAACATTGTTGATAAAATGAAAAAATAATATTAAAAAATAATTATTCATTAATTAGCATTAACTCATTAAGGGTAAATATGAAATTATAAAAAAGTTGTGAGGGTAGAAACGTTCAAAAATGTTTCTTTAAACCACTTTTAGAAGTTGTATGGATATAGATATATCTAATGGTTTTCTATTTTGCTACTGCAGGTTCATGGTAATGTTTGTATGGCTAGTGTTGTTGTCACTCAAACTTTGGACTGGAAATTACATGCATTTGATGTTCTGTCTGAGTTTGACGGGAACAATGAAGCTTCGGCAGGGCCAATGCTGGTAAGTAACGAGTTTGGGCGTATCTTTTCTTCAGTTCTTTCAACATAATTTGTGATTCACAAGCTCAATTTTGGCTAGCCCTGCTGAGGGAGGAAAACTAAAAATGTTGCAGAGTATAATTTATCATTATGAATTAAAATTCTGTACTTTACTGAATATTATTACTACCAAACATCTTTCGACATAGAAGTGTCCATATCCAAAATTTTCTTAACTTGGTGAGAAAAGCAATATGCAAGTCATCATGCATGAAAACATATTATCTGCTGGTGAAAGCATATGCAGAATCACACAACTTAAATAGTGAAAGCATTCACTATTTTTTTCTATTAAAAGAAAGAATCTTGTATATGTATTATCCTTGCACAATAATTTTTTTCATAGATGACAGCTGTTCCACCAAATGTTACTTCTATAATATTTAAGAATATGTAAGAGAACACTCCTTTCTCGTGTGACTTCTATTTTATAGAGAAAGATTGCTGACTCATTTGATGAGTCTTGCAGAAAATTTTATTATGATGATTTTCATTCTACTATTAGCTGGTCAGGTGGCTTTTTTGATTTATAATTCTTTTTTCATTTTTGACACAGCAATATGAATGGCTTATTGGTTCACAATACAAACCAATGGAATTGTCAAAATCTGACTGGGCAGCCATCAGAAAATCTCCACCTTGGGCTATTGATTCTTGGGGTCTGGGTAAGTGTTCATTTGCCCCCTTAATATATGAGTTCTCGTGCAAGCAATTTTAACAAATATATTTAGAGCCTAAATCATTATTTGGTGTGAGATTTTATTTTTTATTTTTGTCCAAAGCGAAAAAATGTCCACTTATTAACCTTTTTCATTTATAAGGCATTCTTTGTACATCAAAAAATGGTCTTCACCTTTCACTGGTCATTTTTGCAGCTCAGGAGTCTCCCAAACAGCTCCTGAGTAGGCGGGGTGACTGGGAGGATAGTTGAAAACACACGAGGCAATAAGGGAGGATGAGGTCGAAGTTGAGAAACAAGATGATATGTTTGTGAACTCTCATGAGATTATTTTTGGAATATCAACAAAAGGAGGCTATTCTACTGAAAATTTGTTTGGTTATTTTTCCATTTATTTTTCCATTTTCTCTCATCTCTCCAACTTGGCCATTCTTAAGAAAATTCCTCTATTATACAGTATGTAAAGTGCAAGAGATTTTATTTATTTTTTATTTTTTTTTTATAATTTTTTGATTGACCACAAACTTGCACCTGCATTTGAGACTATATCATGCGTCAATTATAGCTGGGTAATTTATCTGTAAACCAAAGTCCATACACGGTTTTATACCTCTTAATTTTTCATCTGATAAAATATAAGTACCATGGACAGATAATTAGTACATCCCAGTAAATTTACAGAAGTCTTTGTTTGTCAAGTTATGACCACCTACATTTTTCCATCTGTTTTGAGTGAAATATGCACCTGCCTTTGAGATACTGCAATACCTGTTTATTGAAGCTGGGTTATTGTTTGTATACCAAATTCCACGTATGGTTTTATACATCTTATTTGCCATGTGATAAGACTCAAGTACTTGATGGCATGGACTGAAAATTAGTACATCCCAATAAATTTGCGAAAGTCTAGCGAGTTATGACCACTTACATTTTTCCATCCATTTTGAGTTTATGAATCTAGGATAGAATCTTTTACATATGCCAATGAAAAACAATTGTAGGTTGCGAGGACTTCAGCACTTCTGTCAGTTGGTGTTCTTTAAGTCTTAGTGGACTCGCTTGAAAGAACCTCTCTGACTTAAACTAGATTCTTGAGTTCAAAAATAGATAGAAAAAGTTTGATTTTATTTTAGAAGTTATACATCATTTTTCATAATAATTACTTTAATTTAAATTTTATTGTTATTTTTACTGTGTAATTGGTAGGCTGTCTTATTTATGAACTCTTCTCTGGTATGAAGATGAGCAAAACTGAGGAGCTGCGCAATACTGCTAGCATTCCAAAGGTGATCCTGTCTTTTTTGTTCATTCTTTGACACTCCAGAGGTGGTGTTCCTTATTCATTTTCTTTATGCCCCTGGAAATTGACTATGTTTCAGTGCTTGGATTTTTGTGTATCCTGTATGATTTATTCCATAGTGATTCTTTTATTTGTTGGTTGCTTCAACTATCATTTGAGATGATAAATTCATTTTCTTTTGGAATTGTTTATTCAGTCTCTACTTCCAGATTATCAGCGTCTCTTGAGTTCTATGCCTTCTCGCAGGTTGAATTCATCAAAGCTTCTGGAAAATAGTGGTGAGTTCTTTTCTTCTAATTTTCAGTAAAGAGGATGAACTTATGTTATTTAGCATCTAATCCTGGAAGTTAGATTTCCAGTTTGTGAGCTTGAACTATTTTTTTTATTAATCAGCCATTGCTGTAACTGTATATTTTGGCTTGACAATGCTTTAATTTATAGATGGTGTAAATTTATATTGTTGAAATTTTATTACTGTTTCTAATTATGACTGCGCCAGCTCAATCACTTAATCAGTGAAAATATGACGGAAAATTATTATTTTGTTTTATGCACCTTCACTCCACTACTTACAATACATGTATAATGCTATATGCTACTAATTTCTGATGATTTATAATTTAGTTATACAAATATTGCACGATTACATCTATATTAGTTCTCAAAGTTTGAAGAGCAATATGCAACTGCCTGTTCCACCCCTTTCTTGCGTCTCTGTTCTCATGCATTTCTGGGCTTGTCAACGCATGGCCATGAAAACACTGCATAGATTAATTAAATTGATAGCAGTCAAAGGTTAACATTCTCTACATTATCTAAATTATAAATGTATAGGGAATCTAGTAGACCTAACATACCAAGTAATTTATTCGACTTGACTTGGTTGCCTGCTTGATCTTGCTGCATTCGCCACCGATCTTCAACTTTCTGAACCCACACCCACCCCCCGCTGAAAAATAGAGGAACTCACAAAACATTGGAGTGAAGGTAAAACTGGCATTGTTATCCATTATTTTTTAGCATATAGAAAGTTATCACATTAAATTAATTGACTGCATTTATATTTTTGATGGGTACAAGAAAATGAAGCATCGCATTGATTGAACTGGTTTAGTCGAACTCCATGTTCTCTGAACATTGCTTTATCAACTTTTGCTTATTGTTTTCTTGTACATAATGCCTCTAAACCTCCATTGATGGGACGTATATGATAGACTCACAATAACTTCACAAGAAAAAAATGATTTATATTGATGAAAAGTTCACTATTAAAGCTTAACAAGGAAACAGAATTGCTGGAATTCAGAAAATCAGAATATTGCAATGTAAACTAAGGAATTATGAAAGAAAAAAGACTGATAATCTGGCATTCGAGAGGCCAGTCTCTCCACACTATCTAGCAGAATTTTCCTCCCCCCCCCCCCCCCCCCAGATGCTGTTGCCTCTCCCTTTTATAAGGTTTCTCCCCATGTGCCTCCTAACCGAATGCCCAACAGATTTTATTCTTTCCCAGCTTCTGGAATACCCCCGCGTCTCTGATACGTTTTTTGAATTGGGGTTCTATCACTACTCCCCCCCCCCCAAAAAAAAACTAACCTTGTCCTCAAGGTTGAAGTCAGGAAACTGTTGCCTCAATAATTCATAAGACTCCCAAGTCGCTTCCAAGGGTGGCAACCCCTTCCATTGGATGAGGACATCTATTCCCCTGAGGTTGTGACCAGTACCCGGTCTTATTCCCAAAACTGCCTGTGGCTCCACTGACATTTCCAGCTCTTCAGTGATATGTGGTGGCAAATCCACCACCCCTAGTCCATTCCCATTTGCCTGACGAAGTTGGGATACATGGAAGATTGGATGGATGTTACAAGAAACCGGTAAGTGTAATTTATACGCCACTGGTCCAATTTTCTGTAATATAGCAAAAGGCCCATAATACTTAGGTGCCAACTTTTCATTAACTCGAACTGCTAGTGTCTTCTGACGATATGGTCGAATCTTCAAATATACCAAATCCCCCACCTGAAATTGGACCTCTCTCCTCTTCTTATCTGCTATGTCCTTCATTCGACTTTGGGCACGAACAAGTTGACATTTTAACTCCTCTAACATGCGGTCACGTTCCTTCAATTGTTGATCTACTGCTGATATTGGGGTGACCCCATTTTCAAACCTTAGTAACCCTGGTGGTTCCCGTCCATAGACTATCTGAAAAGGAGTGAGCTTGGAAGAGGAGTGGAAGGAAGTGTTGTACCACAGCTCAGCCCATGGAAGCCAGATAGCCCAAGACTTAGGAGAAGATGCAAAACAACGGAGATATGTTTCCAAAGTGCGGTTGAGTACCTCCGATTGCCCATCCGTCTGTGGATGATATGCGGTGCTTCTACACAATTTGGTCCCCTGCAAACGGAACAGCTCCTCCCAGAATTGGCTAACGAATACTTTATCCCTGTCCGAAACAATGGAGCGGGGTATTCCATGGAGCCTCACAATCTCTTTTATAAAAATTCCTGCCACGCTGCTCGCTGTGAACAGATGTTTCAGTCCGATGAAATGGCCATACTTGCTTAAGCGATCCACCACTACCAACACCGTGTCTACATTTCCGGATTTGGGCAATCCTTCTATAAAGTCCATGGTGATGTCTTCCCATATCTGATTTGGAATGGGAAGAGGTTGCAAGAGTCCGGCGGGTGATAATGCCATGTCTTTATGTTGCTGGCAGATTACACAATTACTCACATACTTGTGGATATCCGTTTTCATCCCGGGCCAATACACTGAAGCTGCCACTCTTTTATATGTCTTGAGATACCCCGAGTGCCCCCCGATCCTTCCATCATGTCCCTCCATGAGCACTAATGGAATCAGCGAAGAACCTCTTGGTAAGAATAATCTGTCTTTATACAAGAGGTGGTTATCCACTACCTTGTAGTTCGGTCTAGAGGACGGATCCTTCTGAATTTCTTGGATTATTTTCTGAGATCCCTCGTCTTTAGCTACCTCCCTGAGTAATTTTTCCATTTGGATCACCTTGGACACGGTAATAGCTTTCATTTCAATCGACTGGTGTAAACGGGACAGAGCATCTGCAGCTTTATTTTCTAACCCAGGATTGTATTGAATGTCGAATTGATACCCCATAAGTTTCACCATCCATTTCTGGCACTCTGGACTTACCATCCTTTGCTCCATCAGAAACTTGAGACTCTTTTGGTCGGTTCTCACCAGAAACCTCTGCCCAAGTAAGTAGTGACGCCACTTTTGCACTGCAAACACTATCACCATTAATTCCCGCTCATAAACTGATTTAGTGCGCCCCTTATTCCCCAATGCATGACTGTAATATGCAATGGGACGCTGTTCCTGCATTAACACCGCCCCCAGACCCACCCCTGAGGCGTCTGTTTCCACTACAAATAGTTTGGAGAAATCAGGAAGTGCTAACACTGGTAGAGTCGTCATTGCGGTTTTTAACTTCTGGAATGCTTCTTCTGCCACCCTGTCCCAGAAAAAGTTGTTTTTCTTTAACCTTTCTGTCAATGGACACGCTATTTTGCCATAATTTTGCACAAAACGTCTGTAATAACCTGTAAGTCCCAAGAACCCTCGGAGCTCCTTCAAAGACGTGGGACTAGGCCAACTCCACATTGACTCCAGTTTACTCCTGTCTGCTGCCACACCCTTAGATGAAATTACATGACCGAGATATTCAACTTTGGATTGTCCAAATTGGCACTTCTTTTCATTTGCGAACAGCCTGTTCTTAACCAACACTTGAAGGACGCATCTCAGATGCTGCTCATGTTCTTCCTTGCTACGATTGAACACCAAGATATTTTCGAAGAAGACTAATACAAACTGTCTGAGGTAGTCTCGAAAAACCTCATTCATAAGAGATTGGAAAGTGGCAGGGGCGTTCGTCAATCCGAAAGGCATTACTAAAAATTCATAATGTCCTTCGTGGGTGCGAAATGCTGTTTTTGGTACGTCTTCTGTTCTAACCCTTATCTGATGGTACCCTGCCTTCAAATCCAGCTTTGAAAAAATTGTCGCCCCATGTAGTTCATCCAGTAATTCGTCTATTACAGGTATGGGAAACCTGTCAGCCACTGTGATCTTATTTAAGGCACGGTAATCGACGCAAAATCTCCACCCGCCATCTTTCTTACGGACCAGCAAGACGGGGCTCGAAAATGGGCTGCTACTTGCTTGAATAATCCCAGCCTTTAACATTTCTCGCACTAGTTTTTCGATCTCATTCTTCTGAATGTAGGGATATCGATAAGGCCTCACATTAACAGGTGAAGCACCTGGCTGCAGAATGATCGCATGCTCTCTGTTTCGTATGGGAGGTAGCCCTTCTGATTCGTGGAATACTTCTTCGAACTCCTTTAATACTTCCTTCAACGCTGGGGAAACTTCCTCCTGAGCCCTCACTTCTTCTGCTGCTAGATAATTCAGTTCTAACAGTACTCCTTCCCCATTGAATTTACACTTCCTCATCATGGACTTCAAGGAGACTACGGTTTTACAAAGACTTGGGTCACCTTGCAAGGTGACGGCAACACCCCCTAGCTGAAATTTCATGGTCAGTGCATTCCAATCCACTTGCATCTTTCCCACCGAAGCCAACCACTTCATGCCCAGGATGACATCCAAACTTCCCAACTCTAGGGGCAGAAAATCTTCTACTATCTCCACATTTTGAAGGAGTAGGTGGACTCCCTTACAAACCCCTGCTCCCTGCACCGCCAGCCCGGTCCCCATGATCACACCGTAGCCGATAGTCTCCACCCGAGCTAAATTTAAGTTCTGTACTAAATCCGCAGCTACAAAGTTATGGGTGGCTCCACAGTCAATTAAAACCACCACCTCCTGCCTTCCAATTTTACCACGGATTTTCATAGTTTGCGGTGGTGTCAGACCAACCACCGAACTCATCGATAGCTCAACTACCTCACCGGTGGCTAATTCCCCTTCTTCCTTTGAGGTGGAGTCTGCATTAGGCTCTTCTCTCTCTTCTTCATAAATGACCATCACTTGGAGATCACGGTTCTTGCATTTATGCCCAATGGAATACTTTTCATCACAGCGAAAACATAATCCCTTCTCTCTTTTCGACCTCAGTTCGGCTTCACTAAGCCGTTTGAAAGCCGGCGCCCCTCTTCCCATGATGGCCGGAGGTCTGGGTCCGGTCGGATGCGGTGAACTAGTGACGCTGCTGGGGCTGGAGAAAGGAATTTGGCGTAATGGAGTCGGTGATTGAATTGTCTGAGATTTTATTTTAACTGGACCCATCCCCCCTAATTGGGTTTGGGTCACCTGAATCTTGTCTTCAATCCTTTGGGCCGTCTCCATAATTTGTTCCAAGCCCATGGGTTGTAACACCCTAACCTCAGCTCTTATTTCTAGACGCAGCCTATTGACAAATTGACCCTCCAAAATGGCTTCTGTGATCCCACTGAGCGGCGCAGCTAAGGTTTCAAACTGGTGACGGTATTCCCTCACCGATCCTTCTTGTCGGAGGGCAAGGAACTTCTCCTCCAACGTTCCTTCCAGTGTTGTTCTGAACCTACTCCTCAATAATCGCTGCAATTCCTTCCGGTCACTGATGCCTCTTCTTTTTTTCTCCCATTGAAACCACGACAGAGCCCCACCTTCCATACATAGGGCTGCGGTTTCTATCTTCTCCTCATCAGTCAATTGGTTGATCCCAAAATAGCGGTCTGCTCTAAATATCCAATCATCCGGATTCTCACCATTGAAGATAGGCATCTCCAACTTTCGTCCCCTGAACTTGGGTTTCCATCCTCCATCTAGCTCTTTACCAATCTCCGGCAGTGACATATCAGCATTCAGTGAATTCACCTTAACAGGTGCTGCAGAATCTGAAGCTTGCGGTTCGTTGCTATCCTTCCTCTTCCTTTCTCTTTCTTGTTCCTCCCATTTATTTCTCATGAAGGTGAACTGCTCCATGATAATCTCCATATTCTTCTCCATTTCACGAACTCGCTGAAACTCAGATTGTAAATTAATGATGCCTGTTTGCATCCCTTCCATCCTATCTTCCACTCTCTTCTGTAAACCTTCCAATTCTCCAACTCTATCAGTTAAGCTCACCATCTGGATCTAACGGCTCTGATACCAAAATGATAGACTCACAATAACTTGACAAGAAAAAAATGATTTATGTTGATGAAAAGTTCACTATTAAAGCTTAACAAGGAAACAGAATTGCTGGAATTCAGAAAATCAGAATATTGCAATGTAAACTAAGGAATTATGAAAGAAAAAAGACTGATAATCTGGCATTCGAGAGGCCAGTCTCTCCACACTATCTAGCAGAATTTTCCTCTGCCCCCCCCCCCCCCCGATGCTGTTGCCTCTCCCTTTTATAAGGTTTCTCCCCATGTGCCTCCTAACCGAATGCCCAACAGATTTTATTCTTTCCCAGCTTTTGGAATACCCCCGCGTCTTTGATACGTTTTTTGAATTGGGGTTCTATCAGTATAATTAGAAGATATACCAAATATTTGATGCATGTCATTGACATTTTGTTTTTAATTCATTTCTGGTTTTTTACTTCTTTTGTATTATGAATAATTATATATCAGTGTCAACTCTTTTGTACTTTTGGCCATTAGTTTCTTCGATTTCCTAATCACAATCAAAACATAATATTTCTGTGTTAGATTGACAACGACTGATCCTTGAATGCAGACATTCTTCCTCTTATTAATAAAAATTCCATATGAATTAACATTTCCGATTCAATTTATTATCTTCATATGAATGTGGACAGTATTTTCATAACCTAAAGATGTCATGATTTATTTGCAGAGTATTTTCAAAACAAGTTGTTGGAGACCATACACTTTATGGAAATTCTTAATTTGAAAGACAGTGTTGAAAAGGATATTTTTTTCCGTAAGCTTCCGAATCTTGCCGAGCAGCTACCTCGCCAAATAGTGCTGAAAAAGGTATCCTGTGGTGTTCATAATTGGGAAGTTTTTCTTCATTTTGAAGATTTTAAACCATTATATTTTCGGGTTCTTGCAGTTGCTTCCCTTACTAGCATCTGCCTTAGAATTTGGTTCAGCTGCTGCACCTGCTTTGACAGCATTGCTGAAAATGGGTTCTTGGCTTTCAACAGAAGATTTTAGCCTCAAGGTTTAAATCTTTCATATCTTTTGGAAACCTTGTATTTCTTTCTTTTACACGCATGAGCTTTACCATACCATAAATTGTTTGCTAATCATTAACCTGGGGTATTTAATTTCTTGATTTGACATTCCTAACCTCTTTTCATAGGTATTACCAACAGTTGTCAAACTTTTTGCATCAAATGATCGTGCTATTCGAGTTGGTCTTTTGCAGCATATCGATCAATTTGGCGAGTCATTATCCTCACAAGTTGTCGATGAACAGGTATGCAGTCATATAATGACACAATCAAAATATTCAATCGCCCCTATGATTCATTCACAATATATTATGTAGGATAATGGGGTAGCAGAAAGTCTAATGTTTGTTTGTCTAGGTTTACCCTCATGTTGCTACCGGGTTTTCCGACACATCTGCTTTTCTACGGGAATTGACACTCAAATCCATGCTCGTTCTTGCTCCTAAGGTATGTACCTTGTAAAAGGTCCTGTCTGTTTAAATTTAGTTTAGATACTTTTAAGGTATAATATAAGGTTCTCCAATAAGACTGGCATGCGGTGCGTGCCTAGTAATTTTGTGAACATGCATTAATTTGACGAATTTGCTAAAGGCCTGAAATTTTCTGTTTGTTTCTGTAAGTTGTTAAATTTGATCTTTCAAAAAGGTCTTTCCGGAATCTCCACTCCTGTTTGCTCATTGCTAGTTGCTACTCCATCAATAGCCATTGGAGTAGTCAAGAAATCTTCTCTCTGTTGATCATTCACAGATTATATGCTTTTGTACAGGCATTTCTCAACAGTGCACGCACTGGTGTGGAAGTCACGTAGGAGCATTTTTCCTGTTTGGTAGTTGATTATTTTATTGAATTTTGGATAGTTAGAAATATGATGTTTAGTGAAATTGCTGGCATGAGATTATGGGACGAATCAATGGATGCATGGATTATCTGATGGTTGAACTAACATCATCTGGTTTTGATTCCTGATACTTCTTTTATATTTTTGTTTCTTTTTCCTCTTTACAGTTGTCTCAGCGCACTATATCAGGGTCATTAATGAAATTCCTTTCAAAACTACAGGTACACAACATATGAGTTAAGCAATCAGTGTGACCTGACATTCCTACTGTTAAAAAATGTTAAAATTTATTTGGGAATTGTGCACATTGATACACAGGATTTGGTTGACTTTTCTATGGCTTTAGGTTGACGAAGAGCCAGCAATTAGAACAAATACTACTATATTGCTCGGAAATATGGCAAGCTACCTTAATGATGGGGTAGTACAATGTTCCTTCATTTTTTGTAACATTTATATAACCTTGAAGAAATTGATTGTTGAGTGATTCAATGGTCAATTGTCATACGTTACTTTGATAAATCAATCTGTGAGAAAAATTGCTACTTAAGAATTCACTACAATGCAGATGAGGAAAAGAGTTCTGATAAATGCATTTACTGTTCGAGCTTTGCGTGATACATTCTCTCCTGCCCGAGGAGCAGGTAAACTTTGCTGTCTTCTTGACCTCATTTAGGAAAAGTTTAATGTGCTATTGAGTTGATTTTTCCTGGCGGAGACAACTCTAGGTTAAGACTACAGTCTTCCTTCAGTAACTCCAAATGTCTTTCTATTTCTCCTTTCCCAAAATAATAACCCTCTTTGTGCCAGGTATTATGGCTTTATGTGCCACTAGTTCTTATTATGACGTCACTGAGATTGCAACTCGAATTCTACCAAATGTTGTTGTACTCACCATCGATCCCGACAGGTATTCCTTTTCTTAGGAGTCCATGTTAGGGTAGTCCTAGTTTTTCTCTTTTGAAGTATCAGATTCTCCTTTTCATTAGAAATTTTATTTCTGAGTTTCACACTTTCATGTTAAAAGCTAAGACATTCTTGGACATCTTTTCATGTTTTCCCTTTCATATATAAAACAACTACCAGTAAAGCTGATTTGTGGTTACTGAAAATAATGGTGGCTTCCCTCATTACTATCTTATTCCTTTTCATGATAACTATACTTTCACAGTTGATTGATTTAGTTATGAAGTGGGCCTCAATTATTAGGATATAATCAATTTCTCTTAGAAATGACAAAAATACAACCTGACATTGCACTACGGACTGTTGTAAAAACTAAGCGCATGTTTGGCAAAGCTTATAATTGTTTATAAGCTTGTCAAACTCTGTTATCAACACATTCTATGGGTCCCACAACTTTTACCTTCTTTTTCACCAAACATTCTTGGGGACCCACACTAAATATATTTTGTCTCAATATGATGAATCCTGTTGATGTATACACGTAATGCAACATGTCAGTATAGTGTCCTTGCACCTCTCCCGAATTTGTATTTACTGGAAACCATATTTTTGTTCACCTCATCGATGAAAAATCTATTTTCACTTTGTTCTATGAAACTTTCTACGGTATGCTTGTCGAAGGGTCTTGTAGCAATGGAAAATCTTCGGGCCTGTGGACTCGGGTCCATGTTGGCTGAATGCTGGATGACTTTTTGCATTGTTCTTATTTCCATGTTTTTAATGGTTTCTTGTCCCCGTAATGTTGTGGCATCATGTCCTTGGTAGTTTTGTTTTTTACACCTGTTACTTGTGTTGTTTTGGTTTCTTGTGCACTTTATTTCTGTGACTATTAGTTGTTTAGAAAATATATGATTTTGAGTCACTCTCCTTCAATTTGCACAGTGACGTTCGGTTGAAGGCATGCCAAGCTGTTGACCAATTTTTACAAATAGTGAAACAATACCATGAGAAGGTGTGTTAATGATTTTTCTTGACTTTGCTTCCTACCTGGTGGTGAAAATTATCTGCTGAATTATAAATACTGAATTCATTTGAAGTTCTAGACATAAGTTGACTGATTCATACCATATTCCAATCTCTTCCTCTGAATAAAAATAGATTTTGTCCATGGATACACGCCGTTTATAAATTGTCTCTTATCTTTAGAGATGTATCCTTTTACCTTGATTCACCCCGAAGACTTCCTTGAGAATCTGCTTTTTCTACAACTGATCGTTATATCAGATGGATTATCTGAATCATCCTCAAATTTTGAATTGAAATATTTCATCTCTGGTTTCAATGAAGTAGATACTTGGAGAAAGCCTCAATTTCTCTTGTAGTTTGAAATGCGTCTCCTAGCATAACATTTGTATCAATATGCTAAGTGGTTCATTACTTCAGTTTATTCTTGTTTTTCGCCTGAAAATATGATTGCCAGATGTATGGTAATATATTTTCTTCTTTTCTTGCCATGTAGTTCATTGATATCAAGTGGTAATTCCTTTCCCATCTCCCTCCCTCTTGTTCCCTTCAGATGTTGGATTAACAGTGTCCTTTTTTTCTTTGTAGACAAGCACAGGGGATGCTACGAGCACTTCAAGCACTGGAATTTCATCAATACCTGGAAACGCAAGTTTACTTGGGTAATTAAGTTTGAATTTTATTGTGTTAGTTTCTTATGAACCTACACACCTAACCTATTTCCTTCTATTACTAACCAAAATATGTGCGTGGGTGTGTGTGTGTGTGGAAACGATCACCTACCCACGGTGGACAGGTGTTAATGTGCCCATCGTGGATGTGATGTTGACACGTGTCCATTGTTTTAAAATTTATTATTGACATATTAACACTTGTCCATCGTGAGTAGGTGATCGGAACTCTCTATATATATATATATAGTTGTGTAAGCTGATAATTTTTTGCACATAAACACATGCTGTATCAGCTTTATCGTGTTATGGATCTGGATTACATTTATGCGTATTAAGTAAATCATAGCCTTCTCTTTATATAATATCTGTGAGCTACCTTTTGTGAATATGATGACTTCGTACTATATAGTTTTCAAGCCTGTAGATAAGTTCTATTTTGACAAGTCTCTTGCTTAAATGAACCATTTCTTTTGGCCTGGGCAAAATTCATCAAAATCTTGTCTCTACTTCGCTAGATACATTTATTTATATTAAGATCAAGGCAACCATGGTTTGCTAATGTTCCTTTTTTCCAGTGTGAGAACATCTTTTTACTTCTCACATTTGTTTTGTAAATTTATGATGTCTAATGATATGCTAATTTGGATTCCTCCTGACCCCATGGTAGTGGGCTATAGAGCTTTGTATTTTGACGATTGAGTGAAGTATTTAGTGTTTCATTTGGTTACATACTTTCAGATAAACTTGATACAATGGAACTTTAAAATTTTAAATATCTGATTCTTTTATAATTTACGTGGTTAAAGATTTTGAACTTACAGTATCACAATTTTGATGCAGATGGGCCATGAGCTCTTTGACTATAAAAGGTGGCAAACCTTCTGAGCCAAGTGTGCTTGCTTCATTGAGTGCAAGCGCACCTATTGCTTCTTCAATCTCCAATGCCAGCTCCGGTGAAAATTTCGCCCCTTTTATTTTGTTCTTATACATACCTTTTCTTTTAGTTGGATACTTGAATTTGGTAGACTGCCCCTTTTCTAGCTAATCACTAGTGTTCACTAGTGCAAATGCGCCTGCCTATTAATCAGTATCTGATAATGTTTCTTGACGTCATAGAGTTGGATGATGCACATGTACCAGCAGTCCGTGTAAATTCCGGTTCAGATTTAACTGAGCTACCTGCACCTGTGTCCCCTACCTCATCAACTGATGGATGGGGAGAACTTGAAAATGGCGTTCACGTAGATGATGGAGGTGAAAAAGATGGCTGGGATGACATTGAGCCACTAGAAGCATCAAAACCACCTTCAGCTCTTGCAAATATCCAAGCAGCCCAAAAGCGGCCCGTCTCACAGCCAAAACCACAAGGTACAGCTATCTTTCCTTTCAATCTTTACCATGTTAAAATTTTACATATTTAAGAAAGCTTTTGCATTGCTCATACCATCAGCTCACATGAATGCTGCATTGTGATATCATCCTCAACCCCCAGGCCCTCGGGAAGATTTGACACAATAGTTGCACTCAATAATGATACTTCCATTTCCCTTAGGACATGGCATTTAGAGAACTGTATTCTAATTATTATACTATTCAAGAAACTAGATGGTGCAAAAGATTCAGGAAGAGTGGCATGTTGAGTCCCCTCCCTTTGCTAGGATCATTTTCTTGCTAATGATATTTTTCTCCTGAACATCATCTGACGGAAAATGCTGTTATGATTCAGTTACGAGTTCGAGACCAAAAGGCACATTAAATACGAGTAAAGATGATGATAATGACTTGTGGGGCTCAACAGCCAACCCTGCTCCAAAATCCTTGTCAAAACCTTCAAACTCAAAAACGAGCATACCTGTTGACGATGACCCTTGGGGTGCCATCTCTGCCCCAGTTCCAAAATCATCATCAAAGCCTATGAATCTGAAATCTGGTGGATCAGCTGGTGATGACCTATGGGCTTCAATTGCAGCACCTCCACCTACAACCGGATCGAAGCCTTTATCCGGGCGAGGCAGAGGTTCTAAACCTGCTGCTCCAAAATTGGGTGCTCAAAGGATGAACAGAACATCATCGGGGATGTAATTTAGAGGTAAAACATGGAATGGAATTTTGGAAATTTATTCTGTAAATTTTTTCATCTAGTGACTTTTTGAATTAATGAACTAATGTCTCTGGTTGTACTGTATTTTCTTTTAAATACCACACGTGGGCTGTGATAACTGATAATATTGTTTTGATCAAATAGTTATTCTTCCAACTCTGCAAACACTATATCATCTTTTTTTGAAATGTAAACACTATATTTTCCTTTTACACACTGGATTAACATTTTTTTTTTCACCAACTATACCAACTAAACTATAGACTTTTGATTGCATAGTGAATATTTTTTAGATAAAAGGACAGTATTTAAGATGAAGATATTTGTAAAATACTTTGCAAAATTTGATGTTAAAATGGCTAACTGGAATGTGGAAAGTGAAGGAAATGATATTTCATCCCAATGACCACGACATTTCAGAATTCAGAAAGTTGGACGTAGCAGTCGAGATATTGAGATTTTGTGGATGGAATCATGGAAGGTATGGATTTGTTGGGAAATTGCAGTCATTCCGAGTTAGAAATTACCAAAAAACATTCAATTAATTTTTTAGCCCTGTTTGGCCCCTTTAAACTTTTTATCCTTTTTTTTTTCTTCATTCTTTTTAATTACACATTTATTAATAAAATAATATTACACATAAAATCAAAGAAAATTTCCTAATTTTTAATCACATTCTCCTAAAAATTGCTATTCATTTAAATAAACTCATTTTAAATAATGTGAAATAGAAGCTTTAAAAGTCCCGTGATGTTCAAAATTTAGTGACTTTTAAGTCTCTAGAGTACTAACTTTTAAAGCTCACTTAAAATATATATATAAATCTTCAAAAATATCAATTAAATACACACACACCCTAAAATTTTATCTATTAAAAACATCTCTAATAGACTCTTTAAATATAAAATACTCTTTATTTTAGAGAGTCATTACTTAAAATGTCACTTAAGTAGATTCTCTAATTTAATATTTTAATTTTAATTTAGAGAGTGAGTTTGTCTCTTCAAATTTGATGAGGCAAATCCACTATTTATTATTAAATACATTCAAAAAATTTCAATTCTCAATATTCCTAAATTAATTTTCCGTATTATATATTTAATATCATCGATCATTCACTTTTAAAAGAATAAATACTATAAACTAAAAATAAAGAAAGGTAGTAAATATTTTTATAAAAAAGTAAAATAAATAGTCTAAAATAAATAGTGTTTTGAAGCTTGTAAATAATACAAAGGCGTTCTCTATTACGTAAAATATGCTCTTCAAATTCGATGAGTTGTAATAATTTTCCATTTTATCAAAGGTTATAAGCTTATATGAAGCAAATTTGTCACCCTCTTTAATACACACTGGTAGCTAGTAATTAACAAGATTCGTTTTCTTCCTCCTTCTATACTACATAGAATTACCACTGTTCGCGAATCCTTAATTTTATTCCCTCCAGAAAGAAGGGAGAATAGACAGAAATTAAGCAGATGCTACTTGGCAAACGGATGCAGTGTGATTTGCTATGTATAAACACAAATGTGATGAAAATACTTGTTGGGTTCTTGTTATTACTGTATGTAGTGAGCAAAAATGGAGTCGATGCATCGATCCACGAGTACAAGAACGAGGCATTCATTCCTAGGTTTGATTCGTTCTTTTTCCATGGTGGCAGCGAGGGACTTTATGCTTCCAAGATTATTGAACCACCTAAAACGACAGCGGACGATGATAATACTAAACCCTTTAATGGAAAGTCCTTCATCAGGTAACAGAGATTTCTGGCATTTGGCAAATATATGGTTTAATTGATTAATTAAAAGAATGAGGAGTTTCTGTTTTTTTGTCATTTATTAATTTATTTCTATATTAAAGGCCTTACTATGTGCTGGCTGAGGAAATCTTGCTTCTAAATGCATTTGTCATTCATTATATTGCGGGGCTTTCGGCATCTAGAAAAACAATGATTTATATATATATATATATATATATATATATATATAAGAAATCAAAGCCTATTCCACAAGAATTTATGGACAAGAACGAAGGAAAAAAATGAAGAGAAAGAGTTTTGAATCTTTGAGAGTTTGGCATCTTAGAAGTAATTCAACTGCTAGTCTGCTAGCATGACAAACTTTGTTGTACTCGACAAACTTTGTCAAGACATAGTGCTACGTGTCACGATTGGTTTCATTTTGTTGCTGCTGAAATATCACGTTATTTGAATAGTTGATAATTGAAATATTCTTTACATTCCATTCATGACTCTGCGGTATTTATGACATGCTTGTTTTATAATCATTTTGAATAAAATGTAATACTGTGACCTAGCTAGAATCTTACATAGAAATCTTCATTAGTTATATATTGTCCAAAGTGGATAATTTAGCCTTCATTTGGTAAACTTGTTATGAACGAGTTTATAAACAAATCATTTCCCCAAACCATTTTTTAACCTCACATATTTCTTCAAATCACTTTTCAACTACATATTTTACCTCAAAAACACCACATTCTTTGTTTATAAACATTTTTTTTATACCAAAAGAGGTTATTATCATCCCCCTACTTGGAATCAACTTACATAGAGTGATCATACTAATTTATGAATTAGATTTTTAAAAATTTGAAAATAAGATTTATCTCTTTCCTTGCCACGTTAGGTTTGACTCTATCACATTTAGGAGACCAAAAGAGATTGCGGACAAGCAGAATGAGATGCAGCAAAGTACTGGAGTGATAGAAGCCATAGTAGTTGAGGTCAAGGACAGGGATAAGATTGGAGCTGCTTATATGAATTCTAATGCTATATGTTGCAACCCTGCTTTGGCTAAGGATGGGTCCTGCAAGTTAGGAGAAGTTATCATCCGCCAAGATTCGAATAATCCAGACTGGCCGAAAAGGCTGCTGACTTCCTTTGAGGGGAAAAATGAAGAGGCTACTATAATGCCACATACTGTGGAGATAAATAAAACAGGAATGTACTATCTGTACTTTGTGTTTTGTGATCCAGAACTCAAGGGCACCGTAATCAGTGGTAGAACTGTGTGGAGAAATCCGGAAGGTTATCTACCAGGGAAGATGGCCCCCTTGATGACATTTTATGGCTTAATGTCTTTAGCATACCTTGCTCTTGGTCTATTATGGTTTCTGCGGTTCGTACAACATTGGAAAGATATTATACAATTGCATTACCAAATCACCGCTGTGATTGGTCTGGGAATGTGTGAAATGGCTCTTTGGTACTTTGAATATGCAAACTTCAATGACTCTGGAAGTAGACCGATGGGAATTACGCTTTGGGCAGTAACCTTCAGTGCTATGAAGAAAACTGTCTCTCGTCTTCTTCTCCTAGTAGTTTCAATGGGTTTAAGTTTTATGAGGCCCAGTTTAGGCGGCATAACCTCCAAAATAATTCTTCTTGGTGCAGTTTATTTTGTGGGTTCAGAAGCTTTGGAGCTTGTTGAGCATTTGGGTAATATCAATGACTTTTCCGGAAAATTAAGACTCTTTCTGGTGTTACCAGTTGCACTTTTAGATGCATTCTTTATTATTTGGATTTTTTCATCATTATCCAAAACTTTGGAGAAGCTTCAGGTAATGTTAACATTTGATTTTTTACGCTCAGCGTGTTGCAAACATTCCATCAAGTAATGTTATCTCTAAACTTCACCAATTATGCAAAGTTTTATCAATTTGGGGCATACTTGCATGCAGATTATTCAAGAAAAGGGGTGGGGTTACTGCACTGTGCTCCTTGATGGACATGGTTATGCAATATAGACAATAATTTACTAATACTTTAGAAAATTAACTTTTGTTTTTCTGCATGCAAATTCCTAATCTTTTGCTTGATTTAAATCTAGATGCGTAGAAGCATGTCCAAACTTGAGCTCTACCGGAAGTTTGCCAATGCTCTAGCAGTATCGGTTCTTCTTTCAGTTGCTTGGATTGGCTTTGAAGTAGACTCTCTCTCTCTCTCTCTCTCTCCCCCCCCCCCCCTTGCATACAAAAATATGCACTGTCACCGTTGCTTAACTGACACCAAGCGAGCATTAAAATAACTTGCAAAATCCTCTGCCCATATATTTTTTATCTTGTGAAGCCTGGAGAGCCAGTGGTTGGAAACTATGAGGCATGGACAGTGACATGCCCGTAAGTAATTCTAAAAGAGGACACAGACATGTAGGAATACTATCAAACTACTTTAGAAATATATATTTATTTTTGTATCTTTTTCACTTTTTCAATAAGACTAATACTTTTTGAGGAGTGAACTTTGCATTTTATATTACTAGTATAATAAATATGTTCATGTATCTAAGATGCTCATAATCAATCAATTTGACATGAAGTGTTTATTTTCTCATCTGTTTTACACAAGTAATTTAATAATTAAAATTTTCATAATTTTGTCAAAAAATACAATTAGACTTGACATGTTCTTGATAATTCGGTTTGTGTCTGTTGCACGTCAGAAACTTAAAAACATATAAAAAGTATAGGCAGGACCACCTGGCTTGTTACTGTCTCTCCATATGTGTGATTTAAAGTTATGTAAGCAAAACATGACATGCCACGTGGATTTTTGGGCATGTGTCCAAGCCTGTTGGTGTTCAATGTGCGTCGGGAGTTCCATGCATCGTAGGTTTGTAAGTATTTGCCAAATAATTTGAGTCACAAGCTTGTCCACTTTTCCATACCCTGTGGACGCATTGATTATTAAGCTCCAATCACCCACCACCATTGATGCAAACAACGTGATGAAATAGAGAGCAAATATTTTTTTTTTCCTTTTTTTTTTTCCATCAACACTGTAGATGAAAGATTCGTTACTGTTGTTTCATTGGTACAGTTGTACTTCAATGCAAGCGACCCCCTGAGCGAGTTGTGGCGAAGAGCTTGGATCATCCCAGCTTTCTGGACTTTGCTTGCATACTTACTATTGGTGGTTATATGCATTCTCTTTGCTCCTTCACATAACCCAACGAGGTAAAAATCCATTTCTGTACTAATACTACTTATAAAACTGCAAATCACTTTAGATGAATTGCATCACCTTACTTTAAGTACCCTCAGTTTTATATACAAATCTAACTGTTGTGTCAGTAAAAGAAACCAAGAAACCACACCTCCATTAGAAACTTATAGTAAATTTCTCCCATTCCATGACCCGACATATAAAAGTACATTAGATAATCTAGGAATTAGTTTCTTACCTATAATGGGTACCTTCTGCTTAGATGAATACTCTATTAGACTCGTGTTGATTCCAACAGTCCTCCCTGATTTATTGCATATTTTCCAGCAATGCATTAAGTTTTCCATGTTGTCTTTTCTGTATTTTTACGCTAAAATGAACTATAAATTGATTCAGCCTCGTCAAATAACGAAATAACCACAAACATACTATAGGGAAAAATTGGTCTCGTCTTATAACTATATGATAAACATATATTTATGACCTATAGCTTTAATTTAATTATTAGAGAGATTTGTAGTTATTCTTATGTGATAAGTATAATTCAAGTAACAAGCATAAAATCTAAAAGGGGAAAAAAATGAAGGCATTGGTTTTGCCATCATATTATGGAATCTGAGCACACTATTTTGAATTATTTTTTTCTTTAAAATGATCTTGTTACAATAAAGTCTCTTGATTGACTAAGTTCGCTTTCATGCTATAGACTTTGGATTCTTTCAAATTATTGTTTAATAATATATGCTAAATAACTATAGTTGAATCCTCATGTTTGGGTTAATGGCCTAAGAAAATGTCATAATCATTCTCATATATTGAACTTAATTTTAATAAGACTATAAACAACATGAGTCGAAATATGATAAATTGATAAGTTCTTGATATTAGTATGAAATTCTAGAAGAATTGTGCATAACCTTTTAAAGTTGTAAAAAATCTTTATTCTTTCTCAAAATAATTTGACGTTAATGTAACAAGTAGTAACGTTACTTTTATTTCTGGATTAGTGTTGAAGGGGTTGCATTGATACAAAGCAACTAAGGTAATGCGTTGATGAACTTGATAATCTATGAAAAATGTTATCTTTACAAATAAATATAGTGGTGGGGATAGAAACCTCTAACTTGACATATCCTAAGATAAGCAGCCTTTCCCGAGTACTATTCTATGAATGTTTTCTAATGTTTGTATAGTTTAAAGACTGGTAACTTGAGGAAAAAAAGGCATGAATGCTGAAATATTCTTTTAACAAACTATAATTGGCAATGCTAACCCTTTTCAAGAATGCTGTGGAAGTCGAAAAAATACATTAACGTCCAAGGCTTACATGAAACAGTTTTAATGCTCATGATGAATGACATCCTTTTTTTTCAAAAAAAAAAAAAAAAAAAAATCATTTTAAGTGCAGGTATGCATACGAGACTGGCGATGATGAGGAAGAGGGTATATCCCTGACTGGAACTGGAGTAATACTAGCTGGAGATTTGGCATCCAAAGTGGAAAGAAAGGATATGTTTGGCCTCACTGAAGATCTCGAGGAGGACAAGAGAGAATGACTTCTCTTTTATCATGTATTTCTCCTTGAACTACATTTTCATATTCATAAGTTTCCCCAGATCCTCCTGTACCCTTTTTTCTATGTTTTTATTTCTACACTAACTGAGAATAGGATTCTATAGAATTCAAAAGCATAAATTAATAACCTTAGCTGTGACATCTAAGCTATATTACCAGATAATATCTATTTTGTAGGTAGTTGAAGTTGGGTGGCTAGAATGTCAAAGTTAGTTTAGATGACAAGAGTTAATGTCATGCTCCTACGAGTTGTTGATAGGTTGGATCGTCGGGAGAACTCCAATAACAATTCATTCTCAAGGATAAGAGCTATGATCATATGAAATGATGGCATCAAATGATTTCGGGTGTACTTTTGATTAGTGAACTTCCCACCTGGTGTGAACTTAAAGAAACTCTTTCCATATGTGGCATCTCTAGAAGATGTTTCAAGACGCACTTAGTCATGACAGGATATTCCTGACAAATATTGTCCATTGATGAAGTTCATTGCTGATGTTACTAGGGGAAGATTTGATGTTTTAGTTGCCTGAATTCTTTTGTTATATCAATTGTTTGTTTGCTTTTTCGGAAATTCATTATACTAGTGTTTATACATTCAAGATTGATGATTAAACATTAAGATTTAGATGCTATAATCTCAACAGCATTACGATTTGTTAGGATTTCTTTGTTGCGGGGGCGAAAAGTGTGGGTGTGGGGCGAGGCCCTCCTCCCGGTCAAAAAATCTTTGAACCAAAAGGAATGAAATTGAGGATTTTAAGTATTAAAATATGCAAGTTAGATTGATAAATCAAAATCAGTTTGTCCATACAAAAATAATCTGCTATCGATGTGTTTTAACGCTATACAATTTGAAAATAAAGACGAACATTAAATGAGTATAAAAAATATAAAAACAAACAACTTATTTATTAGACAAATAGTAAAGATGATTTGGACATTTTAAATTTGTCCCTCCTTGTCATCATCTCTTCAAACTCGTTAATAAAGGAATCTACTGAAAAAAGTCTCAACATACACGAGCATGGTATTGGGCAAAAAGTCACATTTCATTCTATTTCACAACCTCATCTTAATGACATTATTGAAACTAGAAGAGTTTAGACAAATCAATTTATCAAAAAGATTATAATTCACTCATTTTCTTGTCAATGCCAATAGTTAGCATAGCACACCTCGAGAAGTGTTGTCAAGTTTTTAGATTGAGAGTTACGCTGAATAAATTGAAAATTGGGTCGTTTAGTGTTTCTAATTAATTTATGACTTTTGTATTATTGAGCTTTAGGCTTTGAGTTTTGAGCAAATATTTTTCATTTGAAAATAATTCAAAAATTTTGTGGGATCAAACGAAAGAATGTTGCTGGGGGGGGGCGAGATCTAAAATTACATTACAAATTGACTGAGAGTAATGGATTGTGGAAAATGTTTTTGGGGGGGGCGGGGGGAGTTGCCACCCCCCGCCCCCCTTTAGCTCCGTCTATGCCTAAGGCAAAAGTGTCCAGAGTCACTTTTATTTATTTATTTTTTGTTACTGATTTCAAATTGTTTGTTGCTCAATAAATTGTTCCTCACGTTTCCCTTGAACTTGTGTTTAGATGAAGAAAAAATTTTGGTTTTATGACAAAGTATGAGCATCTCCAGTTCTAAGTGGATTACTAAAGAAATTTGGTTTTATGACAAAGTAAGAGCATCTCCAGTTCTAAGTGGATTACTAAAAAAATTATTTCCAATGCAGTACAGAAGTATTTCAACCTGTATGTCATTGTCACCTAAATAGCAATTCATTGAGTGAATACTCTTACAAGCTTCCATAGCCTGCCAAAGAAAATGGATTTTGTGAATGAGAGATTCTTCCAAATGGAATCTGTCTCCTACCGAAAATTTTGTTTTGAGTGTGACAATTAATTGTGTTTTCTTTATCAAAATGTCTTCTGAAGAATCTAGACAAAGGCGTCGAAGAAGATTAGTGTTCAAATAAAATTCCATCCATCATCCGGGTTCTAGGAATGCCTCGCCAGCTTCAGGATAAAATTTTACCTTCTTCATGTTATTCTTAAGCCTATCAAGAGTATCATAAATCTCAACCGCACTTGGACAGGAAGAATCGCCCGAGTAGAACACTTGAGCCTTGTTTTTCAGTTCCATCCAGCTGCATCCAGGGACCTTTGTCAGTCCATGTTGCCTCATCGATGCCCTTAAGTTTGCAGCTTTCTCCTGTAATCCAACTTCCACGTACAGGTTTAACAGTTGAACGTAATTGCTGCCTCTGTTTGGTTCCAACTTTAGCAAGTTATGAGCAGCCAACTCTCCAAGCTCAACATTGTGATGAATTCGACAGGCAGACAGTAAAGATAGCCAAATGCCTCGGCCTGGTGGTACAAACATATTCTGTATGAAGCTGTGAGCATCGTCTAAGCGTCCAGCACGACCCAGCAAGTCCACTATATTTATGTAGTGCTCCATTTTGGGTTCAATTCTGTGTTCTCTCATTAAATGAAATAGATGCAGACCTTCATCAGTCAAACCAGCATGATTGCAAGAGGAAATCAAAGAAAGGAATGTTACTTCATCAGGTGATGTTCCTGATTTTCTCATCTCGTTGAACAATTTGATGGCTTTATGGCTTTTACCATGCGATCCATAACCAGCAATCATTGAATTCCACGTTATGAGGTTTCTTCTCAACATAATTTGGAACATATGTTCTGCATATTTTAAGCATCCACACTTGAGGTACATGTTTAGTAATGAATTTTCTACTTGAATATCTTTTGGAATTTGGAGTCTTGTATAGTAACTGTGAATTGCCTTTCCCTTAAGCAATGCTGCCACTGATGAAACTGCAGAAAGGACACCGGTGATTGAAACAGAGTCGGGGAACATGCCATTCTGCAGAATCTGTGGAAAAAGACTAATGGAGACATCTGGGAGGCCATTCTGGAAATAACATGAAATTAAAGAATTCCAGACCACCAAATTCTTATTCGAGACATCAGAAAAAACATTTCCAGCCATTTCTGGTTGTCCACATTTAGAATATAACTCTATCAGAGAACTACCAGTAAAAACATCTGATTCCAATCCTTTCTTAATTGTTAATCCGTGAATACAGCAACCTAGTTTGGTATCATTAAGTTCTACACAAGCACTGATTGCACTTGCTATAACATTAGGATCTACTTCCACACCATCAGACTTCATAGCTTTAAATAAATCTAGTGCTTCCTTGAATTTTCTATTCTCACAGTTACCTGATATCATAGAGCCCCATGTTACAACATCCTTCTCCTTCATTTTAAGGAAAAGTTCAAACGCGTCCTCCAATCTCCCATACCTTGAGTACATCGTCAACAGGGTACTCTGCACGGAAATATTATCCTTTATTGGTCTCTTCCACAACTCCCCGTGAATCATCCTACCAAACTCAAATGATCCAATCATACTGCAAGCTATCAATACATTGGATATGGTGAAAGAATCAGGTATGATCGCTCTAAATCGCATCTGATAATAGATTTCCAATGCACTGTGAGGGCATTCACAATTAACATAAGCCGAGATCATACCATTCCACATGCCGACCTCTTTACCTGCTATCGTATGAAAAAGTTTCTCTGCATCTTCCACAAATCCACACTTTGAATACAACGTTAAAAGAGAAGTACTGACATAAGGATCACTCTCAAAACCTGACTTAATCACATCACAATGGAGCTGTCTACCACAATCTATATCCTCACCTTGTGAACAGGCCGTTAGAACAGTTGAAAATGATGTGGATCCCAATTCAAGACCCTCAAATTTTACTAGAGAGTACAAGTCGATGGCATCTCTCCAGAATCCATTTTTGCAGAAGCCATTGATCAATGCATTCCACACTGCAATGTCATTCTTATTTTCCACATTTTCGAAAACATTCCAAGCATCCGCTGGCCTATTAAAGTTTGAATACATATCAATCAGCGCAGTAATTACAAAAGGGTCATCATCAAACATGTTTCTTACGACATAACCATGAATTTTCCTCCCATGTGAAAAACCCGAAATGCCATTACACACTCCAAGAAGAATGCATAGTGTGTACCCATCAGGCTTGACGTTCAACGCCTGCATTTTACTGAACTGAACCACACCCTGCTCGAAATATCCATTTTTAAAAAACCCATCAATCATGGAATTCCAAAGCGTAACATCTTGAACCAAAACTTCACACTGAGACACATTTTCAAACAGTTTGACTGCAATGCAGAGTGACCCACATTTAACGTACATATTGATGAGTGAAGCAGTGATGTAAGGGTCAAAAAGAAGGCCCATTTTGATGATTTCGGAGTGAAGTGCTTTGCCATACTGAAGATTCTCAAGAGAAGCACAGGCTTTGAGAAAGGAAGGGAAGGTGAATTTTGATAAATTGGAGGCTTTGGGGTATGCTTTAAGGGCTTCTTGATAGTTTCCCTGTTGGACTAAAGCTTTTATCTTGGTGTTGAGGGATGAAGAGAAATGGGTTTGGATCAGAGTCGACAACTGTCGAGAAATCAATGAATTGAAACGCATTTCATCGTTAAAGAATTTAATTTAGTTTAATGTTTTAGAACTTACTTATATGTCATAATAACCATACTGAGACATAAAATTATACAAGTAGCATCTTTAATGGTGACGGTCGATCAGGTGAGAGAAAGATACAAAAAATTTGTGGATCCCACTCTAATATATTTTTTTTCTCTTTCTCTTCCACTTCTTCTTTTTTTTCTCCACAAAAGTCTTTCACAAGGTCCAAAACAAAAGTCATTCACAAGATCTAAAATTGGACCTTGTACTTGATTCATTTTACTATTTTTTTATTAATTTATTTGAATTTGTGTCAATCTCTCTCTTCTTTTTTTATTTTTTCCTCTCTTTTTTTTCTACTTTTAATATTCACCTCCTCTACACAATTTAATCTTAAAATAATATATCTCTCTCTATCTCTCTCATTCAGTGGACATTGACATTGCGCACACCCATTAAAAATGCTCGAAGGCTCTAATACTAAGATGTTCAGACTGAAAAGACCTTCTAAACAAATAATAAAACGAAAAATAAACACAATCCATGTTTTCATGTCACCCCGTGTCAATCAAAGAAGTTTAGTGGTCAAAACTTGACAAAAATTAATGTGTAATGAGTAATCAAAACGTCTTTTAAAGTATAGTGAGCAATTAAAGACGTTTTGTTTACATGAATTATCTTTCTTCTGTTAATCGTGATGAGAGCGTCAACTGTGAAATTTGTCTGTTAAGTCACCTATTCCATTAGAATCTCGAAACGGAAATGATTCTAGTAATGTTCAGCCCTTTGAAAAATATTTTAAAGTGTATTGAACAATGAAGGCTTCAATTTAAGTTTAGTAATTATTGGGATACTCTTATAAAATTTCATTATTAATTTAATTTGTTGTTTCTTATTGTTGAAGCTTATATTTTATTTAATTCAATAATTTACTTTCACGATAAGTAGTACTTATTATGCTATAATTGTTGGGAACCCGGGTTGCTCTACTCACAAAAATTGATTTCTTGTGATAGATCATCCCGTTACAGGATTTTCTGTTTTATGTATTCAACTTGGAACAAATAATTTTGTACACATAAAAAGAAAGAGATATTACCCTTGTAGCGTGCTTTACAATAATCTCTTTTCGCTGTTTCTTGATTTCACCAAAGCTTCAAACCATCAAGCTTTCCTCAGTGTTCTCCAATGGCAGTTGTGCAGGTGCGTGGTCACCTTTCTCAAGATCTAGGTTAAACTAGGTTTAGGGTTTCTTTGTAAAGAGGAAACACACACTACACACTTTAGTGTGTGTTTCGCCACTCTGCCAAAATGGGTTAAGAAAAATAGTCTTGGGAGACTATTTGTAACTTCTTTACACTCCAAAACCCTACCAGGCCTAGTACCATAACTCAGGCACATTTCTGCACAACTCAATACAAGTAATAAGCCTGTATAAACCCATTATAGTGAAGCCACTGAGAGAACCTGATCGGACCCAATTAAACTAAGCTCCAATAAATTAATTATGACCCGATCAACTCTTGATCAGTCAAAATTAATTTATTAATCACGTTCTATTCCACTAAAAGAACGAGATTGCACTCTTAGTAAAATTGAAATTACTGAAACAATTAATCAATAATTATATCCTCTGACTTATTGTTCTTACATGTTACCCCCGTCGATCAACTCGAATGTTCGGAGCAAGTTAAAATGACCAAAATGCCCTTCTTCGAATATTCATAAATTCCCAACTCTCATCTTCTGTCTGACAGTTCGATGTGATCCCATCACATCATAGAATTCAACAGTCACTGTCGAATTACTGAGCTCAGATTCAACTGTCCACTAGAAGAACCAGTGAGATTATGATCATACCTAAAAGGTGACGGATTCCATAATACGAATATATGTTCCTCGTTAGTTCACTTTAATTCCCAAAGTACCGAGATATTGATCAGCAATTTGATCTCACCCATTGATACCTCAAAGAACTTCAAGCTAGTAATCGAAGTCCATTATCCGATTAGGATTAAGGTCTCACGTACGATAATCAAGTGAAATTAAATTTGTACGGTCAATGTCACAAATTAATTTCACGTGGTCCCGTCCAATATGTTCCAAACGTACTCTCAATTTTATTACCAAAGTCAAAGATAGACTTTAATAAAATCGAGACGATCTTATCAAAATAAATTGTCCATATTTATTTACTGATCGTGAACGTTAATTTTAGATCGAATCACAAATTGAATCTTTCCGTGTTTAACAACTTAAACACTCAATTTGTAATATCAAATCGACCCGTGGACAAATACAACATCATATTAATACAATCAATTAATATTTTACTTTTAAATATCGTGAATTATACTCTATGAGTATATATAATTCCAACAATAATATCATAACTTCATTATTACATTGCACCATGCTAATTCCTCATTTTTGGGTAAATGCAGTTATGTGAGTTCTTTTTATATTGTATGAGGTAAAAGAAAGTAACTAGTCAGAGTAAATTGCTTTTTATATCTCGAACTATCATGATGTGAGTCGAACGGAGTAGACTTGCGATGGATAATGGATTTCGAGTTTGATTCTGAATAATATAGACTAAATTGCATTGATGTCACAAGTTGTAGCTTTTTAGTAAAGTGATGTGTCCTAATTATTTAGAATAATTCTAGACTTACTAACAAATAACTACTAACAACTTACTAACATAAATTATACCTATTTTACCCTTTTAGCTAAAAATATAACTAATATCTTATTTCACATATTATCTTATTAAATTTAACACATAATAAATTCTGAAAATTTAACTACTTTAAAATTTTTATAAATAAAAAATATTATGCCTGTTTATGATCCCCATATACTTCACGAAAAAAGAAAAAATTTAATTAGAAGTCTACATAGAGAATATTTAGAATTAGAAAGATTAGGAAGAGACTTAAATACTGATCCTATTGCTATAGAAAAATATAAAGAAATCAAAAGGCTAGTTTTACAACATAATGAATATTTAAGATTAAAAGAAGAAAACTTGATAAGACAAGAAGATAATAGATATATGGATGAAAGAAATCAAAAGGCTAGTTTTACAACATAATAAATATGATTACTGAACAAATAGAAAAATTTATGGAAAATCCTAAAAAAGAAGGTGAAGAAGATTACATAACAGAAGAAGATTATATAGAAAAATTTAAAAATCTTAAAATAGAAGAAATTAATATGAATGAACAACAAAGAGCTTTAATCCCAGCAGGACAAAATCCATCAGAATATATACAACAACCAGGAACTAACCAAGTTAAAAAAGAAAATACAAGTAATACTAATCCACAAAATACACCAGAAATTTATATGAATCAAAGACAAAACACAAATTTCAAAACAAATAATTTTATACCACAACAAAAATATTACACCAAGCCAAGTAAAAATTATCCTATAGAATATACACCATGGAGAAGTATGGAAACACAAATTAGTTCAGAAGGAAGATGGATAGATTTAGGATGTGTGCAAGATGTAGATCATGAATTAGAATTATGGATGAAATCTATGGCTATGATGGCCTATACCAAAGAATTAACAGGAAAGCAATTACAATTAATGTTAGAAAATACATTTATAGGAACCACTGCAAGATGGTGGGGAAATTTAACAGAAACTTATATAGGACAGGTTAGAGGAAATGACCAAGATGAAATAGGAACTATTTTAAGCAGATATGAAGATGCATTAAAAAGAGAATATACATTAGTAATAGACAGAGATACCAAAATTAGTTCAAAACTAAGACATAGATATTTATTAGAAAATCTATCAATATGTGATATGTGTTACTTTAAACAATTTGCATGTGAATTTAGAGAATATTTTGAAAAAACAGAATATAATCAAGAAACATATGGTATGGAAATTATGAACCAAATATTCTTTAAATTACCAAACCCATGGAATTTAGAATTATTTAAGGACTGGGAAAAATTAGAAATACCATTAAGTAATAATAGTTTAGGAGCAAGAATACAATTTATAGAAATGAGACAACAAGAAAAATGTATGGAAACAAATAATATGATAAAATTCCATAAAGCAAGTAAAAAATCATTATGCTGTGATAAATTACAATATAAACCAACACAATGGGGATGTCATCTAGAAAGAAAATATAAGAAAAAGAAATATTATAGAAAAGATAAATTTAGAAATAAATTTAATAAATATAAAAAACCATATAATAAAACATTTAAAAGGTATAGAGTACCATACAAGAGATATTTAAGACAAAAACAAAACAAAACTAAAACATACCCTAAAAATCCTAGAAAATGTAAATGCTATTCATGTGGAGAAATAGGACATATATCTCCAGAATGTCCTAAGAAAGATAAAAAGAAAAATATGATGTATATCTCATTAATAGAAAAAGAAAATTATAACTTATTACCTATTGAACAAGAAGAAGAATGGGAAGAAATTCCTGAAGATGAAGAAATTTATGAATTAGAAGAACATGAAGTAATAAATACAATAATGAAATTAGAATCTTCAGAAGAAAGTGAATCTAATGAATCTAGTGAAGAAGAATATTTATATATAAATATGATTAGACAAATTAGTGAAGAAGGTACATCTAAAGAATATGAATATCAATTAGAAGAAAATGAAGAACAACTAAATGAAAGATTAATATTTAATCCTAAAATGTATGAGAAGATCTTAAAATCAAAATTAGATGTAGAACCAAAAGAAATATTTAATTTACCATTTTGGCAGAAAAACAAAGAAATAGCATATGTAGCAAGAAACCATAGTCACCCTATAGACATAAGAGATACTACAGGAAATACATTAATACCAATAATAAATGAAGAAATTATAAGACAAGAAATAAACCTATTGAATCCTGAACTAAAGGGAAAAATAAAGAACATATATTTAGGAGCTGTACAAATTATAGCAAAAGCCTATTTTAGAGAAGGAATAGATACACCTATAGAATTCTATATTATGGATGATAGAATTGTAAGTTCAGTACAAGATGCTCTAATAGGAATTGTAACAGGAAACTTAATGTACCAAAAAGTAAAATTTACAATAAGACCAAATTTCAGCATAAGTATGGGAGAACAAAATAAAAATAAAGCCTTAACATTATATTACAGGTTAAGAGGGATAGATATGGAACCAGGAAGTAAAACTATTAGTTTAACTATTAGAACAATATATGCTTTTACTAGTAAACATGAAGTAAAAATTAAGAATGCTACAAGAACACATATAATAGAACCCATATTTCAGAATTTATTGGAATACAAACCAGCTAAAGAAAATCCAAGAATGACAATACCAGAAGATATAGAAATAGATTTCAATCAAGCTAGAAGATTAGTAAATATGGATAAACCACAAATAGAATTTGGAAGAAGATCAATTAGCCTAAGAAGAAATACTAGTACAAGATCATTACCTGAAATAGAAAATAGAAATGATTCAGAAAAACAAATAATGACAAAAATACATAGAAAGATACCAAGAATGAATCTATCTAAAAGAAATGAGACAAAACAATTTGAAGTTATGATAGAAATTAGAATAAATGGAGAATGGAAAGAGCAAAAAGTATTAATAGATACTGGAGCAACTGTATCTCATATAAAAGAAAACATAATAGGAGACTTAGAACTTAAAGTAACGAATAATTTAATTCAAATACAAGATTACTTTGGAAATATTCATCCCATGGATACTTATGTAGAATTACCAATAAGAATAAATAAAAGAAATGAAATAATCATAAACATGTACGTAGAACATACAGGAAAGGTAAATACGGAATTACTATTAGGAACAGACTTCTTAGAGCAAGTAAAACCATATTACATAAAAGATGATAGAATGCTATTAACAATACAAAATGAAAATCTAGTTATACCAAGGTTATTATGAATAAAATACAAGGAGGAAGAGAACATATTTATATACTAACCAAAATGAATTACAATGGATATCTTAGCAGAAATTATCATGCATTGTTTGATACAGGAGCATCATCCTGTTTATTTAAAGAAAATGTATTACCCCCAGAAATGTGGAGTAATAAAAAAGATAATGAAGAAAGAGTAATATTTGCAGGATTTGATGGAAGCACAAATCTAATAACTAAAGTAGCAAGGAATGTTAAAATACAAATAGGAAAATATGAATTACAAATACCTTATATATATCAATTTGATGATATGCCAGGGGATATATTATTAGGAAATAACTTCATAAAACAATATTATCCAATAACTATTGATGAAAAAGTTATACTTTTATCTACCCCTTGCCACCATATAGCAATTGCAATAAGAATTAATGATCCTTATTGTAGAGAAAAAATGCCTCATATAGCAGCTCAGCGTGGTGAGGATAGACAAAAATTAACACAAACAACACAATTTATGCCTAATAAAAATAGAATAAATCTAGTAGAAGAACATTTTGATCAAATTGTAATAAAAAATATTACAGAAAAATTATTAAAATTATCAGGAGATAATCCTTTGGAAAAATGGCACATAAATAAGCCTATGGCAGAAATTATACTAGAAGATGATACTAAGATTATTAGTGTAAAACCAATTAAACATACACCAAAAGAATTACCTGAATTTGAAATGCATATAAAAGAAATGCTAGAAAAGAAATTTATTAGAGAATCTAATAGTAAACATAGTAGTCCAGCCTTCATTGTAATAAAACATTCAGAACAAAAAAGAGAAAAATCTAGAATGGTAATTAATTATAAAAGGTTAAACACTTATACAAAAGAATTAAAATATCCAATACCAAACCAACAAGTATTATTTAATCAAATTAGAGGAAAGAAATATTTCTCTAAATTTGATCTCAAATCAGGATTTTATCATATTATGTTAACTGAAGAATCTAGACATTTAACAGCTTTTACGGTACCACAAGGATTTTATGAATGGAATGTATTACCTTTTGGATTTAAAAATAGTCCAGGAGAATTCCAAAGGTACATGGATAAAATATTTAAAGATTATTATCATTTTATTACAGTATATATTGATGATGTTCTTATTTACTCTGAAACCAGACAAGACCACTTAAAACATCTAAATATTTTTATAGATATTGTAAGGAATAATGGAATTATATTATCAGCTACAAAAATGGAGATAGCTAAAGAAAAGGTAGAATTTTTGGGATCTATAATAAGCCAAGAAGGAATAAAACTCCAAAAACATATTGGTACAAAAATACAAGAATTTGACAATCATATAAAAGATAAAACACAATTACAAAGCTTTTTAGGACTTGTAAATCAGACTAGGAAATATGTACCTAACTTAGCAAAACATTTAATCCCATTACAAAAAAGATTAAAAGGAAAAACTAGATGGACACCATGGTCTAAAGATGAAGAAGAAGAAGTACAAAAAATTAAAGACCTTTGTAAAGATTTACCAGAATTAGAATTACCCAAAAAAGAATGTGATTTGATTATAGAAACCGATGCATGTGAAACAGCATGGGGAGCAGTACTTAAATATATTTATCCAAATGAGGATGAGGAAAGGATTGCACAGTATACTAGTGGCAGTTTTACTCAAACTCAAACTAATTATCATATAAATGAAAAAGAATTATTAGCTGTAAAGTTTGCTATTAAAAAATTTGAATTATTTATTGTTACTACAAAATTCAAAATTAGAACAGATAATACACAAGTTAAATATTGGTTAACTAAAGAAATTGATCCAACTATTGCAAATAAAAGGTTAATTATATGGCAAGTAGAACTTAGTCATTATGATTTTGAAATTATTCATATTAAGGGTACTGACAATGTTATTGCAGATTATTTATCAAGACATGGAAGACATACTTAAGAAAGTAGAAGAAATTAACTTGGCCATGGGTCAAATGAATATCAACTATTCAAATCTATTCAACCATGTGAATACTTGCATGGCGCAGATTGTACAAATTAACAGTGAACTAGCCTTTTACAAGTCAAGGGTTAATTCTCTTGAGGAAATGTACAAAGGAGGATCACAATCCTCTCCAGTGAAGAATTTATCTGTAGAACTTCCTATTGAGGAAGAAGTATCTAATGTATCAATTATTGGAAGTTCATCTTCCAAAGCCATTAGCAAAACTATTGAACCATCTAAAGAAACTTTTTTAGAAGCTGCGAAGAAACCAGCAGTCGTAACAAAGGAACTATCAGAAAAGGAGAAAGTTATGAAGAAACTAGAGACATTCTTGAAGTATGTGGAGTATCTAAACAAGAGGACAAAAGAAGGAGAATGGCTAAGGACAATTAGCCATCAAAAAATCAATAAAGCAATTATTTTTCCAGGAGCAGAACCAAGAACAGTCAGGGGAATGTTTGACCAAGGACTTATTCAGTGCATCTACCCTAGCAAGGATATGAAGGAAATATCATTATTACCTAACTCTATCAAGGCAGCAGTGAAAACATATTTTGGAATTACCAAAGCTGAAAAGATCTATGTCAGGATTTACTCAGCCATTCCAGAATTTATTGATGAAGAATTTCTAAGGGCAGAACATATTGTAAAACTCGGAGTAACTAGCAAAGCTATTCTTTCAGAACCAGAAATAAAACCATTTAACAAAGAGGAACAGATAAAAGCTATTCCAGAAAAAAGGGCATTGGGATTTAGAGTAATGTACACTAAATTAAGGGATACCCTTACACAAACTAATGTTTGGGTATATGAATCTAATGATGACAAATTATTGATCTACAGCATTGCAAGAATTAATCAAGTTAATTGTCAATTATGGAAATTAAGAGAATATGCTGAGAATATACTTGCCAGCAATTTGGATCTTAGCAAAGAAGCCTATGAATATCTACATCACTTAATGGAGGTAGAAACGGGTCACAAATGTAATAATTGTGGGGACCTACTCAACTATAATGAAGATGAAGCATACCTTGTCTGAACACGAATTATTCAAGGCATGGGAGTTCAGACCCATGTGAAACTTTAGAAAAGCAGCAAAAATTATTGTAACTTTAGCTTTACTTTATCTACTTTAAATCTTAGCCAAGTATGTAAAAGATAGGGAATATTATCTTGTTTCCCAACTTTGCTTTTTCCAACTATAAAAGGAGGAGTCTCTCCTCATTGTAAGTATCCGAAAATCATATGAGTTTTCAGCAATAAAAATCTATATTCTCTATCTATTGTCTTTCTTTTCATTCCTAGTTCAAGATTTTCTTTCATCAAACTAATCCAGAAACAGTTAGCAGAAGGTATGAGTAACTAAACTTCACATAGATATATATGAAGCTATAAAATAGTTAGTAATACTCTATTTATTTATGAGTCCATAAGTTTATTCTTTATAAATTTTTTGTTAAAAGAGTACATCCAGAGGTAGGAAACGAAACTGGATTGTGCTAAACCTCTTTGAAGTGTTTGTTTAAGTGTTAAACAGAAAAGTGTTGGAGTAAGTCTTTCGAGCATCCTTTAATGCATAAGTCTTTCGAGCAGCAACGATCTTCTATGAAGATGTGTTTAATACTTAGATAAATAACTGAAGAGTATTTGGTCAAAAATCTTTTAAAATCAGATTTACAAAGAAGCGTGATGGACCCATAGATAGAAAGAAGTATTATTGATTATTTATAGTGGAATATATATCGTCTTTTTTATTGATATTATACAATTACTGTTATTATAGTCTTAAATTTATCATTTTGCTTATGATATCTCTTGCATGTTTTTTTGTCTTTACTATTCCTAGAATTAACTATTGGAAAAAGATTTGAATTAATAGCTTAAATTTAAATAGTTTTATAATTTATGAATTCAGAACATTTAATAGAACTAAATCCTTCAGAAGTAAACGACTTTAAGTATTTAAGAGAAGAAACAATTAAACAATTAGAAATTGTAAGAGAAGATTTAGGAAGATTTTATGATTTATTAGACTACGCAATAAAAGAACCCACATTCACAGATTTTTCACAATTTACTAGAATTATAGTAAATAGAGGAAGAATAATTAGTGATCTAGAGAAAAAAAATTGAAGAATTAAATATAATTATTGAAGAAAAGAGTTTAACATATAATAGTATATATTACGCATTTTATGTAAACAATAAATTTAAAGATATAGACATAACATCAGAAAATTAAAAGAATTTAACTAGAAGGATAACATAGTAATTGAACATTCAAAATTTTTGTCTTTTAGTCGTTAGTACAACTGTTAGTACAGTTTTGTTAGTAAGTGTAGCAAGATCCAATTATTTAATATTCATTATTATCAACAAATATAAAATAATCATAATAATCATATTTATTACGTTAATGATCTAGAGATATATTAAATTTTAATTTCCACAATCTGCTCAACCATATCAATAATGCCACTGTCACAGTACCACGTCTGATGAATCGAAGTATAATCCACTACATAAAAAATACAGCAAATAAATAAATAGTAATAATTAAGGCCAACGTGAAATTCACACGCTTTAACACTCCTTCATCCACACGATTTTGCCAACTTGTATACAAATGCAACTCTTCCACCTAGCTCCCAACTTCTTAACAAATACTCTCAGGGCCTAAACTCAACGAGGTAAGCTTTTGTATTCGGTACATTCGTCTCCGGTCTCCATGTACAAGTCAGATTCATTTTCTCTGACAAAACGAATAATTTTCGTAAACCTAATCGTATTCATTTTCTCTTCTTTTATGATGAGGTGTTTTGAGTTTTTATATTAATAAAATAATGGAGTTCTCTTATATATTAACTATCTCGCTTAATTAATCAGGTTTTAAAAATATGGGAAACCACCACCACCACCACCACCACCATGGAGGCGGTGGCCAGCATGATGACGATCCACTCTTGGCATGCTGTTGCTGCCCTTGTATGTTAGTCCGAATTATCGGAAGATGCTTGTTTGTTGCTTGTTATCCTGTGTTGCAATGCTTTGGATGGGACGATCATAGACATCACCATCACCACCACAAGCACTTCTACTGATTTTATTTCTTGTTTATATCTATATTTATTCGATTTTATTCCACCGCTTAGTTTCAAGTTTTAGGAAGAAACAGAAGAAATCCGAAATTAGAGGAAGAAAATGAAAGGAATAAATTTATTTTTATTCTCCGGCATCTTCTTTAACTCGTATATTAAGTATTTGTCTTGTTAATTACGTTTATAACCCAACGAATGAGATGCACACAATTTTGCGACATACTTTGCAAGTTAATTTTGACGCCAACTTTATTATTGTTTGACCTCTTCAAGCAAGTGGTAGTAACATTATACACAAGACCTTATTGAATATCGAACAGAGTAGTTCAACAAGTAGGAGTTCGACAAAAATTATATGATGCTCACACCATTAATTCACTCGTCAGGTCGTCACCTGACGGGTGAGTATTAGTTTACCAACCCCAAATACCACCCATGGGTGAACCCGCACTCACTTCTAACCAACGTTCACATTCACGTGATGGGTGGCTAAATAATATATATGGTGCACATCCTTTCTAAGTTATTCAATATTTCGAATTCTCAAGACAAAAACGAGCACAGAAAATACAAAATGTTTCTTTAGACAGTAGAGGGGAACAAAGGCATATTTGATAAAAGTGTGAATTTGTTCACCCTCACAAAAGAAGGTTACGGTAATCCTCTTTTTGTGAGGGTAAAATATACATTTATAATATTAATAAATGTGAAATTTTTTTGTCTATATTATTTTGTTCATCAATAGCTTCGATATGAGTATAATCTTGATATATAATTTTTTTTATTTCAAAAATTACTTATTTTACAGATAATTAAGCAATTTAACACTAAAAATAATTAACTTTTAAAATAATAAAAGTTGTATAGTAAGATTATACTTATATCAAAGCTCTCAATGTATAGTATAATATAAACTTAAAAAATATAATTTTTACAAATTTTAATACATGAATTTCACCCGTGACCCTCTTTTTTGTGAAGGTGAACAAATTTAATCTCTGTTTGATAGACGGGATAGTCCTATAGAATTCAGTAACCCACCATATGAAACAAAAATTGGTTGTTGGATACAGATGAAACAAACCCTTTAAAACTAAACATAAGATTTTGGTAACAATTTTGAAATAGAAATAACTTCAGGTGATAATACTTCTAAACTCTTTTATTGTTTTTCAAAATTTCATTCATACAAAGATTTTGACAAGTTGACAAAAATTTATGGTGACAGTATTGTCCAAGCAGATGTTAAAGTTGATATGACGAGTGAAACAAGAAGATAATCCTACACACGTTATATATCAATGTTTCTGTTAAATTGCTTGTATAAGTAGCAAAACCGATTGTTTTTTTGTGTCAGCTTAACTATTGGAATTGGTGAAGACGGGAACATGGTCTCCTTCTCAACTCTTGATGGTCAACTGAATGACGATTATTGTTGCAACAGTGGCTAAATTTCAATAAAAATCAGTATCGGCGATGGTTACTTCATATTAATATTCATCATCATTATCAAGAACATACTTAGATTTATAATTTCATAATCTTCCATTTAAGTGTGTGTGAGAGAGAGAGAGAGAGAGAGAGAGAGAGAGAGTGCCTCATAAACTATCTCCAAACACAATGTTAAGAATTGACAATCTCATTGTTCCCGCAGCAAACTGTACAATGTCAACATTCCCTTATGATTCCGGTTTACAGTTGTTCAGAACATTGATTAAACAAGTCATGCTAACCTGAATTCAGATGAAGCAGAAAAGAAACGAGAACCTAAAGCATTCATCTCCTCATTGAGCGTAGAGCAGACAGGAGCATCTCCATTGTGTACGTATAAATTTCAAGCAGGGACATAAGACTCGAGCAGCAGTTGCGCTGGGGACGGGGATTTGATCTCAACAATCAGATAGATAAACTTCCACTGTTTATCAACCTTATCCTTGAACATTTCAGCGCCAACTTTGCCAGCTCCATGTGGCCCACGAATGTAGAAATTGACCTAAAAATCCAATTCAATTGAGTCTCTCTAGCGCATTATATTTGGAAACTAAACCTTTACATAATACATAAGTTACTACTGTGGTGTGGTGGGGTGGGGTGGGGTGAGGTTTTGTAGAAATATTCGTTACTTCAGCAAGCAAGCATCGGAAATCGTGTGAAACCTGATGGTTAAGAGATTAACTATAAAATGAGCATTATTCCACGATACGATTACTAAGCTACCTCAACATGCTCATTGCCATCCTCATCAGTCCATGTTCGATTGGGAATTCGTTGACGAGCAGCACGATTCCTGCTTTCTTGGCCATAGCCAGTAATAGGGGACCCAATTCTCACCCTAACCTGGTGCAAAGAAAGTTTTAAACTATAACAATCATGAAAAGCTTTCACCATATGATCAAATGATTAGATATTTGACTTGTCATGCATTTTGTTTCAAGTATTATAACAAAGCATACAAATCAAATCATCTCTTCAAGTCAAATCCAATATACCCTGCAGACACGCCGCGGGGAGGGGCTCGGGCACTAGGTACACCTTTTTTACTGAAAAAATCAACCACCGCCACATTTTCAAGCAAAACCATTTTAGAGTTCGATTTACAAATACCCTTTCAATGGCACAATGCCCCTAATTATCATTTGATTAAATATACAATAATGGTAGTTTTAACAGCATTCAGCATCATGTTGAGAATTTATAAAATGACCCTGCTGAAAGAAAACCTAGCTAGGTACAACATGATCCAACCATTTTATTTTTAGTTTCCAAATTAAAAAGATTTTAATTTTCGCTCTAAAACAGCCCTTTTTCTCAATTAAAAGGTTTATGCCATGAGTAGGGACCAAAGACCATTAACTTTTTTTCACCTCTTGAGCCTCAGATCAGATGTCTGTGAAGTTAATGTCATTGGAAGTCACTGTCGTTATAAAGCTATCAACTTCTGTTTTCATGCCCCAATACAATATGAAAGATCGATGTTCAAAATAAGGCCAGTGATCATAGATTAAAGATCCCAAAGAAATCATGAAGAAGAAGACTAAATAATATTTGATGAAACCTGACTGTCATTTTGAATCCTCTCCAGAGCTTTCCCAAATATTTTGTACCTGCGAAAGAGGGGTATGATTAAATGGAATATCGTAGAGGCCTCAACAATAAGAGTTTAATCATATATGACATGATTAGCTATTAGAAGTAAACTCTTACTCTTTTGGTTCAAATATAAGTTCCTTGAAAACACCATATCCTGCAGCAGCAGCTACTCCAAGCCCAGCAAGGATGACAATACTGTAAGAAGCTCCCTCTGTAAAAGTCACTGGCTTCTCAGGAATATTGTATGTTGGAGCATCAAATGGATCCTCAACTTTAGATACTTCTCTCCGGGCCTGTGAAGATAGAAATGAGCATTAAAAAGGCTCCACAACACAACATAACACAAGTCAAGTTCAGACTATAATCGTAACATAATTTATGTTTCTGGCAGCATAGGAACCTTGCTACAAAAAATAATAATATATATATATATATATATATATATATATATATATATATATATAGTTTCTATTAAGCATTGATTAAATATTCATCTCTGTTCAGTCCTAGGTTGAAGTCATACCATTGGATAGACTATTAAAATTAACAAGAGGACATTATCCAGGGGGTGCACCTGGTAAATGCTACACGTGATCAGTCATACTTGTACAGGGCAGCATATAACTCCTGTCAAGTTCACTACTGAAGCATGACCATGCCCAGTGACAATTGCTACTGGAGTTGGGATGCTTTGATGAATTGCCTGGAGCAAAGCAAGCACTATTTGCACATGGTTGTGTTGTGAGAGGTGAATGCATTGAGTATTTATTTTCCAGAAGTGAAGCGTGACAATTAGCACTATGTGAGATTATACAGTAGCAATTATCTTAAGGATCCATAAAGTGGCTGTCCCTTAAACAATTACAGCCTTTATTTGAGCCCCATTTTGGAGAAAAAATGAGTTTTTGAATAGTATTTTTTGGAGAATGTGCGGTTAAAAAATAATGAAGACTTTTTGGTTTTACGTGTAATATTATTTTATTGGAGAATATGTGGTTGATAATTAGAAAGAGAAAGATGGATTCTAATTTTAACAGAGCTCAAAGAGGGACCAAATTACATTAAAGATGATTACCTGCTAAGGGGCTAAGGATTTCTCAGATCACGTATGATGGGGCTTTGCATATCATTTTACACATTGACAGAGGATGGATTACTCCTATTGGTACCTAGTTTTAGGAAAATAGCATATCGAACTAAGATTTTCTTGACCTACCTTCCCAAATCCCAACCTGCCGTAATAGGCTCGCTTCCCTCTGTATGTTTCTTCTTTATTTCCTTTCCTAGTACAAGTCTCATTCCTGACATTTTGTTAGTACGGGCTATCCAGTGAAATTGATAACTCGTGTAAGGGTATTTTGATTAGCATAGTCATGGCATGACCTTCTATCTCTTCATCAGAGAAGAACTAAAGAAACTGATTAATCCTAAGTCAAAGAGTCGAGAAACTCAACATCCTAAATAGCTAAAGTTGAGTGGTGATCGACAGTCAACACGCGACCACTGTGAATGACTTATATAGGGTCACAAAAATGTAGTTTTGCAATTTTAAACTAAAAAGAAAAAAGATGAAAATATAGAAAGTCTCACAATTAAGCGGATACAAAGCAGTCAGTAGTAATTATTGTCCCTGTGAGGGTTTTAAGCTATAAAATAATAATGGAAGACGAAAAGCTGTAAAATTAAAACCTCTGACGATTTTTTTTGTGTAGATTCAGAAGCCCTTGACGCCAAGGACCTAGCATAGCTAGGAATCACAAACTTGGCTCCATGGATCTCAGAAACTTGCAATGCTGACCAACAATTTACAGTTTGTCCGTTTCCCAACAATCTAAACAGAACCGAGATACCTTGCAACGACAATCAAAATTTGCAATTACTCAAATCCAATCAACATTCAAAATTCTCATAGCAACCCTGAAACACAAATGATATATATATACTGACCAGCTGCGTTCAAATTGTTCAAATGGTTAGCATTAGTGGCGTAGTTTCTGAGAGAGGGAAATTTCAGTGCCACCTGAAGCCTATGCAATGGCTTGTTACTTGATGAAACAACGAAATATAATAATTGAAAAGGCCTGAGAAGAATACCTTGGTACAAGGGTTGTGATGGCTCTAACCGATTTCATTCCTGTTTGATCGTGTGCTGAGGTGCGGTTTCTTCAAGACTCCTTTGTTTTTCTCTATCCCTTCCCTTTTGCTAAAACCCTAAAAACGGGGGTTTTCTGTTTTCAGTGGTTGACCTGTTACCTATGAACCATTTTGCCCTGTAAGCCTCGAGTTTAGAATAATCACTATTATACATGAAATTTATTTTCAAAATCACTATTCATAAGACGAAATGTGATTTCAGTTATAAGGTAGAAAAGCGTATTTCACTTTAAAGATAGAAAAATACGCGTTTTTCACTTCTCTTCACGTCCTAGAATCTTCAACTTCTTTCATTTCTCACTGCGTCTTCGCTTTCTCTCACCAGCTCTCCTTCTTCGACTCCCTCATCTCCTCTACTGTCCAACTATGGCGTCTTGTCATCTTCGGCCTATTTGCGCTCTCTCGTCACACCGTCGTCTTTTATATGTTTGAAAATATGTCGTTTCCCTGGTTGTTCTTCGATTAGATTTTCGGGCCCTTCGTCTTTCTGGATTGAGACCAAGCCCGGCTCGGGTCGTTCCAACAGCTACTAACGTCTAGGAAAATGAGGTAACTGTGTTTAGTTATTTCGTGTGTTTAGCTATTTTGTGTTCAGATCTTTCCGCAACTTGATTTTGGGTAGGTTTTTCGTTTGGGAAATTTAATTTTTTATCCATGAATGAACTTTTGATGGGTTTGAAGCACTGAAATTTCGATGAGTTATCAGCTAGGGGTACATCCATTTCAAATTTTTGAGCTTTGTCAAAGTTATCCCCCATAGATCTTGCACGCAAAACATACAATAGAAGGGCAAAAAATTATAAGAAAGATAATAAAAATGGATAAAAGGCAGCAAATTGAGGAAGAAATCAAACAAATTTTTTGGTCTTCATCATTCTCTCGCTCATTCCCACTGTTTATTCTCTCTCTCTCTCTCTCTCTCCCTCTCCCTCCCCCCCCCCCCCTCAAATTTTCACCTACGCATATATAAACACATCTGTATTTTTTTATTATTTTTTATTATTTTGTGTAGTTTGTTAGGAGTCATAAAGAAGATACCTTAGTGTCTGGTGTCTGCAGAAAATCCAAAATCAGTTATTAGTTGGGTTTTGTTTTAAAATGCTTCATTATTTATTACTTTGATGTTGTATAACTCACTATTATACATAAGATTTACTTTCAAAATAACTATTCATAAGGACGAAATGCGATTTCAGTTATAAGGCAGAAAAGCGTGTTTCACTTTAAAGACAGAAAAATAGGCGTTTTTCACTTCTCTTCACGTCCTAGAATCTTCCGCTTCTTTCATTTCTCACTGCATCTTCGCTTTCTCTCACCATCTCTCCTTCTTCGACTCCCTCATCTCCTCTACTGTCCAACTATGGCGTCTTGTCATCTTCGGCCTATTTGCGCTCTCTCGTCACACCGTCGTCTTTTATATGTTTGAAAATATGTCGTTTCCCTGGTTGTTCTTCGATTAGATTTTCGGGCCCTTCGTCTTTCTGGATTGAGACCAAGCCCAGCTCGGGTCGTTCCAACAGCTACTAACGTCTAGGAAAATGAGGTAACTGTGTTTAGTTATTTCGTGTGTTTAGCTATTTTGTGTTCAGATCTTTCCGCAACTTGATTTTGGGTAGGTTTTTCGTTTGGGAAATTTAATTTTTGATCCATGAATGAACTTTTGATGGGTTTGAAGCACTGAAATTTTGAAGAGTTATCAGCTAGGGGTACATCCATTTCAAATTTTTGAGCTTTGTTAAAGTTATCCCCCATAGATCTTGCACTCAGAACATACAATAGAAGGGGAAAAAATTATAAGAAACATAATAAAAATGGATAAAAGGCAGCAAATTGAGGAAGAAATCAAACAAATTTTTTGGTCTTCATCATTCTCTCGCTCATTCCCACTGTTTATTCTCTCTCTCCCCCTCAAATTCTCACCTACGCATATATAAACACATCTGTGTTTTTTTATTATTTATTATTATTTTTTGTAGTTTGTTAGGAGTCATAAAGAAGATACCTTAGCGTCTGGTGTCTGCAGAAAATCCAAAATTAGTTATTAGTTGGGTTTTGTTTTAAAATGCTTTATTATTTATTACTTTGATGTTGTATAACTCACTATTATACGTAAGATTTACTTTCAAAATCACTATTCATAAGGACGAAATGCGATTTCAGTTATAAGGCAGAAAAGCGTGTTTCACTTTAAAGACAGAAAATACGCGTTTTTCACTTCTCTTCACGTCCTAGAATCTTCCGCTTCTTTCATTTCTCACCGCGTCTTCGCTTTCTCTCACCAGCTCTCCTTCTTCGACTCCCTCATCTCCTCTACTGTCCAACTATGGCATCTTGTCATCTTCGGCCTATTTGCGCTCTCTCGTCACACCGTCGTCTTTTATATGTTTGAGAATATGTCGTTTCCCTGGTTGTTCTTCAATTAGATTTTCGGGCCCTTCGTCTTTCTGGATTGAGACCAAGCCCGTCTCGAGTCGTTCCAACAGCTACTAACGTCTAGGAAAATGAGGTAACTGTGTTTAGTTATTTCGTGTGTTTAGCTATTTTGTGTTTAGATCTTTCCGCAACTTGATTTTGGGTAGGTTTTTCGTTTGGGAAATTTAATTTTTTATCCATGAATGAACTTTTGATGGGTTTGAAGCACTGAAATTTCGATGAGTTATCAGCTAGGGGTACATCCATTTCAAATTTTTGAGCTTTGTCAAAGTTATCCCCCATAGATCTTGCACTCAGAACATACAATAGAAGGGGAAAAATTATAAGAAACATAATAAAAATGGATAAAAGGCAGCAAATTGAGGAAGAAATCAAACAAATTTTTTGGTCTTCATCATTCTCTCGCTCATTCCCACTGTTTATTCTCTCTCTCCCCCTCAAATTCTCACCTACGCATATATAAACACGTCTGTATTTTTTTATTATTTATTATTATTTTTTGTAGTTTGTTAGGAGTCATAAAGAAGATACCTTAGCGTCTGGTGTCTGCAGAAAATCCAAAATCAGTTATTAGTTGGGTTTTGTTTTAAAATGCTTTATTATTTATTACTTTGATGTTGTATAACATCTTCTTAAATGATTGAATGGTAGATTGAAGTTGTGGATCTTTCCAGTTTTGAAGAGAATGAATAACAATTTGAAAGGTAGGTACTGGTGTTGTTTGAGTTCTTTAAAAGAATACTCATGTTTTTAAATGCATGTAATTTTAGACTGCTCTAAGTTCTTTCTTTTACCCTTTGTCTACTTATGTATTTTTTTCCTAAGAGATTGATGCTCTTTCAATTATTTAATTTTTAAAAGTATAATAATAACGAGAATGATAAATTAATATTAGTTTAACAATTAATATTTATAAATTTTAATAATAATATATGTTAATAAAATTAAAATTTTATAATATATACATCAAAATTAATATAAAATCATATTAATTTATCCATATTAATAATATGGAAATAGTTTACCATGGGATCCCAAGGTCATACTCTCTTATAATATAGCTATATTCGACTACTGTTTTATTATGATTATTCCTGTCGTGGTGACTTCACTTTCCTTTGATGTTTTATATTTTCTCTTTTGTCCTCTCCCCGTCTAATTTTTCTACTTTTTTCGTGACACACTTTGTAACACTTATTCAGGTTCATGCAAGATGCTATGGGGAGCCGGAGCCTAATGGTGGTGTTCTTTGATGGTGCAACTTATGTCGTTCATTCCCTCCATGCTGCCTATCTCTCCTTATAGGTACTTCACTTCTTAGATTTTAAAATTTCCTTTTCAAAATGCCGTGGAATATAAATCAACAAGTGTAATTTTGCAGGTTTATTCCATTCAGTGGAGGACCGCGAAACAAATGTAATTTTCTTAACTCCCTTCAAACTCAAGCTAGGTCAAGGTATATTATCTTCCTATTGTCTTCGAATATCGATAGATGTACTCATGCATGTATTGTATTTAATTTTCACTGGCATATTCAAGACATCTTTTTAAGACCACATTTGAATTGCGAGTTTGGGGTTGGGGTTGACTTGAGGAGTCAGTTTCATGTTGGACAAGATACGACACTTTAGGAGGAGGGTCCATGATTCACACATGTTAAATGTTCCAAGTCATTTCACTTGATAGATAACAAGAAAAGGCAAACAGGTCATGGTTTTATGCATACAGTCTTAATAGGTACTTAAATATAGCACAATACTTCCATGGATAACATTCAGAATGATTATTTGTATGAAATGTTTACGAATTAATAAAGAACACACATATACGAATCAATGAATGATACACATAAATGGGTGGTTGTAATAAACTGATATTTGCTGCTAGAAAGAATGGGAAAGAATATAGAACCTAAATATGAACATAAATCACATTGGTCATTTGGAGACTTGGACTTCTTTTAATTGAAAATAGTGACTAACATATGAAGGAACATTTGAGCCCCTTTTAGCATCTCATTCACTAAATTATTCTTAATGTATCCCAACACGTTGATTGTGAGATGATATTAGTATTTGCTCAAGCTCTGTCTTCAATTAATTCGAGGGATAAAATTTTGGTTTCATGTTTTTTAGAAGCATGATATATATTGAGTTGTAATTTTAATGATGATTGGCTAAAGGGACGAAATCGTGATTTGTGAAAGGAAGAAGACGAGTGTGCCTATCATTAGAATTAACTCAATTGTTGAGGCAAATGAGTTCTTGAAGAAGCATGTTATGCTTATAGTTGGGATTTTTTATTTTTATTTTTTTGGTTGGTTGACAAGTTTGAGGTATGTTGGTAAATTTTATGGAACTTCTAGCTTCAATGTTACTATGGAGATATTATGAACTCCATTAATTAATTTAGTTGATATTAGATATACTTACTAATAGTAGTTGGAAGTATAAACTTCTATAGAAAGTTTATTTGGTTAACAAGTACAATGTTTGAGGATTCCAGTTGTTTGACTTCTTCAGCAACAACCTTATCCCTTGTGAGCCATACCAAACCAGTTATTTTTAATTTAATCAGTGTTTTTCTCGTCGTCTCTTGGTCTCCCAGACCTGCTTTTTTCTTGGCTTGGTGTTTTTGTTGATTGGCTTATGGTGAGTAATTTTTATTTTTTTTTGTTCTAGATTTATTCTTTTAATATTTTTATTGGTGCTTGTGTTAATTGTTCGATTTCCTTTTCTTAATGTATTTTTTGAAATTATTTTTCTTCTCCTCTTAGGATTTTACACATCAAATGCCTCGGCTACGATTCTTGGGCATACAGAGTGATATATGCATTATTTGATCGGTGTTAAGAATCCGTGTAAGTGTCTATTTTTCTTCTATTGGGTAAGTTCGTTAGAGCAAATTAATTTTATAGTTCATTCTCGATGGGGTTGTTTTGTGTTCGTTTATATTTAACGCGATAGTTGATGGATTCTTTATGTAGAGAACATCTTTGCTCTTGTTAAAGTGTATAAGAAAAATGAGAGTTTTTGCTTCATTTGAAGTTCTTTTGCTCTCTGCTAAAACTCTTTCTTGCAGTCAATGATACATTTCCAGTAAACGAAGGTAGGGTTTATTCAATTTTTTTATTTTATTTGATTTTTCACATATCTGAATTCTTACTTGTGTTGAACATATATTAAGGAAGGTAATGATGCCTTCAATGTTATACCACCTTACACCTATCATAAAGTTACATTTATTCTTAGACTAACTAATAATTGAATTATGACACTAAAAACTACCATACTGATGGATCTACTCAGGACCAACCTATCTCATTTTACTCATGAGCAGCAATAGATTAACCAAGAAGATGCAATAGGATGAAATAACTAACCTGGTTTACTTGGATTATTGGATGCTTTTTAACTTTCTTTTCTATTTTTGTGTAAATATTTATTATTGAAACAGGTTACATTTCTTTTGAATGTCACATCAACAAATTCACTTATTCCTAGAGGTGGCAAACGGGCCGAGCCGCTCGTCGGCTCGGCTCGCGAAAATACGAGCCGAGGGCGGCTCGGCTCGTCAAAAACCCGGGCTCGTGGACGAGCCAATCACTCCGTTTGAACCACGAGCCGGCTCGTGATTCAACGAGCAGCTCGTCGGCACGAGCCACGAGCTTGTGCCGACGAGCTCAACGAGCCGGCGAGCCGAGCGGCTCGCCGGCTCGTGTATATATAAAAAAAAAATCGTGTTTTTTACTTTTACCGTTCAAAATTAAAAAAGAAAAAAAAAAAACAATACAATATTAATATATAATATATTACAAATTTACAATTACTTACACAAAAAAAAAAAAGAAAAAAAAAAGCTCTTGGATGAAAAAGAAGAAGAAAAAAAAAATATTAAAAAAGCTTGTGACCGTCTGGTCACAAAAGTGACCAGAACGGTCACTTTTAAAAGTGACCGTTCTGGTCACGTAAAAAAAAAAAATTTTTTTTTTTTTTCCTTCCTACATTTTTTTCTATAAATACTACACTTATTTCAAATTTTTTTCTACAATTCTAATTTCTATTACACTACATCTACTACAAGTCTACAACTACAATTCTCAAATCTAATTCTTATTCTACATTACAAATCTTCAAGTCTACTACACACTCTCTTCTCTTCTTCTACTCTACCAACATTTTTATTCTATTTTCTACAATTATAATTTCTAATTCTACATTACAACTATACCACAAGTTTGATATTTCAATTTAAATATCTCTGATTCTCTTAGTTGTAATATATTTCATATTTCAGTTTCAATATCTCAATTTATCATTACATCTCTCAATTACACGTATTCTATTTTATATTTCAATTTTTCCACACCACATCACATACAAAAAAATGGATCCCAGCAATCGAAGATTTATTAATGAATTGTTCGATGGTCCACCTGGATTTGGGGGGCATGAGCATCATGATGATTCAACACCACAATATCACGTTCATTTCGACGATCAATTTGCCGGTCTCAACGACGTACCAATTCCCGACAACATTGAAGAAGATCCATTAAATCAGCGAATCGATTTAGACGATATTGAAGAAGATGCGGATGTTCAAATCTTACAAGATGATCCCGATATTCCCGACGCAAGAGGAAAAAGAAAAGTCAGAAAAGGTAAGAAGCCTACTTCAAAGTGTTGGGATCACTTTAAATTAGCCAAAACAGGGAAAATAATTGAAGGAGAAGCTGAATTCAAAGCTGTGTGCAAATATTGTGCACAACAATTAGCCTGGTCAAAGGGAATTGGTACTACACACCTGAACCGTCACTATCGCAAGTGTCAGCCCAAACACGGCTTCGTTGAATCGAATCAAAGTCAACTACAATTTGGTTCATCGGCCGCTAGTGCTTCTGGAGTGGGATCTACAACACTATCAAATTGGATGTATTCCGAAGCAGAGAATCGAACTGGGTTGGTTCAATTCGTTGCGGGGGCGGAGTTGCCACTAAGCATAGTGGACAATGAGCACTTTGTTACATACATCAAGCGTTATCTTCAACCCAAGTACCAAGGTATTACTCGAAACACTCTACGTTCTGATACAATACAATATTATCTTAAAACTAAGAAACAATTAATAGTCGATTTAAATAACTACGGTGGTGTTATTTCTTTTACTTCCGATCTTTGGGAAGGAATTAACAAAAAAGGTTATATTGCTGCAACTGCACACTACATTGATCCACTTTGGGTTATGCATAAAAAGACTATTGCTTTTAAAATTCTAGAATTTCCTCATAACGCAACCAACATATTTAATGCTATACTTGAAATTGTTAGAGAATATGGCTTTGAAAATAAAATTCGATCATTTACTTTCGATAATGCTAGTGTAAATAAACCTGTAGTAGATAAATTATGTAGAATTCTTAATCCGGATTTTGGTGATTTCTTATTCCATGTTAGATGTGTATGTCATATTTTAAATTTAATTGTTCAAGATGGCTTGAAACATATTAAAGATGAAATGGATAAAATTCGAGATGCTATAGTATACATAACTATTTCACCGAGTAGAAAACAATATTTTGAAACAATGTGTTCACAATACAATTTAGATTCTAAAAAATTTATCACCGACGTAGGCCATAGGTGGAACTCCACATACTTGTTACTTAAATCATGCGAAGGTTATGAACACATAATAATGGAATATTATAACAGTAGAACACTTAAAAAAGACGATGATCCTCTATTAATAGAATCGGATTGGGAATCTGCTTTTAAAGTGAAAAAGTTTTTAACAAGTTTTTACGATTCAACCAATATATTATCCGAGGTATATTACCCAACTAGTTCAAGAGTTCTTGAACGTCTTTATATTATTGCAAGAACTTTTTATAGATATAGATACGAGTCATTTTTTACTGATATGATAATTGCTATGGAAATAAAATTTAGAAAATATTAGGAAGATTTACCTATGTTATTTCCCTTAGCATGCATAATGGACCCACGTTTTAATTTAAAGGGTACGAAAATTCTTGTTTCAAAAATCAATAGCTCATTGATTTTGGATAAACCTATCACTTATAATAATTTAGAGAGCACGTTAGTAAACATGTATACTGTATATGCTGCACGATTAGGAACTACTATTAGTCATACACAATCTGCACCATCACATGACACTACACTTGGAGACGATGAAGTTGAATTATACAATTTAATGGAAGAAATGGCTCAAGCACAAGGAACTTCTTCTTACAGTATGTCTTCTAGTTCTAGTATCAACGAATCAGGTTCACTTCAAATACCTGAAGAATTGAAAATTTATTTTGGACAAGAACTACTTAGAAATGTGGAGTCTACTAATACTTTAGAATTTGATTTACTTCATTATTGGCGAACAAACGAACGAAAATATCCGATTGTTTCCGCCATTGCAAAAGATCTACTAACACCTCCGGTTAGCACGGTAGCTTCGGAGTCTGCTTTTAGTGCAGGTAAAAGGGTTTTATTAGAAGTCAGGAGCCGACTCAAAGAAGATATTTTGGAAGCGTTGATGTGTGTTAAAGATTGGCAAGACGGTGATTTACGCGTACAACATAAGTATGCCGAAATTGCATGCAGTCAGGTAAATGATATTTAACTTTACATTTTCAATTTCTTTATTATACATATAAAATATAATATAATTTTGATTTCAAAACAAAAATTGTACACGTAACAAATTGTTCGTGTACAATTTTAACTCCGCCTACTAGAATACTGAGCCCCTGTTTGGCCCCCATTTTTTACAAACCAAATTTATTCAACACTCAATCTCAACCATCCATCTTAGTCAAGCCCACCATTTTTGACTTTTCAAACAATTTTTAACCCTACATTCTTCCAAAAATACTATTCAAAACCAAATTTTTACCCAAAAAATGGGGGCCAAACAAGGGCTGAATATTCAATTATTCAAATAAGACTATTTAATAGCCGGTCCCAAGCCCGGAAAAAAGGAGGAGGGTTTAATTTTATTTTTTAACCTTTTAAATTTTAATTTATTAACTTCATTTTCGTTTTTGTCTTTTCAATTTATAATTGGATATTTGATTATTTGAAGAAGTTTTTATTTACGTTATAACTTATAAATTATAATTTATAAACTTATAAATTATAATTAATCATTTCGACTTTCAATTTAATTCTCTAATAATATTAATAACTAACAAACATTGTTTTTTTACTTATGAAGTTCTTAATAATTTATTTAATACATAACTTATTACTTATTAGTTATTAATATTATACTTATATTTATAACTTATAAGTTATAACTATTTTATCAATAATATTAAATATATTAATATTTAAGATTTCAAATATTTTAGATATCGATTAGATTGTCGACTAAGTCTAAATCTAAATTAATATAATATAAGATCATAAGACGGTAAGAGTCGGAACTTGTAAGACAAGACTCACAAGAGGGTTTTTTTTTAAAAAAAAATAAATGGTAAGACTTTAATAATAATAATAAAAAAAAAAAAACGAGCTAAACGAGCCGAGCTCGCGGCTCGTGGGCCAAGCCGAGCTCGGCCAGGGTCAAACGAGCCGAGCCTAAGCTCGGCTCGTTTGACCCGAGCTCGTTGCTCGGCTCGTCCGTTTGACGAGCCGAGCTTTACGAGCCATGGTCCGAGCCGGCTCGGCTCGGCCCATTGCCACCCCTACTTATTCCATATCGAAGAAGAATAGATTTATGCCTAGGTTCGACGGGATGAGGTATATAGATACATTGATCATGCCTCACAGGTAAATGAACCTTTACGAAATTGTAGTCCAGAAGACAAGGGTATTTCACTTCTTAAAATTCACCCTCTTTCCTTTATATTTCGCTGTAGTTTTTTCATTTTCCCTCCAGCCTACAACCTTTTCTTGATTAATAAGCTTGAAAGAGATTTATTATTTTTTAATTTATTCCATTTTGAGCCAATTCTTTTGCTTCTGATAGAATTTTAATAGCATCTGGACTCAAGTTCTCAAGTTGCATGATATTTTATGACTTCTTGGTTAGTTAATAAAGTCATCAATTACGTGGTAAGGAATGTGCTTTCTGCATTAATCTATTTCGGCCAAATGGATAGTGCTAAAAACATGAATGTTAAGGATTAGTTTTTCATAAAAGCGAGAATATTTTTTAGGCAAGGAAAGTGACACTATTGTGATATTAGATGGTTTTACTAAACGTTGTTAGTATATTGTTCTTTCTATCTTTAATTTTTCATACTATAGTACTAATTAATTTGTCTACCATAGAGCTTGACTTAAAGGTTAGTTTTTTAGTGGTCTAAAAATTAACGATGTAATACATTTCCACGTAACCTGGTATTCTCATTCATAAGGAACATAATTTCTTGATTTTTGTGTTTGTGTTTGTAGGAATGGTTGTTGCAGGAAAGGAATTTCTTAGCTACCATTTTTTTAGTTGAATCAAAATAATGGGGTTCTGACGGTTGATAATTTTGGAACAATGACTTTGTATGATTCAATGCCTGACTCTTGGGAGCCAGTTAATTATAACGAAATTTCTCTGAAGCATTCAAAATACTAAAGGTAGTTTCACTGTGAATACTTATTATAGCATCCTAAATAGATTTTTGGTTGTTCTTCTTTGATGATAATTTTTTTGTTCAAACATAATCTATATTAACTCTTATTATTCATTAGTATGACAATACTGAAGGAAAACAATTTTAATGATTGAGCTAATAGTATACGTCTTCCCTACATCGCATTGAAGAAAAAAATGGAGATAGTGATTCACTTTCTCAGGTTCTATTTTTGTAGGATTATCTGTCATAACGATAGTGAGCTTCTTAAATTGCTTTTGTGAAATTGTGAATGCTCAATTTTGTAGGTTTGAGCAAGAGTATGGTCGTTCTTTAATATGGAATAATTTTTAGGAGAAATTGCAGAGTGGTGAATAGGAGGAAGTTGAAAAGTATTTGTCCAATTTCACTTAAGTTGATGATAACAACACTTGATCGGTAAATTTGTATATATCTATTTTGACTTTTATGACATGTTTTCCTTTGTTAAACAAGGAGTTCAATTGGAACAAACTTTTTTTTTTTTTTTTTCAGTTTTTCCTTCTTGATTGTTGTTGGGGTGTGATCTTTCCATCCTTATTGATGATGACAGGCAAGAAAAGGAAAACATGGTAATTAGAGTTATTAGTCCTTGTTATTTGGTGTTTTCTTATAGTATTAAACTAAATAGTAAGAACGGAACGGAGAATCACTGTACACATTTAGACCAACACGACACTGTTCTGACCATTAGTTAAAAAAAAAAAAAACCTTTTCAGATCAAAATGCAACAATTCTTTGAGTAATTTTGATACGCTAATAAAAAAATGATGTACATTGAAGTAGGAAATTTGATCTGTTTATGATGATAATAGGTAGTGTGAAGGATTAGTCTATTTAGTTAGTTTTCATTGAGAAGAACTTGGTTTTGAAGTATTGTTTTAAGCTAGAATATGTATCATGTACTTTAAGATCTATAGTGATGACTTAAGAAGTTCCATTATATATGAGATTCTTGATGAGGATGTGGACATGTAAATATATTCCTAGCACAAAAAGGGTTAGTACTTATGCAGTGTTATCGTAATAATATAGCCTTTGAATATTTCCAATATTGTGGTTGAGATTTTTGCTCGAGCATCGGCATGCTGGATCAATATCCTCAGATTTCTACCTTTTGTAACAACTATTTTTTTCCTGAAAGATAGTGTTTCCAACTTTCCCCTATTTTGGACCAAATCAGTTTGATTTCTGAGCTCTGGTCGGAGATGGATCATGGAGATATGCATGTAGGCTTGCAATCATCGATTTTTTTTATTTGAGGTTGTTTGTTGTCTAGATTTCTGATGAAAATTGAAACTCTGAGCTTTATTTTATTTTATTTTTTAAAAAAAAAATTGGTACTCATGTGAAAACTGAGAAGCCTACCAGAAATTAAGGATGGCTAAAATGGAGGATAACGAAGAAGGGACAAAATGGATAGGATATTTTTCAATAATTCAATACATCATACTCTTTTGCTGCCATTATTACCATTATTTATACTAATCACAGTACAACTTTGGTTTAGTGATTAATTATGTGGAAGCAGAGTGCTAATACTAATTGGTACTACAAATTCGTTTGACCTGGTAAATTATAATAATTATTGAGGAGAAACCTATGAGCATTTGTTCCTTATTTATAATGGTCCTAAAATTACATTCTTTGAGTGTTACTATATATTGAATCCTTTAAAACCCATAAAACCAAATCTTAGTTGGGGTCAAAATGGAAACTTTTACTCAATCTGTTGCTATTTTACTGTGCATTGTATCTGTTATTTGTTCGTATGGGGTTATTGGTGTGAATGGTTATATCAAACACAACACTGGGAGTGGAATTGTTGATGGCAAATTGAATGTTCATTTAGTTCCCCCTTCACATGATGATGTTGGCTAGCTCAAGACAGTTGATCAGTACTATGTTGGATCAAATAACAGCATTCAGGTTTGCACAATAACTCATTATCCCATTTTTTGGAATTACTTTTTGACTTAAATCCGATTCAAAGCATTTGAATTAATGCAGGATGCATGTGTGGAAAATGTTTTGGACTCGGTTGTTATGTCATTGCGTCGTGATCCTAACAGGAAGTTTATATTTGCTCAAATGGTAGCTATTCCCAGGTTCATATTTCAAATTCAAAGAAAGTCCTACAAGGTTTGAGCATTCACCAACAAATTTTAGTTTGACTACATATATTTGAGCTCACGCCTTCTCTTGCAATCTCTAAAATAAATTTGATATGGTATATGATTTTGCATTCTTATCAACAATCATATATTTGCATTCTTTTATCTCTTCTCTATCTAATTTCCTAGCTCACATATCGTTTCTCGCATTTATATTCACAAGTTGGATGCCTTGCAATGCACACTAAAATGACTGATCTTCTGGTGCAATGCCAGCATTTCGACCAACTCGAGTTATTAATGATGTAAACACACGGGATAACAACGTCATCGTTGTACATCTCTGAACTCTTTAACATTCATAGATTTCCAAATTAAAATTCATGTGATGCTTTGCAGGAGTTTTTTCGTAGTGAGGTTATGATGAAGCAATGACCCTGAATGAAACATTTTATGATGCTCTTGAAATTGCCTCCAACTGGTAGTTAGAGATTGGATACTGATTGATTTGCAATGTTGTTGACAGATTCTCAGAACATAAAGGTTTGTGCCTATAAAAGTTCATGCCACCTTGATCTCTAGTGGTGGTTTGATTTACAAATTTGTCTCTTTGATTTGATTTGCTTTCATTTCGATCGTTTTATCTCTTATAAAGATAATTTTAAGGATCTTTTATGTAGCTTTCAAAATTCAGTTTTTGATTAAGGATTGGTCCATTCTAAGCATCCATCATTATTTGGTGAATATGAAGTTTTGTTCTTTCCAGTCATGAAACCACATGATGAACCTTCAACCAAGGACCGACAAAATGACTCTTAGTCAGCAGTAGCATCGAACAATTTGCAGTGAATCTGTCGTTTGAAGGTTTTGGTCAAAATGATATATGGATGTCCTTTGTCAAGATTGTAAGATTGCATTCTTTTTAAACAGTAAAATATCGAATTGATTGTTGCTATCTATTATTTTGTAATATGTATATTTATTTTGTTGTTAAGTATTGAATTTCAAGCACCTCCTCCGGTCGAGTCCAAAGTAAGAACTTATAACAGAAATAGATTGCATTCTATATTTTTTATTTCAAAAGTATCATCTAAGAAATTCAAACGCCATTTTTTTAACTTCCAATTCCACGGGAATCAACACAAATATGAAACATCACGTGCTATGCACGTATTGTTCTACTAGTTAAAACATAAACCGTCAAGTGGTTTTAGTTTAGTGGTGAGAATTTCACGATGTGGATGTGGGGTGGAGACCTGGGCTTGAATCGAATCCCTGCGGTCACAAGCTCTATCTTTTATTATAATTATAATATAATTCTAGAAAAAGGATGAACCTTATTTCTTCTATATATATATCATAAAAGTTGTATTAAGCCTGTTTTTGTAGCTCGTTTTAATATGGATTAAAATTAATTTTTTATTAAATTTTGATAAAAGTTGATAGAATATGTGATTAAAATGCTGTGAAACCTACCCACGATAGTATGTTATTAAAATTAATTGTCGACTTTGATTTGAATTTTAATAATAAAAAAAATCTTAGAATTATCAAACAAGGGCATAGTAGTATTGGGCTGGACGGGGCGGACACAGGAGGGTCTTAGCAGGTCATGTGACCCCCCTCCCCTCCCCCGCCCCATTTTGAAAACCTTTTCTTTTCTTTTTTCTTTATTTATTTTTTTTTAAAAAAAAATCCAAAAAAGATGCTTTGAATTGTTGAATAATTAAATTTTTTTCTTTTTTGTATTGAAAAGAGATAATGTTTGAACTTTAAATTATTGAAATTTATGTGTATTGAATAGATTGTTTTAGATGAAATATATGTAAAAGATTGTATCATGTACTCAGTAAATATTGGTACCAATTAAAATATAGATTTTAATCTTGGTCAAAGTCAACAATCAATATCAACCATAGATTTCATGGGACACACAATTTTTGAATCACACATTAACTTTTATCAAAATTTACTAAAAATTTGATTTTAATCTACACTAAACAAAGACATAATTAATTGAAATTTGAATATGTTAATTGATTGTTTACTGCGATATAATCTATCAATTTCTTTTGAATTATAACGTAAATCTTACTAAAAATAATTTAGTATATTTGTGAGATTGCATATTATTTAGGTCACAAATCACGAAATTTTGTAGGTCACAATTTTTTCTCGATAACAAATCTTGAATTTCTTAGTCACAATTTACAAATTCTTTAAGTCACAACTTATTTATAGGTCACAAATCTCAAATTTTGTAGATCACAACTTTATCTTGATCGCAAATTTCAAAGTAATCGGTCACAACTTATCTATTAATCAGTCACAACCAAGCCGCCTACTCTACCCCTTCCCTACCATCAACACCCGCAACCAACACCAGCGCCGCCACCACAACCATTGCTGCCGCCGACCAATCCTACACCAACACCAACACCACCTCCATCTCACACCACTAGCGCCACCTAAGAACACTATCGCTGCATCAGATCTATCATCTCCACCCCCACATGCCACCACTTGCTCACATCATGACCCCCCGACCAAGCTCGTAGCAGATCTGTGAAATGGCCTCCATAGCTCTGTCGCCCTCACTAGTCATCATCCCCATTATTCACCACCTCTATCGACCGTTAACATAAGAAAAGACAGTAGGGGATGGGAGTTGCTGCAAATCCATCGCGACCACAGACACATACACCCACTCGCCAACACCACCTGTACGAACAAGCGCCGCCACCACCACCATTGTATACCCACCACGACACCGTATCATCCTCAATCAAATCGCAACACCACCATAGCAACCACAACTAGACCGTTACATCCGCAGCAACCACAACCACCGCAACAAGCGCAACCACTACCTTACCACCGCAACCACACCCACACTGTCACCACCACTGCAGCAACCGCAACCATAACTGCACCAACACCTAAAAACATCAACAACAACCTACTTCAGTGGTGGCGAAACTCCGTTCGACCTCCTACCTCCCCGTTGTGCAGTGGAGTCATGCTGCTGGGCGCCACCACCACTTCTCTACAGAAGCGGATGAAGTCACCACCGTCGGCATCGGAGTCTGCAGAGAGAGAGATGGAGAGGCAATCAGGAAAATTGATTTCATCCGGTAAGTGTGGGTAGGTTACTGTTCACTGATATCTCGCGATGCGAAATACCCCCGCAAATGCACGGGTCGTGAGAAGTAATAAAGTGGACCTAAGAGTCCGAATTATCGTCCCACGAGGACTGCTATTAATTACCGAAATATTTTAGTTCTACACTTTATTTGAACGGACGAAATAATTTGAGATTTTAAACTAAAACTAAAGAATTAAACTGAAGAATTTAAAATTAGAGAACTGTTTTGTTTTCAAATACGATTGTAAAGTAGTTGAGATTTACGATTTCACCTAACCAATTAAATTAACTCCAATTCCAGTTTTATTTCCTAAATATGCATTCGGTCGAATTCACTAATTTAAATTGAAATTCCTCTCTCGAGTTTAAATCAACTCTACCTAAATAAGTCAACCATGTATCTCTATAAGGGTCCGAATATTCCTTATCTAGATGCATTACACACAAGAATTCACACACGACTGCAATAATAACAAGAGTATATCTCTATCTCTCGTTCAATTACCAGATTTATTACCTAGATCTATGTTATTAACTCACCTCTCGGATTATGAAAATAACACATAAAATCATGAATAAGTGGCCAGTTCATTCACGCATTAAACGCAATAATAAATCAACACATGCATTAAAGCGTTAAAACAAGGAATATGGAATTAAAATAATTAATTAGGCTTCATCGTTCATCCCAACATCAAATTTAGCTACACATCATATTTAAATAACAAAAACAAAATATAATGACGTTCATAAAATAACAACGAAAAATGGAAAGATTGTACCAATTATCAATTCTTCAAGTATCTTCAATTCACGCCCCTCTGCGATACTTGAATCTCCAAGAATTTGAATTAAAAAATCTGTTGTGGCTCGTTCTATGGAGAGGCAAATGTCTGATTTTCGTGCCTCATGTGTTGTATTTATAGGTTTTGGAGAAACCCTAGGTCAAAAAGCCCAAAGCCTGTTAAAAATTGCGAAAAAAATCTGATCTGCGGCGCAATCGGATAACCGCGCGATCGCGTGGTAGAAACCCTAGCGATCGCGTGGTAGACGTTAAAAACTCTCGGGTTAAGAATTTGCACCATCTCGCGATCGCTTGGTATGTAACCAGCGATCACGACTTCGCTCTTTTCTCGACTGTACAAGTTAGTCCCTGACTTTTAATTGCACCTTCAGTCCTCAACTTTCAATTGTTGCAATTTAGTCCCCAAACTTTATCTTCTTCGCGATTTGCCCATTTAAGCTCTTAATTCATTCAATTAGGTCCTCCAACCTCTGATTCGTTCATTTTGGCACATTGCATCTTTCCGGTTGACGTCACAAACTTATCAATTGCTCGTTTTAGCTCCAATCAACATCCAATTTTGCATTTTTCTCATCAAATACTTCATTCTTCATCTTTTGGGATATTTTCTGCAAAGTAAACAAATAAACACAAATTAAATAGCATAAATTCTAAAACGATAATAATTTATTCTAATTTAGACGTACAAATAAGTGTATAAAATACACTTATCAGGTACTAGGGTTTAGATTAATCTGATTTATTATTATTATTATTATTATTATTATTATTATTATTATTATTATTATTATTTAAAATTTCTATTACCACCTCATTTTTGAACAAAATAAGATGTAAATTTGATTTTTAAATTGAAAACTTTAAAGGCATGTGTGGATGTAATTTCCTCATTTTTTTATTTGTCAACAATGTCATTAATTCAATATGAGAATATCTACGACTTTCACTTTATAACTAAAATAACATACATTATAATCTTCAATACAATACATTTACATAGCTACATATAACTCTCAATTACTAATTTCAAAAACCCTTAATATTCATGTATTTTTACACTAAAATGAATTCAATACAGCATATACTATAACCCAATCTAAGCCTATTACAAATTGAAAGGGGTTCAAAGTCTAACATCATATTGAGTCATCATTTCTCTCAAATTTGAATTTTTAATAAATCAAATAGTTTTGTCCACAAATAAAAATATCAACCATATGTTACTACAAAACTTGATCGCATATAATAAAGATGGAAGTATAAAAATTCAATGTTTGTATAGATTCCATTGAAACTTAAATGTACCGAAGAAAGTTTTAAATTTTATTTTGGATTTTTTTATCAATGAAGATGCGATTTGTCCATCTTTATTTTAATAACTTTTCAATATTAAACATATATGTTGTCTTCTTTAATGCTTGTAGGGTACTAGATTTTTGCTACACTATTTTAGACATAGTTGAAATTTGTACTCCCATGCTTCAGTAGAGGAAAATATTTCGACTTTAGAATGAAAAAATTAGATCAGTAATAATCATACATTTCCAAATGTGCATTATGAAATTGAAATCAACTTCACAACAAACAACAAAATTGAAGAGATTGAAGATGACACCTCACTAAAATTGTCACATTTATTCATTGTTGAATTCTCATAAGTCTCAAACTTTATTATAAAGGAAAAAATATTTGATATTAAATCTTTGACATTTTTTTGTTCTTTTTATAATATTTCAAATATTATATAAATAAAACTTATCATTTATTCCCAAATATTATCGGCATTGTTCTCAACTTGAAGTCTATATTTGCTTTCATTCAATACTCGAATCTAGTCAAAGTCTTGATTGAGAGAGTAAAATATGATCTTAGAAACTTTATTTAAATGTTTTTATTAGATTTTTTTCATTCTAAAAATTATAATTGCACTACATACTACTTTTACATTCTTCATTGAAATTTTACTTACATTGAGATTTTAACTGATTTTTACGTAATTTTTTTTTCAAACACTACAATATTCTCACCAACACCTCGTTACCCCGTCATTGTATTGCTCTTTTCCTTCGACGAGGTTCCAGCCACCTAATACGATGGATGTGTTGTTGGAACTTGGAAGACATCATCTTTGAGCTCTCGTCAAATTTATAACGTATTTGATGAAATCCTTGGCTGAATGTGATAAAAAAGTATCGTGGAAAGCTGAGAGTGTCAATGTATGATACTAAAACTACATCCTACGTATCATAAAAATCTGAAAAGTATCAATTGTGGCATTTTTAAACAATACATCAATCCTGAGTAGGTTGTTGGAGCCCATCAGAGGAAACGTAGGTGGCACGACAGGAGTGGACTCGCACCCTTTATGTGAGGGGGCGGTTATTGTAACACCTAGACCAGGAAAGCTCAAAAGAAATGATAGGTACTACTCATACCAACAAGGTGCACCTTCTTTTTCGAAAGTTCATCATTAGAAATTCCACGGTTAAGCGTGCTTGACTTGAAGAAATTCTAGGATGGGTGACCTCCTGGGAAGTTTTCTCGGGGAGCGTGCGAGTGGGGATAAAGCATGCTGAAAAGACTTGTGTTGGTACAGTGGGGACAGTACGTTGTCGATCTAACGGTCGGGACAACCCGTTAAGTGGGACCTAGGTCGTTACAAATGGTATTAGAGCCTGAAATCGGAACTAAGTGCTATGCGGGACAAAGTGCTACGTCACAGAGCGGGAGCCACCTCTAGAATCCCAACGTTTAAGCGCGACGAGGACGTCGCGAGTCTAACGGGGGGTGATTGTAACACCCAGGTTAGGAAAGCTTAAAAGAAATGCTAGGTACTACTCATACAAATAAGATGCACCTTCTTCTCCAGAAGTTCATCATTAGAAACTCCACAGTTAAGCATGTTTGGCTTGGAGAAATTCTAGGATGGGTGACTTCCTGGGAAGTTTTCTCGGGGAGCGTGTGAGTGAGGACAAAGCATGCTGAAAAGATTCGTGTTGGTACAGTGTGGACAATACGTCGTCGATTTAACAGTCAAGACAACCCGTTAAGTAGGACTCAGGTCGTTACAGTTATCGCAGGGGTCACCTTGTGGTGACTATAGCACGATCCATGTTTCTGTTGAGAGGACTCAAACTTCTTAAATACCATTCATGGGCTTGTCACATCGGTCAGGTTAAAAAAATATTATGCTTGATAAATTATTTATAAACGGTTGTTTATAAATAGCGACAAGTCAATATCGTTGGTTCATCTATGCTTACTATATAAAAAGGGAGAATAGTGGATTAGTGTGAATGCAAAGTGGATTAGCGTGAATGCATTTATGGTAAATACTAAATAATAGTTAATATTTTTTTAATTTTAATAATTGTGCAAAGATTATATGATATAATAATTTTTTAATCTTTAATGTTGTACGTATATATGATGAGTTAAGATTAAACACAACTTATAGTTTACTGTGATTTTTGAAATAAAATTGAGAAAAGGTTAATTATGTGAGTCAAATGCAGAAATTATAATAAATATATTTATATCTTGAACAAGCATCAATATTTGTACTAATAATATTACATCTAACATGATATACAATTAAAAAACTACATAATTTGCATTTATCATTCAATGAAGTTTTCGATAATTTGGATTATTTATGTTGTTTTTAAATTTTAATAATTGTTGTAATAAAAAATTATTTTTTTGCTTTTTGTATTTGTGTTGATTATGTACAATCATTAAATTTTATGAATGCTTATCTATATTGCGGATAGCAATTTCAGTTCATCCCACTAGTGGAAATCTATATACTATATATAAAAGTAGGATAGTTTGACGGAATTTAATTTTTAAATTCTTCATGTTTTAGTATTATAGTAAATAATTAATATGATGTTATTGTCATTTGTATATTTTTGTTATAATTATTATTATTTTTATTATTAACGTAAATATTGAATGAGTTCAAATAATATTTTTAGTTATCAATATTAAAATTATTATTTAATTATTAATTTTTTATTAATTTTTTGTTCTTAATATTATAAATCTTATGGGTAGCCATCAATAATTAAATTGTGTTTTAATTATTAATGGCAAATTATGATATACTATTTAAAAACTACTAAATTACATTTTCAATTAAATTATTAATAATTCATAAAAATTATTGAAATCAATAATAATTTATTATTTAAATATATAAATTAATGTTTACTATTCAAATAATTTTTTAATAATTTGAATTATTTTTTTTATTTTTTAAATTCTAATAATTATTGTAATAGAGAATTATTTTTTATGCATTTATATTATTAAATATTTTAATAAATTAAGCATCTGTTCAGCAATTATATTTTTGTTTTGAGGTAAAATGTGTGGTTGAAAAATAATACTGAAAAAATGTGTGAGTTGAAAAAATGTGCTGCTTATAAATAGTTTATAGAAAAAGTTATTGAACGAATGTTAATATTGAAGAGTTAATAATATTAATAGAATGATTGATATATTTTAATCATTCTTAATTTTAATAAAATTTTTAAAGATTGTAGGGTATAATTTTGAGTATAATTTCGTAATCTCCAAGTTTACTCGATTATCGTATTATGATAATCGCTAGATTTTCAAAATTATTATTTTGACTACTTATTTTTGTAAATAAAGTTTTATTGGTTAAATTCAAATTTTTTGACAATTTCTTTTTAAATTATTGTGATTGATGTTTTTGAATGAAAATTAAAATGTACGTTAAATACAAGAGACAAATTTAGAAGTTATGAGAAATATTATAACGCCCCGAATTCCGTGAAACCCGGGACGCCACTTCGTCCTTTAAAATTGACTTTATTGCAAAAAAAAATTTTAATTCAAAGCATCACATTCATCATTTGAAAACTTTAGCGGAAATTTAATTAATTGGAATATAGAACAATTCATAAAAATTAAAACTCAATTGTTCAGATGGAAGTAACGATAAGTAATTTAAACTAGTAACATTCATAAAATTGACTAAAATATCATCATTTATTAAATTTGTCAACGCTGCCCTTTCATTCGCCGTCATTTCCGAGATCTGCAAAAACTGTAAAAATGGAATGAGCATTTCGAAAGAAATACTAAGTAGACGCATCGCCAATAATTAATTTACAGAATAATTTAACACATACTTATGCAATCATACAGTGACATCATTATCATCATAGGCTATTTTAATAAAATCAAAGGCTCTTTAAAAATCATAGGGTGTGGGTAGTCTCGTCTCATGCATTTAAAGCATGTAAGTTATTCATAACATCATTTCTCATTCTTATCTCATAAGAGATATTCTTGTCTCATCTCATGCATCAAAGCATATAAATCACGTAATTTCACATAAGGCATGTAAATTATAATTTAAACTAATTAGTGGAGGCGAGTCTACTTCAAATCACGAGTTTGAAAGTTGAACAGAAAAGTTCACGTTGTTCTTCTAAATGTCCAAGCGCCTCGTCTAGCCAATAATAAATAAACCTTAAAGTGGTATTTGGAAATCAAACGTTTCAATTGAAAGAGTTTTAAAAGAAGAAATAAAAGTTTAGGGATTAAAATCAAACGTAGTTGGGATTGGAAATAAGATGATAAAAGATTTTGAAAACTATTGGGCTAACTCATATATTTTAAATATATTGGGGACATTATTTTCATTTTCTAAATAGTTGGGGCTAAGATAAATTATTTGCAAAGCTTAAGAGCTGAATAAAATATTACAAAAAATTAAAGGATCGAAATAATACTTTTAAAAACTAAAGGGGCTGAATTAAAATATTTTAAAACTTGAGACTGAATTAAAAGGCTTTGAAAAGATGAGGTCTAATTAATAAAAACTCTTTTAAAATAAGGGCTGAAACAAATACTTTGAAACTAAGGGGCTTTGATAAGGATTTGAAAATCAGGGGACTGACTTAAAACATTCAAATTAAGCAGGGACTGAAGTAGCTTCTTTTAAAACTTGGGGTTTAAACATAGATTTTCAAAAACGTTAAAATATAATATATATCCATCTCTCCCTCTCATGCGTGAAACAGAGAAGAGAGACGAGAGGGAGCTGCGACGGGGAGAGAGCTGGGCGACGGTGTCGCCCTTCGCTTTCGGTGCCACAACCGGCGATTCTCCGGCGTAACGCCGCCATTGAGGGGCGGCGAGTGGCGTGGGTGAAAGGGTGGTGAAAAGAAGACTGAAATGGGGCTCGATTTAGGGTGAAACCGAAAATGGGTTATGGGTTTTCCGACAAAGAATCCGACCAATACAAGATGGCGGTCGAGGTACGGTATTTGGGTTTGTTTTATTTCTTAGTTTTGTGTCTATATGGTGTTGATTTTGGGGTGAAGCAGTGGCGGTTGATTGGGTGGTGTGCGGCCGTTCGTGTGGGGCTGTGGTTTGGGGTGGCGGAATTATGGTAGCTCAGTTAAGAGCGATGGAGGCAGCGGGTTGTGGGATTGATTTTTGGTTTGGGTTGAGTATGATGGTGACAGTGAGCTTCGACTATGGAGGTTCAATTGGATGTGAGTGAATCTCGGCGTTGCGGATTATGGTTTCGACGTGGTGATCGTTCAGTGGCTGAGTTTCGATTGGTGGTGTCGATCATGGTGGGTGAAGGCAGTGATGGGTGAAATTGGTTGAGGCAGTGACTGGTTTGGTGGCGTTGTGACTTTGCAAGTCGGTAATGGGGTTCGAGGTTGGTTCCAGAATTGGTTGAAAACAAGGCAATGTGCATATTGAAGATGGGTGACTATCTTGCTTAAGTTCTGAATGTGTCTGTGTGAATGATGCAAGTGAATGGGAGATTATATCATTTTGGTTAATGTGTGACAGCCTTTGGTTTAGGAATGTTTAGGGAATATGCAAAGAAATATTGGTTGAATGCGGGGGAATGAAGGAGAGATTTTGGGTGCTGACCAGTTAGAGGAAATAAACATGCGAGTGAATTTTGGCTGTGAATTATAGGAAGAAAACGTGGAGTGATGATGGGGAAGGAAAAGTGTGAATTTGGGAGGATTTGGCTGGTTATTGACTCAAATTTTGGTAAGTTAATGACATGTTTTAGTTTATGCCGGAATTGTGGTCATATATAAGGGGAATGAGGTTGATTGATGAATTGAAGAGTGATCATACGAAAAAATAATAAATGTGCTGTATATGCAAATGAAAGTTGGGGAGGAAATTTTTGGGATTTAAATTGAAATGGAACATGAATTTGGGGATTAAAGAGAAATTAAATTAGTTTAAATTGGACAAGATATTAGAATTTGAAAATTTTGAACTAGGAAATAATTTGAGGTTTAGCTAGAATTGGAAGTTTGAACATAAAATAGATAATGACATTGAGACATTTTAAATTTAAATCAGAATTAGACTAAGATTTTAAATGATTTAATTTCACTTAAAATGGTTAGACACACACGAGTTTTAAAAAAAAATGGCAACACGTTTTTTTTTTTTAAAAGATAAACAATATTTATTTAAGTTACGAAAATTCTCGATTGCTACATATAATACCTTTCACATGCATCAATATTTGTGCACATAATATTATAGCAAATTAGTGTTACACCCGTGCGATACACAGTCAATTGTTACTCACATATATCGATTTTATATATTAACATTTGAAATGAGTTTTTAATTAAAAATTGGAAACGAAGGAAGACAATTAATTACAAAAAATGTACAACTACACATACCTTAACTTTTTCTATGATTCGAATTTTACCGTTCCAATGCGATGCACAGTCATTTGTTAGTCACATATATCGATTTTATATATTAACATGTGAAATGAGTATTTAATTAAAAATTAGAAACGAAGGAAAACAATTAATTACAAAAAATGTACAATTACACATACCTTAATTTTTTCTATGATTCGAATGTTTACCGTTCCAGGAAATTTATGCTCAGAATTTTATTAAAATGAAAAGAAAAAATAAAAAAATCGATGAACACTCCAATTTTATTCTCTTTCATTTTCTATTTTTAAAGAAAAAAATTTATATGATACTGATAACATATTTTATTTTATTTTTTACAAATTTTAAAAAAATTATAATTGATTTTCATATGTTAATATACGAAATGAATATTTAATTAAGAATGAGAAACAAAGGAAGGCAATTAATTACAAAAAATGTACAATAACATATACCTTAATTTTTATTTTTATTTTTAACAATTAGCATGTTTATTGTTCAAAAAAATTTCTTTAAACATTGTAATTTAAATTGACTTAAAGCTTAAAGTGAAAAAATAAAATTACATTTTATTATAATTTATAATAAGTGGAATAATAGATATATCTGTGATATACGCGCAGAATTTTATTAAAATGAAAAGAAAAGAAAAATAGATCGATGAACACTCCTATTTTATTTTCTTTCATTTTCTAAAAAAATATTTATGTGATATTGGCAAAGTTTTTTTTTTTTTTTTTTTAAAAAAAATATATAATTGATTTTGAGAGGGAAGACAGACAAAAAAAAAAAAAAATTCAGGGCGATTTGATTTTTGAGATGATTTTACGGATAATATATTTTTAGTTTAATCTCACTATTATCTTGTATTAAACTTCTAGTAGAGATCTTCGATTCGACACCCATATTACATATTTTTTTCGACTTCAAAATAATACAATAATTATTAAAAAAGAATAATAATTAATACAAAAAATAGTTTATAGATAGTATTAAAGAACTTAAGTTAAAAATTTAAAATGAATGAAATATTGAGTAAAATTAAAAAATATAAAAACTTTTACATTTGATCTTTGAAAGAATTTTACAGACAATATGTTATTTTTTCTCACTTGTTAGCTCGTATTAAATTTTTCGTTGAAATATTCGATTTGACATCCATATTACATATTTTTCGACTTAAATATAATAAAAAGTAATTATCAAGTGAATAATAACTATTGCAAAAAAAAAAAAATAGTTTATACATTAAAATAAATTAAAATCTTGATGTCATCAATAGCATGTCACGAATTCTAATGTCACGTATCATAATAATTGCTAAAATATTTATTATATTATTTTTCTTGCATATTATTTTTGTGCATAAATTTTCAGATCTAGAAAGCCATTTTGGGTGAGAAATTATGTGCGTGTTGTTTTTTGCATTGACTTTATTTGTATAGATATATAGATAGATAGATTACATATTTTTGGACTTAAATATAATAAAATAATTATTAAGTGAATAATAATTATTACAATATATTAAAATAAATTAAAATTTCGATGTCATTAATAACATCGCACGAATTCTAATGTTATGTACCATAATAATTGCTAAAAAATTTATTATATTATTTTTTTTTTGCATTAATTAAACTTGTCTTGAAAGATTCTTTAAATTTTCTAAATTTAGAAAAAAATTAGGCACGAAATTGGATTTTTCTTTTTTTGGCATGTATTCTTTTATTATATATAGAAGATAGAAATGATATACCATTAAAAAACTACTAAATTACATTTTCAACGAAGTTATTAATAATTCATAAAAATTATTGAAATCAATAATAATTTATTATTGAAATATATAAATTGAATTTTTCTATTCAAATAATTTTTTAATAATTTGAATTACTTATGTTATTTTTAAATTTCTAATAATTATTGTAATAGAGAATTATTTTGTATGCATTTATATATGTGTTTATTATGTATAAACACTAAAATTTTACGAATATTTATTAAAATCGATATTGCGGATAATAACTTTCGTGCATTGTACAAATGAAATACTAGTTTTTTGAAAAGTAAAAAATTATAGGCGAGAATCTTTGATCAACTAAATTTGTTAATTTTCAAAAAAAAAAAAAAAAAAAATTGATCAATGATGTATTGTCATATGCTTGTTTATACAATTTAATAAAAAAAAAAAAAAAAAAAAAAAAAAACCTTACCAAACAGAGGTATTCAATCCATTTGGTAAACTTGTTTATAAACTATACATTTTTTAATGGTAAATATATTGACATTAAACTTTTTGTTAACCACGCCACATTTTAATTTCAGTGAAGATCTCTAAGTTTTTCATACTCTTACATTTACCTTCAATTTTTTTTTTCTTTTAAAATTTTTTTATCAACTTTTTATTAATTTTCATATCTTGTCTTTATAGACGATTTTCATCCAAAATATTTGTTAAGAGGGCGAAAAATACTTATTTATCTTTCACACTTTTAAATAATCAAAATAAATAATTAATACAAAACTTTAAAAAAAAATTTGCACATCTTTTCAATGCATATTAGAAGAATGTTTGAATAGAAATCGTGTTTAGAAACAAATATGTTAATTAATTGAATGTTATGAATAATAATGTGATAAAAAAGATTAAGGACATAAGAGCAAACGTAAACAAATATTGAAGATATTTTTGCAATTAAATTATGGTGTAGAAACAAAAAAAAAGTATGGTGTTTAATATTTATTAAATTATTTTTTAATTATTTATTTTAACTCGTAAAATATTAATATTCTTTGCGAACAAAATAATTTTTTACCAAATAGAGAATTTTGGAGAGAGGTTGGGGGACCTCCGTCAACCGTCAACGAAATTAAAAGCGGAGGAAAGGCTAAAAGCAAACGTGAAGTTCTATCATTTCATCAGAAAAGTGAAGTTCTGTACCTCTGCAAAACTTTATTTATTACCCAACAACCACCACCACCATCTCATTCTTTCAAGTTCCACCTACCTTCGTTTTATTTCTTTCCGGTACATTCTTTCTGAAATCTCCCTCTTTATTACTCTCATTAAATTCTCATACCTAACTTGTTGGTTAGAAAATTAAGTTCTCACAATTCATGTTCAACTCGACGAAGTGTGATGTTAAATTAGAGCATTCGAGAGCATTGGCGGATAAAATTTAACCCTTATTTGAGTCTCATCATAATTTCATACTATATTTTTATAAATCTTACTTTCAATCATTCGTCCTATAAAATACTTTTCTCTTCTCTCTTTTTTTTATTAATTATTATTATTCACACATCTATCATATAATATACTTGTTATATATAAAAGTAAGTCACTTTTCAAAAACATGTTTTGAAACTTTTTCCCGCCTAAACTGACTTTCCTAAAATAGAAATATTCCAATAAGTAAAAATACATTTGATAATTATACTATTACTAGTAGATGGACATGTGCGTTGCACGTGACATTTAATATTGGTGTTGATTCACATGAGATTAAAAGTTAAAAAGCTGTTATTTGGACATATATATTAGGGTATAAAAAATGATTATGTAGGAAAAAAAATAAGATATAAAAATTGATAGAAGTTGATGGAAAAAACTATTCATTACAAAATATGTACCAGAAGTTAATAATCTTTTGCACCTTCTCCCTCATCTTTTCTTTTCAGACCCTCAAATCTCAGCAACCTCAGTCATCGAACATAAATTTTCACTTTTATCTGTATCCATGACAATATTTTTGACCAAGATGTTTGCATTTTCAATCCGTTTTGGTTGGCCGACACCAATTTTCTTGTCTAAAATAAATCTGAATGAAAAGAAAATACTGATTGAAAAATCAACTGGACGGACAAAATGATTGGTAATGATAAGAAAATTCAAGAAACATTGAAAAGCCTGGTTAGGTAATTAGGATTCAAAAGAAAATGAACAATAAAAGAATTAGGCAAACCCAATTGTGGTCTTTAAGAATTCGATAAAAGGCCTTTTAGGGAAAATGGGCTTGTATAATTTTGAATTAGATCAAAGACCACAAGCAATTCAAGTTTTTTTAAGGTCAACTACAAACATGCTACTGTGAACCTAAAATAAATATATTTAAATAATTTCTTGGCCCAAATACGTCAAGAAATATCTAATTGTTGAACCAGAATTTTGAGGGTGAGTCCAATTAAGTTGCCCAGAATCATTGCATATCAATAGTTGCACAAGCACACATTTATTTATGCTAGAGCAACCTTTTACTACTATCAATACTTTCTTCAAGCATTGCATCAAAACCTAGAAGTTTGAAGCTCAAACAAACAGTTAGAGAATATTGACACAACACGTCATAATTTCAGTCAGGTCAACTGGTTCCCTCTTTGTCATGTATAAAACACAATTAAGGTTTATCGACTCAAAAAAAAAAAAAAAAATATCACAACTTATTAACCTTATTCGTGTTGTTATCATGCATTTGCAAGAATGAAGCAACATATGATCAAAGGATTTTTCTATAATAAATTAATTAATTTCAGCAATTAAGAGCAGATCCTCCCCGTTCTCATTCCATGAATAATGAGAAAGAGAATTCACACAAGAAAATAAGGTACGTATGGCTAGAATAGTATAAAAATGGTAAACAAAATCACATGTTAGATCGAAAAAGTTCAGATGGCCCACCCTCATCCATAAATGACTCTTTTAATGAACCTCCTTGTTTCTTAATAATCTGAATGGACTCTAGACTTGTATTCCCTATAATTTCCAACCAACCAATTAGATAAACTACAGAGAACTTCAAATTTTGAACTCACAAAGTCGTCCAACAGTCATCAGTAAATGCAGCTAAAACATTTTCATCAGTTTTCAAAGCTGCCAACCATTTTTAATAGCTAAATTACTATTACCAGGAGACAACAATTGACGGGTATGACAAAACTGCCTATGTAGCACACTCAAGACATCAAATTCACAAGTAACTAAGTGTAAAAGACTTTACTTTCAGTCTCAAAACTGCATCGACAGCTAGTGTTGCATAATGTTCTTTGACCTGAGAGAATTTCGGAACTCAAAGTGGTTATTGCATCGACATCTAGTGTTGCAAATGTTCTTTGTCCTGAGAGAGAATTTCGGAACTCAAAGTGGTTATTGCTATCTTTAACAAGTCTTCTTTGAATTTCTCCGCAAAATCACCAAGTTTGTGCATTAGACATGTTAATGCCATCATATCAAAATTCAACCGAAGAAACAGGTGGACTAAATCATACATTAAAGTTAAATCCAGAGTTGATTAAACTTTTTATATTTTCATTTTATATAAATTATTTTCTTAAAGAATAGTAGATCATTTTCCATCTTTACAAACGCGACAAAATTTGGTTCTATCTGCTCTTGATTTACATGTGAATCTAGTTGGCAAATATAAATGGTGATAGCATAACACCAAGAATCGAAAAGTTCTACATAGGACAAATGAAGAATTATTCTAATAAAACAAAAATATGATTATCAAACAGATTAATTTATATAAAGGAGCAAGAGGCAATCAGAATTGATGAATAAATCAGCAAACACAATACATATTATGAAGGGTAAATAACAAATTCAAAAATCAGAATAAGAAGTAGATACTAATTACCTGCATCCTATTTATTATCCACAATGTTTTCCAGCAACGCGTTCTTAGCAGCTTCAGCTGCCATACGATATCCTGAAAAAGCGTATATGTTAATTATTTAAAAAACTTATAATAACTCCAATAAAATGTATCTTCATTGGATCTAAGAAATATATGACATCATATTTACATCACATAAATAAGCATATTAGTTGTTATCAAAGTATCAACTATCCCTAATGTTGTGCAGAAAAAATTGTTGTTGACTCCATGAAACTGACTAATTCTGTCATTGACTCATTGCAAAGATTAAGAGATGGATATAATGCAGTCGAAAAGGGGACAAGGGCAATTAAACTGTGATTATCATATCAATATTAAACTTTTGATGGTTTTCATCTCTCTTATTGAAGAGTTTATAAAACATGAAGTGCTTGCAACCACAATGAAAATAACACACGAAATAATGAATAAGAAGAATTAAATTTGAAATAAGATCATTAATAAAAAGTTAAAACATAGAACTTACCTGCAATTATTTTCATCGAAAATATACACAAATATGCAACTCATTTGCTAAGAAAAATAATAATAACATTCAAAGAATGAACACACACAATATAAACAGCACAACTGTATAAAAAAATGATCTTGAAGAATCAAGAGAAGAAAGAAGAACTATGAAATGAGTTCAAAGATTTACTGTCAGATCATCAATTGATATAAATTCTATAACATCATTGGCAGCCATTGTAGTTAGAGATAAAACAAAGAAAATCTAAAAAAAAATATAATACAAAAGGAAAAGATCACAAGACAACTAAAGATTGCTTCACAATGTCTTAAAAATTTCTCCAGTGTTACGAAGATGCCAATCGCTTACAAAGAAAATGGAAATACGTTGTATCACTTAACAGTAAGCATGAAACCTGAAAGCTCTTACTTCCTAGTGAATTCTTACAAAACTTTAACTGATGTTACTTCCTAGTGAATTCTTACAAAACTTTAACTGATGACTGCATACTCAAGGACTAAGGTTCTGATTCAATCAAACTCTAAAGGGCCAAACGCATATTCAACCTAGAAGATTTTGCTTAGCGTTGCATAATGGATATGCTTTCTCCAAATTAGGAATGTGAATAAAGCAATAGGTAAAGTATTTATGTTCTCTTCTGCTTAAAAATCCTTACGGCTCGAGTTTTGACGGCTTCTTGTGCAGGACCTGGTCGGGTCCTCTTTTGCTTCCAGTATTTTATTTTTTTTTCACAATAGAAGTATTTACATCAATTGTTGGTTTCTTACTCACAATAACATTATAGCTAGTGTATTCTACAATAAACTGTAGAAAATAATATATGAACACAACACATACAACATTTATTTGTTAAAATATAAAATATATTTTATTTTCCAATCACTAAAACTATAAATAGTACTCTCATTAATTAGGCAGCTTGAACCATTTTTATTACAGGCAGCTTTAAATTTAGAAACCGTATTATTTCAGTTGCATTCATATAGATGTATTACCATTCCACTTCATTGCATTTTACAAATCAAAATCATATCAGATTATGCTCCAGGAAAAAAGGGCTGGTGATCATAGGCTCTATCACTTTATATCTTTTACATCTAGGCTACAGGGAAATTTGAAAGCAAAAAAGGCGAAGAAAGGGTATGAGATTTTTCAGTAGCAAGATGACATTATCACCTCTGTCATAATTTTTAAAGTATAAATAAAGGGGAACGAATTAATGCAATCCAAGAGGTTCTGACCACAAGAAAACAAGTGAATCACCGTAGACCAAAAAAAATAAGTTTTCTCAACAAATATTGAGATAATTTTGAAAGAACCTAAACCAAAAAAAACTTTATACATGCAAATTATAATACAATAAATAAAATCGAGAACACGTTAACCAAAATATAAGTAAAGTTCATAATATATATATTTACTTCACCAATTCAATTTCCAAACCACAAATTTGATATATCTGTACAAAACTTGTTATAACCAGTACATATATACAAGGGCCCAAGTTTTCATTTTATTATTTATAAATTAAGTTGAGAACGCAAACAATATGGAGAATCTCTCTCCGTAGTGTCCTGTAAATAAACCAAAATGGAAGGAGAATTAAAAAGCATATTTTGGGAGCTGATATTCAAAAAAGTCTCTATCTATCATCAAATTTTCTTCTATCTGGTAAAGAAATAGTGAAAAAACAATTGTACAACTTGATATTAGTGGCATTAATATTGTGGTAGTTACTGAGTACACTATTTCACATACAAAATCTCCAAAATCAAAGGGCACGAGGAGAATTATAAAAACTGAGTTATGGAAACTATATATAAGCAAATCCTTTACTCATCATAACTAATTTTTTCCTTTGGTGTATACCTTGAGGGATGGTCCTAACTCCTAAAAGTAGTGGATAAAAATGACAACGCTAATTCTAGCACGTTGATTTCAAATTTGGGTAGCATGAATGAGTAATCAATTTCGAAGAAATCAAAGTAGTATGTGAAAATTATAAATGAGACTTAATCGAAAAACACTTTATAAAACTGCTCAGAATCTCAAGCATAAAAAGCTATTTTTCCAAACTCTTGTTTGATATTTAATATTACAAATATTTAAACATTTATTAAAGAATGAAGTTAAAAGTTCTGATGAACCTTATAATTATTCCACATCAACATTTTTTTATGATCGAAAATAATCAATTTAATGGCACCGGTGACCAACAAAAATAATGACATTAGCAGACCAAACAAAGATGAAAAATAAACATGATGGGAGATATTTGGAACTACTAACACTAAACTGAATTTTGTGAAAGATAAACCTATTGGTATGAATATTTGGATGAAAAATCTTGAAAACAGCCTAAAACGAAAATAGATCAAATAAAAATTATTATTTATCATTCACGGACGAGAAGAAAAAATAAAAGACTCAAAGTAAAATCAGTAATTAAAATACTCCAAGAGATGAAAACTTTTCATTTCTAACAAACCCCATTATATAAATTTGAAACAATCTCAATCTAATAGGATAATCTATCAAGTATAGAAGTTCACGAACCTTTTGGTGGGGATTTTGGAAAATCTTGAGATAGCATCAACTTCATTTGGAAAATACCACTTTCGTGAGGATTCCTAGCTGCAGGTTTAGAGATGAACAATCACTAAAACCAGGAAAGTCCTAAAACCAATACAATCACTTCCACTATCAAACACAAATTAACTTACTCAACTTGATTAAAAAATAAAGTAAATAAAAATTCTAAATCTGAACAAACTAAGACAAATTCAATAGTGGCCACCAAATAAACAACAACCACAATCTCAATCTTTTTTACCTGCTTCAAAATTCAGTCCACAATACAAGCAAGAAAGTCCAGACACAAATATACAAAATACCACATCAATATCACTTCCAATATTAAATATAGAATTACTTACTCAAATTGATTAAAAAATGGAGAAAAAGAAAATTTAGAAATTTGAACAAAATAAGACAAATGCAATATTATTAACCTGTAATACTGGAGGAAAAATCTAGGAACCCACTGGAAAATCATCAATCATAACCTCAATATATTTTACCTAATTTGAGCTTTAGTCCATAAACGAAGCACAAAAATCGTGAGACAAATAAACAGAATATCACATAAACATTACATTTGCTGTTCAACGTAAAATTCCTCACTCAACTTGATTTAAGATTGAAAAGGAAAATCTACAAAAATCTGAAAGAAAAAGGGCGGGGAAAAAACCGCAAAACTAAAACTCATAATAATAAAATAAACTTCCACTCAGAAAACCACTTTCCACATTAAACCCAAAAAGAAATATATAACAATTATATACAAACCAAAAGCTGGAAAAAATTGCACATAGAAACTTATTGAAGAAAGGAACCTGAGGATATATAACAATTATATACAAACCAAAAGCTGGAAAAAATTGCACACAGAAACATATTGAAGAAAGGAACCTGAGGAAATAATAGATCTACACGAAATAATATAAAAAAAGGGATCAACAAAGACTGACCATTGACGGCAATAGACGATGAAAACTGTAACCTTAGACACGAACGATCTGCAAGCACGACAGTATCAAAATCGGACAAAACAATATAAATAGATCTACACGAAACAACAAAAGGAAAAAAAATTACGAACCTTTGATGGCGATCGACGAGGAACACTGTAACCTTAGGCACGACGGATCTCGAAGCGTGAGGGTGAGAGAGAGAGAGAGAGAGAGAGAGAGAGAGAGAGAGAGAGAGAGAGAGAGATGGCAGAAGAGAAAAAGAGAGAGATGACAGAAGAGCTGAATTTTTTCTTTTCGTAAGTGTATATGTAGGGGTATGATAAGAAGCGCTAGTACGGATAAAAAAATTGGAAGAAAAAAGCGTGTTCTCCCATTCAACTAAAAGTGTCATTTTTCGTCATCTGAATAGTAAATGTGGTATTGAATCTTATATATAGTAAGAATTTTGAAATAAAAAATATGCAATATGTGTAAAGGTAAAAAACTTATTATGTACATTTTATTTTTCTCAATGTCCCTCTATTTCAAAATAGTTTTATTTAAGTCCTATAATGATATAATTTTGTCATATATAATTAATTTCAATTCGAGTTATTTGTCTTATAAAATTAAAGGAAATAATAAATATCCAAACTTTTATGTAATTTAGTTTGTGTTTGATTTTATAACTTTTTGGGAAAAAAAGTTTTGGGAAATCGTGTGGTTAAAAAGTAAAAAATTATGGGCTTGACTTTTTTGGATGGTTGAGATTGATTACTATAGAAAAAAGTAGTAAATTTTTTGAGAAATGTGGAAAATCAAACAAGGGCTTAATTAAGTCCGAATAATTTCTGCAACTTTATATTTCGATCAATTCAGGTTGCTTAGTTTATTACATTCATTTAAATATAAGACCACATGTATTTAATTTGTAATGTTAAAGTAAATATGAAATGAAATATTTGTTTAATATATTTAAATATCAAATATTATATTAAGATAGTTAGTACCAATTTTAATAGTACTATTTCGTTATTCAGGTAGAGATAAATTTATTTTTGATAATTTAGAAATTATATTTTGAAAAGATTAATTACGTCATAATCATTAAAATTGAATAGTTATCCAAATGATTGATTTTTTTTTTTAATAGTAAGTCATTAAAGTTTCAAACTATTACAATTGTAGCCATTCGGTAAAAAATTTGGCCCATACTATGTACCCCTTATTCAAAACCTCATTTTTCTAAAACTCATTTTCAACTAACATTCTATTAATAAAATAAGCTACGTATAACTTCAAAAAATTCAAACTTTTTAAAACTCATTCTCCCAAAATTTACTCTTACAAACAACATTATTTGAAAATTAGGTTTCAAACAGGGGTTTAAGTACACATTCTACAAAAAATCACTATTAAAAAACTCATTTCGTATATAATGAGGGTTTAAATAAGGACGAGAAAAATGAAATACATAAAGGGAGAGCAGGAATATGTATTGACCCATTTTTCCGCAAAAATATATTTCCTAAAATGGTAAGTAGTATTAATTAACTATATATTATTCATTTTGGACAAATTTTAAATTTAAAAGAATCCGGTTGAATATAAATTTTTAAATAGCCTCTTTTTTCAAGTCTCTAAGTTTCTTGATTCGTCTTCCCCTTTTGAAAATCAATTACAATTTTTTTTAAAAATTCGTAAAAAAAAAGAAAAAAAAAACTTTGTCAATATCACATAAATATTTTTCTTTAAAAACATAAAATAAAAGAGGATGAAATAGGAACATTCATCGATCTATTTTTTAATTTTCTTTTCTCTTTTCAATATAATCGTGAGCGTATATATATATATATATATATATATCTCACACACACACACACACACATAGCCCTTGTTTGATTCCACTACAATATTATAAAAAATACTTTTTTCTACAGTAATCAATTTCAATCATCCAAAAAAGTCAAGTCCACAATTTTTTATTTTTCAAATCACTTTTTAATCATTAGATTTCCACCCAACTTTTTTTCAAAAACTATGTTTATCAAACAAGGGCATATATATATATATATATATATATATATATATATATATATATATATATATATATATATATATATATATATATATATATTTTTTTTTTTTTATGTATTACAAATTCTGTTTAAATGTAATTTTATTTTCTCATTTTACGCTTTAAAAAAATATTCCTTAAACGGTAAACATACTAACGATAAAAAATAATTAAAGTATGTATATTTTGTACCTTTTTTTGCTTAATTGTCTTCATTCATTTCTTATTTTTAATTAAATATATTCATTTCATATGTAACATATAAATTCGATAAATGTGAGTAACAAATGATCGTCCATCGAACGGATGTAATACTAGTTTTTGTTTTTATTTTTATTTTCAAATTTGCTGAAAACGCGTTTGGTTTGTCATTCTGAAAACTGTTTTTGAAAATGAAAAAATGAAAAACACGTTCTGTTTGAAATTTTGCAGAATACTACTTAAACTATTTTTAATTAATTTGCCTGCAGAATACTATTGACTCAAACTCAAACTTCCTTTCACAATACACTGAAAACATGGTTACATGCAACACACTAATGTGAGTATTAAAAGTCTATATTAACACAGCTTAGTGAGGTTGATTTGAGGAAGCTCTAGTTCTATTAAAATTCAGAAAATGCAAGTTCTGTCAAAATCAGCAGAATCCATTTATCAAAACATTTTTGAAATATAACAACAAGAATTCTCACTTCATTTTTTTTGTAATGTTGATATTGAATTCAATAAAATTTTATTTAAGCTTAGTTTCAAGTTAGGATAATTCTCAAAAAAAAAAAAAAAAAAACTTTTATTTAGACTTAGTTCCAAGTTAGGATAATTCCCCTTGAAAAAAAAAAACACTCTTTATTTAGGCTTAATTCCAAGTTAGGATAATTCTAAAAAAAAAAAAAAGAAAAAAAAAAACTTTATATTACGCTTAGTTCCAAGTTAAGATAATTCTTAAAAAAAAAAAATCCCAAAACGCATTTTCCGTATTTTGAACATTTTTTATTGAAATATACACAAAACGAGGTTTTGGGCATTTTGCGTTTTGTATACAAATTTTTTTTTTTTCCAAAATGTGTTTTCGAAAATGATGAAGAGAACGCGTTTTTAACGTTTTCGAAAATAAAAACAGAAAACGACCTCAAAACCTCAAAGAGAACAGGACCTTAAATTTTATCCATTTTGTCTTATTACAAACATTTAAACATGGTATTTTTTGGTCGTCTCTTTTTCTCTCTTTTCATTTTCATCCACACAATCTTAAAAAATTACTATTTGAAAACATTTCTTTCGCAAAAAAATAGTTATAATGGGGCTTAAACCAGGGTAAAATTTGTTAAGATTTTGCTTTTGTTTGATGAATGTTTAGAATTTATTTGTTAAAGAATAGTTTATAAACATAAATTTTTTATTTTCGAGATAAAATATGTGATTTAAAAGTGATTTGAAAAATGTGTGTCAGGGTGTGATTTAAAAATAGTTTAAAAATTGTATTATTTATAAATAATTTAAAGAATACAAATCTAGAAAATATAAATTTTATTCAGTATAGACAAGACAATTCCCCAAATCATTAATTTTTTTAATCACACATATTTTCTCTCTTTACTTTTTAACCACACATCTTACCTCGAAAGTATAAAAAAACATGTTTTTAAACACCAAAATTTTAACAACCAAAGCCAAAATTTCAACTTATAAGGTAAACAAGTACATTGGTAAAACTTTACGAACATAAAAAAAATATGATATTTTTGAGGTAAAATATGTTATTAAAAAGTGATTTTGAAAAATATGTATGATTAAAAAGTGATTTGAAGAAATATATTGTTCATAATTTGATGAAAGAATTTTGTTTATAAATAAAAAATTTGATGTTTTCGAGGTAAAATATGTAGTTAAAAAGTGATTTTAAAAAATTTATAGTTAAAAAATGTGATTTTAAAATCATCATATCATATCATATATCATATACTATATATAAAAGTAAGGCACTTCCCAAAAACATGTTTTGAAGCTTTTCCCGTCTAAACTGCATTTCCTAAAATAGAAATATTTCAATGAATGAGAATACTTTTGATAATTATACTATTATTTTGAAATCGAAAAATATGCAATATGGGTATCAAATCGAAGACCTTGACGAGAAATTTAATACGAACTCACAAGTTAGAGTCAATTGTAAACATGTTGTTCTTAAAATCACTTCAAAGATTAAATGTCAAAAATTTATTTTGTACATTTTACTTTTTTCAATGTCCATCTATTTCAAAATTGATTTATTTAAGTCTTATAATGATATTTATAATTTATAATTTTTTAACTAGATTTAATTTGGTCTGATATAATTAATTTCAATTTGAGTTGTTTTTCTTATTAAATTAAAAGAAATAATATATCCGAACTTTTATGTAATTTAGTTAGTTCGAATAATTTTTGCAACTTCATATTTCGATCAATTTGGGTTGCTTAATTTGTTACATTCATTTAAATATAGGACCACAAGCATTTAATTTGCAATGTTAAAGTAAATATGAAATGAAATATTTGTTTAATATATTAAAATATCAAATATTATATTAAGATAGTTAGTACCAATTCTAATAGTACTATTTCATTATTCGGGTAGAGATAATTTTTTTTGATAATCTAGAAATTATATTTTGGAAAGATTACCTCAATAATCATTAAAATTGAATAGTTATAAAATGTTCATTGATTTCTTTTTTTCATAGTAAGTCGTTTAAGTTTCAAACTATTACAATTGTAACCACTTGGTAAAACATTTGGGCCCTACTAGGTACCCCTTAATCAAATCTCATTTTTCTAAAACTTATTTTCAACTAACATTCAATTTTATTAATAAAATAATCTACGTATAACTTCAAAAAAATTCCTACTTCTTAAAAACTTATTCTCCAAAAATTTAAAGTCACAAACAACATTATTTAAAATAATGAGTCTCAAATAGGGACTTAAGTACATATTCTCCAAAAAAAACCACTATTAAAAAACTTATTTTGTATATAATAAGGGCTTAAACAAGGACTAAATATGTTCACAAGAGAAAAATGAAATACATAAAGGGGAGGCAAGAACAGGTATTAACCCATTTTTTCACCAAAATATATACCTAAAATGATAAGTAGTATTAATTAACTATGTATTATTCATTTTGGACAAACTTCAAATTTAAAAAAAAAACCCCAGTTGAATGCAAATGTTTAAATAAACGTTTTTTCCAAGTTCCTAAGTTTCTTGATCCGCCTCCCATCTTGAAAATCAATTTTTTTTTTTTAAATTCGTAAAAAATTACAATTTTTTAAATTCTTAAAAAAAAAAAAACTTTGTCAATATCATATTAATATTTTTCTTCAAAAACAGAAAATGAAATAGGGTGAAATAAGAACGTTCATCGATATATTTTTTATTTTCCTTTTTTCTTTTTAATAAAATTGTGAGCGTGTATCACATATATATATATATATATATCCATTTTTTTACATATTACAAATTTTGTTTAAATGTAATTTTATTTTCTAATTTTAAGTTTTAAATCAATTTAAATTACAATATTTAAAGAAATTTTCTAAAACGATAAAAAATAATTAAGGTATGTGTAATTTGTAAATTTTTGTGATTAATTATTTTCCTTCATTTTTTAATTTTAATTAAATATTTATTTCATATATATAAATTTGATATATATAAATAACAAATGATCGTGTATCGCACGTGTGTAAAAATAGTGTATAAAATGGTTACCAAACGGCAAACGCATTACAAGTTTACCAAACGGAGGCAACTTAAAAAGAGAATTTTTAGCCGAAGAGTTATCCAGGAAGCAGTGGGCTATCCTGGGCTCACATGAAGACCTTGTACCACTGAATTGGATACCGCCACGTGTCAAACCTAATAAAAGAGTACCACCACTCTCTTTTCCCTCTTCTTTCTTTTTGGCGTTAATAAAAGTTACCCTCCCCTTATCTCTCTCTCTCTCTCGGACACAAAGAGCAGAGAGAGCCTTCGTCGCCGGCGGCTTCACCTTCCCGGTGACCATTTTGGCTCTAACTCAGCACGGGGTTTTTCTGCAGAAGATTTATCTAGCGAAGCTTTCCACTCTTGAGCTCACATTTTTCACTCAATCGAAAACTCCTTTTTACTCTTTCTTCTTATTCACTTCGATTCTAAAGCGACGATTCTCTTTTAAATATCTTATTCCGTCCCTTAACTTTTCTTTCTTTTCTGGGGTTTTCTTGACTGTTCCGGTTGAAAAAGATTAAGTCTTCTTTTTGGGTGTTTTATTGCAAATGTGGCTGTTTGATTGAGTTATTTACGGGTTTTGTCTTTTATTTTTGGGGAGTTCTTCATAGTTTTCTGTTTATTTTAATTTCTAACCGTTAACGAGTAAAAAACTGATATACGTCAATTATTTGTATGTATATGGGTCTACATTTTTTTGTCAGTTTTTAAGGGTTTTATGCAGTAGCACTTCGCTGTTGAGGTTTTGAAAGAGTTCAACAATCCGTTACTTCATTTCCCAAAACGAGGAAAAATTGTGTCTTGAGCTTCATTCAACCAGACAATGCCTTAAATTTAGTCTGCATTCTTCAATTCTTTCTTGAAAATGAGAAGAATTCTAGTCGGCATTCTGTTTTTCATTTGTTTATCCTCACCAAGTTTGGTGAAATCTTTGAGCCCTTCTTTAAATGATGATGTTCTGGGGCTGGTTTTGTTCAAGGCTGACATTCAAGATCCAGAAGGGAAATTAAGTTCTTGGAATGAAGACGATAACAGCCCTTGTACTAATTGGGTTGGGGTAAAATGCAACCCTAAATCCAATAGAGTATCTGACCTTGTTCTTGATGACTTTGGGCTTTCAGGCAAATTAGGCAGAGGCCTCCTTCGACTGCAGTTTCTTCGAAAGCTTTCCCTCGTGAGAAACAATCTTACGGGATCCATGAGTCTCAGCTTTTCCCAGCTTCCTAATTTAAGGGTCCTGGACTTGAGCGAGAATAGTTTTTCGGGCCCAATCGAGATGGATTTCTTTAGGCAATGTGGTTCTTTGAGATCAATATCTTTGGCTAAAAACAAGTTTTCCGGGCAAATTCCTGAGAGTTTGGGCTCGTGCTTGACCCTTGCTTCACTGAACTTTTCAGGCAATCAGTTTTCAGGACTGTTTCCTTGGGGGCTTTGGTCTTTGCAGGGGCTTATGTCGCTTGATTTGTCTGATAATTTATTGGAGGGTGAGATTCCGAATGGCATTGATGGCTTGAGCAATTTGAGGGGCATAAGTTTGAGGAATAATCAATTTACTGGTGCTGTTCCTGATGGAATTGGGGATTGTTTGTTGTTAAAGTCAGTTGATTTGAGCGGAAATTCTCTTTCTGAAGGACTCCCAAGCACGATGCAGAAGCTTTCCTTGTGTACTGACCTGGTTTTGCATAAAAATGAATTTACAGGGGTGTTGCCTCAATGGATTGGAGAAATGAGAAGCCTTGAGACCTTGGATCTTTCTGGAAATAACTTCAGTGGCCAAATTCCAGATGCTATAGGTAAGCTTCAGTCATTAAAGGTTCTAAATGTGTCAAAGAATGGCCTTACTGGAAACATGCCTGAGTCCATGAGCAGTTGCTTAAACCTTCTGATTCTGGATATTAGCCATAATTCCTTTACTGGGAATCTTCCTTCTTGGCTATTGAAACTAAGTATAGAGCAAGTTCTGTTTTTGGATAATAGTTTAAGTGGGAGCATGGGCAGTGTTCTTGCTTCTTCTTCCGAGAATTCTCGTAGAAAGCTTGTGGTTTTGGATGTCTCCCAGAATAAGTTATCAGGGGAAATTCCATCAGCTGTTGGGGACTTCAGTGGGTTGCAGTTATTGAATATGTCCAAAAACTCACTTATAGGCAGCATTCCTGCAAGTATCGGACAATTGAAGACCTTGGAGATTCTGGATTTGAGCGTAAATCAGTTGACTAATAGTATTCCTTTAGATATTGGAAGTGCTATCTCTCTTAAGAAATTGACGCTAGAGAAAAACTCATTGAGAGGCAACATTCCCTCCTCAATTGGGAACTGCTCTTCACTGCTTTCCCTGTAAGTTATCCCCAGGAGTCTCTGACATTGTTCTTGCTTCCTTTTAGCAATTTTATTTTTGTGACATGACCATGCAACCTGTGAAATTTTCCAGGTAATTCGAATTTTATACTCAAATCAATTTGACCATGTAATTTAGATTGGTTTCCAAGTTAGTTGCATCATTTGCCTCAAATCGGTTAAGGTTCTTAGCCATCCTCTTGTGGAATTTTTAATTACTAGAGTTAATGAATTGCTTAATTTAGAAGATATATCTGAACTGGTGTATTTGATTCAATTCCAGTCCTGTAGTTCACAGAATAAAACAACTGCATCAAAATGCTCTTTCTGAAACATATGAATAGCCTATAATTTTGGGCAATCCGTTATTCTAACAGAGATTCTTTTTCGCTTTTGCTGAATTTCTCAGGTCTCTGGCACACAACGAAATAAGTGGCTCCATTCCTACATCCCTTGCAAAACTTGCTGAGCTTCAGGCAGTTGACTTCTCTTTTAACAAGCTTACAGGAACCCTACCAAAGCAGCTGGTAAATCTTGCCCACCTGCAGTTATTTAACATTTCACACAACCAGCTAAATGGTGAATTACCTGCTGGTGGATTTTTCAACACCATAGCTCCCTCTTCCGTATCTGACAATCCGTCCCTTTGTGGGGCACCAGTCAATAGAAGTTGCCGTACAGTCCTTCCCAAGCCAATTGTACTAAATCCCAACTCAACCGATGCCACTCCGGGTACAATCTCCCAAAGCTTTCACCATGGAAAGAAAATCCTAAGTATTTCAGCCCTCATTGCCATTGGTGCAGCTGCTTCTATTTTCATTGGTGTCATTGCAATCACTGTGCTTAATCTTCGTGTACGTGCCTCCACAACTCGCTCGGCAGCAGCCCTTGCCTTTTCTGGTGGTGATGACTTTAGCCAGTCACCTACCACAGACGGCCATTCTGGGAAGCTTGTCATGTTTTCAGGCGATCCTGATTTTAGCACTGGGGCACATGCTCTGCTTAATAAGGATTGTGAACTAGGGCGTGGAGGATTCGGAGCTGTCTACCAGACTATGCTTAAAGATGGGCGTTCAGTGGCCATCAAGAAACTCACTGTTTCAAGTCTTGTCAAGTCCCAAGAAGACTTTGAAAGGGAAGTTAAAACCTTGGGGAAAGTTCGTCATGGTAATCTCGTGGCACTTGAGGGTTATTACTGGACTCCATCGCTACAGCTTCTTATATATGAATTTGTCTCTGGTGGAGATTTGTACAAGCACCTCCATGAAGGATCTGCTGGGAAAACTCTCCATTGGAATGATAGGTTCAATATTATTCTGGGTGCAGCAAAAGGCTTGGCTCATTTGCACCAAATGAACATAATCCACTACAACTTAAAATCAAGCAATATCTTAATTGACAGCTCTGGTGAACCTAAGATTGCAGATTACGGTTTAGCTAGGTTGTTATCGATGTTGGATCGTTACATTTTGAGCAGCAAGATTCAGAGTGCCCTTGGTTATATGGCACCTGAATTTGCATGCAGAACTGTTAAGATAACAGAGAAATGTGATGTATACGGTTTCGGGGTTTTGGCTCTCGAGATAGTTACTGGGAAGAGACCTGTTGAGTACATGGAGGATGACGTGGTAGTGCTTTGTGACATGGTCAGAGGAGCATTGGAAGAGGGCAAGGTAGAGGATTGTGTTGATGCTAGGCTGCAAGGAAAGTTTCCAGCTGAGGAGGCAATTCCAGTGATGAAGTTAGGTTTAATCTGCACATCGCAAGTGCCTTCAAACCGGCCGGACATGGCCGAAGTCGTTAACATATTGGAGCTTATTAGATGCCCTTCAGAAGGTCAGGACGATTCGGGATGAGTTCAACTAATTTGTAGAGGTCCGGAGTTGATGCATTCACAATGGCTTATCCGGCGAAGAAGAATCCGGTTTGGTTTATTTAAATATAGAGAATTCAGATCATTACTGGCCTCTAGTTACATGTTTCAAGTACTTCTCCAAGTATCAACTGTCTACCGGATTCCTTTTCTCCGGGTTCCAATTTGGGACCCTGTTGGATACTTTTACTTATTACAGTACTCCATTTCAATTTCACTTCCTGTTGGTCTAACAAGCCATTTTACTTATTCTCTTTTTTTGCATTGTACGAATAATCTCTTATGTTCGTCCCTTTTCTCCGGGTTCCAATTTGGGACCCCTGTTGGATATTTTTTTTGCACTATACGCCTAGACACGAAGCTCGCCCTTCAAGCTTCGTCATGTTTCGCGATTCACCGGCGCTTCACTCATGCATTGTCGAGTTTTTTCGTGCCTATGCGTGCTTAAGTATAATGCTCGGACTCGTCGCATTTTACACATTTTAAAACATTGGTTTTTACTGATAGATGAAATGCCAGCATGGCAAAGGGCAAATCTTGAATTTAAGAATAGTCCAATGGCAGAAGGGCTTTCCTAAATCCCACTTGAGCATGCATTACAGTTACAGATGAGGGTTTTCAAGATTCTTGATTGCCACTCACAAGCAAATAATCTAAGTGGAATGTATATAATATAAGGGAATTGAGAAAGCCACAATAAAGAAAGAAAAACAGCAAGAGGAATGGAATAAAGTAATGCAAAGTAAGATGCTCTCTTTAATTATTAATTAGGCCTCCCATGTCTTTAGCTTGAAATAATATTAATCCTTAAATGCATTTTTTGTTCTTCCTTTTAGCCATTGTTCACTGATATTTACATCTGGTTTCTTCTTCTCGTCCTTAATCCTTATAGCCATCTTTCGATTTGCACAGGTCTCATATGTTATATCGTTTTTGTTTAGCTTTTGTTAACTCTAAAAAAATTTGATTAAAATTTAAGTTAAAGTCAATATTTATTTTTAATTGCACACTTTACAGGATCTAAAATTTTTCAACCTCATAATTCATAAATTTCTATCAAAATTTATTAAAAATTTGATTTTAATCTTCACCAAACAGGGACTTCATATAGCCTTACAAGGGTTTAATGTTATCCAACCTTTGTTTGGTTTTCTTTAAAAAATTTTTTTTTTTTTTTTAAAGTATTCAATCTCAACAATAAATTAAAAGTTAAGTCTACAATATTTGATTTTTTAATCAAATCTCAAATATAAATTCTTTTAAAAATCACTATTAATTTCAAAAAATCACTTTTAATCAATACCAAACGCACGCTCAATATTCCGTATCAAAGATGGTGTACATCATCGAAGCAATTTTTTTTAATACTTTCTTGGTATGATTGGTGTATTGTTTATCATCCACCCCCCACCAAATCATCATCATCAAGCCATGTGCATGGCTAAGCTAAATGAGTTGTCACTAACCTAACCTCTCCCTACTGCAATTAAGGCAAAAATTTAATATATAGGATGACGCTGGGACCAAGACAACCAAATATTTTGGCCTTTTCAATGTCTACCACCACATGGGGCTATCATAATTTTAAGGTATTTATTTATGAAAATATAAGATTAAGAAAAAAAGTGTAGCCCACACCCTGAGGGCCCGAACCGACCACGTCCAAGGTCATTGGTTCGGGAAGGTAAATCCAGGTTATGCCTTCAAGGAGCCAGGGTGGAAGGGCTTATGGTAAGCATGAGAAACGCTCAATAACTCCCGCTTGCCACAAGGCCAATTCCACCTTGCGGGGAATCGAACCAAGCACACAGCTGCGCTGAGCACTTACCACCCATCCCCTTTGTCACTTGGAGATGTGCCCTGGGGCAAAATAAAAAAAAAAAAAAAAAAAAATATAAGATTAAGGTACATAAGAAAATCTGAACAGCATTTTACAACTTTTTATTTATTTATTCTTTTTATTTTGGAGCACAAAATCAACTAATTTGACTTGTAAAATTAGGCATGAGAAATTATCTCGAGAACATCCAAAAAACTTCACAATAAATTATAAGATCAACCGTATAAATAATTTTTCGTTACTTACTATGTATCATTGTTAAAGGATTTATTTAAAAGAAGACAAAATCTTACGATGAAAGTCAACTCACAAACATATCTCGTAAAAATTATAATTGAATCCAAGTAAAAATCATAGCAAGGTGATGGAGCCCTTATTTAATGGTGATTAAAATTAGATTTTTAGTAGATTTAATAAATATTAATGAAATATGTGGTTAAAAATTACGAGTTCCACAAAATATGTGCTCAAAGTTGATTGTTTAAATTAAACTAAAATAAAATCCAATCAATACCAAACACAGGAGCTAAGTCTTTGATTAGTACTCTTTAATTTTTCTCTTTTTTTATAGTATTCAATCTCAATCATTTATTAAAATTCAAGTCTACAATATTTGACTTTTCAACCAAAAATCTCAACCATTCATTTTCTTAAAAAAACTATTCATTTAAGAAAAAATTCTTTTTAAACAATAATAAACACACACTAAATATACAAAAGGCTGTATTAGAGAGAGAAAAAGTTGAAAAAAAGAAATCCTTTGGAGAGAGAGAGAAAAATTAAGCAGTCTTGAAAGTAACAGAAAGTAACAAAGATGATAAGGAAATCACAATCCACAAAAAAAAAATCTATTTATCACTGTGTTTGTTGAGAGATGCAGTCATCTACTCATCTTTACAAACTTTCACTCTACACTTTGTAGTGGGAATCTCGATTCTCGAGAGCCCATAATGTCGGATTGGCGTGATGGTGCACCACTTCAAAGTTCCAACATATACTCGTTTCATTATGTGCAAGAGTAGAATAATAATAATAATAATAATAATAAGCAACTAAACATGACATTCCTACTTCAATTTGTTTCTCTCGATTGATAAATTTGTCACATAATTATCGACTTTAACACGATCGTACCAAACACATAGCATGTACTATTTCGAGTGAAGGAACTAGAACGAGCTTAAAGACCACATTTGAAATATTTCAAACGTGCCCAATTACACTAATAAAATTTTCCAATTTTCATTCAAAAATATCAATTACAATACTTTTAAATGCGCGCTTAACTTAAACCCACAAGTATTTGTATTTAACTAATAAAATTATATTTTTTACTTATAAAATCAAATAGTAAAAAAAAAATAATTACGTAAATCTAGAAATTATTATGATATGACAACATGAAATGTTGGAGTAAAAAAATTATACTGAAAATTGAATACCATATAACATTAAAATTTTCGTAAAATTTCAATAAAAAACATTAATCACAATAATTATAAACGTGTGTTTAATTATATGATTTTTATACTTAAAATCTAAATAACATACTTAAATCGAAATATTATTTGTATTAAAAAAATATTGATAATATAATAGAAAATTATAAATTTTAAGAGAACAATAATTTACAAATATAAAATTAATAAATTTATATAGAAAGTTGAACCGAACAATTCTTCGCTTTCCATAGCATAAAAACATATAATTTCTCAAAAAAAAAAAAATAATACTGAAAATATTATCTACATGAATTTCAATACGACATTAATCTCAACATACACACACACACACACACAATCATGTTCTCATAATTGCTTGGTGTCAGCGGTTGAAATACAGTTGACGTCATTTTAAACTTTTTTTTCTTTTGTTCTTATTCTTTAATTTTTTTCTTTTTTCTTTTTGTCTTGCTTTGTATATTTTTGTAATTTAATCTTTTTGTAACGTTGTCATAATTATTTCTAATTTCAGAAAAATTCTTCATTTTAACCGTACGTTCCCCAAAAAATTTACAAATCATATTATTTGAAATGATGGGTCTAAAACAGAGGCTAATAATAACATGATACATTATTTCAAATAATTAGATTTGTAATAATAATTTTTTTAGAATGTGAGGTTAAAATTTGAGATTTTTTTTTTTAATTTATATGTAGATTATTTTATTGGAGTAAAATGAGCAAAAAATAATTTTTTTTAAAAAAAATGATATTTTGAAATTTGAATAATGAATATCAAGATAAAATACAAATTGCGTAAATTAGATAAATATAAACTTCTGTTTTTAAAATGCAATCATTACAATTTATAAATCTATTTATAAACATCATAATTTTTCAAACTACTTTTTAACTAAACACATATTCTCTCTACTTTTCAACCATACACATTTTCTCTCCACTTATTCAAAACATCATTTTTTTTTCAAAACTAATTTCCTGTCACATTTTGCCATAAAATAATCTACACATAAATTTTAAAAAAATCCTCTACTTTTAACCTTACATTCTGAAAAAATTTACTATTTCAAATTTCATTATTTGAAATAATGTATCGTGTTATTATTAGCCTCATGTTTGAAACTCATTATTTCAAATAATGTGGTTTGTAAAATTTTTGTAGAATGTGTGATGAAAATTTAATACTTGTACGTGTATTAAAAATTATTATGATAAAATAAAATATAAAAATAACACATTACAAAAGATCAAATTACAAAAATATACATAACAATACAAAAAAATGTTAAAAAGAAGAAAAAATGAAAGAATAAGACTAAAAAAAAAAAAAAAAAAATTAAAAATAGTGGCTTACACCAAGCAATTAATGCACATCCTTTCCTTTTTCTAATTATATTTACAGAGGTACCCTCTGAATCTAAATATTTTTGTTTTAAAAAAAAAAAAAAAAATCGCTTTGGGCGAGAAATGCTGGTTAATGGCTGAACGGATTTTTCCATTTTAATATATAGTATAGATATAGATTAATATTTTAATTGATTTTTATTTACTTTTTTTCTTCAAATCTTACAATATTCTCACCAACATCACGCCACCTTCTCCATGCTACCTCCATTTTCCTCGATAAGGCTCCAATGACCTACTCAAGGTATGGATGACAATAATACCCACGAACCCGATACTCGATGGAGACCCGACATAAATGAACGGATATTACCCGACTAAATGTGTTTGTGAGTAGAGGTAAATTTTAAAACTCGACATGAGTATGAGTCGGATGTGGGTTTTACTACAATACACATATCCGACCCGCATACCTATTAATTTCCTTTAAAAATTATAAATTTTAAAACAAAAGTGATTGTTTAAAAAAAATAAAAAATAAAACTCAAATATCTATTGACATTGTTATCGTCTAAACCTTAATATATTTAAACTATTGACTTTGTTAACGTCTAAAAAAATTGTTCAAATTCGTTTGTATAATTTCAACATATATCAAGTTTTTTTCAACTCAAATTCAAGCGAAGTCCAATATTTAATTAATTCAAGTTAATCCGGAGCACCTATAATCTATTTATAGTCTAAAAAAATAAATAATTATTGGTGAGTTTTAAATGGGTATAGAAGTAAACCCGCCTCCGACCCGCAATTTTTAAATGGGTATATGGGTAGGATATGGAGGTTGTAAATATTTAGTGGGTAGGGTACGAGTTTGACAAACCCGACCCATACCTGACCTATTACCATCACTACTCAAGGTGGATGTGTTGGAAGAAGTCACCAGCGAATTTCCACCAATTAAAAATGTATTTGATAAAATGTCTGATCGAAATATCATAAAAAAGTTTAATTATCAAACTTTGATAATAAAATTCCGTCCTAAGTATTATAAAAATTTGAAAAAGTTTTAGGTTGTGATACCAAAATTCAAAAAGTATTGAAACTATCATGTTATGATACTTTAAAATATCATAATATGATACTCGTTTTGAAGAACGTAAATTTCAATAGAATTTTAAAATCTTTTTTCAAGTATTTATCAGTAATACTTTTCAATGATGTGATTTTCAATTATGATGCTAGAAGTTGGGTATTTGCTCAAATTCCCGTTTCTACTTTCTATATTGAACGAAAGAAATGGACTTTAACTGCACAGTTTAAAGTTGTCAGCCCATTCCCCAGCTTGCAGCAGGCCCAACTGCCCAAGTCTATCCTTTATGGAGAGCCATCCCAAATAGCATTATTTGCCATCAAATAATTCAAAGGTTATTTTATTAAATATAAAATAAAATTTACATATGAATTTACCATTTCAATTGGGACACCTAAAGAGGAATTCTTCAATTTGCATGATCAGAGAATGAAACCAGTACTATCAGTCAAAAATAATAAATAAGTCGATATAGATTTTGAGATTTTGGCTTAGAACTTCGATTATTCTAGGCTAGATTTCGGGTTAAATCAAGGTTAATATGCATTAGACTAGCGTGGATCGTCAAGCTAAATCAAGAGAAAAAATCATGCAAAATTGACTCGATCGTTCCCTTAATTTCAAGATTTTGAAAGTGAATCCCAAGTAATGCGTACCTTGCATTTTGAATTAACCATCATGTACCAAGCCCATGCCATGTGATCTAATGATACTATTCATTATGTTGGGTCTCGTAACACATTTAATTGACCTTATCATTTCATAGTTCATACCATATAGAGGGTGATCACCAATGATAGATATAAATAGCATTATTCTAGTCGATATTCTAGTATTAGATGATCATATGTTCAAGTAAGTGGTTGTGATATAAATATCATTACAATTTCACTACATAACCTTTTGAGGCATGTTTAACGCAGCATATTAAATCGGAGATAAATAGTATTATTCATTTACTTAACAAGTCATCTTTTTATAATAATTGTTGGTGTGAAATCGCAAGTGTACGATATCGCTACAAGTAATAAAAGTGGACTTTTGAGTCCCAGTTGTCGATCCCACGAGGACTATTTAATTCGCTATATATTTACTTCGAATATAGAATTCCTAAACTAGAAACAAAACTAATTAAGAAAATAACTTGTAAAATAATAAAACAGAAACGACAAATAATTGAAAATCAATTAAATAAACGAATCAATTAAAATGAAAATAACAAATTAAACTAAAAACAATTAACGAAAAGCAAGAAATAAAGTGGTGGATTTTGAACAATTGAATGAATATCGGGATTAACGAATTCGAAATAACGTTCTAGCTTAATTTCTCATCTCAAGTTGTTTTCTAAAATTGTATTTGGTCGAATTCACGCATATATCTAATTTACCTCTCTCGAGTTCAAATTAGACCTATTTAACTAAGTCAACCATGTATCTCTACAGCGGGTCAGAGTTCTCCTTAGCTAAATGCATTAAATTTCCTAAGAATTCCTAAGTGACCACATGCAACCACAAATTCATATCTCTATCTTTTTGTTGAAATTGTCGGATTTTATTACGTGATCTAATTGTTAACTCACCTCTCGGATTATGAAAACAATCATTAATTCATGAATTGGAGATCAAGCAATTCAAGCATTAAACGCAATAATAAAATCAATACATGAAAATAAAGTGCCAACTTGAGAGTTAAAATCAAACTAAAACATTAAATCTATATCGTCAATCCCGATTTTAAAAATTTAGCTACGCATGTTTTTGGAAGAAAAAGAAATAAATAATAACGTAAATAAAACTCGAAGTTTGGAAAATTGAAGAATTGACATCACCAATTAATTTCCAGCCTTCAGCTGTCGAGTTCCTCTGTCTTGTGCCCAGCCGTCCCTAATTATGATTCACTCGGTCTTATCATTTTTTTCTTTCAACCTCCACCTCAAAAGCTGTGTATGTATATGTGTAACAATGATAAATATCACAACTTTTTACTTCTCTCCTCTCTCACGGCTGAACTCCTTTTGTGTGTGTATATATATATATATATATAACCACCAAACCAACCTCAATTCTTGTGCCTATCTTTGCCAATTTGTATACATCCTCAAATAGCCAATTATTTCTCTCCAATTAGCAATGTATATATATGTATATCTCCAGCCCTCTCCTCTCTTTAATGCAATGGCCGACCACTATTTTTACTCCCTTTCACTTTGTCTCCTCAATTAGCTTCCAATTTGTTCTCTCGGCTCTGTTTCAACTCACGGCTGCGTGCTCTCTCTCTTTTAAATCTAGCCTTGTGTATATGAATATCACTTGCTCAGCCAATTAATCCAACCTCACAATCACAGTCGCGTATGTATAAATTCCAGCAGCAATCCTGGTCCAGTTCCTCACGGCTGCTCTTTCTCTGTATTCACGACTCCCCCCTCTTTAATTCAGCAACATGTGTATATATATATATATACACAAATTAACCATAAGCCCATGTAAAATAAATTGTCCTTCAAGTCACTCAATTCTTCCATATATGATAAGTAGGTCCTTGAGTCTTGACTTTCTCCAATTTGCTCCACTTTCGAGTTTTTCCATCCAATTTTTGTATAATTTCTTCAATTCCTCATTTTTCTTCATTTTGGGATAAAAACCTGAAATAATGAAAAATAATAACAATTACGTATAATTTATTCAAGAAAAATATTATAATATCCTAATTTTGATAGATAAATAAGTGTATAAAATACACTTATCAATAATTAAGATAAATAATATGATTCATTTTTTTTAGCAAGATAGATAATACTCTTGTTGAGTCAGATTATACATTATAGCAACCCTTGTCTAATTTGAAAATATTGAAGTTCATTCCACAATGTACAACTCGAGCTTATGGGCCGCTATGGGGTGTCTTAATTGAGATTTTGATAAGTTTTAAAAGTTTTTCTAAATTAAGGTCTCCTCAATTAAGATTTTAGTGAATTTCATTTCTAGGTGTCCACAATTGAGATTTTAATTATTGTGCGCAACAATTGAATCATTGTCCTATTTACTACCTCGGTCTGTCCATCGGTCTGTGGGTGACAAGTTGTAGAAAAAAGTAGTTTTGTTCCTAGTTTGTTCCACAAGACTCTCCAAAAATGACTAAGGAATTTAACATCCCTATCCGAGACAATACTTTTAGGAACCCCATGTAAGCGCACGACTTCCCGAAAGAAAATTTCAGCTATGTCAGTAGCATCATCAATTTTGTGGCATGGTATGAAATGTGCCATTTTACTAAAGCGATCTACTACCACAAAAATTGAATCTCTTCCCTTCTTAGTCCTAGGTAATCCCAAAACAAAATCCATAGAGATGTCAACCTAAGGTTCACTAGGGACGGGTAAAGGCATATATAACCCATGTGGTTTAATCCTAGATTTAGCCTTCTTACAAGTAATGCATCTATTACAAACCCGAACCACATCAATCTTCATCTTAGGCCAATAGAAATGTTCACTTAGGATTTCAATGGTCTTTTTAACCCCAAAATGACCCATTAAGCCTCCACTATGGGCCTCTCTCACAAGTAACCCCCTCATTGAAATTCCACGTGATATTTATGTTAATGTTGCTATAAATTTTAAATTGATAATTTTAATGTCTATAATTTTAATTATTTTGCAGTGGAAGGGCTTGGACGCCGTCTTGATCAATGTGCCAAATAGAAAGTTCATAACTTGTCTATGTGCAATTTTATGTGTGATTATTAACGTGATTTATTAATATTGTTATTTTCTATTTAATTAAGTTGAAAGTGGCCTAAATTGTGTTAAATGGGAATTGGGGAAAGTTTAGTGGCACTTTGAATTTTATTTGAGGTTGTGGACTTAAAGTATAAATTGATGGGAGTTGGGGGACTAATTTGAAATATTCAAGAGTTAGCCTCATATTAAACCTAAAAGTCTACACCTCCGTCTCTCAGCTTATCTCCATCTCTCGCTCTCTCGTCTGTCTCTCGTTCCCTGCCTCGCTCTCTCGGTCTCGCGTCTCTCTCTCTCTCTCTCGACTCGCGCACGCACGCCGTCGACAGCACTGCCGCGCCACCACCCCGGTAACCCTCGCCCTTCCCTCGTTCCTTTCACCGACAGTGCACAAAAACCGAACACGCACACGCACACTCACACGGTCACTCACAGTTTTACACGCCTCTGACACGCACACACATGGATTTATAAGTATTTATGTATATATGTTGGATGTATGTAGTTATATGAAGATTTCAGATCTTTTTCGAATTGAATTTTTACTGAAATTTCGAATTTTAAACCGTTGAAACTCAGATTTTGGGCAATATATGAATTAGTGTGTATATATGGAATTGTATGTATATGATGATGTATGTATATTACCCTCATGTATAAAGTTTAGATTTTAAGTTTCTTGTAGGTAAATTTGCAAATTTAAAACCCATGAATTAGTTAGCGTAATTTAAATGTGTAGTTTCATTTTGAGTTAGAAGGGTAAATTTCGAAATTTGGTGGAATTATATGAATGGTTATATTAGTTTTCAAATTTCTAACCTGTGGAAAAAGACAACTTTCAGTTTGGGGTAATTGGTATAAGTATGTATACATTTCAGCCTTATCAATGGATGTGAATTTTCAAAATTTGATAAAGTATAAATTTAAGTTTGTTAGTAACTATTCGTGCTTAATTATGAGTTGAAATTTGTAAACTTGTAATTTGGAGAATTTTATGAATGGTTGGAATTGATTATTTGTTTCGAATATAATGTTAATGTATTGGTCATAGCGTGATGACACATTCTTCATTTAAAAGTTATTCCTTTAATGAATGGAAATAATTAGGAATTTTGGATTTAATTAGTTTAATTGACAACCATTTTGAGAGTTTTTCAGATTTAAAAATTTTGGAAAATACTTGGTTTAAATTTTAGTTAGTTTAATTGGGTTTATGTTATTCTGGGTAAATTTGAGGATTTCGAATTTATGAAATTAGCTAACTGCTTAAATTTTAATTTTTGGATTGAAATTTGTAATTTGCAGCTTTAAGAATTTATTTGGGACTTTAAGTTGGAATTTCAGATTTTGGAAACTATTAAAATAGGTTGTTTTGATTGATTTTAGTTTGAATTGAGACCTTAATTATAATTTCACAGTCTTATGTAATTTAGAATGCAAACAAGGATCGCTGAGGTTCTGGAGCAGACTGTCACGACACGGGTGTAGAATGCTTTAAGTACCAGAGTGTCTGAGGCTGTCCAGAACTTCAAAGACACTTTTGAAGAGACCCCAGAGTACGAGGTTATGCAGATGGTTTTTGGTAACATAGGAGCTAGGATGGCTCTGGGTGACATGAAAGAAGCTTTCCCAACCCTGGACCTGTTCTCTATTGAAGCCTTGTACCCCGAACCTCAAGATAAATGCTCTTCAGAGGATGTCCCTCCGCAGTAATTCTATTTCATATCTGCCTTTCTGTTGTAACTTCTTTTTTTTTTTTTTTTTGTAAGTGCCACGGCACCTGATATTATAAATGTAATCATTCATTCAATTTGTATATGTTTTGCCTTTGCAAATGCGATGATTTTTCATGTTGAGTTTAATGCCTTAGTTTGCATGTCCTTATTTGTTTAAGTGCGGATGCTTCCAAACACAAACGTTTTGCAAATGACGTACCTATGAAGATATTAAGTGTGCAGTTCATAAGTTTTAGTTTATATAACAATGTTTGATTGAGTTTGAATGCTTCCAATCCGCAGACATCTTTTAAATGTTTTGCACTTATTGCACGTTTATATGCAGATAGTCCCTCAGATCTGAGTGGTTTGAGGTATTCATACTTACCAGTGAGATCTGATTTTGAAAAACATTTGAACATATCTAAATCACACTTTGTAAGACCTATGCAAACAAATTTGTATGAACTCCCTTTTATGGTGCTAACACACTCAATTCTTACGCAGTGATCATCGTGTGGGCTTTATAAGAGTCCCTTGTTTTTAACAATTTTCATGCATAGCGTGGATGCATGGTGTTATAACCAAAATAATCTTGGAATTTGTGTTTATCCATTATGTTTATCTAATTAGAAATTGGTATAATCTTCAACGTAGTTCACCTATGATTTTATAAAATTATATGATAATCCTGCAATCATAGAGGAGGAATTTGATTTATTGAAAATAACGACGAAGGTGGTTTGTGTTCCAAGGATTACATAGAGGTACTCCAGATAGGTCCTCAATCATGTACGTTCCGGGTACCACCTCGGCAAAGACTTTGTAAAGGCCTTCCCAGTTAGGACCTAAAGTCCCCACTCCTGGTTCCTGAGTTGAAGGAAGAACCTTTTTGAGGACTAAGTCCCCAACATTAAAACGTCGACTTTTCACTCTTTTGTTGTAGTATCGGGCCATCTTTTTCTGGTACCTAGCCATCACCACTTGGGAATCACTCTGTTTTTCCATGAGGAAATCCAAACTGGCCCTTTGTGCTTCTTCGTTTCTCACTTCGTCGTAATGAATTTGTCGAAGCGAAGGAATCCCAATTTCAACGGGACATACCACCTCGGCTCCATATGCCAATGAGAAAGGTGTTTCAATAGTTGCAGTGTGCGAGGTGGTTCGAAGCGCCCATAGCACTTGTGGGAGTTCATCTACCCATGTGCCCTTTTTGGACTCCAACTTCCTTTTCAGGGTATTTTTATGGTTTTGTTCACAGTTTCGACTTGTCCGTTGGCCTGTGGGTGATGTGGAGATGAGAATAGTTTCTTAATTCCCAAATCGTCACACAACTCACCGACGCTTCTGTTTTTGAACTGTTTCACATTATCACTAACCAGTGAGTGTGGTATTCCGAACCGGCATATGACATTCTTCCAAATGAACTTGGTTGTGTTGGCCTCGGTGATTCTCATCAAAGGTTCCGCTTCGACCCACTTGGTGAAGTAATCAATTGCCACTATCGCAAAGCAATTGTTACCAGTACCTCTAGGCATATGACCGATAATATCAACCCCCCATTTTGCAAAAGGCCAAGGGCTAGTCACCACAGTTAACTTGTGATGCGGCTGATGTGGTATGGCTGCATGTCTTTGGAATTTATCGCACTTGCGTATGAAGTCGTGGGAGTCCTTTCGCATAGTAGGCCAAAATATATCCCTGTTTAAGGGCTTTCCGAGCAAGCGATAACGCCCCGGCGTGGTTGCCACATATGCCTTCATGGATTTCTTTCATTACATACCGTCCTTCCTCTGCCCCCACATATCTTAGTAAAGGGGAAGTGTAACTCCGTTTATAAAGCAGGTCATCCAGGAGTACGAAATTCGCAGTGTATCTTTGCAACTTCCGAGCTCCCTCCGGCTCGTTTGGTATTGTCTGATGCCTCAGATACGCTATTAGGGGATTCATCCAGGATCCTTCCTCTTCTATCGCCAAAATCTTCGGTCCCCGCTCAATAGAAGAAGTCAGCATGTGCTCAACTGGGATCAGGTTGTGGAGCTCTGAATCACTGCTACTTGCTAGTTTGGACAAAGCATCGGCGTTGGAATTCAAAGTTCTGGGAATGTGCTGTAACTCCATCTTTCCGAAGTGTACAGCCAAATCTCTTACTTTCTTCAAGTAAGCGACCATAGCTGGTTCTTTGGCAGAAAATTGTCCATTAAATTAGCTCACAACGAGCTGCGAATCACTGTTCGCCACTATGGACTTAATCTTCAAAGCTTTCGCAAGTCTTAGCCCGGCTAATAACGCCTCATATTCAGAAACATTGTTTGAGGCTTTAAAGTCAAAGCGGATCGCACTGTGTAGTTTGAATCCCTCTGGACTTATTAGCGATATACCTGCACCGGATCGCCCCTCAGCCGATGACCCATCAACGAACAACTTCCACTCTAGGCTGTCATCCGTGTTATCAATCATTTCAACCTCCGGTGGATGTGTGAATCCGACTATGAAATCCGTCAGCATTTGACCCTTTACATCGGTCCGAGGCTCATAATGTAGGTCGAACTGGCCGATTTCAATCGTCCATTTCATTAACCTCCCTGATACATCTAGTTTTTGCAACACCTATCTTATAGGAAAGCTCGTGAGCACACGTATGGAGTGTGACTGAAAGTAGGGACGAAGTTTGCGAGAGGCTATGATCAACGAGAGAGCAAGTTTTTTCATGTCTGGGTAACGTGTCTCAGCATCCAGCATGGCTTTACTCACATAATAGACCAGGAACTGATTCCCATCCTCCTCTCTAATCAATACCGAGCTAACCGCCTCTTTTGATACGGCCAAATACAAGTAGAGGGGTTCACCAGCCTTTGATTTTGATAGAAATGGGGCCCGTCCCAAGAATGCTTTCAGATCGGCAAAGGCACGTTCACATTCCGGCGTCCAATGAAATCGCATCCCTCCCTTCAAAACCTTAAAGAACGACAAGCATTTGTCAGTGAACTTGGAAACGAACCGATTTAGGGCTGCAATTCTTCCCATTAAGCTTTGCACTTCTTTTAGATTTCGGGGTGATTGCATGTTTAACAAGGCATTGATTTTGTCGGGATTGGCTTCGATCCCTCTTTTATTCACCATGAATTAGAGGAATTTTCCCGATGCTACCCCAAAAGTGCACTTCGCTGGGTTGAGCTTCATTCGATATTTCCTCAAAACACCGAAGGCCTCTGACAAATGGCGGATATGATCCGCGGCGACCATGCTTTTGACCAGCATGTCATCAACATATACCTCCACGGTGTTCCCCAATTGTTCTGAAAACATGCGATTCACCAGCCTTTGGTAGGTAGCTCCAACATTTTTCAAGCCAAATGTCATAACTTTGTAACAATATAGTCCCCTATCTGTAATAAACGAGGTATGCTCCTCATCTGATTCATGCATGGGGATTTGATTGTACCCGGAGTAGGCGTCCATGAAGCTCAGCATCTCATGCCCAGCGGTGGAGTCAATTAATTGATCAATCCGGGGTAATGGAAAACTGTCTTTGGGACACGCCGGTTCAAGTTTGAGAAATCAATACATACCCTCAGTTTTCCATTGTGTTTTGGTACCAAAACAGGGTTTGATACCCACTTCGGGTAGCGGGACTCTCTGATGAAGCCATTTTTCAATAGCTTCGTGACCTCGTCTTCCAAGGCCTCATACTTGTCAGAACTCATAGGTCTTCTCTTTTGCCTATGCCCAGGACTTCGGGGATCAAGTTGGAGTCTGTGACAGGCCTCTTTAGGATCGATCCCAGTCATGTCACCATGCTTCCGAGCGAATACGTCGAGGTTTTCAAGTAAGAAGCTCTTCAATTGATTTTTGCATTCAATCGGAGAATCCAATCCGATCTGCAATTCCTTGATTGGATCAAGTGGATCTACACCGAATCATTCTAACCTCTCAGCCGGAGTGGAGCAGCTGCTCCCTGCCACTAGTGGGTCCAGATCTGCCAGATCTTCTTCCGGCACCATTGAAACATCCTCAATTCCTGAGGGTCATTCACCCAGTCTTTCAGGGTCTGGAGCGGCTTCTACCATTGCCACATCGCTAATTATGTTCGAGCTTCGGTCCTGAAATTTTCGGATTGCGTTTGTGTAACAGGCCCGTGATTTAGTTTGACTCCCCCTTATAGTGGTAACACCATGCTCCGTGGGGAATTTCATACAAATGTATTTTGTATGCGTTGCAGCTCCAAAGTCAATTAAACCTGGCCTCCCAATTGAACCATGATAGGAGGAGATTTTTTCAACAACCAAGAATTTCATAGGGATTCTGGAGAGAGTTGGTGCTTACCCTACTTCAGTCATAAGGGTTATGGATCCTCTGGGGGTTATGCTATCCCTTATGAATCCATATATTGGGTCCGGGACTGGAATGAGTGGAGTGCTGATCCCCATTTTATCGAAAGTTACCCCGTAAATCACATTTGCCGAGGCACCATCGTCCACCATCATCCGTGACAACCATTCCGAGCCCCTACTACCCTGATAACCAATGCATCATTATGTGGAAAGTGCACTCCAATGGCATCGTCTTGGGTGAATGTGATAGATTCTGTCCGAGGCATCCCAACAGGATGTGAATGAATATGGTAATTCACGTTGACGGGCTGCTTGACCTCTCTGATATACCTCTTTTGGGAGTTGTTTGTGCTCCCACCTGGGTGGGGGCCTCCCAGTATTGTATCGATTTCACGGATAGGAAGGTCGGCCGCAGGCATAGGTGGCTCCCGTGTATCTTTAGCATGCGCCGAGGCAGTATCCTGACCCTTGTTCCTATCTCTCTGATGATTGTCAATCCTCTCTTTAGTTGAGTTTTTCCACGGAGCTCTCCTATCAGCTCGGTTGAACTTCTGGCTACCGAATTTTTGAGTTCTCCCCGTGTCGGGGGAGAAATCACTTCCCTTTCTTCCCTGCGCCTTTTGGTCAGCTAATATGTGGATTTCCCTGCAATCTTCTGTTGCGTGACCGTAATATCTGTGGTAAGCGCAGTAAGCCCCAATCATGGGCTGTTTTCCACTTCGGCCACTTTCCACCCTTCCTTGAGCCGTAGGAGGATTCTGGGAAGGAGTGTTGGAGTGCAAGTGGGGGATAACCTCCGTGATTTCTGCTGCATAGCTAGACCCTGTCCCCGAAAATGGACGCGACGCTCCACCTCGGTTGCTGTCGTTCCTATCCTTGTTTCCTCCTTTCTTGAGGTTTGCTTCATTGGAATACCCAAGATTGTATCTCCCTTGAGGGTGGTTGTCTCTGGCCCAAGCCATTTCTTCCGATACAATCTCCTCCTTCATCAGGTCTACTAGAGCATTGTTATCCCTCGGTTTTTTGCTTCGGACATCCCTCCAAAACATGCTCGCCATATCTAGCCCTCCTTTCAAAGCGGAAAACATCTCTGCCTCAGTTATATTTTCGCAAATGTGCATCTCTTCAGTAAACCGAGCTAGGTAGCTTTTCAAAGATTCATCCCTTCCTTGCCTCAGATCCTGAAGGCGTTGGAGTGGGAGTTGGCCAGGCCTAGAGGAAATAAAGTCATTTTTAAAGGCCGTTTTCAGATCTCTCCAACAGTGGATGCTACCAGGAGGGAGTTTTTTGTACTATCGTATCGTACTTCCCTCAAGGGTTAAAGCAAAAGCTTTGCATTCTAGTGCCGGGGTGGCTTCGGCTATTTCCATGCTGGCGCGGTAATTTAACAGGTTATCGTCAGGGTCACCTCGGCTAGAATATTTTGCCGTTTCTGGCATTTCGAAGTCATGAGGCACGGGATACCTACGGAGGCCCTCTGTGAAGGGACTTGTTTCCTCTTCGTCATCCAGCTCGTATGAGGGTAGTTCACTGTTCTCGTCGTAACCGGAATACATTGGATCATGGTATTGGTCATAGAGCGGCGGAGCGTACTCCTGCCTTTGTGGTGGCAAAACATGGCCATAGTTTGGCCTTTCGTGGGTCGGTACCTCGTTACGAGATTTTGTCCGAATTGCTTTGGCTCTTCTTTCCTGCCATTCCTAGGCTCATGTGTGGGGGCCAACCTTTCTACTCCCGTACCATGTTGGTCCCTATGCATTTGACTCTGCGACAAGGCTTCTTCAGCGCGTCGCTCCCGCCTATTTCTAGGCTCTGCTGCATTGTGTCAACCTGGATCAGTTTGCCCCCGTCGCTTTCCCCTGAATAACCCTCCTATTCGGCTGAAGACACTGCCAGATTTTTCGGGCAAAGCCTCCCTGTGTCTAGCTGGGAGTGGGTTTTGTTCTTCATGTGCTTCATGCTCCGGGCCTTCCTTGTAGAAGAGCTCGGATTCCACCTCGGCATATGCCTGTGGATCTTGATAATAGTACGAGGCAGTGGCCGCATCGGATGGTGTGTAATGTGGCTGTGGGTATTTCGGAGGCATCATGGGCTCATTCACAACATACCCTCTAGCCATGTAGGCATTAATCGCAGCAGTCTGGTCTATCTGCTGCTTCTGCATTTCTAGCATTTGAGCCGCCATGCGAGTCATGTCTCGCAACATGCCGCGATTACGGTGCCGGCGTGGTGGGTTAGGTTGTGCCACTCCCTCATTAGTGTTCTCATGAGGTCCTTTAGGAACCTCCTCCTTGCTGTGTTGGTCATTTCTTCCCCTATGAGGGTTAATATCACAATCGCTTTCGTTCATGTTTCAGAGAAATTTTTTGGTTTTAGTTTATCTTTCAAGGATAAATGGACTTTTATCTCAATGTTCCTAGCCTTTTTCAAGGTTGTTAAACTTATATTTCAAAGTTATACGCCTTTTTTTCGAGGTGAACAAACTTGTGTTTCAAAGTTTTTTACCTTTTTCAAGATTACCAAACTTATATTTCAAAGCTCTTTACCTTTTTCAAGGTTACCAAACTTATATTTCAAAGCTTTTTACTTTCCTCAAGGTTACCAAACTTATATTTCAAAGCTCTTTATCTTTTTCAAGGTTACCAAACTTATATTTCAAAGCTTTACACATTTTTCAAGAGTACCAAACTTATATTTCAAAGCTTTACGCCTTTTTCAAGGGTATCAAACTTATATTTCAAAGCTTTACGCATTTTTCAAGGGTACCAAACTTATATTTCAAAGCTTTACGCCTTTTTCAAGGTTACCAAACTTATATTTCAAAGCTCTTTACCTTTTTCAAGGTTACCAAACTTATATTTCAGGGCTTTACGCCTTTTTCAAGGGTACCAAACTTATATTTCAAAGCTTTACGTCTTTTTTAAGGGTACCAAACTTATATTTCAAAGCTTTACGCTTTTTTCAAGGGTACCAAACTTATATTTCAAAGCTTTACGCCTTTTTTAAGGGTATCAAACTTATATTTCAAAGTTCTTTGCAGTTCTTCGCTCTTTTGCAAGAGGCTACTCGCCCTTTTTCAGGACTCCCTTTCTATGTGTGGCTTTTCATCATGCGTTTTCGTGGTTAGCAGCATGGTTTCCCACAGACGGCGTCAAAATGTTGACCACAAAATCCGGTTGGATCTTGAACCAACACGTCTCAGCTCCTCCCTCTTGAACACGTGGATCTCCTGCGCACTGTGACAAACAATCAGCTTGCAAAGGGGGCCGAGATGGCTCCCATTTGCACTCTGATGCCAAAGTCAGCGGCCATGTTCAACAAGTATAATTTGAGTGCGGGAAATATAAGTGCGTAAAATAGAGAAAAGGGAGCGAGAGAAATATCTTTTGTTAATAGTATGAAATTGCTAACCCCTTATACAGTGAGAGGAGTCCTCTATTTATAGACGAACTCGTTGTTTTAAATTGCAACACGTGGAGAATTTTACACGTGTGTCCACTCTAGCCTTTGGATGAGAGAATCTTACTTTTTGACTATAATCATTGCTACTTTTCGTAGGGAATAGACGCATGTCACATCTTAGTAAATGCTAGGTTACATCTTAGTAAATGTTAGGTCACATCTCTGACTTCATCTCTCTTCTGGTCATCGCCGTAAAGTGCCCCGACTGAGTATAAAGCACATCGACCATACATAAATCAGTTCGGCTAAAGAGGTTCGCTTGACACTCCACCTCGGCACCTGACCCAATGTGATATTTTAGACCTTAGCCATGGGTCAAGGTCCATTGAACCTCTATTGGGTCCTTGCTATGGATCACTGTACCTCTCTTTGGACTTGGATTCAACAGTCATCATTAAATTAGAAAATTTATTTTTAATTACAAAATGTTATATTTAAAATAAAATTAATTGAAAGATAAATAAGAAATTATAAATTATTTTCGAAAGTATTATGATCCAAAATACTTTTTCATTCAAGTTATTTTAAAAGTAATATATATATAAATAAAGATCAATAAAATTTGAAGAGATAATGATTAATATTAAATTAGAAAATGTTATATTAATTATAATATATAATTATTAAATTAAAATTAAAATTAATTAAAAGGACAAGCAAGAAATTATAAATTATTGTCGTCCACATATAATTTCTGCCAAGGAATTTTTGGAAGTAGCATGTATATATAGATTTGCCTTTCACTCTTCACCCGCACCCGCCATGACATCACCTGCCGTTACCCGCTCTTCCGACGTCGTTTCTACTGAGCCGCCTGCATCTTCTCCGTAAACTAACCCTATATACCAATTCCATTCAAGAATCACCTCCCAAAAATATCTAATCTTTGATTAGGGTTTTGTTGATTTTTGGATATTTTTACCCTAATGTCTTCCGAAAAACTGGGCATGGTACCATCCCAACAAATACACAACAGGCTCAGCCCGCACCCTCACAATCACCCTCTCCCGCAGCTCGTTTATCCGGAATTAGCCTGTGGCCCACAAGCGCCCCACCGCCGTTCCACAGCAGCCGGTGACCCTAGCTCAAAATCTTCAACCCGAGAGCTCACTGCCAGCTTCCTCGACCACAGGCACTTCTTCCAGCACCACCACCAGTCACCTCCAGTGCAGCCTCAGACGCAGACCACTGGCTTTCGCCACCAGTGGACCAGTAGCCGCAGCTCCGTCACCCCCAGCGGCGAAGCATCAGAAGATGATGACGTGGAAGATGACGAGGATGACGAGGATGATGATAATGATGATGAGGACAACAGCCAGAATATCGTCACTGTGGCAAAAATCAACCATATTGATGCTAATGAAAATATTAACAATAGTAATAATAACCAGAAATTGAAACAACATTCTGAATTAGGTAAATGAAAGGTTTAACATTTTCAGGTGTTGAATATTTTTCTTAGGTATCGTTATTTAATGTGACATTTTCTGGTCTTGATCCCCCCACCACACCAAGTTACAGGGATCAAAGAAGTTAATTCGGTCCAAATTGGAAATGGGGGCAGTAATGATAATAACAATAGTAGTGAAGCAAGGAATATAGGAGAAGAAGTCTATTATGCACAGTACTTGCACGGGGCTGAGGGGTTGAGCTCGTCATCTGGCCAAAAGGATATCATGGCGGTGGAGAATGGGTGTGGGATTGGCAAGAGAAAGGAGAGTTGTTATTCAAGTGAATCCCAGGAGTCGTTAATGACCATCCTCTCTGATCCTCTCACGTGAGTTTCTTCTGATTTATGAATTTTGTTTTATGTTTTTATCATGGACGTTAACTCCATTTTGGCTAATCTTATTAAATTCGTTGACTCTTTAACTTTATAAAAATATGGTTGAACGAAAATGTTGGGTTTGTTTGCTTCTTTTGGTGGTAATTTATTTGTTTATGTTGGTTTGGAAATAAATATAAGGGTTGTCTAATTTCTGCTTTTCCTGGATTCAAGCTATAGTTCATTGTGTCCAGGAAAGGTGCTGAAAATTTTTAATTTTTTTTTTCTCTTCATTTGCATTCTTTTGTTTATGCACTTGTTCCACTTCTGGTCCACAAAAAATTAGTAAAAACCTCCTTCACATTTGAGATTTTTACGAATTATTTTAATTTTCGATTGGAACTCTTGAAGTTGCTCGCAAATAATCTCATATATATTATATCGTTTAACAGACACTGGAGGGAAAACAAAGATTTTTGAGCCTGGAAGTGTTATTAAGCATGCAATAAGGCACTGTTTGAAATTTTTGTTGAAAAAGTTATTCATTTCTATCTCCCATCGTAAGTTCTAAATGCTTTTCGCTCAGACTATATATTCGATCCAATTCTCATTAATCCTTCTGTAATCATAATACTCAAATTGACCACAAAATGTCAACCTCTTATGTTCTAATTGACGTCGCAAGAGTGAAATTGAGAAATCTTCATGGATGAAAATTTTAATTTCGCATATTTAAATGAATTAATAGTTCAACGTGAGTGCTGGAAATATGTCTAGTTGTATCCATAAAAATCAGCCTAGACTATAGTGGTCTTTTCCTTTTCCTTTATTCTTTTTGATTCCTGGTTCTTCTTATGCATAGTTTTGTTTGTGTGATTTGTTTAGCTTTATTTCTAAGTTCAATAACTTAAATTATTCATTTAATGTATGTTTACACGTTCTGTTCTAACTAGAAGATGTAATTCATAGTATAATGTTGGATCATTTACATTTCTAGTCACTAACCTTAGAGCAAAATCTCATCAGGATCACTGTAGTTTTAAATTATTTCAAAATGACCACTTAACTTAAATTGTTGCAACATTAGTTAGTATTTTTCACACTTCTGTTATTGTAATAAAACTACAGAAAAGTTTAGTGTGTCATTTAACTGTAATGGAAAGATCATGTTACATTTTCTTTTGGAAACTGCAATTTGCACATCCAGCAAGGCATAATCGTGGGCCCATAAACCAATCCCCTCCTCTTGCTTGGAACTTTTCTTCCCCTCCCCTGTTTTCGCTAGGTTGCTACTACCTTCCACTTCCCTGGGCCACTATCATCAGACTTCTTCCCCCACCTCAGGCTAGTCCTTTCCACCACCGACCACTCCCTCCTATGTTTCTACCCTTTTCGTCCTTTCCAGTTCTTTTGGAGTCTTAGGTCTTTGCTCCTCACCCCTTGGGTTTTAGGGCTGTTGCTTGGTGGTATTGGTGCTGCCTTAAGTGTTGTGTCTCCTTCCTTATTCCCTTTGTTCTAAGCTTGGGTTGGGTGTTTTGGGGGGGGGGGGGGGGGGGTTCATTTCCCTCAATTTCCTTGTGGTGGTGGGTTGATTAGGGGGAGACTGTCATTAGATTGGTGTTCTCATGGCTTTCCTTCCACTGGTAATTGGCGGCAAGGTTTGGCTTCTTGGTTTTTCCAGCTGTCATTGCTGGAGTGCTTGAGGCTTCCGCTGGGGGGTGTTGAATGTTGTTTGGGGGACTTCTTTAGATTGGAGGATTTCAGAGGGAAGATGAAGTAAATTCCCTGTTTGTTTTTTTATTCTTCGTTTGATCCCTCTGCATTACACTTTTTTCATGTCGGAAATAAACACTTTTTTAAAGAAAAATATGCCACAACAGCATCCTTTTACCATTGAATGCCACTTAAATAATTTTCCATCCCTTTTATTAAAGGGAGCAAAAATAGTGACATCGATTGCAACAAAATAAGAAAAGTGAGATTTTCGAGACAAATTTAAGTTTGGTAATCTAAATGATTTTTCAATGTTACTTCACTGGCTGAAAATTAAATCAGTACTAAAAAAAGTTATTGCCGAAATCTGATCCGTTCTTTCTGTACAATGTTGAAGGCAAATATTGATATCTAAAACTTTTTCTGATATATCTTGCATTCACTAGCTTGTTATATTCCAATTCAAATTGAAAAGGAAGTGCAATTTTGTATGATGCTTGCGATTATAATTAGTGAGATTGGAGCATATTATGCAATGAGCTTGCTGACAGTATTTTTTGGTGATTTACTTCTACAAAATTTAATGTGGTCTCTTGTATGATTTTTTAAATTTTTATGTATTTAATGTGAAATTGCCCTTTTACAGAGGAGCACTTATGGATGACGCAATGATATTGCCTTGTGGACATTCCTTTGGTAGTGGCGGAATGCAACAAATAATTAGAATGGTAATTCTTGAGGAAGCTAATTTTTTATTGTCTGTGAAGAGAATCAACTCTTATGGTTACTAATGCTAATCAGTACTCTAGCAAAATGCTTCAGCTGTGTGTTTGTTTCAACACCCTTACTACTCCAAAGCATGCCTGGATGGGTTCAGACATCTGGATTAATCATTTGTTTACGTATGTATAGCTACATAATTTAAGTGGAGAGATTACATATTGTCACCTTTTCAAGATTTTGGTTTTGGCGGAACGAAGCCTTATGACCTTATGAGGTCTTGTATGACATGAAACGCTCTGTGTTAATCTCATGAGATAAATGCAATATGTTAATTGGTGATATCTACTTAAAAGCAGAATTGTTATATTTCTGATACTTCTGGATGGATAAGTGTACTTGAATGACGTAGCTATTACATACATTTTATTTCCTCATCCACTTTCTACCTTCCTCTGTTTGTGTTTTACTGAAATTCGTGATCACCTTTTTTGTATTGTAATTATACTTCCAGTAATAAATTAATCCGTTGGTTTTAACTTTTCAAGATTGAGTAGTTTGGTTCTGAGTTGTCCTTGATTGGTATTCAATAACAAGCACTCTCTGATTGAAATTAACTGATATATGGCCTGATTTACATTGCACAACGTATTTCCAGAAAGCTTGCTATACCTGTTCACAGTCTGTATCAGAGGACTCGATTGCTCCAAATCTGTGTAAGTTAAAACTATCCTGTCTTACCAAAAGTAGAATATTTTACTATATTTGCCATTGATTTGAAAGCCCTTCTTGGGTCTTTGATTGCCAACTGTTGTAGTTTTGTGCATGGATAGGAAATGCGATTTTCTGTTTTCATTTTTTCATACCTATCTTCATTTCAGCCAGCATTTAACTTGTAAAAACTTATTTTATTAATATTTTTTTCTGTTTTCATGACATTTGATATTAATTCCATTAGGTGCTATCAGGTGCTTAAATTTTGTGCACAGTATTTCTGGCCAAAGACTGTATAATAAACTGAAGTTTTTCTTTTCCAGTTTTATAAATCTGATAAACATATATGTAGTCATAATAAATCAGAGTGTCATAGTTTTTTATTTATTTATTTATTTTTTCGATTTTCTGTTTCTCAAACCTTTTGAAACTCTGGTTTTATCACAAGTCAATGAATTTGCATATCTGAACAGAAAGATACAGTTGTTTATTTGTTAATCGATTCTATTTGTTTTGTTATGTTTTTGAAGCTCTACGCCTTGCTGTCCAGGCATTCCATAAATCAGAGTGTCATAGTTTTTTATTTATTTATTTATTTTTTCGATTCTCTGTTTCTCAAACCTTTTGAAACTCTGGTTTTATCGCAAGTCAATGAATTTGCATATCTGAACAGAAAGATACAGTTGTTTATTTGTTAATCGATTCTATTTGTTTTGTTATGTTTTTGAAGCTCTACGCCTTGCTGTCCAGGCATTCCGACGGGAACAACAGTTGCAAGTTAACCGAACATCAAAAAAAAGGAGGGAAAGATACGATCAGGTATATGCAGTAAAACTGCATAATTTTTAGCCGTTGTTTGATTCCCAATATAATTAATTTTTTTTGGAGAAAATGTATTTTGAAATAGTGATTTTTGAAAGACGTGTGGTTAAAAATTAAGAGAGAAAAATGTGTTGGAGAATGTGTGGTTGAAAGTAAGAGAAAAAATGATTAAATTATAATGGGGATCAGACAAGGCTAATTTGCTTAGGTGAAATTTTGCTTACCGAGGAGAATTATGTTTCCTTAATTGGTCCTAAAGTATTTGTTAGTACTTTAGCTTCCCTTACAATATGGTTGGATCTAACTTAAGTTCCACTCATCCTTGTGTAGGACAAGGGAACTTGTGGCGATTCATTCCTCACGGAACACCAGAGGGGAAGAGGAGTTCAGTTTCCATTTGCTGTTACAGATAGAGTTATAATAAAGGTTTTGCAAAGAAACCCATATTTCATGTACATCACTTGTTTAACAAATTTCAGATTCTAATGTGCAATTACTGAATCAGGGTAACAAGAGAACACCTCCTCGTTTCGTTGGACGCGAGGCTATTGTTACCACACAGTGCTTGAATGGATGGTAACCCACTCCACTCCCTAAATACTGTCCTCCTCTTTTCTCAGTTCTCACCGACTGTTATAGAAATTTATTACTGATAGGCTATAGTAATAGCACTTGGCCAAGCAATTATCCTTACTTTTTACTGGAAGTCTTGCTGTACGAGGCTTTATGATGCAAACCACGTAGCAATTGTAGCTACGCAACCCACAAATTATTGGAATCGACCCAAGAACGCCAAGAACCTCGATTTATGGATCCAATTAAAATTAATTGAACCAAGCAACCAATACAATCACTGTGATATATTGACCTCTTGATCACAAACAATAATAATTCTCACCGATATTTGAACAAACAAGATTAACTCGCAAATTCGGATTTTATTCAATAAAGAATAAAGGTTGTGAAAGCAAATAGCCTCTCAATTAATATTATCAAAGTTGTCTTTTGAATAATGAAAATTACATCCCTATAAATAGGGTCAAAACTAGGTTTAAGAGTTGTAATTAAACAAGGAAACAACTACCTAAAAATAAGGAAATAAAAAACCCTAAAATTCACGCGTATTCGATTTTACGGCCGTGACTAATTTTCTTACGGCCGTAAACTTGTTTCTGATTCACTCTTACGGCCGTAAGTCCAAAAGTCCAATATTCCAGTTTTATGCAGTGACTCTCTTACGATCGTGATATTAACCTTTACGGCCGTAAGTCTAATTTCTTCGAAAATTCTGTTTTAAGCAGTATCAAGGTTACGGCCGTGAGAGTTATGAATTACGGCCGTAATTCCTGAAATTTGGCAATCTTCTTCGACAGCTTGAATGAGGTTGATCCACTCGTAGTTTTGGCTCGGCCCCAACATGGAACTTGCTTCTTTCGATGACACGAACATTGTTTTGGCCATTGTTTCTTGAACTAACTTGTCCATTGCTCGAGTCATCGGTCCTCCTCTGATCTTCAACGGATCTTTGTGCGGACTTGTATCCGTGGTCTGGATCACATCATCCCCTCCCTCTTCGAAAGGATTCGACCTCGAATTTGTACCTGCATCAAACGGAGATAGATCAGAAACATTAAATGATGCCGAAACATTATACTCACCAGGAAGATCGAGTTTATAGGCATTATTGTTGATCCTTTCGATCACTTGGAATGGACCATCTCCTCGCGGTTGTAACTTTGATTTGCGCTGTTCTGGAAACCGCTCCTTTCTCAAATGTAACCAAACCCAATCACCGGGTTAAAAAATGATACCCTTTCTTCCTTTGTTAGCCTGCGAAGCATAATGTTCATTTTTCTTTTCAATCGCCAACCTCACCTTGTCGTGGAGTGCTTTAACCATCTCAGCCTTTTTCTTGCCATCTAAACTACTACGTTCATTCACAGGTAAAGGAATTAAATCCAATGGTGTTAGCGGATTAAAACCATAAACAATTTCAAATGGTGAATAAGAAGTAGTAGAATGTATAGCCCTATTATATGCAAATTCAATAAATGGTAAACACTCTTCCCAATTTTTCAGATTTTTATTGATTATTGTGCACAACAATTGAATCATTGTCATGTTTACTACCTCGGTCTGTGGGTGACAAGTTGTAGAAAAAAATAGTTTTGTTCCTAATTTGTTCCACAAGACTCTCCAAAAATGACTAAGGAATTTAACATCCCTATCCGAGACAATACTTTTAGGTATCCCATGTAAGCGCACGACTTCCCTAAAGAAAATTTCAGCTATGTTTGTAGCATCGTCAGTTTTGTGGCATGGTATGAAATGTGCCATTTTACTAAAGCGATCTACTATCACAAAAATCGAATCTCGACCCTTCTTAGTCCTAGGCAATCCTAAAACAAAATCCATAGAGATATCGACCCAAGGTTCACTAGGGACGGGTAAAGGCATATATAATCCATGGGGTTTAATCCTAGATTTAGCCTTTTTACAAGTAATGCATCTATTACAAACCCGAACCACATCAATTTTCATTTTAGGCCAATAGAAATGTTCACTTAGGATTTCAATGGTCTTTTTAACCCCAAAATGACCTATTAAGCCTCCACTATGGGCCTCTCTCACAAGTAACTCTCTCATTGTACACCTAGGAACACACAATTTATTTTCTCGAAATAAATAATCATCATGTTTAAAGAACCTATCCACAGCCCCCTTACCACATGATTCATAAATATTAGAAAAGTCCAGGTCATTAGCATACATGTCCTTAATGTATTCAAATCCAAGCAATTTAGAGTTTAAAGAATTTAAAAGAACATACCTTCGAGACAATGCATCTGCCACCACATTTTCCTTACCTTGTTTGTACCGGATGACATAGGGAAATGTTTCGATGAATTCTACCCACCTTGCATGTCTCTTACTCAGCTTAGCTTGACTCCTCAAATGCTTCAAGGATTTATGATCAGTGTGTATCACGAACTCCCGTGGCCACAAGTAATGTTGCCATGTTTCCAAAGCGCGCACAAGTGAGTATAACTCCTTGTAGTATGTGGGATAATTAAGTGCAGCCCCTTTTAGTTTTTCACTAAAATAGGCGATTGACCTTTGGTCCTGCATTAAAACAGCTACAATGCCTAGCCCTGAGGCATCACATTCAATCTCAAAAGCCTTGTCAAAGTTAGGAAGTGATAAAACCGGTGCTTCACATTACATATTTTTGATAGTATCAAATGCATGCTCCTGTTCTACACCCCATTTAAACCCTACACTCTTTTTGACAATAGCCCTGAGGCATCACACTCAATCTCAAAAGCCTTGTCAAAGTTAGGAAGTGATAAAACCGGTGCTTCACATTACATATTTTTGATAGTATCAAATGCATGCTCCTGTTCTACACCCCATTTAAACCCTACACTCTTTTTGACAATTTCTGTGAGTGGTGCGACAATCGTGCTAAAATTTTTAACAAAGCGCCTATAAAAACTAGCCAAGCCATGAAAACTCCTAACCTCAGTTATGCTTTTAGGTGTTGGCCGCTCTTTAATAGCTTTGACTTTCTCTTCATCTACTTCTATTCCATTAGCACTAACCACATAACCAAGAAACACAACTTTTTCCATGCAAAAATCACACTTTTTAAAGTTAGCAAAAAGTTGCTCTTGTCTTAAAACCACAAGCACACACTTAACATGCTCCACATGCTCATTCAAAGTTTTACTATATATCAAGATATCATCGAAGTAAACTCCAACGAATTTACCTATAAATGCACGTAAAACATGATTCATTAAACGCATAAATGTGCTAGGTGCATTAGTAAGTTCAAAAGGCATTACTAACCATTCATACAGGCCATACTTAGTTTTAAATGCAGTTTTCCACTCATCTCCTTCTTTCATTCAAATTTGATGATAACCACTCTTAAGGTCAATTTTACTAAATATGCTAGAGCCATGCAATTCATCCAACATATCATCTAACCTAGGAATAGGATGACGATAATTTACCGTTATATTGTTGATGGCCCTACAATCGACACACATTCTCCAAGTCCCGTCCTTTTTGGGCACAAGTAACACAGGGACGGCACACGGACTCATACTTTCCCTTATATACTCTTTGCTCATCAAGTCCTCCACTTGCCTTTGGAGCTCCTTCGTCTCCTCGGGGTTACTTCGATAAGCGGGGCGGTTCGGAATGACTGCTCCAGGTACAAAATCAATTTGATGTTCAATACCTCGAATGGGTGGTAACCCACTAGGTATGTCATCGGGAAATATATCGTCAAATTCCTGCAATAAAGAAATAACCAAACTAGGGAGGGATTTGTTAGTTTCATCAAATCCAAGGAATGATTCCTTGTACAGCAGAAGGACCATCGGTCGTTCTTCCATGAATGCCTTTTTGATTTCACTCATTTTTGCGTAGAAACTCATTTTTCTTTCTTTTCTGGCACTCTTCGCTCCCTCTCCTTTTTCTGAGGTATGTACCCCAACACTCTTTTTTTCTCTCGCCTCTCATTTTTCTGGAGTCGTGGCTCCAACTCTCTTTTCCTCTCCTTTTTCTGAGGTCGTGGCCTCAACTCTCTTTCTCTCATTTTCCTTTACTCTTTTTTCTTCATCATTTTTCAGTTTTATTTGATCTTCATACACTTGTGATGGTGTCAATGGTGCAAGTGTAATGGTTTTTCCCCCTTTGGTAAAGCTATACCTATTTTTATACCCATCATGCGTGACCTTCCTATCATATATTGCCAAGGCCTACCCAACAAAATGTGCCCGGCATGCATAGGTACCACATCACACATAACTTCATCCACATAACTACCAATAGAAAAATTCACCAACACCCTCCTATTCACCTTAATTTCTCAACTATCATTTAACCATTGAAGCCTATAAGGTTTAGGATGTTTTAACAAAGGTAATCCTAATTTTTCAACAAGTATAGTACTAGCGAAGTTAGTGCAACTACCACCATCAATAATCATACTACATACCTTGTTATTAATGCGACATCGTGTATGGAATATGTTCTCCCGTTGCTGTTCCAAATCATCCGTGTTGATTTGGGCACTAAGAGCTCGCCTTGCCACTAATAACTCACCATGCTCCCGGATAACACATCCTCATCATCACATACTTCCTCCAACGCCGGCATATCGCTATAATCCTCTTCCTCACTATCACTCTCCATGGCTCCATCCTTCCTCACCAAGATCTCTATCCCTTCTTCCATGCCTAACTACTCTATCCAAAATTGCTCTATCGTCAAGATCACTACCTTCTTCATTCTCATCGATCCTCTCTATTTTATGACCTTGCCCACCTTGCCTACGGGCATTAGGCACTTCCCGAGGTTGCTCAAGCCTTTCTAACCTACCTAACACATCCTCAAACAACCGCTCAAACCGTTGTACCATCTCTTCCGTCATGTTGGCTCGATCGTTGTTTTTTGTAGTAGAAGATTGTTCAGACATCCTAAAACTAAATATTATATGCCTCACGTGTATTTCGCTCGTATATCACTCAAATTTGGCTTTTACCCTCTATTGATCTCACCTCTGCCTTTTTCCACTCAATAGCTTTCACCTCAATTGCTTCAAAGAACGAACCCGAACTCAAACAAGTTTAAGCCCGAATGATTCAAATCGAGTAAGAGTGAGAATTTATGAATTTGTTGGAAAACTTGAAGAAGACCTTTAGAGATTTGAATTTTGACTCTATAAGGGACTTGACACTTTTATGGAAACTAAGATTGTTTCAAGAAAATAATTCTTGAAATCAAATATCAGCTATTTTAATTGGACTGAGAATTTTCGTTTTTTTTTTTTATTTTTTTTATTTTCTCGAAAATTCAACTACGAGAAAGACGCAACAAACGAAATTTAATTTGGATAACAAACGAAGGAAATAACGACTATTGAATTTTTTGTGACACTTTTCTGGATTAAGGACTCAAAAACTGGAAGAACACGAAGAACAAGAATAAGAAACTCAAGAAAACAAAAACAAAGATATAACCTTGATTTTTGGAGCCTAAACTCTGATACCAGATGATGCAAACCACGTAGCAATTGTAGCTACGCAACCCACAAATTATTGGAATCGACCCAAGAACCTCGATTTATGGATCCAATTAAATTAATTGAACCAAGCAACCAATACAATCACAAGGATATATTGACCTCTTGATCACAAACAATAATAATTCTCACCGATATTTGAACAAACAAGATTAACTCGCAAGTTCGGATTTTATTCAATAAAGAATAAAGGTTGTGAAAGCAAATAGCATCTCAATTAATATTATCAAAGTTGTCTTTTGAATAATGAAAATTACATCCCTATAAATAGGGTCAAAACTAGGTTTAAGAGTTGTAATTAAACAAGGAAACAACTACCTAAAAATAAGGAAATAAAAAATTCTAAAATTCACGCGTATTCGATTTTACGGCCGTGACTAATTTTCTTACGGCCGTAAACTTGTTTCTGATTCACTCTTACGGCCGTGACAATATGGCTTACGGCCGTAAGTCCAAAAGTCCAATATTTCAGTTTTATGCAGTGACTCTCTGACGGCCGTGATATTAACCTTTACGGCCGTAAGTCCAATTTCTTCGAAAATTCTGTTTTAAGCAGTATCAAGGTTACGGCCGTGAGAGTTATGAATTACGGCCGTAATTCCTGAAATTTGGCAATCTTCTTCGACAGCTTGAATGAGGTTGATTCACTCGTAGTTTTGGCTCGGCCCCAACATGGAACTTGCTTCTTTCGATGACACGAACATTGTTTTGGCCATTGTTTCTTGAACTAACTTGTCCATTGCTTCCTTAGCCCTCTTTGTCTGCAATCGAGTCATCGGTCCTCCTCTGATCTTCAACGGATCTTTGTGCGGACTTGTATCCGTGGTTTGGATCACATCACTTTATAACCATAATTCCATTGGTATATTTGAATTTTTTTACTGGAGTATATGTGAAATTATTTTGCAATGGAATTCTTCCATCCCGATTCCCTGTATGAGAAAATCGATAATATTGTTTATAGACCTAGCTAGCATCATAATCCGCCAAGTTTAGATTACTGTATGAAATCTTCCAATCCCACCTTTACTTTCGACCTTATTGCATGGATATGAGAACTTTACATCTAAAGAAGCGCTATAGGAGGACGAGAATCTAGACAAACAGTGAGCAGAAAACAGATAAAAAGTAACCTGGACACCCTTGGGTTTTATTTGACTCTTCTTTTTCCAATACTTGTATTCCTTGTCTTCTCCTTGAGTTTTGGGAACTTATTTTTAACTCGTTCTGCTTTGCCAATTCAAACTGACAGGTACGTCGTAAAGACATTGGACAATGCAGAGAGCGTGAAGTTGCAGTATCGCTCACTAGCCAAGGTGGCAGACGATCCATCTTCCAACCCGTTGCCCATTAAGTTGACACCCAACTGGTTATAGAATTTGTATTATAGCAATCACAGTTGCTTAGTCATATGATAGTTTTACATATAAACTCATTTCGTATACTTAATTTAACCTAACTCCGGCATAAACAAGTTTTCGTTTTTTCCTGTTCTACCTGCTTAGATGCAAACGCCGTTTTGAGTTGTACATTGTAGAAACCTTGTCAATCATCCTCTCTCAGTGAAGCAAGGGATGTATGAGTTATATATAATCATTTCTTGTAAAATAGCTGGCTTTTGATCTTTATCTGGGCATATATTTAGCAGTGTTCTAAAAAAGTGTTCTAAAAAACGTGACAAAACGTGGAGTCTGAAAGCCAAGTTTTTGAAGCTTAAACAGGAGTATGCATTAAAAAGCATGAAAAATCATTTTTTGATTCTAGATATTTGATTTAAATTTTATTCATACTTAAACAAGTAAAAAAAAAAAAAGGAAAAAAAAAAAAAAAGGCAGAAGCGCACTACGAACACACGTTGAACGAGCTTCGTTCGTGCTTTTTAGATAAAAAAATTTTGAAACGTTTTTTTCTTACTTTTCATCAAAGCGCACGAGAGGCGTGCGTCGCAATTAGGCCAGCACAGTGCGCACGTTTTAGAACACTGATATTTAGTATATATGTTATCATCTATGGTACCTACAATTTTGGAACTCACCACTGTTCAAATATTTAAAGTGTCCAATTAGTGAGAAAATATTAAGTGTCAGATGTTGACAACGATGATGGATATAATAATCGGTGCCACTGTGAGCACCATAAATGCTCTGATCATATAGAATACCTCATTCATTTTATTGTCAAATTATTGTCAAATACAAATGCAAGGTAATATATTCAGACAAATATCTAAACCAATGTACAAAATACAAGAAAACATCCTTAAAATAAATAAAATCCGGTTATTCATTCTCATTAATTTTTTAAGAAAGAAGTACAAGTTCATGCCAGCTCAAATGCCAAAAAATAAAAGAGAAAAAATAAATATCGAAAAGTTGATGATCTAAGCATCTGAAGTTAAATGGCAACAATATGTGGAAGAGAGAAACTGGAATTAATCTAAAGCTAAAGTTACACTGAGTACCTCAGTATATTGTTGTTTAAACAGTTAATGATTAGGGATTTGGTAAATTTTCTGTTGACAACAAGAAGTTGCAGGTTGAATAAATGGAAGCAGCAGCAGCCCTAATGGTTAGGTCCCTCTCTGAGTTATCTGCTTCCCCTGATCTGCAGCAAAATATACGACAAACTAGTTTTAGAAACTCAGCCTCAGTTTGGTAAAAGTTTTTTGCTTATAAACAAAGAATGTAATGTTTTCGAGATAAAAGATGTAATTGAAAAGTAATTTGAGAAAATGTGTGTATCTAGTAATTACAATTTCAAGCACATGACTTGTTGCGAATACTAGTTAAATTTACCTGCAGTCATTTTCTAGAGGACCAGTCTGCTGCAAATTACGATGGCCACTGTGTTTGTAAAGACCCCATTCACAATGCAACTGCATTTCCTTTACTTGTTTCAGCCAAGTTTCCTGAGAATCAAAAATGGATTATGTTCAAAAATAAATATGTATTCAAGGAAAATTCAAAAAAATATTTGCATTATTCCTGTGATCAAGCAAGAAGATATTGGATCATGTAAGATGTAAATGTACTGTATTTGTAAATCACCTCAGTTTTTACTTTTAGCAATATACTAAGATATTATGTAGTAATCACGTTTTTCCATGTATGAAACATAAACGAATTCTTGACACCTTACAAAAGAAATCATAAAAGTTAGGAGAGATAATTTCCAAGCTTTCTGTCAATGTTCGAATCGCAGAAGGAAAAAAATGGGAAAAGGGAGAGCTACAAAAAGCAAGAGGGATTTGACTGAACTTCTACTAACTGGATTCTTAGTAAAACAGTTCTGTGACACAGCCTGACCTGAATCAAATAACAAAGCATATAGAACAGGAGTAAAGATAGATCACCAGCCATCAATTCATACTGGATTGTGCTCAAATATTTCTAGTTAAAAAAGAAAAAACTACCGACTCACCAGAAGATTCTCTTCTTCACAAAGTGTTTTATCCATCTGAGCAAACAATGTGCTCCATCTAACAAAGTGTGCATCAGCAGTTGCTTTGTCAGGACGGCTAACAATCAAATTTGTATTCATATGCATATCAGTCTCTTGGTTAGATGTGAATTCTCTTGACACTAGGAGAGGTAATTCTGTGTGAATTACAGCGCGGACTCTCTTCTTACTACGTCGCAGAGCTGCCATTATTCGACAGAGCATTAGGAATCTATTAAGCGTGTAGGTATTTTCTCTCGTTTGAGATTTAACATACCTGCAAGACGTCCTTTGATATCTTGATTAAGAAGTTCCAACCATTGGGAAGCTGCATTCGCAGCTGTAATCAAACAGAAAGTCAAATCAGCTCAAGGTTTTCTTCTTCATATGTAAAGCATTTATTACCAAGATGTCACAGTGAAGTAAAGGAATATTTCAGTAGGATGTGTTAGTATTACTTGAACTTTGATGATATAGCTATTGTCTATGTATCACATTTTTTCAAATCCTCCCAATAGATTCTAAATTGTGAAAAAGGGAAATGAAAATGAGAAGCTTCTCCTGCAATTTGTATGTTTTTCGAACCTTGATCCATATGTACCATAAATCAAAATCAAACTAGTGAAACAAGCAAAGATATACATGTGAGAGAAAACATAAAACCTTTAACAGAAAGTGAAGTAACACCAGAAAGGTTTGCTGACTCCTCATTTGACAAAGAGCAAGCATTCTCTGATGTGGCAGTTAGTGATGATGAAAGCTTTAGTTCAAGTCCATCCACATTTTCTGAGTTGTACTGTGAAAGCACCGTTGTTTCTGCCTTATATGACTCGCTGTCTCCTCTGGTAGGATAAGGGTTCAAAGAAATTGATGTACTCAATGATGGATAGCTGCTCATCTGCCTTCTTCCCGACAAATTATCTTCATGATTAACTCCATATCCACTCACTCCTGCACAATTCACGTTTTCCAGGTTCTTCCTTTCACTAAATTCTTTTGTGCCACTTTTTCTTTGGTTAGCTTGCTTGCTTCCAGCTTGTTGATTTTCAGTTTTTGCAGATTTCACCACAGCTTCTATAATAGAGTGAACCTGTTTACTGTTTCTCACATGGTTTATGATTCCAGGGTTTAACCCATTAAGCAACCCACTTGGAGCAGCAATTCTTGCAAACCTATCAACCTGTTCTTTCTTTGCAAGCTCTATCTTTTTCTTAATCACTTCGTTTTTATTCTTCCTCCCACGCGGCTTTGGCATTGGCACCGCTGCAGAAGAAGTGGAAAGATAATTGTTTTGTTTCATCTTGTTCCAAACTCTCATTGGATCTTTTTCCTCCAACGGACCAACAGAACTTGCACAATCAGAATCGTCCCTTGTTTTCAAATTTTCGTAGTTTTTATAAGGATAGAATGGATTGTGGTAGATTGAACTAGAAATATCTTCAGTGTTTAGATCTACACCAAAACCTCTCGACTTTTGTTCATTCCCAGATATGGGCAATTTGTTGGGTTCCTTGATATACACTGGAGTACCTTCAACAACCGCATTGCTAGAAACATCTACATTGGCATTGGCATTGAGATCAAATGCTCTTGGGGCAGAGTCAAACACTTTCTGCGCGGTGCTGCCTCCTCCTCTTCCTGCTTGAGCTACATCATAACTCATTTTCTCAGTTTCCCTTAAGGGCTATCTCAATTTCATCTAATCTATCTTGATTAGGCCTTTAGATCTTTGATGATAATACTTTAAATCAACACATCTAGAAGAAATGAACTTATCCCAAGCATAAATTCACAGACTCCAGCATCAACTTGCTAAGAAAAAGACTTCAAGAAGATTCTATAGATTAACTTAACACAAAAGCAAATATTGAAAACGAACATTGGATTCTTGTGTTCACTGTCTAGCAATTCAATCATATCAAGAAGTGAACTAGTATACACGAATAAATACTACTCAAAACCAAGGCACTTTAAATATATCAAATTAGGAATATAAACTAGGACGAAAAGAGTTAAATTTTGCCACAGATGCAATCAATAATTATAACCTACGGTGTCACAAGGAATTATTGCAAAATGAAAAGATATACCTTCCGGTCGAGAAATGGATTCAAGATCCGGCATTTTCACTCTTTTGGAAGAAAGTTCCGATCCATCCTCATCTTCTATTAAACCTCTTTTCTGCGCTAACGCAACCTAACACAAAAACATATCCAATAATCGATTCAATTTAACTGGTAAACATAGAAGAAGTTTCCAAAACCAGAAATACTAAATCTTCGGTAATATTATTTTCTAAAAAGCCCACCTTTGAATCAGATCTTAACACACTATCCATCTATCCTCAGAGTGAACAAATGGCAAATTCAATTGTCAGGATTCTCAGCGATGACCTTCCAAGAAAAACCCACAAATTCAAATTCAAAATGACAACTTGAATCCATGAATGAAGAAACGATTACACGAAATGCTGGTCAAAAAAATAATAGCGCGGCTAGTAAATTTTGAAAACGTATAAAGATACGCGCCGAGAAGCGTTCTCTTTTATAGAGGAGTAGATGATTTGAGGCATAAGCAGAAATTATTAGGTTGTCCTAAGTTTTTCAAATTCAAATGGAATGAACATCAAGTTGCCGCTTTCTCTATATAATCTGCCGTTTAGTTCCTGTCTATGCTAAGGGATGGCAATAAATAAATAAATAAATAAAAGAAAAACGACGAATTTCATTAGTGACGTCCTATCCCTAACAATCGGCTCCACGGGGCGGGTTCGAGCTCCGCTGGTGGACCCATTTTAAATAAAAAATGCAAAATAAAAAGTAGTAAAAATAAAAAATTATAAATGGGACATTAAATGGGGCAAGCAGGTCGATGAGTCGATCCATTGTTCTCTCTTTTTATGTGTGTTCTTCTAAAATTTTAAAAATTAAAGATGAGTTAAAAACTTGTTTGATGCATCTTATTGACTGTTTTCGGCGGCTTTGGTTTAAATTATACAATTACACAAATTACTTTTTAATTATATATATTTTATCTCTCCAAATTTAATTAAATATTTTATCTAAAAACTTCAAATAAATCAATTTAAACCAATTAAATGATCACTGAACAGTCCATTTGTTTTGTATAGGAAAATGTTGGCAGTAAGGACACTTTGGAATGGTTGTCTTGTGTGGACGTTGACGAGTTTGTTGAGTCGTGTTACCATCTATTTGGTAATTTTTTTTTATAATATAAATAAAAAATGTGACATTTACGAGATAAAAATATATAGTTAAAAAGTAATTTGAGGAATGTATTATCAACTTTAACCAATAGAGGTAGACTACTACTTATTTTTCTTTTCATTAATGTTTGTTAGCATGTTGTAGTAACTGTTTTCCCCTTAAAAAAGGAACATAAGCCCTGTGTGATATATATTAAAATCAGATTTTTAGTAAATTTTGATAAAAGACTAAAAATTGTTGATATTTGTGATTGAAAAATTATGAATCTCATAAAATATGTTGTTAAAATTTGCTCTGTTATTTAACGCAATCATTACAATTTCTAAAATAATTCAGCCCTTGTTTGATATTAATAAAAATCAGATTTTTAGTAGATTTTAATAAAAGTTGATGAGATGTGTGGTTGAAAAGTTGTGAATCCCATAAAAGACGTAGTTAAGATTGAAATGTTGACTTTGATTATATTAAAATCTAAAATTCTAGTGCTACCATGCAGGAGCTTGTAAACAACATAATTTTCTAAACTAATTTTTAACTACAAACATTTTTCTCTCAATTTCTTAACCATATATTTTACATCGAAAACATAAATAAATCAATTTATAATTATTACAGTGTTAACGAATTATTGATTTTGACTTGAGATTCAAATCATATTTTAATAAGAACCAAACAAAGACTAAGGGTAGGGTGAACACGGTTTGGTAACCATTTTTCGAGGTTTGATTCGGTTTTAATTCGCGATTTTTACCTATCGACATAATATAATATGTTTAGATTTTAAATTAATTCGCATATTTTAATATTTTGATAAAATATATAAGTTAATACGAGAATTAATAATGCTAGATGTTAAATTCATTCGTGTTTGTTTCCAATTCAAAATAAAAACATGAAATTGAAAAAAATAATTGTAATTGCATTGTATTTATTCCCTAACTTCTTTCCGAACAAAGATGACAGGTCATCTTCATTAAAGTCCTTAGAAAAATCACTAGTTTTAGACATACCATAACTAGTCATTCTTTTTTGTTTTTTGTCTGAAACGATATGCAGATACTTCTTGCATAAATGTGCGATATGATTCCATAAAGTACTAGTTCCACAATTTTTAGTATGATGCTTATACAATTTTCCACAATAATTACACTTTGCCTTGACTCTCTTCTTGCTAGTCTTAGCTTTGTTGTCCAAATTTCTGAATTCAGTAATGAATAAATTCTAAAAAATAAAATAAAATAATCGAATGATATTGTTTGCAAATAAATTTAAACATGTGATATTCAAATTCTTACCCTAATTCGAACTTTTGATATCGATCGGAAAATCTTTCCCGACTCTCCAAAATAATATCATATACATGAAAGAATTAGAAGTACACGTATTACCCCGGTCTATTGTTCTAAAAATCCAATTGACATTTGTTAAGAGGAACTTGAGAGTTGGAAGGAGGCAAGGATTATGAATGAAAATAGAAAATGACTGATTGAATTAGGAAGTGAGAACATTTTAATTTTGAATCTCAATTAAATGGGTTTTAGGTTAGAGTATGTTTTTAAACGGTGGTATGAGTTATAGGTTAATGGGATTTTGTGCTTGGGTATTAGAAGAGAACTTTTTAAAAAAAAAAAAACTAGATGAGAACTTTTATTCATTAGATAAATTTGAATTTTTTTGAGAAAAATGATAAATTTAAGTGAATAAAAATTATTATTTTTAATTAAAAAATTAGTGTTTTGGTTTAAACTGTTTTTAAAAATTGAAACTTAAACCAAACCATTTTGAAACGGTTTGGTTCGGTTTGAAAATATTGGTGGGTCCATGTGGAACCGAACCAACGATTTTGATTCGATTTGAGGTTTGACGATTTTTTTTGTTCAACCCTAACTAAGGGTGTGTTTGATTGAGACATAAAAAGGGAAAGAGAGAATAAGTTCCATGGAAAATATTTCTCGCCACCCCCATAGAAATTTATTTTCCTTAATTTCAAAGAAAATCTCCACTTTTTCAACATGGATGGAAAACCTTTTCCAAGAAAATTTTAGAAACACCAAATATGGAAATTTAGAATAAAAGATATTTTTTACCCACATTTTCCATCCTCGATCAAACACACTCTAAATGTACATCAACCTATGATGTTTTTGAAGTTTGAATTTGATTTTATGTTACCGAAACATATGTAGAGAAATGTGACACGTGAATTGACACATCCACATGTTTTTGAAAAGTCGATAATTTCAGCTCGTCAAAATTCTTGTCCATCAATTTTGATTTTTCAAAAAAAAAAAAAAAGGAACAAACGAAATATTATCACATCAATATTTTTAAATAATACTAATAAACAATTGTTTATAAACGACATATCAGCTAAATCAAATATTAAATTTCAATTACACATTCATGACTATTATTTTTGAAACGACAATAAACATAGAACAAAAATAAAATAAAATAAATGTATCATGGTTAAAATTAAAATTTAGCTTCTGCTTAGTAACACTGTAGCGGTTTATAAACTAATTTATTTATATTTTGAGGTAAAATGTGTGGTTGAAGAGTGGAAAGAGAAAATGTACTTGATTAAATAGTGATTTGAAAAATTGTGATTTATAAACCAGTTTATTTGATTTACCAAATGATAACATCATAGATAATTTAGAGAAGTTAAATGCAAAATTTGAAAAGTTATATTTTTATCAAAATCCAGTATCAGTTGGTAAAAATTGTTCTGTAATCAATTTTCTGTTTAATTATTAAACATCTAAAATAATTTTTGATTTTTGATTTTTTTAATTACAAGTTTGGGAACACAGGAGTGTGAGGCGGACCCGAACTCGGGTATTCGCCTGGAAAGATCGTCTTTCTAACCACTGGAGCGTTGCTTTGGTCCTATAACCTCAATAAACCACTCCACTAAAGAAATTAAAATTATAATGCACTCCTTAATTGTACATTTACTCTGGTAATCATGAACTGAAATATTAATGACACCATCAATTGTGTTAATTGAAAATGCATTAGAATATTTTTGTGGCCCATCAAAATTAGAAGTGGCACTTGAAAGAAGGAGCAAAAGTAAAATTTGAGATTCCATTCTATGAACACATGATATGCTTTCTTATCCATATATACACCTTTCAAATGAAGACCACATGGGCCATATATAAGTTGAAAATTAGCTAAAGATTAATCATAAACAAGTAGAATAAATCCTAAGAGTCTTGTATTGTTGAACTTGAGTAAGCTGGGTGATTAGATTGTAGCATTGTGTTATCGGAAATTAGGTTGAGCTAAAATGATTTGTGGTTTTACTTGGAAGGTCAATGGATAAGCTTAAAGAAAATCAAAACCTAATCCTTGGAAATCATAAACGAAGTTACAAGATATCAAGAGATTTTTGCAAACGAAGATTATACGAGATAGGGCTCTCTGAAAGTTTTTTTTTTTTTTAAAGACTTATCAAAATAGATTTAAAACCAACTTCTTAATTTTAGAAGCAACTTGTGACTTTCCAATAATCTTGTGAAATGGACCTCGAATCTTGAATACCCGAAAAAAAGATGTAAAAGGCTTGTAGAAAATATTGGATTATTCTAACCTTTAATTCTTGATGTTTTGCTTGCAAATATCTCATTCATGACAATGAAATGTAAGGCAATTGTAGTAATGAATGACAATTACTTGTCATGTGAAACAACCTAACCAAATTAGATGAATACCATACCAACTTCAAACTACTCAATTTTTAGTATGTTCACATTTCAGATTCCTTACTAAATCAATTCACTTCTACCTACTTCTTGTCCTAGCAATTCCCTATTTATTTTCCACACAACATTTAGATACAAAATTTTCTCAATAGAATCATTTCTTGTGTTGTAACTAAAATGAATACAACTAGCAACTACGTGTACGTTTGTGTATGCGTGTCACACTAAATACATCTGCACATAAATGTTCGACATGTACATAATGATACATCTAACAACTTAGAATTAATTAAAGACATTTTTTCCAAAAATAATAAAATGAAATAAAAAAGCATGGCTTCTATCTTGAAATGAATTTTGGGGATAAGATAAACATTTAACTCATGAAATAATTGGTATGATTCAAAAAATATGTTTCGACAGCTAATATATTTTTATTTAATTCCTAAATCAATTGAATTTCAAAAAATTCGACTAAGGCAACTCGCCGCAAGTCTCATACAATTATTAGTCTCCAATATAGTTTTTACAACCAAAATGTTTCTCTATTCAAATAAAAGAAAAAAAAAAGGTTGAATGCCAATCTTTAACGCCCCACCGCCCTTGTTCTAGGGATTTGTAGAAAATGTAAATAGCAGTTTATGCCTCAAGCTAATTAGGGTAAAAATGGTCATACTATTATCAGTGCTCAAAGTGATCCATTCAGTTAGACACTTATTATGTAAACGAATAGTATCAAGTTCAATTTTTTTTGGAAGAGTTTTGTCAAATCTATGCAAAGAGAAAGTAATTTTGAACCACCTCATTCCTCTAATTCAAGCATTACATAAAATGAATTTGAACAACAAATAAAATGCCAATTCAAGTAACCATTCTTGTTCATTACACTAGTATGACATTTTTTGCTTTGCAATCAGCACACTTCCTCAGCAGAACTAAGCAAATCACCATGTCCTCCTCATGCATTTCCTCCCTGCCTCCCATCAGCCTCAATAAGCAAATCACCATGTCCTCCTCCTGCATTTCCTCCCTGCCTCCCATCAGCCTCAATATCCGGTGACGGCTGCTCCACCAACGACTGCCGGCACGTCGGACACGAAGAATGGGAAGCCAACCAAATATCCACACATCTCACATGGAAACAATGGTGACAATTTGGAAGCACTCTAACCATTTCACCATCCATAAATTCATCAAGACATATTGGACAATCTGTAAAAGCTGCAGCACTGTCACATCCCGATCGATACTCGGCCACGGGAATTCGACGCAGAGTCCTCTTCTTTAGGCCCTTTCTGGCCACTCCCAGGGATGTTGTTTGATCGTCAATTGCATCCAAAGTAAGCCTATTGGCAAATCGCAGGAGACATCTTACTAATGAATTTATCCCAAGTGCACATATTAGTGCACATAATAAGGCTGCCAAGATGATGACCATGTTGGTGTCGAAATTAGCCACGCCGTTGTTGCCATTGCGTGTTCTGGTACCTGTATCTGAACCAGGGCGCTCGTCGAGAAGGAAACGACGTGGGCGATGATATAAACTCATCAGATTTGAATTGGTTCAATGATCAAAAAGTAACAAAAAAAGAAGGCCTTCTTTTTATAAAAAACTGCAGCTTTTGAATCAACTATGATGAATTATTATGCATATAGGCTGCAGTTTTCTTTGCTCCAGCAGAATTCAGCAGCAAATCGGACTACAAAGGAAATGGAAAGAAGAGAATTCATGTCCCTCATATAACCACAAATCTTTATCTTATGCTCCACTTTTCAAGATTTTAAATACTATTGGCACGTTTGGTAACGTGGATTAGACAAAGTTCTCTCTAATGCTGCATACCAAACACGCACTCCATGGCGAGGCAGGGAAAAGAGAATTTCTTGGGCTGATGATTACCAGAAGTTAGGAACTCTAACCAGCCTGAAAAAAAGCTCCAAAGGGCAGTTTCTGAACTATTTTCTTGGTTCACAGACAGATGACTGAATTCTTGATACAAAAAGAGAAGAGGGCTTTGTTGTATAATGAAGATGCATTTTTTTTTTTTTTTTTTTTAAGTAGCAAAGGACAGAGTGGTGTACATAAAAGGAAAGATGCCTAATGAATGAAAGCAAGTTTGATGTGCTTTTGATCTGTTCTTATAATTTGAGTTTGACAGAATTAGAGCCTGTTTGGTTTGGTGCTGGAGAAATTGGAAAAAAATTTGAACGTGTGGTTAAAATGTTGTTGAAAAATGTGTAAAGCGTTGAGTCTCATAGAAATATGTGGTTGAAAATGAATTTGAGGATAAAGTGGACCAAGCAAGGCCTTACAAAAATTAGCTTGAAAAAACCAGTAGAGGGGGGAAGAGGATGCTTGAGAATTTTGAGTTGTGGTATCTGATCCCACATAATCACAATTAGCTTGAAAAAAAAATGCCCATTCTCAGCACCAAATCCTTGTCCCACTCTTGCACTCCACCTTTGAATTGATAGGTGAAGTAATTCCATTAGGCTAGAAGGTTTGATTAGAGCCTCTAATTACAAGTTAGATCGTACGTCACTGAATCCGCTAAGCATAAAATAATTCACTTATAGGCATTATTAAACACGTTTTAAAATGTACATGTTATCTTGTCTCGTCTTCTATTTTTCCTTATAATTTAAACTTGTAAAACAACATAAATTCAAATACATATTTAACCATTATTCACTAAGAAAAACAACTATTTTTTCCCTACTCGAAGCGTCTTTAGTGTTTGCATTAAAATTTTAGCGATGCATTCTATGGACACTCTTCTTTAACAAAACCTCGAGTCAAATTCAAACTATAACACATTGATAATTAATTCGTAATATCGTAAATGAATAACGAAATTAAATATATGAATTTAGACAAGGTGCGCGTGACCAAATAGTTAATAATTTAGAGTGTGTTCGGATATCCACTTGTTTATAAATTAATTTATAAACAATACAAATTTTCAAATCACTTTTTCTTAAAAGAATTTTTCAACCACATATTTTACTTTGAAAACAACGGGACATTAACCTATGGCTCAACCAACAACTTTGTGGAGGACCTTGATTTCGTATAGAATAAAACTACTCACACAATGAGGATGACAATTGGTGATGTGGAAGTGTTTGTTGTTATTGATTAAAAAGATGATGTGATGTGTGAAAAAAAGATCGGGTCACATAAGCTAATTGTCATTTTGATTGTTGAATACATTGTGAATGTAGCATAACTCGTTCGTATAGCCGTGGCAAGTTTAATTTGTGGACAACACTTTGTGATGAAGATCATGTCATATCTTCACCAACTTTGCGTGAAAGGAATGGGCAACCGTTGAGGGAATTGAAGGTCTAGTCTTAACTCATGATAATTGAGACTTTGGTATGGGTAGGTGTAAACCACCGCAACCGTGCTACACTATCATAATGGTGCAACGAATAGTGCACACCCGTACGCATGTCACAGATTTGATTTTTTACACATTACATCAACCTCGAAATCAATTGCCCAAATTAATTAGTTCTATCACATATTCGGTCTGAATTTTTGGGTTGAATAGCATTTTCCAAACCACCGTAGTAGGTGGTGGTGGTGGTGCTGTTGCAGCACTGACGTATTAGAATGTTCAAGAACCCGTTGTAGTAGTGGCCTATAGTCCTGCTTTATACTTGTTTAATTCCTCCACGCTTTTAGGCTTTCTTTTTAGGCTTTCTAAAGGTTAAATCAAGATCAAGTTCCAAATTTTGATTAGATAATGTATTTTAATTATAATCACATGTTTATTCCGAGATCACATGATCATTTTCAAAATCATATCCTCAACTTTTTTTTTTTCGTTGCATTTATTATTAACTTTTAATTAATTAGTACATTGATAATAACTTTGAAA